>OY728133.1:1894467093-1899467093 GCA_963277665.1 Viscum album | reverse complement strand
ACATTCTGAGACTGTCATCAAAGGCACCCTGTGAAGATGCATGATCTCCTGAACATAGAGACATCCCAAGATCTCTACAAAACCCTTCCCTCTAATATCAATGAGGATGGCCAATTTGATGTGTCTGTCAATGATCACCTAGATGGTATCATGCCTTCTCAACATACATGGTTACCCAAGTATGATATCCATCGATATCCCTTCCCACTTCCACTCTCGTATATCAAGGGGTTGGGTCAACCATGCTGGTACCCAGTTCTCAACCTTCCCTTGCTGAAAAGTGAGGCATCTGGATTAAAACTCTACCATAACATTCTTCATCCCTGGACACGAGTACTGATGTTGGATGTCCGTAAAAATCTTCATCACACCTTGATGCACTACCAAGGGAGGTGTATGTAACTCCCTTAGAACCTCCTTTCATTGTTCCACTGTAATAACTATACGTCCTTTAAAAAGGATAGTGTGATCCCCACCATCAGAATATTCGTCACGTGCATGGCTTGAGGATATCTGAGCATGTGTAGTCAAGCAGCTACTATCTCTATGTTGCACCTCCCTGACATGATGAAGGATTATAGGGGCCACTACCATCGACTAGAGGTATACTATGTCATCTTTATCCACGTAGAATATCAGAAGCAAGGCTAACTGCACTGAAGCCTCATTCCGCAGCTACACACTCAATCTATGACAAAGTGCATCTGCCATGTTGTTCCCTTCCAAGGAGTATAGACCATCTCAAAGTCGTAGTCCTAGAGGAACTCTATCCAATGTTTTTGTCTCAGATTGATATATTTATGTGTGAAGATATATCTGAGAGTCTTGTGGTCGGAGTAAACAATGAATAGTTCTCCAATCAAGTAGGGTCGCCACATCTTTAGTGAGAATATTACTACTTCCAAATCCAATTCGTGAGTCACATAATTATACTCATGTGGCCTCAACTATCGGGAGCTATAATAAGTCACCCCATCACCCTACATCAGGAAACAACCGAGTTCAGTCCCTGATGCATCATAGTAAACCACGTATTCAGTGACCTCCTCTGGAAACCTCGATATGGGAGTGTTATGCAATCTCTACCCCAGCAGTTGAACTCTCTATTAGCATGAATCTGACCATAGGAAGGGTTTCCCATTCTTCGTCAAGGCATTTAAAGGTGCTTTTACTCTAGATAAATCAGGCACAAACCTCTGATAGTAACCAGCTAAACAATGAATGTTTCACACCTCAGTAACACTACTCGGTGGATCCCAAGAAGGTACTGCCTAAATCTTCACTGGATCCACTAAAATTTCATCCTCTGAGATGATGATTCCCAAGAAGTTGATCTTCCGTATCCAGAACTCACACTTTGAGAGCTTCCCAAATAACTGGTGCTCCGGATGTGTGTGCAGAACTATCCTCAAGTGTACAACATGATCTTCCTTGGATGCTGAGTACACTAAGATATCATTGATGAAGACCACAACATTATGATCGATGTATGGGTGGAAGATATTGTTCATGATCACTATGAACACTTCCGGAGCGTTTTTCATACAGAAAGGCATCACAAAAAACTCATAATGGATATATCGACATCTGATGGTTGTCTTTGATACATCCTCATCTCGTACCCTGAGCTGGTGATAGCCTGATATATGGTCTATCGTTGATAACCACTTATCTCCTTTCAACTTATCAAATAGATCGTCAATCCACAGCAGAGGAGACTTTTTCTTCACGGTAACTTGGATTAGGTGTCAGAAGTCCATGAATAGCCTTAAAATTATGTCTTCCTTCTTAAAAAACAACATCGAGGATGCCCATGAAGAAGCAATGGGCCTTATATATCCTTTCCTCTGTATGTCCTCCAATTGTACCCTTAACTACTGGAGCTCCGTAGGGGCCGTCTGATATGCTAGTGTAGATATCAGTGTCATTTCTAGGTACAAGTTAATACAGAAGTCTTCCTCTCTGTGAGGAGGTTGTCCTGGGACATCGCTTGGAAGGATGCCCTCATACTCATCCACCACCACTAGAAACTATGGAATCACCTCATCCACCATGTTGAAGGTCATGCAAGCCAGCTGATATGTACTCTACTATGCCCTCCTGAGCACATGTCCATCTCATTCATCTCTATTTTCCTTCTCATCAAAAAAGGAAAACCGGCCTCCATCTCCATGAATATATCTTAATGTATGTCTCAAGTAGTCAACCTATCTATGAACTGCTGATTGCCAGTCCATAACTAGAATGATGTAGTAGGGATTCCATGCTGCTACTAGAAGATCCCATCTGAAACTCACTCCTCTAAGAGTAATATCACACCGTCGACACCAGTGTGTGACAAATGAATCTCCTCATGTAAAAGTATCCAAATGCAAAGGTCATGCCAAAATCCCTGTCAGAATCTAAGAGTCTCAAACTACATCTGTGGAATGGAATTATTTGCTAGAACCTGTGTGGATAAGAACTGCTGCTAAAGTATAGAAGATTCAGATTGTACCTCGTATCATCTCAGGGATGTCAGGATCATGAGCCTCAGCTACCTGTAGTTGGGCCTGACCCCATCCACCTACACCCTAAGCTCGTGGTAGACCATATATGGGTGGTGGTGGTGGTACCTTGTGACCTCGAACACCTCCCTCTGCACGTCCTACTCCCCAGCCTCATTTTCCACCATGCTGATGCTCATGTTCATGTTGCTTCCACTGTCTTAGTGGCCCCTCAACCCTACATCTCGGGGTTTCCCTCCCGAAGGTCCAACCAACTTGGGCTTTTGTTTCATATGTCCACTGCCAGCAGTATATGACACTGCTACCTGTCATCTCGTAGGGTCTCTCACTATCAGTGCATCCTCAGCAAGGAAGCTCTCCATTATAAAATTTTGCTATAGCACACAACCCAACATCAAGATGTTGAGTGAAACTATCACAGCTCTGATCTCTCATAAGATTCCTTGCTCAAAGGTCCATGCCCTAATGTAAGGGTCTCGTACCATGTCGATGGTGTATCCATAGAGGTTTGTAAATCTCACTGAGTACTGAGGCACAGTCTAGATGCCCTAATCCAGATGAAAAATCCCTTGAATACCCACGAAGCATTGTATCTATGTCACGACCTCTGCCCTAAAAACTATCTCAATGACTAGCCAGTTGTGGGTCGTCTCTTCATGAACCTAGAGCATCAATCTCACCCATCGTCTTGTTGAGACCTATTGATGTCTATGGTCCGAGATCTCCATCATTTTGGTGGGTGTATAAATTAAGAGAAAAAACCTAGAAACCACCTCAAGCCATTCCTATGCTGCCTAGGGGTCCATCTCACCTCAAAACCTAAGAGGCCTATGTATCTATAATTCATGCAACATGCTCAGTCGACATGCATGATCCACTGGTATCGTCTTCTACGAAATGGATGGTGTTACTCCTGGTACACCGCACAATGGTTCCATCACTGTGAGTGATCACTACACCGATGCCTCGTCTCTCGGTGGGCCACTATCACAATCTCAAACCAAAATCATGGCTAGATGTCTTTGTGGAGGCATCTTTTATGAAACAGATGTGCCATGATCAATAAGTTATACCTAGTGATATTACTCAAGAAATACCAAGAAAACTTATCAAAATGCTATATACCAGTGTTTTCATGTACCTCATTGGAAAACATTATTCAGGGACCCATAGTATGGATACGTCGGTCGTTGTACCAACATTAGACTCCCTATACTGAAAATTGATCTCAAGAGACTTTACACCATTACCTTGATAAAATTTGAAACTTAGTTCTTCTAGTAGAACTGACCGTCCTCTGATATTACTTTTTTCACAAACCGTCCCATGGGGAACGAATGTGACTACCCCAAACCCGCCTTCCATAACCCAAGGGCTGGTGACTGGCACCTAAAGGGTTTTCCCAAAGAGGGAAGGCATTACATTAGAGATCTGTACACACTAAAAAATGGAAAATGAAGTATACAACAAAAAAAAGTTAGGTACAACCACAATAGTAAAGTAAAAACACACGTATAACTGTAAACTGTAAATAGTGGACCTATATAGAATCACTAAAAAATGATGAAAAGTAAACAGTTATCACATCTTCCTCGGAGGTCTACCTGGAGGGTAGTAGGTTTATATCTGAAGTCTAAGAAGTGGATCTTGACTGCTTTAGGCGCACCAAGCTCCATCAAGTCCCGACCCTCAAAACTTTTCTTTGGAGTGTCATCAGTCTGCACTAGACACACACATGCTAGTAGAGCCCATGCATGGGTGAGTATAACAACTTAGTTGGGGACCCAGAGACCCCTGAAAGTCTCTCACTAATCCTCAAAGGAAAATATCACAAGAAATACCAAAAAGTTAATATCACAAGAATGATCTAAATCATGATGGAGAAATAAAAAGAGACAACTCACTCTAAAGGTATAACTTCTAGGTTACCGGGGTATGGATGAGTAGTCAAAATGCCAGATCGTCTTATTTGTAGTAACTCCATCGTTGACCCGTATAGGCCCATGTATGTTGACACGTATTTGTTGCTATATGATGACATGTATTGGTTGTTGGTGTTGACCCATATTGGTCACTCATGCCAACCTATATTGGTAGCTAGTGCTGACTCGTATTGGTCGCTGGTGCTAACCCGTATTGGTCACCAGTGCTGACCCGTACTAGTCACTGGTACAAACCTATTTATGATTAGTCAAATAGATAGATCATCCCACTAAGGATTTTCATGATGCTGACTTGTATTAGTTTCTCTTCTTCTTCATGTCACATCTAGCCACTGGATTCCCACTCATAGCAAGATTGATTTTGGGAGAACTACTCCTCATGCCATCTGTATTATTTCAACCTGTACGAATTACATTGTAGAAGTAACTCGATGGTATATCATGTCATAAGTATTCTGATGCAGTATAAGGGGAGTCAATCAGACACCTAGACTATAAGTTATTGGAATTTTAGTGCTGAGGGACCGGTTGGTTTCGGAGACAACACAACCTGGATGTACTCCAAATTTCTCCAAAACTCTCGTGGATTTGCTCAAAAGTACCATCCCTCTCCAAGGATCCAAGCATCATATATGGTTTGTCAAACGGATGTCCAGTTCACAAGTAAGAGTTACTTAAGTGTATTTAGGCCTGAGAGGGGGCCGAGTCTTGTCCGACCTAGCCTGATCCAATCTAGGCTGACCCTAATATGTTTGGGTATGACCCTGCCCAGCCCAAACTAGATTGGTCTGGCCAGGTTAGGCTAGGCTGTGGTGGGACTGGTCCACTAGTCCTCAGATTGGCCTGACCTGCCGGGCGACACGACCCAGCCTGCTGGCACACCCCACATAGTCCACCTACTGAATGTCTCAAAGGAGTTTTTTGGTCCCTTAAATCTAAAACGACATATGGCACTTCTTCATGGTCTGCATGACCCATGAGGCACAGGTCCCCTGCCTTCACCGTGGATTCAAGCTGTGGTAGATTCAACGTGACGCGCTGCCTCCGCCTCTACGGTAAGTCATTGTCAGCCACTTATTTGATCGTTGTGGCACCGAATGGGACCATGATCCTCTGCAGCCAGCGAGTTCCTGCTGCCAGTAATGCATTGGCAGAGCTTCTTCAGGGATCTGACAATGCTCCGGAGCTCTGTTTCCATTCTCTTATGCTCCTACGGGCCTCTCAGACTGCCTTTGTCACAACATGACCCTTTGTATCGCATTACCGTCATATTGGGAAAAGAATCCATGAAGAATGCAACAAAATACATGTGGTGGAGGGTCTAGGCCTGGATCATTTTCCCCAAGATAGCCGCATGTTCTTTATAATAAGAGGGATGTAATTATTCATCATACTTTAACAATGATGAACCCCAATTAAATCCCCCCGCAACAACATCCCTAAAATACTAGAACGGGGAATAGAATCATGGGAAATTCATGAATTTAAAGACAATACCGACCTCTTGATTTGTTAGTGACATTGTAGTTGGTGGTGATTACACTTTTGAGGGTATTACGGATGAAATAGAAGGCTCACGTGCATTGGCATTCACCATCCGTCGACCATCAGATCGATCCCACAATAGGAGTCCTCAATCCTCTATTCTCTGTCAGTGGAAGGCGTGGTGTCATTTCATAAGAGGTTCCTCACATGATGAAGCTATGCCAAAAACTAAACACAAGATCCATATAAATAAGAGGGGGAAAGGTGGGTAATGCCTTGAAGAAGTAATGAGGTTCATTAATTGATGTAATTAATGTTCCACATTAATTGGTGAAATTAATGTTCCACATTAATTGGTGAAATTAAAGATTCTCATTAATTTTGTGAGGGGTGGTCACATAACCAACGTGTAACCATGAAAATAACATGCCATAATTAACGGCCTGACAACCTCAATAGTCCCCACCACTACTGCTCAATAGGTGAAAAAAAAGAAAAATAAATAATATAATAATTACATGTTATTTTACATTTCTTTAAAAATTCTCAAATTTAAATTTTTTCCCCTGACCTACTACAGTTGAGGTGAAGCTTCCCTTAAGAGAATCAGGGAGCTGCAGATTGAATGGTTCTCTTATATTTTTAATCCGAGCACCGGTTCAAAAGTTAGAAAATTCCACCCGTTCATTTACTGAATACACCCAAAAAGTATAGAAATTCATTCTGGGAAACTGGGCCTCGGAATGTCACACCGTCAATTTTTGAAGACTCATATTAATCACTAATAATTAATAAAATTACATGGAATTTTTTGGAACTTATAATATAGGGCAGAAATTTGACAATCATTGTTTCTTTGTTTTTTTAGGAGAAGAGGTGGTGATGGGTTTTATTCATAGTGGAGTAGAGGCCTGTTTTTTTTAATCTTATTCATTATTTTATTATTTTGACTCAAGACAAGAAATATCAATGATTAATTTGACAAAATATAGTAACAATTTCATGTTATTTCAAACCAATAGTTCTTACATAATCTATAAATAAATAATATTGTATTAAACTTATAATGTATATGAACTATAAATTATCGTATTTTACTATTCACATTAAATTCATGTATTTTAGAAACTTCTAAACAATTAACCCTAAAAATATTTTTATCTATAGAATAAAAAAATGAACTCTTTTTATGAAAATAATTTTATAAATATGAAAATATTATTTTTTGAATTATAATCTCCATTTACTAAAAAAAATACCAATTTTAAAATTATTACTGATTTTATAACAATTTTAAAAATAGATAAGGTCTCATAAAATTTTCATATAATCATACGACTCACATTATTAATTTATGATTCTATTTAAAAAAAATTAATTTTATTTTAAATCAATAAATTAAATATAAAATTGAAAATAAACATTTATGTTTTATGATAATATCAATACTTAATTAATTATTTCTATAATATTTAGTTACAAATAAAATGATAAAATGATATCATATTAATATTAATAAGATTCCTAAATTTTACATACACTTATATAGGTGAGGTTGTTATTATATTGGTCAAATTACTATTCCTAAGGGCCATATTACATTTACAAAGGTCATGATACCATTTCATTGGTATATGTTCCCTAATTTCATGAAAAACCCTCTTATTTCTTTCATTATTGATTTATAACTTTTGCTTTGTGTTATCTATGTGATTTTATATGATTTATAGAATATGAAATAGTTTTTTATGCCTTTTATGCTATCAACTTAATTGAAATTATTTAAGAATATACATACCATAAAATCATGGGGTGTTATATTATTTCCTCCTTCAAAATTGACTTCCTCAAAATTTTCATTAATATTTCCTTCTAGAAATACCAGGGTAGTTCTTCTTCATAACATCCTTAGGTTCCCACATTACATTATCCATTTTATGGTTTCTCTAAAGAACCTTAACCATTCGAGTTGTCTAATTTCTCAATACTTTATCTCTCCTATGAATAATCTTGACAGGCTCTTCATAGTATGAAAAATAAAGTTCTATTTCTATTTAATTATAAGTGAGTACATGTGTTTGGTCTAGCATGTACTTCTTTAACAATGCAATATGGAACACATCAAAAAAATGAAGATAATTGGTGGAATTTCTAAATAGTAAGTTACAACTCCAATTAATTCTAGAATTTCAAATGGTTCAATGTACCTGGGGATCATTTTCTCTTTCTTATCGAACCTTTAGACACCCTTCCCTATAAATACATTAAAAAACACATGATCTCCCACATTAAATTCCAAATAATTTCTCTTATTTCAAGAATAAATATTTTCTATACTTTGAGACACTTTAATATGATCCTAAATAGACTTTTCCATTATTGTTGTCTATTAAATATGATCTGGCCCTATAAGTTTATTCTCACCAACTTCATACTAACAAGATGGAGTTTGGAATATATTTCCATATTATGATACATATGGTGCCATTTTAATAATATAATTGAATCTATTATTATAGTAAAATTCCACCAAAGTTATGTACAAATCCAACCTCCATTCCATGTCAAGTGAGTCAAATCTAAACATGTATTCCAGTTTTTGAACATTCCTTTCAGACTGTCCATCGGGTTGAGGGTGATAAGGAGTACTCATATGAAGCTCATTATCCTAAGCCTTCTGAAGACTCTTCCATAATTTTGATGTAAATCTGTGATCTCAATCAAACACAATTGATATATTTTAAATTAAGTTTTAAAAACTCATTAATATAGATTCTTAATAGGTTCTCAAGTGGTAAATCTTCTCTTATAGCCAAGAAATGTGTTGAATTTGTAAGATGATCAAAAATTACACATATTGTGTCATTTATTCATGGTGTACATGGTATTACTATGTCAAAGTCCATCATAATATTATCCCACTTCCACATAGGAATAGATATAGGTTTCATGACTCCTCTTGGATTTTTTCTCTCGACCGTCACTTGTTGAAAAACTGTATACCTTGACACATAGTCAGCAATTTCTGACTTCATGTTATCCCACAAAAAATGTTCCTTCAAATCTCTATACATATTGGTGCTTCTATGATATATAAAGAAGTTTGAGCTATTATAATCATCTAATAGTTCCCTTTTTAGCTCAATTATTTTTGGAACACATAACCACTTTCCAAATTTCAGAACTCCATCCTCATACACGATGTCTTCCAATCATCCCTCCTTAATGACTTTGATTTTATTTTGAATATTCTAAGAATCATGTTGAGATATTCTATATTCTCTAGAAAAGATGGTTTATTAGTAATTAGAAAAACGAATTATGTTTCACCTTACTTAAAAATTATCATATTCAACTGTACTGGATCCATGAACATAAGATCTTTTTCAATCCTCATTTAAGAAAAATGTCCATGATCTTTCCTACTTATTGAATCTTCTACCTTATTTTCCATTCCTAAGTGGACGTTTATTAAAAAATCATAATATTTGAGTAACTTAAGCCATCTCATTTTTCTAATGATAATTTTTTTCTCTGTAAATATATATTTCATACTCTTGTGGTCCATATATATCTCACATATTTCACCATATAGATAGTGTATTCATATTTTTTATAGCAATGATTATGGATGAAAACTCAATATTGTGAGTTGGTTAATTTTTTTTGTGTGTCTTGAACAACGGTAATGAATAAGAAAAAAATTTCATTTTTCATAAGTAAACAACCCAGTCCATTATTTGCTGCATCAATGTGTACCACAAACCCATCATTTCTAGATGGAAGAGTAAAAATTAGAGCATTATAAAATATTATCTTAAATTCATCAAAAAAATTTGTACATTATTTCGTCCATATGAACTTAACTCCATAATTTGTGAGATTAGTTAGAAGGTTAGACAATTAGGAAAAATTATGAATGAAACGCTGATAGTAACATGCTATTTGAATAAAACTACATACCTCAGTTATGTTTGTTGGTGTAGACTATTCATGAATTTCGATTTTATTTATAGGATCAACTGATATTTCATCATTAGATACAATATCGCGACAAAATTGTTTTTTTGAAGACCTAACTTACACTCAATCACCACAAAATCCATTTATTCAATTTTCGAATTAAACCACTTTTTGGTTTAGTGAAATCCTCATTAGAATAATTCATCTAAATTATAGAATCCAAAAAACACTAAACCAACATACCAAGCAGCCAAATAAAAAATTCAAAATAAAAAACAACACTAGACACTTGACAAAACAACAAATAGGATTCAAAATTGAAATGATAAATTCAAACCAAGCACTTCACTACCTTGCAGTCGCCTCAATCCCCGCGTAATTCAGCCTCAGGCCACAAACCACTAATAAAGATTAAAAATTAAAAAAAATTAAAATCATGATTCGTCAAAATCATATGGCCTTACGAGTGCCACGTTAGTTCCTCTCACCACCTCTTTAAAGACATAGATAGTTCAGCATGACGCATGCCACCGAGTTGACCACATCAATAGGGAAACATCATCATCAAAACTTACCATCATCAACAGTGTGGACTTCCAGAACCAAACTACCACTGATGAGACATGAAACACAAGACCACCACTGGTGCAGGAAGTCACCAAGAAGGAAAACCCATTAATTCTTGTCACCACCATTGAAAAACCCTACAAAACACCATTGAAATAATGATAATGCATTTCAATGGAATCACCAACAATTGGAATCATACTTGTAAAGGTTCTATGGAGAGAAACGATCAGTAATGGGGAAATCAAAAACCTTCAATATCAAGTATACAGAACCCAACATTTAAAAACTGATGGTCACTCAATAACCCCACCCAAAACCCCCTTAAATAAAAATGCACAATACTGATAGGGAACGAGGCCTTGCACAAGGGTTCTAGGGTAGAGTTGAGTGTATGGTGGTTCAAAAGTGGAACAAAAATCACACACCTTAAAACAAATAACTAAAATAACAAGACACAATAGGAACCACCATAGCTTGAATTGGAATTGAATAATGTCATGCCTCCTAGAGCACTAACGACCTAAAAATCAGTACCTCCTAAAGCCTCCAGACTCCACCGAATTAAAACAACATGGAGGTAGATAGAAGAACTAGAAGACAATGTATGAATTTAAGGGGAAACGTATCCACAAAAAAGATTGATGACACACAGGACTCCCAATCCAGACCACAAGTCCCTCAACGGTAATGAAAACACCAAAAAGAGACCAGAGAGGGAGATGAAAAAGGAGAAAGAGATAAGGTATGAACAATGGAGTGAAGGAAGGGAGAGACAAGCCAAAGAGTAACAAAAGCCTCCCCATCTAGAATTCCACTGAAGGAAACTCTAGAATATAAGAGAGGAGAGGACGATCCCACTTAGAGGCCTAGGATCCATAGAGTCATGTCATTATAATTTCAATACAACCCACATAACTATATTCTAATAAGAGTATTTAGAACTTCCTAAAACTGGTCCTCATGGTCCTCATAGATTTTAGAATATTTCAATGTATCATCAATAAATACCACAAATAATCATCAGTATATTTTGTGAAAACTCTATTAATTAGGTCTATTAAATTACATGGTACAATAGTCAGTCCAAATTGCATTACTATAAACTCATGATTTCTATACCTAGTTTTAAATTCTATATTTGGAATATATTCCTTCCGTACATGTAATTGATGATATCCAGGTCAAATGTTGATCTTCAAAAAATATTCAGATCTATGAAATTTATTAAATAAATCATCAATGAATTGCAGCGGATAAATTTTCTTTATTAAAATAGCATTGATTTCTCTATAATTAATAAACAACCTCATGGATCCATATTTATTCTTGACAAAAAGAATAGGGGCTCCCCATGGAGAAACAATAGGGTATGAAAATCTATTGGCAGTCAATTTGTCTAGTTGTTTCTTTAACTCCACTAATTCTACAGTGTCAATTCTATATGGATTCTTTGATATAAATCTTGCACTATGAATTAAGTCAGCTGATAACTTCACTTATTTTCTGTGGAGTATGTCTAGGTAAATCCCCCAGAAATACATCAATATATTGTTTCATACTTTGAAAATCCTAATTAAAATATTACATTCCACATACCTAGATGTTGTTTTCTCTTCCACCCAAATAATTTCACTTAGCAATGCTACTAGAGGTAAATTTAAACAAGATCTCGAAGAAGATGTTTGTCCTCTAAAGATAATAGATTCCATATCTTAATCACAAATTGTACTTCCTTTTTCATATAATATATTTTCACATCAAATTTTTATATCCCATCCATACCAATGATTATATGAAGATCAAACATATATATTATGAAAATGTTTTCAACCAAAGCACATTTATGTATCACAAATGGGACTGACCGACACATATTTGGTACAACTACACTTCCCTATGGAGTTGAAACTAACAACAACTTTATTAAATCAAATGAGAAATGTATAAATTTATTGTAAAACTAGGAAGATATAAAAGAATATGATGATCTAGAATAAAATAATGTATTGTCTATGTTTGAGGAAAAGATTAATGTACCTACCATCACTTCATTATGAACATCAGTCTCTGCAGTTGTGATTATATAAGATTTGATATCTCTCCTTGGCCACTTCTATGGTAGATTCTTATGAATATTTGGAAGATGATTTGTATAATTCACCATTTAATTACAATTGAAGCACTCAATATCATTGATTTGTTTCTTCCCCTTAGAGTCATTAGCTCGATGACCCTTTTCGGCATACTTATAGAAAACTCACATGACATTCAATCATTTCCCAGGATGATTCTTTCCAAAATTTAAGCATAATAATAATTAATACATTCCATTTTTATTCTTTGACAGTTAACATTTTCCATGGTTATCATAAGACCCCTCCTAATCTTGATTTACTTTAAACATATATGATCTAAAAAACAACTTATCCATTTTTATAGAACATAATACTTTTTCATCATATGATGAAAATGTTTGTGAAGCCATTTCCCTTCAGATACTTGGCTTTAGACCTTCAAATAAATGATAAATCTTGTCTTCTAAATCACATATGTAATATATAACATACCTGGATAGTCTTGTGATGGTACCATCATACACCACAACAATATCTCCTTCCCTTTTCATTAAACTAATTAATTTTATCTTTATTCTATTATTTTTCTCATTTGGTAAGTATTTTTTGAAGAATATTTCCTTAAGATATATTAATTATATTCCTTTTATTTTATCTTCCTCATCAGTATTCTATTTCAAATACCACAATTGATGAGCATCACCCTTAAGACAATATACTTCCAGTACTAACTTTTCATTTTTACTACATCACAGTTCCAAAAATATATTTTCATGGTACATGATCTACTAATTAGTTACTAATGGATTAATAGTCCAACTAAAATATAGGGGATCAAACTACATGGAATGATTCAAAATAGTTGTGGTATGGTTATTTGTCATAACATGATTAATTAGTCCTAATTTAGCCATGATCTACTTAGATCCAACACTAACTATGTTGAAATGTTCAGTGGGGAAATCCCTATATTTTTTGTGGGAATTTATTACATTGATTACATTAGGATAAATTTCTAAACAATGGAATACACTAAATTATGTTATGAGTCATGATTCAAAATTTTGAGCTTGAAAAACACCTAAAATACAATAAAATTATATATATAAATAATCTCATAATGATAACATGGTTTCATTAGGGACATATGTAATTTTAGATATATCATAATCATTTGTAAAAAAATTAGAATGATCCAATGCATATCACCAAGGATTTCCAAACCAGGTGCGCAGTAAGGCCCATTTTTCGATATCAGTTTACATTGAGGTAGGCCCGAGACCACTGTTCAATGTTTTTACCCCTAGGTACATATGTCTCATAACCAAATCAACTTGTATTATCAATACAGGTATGTATTTATAGAAATACCCTTACAATATCTACTTTATAAAAATTCTAGTATGTTATCCTATTCTTATCCTAAAAGTCTATTTTGGGGTAATGTTCCTTAAACTATGACTTATAAATCTAGTTCCTATGGTTTCTACTAAACATCTTCTGATACCAACTATAAAAACCTGACCCTGGTAGCCAACATATGGTGTTCATTTTATTTTAATGGTATATATACAAGATATCAAATCACCAAGGATTGATCAGTTTATTAGTCTTCATGAAACTAGATACATACATGGTCCACTTATTACATTGATAATTAAACATAGAACATACAAAAAAAATGTCATGTCCCTTATTGAATTATTTCTTTTTCACAACCTGAGGAAGGAAAACAAAAAAACATTGAGTTAAAACACTCAATAAGGGTTATATAAAACAATAATAAGTAAATTAAATACAATAAGGAATATATATTATGTAATGGGATATAATCTGGGAAACACATGCCATCAATACAATAATAATGACAATGCATCCATATATTTTTATAATGTGAAAAAATAACAGAAAGTAATAAATAAATAATGAATAAAGAAAATGATTATTACTTAGAATTCACATATTCAGAATATATTCTATCATACCATCAATAATTTTTAAGTCTATGGGTAGATACCAATATGATTATTTCTGGCAATAAACACGACGAGTTTATCATCAATTGTTTTATTTCATGAGACATGTCGATGAATCAATGGGATATAGAAAGAACATAACATCACTATGAGTCCAAATAATTCTTCATTCAAATATTTCATTCATGGTAAAAATGAATTTTTAATATTTATATAGAGTAGAGGATACATATTCGTTAATATTTCCTGACTTAAAACAATATTCAAAATAAACACTGCATGAAAAATGGAGTACGAAAAACAAAATAATCATATCCATGATACATGAATATAGATAATTAATATAAATATAATTTTAATTTTAAAAAATATATGAAAGGGTCATCAGATACACCACATAAGAATGATTATGTACACAATACCAAGTAACACTCAATGAAATGGAAATTGAGACAATGTCCCTTACCTTATGTCTTAATGTGTTCTTGAATTGATCTTAAAGTCCAGGATGATCCGATTAAATACATTGGTTAATTAATTTATAACATTTTCAAAATTTATTTTATTCATTGTTGTTTTATTAGGTCCATTTATGGATTTTTTGTGAGTTATAAGATACAATTGTTTCATTTTGGACCATTCGTTTCCTTGGATTTCATGATCAGTTTTCCTGTATATATGTATCGAAAATCATATAAAATGAGTTTAATTGTCC
This sequence comes from Viscum album, assembly GCA_963277665.1. NCBI lineage: Eukaryota > Viridiplantae > Streptophyta > Magnoliopsida > Santalales > Viscaceae > Viscum > Viscum album. The sequence goes on along the minus strand of OY728133.1, from coordinate 1,899,451,859 downwards.
ATAATTTAAATTATATATTATTAATGAAATTACATAATATTTAATGGTAATATATTTCATTTGGTTAGATGGTACGCGGATGAATCCTTTAATAAAATGTTAGTGATAATTGTTTAGATTATTTTGGGGTTTTTCTATCATTAGGAACTAGTTTTGTCTTATAAACTCATATTATATAAATATATAAATGTTAAAAAATATAAAATAATATTTATTACATATATTATTGTATTTATTATCCATAAAAATACTTTTATGACCAGCCTTGAAGCTGTAACTAAAAGACAAAATCATGTTGTTTAGGAAGGTGGTAAATCAGCACCTTAGGGATAATGTTTTCATTTTTAGAATAAAAGGGAGGTGAAAGGGGGTTTGATGATTAATATTACATTATCATAATAAAATTTCAGTATGTATAATATAATTGAGTTATCATTCATGTTTGGACAAAATAGTTTAGGATATAATAGTAAGAAAAGAAATTAAAAGAAATTGAAAGACAATGAAAAATGATTTACCACTTGAATTACTTTCATTGAGAACCTCTTTAAGAAAATTGATTTTTGTGTTTTATAGAGACCAAGATATACTAGAGGTGGGGGGAGTTTTGGGAAAATTATAAGGTATAAATTAAAAAATATTCAAGTATTTGGTGGTGTGAGGAGAATAGGTGGAGAGGGGTGGTATTTCTAGTGGAGAAGAGGAGTATTTTTTGAATATCTTATTTATTATTTTATTATTTTGGATAATGATAAGAAATAGTGATGATGATTATGAATACATACAGTAATTGGTGTATATGAATTCTAACAAGTGTATTTTATATCCTCCATGACTCAAGGAATAGTCTATTTAACTTATAATCTATTTATACCATATATTACTGAATTTTACTATTCATCAGAAATTCAAGTATTTTAAAAAAATAAAAAAATTTCACCCTATACATATTTTGACATGGGGAATTAAAAAATTATTTCCATTTTATGAAACTAATTTTTTATATATGATAAATATATTTATTTTATTTAAAATCATCATTTACTCAAAAAAATTAAATTTTTAAGATTATTAGTTATTTTGAAACACATTGGAAAATTAATTAAGGTATCATAAATTTATATTATAATCATAAGACATGAAATTATTAATTTATGATTCTATTTTATTAAAATAATTTTTATTTTAAATAATTATAGTAATTATAAAATTGATAATAATCCTTTCTGTTTTTTGAAAATTTCAATACTTAATTAATAATTTTTAAAAAATTTTATTTACTTATACAGTGACATAATTATATCACATTACAATTTATATCATACATATATTTTATTTATAATTCTTTTGGTGATGTTACTATTCTATTGGAAAAATTATTATTCCTATGGGTTATATTAATATTCCAATGGTCTAGTTACCATTTCATTTGAATATATTCTTTAGTTTCTAGATAGAATTTATTATTTCATTTATTATTCATTTATAATGTTTTTTTGTATTCTCTATGTAATTTTATATGATTTATAATATATAAAATAATTTTTTGTGAAATATAATCTATTGAATGAATTGAAATTATTTAAGAAGAAACAAACCATAAAATATTGGAGTCTTGTAGTTTCTATCGCAGGTGGTATTCAACATACAAAAAGCTATCCCATTATGAAATGGTTCTTCACAGACTATGGGTCAATAAAAAAGACTTATAGTCAGTTATAAAGGAGGTCATACAGGATGGGTAAAAAGAGGACCTACAAGACAAAAGAAGTAATTGGTGTTTCAGGCAACATAATTATAATGTGTGTGTGTATATATGTAATTAGAATATAAAATAAATATATTGTACTGTAATGAAATTATAAATGCAATTAAATTAAATTGATTTTAATAATTTTTTAAAAAAATTCATATTTTATATTTTCATTAGTATTTGTGATTAAAAACCACAAACAACACACAGACCTAGAAACTCTAGTGGGTTGACTTCATCCTTCTCTATAAATAATGAAAAGTTACTCATTAATGTCATGATGACCGATGTTCTTGATGGCCAAAATTCCAAAAAGAATTTTTTCTAAAGGTCGATAACAGATATGATGTAAAGGCCCGAATGAGTTGTATGCATCATGTCATGTTAACGATCATATTCCATGTCACCCCTATCAATAGTCATCAAATTGTGTTACTAGTCTAAATGTAGCATCACCGCCCTCTTGAAGAATCATTATGGCATGCTTCCCTATAAGGAACTATGGCTGAGTACCACTCCATGCCACATTAGAAATATATGGTAGAAGAGGGAAACATGAATAGTGCTTGCACACCAATCTCTCTTTCAATATTATCACCCAATGATGCATGTGTAGTGCCCCACTGTATAGCCTTCCTATCATGTCATTTTGTCAAAATTTTATCAATATGTTAATAGTCACGTGGAAGGGAACCCCTCATCTCCATATCCAAAATCCATGAGTACATATAGTTGGTTGATAGGAACAAGCACAAACATCCCTCTTTCAAGGTCACCCACCAAGCGGTGCCTTCATGTTTCCATGATTTACCGCTTCCTTATTGAACTGATCCATTCGTCTGGTCCCATCACATCACTTATTTCCAACAAATGATGGTTTAGAGGGTATGTGGAATTAAGAAATTTGATGTTATTGTGGAATTAAAGCACTAAGGTATAAATCTAGAGCCCAAAATCCTGAATACTATTAATAGTATTGATTCTATATTGTTAGGTAGGAATAAAACAAAAATACATGACTGTTGGTTGAATTTTATCTTTTAGAAAGTCTCTATATATTATTGATTTTAAATCACTTTGCAATTTATGCAGATATTCATCATTCTATTCTGTAATGAGTATGAGGGAAGATAAATTAAAAGAATGAACATAAAAATTTTATAGTGGCCCGGGTCACATTGATCTCTTAGTCCACTCAACCAATGCTCTATCCATGAGCTTTGTGAATTTCACTAGAAAGTTCCTCTTAACACAAGTCCTATAAATCTAGAACAAAGTGTAGGTAGTTTACACATTTAAAACATGGATAAAAAAATATTTCTGTTTCCTCTACAAGGAATTGATTATCCATATCTATGTATAGGAACTTTCCAATTTTCAACAACTGTGTACGAGCTGTTAAAACTCCAATAAATCTAAAGAGTTTTATTTGTTGACGGTTTGGGTTGAATCTCACAATTTCAGCAGTAAAAAATGATAGTAGATTTATATTTTTATCTAAAAATTATTGTCTTCCGTAAAAAATAACTCTGAAGTGATCTTGGTTTCAAATGATATTAATATTTAATAACAAACAGAAGTACGAGGTTATAATTGTACATATCTAAAGTGTTTCATTTTTCAAAAAATAATAGAGTTAGAAGTTTCTTACTTTAAATCTGTATAACAAAGATATACAGAAGTATGAAAATGTATTTTTATCAAATATCGTAATGTAATCAATTCCAAGAATAGTTCATTCATATATATAACTCTATTTTGGATGACCATATCCAAGAAAAAATCCTAATAGATTATAGGTATTAATATTCCAATTTCCTAGGAGAGTCATAAAATCCATTAAGAATAGGGTTGATTTTCTCTAGTAAATATTGTTATTTAAATCAATCATAAATAGCCTTTAAATTAGTTCTAAATTTGATTTCAACCATTCTTTTATTTTTTTCAAATCCATTTTAGAAATCTTGAATAAAACCATGAATTTAAATCTCCTTTACCGAATAAACAAACATAGGGTTGAATTTCATAGCGTATGGTTCCTTTGCATAGTGTATGGTTCCCTGGTTTAGTGTTGTGTTCCTTTGTATAGTGTATGGTTTTTTTTCATAGTTTTGGATTTATTTTCATATCATAGGTTTAAAAATAAATGTTTTGATAAGAATCCACATGTTCATCCTTCTATCTTATTGTTAATAAACCATAAGTTCATTCTTTGAATGTAGGGTATGAATAGCTATTCCTAACATAATCATTAGGTTATTATTCCATACGTTTATCCAAACATAGTGTTTCTAATCCATACACAAACCATTTATCATAGGGATGATAAAACATACAGACATTAACCAAATTTAGGGTTCCATTCTTACATTACATGTACCAATGTAGGGTACGAATATTATTTCATGAAACACTAAAACTCCTTCTAAATATTGTAAATAATATTCCTTATAAATTAACAACATAAGTATATTTCCAAAATATTAAAAATAATAATATTTTCTTTAAACTCACTTAAATAAATATCATCAGTAAAACAAACAAGGGTATTTATTTCATTAAAATCAATAATATTTAATGAGTATGGTTGAGACAATTCATGCCCAAAAATCTCCAATTTTTTGATGATTACAAAACCCATAACATAATTTATAAATAATTTAGGAATTGTAAACACCAAATAAAAAATATTTTAAATAAAATATCTATTTGTTTTGAAAATAATCTTTTTGCAGTAGTTTCTCAATTTCACAGTACTATTTTAATTTAAATGAAAATAGATACTTGAATAAATGATAATATTGTGTTTATAAATTTTTTTATACATTTTGCAATATAAAAAAGAATCTATATAAAAATGGATTAAAATACATATAATTTTGCAGAAAACAATAAATTAATATTATAGTCTACTGAGTAAAAATACAATACATGTTATATGAAAGTGTAAATTTGAACATAAAAGTATAAAATCATATAAATCTTATGAATATAAAAGTAAAGTAAACTAAAATATAGGTTAATTGTTTTGAAAAAATAATGATTACATCCCAAAATCAACTAAATAAATATTCATAATGATTGGATTTTATTATATTAGTTTTCTTTATCATAATATCCATTTGTAGAAGGTGAATAATGATGATATATGGTCTAAACAATACCATGAAATTAAGGATTTCCACCAATAGGCTCTGAAAAATATTTTTTGAACAAATTTTTCCATTGTTGAATCATCTTATTTAAATCTAGAACGATCTTCAAGCTTTCAACAAAATTCAACTTAGCAATCTCATTGACTATTTATTCAAATTGAATGAAAGCAATCAACTTATCTCTCACTTGATGAGTCTCTGGTCCCATCCAAGAATCATTAGAGGACATTTGACATACCAAATATCATTGATTTTTCAAAAGAATATTTAAATGTATATTTTATCTCTGATGATTGTGAATTATGTCATTGAAATTAGAAAACATAGAATTTATAGCCTCAAATATTACTATCAAGTTAGGAGGAGTATATTGAGAAGAGGTGGAAGCATGAAGACTTGATCTAATAGATTAAAATTATATTACAAACATCTACATTAGCTCATAAAAATCTGTTTTCATTATAGATTCTTACGTCAATGATCTGAACTTAGAGGAAAACATTCTGATAAACTCTTAACAGTCACCCACTAACATAAGAATTTTATAAACTTCTCAAAATCGAGTTTGAAGGGTCTAAAAATAATATATCATAACTATTGAACATATAAATTTTAAAATTTATTCCATCAATTTTTAAGTCTTTTATTAGAGACAAGTTTTGTTCATTCAGTTGATTGTAACTTTTAAACAAAAAAATATAATATCTTTCTAATGAGTGAAAGACTCAGTAGAATTTGCTATGGTTTTACAAACTTCTACCAAATCCAGACTTGGATTTTCTTCAGAAATGTCTTTTCTATCTGTTAATGCTGATACTCCAGTATATAACGAATTATTAAATAACTATAGAGATATTTTTAGGGGAATCTTGATCATCATTAAGAGTAACTTCCCTATATTAATCATCCCATTCAGAAAATTTCTCAACATTCACAGTTACATGATCTGCCTTCTCATCAACTTCTTCTTATCTTGTTTGGAAAACTATCACTGGGACAAAAATATTTACTAAAATTATTTTTCATGGATGAAGAAGATTATCATCAAATGTTTATTTTACTTCTCCATTAGGTCTTGGTCTCATAGAGCTAACAGAAGGTAATAAATTCTTCTCCCCTGAGAACTAATCATCCTTTTTTCTTATTATTCTATGCCAACTGGTAAAAGATAGTTATAAGATTAACTACAGAAAAATCATACCTTCTTGACAGTTCTCTCATTTAGAATATTTCAATGTTGAAATCTATGAACAAAAGAGACATTTCTTACCATTTCCAGCTATAGAAACAAAAGGGATAGAACTATTACATAAGGGAAAAATCCCACATTTGCTTTCTTCTAATATTTCTAACTCAAATAGATTAACAAATAACTATTGAATATCATGTTAACGTTGTTTAAAAAAATAGAACATACATATCTTATTAAATAACTTTCTCTAACACAGCCATCCTTGGCAAAATTCTAGATTTTATGATCTTTATCAAGACTCTTTAATCAGTATTAACATATCGTGTCAATATTTTGTTAATTTTTCTAGTCTCAAAGAGAGAAAGCAATATATCTATAGATGTGAATTTTTCATCTCGAATATTTCTCAAATAAAATTGAAATTACACCTCATGGGGAAAATCCATAATTTTAGAAATTTTAAAAGAAGATATAGAAAACACATTATGATGAATTTTAGACATAACTATATCTTAATAGATTCCAAAACTAAAAGAGGCATTTACGTCGGACTCTTTCACATCTATAAAAAATGAATTTCTATCATAAAAAATGAATTCCAGGACTTAAAATATTATCATTGTATTTAATGAAAGATTTTTTTCTTCATCCAATCAAAATAAATTACCATTCCTTGAAAAACTTTTCAATATTTCAGTTGTCAAATAGGCTATCTTGATCCAACTAAATTAACACTTCCTGAAGTTTCCATTTTTGAAGGTTTGAGGTTTGAACGATTGAATGTTAGAGTTTTCGTACACTAGAAGGAGAGACACTCTGTTAACCGAAAGGGTGTGAAGGAGTAGGAATGAGAGTAGTAGAAGTATAATGGTTTAGTTTTTAATTTCTCAAGCCAAAGATATGGTGTATCATTAAAATAGAAATTTTTAAAAGATGCATTATAAAAAAAATACGAATAAAAATTTCAATAAATAAATGAAATAGTAATTTCACAGTGAAATTAACAATTAATATTAAATAAAAATGAATTAAAACAATAAATACATTAATTGAAATAAATTGATAAACATTTATTTCAAATTAATTATTCCTAACCCCCCTTAATAAAATAAAAACCTATATTGGGAAGTGTTTTAATAAAAATATCAGCTATTTGATATTCAATATTTATAAATACTAAATATATATCTTTTTTAAGAACATGATACTTTAGAAAATGGTGCCTTATATCAATATGCTTGGTCCTAAAATGAATTATAGGATTTTTAAAAAATATTTACTGCATTAGTGGTATCACATAAAATAGGTATATTAGTAAAATTTAGTCCATACTCCAGTAGTGAGTGCTTCATCACACCCATGCACAATAAATGCAAGCAGACACATATTCCACCTTAGCAATTGATAGAGAAATTGAGTGTTTTTATTTACTCAACAATGATAATAATCATTTTCCTAAAAATTGATAGGTTCCTGATGTTATTTTTATATCTAATATATATACTCCAAAATCTGAATCTAAATATGAAATTAAATTAAATTATGAAGTTTTAAGGTAATGTAGAGATTAAAAAAACATCCTTTTAAATATCTAAACATTATTTTAATTAAATTAAGATGGTATTATTTTTGGATTTGATTAAAATATAGCATATAAACATAAAGATAATTAATTTTGGTCTTCTAATAGTAAGATATAATAGAATAAAAATCATACCTCTATATACCGTGTTGTCAACTAGATTCCTAACTTCTTCCAAATCAAGTTTTATGTTAGAACACATGATATTTGTGTGAGTTTTACTATTTTCAAGTGCATATTTTTTCAATAAATCAATATATATTTATATTAATTTAAAACATTTCCAAAATATATTTCATAATTCTATAATCCTATAAAAATTCAGTTCCCCCATCATACACAGTTAACAAAAATCATTGAAGTTGATAAATAATTAATATTTTCGAACAAAAAATGACATCATAAATTTAAATTTTTACTAATAAAATATTAGGACAAATAGTTATCTTAAACAGAGTAGGATCTACCAATCCCATAGAAAATAAATTTTCCAAAAAAAGGAGTGTAATCATTCATACCAAGCTTGGGGTGCTTGTTTAATGCCATAATGAGATTTATTAATTTTAAAATGAAAATTTACTTTATTAGGGTACTCAAAACCTTGTGATTGTTCTACATAAAATTTCTCTATTAATAATCATTTTAAAAGATATAATTAACTTCCATTTCATATTATTTGAAATGTATATGATATGCATTAGCTGAAAGGATTATAATGGATTCTAATCTGGATATAGGGGAAAAGGTTTCATCATAATTTATACTTTATTCCTAATTATATCCTTTAGCTAATAATCAATCTATGTTTCTAGTTATTATCCCATGATTATCCTATTTATTTCTAAAGATCCATTTAGTTCCTATGACTAGATAATCTTATGGACTTCCCACTAAAACGCAGACATCATTTCATTTGAATTATTTAAGTTCTTCATGCATGGCTAACATCAAACTCTCATCTTCTAAAGCTTATTCAAAAGAATTTGTTTCTAACTGAGATAGAAAAATATATAATTCAACTAGTATTTAACCATTTTTTTAGTATTTATTACCATGTCTGGGTCTTATATAACAGTTTTTAAATGATGGTTCCTTAAGGATATATAATTTATAGGTAATAGACTTTCAGGTTCTTTAGTTTCATGTTATTTTGAAACATTCTGAATTCTGTTAATTTTATTTTCAAAATCATACATTGATGAATCAAGTCTCATGTTTCCTAAAGAGACAATATTTTAATCTATTTGATATTTCTCTTTATTAAAAAAAATATTTCATCAAACATCACATGAAATTATTCTTCAACAATCCTTGAATATTTATTAAACACACTATAGGATACAAAAGTAACAGAATATCCTAAAATTATTCCTTTATTGGATTTTGGATCAAATTTTCCAAGGGTATCGTCATTATTCAAGATATATAACTTGCATCCAAATAATTTTAAGTAATTTACTTTAGGTTTTCTATTATTCCAAACTTCATTGTGTTTATTTTTAATAATTGGTATTCTAAAAACTCTATTTATGATATAGAAAGGTGTGATTACAACTTCTATCTAGATATAGGTTGGAAGACTATATTAATTAATCATAGTTATTTCTATTTCATGAATTGTTCTATTTATCATTTCAACAATTCCTTTTTTGAGGTGTTCTTGAAAAATAGAAGGTTTTTTTAACCCTAGATTTTGGGGAAAAAATTTAAATTCTTAATTATTAAATTCTCCACCATTATCATTTCTTAATCAAATTATTTTAAAATATTTTTCATTTTTATATTTTTTTCAAAATCTTTAAAAAATATTGAATAGTTTACTTTAGATATTTTGAATATAAACACATGAAAATATAGAAAAATCATCTTCTAAAACACAAACATTTTATTTACATGAAAACAATTTCTACCCTAGATAGTCCAAACAGATCCATATTGAAAAGTTCTAATGGTTTAGATGTAGTAATTTTGTTGATTGATTTGAAAGATAATTTTTGTTTTTTTCCAATTTGACATTCATTAAAGAATCTATAACATTCAAACATAAGACTTGGAAAATCAGAAACTAATTGCTTCTTATATAATTTGTGTAAAGAATATATATTGAAATTTCTAAGTCTTCTATTATATATCCATGACTCATTTATATTAGTAGTTAAACAACTAATTTTTTTTAAATAATGAATTAATACCCAATGTATAGACAACGTTAGTTCTTGGTGATCTAAATGTAATAAATTCATCATTGAAAACAGAGAAGGAATTTTAGAGAAATCAATATAAAATCCATCATCATAAAGCTGATAAATACTTATCAGGTTGTCCATTAACCCTTGTACATACAATAATTTATTGATTGAGATGTCCATTGTATCTCAAAAAGATCCAAATCCAATAATATTGCCTTTTTCATTTTAAAAAAAGTGACTAAACCTCCATCCATTTGAGTAAATGTATGAATATTTGATGAGTCTTCACTCATGTGTCTGGAGAATCCACAATCCATATATCATATGGATTTGTTATTCCTATGGCATTTTTCTTGAAAAACCGATGAAGCATTTGTTTCTTTTGATACCCATATTGTCTTGGGTCTAACAGTGTCAGCGAGAAATGATCTGGGAATCAGGATCAACCTTATCTTGACATCATCCATATCACTTGTCTCAGATATATTTTTAGAAATAAAATCCTTTATAATACCAATAATTTTAGACTTTCTCAAGTAACAGTTGTTAGTGTAATGATCTTTTATTCCATTGTAATAACAAATATAATTTTTTTAATTGAGCATAAAATAATTTTTGTATAATTTAATTTTTTTCACCCATAGTTTATACTACAAATTTTACTCTCTTAAAAACATTATTTCCAAGAGTCTCATTAATAATATTTTCTTCTTTTATAAAAACAAGTGAAATAATTTTATAAGATTCAACTTCATCCTGTAATTCTTTTATCATTTTTTAATTATCAATACAGTTTGATGTAGATGAGTTTAATTTTTCTATTATATCTTGATGTTTTTTAACATAGCATCTCATTCAATTAAAATAACATTGTTAATATTTTTTGATGATTTATATCTATTTATCCAAGAATCATTTTTCACTTATTGAATTATACTGTAAGAAACTAATTTATCATTTTAGAAACTAACAGTATCTGAATCAGAAGTGTAATAGGATTGTACCTTTTCTTCTTCCTAAGACATAAAGTACATGTTGGCGTCTAGTTTTTTAGTGTATTTTTTCTGAATCATATTTTGAAGAGCTGCTGGAGTATATAGAAACACTATGCATGCCTTTCATAGATAATTTTCTATTATTATCATAACCTGCATTCTTTTGATATTTATTTTTTCCCTTCTTCATTAATCTTTCAATTGGGGATATTAAGGTCTAATGTGACCCATATTTTTGTATTTATATCATCTTACTTCTCTAGGATCTCTTTCATCCTTCTTAATTTATTTTATAAATCTTATCTTTTTCTTGCATAATTTTATGAATTTTAAGGATAGTTTTGCTAGTTCTTTTTTAGAATCTAATGGGTGGAATGTTTAATTTTTTTTACCTTGTTTCATGCTTCATAGATTTAGGGTTAAGAGTAGTATTTTCCAATTTCACTAAATATTTGAATTCATCATCATCCTTCATTTTTTTCTTCATACATAATCAATGTTCCAATCAATTCCTTCATTGTTAAATTCTGGTAGGTGATGATTTCAAAATAGTTTTAGATATGTTATTCCACTATAAAGGTATTACTCAAAGTAACTTTATAGTTTGATCAGATTGACTGATGGTATATCCCAAGACAAAAATATTATTTAAAATATCTATTAACCATCTTTTAATTTGTGTGATATTTTCACCATCAAACATTATAATGGTGTCAAAATTTAGACTATTAGTTTAATACATCATTTGTCTGATTTTATCTATTCCATCATAAACATCTGTGATTCTATGCCCCATTTCCTAGGGAGATGGAAATTCTGATACTCAATTGAATTTATTAGGTCCAAGAACACAGATGATAGAATTCATTACCTTATAATTGATGTCATTTCCAGCTTCAGATGCAACATCCCATGTTTCTATATTCCCAGTAATTCTATAAGGAATAATGAACTTTTAATTAACTTTAAATCTTAGATTGTTCAGATAAATAATCTTACATGATCTACAACATCCTTAGTTATCACCATTATAATACAGATCATGAATCATATACATACATAATTTCCTATTATCCATTTCCATCTAATTTTTATAGAACATATTCCATTATTATTTTTATATATTTATTAAAAATATCACATTCGAAACCAATTGTTAGGTCAAAATAATAAAAATATGCACAAGTGGGGGAGGAATTGTGAAATTTAGAAAATCACTATAGTTTCAGGATTTTAAATCACTTTGTGACTAATGTATATAAGAAAAGTTCTCTTCTGTAATGAGTATGAGCATCAGATAAACATAAAAAATGAACCCAATGATTTTATAGTGGTTTGGGCATAATTATCCACTAGTCTACTCCACCAATTCTCTCTCTGTGAGCTTGAAAAATTCCACTAGAAAGGTCCTGTTATCAAAGGATCTCAAAACCCACTACTTAGTGAAGTCAGTTGACCCCTTTACAATAAGGATAAATAGAGGCTTGTAGTTTTTGAAAGGTAATTGATTTTCCAAATCATATTATAAGAAGCTCAAACATTCATTACAATGTATGAGTAGTAGAAACTCTAATAAATCAGAAGATTTTGATTTGATAATGGTTCAGTTTAAAATTCAAAATTATAATAGCAGAAACTAAAAATCATTTTTCTGTGGAAAATAATATTTTCAAGAAATAATAAATCTGAAGTTGTTTGGGTTTCAAATAATCGTTAAAATGAATATCAAAAAATGGTTGTATGTGGTTACATAATTATATATACAATGTGTAGCCTTTTTATAAAAATAATATAGTTAAAAGTCCCTTTTTGTTGATCTATATGCTAAAGATATACACAATTATTTAGAAGTACTTTTATCAAATATCATAATGTTCTCACTTTTGATAATACTTCATTAATATATATAAATCACTTTTTGTTGAGAAGATCCATGAAAAAATCATGATACATCGTAGGTATTAAAATTAAAATTCTTTAAGAGTGTTGTAAATTCTCTTAAGAATAGGAGTGATTTTTTCAGTAAAATATGGTTCTTTGAGTCAATCATGAAGAGTATTTGAATCATTCATAGAATAGTTTCCAATAGATATTTTATTTCCATCAATAACATTTGAAAAATATTATATAAAATCATGGATTTAAATATATGTTTTTGAATAAACAATCGTAGGTTTAAATTGTATTGCGTTGGGATCCTTTGCATATCATTGTGTTTTTTCTGTAGAGTAGGGTTTCATTTTGTAGTGTTGGATTTCTTTTCAAAGCGTAGGGTTCCTTTGTGAGCATAGGGTTCCTTTTCAAAGAGTAGGGTTCCTTTGAAAAGAATTGGGTTTAAATGAAATATTGGGATAATAATCCATACGTTCATCCTTCCAGCTTATGGTTGATTAACAATTTGTTCATTCTCTGAATGATGGTTATTAATAGTTATTCTTGACAACAAAATTGTGTTGATATTACATAAATTTATCCAAACATAGTGTTTCTAATCCTTATGAAAACTAGTCATCATTGATATGATAAAACACATGTTCATTAACCGAATGTAGGGTTCATTACTTACAATACATATGCCAATATATGGTATGAACAATGCTTCTTGAAAAACTATAATGCTTTCTTAACACTTTGACGAATATTAATTGTGGAAGAAAAACATGAATATAATTCCAAAATATTACAAATAATATTAATTTCTTAAAACTCACTTCTTGAAATATCATCAGTAAAACAAACAATGATATTTGTGAGAAACAATAACAATAATATTTAAAGAGTATTATTGAGACAACACATAATCAACATATTGTACCTATGAAAATCCTTCCTCCAACCTAATTTTATCCTGATCCATTAATTAAATATTATAGGGTTCTTACCAATAATTAATTTTGATAATTAATGTAACTCACATGTAATTAATAATTATTTTTAAATAAATATAAATAAATGCATATATGAAATTATATATATATATATAACCATGCACTTTAATTATCTTTGTAATAAAAAATTATTTATTTTAATTTTTTAAAATAAATATAATTTAAATATAAAAAATAATGGATTTTTTAAATACAATTTACATTTAATTGAATTGTCATATTTAATTGGTAAAATATATTGAATTTATTTTTTATTTTAATAAAATATAGTTAATATTTTTAAATACTGTTATAAACATTTATTTAGTCAAAAATATTAATTCATTTAAATAAATAATAATATTTTAAAAAATATAACCAAAAATGTATAAGTATAATTTATAGTTTTTGACATTCTGTATATAATATTATTAATATTATATATATTTATATAATTAGTAGTTTTTAGTATATTTAATATAAATTTTTTTTTCATTGCGGTTCGGGTTACTAATGAGCACCCTGTTGTCCTTCTTTAAAAACATGATTACAAGTCTTAGTGGAGAAAGGATTTTCCTAGGTGTTAGTGCAATACTGTAGCGGTTGTACTATAATAGTGTTGTAATAGTGATATTATTCACAAAATTTGGGCATTCGATCAATGTATTTTGGCCTTTGTTGTACTGGTTTTTCTGTCCACTGGTCTTGGAGACCTCTAGTGTTAAGAAGTTGAGTGATATAATTGGACCTAAATGATAGTGGAATGTAACTTGGTAGGCCACATGACATGACAACACAGAAGTGTCGCTAGTTTTGTGGCTCAAATGAGTGATGAGTGAGTTAAAAATTATCATTTTCTCCTGTACCCACTCAGATATCTGATGTGGTATTAAGGGGTTCCCTTCCACAATACGCTAATGGGTATCACAATGATATAGTTGATGGAAAAGGGATGATGTAGTGTGTTGACTGGTGACATTGCTTCCCATGTGACCAGACAGACATCACGATCAACTGGAAGGTGCAACAACATGAATACATGCAGGTATAGATGGGTGGGAGGCATGAAAGAGATATGGGTTGTGTTTAAACCTATCAACTAACACTCTATCCACATAGTTAGTCAATATGGGATAGACGGGTGACCTTCACTGGCATGACATAGCAACATGGAGTGAAATTGTGGTAAAAGGGATTACACAACATGAGAGACTAGTGATTCAAAGTACCATGTGGATGCATATTTGTGCATCAGTTGATCTCCATCAGGGTCCTTTATAACACATTCAGATGTGTTTTTATTCTATTAATATGAGATTAAAATGTTTATATAAGGGCTTTCAATTCCTTAAGGGTGGGGATGAGTATTGAACCACAGGGGTGCCTTGGGTGAGTGTGTGTTGTTTTTTGTGTTTTTAATCCTCTATATATAATATATATTATAATTTACCACCTGTCGTTGGTAGAGGTGGTAAGAGAGGGTTGGGGTTTGTGGCATGTTCAGGGGGTCGAATACCTAAGCTAGTGGTTTATTTGTAGTTTCTTTGCAGCATTGTGTGTCGCAAATGTGGTTGTACTAAAATTTTTATTATAGTTGTCCAAGGATAGGGGAAATGAAAAGGAAACCCATTCATGACTTGGGGAGGCTTGAACATGAGACATATTCTCACCACCACAGATTCACTAGGATGTTCCCCATGGGGAACACACACAAATATATATATATATATAACATTACAGTATTAATAATTTTTATGTTTTTTTATCAGTAATAAGTTTATCTTTGATAAATCATCATATATTGGTTATAAAATTAGCACTCATTAACTCATATCTTTATAAGCTCTAAATTTAGCATTGATAAAAGATTTCTTTTTTAGTTATTGATGTTTTATTTATGATAAAGGTTACTTTTATTGAGGATTTTTAGTCAATGATGATAAAAACCTTTCCCAAATTTTAAAAATAACACTAATTGTCACATAACTCCTCCTCAGAATTCATGATTACACAAAAAATAGATTTACTACCCTCTATGGGAAATTTTGGATTTATTGGCCCTAAAAACAGAAGGCAATCTACCCATAACTTATTCTTAAGGATTTATCAACTAATTGAGCACAATTATTTCATGATTTTTTTATTCATCCCATAATCATCAACAAATTTTTTATGCTTGTCCCTCATCTGTGAAGGTTCTAATAAACATAACATTGACTATTTGAAAAAAGGGATTTAATAAAAGAGTTTAAAATTGAATTTTTATTTGATTAATGATCAATTTTGGGCAATTTTTATTATTTTAAATGGTTGTGTATTTTGAGGTCACATTAAACTATGAAATTATATAGTTTAATTTATAATAGATTTTTTATATATAACGAAGCCAACATTATATAATTTTCTAAATATAGATAATTATTTTATAATGATAATAGTGATCTATGGTTCTATTTTTTGTGGAGAAGAATTTGATTGTTCACCATGATCTAGGAAATGTAAAATTTTAAGCATGTGAAGGTATTAGGTAGTTTACAGTGAGGTGTTTTGGAATTTTAAATATTGTTTCTATTTTCAATATAGTTTGTAAATCCCATATTAGTTATGTTTTTACATTACAATTTAATGGAATATCAATCAATGAAAAATGTATGTGACAGTTAATAATCATGAAGACTATTTTAGATTATAAAGACTCAAACACAGACCATCATGAGTTGATACAATTCCCAAAACAACCAAATTTATTAACACATGTGGATAAAACAGAAGAGAAAAAATATTAAATGATTGTTTTGGAAGAATTTTGAAGTCTTTTGAATCATGTTGAAGTTATTAGGGAATTTTGAAATAATTTTGAGAATCTTAAAGATCAATTTAAGATCATAGAACAAGTTCTATGTAGACCATATTGATCATTCATTGAAAATTTATTTACAAATAATTATAAAGGTGTTCATGTAGAAAATGAATAATATTAATCATGATATGTGTATTTCTAGGGGAGATACTAAATTCATTGAAGTGTAAATGACTATCTACATATTTTTATAGGGTATAATTCACGCCCCAATCAACAAAGGAAAACTAGATTATGCAAAAAAAATCATTTTAGAGCATGGTAAACATATATTGAAAAATCATTAATAAACCACTCTACATGATACCATATAGAAAATGGGGTGTTCCTAATTTGAAATTCTAGTATTTTAAAGAGTTATTACGGTGTAATAATTCATGATTCAATTACAGAATGATGTTTTAAGGAACGTAACATTTCACTATAAAAATATATATGAGTTCCTATAACTTAATCATGAAAATATAAAACAATTATTCTCAATAAATAAATATTTATTTAAACCAACGGATATCGTTTTTAAGTTGATTATATTTTTTTGGGATAATTATATTTTGGAATAAATAGGTTAAACACATCTATCAAATCACATAACAATAAGAAAATAATATTTTGATATTTAGGAAAAAACTTTTATGTTATAATATGATTTAAAAAAAGTGAAATTAGAGCATATATATCTACATTAAATATTTTCATTGATGGATATATTTTTTTAAATAAAATGAAACAATTAATATTAAAAAGGATAGATATATTAGCTGCCCATAATGTATGATTAATTTGATGAAAATATTCTATTATATGACAATATAATTAATGAGTTACTTTAAAAAAGTTCATGAATTCATGAAATATTATATGTATCTAATGATTATTCAATAAATAAGCTGATGATAAAGGATATCGACTATTTATTAAGATAATATAACATGGATTAAATTTTATAGAACTTATATTCTAGAACTGTAACACCCCAAGCTTCCACGGTACGTTTCCCTTTGAATAATGCAATGGTGTGCATTGTACGCAACTTTGAGATTCTAACACACCACAACCAGTCAAACTAGCCTTTATGAATAGTAATACCTACTTTTTAAAATTTTATAAATTCTATCTCTCAAAATGGACTTCATTTTTGGATTTGGAGTATCAAATTTTGCCTAAGGTGAAATTTTGTTACTTTTCAGATAACTTTCATATTTTGATGAATAGTGAAAATTACTAAATTTAAATTAAAAACAAATTTATTAATCAAAATAAATTATATTGATAATATATGAATTTCAGTGTTTTTAAAGTATATTTAGAATATATTTTTACAATTTAATACAATTTTGGTCATTGAAATAATTTCACAATTAAACCGAACATAAACAAGTATCAATCTTTTGATAGTTATTATATCTTAAAAACATGCTTTTTGTTTTGACAGCCGGAATTAATTTTAAATTAATTTCTGCTTCTTCTGTGCTTTGAATTTGGAAAAATGGATTCCTTATTTTGAATCATGATGTTAAAATTGTGTAAATAGGTAACATTTATTTTTGACATTTTGAATAATTATTTCGGTAAATATTTTATTTACCAGGTTTAAAGGGTAAATCCGGTAAATAAGGGTTAAAAACTAATATTATAATAATACAAAATTATCCTAAAACGTGTCCTAAACTTATTCGTTGATACATGTTCGACCATGGTCATATTTGGGTTAATTTTGGGACCCCATGGTGCCATTTGTAAGTGATAGGGACACATTATTTTAATTAAGTTAAAATGAAAACAAAAATGAAACAAGCATATATCTTTTAGAAAAACAATGTTTACATAGGGTTATATATTATGGATTTTGAAATATAAATATTCATTATAAAGCTAAAAATATTTACTAGATAATGATATTTTATTTATAATTTTTAGACATTAAATAATATAATTTATTTATGACACAATGATGATGTTGTAATTTCCATAATAGTGAAAAATTAAAATAATTGATATTATAAATACCCAATTAAATATAATTTGAGGCTTTTAATGAATTAGACTAATTTTAAAGGATTATATGACATATTATGAATGATTTAATCTACTTTTTTTGAGCTAATAATTCTGTTATATGTTTCACAAAAATCAACTATCGAATAGTGTCAAAATTGACATAAAATAGTTTTTAAAACAAATATTATATTATTAATTTATATTAAATTAATAAAAATCTAAAGATCGGCCAAAAAACTTATATCATGATAGGTGTATCATTAAGGACCACTTGGGGGTCTCTTAGATGTATATAGTAAGTTTATTAACCATATAATATAAAACTACAAAGAGACATTGTAAATGTGATACTAATTAACTAAGAGTTAATACTTAATGATACGGTTAATATAATGATCCAAACCTGTCTAAATTCTATTGGTTGAGTGTTGTTAGACCTATAAAAACCTTAAACTTTAAATTATACACTTTTTGGCTATTAGAAAACTGAATATGAATTTATTATAAAATAATATGTTTAGCTTTCTCAAAGGTGCCCCTCACCACTCTTATAAAAGGGCACTCACCCTTCTCATTACTTCACACCTTAAAAGACTTTTGGTTCGGCCAAAAACTGCCCAAATACTCTCTCAACTTCCCTAAATACAACCTAGAGTCAATAGTTGGATCAGAAAGCCAACCTAAGTATCCCTTTTGATCAAATCAAAAGGAAGAACCCGAAGAAGAGGTAATGTTTTTACCACCCTTTTTCAAATTCTTTTCTTCTTAAACATCTTCTTTTTTGTTATTCCCATTCTTAAATATTGAATCCAGTATCTCCTATATACTCTAATATTATTAAAAATATTGTACAACCATATTCAGTATTCTATCCATCCTTTGAATGACATGCCACCATATGTGCTTACGTAAGGCTTACCGTCTCCACGTCGTGGTGTAATTGTCATTCAATAAATTATTATTTGGATGGGTATAATAATGATGTGTAATTAATGTAAATAATAATTATAACATGATAATTATTCTATATATATGATATAACATCCAATTATATATTATTTTAACATCAAAAGAATGATATTGTCGCTCGTGCGTACATACGGACTACCGTCTCCACGAAAGTGATGAGATTCATTCTCCATCGTATCCAATCAAGTATAATTTAATTTGATGATTTAAAAATAATGTTTAAGGACTTCATATAATTCTGGATATGAATAATATACAACCTATCCATAACAAACACGGCTTACATAACAAAGAATATAAAGGAAAATGAGTAAGTTAACACCTGAAATGACGATAATACTAAGATATTATTAACGAATCAATGTTAAAAGATCATATATGATATCATATTAATGTAAATTATTCTTGTATAATTCAATAACAATTATTTAACCATTATACAGGAGGTTAACCTACCGTCGTCCAATGAAGAAGTATAAAGTAAGGGGTTTCTTATCTCACTTTTAATTCCGTGAGAATTCCATTGTTCACCACTTATTTATTTCATGTGGTGTGTGTACTACCCATGATTGTATTCATTGTGTAATATACATTAATTTATATTTATTTACATCATGATTATATGATCCTTCTTTCATGGGTGCATGTTTCATAAGTTACCAAATCGATAAGGGAATTTGAAAATTCAATTTCCACTCATTCGGATTTACGCATACTTCATCGAATATTTTACTCCATGATTATGTGTGGAATCACTATTCATTTGATTATGTCATAATTTACACTCCTCTTAATGTGGATATACATTTTATACACATAATCACTCCATTGATAAATTCTCAAGTCATTGGTATGAACTTGATAAGAGTAATTTTTACTCAATCTCGATTTGTTGAGATAAACATCCAATTCATTGGTGTTGTTTTTACTGGAATATGTGTGAATGTACTTTGATTGTTTTACACTGTATATCCAATCATATTTGGTGTATTTATATTTTTCACACAGAATTATGTCGTTGATTTATCCTTAACCTAAGGATATGGCCTTTATGAGAGATTTCATCTCAATTTAAATTCCATTGAGACTTCTTTGTTGTTATAGACCAAATCACTTTTATGTGGTGTATATAATGTACTATTACATAGTATATCATGAATACCTTTATTCTCATGATATTCAAATTTTTTTATTACCTTAATTATTTATATTCAAGTGTCTCTCTTTTGGTTAGAAACTCTAACTAAAAAACCATTTTTAAATGTTGTAAAGACGTATTCTTCTAAATCATGTTCACTAATGTACATGTTTTAAAAAATGGTTTTAAGGACTAATTTATATGTACATTAATGTTTTAAAGTTAAAACTCTTTTTAAATGTTTCATTGTGGTATGGGACACATTGATTGAAAAATCTATTTTTAAACGGCTTCTTGACAAATAGTGTGACTTATAAATGTTTTCAAAAAGGGTGATATTTCTCTCAAATAGTTTTGATGGTTATTTTCATCAATATAAATATCTTTAATTATTATCGATTGAGGTTAATCTGATACAATACGATCATCCATATTGTATCGAATGAGTTATGTTCGACTGCGGATGTGCTATTTTTATACCATTCATGATTTGTGGTTAAACTATTGACATTTCTTATGCTAGTTTTAATACGAATGTTTATGTTCTGTTTAAACTTGTTTATATGAGGAATGCATTGGACTTAGTAAATGACGGGTGGAGCCCGCTATAGCTCCTCGATGTATCGATAGGTCTAATGAGACAAACTAGTATCTTGGCACAAGGCCTTGGAAAAATCTTATTTGTAGTCTTGGCACGAGGCCTTGGCTATGTGATTATGATAGTCTGGAATTATGCATTCCATCATTATGAAAGTGGTTATTGATGTAGCATGTGATTGTTAGACTAGTAGAATATCCAAGTGAATATGTAAATGGTATTTTTGTATTTTATCTTTGCTATATTATGCTGAAGATCATGTTTAAAAGGCTTTTGTTTTAGTTATAAATTTCATTAAGTGTTTATGATTATCTATGAAAGAATCTGCTATATTGTAATCCTTATTGAGCATATGAGCTCACCCCTTTTAGTGATTTATTTTTCCCAATATGAGAAGAAGTAGTTTATGAATGATCTGTAAGGATAGTATGAGGGGATATAAAGAAAAGATGTTGTTTTAGTTTTTTTTACCATATGATGTAATGTAAGACTTATGAATATATCTAGTGTTTCCAAGACTACTAAACTAATCGGTCTTTCGAGACATGATCCTTTGTGATCATGACAATGTTATGTAATAATGCACCGACTCTAGGTATCTAGTGTCGGGGCATTACAGTTGGTATCAGAGGAAGTTTAGTACAAACCATGGATGCTGTATTTAGATAAACTCGGATTAGATCACATATCCCTAAGTGATAATTTGAGGATTAGTATAGAATAACATACTAGAATTTTGGTATTATATATATTTTGTGAGTTTTCCAAGAAATACATCCCTGTCTGGATACAAGCAGGTAGAGGTGGCTCTGGCACAGATGTACCTAGGGGTAAAACCCGAAAACACCGCTTTGAACTAGACTCGAACGGGAACTGGTGCACGACAACAGGCCTTGCTGCACTCTTGGTTTCGACACTCCCGGGGGATATGCTTTGGTAAATTCACAAGATTAGTATGAACCATTATTATGGTAATACAATAAAATGACGATAAGAATATATGTCAGCAAATATATAGTGGATAACCTAGATTTTAACATAGGGTACACCAAGTTAGGATATATTGTTCAGTTACAAGATTATCATATTATGTCTATTTTTTACATTCTTATTAGATAAGTATTCAAAAACCCTAATTGTATTTTCTTTTTGTTAGTTGAAACATGGGGGGAGCAAGATCACGAACAACTCTTCTCTCTCTTCCTGAATAACTACTTACAATTATTATCCAGAAGTTATGCGTAGACGTTGTTGAAACATTTTCAAATGTCCAAGTTACATGCAAACAACTTTATGAGACATCCAATACCTCTAGCATTGCAAAATTCTTTCAAGGATCAAGTAACGACTATAGGATAATGTTGCACTCTCAACTTTCTTACCACGCTAAGTGTGGGAAGTACCATCAGGGTCTTTTGAAATTATTCACTTTATCTCAAAATTAGAATTCACTAAATTATTTTCTAGATGCTATAGACGAGGGAGACATTCGAGAAGCCTATATGTATCAAATTATATATTTATGTCTTTTGGGATATACAGAAACTGATTTAACAAATCCTTATTTTGAAACAATTGAAGATGAATCAGTGAGAATTTTTCTAAAATAACAAATTAAAGACGATGTATCAAAATTATATATAACAAATACCTATTTTCTTATGATGCATCGATGCTTCCATCAATATAATCCAAGATGGATGAGGAGTTTTTGGGTAAAGGAAGTAGATGATTTTGAAAAATTCATGAGGTACCATTGTGACACATGAATGCATTCTACCAAAAGGCAAATCCTCCTAGTCTCTACAGAGTTTATGTTGTGATCCACATATCTCTAGTGAAAAAATACATGCCTGACCAAATGCATGTTCTCACCTATAAAGAATTAGAACTGGAACCCTATCTATCTTATTGTTGAGAGCATATCAGAATTATTCATACTGAAGATCAAGTGTTGATAAACTGGTTCACTCATCTGGTAAAAGTTCTATGGAGAAATCATAATATGGAAGATGCAATGTGGGAACCTGAGGAACATATGATGAAGAACCTATGTGGAAATAAATGGATGGTGAAATGTTAAAAAGTGTTAGTGCTCTTTATTGATGGGATTACATTGGAATAATTTTCTCATGTATGTTTAAACCTGCAATTTATCATGTGAAAATTATATTTGAGGAAGATTTATCTTTTATGTTGCGGATATAGTTATAAATAACCAATTGGTCTTATATGACCTTTGGGTTTGAGGAAATTATAAGTTATTATAATTTGGGATGAAAATGCAAGGTATGAGATAAGATTTGTGGTTAAATTATGTTATGGTTATTTTGAGGAATTTATCTCATTTTGGTAATGTTATAAAATGCAGTTTTTGAAAAAGGACAACATGCAGACCATGTGACAACCTGTCGCATCGGACAAAGCTGTGGTAATCGAACCCACAACCAAAGTGCGATTGGGATTTATCGCCTACCACTGGACTACGTGTAGTCCCTGGTTAGTGTGAATATTATTTTTAGTTAAATGATTTTATTGATCATTAATAATATGATTGGGATCTTATGTCATATCAAATGAATACCCTTAGTATAGGAAAATGATTGGGTAAATAAGTGATAAATGTTACTTTGGAAGTTGTTCGCTTTGTTGTATGGAAGATAGAATAGTATGGGATTTCATTTGAGGAGTAATGGTGGATTTTTATCTATGTTTTTATTGTTGATTTATAGGGATTTGGGATGTTTATGGAAATGATTAGGTTAATTACTTCTAATTATGTGACTTTAAGAGTAATTAATGTCATTTGGAGATACAATTGAACGTTGAAGACTAAGTTCTTATAAGTTTTGAGTTTCAATATTAGTTTGGATTATATTGAAGGATTTTAACAACAATTGATTATTGAATGGTTTTTATTTAACTTTGGGGTATTGATGGTTTAATTTTAGAAATTAAGATTAGTGTGTTTTCCCTAATGGAATATCTATTTGGGGGGTCATCAGATATTATACTAACCATTTTGGGTTTGATTAATCTCTAAATACAAGGTAAATATATAGTTTATCCTACGTGGATCATGTATTTCTATATAATGTTATTCTAGCTCTTCCATTGTGACCAAGTCTTCTTGAATACTGATTGTTCAAAAAAAAGAGTTAGTGGTAAAAAGTTATTAAAGAATGAAACTCCACTTAAAAAGTAAGTACATCTCTTTATGTTCATAGTCAATATCATAAACGAATTCCTCGTCCTTATGTATTGTAACTTAAAATAAAAAAATGTTGTCTGTTTACTGTTCCTACTGGGAGACTAAGGACCGTTTGTCCCAACACAAGTTTGTGATTTTCTTATTGTTAACTTTCTCCTGAACATGTTTTCTATCCCTCTCCATCATAACTGAACACTTATTTTATCATCCATATCCATGTTTTCCTACATGGAATCCTAGTATGGGTTATCTTGGGTGACCTTTATATCTATCTTCCTTTCTTTTAAAGTTATTGTTTATTGACTCTTTTTCTGATGTGGGATTTTACATTATATTATCAAGCCCAATTTTATAAAAAATTGTGAGGATGTAAATTATTGAAGGAGGGGAGAATGTAACACCCCAAGCATCCACTGTACTTTTCCCTTTGAATAATGCAATGGCGTTCATTATACACAACTTTGAGGTTCTAACACACCACATCCAAACTAGCTGTTATGAATAGTAATACCTAGTTTTTGAAATTTTAAAAATTCTATCTCTCAAAATGGACTTCATTTTTGGATTCGGAGTATCGAATTTAGCCTATGGTGAAATTTTGGTACTTTTTGGATAACTTTCATATTTTGATGAATAGTGAAAATTACTAAATTTTAATTAAAAACAATTATTTCAATCAAAATAATTTATATTGATAAAATATGAATTTGAGTGGTTTTAAAGTATATTTATAATATATTTTTACCATTTAATACAATGTTGGTCATTGAACATAATTTCACAATTAAACTGAAAATAAACAAGTATCAATCTTTTGATAGTTATTATATCTTAAAAACACACTTTTTGTTTTGATAGTGGGAATTAATTTTAAATTAATTTATGCTACTTCTGTGTTTTGAATTTGAAAAAATGGATTCCATATTTTTATTCTGGATATTCCAATTGTGTAAATAGGTAACTTTTATTTTTAGACATCTTTATTAATTACTTCGGTAAATATTTTATTTACCATGGTTAAAGGGTAAATCTGGTAAATAAGGGTTAAAAAATAATATTATAATAATACAAAATTACCATAAAACGTGTCCTAACCTTATTGGTTGATACATGTTCGACCATGGTCATATTTGGGTCAATTTTGGGACCCCATGGTGCCAGTTCTAAGTGATAGGGACACTTTATTTTAATTAAGTTAAAATGAATACAAAAATGACACAAGCATATATCTTTTAGAAAAACAATGTTTACATATAGTTATATAAGATAGATTTTAGAATAAAAATATTCATTACAAATCTAAACATATTTCCTACATAATGATATTTTATTTATAATTTTTAGACATTAAATAATTTTATTTATTTTTGACACAATGATGATGGAGTAATTTCCATAATACTGAAAAATCAAAATAATTGATATTATAAATACCCAAATAAAAATAATTTGAGTCTTTTAATGAATTAAACAAATTTTCTAGGATAATATGAGATATTATTATTGATTTAATCGACTTTTTTTGAACTAATCATTCTATTATGAGTTTCACAAAAATCAACTGTTGAATAGTTTCAAAATTGACATAAAAGTGTTTTTAAAACAAATATTATATTATTAATTGATATTAAATTTTAAAAATCTATGTTTCGTCCAACAAACTTAAATCATGATAGGTTTATCATTAATGGACCACTTGGGGTTCTCTTGGATGTATATAGTATGTTTATTAAACATATAATATAAAAATACAAAGAGACCTTGTAAAAGTGAAACTAATTAACAAAGAGTTAATACTTAAAGATAATGTTAATATAATGAGCCAAACATCTCTAAATTCTATTGGATGAGTGGTTTTAGACCTATACTCACCTTAAAATTTAAATAATACACTTTGGAGTCATTATATAACCGAATATTAATTTATTATAAAATAATATTTTTAGTTTTTCAAAAGGTGCCCCTCACCCCTCTTATAAAAGGGCACTCCACATTCTCATTACTTCACACATTCAAAGCCTTTTGGTTCGGACAAACCCTACCCAAATACACTCTCAACTTCCCTAGATACAACCTAGAGGCCTTAGTTTAATCAGAAATCCATCCTAAGGAGCCCTTTTGATCAAATCAAAAGGAAGAACCCGAAAAAGAGGTATTGTTTTTACCAACCCTTTTCAAATTCTTATCTTCTTCAACTTATTATTTCATTGTTATTATCATTCTAAATTAATGAATCCAGTATCTCCTATATAATTTAATATTATTATAAATATATTACAACCATATTCAGTATTCTATCCATCCATTGAATTACATGTCACCATACATGCGTACGTACGACTTACCGTCTCCACGTCGTGGTGTAATTGTCATTCAATATATTATTATTTGGATGGGTATAATAATGATGTGTAATTAATGTAAATAAGAAATATAACATGATAACTACTCTGTCTATATGATATACCATCCAATTATATATTATTTTAACATCAAAAGAATGATATTGTGGCTCGTGAGTACGTATGGACTACTGTCTCCACGAAAGCGATGAGATTCATTCTCCATCGTATACATTCAAGTATAATTATCATTTGATGATTTAAAAATAATATTTAAATACATGATATAATTCTGGATATGAATAATATACAAACTATCCATAACAAACACGGCTTACATAAAAAATAATATAACGGAAAACAAGTAAGTTAACACCTGAAATGACGATAATACTAAGATATTATTAATAAATCAATGTAAAATGATCATATATGATATCATATTAATATAAATGATTCTGGTATAATTAAATAACAATTATTGAACCATTATATAGGAGGTTAACCTACCGTTGACCAAGGAATAAGTACAAAGTAAGGGGTTTCTTATCTCGGTTTTAATTCCGTGAGAATTCCATTGTTCACCACTTATTTATTGCATGTGGTGTGTGTACTGCCCATGATTGTATAAATTGTGTAATATACTTTAATTTATGGGTATTTACACCATAATTTTATGATCCTTCTTTCATGGGTGCATGTCTCATATGTTACCAAATCGATAAGGGAATTTGAAATTTCAATTTCCACTCATTCGGCTTTACGCATACTTCATTGAATATTTTAATCCAAGATTATGTGTGGAATCGCTATTCATTTTATTATGTCATAATTTCCACTCCCCTTTCTGTGGATATAAATTTTATACACATAATCACTCCATTTATAAATTCTCAATTCATCGGTACGAACATGATAAGAGTAATTTTTACTCAATCTCGATTTGTTGAGATAAACATCCAATTCATTGGTGTTGTTTTTACTAGAATATGTGTGAATGTCCTTTGATTGTTTTACACTGAATATCCAATCATATTTAGTGTATTTATATTTTTCACACTTAATTATGTCGTTGATTTATCCTTAAACTAAGGATATGGCCTTTATGAGAGATTTCATCTCAATTTAAATTCCATTGAGACTTCTTTGTTGTTATACACCAAATCACTTTTATGTGGTGTATATAATGTACTTTGAAATAGTATATCATGAATCCCTTTATTATCATGATATTACAATGTTTTGATTACCTCAATTATTTGTATTCAAGTGTCTCTCTTTTGGTTAGAAACTCAAACTAAAATACCATTTTTAAATATTTTAAAGACTTATTCTTTTAAATCATGTTCATTAATGTACAAGTATTAAAAAATGGTTTTAAGGATTTATTTATATGTACATTAAAGTTTTAAAATTAAAACTCCTTTTAAAAGTTTCAAAGTGGTAAGGGACACTTTGATTCAAAAATCTATTTTTAAACAGCTTCTTGACAAATTCTGTCAATAATAAATGTTTTAAAAAAATGGGGATATTTCTCTCAAATAGTTTTGATGGTTATTTTCATCTATGTCAATATCAATCATTATTATCGATTGAGGTTAATCTGATACAATACAGTCTACCATATTGTATCGAATGAGTTATGTTCGACTGTGGATGTGCTATTTTTATACCATTCATGGTTTGTGGTTAAATTATTGACATTTCGTATGCTAGTTTTAATACGAATGTTTATGTTATGTTTAAAACTGTTCATATGAGGAATTCATGGGACTTAGTAAGTGATGGGTGGATCCCACTATAGCTCCTCGATGCATTGGTAGGTCTCAAGAGACAAACTAGTGTCTTGGCACAAGGCCTTGGAAAAATCTTATTTGTAGTTTTGGCACGAGGCCTTGGCTACGTGGTTATGATACTCTGGAATTATGCATTCCATCATTATGAAAGTGGTTATTGATATTGCATGTGATTGTTCGACTAGTATAATATCCATGTGAATAATTAAGTGGAATTATTGGATTTTATCTTTGCCATATTATGTTGAAGTTCAAGTTTAAAAGGCTTTTGTTTTAGTTATAAATAGCTTTAAGTGTTTATGCTTATCTATGAAATATTCGGCTATATTGTCATCCTTACTGAGCATCTGAGCTCACCCCTTTCAGTGTTATATTTTTCCCAGGATGAGAAGAAGTAATTTATGAATGACCTCCAAGGATTGTATGAGGGGATATGAAGACAAGATGTTGTTTTAGTTTTTTTACCTTATGATGTAATGTCAGACTTATGAATATATATAGTCTTTCAAAGATTACTATACTAATTAGTCATTCGAGACTTGATCCATTGTGATAATGCCAATGTTATGTAATAATGCACCAACTCTGGGTATCTAGGGTTGAGGCGTTACTGGAACATTCCATGTGTATATAAAATTTAAATAGAGATCTTCAAAAACCATGGTAAATAATTAAATATAATTATAACAATGTTCTGAGATATTACAAAAAATATTTTCATTGAAATGTATATTTTAAATTTTATTAATAAGTATATAAAATTCAGTTGAATATGCGAGTTTTGATAGAACAGTTCTGTTTCTGTCTTCATTTATTTTTTATCATAATTTTCAGTCATATTCCTTAAATTTATAGTATTTACTTTGAAATTTTTTCTTTATGTATATGTATAGATACATGTATATTTATATGTTCACACACATACACAAATATTTCTATATTTACAAAAAGTATTTTTTTTACATATATATGTACATATACAGATATTATATACAAATTTCATTACTTGTATATATTTTTAAATTTTATGCATGTAAAAAAAGATACATTTTATGAATATATTATATGAATTTATATAATGTTGAATATGAATATATTCAGACAAAATAGAATGAATATGAATTTAAAATAGATAGTTAGTAATTATATTAAAAAGAAGCATAAGGATTGGATTAAAGAGTTATTCATGTTTGAAACAATGATTGAAAATGAAAATTATCAAATCTATTTTCTATGTTTATGTTGTTTCTATTTGATATAAATTTGTCTATATAAGTTTAATGGACACTTGATTTTTCATTAAATAGAATGATGTTATGAATATTATACATAACCCAGTTTAGAACTGAATACGACTAGTGTATGGGATAACACTATGGTTTATAGATCGTTTTATATGAGTACTACTATAAAACAATTATGGAGATTATATTAAGTAAATGAAAATAGTGGATGAATATGGTATTCATAGTTATCTAAAGATATTATACAAGTTAAAGAGTTGTTCAAATATTCCTTTATATATTGGTTGTACAAAATATAGAACATTTTTTGTCATACTAAAGTAATACAATTAGATATATATAAATTGATGGAGTGACTATATATTTATATAATTACTAACTCTCTTGAATTATATGTTTCCAGAAGATAATTATATTCCGTATTGAATATATAAATCTTAATTAGTATTATGTTATAGTGGGTATGATATCTGAAAGAATACATGAATGTCCAATTTACTATATATTGTTTCACATGGACAATGAATCACATAAAAAATTTCCTAGGAATTTTTCATCATGATATAATAAATATGAATTAAGTTCTTATAAATATGAATGGTACATTGCATTAATTCAATGTTTTAGAATTTTATTTGGAAGTGATTTGACAATTAGGAAATTGATGTGAAACAAATATACATGAATTCACAATAGAAATAATTATCACTCAATAGGTCCTCCTACGAGGAAGAAAATTTATCATGAGTATCCTAAATTTGGAAATGAGTCAAGAAACCTCTATATTTTAATGTTTATATATGGAATTTTTTAATTTTGGTGAATAAATTATCAATCATTGTACATGGAATGTTGTGTTAGTGAATTATCATTTTCCACATTGGTTATACATTATGAGAAAGTAAATTTTGGTGTCTATTTTTATATAAAGACCAAAAAACATGGTTATTATATTTATGATTATTTGGATCTATTTATTTAGGATCAAAATTTTCTGTGGGATTCAGGTGTTACATTGTATGATGCACATAAAGATGATGATTTCACATTGAGATCTCGGTTTTTTCAGATATTAAATGACATTATTAGTTATAGAAAATTTTCAAGATATTGAATTTAATGAATCTTCTGGTGTCTCATTTTTGAATAAGATATACACTTAGTATGGTTGAAACATTATTTGATGTTTTTGTTTTTAGGACATCATTAATTTTTAATGTGACGCCATAAATACTGATCTTGGACAATATCATTTTATTATATTTCTAATGAAGGAATAACACCGTCTCAATTAACATGTAATAAAAAATTTAAAATAAAGGATATTTTCACTTTTTTTGGTAAATAGATTTTGAAAAACCTTATGAATATATGTAATAGAATGTGATATGTTTTCTTTTAATTACTGCATTGAAATTTTTTATACATAAGACATTGTCTTGGTGTTATGAATTTAGAAAAAAAATATGTTATTGGGTAATTTCCATGTTATTAAATAAAAATAAAAAATAAAAATATGAATTTAAGGCTAGTTTAGAAATTAATGATATAGCGACAAGGGAAGAGTTTGCACCTTTTAAGGGTGAAAAATTGAATTTTCTTCCTCTAGTGGTTTTCTCGCTTTCCAAGCAAGGGAGATTACAATTTTTAAACCACCTTAATAGAATAATTGTTCTAGAGGGGTACCCATAAAATATTAATAATATTTTTCCAATGATTTATTTGAAGTTAAATGGGTTATATCACTTAGATATCTTCTTTTGATTCAATATTTAATTCCAGTGTATTTACACTAGATTTTACATAAAGAAGGTTGTCCCATATTAACGTGGATTTTTTTATTTTTCAAATTTATATGTTGTAATGTTGTAGACTCAATGATGTTTCCAACTATGGAAAAGGAAATCATTGATATATTATGTGAATTAGATATTTTCTCCCCAAACCAGTCATTGGTATAATGTTTCACTTGGTTAGAGTGAACCGACTCAGTGGCCATGTATATTACATATGGATATACCCAATTGAATGGAATAAAGAATGTTTTAAAGTGTGCTTCAAAAATAAAACATGTTCACAATATAATATTATATATAGTTATATTATTTATAAATACATTTAATTTTGTATGAAGTACCAATCCAATGTGGATAGTATTCGTCTCTCAAAATATCATGACAATGAGAACCTTGTAAGTGATGAAATTTCTAGAAGAGACGTTGATATAATTACAGAGTGGGAGTGAGCTCATCAATATGTTTTTCATAATAGTATAGAGGTTTCACCATATGTTGAACACAAAATGTAATCATTCGGTATTTTAGTTCCTCAAGAAATGAAATTTTGCTAAAAAATTCAAATAATAATGATTTTATAGGATGGGTTTGAGGCTATTTTTTAAGGATTTATCTATGAATAAGAATTCAACATCAAAATGACTTCAATGGATAGCCAGAGGACCAAATATTCTTGTATTATCAAATAATGGTTATGTAATTAATATCTAAACAATCTATATAGAGGAACATGATGAATGTTGTGTTATGAAAATTAGTGTAGTATTTTTTTTGGTGGAAGCGATTAATGTAATAGGTACCAAGTATAGAAATTCAATTTATTTGAAGATGTAATTCTTTGGAACCATATAAAATGCAGTAATTTGATAATGAAATAGTCTGAATGATTATTTATTTAATATAAATTATTTTATAATAGATGTACTTTTAATATTTATAAATTTGGATTCATGAAAGTAAATTTTTGTAAGAAACTCCATGAAGATAAACTGTTCAAAATAAAATCCTAGGTACTATGATAATTTTAAAACTAGATCCGGTAAACACAAATTATTTAATTTTTCTATTGTCTACTAAATAAACAATAGGTTCAAATTAAAAGTTCATTAATGATTACCCATTAATTAGTAAACCATAATCATTTTGCGGTATTCCCAGAATAGATGGTGTCTCATTAAGGACTATAGACCACCCTAAGAGGGTGTGAATTAGGGTCTCAACTTTTTCTATTCTTTACTGGATCTTGTTCCCACATCTGTACAAAATTTTTTTCAAACCAATATGGTCTATATGTGCAGTAATTAAAAAATTCACATCCATAAGGATAGCATATCAATTTTTACATGGTTCACCACTAAAGGCTATATCCAAGGAGAATACACTGACATGTTATCGGTCATACCAAATTCTACTAATCTTTCATGGCTATATATTACAATGGTTCGGGAACAGTCACTCTATCCTAGGCACACTACCTTCACAAAGGTTTCAGGATATCTCATTGCTTCCCTTGGACCACCTCTGTTGACACACGTATCTCACTACCTTGGGATACGTCATACTCAGTTTATCAACTTGATGGTCTCTACAACAGATATGCATAAAAGTCTATATCTCTTGTCCATCATGAGACTTTTCTTACATCTTGGTATAGAGTTGATTTTCATTTATGATAAATATTTTTTTTAGTGAAACAACTAAATGCACTAAATCTTCTTCTTCCTTCTTCTATAATCATAAACTTCATTTATGATGTATCATTTTCTATGAACATTCCCTGATCTGCGTATTGCACCTGCTCTGTGTACCACGCCTGCATTGCACACACTTCCTACTCTTCTTACTATGTGTGCTCTACGTATTGTGCATCCGCTGCATACCACGATTTCTCTTCATTCCACTCCTGCTCCACATATCATGAATTCTCCACGTAAGGTGCCTACTATGTGTACCCTTCCTGCTTCGCGTACCACGCCTGCTCCGCTTACCATGCATGTTCTGTATACCATACCTACTACATGTACCACCCTTCTCCGCCTACCGTGCCTACTTTGCATCTTGATCATGATTCACATACCGTGCCTTCTCTCCATACTGCGCTTGTATACCACCTCCATGTACTTCCTTTTTGTATTATCTAAGAGTACTATTTATTCCTTATGTGGCCTCCTTATTCAATTTTTGTGAATTATTTCGTCTATCATGTAACAATTTTTTATAAATAGAATCTATTTTTTAGGTTGTTCCTTCCAATTTTATGAATTGTTTCATATTTTTTGTACCACTTTTACTTACACAGAATCACTTATATAGACTATACCTTCTAATTTGGCAGACCTTATCTTCTTTCATGTACCGCTTCATCCAATACGTAATCTATCTCACATACGGCTTTCAGACCTAGATGATTTTTTCTGAAGTGATGATATTTTCATATAGAATTCCCTATATTTTAATGATGGTATTGGCACTTCATATATAGGTAAATAATTCTGTAAAATTCACTAATCTATTTTACCCAAAATTTTAATTTGGGAAAAACTTCACCACACACTAAACTCTATCTTCATATTGTAATCCCCCACCACGTACTATGATCCTTTAACACATACCATTAATATTTGGCGTACTGTAATCCTTTTGGTCTGCATATTGTATCTCTTTTGACAATGATGATCCATCCCGCCTAACACAACTTTATCTGCTCTGAACCATTTTTCGATACCGTGACCCGTTCGGTGAACTATCATGCATTCCTTTTTATCTACATGGTATGTGGCTGTGAACTGTTCCCAAACATGGTACACCTTCCATGTTCTGAGGTACAAGATTTTCTTTTTCTTTTTTTGATTTCTTTCACAATTAAATATCTTGACCACTTCTATGAAAAAGTCCATCCATTTATAAAAACAAAATCCCAATATGGAGGTCCAAAAATTAGTCAAACACTAGGAAACAACGCAAGCATAAATATCTTCTTCAGAAAGAACAATCGTGCTTCTTCACATTCATATGGT
The DNA here is from genome assembly GCA_963277665.1 of Viscum album. Taxonomy (NCBI): domain Eukaryota; kingdom Viridiplantae; phylum Streptophyta; class Magnoliopsida; order Santalales; family Viscaceae; genus Viscum; species Viscum album. The sequence goes on along the minus strand of OY728133.1, from coordinate 1,899,417,154 downwards.
TTCTTCAACTGTCAGAAAATTTCATCACAATATCCTTCCACCATGATATATAATCTATGAACAATCAGTTTCAACATCATTAGATTCTCCAAGGAAAGTACCACAACTTCCCAACCTCCCCGTATTCTTAAAACATCATTCTTTCCAGTCAACATTGAATATGACTGGAATTATCGACTCATATTTGTATGATCATTCTTAGACATTCAAATCCCCACATGATCCCGCGTGCAATAATGCATGTCTCCTCTAGTGGTCTCTTGCAGGGTCTCTTTGAATAGAGAGAGGTTACATGATCACTTTATATCATCAAGACCTTCGACTCTATATGAGGTGGTTTCATGGTTATAGACAATGTATCACCATTGATACATATACTATGAACTTAATATTAATTAAAAATCATCAAAATTACACCTCTAAATATCTTTGTAGTTCTTCTTTATCTTATTCTCCATTTTGATATTCATTGAAAAATGTTGACAAAAAATACAACATTATACACAAAGTGGTCCCAACAATCCCCTATGTATTTTGTTATCAATAACTTAATGTTATCCACAAACTAATGTGTCAAAATCAAAATGAGAATCTTATCTCTCCCCTTACATGAATTTCACTTCTCTTAATCTTATTCACAAGAAATACTATGTCATGGGAAAAGGGTATCAATCCATACATTATTAATGTGCCATCAATCTTTTCAATCTAAGTCTACATGAGCAATGCTCAGTGTAAAAAAAACAATAGAATTTGATTTAGACAACACGTTTGTCCATTATTCACTAATCATGATACCACATGAGATGAGAAATCCTGTACATTTTCATCACGGTTTTTCCACTTTAATTCCATTCTTATGAAATTGAATGTGATATGTAATAATCAACCAAAGTCTCCTCCACTCATTTCAATAAAATGATCAAAAACATTCAAGTGAAATTGGCAGGATAAGTGGCCTTGGGGTACATCCATTCTTCTTATGTCACTGATTTATTTCATTACTCCCCCTATGTAAAATGATCTTCATTATGAATAACCAAGGATGAGAGATTGATAAATGAAATACCTTTCTAATGAATTGTTCATCAAGAAATTTCAAGAGTGATTAAACATAATACCAACTAAAGTTGATAATGATTTAAATAATAACTTATGAATCATCCTCATTGGTCTCCCACTGAAGTGAAATAATCCTAATCATCTTCATTATGGGTGATCCTTCATCATTTTCATCTTTGAATATCAATTTAAGAATCTTCCAAGGATGAAAAATTCTTTAGCTTTTCTATCAATAGTTGATTTCATTCACTACTAATTAGGTTCTCCCCCTATGAACTTGCTTCAATATCAATTCTGTTTATTATTAAATGAAAATATACTTCACAGAGGATTAAGGGAATAAGGTTGTTACTCCTTGATTGTTTAATGCGAGCAGGAATGCTAATATTGTTTTCTCAACTATGATGCTCCATTTTCTCATATCTTTATGGTCACACATCTAATCAAATTGTTTTATCTGTATTGATGTGGTATTGATCTCTTCACAATCTATTCTTCTTTGTGTGGATATTTTTTCTTCATAACATCCATCATGAATGATACGTTCTTACTTCTTTTATGGACTTCTTATTTCTCTGGTATTAAGTTCAGACAACCTTTTGCAATGTGACCAGAATTTATAAATCTATCACACAGAATGTCATTAACATGTCTGTTTCCTTTGGATTTCACTCTCTCATTCACTTTATCTTCATTATGTGAACGTTTTTATTTTCATTTATCACCAAACATGGCTATCTGATTTTCAAGGTTCGTCATTCTTTCCAAATCATTTGGCCAGATGACCAACATGTCATTTGGAACTATTAAAACATGTTTCGATATTTTACATAGTTTCTTTTGAGCTTCATCCCTCTTAGTTTCTATTTTAGATGAACATCACTTCAATTTCTTCGATCTAAAATCTAGGGTCTTTTAAGACTCATTACTTGATATCTTACTAGAGAAATTTGAATTTCGAGTATTCTTCTATCTTTTTTCCAAGGAAGCTTCGTCATACTTAGTTGACATCGGGGGTCTTATTTTCTAATCAATGATGAATGAATTTTGATATGGGCATGTACCTACCTTGTGACCACTTCCATTTCATACATCACATATGTTATCAAGCATTCCAAATATTTTTGTAGTCAAATGATGATTCTGGACATGTAGATGTTTGTTCTTCTTCTTTGGATTTCATCCCCATGAGGCAGGATTCGTTTTTTCTTTTACATTATGAGGATTGTACCAACAGTTTATTTCATGGATCCCAAATCTGTTATAGCACCAAAATCAACCCACAAATCTTGATTTCTTTGTATTATTTTGGTAGTCCATATTATTGACTTGTTGTGCTCTTTGTGGAGAACCACCTTCCGCATCCTTCTTCTTATTCACCATTGACATGGTGATAGGTAACTCCTCACCTTTACTCATCCATAAATTTTTTGAATTTATCTTCCAACCTACACTGCTCGTGGCAACATATTCAGAGACAAGATTATAAGATGGTTTGGATGGAACCTTATACTTCTCATCTAATTTTGATAGTTCAATGAGTGAATCCATGATCTTCTTATCACATGTTGGAGGAATTTTGATATAAGAATACTCTAGTGGGAATTGATTAGCCGTAGAACCTATTTTTTAAGATAGACCATAAGGAGCATTCATAATATTCTTGTCACATGTTATAGTAATTTTAGCATTATAATCCTCTAGCGAGCATTGAGTACCAACAGAAAATGTTTTATTATTTTGTGAAGTCTCAATATGTGTCTTCTCATGATTGGTAAACTGAGATTCCAATTATAGATATTTTATATTGAGGATAACCCTCTAATCATTCATCATATTAATCTACTCTTGACAAGACTTCTTTATTCTAGAAAATTCTTCTTTATGGATCATCATTTTATTCCAAATCAAAGCGTCATGTTCCTTGAAATTCTTGGTTATCCCTTCCAATTGTAGACCCTTCTCATCAGTGTAATTTTTTTGTTTCCCTCGAAGAACATATTTTTTTTTTCTTCAATATCTTTTATTACTCTCTCTCACTCTTCCACTTTATTGCGCCATTTTGATACATTTATTTAATGTTTACTCCTTATTTCATCAAAGGATTCAATATGTATGGAGACATTATAACATTTTGATAATTTCTTTTCCAATCCTTCCTCTATAAAAACTGGTTCTATTTTGAGCTGGGTGATTTCCTCTTATATACATTGAAAAATTATAAAAATAATGATGACTCTATATTCAGAGATATCATAATGGTATTTTTTAGTCATTAAATTTCATCATATACTGGAGATTGATAGAGGGTGAGAACATATACCTCATGGTCTCCTTTGTCTTTTCCTTCCAGGCATGAAACATCATCATTCTATGAATGGCATGGAGAACCAAATACTACCTCATTATTAGATAAGAAGGACTTCTTCATTTATCTGTTCTATTTCTTTTTCATGTTCATCGTGGTCTTGCTGGGTATAGACATCGGCTCAGAGATAAATAATCTTTAAATTGAGATTTCTCTTTATTGTTGACCAAGGAAGAAAACTAAAATCCTCTTCTAAAAATAATTAATAAATATTATCCAGCATACATAAAACGTTTCCCAATGATAATAGTTAAAGGTTCCTAGATAACCTTGATAGAGGTGATAAATCAATGTGTCAACTTTTTATCTTCTTCACTAGATCTTTTTCCCACGATGGTATGAACCATTTTAAAAAACAGTATGATGGATATGTGCAGTAATTAAAACATTATCATACATAAGAACATCATGTCACATTTTACATAGTTCATGACTAAGGGATACTTCCAAGGAGCATATACTTATAGGATTTCGGTCATTCCAAATTACATTAATCTTCACTAGTTATGGATTAAAAAGGTTTGGGAATATTCACTCTCTCCCAGGCACACTATCTTTACAAAGGTTCAGAGATAGCTCACTGCTTTCCTCGGACCACTTCCATTGTCTCCCCTTAGCTCACTACCTTGGGAGAGGTCTTAATCAGTTTATCTACTTTGAGGTATTTTAATCATATAGGCGTAAAAGTATTTATATCCTATTCCTCATGAGACTTTCCATGCATCAAGGTCCAGAGATGATTCTTTTTATGTTCCATATTCTTCTTTAGTGAAACAACTGAATGAACTAAATATTATTCTTATTTTTGATAAAATAAAAAAATTCTTTTATGATGTTTCTTCTTCTAAAGACTATCCCTAATCTGCATATCGCTCCTGATCCGTGTATCTCACATACTCCGCATACTGGTCCCACTCTACGTACCTTTCCTGCTCTATATATGGCACCTTCTCTAGGTATTGCGCTTGGTCCATGTATATATCCTAATCTGCACACCCCACCTACTCCATATACTTATCCTTCTCCATGTAATGTGTATTCTCCGTGTACCATGCATACTCTGCATACTACGATTTTGTACCACCTCTATGCACCACCTCTATGTATCACCTTGGAATACAATCTCTTCCTTCCACAGACTTGTTCCTCAAATTTTGAGAGTTATTTAATATTTTGTGTACCACTTTTTTCGATAAAGGATATCTTATGTGGAATGTTCCTTCCAATTTTAAAAACTGTTTCATCTTTTGCGTACCACCTTTTCTTACAAATATTCTCTTCCACAGACTGTTACATCCAATTTCGTGAACTGTTTCATCGTTATCATATTTCTTCTTCTTATACAGAATCTCTCTCACATACCACTTTCAAACATAGATGAGTTATTCTACAGTAATCATATTTTCATATATAATTGGATCTCTTTAAATGTTGGGATTGGCACTCCTTATATTGGAAAAAAATCCTGATATTTTGCTAATCCGTTTTACCAAAATTTTCATTATGGGACGAACTTCACTGCATACTGAACTCCATCCACGTACTGTAAGCCTCCACCAATAACTGTGATCCTTTAACATGTACCATTAATATCCCGTATACTGTAATCATGTCGGTACACGTAAAACATATCTTACACCAAAGAAGATCCATCCTATGTACAACAACTCTGTCCACCGTGAACCATTTTTTGGTACCATGAGCCATTATGAAAACCATCATTCTTACCTTTTCGGCTAAATGGTATGTGACAGTGAACCATTATTGAACATGGTAGGCGATACATTTTCTAAGGTACATAGTTTTAATTATTTACTGGTTTACTTCATTATTATATATATCAGTCACTCCTATGCATAAATACTTCCATTTCCAAGAAGAAAATCCCAATTTGGAGGTCATAAAAATTGGCAAATACTGGGAAACAACACCACCATAAACATCTTCTTCTGAAAAAACACCTATTAGTCTTCATTGCATTTATCTTGAAATCCTTCCACTATGATATGTACTCTTTGAACTAATAGATTCATCATTGTCAGATTCTATAGGGAAAGTACAACAACTTCCCAATCTCCATATCTTCCAGCAAAATTAGTCTTTCCAGTCAACAATTAATATGAATTGCATAATGTTATATTATTTGAATGATAATTATTAAATATTCATATTTTTATAGGATCCATCATTAAATAATGAACATCTCTTCAAATAGGTTATTATATGGTTTTTTTGAATAGTGTGATGATTCATGATCACATTTTAAATTCAACCCATTAACACTCTATGAAATGGTTTCATTGTTATAAAAAATGTATCTCCATTGATAAATGTAAATTGAACATATAATCTGTTGAAATGTTTTCTGATTTACCACTCACAATAACTTTTGGGTTCTTCTTCTTCTCTTTCTTCATTTTGATCTTCATTGAGAACTGTTTAAATAAAAATACAACTATATACACAAAGTGGTCCCAAAATCTTATATGTTATAGGGGACTATAAAAAGAGTATTTGAATATATTATATAAGGGCCAAATTCATTCATCCTTTAAATAAAAATAATTTTCAATGACTATTTGAAATTTATATTATTTTTTTTATATATAAAATTATTTTCCTCATATAATTATATTTTTACTATTGTATTTATAAAATCAAAATTAAATATTTAAATACATGTGTAGATAATGGATTTCACACCTGTTGAAGCTAATAATGTTTAGGAACAAAATATTGGTGATGTTGAAATTGAGAAAATGTTATAATTTAAAGAACATATGGTTTAAAAAAGATAGGCGTGGTCTAGATTGATAGTGTTAGTTAAAATTATTAAGGTGAGAGGTAAAAGTCTGAAATAAGTGGTTGGATGGAATAAAAAATTGTCAACCTATTATCCCCAACATGTCCATTTTCATTAGTTATAGTGGGTTTATTACTCAAATGTGTATTCAAATTTTGTTAGATATTTTGGTAATTGTTGTTCTCATAATGATTAAAATAATTTGGCAAAAATTATGTTAACTATATTATATACATTCCCTATTTTTATAAAAAATGAAAAATTCAATATCAACTTACTATTTTTATCCCACGTAGAGTAAATTTATATTAAATAATTTTATTATGAAATTCATTCTAATGGTCACTAGAAACACTCATAGAGTATTTTATAAAATTAATATGAGACATAATTTTAGGAATTTTGAGGGAATGTAAAAACCCACCCACCAACTATATACACACACAACTAAAAACAAGACACATGGGTTTCATTCATTGGTCGTCGGGAGGAGTAATCATTTGAGTTACATTATAATTGGTAATAATTTATTTGAAACCACAAGCATCAATCACTTTGATTCAAAATTGTTAATTTATGAAATAATATTGGAGTTAATAAAATAGATGGACTATATCACAACCGTCATACCCTCACAATATATTAATTATGGGGGTATATATCACATGAAAAAAATTGTATTTATTTTAAATCTATAGTAAAATTTTTATGTAATATGAAATAACATAATTATATACCTTTCTCTAGTTATTGATTGATGATTCAGAATCTCAAGCCACTTTCATCCCATTTCATGTTCTATGGAAGGAGTCTCATGTAAATATAAAGGGGAAAATAGTATATCAACCAAATGAAATTTTATTTATTAGAAGTGAAAATGGAAGAAAAGTCTACGAAAAAAAGGTGGCATAAAATAATGCAACCTGAGAGCCTCAGCCTGAAAAAAGTGACAACCCTTAGAAACAAAGGATCCCATGCTATAAAAAGTTATAAGACGTTCATGCAGAGATTATATTGAAGCAGGATAGTCTACCACTATATTACCCTTACTCCACATATGAAGTATGGACATATTATTGTTTATAAGGCCCTTAAATATCCTTAAAGACTACATGATAGACCTAAGAGTAGGATCTTTACCTACAAAGGCATTATAAATTATAGATGATCCTGTCTCAATATCCATAATAGCAATGTTTCTATTATTAAATTTGAGAAGGCCTATTAACATGGAATGTGCCTCTTCTATATGGGAATCACCACTACCAAAACAAGATAAAAAAGATGCCATAACAGAGCCTATAGAATCTCTAATTACTCCACCTCCATGCCTAAGACCCGTACCGCATGGTTAATAAGTGTTGAGTTTGTACACCACAGTAGGGGGGAACCATATAATCCATGAATGATGGAAAGTAGGATTATTTTTGAGACGATAATGATATGGAAATCAGTGTAAGAGGGAGGGTGCATAGACCAAGTCTTTAGATAACTAGCATAAATCAAGAATTTTTTTTGGGTTTTGAAAAGGATACTTTTAGATGAACAAATGAGCTACTGATGCAGAATTTCATTTATGTAAGACCATATAATCCATTTAATACTTAAGAATCATCATATAATATCACCGATAAAAACCTAATTTTTGTGGAATTGAATTTCCGATAACAGTATTGACATGTTATAAGTGTAGTTTGTGGATTTCCACCTAATGAATATGTTGAGAAAACAAAGAATCGAGCAGATACAAATAATGAAATAGAAAATATACACGCACAAATAGATTATATGAGAGAACAATTTAGATGTTGAGGTTATGTGATCAAACTGTTTCTTCAAAGGGATTGATGAGAAGAATAAACATAGCATAAAATGAAACATAAAGAGATACCCCCACATTTTTGAGGCTAGTAATTCCCCAAAAAAGAATTCCTTAATTGTGATAATAAATATTTCAGGAATGTTTCATTTAAATGAAATTCAAACAACTATTGATTCCTTTCTAGTACAGAAATTATCCAGGGTAAAATTTATAATGATTTGCATCTATTATCATCCACTAATAATCTTTTTATAATTGCTAAAATGTAAAATATCTATTGTGATATTTTATATAACAAGAAAAATTATAAAATATCACATGATATTAGGGTTTCACATATCTTATTAGATATGTGTTGAGATACCTATTCATATTGAAGATATTGATGTTCACAAAGTATAACTTCCAACTAGAACTTCCATAGCATGGAAATTTAATCGTATAAAGATATATAATGACAATGAGGTATGATCTTTCTATTTTATTTTAATGAAAAACATTTTAAAATTTATCAAAATGGTCTAAATTGAGGTACGTTATAACATAAAGAGAAAAATTAGGGGAAACTAAAGTTGGAGTCAAGATAATCAAAACGATCAATTAATATTTCGAAAGGACCTTATGAGAGTACATTTAAACCAATAATTGATCTTCATTTTTTAGTAACCTTATAAGTTCATATATATTTTATATTGTAAAATAAAAATGTAGAATATTTTTAAAATTAATAACAAATTTTTGGATAGACCATTATTTATTTTATTGTTCTTGAGAATGTAAATTAAATTATCAAGAATTAATAGTTGGTAACCTAAGTTATTAATGTATAAATAAAGTAAATATTCATAATCTATTTTGTATAGTAATTGATCTACTATTTTTATTATAGTTTAATATTGTTCATAATTTCAATAGGTGTTTATATCACACAACAACAAAGGGAATACCCTTTAAAGAAAAAATTAGATTTTTTAGTCCTCTTGTCACTTCTATATAAAAAACATAAATAGATAAAAATGAAATTTTCATAAGAGAACACAAATTATTCTCACTGTTTCAAAAAAATAAAAAATTATATGCACTTATTAATACCTATAATATAGGTGTAAAAATATTAACTATAAACATATAAATTTTTTTTTTAATTTTTTTTTCATTACGTATCCCTTGTTTTTAAGAATCACTAGATGCTCATTGTGATCAATTTGGTTACTCCAATGACATTTTTTTGGATCTACTGCATAGATATCCAATAAATCAACAACACATTATGTTTCTTATGAATGTTTAATGTGATAAATTAAAATTTTTATAAATAAATGTCAAATTAAATTTTTGTATTATCTTTTAACAATAATTTTGTTACAATAGGGAAGTTATTATTTATTTCCAAAACCATGGTATAAGGATGAATAATGTGTAAAATGAAAAATAGAATTATAAAACTGGAAATGTGTTAAGGTATACACAGTAATATTTAATGAGGAAATCACAGGTCAAAAAAATTAAAAAAAACACAATATTTTTACACTCAATAAAATAATGTAACATCATGAATTATGCTTATTAAATTTCTAAATATATCAAATATATCATATTCCATTCATAAAACATCATCTTCACTTAGGTATTTCTAAATGTAATTAAAATTTCATTTAAAATATTTATTAAATTTTTCTATAAGTTTTCTTAGTACTAAAATTACTATTGAAAATATACATATTTAAACATAGAAATAGATTTTGTTCATAATGAGTGGGAAGATTAATTGTTTTCATAATATTTATAGACATGATGATGTTGTAATTTATAATCATATTTGAAATTTTCTTTTTTCAATGTTATCGTCATGTGTTAGATTTTCTAATACATATTTATTTAATTTTTTTATGATTTTATGTTTGAGTTATGAAGAGAGACTTTAGAATAAAAACATTTTTTTAATAGCGATAAGACATAATATTTGTAGTGTTATTTGTGTAAAGTATTTTATTGTAATGTTAGGGATGTGTGATTTGGATACCATGTTATTTCAATAGATTTTTTTATATTTAATATTATTTCTATAATATTATGGATATATTAATGCATATGTATCTCATAGGATTTAAACTGGGTCCCTAAAATAGATAAAGGATTCTGGGGTGCTTTATGATCATAAAATTCCATTTTAATTTAAGGGTAAATTTTATGGGATTGTTATTATACCATCTATTCAATATCTTACTGAGTAATATCCATTAATGTGACACATTAAAAAAAATAGGGTGTAAAAATGAATATTTCAAGATGAACATATGGGTATACTATGATGGATAAGATTAGAAAGGAATGTGTCTGAGTGAAAATTATAGTGCACTAATTTATTAGAATATTATTCATACTATATTAAAATGTTTGGAACATGTTTTATGTAAACATAGTGATTCACCTATTAATAAGATATTATTAATAAACAATTTGCTTATTTAAAGGAGTAGAGGTAGACTTAAAAAGAAATTTTAGTTCAAAATGCATATCTGATATTCTAAATCATGAAAACAAACCTAGATTGTCATTATATATTAGTAAAATTATTGGTGATTTATTTATGATATATACTAATAAATTTAATTTAAATCATACAAATGGTGTTTCATGTATTAATGAACGTATTGTTTTTCATTTAAATGTGATACTTTAGTTTACAACTCACATCACATACTAAAAAATGGGGAATTTTTCTAGGATTATTTTCCTAATTTTGTTAAAATATTGATAATTACATTATGATATATATAATAATTAATATAATTTTAATATAATACACAATGTGTCTAGTATGACTTAAATTGTATTATTTCAATTTAAAAGTTACATTTTAGTTCAAAACATGCATCGCATACTCAAAACTGAGAAAACATACATTAATTTTTTTAATACTTTTTTAAAAAATATAAATAAGTTTTTTATGATGTGTAAGAATTAACCACATATAAATATAACTCACATTGTGTCTGGTATGTCCAAAATTGTGAATTTATATTTAAAAGTGACAATCCAGTTCACTATGTACGTCATATACTGAAAACTAATAAAATATGTTCTGATTGTCTTGAAAATTTAAGATAAATTTTTATAATTAATTTTTTATGTGAATGAATTACTATCACATCATGAAAATATTTGGTGATTTCAGTATTTCTGAATGTTCATGTTTTATGTTTAAAAGTAGAATTTTAGTTCAAAATGGGTTTCACATACATAAAAATAAGAAAAAAAACTAGTATTATATTAATACTTTATAAAAAATAATAATAGTTCTGTTTTTCATGTAGTAATTAATCGTACATCAATCAGAAAAATTGTGTGGCTGGTACGTCTGAAAGGGTGTATTTTCATTTAAAAGTGACATTTTAGTTCACAACTAGAATAAAAATCTCAAAATATAGAAAATAATCTCATATTGTCCTGATACACTGGTAAAAATATTGGTAATTTAATTTTTTTGGAAGGAATTAATATCACTTAAATATGACACACAATATGGATGATATTAATGAAAGTTATCATTTTTAGTTTAAAAGTGACATTATAGTTCAAATTGTGTATCACACTCTCATAACCATGAAAACACTGTTGGTTTTTCTTGTAAATTCGGAAAATGATCCATGATTCATTTTTGATGTATAATAATCATCCTTATGTCCATTTGACACATTGTGTGGACAATAGAAATGAAAGTGTGTGTTTTTATTTAAAAATGGAATTTAATTTCACAAAACACATCACATACTCAAAACTGAGAAAACTCAATAATATTATATTTATAATTTAAGATAAATATTGATAATTGATTTCTGTTACATATAAATTAATTTCATATCAATATGACATGTAACGACCCAATCTTTTTGAGTAGTATATTAACTTACTCTTAATGATTTAATAGTGATGTTAATGGATAATGTAGAAAGATGAGTCGATGGCTTCATCCAGTAGACTCGAACCTTATAAAGCCCACTTATCAGAGCTTAAGAAGGAGGTGGCATCTTTGGGCTTCGCTTTGGACCAAGCCCAAGCTGAACTCCAGCGTGTCATGTTTGAATGGAAATGCCTATAGGAGAAGTTCAATTTAGTAGAGATTACTACTAGGGAAATGTTATCTATGACTCCCTCAGATTCTGTCACCATTGAACACCTTACACTTCGGTCATATGTCGGTGTTATAAGGGGCTATGTTACGAGACCCTAGTTTCTTTGTGTAATCCTTTGGGATGAATGAATTGAGATTTCTTTCTTTAGCGATGTTTGTGAAATTTCAAATGTCTAGATAATTTTAGGATGTATTTTATTGATGAATTTTGAAAATGGGATATTTTAAAATATTTATGTAAACCCTAAATAATTAATGATGTGTATTGATTTTCAAAAAATTGTCTTCTGCAGAAGTGTTCAGTAAGGAATTTGGAGTCTAATAAGCTCAACTTAATTTATGATGAATAGTAAATTATGAATAGTGACTTTACGCTTAGGATTAGTAATGTGACCAAATGGATTATTAATTTCACTCAATGATAGTTTTAATATAATTTAGACACCTTGATTAAGTAATGAGATTCAATAAAATAGGTAAATAACGGTTTCATAAATTATTAGTCAAGTATTAGTTTTTTGTGGTGAATAGTGTTTTTTAATTAAAAAATAAATTAAAAATATTCAGAAAAACATTTTTATAAAATGGACTTTATTTTTGAACTCAGAGCACTGATATTATGTTATGGTAAATTTTGGGGTTTTTTCTGAAAAAATGAATTTTCGGAGAATAGTGTTTTTATTTAAAAAATTAAATTAAAAATATTTATAAAATTATTTTTTATAAAATGGATTTCATATTTTTAATAAGAGCCTTAATATATGTTTAAGGTGAAATTTTGGGATTTTTCTAAGAAAGATGAATTTTCAGTGAATAGTAAAAAAGCAGTTTTATGGTTTCGGTATGTTTAATGACATCATAGCTGTGTCATGGTGATTTCATGAGATATTTTAAGTTTTTGACGACCTAATGTGATGAATTATTGTATTGGGGGCCCCATGTGGCCTAAATTCATGGGAAATATCTTGGGAGAGAACATGGTTTTGAGAAACCCACTTATGAGGTGTCCCTTGGCCATTAATGCCTTGTCCCCTCACTTTCCCTATAAATACCAAGCCATTATCTCATCCTTTGGACTCCAAAATCATTCTAAACAAAGTTATGGTCTCCTTACCTCCCAAGGAGTCCTCCCAAGGTTCCCTCAAGCCTCTCAAGGTCCCAACCATTGAGTTTTAAGAGTTACGTTTAAGGTAAGGGATCTCACCTCTCTCTTTCTTTTCATGTAATCACTTTTATGTCATTCTTTTTATTCTCCATGTTCTTATGTGAGAGGAGGTTCTTTTATATTCCTCTTACTGCCCTTTTCATGTTTATATGATGAGATATCCCCTATTACTCTCATCATTTCGTTTTATGAATGTTTAAGTGATGCCGTTAGGCTGCCGAATTTATAAGGGATTCATTCACCCTTCTCATTTTCAAGTTCTATTTTCATGTCAAATCTTTAATGTTACTTTTTTTATGTTGGGGTATGATATCTATACCTATCTTACTGATATTTTATGATCATATGATGAGAGACCCTATTTTATCTCGTTAGTTCATTTTTATTGAAGTGTAAGTAACACCGTTAGGCTCTCGAATTTTCATAAGAGAAATCTTATTTTTGTCTCACTTCCATATTTTTCATTTCATATGGTATATCATTCAAATTTCATTACCATGTTCTTGAATCCCTTATGTTCTATCCCCCTATTGTTTTATGTATCATTTAGGAGTGGGTGACCCATGTCCCCTCTCTTTTCAATGTTTTCTAAAACCTTGTAACATAGCCGTTATGCTACAGAATTTTCGTCTCAAAATGCCTCTTTTTTTTCAAAATTATTTTATATTATTAAGTGAATACTCAATGATATTATTTCTACAGGGGTATTCACATATATATCAAAATGTTCCATTTTAAATTCTGGGATTTACATACATGAAAGCCGCTTTCCCTTTCTCTGGGTTTAAAGTGACATAATGATCATGTCATTAAAGCAGTTTTTAAAACGTTATGATTATGAAATGAAACCCATTTATTTTATGCTATATGGGTTGTTTATGAAATTATTGATGATGATATATGTGGCTCACATGATAATAAAGACATGTCAAGGGTGCTCCCAGATAGCGCTCCAATGCATTGGGTAAAGACTTAATCTCTTGAGATTGCTTTTTAGACTGATACCTTGGTGAATAACCTTGGTAATTTTTAATGACGCCTTGGGTATGGACCTTGGTGAAATGAAATTATTTTCAATATTAAATGTTTCTGCCACATATTCATGTTATTAAAAATTTTATTTTTATTATGATATATCTCATGGTTTCTTTCTCATTCCTTAAAGTTCTTTTCGTGTCCTCATTGAAGTATCTCAAGTTCACATGTAAAATGATTCTCTTGTTTCCCTTAGTGGGCCTTCTGCTCACCCTTTATTTTGATGTATGTCCCCAGGTTATGAGATACAGTAATGAACCTAGGATGAACTTAAAGATAATCCTTTCAAGTGTTTATGAATAATGTTTTATGTTGTCTTCATGTATTATGTTCCTTGTTTCTGAGGCACTAAACCTTAAAGATCCTCACTTCCATGTAATGAAATGAAAGTTTATGTTATAAAAATATGGGGTTCTATAGTTGGTATCAAAGGATGGTTTAGTTATTTGTGGAAATTAGGATACAAAAACATTAGTAAGAACCCTATATAAAAGTTTAAATATTGGAAAACTTCCTGGTATTTTGGTAAGTATTAAGTAAGTGGTTTATCAAACAAATACATCCTTGTCTGCATAAGAGCAGGTAGAGGCGGCTCTGGAATAGACATACATAGGGGTAAAACCCAAAAACACCTCTTTGAGATAGACTCGAACGGGAATTGGTACACAATAACAGGCCTTGATGCACTCTTGGTTACGACACTCTTGGGGGATATGTTTGGTTAATCACAAGATTTTTATGAATCGTTATGAAGGAATTATAGAGAAATGTAATTGTCTAGGAATGAATTCTCAGTTAAATGATTCATAAATGAAATAAGTTTCTCACTAAAGTTTTATTCTTTTAGAAAATGGCGAGAAATAGGAGGAACCGTGCAGATGGTGACCGCAATGCACCATGTGCTGACGGCCCTCCGATGGAAGCCGGAATGGAAGCATTCATGCGAATGATGAACCAACTGACTCATGTTATGAGTAATAACTTGAATCAAGCTGAGAGGTTGATCTCTCTATGAAGGAAAAAACATTCTGTTGAGTCCTTCATGCGTCAACGAACACCATCATTCAGTGGATCTACTCACCCTTTGGTTGTGGAACAATGGATAAGCTCCATTGAAACGATATTTTCTGTACTCCTTTGTTCGAAACAAGAAAAAGTCACCCTAGTATTTTATCTCCTTGAGGGAGAAGCTGATCAGTGGTGGTCACTGGTCAAAAACATGAACCCTAGAGGAGAGATGGAAGCTATGGAGTGGGAAGAGTTCCGGGGAATATTCTTTAATAAGTATTTCCCACGTTCCATGAGAACGAGAATGGATAACGAGTTTCTCGAGCTAAAGCAGAAGGAGAACGAATCTGTCGGAAGCTATGAGATGAACTTCACCCGACTTTCACGATATACCTCCAGCTTTCTCATGGATCCAAGTGGGATGGTTGATATATTCTTCGGTGGACTAAGACCTCATCTGCGGAAGAATTTATCCATCCAGGACTATGATAGCTATGAGGAGATCGTGTGGAGTGCAATAAAATTTGAGCTAGATTTTGGTGAGACACAGTGGTCTCATAAATTAAATAACAAGAATAGATTGTTGGAGCCCAGTTTAGGGAAGAATTTTGATCAAGGAAGAGGTGGAAAGCAAATAAAACTTACCACATGCTATAAATGTTGGAAGAAGTATCTGGGGAACTACTTGGTCGGAAGTGGAAAGTGATACAAGTGTGGAAGAGGAGGCCATATTGCTCGGAGTTGTCGTAGTGAGGGGAAGACTCAACTCCCCAACACTAACGATAGAGGAGAGATGGTTCTCACATTACCCGAAGTCCATTTCTTCAAGTGTGGACAGCTTGGGCACTATGCTAATCTATGTCCAAATCCAAGGGCAGTGGAGGGGAATCACCTTCAACCTCAGCAATGGCCATGGGAGCAAGGTCGTGATTTATCTATCACAACAACGATAGTTGAAGCTCCGAATGACATGGTAACAGGTACTATTGTTGTCCTCTAAAAACTAGAAACTACTTTTTTTGATTCTGGTTCTACACATTCCTTTATTTCTTCCATGTTTTCAAAGAATATTGAATCAATCCCCGAATTGCTTGAGGTAGAGTTGTCAGTCAAGACTCTATGTGGAATTATCAATACATAAATAGTGTTTAGAGACTCTAGTGTTTACATTACTGAGAACAATCTTATCGCAAATCTAGTAGTCATTCCCAAGATAGAATCCGACGTTATACTAGGGATGGATTGGCTCTCAAAGTATAATGCTAAGATCAAATGCAAAAGTAAGGAAATCTCAGTAGTCTTGAATAAATGACCTACAGTTCTCTTCCAAGGATAGATATCCCGAACTGATCCCTATCTAGAAGCACCTCTTATAGATTTATTTATGGAGTTAATCAGTGATGATGATGAAGGAAAAGGGAGCATACAAATAGAATATGTTCAAATTATTTAGGAATACATGGATGTATTTCCAGAAGAGTTACTTAGACCTCCCCCAAAAAGAGAGGTAGAGTTCTCCATTGAACTCATACCTGGATCACAACCGATATCAATGACCCCGTATAGAATGGAAAATGTGGGGATAGAAGAGTTAAAGAAACAACTCCAAGACTTGTTGGAGAAGGGGTTTATCCGATAGAGTGTGTCTCCTTGGGGGGAACCAGTTATCTTTGTGAAGATGAAGGATGGATCAATGCAGTTATGCATTGATTATGGAGAACTGAACGGGATCAAAGTGAAGAACATATATCCTCTTCCAGGAATTGATGATTTTTTTGACCAACTTCATGGGGCTCAATTCTTCTCTAATATTGACCTTCGATCTGGTCATCATCAACTAAGGGTGAAGAAGGAAGATATTCCAAAGACTGCCTTCCGATAAAGATATGAGCATTATGAGTTTACTGTTATTCCCTTCGACTTGACTAATGCTCCTGTTATTTTCATGGATTTGATGAATAGAGTCTTTAAGGACTACCTTGATAAATTTGTGGTAGTTTTTATTGATGTTATTTTGATATATTAAAAAATTCGTGAGGAGCATGCAGATCATCTGAGGGTTATTTTGAAAACTCTACGGAAGGAAAGGCTCTTTGGAAAGTTCAGCAAGTGTGAGTTTTGGTTACAACAAGTGGCTTTCTTGGGGAACATCATAACCAATGAAGGGATCTCAGTTGACCCTGTAAATACAATGGTTGTGGAGGAGTGGCCTCAACCCACAACAGTAACTGAGATTCGTAGTTTCCTTGGTTTAGTGGGATATTATAGGATGTTTGTGAAAAACTTTTCATGGCGTTCTAATCCACTAACCAAGTTGAATCGAAAAGGGGTTATGTTCATCTGGACAAAGGAATGCGAGGAAAGTTTCCCAGAGATGATGAAGAGATTGGTTACTGCACCTATGTAAACACTACCCTCTATCGGAGAAGGATTCGATATTTTTAGCGATGCATCTCAGAAAGGGCTTGGGTGCGTCCTCATGCAAAATGACAAGGTAATTTCTTATGCATCTCGACAGTTGAAGATTCATGAGCAGAATTATCCTATGCATGATCTAGAGCTGCCGGCAGTTGTTTTTGCTCTAAATATATGGAGGCACTATCATTATGGGGAGAAATGTGATATATACACTGACCACCAAAGTCTAAAGTATATTTTCACATAGAAAGAATTTAACATGAGACAAAGGAGATGGTTGGATCTTATTACAGAATATGATTGTTCAATTCATTATCACCCTGGAAGAGAAAATAAATTCGCAGATGCGTCAAGTAGGAAAGACCCAGTTGTTCTGGAAATAATGAGGATCGTAGGATATCCCAGGATTAATGATCTAGTAAAACTGGGCATGGGAATTATAAGGAAAGGGACATCATCAACCCTATCGCAAATGATTTCTTAACCTTCATTACTAGAGAAGATCAAGAAGGCTCAAAAAGAAGATCCTTTTCTGCATTAGAAGTTGGAGGCTGTAAAAGATGGGATGTTCCATGATTTCAATATTGATCAAGAACATGTATTGAAATTTCGTACAAGACTATGTGTTCCATCTATTCCGGAGATAAATAAAGAACTAATGGATGATGCTCATAGCTCTACTTTCTCTATACATCTAGGAAGCACTAAAATGTATAGAGACCTTCGTGATCATTATTGGTGGGATAACATGAAGAGAGAGTTTGCTGATTACACTACAAGGTGCCTGGTGTGTCAACAAGTAAAGGCAGAATGACAACATCCTAAGGGGGTATTACAACCGCTACCCAAAACAGTATGTAAGTGGGATAATATTACTATGGACTTTGTAACTGGTCTCCCAAAAACAGCCAAAGGAAACAATGCGATATGGGTTATTGTTGACCGTCTCACCAAGACCGCCCATTTTATCTCTATTGGAGAAGATTTCTCTCTAGATCAACATTCCAATATATACATAACGGAAGTGGTGAGGATTCATTGGGTACCAATATTCATCGTGTCTTATCGTGATCCAAGATTCATATCATAATTTTGGAGAAGTCTTCAACATGCTCTGAATACTGAATTGAATTTTAGTACGGCCTATCATCCCCAAACTGATGGCCAATCTAAAAGGACTTTTCAGACACATGAAGACATGCTGAGATTATGATCAATGGAATTTAAAGGTGGATGGTATCAACACCTCCCATTATTTGTGTTCTCCTATAACAAAATCTTCCATTTGAGTATTCAGATGGCACGCTATGAAGCTCTGTATGGAAAGTGATGTAGAACTCCAAATTGTTTGGATGAAACTGGTGAGAGAATGATTCATGAGCCTGATCTCATGCAAGAGATGACAGAACATGTTCATGCCATCCAACAACACAAAAAGGCAGCTCAGATTCGGCAGAAGAGCTATGCGGACAATCGTCAAAGGGACTTGGAGTTTGGTGTTGGCGACAAAGTCTTCCTTCGAATTTCTCGATGGAAGAGAGTCATGCGAGTTGGGAAGAAAGGGAAGCTCAGCCCTAGGTACATATGCCCCTATGAAATCCTTGATCGCATAGGAGCAGTGGCCTATCATCTAGAACTTCCACCAAACCTATCTCAAGTACACAATTTCTTCCATGTATCTCTCTTGAGAAAGTACATACTCGACCCTTCGCATGTACTGAACCCAGAGGTGGTATAACTGGAACATGACCTCTCTTATGATGAGCGGCCAGTGGAGATCTTAGACTGTAGAGACAAGGTTCTTTGAAAAAAGAATACCCACCTTGTGAAAGTGTTGTGGAGGAATCATAAATATGAAGAAGCGACTTGGGAGCCTGAGGAAACGATGAACCAAAAGTACCCTAACATTTTCGACTAGGCCTCAAGTATAATTTTCGGGGAAGAAATTTCTTAAATGGGGAAGAATCTAATGACGCAATATTTTTGAGTAGTATATTAACATACACTTAATGATTTAATAGAGATGTTAATGGTTAATGCAGAAAGAGGAGTCGATGACTTCATCCAGTAGACTCAAACCTTATGAAGCCCACTTATCAGAGCTTGGGAAGGAGGTGGAATCTTTGGGCTTCGCTTTGGACCAAGAACAAGCTGAACTCCAGCGTTTCAATCTTGAATGGAAACGCCTACGGGAGAAGTTAAAGTTAGTAGAGATTACTACTAGGGAAATGTTATCTGAGCCTCCCTCAGATTCTCTCACCATAGTACACCTTACACTTAGGTCATATACCTGTGTGATAAGGGGCTATATGATGAGACCCTAGCTTCTTTGTGTAATCCTTTGGGATGAATGAAATGAGATTTCTTCCTTTAGCGATGTTTGTGAAATTTTAAATGTCTGGATAATTTTAGGATGTATTTTATTGATGAATTTTGAAAAATGGATATTTTAAAATATTTATGTAAACCCTAAATAATTAATGATGTGTAATGATTTTCAAAAAATGGTCCTCTGTAAAAGTATTCAGTAAGGAATTTGGAGTCTAATAAGATCAACTTAATTTTTGATGAATAGTAAACTATGAATAGTGATTTTATGCTTAGGATTAGTAATGTGGCCAAATAGATTAGTAATTTCACTCTAACAAAGTTTTAATATAATTTAGACACCTTGATTAAGTAATGAGATTCAATAAAATAGGTAAATAACGGTTTCATAAATTATTAGTCAAGTATTAGTTTTTTGGGGTGAATAGCTTTTTTAATAAAAAATATTTAGAAAAATATTTTTATAAAATGGACTTTATTTTTGAACTCAGAGCATCGATATTATGTTATGGTAATTTTTGGGGTTTTTTTGAAAAAATGAATTTTTGGTGAATAGTGTTTTTATTTAAAAAATCAAATTAATATTATTTAGAAAATTATTTTTTATAAAATTTAGTTCATATTTGTAATAGGAGCATCGATATTTGGTTATGGTGAAATTTTGGGATTTTTCTGAGAAAGTTGAATTTTCAGTGAATAGTAAAAAAGCAGTTTTAGGGTTTCTGTATGTTTAATGACATCATAGCTATGTCATGGTGATTTCATGAGATATTTTAAGGGCTGTCTGACCTAAGGTGATGAATTATTGTATTGGGGGCCTCATGTGGCCTAACTTCATGTGAAATATCTTGGGAGAGCACGTGGTTTTGAGAAACCCACTTTTGAGGTGTCCTTTGGCCATTAAAGCCTTGTCCCCTCACTTTCCCTATAAATATCAAGCCATTATCTCATCCTTTGGACTCCAAAATCATTCTCAACGAAGTTCTGGTCTCCTTACCTCCCAAGGAGTCCTCCCAAGGTTCCCTCAAGCCTCTCAAGGTCCCAACCTTTGAGTTTTAAGAGTTACGTTTAAGGTAAGGGATCAGACCTCTCTCTTTCTTTTCATGTAATCTCTTTTATTTAATTCCTTTTATGCTCCATGTTCTTATGTGAGAGGATGTTATTTAATATTACTCTTAATTCCCTTTTCATGTTTATATGATGAGATATCTCCTCTTACTCTCATCATTTCGTTTTATGAATGTTTAAGTGACGTCGTTAGGTTGCTGAATTTATAAGGGATTCTTTCACCTTTCTTATTTTCAAGTTCTATTTTCACTTCAAATATTTAAAGTTCATTTTTTATGTTGGGGTATGATATCTATACCTATCACACTGATATTTTATGATCATATGTTGAGGGACCCTATTTTATCTCGTTAATTCAATTTTATTGAAGTGTAAGTAACGCCGTTAGGCTGCCGAATATTCATAAGAGAAATTTTATTTTTGTCTCACTTCCATGTTTTTCATTTCATATGGTATATAATTAAAATTTCATTACCATATTCCTAAATCCCTTATATTCTGTCCCCCTACTATTTTATGGATCATTTATGAGTGGGTGACCCATGTCCCCTCTCTTTTCAATGTTTTCTATAACCTTGTATCATAGCCGTTATGCAACAAAATTTTCGTCTCAAAATGCCTCTCTCTTTTTTATTCAAAATTATTTTATGTTATTAAGTGAATAATCAAAGATCATATTTCTACAAGGGTATTCACATAAATATCAAAATTTTCAATTTTATATTCTGGTATTTACATATATGAAACTCACTTTCCCTTTCCGTGGGTTTAAAGTAACATAATGATCATGTCATTAAAGCATTTTTTAAAACGTTATGATTATGAAATGAAACCCATTTATTTTATGCTATATCGGTTGTTTATGAAATTTTTGATGATGATATATGTGGATAACATGAAAATAAAGACATGTCATGGTTGCGCCCAGATAGCGCTCCAATGCATTGGTTAAAGACATAATCTCTAGAGATGACTTTTTAGACTGATACCTTGGTGAATAACCTAGGTAAATTTTAATGACACCTTGGGGATGGACCTTGGTGAAACGAAATGATTGTCAATATTAAATGTTTCCTCCAAATCATCAAGTTATGAAAAATGTTATTTTTATTATGATATATCTCATGGTTTATTTCTCACACCTTAAAGTTCTTTTCATGTCCTTATTGAAGTATCTCAAGTTCACATGTAAAATGTTTCTCTTGTTTCCCGTACTGGGCATTCTGCTCACCCTTTCTTTTGATGTATGTCCCCAGGTTATGATATGTAGTAACGAACCTAGGATTGACTTAAGGATAAGCCTTTCAAGTGTTTAAGAAGAATGTTTTATGTTGTTTTCATGTATTATGTTCCTTGTTTCCAAAACACTAAACCTTAAAGATCCTCAGTTCCGTGTAATGAAATGAAAGTTTATGTTATAAAAAGACTGTATGCTATATGACATATAATATTTCTAGAATGTATTAACGTGTATGTTTTTAGTATAAATGTGATATTTTAGTTTAAAACTTACATCACATACACAACTATAAAAAACACTCATAATGTCTTCTAAATTTATTAAAGGGATCCATTATTTACATGTGATGTCTGGGAATCAACTAATCATCAATATGACACCTGATGATCTAGAATGACTGAAATTGTGTGTTTTTATTTAAAATTTATATTTTAGTTCACAATTTCCATCACATAAACAAAACTGATCCATTTTACACATATCGACATGATAATTTATGAGAAAGAGACTAATATAAATTAATCTCAAATCCATATGACACATGATGTGTTCGGTATGACTGAAAGTTAGTGTTTTAAATTAAAAGTGACATTATATTTCAAAACAAACATCACAAACATAAAATCATAAAAGTATACTAGGATTATCTTGATAATTTATAAAATAACTATAATTCATTTTTGATATGTATTTATTAGTTTATACCAATATGACACACTGTTTATCTGGTATGACTGAAAATGTGTTTTTTCAATTAAAAATGAAAATTTAGTTCAAAACATGTATCCAATACTAAAAAAATGAGAAAACATGATTTAATTATTGTGATACAATATGAAAATTATCATTTAATCCTTTATGAAAAGTATGAATTAACCGTGTGTCAATCCGACATGTTATTTATAACACTGGAGCATTAATTATAGTAATTGAGATGCTCTTTATAAATAAACAACAACATAATGCACACAACATTATTCAATAATGTGATTAAAAATTACAAAATGTTATAAATTTAATTTTATTAGATTAATTTATTTTTTAATTCAACATGTAAAAATTATCAATAGTTGGATTTTTTTATATTTTTCAAAAATAATTGATTTTAAATAGAATATTAAAAAATATTGATTTTAAAAAAATAACCACATTTTATATTATAATTATATAATAATAACATGAATGTTTAAAAAAATTTCTAGAAAAAAATATATATTCCATTATAAATATAATTTATATAAAATATATAATGTAGAACATAGAAATATATTCTTAACATTTTTAGATATTTAAGTAATGTTATTTAAATAAAAAATGTTTTTAGTTCTTCTATCCTAATATAGTATTTATAATATTTATTTTAATTTTTTGTTTTATTTAAAAGAAAATTAAGTATCATTTTATTTAAATCAAACCATTTAATTCCATTTTAATCAATATTTTACATTATTTTTCTATAAAATCATTTGTATTATTAAAAAATATATTTTTCTAAAGACGACATTCATTTCATTTTGAAATCATATATTAAATGTAATTTGCACCATTTTTGGAAATTTAATCCTATAAAATTAATTCTATATTTATAATCATCATAATTAATTTTAAGAAACAATTTCAACTTAATTTTTTGTCATAATTAATACTACAAATGATAAAACTTTGTTACAATGTTTTCGGTTAATATAAGTTTATCATGGGTTAAACTATATCATAAGGGTAAAAATTAAATTTAAACAGGTCTAAATATTGTTTTTTATTGATTATTAGTTCTTATATTATTTTAACGTCACATTATTTTCCATTTTGTTCCGCTTTCACTAGAAAATGACTTTATATAATTTATATCATTTAAGTAATTTCAGGTGTGTCCCTCCCTGCACTTACTAAAGTAAACTTTTTATCTCCCCTTATTAATATATTTTGATCCATATATAATGGTTAAAACCTACCCAAAAACCTTTTTATATTCCTTACCATTATAACACCCCATGCTTCTACGGTACACTTCTCTTTGAAAAATACAATAGTGTGTGCTGTACGCAACTTCGAGTTCTAACACACACCACATCCAATAAAAGTAGCAGTTATGAATAGTAATAGCTAATTTTTTAAATTTTATAAATTTTATCTTGCCAAATGGACTTCGTTTTTGGATTCGGAATATCGAAATTAGCCTATGTTGAATTTTTGGTATTTTTCTGAGAAATTCTAATTTGTTTTCAATAGTGAAAAATACTTAAAACAACTCTTTTAATCAAAAAACATCATAGTGGTTTTAAAGTATAATTAAAATATATTTTTACCATTTTATCCAATGGTGGTTATTATAATTAATTTAACATTGAAATTGGACATAAACAATTGTCAATCTTTTGATATATATTATTTCTTAAAAACACGGTATTTGTTCTGACAGCGATAATTAATTATAAAATTAATTAATGCAACTTATATGATTGGAATTTTTTTAAATAGACATCATTTTTGAATTCGGAATATCAATTATAGCTTAGGGTGAAATTTTGGCATTGTTCTGAAAAACTTCAATTTTTGATGAATAGTGAAACCACTAAGTGGTAGTTAAAAAATTGATTTTTCATTTAAATGAAACATTACCACTTCTGTGATTTGATTTTCAAAAATCAGACATACATGGTTTTCATTAGGAAGTAAAATGTGGTTTAATGGGATTAAAATAATTTTTTGTGAATAGAATCTTTTAAGATTAATTAATCGTGATTAAAGGTAATTAATGAAATTTAAAGTAAAAATAGTATTATAAAAATATGGAATGACCATTACACCTGTCCTAACCCTATTGGATTTGTCATGGTAGACCAAGACAATCCATGGGTCAACTTGGGGACCCCATGGAGCCATTTTGTTAGGAAAATGACATAAATATCTTTTTATTTAATGTACAAATTAAAAGGTCACAAACAAGAGTTGTTTTACTAAAACAATTTTTAAGTGGGGTTATACAAGTCATATTTTTTACTATAAATATTTATTAGAAAGATAAAAAAATTTCCTACATCATGATAGTTTTTTATAATTTTTAGACATTAAATAAATTATATTAATTTTCACACCATGATGATGCAGTGATTACCTCATTAATTAATGATTTAAATAAAATGAAAAGATAATGTAAAATATAAGACTTAAACTTGTCAAAAACCTATTTTATGAGTAGCTTTAGAGCCCTCATCACCTTATCCTATAAATATATAAGTGTGGGACCTTTAGAATCCGAAAAGCATTGTATAATAAAGTAACATTTCATTACATTCCAATAGTGCCCCTCCTCTCCACTTATAAAAGGCCCCCACCACTACCACCTTACTCACACTATAAAATCCTTTTGGGTCGGCCAAAATCTGCCCAAATACTCTCCCAACGTCCCTCCCTTTCTCTTAGAAGACTCACTTTGGGCAGAAGTCTTCCCAAGGATGCCTTTGGCTCAAATCAAAAAAAGCGTTACCCGATTTTAAGGTAATGTCTTCTCTAATGTTGTTTTGTTTTATTTTTCTTCTCCAACCCCTTAAACTATTTTTATTCATTTATTTTGTAACAAAAACACTATCTAAAATATACTAAGATTAATTTATGATAATTACTTGCTTTACACTTACACACACCTTCGTCTAATGGTTAATGAACATACTATTTCTGTGGGTGGCGAAATACTGCCTCACGAAATGATGATTGTTCAATATTCATTTAACACCTCTAATGGTGACCATTTTTATGAAACTATTTTCATATATGATATATATATTATGTTTATGTTTTCCTTATGCTTCTGTATTTCTTCTTTATGGCATACTTTATGATTTCCATTATGGGTAAACACGATATTTTCATTTTAGGAAGTGCAGACTACCGCCCCCTCAAAGTGATTTGAATCGTTAATACCATATGTGGGATGTATAAAGGATAGAGTAAATGGTATTATACATTATATTATACTGGAATTATATTATACCTTTATATAATCATAAATTCATTCCATTAAATATGAAATGGAAATGAAAGTAGCGTTCATGCGTACGTACGGCTTACCGTCTCCATGAACGATGCATTTCATTTCTTACCTCTAAATGTTATGTAATATTATAAATGAATGTATATACAGGATATATATGATGTATATGATATATAAATCATGAATATAATTATGGATATAATGGATATTTTACCACATGAACAAAGTGTTATTATAAGAAGTTTATTTTTGACTCAAGTACCTAAGATCGACAAAAAGACCGTTATAAACTTAAATAATTACATAATGTTCATGACATTGTAATAAGTGATATAAAAAGAATAATTAACTTGAAAAAGGTTCTTAAGATGGTAGATATAAACACTAGTTTATTATTCAGGAGATCAAAGAACGGTCGAGTGAATTCGAACACGAGGTAAGCGAATATCTTAAACCGATTTCCATTCTTTGGGTTAATCTCATACTTTCTAATTATTTCATGATATTATTATGTCATATCTTGTATCTGTACTTTATTTATGTGTACATAGAGTGAATACACATAATATATCTACTTTATTTAAAAAAATGATCTTTTTAAGGGTCTTCGTCTCAATCTCCTTTCATTGAGGCATATTTTGTTTTATACACAACTTTCATCTATATGGTGTATAAACCCCTTTGACTTTTACATTTATTAATTAGGAATCTTTTTTATACGAAGAGATTTACTAAATGAAAAAAAGGGAATGTTTTTATTTTCGTACATATGCGGCGACAACGACTTCTTCGCCGATGTGACCATTATTTGAGTTTTGGATTCCTCTACAAGCCATAACTTTTTTTAATGAAAAGTAAATACAATGTTTTAACTTTCTTTTATTTTGGTATTGAAAATGGTTTTGAAAGTGTTTTTATTATATCATTATGTTGTATTGATATCCTGTGATTGAAATGTGGAAATGTTATATTTCCTTTATGCATGTTTTATGTGATATGATTATGTTATTGTTTATGATATGTTTTAACATTTTCATATGAGGAATGCATTGGACTTAATAAGTGACGGGTGGAGCCCGCTACAGCTCCTCGATGCATCGGTAGGTCTAATGAGACAAACTAGTGTCTTGGCATGAGGCCTTGAAAAAATCTTATTGTAGACTTGGCACGAGGGCTTGGGTATGTGGTTATGATAGTCTAGAATTATGCAATCCATCATTATGAAAGTGGTTATTAATATTACATGTGATTATTCTACTAGTAGAATATCTATGTGAATAAGTAAATGACATTATTTCATTTTACTTTTGTCATATTATGTTGAAGTTCATGTTTTAATGGCTGTTTTTAGTTATACATTTTCTTAAATGTTTATGTTTATTTATGAAAGCTTCCGCAATATTGATATCCTTACTGAGCATCTGAGCTCACCCCTTTCAATGTTTTAATATTTTCCAGGATGTGAAGAAGTATTTTATGAATGACTTGCAGGGATTGTCAGAAGAGGATAAGAGTGTGGTCTATGGATACTTTGTTATTGTAGTTTTTCACTGTATGATGTAATGTAACATTTATGAATGTATCTAGTGTTTCCAAGGATAATAAACTAATCGGTCATTCGAGACTTGATCTTTTGTGATCATGCCAATGTTATGCAATAACGCACCGACTTTGGATAACTGGGGTCGGGGCGTTACAGTTGGTATCAGAGGCATTTTAGTACTAACCTTGGAAGCTAGATTTAGATAAACTCTGATTAGAGAACATAGCCCAAAGATAGACTTTGAGGATTAGTGTAGAAGAACTTCCAAGAATTTTGTTGTTGTAGAGATTTTGTGAGTTTTCCGAGAAATACATCCATGTCTAGATAAGAGCAGGTAGAGGCGGCTCTGGCACAGATGTACTAGGGGTAAAACCTGAAAACACCTCTTTGAGCTAGACTTGAAAAGGAACTAGTGCACGACAACGGGCCTTACCGCACTCTTGGTTACGGCACTCCCGGGAGATACGCTTAGGATAATTCTCATTTTCTTTACAAACAACTATGAAGGGTTATGAGTATATACTTCCTCAAAGAAAACATTTTTATGGATTATATCCATAAATAGTTCACTTTATGTTAAGTATTTTACAAGTATGGAATTATGTATTTTTATTCATAAACTAATCTAGTTTATGCCATTGTTTAGAAATGGCACCTAGTGGAAGGAATGGAAACTGTATCAATGCACGCACTCCGTGTAGGGATTTCCCTCCTGCTCAAGATAATTATTGTGGATCTGGAGATACAACTGTTGCTGATCAACTTATTACCATACTGGGACAACTCACTCAGGTTATGAATAATAAACTTATGTGTATGGAGCACCCTGATCCGCAACGTGGTGGATCAATGTTAGACCGCTTCATGAGGCAACAACAACCAACATTTAATGGGGGTAAAAATCCATTAGTAAATGAGAAATGGATAAACTCCTTAGAAAAAAATATTCCATGCCTTGGGGAGTAGCCAATGTGAGAAGGATGTCATGGCAGTCTACCGCCTCACTCGAGATGCCGATCAATGGTGGTCGCTGATTCATAACACAAAGGAAGAAGAAGATGTATCAAATATGAAATGGAGAGAGTTCGAATATCTTTTCATAGAAAAATACTTTCCACATGACCATCAAGCAGATATGGAAAGACAATTTCTGAGTCGGAGACAAAAGGAGGATGAGAATGTCACAATGTATGAGGCCAATTTTACATGGTTAGCGAGGTATGCTGCTGATTATATACGTAACCCAACAAGTAAGATTGATCGTTTCATTGATGGGTTAAAACCATTTCTCCATCAAGATTTAGTATCACAATCCCTCTCATCGTACGAAGATATTTTCTCGTGTGCTATGAAGACAGAAACGGAATTCTATAAGTCTTATGACAACAAAGTAAAGAAAGAGAAGAAGGGAACGGTGGAACAAGAGACAGATAAAGGGAAAAAGGGAAAGAAGGATTTTCCATTATGTAATAATTTTTGGGAGAATCACCACGATACTTTCCTAAAAGGAAAGGGAGTTTGTTATAAATGTGGAGAAAATAGTCACCCGGCTCGTGATTGCAAGGGAAAGAAAGAGGCTATCAATGTTGAATGCTATAATTGTTGGGAAATGGGGAATTATGAAAATTAATGTCCTAAGTGTTAGGGAAACATACCTCAAAAAAGGCCAAGGGATCAAGGGAAATCTTATATTGTTACTACAGTTGAAGTGGAATAATTAATGTGTTGGTGCTTTTGGACTCAAGGATTATATTATGGTTATATGAATAATGAGATATATATATGGATTGTACTAAAGTACTTGTTATTTTCTTTAAGGTCTTAATATGATAAAGGTAATCATATTTTTAGAATGTGACAATAAGAGAAACTTTACTTTGTTTGGGGAATCTGATAAATTGATTCTGGAATTAAGAGACCTTTTAGAGAAAGTCTGGATAGAGGTATTTTGGATAACTATAAAGGTTGGGATGGATTAAGTTGAACTTTGAGTAGTATTGTTTAAGGTTAAAACATTTCTGAAGATTATTTTTGGAATATTATAATACTATATTTTTAGGAAAAGGATAACCTACAGGGTGGGGCATAACCCATCACATCGGACAAAGCTGCCGGAATCAAACCCACAACCATAGTGCGGCAGACCTTTATTACCTACCATTATCCAACATGATGTCCCTTGTTATTAAAAAATAGTTTTCCTAATTTAAATGGTATGTGTTAATATTTTGAACTTTGTATGATTAGGATAAATATAATATTTTTGAAATCTATTAACTTTTTGAGTGAAAGATGGGTTCGTGGTAAAAATTTATTAAAGAATGAAAGCCTACATGACAAGTTAGTATATTTCTTTATGTTCTTAGTAAATATCTAAAATAAATTCCTCAACTTTATGAAATGTAACTTAAAACAAATATGTTGTCGGTTAACTTTTCCAATTGGGGATTCAATGATCGTTTAACCAATCACATGTTTGTGATTTTCTTATGGTTAACTTTCTCCTAATCCTATTTTCTATAACTCTCCATCAGACGTTGATGGTTTTTTTCTCCTCTATATCCAAATTTTCATAGAATCCTAGTATGGGCTATCTCGGGTTACCTTTGTACTTCTCTTTCTTTCTTTTAATGGTATATTCTTATTAACCCAATTTCCGATGTGGGTTTTCCACAAAGGTATTTTCTATTTTCAACCTTTTATTTTTGAAGAACATTTTCAAATTGCGGGGACGCAATTTATTGAAGGAGGGTAGAATGTAACTCCCCATGCTTCCACGGTACACTTCTCTTTGAATAATACAGTAGCGCGTGTTGTACGCAACTTCAATTTCTAAAAAACACCATATCCAATAAACGTAGCCGTTATGAATAGTAATACCTAATTTTTGAAATTTTATAAATTTTATCTTTCCATATGGACTTGGTTTTTGGATTCAGAATATCGAAATTAGCCTATGTTGAATTTTTGGAATTTTTCTAAGAACTTACAATTTTTTTGAATAGTGAATAATACTTAAAACAACTTTTTTAATCAAAATAATTTATAGTGGTTTTAAAGTATAATTATAATATTTTTTACCATTTCATCCAATGGTGGTCATTAGAATTAATTTAACATTGAAATTGGACAGAAAAAATTGTCAATCTTTTGATATATATTATTTCTTAAAAACACGCTATTTGTTGTGACAGCGGGAATTAATTATAAAATTAATTAATGCAAATTATATGTTTGGAATTTTTTCAAATAGACATCATTTTTGAATTCGGAATATCAATTATAGCTTAGGGTGAAATTTGGTCATTGTTTTGAAAAACATCATTTTTTTGATGAATAGTGAAACCACTAAGTGGTAGTTAAAAAACCGATTTTTCATTTAAATGAAACATTACCACTTCAGTGATTTGATTTTCAAAAATCTGACATACATGGTTGTCATTAGGAAGTAAAATGTGGTTCAATGGGATTAAAATAATTTTTTGGTGAATAGTATCTTTTATGTTTAATTAATCGCGATTAAAGTTATTTAGTGAAATTTAAGGTAAAAATATTATTATTAAAATATGGAATGACCTTTAAACTTGTCCTACCACTATCGGATGTGTCATGGCTGAACAATAAAATCAATGGGTCGACTTGGGGACCCGATGGATCCACATTGGTAGGAAAATGACATGAATAACTTTTTATTTAATGTTAAAATTAAAAGGTCACAAACAAGAGTTGTTTTACTAAAACAATTTTTAAATGGGGTTATAAAAGTCATTTTTTTACTATAAATATTAATTAGAAAGATAAAAGGATTTTCTACATCCTGATATT
This sequence comes from Viscum album, assembly GCA_963277665.1. Taxonomy (NCBI): domain Eukaryota; kingdom Viridiplantae; phylum Streptophyta; class Magnoliopsida; order Santalales; family Viscaceae; genus Viscum; species Viscum album. The sequence continues at coordinate 1,899,385,343 of OY728133.1, read as the reverse complement.
TTTTTAATATAATTTTTAGACATTAAATAAATTAAATTATTTATGACACCATGATGATGCAACGATTACCTCATTAATTAAAGATTTAAATAAAATGAAAATATAATGTAAAATCTAAGACATAAACTTGTAAAAAACCTATTTGATGAGTCTATTTAGAACCCTTATCACCTTATACTCAAATTATATATGTTTGGGACCATTAGAATCCGAATACCATTTTATAATAAAGTAACATTTCATTATATTCCTAGAGTGCCCCTCCTCTCCACTTATAAAAGGCCCCACCACTACCACCTTACTCACACTATCAAAGCCTTTTGGCTCGGCCATCCTCTGCCCAGATACTCTCCCAAATTCCCTCCCTTACTCTTAGAAGCCTCAATTTGGGCAGAAGTCTTCCCAAGGAAGCCTTTGCCTCAAATCAAAAAAAAAGTTACCCGATTTTAAGGTAATGTCTTCTCTAATGTTTTTTTTTGTTTTATTTTGCTTCTCCAACCCCTTAAACACTCTTTATTCCATTATTTTGTAACAAAACCATTATCTAAAATATACTAGGATGTTTTTATGAAAATTATTTGGTTTACACATACACACACCATCGTCTAATGGTAAAAGAACATACTGTTTCTGTGAGTGGGGAAATACTGCCTCACGAAACGATGATTGTTCAATATTCATTTAACACCTATAATGGTGGCCATTTTGATGAAACTATTTTAATATATGATATATATATTATGTTTATTTTTTCCTTATGCTTTTTTATTTCTCATTTATGGCATACTTTATGATTTCCATTATGGGTAAACACGATATTTTCATTTTAGGAAGTGCGGACTACCACCCCCTCAAAGTGATTTGAATCGTTAATACCATATGTGGGATGTATAAAGGATGGATTAAATGGTATTATACATTATATTATACTGGAATTATATTATACCTTTATATAATCATAACTTCATTCCATTAAATATGAAATGGAAATGAAAGTTGTATTCATGCGTACGTACGACTTACCGTCTCCATGAACGGTGCATTTCATTTCTTACCTCTAAATGCTATGTAATATTATAAATGAATGTATATACTAGATATATATTATGTATATGATATCGAAATCATGAATATAATTTTGTATATAATGGATATTATACCACATAATCAAAGTGTAATTATAAGAAGTTTATTATTGACTCAAGTACCTAAGATCGACATAACGACTGTTATAAACTTAAATAATTACATAATGTTCATGAAATAGTAATAATTGATATAAAAGGAATAATGAACTTGAAAAAGGTTCTTTAGAAGGTAGATATTAACTCTAGTTTATTATTCATGAGATCAAAGAACGGTCGAGTGAATTCGGACATGAGGTAAGGGAACTTCTTAACCCGATTTCCATTCTTTGGGTTAATCTCCTACTTTCAAATTATGTCATTATATTATTATCTCCTATCTTTTATTTGTACTTTATTTATGTGTAATTATAGTGAATACACATAATATATCTACTTTATTTAAAAAATGATCTTTTTAAGGGTCTTCATCTCAATCTCCTTTCATTGAGGCATATTTTGTTTTATACACAACTTTCTTTTATACAGTGTATAAACCCCTTTGACTTTTACGTTTATTCAAAAGGAATCTTTTTTATACGAAGTGTTTTACTAAATAACAAAAAGGGAATGTTTTTCTTGCCGTAAATAAGGGGTGACGGCGACTTCTCTGCTGCCGTGACCATTATTTGAGTTTCGTCTTCCTCTACAAGACATAACTTTTTTTATTGTAAAATAAATACAAAGTTTTAACATTATTTTATTTTGGTATTGAAAATGGTTTTGAAAGTGTTTTTATTATATCAAGGTGTTGTATGGATATCTTGTGATTGATATTTGGAAATTTTATGTTTCCTTTATGCATGTTTTATGTGATATGATTATGTTATGGTTTATGATATGTTTTAACCTATTCATATGAGGAATGCATTGGACTTAATAAGTGACGGGTGGAGCCCGCTACAGCTCCTCGCGGCATCGGTAGGTCTCATGAGACAAACTAGTGTCTGGCACGAGGAATTGACAAAATCTTATTGAATACTTGGCACGAGGCCTTGGCTACGTGGTTATGATAGTCTGCCATTATGCATTCCATCATTATGAAAGTGGTTATTGATATTGAAAGTGATTATTCGACCAGTAGGATATCCATGTGAATAAGGAAATGGTATTATTTCATTTTACTTTTTCCATATTATGTTGAAGTTCATGTTTAAAAGGCTTTTGTTTAGATATACATTGCCTTAAATGTTTATGTTTATTTACGAAAGCTTTCGCAATATTGATATCCTTACTGAGCATCTGAGCTCACCCCTTTCAAGGTTTTAATATTTTCCATGATGTGAAGATGTATTTTATGAATTAACTGCGGGGATTGTCATAAGGGGATATGAGTGTGGAATATGGAGACTTTGTTATTGTAGTTTTTCACTTTATGATGTAATGAAACATTTATGAATGTATCTAGTGTTTCTAAGGTTACTAAACTAATCGGTCTTTTGAGACATGATCTTTTGTGATCATGCCAATGTTAGACAATAATGCACTGACTCTGGGTAAATGGGGTCGGGGCGTGACAACTATCATTTGTGAGCTTCTATTATTAACCTTAGACCATACCAAAGAATCTTTAGGTTTTAATACAGTGTTGGTATATCAAAGAAGAGGTAATCGTTATAACTAACTCTTTCAAAGTTTATTTCTCATTCTAAAACCAATAAATATGTAATATCAATCCAAACATAATTAATCCATTATCATAATTATATTATAATGTTTTTGTGATTATGGAAGAACAATTTTCCACCTTCTTTCTATCAAACGGTAAAAAAAATTATCACTCCTCCGTACAGACGGACTCCTGCTTTGACATAATGATGTGAATAATTTTTTAACACCACCTCTATTGGTTGGTTATAATGATTAATTTAATGAATATATATGATAATTATTATCTACTAATTAATTTTATTGACAAAATATTGTCTTATTTTTTTCCTTATTCTAATTATATAATGGTACTTTCATTCATCCTTACCTACGGATTATCATCTCCAAGGGCGATATATTTCTTTTTCAATGTACTCCATTTATAGACAATTATAAAATTATATATTATGAATATATATAATACTTATTACCTGAATAATCCTCTAAAAATTTACTTTAATATTATACATTATCATTTTCTTACTCATTTGGGATTTATAACATTCTCTTGTTTAGGTTGGTTTTATAACCTATATGGGTGATGTTATAAGTTTATGACATGAATGATTAAGGAATATTTGATACTTGTGATATTATATAATAATAATATATACATTAAATGATTAAAATTCATGATATTATGATATCATGATGAAAGTTAAAGTATCCAAATTCTGAATCAAGACATGCATGAAAAACATCACAATTATCACCCAGAGGAGTGATTTTAATCAATAATTATTAATAATTAGGTGATAAGATGTTATATAGTGACCCAAATTTTTCTTATATGACTCTTCCATCATTTTATATATAAAAAACATTAAATAATTTCAAATACAGGATCAAAGGATTAGTGTATTCTGAAAATTAGCACCATACATAACTTTGACTTAATAAAACACAAATATTATTTAATTCTATCTTCTATCACTTCTAAGTACTTATCATGTACACCTTATTATAAGTATTCACCTATATATATAATTAAAAAAATGGTTAAGCTAAAATACCATTAAGATTTTAGATAAAGACATAAATTAATATAACATGTGTGAGCATAATCATCATCAGCATAACATAATCATCAGATCATAATCATAATAATGAGAGGAATCATTCGATAATGGATTGTAAATTAGAAATGCATAAAAATGGTACATCATGTATTAGGGGACAAATACAACACATAGTTGTGACCAAATATTGCATCATGTTCTTGCATTAAATGTGTGAATAATCATAGAATCATTATTTTGAAAAAAATATGGCATCATGTTCATGAATATTTCAAAATATATCATGAGATACATCACATCACCCAATGCAATGGAGCATTGAATAATTCCTGGCTCACCCGTCATATCATAAAATTTAAATAATCTTTCATTCCACATAGAACATATATAAATATTACACATAAAATAAACCATTAAAATGAATAGGTTTCATAATAATGCATTCACAAATAAAAATCGGGGCTCCCTACTGAAAACGGTAATAACATACTTGGTTTAGAAATCAACAATCATGGGTGAAGAAAAAATATTCTCAAGAGGAGTCAAGATATATTTTTATAGAAGATTTATATTGAAAAAATATTTATATTTTAAATAAAACCATGTTGGAAACATTTAAATACTTGAAAATAATAAGGAGGAAAAATAAAATTATATTTAAGTAATATTAATGGTTTATCCACACTGAAATTTGGCATGAAAGTGGTCTAACCTAATAAAAGGAAGATGTCTATTATCTTATGGATGAATGATTCATTCATTTTAAAATCCTAGTTAATAAAATTAGATTCATTAATTACTAAAAATAGATTCTATTTTACTTGTAATTGAATCATTGTATTTTATTTATGTTCATTTGTCACCATCTTAATGAGTTATTGATTTCAATTTCATCATTTGACACCGTTAACTTTCATGGATTTCGTGATCAGTTCACTTGTATATATGTATGGAAGGTCATATAAAATAATAATAATTATCGAATTTTGAAATGAAATTTTATTAATGAACTTTTGAAATTTAATAAGGTATTATATATATTTTAGTTATTATATATGAGGATGAATCATTAGATAAAATATTAATGATACTTTTTATATTAATTTGGTTGTTTTTGGGTCATCACAATCTAGTTTTGTTGTATTATTTAATTATATATATATATGTTTGTTATAGAACATAAAAAGGTTATAATATAAATATTAAAATATTTTTCAACCATTATAATGGTTTTATTACCATCCTTGAAGGTGATAACGTAAAATGATAACTTGTCATCCTCAAAGGAGATAAATAAACACCTCACAGATGACGTTTTCATTTTTAGAATAAAAGGGAGAGGATAAGTGGTTTTATGAAGAATTATTACAGTATCATAATAGAATTATAGTATATATATGATATTGGAGTTATCATTCCACTTTTATAATGGGAGGTGAGGAAAAAATAACAAAATAAAAGAAATTGAAATAAATTAAAAGGAAAAGGAAGAGGATTTTACCTCTTGAACTTATTCTCCTCGAGAACCTCCATAGGGAAATTGGATTTGGTATTTTATTGACCCAAATGCTTATAGAAATAGGGAATATTATTGGGAAGAATTTGGACATGATTCTAAAATTGTAAGGTGTGAGGAGAAGAGGTAAGGAGGGGTTGTATTTATAAGAGAGGAGAGGGATATTTTTTATTATTATATTCCTTAATTTAATATTTTGGTAGAATAATAAAATCATTTTTAACTATACCACTAAATATAATAAATAATCAATAAGATTTTGAGATTATATGCTTACATCATCCATACATAATCCATTATTCATATTTTTTTCGTATTTGTCTAAGATCATAAATAACTAAATTTCACTGTTCACCAAAAATTTAAATATTTTAGAAAAATTAAAAAAAATCACACAGAAAATTTTATAATGTGTAGAATTACCAAATTCACTCCATTTTATGAAAATAATTTTATAAATATGAGAAATTTAATTTTTAATTAAATAAATCATTTATTCAAAAAAATATTGATATTAAAATTATAGCTGACTTTATGACACATTGAAAAATTAATTAAGTCTTACAGAAATTATATTATTATCCTAAGATAACCAAATATTAATTTATGAATCTATTTTATGAAAATAATTTTATTTAAATCATTAAATTAATTAGAATGTTGTAAATTAACATTTATGTTTTACAAATATAACAACACTTAATTTATCATTTTTTAAAAAACTTTAATTAATTATACGATGATATAATTATATAAATTTTTAATTTATTACATGTATAAATTTCATTTATACTTTGATAGGTAATGTAAATATTCTATTATCTATATTATTTTTCCTAATTGTAAAGTTATTATTCCATGGGACAAGTTACCATTCCCCTAGTATGGGTTCTTTAATTTCTATGAATATCACTTATTTTTTTCTTAATTTATAGGAATAATGTTTTTATTTAGATCTCAATTCTATGTTTGTGTTTTATAAAATATAAAATAATTATAAAAAGTTAAATTATATTGGACAAATTTTGGGTCGTTACATTCTTCCCCCCTTTCGAAATTTCACCCTTGAAATTTCATTTTACATAAACAGGTGAAGGTGTTTCTCATTCATTGTTGCCTCTAGTTCCCAAGCTTCTTCTTCATATTTATGGTTACTCCACAATAATTTGATACCGTTAATTGTATTTTTTCATAGAACTTTATCACTCATGTATAGAATCTTTATCATTTAATACTCATAAGAGGGATCATCTTATAGCTATACCACCTCTAAATTTAGTACATGTGAGGGATCTGGAATGTACATCCTCAAGAGCGTCACATGGAACACATCATGAACTTGATCCACAATTTGTGGAAGTGAAATATGGTAGGACACTGCTTATTTTTGGTTAAGGATCTCAAAGGGGTAGACTTACCTTCTAATAAGCTTCTCTTTCTTTCAAAACAACATATATTTTCCATGTTGATATTAGATGGAATATTTTATCTCCAATTTCAAAATAAAAATCACCTTGATGATTGAAAGTGTACCTATTTTACCAACTTTGAGAAAATGTTCTGTGTTACGGGAAGAATTGAACCTTCTCTTTCATATCTTGCACATGATTAGGCCTAAGTAGATTTCATTCTCTAACTTCATCCTAACAGGTTGGAGTTCAATATATGTCACACTTCTCAATTAGGAGTAGGCTATCACATTATTAGTTTCCATGAGTACACAACCCAACCCATTCTTTGAATCATCATGATATATCAAAAACATTTCTCCTCTTATTTTTAATGTGAGTAGAGGTGTAGTGATCAACCTTTTCTTTATCTCCTTGATGATCTACTCACGTTATTCCATCCAGAAAAACTTCACCCCTGTCCTTTTTAACCTATCTAGATGGATCGACATTCAAGAGAAATGTCTCACAAAACATTGGTAGATCCATACTAATCCATGAAAAATATGGATTTCTGTGACCCTAGATGGTTTAGGTGATTCCTCAATTTCATTTTTTCTGAAGGGTCCATTAAAAATCCCTCTCTATTGATCACATGTCCCAATAATATGACTTCTTACATAAAAAATACACACATAATAAAATTGGTGTACAATTTATCATTCCATAATGTCTCAATCACAATCCTTATATATTATTCAAATTCCTCCTTTCTCTTCGAGTGGATGTGAATATTATTTACAAACACTGCCATGAATTTTTCATGGTGGTGTCTGAGTACTCTATTCATCAAATACACGAATATAAAAGGGAAATTACTATAACGACCCGAAATTTTGAATAAATCTTGATTCCTAATTTTGTGTGTTTTTTAATTTTATTTTTATACTCAACAAAAATGTATCATTTGATAACATGAGTATAATTAAAATGAGACGGTTGGGTTTTGACTGTTATATGACCATTGGTCAATATGATTGCTGGAAACGAATCATTTTGATTATTGTCTCTAAAAACAAGTAATCTTGGTTAATTAATATAGAAAGAAGATTAGATGCCCTCACCCAGTAGACTTGGACCGATCTAAGCCCATCTAACAGAACTTTGGAAGGAGGTAGCACCATTGGGCTTTGCATTGGACCAAACCCAAGCTGAAATTTATCGTGTGAAGCTATAACGGGATCTCCTTCGGGAGAAGTTCAAACTGATAGAAATTACTACTCGTTTGATGTTGGTCGAGCCTCCCTCGGATTCTCTCACCTTAGCACACCTTACACATAGGTCTTATACTGGTGGGATAAGGGGCTATGTAAGGAGAACATAAATACCTTTTGTAATCCTTTGTTTTAAATAAAAAATTGGGATTTCTTCTAATGATGAAGATTATGAATTTTCAAATTTCTGGATAAATATAGTATGCATATTTTGGGTGAATTTTAGAGAAAGGATATTTTAAAAAAATGTTTATGTAAACCAAAAATAATTAAAAATGTGTAATGATTTTTAAAAAATGGTCTTCTACAATTATGTCCAGTATAAAATTTAGAGTCTAGTAAGATCAAATTGATATTTGATGAATAGTAAATAATGAATAGTGATTTTATGATCAGGATTAGTAATCTCACTTAAATAAAGTATTAATATAATCTAGGCACCTTGATTAAGTAATGTGATTCAATAAAATGGTTAAATAACGGTTTCATAAATTATTATTCAAGTATTAGTTATTTCAGGTGAATAGTGTTTTTAATTAAAAATTAAATTAAAATTATTTAAAAAATTATTTTTAAATAATGGATTTCATTTTTGAACTCAAAGCATCTATATTATGTTAAGGTAATTTTTGGGAATTCTTCTGAAAAAAATGATTTTTTGGTGAATAGTGTATTTATTTAAAAAATAAATTAAAAATATTTAGAAGAATATTTTTTATAAAATGGAGTTCATTTTTGAAATCAGAGCATTGATGTTTGGTTATGGTGAAAATTTGGGATTTTTATGAGAAAGTTGAATTTTCAGTGATTAATAAAAATACAGTTTTAGGGTTTCGGTATGTTTAATGACATTATCACTGTTTTATGATGATGTAATGAGATATTTTATGGGTTTGACAACAAAAGGAGATGAATTATTGTATTGGGGGCCCCATGTGTCCTAACTTAATGGGAAATATCTTGGGAGAGCACATGGTTATTAGAAACCCACTTATGAGGTGTCCCTTGCCCATTAATGCCTTGTCCCCTCAATTTTCCTATAAATACCAAGCCATTCTCTCATAATTTGGACTCCAAAATCATTCTCAAAGAGGTTCTGGTCTTCTTCCATCCCAAGGAGTCCTCCCAAGGTTCCCCCAAGCCCTCAAGGTCCAAACCATTGAGTTTTAGGAGTTACGTTTTAAGGTAAGGGATCCGACCTCTCTCTTTCTTTTCAAGTAATCTCTTTTATGTCATTTATTTTATGCTCCATGTTCTTATGTTTGATGATGTTATTCTATATTCATATTACTTACCTTTTCATGTTAATATGATGAGAGACCCCCTCTTTCTCTCATCTATTCATTTTAAGAATGTTTAAGTGGCACCGTTAGGCTGCCAAATTTTTAAGAGATTCTTTCACCATTATCGTTTTCAAGTTCTATTTTCATGTCAGGTATTTCATGTTCCTTTTTATTATGTTGGGGTATGATCTATATATATATATCATTCTGATATTTTATGATAATATGATGATAGGCCCCATTTGATCTCTTAAATTCAGAATTTTGAAGTTTTAAGTGGCGCTGTTAGGCTGCCGAATTTTTAAGTGGTTCTTTCACCTTTCTCCCTTTTCAAAGTTCTAATTCAATGGCAAGTCTTTCAAGTTCCTTTTTATTATGTTGGGGTATGATCTCTATATCTATCATACTGAACATTTATGTTCATATGATGAGAGACCCTATTTGATCTCGTCAATTCAATTTTTGAAGTATAAGTGATGTCGTTAGGCTGCCGAATGTTCATAAGAGAAATCTTATTTTTGTCTTCCTTTCATGTTCTTCATTTCATATATTATATCTTTCCAATTTCATTACCATGTTCATATATCTTTCATATTCTGTTCCTCTACTGTTTTATGGGTCATTTATGAATTTTTTACCCATGCCCCCTCTATTTTCAATGTTTTCTAAAACACCGAATCATAGTCGTTATGCTGTAGAATTTTCGTCTCGAAATGCCTCTCTCTTTTCTGAAATTTATTTTATGTTATAAATTGAATAATAAAATCTCTTATTTCTATAGGTGTATTTACATATATACCAAAATGTTATATTTTATATTCTGGGATTTACATACATGATACCCGCTCTCCCCTTCCATGGGTTTAAAGTGACGTAAATACCCTGTCTTTAAAGATGTTTTTAAAATGTTATGACTATGAAATGAAACCCATTTATTTTATGCTATATGGGTTATTTATGAAATTTTTGATGATGATATATGTGGCTCACATGATAATAATGGAAAATTTAAGGGTGCTCCCTGATAGTGCTCAAATGCATTGGGAAATGATGTAACCACTAGAGATTACAATTTTCACAATATCTTGGTGAATAACTGTGGTAATTTTCAAATTACGCCTATGGGATGGACCTAGGTGATATGTTCATGATTGTCTATGTTTAATGATGTATCCACATCTTAAAGTTATGATATTCCTCATGATTTATTTCTCATTCCTTAAAGTTCTTTTTCATGACATTGTTGATGTATATCAAGTTCACATGTTAAATGTTTCTACTTGTATCTCATGCTGGCCCTTCTTCTCACCCTTTCTTTTGATGTATGTCCCCAGGTTATGAGATGAAGTAATGAATCTAGGAGGAACATGAGGATAAGCCTTTCAAGTGTTTAAGATGAATGTTTTATGTTTTCATGTTTTAAGTTCCTGGATTCCAAGACACTAAACCTTAAAGATCCTCAGTTTTGTAAAATGTAATGAAAGTTTATGTGATAAAAAGGCGGGATGCTATAGTTAGTATCAAAGGATGGTTTAGTTATTCGTAGAAATTAGGATGTGAAATCTTTAGTAAAAAGCTTATAGAAAAGTTTAAATATAGGAAATATTCCTGGTATTTTGGTGATTATTGAGTAAGGGGTTTCCAAGTAAATACATCCCTGTCTGGATATGTGTAGGTAGAGGTGGCTCTAGCACAGATTTACATAGGGGTAAAACCCGAAAACACCGCTTTGAGCTAGACTCGAACGGGAACTGGTACATGATAATGGGCCTTGCTACACTCTTGGTTACTACACTCTCAGTGAATATGATTTGGTAAATTCATAAGCTTAGTATGAACAATTATTAAAGGAACAAAGATAAACTAAAATAAAGATTCACATAAGAATATATGATCATGGATAACCTAGTTTGGAACGTAGGGGATCAGAAGTTAGGGTATAATTTTCGTTTATAAGTTATCCTTCTAAGCTTTAAGATTCTTTTCATGTTTATTGGCTAAGTATTTAAGCCCCTAATTATACTTTCTTTTCATAGTTAATGGTGGGAAATGGAAGAACATGTCCCAACAACCAATGTGATAGGAAATGCAACGATTTCCATATTAATATGATAGAGATGATTAGGGGATAAAAAGATTATTATTATTTTGGAAGATGTTCACTAATTTGGGGACCCTCTATGATCGAGGTAAATAGATTACTACATTATTTTCATTGAGGAGTAAGGTTGACTTATATTTTTAAGAATCGATGAATTTAAGGTGGACTTATAGTAATTTAGGTTACTTATGGGAATGATTATCCTATCTTGAGTAAAATATGTTTAGGTTAGCTTATTTTGTTATAAGATGTTAGGAGTGGTTGATGTTGTTTGGAGATGAACAAAGAAGTTTATTTTGGAAGACTATGTTATCAAATCCTTCTTGTATTTGGGTTTCAGTCATAGTTTGGTTTATTTTGAAGAATTTTATGGATGGTTATTTATGGAATGGTCTATGATGAACTTTGGTTAGTACCATAGAAATTTGAAGATTTAAAAGTATTTTCCATTCCTATGGGATTCATTCTTTTTGAAGAGTTTTTTTACCTTAAACATTCTATTTTTGGGATAATTTTTAAAGAAATAATAAATATATAGTTAATATTTTGTGGATTATGTGATTCTCTAGAAGATGATTCTTGTGTTTTTGATGAGACCAAGTGTTTTTGTATTCTCGTCATTTGGAGAAAAGATTAGTTTTGGTATAGACTTATTAAAGGATGAAAATCTACTGGAAGGTAGGTATATTTCCTTATGTTTTTGTTCTATGTAGTAAATGAATAACTCAAAATTATGAAAAGGAATGTAAAACAAAAACGTTGTTGGTTTAGGTTTCCTACTAGGAAATCAAATACTGTTTACACACATCATAAGTTTGGGATTTTCTCTTGGTTAAAATTCTCCTAATAATGTTTTCTATCACTCTCCTTTAGAACGTGACCCATGTCTTTTTCCTCCATGTCCATGTTTTCTTATATGGGATCCTAGTATAGGTTAACTCGGGTGACCTTTTTACTTCCATTTCATTCTTTTAAAGTAATAGTTTTACTGACTCCTTTTTCGATGTGGGACTTTCAATGAAATTTCAAAACCCAATTTTAAAAATTGCGAGGATGCAATTTCTTAAGGGGGGAAGATTGTAACGACCCGAAATTTTGAATAAATATTGTTTCCTAATTTTGTGTGTTTTTTTATTTTATTTTTATTCTCAACAAAAATGTTCCATTAGATAACATTAGTATAATTAAAATGAGACTGTTGGGTTTTGACTGTTATATGACCATTGGTCAATATGACCGCCTGAAACTAAACGTTTTGACTATTGTCTCTATATACAAGAAATCTTGGTTAATTAATATAGAAACATGATTTCATGGTCTCACCGAGTAGTCTTGGACCGATCGAAGCCCATCTAACAGAACTTGGGAAGGAGGTAGCACCACTAGGCTTTGCTCTGGACCAAACATAAGCTGAACTTCATCATGTGAAGGTATAATGGGATCTCCTTCAAGAGAAGTTCAAACTGATAGAAATTACTACTCATGCGATGTTGGTCGGGCCTCCCTCAGATTCTCACACCTTAGCACACCTTACAATTAGGTCCTATACTGGTGTGATAAGGGGATATTTAAGGAGACAGTAACTTCCTTGTGTAATCCTTTGTTTTAAATAATAAATTTGGATTTCTTCTTATGATGAAGTTTATGAAATTTCAAATGTCCAGATAAATATAGTATGCATATTTTGGTGAATTTTAGAGAAAGGATATTTTAAAATAATGTTTATGTAAACCTGAAATAATTAATAATGTGTAATGATTTTCAAAAAATTCTCTTCTAAAATTATGTCCAGTATGAAATTTAGAGTCTAATAAGATCAACTTGATTTTTTATGAATAGTAAATTACAAATAGTGATTTTATGATTAGTATTAGTAATGTGTCCAAATGGATTAGTAATCTCACTTAAAGAATGTATTAATATAATCTAAGCACCTTGATTAAAAAATTTGTTTCAATAAAATGGTTAAAAATCGATTTCATAAATTTTTATTCGAGTATTAGTTTTTTTCCGGTGAATAGTGTTTTTTAATTAAAAATAAATTTAAAAATAATTAGAAAATGATTTTTATAAAATGGATTTATTTTTTGAACTCAAAGCATCGATATTATGTTAAAGTAATTTTTGGGAATTTTTCTGAAAAAATGAATTTTCGGTGAAGAGTGTATTTATTTAAAAAATAAATTAAAAATATTTAGAAAAATATTTTTTATAAAATATAGTTCAATTTTTAAATCAGAGCATTGAAGTTTGGTTAAGGTGAAATTTTTGCATTTTTTCGAGAAAGTTGAATTTTTATTGAATAGTAAAAATACAGTTTTAGGGTTTCAGTATGTTTAATGACATCATAACTATGTCATGATGATGCCATGAGATATTTTATGGGTTGGCAGACCAAAGTTGATGCATTATTGTATTGGGGGCCACATGTGGCCTAACTTCATGGGAAATATCTTGGGAGAGCACATGGTTTTGAGAAACCCATTTATGAGGGGTCCCTTGGCCATTAATGCCTTATCCCCTCACTTTTCCTATAAATACCCAGCCATGCTCCTATCCTTTGGACTAAAAAATCATTATCAACGAAGTTATGGTCTCCTTACCTCCCAATGAGTCCTCCCAAGGTTCCCCCAAGCCCTCAAGTTCCAAACTATTGAGTTTTAAGAGTTACTTTTTAAGGTAAGAGATCTGACCTCTCTCTTTCTTTTCAAGTAATCTCTTTTATGTCATTTATTTTATGCTACATGTTCTTATGATTGATGATGTTATTATATATTCATATTAAATCCCTTTTCATGTTCATATGATGAGATACACCCTCTTTCTCTCATCGATTCATTTCAATAATGTTTAAGTGGCGCCGTTAGGCTGCCGAATTTTTAAGAGATTCTTTCACCATTCTCGTTTTCAAGTTCTATTTTCTTGTCAAATCTTTCAACTTCATTTTTATTATGTTTAGGTATGATATCTATATATATCATACTGAAATTTTATGATAATATGATGAGATACCCTATTTTATCTCTTAAATTCAGTATTTTGATGTTTTAAGTGGCGCCGTTAGGCTGCCGAATTTTTAAGTGGTTCTTTCACCTTTCTCCCTTTTAAAAGTTCTAATTCCATGTCAATTCTTGAATGTTTCTTTTTATTATGTTGGGGTATTATATCTATATCTATAATAATGAAATTTTATGTTCATATGATGAGAGACCCTATTTTTTCTCATCAATTCATTTTTTGAAGTTTAAGTAATGTCGTTAGGCTGCCGAATGTTCATAAGAGAAATCTTATTTTTGACTTCCTTTCATATTCATCATTTCATATGGTAGGTCTTTCAAATATCATTACCATGTTCATATATCATTAATATTCTGTTCCTCTACTGTTTTATGGGTCATTTATGAATGTTTGACCCATTTCCCCTCTCTTTTCAATGTTTTCTAAAACCCTGAAACGTAGCCGTTATGCTGCAGAATTTTCGTCTCAAAATGCCTCTCTCTTTTCTCAAAATTATTTTATGTTATAAAGTGAATAATCAAAGCTCTTATTTCTATTTGGGTATTCACATATATATCAAAATGTTCTATTTTAAATTCTTTGATTTACATACATGAGAACAGCTCTCCCCTTCCATGGGTTTAAAGTGACGTAAAGATCCTGTCTTTAAAGCAGTTTTTAAAATGTTATTATTATGAAATGAAACACATTTATTTTATGCTATATGGGTTATTTATGAAATGTTTGATGATGATATATGTGGATGACATGATAATAAAGGCAAATTTAAGGGTGCGCCTTGATATCTCTCCAATGCATTGGGAAGTGATGGAACCACCAGATATTACAATTTTCAAAATATCTTGGTGAATAGCCTTGGTAATTTTCAAATGACACCTTGGGCATGGAACATAGTGATATGTTCATTATTTTCTATGTAGCCACATCTTAAAGTTATGAAAAATGTTATTTTTATTATGATATTCCTCATTATTTCTTTCTCATTCCTTAAAGTTCTTTTTCATGACATTGTTGATGTATATCAAGTTCACATGTTAAATGTTTCCCCTTGTTTCCCTTACTGGGCCTTCTGCTCACCCTTTCTTTTGATGTATGTCCCCAGTTTGTGAGATGCCGTAATGAAACTAGGATGAACATGAGGAGAAGACTTTCATGTGATTAAGATGAATTTTTTATGTTTTCATGTTTTAAGATCCTAGTTTCCAAGACACTAAACCTTAAAGATCCTCAATTTTGTAAAATATAGTGAAATTTTATGTGATAAAAAGGTGGGATTCTATAATTAGTAAGTACAAAGGAAATAACTATAAACTTGTAGTTACCATACCTTGTAATAATGGTAGTATTCTTAATATCTTACTTCTTCACCCTTAGTTTTTGATATCTAGAATAAATATCCACCTTTTAGAAGTATTGAGCACATTGTAGTTGATCGAAAAATCCATCAATACATGGAAAAAGATACTTGTTATTTATGGTGATATTGTTGGGTTCTTGATAATGAATACATAGACACATTAATCTATGCTTCTTTTTGAAAAATGGAAATGTAACACCCCAAGGTGATGCACTAGGGTGTGTGAACATTTGTCCAAGTTCTCTTACAACTACTTATTTAACTCCTCCAGTTCAATAGAAGATATCATGTAAGAAAATTTTTATATTGAAGTGGTTCTAGATATGATTTATATTGGGAACTCTACTACACAATCTATGGGAATTTCATGTAACTCTTTGGGAAATTCATCTTTGTGTTCCCTCGCAGGGGAAATTTTTTCTAGGTTGATACCTTCCTTTGACTCTACCATTTGAGCGAGGTATTTTTGTTCAATGATTATTGACAACCACACCATTGAAATATTTTCCAAAGGAGATTCATGATCCTCCTTTAATTTTTAGAGGAGCATGGGATTGTTCAAAATATGAAAATATATTTCCTTTTCTCAAAAGTTGATGTGTTCTCTATATAATGAGAGCCAATCCATGCCTAGTATAGCAACAAATACAACTAGGTGAAGTATCATGCGATTCACTAGAATAATATTCACACATATAATAATAGGATTAGAGTCTATAACAAGGGATGAAATGAAAATACCACTAGGTGTTTGTATGGTTATCTCTACTTCCTGTTATTGGGGCTTTCTTTCAATAGTTCTATAAATATTGAAAGATATAAAGGAATGTGTATAACTAGAATTAAAAAATAACTTTTACATTATTCGGTGTATATGAAGTGTACCTTTTATTACTTATTTTTATTTCCCCGCATTAGTTTCAGTTATTGAATAAGGTCATTCTTTCTCCTTTATATATGTTTGATGTTGACGCTGATTACACTAAAGGACTAACAGTTTAGTGTAATAGATTTAATAGGGCACTTTCTCTCTATTGATAAAACATTGGACAATAGGTGGTGCTCTCCTTTCCTCCATCACATTGAAACAATTCGTCATATATATTTAGAAATCATGATATTGGTTTCCATCTCTTCCAACATTAAATCATTTCCCCATCCTTTTGAGGAAATTCCCTTGATGTTTCTTCAATTTTTTTTGACATTTTAGTGGTTTAGATTAAATTATTCTAATTTCATTAAATCTTCTAACATAAAACTCCACCAATAAATTTTTTCTCTATATCCATGTGACAATTCTCAAAACTCCATCTCTACTTTCAGAGAACATTAAACCAATTCTTTATAACTACAAAATTCCCAAATTTCTAGAGCCTTTGGAAAGTGTGGTTTTCAACCACCAAATAATCTATCAATTTTTCTATCATTATTGAAAACTAAACTATAAATTTACCTTAAAATACATGTGAAATTTTCTTCATAAGAAATAGTAGATTCACCTTCCTCTTGTTTCACCTCTATAAATTATCTCATTGTATTTTTCTGAAGAGTACAAGGGAAATTTATCTTAATAAATATTTTCTTAAAGTCTCCCCACTCCATCTCTTCAATTTTATCCATTGGCTTGGTTTTTTTAATCAAAATCCACCATTTTTCATCCTTTATATCTAATATATTAATTCCTAGAGTTTCTTCCATCATCTCAGAATAGTGAATCACAGAAAAAATATTTTTCATTGAGTTGACACAATGTTCTGCGACTAGTGGATTAGAATATCCACTAATCTTTAGTGGTCTTTTCCACATTAAATACTCAATATATAGTTTCTACCAATTAGTTGAAGCATAACATTTCAAATTATTTAGGTTATTGTTCATAGCTTGAGATAGATGGGTAAATGTCACCATGAAATTTTGAACTCCACCTCCTAAGGCATTGGGGATGTAATTTGGGCAATCGATGACTTGTCCCTCACATGGGTTGTTGGCCTGGTTTGTTTGGGTTCCAAAAAGTTTCTAAAATAGAAAATTTTAAACTAAACATAAGTCAACATGTTAATAAGAAATAATCTTTCCCTTTTTCAAATTTACTCCCAATGAATATGTTATGGGATCCATATATTTATCATTTTTCTAAAATAATTATTCTTGGGTGATTATATATACTTATTCTCATAATAAATTTTTTAAATAATGTTCTCTAATCCTAATTACAAAATTAACTAAATCACTCTTTGATACAAACTATTCCGACACTAATTTTTATTAAATGAATATTACATCATGTTAGAGATAATGAACTTAAAATAATTAAAAATACCTGATAAAATGTTTCTTGTCATTGTAAAATTAGAACCATAGATAAAATTTACTCTATAAAACATAAAAATTATTTAATTTCATGTTCTATTAATTCTTATTGTTCCTCATGTACTCTGTAGTATAAGTATTCACCTGAGGATATTCATAGAAAATGGGGTGAGCTAAAAGCCCAGTAAAAGGGTAGATAGAGACACGAATCAATATAACATGGGTGAGAATAATAATAATCATGATAACAAAATAATAGGATAATTACCATAATTGTGAGAGTAATAATTATATAATGGCGTGGAATGTAATAATGCATATAAATGAATTATCATGTCTTGGTGGTCAAATACCACACCAAGTTGTGAACAAAGCTAACATAATGTTCACACATGACATATAAATAATAATAACATAATCATTGTGAACATATATAAAATCATGTTCATGCATATTTCACATTATCTCATGAGATAAATCACATTAATCAATTCATTATAGTTCAATATAATTAAAAGTGCACTCGTCACATCATAACATTTACATAATCATGTATTCCACATAGAACGTATATCAATATTATACATTAAATAACCAATGGGAATGAATAGGTTTAATATGAATACATTAATGAATAAAAATTTAGTGTTACAAAATAAAAATAGAATAAAAAACCTTGTATAATAATCATATATCTTGGATAAAGAAGAAATTTCTCAAGAGGAAACATAATATATTTTTATAAAGAAGTGTTCCTTTGGAAAATATATGTAATTTTCATAAAACCAATTTTAAAACATTTTTATCCTATAAAATAATAGTTGAAAAAATTAAATTATATTTAATTAGTATTAATGTAATATCCACAAAGAAATTTGGCATAAAATAGGTATAACACAAAGAAAGGAAGTTGAGTATGAGAACCCACTTACCTTATGCCGGAATGCTTTCTCCAGTTAATTATTCTTGATAACAAATTTATTATATATATTTACTAAATCACTAACCTCTTTTATATTTATCTGATCTATTATAAATTTTTAAGTTCATTATGGCCATTTTAATGTGTTATCTAGTTCAATTTAATCATTCACGAGTATACCATTTCTTGGTTTTCATGATCGATTCACGTGTATATATGTATAGAATATCATGTAGAATGATAATAATTATCCTCAATTATATGTTATTAATGATCTTACAGAATTTTAAAGGGTCTTATATATATTTTTCACCTATATTTGAGGATGATCCATTAGATAAAATGTTAATGATAATTGTTTAGATTAATTTTGTGTTTTTTCGATCATAACGAACTAATTTTGATTTACTATTTTTAATTTTATACATATATATATATTTATATATATGTGTGTGTCTTAGAACATAAAATAGGTAATAAATTAAATTTCACAATCTAGTTTAACCATAATAATGGTTTTATTACCATACCTGAAGGTAATAAAGGAAAATTAAAACCTTTCATCGTTGAAGGCAATAAATCAACACCTCGTGGATTATGTTTTCATTTTTAGAATAAAAGGGATAATTGAAGAGGTTTGATGGTGTATTATTACAAAAAATAAAATAAAATTATACTATATATAATATAATGGAGTTATCATGCCTATTGGATAAGGTTAGGTGAGGTGAGAATAAGAAAATAAAATGTATTGAAAAGAATTGAAAAGAAAATAGAAGAGGCTTTTACCTCTTGATCTTCTTATCCTTGAGAGCCTTTCTTGGGAATTAGAACTTGGATTTTTTTGAGATAAAAGGATCATGGACATGTGGAAGAGTCTTAATAACTGGATTCGATATAATTTTGAAATGATTAAATGCTGGGAAGTTCTGCGAAGTAGAGGTGATAAGGGTTGGTATTTATAGTGGAGGAGAGATGTATGTTTTATTATTATAATCATTATTTAATTATTTTGTCTCATGAATATAAATAGTTGAAATCATATCAATAAATATATGAAATAATGAAGGTGGGATAGAGATTATCAGATTATATATACCATACATCATCAATGTCTAAATAATTATTGTGTTTGTTAAATATTTTAAGTTACTATAATTCACCATTCAAAAAAAACTATACTATTTTAAAAAAATCCAAAATATTCTCCCCAACAATTATTTGAAATGTATAATTTAAAAATGAAACTTATTTTATAAAAATAAATTTATAAATATTATAAATTTAATTTTTATTTCAAATCATCATTTATTCAAAAAGATCCAATTTTAAAATTATAACTGATTTTATAACATTTTAAAAAAGTAATTAATATATAATAAAATTAACGTATAATCATTATACAATAAAATATTTTATTATGAATATATTTTATGATAATAAATGTTATTTTTAATCATTATATTAATAATAAAATTTTTAAAAAACATTTATATATTGATTAAATACAAACACATTAATTTTTTATTTTTCAAAATATTTCATTATTTACATTATGATATAATTATTTCATATTTTATTTTATAAGATGGATAAATTTTATTATACATTCATAGGTGAGTTAACTATTTTATTGGCTATAATACTATTCCAAATTGTTGAGTTACTACTACATGATTTAAATTATTATTCCATAAGTATAGGTTCCTTAATTTCTATGAATACCACATGTTTTATTCTTTATTTATGAGAATAATGTTTTTATTTTTCTCTCTATGAAATGTATGAGTTTCATACCATAAAACATAATTATTCGAGGATAAAATATGTTGAAAAATTTTTAGGTCGTTACATGTTATAAGTGGATCATATATGATATTATAAGTATTAATATGGTTCTATAATTTATGTATTATATATTTAAATTTATTATAGTAGAGGTTAAAAAACTTTTGAGGAAAGTCAGAATTTTGGTAATGGATTTATATTTCAATATAATTTTAATCAATATTTTTATGATTGAATTTTAAATCAAAGAAATTATATGATCGTTATAATTAAGTCCAATATATTTAAATCTCCTATGGATATATATGGTGTTTACCGGCTTTCCTTTCATTTCCCTCTCTTTGGTACTTAATACGATAAAGAAATTTTTTTTATGAAAAACCAACCTTATTTCTTATTTACGGGATGGACTACTTTTTCGAAATCTATATTTCCTAAAATATTTTAATGAATTTTCTTTCCCATGATTAAATATTTATTTGAAGCTATTTTTAACAAAATTTAACTTCCTTTTTAATGTTTCAAAAATATTAATCGTGTCCTTTTCTCAAGGAGTTAATTTTATCCTTTTACCCAATGTGTGAAATAAATATTTTTTAGCGTTTTCCACACAAATATAATTTTATAACATTAAAACTATTTTTTTCTTTGAATATTCCATTATATGTATCCATGTTTATTTTTATAGAAATTATTTTTCAAATACTCATGAAACTCTTATTTAAAATGTTATAAAAATAAAAGGATATTTTTATCCCATTTTCAAAGAAATGTTTAAATGTTCTTTAAATTTTTTTTTCATTTATGCTAACATCTTTTATTGAATATTATACTTTACTAGGGATATATTATAACAATATCATTCACAATATTACTATGGATGACTTATGATCATATTATTTTAGTTATTGAATGAGGAAAATATTAACATTTCATATATTAGTTTTTAATAAAATTATTTATATTTGTTAGTAATTTTGTTGTTATTCATTTATTTTATATTATAAATGAATTAGGCTAAGTATGTGATGGTTAGTTCCTTTTATATCCCCTTGTTGCATCAGTAGGTCACATGTGGAAAACTAGTTTGGGATTTTGGCATACACCTTACCTATTTGTGTATGATTTCAGGCATGAGTCCTTTATGGTGAGATTATAATGTATATTTTAATGCATTCTATAATTATAAAATAAATTATTATTATACACGCAGTTATTTATATTTTTATTTTATCTAGGGATATATTACCCTTTTATGATATTTTTTATATATATAATAATTGACTATTGTTTATCAATGACGTATTATTAATGATTTATTTATTCATGTATATATTCTATTATATATATTCTCATACTGAGCATTTGATCTCACCATTTTATTATGTTTTCATTTCCATGGGATATCAATAATTGTTTAATGAATGATTTTATGGATATTAATGATGAAATAATAAATTTATCTCCAGAAATTTCTGTTTCATTTTCATTTTTTCAAATGTAATGTGAGAATCATGAATGTACCTAGTCCCCAAATAATGATAATCAATTATATAATTTGAGGTACAATCAATTATATCTTTTTCAAATGTGGTAAAATAATTTTTAACTCTAGGTTACTAGATTTGAGGTGTTATAGTTGGAATAAATGGATGTTTAGTATTAAACATGAGAACTATATTTATTAAAACACAGATTAAAAAATATAACCATATTAATAACTATAAGAACAAGTATATGTATTGGATAATATCATGATGTTTTGGTATGGTAGAGAATGTTTTGTTCCTAGCAATGAAATCCATATTTTGATACTAGAAAGTAGATGTGGTTTGGTCAAAAATTCCCCTAGGTGTAAAAACACTAAAAAATATTAGTTATCAACACAATATTCACTTAGTGCATGATGATTGTGTCAATGACTACACACCTATCTAGATACTATTGGGGGATATTCTACAGTTGATTTACAAACTATTTATATACCATTATTATTAATTTGATAATATTTTTATGATTTTATGTTATTCCCAAATATATTATGCTTATGGTTATGATATTAGACATGACTAAATTTTTTGTTATGCTAAGTGTTGCATAAGATATAGAATTATAAAATATGTTTTAAATTTCATCATCTTATGAGATAATATGATGTATTCCTCTTTATCAAATTGTAGCATAGCCGAATGAATCAAACCCATATCAATTTAAATAATTTATATAAGGATTTCCCCCAAGTCATGTTTATAAATTTTGATCTTGATCTAAACAAATTATAAATATAGTTGGATAAATGACTCAGGTTATAACCAATAAACATACCTGTTTTGATAATTCTGTTGACCACCAATAATGAAGACTATTTTTGGGATAATTTATGAGACACTAACCTCTATAATTAAAGAGGACTACGAATGCATTAGTAGTTGAGAAATGGGTTAAATCCTTGTAGACGATATTTATCACATTGGTTAGTAGAAAAATAGCGAATTTTATCAAGGTAGTTGGCTTCTTTAGGAAGATGGTGATCAATAGTGGTCATTGATCCAAAGAAGTAAGGAGTTATAGGAAATAAATTCTACAGAGTGGAATTATTTAAAAGATATATTATTTAACAAATAATTTCCTAATGACTAATGATATAATGTAGAGAGGAAATTCATAAATATTTAGAAAAAGAAAGGAGAATAGGTTGTCAAATATGAAGATAAATTTTCATGATTATGAACTCATGATACGTATTATGTAAATTATAAAAAAATTAAGATTGATAGTTTCTTTGATGGGTTGAATCCTAGCCTTCAAAGGGAATTAGTCTCAATAATATTTTTTGTATTTGATGATATAATATCAACTTACATCAATGCAGAGAATGAATTATTCAAGTATTTTTTTTCTATGGAAAATTATAAAATAAGTAGGTGGATTAGAACTATGAAAAAAATAAATACAATAAAAATGGAAGAGGGGAATAATGGAATTTCTAGTATGTAAATTTTTTTTAAGGAATACCCATGGAAAATGCTTGATGGGAATGGGATTATTTTTAATATGTGTAGAGATATACCACCAATATAATAATTAAATATGAAATAAATAATCATGAAATGTCTACTGTTTAAAATATAAGTAGATAGGGACCTAATTAAATGAATACCAAAGAGTCATAGGAATTGGAATCCTGAAATTCCAATGGATCAAGGCCATGATAATGTAATCACTACAACAAGGATTAAAATTCTTAATGATGTGGTAGTATGTAAATTTATCAAAGTTTCAAGTTTATAAAATGCTTTAATTGATTTTGGATCTTCTCAAACTTTTATGTCATCTTTTTTTCAAATAAAATTTGATATTTTCTTTTCACCTTAAGTAACAAGATTTCAATCAACACACTTAGTGGAAATATTATTACGATAATTATATGTTAGTTAGTTCTCATTAAGGAACATGGAAATGAACTATTCACAAACTTGATTATTATACGTGTGGTTGAATATGATATAATCCTTGGTATAGATGTGGTTTAAAATTATAATACAAAAATTAATTTATAAGTGAAGGACATAAGGATTCGTGATGGAGAAGTGAAATTAATTATCTTTATATGGGAGAATAAATCATCTAAATCACATCTAGATCCACCTTCTATATCTCTCCAAATTTAAATTATTTGAGAATAAGATAAGACACAACCTATTAATAAAATGTGTCTCCATATAATATAGGATGTACCCATTTTATATGAATTAATTGATGCATTTCCATAAGACCTGCATGGAAACCCACCTAAGTGTGAGGTTGAGTTTTCCATTAATCGCATACCTAATAGAAAACATATATCATAAAATCATTATAGGATAGGAAAATCGGAATTAGTGGAATAGAAGGAACAACTATAATACTTTTGTGATAAAGTATTTATATTTACTTTTATTTCACTATGTTGATACCTTATTATTTTTTATAAGAATTAATATGGGTTTAAGTGGATGTGTATTGGTTATAGAGAAATTAGTGCAATTATGATAAAGAATAAGTATCATTTCCCCCACATTAAAAACTTGTTTGATCAGATTCAAGGAGCATAATATTTTTCAAAGATTAATCTTCATTGTAAGAATAATAAATGTTAATTAAATAATAAAGATGTTTTTAATATGACATTTCATACAAGTTATAAAAAATATTAATTTATATTAATTCCCTTCGAGCTGACTAATTAATCCTCTGTTTTTATGGATATTATGAACAATGTATTAAATTATCTTATTAATAATTTAATTTTAGTATTTTTTTAATGATACATTAATAGACTTTAAAATCTATTATTTGAATAAATTTCTTTTTTGAATTATTATTAGGACTCTTAGAGAAAAAGATTTACATGGAAAATTTAGAAACTGATAATTTCAGATTTAAGAAGCTTATTTTCCAAAAAAAACATTTTATTTAAGGATGGAGTATTAGTTGATCCTTTAATGAAAAAGGCATTTATGGAATGGAAAATGTCATCAAATATAATTGAATTTTGTATTTCCCTTACATTATCAGGTTTCGTTCATTTTTTGATCAAAATAGTGATTGATTCACTAACCTGTTAACAATGATAACACGTAAAGGGGTTAAGTTCATATTGTTATAAGAATATAAAAATTGTTTTAAAGAATTACGTCAAAGTTTGTTCAAAGAATAAATACTTAATTTACTTCCAGGAAGGGATGGGTTTGTGATATATAGTGATGCATCAAATAATAGACTTGGAAGTGTATTGATACAAAACAATTTATTTGTTACATATGCATCAAGGTTGTTAAATATTCACTAATAAAATTACCCAATCTATGATCTTGAGTTTTAATCAATATTTTTTTCATTGAATATATAAAGTCATTACCTTCATGGTGAAATATGTGAAATATATATGGATAAAAATGATTAAAATATATTTTCTCATGGAAATAGATCAAGATACGGTAATGTCAATCGATATAACTACTCAAGGATTATGATTACTCAATAAAATACCATATTGGAATGGAAAATAATGTGGCTAATGTGTTGAGTAGGAAATATCTTAGTGATTTGACTAAAATGAGGACTAAAAAGTATCCTATATTTATATATGTATAAAATATTAATATGGAAATCATTATAAAAAGGGAAACATCACATTTGTTCTAAATTATTTCCAAACCAACCTTATAGGATAAATAAAAATTTCCCAACTTGACGATCTTAATATTATGAATAAAATAAACATTGTGAATTACAGGGAAATTGGAAGACAATATCTATGAGGATGATATGTTTAAATGTTGATAGAGGCTATGTGTTCCATGTATTCTTGATAATAAATGGTAATTATTATAGAAATCATGTATCTCAAATTTCCTAATACACCCTAGTAGCATGAAAAATGTATTACCATGTGTAGAAAAAAATTTGGTGGGATAATATTTAATGGGAAATTGTAGACTATGTATTACGATACATCGTTTATCAAAAGTTAACGTTTGAGAGGAAACATCTTAAACGAGTCATTAAACCACCACCATTAATATGTGGAAGTGAAATTATATTACTATGGATGTTTTTTGTTGTATTGATGGAGAGTCCTAGAAAGAATGAATCCATATGGGTTATTATCAACCACCTTACCAATTTTTCAAATTTTCTTTATATAATAAAATATCTATCTCATGATCTCCTCATAAAACTCTATATTAATTAAGATATGATATTTTATAGTGAACCTATTTTGATTTTACCTATTTATGGTCCGTGGTTTAAATTCAAATTCTAGAAGTTTCCACAAAATAGTCATGACATTGAGTTATATTTGAGCACTTCCCATCATCTATAAACATATGGGTAATCTATAAGGACTATTTATACAAGAAAATATATGTAAGGTTCAGACTCAATTGACATTAAATGTATGTAAGATATGTATTTATCTTTGGTGGAATATTAATTTAATATTAGTTTCCATTTAAGTATTCTAATGGAACCATATAAAACATTGTAAGGAAAGTGGTTCTCCACTTCATCTTGTTTGGATTAAGTTAGTGAAAGGAATCTTGTAGACCCATATCTTATTAAGGAAAAATTGTGTAAGTGATAACTATTCATAATCATATTAAAGAAACTCAAAGTATAAATATATGTTATGTCGATAAGTAAACGAAGGATTTGGAATTGTAAGTGGAATATCATGTTTTCTTGAATGTAACTCTATTATAATTTGTTATAAGGTTCAAAAAGAAAGTGAAACTAATTCATAAGTATATAAAACATTTTTATGTTCTATATTGAACTAGGTTTATAGCTTACCATTTGAAAATCCCACTATAACTCTCTAAAGTTCATGATGTGTTCTACATATAATTATTGAGGATGTAAATGACATACCCAATTCATGTGATCGCCTATGATGAAAGAGAATTGGAACCTAATTTATTTTACTATATAGAGCCTATCCAGATTATTGACAATAGAAAAAAAGTATTAAGGAATCAGAAGACTCAGCTGGTTAAGGTACATTGAAAAATACTAAGAAAAAATAGGTGATGTGGGGACCTCAAGAAGATTGGATGAAGAACTGTTCATATTTATTCTTGATGTGAGATTATGTAAATTATAATTGTTATATTTTTTATTTAAAGAATAATTCAACATATGAGATTCAATT
This sequence comes from Viscum album, assembly GCA_963277665.1. NCBI lineage: Eukaryota > Viridiplantae > Streptophyta > Magnoliopsida > Santalales > Viscaceae > Viscum > Viscum album. Next base: position 1,899,357,896 of record OY728133.1, on the reverse strand, counting down.
ATAGTACGTAAGATTTTGTTTCAAAAGAAATAATAACATAACATACATACCTTTATTCAAGTATGTGATTAAAACCTAATTTCCAAGATTTGATAAATTTAGTTTGATTAAATAAATTTAAATATTAATTAATGTTGTTTAAATTATGACTGGGTGAATTTTTTATATATTTTGGAAATAGTAATTTTTTTGGTGAATAGTGTATAATGCCAATCTTACAAAAAACATTCACTTTTATGAAATTTTAATGATATAAGAATAACGTGAATGTTTAAAAAAATATTTTATAGAAAAAATATATATATTTGTGTAGTAATATAATTTATATAATAATTTAACATCGTAATTATAAATATATGCTTAACAATTTAGGAAATCTTAGTAACGTTTTTGTTCAAATAAAATCTATTTTTTGGTCATATCACTTAATCATGTATTTACAAGGTTAATTTCGGTTATGGTTTCATCTCAAAGAATAATATGTATAATTTAATTTAATATAATACAATTAATTCATTTTTAATCTACATTATACATTACTTTGTTTTAAAATCATTTTTATTCGCTAAGCCGGTATTTTTCAAAAGACGGTTTACTTTGTGTTGTATAAACATATGTTAAAAGTAATTTACTCCATAAAATGACATTTAATATTCTAAAATAAATTAAATATTTATAATAATTGTAATTAATAATAGGTAATATGGTAAACATAATTTGTTTTCATAATGAATTGTAAAAATAGTAAAAATTTGTTATTACGATTAGGGTTAAAACGAGTTTACTGAGGGTTATGTTAAGAGAAAAACATCAAAAAGAAATTAAATTTTTTAAAAATAATATTGGTTAAAGATTTTACAAGATTATATTTTATTAACTTCATATTATTTTAATTTTTTTTCCAATTTGTCAAGAAAAAAGACTATTAGTTATAAAATTGATGTAATTTTATGTGTGTCCCTCTCCTCACTAATAAAAGAGAACATCCTCTCCTACCTTATATACACAAATTAAGACTTATATATCAGTAACCAAATACACAAAACCTTCTTGGATTCATTATCTTTTTTATTGATATTATTTTCTTACCCTAATACTATAATAATAAATGTTAAGGTGTAATCAAAATTAGGTCTCTCAAAGAAGAGTTAATCGACTTAAACATCTCTTTGAAACATTATTTATTCTTCTACTTACTATAAATATGTATTATACTTTCTAACATAATTAATCATGTTTATTAAATATATTAAAATGTTCTTATGATTACGGTATAGTAATTTCCCACCACCTTTCATAAAATAGAAAATGAATTTATCGCTTATGCGTATGTGTAGAATTCCCCCCCCCCCATAGCACTATGATTATTTTTACAACATTTTTTATCATGGTTGGTTATAAAAATTGATTTAAAATATACATATATGTATATATGGTATTTATGATGTACCAATTATTTTTTAGTGATAATATATTACCTTATATATTTTTAATTTGCTTATTAGAAAATCGATGTTGCGTTCATGCGTACGTAGATACTATCTTCCCTATGAGAAATATATTTCATATTTGATGTACTAATTTTATATATGGTACTAACATTTTATTTATTTAATATATATAATATTTTTACTTGAATAATATTTTGTAAATGTTTTTTAAGATTATACATTAATATGTTTTTTACCCTAGTATTCGTATTACATTCTTGTTTAGGTTAGTCTTATAACCATCATGTGTGAAATTATTAATTTCTTGATATAAATGATTAATGGACATTGAATATTGGTGATATTATATAATAATAAAATATACATGATTTAACACATTAAATCTATGAGGTACTTTTGTTATTATTATTGTTATGTTAGTAAATGTTGTTAATTTAGAAAATTTTAATAATTAAGAACAAATAAAGAAATAATTTTATTATTAAACCATTGATAACATTCCACCTTTACTAACTACATATGATGAATAATTTACAAAACTCATTTAAATCCCTAGAATCACCACTATAACACCTCCCATCAACACAATAATTACAATCTTCAAGCCCTCTTCCCTTATATATGCTAAAATAAGAAAATAAATAGAAAGAATAATAGTGAAAATACTAAGAACCAAAGGAATGAATAAAAAATGATGAAATTAAGAAATGATGTTCAATAATTTTTTTTGAATTCCATTAAAATTTGATTATTTATAAAAATATTTGTGACCATTCAAAAAATGTAGTCATTAGAGTTTTTAGTAACCATTATTTGTTTTAAAAATTTTCAAATAGATTTAAAATTATAATTGAATATAATTAAGATAATGAAATATAACAATTTTTTTTAATAAGTGATAATTTTAAAATTATAATACAACGTGAGTCTTTAATATATATATATATAATATGGTTCCATTAAATTGGATTTAAATTATAATTTTATCATTAAAATTGTATAAAATGTAATCGATGTAATAATAACAAAATATTACATTGATTTATTTTTTCTATATTACTATGTGTTGAAAGGTTTCTACAAAGTATTTGTAAGTGCTCAGATAGAATGCCACGGGAAACCTGTGTAAGGATAAGCCCTCAATTTAGTATGGCAAAGTGTTATCCCAACTCTAGGAAACCATTAGATAGGACCATTTATAGGTCCCTAGAATATTCGTTTGTGTATGGGTGGTCCAAAGACTAGTCGAGAGCCCTTGTATAAGGATCCCAGTTTGGTGTGTATTTGTGTCATCGAGTGATGGCTACCATGCTTAATCTTGTAAAACAGCCCCACATTTCCCCCCAATTTGATGTGGGTTGAGGAATTTTGTGTGAGATTGAATCCCAAATATCTTATATGAATTGACTCTATAAATATTGTCCCTTAAAATACCTTTCATCTTCCTTAATGAAAACTCAGGTCGTGCCATGAACCAGTAGGTCAGCCTCCCAACTCACCTCCAATGTCAATGTCACCCTCAACCCATGGTCGCATCTCATTATAGATACCACACAAATGATGAGGATTGTATATTTTTTTAAATCGAATATTTCCTGAAGTTGAACACCACAGACCTCCACTATAAACTTTGATTATAATATATATATATATATATATATTCAATTTATTTAGGTTTTACATGGATTAAAATCATTGTTTTGATCCATTTTGGGGAAATTTCAATCAACTTTGGTATCTCTAATTAATGAAATATGAAATTTAAAATGTATATATATTTATGTATTTTTTTATATGAAAAATATGATAATCAGACACTAACAAACTAACTCTCAAAATACTTGCTTTCCGATTTACATAGTGGTTTGTCTGTTTTCTATCCCTAATTAATTAATTAATAATATTATCTTTTGTTTATAAACACTCATTTCACCTCATCAAAACACCTGAACTATACCCTCCTTCCCTCTTGACATTGACAAATAACTTTACTCTTCCATCTTCAAATCAATGTAAGGGGTATTTCTCTTTTAAAATATATATAATTATATTTTTATAAGTGTATTTCATTTATATAAATTTTATAATACCATTTAAGGGGATGGTTTATTTTTATTTATTAAATTTCATTTATGGTTTTGGAAGGCATTGATCATGTTTTAATTCTATCATTTTATGTTTAATTTAAAAATATTTTTATGTATATTTAAATATACTATATCTACCTATTTATATTTAAATATTCCAATATTTAAAAGGGAATAATCATTTGTTTTCAAATATATATGTAAGGGTTTTAGTTTTTATAATCTATCATTTTATGTTTGATTTAAATATATATATATATATATATCATGTAAGTGATTAATTTAAATTTTATTTTTAAAACCATATTTTTATGGTCTATGAGGATTTATTTTATAAATCATTGAAAATTCATAGTTTTTGAAGTGGTATACTTTGTTACAGAACTTTGATATAAACACTTATAATGATATTTTAATTTCAGGCATAATATTAATGTTTTTTAATAAATATTTCAGATGTTATCTTGTAAACAATAACAAAACCTTTTTTTCCTTTATTTATTTAAAATTTATTCCATTTAAAATATATTATCTATGAGAGTAGATATCATTTTTTAGTTATCAATTTATATGTATCGTTAAGTTACAAATGATAAATGTTCTCATTTTATGAGAAATTGTTTAGTAAAAGTTACCATTTAATTTGAAAAAATGTCTCTTATCATCTATATATTTTATTAATGATTTAGATATGGCCATAAATTAAGTTACCATCAGCATTACATGATTATTTATTAATGTATTTTTTTATTTATTTATTTATGCATTTATATTTAGGGATTTTAAATTAGAACATTTGTTATAAGCATGAATTTCTCGAAAATGTGATTCTATAAATTCTCAAGGAAGTGATTATACCATGTTAAGATATAATTCAGATTATTATTTTTGATTATAATAATTTAAATATTTATTATGTTGAAATTTTTTTGAATTATGATTGAGAAATGAATGACCAATAAAATGTTTTCTAAAATTTTAAACTAGATTATCGAATGTTATTTTATGGTATGGGGAGAAAACCCATAACCTTAAGGGGACACTGTACCATATGATATACACTTGTATTTCGTTATGTTTTTCTCATGAACTATAAGGTATCATAATTAATCATTCAAAAATTACTAATTTTAAATGGAAAATTCCAAGGAATTAATTTAAAAAATTAATATTTAATAATATTATGTTTTTTAGAATTGTATAAAAATAATTATATTTAATTTTTTTTAAACATATTTAAATTATATTTTTATTAAGAATTAATATTTTATAATTATTTAATAAATAATTTAAAACCCCTTCACTGGGAAAAATAACTTATCTTCTTATGTTTATAATTTATTTTCCACATGTTTAGTGTATTTACTTTGTGTCTTGTATTTCTTTAGACGGTAGTGCGCTCAAATAATTTTTTTATTTAATTTTATATAGTATAGGTTTGTTAATTCTTGAGGAATGTATCGAATTATCTAGAACCAAGATTGAATAATTTTATAGAATGCATTAATTTTTTTTGAATTAGTTAGAAATATTTTTAATAAATACATAACAATTATATGAGATGAACCTGAAAGCATGTGTTTGGGTATTTAAAGTTGGTATTTGGGAAATATTCTAGAATATTTTGTAAAATTTTAAAAAAATTACGTATGCCTCCTTTATAAAATTAATTTCCTTAATTTTTTTCAGGTGAATGATAAAAGAACATGAATAACTCTTTTGTCTATTCCAGATGAGTTACATGAAAACATAATTTTAAAATCATTCTTTGGTGAATTTTATCCCTTCACAATCCTTTTTATTTTTGGTATATGGATTTAAAAATATCAAATACTCTTGATATACATCAATTATATGGAGGATCGATCTTTGAAAATTTTCTCATTATGTATACAAAATTTCAATTCTATACACGTCGAGGATATTATTTTGAGGGTCTTTTAAAATTATTTACCATATATGATCATTTTTGTCTTAAATGAATTTTAAGGAATCTAAAAGAGAGGGTGACCTCAGTGTATCCTACCTATGTCAAGTTTTTAATTTCAATTTAAATAGAATACATAAAGACTTTGAAATACTAGAATTTGCGTCATTTTTTTTGTTTTATAGAAATTAATTCCACTCAGATGTCTCCATGATTTACACCACTCAAGCCTCCCTCTAAAGATATTTTCAATTTATACATTATTTTGGCCTTATTTTCTTGGGTTGTGTTTGGGAAAAATAAATTGAAGTATTTAAAACTAATTTTAGGATCAATTTAATTGGAAGAAATCAGCCATTTTAAGAGAATTTATAACACTAGTGGATCTAGTTAAGGTATGAATTAACTCTTAAAATATAATTTTAAATAAAAATTACTAATTTTATTTCCATAAGAACACTATGGACTGAATAAAAAGATGTGGGATTTGTGTAAAAATGAATTTTGAGGGAACAATTTAGTAAAGGGGAGAAGAATGTAACACTATGAATCCATGATGTATATTATTATTATTAATTTTTTAATCATTCTAATAAATGTTTTTATTTGAAAATATATCATGAATTATCAAAAAAAAGGAAATACATTTTTATTAAACCACTGATAACATTACACCATTGCAGACTAGCGATAATGAATAATTTTGAAAACTCATTTAAATCCTTAGAAACACCATTGAAACTTCCCCCATCAATACAATAATTGAAAAAGTGTAGCCCTCTACCCTTATATCTATGAAAATAATAATAAAAATAATGATAAATATAATGAAAATACTAAGAACCAAAGGAATGTATAGCCCAATAATGAAATTATGAAATGAAGTTCAATGATTTTTTGTGTGTTTTTCGAATACCCATAAAACATGGGTATTTATAAAAAAAAATTACCATTAAAAAATGTAGAAATTGGAGTTTTTAGTACCTCATAGTTTTTAATAAAAATAAAATGGATTTAAAATACTAGTTACAGATAATATATATAATGACATATGATAAAAAATAATTTACCTAGTTACATTTTTAAAATTATAATATAACTTGAGTATTTAATAGATTTAAAATATAATTCCACGAAATGGGTTTTAAATTAAAAAGTGAACGTTAAAATTGGTGTAAAATATAATGGATGTAATAATAAAAAATTACATTGATATATTTTTTCAATTTTTCAAGGTATTGAAATTTTCAAAAAAAAATATTTGTAATTTGTCACACAATACACCAAAAGAAGACAGTGTATGGCCAACCCTCAGTTTAGTAGAGCAATAGTATGATCCCATCATGAGAAAACTAGTGGTCTATATTGTGTATATAGCCCTCAAATATTACTTCATGTATGGGTGGGATGAAGTCTAGGTGGGAGACCGGGAGGGATCTCGTGTATAGGTCTCCTAGTGTGGTGTGTATTTGTGTCCTTGAGTGATGGATAACATGATTAAGTTTATATATATTCCCATATTTCCTCTCCAATTCTATGTGGGATGATAAATTTTTTGGTGGACTGAATCACAATAGTAGAATAAGACCAGACACAATATAGATTGTCCCTTCAAATCCTAGTCATCATCCTTGTTGAATTCCCATCACATTACATGAACCCGTTGTTCATCCTCCAAACTCACCTCCATTGTCGATGCCAACCTTGATTCATATCCCCATAACATTTATTATTCGCCAAAAATGAAGAGTATGGTGTATTTTTTTGAAACCGAACCTTAGCTAAAGTCAAACATCATCAATCTCCTTTGTATGTTTCATTGTAATAAACATATGTATGTATATTTTTTATTTCAGTATGTTTCAAATTTATTAAAATTGTTGTTTTGATTCTCTTTGGATAAATTTATAATCCCATTTGGTATCACTAACTAATGAAATATGAAATATAAAACTTATAGAAATTTTTTTCATGAAAAATAAGAGAACCAGACACTGACAAACTAACTCTCAAAAAACTTTCTTTCTAATTCACATAGTGATTCCTTTGTTTTCTTCCCTTGATTTTAAAATAAATAATATTACATTTCTGTTTATAAACACCCATTTTTACCTCAATAAAACAACTATATTATACCCTCGTTATCTCTTTAATTGTGACAAGATGTTTTGTTCTTACATTTTAAAATCAATGTCAGGGTTATTTATATTTTAAAAATAATATAAGTATATTTTTTATGTGTATTTCATTCTTATAAATTTTATAAAACAATGTAAAGTGGTTGTATAATTTTATTTACTGAATTATATTTATAGGTTTTAATGTTTTTTACTATGTTTTTAATTTATCGTTTTATGTTTAATTTAATGTGATTTATATGTATATGAATATATATAATTATATCTACATATTTATATTTTATTATTCTAATAATTAAAAGGGATTCAATGATTATTTTCAAATATATACGAAATGGTTGGAATTTGTTTTTAATCTATCATCTTTTTTTTTGATGTACAAAGATATATATAGATATATAATCATAATATATGAGATTTATTAAAATATTATTTTTAAAATAATCATTTTATGGTTCGTAATGATTTTTTTATAAACAATTCAAAATTTATAGTTTATCGAGGGTTATAATTTGTTAAAAAACTTATATATAAACTCTTCTAAGGATATTTGAATTTCATTGATATAATTAATTTATTTTTAAGATGTCTTTCATAAGTAAAATTATAAAAAATATCAAAAAATAGTCTTATTATTGTTTATTTTAAAAATATTCCTTATAAAATATAATATTTATGAGAGTAGATATTCTTTTTTAGTCATCATTTTATTTTTATCTTTTACTTACAAATGATAACTGTTATCATTTTATCGGAAAAATTTAAGTAAAAGTTATTATTTCATGTGTCGAAATATCCCTCCTCATCCATATATTTCATTTATGAATTAGATATGACCATGATCTAAGTTTTCATCCACATTCCATGAGTTTTTATTAAATTATCAATTTATTTATTTATTAATTTATATTTATGGCCTTAGAAACAACAGTTGTTAAATGTATGGATTTCTCCGAAATGTGATTTTAGAATTTCCCAAAGAAGTTAATATTTCACGCTATGGTATATGTAAGATTATTTTACTATGAAGAAAATAATTTATGAATGTGTAATCTTGAAATGTTTATGGATTACGATTGAGAAATTTAGGACTATTAAAATGATTTCAAAATATTGGCACTAGATTATCAAATTTTATGATATGGTATGTGGAGAAAATCCATGAACTTAAGAGGTCATTATCCTGTATGAGATTTGGATATGGGGACTTATAGATTCCTCATTGCATTATATGTATCATAAATAAATATCTATAAATTATTCTTCTCCAATAGATAAATGTATTGAATTATTTTAAAATGTTATTATTTTTGAAATTTATGGTTTTCAAAATTATATTCAAATAATGATTTTTCATGGTTTTTTAAAACTATTTAAAATAATTTATTTATTAAAAATTAATATTTTAAAATTATTTCTTCTTGATTTTAAAACCACCATACTAGAAAAACTAATTTGTCACCCTATGATTAAAATTTATTTTTCATAGGTTTAATGGATTTAATTTGTGATATATATTTATTTTAGGAGGACGAACGCTTAAAGAATTTTGGTTTATTTAATTATATTTTGAATAGTTTTGTTACGTTTTAAGGCATGCAATTAACTCTCCAAAATCTAGACCATAAATGTTCTTGGAATGTTTTAAATGTTTTACATATTTGTTCAGTTTTTCTAAAAAATACAAAACATTTAAATGTGTTGGACCCTAAAATATAGGTTTGTTTATTTATACATGAAATTATTAATAGAATGTGGATTATGGAACCATGAGAAAAGGGTATGTATTGGAACAACCTGACCAAAACATGCATGACAAAAACAAATATTGAAAAAAATAGTGATTTTAATAAGGAATTTTTAATAAAAGGAAGATGTTAAATTATATGTGGATGATATATGATATAATAATTATGAGTATGGTTTTGGAATAGAATTATAATAAATTTAAATTTATTTATATGAGGTTAGAATAACTTGTTTTTGAAGTTATACTTGAGATTAGGTTTTTTTATTTCAATATTTAATCTATTGATATTATTTATTATTGATTTTCCATTGAGGAAAATTATATAATTCTTATATATTTAACCAAATATGTTTTCACATCGTATTTTTAGTTATGTATTTTACTCCTTTTGTTTTAATTTTCCTCTATTTGGCACTCAATACGATCGATAAAATGTTTTTTGAGAAAATATGACCATATTTTCTCTTTAGTCAATGAATTATTTCTTATATGCCCATATTTTATAAAATGTTATCATGAATGTTATTTTCAATGATCAAGTTATTATTTAAATTCATTTTAAACAATATTTGACATTGTTTCATTGTTTTAAATTCAATATTCTTTTCATTTTCACCATGAATTACTTCTTTCTTTTTTCCAACACTCAAAAAGGGGTCAATATATTAACATTAACCGCACAATCAGATTTTACCATCATGATAATAATTCAAATATTTGATTTTTACATTACAATTTTACATTGTTATTTTTAAAGAAAATAATTTTCTTGATATTCTTGAAATTTTTATTTAAAATATTACTAAACTAAATGGATATATTTCTCATTTACTAAACAAATGATAAAATGATCATATAAAAGTATTTTAATTTATTTCAAGATCTATTGATGAATTATATACCTTAATGGGTATAAAATCTAGGGAAACGATCCACTATATTACCATGGATGGATTATGATCAAATTTTTATTATTATGGACAAGGGAAAATATTAACATTTTGTATACTAGTTTCTTAATGTGAGTGTTTATATTGATAAAGAAATGAATTATTATTCATTTATTTTAATTGATTAATGAATTATACTTGCAAGTTATGTATGTGGCAGATTAAATCTCCTTGATGCATCAATAGTTGTCATGAGACATACTAGTATTGATATTTTCGGTGCTCCTTTGTAACATCCTGGTCCAAGATCCAAATAATCCAAACCTCGAGCCGGTGGGTCACATGGCCTCTAGCACACAATATTATACCACCGAGGCTACCAACTAATAGAGAGAGTGTAAGGTTGGTTCAGTGGGGATAATATATCCCCATGTTAGAGTATCAAAAATAATAAAACATATAACAATCAACAATGGAATTTTATATATCATACACATAATAAACAACCCGTAGAAGCACAATAGATAACAGGATAAATAAATAGTAGAAGATATGAACTGAACAACTGAATATAATAACCAAAAATCTTCTAAGGTGGTGTTTGGTACATGGTGAATGGAATTATTATAATACAAAAAGAATCAAGTATATGAAAGCATGTCATATAATAGTTAAAAAAATTATAAATATATCTCCAATAGACTCCCAATCCTATTTTCAGTCATCTTCTCCTACACTCCATCATGGTAAGTAAATAAACAACCTATAATAGGGCCTTTTCATTTATAAATACCTAAAAGAATTTTTTTAATCTTGGGTACCAAAGGCGGCCTGAGTAGGGTGTGAGAAAAACAACTTCGTATGAAACCACCAACAGGGGTTACATGTAATCTGAGTTGTTCTCATAACTAAATAGTGTGTAGGTATATGCAGAAAAGTAATGAAATATAGAATAAATAAATAACCACAAAATTTGGTTCCTAGAGAAAACATGGGAAGTCTACCTGCTTTATCTAATGGATTGTAAGAGTTTGATTTTGTCACTATATATAATGGTAATAATGATAATATATTTAGCTTATTTCTATATTGCATCCACATATATAAATAATGTTCATGAGGATACCTAATGGTAATATACCTAGAATAATAGTGCAGACTAGTCCAGGGTGTAACTCATATATCCATACCAGTCTAAGGAGTCTAAATCCCTTGCAATAGGGTGCATTCCCTACATCCTGAATGATTGTGATATTTTATTCTACATCACTCGGGGAGGTGAGTGATCCACCATGGAATAAATCTAATCATGGAATATAGTCCATAATTGTTAATTGCCATACTATAGCACTGGTGTGAGATTCCATAATCTTTACCCAATGTTAGGGAGTTTGATTTATCTCCAATATAAAGAACCCTTTGCATCATATCACAACCTCTATAAAGTGGAATTATAATTAAAACTAGGATGTGGAATTACCTCCCATTCATTTCATTTTTTGATCCCACGTATATATAATTGGGGCACATTCATTTATAAATCAATAAATAAAGAGAATAATTACTATTAATTTCACTTAATAATTATCAATGGCATGGTCATATACATATAAGTAAATACATGGTGTAACTACATCCTATTCATGACATTATCCATGTTCAATTCCCTTTAATCATTATAATTCATTAAAAGCATGGAAAATGAGTTATCTGGAACAAGTGTTTACATAAATGGTCATGCTAAATTCATTTAAATCATTCAAAATTATTGCGTAATACATCTTATAGATTCCATTCACTATAACCCATTCATTTAATTCATTTAAAACATGGAAACACCATCTATATAGATAAAAAGTCCGTTGAAGGTGGCATGGGAAACATGGAATATTCCCACTTGGGAATTTTCAACTACAATAAGAACAAACATCTAAGAGGTACCTTAGGTCACATGCAATATTCATATAGAAATGGAATTTTTTTTTAATAGCCATGTCAAAAGATAAATTTTTTTTTCTGGGAAAATTGAACTAATTGGCCAAATGGCCAATTCTAAGTGGCACAACGATGGGTTTACAATATATTATTTGTTCAAGCTCTAAACCACCAACTCAGGTCCAATAGAGAAGTATTAATGTGAAACCATCAATTAGACATGAAGTAATCAATATAATTGATACTATTATCAAAGGAAGGAATATGGAATGAGGATATTATTACAAAGAGACACAAACATGATGGAAAAAACAACATGGCCACCTACCTTATGGTCATAGATGACTCCTCACTCGATATCATCCTTAGATTCAAAGCAGGTTTGAAGAGATATGGAAAATACTCCAATACCCATAAAATAGGGAAAATGATCCTACATCTAAAAAGTGAAATCTATAGAAAGAATAACCATTATAAGAGTTGATATACTAATGGAGCTTTCCGAGAAGGATTCATAGCTCTTGAATGATTGAGAATCAAAAACGAGAGGAAGAACTTATATAAAATCATATATTTAAGTTAATTGGAGATCAAAATTGAGGATAGCCCACTACTAACCATCATAGGAATGAAATAAAATACAAAATAACATAATAGATAAATTAGGTAGGAAATAAACATTTCAGCCAAAAAAATCTAAAGTACATGGTTTAGGCACACTATTTTCAAACCATGCATCAACCATGCATGGTTTTCCTGTAGAGGAGGGTAATCCTAGATGGTTTTGTGCATAATTTGACTAACCATGTCGAAACCACATATACGGGATTTATCCCATATTTCCAAATGGTCTCACTACTGTGCGCCTTGGGTCACACGGTTGTAGAAAAACTATGCGACCCCATCCATTTTTCCTACATCAGACCTTTGAGCTCCAAATGAGGCCTAAAAACTCTTATAACCTTAGTGAATTTATTAAAAATCAATATTTGATCCGTTTAAGGTATCAAAATTGAAAAAATAGTTATTTTATACCTTTATTTAATAGATGGGCCCTTACAACCTCCCCTCTTTAAAGATACATGTCACCAAGTTGTCCTTATAATGGTTACATATCTATTATTGGTGAATACTTCCATCCAATAATATTTTATATCATATTACTAATACCAATTATCATCTTTTACATGTTTTTGCTTATATAACACACATACTAGAGTAAATGTCCTTCCTAGAAGTGTCTTCACACTCTGATCAACAACTGAAAAAGTATAATCTAGCTCAACCATGTTAGGATAAAAGATGTGTGATGTGTTTGTATAGTGTCAATGAAGTTATGATACATGAAAAACATCATGAATTGACTGGTATCTCTGACAATGTGAGAAATGGTAATCCACTATACTAATCTATTTCCCAACTTCCAAGGCTCCAAGAAACCTCTGCGAGAGCTTACCCAGATTTCTGATACATTTGTTCCCCATCCTAGGTGAGAATCACATGAAAAACACATAAAACATTTATCATTAAACTCAAACTCAAGATGTTTCTTGCGTCTATTGGCCTATTACCACTATCTCTACTGAGCTATCAACATGAATTTTTTGATCAATTGGACCTTCTCCACTGTCACCTAGACTAGACATGGTCTAATAATAACTGCTTCCTCAGGCTCTATCTAGCATTGAAGTGAGCAGAAAGGCCAACCACATAAGTATTTATAGGGATCTATCTCGATGGTATCCTAAAATCTGTTGTTTTTTGAAAACGTGATAAGGGGAATGTGTTTTTCCTATGAACCCCCAAATACACTAATGAATTCATAGATAATGACTTCTAAAACCCTAATTGTACACTATATATTCCCATCAATCTATGAGTGATATGCCGTTCTCACAAGTACCTATGTACCTATGTCCTTCTGAAAATGCTTCAAGAAATATGATGTGAAACAATAATATCTATCATAAAAAATAGATTAAGGAGATCTATGAAGAAAAACATCCTCTTTAATATAAAACCTTCTTACCTCGTGTATTGAGAAGGTCTCTCACATTGGCAAGAATTGTGCTACTTTTTTCAAATGATCAATAATAACATAGACCATATCGTTTACTTGAGGTGATCTGGTTTGACTATTAATGAAATCCATAGAAACATCAGTTCATTTTCCAATCTGTAATGTACAGTGGTTTTATAAGCCCTTTTGGATACTGATTTTATTCCTTCACCAACTTACATGTGGAATATTTGTTGATGAATCCAATAATATCATGATTCGTGCAAGGACACCAATACTTTCTTTGTAGATCTCAATTCATTTTGGTGATACTAGGGTGAGCTACCCATCTTGATGTGTGAAATTTCCAAATTTGCTTCTCTCTGATGTTTTTAGGGACCCATACACACCCATGTAACAATAAAGAATAATCCCCGTCCACTGTCTAACAGGAATATCTATCATCATCTGAGACACATTCCCATAGGATGATCCCTTCATAATATCATAATTTCATCATTCTAACCCATTATAGAAAAGTATATGTCACTGTTATGGATGAGAGGATTGTTTGACCATGGTCCTCTTGAACCTCGACATGCATTTCCAATAATAAGGCCATAATCTTCCATTCACCACTAGATTCTTAAACTGTGTGTGTTTGATTCATTTGGCTTAGATAATCAACCACATAATTTCCTTCACCATGTGTGTATAAATGTTTAAAATCAAATGATTTTATTTAATTATCCCTCCTACAATATCTGAGATTGATATCCCCTTGTATAAATATATACTTGATTATTTTTGATCAGAAATCACAAAAAATGATCAATATGTAAATAGTGTATCCAAAAGTGTTAAGAATGAACAACAATAGTGTGATTGAGATAATGTGTTTGGTAATTTTGTTCATAAGTCCTCATCTGATGAGACTCTTCATTGACGAATCACTCATCCTACATCAAAACACGTCCATGATTGATACATGATGTGTCACATTACACAATGTCACTCATGTTTGGCTCTGACAGAACCAATATCAGTACTGAAGTCAAATGAACCTTCATCTCCTAAAAGTATGCCTCAAAATATTTTGACCATACAAATTTCACACCATTCCTTTTCAATCTTGTAATAATCACTGCATGATGTTATAAATCATGTATAAATCATCTCTAATATAAATAAATCCCCAAGAAACTCTGGATGTCAAAGACAATCTTGGGATTCTTCTATGAAACTACATCTATCACGTTCTCTGGGTCCACTGAAACTCACAACTCTAAGATAATATTACCTAGTAAGTGGACTTTGTTGATCAAGAAGTGGCATTTACAAAGTTAAGAATAGATATGATTCTCTCTCAGTTTATTCAGAATGATCTCAAGATGGATTTCGTGGTCATTTTTGAGTGGGAATACCCCATGATATCATGAACAATCACTACCATGAATGAATATAGATATGGATTGAAAATATAATTCATAAGAGCCAAAAGACTATAGGTGTGTTTATGAGTCAGAACGACATAACCAGATACTCTTAGAGGCCACAAATTCTCTAGAATGTTGTGAAAGGTATATATAATGTCTTAGAATTTACTTGATAGAAGCTCAACCTAAAATATTTATTT
The DNA here is from genome assembly GCA_963277665.1 of Viscum album. Lineage (NCBI taxonomy): Eukaryota > Viridiplantae > Streptophyta > Magnoliopsida > Santalales > Viscaceae > Viscum > Viscum album. The sequence continues at coordinate 1,899,342,083 of OY728133.1, read as the reverse complement.
GAAAACACATTCACTCCTTAAATATGATCAAATGGGTCATATATTTTAGGTAGTGGATACTCATCCTTTATGTAGAGCTAATTCAGTTGACGATGATCCAACAAGATTTGAAGGGTATTGTTTATGTTCTTAGAAAAATGAACCGGTGAACCCCAAAGTGATTTTTCTAGGTCTATAAACCCTTTATCCTCTTGATCCTCTAACTTTTTCTGGAGTTCCAAAATCTCCATAGATTCCATCCTATAAGGCGTATTGTTCACTAGTTCCACTCCTGATACTATATCAATAATAAAATATACCTCTCACACTAGAGGTATACCAAATAATTCATTAAGAATGATATCCTCATAACTCTTTTCTATAAGAGGAAAAACATCGGGTCATAACCCCTGGTCATTTAGAAAAATACTTGAGATCTATGATATCAGATTACCCAACCTATGTTGGTCAGGTCCTGATCATGATGCTCATATATCCTATTCTCTATTATTCATTTCATTACCACCCTATGGTGATGTAATCTTCACCCTCCAATGAAATCAGTTCATTGGGTATTGGAAGGAAACTAACTAGTCCATCATGATGATTACATAAAATCCCTCCATGTCGAGGATATAAAGAGACCATATGAAAAGGTATGTTCCTATCTCAAGGGGAAAGTCCCTAAAATAAAGAACTCCCTCTAAATGGATATTTAAATGTGTATCTGGTGTTGAAACACCATGAAAGTGTCCAATATTGAGGCTTAGACTTCCCATTATAGTCTCAGATATAAATAGGTGATACATGTTTGTGTCAAATAGAGCATAAACTAATGTAGATGCACTTAGAATAATAAATCATATAATATGAGGATTGATGTTATGAAATTATAGTGTAGGTTAGACTGCATGTAACTGGACTACACCACTACCATGTGTCACATCCTGAATGCCCTGAGTATTCTTTCTCTACTAGCACTGAGAATCATAAGTTTCATTGCCTCTACCTTGACTTCCACCTTGGCATGATCATCTATTGCTATTCATGCTACCATCCTACCATGATACTGTTAACTCCAATCCTATCGATGTAGTAGGTGAAAATAACATCTAACAAGGAATTGGAAGGGAATTATTACAAAAATTTTAGACATAGACCACCCTGCCACAACCTTTTCGATTGACATGATCTTGTGGGGAGTGAGACTTGATGTGTCATGCCTTTACAAAATGGTGGCAGCTAAGAAATATCTCTTTTTGGGGATCATAACTTTTTCTACCCCTATAATAACCCTAAAGATACACATGCTCCCAAAAGATGTCCCAATGCTAACATTAGGTGCCAAACCAGCCTAGATCACACCATCAGCTTTCCTCATATTCCACTTTGTGATAAGGGTCTAGTTGACGATTTATGAAATGGTCATCAATATGAAAAAATTTACCTATGAATATATGGTGTAAATCATCCCATCCCCAAATATCATAGTGGTCATAAGATCATAAGCTAATATAGTAGGAGTGAATCACATCAGAGATGTAAAATTAATAGATTATTCCATAACTGATGTATCCTCCTAATGCAGGCTCATAAACTTTCTGTCCCGGTCATCCCTCAATGTTTGTGGAAATAAGTAGTCTTACATGATCATTTGTAATTCATCCCAGACCATATCATAATTCCAAATGACCTAAGTAATTACTTCGCACCACTACTTTACTGAATCACATAGCATATGGGTTACTAAAATGACCCTCCACTCTAGAGGTATATCAATATGATTGAATATAGAGATGATTACATAGAGCTATTACTATAAAACATGAGGTCCTCCATCCTCTAATAAAGGTGGTAAGATTATGCTGATGAAAATTTTGAGTCAACTCTTCCATACTCATGCAGGTCAAATTATGCCTTGCATCGATTGTAGCATACGTAGAAAATATGCTCAGAACTGGGTGTCATTTCCCATATCTAGAACTAGAATATTATCCATATGTGGCTTTATATGAGTAATCAACAGTAGCTCACAACCATCCAACTTAGGAACATAGTCATCACTATCTTTAGGGAGAGTGACCCGACGACGTTATAGTGTCATGATACTATAATGACAAACACACCCCTTAGAATAGATTCAATAAGTTTAGAATATTTCATTTAAGAAACTAGGGTAGTTAAAATCCTTCCTATAGAAAAACTACACCACTCTGGCTACTTCAAAAATCCATGTCCATACGATAGAAATAGATCACAACATGCTATCAGAATGTAAGAGACACCACAACCCACTAATGTGGCTTGGTTCGGTCTAAGTCTCTATGTCAAGTATATTCAAGATGTATATTCATTCATTATAAGAATTTTTTCATTTTTAAATTGATCTTGTTCAAATATACAAACGCCATTAAGTGGTGAATTTAGTGTGTTGCCATTTTTTGATCCATATGGCCCCATACTGCTAGTAAAAAAATATTGAATCCACTAAACCCACACCACAACACATTCTATCTCATGTGATAGATGGTCCATACCTCAACATGCCATAATTAGATTCTTAAAGTGTCTTCTTTAACCTGTTTATGAAAACACTCCAAGGTTAAGGGATTCACATTAAGTATCAATTAATTTTTTCCACTACCTATAAGAAATATCAGAATTATTCAATTCATATCATAGAACAACCAATATACAACAGAAAATTTCATGGAGAAAATAAACATGGCATGAAAAATGCAAAACCTGTTAACCACACTACTACTATAATGATATATGTTATTTGTTTCCCTTATTTAATTAGGTTAAAGTATAGAAATAAAAATTTCAATCACTTCAATATCGATAACTTCAAAATCCAAGTGTGTATACCAACAGTGAAATTATATCAACAATAATAGGAAAAATATAACAAAAATTATAATTCAAGATACTCTTCTTTTACCCCAAACATGGGTTTGTGACACCCAAGAAAGACTTATGAAAAATTCCCTGAGCATTCCCAAACTATAATATATTATCTCCAAATTGTAAAACAATAATGGAAATAATTGGATACCACTTTGTAACTTCTCATCCTGAGATCCACTTAAGCTGAAACATAATATAGCGCATCACATGGCCCAAACCGCAGCTCCCCATATGCCAGAGGATACTGACTAGAAGTGATGGTGTCAGGGTTGTTCTATGGGGAGAATATATTGTCATGACATAGTATCAAAACTTATAAAATATATAACAATCAACAACAAAAGAATATATAACATACACATAACCATCAAACTATGGAACCGTAATAGATAACTGAATAAATAGGCAGCAGAGGATATAAACTGAACAACTAAATATAATATCCAAAAGCCGCTATGTATATTCTATTACATGATTCATGGATTTATGATTATACAGAAATATAAATATAGATTCATGTATGCCTTACAATAGTACAAGAAGAAAAAAAAAGCACAAAACAACTCCAAAATATTCTTGATCCATTTCCTGGTCCCCTTCTCCTATACTCTAAATAGATAATCAAATCAGAAACATGTAGTTGGCCCTTTTCCCTTATCAATACCTATGAAAAAATATTATTCTCAGGTACCAAATGCATCCTTAATAGGGTGTTAGATAAAAATCTCAGTTGGCCACAACCAACGGAGTCTACATTTAATCTGAATGGTGCTTGTAACTAAGCAATGTGCATGTATATGCAGGAAAGTAGAGAAATGATGAATGAATAAATAATCGACCATTTAGGTTCCTAGATGACACATGGAGAGTCTACTGACTTCATAAAATGACTCGTAAGTGTCTGATCATGCCACTATAATATATATATATATATTTATATAATTTATTTCTATGTTATATCAACCTATTTGAACCATGTGTATGAGGATGCCTAGTGGAAATATAATTAGAATACTAGTGCTCGTTGGACCGGGGTGTAACTCACATATCCATAATACTCTAAAAATCCTAAAATCCCAGGCAATATGGTACATTCCCGATATCCCAACAGAGATAGATATGCCATACTATATCACTCGGGATGGGGAGCGAGCCTCCATTAAAACACTAAAATCATGGAACATGGTTCAAAATTCCCACAACCCATATTGTTTCACTATTGTATAATTCCATACTCTACATCTTATTTATGGAAGTTTAATTTCCTTCTAGGATCAACACTCCTTACCATAATATCACAACCTCTATAAAGGAAAAATATAATTAAATTATCAAGGGGAATTACCTCCCATTCATTTCATTTACCAAGACCTCACACACACATATATATAACAGAAAGCCACATTCTTTAATAAATCAATACATAAGGAAAATATTTATTATGAAATTAAATTAATCATCTTCCAATTCATGGTCATATATATATATATATAATTCAACACATGTGGAAAGAACCTCTCATTCATGTAATTAGAAAAGTTCAATTACATTTGTTAATTATAATTATTTAAAAGCATGGATAACAAGTCATATGGATCAAGTGTCAACATAAATGGTCCAGTTTAGTTCATTTAAAGGATTACACCATCTTGCATGTGCCATACCATACAATACATTCACCCTAACACATTCAATCTATTCATATTAAACATGCCAACGCCATTTGTATAGCTCAAAATCCATGGGAATGTGTCACGTGAAACATGGAATATGCCATAAAAGAAAATTACAACTACAAGAGGACCAAACAACAAATAGGTTCCTTGGGTCACATGTAATAATCATATAACAATGAAAATTATATTTAGAAGCCAAGTTAAAAGCTAAATTATGTTCTTGTAAAATTGAAACAATTGGCCAAAATGGCCAAATCTAATTGGAACACCCATGGGGTGAACATATATTGTACGTTAAAGCTCTAAAAAACATAAAAATGGTTAATAGACATATATTATGAAGAAATGGTCTATTAGACATGAAGAAGTCAATATAATTGATATTTGTAGAAAATATAAACATATGGCACAATGATATAATTACAAAACAACCAAAACATGATGGGAAGACAAAATGACCACCTAACTCAATGTCCTAGGCTACGCCTCACTCAATATCAGCCTAAAATTTGAGGTTAAATGAGTTCTGAGAAATAGTCCAACCTTATAAAAATAGGGCATATGAACTTTCATATAAATAGTGAAATAGATGGAATGAAGAATCACGAAAGGAGTTGAGAGACTAGAGGAGATTATAAAAATAGATTCAAAGTTTAAAATTGATTTAGAATCAGACACAAAAGGTTGAAGTTTCTTAAAAGACCATCTTTAGGTTATTTGGAGCTCAATGGGGAGGAGAATCCACTGTTGTCTACTAGAAGAAGAAAGTAATCGATTAAAGAACATAAAAGTGTAAATGAGTGTAAAATCAATATTTCACCCCAACAATAACAAGCACGATGTTTAGGCACATAGTTTGCATACTGTTCACATATTTTCTGATATTATTTATATGAAATATTTGATTGTTGTTTATCTCAACCATATTATTCAGGATTTATTTATTCTATAATAGTTTCTATTGTACATTTTCTATTTCTAAGAATCTGGGATCAACCTATTAGAATTATTTTTATTTTTTAGGGATAATAATAAGGGACTAATGAATAATATTAGTGAATACTAGATGAAATAATAAATTTATCATAATAACAATAAGTTTTGTTTAAATATTTTCAACTGTAATTTGAAAATCATTTATGTATCCTGTCTCACAAGAATACTAAACAATTCAATCCTTCATGGTTTGATATCTTGTAACATTTTCCATTTAGTATGGAAACCACCTGCTCTAGGTTACTAGATTTAGGGTGTTACAAAATGTGACCAGTATAACGGGAAACATGTGTTTTCAATTTTAATCAATTTTTTAAAACATGATTTACATTTTTAAAATTGAGTGAATATGTTTGGTTTTCCATGATATTTTAGGATAAAGACCATTTATCCATTTTTACATGTATTAATTAACCAAATTTCAATAAAAAATATGGTGTGATTGTTTTAATAGAAAGTATGTGTTTTCAGTTAAAAGTAAAATTTATGTTTACAACATTTGCCACATACTAAAAAATTAAAAAACACATGAATAATAGCTTGATACTATAAAAATTATACATAATTAATTTTTTATGTGTTGGAATTAATATTATATTAATCTAACACACAATGTTGATGGTTTAACTGAATGTGTGTGTTTTCATTTAAATGTGACATTTCAGTTCAAAACATTTGTTATACACTAAAAATCAATAAAACACACTCTTATTATCTTGACAAATTAGAAAAAATATAGATAATACATATTTTATTTATAGGAATTAACCTCAAATAAATCTGACTCATTGTGTGGCTCATATGATTTAATGTGCATGATTTTATTTAGAAATGATAATTAATCTCAAAACATCTCATATACTCGAAAAAATGAAATATAATTTAATTATTATTATACATTATAAAAATGACTAGTTATTCATTCATGAAACATTGGAATTAACTACATGTTAATCTAACATGTGATATGGTTGATATAACTGAACGTGTGTGTTTTTTAATTTTAAATTGGAATTTTAGTTCAAAATGTGTTTTACATAGTCAAATTAGAGAAAATTTATTTAGTGATTCATAATATAATTAAAAATTGATTGTTTATCCATTTGATATACGTAATAAATAACGACACGTCAATATAACATGTTGTGTGAACAATATGAATTAGAATACATCACATACTCGAATAAAAAAATATATAGTATGTGTTATATTAAATTGTAAGATGTTTTATTTATGCAGTTTTCACCCATTTTATTTAGTTTTTAGTTTCTATCATTCATGCTGTCCTTTTTATTTAATTTTTGATTTATTCATTATTGTATCATATGTATGCCATATTTATATATTTATAGCATCAAAAAATTAAGAATTGCTTTTTATTATAGGTACATGTTTATATTCTTTGAGTTGGTGGTTGTGTGTTTGGAAACTGCTAACATGATTGGGATCTATTATTAGATGGTCCCAATAGTAGTAGAATAGAGGGCCACCTAGTCTCCTACAAGTTTAATTGATTTGTATTTTGCTATAAATAGTAAATTATTGTAATAAATTGTGTATATAAATTTATATTTAATGTATAGAAATTATTTTAATGTAATTTAATTTATAATTTCAATTTATTTTAATGAAATTTCATTTTTATTTATTTTTTATTTATTTGGGTGATTTACTATATTATTCATGTAACAACAAACTATTGTTATCAGAGACTTTTATTAGTGTAAGAGATAACATTGATAAAATGAAATTTTATCAGTGTTTTCCCCAACACTGCTAAAAAGGACCCAACTTTTATCTACACTAGTAACATTGATTTATTTCAGAATTGATAAAGCCAAAACCATGCAATGATAAAAGATAAAACTATAGTAGTGTATTTTTGATTAATGAAATATATTTTGGAAGAGTAATTTTTTTGGAATTAATATTTTTCAATAATTATGACATGACTAAAATCTCTTTTGCGTCAACTACTTTCTACCTCAGATTTTCCTAATTAGTTTTCTTTAAATTTTATTTTACACATTTAATTGTCATTATTATTTCATATACACATGTTTTTATATATTTTTATCACATTCATCATTAAATTAAAAAATACAAAATGATAAATAAGCGACACTCAACCTGTATAAAGAAAAATTAATTCAATTCCCTCCTCAAGAGACCACTCATGGTTAGAAATAAGGATAATCCCTTTGATAATATAAAAATATTAATCATGAAGACCGCAGGATAGGTCCACTAATAAATTTACAATAATTTCTTGGGATATTCACTCAATTTTTTTTCACATAAATTGTCTAAATATTATTCTCATTTAATTGTTTTTCATTTCTCGTTATTCCTTTTTTCCCTCAAACTGGTTTAAGTGTTATCATTTGGTTTATTATTATAAAATGAATCAAAACATTTTTTAAACTAGTTAAAACAAGTGGATGAACTTACCATGATAATCATATATTTATCATTGAGACAATAATTTAACACCACTTATATCTTCTTATGGGTGACTATGCAAGAATTACATTGGGCATAATAACCTCTCATGTACCAATGTGGATGGGAGGATTAAATTTTTGTTAAAATTAAACATTATTAGTAAATCCCACATTTCCCACTATTGAGACTAGGTTTTTACCCAGTAAGACTTTGGAATATATCTACATATAATTCCATACCAGGCGCGAAGACAGTGTGCGATTCCGAGTCCCGGCGCGCCCAGAATTAATTTTATAAAAATATTAATTATTTTTTTACTATGCATGTGGAAGGACTGTGTTTTATCCTAAAAAAAAACTCGAATCAGTAATCCGATGGAACAGTTGTGTCCAGAGCATGCAGTTTACCCTAGGAGGGGTGTAAAAGTTGCGGGTGTATGCCTTATGTGAGAGATGTCACCCACGGGAAAAATCTTCATTATGAAGTAATGACTTAGTGATTTTTATCACTAGAATTATTTTCTAATAACATTTGAACGAAGCCTCAGAATGGAAATCTGAGACTTCTATTGAGTTCAGAATGGGGTGTTTTTCCTAGTCGCGATATAAAGTGAGAGGGTATGATAGTTTTGGATTCTGCGCTAATCGGATTTTTATATAAATATAAAAAAGGAGTTAGAGTTAGGGTTCCACCTTCTCTCTCCTCTTCTCTCTCTCTCCCCCTCTCTCTAGAAGTTCATTTCTGTTATTTTCCGGATCAAGGAGCGATATTCACCTGAAATTTGGAGGATCGAAGTGGGGGCGTCGTGGACGTGTCGCCAAAGACACATAGCGGATTCGAGGTAGGATTATTGGTTAATTTTCGTAACTTCATTGTTTTCTTCAGATTTCATCAATTTATTTGTTTAAATTCTACAACATTCGAATTTGGAAGATGGCCAAATGAACACAACCATGATCCGAGCCCCATTATAAATCCCATTCTTGTGCGTTCTTCGTCCCAAATTTCAGACCCACCAAAAACTGGGATGGATTGAAGAGCAAGGGGCGGCGCTGCGAAGATCCGGCCCTGAATATTCTGAATCTAGTTTAGGATAATTTTTCCAACCAACAGAGTGGTTGGGGGGACCAGTTGAAGGTCCAGCTCTAGCAAGGGATGACGACCGGAGCTTGAGCCGGAGGTGCGGCCGGAGTAGCGGCCTCAGGTGCAGCCGTTGCAGTGCAGCCATCGGACGAATGTGTTGGGTGTGGCCTATGCGGATGGGTTGCGGGCACCCGCGATGTCAGGTGGTGCAGTGCTAGTGAGGCCAGGCGGCGGCTATAGCGTTGTGACAGGGAGGAACCGAGTAGGTCAGGGCATTTAGGAAGCCATAGCAGAGTGGGGAGCGGGCGACCAGGCCACACGAGCGCCGGTGCCGAGCAGTGCATTCAGATGGCAGATGGGTCACCCTCTACCTATCGCGCTCGGGAGGATCCTCGAGGCGCCGACCTCAGCGGGGGGGGGGGGGGCATGGACAAGGACCCGCAAAGCGCGGATCCTGTTGGGAGACACAGATGATGAACATACTTTTGTCGGTCTACTTTGAAGAACCGAACCCAAGGGTTCTGGAGTTTCTGGGGCTGGCCGTGGCTAGCAGGTCACGGCGAGTTGTGCCGGACCCGAGGCTGGGCCGCGGGCCAGCGGTCTGGACTGGCCTCATTTTGGGCCCCCTTCGTTCATGAGGGCATATCTCTTAAACAGCATGTCCGTTTGATGCGACGTTAGTGGAAGTGGGTTTCTGTTAGCGAGACAGACCTTTTTGAATTGGGTTTCATGGTTTTTGGGTTCTGCGCTTGAAGGTGGGTAACCTGATACACTTTAATTTAATAATATCAAATCATTATTAAAGCTCACAACAAACATACTTCGGGAGCCGAATGTCTGTTTGACGTGCCGTCAAAGGTGTTGTGGCCTTGGAGTTGAGACAATCCTTCCAAAGATTGGATTAGAACCCTTGCAATTAGCTTTTTTCGCTCGATGTCGCGAAATTCTTAATGCGAATAATTAATTAATTAATTAATTATTTATTTATTTTGGCGTCGGACTTATCTCTTTCTTGGGATGTCCAATTGACGCACTGTCAGTGGCAGCATGACCCTAGTCCTCATGCAGACTATATGGGGCATTTTTCGAAGCGTTTGGGTTGGAGACAAGGTGCAGGCCCCATAGGGCCTAGTTGACACGTTTTATGGCGAAAACCCACTTTTTTAATCGACATATGTTTGCGGTGTTCGAGTACTCATTTCTGAGTGTTCATCCAAGTGGATTGTGATGACGCAATCTGCCGCATAAAATCGGGCCCGAGGCGTGGGCCACACGAGGTGGCTTTCAAACGTATGCTGTGTTTTAACGACTTATGCTTCATAAGTCAATTCTAGGAAAATTAATAGCCTACGATGTGTGGTTATCTACAAGGAATGCATTTGTATGATCTGTGTGACGTGTTTTGGGCTCGAAGTGTGGGCCCCACATGCCTTGTTTGCATAATGCGGGGAGTTGCAGCTTCTGCATCCTGAGTTCGTTTGATGTTCTGTTAACAGCATTGTGACCCTGGCATTGAGGCGAAGTTGACCAGTATGGTTTCAAGCATTGATGTCGTAGTTGAGGCGTGGGCCCCGTGGGCCTTCTTTTAAGCTGTGTGTAGCGTACTGAGCCTTTTTCATCCGGCATCCGTTTGGGGCATATGAGTAGTCATTTTGGCATGTTTTTCTGAGAGCATCACGATGGAACAATTTTCCTGACCTCATTTAGGACTGAGTTGTGGGCCCCACAAGACGTCGTATGGGCGTAAAGCGGTGTTGAATAACTTTTTCGTCAGGAGTCTTTTTGCAGTGAGTTAATAGTCTATCTCGCGTGTTTTTCCGTAAGGATTACATTGGTATAATCTTTTTGGCCGAGCAGAGCCCGTTCTGAGATCTAATTAAATGTGGAAACATTAAAGGGCATTGGTGGGCGGTTCTTTTGACGCACTACGAACCAATGCAAGGTAGAAGTGTTAGTGACACCCAGTGATGACACGAGCAATGTGGATTTATAGGACTAGTTCCAGGTTTACCCTCTAGAGGGGTTGGGAAGTGGGTTTCCCATTGACTTCAGGGTTTACCCTCCAGTGGGGCAGGGCAGTGTGTTACCCATTCACTGTTGGGTTTACCCTCCAGCGAGGCTGGGCAGTGGGTTACTGTTAACTTTAGGGTTTAACCTCCAGTTAGGTTGTGTAGTGGGTTACCGTTATCCATAGGGTTTACCCTCCAGCAAAGCTGGGCTGTGGGTTAAACATTAACTTTAGGGTTTACCCTCCAACGATGTTGGGCAGTGGGTTATCCGTTACCTTTTGGGTTTACCCTCTAACGAGGCTGGGCAGTGGGTTACCCGTTATCCTTAGATATTACCCTACAGCTGGGCTGGGAAGTGGGTTAGTTGATGACTTCTTTCAGACTCTACCCTTTCTATGAGTCTATTCAGTGACTTTTCTTTGTGGTTACCGGATCGGGACCCTTGGTTGTATGGTTCAACGATGAGACAACTTCAGCGTGCAGGATATTTGGGCATCAATGGTGGGTATCCCTAGAAATTTTGGTTACTTTTCTTGGGCTGAGCTTAGAGACATAGATCCCCTTACACACTCATTAAGGATTCCTGTTGAGTATATATATACACCCTACTTTTTCCCACTCCTTGGATTCATTTACTCTCTTTATAGGTGGGGAGAAGAGGCATGGGTTATGCCACGTGCTTTCCAAGTTTATCTCCACTTTGTTGGAAGATCCTGCTTCCTTTCTCTTATTGGGTTGAGCTGCTCTCTTCTGTACACTTACATTATTCTTGTTTTATCTACTTCTCGCCGTTTTAGAATCTCCATTGTTTCTCCCTCAAGATTTTGGGGCATCTTAATGAGTATCTTTATACTCATCCCTGCTTGGGCTTTGCCTGCACTTGGTGTGCCCTTGTAGGCGACGAACAGGTTGATCTAGACTACAGAAAATTATAGAGGACACAAGAGCTTGGTCTATGTTCAGTGGTCATAGTAGGGTTTCCATATGTGAGACCCATGAGATGTTTACTTTCATTTACTTGTTGTCGGGTTTTGGCACCTATCTAGTTGGGAACATGTTTTTTCCCTTTTCTATTTAGTACTTTTCAGCACCGTATGTGTACTATTTATAAGTTGATGTAGGACTGTGGCAGGGTTATAGTTTTTTGTCCTTTGGTTTTCTTTTTTACTCTGCACTTCTACAACAAGTGGGCCGTGTGTGTGTGCATGTACTTAGGCGATGACCTCCCTAAGATCATTATGCATTCGGCGTTTATCGCTAGCCCCTAGCCTATAGAGGTGGGCCTAGGGTAGTTGCGGCTCGAAATCGATAGGGTTTGGTCGAGAAAAATTGGTATCATATTTGGTTCGTTTTGTGGGGAGTTGTTCGGATGTCCCTAAAAATTAATTGGTTGAGTTATGGGGAAATAGTGTCAACATGTCTCAAGAGCGGCTCTCAAGGAAGGGAGTCCAATGATGGTGTGGTGGTCGACGTATCCATTCACTTGTACCTTGATAACACACTTGTCAACACAGAACACTGAGACACCTGTTGCAAGGAATTCAGTTCGTGCATCATATAGGATTGAGTCTTTGACTATCCTTCTATAGTCATCTCCTCATCGCTGTTGATAAATATATGCTCATTTGACCGTGGTACACCTTGATCAAATTCAGGACGTCTCCGCAATGATAGCCGGTTAAGATACTAGCTCCTGTTTGTGATGACGAATCTGTGAGTGACGAGGCCTTCTTTAAAGATCCATCATATGATTACCCTTTCTTCAGGAGGACAAGAAGTAGCACCTCCACCTGTGGAGTAGAAGATAGTACCGGAAGTGAAGGCTGATGACGAGCGTAGGTTGGGCACGCTACATGAGTTCCTGCATCAGAGAATGATGAGGTTCCACGGTGAGCCATACCCTCAGACCGTTAAGGGTAGGATAGAGTCGGTGGTTTGCCTCTTCTGGATTGTTCAGACAGTGACAGGTTAGATGGTGGCTTTGACAACCAGTTTTTGGACCAAGCAGTTTGGCATTAGAGGGGCATCAGTGGGGAGTCATGGCAGTGGCTAAGTACGCCACTAGGCTCGATGAACTTACTTGGTAAAATGTTGACGTGGTCCCTGATGAAAACTTCTAATCACAGAAGTTTGAGCAAGGTGTCTGTAGAGGAGATTTGTGCCAACATAGTTCCCTTGTGCATCCTCACCAATCTCAGGGTGCTGGAGAATGCACTGGTGAAAGAGAAATTTGTGTCAGAGGGACATCAATTGGGAGGACATCGATGCCGGAAGTATGCCCTTGATGAGACTCGAGCACATGATCAGGGATAGCGTAGAGAACCGAGATAGCCCATGGAGGACTAGTGATATCTTTGGGATGTGCAAGTACATGTGGTGTGAGACTACTCTACCCAATTTGATGATTTTCTAGATAGTTGGTTGATGAACTTCCATGACAGAGGTAGTGTTGTGATCAGAGAACTCCTAGGTGAGGACAGGGTGGTCCCCAAGGAGGCGGTGTTGGAAGAAAACGTTTCTAGGTCCTTCCACCACCACAAGGCAGCCTATATCAGGATCAGGGAGCTGACGAACAGGTCTGTGGGTAGCTGTGTTATATGGATGTCTACAATCATGCAACACATGAGAAGATAAAAGGTAGTCTCTGTGCCTTTTCTTCTTTTCTTAGTAGAACTTTTTAGACACTTAGTGAGGTACTATTTTAATCTAACTCCTTGTTCAAGGGGTTACTGAGGGTGAAGTAGGGCGTCAGTTTAACCTTTTGTTGGTGTTTTCCGACATATTTTTGGATGCACGAGAAAGAGGGGTTCTTCCCCCACTGAGACGGGTTTTTATGCGATCAGAACTTTGAGGAAGAGTCAGTACCACCCAAAGTGGATAGTATTGAGGTGTGGTGGATGATTCCCTCTAACATGTGCATTCATGGTGGGGTTGTGAGGTAAAGTGTTAGAGTAGGTTCTAGATTTTCCAGTGGGGCTTTTCTCCTAGATTCCCTTTTTTAGCTTGAGGTGCCACTATTGGGCTTGGATGAGTGCCTATTTTGGAAATTACACTCCTTCCAAGAGTAGAAACGACATGTGGGTTTTGCCACGTACTTTCTATGTCAAGCATCTGGCGGTTGGATGAGTTTTATCACTGGTCCTATTTGTTGGTATCTTGCGTTCTCAATGTCATTCTTTATACCGCTATCAAGTACAGGTCGAGGTGATTGACTCCCTATAAGTAGATCTACACGTTTCACTATGTGGTGCTGTTAGTGGTAGTATTTTCCCTTAGAATATGGAGACACTACCTTTTGGGAGAGTGCTTTGTGGTTTACTCAGACCACTAGTGTCTCATGTGCGCCCTCAGCCATAGAGAATTGAATCTAAAATGATTGTTCTTATTGATATTTCTTCAAGACAATGATTTTGAGGTAGTCTATATTAAGGATGATAGTTGTGTTTTAGTAGGTTCCCTTAGATGAAAGTCATAGACTCGTCAGGTGGGGGATGTTTTGTAGTAGTTAGCTTCCCTACGACTGACCTTAGTGGAGTAGGAGTCAACGTCTTTCCTGCAGTCGATGGTGTGGACTTTTCACTCCTTGAGCGTTTGAGAGGGTCGTATCTAGGGGATGTCAACATCGAGGTAATGCGTGAACAGATATCCACATGTGACACACCGATGAGTATTTTGAAGGAGGGAAAGAAGAGACATTGTTCTAAGAACAAATCATGATTTCGGTCGTGAAGTGGAACGTAGAGGTTCGGCCGATGAAGTACCCCGAGATTCATTGGGCCGTTAGTGAATCGTTCAAGCGATCGAGAGGTTGTCTACCATCATGACCTACCCTCAAAATAGTAGGATTGGGCACCTGGCGTCTTCCATGCGTCACAACTGATGAGGTGATTGTGTGTTCCTACGCATTTCATCGAACGTAGTAGACCATATATGTACGAACCATCCCTTTGGTTCTTGGGTTGTGCCAGCGTTGTGTTGTGCATGTTATATTGGTAGTAGGAGAGATAGGTATGAGCTCTATATCCCGATTTTTTTTCCTAGTTTTTCTTTTCGGGGACAAAAATATTGACTGAGGGAATGATGTAGAGACACGGTTTTTAACATGTATGACTTTGGAATATTTCTACATATAATTCCAGAGCTAGGCACGAAGATGACATGTGATTCCGAGGTCTGGTGTGCCTAGAATTAATTTTATAAAAATATTAAGTATTCTTATTCTATTCATGTCGCAGCTTTGTGTTTTCTCATAGAAACTAACTCAGAATGGGAATACAAGGGCACAGTTTCTTCCGGAACATGTCGTTTACCCAAGGTGGGGTAAAAAAGTTGCGGGCGTGGGCTTCATATGAGAGATGTCACCAAGGGGAAAATCGTCATTTTGAAATAATGACTTAGTGATTTTTATCACTTTCATTCTTTTCAAATAACATTCGAACAAAGCCTCAGAATGGAAATCGGAGACTTCTATTGAGTTCAAAATGGGGCGTTTTTCCTAGGAACAATATAAAGTGAGAGGTCACGACAGTTTCAGATTCAATGCTATGCGGATTTTTCTATAAATTGAAAAATAAAGAGTTGGATTTAGGGTTCCCCCTTCTCTATCCTCTTCACTCTCTCCCTCTCTCCCTCTATCTCTAGCTTTTCATGGCAATTCTTCGTCGGATCGAGGAGTGATCTCTGCTAAAACTTTGGCAGATCAAAGTAGGGGCGTCGTGGAGGTGTCGCCAACGACGCATAACCGGTTTGAGGTAGGACTCTTGGTTAATTTTTGCACCTTCATCATTTTCTTGAGCTTTCCTTAATTCCGTTGTTTAAATTCTATAACATTATAATTTGGATGATGGCCAAATGATCATGGCCATCGGCTGATCCTTGTTCTAAAACCTATTGTTGAGTGTTCTTCAACCAAAATTTTGGGTGCACCAAAAACCGTGACGAATCGACGAGCGAGGGGCAGTGATGTGAAGATCCGAACTTGAGAATTATGAATCCAGTTTTGGATAAGTTTTCCAACAAATAGAGTGGTCGGTGGGACTAGCTGATGGTCCGGCTCCGACAAGGGGAGGAGACCAGACGTTGAGCCGGAGGTGTGGCCGGAGCTGCAGGCTCGGGTGTGGCCAGTGCGGTGTGGCCAACAGATGGTGGTGTCAGGTGTGGCCGGTGCAGACGGGGGCCACTGGGAGGAGTCACGGGGGACGACAGAGTCTGGCGGTGCAGTGCTAGCGAGGCCAGGCGGTGGCTGCAGCGTGGTGACCGGGAGGAGCCGTGAAGGTCGAGGTTTCCAGGCGACCGTAGCAGAGCAGGGAGCAGGTGACCAGGCGGCGCAGGCACAAGCGTCGGGCAGTGCGCTCGGCTGGCGGAGGGGTGTCCCTCAGCATGTCGCTCTCTGGAGGAGCCCCGAGACGCTAACCTCAGGGGGGCACCATGGACAAGGACCCAAAGAACAGGTCATGCAGGGCAACGTGGATGAAAACCGACCTTTTGGCTGGTTTGCTTTGAAGAACAGGACCCGAGGTGTCCGGTGGTGCGGGTGCGAGCTGCGGCCAGCGAACTACGGTATGCCAGGCTAGGCCCGCGGCTGGGCCGCAGGCCGCTGGTTTGGACCGGGCTGACCGGTCTACACCGACCCAATTTTGGGCCCCCTTCATTCAAGGGGGCATTTCTCTTAAACGGCACATCCATTTGACGCGCAGGCAGGGGCTTGGGGTTTTTGCCAGCAAGAAAGACCTTTTTGAATTGGGTTTTTGGTTTTTGGGTTTTGAATTTTAAGGCTGTTAACCCAGAATGCTTTAATTTAATAATATCAACTTATTATTAATGCTCGTGATGGATGAACTTCGCAAGCCGAACGTCCGTTTGACGTGCCGTTAGAGGAAATGTGGCCTTGGAGTTGAGAAGTTCCTCCCAAAGATTGGTTCAGAACCCTTACTATTTGGTTTCGTTACTCGGTGGCATGAAACATTTAATGAAAATAAATAAATAAATAAATAAATAATTAATTATTCTTGCGTCGGACTTAACTCATGTTTGGGATGTTCGATCGATGTGCAGTCAGTGGCATCATGGACCCATTTATCGTGCGGAATTTTTGGGGCTTTTTCTAAAGAGTTCGAGTAGGAGAAAAGGTGCTAGCCACACAGGGAACGGTTAACATGTTTTACAGAAAAACACCATTTTTCAACCGACATCTGTTTGGTGTTTTCAAGTACTGTTTTCTAAGTGTTATTCTGAGTAGATTTCAATGGCGAAATCCGCCCACCTAAATTCGGGCCTGAGATGTGGCCCCCATGAGGTGGCTTTTGGATGTTTGTTGCGTTTTGATGACTTATGCATCATAAGTCCATTATGTGCAAATCAATACCCGACGCCACATGGTTATCTGTGAGGAACACATTGGTATGATCTGCATGACGGGTTTTGAGCATGAGATGTGGGCCCCACAAGGCCCTATTTTCAAAATGTAGGGAGTTACAGCTTCTGCGTCATGAGTTCAATTGACACACTGTCAACGGCGTTGTGACCCTGGCATAGAGATGATGTTGAACAGGATGGTTTCAAGCGTTGAAGCTGGAGTTGAGGCAAGTACCCCACGGGCTGTATTTTACGCTGTGTGCAGTGCATTGTGACTTTTTTTCCTTAGGCATCCGTTTGGGGTGTATGAGTAGTCATTTTGGCCCATTTTTCTGTGAGCATCGTGATGGCATAGTTCTCCCATCATCTTTCAGGACTGAGTTGCGGCCACATGAGAGGCCGTATGGACCTAAAGTGGTGTTGAATAACATTATCTTCCGGAGTCTGTTTCCAGCAAGTAAATAGTATATCTCACATGGATATCCATGAGGATTATAATGGTGTAATCTATTTTGGTGAGTGGAGTCTCATTCGAGATCTCATTAAATGTGGAAAATGAGAGGTCGTTGGTCTGGGATTTCTTTGATGCACTCTGAACCTACGCATGATAGCAGTGTTAGTGACACTCAATGACGAAACAGGCAGTGTGGTGTTATCAGACTAGTTTTGAGTTTACCCTCTAGTGGGGCTGGGTAGTGGGTTACACATTGACCTCAGGGTTTACCCTCAAGCAGGGTTGGGCAGTGGGTCACCCATTAACTTTAGGGTTTACACTCCAGCGAGGCTGGGCAGTGGGTTACTGTTAACTTTAGGGTTTATCCTCCAGTGGGGCTGGGTAGTGGGTTACCGTTAACCTTATGGTTTACCCTCCAGTGAGGCTGGGCAGTGGGTTACCCATTAACATTAGGGATTACCATCCATCAGGGCTGGGAAGTGGGTTACCCGTTAACTTTAGAGATTACCCTCTAGCGAGGCTGGGTAGTGGGTTACCCATTAACCTTAGAGATTACCCTCCAGCTAGGCTGGGTTGTGGGTTACCCGATGAAATCTTTCGGACTCATCCCTTTTAATAAGGCAATTCAGTGACTTTTCTCCATGGTTACTGGAGCGGGACCCTTGGTTGTACGGTTCAGCGATGAGACAACATTGGTGTGTGAGACATTTGGGCATTGGTGGTGGATATCCTTAGAACTGTTGGAGACTTTTATTTGGATGGGCATGGAGATAGATATCCCCTTACACACTCATTCAGGCTTATTTTTGAGCATATATATACACCATAATTTTTCCCCACTGCATGGGTTCAGTTACTCTCTTCCAAGGAGGGGTGAAGATGAGCGGGGTTTTCCATGTGCTTTCTCTGTGAAGCTCCTACTGGTTGGACGAGCCTTATTCCTTTCTCATGTTGGGTTGAGCTGCACTCTCTCTTTTGTACTCTTACAATGTTCTTGTTCTTTCTACTGCTCACCGTTTTAGTATCTCCTTTGTTGCTCTCTTGAGATTTTGGGGCATCCTTCTGAGTATCTATATACTCACCCCTACTTGGGCTTTTCCGGCACTTGGTGTGCAATAGAAGATTACGAACAGGTCAATCGAGACTACAGACGAGCGTAGAGGACACAAGAACATGGGTTGTGTTCAATGGTTGTAGTAGGGTTTCCATGTGTGAGACTCACAAGCTGTTTACATTCATTTACCTGTTGACTGGTTGTGTCACCTTTCTAGTAGGGAATGTGTTTTTTCCCCTTTTCTATTCAGTACTTTGCAGACCCTTACATGTAATATTTAGATGTTGATGCATGACGGTGGTTGGGTTATAGTTGTTTGTCCTTTGGTTTTCTTTTTTACTGTACACTTTTTCATCGAGTGGGTTGTTTGTGTGTACAGGTACTTAGGCGAAGGCCTCCTCGAGATCTTTAAGCCTTCGGCGTTTGACACCATCCCCTAACCGATGAAGGCGGGCATGGGTTAGTTGCGACTCGAGACTAGTAGGGTCGGGACGTGACACCCACTAAGAAAAATAAGAATATATTAATACATCTAATATACATTATACATTTCCTCACACTAATAGAATCAAAAAGAGATCATGGAGATTAAGGAAATAATAATGATGATAACCACCACCTTTAAACTATTCATGATGAAAAATCCACAATAACAACAAGAAATGGATGATGAATTAATTAGAATGGTATTTTCTTATTATGAAATTAAATAGGGAAAATAATAACATTGAAATCCATTTAGTTATGACTCCTTACAATATATTGTAGGAGGCTCTTCAAAACATACATGTAATTAAAATTAAAAAACTCAAGGGAGTTGACCAAACACATGATTCAATTATTTTTTATATTTATAAAACTCAAAATATTATTAACCCCCTTTAATTTTATATTTCAGATTCATCATATTTAATATAAGGCTTGATCAAGATAGAACTACAATAAATGCACAATGATTTGAAGAGAATATATATGATCCACTTTTTTACTTCCATTGATCCTTTCACAATAAAAAATTAGGATGAAAAAGAACTCATGGTTTAAACATTAATGCGATAAAATATTACTTTGGTATAAATATTGATTCATTTATTATTACTTGAAATGGATTCTGACAGACTAAATGTTAAATTTTTATTATGAAAAAAATGAAATAATGAAAATAGTTATGGGGGTATAAAAAGATTGATACCAAGACACTTAAAACCCAGTAGAGTGAAGATGAATAATAATATGAAGAATACATCAATGAAGATACTGTATTTAAAATTTAATAAGGAAAAAACCACATGGAAGAGGTGGAAACATATGAATAATAAAAACTCTAGAAACTTATGGTAAATCCTTTAGTTCCTCTAAAATGGTATAAGAATAAAATGGAGGAAGATGTGAAATCATTTAGGGATCAATCCTTCTTTTTATCCCCTTCACCATGTCACAACTTTTTATAGTGGGCCATATTTTCACCAATCAAGAAAAATCCATATTTTGAGTTTCAGAGTCTTAGGGACCTCTCAAGGATAAAATAGTAAACTTACTATAATAGGTAACCTTAGAAAATGATATGAATGTCCTATTGATTTTGAGGTTTGTAATTTAACCCCCTTCTGAGCCAGTATCTAAATTTAGTCATAGTGGATCCTCAATAAAAAATATTAAGTATAAAAATATAATTTTTATCCTAATTACAAATATTATAATAAATTATTCTCTCTCTTATATACAACATCTTTGATATGAAATCTAAGGCCACAAATGCATCCTATGTGAGGGATATTCTCAAATAGGAGGGTAAAATTTCCATATTAGTGTCCTTGAGTTAGGTTCATCACAAGTGAAATGAAATAATTAACTTATTTATTTTTAATATAATTCTAAAACCTAGGAAGGACCTCTACCAAGTTATGTTTCACCTTTAGGGTTAGTCTTTTATATTTGAAATAAACCCCTAAGAGAGTAAGGATGGAGAGACTAGGCATTTAGTGAATGTGATTTCATATTCTATATTTTTTGTGATAAAAATTTGTTCTTAATCATTGGACCATCATTGGTTTATCTGATAATTTTATCTTATACTCATTATGATATTTCAATATTTCATTGATGTTTTTATTTTCCAGTGACATCGGGTTTTTGGGGTAGTATCTCTTAACTATAATTTAGTTTTTTTGTACAATTTCAATGGTGGATTCATTATATATATCAATGTTATCGTCCCTCTCCCCTCTATTTTTTATTCTCTCCCTCTATATCTCTTATATTTTCAGATTAAGGATGGGATACCATCAACTTTGCGGTTGGTCGATAGCAATGGTGTGGGTTTGCTGTGGCACACAATGAGAGGGGATCACAGTGTGGTGTCAGGGGTAAGGGGTGGTCGCCTTAGTATAACATCACAAATAAGTAGCAATGACAGTCACAATATGAGAGGATGGATATGTAGTGGTGGTTAGTGCATGTAAAAGGCAATGGGTCGAAAATTATAGGGATAAGTAGTGGTTGGATGTCGATATGGTCAAATTCATAGGATAAAGTAACCATGGGAATCGTTGTGATATGATGTAGTAGAAAATGGAACTAGGTTTTTTCCATGTCAACCATTTTATCTCACAAGAGAAGATGGTCTCCTTACCTTTTTATAGTTCAAAGGGGTTGTTTGAGACATTCCCCCTCCTGGGACTGGTGTCGTAGGCAATCCTATCAAGATCCTAGTCCTGAAAACCAAGTTCAGGTAGGGAGGGTGAATGGATAGACTTGGTAGTGTCCTGCTCAATCCGACCCAGATGGGAGGTTCTGTAATAGATGTCTAGAATTTTTTGTCACCACACTCCGACAATGAAATACATGATGGGTAGGTAGATGGTGAGACCATGTTCGGTCCCACACAACATGGTCAATGTGGGAGGAAGTTCTGCATAAGTGAAACATGTGGGAACCATGTATCCATGAACTTTGACATTCATGGTTCATAAAACACAAGATTAGGCACATTTTTATCTTCCCTATTCTGCCAGGTGGAGTTACTATAGTCTACCATGTGGTCCACATTTCCTATTTTTGGGTTTTTAATATTTTCTCATGATATTTATAATTTGGAAAAATAAATAGTTTTTTCTAAGTATTTTTGCATATTGGTCACAATGGTGAAAATTTTATGGATATCTATGTAATCTCTTGAGACATTATTGGAAAATTTTTCATTTAAATTGGTATGTTTAGAAACTAGGTTCATGCATAATGACATGAGTGTTCTCGGGGTTCACCATCTAGCCTAGTGGATGAAGCATCTATGAATGTTGAGAGTAATGGGATTACATACATATGTGTGAGATTTCTATGTAATGATTTCCTAATAACACCTAGGAAACTATGTGGTTTCTATGGATTATGACCCCCAAAGAACTGTCTAGATACTAGGGTGGTTTAGATTGGGTCAGTAACCCCATCATTACTTTTTAGATAGAATGGTGTGGGTCCCCTTGGGAACTGTATAGATAACAACATATGTGATACCTTGGGATCTATGTTGATACCAGTATTTAGGACCCCCATATGAAATTGAAGAGTTTTGTACTTTATTTGTGGTATGGTAATGATGGACCGAAGGATATGATACTCCCTTGATGGATGAGCATGATTCTGCATTTAGCAAGAACCCCTTCACAGATTCTAGAGGTACTGACGTAGTTTGAAAGGTTGATTAGTATAGAATTATTTAGGTCTTGTGGCCCCTTTACACCCCCATGGGTTGCCTTTATGTTGTGATATTTAGTTGGGTATTAACTTTAGGAATTTTAGACATCTCGGTATTTCTAGAGCCTACAATTTGTAATGGAATTAATTTCATTTTGGGCCTATGTTGAGATGGATGAGACTTCTCAAGTCTTAATAATTATAGTTATATAGCACATATAGATTATTATTTCTTGTATTTATTTGTGTTAATCACTTTTTCTAATGTTTTTATGTTGACAATTTACTTTGGTTCTTCCTATATGGTTTCAGGGCATCCTAATGAGTATGTTTCTCACACCCCTACATGAGACATATACCCCCACGTATTATGTTTATATAAATGACACACATGTTTAAAGATGGTATTGGTAGATGGAGATCTAGTTTTTCTTGTTCAAAGATGATTCCTAGAGTTTCTTGGTGATTCATGATGGGGAATGGTGGTTATTGATAGCGGTTGTGAACGGTGTGGCTTGAGATTGTTCTAAAAGTACATAAAGTGAGTAGGAGATTCTTAATATCTATTATATATCATATTCTAAGGCTCATTGGATATATGGATCCATTTCATTATTTTATGTGGCATTGTACCTATATTTTATTGTCTTATGAATGTGTTGTATATAGTTCAGTTAATTTTATATATTATATTAGTGTTTCTTCTTATGTTATGTATTAAAGATATGTGTTTATTATTGGAAGATATAGTCTAAGGCCTCCTATATTTTGTGATATGAATACTTGGTTCTAGTTACCATCACCTAAGCTATTGAAGGTGATCCAGATGTGGCATAGTTGGATCATCATCAGCCTAGGGATGGTCCTAGTGGGACATGTTATTTTAGAGTGGAATCATAGAAGGTTTTTCTAAGGGACAGAGTTTAGAGTTTTCAATATTGTGGGAACTAGTTTATAAATTTATGGAAATGGTGTTCAATGGATCTTTAGTTTGGTTATCAAATTATTAATATTATCACATGTTTAATTATTGATGTATCCTTACTCGAAGACTTTGATAACCTTTTAGTCATCCCAAATCTCTATGACATCAGTTTTAGGGTATAGATAATTTTTTATGTACATCATATCATAGTTAATTGTGATTTTCCATGTCCTTATTTTGATATTTCATTAAGATCTACTCCAATCCTTATCAGTTAATTCAATCAAATGAATAATATTAACCAGTGATATCCAGCTTGTTTTAAATGGTTGGTTCATGAAGACCATGTTCCTATAGTAGTCCTCTTGTCATTAGATAGTGAGAAATGAAGCATTTTATAGGAGTAAATTCCCAAAAATTTTAGGTAGTTATACTTCACCTCATACTTAGTATATATTTTTATCATATAAAGGATAATAGTCCCTACTATGTTGGATGAGACTACCTATAGGCTGGATGTATTCCATATGATTCAATGAAAGAGACCCCATGGATTTATGTATAGGGCCTGAAACATAGACATGATACATGTTTGGTTGGAGTATATTACTCTATTTTTCATCTAGTTTAAACATTCAGTAACTAGATGATTATTCTTGCATTGAGATCCCTACATATAATAAAAATTCATTAGTGGATAATTATTTCCTTGAACAGACAATGAGGATACTCCACCATGGTTTGAGTTTGAGTCCTTATCTGGGGTGGAGTTTCTTATAAAAATATTGGAACCTCTTTAGGGTAGGATGAAAATGTAAAATAATGAATTAAGGTCCCCATACAACATAAGGAATTATATAGGCATGTTATTATGGATGTTTTTGAACTCAGGGGTATATATGGACATTCCATAAGTAGTTATCGAGTTGTGGTTATGTTTTCATGAAGCAACATCTTTTAGAGAGTCTCCTAGGAGAGTATAAATATTTTAATTATTATTAAAATAGTTTCACATGCATTGTAAGAAGTATTCAAAAATTTATCTTTACGATATCCAAAGTTGTGTTGTGGTTAGATATACATGTTAATGACTGCACAATGTTCATATATTTTCATATTTGAGAAAATAACATGAAAATGAGTAGTTTTTATTGGGAAGTGTATAGAGAAAGAGTTCATACAGATAGATGATGTTTTGATACCCTCATATAAATCCCCAACCTCATTTATCTTCCATTAGGCATGAAGTGATAATGTTTATAGTTATAGAAATATTTACATGATGGATTAAAATGATCATTTATAAGTGTAATTATTTTAGAGTACGATTCATATCCTATTTTCAAGTATCTTCATACCGTATAGTTCATCTTCAAGTTATGCGTAGTGTATTATATTTTTTAGATTTAGAGACTCTGATGAACCCCCAATAACGTCCCTTGTTATTTAAGGAGTTCCCATGATTGGTGACCATATTTTACAAATTCCTCGATGTTATGTGAGATCATTATGTTCTAGAGATGGAGACCTTTGTAGAACCCATGGACAGAACCTTGTCATCTATAGAGTTCCTACAGATGGAAATAATCTATGAAACATAATTTTAGTTAAGTCAAATAATTATATTTCCATAAAGGGTTAGGGAGTCATGATAAAGTCATGTTTTAAATGTAGAACATAACCAAATTATATAGGACTATAAGTTTCATCATGAGTAGTGGCCACCAATTTTTTTGGTAGGAATTCACTCGCGATTGGTGTAGAAGGAGAATACAACCGTCTTGAAGATGAATTTGGTACCCATTGGATAGTAGGAATGGTTTTACAAACTGTTTTATTGGATTGATAATTATCTTCTTATGATAATGGGATAATTCTTAAATTATACATATGGGAAGTCCATGGTAACTCCCTCATGAGATGTTGATTTATACATCATTGTACATTTTAGAGATGTTGTTCTATGTACATAGAGCTAAATTATGGGCACCCTATTCCTGTTTATGGGGAACCAGGAACACATCCTCCCTTGTATCAGGTCATGGAGGAGTCAATTTGGCATTCAATAAATTTTTCCTTTTCATGGAATGAGAGTACTAGTTATGTATTAAACTCTTATAGCATGAGATCAAGATTTATTGGGTAGCATTGGTCTTCATGAAGTAAATTTTGGGATGGTATGTAACACATAGAGATTTTTTTTTATTTTCAAATAAATTTAATGATTTCAACATTATTCATTACATGCAACATATAGTTTAACTTTAATTATGTGTAACAACAATTTTAGAGTGTGTTAAATGAAACATTGAGTTTAACTTGTATTACACAAAATGTGACATACTATTAAAATACTATTATTTAATATTATATTTATAACCTATGCATTGGAATGAAAAATATGAATAATATTGAAAAAATTATAAAAAATGCTTTAAATATTTATATAAAATTAATTCTTGTTTGAAAAATTAATTATAAATGAAAATAAGAACCATATAAAAATAGAGAAATATTTTTTTGAAAAACTATTTTTATTTGTACAAATGGGTTTTACATTCATAAATAAAAAAACACACCAATTTAATGTTTTTAATGAAATTTATGTATAATATATTCAAAAAAATATTTAACATTTATCTTATGTGTTTTCTAGACAATAGATAAGAATAAATTGATTTTACAATTAAACTATATTTTTCTAAAAAACAGTATTAATGCATTTTTCACTTATTTTAAAAATAATTTTTGACAATGTGTGAAAATTTATTTGAAAATAAATTCTGTTTTTAAATAATTATATAAAATATATATTATGATTAATTATTGATAATTTTTTAAGAATACATTTTTTTTCAATAAATAGTTAATAATACTAGTTTTTTATAAATTTTCTTTTATTTAAAATCATTTACAAACTAAAAAAATATTTTAGGATAGATTAAAAGAAATGAGTTCAATTATATATCAAATAATTCAATTTATGTCATTAGAATCAATTTCAAATTGAAATTTTAAATAAAAACTTTTTATACTTTTGAATATTTTCTCTTTGAAGACTCGCCATCTCAACATGTCTAGAATATTTATTTTATATTAAATTCATCCACTTATGTGAATGGAATATGAAAATTTTAATTTCATATTTTGAATCAGTATAATTTACATTATATAATAAATTTAACTCAATTCTTAACAATAATGAATTTTAAAAATAGTAAAAAAATATTTATCATGGTTAAGATCAAAATGGGTTTACCATAGGGTTGAATTAAACATATAAGGTTTAAAATGACACAAAAATTTTCCAAAACTCTTTATATGGACATGTTTCTAACATATCACTCCTATTTTCAATAATTACCTATTTTGGATCCTTGATTAATAAAAAAAATTCACTACACCTTTTTTTCAAAATATTTCAAGTGTTCCACTTACCTAACTTATAAATGGTCATGCATTATATCATATTCACACTTCCAGAACCCTTTGTGTCAACCAATACATTCACAAATAACATCCTTAATTCACTTCCCTCATCTTTGAGAATATAGTATTTTCATTTATCTATCATCCTAAGCATCACAACTACTAAATTAGTCTATTGATATGGTTTGAAGCTGTGGAAATAGGGACAAAATCGTGAATATCATTTCCATTTTAATAGGGTCTAAATACATACATAGTTTAAACCAAATAAATATCCATATATTTATATGGTTTAAACTGTGTAATTATCTAGATATGTCCATAGTTAAAACCTGGCTATTAATGCTTATTGCTACAATTTAAATCATGGCAATAGCTAGATACAAAAATGATTAAACTGTGGATATTAAATCTCTCTAACATAGTTTAAAATATGCTAGTAGGCCATATATTCCCATGTTTTAAACCATGAAAATATTCTTATATATTCAAGGTTAAAATTAGGATATTAGATCCTTATTCCATGACTCAAACTGTGTAAGTATACCATCTATTAGCACAGA
The DNA here is from genome assembly GCA_963277665.1 of Viscum album. Lineage (NCBI taxonomy): Eukaryota > Viridiplantae > Streptophyta > Magnoliopsida > Santalales > Viscaceae > Viscum > Viscum album. The sequence goes on along the minus strand of OY728133.1, from coordinate 1,899,314,513 downwards.
TTAATTTATGTCACAATAGTAACCCAATTTCTGACAACACACCCCATTCAACATTCCAAATACACCACATGAAACATCCAATTTCCACAAAAATACAAATATAGATGAAAAAAACTAATACGTATAAAATTTACATTTTATAAATAAAATTATAAATATATAAATATAAAAGCTGTCAATAATATCACTCGACAATGTCATATATATTTTCATCAACGTCGGTAAGGATATCGACATCATCGATGTATTTGTGACCACTACCAGTATCCCCTACATCATCATTAGAATCTTCACCACCATTATCATTATATTCAACAACCTCATTTCTATACCCATAAATTGAGAGAAAACTTCATACACATCCATCCACGGTTGTTGCACCCTCCTCAACTAGGACCAGATGTAAAAGATTTTTTGGTCCAAATGTAACTAATTCATTTAAAAAAATATCTTCAAGAGAATAATATAAATTGGTTTACCATTTTAACATCTTATCAAATATATAAATATTATAAACCACTAATGTTACTTATAAAATATAAACAAACAATAAAATTAATTGAGTGCAACCAATTCAATGTTATAAAATGGGTATGAGGCTTATGCATGAGTATCATTAATTTTTTCATGATTGATCGATCTTTGGTTATGGGGTCATACATTTATATATCAATTTCACCTTATAACATAGGTTATGTGGACTTGGTAAGCCTTTGGGTTGTTTTGAATAAATCTTATTGGGTTCTTTAATATCCCTTGTATGTGAATATAAGTGCACATAAATATTTTTCTATTATTGTTTCATTAAAGGTGCAAGTATGTTGGGTTTATTAATGGTGTATTAGATAATTATTTTACCATAGATAATTAAGAATATATGTTTAAAATGATTTAATTGATATTATTTGTTTGTGCTGATTCTATTCTTTTATTATGAACTGATTGACCAATGATTTGTATATATAGTACATGTTATGTATATATATATATATATATTATGGTACGTCGTATATTTATTACATTCATGGTTTCATATCTAGTTCATTCACATTCATTTTATTAATAAAGGTAAACCATCCCCTCATCGTATTAGTGTAACCCTTGACTATAGATTCCATCCATTGGTGATAGATGTACATACCTAAGGCCATGTAATATTCTACATTAAAATTGGGTTAAGGTCTTATGATCTAGTTCTTGTTAGGGATTTATAGAAGATATGCATATCTTGTTAAAATCCCCCCCCTTGTGTTGTAACAAGTTTTATTGGATGTAATTATGTGGATTCCATCAATAATTTAAATGAGTGTTAGTAGATATAATGCATACCATTTGACCAACAAAATAATGATCTAATAAAAGAAAAAGGATTTCATTTTTACCCACTAAGGGTTTCCTTCTCTATAGGAGAAACTTCTATTTATCTATCCGTCCATGATAATAATTTCGGGTGGTAGCCTTTATTGATAAGATTTATTAATCATATGATTCACTTTAGAAAAAAATGAGTTCGAAAAAATACCTAAGGAGATAGAATTTAAAAAGTATTTTTTTTTAAAACTACACTGAGCCATCATGGCCAGGTCTAGGATGCTAGGAACGGGATGAATGTAGAGGTGGTATTCATTTATTCTTAGATTGTAATCCACTATTCCATATAAAAATATATGTTTCACACTAATAGAGGATGGACATCATGAATCATCCAGACACGTGTAGAAAGATCCATTAAGTTAAAAGGGTACTGAATAATAAGAACCAAACAAAGAGAAACAGGGAGAAACTTTACAATAATGTTATAAATACCTACCTTGAGAAAATTAATTTAATTTTTATGTCGAATTTATGATATCTAAGTTTTATTTATCCTAGATATTATTGACAATAAAAGTGGTAATGTATGCGAAAACCAGTACGTATTCCTAGTTAGAAAACATGGTGATACTGAAAGGGTTATTTTATGGATTAGTTTTTTATATAATTATAATGTTGGTTTAATAGAAGTATATTACATTATGATCAATGTAATGATGATATATTGTTTTATGCATCTTTAGTTAAATTATTTACTTGAATTCGTGGATAAGTAACATATCTAACTCAATAATAACATCATATCTATTTACTGTATCGATATTAGTAGTGTAAGTTTAGGTTATTTTTTTAAATTATTTACCTATGATCATTAGTAAGGTGATTACAACCAGGTTGTGTCCTATTGGTAGTCTTATATATTTTGAAAACAAATTTAGGTTTATACATGGGATAAGTGTTTTTGATTATTTATATACAACCTGTGAATGTGTATGTATTCTATAGAGGATGTATAAATATGGGACTCACCGTAAAAATAATATTTTTTAATATAGATTCTCTAAAATATTTATTATTTTCCTCCATTTTATTCTATGAACCTCCCCGTAAGACATAATATCATGAGAATTATATAAGTGATGTAAAATTTTAAAAAATATAACAAAAAACTAAATAATTATAAATATGATAATAAAATAAATATTATTTTTGAAAAAAATTACATCTTCCATTGTGTTTATTTTTATTAATTTTTTTACTTCGAAAATTAAAACATTACGCAACAATAGAAGCCACTACTTTAAATTTCAAACTAAGATAAATAATTTCTTTCATTTATCTTTATGGATTTTATTATTAGTTATAAATAATAACAACATCATATTATATTTTCATTTATTACCTACAAATAAATATTTTGTACAAATTTTTAGGATATATAAGGCATGTGAAAATGGATAAAAATTCAAAACAAAATTCTTATAAGGATAAATCTAATATCCTTTCTATTTCAGTTAATTTTTCTTATCAATTATGATATCCATTTCAGAAATATTAACCATATTCAAGTATGAATGACCAAATAATTTTCAATTTTTATAATACATTTCAGGGATGTGAGACTAAAATAAAAATCTCTTAAATATAGTTTGGGAATTAAATGGTCTTATATTGAAATATTTTATATGATATGATAATGAATGGAATGTGGTTTTTTACATGAAATTAAATAATTCACGATGGTTTTTTTTCATAAAAAATTTAATTTCAACAAACTTTGGTGATTGTATAAAATGCTTGAGACCATGTATCACATATGATTGTGTCTCATAATTTAGGCGCCAAGGTGTTACAAAATTGTAATAGATCATAAAAGGCATGGAGAATAATATATAAGAGACTCTAAAATCATCCATAAAAATCTAAAACTAAACTATTTTACAATATCTAAAAACTATGTTTCCAAGGTAAATGAGTGGTTTTTTAACTCAAATAAATCTTTTAATTCTGTGTTACGAAAATATCAGTTCAAATAAAATTGTGGTCATGTATCATAGAATATATTGAATATACCGAATCATATGATTTGGTTTTAATAAGAAAAAGTATTTATTATTTCATTAATATTAATTTTATATAAATTTTCTACTTTATTATTTCAATGTTTTTTTTTCTAAAATGAATAATTTTTGGGTGACTTTATTATACCGTTTGGATGATTGGTCTTGATTGAAATTTTCCTAAAAAAGATGACACTACCTAGTCATTATTTTGAATGTTAGTTTTTATGATGATGAATTCTATATGAATTATGTGTTTTTGATGTGAATTATTTTATATTTTTCAAAAAATACTAATTAGGAGACTTTAAGTTTGCTAAGGGGGAGGGAATGAGAAGTTGAGCATGAACATATATACCCTTATATTTTAGGGGAATCGTGTTGGATATCTGGGATTTAATAGTTATATTAATTACTACATAACTGGGAAATAATGATTAGATGATTACATTTATGTACTAGAACAATCTGTTACTTATAGGTATTGTGGGTAATAAGAAGGATTGGTATTTAATAATGAAAATATTTTGTATCTTAATGTTTCTATAGGACATAAAGACCTCAATATATGGTTTTTTCAACTAAACATTCTACATATGTTGTGGGGAAAAGTGATTGAGAATTAATGGAAGGATAAAAATATTATTTGAAGTGATTATAGTTGATCTTAAATGACTAAAACTTCCCAAATGATCTTAATCAATCTATATCATAATAGATCATAGATTTTGAGTATAAAAAACTATCAGCAATTGAGTATGAATCTATATTCATTAAGTTGGTAAGTGTGTATCAAATCATATGATTAATATAATGGATAAAGAGTGAAGATTTTAATGAATCCAAGGACAATGATGTGATAATGTATTTTTCTTATGATGTTTCCATCATATATATTTTTTGTTAGTATAATTTCTTTGGAAAATGAATATTTTACTGGAACATGGATGGTGAGATCTTTACTTCCTCATTCTGGTGGAGGGAAGACTTCATATAGTAGGTAGAAGATGATGTAAAAGAACCTCACTGAGGAATAATTTTAGATTTCATATTAGCATTCTAAGGTAAGAGGATGAATGTAGTGTATTTAGTATAAGGATTTGGGAAAACCAAATTACTTTTTCCAAAATCCCTCACGAACATGTCCAAGATGTGAGAATATTAGATATCTTAAAAAAATATTGAGAGAGGTTTACATCCTTGAGATATGGTGGTGAATCTGACTATGTGAAGGGATTAATATATAAGATAAGTGTATATAGATAGAATTATTTAGGTTCACATAGTTTACTGAGAATACATTGTTATAATTAGATGTTAATTTATGTCAAAAAAAATATACTCACATTTTAAACCATCTATAAAGTGTAAGTTTCTTGGGTGTTGTAAACTATAAAACATTAGTGTACAAAATAGTATAAAATGAAAACCCCCAACATCAAATAGTAATATTGAATGTTATTAAATGTTATTGAACTAAAAAATTATAATTATAAAAAAGAAAATTTTAAAAATAGTTTATAGAGATTCAGATAAAAATATGAATCTTCTAGAAAAGTATATTATAACATAGTAGTTCTAATTCATAATAAATCTCCACTTTTATCCAGAAGTGTTAAAATTATCATTAATTGGATCCACGGTATAAAATCTCCATATAAGGATCATCATTGATATCAATTATACAAGGAAACATGTTTCAAACCTGGAACATCCTCAATAAGAAATCAATAGTATATTTCCCTATCCATTAGCTTCTATTTAATATGTAGGATTAATATAAAGATTATCGGTAGCCTTCTTTATGCTACAATGTTTAGAAGCTGCATATTCCACACCTAGTATCTCTTAAATCACTATGATTAGAATAAATAATTATATATAGATAAAAATTATCTTTTATAAAAAATTCTTCACACATTAGAAGATCGTAGTAATCGCATTGAAAAAACAATAATAATATATACTGAAAGCAATAAGATGATTTAAATCATAACAATTGAAATTATCACAACACTATTCTATATATCTTCCATTCTTTGAAGCTTGGTAAGATTTATAGATGATGTTGTAACAAAGTTAAAATGGTAGTGTCTAAGATAATCATGTTCAGTTATTAAAGAATCGTTATCATCAAAATTAATCTGTTGGATTTTTTAAAATGACATCATAACTCTTTAGAAATTATATAGATCATTTAGTTCACCGAAACATATAATTTTTTATTTAAACCTACATATAGAGAGAAATTATAAGACCCTCATGTTATTATAACCTCAGAATAATTTATATTGTTATTTACAACAAAAATACTAGAAATTAGTCATTATACTCAACTATCTCCCCATTTTGACAATCAGTAGACAAAAAATAAAAATAAAGACAATATAAGTATTTTTACAATTAAATGTAAAAACTCATTATACTATTAGATGGAATTTAACTTGACTATATAATTTGAATAATACCTAATTCTAAATTAAGTGAATTATAGAAAAAAAACATAATAAACCATATGTAATGAAAAGAAAACCTAACTAATTCACCAACGTATACCTCACATCTCTCATATCTCTCCTCCTTTTTGATTTCCCAAAAGTGAAAAATAGAAATGAATGAAATTAAAGATCAAGGATGTTTTAAAGTGTTAAGAGGGAAATGATGTAAAGAATAAAACTCCATGTTCGTTTATAGAAACGTACTATCATTTTATATATACAATGAATGATTGTAATGGATTAATCCACTTACTCTAATACCATCCTATAGCATATTAATTTTTTCATACAATATTCTTCTAGATTGTAGATCTCATTATTTATCTTTCATAACTCATGAATTTTATCCCTTTTCATAAATCACCCTGATAAAATAATTTCATCTATATAAGATCACTTATAAACCATTTTTAAAAACATAAAACAATGTATCTTCTTGAATCTATAAGATCCAAAACCATTCATACAATTTTGGGATTATTAATTAATAACTACAATAAAATTATTTATAATAAAAACCAAGGAGTTTTGCAAAAAATGAAGAATATGAATATAGAAGACTATAATAACCTCTATATAGGTGTAATATTTTTATTATAATTGTAAAGTGGAGATAATATATATTATTTCAATCATAAGTAATGAGTATTAATATAAATCATACACCATTTAGTATATCAATGATAATTTTTCATATTATGTGATATAATTTATATTAACCTCTATGTATGTGTAATATATACATCTCACATAGACAAATTATAATAGATACTACATTTATTATAAAATATTTATAAATTTACAGGTATAAAAACCATTACATATAGTCTCTAATGTATATAATACATGAAGAATTAACATTAAAATTATATTCATAATATAATAATATATTTATAATTAATCAAAAATAATCATTATATTTTTTGAGATAGAAAGTACACTTGGTGTGAAATAGAATTGTGTACAATAGTTTTACTATCATGAAGGAAGATGATTTCATCTTGAGGTGTTATGAGTTCAAAATTCTGAAAAAACACTACATAAGTGAAGACACAAATAATATGATAATTAACATGCATTTTAGGTACTAGATAAATGTTTATGATATATAATTTTCTTTAGAGATTATATAGAAAATTTTAAAGATCTAATGAATATGGATGTTTCAATAACTCATATGTTTTTTAGAAGAATTTTGAAATTATAGTGGAAATATAATATTTTTGTGAAATTATGTAGATTAATCTAAATTTTATTAATTTAAAATTAATTATAGCAAAAAAAATTAAAAAATAACAATAGAAACAATGTAAAATTATAGACGGTAACATAATCCTAATAGTATAAAAATAGAACACGGGGAAAGAACAATGTTAAATGAATGGAAGTGTCAAAACCATCTTTAGATCAAAATAACATTTAGAAAGAAATTTATATAATGGAGAGATTGTTCATTAATTGTTGTTTGAACTTATGGTTGAAAAATTTACTTTTTAGAGAATTTTTTATATTGGTCTAAACTATATATAATTAAATTCTATCATAGAATATAGAGTTATAATAAAGAAAGATAGGTATAATTAGAGCCGTGTATCATAGGTTACACATTTCACCAAATTAGTTAATGAATTGTATATGTAAATAATATATATGAGGAGGGAAATATGGGAGGAGGATAAATTTTATAGAAATAGAAAAATTAATTGTAATATAGGAGGTTAGAAATAATAAGATAATTGGCAATTTGAATACAAAAATCCTAAAATAAAAAAAAGAACAAGAAAACCCATTAGATGTTAATAATCTGAAATATATTAGTCTATGAGAATGTAGTGGTCTATAATGTGGCTAATATAATTTTAAATTTTATAAATACCTAAAATAGTTATAATAGTAGTCATTCAATCATGAAGTTCACATATATTTAACGTATAATACTAAATTACAGTCAAAATATTTTATGATCAGTAGACATATTGTGCGACCTTCTTAATCATCTAGGAAATCTATCTTCTATGGAAGTGGCATTGAAATTGAAATTATTATATGAAAAGTTTTTATGGTTTCAAAAGTTGTGCAACATAATTATCATATTCATCAATGTGAATATATAACATATTATGAAATAACAAAACTAAAAAGTATTTGTAATGTATATTGTGAATGCTAAAGTCAATATACCATGTATTTGAAAAACTCAGTTAAGTAAAGTAATCATGCCCTATGTTTAAAAATATATTGGAAATCATTCCCCCATTACCATATTCATTATAAAAAAATTTCCTTGTATTTATAAAATCATTTAAAGCATAAAAATCTTACACTTTGATAAAACAAGTTATCAATATCCCATATTTCAGTGCAAAGATAATTACCAACTGTTACCCAGTTATTCTTCCTATGTAACCATTTAAATATTCATTTCTAACATAATTACATAGAAATTCCGAATGTACCTCACACCTTAACAAACCTGGTAAAGGAACACCCCAAATTTTGGGACAACATACATTAGATGTGATTTATTCATTAAAATCATAACCATATTCGTCGAAAATATTTTCCTATAATTTATCAAACCAGTAAATCTAGAAAAAAGTTAAATTATGGGGGTTATTATTAATTTTAGACATCAATTATTATATAAAATAATATAATTCGAGGTACTTTTACACATAGTAGGGAGAGATTATCCATTAACATACCTTCAAGACATATACATGATTAAAAAAATTCCAGTCCAATCCTATTTTGTGTTTAACGTAAACATAATTAATGATATTGCATATATATTTAACAAATGAGACTATATAAATCTACAAAAATAGTATATATATTTTAAGGAAAATAATTTCATGCATATTGAATATAAACTACACTTTTGGTATATAATAATTCATAAATAAGGAAATTGGATTAAACATAAGAAATCCATAGTTATATGAATATAAATTTCAATATATAATATTATGTAAACATAAAAGTGATTTTAATGTTAGTACATGACAATGCTATTTAAATTTCAATATAAACATTCTTGAAAAGTGTTGTTTAGATGGTGATATAACTAAGAATATAAATTGAAACGTCCATAAAATATAAAATGTAATACAAATTGAAATATAAAATATGATATAAAGGACAATATAAACCAAAATTAGATATCACGATAATGCACGAAAAATCAAATTTTATCATATACTATAAAATGACATGTTTATTAATATAAACATTAGTATAAATTGTATACACAAAATGTAGTTAATGAAAAGATCGAAACATCAGGTATATTAAGTGATAGAAATTACATTTATAATAATTATAAACTAAAAATTCATGTAGATATATCATGAATATGTTGAAAATAACTCTCCATGTATATTAAATAAATTAAACTATTGTAATATTAAATATAAAATACAATTTTAGTTCATGATACATCACAGAGAAAGAAAATATTTTGTACACAAAATATTTTCATATGTAAATCATTACGGAAAAACATTATGATCATAGTCCTCAAATAAATAATTTACATCAAAAAGGAACATGATTAAATACTGAAAACTTCCTACATCAATTCCCTTATGGTCCCCAAAATAACAACCTTTCGTTATGTCTTCTCCAATATGTAACAAGTTAATCACTTATATTTAAAACTATTAGATATAAGAAACTATAAAATGAATGCAATAATTCTACAGGTAAATTGAGGAGGCATGGGAATAGAACCAACATTGTCTAAACTGAAAATGAAATTTATTAATACCTATAAATTATTGGATGATGGATCGAGTAAATAAAAAATATTTTCATTGTATATTTCCCAAAATGAACACTTGCGGATAAGTTTTCAGTTTTACCTCACATTAAGCTTTCTTTTTATTTCACATTAATAATAAAATGTGTATTAAAAATATGATCAACTACTAATAAAATTCATTTGATTGATTTTAATTTTAAAAGGAACATAACATTTAAATTCATAAAAATAAGTATTCAAAGTCTATAGATGTTATTACATAGAATGCACTGTGAATTTTACTTCCTCTATCAATATCTCCCAACATCATGTAAGTATTACCAATTCCGGTATATATATTCACAATACATTTTAGGTGGGTTCTAATGAACATGAAAACTATAACAAAAAATTGTAAATGATTGAAATACTATTGTGAAGTGATGAAAAAACAATATTAATATGTTTTTGTTCTCTATGAACACATCATAAACTAAAAAAAGTTTATACCAATTGATGAAAATTCTATAATAACGATAGGAATAAATATTATAAAATTATAATTTAGTAATATAATAATATGTCCATATAAAAACATGCAACTATTATAGGTTCTAATGAAATTATTCACCATTGAAAATTAAAAAACTTGAAATAGGTTCTTCTATCAATGTAGTGTTATGATTAAGTTTGTGATACCAAAAATATCATTTAAAAATAGATATTAATAGAGGACAAATATAAATGTTCTACTTTTTTATAGAAAGATAAAATTGAATAAAATTTTAATCAGCCATGATTTTAGTGGTGAAACCTAATTCTGGATGCCTTGGACACATAATTTTTTCACAACTATCTTTCCTAACACATCTGTTATGAAATTGTGTAGATAATTTAGAGGCACTGAGAGGATGTATTCTAATTATAACCTTAAATATACATTCAATAATCATGTATGAATGAATCATGTCTGTTCAAAATAATAACATGAATAAACTAAAACAGTTGTTCATTATTTGATTTGGATATTTAATTTCATTATCACACTATAAAATTAAAAATAATTACCAATGAAATCGTCACATTAGTTTATTTTTAATCATTGTGATGGGTGTATTTTCCCTGACTAGGAGCACATTAACCCAATTTATATAAGATTTTGGGAAACATAATCGAGGCATTGGATTTGGAATATGTTAGAAACGTGACAAGTAGATGGAAATTTTAGGGTCCATCGCCAAAATAGATTCATGGTTTCAGAATTTTTGGTCCACTATTGGAAGACAATAATAATCATCATAAGATTTGGTTGACATTCTCACTCAAAAAATGAAGGTTTAGAAATAATTTATGGATGTTCTTTTAAATACCACACTATTTTAGTTGATATAGTGTGATTTATTATAGGCATGATGAGAGGTATATATTCCAAAATATTGTTACAATGTTAAGATTCAAATTCCAATAAACTTATAATTTTTAGAAACCAAAGATGATGATATTAACCAGAAAATTGAAATCATTCTATAAAAATAGATCCTTTTTAAATATAAATCTTGGATTTGATGTAACGAACATAACATAACTGTCACTTTTTTATGAATTTGAATCACCAATGATTTCAGGAAAATCTTCTTTAATGTAGACTTGAAAAGATCAGTTGATCCCTTGATGGGTAGAATCTATGATAATGAGGATTCATGGAAGTCAGACCTTCTTTATATGGCGATTTACACCTTAAAAACTCTAGTTTAATAGGGATTTCATAATCATGATTGATATGAGGTGAAGGTTTGGGGATGGTGGGGTGGCCACATCAAAATCGCATCGAAGTCGTGGCAAAGGAGGAGGATTGTGGGGAGATCAATAAGCCATATCGAAGTTGCATTGGAAGGGAGGTGGGAAAGCCATATATAAGTCATGTTAGTGGTAAGGTTTTATGGATACATCAAAGGGGGAGGGAATTTGGGAGTAGATATGAAGATTCATTGCATGAGAGTATATGCAGAGGTGGGTTCAATCATGATAGGGATATGATGGAGGGCTTGATCGATGATGGGATGAAATTGTATGGGATCCCAGGGTTTTAAATAAATATTTGTGTTAGATATCCTATTTCTATGGTTTTAATAAACTAGGGGAATAGTTTTGAGGAAATATGAAAATTTTCTAGTAGTTTCTTTTGGTTAGACCTAAATAAAGTTGTCCGAAAAAGAGGTAACGCCCATAACAACGAATTTTATTCTATTTCATAATTTGGATAAATAAATTATTATTAAACAATTCTGATATAAATACCATGGTATATTTCATATTCTATGTTTTTATTATATTAATTTCATATCCTAAATATTTCTCCACTTTAATAAAATGGTTTACGAAATTATCATTCGTGTGTACGGTGGACTACCACCTCACGAACCGATGTTATTCGTCTTCCATAACCACCTCTCTTGAATATATATAATTATGGATTTACTGATAATATATTATGTTTATGATATTAATATTCTTCTAGAATTATTATATCACATATACCTTCTTAAATTCTATTTTGTAGTAGTACACCAATGTCAATCCTGTGTGCAGTGGACTACTACCTCATTAAATGATGTGATTTGTTCACACTTTACAATGAAGGTAATAAGGACGGTTTAAATGAACATATGTGATATATATGTCAAAAAAATTATTTTATAATATAAATTGGTTGATTATATTTCCTTCTTTATGTTTGGAAAAAGGAAACAATGTTCATGTATATTTACAACTTATCCTCTCCATTAATGGTGTATTTCATTTTCTATGTATAATTTTTAAAGATAACTCTAAATATATTTATAATGAATATATATTATTTTAATATAATAGTTAAAATTCTATATATTATAAAACAAATATCAAATTAAGTATATAAAACATAAAAAATCAAAACATACACAAAAAACAATGTAATGATTCCTCGAAACGTGAATTCAATATGTAATTATTAATACATGGGTTATTAAATGTCGTAAGTAAAACATATATGGAATGATATAAATATATATGGTTATTTAATATATTACTAATGAACTTATATTTACTATATTGGATTCTCAAACATGTTTGAAGGAATTCAAAACTTTTGGTAAGGTATTTCCATCTCACTTTTTACTTCTGTTAGATACATTCCATATTCACCACCTATTTGTTTTATGTGATGTATATAATACCCATGAATGTATTTTATGGTTATTATAATTAATATTATTTGGATTTATATATACATTTTATGATCTATCATACATGGGTTTTATGGTTCAAATTCTACCAATGTAGTAAGGTATTTTTATCTTAATTTGGATTTTTTGACACTATGATGAGTTATACACCTATATTATTTTATGAGGTGTATATAAATCCCATTTTATTTGTGTTATAATGAATTTATTTCATTATCATGATATTTTATGTTTAATTTAATGTTATTATTTCCTAGGGATTATGATTCTATGTCACCCATGTGGTAAGGATTTTATGATACAATCTCATATTTTATCAAGATTAGTAATGTATATGAATTTGACTATGTAATATTATGATATATCTCTAAATAAACTCATGAATCTTATTATACTCTTTTTATTCAATTAGAATTAATGTTTTACTACCATTTCAATCTCTTTATATAATCTAGAGTTCAAAATAATATTTTTAAGAAAATTCATCTTTATTTATCTCCTCAGTCGAAAACCCTTTTTCTTACAAAATCATTGTTACAAAAATATTATCAAAAATATTTTTAAAATTATTAAAATGAAATATTAAATTCATATTTACCCATGTTTAACTTTTAAAAAAATGTGAAATTAATCTTTATTTCTTTATCCAAATAATTCCCATTTGGATTTTATAAAAATTTTAAAGTGATCTTTTTTAACGTGTAAAACACGAACAAAATTTTAGATCATCATGACCATTAATTTAATTGAATATTACTTTATAGTTTTTCATGGTTATGTTCAATGAAAAATATTTTCAAAATATTTAAGGTTTTAAAAAGTAATTGTCAATTTAGAAAGGATATTTCCCTCAAGAAATGTTTTAAATGTTTTTAATGAGTTTTTATAAGTTCTTAAGGATATTTTCTAAGTAAATGATTTCCATTATGATTTCCTAGTTTTAAATATTAATTTTCAAAGAATTATTATTTTCATAAATAATTTTTTTAAATGATCATAAAAAATCAATATAATATGAAATCCTTTGATTCTAAATATGATTTACAAGGGACATTATTAAATGATACCATTATTATTATTATTTTATAAATGGTTTATGTTTATGATGAAATGATATTTATGAAACCCATTTATCTATAATGGGTTATACAATGATAAAATTCTTATGTAACTCCTTTTCCTAGATTGTGCTATAATGAAATGATGAAATGATTATGAAACATGTCTTCTTCCATATTTGATGATATTATTAAATGTTTATGTACCCAATTTCATTTCATGGGTTATGATATGATGAATATTTATGATCTTGTGGCAGATATATATATGATTTTCATTATGTGATAGATGGGACCAATATATCCCTATAATTCATTAGTTAATGATTAATGTTATAGGTGGTCAAAGGGAACATGAAAGTTTATCAACATCATAAAAGAGGGTACATGGGAGGTTATCCCAATCCATAAAGAGGGTACAGTAGATGTTATCCCATTCCTAAAATAGAGTACACGGGATGTTATCTGAATCCCTCAATAGGGTACATAGGATGATATCCCAATCCCAAATGAGGGTACATGGGAGGTTATCCCAAGATCGAAGTTGGAACACGATTTTTATCACTAGCCTAACATGTTAGAAATGTATCTGTGGGGATTATTGACATAAAATTTTTTATGATTATGAATATACCACAAATTTATGTATTCTTTCAATGTTATGCTCTCATGGATCATGTTCTTTGAATCCCTTCTGATCTGTGTTTGATGAACATCTATTCATTATTCCATGACTCAATATTGTGATCTTTGATATAAATGGAATGGTTTTGGAAAAAAAATTCCCATGTTCTCATACCCTTATGTTCATGTTATGGATACATATCTCCCATGTTTACCCTTATTGAGCATCTAATCTCAACTTTCTTATGTCTCCTTTAGTCAAGTTTTAAATAAAGCTTTTATGTCTGGTATATTTATAAACGGAATTAAGTTGTAGATATATATGTGAGATGTTGAATATATTTCACCAAATTAGTATATTGTTTACCTAGTCTCCAAGGAAACTAAAATATTAGGGTCCTTCAGTGTATGTTTGTCTGATGTATTGAATATTAATATAAGGATATGTCATATCAATGTATTAAAATCTTGGGCTTCTACATATGGTATGAGAGTATCAGTTTACTTAACCTTTATGAAATAGAATGAGAATAATTTATTGTGATCCCTAATGAATATTTCTAAGTATATATCTAGAGATATCTCAAAGGGTAAGTCTAATGATGATTGAAAGTATATGAAAATTTCCTATAATTTTGTTAATGGATAGAGAAAATGAATTCAAAGAAACTATATCCATTTATGGTTTATACAAGTGGATGTGGATCTAGTATAGAGGTACCTAGCAGTAATAACTTAGAAAAGGGTGCATTGGTCAAGACTTGATTGTTACCTAGTACACAATAATGGTTCTTATTGCACACCTAGTTTGAAACTATGAGGCATATGCTTTGGAAATTTAAAAATTCATTACAAATTAACAAAAATTATTTCAATATATTTTGACTTTCAATAACCTAGGATAAACCTAATGATTCATAGATTTAAAATAAGGTATCATGGTTTGGAAATAATATAAGTTATTTGTAATGATTATGTGTTTACTTACTCTGAATATTGTTTCTTACAATATACCTTTTTTTGTATTAAATTGTTGAGCCCTAAATGAACCATGTTAATTCAGAGTTAAATGGGAAATATAATGATTTTACTCTTGATCATCCAAATGTTATTAAAGATAGAAGGAAAATCCAATTGCAATGCCCAAAAAACATTCACATCCCATGAATCAGGATGAAATTCAAAATGAAAAATTAAGGAATAACATTCTATTGAGCCCTCTATGTGTAAATATCCTCTTACCTTCATTGGATCCACTGATCCGCTAGTTTTTGATAAAATAATCAGTACCACAGAAAAGATACTTTCCATTCTCTAGTGCTTGGAACATGAAAAGGTAATTTTGTATGACTATAATTTGGAAGAAAATCAGATAAATGGTATACTCTAATTAAAAATAAAAGGAAACATAATTAAATTTAATCCATTGATTGGGATGACTTAAGTAACTTATTTTTTAATATGTGCATTCACTATATTATTCATATGAAGATAAATAAGATGTTTCTTAATATTCAGAAAAAAAAATGCATTTTTGGTCCCTATGAGGTAAATTTTACAATACATTAAATGATGGATTTTGGTATTATCATTCAACTAAAAATTAAGGATGATAAATTCTTCAGTCACTTAAAACTAAGTCTCTAAATGGAGTTATCCATAAGAGTCCTCATTAGCTATGAAAATATTTTTAGATAAACTATAAATGAAAAATATAAAGGTTGGATTTATGAATCAATATCATGTATTAGATAAGAAGAGAAAAATGGAATTAAAATAAAAATCTAAAAACCATGGAATAAAGATGATGAGTTTTATTTTCTGATTAATGTGTGGGAAGAAACATGGAGGAAATTTCCTTAATATAAGTATTAAATGTTTTAAGTGTGTAAGGGAACGTCATCTGGAAATTGAATGTCGAAGTTATCAAAAGAAGTTAGTTAATGATGAATATATAGATAAATTTTCACAAAAAGAACCACTAACACTCTAGTGTTTATAATTTATAGAGTATTGGTATTATAAAAATAACTTCCATAATCTAAGGGATATTGAGGACGATAAGACACAATAACTTTTGAAGATAAATTACAAAGGGAAATATTATAAAATCACTATGGTCGAATTAAATCATGATAATTAGGGAAAACATATCCTACCCTCCATATTATATAATTTCATCTTTGATTTTGTATGAATGAGACCCATGAAAATTTTATTATTCATCCATTAGTGAAATTTTCTTTGAATTTTATCATTGATTATCTCCCTATACATGTATTTTGGATTAATAAACTAAAATTTTATATTATATTAGTACAAGGTTGAACCCATGATTCCAATCCAAATGATTTTGTATAAGATAATATATTATTTAAGGAATAATTGGTGTGTTATCTTTTATAATATTATATATATCTTTGTAATATTAACTTAAGAGTTATGGATACAATCAATAGTTTTTGATTTTATGTTTGATCATAAGATCAATTCAATTGATGCAACTTTTGAGATTTTGTTGTGATTTTATTTTATCAAGATTAAGGTTATTTAAATAGTTATTTATTGCAATACAACCCTTTGGTATTTTATATGTTTTAGTGAAAAAGTTATTTTAGTAGCAATACCTTTACACTGTGTGGACATATTATTAATGGTAACGGAATACTTTTGGGTTTATCTTATCTTTTATGTTGATTTAATTATAAGTTATAGTCGATTAAATTATTAATCCATCACACTTTTTTGATATCAGAGAAGTGTTATTTCTGGATCTTCTCACCAGAATATACATTATGTAATTGTTTATATTATATGGAGTAACACATTATATTGTATTTTATCAGGATATGATGTTTAACTATATGTTTTGATTAATTCTTTATCATGATCTTGATATAAAGTTCAGGTTTATCACTGTTTATCATCCTAAGACAGATGTTCAGTATGAGAAAAAAATTCAAACCCTAGAGGATATGATAAGATCTTATTCTATGTATTTCAAATGTGATTGTTATCAAAACCATCCTCAAATTGAGTTTTAATAAATTAATATATTGCACTCAAGAATTCATATGGATCATTAAAATTAAGTTTATAGAAATAAGTATAGAAATTTAACATACTAGAATAAATCATTAGAATGAAATATATTGGGGCCTAAGATAGTTTATTAAAAGAGAGGAAAGTTTAAATATATCAAAAACATGTAACGGAAATGTTTAAAAAATTTAATCGAGATAATTATTGATGTGATCTATAATTTGAAGTTGGTGAGAAGGTATTTCTATTTATTTATCTATGTAATAATGAAGGTAAAATTAACACTTAGGTATATCGGTCCCTTTAAAATTTATGATCATATTGGGAAATTAATGTATCATTTTGTGCTTCCACCAAACCATTATCATGTTCATCATGTGTTCCATGTATATCAACCAAATAATTATATACCTGATCTATCACATATACTTAACATAGAGGTCATACCACTAGAGAATGATCTCTCTAACTAGGAACAACAAGTAGATATTTTAGATTGAATTGAGAATTTTCTATGAAACAAGACCACGCACCATGTCAAAGTTTTTTGGTGAAAGCAATAGCTTAAAGAAAATTTGGGGGGCCTTTTATATAAGGTGGTATAAGTATCTTCAATCATTGGTAATAAAGTGAACAATTTGAGGGAGAAATTCATTTTATGTGGGGTAGAATTTAACTTGTTGAGATTTTGGGATATTATTAAAAATAAATTTAAATTTTTTAATATTTTAAATTACACAAAAAACCTATTTTATCTTGAATTACACTCAAAACCATGTTCAAAATTCATTACATGTTACACGAATATTCCATTTTGTCACACAAAACCATGACATACTATAAAAATATTATAAGGTAATATAATATTTATGACCAAGTCATTGGAATTGAGGATATGAATAAGAATAAATAAATATTAAGAAAATATATACATTACAAATGTATATAAAATGAATTATTTCATGAAAAAATAATTATAAATGAAAATATGATAATTAGAAATAAATAAATTTAATAAAAAACATTTTTATGTGAAAAACCATGTTTTACATAAAAAAATTTAAAAATCATTCTTTATTTAATGATTTTACTTAAATTTTTGTATTATATTTTCAATAATAAATTAAAATTTAATTGTTTTATATAAGAGTGAAAAATAAATCAAATTTTATACTTTGAAAATATATTTATCATAAAAGAAGTTTTATCACTTTTTTGCAGTTATTTTAAAAATAATTTTTAACAATTTTATAAAATTTATTTGGAATTATAAAATTAACTTTAAAATCATAATTTTAAATTTTTTTAGGGTAAATTTATTTATAATTTTCTAATAATATAAATTTTTCAATGAATAATGAAAAATACTGATTTTTATTACGAATTGTCATTTCATTTAAATATTTTAAAAAAGTAAAAGAAATTAATATAGTTTTAATAAAAAAAATTAGTTCCATTTTAAATATAATAATAATATTTTGTTCCTTGGATTCAATTTCACATTGAATTTTTATAAAAATGTTCTTTAATCCTCTGAATATTTTCTCTTTGAAAACTCAATATCTCATCGCATCTCTAGGATTTATTTTAACATAAATTTTTCCAATTATGTGATTAGAATTTGGAAAATTGTATTACATATTTTTAATAATTATAATTTAGATTATCTAATAATTTAAATATAATTTTTATCATAATAAATTGAAAAAATAGTAAAAAATCATTTATCCTTGTTATGATAAAAATCGGTTAATTTAGTGGTTAAACTAAAAAGATAAGGGATAAAAATGACCCAAACAATTTCCAAGACTAATTTCATGGCCATATGTTTACCTTTTATCTTTTATTTTTGATAAATTTCAATTTTGGAGCCTTTTGGCATGATAAAAATGTGGGTACACTTTTCTCTTCTTAAGAAATTACTAGTGTGCCACTCACCACACTTATAAAAGACCACCCTTTATCCTATCCTCTTCACACTTCCAAAACCCTTAATATTATACAATACCATCCCAAATAAAATACTTAATTCACTCATCTCATCCTATAATCCTTATTTTTTCATAGATTCATCCTAATAAATATTTTGGTTTAAACCAAAAAAAGTTGTCTGAAGAAGAGGTAACACCGTAAATCGAGCATTTTATTTTATTACATACATAAAAAAATTAAACTATTACTTAAACATGATTATATAATATGATTAGTGTCTAAAATATAACAAAATATTATTATGTCAATTCAATAACTTAAATCCTTATCCTATTTTATAAATTTTTTTATGAAATCATTATTTGTGTGTAAGGTGGACTCTTACCCTTCAAACTGATGTAAATTTTTTTCCCTCTACACTTATAATGAATGGATATAATGATGGAATTATTGTTTATATAATATATTTAGGGTATTATTATTCTTAAATAATAATTATATCACATATAACTTCATAATTTCCGTTCTTTTGGAATATGATAATTCCACTCATGTGTGTGGCAGACTACCGCCACACAAAGCGATGTGATTCCTTCACACATTACATGGAAGGTAAGAAGAGTGGTTTTAGTGAAAATATGTGATATATATGAAATAAAAAAATATTATATAATTATAATATATTATTTACCTTTATTTCTTTATTTCCATTGGGAAAATGGAAATATCATTCATGCGTACGTATGACCTACCGTCTCCAATAACAGTGTATTTCATTTTCTATTTATAAATTTTATAGATTACTCTATATATATTTATAAAAAATATATATTATATTTATATCATGGTTAATATTATTTAGATTATATAACCATTATCAATGTTAGAGGACCAAAAAAACATAACATGCATTGAAAACAAAGCACTTACTGCCCGAATCCTGACTTTACCATTAAATTGTTAGAAAATGGGTGAAAAATGTCATAAATAAATCATATATGGAATGATATATATATATATATATTAATAATAATATTATATTTATAATATATTAGGTTTGAACATGTACGAATGATGGCGAGACTTATGGTAAGGGATTTACATCACACATTTTAATTATGTAAAACACATGACATATTCAAAAAATATTTATTTTATATGATCTATTTACTGAAAATGAATTAATTTTATTATTCTTATGTTTTAAATTATTGTGATTTGAATATTAATTAAATGATCTATATTTTACGGGGTTTATGATTCAAATGTTACCAAAACGGTAAGACATTTTTGTCACAATTTTTCTTTCTTTGAGATATACGTTTTTTATAAACCTATATAATTTTAGGAGTTGTATATAAAAAGCCTTTTACATATATTATAATTAATATATTTCATTTCCATGACATATTAATTTTAAATTAATTTTATTTTTATGGGGGGATTACGATACAAATTCACCAAAGTGGTATGGGTTTTATGCTTCTGTATCATCGTTTATCAAGATTATTTATGTTTATACTTATAATGAATGAATATTTGATTACTTATCTCAAAAAATACATTAATTTCCATATATTTTGTTTATTTCATAAGAATTCATGTTTTTTCTTCATTCTTCACTTTATGTACTCAATATTTCAAAAGATTATTTTTTATAAAAATCTTATTTATTTCTCTCTTTATCAAAATAATCATTTTATTCCAAAAAATGTTTTATAAAAAAGTTTTAAAAATCTTTTGAAAATTATAAAAATGATTTATTAAAGACATATTTACCCTTGTATTAATGTTGACAAATTTTTTATAAATTAATCTTCACGTCACTTTCCCAATAATTCCCATTTGTATTTTATCAAAAACACAAAGGAAATAATTTTTCAATGTTCAAGACATGAATGGAATTTACCAACACAACAACCATTATTTTATTTCAATATTACATTATAATTTTTCATTGTTATATTCAAATAAAAATATTTTCAAAATGTTTCATGCATTAAAAAGTTTTTTTTCAGGTGGAAATGATTTTTTCCTGAAGAAAATTCTTTAATGAATTTTATATATTCTATTATAATGTTTTAGGGTTGTTTTCAAAGAAAATAATTTCCATAACATTTTTTGAAATTTTAGTTTTAAAATTTTATTTTCAAATAAAATTTATTTTCATCATGAAATGTTTTGAACGATCTTTCAAAATAATTTTCATTAAAGATGACATCCTTCGATGCTACTTATGCTTTATCGGGGATATGATCCAAGTATACCAATATTATTTGTTCTATAGTTTGTTTTTTATGTTTAAAAGATATTTATGAAACCCATTTCTCTTCCATGTGTTATACAATGATAAAATTCCTTTGATACATGCCTCTTTTCAGGGGTAATACTCTAATAAAAAATGAAATGATTATGGAACCCATCTCTTGTCCACAAGTTGTGATATGATGAAATAGTTATGAAAGAGATTTTATTTCATGGGTTATGATATGATTAATGTTATATCATGTTGTGTAAACATGTGATTTTAATTATGTGACAGGTGGGACCTTTGTCTCCCTCTAATTCATTGGGTGATGATTTATATTATATTTTCCCAAATTATACACAGGAGGTTATCCCAATCTCAATAGAGGGTACATGGGAGGTTATCCCACGACTGAAAGAGGAACAACTTGAATTAGAGGTTTTTGAGAGGGGCTATTTGCGATGGGATCCCGTCGCAAATAGGCTTTAGCGATGAGGCCCCGTCGCAAATAGCCCGTTGCAGAAAACAACATCATAAATACTATTATATCTGATGGGCCCATCACAAGAAATAGTATATTTTATGGAATGGTTTCCCATCACAAATAAGTCATTGATTATATTAATTATATATAAATAAACATTTTTTTACGAGCCTGTTGCAAATAATTTTATTAAAAATTTATATGTAAACTATTTGTGACGGGAGCCCATCGCAAAAGGTACCGTCACAAAAACGAAACATAATAAAAAATAATATATTTAATAAAATTATGAATAATGAAAAAATTATATTAATATTATTAATATTATAAAAAAATAAAATATATTAAAATTATAAATATTCTAAAAAACTTTTTAAAAAAAATTATCATAAATTATTATTATTATTATTATTATTAATAAAATAAATTAACATTAAAAAATATAATATTAAAAAATATAATTAATAAAATTTTAATTAATTATAAATTAATGGTAATATTCTTAAAATAATAAAAATATAAATAATTATTAAAATTGTATATATTTACAAAAATAATATTAAAAAATTATAATTTATTATTATTATTTTTAGTAAAATAAACAAATAATAAAAAAATTTAATAATAATAATAAATATTAAAATATTAAAATTAAAATAACAAATTCAATTATTCAATATTTGCATCAATATAAAAGACATAAATTGTAAATAGTTCATATTATGACAAATCATGAATTAAAATGTTTTTAACATACGAGAATGAATATGTGTAACACCGAGCAGATTCTTTATTGTGATTTCTGTGTGAGAATGCTGCAAGTAAATGATTCGTCAGACAAAAGACCCCCCTTTACATCGATGAATCATCCTCTTGCAACTGTCACCGCCTGAACACATTATGAAAAATTTTGTCCTACGAATGCATATTCAAACTTGTGCATACAATATTGGATATGCATATGTAGAAGCATAATTTTCATAATGTTTTGAGTCGGTGAAAGTTGAAAGGAGAATAGTCATCAAGAAAAAGGATTGTCGTCAATCCACTAGAAATTGTGCCAACTTATTACGAGTTAATAAAATTTATTATATTTGATTTTCATTCTAATTTTCCATAATTTTTTTATTGTTACTAATTATTCCTAATTGTTTGTAATTATTTATAATTATTACTAATTATTACTAATTGTTACTAACTGTTAATAATTATTACTAATTATTAGAAATTATTTCTAATTATTACTAATTATTACTATTTATTACTAATTATTTCTAATTATAACTATTTATTACTATTTATTAATATTTATTACTATTTATTAATATTTATTACTAATTACTAGTAATTATTAATAATTATTACTATTTATTACTATTTATTAGTATTTATTACTATTTATTATAATTTTTTAGTATTTATTACTATTTATTACTATTTATAACTATTTATTACTATTAATTACTATTTATTTCAATTTATTACTAATTATTCCAATTTATTCTTAATTATTCCTAATTTTTCCTATTTATTACTAATAATTCCTATTTAGTCCTAATTATTCCTAATTATTCTTAATTATTCATAATTATACAAAATTATTCTAATTTATTAAATGTTATTCTTATTTATTACTAATAATTCCTATTTATTAATAATTGTTCTTATTTATTACTAAGTATTCCTAATTATTCCTAATTATTCTTAATTATTCCTATTTATTCCTATTTATTACAAATTAGTCCTATTTATTACTAATTATTCCTATTAATTACTAACTATTCCAATTTATTACTAATTATTCTTATTTATTACTAATTATTCATATTTATTACAAGTTAGCCATAATTATTACTAATTACACGTAATAAATACTATTTTCTTGTAATTTTTACTAATTACCCGTTATTATTACTAATTAAAACATAACTATTAATAATTAGCATTATTTGATATTAATAATTAGAATAACAACTACTAATTACTAATTAGAATTAATTATTTATATACAACACAAATTTTCGTTATAATTTATTAATTATGACTAATTATTAATTATTACTCATTATTGCTAATTATTAAAAATTGGTACTAATAATTTCAATTAATTATTTCTTCTAAATTCTGATAACAAAACAATATAAATCTATTATAATTACAACTAATCAACAATAATTAAAAATAACATTAAAAAATGAAATAAATAATAAATTGAATAAAATATAAATATTTTTAAACGTGATCTCATATTGATCTAAACGACTTCACATCTTCTCGGCAAAGAAAAACGAACTCAGAGAAATTCTCACTCAAAAAATAGATTTTAGAGAGAGATAAGATATAATAATTAGGGTGAAGAGATATAAAAATAGAAGGGGTATATATAGGTTAGATTAGTTGCGACGAGACTATTTGTGACGAGATACCTGTCACAAATAGTTCTATTTGTGATGGGTTCCTTTGCAAATACCTTTTCCTTCATTAAATGTTGTTGACAGTAAAAAAGGTATTTGCGATGGATCCCACCACCAAAAGTGTCCTAATGACATACTTTTTGCGATGAGACAACATCTTGTCGCAATAATCCCACGTACCGCCGCCAATATTTTCGACGGGACCATTGTGATGTGACCCGTCGCAATTACCCTCCGACCGAAGCACTATTTGAGACGAGGATATCTTCCTGACGCACTATTTGCAAAGAGGATATTTTCCCATCAAAAATAACCATCCCGTGCTTCGGCGCGCAAACCGTGCCAAAGCGCGCATTACCTTTTGCGATGTGACCTCAAATCCCTACGCAAATAACCTTTGGGATGTAATATTTGCGATGGGAATTAATCTTGTCACAAATAGCCTGTCGCAAATGCTGTTTCTCCCATAGTGAAGTTATATAATAGTTTATCCGAATCCCAAAATAGGGTACATGAATGGTTATCTGAAGCATAAAATTGGGTATATGGGAGGTTATCTAAAGACCGAAGTGGGTACACGAGTGGTTATCCCAAGGCTAACATGTTATGAATGCCTTGGTGGGTATCCTCAAAATAATATTTTCTATGATTACATATATTCTACCATTATATATATTTTTTTTAATGTTATGATATCATTGATCATGTTTTTTTTCTATTATGATTCATGTCATATGGAATGCCAATATATATTCCATGACTAAATATTAGAATCTTTGATATGTAGGGTTTGGTTTTAAATTGTTATGATCCTGTTCTTGTACACTAATTTTCATGTTATTCTTACGTAATATACTTTTTTTTACCCTTACTGAGCCTCTGAGTTCACCCTTTCTTATGTTTCTCTTCTATAGGTTATGAAGAAAACTTTGAAGTAGGGTTTGTTTTTAAAGATTATTAAAGGAAATTTTTTTATGGGGGATGTTGAAGATATTTCACAAAATTAGAATATTCTGATCCTAGTCTCCAAAGACACAAAAATATTATATCCCTCATGTGTTTTCTTGTGAAATTTATTGAATATTCAACTAAAAATATATAATATTAAAATATTAAAATTCTGGGACACTACATGGTTGAAGAAATATTAGTGGTATAGTGGTGGCATCATGGTTGAATCTTTTATATTTGCACTATATGACTAGGATATGAAGACAAACACATGATATCTAGCTTCTTGGTTGCAATAACATTGGTGAAGGGAGAGATATTTCTAACCATTGATGGAAAATGGTGTCCCCGAACTCTTTCCTTGTGTGAGAGAGGTTAGTTGTGGTGATGTCGACTTAGTGGTCCTGCATGAGTGGATGTTAGTGAGTGATGTATTTTATGGTTTTACAAAATGTGTGGATCACATCACTAACATCCCTAGGTGGATAGTGTATTTCTATTGGAATTCATATTAAATATCATCATGTAAATAAAGGGAGGAAACAGTTATATTATAGAGAGAACCTTAGTTTGGAATGTCTAGTGGATCTTTGTAGGTGTACCCAATATATAGAAACACCTACAATGTGGTGTAGGAAGATTATTTATTGAGTGGTTATGGATTTTGGTCACTCTAGAAGGTGTTTTCTTAGCATTAAGAGCTCATAGAGTAGGTTATCTAGAAGATTAGGACACTCTGCTACATATTGTAGTGGATTGAGACACCAGATGGGATGTGGTGTGTAGTTGTTTATTTTGATTTATTTTTTGTTCCTAGTCTTCATAACCTATGTAAGGAAACATGAAAAGGGGTGAGCTCATATGCTCAATAAGGGAATAGAATTGAGATATGTAGGCATAATCATGAGCATATGGGTATGAGTACATGTCCATGAAAATTAAAGACCATACCCTGTATATCAAAGATTGTGTACATAAAACATGGCATAAATCTTGGAAGTTAATAATACATGAATCATAAGGAAATAATGAACATAATCCATGACATCATAACATAGGTATAAAATATGGAATTTTTATAGACACCTATGCATATAATATTATTTCTATAGTAGCCAAGACATTGCTTCCAAGATTATGTTGGAAGTATGATTTCACTCCTCATACCGTATTGGTAGTCATGGTTCACTCCCATGGCCATATTAGTATCATTAGTTCACTCCTCATAACATCACGGTAGTCATGGTTCTCTCCCATAGCCATTTTGGTAGTTAGGTTTCATTCCCAAGAATATCATAATCTATCTCATGAGAAATAAATCTTTACCCAATTCATTGGAGGGAGATATAGGTCCCACCCATATCCTAGTGAAATAATACATACAAGTTACACAAGTTCATAAATAATAATTTCATAACCCAAGAAATAACATGGGTATTATAAATTTGTAATCATATCATAACAAATGTAAAACCACAAATTTCATAATAATTTCATCATAAACATAACCTGTAAAAAGAAGTGGGTTTCAAAAACACATATCCCATGAATGAGAAACATGTTTCATAAAAATCATGGCACCAAAACATAATCCATTAAGAAAAATAATATGACTAAAAAAATTTAGTGATTTCCTAAAAAAGGCATTAGTAACACCAATAGATGTTATCCTAGATTGGAAATAATTTTTAAATATCATTTAAAAACATGTCTTGAAAAAAATAAGCATTCTACATTGAAAAATGTTTTTTAATGCATAAATCATTTTGAAAACGTTTTTATTTGATTTCAAAACATATAAAAGTAATAAATTATAACCATAAAACGTTTTTATGATCACTTTTTATTAAAATAGACTTCAAATATCTTTAGAAAACATATTGAAAAACATGGGTTTTGAATAAAATTGATTTCCAACAAAAGAGAGAGCCATACATATTTTACATAAAAACATTACATTAACTAGAAAATAGTTAAAAATTTTACTAATACAATAGTATATATTTAATAACTATATTATATAAAAATTTATAAGTGTTCTTAAGAGATGGATTATGAGATTTCTTGTATTGAAGCACATTCATAAAAAATCTCAATAAATATGGTGAGATTATTTAAATAAACTATTTTCAATTTGTAACATGGAATCATAATATCCATGTAAAAAATGGAATTAACATAAGCTTAAAATACTGTAAAAATAATGAGATCCATGATATAATACACCTCAAAAACTAATTTAGGAGTATAATATAACTTGATTCTCAAAGAAGGAAAATTGAGACAAAACTATTTGTACGATTTGGTAACTTTTGTAACATAAAACTCATGAAATATAAATCATAAAATTTACATTATAATACCAATATATTTAATTATAACTGAAATATAATACATTCATTTTTCTTATATACACCACACAAAATAAATTATTGGTGATATAGGAATGTATCACACGGAAATAAAAGTGTGATGAAATTCCCTTACCTTGTGTCATAACACTCATTGTAATTTTTCAAAACACATGTATAATAAAAATTAATTTATTATACACTTTATAAAAAAACAATATTATAATATATTATACTATATATGATTTTATTATGACCATATATTACCCTCTTGTTAACAATCCTATGCTAAGGTTTCACTTCGAGTAATATCTACTTTGTTCTTCACATGTGTCTTAATTTGTCAGATCTTTGGTCCTTATACTTATATCATGATTTATAGAATTTAAAACAAGATATAAATATCATTTATATTAATTATATTTTGATTTTGATAATATATATAATATATAAGTATGAAATGGATTACACCTTTTATGGAGACTGTAAGTTGTAAGTATGCATGAATGCTGTTTCCATTTATATTGTCATATTGAAAGAAAGAATGTAAATGAAATAATTGTTTATATGTGAATATATATAATTATTCCCTTATAATTTTTATATAAAATATATCCTACAATTTCACTAAACTCAACCTTAATAGATTCCACGTAGTGAGTGATTTAATCACATCACATTGAAGGGGTGGTAGTCCACATTTCTACAAATGAAATTATCGTATTTACACCAAATAGAAAGTGTAATGATATGTTTTTTAATAGGATTAAATAATACTAAATAAATAATAAATATAATATTTAAAATATATATACATAGTTTCCATCATAATTTATACTATTATAGGAGGTAAAGAAAAAATGAACAACCATCGTTTATTGGGGCGTTAGTTCCCCATACACATAAAGAGTATGTTCGTTTCCCATTAGATGGATATGTGTGTAAGTGTTGGATGAACCCATAGAATTAAACTTCATATTATATTGAGGGTAATGGGGTTTTTTATAGAAGAATGTAATAAAGAGAGTGGACGGTGTGGATAAATAAAATAAAAGAAAGGAGCTTTAGAGAAGACATTACCTCTTAATAAGGTAACTCCTTTTTGATTGTGGAAAAAGGCTACCTTGGATTTATTTCTAACATAATGGAGTCTAAAAAGAAGAATATATGGATTTTTAAGTGTATTGGGCAGATATTTTCCAAACCTATGTGATTTTATAGGTTTTAACAAGAGGGATAGGTGGTGGCCTTTTATAATGGGGGAGGTGTGGCACTCATGTAATGTTTTTAAAAAGGGAAACCCCGCCGACATTGTTTAATATAAACAGGATCTAATAATGATTAAAATTAGAGAAAATGGATTATATGGTTAAAATATGTCCATTAAATATATTTTATTTCAAGCGTATAGGTCATTTTGTGCCTTACAGTTAGGGTTTAGTCACTTATTAATCTTATTTTAACCTTTATAATTTTAATAAATTTTAAACACTTTCACCAATATTTTGTTAGAAAACTAATTTGAACATATTAAATATTATAAATTTTTATTATTAAAAATATGGAATCAATGTTTCAATATTCTTATCATATAAGTGCTATAAATTAACTAAAAATCAATCACGTAGTATGGTCAACAATGCATGTTTTTAATCTAAAAACATTTAAATGATTGCTAAGTTTTCACACCCATGTTCAAAGTAAAATTGATCCCAATGACCTTAATTGTATTAATTGATAAAAAAATTTATATAAATAAACTTTTAAACCAATTTAAAATATAATTTACTCAAGTAAAAAATCATTTTTAAAAACATTTTTAAATTTAAATTCGGTATTTGTCACTATTCATCAATAAATAATGTTTCTTAGAAAAATCCCAAAAATTATCACTAAGATAATGTTGATATTATAAATACCAAAATTAATCTTATTTTATAAAATTAAATTTCTACATGTGTATAAAATTAAAATTATTATTTTTTAAAGAAGGATATTAAAAGCAGTTCATTTGAGAAAATGGCATTTTTAATCATATAAGGACTTCAATAGAATTTAAATATTTTATTATCAATATGTTTTATTTATATATAAATTATAAGTTTTATTTAAAAATTAGTTCTTACTATTTTTATTACTTATTTTAACAGCTTGGTTATAATTACCTCAATTAAATAATTATAACAGAAAAATGATGTTTCGTAGAAACAGTGGTGTTACATGTAACATACACCATGTCGATGTTGCATCTAACATACACCAAGTCGGAGTTTTTTGTAATATAGGCCATGTAAATGTTCCATTTATTGTACACTAAGTAAATTTTCTATTTAACAAACGCCCAGTAAGTGTCATGTGAAATGAATGTTTGAATAATGAATTGCGAGACATAAATGAAAATTTAATTAATTCAATAGAAAAATGTCCATAAAAACAAAAGTTGTTACAAGTGTGGTGTGGATGGGTTCCTCATATAGAAGATATATTGACTATTCTTTTAGTTTTTATATTGAGAAATAACATTATATCTAACCTCGGAAACAAATAAATATGAGATGGATGTTCATAGTTCATGGATTCAATTCATCATGTGTGGAAGTATGACCTTCAAATAAGTAATGGATTTGGGTGTTGAGGTTTGGAATTATTGTCAAAGTGCAAAGAAATGTTACTAATAAGGTAATGATTTGTGATGTATATAATTTTTATCTTTTTGGATGGAACAAGTTTCCTTCTTAGTAGTTAGGTACCATGTTTTCCTTCATATTAGACCTTTGTAGACAAAGTATGTGTGTGCGATAGTGGTAGTTTTATGCATGTGATTTTTTTAAACTTCATAGTTAAATAGCCTAATTTGATACCTTTTAAAGGATTATGAGGGCTTAATATGGTGAATATATAATAATTAATATTTTTCATATTCAATACTTCAATTTATTTTAATTATTTGAGTCGAAGGACCATCCAAAATGAAAAATGTTAAATATTTCCTAGTGGGGGACCTTGAAAAAATTATCTGATGGTCTCATTGATTTTTAAGTGTGGGTTTTACCTTGGGGAAAATATAGAATTTAATTTTAAGAGTGTCAGATCCACAATAAAAACTTATTAATTTTAAAAATAATATTATTACCATGTACTCATAAATTATTGAGAATTATACTCTTTCTTCTAAACAATATCTTAAATGGGGGATCTGCTATGGATTATACATCTATAATAAGGTATTTACCCTAGCATATGTTTAAAATATATTTTAATTAGGGTCCTCAAGTTTTGGTCATCATAGATGTAACCAAATAATTAATTTAATTATTTTTAATATTATAGTTGAACCTTAGAAGACCCTCTATTTAAAACCAATAATGTTTCCTATTTATTATTATTTAATCGTCATTGGAATAAACCCTAGATATAGTGAGAGTGGAGAGACCATAATTTTTTTGGATGTTATTTTTAATTGAGGTAAAAGACCAAAATTCATGATTTCAATAAATGACACCTTAGAAAATATATTGAATAGTTTGTCATTATGCAATATTTAAAGGCTTGTGAATTCACATTACATCAGTCTTCATGGATTCTATATTATTTTTGTGGAAAAAATATACACTCTTCATTTTCCAACCGTGAGTGGATTATCTAATAATTTTCATTAATACCCAATATGATTTTTTCCTTTATTCTTGGTTTGAGTATCATGAACCTCATAGTTTTTATGCTAATGTTTTCCTACCCTAAATTTATTTTTTATTACTATGATTTTAATTGTGTATTTAGGATAAATGATCAAATTATTCTCCCACATATCACTTCAATCATTTTCCTTCTCTCCATATCTGTCATTTATATTCTCACACAGTGGATCAATGATCGTTGACCCCATGGTTGGATGATGTAACATCATTCCACCCCTGACCAATTGACGAGTGCCTAAACTAGTGACCTCCGTGTGACCTCAAGCATGGATCCATATACACCAAAGGTTGCTGACACATATCAAACCTCTAAGATATTACCATGAGGTGATCATTTACTCATATTAGAATAAAAAATAGAACAAAATAACAAAACAACATCCCTAAAAATTATCATTAGACTATGCATAAGCAATAAAACTCAACCATAAATAATAAATGAGAATACATAACAATACATCCATATTGAATCATGGTCATTGTAAGAACCTGGTTCATATTCTTGAGGTCATGGTTTCTTATTTTCCTTTTTCCTTATGTTTATTTGTGAAAATACGGAAAACGGGGAGAAATCCCAAATTTTGTCGGTACACGTCATGTACTTTTCCATACATAGTGTACATTGGATGTGTGGGAAGAGTACCCAACACGTGTAGTATTGTCGGCAATGAAGGGTGTAAAAACTGACTACACATCATGTACTTAGTTTTTACACGGCATGTAATTAGTCGTTAGGTGAACAGTAAGGCAGTGGTAGTAGCCACCAGCGGAGTGAGAATACACACCGTGTATTCAGAAATATAACTCGTGTACTCATGTCGACGAATCAATAGTGCGGCGGTGAAAAGTAGCCTCTAGGGGAACAATTAAAAAAATGAAATGTACACGCTATTTACTTGAGATTACATGATGTGTAGTATGTTTGTTTTTCTCAAAACGGGTAGTAGCCTTCTCTTTAAACATAGGTAGCTTAGAACACCAGAGGAGCTCGGGAGTGGTGGCCAGATCATGGGAGAGCCTCCCACCACACACTGAGAATTAGATTCTTTCTCCATTGATCACGTTAGAACCCCACAGGTGAGTTCATACCTCTCCTTGAGTCATACATGCTAATTCTTCCTTTAAGGGATGCTATTTGAGGTTGAATGTGGGAACATTTATCCCATATCTACATCATTCACGGACGATTTGGGAGACGTTGTTCACGTATATCGATCAGGGGCGATCGATGTAGGTGGTCTGATGTTTAATTCCAACTGATAAGTGTTTTTGTGTTCCACCGTTATATGCACCCCAGTTGGGGGGTCATATGGTTGAGGCCTTGATAAATCAAATGCCTATAATTACATAGGTAATTTAATGATTATGTATAACTACTGTGTGGGATCATTTCTTGGATCCTTGGCCACCTCGTGGGTTCGTTCCCCCTGTTTAGCTATTTGGCCAGGATACCTCAGGGTATACCATATCTATAACATGTTTTATGTTTTCCCGAGAGGAACTTATATGAATTGATTTGTGTGCATTGGGCTCGGCCCGATTACTTTCTATGCCCGAGGGTTGGTTATTATTAGCCTGAGGGCAGCGATTTGTTTAGCCCGAGGTCAAGGTATAAATTCGCTTGAGGGAAGTTATGGATTCACCTAAGGGAAACGTTCTTATGCTTGAGGGTAGTAGTTTCTATGCCTGAGGGCAATTTCTCGTACGCCTGAGGGAAATACTCATTATGCCTGAAAACTGATACCTAAGGGTATCGTTTTAGTTTGGCCTGAGGGCAAGGTACTAATTATCCTAAGGGCATGGAACTGTTTAGCCTTAGGGCACGGTACATTTAAATATTCACTATTGTGGATTTTGTTGTGGCACTGTATAGGATATTATAGGTTATGGCTGAGTCTCGGGAACATATAATTTAATTATATTGAATTGATAAATAATTAATAAAATGGCAATGTATATGGTAGATATAGTTACTTTTGAGTATTTCCTAGTTTACTGCATTTTATTATTGGACACTTATGATGCACAATTTCACTAATAGTTGGGTATAGGACTTTGGTGGTTGCCTACATGGATTTATTTATCACACCATGATTGGGTCATCTCTTGGGCCCAAACAGATTATATTGGTGTAGGTGTGGATAAAATATATAGTCATTTTACATGTACTTTATTGTTTCAGAGAAGTAGGAGAGCATGTGACTGAGCTTAGGCTTGCGATTCTGTTGAGTTCTTACTGCACTGTTTTATTTTTATTTGTTTTATTCTGATTTTTTTTATTTTTCCCTTGTATTGTATTGTTCGGATTGCATTGTATCCTTTTTTTGGGTACTTTCTAAGACTATGGTACATATTTTATCATTATATATCACTGTTGGTATTTTATGTAAATTATTCCTCTATATACTTCAGCATTGGTATTGTTAATTGCTTCTTCTTTGGTATGTTTATATTTATTTAACCTGCGCAACACTTTGAAAAATGAGGGAATAGTTTCCCCACTATCATACCAAGGCCCTCGTTGCTAGTCGACAGCCTCTAGCATTTGTGGAAATGCGCTTGAGGTCATGTGACCAACCGGGTTCAGGGCTCCTGGGTCTGGGACGTTACAAAGGTGTGTCAGAGGTTCTTTTATTTGACTTACTATTTGGAACCTATACCTACAGATATTATGGAATTGGTATTGGGTAATAATCTATGCCCGGGAGTAGCTAACCCATGTAAAGGGAAAATCAAATTTACCTCATGTTTCAATTTTCTGATTTTGTAATTTCACGGTTGATTTGATTTTCACTGTTGGGTGACACACTTGTGGTGTGCTGTTATATTTTTATACTTGAGTTCTATTTAGTCGCAACCTGATGAGATGAGGGTATTCCATCACATTCACCATTTTGGAACACAGTACAATCACATGCCATTCATAGTTTTCATTCCATGTAGGTGCATTATACATTGCATGTTGTTGTGATTGGTGTTGTGCTAGTAAAAGCATGCTGTCATGGTAGATTCCTTTATAAAGTACCTTCTATTTGATAGGGTATTGTTATGTGAGGTATTGTATAATGGATGAAAAAATTTGGTTCTTGATGAGTATGGGACCTCATTAAATAGAATTTTTTTGGATCATTGACCTGTTTACTTTATATAACACGTATAAGATACCAAGCTTTGATTTGTGGAGATTATGTCCCATCAAAGATTGGTATTTGGAACTTCAGTGTTGGTTTCGTTGTTTTTCTAGGCTCTGGTGATGTTTTTAAGGATTAATGTCCAGAAAAACGTAGAATACACACCACATAGATTTCATTACATGCTGTTTAATCTTCTATTCGGGATGAAAATGGAAAAAATTAAGTACACTCCATGTACCGTATGTACATGCCATGTTGTTTCTACCCGTGTCATAGGCGATGTAGGCATAAACATGGGATAGTGAAACATTTAGGGCACATGTCGTCTATCTCTTATACACACCATGTTATGTTAACCCTGTGTCCGTCGTGTAACTAACAACATAATTGGAGGAATCTGAGCTTATACACACCGTGTCCATGAAGTACTCACCGTCTAGTTTGACCTGGGTATCTCACTGTGTAACTAACAAATAAGGGACAATGTTACCTCTTCTTAAACACACCGTGTTCCTAAGGGACACACCGTGTAGTCTTGAATGGTGAGAGGCTGTGTGGACTTGGCCAAGTGGCTGGGGAAATGGTGTGGTGTACACGCCGTGTGCAGGTGTAACATGCCATGTAGTGTTAGCCGAGTAGCTGGCCATGTCACTAACAACATGGGAAATTGAAATCTAACAGTACATGCCTTGTAGTTATTATAAACGCCGTGTAGTCCTTTTTAAAGGAGATCCATGTGGCTAAATCCATGTCCATGGAATCAGCATGGGATGATAATTCAAGTACACGTTGTGTGTGTGAACAACACCCCGTGCGTTTGGGATGTTACATGACCAGTTTTGGAAGAAGTACACGCCCATGTAAAAGGCTGAAGGGAACACGTCATGTAGTTATTATACACATTGTGTAGTCTTTTTTTTCAAACGTGAATGTTTTCTTTCCCCTTTTCCCTTCTTAATTTTCCAGTTCTTGGTCCTTGATGATCTTAATCTAAGGAATGTGTTGACCTTGTAGAGTCATGCCGCTAAGATGACCTCGAGTTGATCACCAGGAGTGCGGAAAAGAGTTTACTCCAGAGACTGTAGTCCATGGGCTACAGATCGATCCTCTAGTAGAGCTAGATGTGGCACCAACCATAATTCTGGGCACATGGGCTAATGCAAAGTTCTGTGAAGGCTTCATACGGTTTATGCAGACCTTCTACGGAGCACCGAAGGCTACCATATCTATAGAAGAGCTGACACGTATATTTTAGTAGCAGCATCCACCTATGTTTTTAGGGTATAGTGGACCCCAGGCTATGGATTCATGGCTGGGTTCTATGCAGACTATCCTCAAGAATCTATAGACGCCTCTAGGGAGGAGGCTCAATATCTCTACAAACATGATGTGTGATTCCTCCAAGAGAAGGTGGGATGTCACCACTCAGACAGATCATCACAGAGACATGGCATGGGGAGATTTTTAGGTGGTCTTTTAGGACTCCTTCTTTCCAGATACACTGAGTGAAGATCGAGCTCGAGAGTTCAGGAATCTGCAGTAGGGAACCATGTCAATGATGGATTATTCTGCCCGCTTCACTGAGCTTCAGAGTTTTTCAGCTGTTCATTTGGGAGATGAGACGTTGAGGGCTCGATGTTTTGAGGATGGTCTTATATATGAAATCTGCACACTAGTGAATGTTTTCAGGTCTCCTACAATACATCATATTGTGAACCAGGCACTGATTATTGAGTGGATCCTGTAGGAAGATAGTGGTGTAGGCCAGGGTGGTTCAACACCAATTTCTGTTACAATTTCTACTGGTAAGAGGAAGAGGTAGATGGATTTCTCTCACAGTGGTAGTAATAGCCAGAGGAATTATTCAGGTGGCCCAGTGATGTGCTACCAGTGCAGTAAAGTGGGGAACAAGAGATCGTAGTGTCCACGTGACCTAGTGGAGTGTCGAGATTGCAGAAATATGGGTAATATATTGTGCTTTTGTAGGGCGTATCCACCAGTGGCTAGTTAGAGGGGTTCTGTGCAGACTCCACATACAAGAGCATGGCCAACATCTTCTTATTAGTCAGTGAATTGGGATACGTCCGGACATTCATCCCGAGGTGGTGGTCGTGGCCATGGTAGCCAGACACCAGGATCACAGAGATTGCAGGGCGGGTCAGCTCCGGGTAGCCAGGCTGTGTCGTAGGGCTGGATCACTAGAAAGGAATATGCATTGCAATAGACCCAATAGGAGCAGGATTCCGGGCATTCCACTATCAGAGGAATTGTTCTAGTTTCATCTCCTTTTTCTTTAGTACTTTTGGATACTAGTTTTACACATAGATTTGTATTTGTGGACATTGTGGAGACCCTTGGGCTCTGTTTTTCTTCTACAAATGATGTAATGACGCTAGACACTCTATTGGGTATTAGAACGGTAGGTGTGCGTTAGTACTGGGAGTGCCCCTAGAGGTTGGTTGGTGTCACTTTCTATGGGACCTCTATGTCTTAGAGATGACGATATATGATATCACTCTCAAGATAGACTGGTTGTTACACTTTCAAGCCATTATAGATTTCTATCGTCAGAGGGTGAGTTTCACGTCACCAGAGGGTGGAGAGTTACTATACAAGGGAGAATGGGATGTCCAGGCGAGCCGAGCTGGACCTGAGCATCTTGGACGTGGTAGAGTGATGGACCAGATGGCGAGTTTGTATTTGGATGACCAGGGAACTTTTCAGAAATATTTCCCTCTGGTGGTTGATCATTTCAGGGATGTATTCCCGGACGACTTCTCAGGTCTACCTCCAAAGTGATACCTATATTTCTCTATTGATTTTGTGCCAGGAGTAGCACCAGTGTCCATCCATCCATATAGGATGTCTACACCAATGTTGTAGTAGATCAAGAGGCAGTTTGAGGAGTTGCAGGCAAAGGCTTACACCCGACCCAGTACTTCTCCTTGGGGTTTGCCTATATTATTTGAGAAGAAGGTGGACGATACCCTAAGACTTTGTGTGGATTATCAGAAGCTGAACCAGTTGACGGTCATGAACTAATATCCTTTGCCAAGGGTTGATGATATTTTTAATTAACTTTGAGGAGGACGAGTGCTCATGGAGATTGAATTGAGATCTAGATATGATCAGTTATGCGTTAGACCATCGAATATACCACTTACAGCTTTTTGGAGAAGATAATCTATACAAGTACATGGTCATCCAGCTCAGACTCAAGAATTCCCCAGTAGTTTTCATGGCTCGGATGAATCGTGTGTTCCACCCATATCTGGATTCTTTTGTGGAAGTCATCATTAAAGATATATTGGTGTACTCTCACACTCGACACAACCATTCTACCCATCTTGAAATCTTTTTTAGTACACTGAGAGAGCATCAGCTATATGCTATTCTCTTAAAGTACCACTTTTGGATGGACCAGATTCACTAACAGGGTCATATCATCTCAGAGGCAGGAGTTGCGGTAGACCCAGTGAATGTGAGATTATTAGTTTCCTCGAAGCAACCTAATAATGCATTTGAGATACAAAGTTTCTTCAGTCTGGCTGGTTACTACAGGCATTTTATACATGACTTCTCCCGCTTAACAGCGCCATTGAGGGGTTTGACTAAGAAGGCTGTGAAGTTCCTTTAGTCAGAAGCTTGCAAGACATCCTTTCAGAAGTTGAATGGATGGTTGGAATCCGCACCAGTCCTGATACTTCCAGATAAAGGGAGGATTTATATAGTTTTCAATGATGTATCAGGTATTTGGATAGGGGAAGTGTTGATGCAGGGCAATTGAGTAGTTGCGTACGAGTCTCAGAATGATCTCTAGTTGGCTACATTTGTTCATGTGTTACACTATTGGATACATTATCTATTGGGAGAAAATTTTGTGTTATTTATAGTGCACAAAAGTCTTAAATATATCTTTACCCAAAATGAACTTAATATGAGACAGTGAAGGAGGGTTGAATAACTTCAGTCCTTCATCTTAGAACTTGCCTATACACCTGGTAAGGGTTATATAGTGGCTAATGCGCTGAGCCTAAGGACTCAGATACAAGTAGTGCAGGAGGCCCGTGGTGAGTGGTACCTTATTCCTCTATTATCTGAGATGCATTTGGAGGTACACGACAGTCAGGGGAAAACCTATCATTTATTCTTTTCTATGACTTCTACCCTCCTGGATAGAATGAGGACGAGACAACTATATGATTCACAAGGCCTAGTTCTACGGGAGTCAGTGGCTAGTGAGGACCCTCCTCCTGGTTGGACTATAGGTGATGATGAGGTACTGTGTATCCATGGTTGAGTGTGGGTTCTAGGGGATATATACGAGGAGTTGATGTGGGAGTTTCATGATTCGACTTGGGTAGTGTATCCCAGAGTTACCAAAATGTATTGTGAATTGAGTTGTCTGTATTGGTGGCCGGGTATGAAAATGGAAGTATCTGGTTTTGTTGCAAGATGTTATACCTGTCAACAAGTGATGAGGAAGCATCAGAGACTAGCTGGACTGTAACAACAGTTACCCATTCACGAGTGAAAATTAGATGATGTCCTGATGGACTTCATGATTGGGTTGTTGAGGTCACCTCAAGGCAGTGATGTCATGTGGGTTGTTGTGGATATCCTTTTGAAGTTATAACACTTTTTTCTGATCAAGGAGACCTTCGGTGTTGAAGAGCTCAGGAAGTTATATTTCGACGAGGTAGAACACCTTCACGGGGTTCCTCGTTCTATCATTTTAGATAGTGATTCCCAATTTACGTCTCGTTTCTGGCATAGTTTTCATAGGGAATTTGGTACACAAGTGATTTTCAGCATAAAATACCACCCTCAGACTGATGGCCAGTCATAGCGTACGATACAGGTGCTAGAGGACATGCTGCATGCATGCATCCTGAACATTAGGGGCTCTTTGGAGAGGCACATACCCCTGGTCGAGTTTTCAAATAACAATATTTTTTAGTCAAAAATTTAGATGGAACCTTTAAAGGATTTATATGGAAGTCCATTCCGATAATCTTTTTGTAGGTTGGAGGTAGGTGAGGAAGCTTTACTGGGACGAAATCTCATATAGGAGATTTCATAGCAGGTCTAGCTGATTCAAAAGAAAATGGATATTGCATAGTCTCGTCGGAAATCTTATGTTGATCACCGCAGATGAACCTTGGATTTCATGACTGGGGATCACGTTTTAATGGGTGTTTCACCATGGTTGGGACATAGGCGGATCAGAAGACATGGTAAACTTTCACCAAGGTATGTAGGGCCTTTTGATATTTTGGAGAGATTCTGGCCAGGTACCATTCGGTTGCAGTTACCACAGAGGTACCAGGCCATGCATGATATCTTCCATGTATCTCAGCTGCACCGTTACCACTCAGACCCATCTCACTCCTCTAATCCCGAGGATGTTGCGCTTCAGGCCATTGCATCCATTGAGTAGCATCTGATTCTAATTGTTGATAGGAGCATGAAGGTTTTCTATGTCTGGTTAGTTCCTCTCGTATGGGTGCTATGGTAGCATGACCAAGTGCAGGATGAAACCTGGGAGTGAGAGACCAACATATGTGCTCAATGGACAGTGTTGTTCTGAGATTTATCTTCACCACCCTTAGAAGGGAAATTTAGGGACTCATTTCTTTAAGGGGTAATGTTTGAAAGAACCTGGTTCTTATTATTGAGGTACATGTTTCTTCTTTTCTTTTTTCCTTAAAATTATTTGTGAAAATAAGGAAAACGGTGAGAGAATCCAAATTTTTGTGTTCACACCATGTACTTTTCCATACGATGTGTACTTTGGCGATGTGGGAAGAGTACACACGGTGGGTAGGACTGCCGGTGATGAAGGGTGTAAAAACTGACTTCACGCCATGTACTTAGTATTTA
The DNA here is from genome assembly GCA_963277665.1 of Viscum album. NCBI lineage: Eukaryota > Viridiplantae > Streptophyta > Magnoliopsida > Santalales > Viscaceae > Viscum > Viscum album. Next base: position 1,899,273,856 of record OY728133.1, on the reverse strand, counting down.
CACACCGTTTAATCCTATGGTAGGTGAACAATAAGGCATAGGGAGTAGCCGCTGGTGGACCAATAGTACACGCCATGTACTCATGTCGACAGATGAACAGTGTGGTGGTGAAAAGTAGCCGCCATGGGAACAGTTAAAAAAATGAAAAGTACACATCGTGTACTTGAGAGTACAGGCCGTGTAGAATGTTTTTTTTCATTTTAAAATGGAATGTATCCTCCTTTTTGGATAAAGGAACCATATAAGGCCGGAGGACCTCAGGAGAGGAGGCCGGATCTTGGGAGATCCTCCGACCGCACACCGAGAATCATATTCTTCCGCTAATGATCATGTTGGAACCGTGCGGGTGAGTTCTTCCCTCTCCGTGAGTCTTTCGTGCCAATTTATCATTCAAGGGAAGTTATTTGAGGTTGAATGTGGGAACGTTTATCCCAAATCAATGTAATTCATATACGATTAGGGAGGCATCATTTGTGTATATCGATCAGGGGAGATCGAGGTATGTGGTCTGATGTTTAGTTCCAACTGCTGTGTGTTTTTTGTACTATTGAGCTACGTTCCCATGTTGGGGTGTCGTATGGCTGAGGACTTGATAAATTAAATTCCTAGAATTACATAGGTAATTTAATGAATATGTATAACTACTGTGTGTGATCATTTATTGGATCCAAGTCCACTCCAAGTATGGGTTCCCCCTGTTTAGCCATTTGGACAGGATACCCAAGGGTATGCCATATCTATAACATGTATTATGATTTCTTGAGAGGAATTAATATGAATTTCTTATTGTGCATTGGTCCTGGCCCAGTTACATGCTATGCCTGAGGGTAGTGTTATTTTTATCATGAGGTAAGCAGTTTGTTTAGCCCGGGGGCAAGGTATAGATTCACATAATGGCAAGGTATTGATTCACCTGAGGGAAACATTCTTATTCCTGAGGGCAATAGCTACTTTTCCTACAAGAAATATATCATATTCCTGAGGGAAATACTAGTTATTCTTGAGGGTAGATACCTGAGGGTTTCATTTTAGTTTGGTCTAAGGGAATGGTTCTGAATACTGCGAGGGCTAGGTATTGTTTAGCCCGAGGGCAAGGTACATTTAAATATTCACTGTTGTGGTTTATTTTGTGGCACTATATATGAGATTGTTGGATGAGGATGAGCCTCAGGATCATATAATTAAATTATATTGATTTAATAAATAATTAATAAAATGGAAATGTACTCTCTAGAGATAGTTATTTTTGAGTACTGCCTAGTTTACAACATTTTATTATTATGTACTATTATTGCACATTTTCACTGACAGTTGGGAACAGGCCTTTGGTGGTTTCCTACTATGATTTATTTCTCACACCCTCTTTGGGTCATGTCTTGGGCCCAAATAGATTATATTGTTGTAGGTGTGGATATGGTCAAGAGTCCCTATACAGGTACTTGATTGTTGGAGAGGAGTAGGATAGCATGGGACCGAGCTTAGGCTAGCGATGCTGCTGAGTTCTTGATGCACTATTTTATTTTGTTTTTATGTATTTTTCCCTTGTATTGTATTGTTCAGATTTCAGTGTATATTTTTTTGGATAATTTCTCAAACTTAGGGACATATTGCATCATTATATATGAATGTTGGTCTTTTCTTTACTTCAGTACTCTTTCTATTTCAGTATTGGTATTGTTTACTCCTTTCACTTTTGTATGTTTATATTTATTTCCGCTACGCAACACTTTGAAAAATGAGGGAATAGTTTTCCAACATCAGACCTGGGTCATCACTTTTATTCAGTAGCCTCTTGCATTTGGGTAAATGAACTTGAGTTCATGTGACCAACCGTGTTCGGGGCACCCATTGAGTGACACCCGGGTCTGGGACTTTACAATAATTCTATAATGAAGAACTGAACTCTATTAGTTTTGGTTCCCTAAAACAAAATACTAAGTACATGATGATTAATTGTAGTTATTGTGTTGAATATTAATTAATTTCATTGTCCCATCCAGATTGTTCCTCTACATGTCATATTATGTGATGATGTCCTAAGGAAACATGTCACATCAAAAGTACATAGAATTACTCCACTATGACATGATACGTTAGATGTTATGATATTATTACTTTAACCCATGTTATATTAACAAATAAATTTTCCTAAAAGGAAAAAAATAGTACAGAATTTTAGGGGTAGGATGCTCATAAGTCATTGAGACACCTTATTATGGTGTTCTACCTAGGTAATCTACAAGAAGGTGTGTTATGAAAATAAACCTTCAAAAAATAAATCCATATTTCATGTGTTTTGGATGTTCCAATTTACGTACATGTGTATTAATCCTTATAATTTAACATTATCATTAATAAACACTATATGTCGCATAATTTTTTGTCTTAATGAAAAATTTGACTCTAAATTCTCATGGATAAGTAAAATTCATCGGGTGTGTCACGAGTGATATTAAATTAATGGATAATGTGATAAAGGATATATCCTTTATATTTATTAATAGAATTTGATATCTCAGTTGTATTTTTGGGAATGGAACTACCTAGAAAAATCCATAACCATGGTGTTCTATGGGCATGTTCATTTCTTTAAATTTAGAGAAAGATACATCATGTACGTAGGTAAATGACACTAGTATGAATGATTATTGATAATATATATCATGGTAATGGGAATATATTACTTAGTAAGTGTTCATAGGAGGATTTATGTCATTATGACATTAGTTTATTACTTTATGGGTGTCCTGGCGTGTTGCTAGATACTAACCTTGGGATTTAGGTGTCTCTACCTATTACCACATAGAAATATTCCTAGAGGGTCACAAAATAAGTATATATAAAATATTTGTTAAATTAAATGTTCAATTTTACAAGTTAGAATAAATACTATTCCTACATTATGAATTAATATTTATTCAGTTTTGGTTTATCTTCATGATTTAATCAAAAGATATATAAAATAATAAGTGAGTTAAATAATAATAATAATTATTTATTTTATTGGTTTGGAAAATATAATATTTATTATATTTATCAATGAATAATGAGGTAAAATTTAATTTATATATATATATATATTTATTATTCATGGTTCGGTAAATGTTGAGGAGGATAATCAGGTTAAGCTTAATAGTTAGGTTGGGAATGATTTAAAACATTTGTATTTATATATTCTTAAGTGATACACATATTTAGTGGATAATAATAAGATTTTTGTTATTACTAGATATGGGTTCAACTAATAATTTTATAATTGTCAAGGGTCATATCTGTAAATTTTTAACCATTAACCTTCAATGATAAATATTTAATTATATCCCTTTCCATAAACACGCTTTTTTTCACAACAGATTGAGAGAAGATATTTCAAGCAATAGAGAGAGAGTCCTGCAGATCTAGACTATTCTATATCGTCATCTGCTCTTAATCCATTTATATAAGACCATGAAAACATCTTCCTTGAAGATAATTATACTATTATCAACCACAAACAAAGAAAGTGGTCGAGATCAGATATGACATCCCTTAAGGATTATATAGTATCTTTCAAATATTTAGGTGGATGTGTAGATCAATTCAAGTGGGATTATTCACTTGAATCATACAACGGAATGATAGTACGATTATTTTGAGTGAAATGGATCATCAATGAATATATAATTACATGTTTAGTTAAGTCAGGATCTACTTATAAACTAATTTTAAATTACATGTGATGATCATACCCTTCTAGTTTTGAAATTTAATAAATTCATGTAATCTATGAATAACATTGATCATGAAATCAATAGTAATGTATAGATATTGTTTTTTGTAAATTGCGACTAAAAATCAATGTTTCTTTAAAAAATAGGCATTTTAATTGAGCCTGAAACCAATAATTTGAATCAAAGGAGTCACATGTTTAAAATATAATTAATCATTGATTGAATGGTTTTCATTTTCAATTTACATTACTACAGATCTATTTATTATTTAAATATGAATATTATTTTCTCTTATCATCCTTATTTCATTCTAATATAACTATAAATGTGATAAATTAAAATATATAATCAATCGAAAATCCATATGGGGATACCAAGGGTAATAGTTAGATAACACAATCGTACACAGTGTGAACCCAAAACAAGCTGACATATACCCATGTATCTCATCTATATATCAGGTTGATGTAAAATTTTTCCTACAAAACTGGATTATTTATCCAATAAAATTAGATTAGTGCATATATTTGAATTAGGATGACATATGGTTTTAAGAACCATATTGCATGTAAAATTTGTACATGGTGTATAGTCCCTGTGTCTTTTTGATAGAAAACATGGTCTTCCAATAGCTTCATGTATGTACTAAACAACATAGGGGTTGAAAAAAATGTGAATCTTTGATGGAAAACTTCATGTAAGGTCACACACCTTTTCTCATTAATACATCTTTAGTACGAAGGACACCAACTTCCTTGGAATGTTCTGCATACATAGGAAAAAGAGATTAAAAATCAAGTAAATTAGTATATTTTATGAGTTTTAGTTTAAGAAATTTACTTAATATTATATGGAGATAAGAATTATCTACATAATTAAAACTATTAACATGTGTTCCATGTTTCATTTATTTGATAGTACATTCTATGTCATATAATTGTTAATTATATATTGAATTAATTACCATATTAAATTCTAAAACTACAATTTATGTATGGTATTTTCATATAGTGTACATGACATGCACTAAGAGCATCACCAGAAGTGTAATTCACATGCATTCCTTGTGTCATTTTTTGTCAATACATTTCATGTAATTACCTATCATGTAATTTATATTAAATTACATGGGAATGCACAAGCACATGGATCATGCTTGATGGTTTCAATGAGTGCATGTCATTGCCTCCAAGTACAGTTATGTAATTTACTATTTTAAAATAACATTAAAATGTTTAAAATAATGGATGATGATAGTTCAAGAATTCTTGGATAGAATTTAGATAAAGTAACTTACCTAGATCAATTTTTTTTATCCTAATTAAATTACTGAATAAAGTTTTTGATAACTATATTGAAAATATATAATTCATTTCATATTGTGTGGATGATTATGAGATTAGAACATAAATTTTTATGTGATTGGTATTATTTTACTTTATTGTTATATTTAAATTAAAATGTTGGATTTTTTGTCATCCCTTCCCCCTTATTATGTATGGGTCTATGTTCTCTAAAATTATTTTATATAAAACTCTCATATCCAAATTATTGGATCCTATCACCTATCACTACTACAAAAGAAGGTTATACAAACTGTTCTAAACCATTGGTATAATCTGGAAAACCGTTGGTATAGCCTATACCAACGGTTTTCCAAACCATAGTGTAATAATCCATGAGGAAATCCCTATACTGACGGTTTTATCTAAACCATTGGTATAAGCCACTATATGTATGAATTTACCAATGGTTGTTGGTTAACCATTGGTATATGTTTTTATAGCATTTTTACCAATGGTTTCAATAGAATCATTGGTATATATTGAAGACTAAACACTATACCAATAGTTTTAATATTTTTGGGATAGTTTTTTAATTTTTTTCAATTTACACATTTGTTTTAAAATCATTGGTATTGGGTATTTCAAAAACTATTTCATAGAAGCCCTTCTAGTATCCCCCTAGTATACACCTGTATAAAAAACGGCATTCAAAACACATATAAACAGACTTAAAACAGCAGATAAGACACATGCAGTAGCCCAAAAAAACACATAAAACCATCAAACTTTTCCAACTATGTCATGTTATACCATTACCTATTTCAATATTCATATGAAAAAAATATTCCAGTAGAGTGGAATAACAATTTCAATAAATCAAACATTATTTACTCCCATTTCAATCTTAATATGACAACCACTCTTCCGGTAGTGAGTAACCTCACCCCTGCACAACCCCCAACCAGCACAGCCCCCCCCCCCCCACTTCCCCATCAAATTATACTAGGCATAATATTACGTGGAATACTTATTAGAGTTTAATAAGAGGTTTAAATGGGCTCAAATCCTATTTTTTTCTGATCCTATATTTGGGTATTTAATGATTTGTGATGCATTTTGCATTGTACTTGTATTATTTATAATATATGGTGAAAAGGTATTTTATTTGGAGTCTCATAATTTCTGACCCCATGAGTGAAACTACCAAACTCATGAAAAAGAATTTGCGACTATTATTGATGTGTGTAAATTTTAGAGACGCCACATATTTTATTAGATACATGTTATATATACAATCTGAAATGTTCTTTTTTTCAAATACGTTTGGTCAGTTTTCCATATGTCAGTTGTTGTTTTTTACTTAAAATGTTTTTCATTTTAAGAAAAGCGAGATACTTAGAGTGATATTGGCCACACTGTGCCTCAGATGTTCATTGACATAAAGTATCGGCAGAATCTGAATGTGTTCGGTTGGTTTTCCATATGCCATTTTTTTCACTTAAAATGTTTTCCATTTCAAATAATGGTGAGACACTTTGAGTGGTGTTGGCCACACCGCACCTTGGATTGAGGCAGGGTTGACTCGTTCACGTCACATACGACCCATGGATTTTTGTGCTAAAGTATTAACAAAATCTGAATACGTTTGGTGGGTTTTCCGTATGCCAGTTGTTTATAATTAAAATGATGTCAATTTTAAACAAAAGAGAGATAGTTAGAGTGATACCAGCCACACCATGCCTCAGATTGAGGTCGGGTTGACTCATACATGTCACATATTACCCACAGATCGTTGTCATAATGTTTTAACATAATCCGAATGCGTTTGGTTGGTTTTTCATATGTTGGTTTTTTTTCAACTAAAATTATGTCTATTTTTAACAAAAGTGATACACAGTGAGTGGTGTCGGCCACAACATGTCTCATATTGAGGTGGGGTTGACTCATACATGTCACATAAGATCCATGGATCATTTTACTAAATTTTTATCAGAAACCGAATTCATTTGGTAAGTTTTCCATATGTCAATTATTGTTTTCACTTGAAATGATGTTCATTTTAAACAAAAGAGAGACAGTTTGAGTGGTGCAAGACACACCGTGCTTTATATTGAGTAAGGGTGGACTCGTACATGTCACATATGACCCATGGATCGTTGTCCTAATTTTTCAATAGAATCAGATTGTGTTTGGTCGGTTTTCTATATGTTAGTTGTTTTTTTCACTTTAAATGATGTCCATTTTAAACAAAAAAATAGACATTTTGAGTGGGTTTTTCCACACCGCGCCTTATATTGAGTAACGGTGGACTCGTACATATCAAAAATGTCCAATGGATCGTTTTCCTAATGTATCAACACAATCTGATTTCGTTTGATCGGTTTTCCGTATGCTTGTTGTTTTCACATAAAATCATATCCATTTTAAATAAAAGTGAGACCTTTCGAGTGGTTCCAGCCACACTGGTCATCGAATTGAGGTGGGGTTGACTCATAAGCGTATAATATGACCCATGGATCGCTGTCCTAATGTTTCAACAGAATTTGACTGCCTTTGGTCTGTTTTCTGTATGTTAGTTATTGTATTCACTTAAAATGATTTCCTTTTGAAACAAAAAAGAGACACATTGAGTGGTGCCGGCCACATGTCCCCTCAGATTAAATCAGGTTTGACTTTTATATGTCCAAAATGACCCATGGATCATTTTACTAAAGTATCAACACAATCCGAATAATTTTGGTCGATTTTCTATATTCCAGTTGTTTTTACTTGAAAGAGTAACCATTTTAATCCATAGAATGACACTTTGAGTGGTACCAGCCACACTGTGCCTCAGATTGATGTGAGGTTGACTCGTACATGTCACAAATGAGTCATGGATCCTTTTCATAATGTATCAATTGAATCCAAATGCATTTGTTCAGTTTTCGGTATACCAGTTGTTTTCACTTAAAATGTTGTCCATTTCAATGAAAATTGAGAGACATTGAGTGGGGTCATCCACACCATACCTAAGAATGAGGCGAGGTTGACTCATACACATCTAAAATGAACCCTGGATCGTTGTGTTGAAGTATCAACACAATAAGAATGGGTTTGTTCAGTTTTTGAATGCCAGTTGTTATATTCACTTAAAAGTTTGTCCATTTCAAATAAAAGTGAGACACATTGAGTGGTACCGGCCACACCGTGACTCGGATTTAGGTTGGGTTTACTCGTACACGTCAAGAATTAACCACGAATCGTTCTCCTAAGGTATCAACACAATACTAATGTGTTTGGACGGTTTCCATATGCCAGTTGTTTTCACTTAAAATCCTGTCCATTTTAAATAAAAGTGAGACATTTCGAATGGTTTCGGCCACACCGACCCTCAGATTGAGGCGGGGTTGGCTCGTACACATCACATATGACCCATGGATCGTTTTCCTAAAGTTTCAACATAATTCAAATGCCTTGTATGGATTTCCATATGTCAGTTGTTTTATTCACTTAAAATGATGTTCTTTTGAAATAAAAGAGAGACACTTTGAGTGGTGCCGACCACACCGCACCTCAGATTGAGGCGGGATTGACTTGTAAACATTATAAATGTCCCATGATAGTTGTAATAAAGTATCAACACAATCTTAATGAGTTTGTTTTGTTTTCCATATGATAGTTTTTTTACTTAAAAGAGTATCATTTTTAAACAAAAGAAAGACACTTTGAGTGGTACCAGACACATCGTGCCTCAAATTGAGGCAGGGTTGACTCATACACATCACAAATTACTCATGGATCCTTTTACTGATGTATTAATAGAATCCAAATGTGTTTGGTTGGGTTTCTGTTTTCCAGTTGTTGTTTTCACTTAAAATGTTGTCCATTTCCAAGAATAGTGAGACACTTTGAGTGGTGTTAGCCACACCGTGCCTCGGAATGTGGCGAGGATAACCCGTACATGTCCCAAATAACCCACGGATCATTGTTTTGATGTATCAACACAATAAAAATGTTTTTTTTGGCTTTCTTTATTCCAGTTGTTGTTTTCACTTAAAAAGTTCTCCATTTAAAATAACAGTGAAACACTTTGAGATGTACCAGCTAAATTGTGCCCCAAATTGATGCGGGGTTGACTTTTACACATCCAAAATGACCGACAGATTGTGGTATTGAAGTATTAACACATTCCGAATGCGTTAGGTCAGTTTTCTGTATGCTAGTTGTGGTTTTCACTTAAAATGTTGTCTATTTCAAATAAAAATGACACTTTGAGTGGTACCAGCCACATCAAGCCTCAGATTGAAGTAGGGTTGACATGTACACGCCAGAAATGCCTCATAGATCCTTTTCATAATGTATCAATAGAATCTGAATATGTTTGGTCAGTTTTCCATATGCCAGTTGTTGTTTTCACATAAAATGTTGTCCATTTCAAAGAAAAGTGAGACACTTTGAGTGGTGTCGGCCATATCGTGCCTTGGATTGAAGCGAAGTTGACTCGTACACATCAAAAATGACACGTGGATCATGGTTTTTAATTATTAACACAATCCGAATGTGTTTGTTTGGTTTTATGTATGCCAATTTTTGTTTTCACTTAAAATGATGCCCATTTTAAATAAAAGTTAGACACTTTTATTGGTACCAGCCACAATGTGCCTCCGATTGAGGCAGAGATGACTCGTACACATCAAAAATGACCCATGTATAGTCGTGTTGAAGTATCAACATAATACGAATGCATTTGGTTAGTTTTTGGTATGCTAGTTGTTGTTTTCACTTAAAATGTTGCCCATTTTAAATAAAAGTGAGACACTTCGAGTGATATCGGCCACACCATGCCTTGTATTGAAAATTGGTTGACTCGTACACATCAAAAATGACCCATGTATCGTTTTCCTAATGTATCAATAGAATCCGACTGTGTTTGGTCAGTTTTCCGTATGCTTGTTGTTGTTTTCACTTAAAATGTTGTCCATTTCAAATAAAAGTGAAACACATTGTGTGGTGTCGGCCACACCATGCCTCAGATTGATGAGGGGTTGACTTTTAATTTTCAAAAATGACTCATGGATCATTGTTCTAAAGTATAAACACAATCCAAATACGTTTGTCCAGTTTTCTGTATGTCAGTTGTTGTTTTCTTTTAAAATGTTGTCCATTTCAAATAAAAGTGAAAGACTTTGAGTGGTACCGGCCACACTGTGCCTCGGTTTGAGGCGGGGTTGACTCGTACACATAACATCAGTGTTTTGAGTTCTATCATGTCCCCCCCATTAACTATGGGTGGGTAATGTATATAAAACTATATCTAGGTATTATACATTTATTTCTAATATGATTGTGAACCGCCACGGGGTGTCCTCCTGGAGCCGGGCCAAATCACTGCATTACCATGCCATGACCACGACGTGATCGTGTCATGACCACGGCGTGACCGCGGCATGACCATGACATGACCACCGCATGACTTCGGCATGACCGCGACATTTTGACCTGGTCCAGCGACATCCGCGGGGCATCATCTTTGGGCCAGGAGCAAAAGGAGTGGGAGGATGCGGGGAAACATTCCAGCTATTGACTCTCTCCCCATTAACTATGGATGAGTAAGGTATCTAAAACTCTATCTAGGTATCATAAATCAAATTACTATAGGACTGCGAACCACTACGGGGTGTCGTCCTGGAGGAGGGCCAAATCATGACATTACTGAGGTGTGACCGCGGGGTGACCATGGCGTGTTGGCCTGGTCTAGCGACATCCACATGGCCGTATCTTCTGGCCAGGATTCCAAATAACTCCTATGTAGTTGTCCTTCACATTATAGAAACTTATCTTATGTTATAAAAAACAGTCTCTTGATTCAGGATTGTGGTATGAAAAAGATATATATTTTATATTCATTGTTTTTAAAAGTGGTACTAGGTAGTTGAAACTACTGATGTAGAGTCAAATTATACAGGTGTATTACTTATCAATGGTATATGCATTTCTTCGAACTCTAATAATAAAATATCAGTCACCCTGAGAACAATAGAATTTGAGTATGTTTTAACATCTTAGGATGCAACACAAATCTTATTGGAGAATTCATATATTTAAAAAATTAGATGTCAATCGAGGCCACGAAAACACCCCAAATAGTGTAAAGATGAAGCTTATGGTGGGGAGAACCATAATCCTGACAGGTGTAAAACAATGACACCATCAATGTTATTAGATATATAGACTTTGGTAAACACCATAAGGGGTGGCCAAGAGGCCCAGAAAACACCTGAAACATGTTTTTCCTTAAGATAAGGTCACAACAGACATGATAAAATAGATCAAATATTTAATATGTTATAAAAAGGGATTGTCGGAAGGTTTTAGGGAGTGGCACAATGACGCAATGTCTAAAGGGAAATGAAATGAAGGAAAAGAATCATACATCCTAAACTATCACTATGATTTTTGGCAGAAATCAAACCACCATTAGAGGGGTTTTATTTTAGAAACATGACTTTATTTATCAAATGAAACAATTATATTAAATAACACTTATTCAAGATATGCAATTCAATAGAATTAAGTAGAATTAAAAAAGAAGCTAAATTCAATTTAAAGTATTATTAAATTAAAGAGGCTACGAGAGGGACTCTACCTCATGGTGGAACCAAGTTGTCCACTTTGGCTCTTGGATCTTTTTAACTAAAATTCGCTACTCCTCCACTAGGTATACACACCTTAAAACACATTCTAGGACACCAATACCCTATGCACACACCTATGTGGCCATGATCATGTCCAAGGGGATCCTTGCACATATTTTTATATGCATATATCAGTCTCCACTAACCTGCGTATGCATTTATATATATACATGGGCCCACCTAGCCTCATACATGCATAATAACTGCCATGGGTGACTATACATGTAATTGGAGAACCCACATACAAATTCGTACTTACCTATTCACACGTAGGTGAGTCACCCTTGACTTGGAGACTCGAAACCAACGAGCATAGATCAATTCACAACACAAAGGATAGTAAAACCATTAAAACACATGAAGGATGCTACATAACCAGTGATAAAGCAACCAATTCCATTAAATCCTTACCTATATGGAAACATAATACGGAGTAAAAACACTAAATCCTTAAATAAACGATGTGCGAGCCAAGTAGTAACCATAGAATCTTACCTTGGATCAAATCTGGTGGACTGAATCAGTCTGATCATTTTCTTGTACCCTTCACAAAATATAAACACCCTCTGTCAATAGAAAGAATTCAAAGATATAAGTGAGCAATGAAATAATGAAAATAAAATAAAAACTAAACTAAAACATACATGTATCCTGTGACTATACATATCACCTCCCAACATATAAGTACCACAGTGCCTCATTGGTCAAATCATGTTCCTGCAAGAAAAGGGTAAACAAATCAATGTTTCAAAATGATACTATAAAATAGTACATTCCTATTAATTAACAATTAATCTTTCTATTAATGGTATATAATCAATTTGGCCGAAGTTTCAACATAGTTTGGTTTTGTTCGATACAAGGGATGAGGTCTTATTATTCTTGGTTTTTAAGTTTTCACTTGATATATTTATTTAAAAATGATTCATGTATTAGGCATTATTATTTATGGTTTTAGTTTTTAGCCTATTTCCATGGGGCTTGTCCACATGAATAATTCTTGGAATTTAGGGTTCAGTTGAAATTTATGCACTTTAATGTGAATGATTTCACTAAAAATGAGGATTTAGATCTAGTAAAATATTCCTAAGAGGAATGGTCCTTGTAGTGATATGTGTGACAATTGTACATCTAGCATTTGTTGAGGAAATACATATGAGGATGGATTGGAATCTTGTTAGGTTCATATAGTGGGATGGTCCCTCTGAGTATATAATATGAATTATGAATGGTTTTACTCCATTTAATGATTCAAGAGTTCAACTAAAGAGATGAAGGATGAGTTGCTAGTGTGGGTTTTGGGTATTGTCAGACATATTGGAATTATAATACCAAAAGCCTTGGTGTGATTTAGCATAGGATGGAACCTTGTTAGTGGCTCTGGTTTATAATACTTGATTTTGATGAGGTTCTTTACTGGATAATTGAGAATATAATAGATATGGGTTCAACATGTTTTACTTTTGTGACTATGAAAATCATAAGTTGAATAATCCTTTTTGTCTAGTTGGATGATGAGATGTGCATTGAGGCAGGGAATAATCCTCGAGAGATGATTCTAGAATATGTGACTGAGAGGATATATTAGGATAGGTTTGATAGGACTGGGTGAGTGGCCAACCCATTCAAGGATGATATGATGTATGGAGACACTTGGAGACACTTGGGGTTATTTATTATATCTCATGGAGACACTTGGGGTTATTTCAGGACTCTAATATACTCCAGAAATGTTCGCACACAATGTTTTTGAAAAACAATTCCATATCATGGAGAAACCCAAGGCTCTTATATCTTCTAATGTTTTCTCACACTCACACCTCATGGTATTACAATATACAGGTGATCTATGTCAACTAGTCAGGATAGCATCACTACCCTTCATCTATAGAATGTAGTAAAATACCTAAGTGGCCAGCGCGATAAAGAAAATAAAATAAAAACTAAACAAAAACATACCTATATCCTATGACTATACATGTTACTGCCCCATATATAAGAACCACACCACCCCATGGGTCATATAATGTTCCTACTAGAAAGGGGGAAACCATTCCATTTAATAATTTCTTCATTTTTCATTATGTTATTTATATAGTATGTTGATGTCAACATCATTGTAGTACACTTAGCCATTGAATATGCTCCTATGATACGTTATTGGAGTTGAATATTGTCACAAAACCCTATTAACTATGGAAATAACCTCATAGGGACCACAATCAATGTTTAGTAGTTGATCCGACTCTTGAGCCTGGTTGGGAACCAGTCCATGAACCAGATGGTCTAGTTGGTCATGAGGGTGTAAACCATTTCATTATACTATACTAAGAATAAAGGTGTTGGCATCTTTTCTACCACCAATGCGAATTTCTCAAGGCTGGAGTGCCAATCGACTCTAGTTCCTATGTTAGTGGCCCCTTAACTATCCATATATGTCATGGGGTGTCTCACATGGGTTTCATGTGGTGTGTAGTGTCTATCTATGATTTTTATAGTGATTCTGTATTGTGTGAAATGGGTATTGCATGGGTAGTTTAATAAATACATTATTCATTTGGAATATACACCCATAGTCAATAGAAATATACCCAGTTTTGATAGAGAATACCATCTAAATAAATGACTCGGAAATCCGAGACCAATATGTTACTTTACCAATTCCCATTACATAATATATGGAACACCATCTTATGTTTAATGAACCAATCAATTAATGGAAAATAAACTCCTCAAAATAAACCATAAAATATAATATAGCATCACTCACCTCCAATTAGTTCATATGGTTCACTAACTACAAATACGGAGTGGAAATGAAGACTTCAAATAAAGTAGATCCACACAATAATAACACTTAATCATTAAAGAAAATAGAAATCAAATCAATATCCACATATTAGTTATGCCATGATAGGGACATCACGACAAGGTATAAAAAAATAAAAAAAATAATAGATGGAAAACATTGAATCTACGGTAGTACTTATAGATTTAGATTTTATAACTAATTTTTTTTATTTATGATGGATCTATCGCGTGGAAGTAGTTTCCCGTCCTGGGTAAAGAGAAAACCATCTTGTTTAGGCCAAATGAAAAAAGAGAAGAAAAAAATAGATTAATAACATTAAAAGTTATTTAGGACTTACAGGTGTAATGTTTATTAAAGTGGATGGAAAGATTTTTCTTGCCTAGGTATCCAGAGAGCTTTAGAAAATCTCATTTTTAGGGCTACAGTCGCACAGACAGAGGAGAATTAGGGCTATTGTATTTTTTGGGAAACCTTTCCCAATAGTTTTTTAAAAAAATTATGAAATGTATTCTATACCAATGGTTTTCAAAAACAATTTGAATAGGTTGTTGTAATGAGAATTTATCCAATGGTTTAATTGAAATTGTTGGGAAAAGGAGGCATTTTCTAACGGTTTAGGAAAACCGTTGGGAAAGGCTGACAATAATGGGAGTTTACCACTGGTTTTTTCAAACCATTCGGGTAGTCCACCTATGCCAATGGTTTATTCAAACCATTGGCATCAATGTGTTGGTATATCTCCGAATTCTAGTAGTGTGAATGTGAGTGAAAGATTATTTAAGGATGGATTTTGCAGGTGAGAGAAGGCGGTCTGAGTCCCAAATCCAAGGTGAAACCAATCAAGGTGATATATAAGATCCTATGTGGAATGTAATAACACAAACAAAGATACATTTCAAGATTTTTTCCCCCACGGATGAGGTTTAGTTTAACATCTTCTAGTTAAGATAACCTTTATATAATCTCATTATCATTCCACTTATATTTTATTTATGTTAATTTAGTTGTTGATTATTTATGTTTGTGGGTGTGATGGGATAAATTAATAAATAAATTAATTAGAAAGAAATATGGAATATTATAAAAATAAATTATTCATAAATTCTATTAGACATGGTAAATGACTTAAGTGAAATCTCCTTAATATTGAAAAGGTACCCGATAATATAAAAATGGTTTTTTACACATGAGAATAAAATTCCCTCAACAAAAATATTCTATCAGTATAGCCTTTAATTAAATATGTTAGAGTCAAACCCATAGTTTAAAGTGATTTAATGACTTTTGATAGGGTGATTTCAGTTATCAAAGAAATATTAGCTTAATGTTTTGGATTGACAATACATGGTACACATCAAGGGTTTATTTTTGAAGAAATACTTCAAGGAAATAAGAGGAAATATGTTAAATAAATCTTTATCCTAGATTTTAGGATTTGGGGGTGCACTCAACAGACCATGGAACCACACGTTATTATTGTTGTAGAGTTACACCTACTTAAAACCCCTGGATATACATTTTATGCACAATCCTAGGATATGAGAAGGGGAATATGTGTGATTTACATAAGAATATGTATTATACAAGATATTATAATAATAATAGCAAGAGATATTAGGTTTTAAAAAAATAGTGGGAGATTGATAAAATTTAATAAAATTTAAATTTATTAATCTAATTTAGTAATCAGCGAAATTTTAATAATATTTTCTTATTTATTTAGAAATATAAAACAATAAGGAATCAACCATATCACTATGATCCATACTATATAATGATACCATTTCCCCATGTGTGAATTTAGATGAATGGTATTGACGCTTACAAATTATATCATGGCGTGTATGAAATTTATACATGTTGGAAACCCCACTTCCTAAGTCACATTCTAAATATTATAGTAAGTAAGAAGTATCTCTCCTCCTAAAAATGTGGGATATACAATCGATGTACAATGTTTCATGTTATCCACAATGACCAGTGAGATTCTAAAGTAATATAAGGATATGAATTCTTATAGAATCATTTCTCACCTTTGTGATCTTTTGTAACATCCCAGGTAAATAAAGTATACAAAATTTTCAGATTTATTAATATTTTTAAATTAATTATTAATTTTACTTTAAATGGGATTCTATGTTTGATGGCGTACTAGATACTCAACAATGGGTTTCTTAGAAATCTTATTTTGAACACAATGTTGAGTTATACTAAAAATTAATAACATAATTTTAAATGGTAGTTAACACATAGGTTTTGTATTGAAAGGAATGGAAATAACTAACTACAATATGAATATAAATGTTTGGTAAATGTTTTTACATTTATCTCATAAAATTTAGAGGCTTAAAATAAGAAAGAATCTGATTTTAAGCATAAATCCTCTAATATTCATTAAAAGGTTGATTTACAGCCTTTTGATGGAGAACCCTCATTAAATATTGTTTTGATCACTTTTATATGTTTTATTTGATTAAATAAAATTCCCAGTTAGAATCTGGACATCAAAATTTACTTTGGGTAAATATTTTGTATTTTTCTGATAAAATTCTTTTTTTTGATGAATAGTGAAAAATATTGCATTTTAATTCAAAACAATCTTTTAACCTAATTTATTTATATGGTAAGATTATATTTTTAATTTTTTTAAGTTTAATTATATTATATTATTACCATTTAATCTAATTATGGTAATTGGATGAAATTTCACTTTGAAATTGGGCATAAACAAGTATGAATCTTTTGATAGATACTATTTCTTAAAAACACGCTATTTGTTTTGACAACAGGAATAAATTTTAAATTAATTATTGAAACATCAATGTTTTGAATTTTTTAAAATAGATATCATTTTTGAATTCATAATATCAAATATATCTTAGGCTGAATTTTTGGTATTTTTATAAAAAACGTCAATTTTTTATGAATAGTGAAACCACTATGTACTAGTTAAAAAACTGACTTTTTTATTTAAATGAAATTTTACCACTTCTATAAATTTAATTTCAAATATTCGGTATACATTATTGTTATTATTTAGTAAAATGTTGTTCAATAAGATGAAAATGATTTTTTTGGTGAATAGTAACGTTTGACTTTTATTTACCGCGATTAAAGGTAAATATGGTAATTCAAGGTAATAAGAATATTATAATAATAAAAAATTAATTTCACACCAATTCTAGCTTTATTAGAGGAGTCCTGGCAGACCATGGGCATCTTTGGGTCAATTTTGGGACCACATGGAGCCACTTGGGAGTGATAATGACACTTAATTTAAATTAACTTAATGTAAAGGAAAAATGACATAAAGAAATATCTTTTAGTAAATAAATTTTTACATGGGGTTACATAAGTTATCCCTTCGACCATAAATATGAATTGGAAAGAAAAAAATATTCACTACATCATGTAACTTTTTTTATAATTTTTAGACATCAAATAAATAAAATTATTTATGACACAAAATTATTGAGTGTTTACCTCATTAATAAATCATATAAATAAATAAGATTATAAATATTAAAATAACATCCAAAACCTGTCCAATTATTATAAAAAGAATTTATTTAAACCATTAGTAATCTTATATTCATCTTTAATGAGTTTGGGACCCATAGAAACCAAAAATCATTATATAATAAAATAATAGATTCACACTTTCCTAAAGACCCCCTCCTTTACCTTATAAAAATCCCTCACATCTAACACATTCCACACACCTCTCAAGACCCATGGCTAGTCCATCCCCTACCCAAATAAGCTCTCAATAATCCTCTCCTACTCTTAGAAGGCTTACCTTAGGCCGAAGGCACTTTTATAATTTTATTTGGTTCAAACCAACGGGATTTACCCAAATTAAAGGAAGAACAAGGAACAAACAAGTCAAGTCAAACATGAGGTAAGGGATTTATTTTTTCACATTCAATTCCATGAGATTTCCATTGTTATCCACTTATTTATTTCATTTCCTGTATTGTGTACTTATATTTGACATATATTACCATCATTATCTTTATCATCATAGTATTTTGTGATTCATTTGGTGTTTATTAACGTTTGGTCATACAACTCAATTGATTACAACGTGGTAAGGTATTTTTATCTCACTTTTTATTCCCATGAGATTCATGGTATATTGGAACTATATCCTTTTGTGTGTTTTATGTACTAGAAATTATTATATTCATTGTATAATATAAGTAAATTAATGGTTATTTACATCTTCATTGTATGATCTATCTTTCACTGGGTGTATGTTTCATAAGATACCAAATCGGTATGGGAAACCTTCACCCTTATCTTTTTTAAAGACATAATTTTGTTATTTATTTTAATTTACATATTTTTATGTTGGGATATGTTCTTTTATATCCTTATTGCTTTAAATGTTATGTCCATGTGATGAGACGCCATTTTCTCTCTCATCAATTCATTTTCGGAATTTTAGAGTGACACCGTTAGGCTGTCAAATTTTTGTAGGGGAACTTCTTCACCCAATATTAATTCTTTAGGTTAAACTTCTACATCTTGATTATGTCTTTATATGAATATGTGTGAATATCATCTAATTGTTTCACACTTAAAGTCCAATTATATTGAGTGTATACTTCTTTGTCGCACGTTATTAGGTAATTGATTTATCCTTAATCTAAGGATACAATTATTATAAGGGATTTCGTCTCAATTTACATCCCATTGAGACATCATTATTGTTATGCATCAATTCAATCTTATGTGGTTTATATACTATCCTTTGTATTATTATATCATGAATCCCTTTATTCTCAAGATATTATAAAGATCTGATTAAATGTTATTTCTCAATTATTTTTATTCAAGCGTCTCTCTTTTTGTTAAAAACTCTATAACTAAAAGATCAGTTTAAATGTTTTAAAAATTTATTCCTCAAACTATTTATCATTAATGTCCATGTTTTAAAAAAAATTATGATTTTTTTATATGTACATTAATTTTTTCAAATGATAATTCATTTAAAAGCTTCAAAGTTGTGTGGGACACTTTGATTCAAAAATCTCTTTATTAAATATTTTAAATGGTTTTGAGAATGATTTGATAAAGCATTGTTTATTTCAATATATTGATTTGATATATTGTTATTGGAATGTGGAAATGTTATCTTTCTTTTATGCTTTTGTTATGTGTTATGAATATGTTTTGGTTATTGGGAATTGTTTACATATACTGGTGGTTCCGTGATAAACATAGGGTGGGTGAGCCTAAGATAGCTCTCCAAGGCATTGAGTAACGTGACGGAGGTAAACGGTATTGTTTCTACAAACAGATTTAGGGAATATACTGTGATGAGTATTCCAAATGTGACTCCCTACGTACATGTGATAACTATAATGTAAGTATGTTATGAATTACATAAGTTACCTTTATGATTTATGATTTGTGTGTGTTATTAATAAATATTATAGTTTCATAAGGTATTTTATGAGTGAAAATTATGGTTTCATTGATTTTTATTTAATTATTGGCTAATGATTTCCTTACTTATTTCATAACCCTTACAGTGATTTTTACGCTCATCCCATTTTTTTGAACTGTTTTCCATATGACTTAAAGATTAATAGGGTCAAGGAACGGATCAAGGAAAAGTCATGTTGTTTAAAACATGGAAGTAGACATGTTTCTTTTTTAGAGTTTTTATTTTATGAAATAAATGGATACTTCGTAGTACTGTCTACATGTAATTTTTACGATGATATGTAAAAGTTATGGAATAATTCTCTAAAAATATAAACCTGAAAAGATCCTCAATGTGAATTATTAAAATAATTCAAGATAATGTAATGTATATGGTTGTGTCCTTATATCGTCATCATGGTAAGGTGAGACAAGACATATATGATACCTCCAATTACTATTCTTATGCATGTTTAGAGAGTCTACACTAGGTGAGACTCATGTAGTCAAGATGATTTTAAATATAGATTTCTTATATTTCTTGGGGATCAATATACCTAGTGAGTTTCACATATATCTCTTGTTTAACATACTAGTTAAAACCTTCTCCAGTTGTATTTTAAATTATAATATGAGAAATAGGGGCTGGAACCTTTTATAAATTCGTAGTATCATTCACTAAGTTGTTAAATATATGTGGAATGAAAACCCTACGATCCTTATGGTGAATAATAAATGGACGAGAATGGAAAAGGGATTGACAACTTATTATATGTCTATGGATCCAGATCATCATCCTTATATTAATAAAAAGATTTATCAGTATGAAAATGATCAGAATATAATGTATTTTTGATGTGGCAAGAAAGGCCACAAGAAGAAAAACTACACCCATCCAATGAAGTAAGGGAAAGATTCAGGTTTTTTCAATATGATGTGTAATATTTGTATATCTGTTATTTGGGGGTTAGATATTACATGGCCTACTAACTTTTTTATAAAAATATAGAAACAAAGTAGATTTTAGAAGGTTTTTAGAGGTGAGGTGCATCCATGGGATACCAATAAAGTGAGACTAGATTCTCTAGACATTAGATACTACCACCTCACATTTCTAATATGAATGATTTTGGTTTTAAATAAATTTTATTAAATTATTGGTATTATTAATAACATCATCTATATTTCTTGTGTATATATGGATGGATTTATTATGAACTTTAGAAATAACATTTTATAATTTTAAAAAGATAACATATGTTTTGGTATAGATATGTAGAATAATAATATTTATTTATTAAATTATGATGACCAATTATTAAAAATTGATAACAAAACAATTCATATAAATCATTTCACACATATTTGTGGAATATCATCCTTGGTCATGTAAATGAGAAGCATTTGATGACCCTTTATCATGATGGTTATATAGACTCTTTTGATGTTAAAAATTTTGAAATATACTATGCTTGTTTAAAATGAATGATAACCAAACCACCATTTGGTTTTTAAGGTGAAAGGGAAACATAAATTCTAGAATTAGTACACACCGATGAATGTGGATCTTTTTAACTATAAGATAGATTTAGATTCACATATTTAATGGATTTCTCTGATGAATTGAGTAGGTATAGTTACATGTACTTGATGAGGTATAATCATTATTTCTTTGATGAGTTATGAGTGTTCAAGAATAAATTTGAGAATCATATTAGTAAGTAGATAAATAAACATTGACCTGATTGAGGTTCTGAGTATCTTAATCGAACGCTCATCAGATATCTATTGGAGTATGGATTTTTTTTTCAAATCACTTATCCTTATACAACACTATTAAATGATTTTATTGAAAGGATTAATTGTACCTTTATAAACATGGTAGGGTTTAATATGAGTTATGCACCCCTTCCATTATCATTTTATGGATATTAAATACACAGGGATACATATAGACAAAAACAAGTACTGAAAAATGAAAAATGGTATTCTATTTGAGTTATCGAGTGAAAAGAAAGTCATTTTGTCACATACTCATTAATGGAGGAGAAAGGTGTTTGTTAAATCTATCTCAAGAAAAAAAACTACCACCTCAAGAAATGAACTGTATATTTGTAGGTAACCCCAATGAAATGAGGGTATAATACTTGTATGGTCACTCAAATAAAAAAAATTAGTTTATAGGATAATTTTATTACTTGAGAGCGAACACATATTTATAATAACCCTACTCTTTATTTCATATTTAAATTTGATTTATTACCTAAAAATTAACTAAAAACAACTAACATGATCAAGAGTTATAGTGTCTTTAGGTATTAAAAACATTACATAATAGCTTAAAACATGAAGTACACAAGTTTTTTGAAAACTACATTAACCTGACCACAACATTCGTTAGTACTTAGAAATTGATGGGATAACATGAGGAAATATATAAGAAAAGAGTGGGATATAAATTCCATAAAGGGTGTAAACAAGGGATATGATGGAGAATAAAATACTTGTATTGAAATAAGAATAGCAATGGAGTGAAAAAGAAACACTTACATAAATGCATGATATAGCATGATATTCATAACATGGAAATGTGGAAATGACATACAACATGATATTAGCATGATTCAAGGATCAGTGCACATGGATTAGAATGAGTGAACACACATTGAACATGAATTAATATTATTAAACCCTAATTTCACATGAATTTTCATGATTAATCCGTCATTTCACCTGGAGTATCATGATACTAAACATTACCTAATTCATTGGAATGCTATCAGGGTGAACCATTCATAATCATTTCGTTTTCATGTATAAGTGTTCTACATAGATCATACAACATGGATTCATTAAACATCATAATTTATTCAAAGAACAATTAATGTTGAATAACTACATGTAAGTCCTGAAACATAAGTTCATGTGCATAATGGATAATACCTTTGATAGATAAATGGGTATGGTATTAACTATATGATGACTATGGCATGGAAAATCATGGTGCAATTTTAGTCGCATGACGACATCAAATGGAAATTCATTAAATAGATTAATGAGAGAAAAAGGGTTATCTCATAATTTTAAATGAAATATACATTAAGTGGATAATAGACTATGACAACCCAATATATTAAATGGAATTTATATTCAAAATATAAAATAAATTCTTGAATGGAAATGAGAAGACAGAAATCCCTTACGGATTTTTTGAATTGTAACAGCTTAGATAAGGGTAAAAATGTGGGAGGATAAATGATACATAATTGAAATAACACCAATTTTATATAATGTTAATTATTTAAAACGAATTTTAATGGATGAAACAGAAATTAAAAGAACTACTCTCAAAGAGGTGCTTGAATTCAAATTAGAAGAGAGAAATCCCTTACTTGGATGTGTGATCCCAAATTCTTGGGGGAGGCTTCTTGGGATATTGGGGTTGCCTTGGTAGGGCTCTAGGTAGTAGGGGGAAGAGGGTGGTCAATATTCAAAGATCATTAGTGAATATATGTGGGATCTTGGGTGTGTTTATATACAAAAGGATGGGGGTGTCTTTATTATTTTCTTTTTTGACACTACACAATAAAATATTAAAAACCATAAACCATCCCATGGTTATATCCTATGGTTTCTAGAAAAGGGGACTTGAATTAATTATTTTATAGGGTTATGGTATGAATATATTAAAATATTTACCTTTCTTATGTGTAGGTGAGTCACCGTTTCAAGGAAATGATTTTAAAATCTTAAAATATTTAATATGTCTTGGAGGATTCACTAAGGCTTTATAAAATAAATCAAAAAATATATAATTAAATTATTTTAAAGTAAAAACATATTTTATGATGAATATAGATTTTATATTATTTTATTACCTAACTATTGGGTAATTATGATGTCATAAAACACATTATATATTTATACAGTATTAAATTTTTCCCCAAAAATTCGATTGTTCTATTAAAATAATGAGAAATTTATTGTTGGTTAATTTAAACATTTAGATTCCAAAAATAATATTCAATTTGTCTAAAAAATATAAATAATTTATTTTTAACTTTTAAAATAATAAAAATAGACATTTACTGATAATTTACAGGTTTTGTCAAAAACTATTTTAAAACATTAATAAAAATTGCATTTGACTTCATAAAAATTATACAATAATTTATGTTTAACAAAATAAATTTCATAATAATATTTTATTATTTTTAATTCATAAATCCATTTATTCATCAAAATATATTTCTTAATTGGATTTGAATATTAAGAAAAAATATTATTTATGCTTTAAAATCATTTACAATGTAACAATAATATAATGACATTATATTATTTATTATATAAGAAAATAATTAATATAATCATAATGTTATGTTCTTGTTTAATATCCCTTTATTAAACCAGAATATTCACTAGTAGTAAGGTGTGTGATGGTGGGGATTTCATGGGGTTTTTTGGTGAACATGGTTTGGACCATGATCTCGATGAGCTTGAAATTATCCCATAAGTGGTTTCACTCATACTTAATATTTTGGATCTTAAAATGGTCTTGGTATAGAGAGAATCCTAGAAATTGTACCTCCCTCGGAATCTCTGAGAAATGGGCTTCAAAAGGTAAGATCCTACTGATTGAGTCTAACACACCTTTTTCATGTGATCACAATTCAATGACTACATTATCAATTGTAAAGATATTTAACTGTAATTTAAATTTAATTATATTTTGAAAAACAAAAGGATTTCATGTGTATTCTATATCCATAAGACATTTAATTAAAATAAATTGATTTTATTAATATATTTTATAGTCATTACCACCTTCCCCCTTAATAAATTTTTCTCTTGAAGTTTCTTTACCAAACTAAAATAGATGAGGTTAAGTCTGTTTCATCACTTCCTCTGGTTCCCACATTTCATCTTCAAACTTGTTGTTTCTCTAAAACAATTTGATGAGGGGCATTGTCTTAATTCATAGAACTTTTTCTCTAAATCTAGAATATTCACCGGCTTCTCATCATAGGGTAGGTCATCCTCCATTGGTACCACCTCTATATTTAGTACAGTTGATGGGAGAGTTATGTACTTCTTCAATATTAATACATGGAATACATCATGTACTTGAAACAGTTTCGGTGGGAGTGATAGTCAATAGGCCACTATCCCGATGTGATCAAGGATCTAAAAATATATGATTTACTTTATAGTAAGATTTAACTTCTTCTAAAATCTCATAAATCTATTCCATGGAGATATAAGAAGGAAAACCATGTCTCCAATATTAAACTATAGGTATTTTTGTTGATTTTTAGCATTACTCTTTTGTTGACTCTGAGCATCATTGATGCGTTTCTAGATGGTCTTAACCTTCTCTGCCATTTCCATAACCATTTGTGGACCTATAAGTGTTTTTTTACAAAATACAATCCAACATGTTGGTGGTCTACACATATTCCCATGAAGGTATTTATAAGGGTCCATTTGGATGATTGAGTGGAATATATTGTTGTAAGGGATCTCCACCAAAGGAAGATATTGGTCCCATCCTCCTTTTAATTCCATTGAGAAATATCTCAACACATCCCCATGTTTCTAGATAGTCTTCTCAGATTGGTCATCAGTTTAAGGGATATAGGTCGTGATAAAGTTCAACTAAGTGTTCATATCATATTGAAAACTCATCTAGAACATAGAGGAGAATCATAGATCTTGATTGGACACAATCGATAGTGTTACTCCATTCATCAATATCACTTCTCTGATGTATATCCATGCGAGAATATCCAATGAGAAATTATCTCAAATTAAAATAAAGTGTGCAGTATTTGTAAGAAAATTTACAACAACCCAGATAGAATGGTTTTCTTTAGATATAATTGGAAGTTTGGTGAAAAAGACCATGGTGATGTTTTCCCTTTTCTATGTTGGTATGGGTAATGGTTACATCATCCCCATAGACATCGACCTATTATCCTTCACTTGCTGACATACCAAGAACTAATTTATATATATATATATATAGTGATATCCTTATTCATATTATCCCGCCAATAGTACTCCCAAATATGTCAATACATATTCATGTTTCCTGTGAATGTATAAATTCAAACTATGTACCTCATCCAAAAGATCATTCTTTAACATTGTATTTGATGGAACACATAGTCTTGACCAAAATCTAAAAATTTCCTCTTCATTAACATTTAACATCAAGGATTTACCTTTAATAATAGTTTCCACTTTTTTATAAATTCCCACATCATCATTGTGAGAATAATTTATCCTTTCCAAAAGAGATGGCTGAGCAATCAGTTGTTAAAGGATTGATTATGTTCCCTTATTTATAATTCTCATGTCCATCATTATCAAATCTAAGAATATTTGGATCATTTTCGATTATCATCAATGATATAATTGTTGGTCCATTTATATTTAGAGAATTTTCCACCTTGATCGCTTTCGTAGGGTGGTAATGGATTGAGCAGTCATAATCCATGATGAGATCTAACCATACTAATTGGTGCATATTAACGTCTTTCTATGTGAATAAATAATTGAGACTTTTGTGATCCATATATATTTCACACTTCTACCCCATGTGATAATTACAACAAATTTTCAATGCAAATATCATAGCTTCCAACTCCCAATCATGTATGGGATAGTATTTTACATGATTGTTCTACTACCATGACAAATAGGCAATTTCATTGTCATTCTCCATCAACACACAGTCCACACACTTCTTCAAATCATCACTAATGATTATGAAAAACTCCCTAGTTGTGGGTAGTGAGATAATAGGGTTAGTGATAAGCCTCTTCTTTAACTTTAGGAAGCTTTATTCACATTCACCATTCCATGAAAACTAGACTCCCATTCAAGTTATCTTGGTAATATGGTTTGACAATAATGATGAATTTCTAACAAATCCGCAATAATATCCAGCTATCCATAGGAAGCTACGGATATCCATCATAGATGTTCGCCTCGTCCATACGTCAATTTCTTTGGTTTTGGAAGGATCCATAGATATCCCATTTCTTATAATGATATTACAAAATATTGTTATTTCCTTCAACTATAATTCACACTTGTTGTACTTTTCATAGAGCATATTCTTTCTAAGTGTCCCTTGTACAATGATTATTTGTTCCTCGTTCACCTCCTTGATTTTGGAGAATAATATAAAATTATCTATAAATACTACAACAAATTTGTCGAGGTAATACATGATGACCCTATTCATCAATTCCATGAATATTACAAGAGCATTGGTGAGTTCTAATGGCTTTATAATGAATTTATAGTGCTCATACCATGTACAAAAAGTAGTCTTGTGGATTTCCTCCTTCTTCACCTTAACTTTGCAATAACCCGACCATAGATACACATTGAAGAAGTATTATTCTCAATGTATTTGATCTAATAAATCATTAATTCGTGGAAAATGGTACTTTTTCTTTATCATGATTTTATTGAGCTCACAATGATCAATTAAACTATGCTTTGACCCATCCTTCTTCTTGATGGAGCGGATTGTTGCACCCCCATGGTGAATCACATGGGCATATCCTTGCTTGAGTAGTAATATCCTTGCTTGAGATGATGGTTCTAAATAAGATTCATCCTCCTCATTTTACTTGTATAGAATCAGGGGTCAATTGACTATATGGAGTTTTTTCCCCTCTAATGAAAATTTATCTTGGGTCTATATATAGAAATCCAATCCATGCCATGAATTGCATCAAATTCTACCGTAGGGAGTTTGATGAGGTTTTCAAGGAATTTCAATCCAAAAATTTTGATATGTGAGGGGTTATATACATAGGATGGAATAATTTCCTAATTTTTCATTTTCTATAACATCTCTAATTCCATACTTTGTGGTTGTGTTTCGAATATTCTACTAAACTTTCGGGATTTAAAATGACTCATCAAACCAGAATCAATAAGTATGTTCATGATTGAGGAATAAAAAACTAGATTACTTGTCACTACTTCCTTGTCGGGATTCACATTGGTATAAGTGATCAAAAAATATCTCCCTTTATACAATGGATTTTTTTGGTTACCCCTAGTTACCCATTGCTTAGGGAACTGGATCGTAAATTGTCTCAGTTCCTTATAGTTGTAGAAATGAACAACATGTTGAGGGTTAACCAGAGTATTCTTTCCCTCTTTTTCATTAATGGTTTTCTCATATTGGAGATTATTAGTCTGTTTCCCATCTCTTCCAAACCTATATCATTTCCTTGATCCCCTTAGGAAATTTTCCAAGTGCTTCTTTTGACACATTTGACAAGCTGGGTGTTGTAATTTCTCAGCACTATTTGATTTATCCACTGGACCACTTGAATTAATGTCCACTTTCTACTTATTATCCCTATGATACCCATGAGATTAACTGGTCACTATCTCAACATTGAGGGAACATTAGAAAATTTCTTCATTTATATCCAAGTCACATATTTCCAAGGTTTTTGTAGACAAGGTTTTAGCCCACCAAAGATGTGGTCAACATTTAATTTGGGGGTGATGAAAAAAATAGTGGCGTATCATGCATATTTGGTGAATTTTTCCTCATACTCCCCAATAGATTCATCATCATTTTTTAGAGTTCACGAAAATATCTTTCATCTTAAGATAAAGGGTGTGGGGAAAATATTTATCAAAAAACATTTTCCAAAAATTTTTCCATTCCATCGCCTTGATCTCTTCCTCAGGCTTCATATTTTTTATCATTGTCTACCACTTATCAGCTTCACCCTCATTATGATAATATTCTCGAAGAACCATATTTTTTTTAAAACATTGAATGCTGGAGAATATATTCTCAATGGAGTTTTCCATTGTCTAGTGATTGAGGGATCATATGATCCATTGAATGTAAGAGGCCTATGTCTCATGAAGCTCTCAATTGTAACTTGTTCATTCTTATTGGGGGAGGGTTTGATGTTCCTATTGATCCAAGATTATATTAAAATCATTATTTAACTGAGAGAGTATCATGGCAATTTTTTTTAATTCCTACTCACATTGGATTGAGCGTCTCATTAGAACAGTCATCACATTGATCTTCACATCGGTTGTTAGCCATAATTCTCATATTATTGGCCATTGGTTATAATAAAAGGATAAATTAGGGGTAAATATTTTAAACTATTAACAAAAAAGATAAATCAATTGACAAAAAGGGATAACTTATAAATTAAAATTATCTCTTTAACTTATGAATTATTAAGCTTTGATATATGTTTTCAATTATCTACTTCCTAATATATATTCTTAGGTTAATATTTTTTGTTCCCCTAATCATGGTTCATACTAATATTATGAATATACCAAAGAATATCCCATAATAGTTTTGATCCAATAGTGAATAAAGTCCCATTTTCATGACTGTGTTCCCTTTTGAGTCTATCTTAAAGCGGTCTTTTTAGGTGTTACCCATAGATACATATATTCAAGATCGACCTCTAATTGTTTGTATCCAAACAAGGATTTATTTTATTTATAAACCACTCACTATACAGTAACAAAAATTTTGGGATTATTTTCTTACACTTATTCTTATCTCTAAGGCTTTTACTATAGTTTTATAATACTAATTCATTAAATAACTAAACCTATCCTCTGATACCAATTATAATAACTCTGGTCTTTAATTCCTATTTAAACATGATTTATTACATTAAATTGCGCATAATACAACTCATAAGGTTGAGAGGTCTAGTGTATTTGGGGATAAGGAACAATACATAACAACATAAAACATGATGTAGAAATATTTATTGAAAACCTATTTTACATGACCACAACATTCATTAGTACTTAGCAATGCATGGGATAACCTGAGTACATACATAAGAAAATGGTGAGCTATAAAGCCTAGTATGGGAGTAAAAAATGAATAACATGAATAATATATTAAATGTTAGGAAATTGGAATATCAATGGAGGGGAAAAGAAACATAAACATAAAGGCAGGATATTGTTTGATATTCATAACATGGAAATGTTGCAACAACATACAACATGGTATTAGCATGATCTGAGGCTCATTGTACATGGATTAGCATGAGTAAACCCTAATTGAACTTGAATTACCTTGAGTAAACCCTAATTTAACATGTATTTTCCTGATTAAACCCTCATTTAACATGGAATATCATGATACTAATCATTACCAAATGCAATGGAGCGCTATCATGGAACACCATTCATAATCATTTCGTTTTCATGTATAAGTGTTCCACATAAATCATAACACATGGATTTGTTAAACATAATAATTAATTATAAAAATAATTAATGTGGAATATGTACATGTAATACCCCAATCAATAAGTACATGAGCATTAAGGTGAATACACATGATAGATAATTGGGATTTTTATTGACTACATGATGATTTTGGCATCGAAAATCAGGGTGCAATTTCGGCAACATAACAATGTCAAATGGAAATTTGTAAAATCGGTTGAGGAGATTGAAAGGGGTATCTCATAATATATACATTAAAGGGATAGTAAGGGGATCATGAACCATAAAATCACAACATATGAAATGGAATTTAGATGCATAATATAAATGAAATTCTTGAATGGATATATCAAAAGACAAATCCCTTACATAATTTCAGTATAGTAATGGCTTAGGTAAGGGACCAAATTGGGGAGGATAAATGATACCTTTTTGAAATATCATATATATTTTAGTAATTTAATGATTATAAAATAATTTCAATGCAAGAAATTGAAATTCATATAACAACACTAAAAAAGGTTCTTGAATTCAAAGAGGAGGAGAGGAATCCCTTACATGGTTGTGTGATCCCAATGGCTTGGGGGAGTATTATTGGGAGATTAGAGAGACTTTTAAGGACTCTAGGGAGTAGGGTTCAAAGGGTGGTCTAGATTAAAAGATAATTAGTGATGATAAATGGGATCTTGGGAGGGTTTATATAGGAATGAATGGGTATTTCATTAATATTTTGGTTTTTCACACTGTACAATATATTAGTCAAAACCATAAACCATATCATGGTTTATCCCATGGTTCTTGGAAAAGGGTAGGGTTATAAATTATTTTATAGGGATAAGTCCCAAATATATTAAAATATTTTCCTCTCTTATGTGGAGGTGAGTTACACATTCAAGGAAATGATTTTAAAATCTTAAAGTATTTTATGTCTTGAAGGATTCAATAAATCATTATAAAATAAAAATAATAAACTTAAAATTAAAATAATTTAAATTAAAAACATATATTTGGCCGAATATACCTTTTATAGTATTTTATTACATCACTATTAGGTCATTATGTTTTCATAAAACACATTATTTATTTTTAAGGGATTTACTTTTATCCCAAAAATTTGACAGTTCTAAGAAAATTATGAAAAATTAACCATTAGATAATTTTGAAATCCTAATTCAAAAAATTATATTAATTTTTCCTAAGTATGTTTCTAAATATGTTAATTTTTTACTTTAAAAAATGATATTTATCAGAAATTGACTGGTTTTGACAAAAATAGTTTTCAAACCTTAATAATAAATAAATTTGACTTTGTAGAAATTATATTATAATTTATATTTATTAAAAAAAGTTAATAATAATATTTTATAATTATTTAATTCAAAATCCCTTAATTCATCAAAATATATTTCTTAATTGAATTTTAATATTAACTAAAGTACTATTTGTGCTTTAAAAATCATTTACAAATTAACTATAAAAAATGAAAGTATAATCATTATTCTATTCAAAAATAATTCACATAATCATAATGATATGGTTATTTTAATATCCTTTTATTACACTAGCATACCCTAATAAGAAGGTTTACGACGGTGGGGATTTCATTGGGTCGTTCTGTGAACAAGGTTTGGTTTTTGATCTTGATGATCTTGAGCATCTCCCATAAATGGTTTCTCTCATTCTTAAGTTGTTGGATCTTGGCTTGGGATTAGTCTAGGAATAATCCTAGAAATTATATCTCCCTCAGAAGCTCTGATAAATGAGCATCATAGGGTAAGATCCAACTTGTTGAGGCCATCACTTTCCTTTTCAGTGCCAACAATATTTGTAAAAGCCCTATATTTATACTAGTCATGTGATCACTTTTCAATGGATATATTATCAATGTTAAGGATACATAATGATCATTTAAATCCAATTGGATATATTAATATAAAATTAGTGCATTTGATTTCTATGTCCACAATAAATTTATTTAAAATAAAGGGAATTTTATTCATAAATGATTCGGTCTTTACAATATTAAATAAGCATAGTCGAAGAGAGATTGACTTTGATGAATGTTATAATGATGATACATATAAGTTTGTACAAGAATAAATTCCACAAGGACCAATGGAATATCTTTTTCCAGAAAAAATTATTCTATAGGAGCACCAGAGAGGTTAAATAACAATAATTATATCATTTTCAAGTCACAAAAGATAGTGAATCATTTTTGGTTGATATTAATGACCATATATCCTATAAGATGGTAGTAGAGAGATATGAAGAATAAAAATTATATGAATACATGAATTCATATACATATTTCATATACCAAAACCTTGTGTAGGTTTTAGTTGATCTTCCAAAATATGTAAATCCCATTGGGATAAAATGTGTATTCATGATAAAAATGTACATGAATTGTTAAGTTAGTACTTATAAATAATGGATAGTGGATAAAGTGTTTAAAAAATTTCATGGAATTGACTATAATGAAACTATTACACTAATTTCCATTTTAATATCTATTATAATTATACTTATTATAGAATCTTTCCATGACTATGATATTTTTATGATGGATTCCAAGACATCATTGCATAATAAGTACTTTTTGGAAGATGTGAATATGTCACTACTAGAAGGGTGTAGGACTCCAAGTGATTATAAAAAGGTATGAATTTTGCAAGGATCCATTTATAGATTAAATAGAGTATTTGGGTCATGGAATTTTATGATGGAGATATAAAATACTTTGGTTTCATTTGTAATTAATGCAAGGAATGGTTTTATAAAATATTATGTGAAACTATGGTCATTTCATATTAGTATATGTTGATGAAATATTACTAAATATAAATGAGATAGAAACCTTATTAGTGGTTAATAAATATTTGATAAATTTCTTCTCCATGAATGACATAGGTGAATTAGCCTACATAATAGGGATCAGGATCATGCTTGATAGATCAAAGAGACGGATTGGTATAAGTAAAAGTATATACATCGACAAAATTCAGAATAGGTTTAGTTTGGAAAAATCCAATAGGGGAGTGGTTCCAACATCACATGATATACATCTTTCTAAGAAGTTGTGTCCTCAGAATCATCATGAAATATAGAGAATGAGTGTGATCTAATATTCTTATGTGATAGGATCTATCATGTATTCTTTGTTATGTATGAGGCTTGATGTTGCCTTATCTCGGAGAAAGGTAGAAAATATCATGATGATATAGTTTAATAACATTGGACTTCAAGTAAGGATATCCATAAGTATCTAAGGTGAAATATGTATATGTTCTAGGTGTATGGAGGAGATGAATAAATAGACATAAGGTTTTATGAAGATAATAGCTTTCAGATAGGTCAAAATGATCTAAATTTTCAACTAATATATGCCTTCAGTCTCAAATAAGGATCTGTGATCTAGAAGAGCTCAAAGAATATAGTTTTCATCAATTCTACATAAAACTATGAGTATATTGTGGCATCTGAAATAGACAAGGAATCTATTTGGATTCACAAATTTTTTTACAATATTGATATGGTTCCTCGAAATCTACACCCTATCACAGCATACTGTGACAACATTATAGTGGTGGATCTTTACCAATAGATATGGTTAAATCAAAGGGAAATGAATTTAATTCAGGAGTTTCATCTCCTGAGTTATTTAATGAGGTGATTTTATATTGATAACTATCTCTATGAATGAAAACATGGAGGAATTGATTTATTAATTCCTTATCACAGTAGATGAATTAGTGTCATGTGAGATATAGTAGACTAATGGTTGTTAATAATTGGTTCTATTGAAATGGTTTGCCTATTGATATCAGTTCCCTAGAACCAAGTTCTATGTACTTGATGATTACAGGTATTAATTGTATTGAATATTACTGGAGTTCCTTAGTACATCATGAATTTTCCTCTACATGATATAATATCTGATAATGTTTTAAGTATACTTTTCATGTCAAAAATTATTTAGTATCTCCATACTATAAATAGATACATTAGATTCTATGCCAATATTAAATAAACCAATGTTATATGGACAAAATATATTATCTAATGGGACACAAATGACATAGTATTTCAATGGTAGTAGGCTCATAATATACTGATACACATTCCTTTTGTTTTCTCCCTTGGTTGTCAACAAGAATCGAGGTTAAGATAATGGACCTACCAAAAAAAATCAATATTTTTTGTGTCATTGGATGTTCATAACTATGTATTTGTGTATCTATCCTTATACATTAATATTATAACTGATTAATACCATAAATCATGTACTTTTATGTACTGATAAAAACCTTCATGGAATATTCTCATAGTTTTCTAGCATAAGTTTTGTGCATCTTGAATGATATTTCATTAACAAATAATGTGAGAAA
This sequence comes from Viscum album, assembly GCA_963277665.1. Taxonomy (NCBI): domain Eukaryota; kingdom Viridiplantae; phylum Streptophyta; class Magnoliopsida; order Santalales; family Viscaceae; genus Viscum; species Viscum album. The sequence goes on along the minus strand of OY728133.1, from coordinate 1,899,239,278 downwards.
GGATTCATCCCTTCTGAATATTAACAAAAGTTGATATATCAAGCCATTTTATGGGGATGGAACTATCTAGATAAATCCATGTCCATGTAGTTCTATGAGTATGTTCATTTCATGAAAATTAATCAAATTTCCATCAAACATATAGGTAGATGACACCAGTATGAAACCTTTTTGATTAGATATATCATGATAAGGGGAATATATTACATAGTATGTGTTCATAAGAGTTTGTATGTATTTATGATTTTATGTTCATTATCAATTGTTATCTTTTCGTATCGATAGATGATATCCATGTACTTTAGGCATATCCACATATTGGAACCATGAAATAAGCCTATAGGGTTACACACTAAGTGTATAATAAATCTCAGATAAGTTCAATGTTGGATTTGATAAGTTATAATAATAATAATTATTACTTTGAGGTTTACTATTTATTGAGGTTTAGATGATATCCAAGATTTAATAACACTTTATTTAAAAGAATAAGTGTGTTATATATAATAAATATTTATATTAAAACTTTAGTGAATATAATATTGATTATATTTATCAATTAATAATGAAGTGACATTTAATATTCAAATAAATAATCATTATTCAAGGCTCAGTAAATTCTGTGGATAAGTAGAATGATATTAGTGATCTATTTTGGAATCATGTGAAGGATATTTATTTATATTTTCATATGTGATTCACATATCATGTGGGTAATACTAGTATTTTTATTACTATTAAACCTTGGATCAACTATGACTTATGTAATTTGAAAGGTACCTATGTTCAAATTTCTAACTCTAAACTCACAAAAATAAATATCTAATTATATAAATTTCTATAAAAAAAATATGTGTACACAATAGATAGAAATAAGATATCCCAATACATAGATAGATTTCAATAAATCTAGAGTTTTCTATCTCCTCCTCTTCTCTCAATTCATCAAGACAACACAGAGAAATATTCATCTATTAAGAGAATTATATTGAAATTATCCAAAGACAATGAATGTGGGCATGATTAACCATGATATAATCTGAAGAGTCTATAGTGATGTTTATAGATAGTGAATGTGTGGATCCCCATAGGAGGGATTATATACTTGGATCCTACAATGAAATTACCCTACGATGACATTGAGTCAACCATATCATCAATGAAGAAAAAATTACATATTTATGTAATTCTAAATCTACATATAAATAATTATAAATTATATGTGATGATCCTCCTCATTAGGTTATAAATTTTAATCAGGTTTTGTAATATATAAATTCCATTGGTCATGAAATATCTGTTTATGTATAGATCATATTATTCATAAATAAAGACTAAAATTACAATTTGTCTATACCAAAAAGGTTCTTCCAATATGCCTGGAAAAAAGAACCTCCCCCAGGCTGATCATATATAAAAAATAAATACAACACTAAACAAAAATGAGGGTATAATACGAATCCGGAGCCTCCAAATTCTAGTATCCTATCCCATTCGATATATCCCACTCGATCAACATACATTGGGGCTCAATCTGGCTAGAATCTGTGATCAATGAAGTCTTTTAAGGGGCCCAATTTTCATGACCTCCCATGAATGGATTGAATACAACTCTGTAGGGAACCACCAATGAGGTACCTTACATAACCAGTAAACGTGGCATGTGTAAATGGGATATTATTATAATATAAATATAGTGTGGAATTATAAAAAAATTTCACTATTGATCTTCGCATTATAACATGATGCCGAAGATTGAATATACCTTCTTCAGCCAATATCGAGGTGTTTCTGAGCATGTAATACCACCAAGGGGAACCAAATCCTATCCTAAAATCAATACCTTAATCATATAACTTGTTTAGAAAATTTTGGAGTGTCCATAAGAATAAGTAACATCGTAAGAGAATTATACCGATCCCCAAAACATATGAAGAAAATTGAGGGAAATATAATCATCATTGGAATACAATGAAACAAGTTTAGGCATTCTCTATCTTAAAATAATCATTTTCCCAGGGACATAAATCACAAGGAACTAGATCCATTCCCAATGGAATCCATGTGCAGCCCCAAATCCATAATAATATACCTTATACATGAGGGATTAAATCCACAACATAAAGTAGCTATCTGGACTCCATTAATTTGGGATAATATCCCACCCCTAACACCTGAACCCTCATTTAGAAATCACAAAAATATAAAAATAAACACATATACCTAGGGAGTACATCATCCCTTAAACCTCATTCCACAACTCTCAAACACTTGGGGGTACATATTCCCTATCACACCATGTCATAACATAGTGGTTGTATATTCTATTAAGCCCAAAATATTTATCATTAAAATAATACTGATATGGGTTGGGTGCCTACCCTACCCATATCATATAATTAAGATGAACCTCTCAAATTTATAACCTATCTTATCCACTAAATCAATATCTGGTTCACATTATCTAACTGAGTAATAAAGTGACACCCAAAATCATCTATACCCATTACTTCACATCCCATCTCTCAGGTTAATATATCACTGGGGTACCCTCTAAGGTCCAAAATGTTTCATCACAACATGGATATCTTATAGGTTCTCCTCAATACTAGTCTAATCACTCACTTAAAAATATACCACTCAAAGGGAATAACTTCTCTAAAAATAACCATAATCATCATACCTTTTTATTGGAAACATATGGTAATCCTCGCGAGCATCACTCTCAAGGGATGTCACCATTCCCATCTTGCATCCTAACGTAATCTTAGGATGGTCCACTAACCAAAACTATCATAAATCTACCAAGGTCCTACCTACTAGGGTACCCACATGATAGTGGGGGAGGAACACCTATCCCACAATAATTTCGAATATAATTTCATGTAGTTACTGTATATTTTTTTTAATTATATAGAATTATATCAAGACCGTGAAATCTGAAAGTGCATGATTCTGAGGCTCGGAGTTCTTATAATGATCCGTCAAAGTTTTTTTAAGCTTTAATTTTTGTGCATAAGTTGTTTTCCCAAAAAAAGTTGAATATCTCTTAAATGGTTGTCAGATCAGAAACCTGAGGGCACCGTTGCATTCAGGATAGCGGGTTTACCCTAGGCACGACTTAAGTTTAGTCGGTGTAGGACTCCTATGAGAAAATGTGAAAATGAATAACCATAAATAAAATAATTAAATAAAGTTATTTTATTTTTCATATAGTTCTCAATCACGAATAGTGACTTACATTTACAAATCTGAGACCACCGCTGAGATTTCGAGGGTATGATTTCGTTCGTAAGATACTACAGTTGGTCGGTGCGAGCCAATAGTGGAATTTTGTTTTTGGACGTAAATAAAATAATTAAGTAACAATTATTTTATTGTTAAAATTCATAACTTCTAAGCGGAAACTCAGATTGAAAATCTGAGAGTACCGTTGAGTTCGTTTCGGCCTTTTCTCCTCAAGCGGAGCCTAACCTCGACCTGCATGGGTCACGAGTGAGTGTTATTAATTTATTAGACTTTTTTTATGTTACATTCAGTAAACGCGTGACTGGTACTTTCTTTATTTTGAACTTTTGCTCATATTAATAATTTGAAGGCACCATTGAACATGTAGTGCCAGGATTCACTTATGAGAGGTTTAACCTCGACCATAGTTGGTCGAGAGAAGAAGTTGGTTAATGTATTTTTCATGGATGATTAAATAAAATAAATATATTTTATTTTAAACATCCTCCCACATATGTTTTTAATTTTTTATGGCCGTGACCACAAGAGGGTTGTCGGGTATTCAAATGCTGGGAATTAAATGCCTGGTTACCCAAAATGTGTAACCACCAATCCCTTTAATTAATATGATTCATTGATTCTAAATAAATGAATCACCTATTAAACTAAGAGTTATATTAACTCTTCCTTAGGGTTTGATGTTTTTTTCCATTAGTGAAAGGAGGAGCAGGATCATGAGGCTCTTGAAAATGAAAAGATCTTACAATTGAGAACCGATGATCTTCGTTCGAGAAGCATCATTGGAGGCTTGTTTCGGGAACAACAAAAAATGACCAATATTAAACTTCTTATGTTCTCCAATGGATTTACGAGGTAGGGTTTTTAATTTTAAATATGATAAATATCTATTTTTTATTCCTCTTGTTCTAAATTCTCCATGATGATGGTCAAACAATTATGTCCATCGATCCACATGTAGATTATGATCCTTTCTATTTGTTCTTCACTCATTCTTCATCTCTAAAAAATTAATCATGCTAAAAACTTATTGTTTTATTGAGAATTGAATACAAATGTGGATATCTCGACTCGAGGATCGAGAATATATAGTCGTTACATTTTTCGAGCTTAGATCAATGATGTGTCGGCTCACAGAAGGGGCGAACTGGCGGTGTGATTTTCTGTGTGTGTTCAGGGTGCGACTCTGGGCGTCTTAAATGGTGCGATGTGTGGTGGTGGAGCATAGATGGGAGGTAGAATCTAGGAAGTGCGGTATTCTAGAGGTATCGTGGCTCGGGTAGGCAGAGGTGGTGGTGGTGGTCTGGTCGTATGGATGAAGGAAAATCGTCAATGAAGATGGGGAGATTGGAGAGAGAAAAACTAAAATACAATAATGTTAAACTAATAAAAACAAAATAAGTAAATGATGGGGTTTGTTTCTGGCATGCAGCTAGGGGAACCAAGTTTTGACTGATTTTGGATTTAAGGAAATGTAATTAAATAAGTAATTAATCATATTAATAAAATAATGTTATTATTACTTTTGATGATAAAATACCTTTTGTCCGCAACATCTTCATGCGACCTTGGTTTGAGAAACCATCTGCAGCAGTGAAACCCTAGCTCTGAGATGGTCATTCCGAGTCCAATATTGGATATCTTTTTCGGGTTTTTGATTGGGTAACCGAAATGATCATGAAACAATATATTTAATATTATTATTAAATCTTCAAACTACCACAACTCCTGCGTGCGACATCCAATTGACATGTTTTCAGTGGCAACGTGATCCTATCATTAAGAAGGTCGATCCAACTATAATGTTGAACATTAAATTCTAGTCTATAAATCAGGTTCATGAAACACCCAATAAAAATGTTATAATTATTGTTGTGTAATCCTGCGAATTTCGTAACTCATTCATACGACATTAGATTGGCGAACCGTAAGTGTTGTTGTGATCTTGAAATTATGATGTACATTTCAAGACCAATTTCAGATATTTAAGTAGAATTAGAGGTGTGGGATCCATGAGGCCTGGTTCGCGTGTGTTGTAGTGAAATTAATGTTTTTCACTGGATATCCATTTTGGACAAATGGTTATTCCATATCATGTGTCTTTTCCATGTGTATCTTAACAATGTGACCAGTTTAGTTATCCGGTGGCTTTTAATGTTCAATCGAGTTGGCTCAAACACGAATCCAACTAGCCCTCGGCACTAAAATATCAATAACTTATAGACCCGTCGTCTGATTGACATTATTTTTGTCGTGTTGAACCCCTTAGGTGAGATGGTCCTTTTGAGATACTCCACGATAGGTTTGGAGAAAGTTGGAGTATGGCCAGGTTGGATCCTCTATGAATCCAACCTTGAAGTCGCCACTAAAAGGCCGATATCATACTGACCGGGTATTTAGTTGAGGAATTGTCTATTGCGTTGAATCCCTTATGACTTGATGGTCCTTGTGGATACTTCTTCATGTAACTTCATGGATGTTTAGGTATGACTGATAGCTTGGGGAGTAGATCCTCCAGGAATCAAGAGTGTTTATTGTGGAAATCATGTGTCTAATTGTGACATGATGAATGAATATAGATCCTATGTGGGTTAGTACCTATCAGTCTTGTGTGGGTCAGCACTCCGAGATCCTGTGTGAGTCAGCACATACTGATCTTGAGTGGGACAGATCCTGTGTATGTCAGCGCTAAACAATCCTATGTGGGTCAGCGCATATCGATCTTGTGTGGGTCAGCATTAGAGCCTCCCAACAAAATAAGATGATAGAGATTTAAGACTAATCATATGTACTTTTTTACTTAAGTTATATACCTGGTTTGAGATAGGTATTTACCGTGTTTATCTCTTACCTTCGTGGTGTTACATGTGTGATACTCTTACATTCGTGATGTTACCATTCTGGTCTTACCATTGTGGTTTTCTTCCTTCATGGATTAGTTTTTAAAATGGAATAAAATTTGGTGCCTTATGTTTCCTCATATATGAGACAAATATATTCTGATGACATTGGTATATGTATGGGAATATACCTATGTATAGTTGATGTATATCGCTTTGTGATTGAGATAGAGGTCTTTCTTTGTGGTTTTTCTTTTTTAAAACTCTGGGAGACCTACCGGGGTCTCGGAGACCCTACTTAGTGTCATTATACTCAACCATACACTGGCTATGCCCACACCTTGTTGTGTCTTGTGATGATGACATGCATCATTGATTGAGGTTTAGGGAGACATGACTGGATGGTGCTCAGAGGTGGACAATTTAGCCTGACATGACATAGGGACTACTGATCATTACATGTACCTTCCCCCCCAGGTAGGATCCTTAGTAAATGATCCATGATATGTTTTACCCTTATTAGTTATACTTTAACATTTATATTGGGCTTGTATTATGGCCCCTTACTTTCAACAAACTTTTCACTACAACAGTTTACTTTATGGTTTCCTCTTGTTGTGATATTGGGATATGTGTTTTTATAGATTTATGGGCAATGCCTTCCCATTATAGGGATATGACATTTTGATTCTAGTCATCATCCCATGGCCTAGGGAAGGCAGGCTTGGGGTAGTCATTCAATGAGACACAAGGGACATGTTGTGACATTAACTATCTATATGTCTATAAAGATTTTTTAGGTTCCTTAGAGGCCTGCTAGGTCCAATCACTTGAATCCAATCATACCCCTATACTCAGAGGTCACCAAGGCACATACTCAATTTAAAATTATGCTTACGTAATCCCTTTACACCCATATATATTCATTTTATCTCAAGGAATAAAATAGCTATAATAAATTCTAGATACATTGGTCGTCAAGGCATCAACACAGATCATAAGAGTCTGTAATGACCTTTTTCACTTTATTTAGTCTATTCGTGAGCATTTCATTTCAAGTAATAAATTCATTTTAATTAACTAGCTCAATATACCTCTAGGTTGATACCGCAAATCACAGTCCAAAAATATAAAAACCAATTAAAAATGATATATTATGCTCAAGGGACCACTTAAATAAAAAATTAATCCACATCCATAGGAGAAGTTTTTCCATCATCTGTCAAGCTCATCTAAGTCTCGTAGTGACCCCTATCATCATCTCAAGACAGAAATACAAATAAATAATTATAATAATTTATAATTAATTATTAAAATATTTTGTAACTATTATTTATTAATCACAATTAAATATAATTAATAATAATACATATAATGTCACTAGGAATCCATGTCACACTGAATTGGAGACTAACCACTCATGAAAGGACTGCAACATTCTCCCAAAACAATCATTGTAAACTATCTAACACACATCACTGAAAAAATAAAAAATTTCATGTAATTTAGTCAAAACCATAAATAAATCCATTCAATAATGTACCATTTTTTAAAAAACCCTGAGATAACATGTGTTCATCTTCTAAGATTTTCCGCTAGTTATGCTGAGAAAAATACCCATCATATTTAAAGTTTTCAAAAATGATTTAATATAAACAATCATTAACCCTAACTATAGGAAACCAAAATTAGATAAAATCAAAAATTAAAGAACAAATATGGAGTAATGGGAGAAAACTCACCATGAATCATGGAATAAATCCTTTAAAATTGTCCCAAAATAAGAGTGGTTGATAGAGGAGATGGGCGGGACGAAACAACCAAAATTGAATCCCCATATCATTTATTTTAACTAACACCTAAGGTAGCATCATTATCCCAAATATATATTTCACCCTTCTTAAGAAGATACCCATTCTATGACCTGACATGATTATACGATTTACAACATGATGTTCTCCCTTTCCACACAATACCATGGCACAACCATTTGTCTCAACACAAAAACCCAAGAAGAGGGAACAATAATCAACCATAATTTGTCATAATTTGAACATTTCTGGGATAAAATTTCACTTATTATATTAACACCTTATATAACCTCACATCTCTTGGTCTCAACATTACCTAATAAGATACAAAATCTTTTACAAATACTCTGTTACTTTCTCCAGCTCAACCAAGCTCCTGTAACATCACATGGGCCTTAACCCATATCTAATAACATCCTATTTAAATGTTACCATGCCCAAAACTCTAATTTGAATCTCATTACTCTATTTCAACCCATTAAAAAAAATTAAAAATTCAAATACCTCATGAATATTACAACCCAAAATGATTTAGTCTACTATAAAATCAAACACATATCACTTCATATCCATGATATTAACCAATGATAATTAATAAAAAATATATTGAAATATCCTAATTTCCAATTCATAGATAAATCATTATGTTCCACTCCAAAATAAAAACCAATATTCTGATTCACAACTTAAAACATTAGTCACATTGTTCATCAGAAACCTAAGTAACCTGTCATCATTGTCACCAATACCGAGATGGTTCTCAACTACACTATTATTTTTTAAGACACCACAATGTCATAAATTGATTAATCTCCAGTATTATTACACTCTTTACCATAATACTCATCATTAAATGGATGATTCTATGTTATGGTGCTTCCCACCATTAGAATCACCAACTAAAAACACATTTTTAGTCGACCAATTACCCGCTCGATATAATTTCAATATCTCCACACCCAATTATAAAAAAACACCGATCAAACCTCTTGTAGCTGACCATTTTGTAAAATTATTTTCCATACCCCTAGACGTGCTCTATCAGCTCATGATCATGATGAGTTAACACCAAAATTCATCCTAAGATCATCTAATTTCCCACACAAAAGTTTAAACATAATCCTCAATGTAAATCCATGGTTGGGACGCCAACCAATCGCACCAGCCATTATGCTATTACCTTGATCACCATCACACCATTGATCCAACTCAAACTCAAATCATAAAAAAACTAACTCAAGACTGATGTTAATAAATAGATTCCATCAAATACCATATAAACATCAAATATAGTACTTATAAAGGAACTAAATAAAACATTATCAAAATGTACACCGGTATAAAAATTCCACATCCACCATTTAAAAATCGGCCTCATCAAGCCTATGACCCTACCCACACAACATTTATACCTACATGACCCATGCCTTATTTATTACCAAATAGAATGATCATATTTGACTTTCCCACTCTTACTTGTGTTTCAATTAAAAGCAACAATCGCTACCCATATTTATCTCACCATGAACATCACCCATAACACCTACCTAAATTCTATCCATAACGATATTACACCCTCCAATGACCAATAGTATTCTACCCATAATATAGATTCTATCATTTCTCTCTTAGAGAGTAATCTGAATAGTTTATATCATGTAGCCTCCCTATAAATACTTATCAGGTCCCTCACATAGGTCGACCATATTTTGGTACTCGATCCGTTATTGATGTCCCCTATCAGAAAAAAGAAATAACCTTTTGTTCTCATTTAATATTTGGGAAACCAATGTTATAAGATTTCCAATAATTACATTATTACTCAACCTAAAAAAAATTATCTCTAATTCATAACTCAATAAAACTAGGCCTATCATCATGTGTTGCCCTGATCTCATCCAAACATAATGACCTTACACTTATGAATAACCAAGTGGTAGAACAAGAATAATTCTCTTATGATTAGAATATAATCTTACTAGGCTCAGACATAGAAAATATTTATCATGCACTAATACATGTTAAAATCTCTTATCTAGAAACACCCTTGACCCTCGTCTTGAAAATCGAGGCATTTCAATCATTATTATGTATACCGCAAGATTACCACCACTCAAGACTCATTACAAAACCAAAGGAATATACACATTATCCATCCATCCTAGATCCTACCATATTGGAATACAACTGGCCCTTCCATCCAAAACCAAACTTAAATACCAATATCATTTTATGTTTTTTATATCATAGAAACCCAATGCTCCTCGCCCTCCCATAGAACATACCCAGTAACACCTCCTATGTATTGATCTCATTACACAAAGCATATAACCAGGATTCCCATATATAAAGTCAATAAGAATACTAGGAAAATACCTCTCTCAAGTTACCCTTATATATATAACAACATATCTCAAGAATAATACCTAGGTCACCAATATACTGAGATATATCCCAATCCACTAGGTTATCCCACCTTGAACATAACCACATCTAACATAGGTCACAACTCCCAATGCACATCCCTTCTCTTTTCTTAATCTCATTAGAAAAATCCCATTTTAGAACAATAAATATAGGGATCTCAAATTTAGAAAACCAATGTAACATTTCAAACTATTACCACTAATCAAGCACTCATCCATGTCAGAAATCCGAATAGAAGACTTCCCCCTTGAGGATCAAAACCACATCCATGTACATGTATACATAAACATAATTGAATCATTTCATAATGATATGTGTTGAGTATACAATAGTTTTATAGATCATTTATGTAGAAATCTACCAAGAAGGTATATAAGGAAACACCATATATGTTTTTTTGACACTTTAAATAACTTAACCTATTTTAAGATCACCCACAAGGCATCTATTGATAAGGTATCATTGCACATACCAACCCACTATGGGTAACTAAACATACCTTAAACTGAGGGACTATATATATATATCATCACGATGAATTTATCCATATAATAAAATTTTCCTATCAACAAATAAAAATATTGTGGTTCAACTGATTAGAGTTCCTCCACACAGTTATATATAAAAGACCACATAAGTTTCTATTGAAACCTTGAATAGTTAAAACCTATATCATTGGTTAAAGTAATCACACACAAGAAATTTTATGTCATGTGAATCTTATGTTCAAAAAATTATTAATGAAAATTGACCCCTAACCAATGGGACAATATCTAAAAATAAATGAATCATAATTACAAAAAGAAAAGATAGTTACAATGGGTGAAATAATATAATCATAAAAGTTTAAATTAATAATGAAAATCCAATATTCCCAGTATCCTAGAATTTTCATCGAGAAAGGCTTTACCAGTGCACTAGAAGAATATCCATTACATTCTCTTACACATCCCTAATCTAGGTCTACCACATCACAAAATAGTAAGAAAAAACAAAAAACACTCTATTACAACATTATAATTTCTAGCCACCCATCCCACTCATATAGTTCTTTCTGAGGTACTCTGTAGCAACCTAGGATTAAAATACATGGTTATTACATCTTTTAATATTATAATTCAGTACATTACAAAAATGCATGCCAAATAGTAATAATAGTTTAGTGTCTTCAGAAACATGCAAACACAATATTCAATCCTTGTGAAAGATATTTGACATCTCTCATAAAGATCTCCACATTTAGAACTTCTACTTAAAACCTTTTTTTATAACTTATAGAAATGAAAACATAAAAAAGGGGGTGCTCAAATGATCATTAAGGGTAAACAAGGGAGACATGTAAGCATAAAAATGATCATAATGGTATGTGAAAGAGATTGTGAAAATATAATGTCATACCATTAATATCAAAGATCATTGCATAAATAATGGAATATCATGAGACATGAATCATAATTAAATAAAGAGAATAGGCCATGAAATCATATCATATAAATAAGACATCAAATTGAGGAATACATTAACATGTTATATCATTCTTTGCAAGTTAATACACATTGTTAGAACATGTTATTGAACTTTATGGGAACTAAACCCACTGAGTGGGACACACCACTAGCCCCAGTCATAGTTCTTTCCTTATAAGGGATTGGGTTTCCCCATCTTCCTATAATGGATTGGGTTAACCCATCTTCCATCATCATGGTGACTACACATACTGGGTGGGAAAAACCACCATCCCGAACTGAAGTCCTTTCATTATAAGGGATTGGGTTTCCCCATCTTCCCAAAATAGATTGGGTTTCTCCATCTTGCATCATCATGGTGACCTCACCTTCTGGGTGGGAAAAAACACCATCCCTAGTGGAATTATTTTCATTATAAGGGATCGAGTTTTCTCATCATCCTATAGAAGATCAATCCCATTGACTTGAATCCCATATTTATCTCATGATATATAAATCTTTAACAATTTCATTAGAGGGAGATATAGGTCCCACCTATCACAAAATTAAATCATACCTACATGTTCCACAAGATCATAGATTAGCAAATCACATATCATAACCCATGAAATAAAATTAGAAACATAAACGTATAAATATATTATAACCTACAGAAAGATACATGTTTCATAATCATTTCATTGTAAACATTATCCATGAAAAGAATTGGGTTTCCAAAGCATATTACATGTTAAAGAGAAACATGTTTCATTAATATATTATCTATAAAGAAGAAATGGGCTTTAAAAAACCATGAAATTAATCATAAATAAATTATAGAAATGATATGAATGGATATTTATATTATTTCCTAGAAGGTATGAGTTACATTAATAGATATCATCTTCGATGCCAAATAATTATGAAATGTCCTCTAAAAATTTTTCTAGAGGAAAATATACATTCTTCTTTGAAAAAGAATTTTTAATACATAAAACCATTTTAAAATAATTTTCATATAAAATAACTTGAAAAATTATAACGGAGACATGAAATTATTTGGAAAAACTTTTTCCTGGAAAACAATTAAAATAATCATCAAAACTTTTTAAAACACATTTTCTTTGAAAACACATGATACATTTATAAGAAATCATGAAAATGATTTGAAAACCATTTCATTGAAAATAATGTTAAAACTTAAAAATGATATTTAAATGTTTTAAAAAAACATTTTCTTTAAAAGATATAAAAGAAGAATAAAAATGTATTGAAAATATTTTCTTGAAATGCACTTTGAAAACTTGTAATTAAGACTTGATAAACATTTTGAAAATATTTTCCCATGAAAACATATAAAAACAGTTTGAAACCATTTTAAAAAAACCTGGAAATTTACATTTAAAAACATTTTCTTAAAGAATAACCAATTTAATAATTCATAAGGGATCATTGAATAAATAATGGTAGGTAAATCCATACATGTCGTATAAGCTTAAAAGAACATTTAATTTTCACTATAAAAATTATTGAAAAGTGCGTTTTTAAAAAAATTACAAGTGTATTATCTTTAAGAGATTTGTAAAAGAAAAAAAGGGTAAAAATTTCTTTTATATCATTTATGATAATGGTATAATATTCTTGTAAACCCTTTTTATAAAACATTGATTTCTGACCGAAGAGAGTGTAATGATGGGCTATCCTAAAAAAATATTTCATTACTATATTATGTACTAAATAGTTGAAAATGGTACTAATAAATGAGTATATCATGAAATAATAGAGGACGAAGTAAATATTTAATTTTCTTACGATATGGTTCATTATATATCATCAAAGTAATCATAAACATATAATATTTAAAACAATGATGATACTATCTCCATAAACACTTATTACATTGTGACTTCGGATCATACTCTCCATGTAAGAAATATAAATTACATGAATTTAAATATATAATTAAAATAAGTAGATTAATCTTACATAGTAATATATATATATATATACCATGAAAAAATAGTTTAGGTCCATAACAAAACATGAGTCTCTAAGAAGGCAATTTGAGAGAAAACTATTTTATCAATTTAGAAATATTTGGAACTTTAACCCTGTTAAAAATAGATAGTAAAATGGATTTGTGAATAATAAGAAATTTAATCATAGGATATATAGAATAAAATCATGTTATGTACATAAAACACACAAAATAAGAGAATGGTTAACATAACATGTGTCTCAAAAAAATTAGTAGTTAGATGAAATCCCCATACCTTGTGTCTTGACTCTCTCTGTACTCGTACAAGATTCATGTATAATAAATATAATTTTATTGTAATTCTCATAAAAATCATATTATTCTATCTTTTACAATATATATTTTTATTGTATCCTTATAACATTCTTATTAACGATCATATGTTAAGGCATCACATAGGTAATATTCACTTTGTTCATCGCATGTGACATAATTTGTTACACCTTTTGTCATTATAGTTATATCATGATTCTAGAATGTAAAACATTATATAGATATCAGGTATATATGGTATATTTTTATTATAAAAATATATATAATATAGGATTATTAAATGGAAAACACCATTCATGGAGATGGTAAGTTGTACGTACGCATGAACATTGTTTCCGTTTTTATTTTTGTATTAAATAAAATTGTGTAAATGAAATATGTATATATATATATATATATGTGTGTGTTTATACACATTAAAAATTATTAAATTACCATTAATATGTCATATATATCATATAAATTCATTAAAAGCATATTTAATAAATTCTATGTGGTGTGTGAACGAATCACATTGCTTTGAGGGGTAGTAGTCTACACTTCCTCAAATGAGATTATCGTATTAACACCAAGTGGAAGGTAAAAAGATTTGAGTTTAAAAAAAAATTAAGAAGCTTAAATACATAATTAATATTATATATTACATATATAAATAGTTTGTCCATTATAATTTCTAACATGATTGGTGGTAATGGAAAAACGAACAATCATAGTTTCGTGAGGTAGTAGTTCTCCATACACATAAACAATATGTTCAATATTCATTAGATAGAGGTGTATGTAAGTTTAGGCCAGAAAAATTTATTTAAAAATTACTATTATATTTATTATTATGTTGCTTTCACACTATAATGGAATAAATTTATTTGAGTGGGTGGAGAAGGAAAATAAAGGAAAGAAGCTTAAGAAAAGATGTTACCTCTAAATCAGGTAACCTGTTTTTGTTTTTTCCAAAAAATTTCTTTGAGTGGGTTTCATCCCAAATGGAGGGTTGTTATTAAAATATTTGGGCAGGTATTTGGAGAACTTTGGAGTCTTTAGAGGTTTTAGGAGTGGGTAAAGGTGGTGGCCTTTTATATGGAAGGAAAATGACTCACATGGAATTTTTAAAATCAAATTAGGTGTGCACAAGTTCTTATCTAACAAAATTCCTAAAAAACAAACCAAAATCAATAATTTAAGGTTTAGTGCCTAAATATGGATATAGAATTGGTTTTAGGAATGTTTCCAGGTCATTTGAGCCCTTAATTCTAAGGTATATTATCTAATTAAGCTTAATTTGTCCTTAACCGTTGTGATTAATTTTAATCACTTTTACTAATCATTTTGATCAAAAATTAATATCATATTATTAAAAAATAAAAAATATAATTAATACAATGGTGTGTGTCAGATTTAGTAAATTTCAATCACATAAGTGGAAAAATCAAGATTAGTGATAATCTCGCAGATGAGATGAAATAACGAGGTTTAAAGTAGGAAAAAGTTCGTATGTTTGTCAATATTTTATATTTAGTTTCAAAGTGAAATTAACCCTAATAAATTAAGTTGTATTATTAGATGTAATATTAACATAATGTGACCTTAAAAATATTTAAAAAATCATTTAGTATTAATTTTTAATTATACAAAAAGTGAGTTTGAAACTAAAAAACATTATTTAGAACTATTCATTAGAAAAATGATGCTTCTCAGAAAAATCACAAAAAATCACTCTAAGATAATTTTTATGTTCTAAATGAAAATATAAATAATATTTTTTCAAAATAAATTTATACAATTTTTCTAAAATTACTTTCATTATTAGAAGAAGTTCATTCGAGAAAATAATATCATCAGAAGTAAAAAAGACTTTACCAAAATTCATATCTTTTATTATCAATATGTTTTATTTATATAAAATAATTATAAAAAATATTTGAAAAGTAGTTATTAATATTCATATTACTAAGTTTAACAACTAGGTAATAATTATCTTGTTTAAAAAAATAAAATAATTTAAAGATATATTTCATAGAAACTCAGTGTTGCGTGCATCGTATGCTAGGTCAGTGTTTCTTATAGCGCATACCAAGTTGGTATTGTGTGTAGTGCAATCCAAGTTATATAATGTGTGAAATTAATGTCTAAATTAGTTTTTTAATATACATATAAATATATTGAACTATTTCTAGTGTCATGGGAAATGAAAAATACTAAAATGATAAATTAATTCAAAACAATTGTCAAAATATCAGGGTGTTACACACTCTCCATGTGACCTTATGAGTATCTTCCTATATTACAAAAGCTGCTGATAAGAAGCGAGGGTCTACAGTACCATGGGGATATAATTTTGTCAATTCAGAGTAAACAATGATTTCTAAATAACCAAACTGCATTCATTGAAAATAATCATTAGATTATATGGAATTAATATAACAAAAAATAAATAATAAATGGGAATGTGGAAGTAATTAATCAAATAGAATCTTGGTCATTCTAAAACACAATACTACCAACCACCAGGTTTGTTCAAAAATAAAATTTAAATTAAATACTAAAATTTAATGAGGCTCCACTATAATCCATGATCCTCCCCTTCCTATTCATTAATCCCATTTGAGATATCCTGATAATTAAAGATGCTTAAACCTCTACCCCTTGTTAACATTTTATTAGTTATGTTTACTCAAGTATGCAAGTTTCATGGTCACCTGAGTTAGGGGAAAGTGAATCTTGATAGGGATCCACTAACATAGCCTCTAAAATAACTAGAAAATTTAATGCATTGACATGTGATATGATCATAATATTAATACAGTATTGAAGCATAAATAAAATAGTCTTATTTGATTCTTTGGTTCCAACACATATCCCATGATCAACCATACCTACTTTGTCTAGTGTCAGAGTGTCTCTAAGCATGTCACTCCACTCAAAGTGTCCAAGTCTTACAAAAAAATCATACATGAATATTATACATCTTTACGAATTTTACAGTGTCTCTGAGAATAAGTATCCACCTAAGGGAAATATATCCAGAATCATACTATAATAATCCAAATGCGGGAAATATAACTAAACATAAAATGTAATAAAACTACATGGGGTCATCCACCATGCAAGAACCATCATCATTCCTGGGATTTATCTCAACCAGAACCAACATACTACCTAGGGAGATCAACATTCAACCCTAGGACCATGATAATATACCATATACCCAATGTTTATATCCCCTACCAGGAACTATGTATAAAGACTCTATTAGCTATGGATCTTTTATGGGCCCCAACACATGAAACCTCATCTAATAATCATATATATATAATAGTGAATCAGATATAACCAAAAGGAACATCCTCCACAAAACCTCATGCCACACATTTAATATACCTAACGGTATATTCTCCATAGAACATGAATTCATGGAACACATTTTGGATATTCATCTGAGCATGGAATACATCTCATTATAATAATACAAATATGGGTTGGCCACCTATCCAACCCACCTCATATAACCATGGTAAGCATCTTAATTATTTGATATATACTCATCAATATAGCCATATCAGGTTCACATTATCGACTTAAGGTCTAAGGGAGAACCTAATATAATCTATACCCATAACAACACAAACCCTCTCTAGGGTCAATATATCATTGGGAATCCTCTGATGTCCCATATATCTCATCACTAAAATTAACCCACCACGAGATCATCAATAGTATTCTCATATGTTGGGTAACCACCAATCACCCAGAGGTAATGACATCCCTTAATATCATTTTAGTTTTCATAAAACCCCACATCACTCATTAGGTAATCCTTATAGGAATTAGTCACAATTGATATCACAATGCCCATCTCACATCCTGCGTTCATCCTAGGTTGGTCCACTCACCCGACCTATCATCAATCTACAAATGGCCTACCCACCCCATTACTCACATGATAGTGTGGTAGAAACAACCACCCCGCACTCATCTCAACTACCTTGAAGTATATAAATCATCCTAATGTTACATAAAGGCTTACATGGTTCAATCATTGCAAACCCATCACACTCCTATACTCAGAGGTCACCAAGCTACCTACACTAAGGGAAACTATGTAAAAAATCAATTTACACCCCCTATATGGTCTCTATATCTCAAGACACAAAATATTCATAATCAATGCCTCGAATATCAGCATCCATGGTATCAATCCAATGCATAAGTTTCAATAATTCCCCATGGAATATTATTAAATCCATTCTTATAAATTTTATTTAAATTAAAAAAACCAATTAAAAATGTTTATATCCCTCAGGAGAAAAACAAAAAATCACATTTGATGTATATATAAATAAATAAAATACTAAAGGGTTATGATTAAGTGTACACCTACATAAAAATGATGCTAATTTTATGTTGTCTATCCATTCTCACCCAAGCTCCTCTATGTCTCACACTAACTCTCGAGAACCTCAATCAAGATAAAATTCCTAATAATTAATAAAAATAATTTTATAATTAATTATTCAATTCAATTATTACCAATTCAAAACTAATTCAAAACTAACTATGATAATCTATAATGCATAAAGAATTACTGGGAAACATTTTAACACTAAATTGGTGACCAACCACTCTTGGAAGGTCCACAGTGTACTCTCAGCAATATCTTGAAAAAATTACTACCACACTACACAAATTAAAAATTCAATTTCTTGAAATTTATGAAAAACCATAAATAAATTCATACAATGACGTACCTTTTTCAAAATTTCCTACATTAATCAGGAATATACACCCACTAGCTAATTTGAGAAAAATACCCATCAAATAGGATTATTTTCACCAATATCCAGTGAAAATATTCATGAAATCAAACTAGAGATAACTAAAATCAGAGAAAAAGTTAATGGTAGGGATAAGGATGAATGAGTGTGAGGAAACTCACCATGAATCGTCAAATAATTTCTTCAAATTTCACCACAATCATAGAGTTATTAAAGTGGGATAAGGGAAGGGATCACCGAAATAATCAAATCCCTGTGTTTCCAATTAATCATCAATACTTAAGGAACCAGAACCCTAAAATATATGGAATTTTTTCTACTAAATAATAAAACCAAAATAGGTCATGACATTGTCAATGGTGTCCTGGAATGATGATCCACCTCACCCATTAGTACCACGATACAACCGGGGGGTAATGACTTGAATACCCTAGTCAGTGGTCCGGTTCATCAACCATCATTCAATGTTTCATGACCCATTCTAGGTCACTATGTGACTTATTGTAGCAAGAACACATACAATATTAGTTAATTAAATCATTTTATGACTTTTTTTTAGCTATAAAAATTTTAGTGTGGCCTTCAGAACTTACTCAGGATCACCCTTGTTCACATAACATCCCTTATGCCTTGAGAAATATTTCAAAAATATACTCTTGAGATGTTACAATTCTCATAATATTCATTCAAAACATAATTTTTAGAACAACCCCAATATATTTATTTTAAAAAATAAAATTACTTAGGAATTGCACAACCCAAAATGTTTTGAGTCATTACAATTGATGGTGGTGGTGTGAACCGATCATAGTTCATGATGAGTGGGGACAATGAAATGGTATATTAGGAGATGTAGGAGGAATCAAATTGTATATAGGAACTAAAATAGTGGTTATGGATTGTACAATGTGAGATATGAGTGATATAGTTATGGATAGTTCATAACAATGGTTGTGGGTTGATGGTTCTAGGGGATGTGTAGGGAACTATGAAAATGGTTGTGGTGTGGTGTGGTAGGAAATGGTGTTTGGGTTTTATTCCCCTATCACTCCTCCATCCCCTTGTTACTAGAAGAGACCCTATCCTTCAAATGTTGTGAAGGGGTGGTTTATTCTCCCCACCCCCCATCATGGGTTTGGTTGCACGGGCCGATCCGGTCACAAATAGCCTAGGGTGTGCCTGGATGGCAGAAGAATAAACCGAATTGCTTCACACCCAACCCAACCCAGGAAGGGGTGAAATGAATCATCATTATTTTTTAGTCATGAGATGTTATTTACCAATATTTGAACATCCTTCCCCTCGATAATGATCCACATGGATTTCACTTATGGAAATTATGTGGTCTACATTTCTTGTGTGTGTCAATTTTCACAGTTTTCTTACCTATTTTCTGATTTAGGAAAATAAATTGAACCTCCTTATTATTTTTCTATATAAATTTAAATTGTGTAGTTTATTTACCATATATATATTTTGAAAAGGTATGATAGGTATTATTTTCCTTTATCCCTATAAGGTTGATGGAATGATTTTGGAATTATGATCAAATTTTTCCTAGTATTGGATATCCTCCCTAGAAGATGGATCCTTTATGAATGATGGGATAAACAAGGCTACTCATAGATATATTATATTACATAGTTATTCTCCCCCAATAACCCCACATATGAACTGTGTGGTTTCAAAGTCACATAACAACATGGTAACTATGCGGATTATCGGGTGGATTGGATGGGGGCAGTAACCCCCTAGAAATGCTATAGATACTTAAGGAGATATACCCTAAAAAATATTTGTGTATGATATATATATATATATATGATATATATTTTATTTTTCATATTGATTATTATTGGAATGAATTGGGAATATGATTTCATGCAGCATATAATTTCTTTTTTTGTCTCCCATATATGTTATTAATTAAATAAATTATTTCAAAAAAAGGTTTCATTTATGGAAAAACTTTTAATATAATAAAACATATAGGGGGATTTTAGTTCATGCATTAGATTCATAAATTTGGAAATAACATTTATATATTGTTTACAACACATGAATAATTATAAAAATTCCCAAGGGTAATTCCTAAGTGAAATATAAATCACTTTAATGTGATGGTAGTGAGTGTGTTTGAGTTTCTCATCCTTGAGAAAAACTCCATGGTAACTAAATCTCTCCCCTATTTCAGCCATGTATATTAGGTTCTAGAATACAATGATAGAAGGAGGAATCTCACCTGAATGTCAGTTGATTCAAGCTCAAACCAAGGATAAATAATAGACAAGGGATTTCTTTTAGCTTACCTTACTGATCTCTCTCAATTCCATTTGATGGTTATTGAGATGCTTCATATGTTCTTTAGTGAATTGTACACATGATATACATTACTTATTAATTTATGTTTATAAAATGTTTTTATATTTCTATCATGGTAGATCCTTATAAAATGGATTTTATACAATTCTACTTTATCTAATAAATGTTATTATAATCATTTAAATCCCAACAATTGTATCAGAATGATCCCATGCTTTAGATTTATAAACTCAGGCGTGGATAATGTAGAAAACACAAAAAAGAGCATTGTATATTTTAATTCTGAAAATTATATACAAAATGAATTACCATTAAATTGAAGATTTCTATGTAGAGGTCATTACATTATACTCTTAAGTACAATGGTCTATGTAAGGGCGAATCCGTATTACCATTATACATATGGTTCTGCGTAAGGTTTATCTTGGGCTACATTTATATATACAAAATATATGTGAAGGTCATTTACATTTTACCTTTATGTAGAGGGGTCTATGTAAAGATCAAATCATATAACCTTTATAAAGATGGTTTTATGTAAAGGATATATTCATGTACTTTTATATAGAGGGGTTTACATAAATATACTCATTTATATAAAAGATCCATGGAAAGGTAGTTTTATTATTAGCCTTTTGTGGGAATAAACTCTCGATCTACCCTTACATAAAAGAGGTTGGGTAAAGTTAATAATTTATTATCTTTATGATAGAGAAATAAAATATTGCATTATATTTACATAGGTGATATATGTAAAATTAATTATTTTATTTATACACATGTCTCCCTTACTGTGTAAGGGTAAACAGAAAAGATTTAAAATTTCTCTTATATTTTTAAAAATGATTTTAATGGTTTAATAAATGTTTATAAATGATTTTAAATGGTACTTTAGGATATTTTTTTATTTACTTTATAAAACAATGAATTAATTATTAATAGTTTATAATTAATTTATTAAATGTTTAAAATTCATTTATATTCAAAAATATGAAATTTTAGTAGTTTACATAACTTTTAATAATATTATACATCATGTTTTATGTATTATAAGTAAAAGTGTTTATTTTATAATCATAAAATAGGTATTTGTAGAAATATTTATACATTATTAAATAAGGATAAAATATAATTTTTTTTATATTTTCAATTATGAATTTATCACAACAACTTGTTTTTAATTATTCATAATTAATAATGCCTTATTTTTATTTTTTTGTATATGATTCCTAGATTATGTAAAATATTTACATTATATAATTGTTATTTTAAAACTATTTATAATGTATATCAATACCATATGTTAAAAATGAACTTCTATATATTGACGAATATGATTTTTTCATAAAAAAATTAATATAATGTCCTATTTTCACAATTATATAATCTCAATAATGAATTAATATGAAATTATAAGAGTTTTTATAATTAGATTTTATTTATGAATTATTTATAAATAATTATAACATATTTAAATATTTGAATTGTTCATTAATATAAAGTTAATTACATTGTTTTTTCAGATCTAGTAAATTATTTAATAAAACAAAATATTGGGTATATTTTTTATTTAACAATTAAACTAATTCTTTGAGATAGATCCTTACATTAAATTATACGTATGAAACCATAAAATTTAGTTTCCACCTACCTTGACCTCAATTTTGAATTCAAGATATGATCTTGAATATAGTTTTTGAATATATTCTTTTCATATTAGGTGTTAGAAATATCATAAATTGAATTCTCTCTTCATTAAATTCTACCAAGAAAGAGGGACTTGGGGTTATACGATCAACCGACCTAGAGGCTATACCTTGTATAGAATGGTGAATGGGGTTGTCTATAATTCACTATGGGGTCACTCATGGGGATATTATCAAAATAATATAACTATAAACCTTTATATGAAGTCTCCATGTACCTTATACATATAATTCATTTAGATATTTGTAAATATGTTTGGATTCAACTTTTGGGTGAGTAACACAAACTGGGAGTTATATAAATAGTTATACATCAATATGTTTTGAACATATTAATATGCTGGAGGTAACATGATTTAGAACTTTTCATGACCATGATCCAATTATGTATCTTCATGATAAAATGGGTTCCCATATATTATCTTATGTAAGGAATGAAAGTAATAGGTGACATGGGAACATCCTTGGGTAGTTTCACATCAAATCCTGGTTCCCGTGGATATCATTTTTTAACTTGTTTTTTACATTTTCTTTTAGTTAAAATTGGATTTGAAAGCATGAGGGTTGGGACATAAAATGAAGGAATATGGGTTTATCCATATGATATATTGAACAATTATTGTTCTTATCAAAAGTCTTAGATTCATCTATGATATGATTATGATGATTCCCTACCTAAATAAAAAAGTAGTGAGTTTCATGCCAAAGAAATGTCACATTATTAGAGAAATATAGTTATTGTTCAACTAATGGGTATGGTTATTTACAGTAGCTGCCATTATTTTATTGGGAGACACTTTAGTAAAGGTCCTCCTTAAATAGTTATCAAACATGATACCCATTTGATAAAATATCATATTTTATATGAATAACTTCAAAATCATCAAAATAATTTTTTGTATTAATAATTGGATATGACAAGCTTAATATAATCCAATCCCAAGGAAAATGAAATAATAAAAGTTTTAAGGAAATATTCTATGTGTTAAAGAAATTACTTCCTAAGTATCCAAGTGTTTAAATTGATCAAAAATTGATCCTAGATTTTAATAAACCATATAAATATTTACTTAATATTTTAACTTTATTAAATTATTAATGGAATAATTAATTTTTTTCCTCATCTTATACATTCAATATGATTAGATATATTTGTGACATGGTAACACTTTATGTTTCATTAATGCTTATTCTAGGTAGGGAATTAATTCTAATGTCATCCATGGAAATGCTCAAACAAGATGAATGAATTTATGAAACTTTTAAAAAAAATATTCTCAAATAGTTCATAATAGATAATCTAGGCATATTATCTATGTGGTAAAGTAATTTATACGAATTATAATGGGTAAAATGTCATGAAAAAAAGAATACAATTTGGTTGGAGTATCCAAAAACATGTCATCATATAGGTAGCTAATATCATTGTAACATGGAGATATAATAAGTAAGATGAAAGGAGTATTAGTTCCATATGGTTAAATTTTCTTGTTTACCTAGAGAGTTGTAATATGACTAGTGTAATGTTCTTATAAAAGATATAGAATTCAATTCAATTGTTTTAGAATACATAATATATAAACTATTTTTTTTGTAAAATTTTAAAATATACTTGTGGTTTTTAATAAGAAAATAATAGAAACTTAAAGTTTGCTTTCATTGTAGCGAATAAGAAGTGTTACTAATTTGATAACATGGATACATCAAGATTAGTTGGACTTTCCATAATATTTTTATTGTTAATTTCATTTTTCTCTTGAGAAGATAATGTAAAAAATAGTTGTTTGAATGAACTGAGATGGTAGTTATTGATACACATTGTTATGATTTTTTTCAATTATATAACATGATTCAAGGGGGACTAAAAAATGGCTTTTTCTGATTAGTGAATTCATCGTTATTTCATTTATGTAAATGTTTTAACAATATGAATGAATTAAAAATGTTTATCTAATCTTTAAGAATTGAGAATTTACTAAATAGTAATACAATGTCAATGTTGATAGTGCTAGTGGGCATAAGGTTAAACTAGAATAAATACATTAATTTCAATGATGTTTCTTCATGAATATAGTCATGGGGATTGAGATCAAGATTTTTTTGGAAGGATAAGTAATAATCCTATAATATATTTTTATCTTGAATAACTAATCGAGTTTGTAGACTCTATGGAACATCCATATAAATCTTGATTTTTAAATAAATTATTTATTCAATTTTGAAAGGTTTTTAATTTCAAATATATTTTTTACAAAGTTTTTTAAATATAATGGATTTTAAAATCAAACTAATAATTGATAAAGCATATAATTTACATTCAAATAGTGAATAAAATAGTTACCACATCAAATATTAGAATGTAAATAAATTCCTCAAGCTTAAATGAATCAAACTAAAGGATGTTTATGTTCATAACAGTTCTATTATGTGATAAGATAAGTTTTTAGTTAACAAATAGTTCTTATGAACAACATGAGTTGATTTATTGTATACAAATGAGTTTTGATTCATCAAGGTTCTATTACATATTTTTAGGAGGAGATATTGATAAAATGTTTTATCAAAGATAATGTTTTTTTCCAATTTATTTTTCAAATACAATATAATGTGTTACAACCTCCAATTGATGAAATGTTTTAAAAAATTATTCTCCTAAAAAGGGTAAATGAATTAAACATATATAAGATCATATATTATATGGAAAAAATATTTTATTTGTTAAATATCCCCTCTAAATTAAATAAATATTTTTTCCTAAACAAAATGTTGTTGTTGTAGTATCTCATCAATATATTTTGATGGAATTTAGTAACTAAGAAGCTATTTGGAGTGTGTTTGGACTTATAGAAGTTAAAATTTAACAAATATAAGATAATATTAGTATAACATAAAATATATTTTTCAATTAATAAATTAAAATAGTTTAGGATTTGTGATGGTAATTAAAAATACAGAGAGTTTCTTTTAGATATCATTATTAGTGAATATCATTATTTTATAAAGAATTATACTAGTAAAATTACAAATTTGACATCACTTTCATCTTATAAAAGCTTGTGGTATTTTTGTAATGATAAATGTAAAGAGTTTCATTAGTTATCATAAAAAAGAATATCATTTTTTTCAAAAAGATTATTTAATTTATTGGTAAACAATAATATAAGTAATTATATTATTTTAATGAAATTATTGATGTATTTGGTTCTAAAGATTATGATTATACGCATATAAATAGTTCTAAGTAAATAACTAAGTTTACATCATAACATCGATGTTATAAAGTTATTTTGTTTTAATACATTCAAAGAGTTGAATAGTAAAAAAATGATTCCTATGTACCCCCATTATTCAAAATGGAATACTTCATAGATATTTCTCGTTGTAGGTTTTATTTGAGGGTTTGATCAAATGGTCACATAGATATGTGAAAAGAATTTCATATTATGCAATTAGTTAACAAAACCCCTAAAAGTGTAGCACACACAACATTGATCTGAAAGTTTATTAGATATGATATGATAGATGGGACCTTATATTTGATATATTAAATATTCATAAAAAACTATCAAGGAAATAAAAATAATTATATTACATGAATCTGTACATTATCTTTATTTCAATTTGGCTACATAAAATTTATATACAAATATATATTTCATGAGGTGTAAATATTAATTAGAATCTTAAAGTAAGACTCTGAGTTATCTTTAACTGGTGGTTTTCTTTAGACTAAAATATGATATTATGATATTCTAAGGTCATCATGGTTAGGATTATTTTATAGAGATACCGAGTATGATCATGAGGCACAAAACAAGGAATAATATTCCTTGTGTATGTTGAATGACCCAATAATTACACCACATAGAATGTCATAGATATGTTTTTGTATATGAGGGGTGCGTCAATAACGTTTTAATGTCAGATAAATAGTGTTTTCTTGATACCTAGAATGAGAACCATCCTACTTTTATAATTTACTTAAGTAATTCTACATATTATCATAGAAAATATGGGGGTGGTTGGGTATGTTTTTTATCTTGTTTTCAGTTGGAGCTCAACCATTTTGGAATTTTTTCAAACATTTGATGAGTAAGATATATGAGACCTCAATTGAGATATTATATGTAAGTTTAATACCCTGATATTTTATGAAATATTTTTTTCAAATAAATTTAATTTCATGGATAGCTTGTGTTACCTACAACATTATGTTTTAATGAACCGTGATATACTATTATTATTTAAACATGAACATTATAACATTGTCGTCAAACATGCTCGTATGCATAAGAATAATAAAATTTTAAAAATTATGTATAATGGTTTTATATAAATAAAATATATTGGTAAAAAGGTACTTAATTTTTTAGTGAAGTCTTCATATGTTTTGAAAGTATTATTTTCTCATATTTTTTTATTGATCTATATTAAATCAATATAAAAATTATATTTTTAAAAGTTTTAAAAAAATTATTTTACAAATTTTAAATCATTTTTTGGATTAAAAATTCAAAATTATCTTTGAGTGAATGAATGAATTTTTTTTGAAAATATTATTTATCTGATGAATAATTAAAAATCCTTACTTTTATTAAATATTTCCCCTTTTTTAAATAATTTGCATGATCCATTTTATTTTAGAATGGGTTTAAAAGTAAAATTAAATAAATTATATATCTATTAATCTAATTAAGTTAATTTTAATCAATTTAATTTTAAATTTTGATATCAAAACATTTTATACTTTTGAAATTGTTTTCTTTGGAAAACAAAATTTTAATCGCTTCTGTGGGAAATATTAAATTAAATTATTCCAATTACACATTTTTAATTTGATAAAATTAACTAAATATTTTCAATTATAATAATTTCTAGTATATAGAATTTTTAAATTAATTTCTAGACATAAAAATTAATAAATAAAATAAAAATAAATAACGTAATTATGGCTAAAATGGGGTAATGTCCATTATATATTCTGGTGCTAAAATTAATTTTCCACACACATAGGTTTTTTATTTATTAAATTTCATTTATTATTTAGAGTTATTTATTCCAAATTAGCTAATAATTTTTGTTTTAATTTTATACTTGAAAGAAAAATTACCTAGGTTAATTAAAACTAACAAGTTACCAAGGTGAAAACTAAATTAGTAAAATTAAGTAAACTCTAAAGATAAAGAATAACTTGTTCAAAATGAATATTTTTTTAGATGCATGTATAATCCATATAATCCCTATACTAAATTATTTATCAGTTTTTTAGGAACTTGGGGTAAGAGTGGCTTTCCATTGTTGAATAGATTTGGGTATTTAAAAAAATTCCACTCCCCATCAATTATAAAAGAGAACTTCCTCCCATCACTTATTGACAACTATTAACCCATTTTATAGACTAAAAAATTCCAATATATCTCCTTAAAATTCCTATAACTGTTCTAGATATTCTTTTATTTCGAAAAACCCAATCATACCGTCTTTAATAAGAAACCCAAAGAAGGTTTTCTAAGCTAAGGTAATTTTCATTAATTAGGTATTAATTTTAAATTCTTCGCTTTGCACCATAATTTATTTCCTAATAATTAAAATATAATAAATGAATTATATAAAATATACTAAAATATTATTATTTTTAAGGAAAAAACTATATCCATATCATCTTCCCTAAAATATGAAATAAAATGATCGAACATTGGTACGATAGACTATCGCCTAGCGAACTGATTTTGTTCATTTTCCATCACCACATCTCAAAATATGGGTTTTAATGATGGATTTAACATATTTATATGATGTTTATGACATAATTAATCTTTTATAATTATAATATCAAATATTCCTCCATACATTCCATTCCATGAGAATATGATAATGTCGATCGTGTGTATGGTGGAATACCACCTTGCGAAGCGATGTGATTCATTCTTCACATAACTCTACATAGAAGAAAATAATTATAATTTTAACAAAAATATGTGATATATATAATATATATATTATTATATAAATTTTATATATTATATACTTTTTTTTCTTTTCATTCTATGAGAAAATGAAAGAAGAATTCATGCGTATGTATGACCTACTATCTCCACAAACAACGTAATTCATTTCCTATATCTAAATTTATTATATTAACCTAAATAAATATAAAATGAATATATATTATATTTATATAATGTTTACAATTAAATATATTATTTAACCATGATCAAATTAAGAGTATCAAAAACACCAAACCAAAACATAGATGAAAATAAAAGCAGTTATTACCCAAAATGTGATTTTGATAAGAACATTTCAATTAATATGTATTAAAATGTAATAATTTAATAATTTATGGAATTTTAAATATGAGTTTGGTTATTTAATATATTTATATTAATCTTATATTAATTATATAGGATATTGAAATGTGTATGAAGGAATCTGGGACATAGGTAAGGGAATTTTGTCTCAAATTATCTTCTTTAAGACATATGTTATATTATGATCCTATATTATTTTATGAGGAGTATATACATACATATTAAAGTATATTTCAGGAATTTATTTTTTATAATGATATTTAATTATTCATTTAATTCTATTATTTCATGGGATATATGATTTAGAAGATACCCAAGTTGTAAAAAATATATGTTATAATATCCTTTTGTATTCAGATTTTTTATGATTATGTTTAAAATAATGAAACAATATGATATAACACTCAATAAAATCATTTATTTTATTATATTATTTATATTTACTAATCATACATGTTTACACTGCTATTTCCTCTCACTACTCACTCAATATTCCCAAATAATGTTTTTTTTTTGAAAAATCACCTTCATGTCTCTCTTTAGTTGAAAACCCTATTTATTACATGTACATGTTTTCTAAAAAAGTTTTAAAGAAAATTTTTAATATTATCCAAATATATTTAAACTAATTTTTATACATGTTTTAATTTTTAAATATTAGTTTTATAATAAATCTTATTATCATATATTTGAACGAATAACATTTTAATGTTTATTGAAAATGTGAATGGAATATTTGTTTTAACGTGTACGGAATAAAAAAAATCTAGCTATCATGACCACAAAACATAATAAAGATAACTTTATAAGTTTAAAACTTTATTTAAGTTTTGAGAACTTTTA
This sequence comes from Viscum album, assembly GCA_963277665.1. Taxonomy (NCBI): domain Eukaryota; kingdom Viridiplantae; phylum Streptophyta; class Magnoliopsida; order Santalales; family Viscaceae; genus Viscum; species Viscum album. Next base: position 1,899,209,244 of record OY728133.1, on the reverse strand, counting down.
GTTTCTAAAAAAATGACTTTCAAAGTGAAAGGTTATTTTCTTCAAGAATTTTTCCAACTAATCTATCAAAATAATTTTCCATATAAGATGTCATAATTTAATGATACTTCAACATTACTAGTGATATGATCCAATAATACTATCCTTGTTATTTATTTCAATGTTTTATTCTTATGATGAAAATTGGGTTTTTAAACCCATTCCTTTTCTACAGGTTATACTATGATGAAATGTAAATAAAACCCCTCTCATTTTTCCTGGGTTCTAATATGATGAAATGTATATTAAAGCCATTTCATTTACATGGTTTAAGATATGATAAATGTTTTATGATCATTTGTAAAACAATTATGGATTATGTGATAGGTGGTACCTATATCTCAATCAAATTCATTTATTAATGATGGATAACTCGGGAGTTAATTATGCTATGTGTCAACCAATTTTCATGTTCATAATGTCATCCTAAAACCTGATTTTATTTCTCGAAGATTAAGTATTGGACTGGTTTTCATGTCCATAATATTAAGCATGGTCTTAGTTTTCATGTCCATAAGATTAATCAGGGTCTTCGTTACATGTCCAAAAGTTTATGCAACTACCTGATTCCATGTACTTAACTTAATGAGTGAACCTATTTCAATTTATACATGTTCACAATTTTATAATATTATTTGTACGCCGCAAATCTATTTCATATGAAAATTTTATTCAATCATGGATTATTTACATTTATTCCTTTATGATTAATGTATTATGAAATTATATGATTTATGATATGACTCATGTTTATAATATTTGATATGCATGGTTTGGTTTTCAAATGTTATGTTCATTTCATCATACCATTATTCCCATGTTATTGTTATCTTATCATTTATATCTACCTCTTTTACACTTAATGAGCATATGATATCACTATATATTATGTTTTCCTTCCCCAGTTTATGAATACGTATTTTAATATGATAAGTGATAGAAGGTTGATCATTATAAAGAGATTAATCGGAGAAGATGCAGTTCACATATGAACCAATTGTTTATGTTTCCCATTTTACAAAGATTGTATAACTAAATTATTTTGGAATGGATAATTATGTTATGTAATTAATATTAAACTTATATAATGTAATATTTATGTTTGAAAAGTATGGGTTTATATAGTGAGTATTAAAGAATGGTATAGTTAACCATTGTAAACTATTATTAATAAACTATAGTAAGTTCCCAAATTATATCTCTAAGGATAATAAAAAAGATACGTCAAAATATATGAAAAATTATGGAAATTTTTGTGAAGGATAGAGTAAGCGGTTTCCAAGAAAATAAATCCCTATCTGGAAATTAAAATTGGATATGGCTCTGGAACACTTGTACCTAGGAATAATTACACAAAAAATGGCGCATTGAGTAAACCTTTATCATGACCCAGTACACGAAAATGAGCTTTACTACACACTAAGTTTGATACTCTCAATGGATATACTTTTTAAATTCCCAAAATCATTACAAAGCATTATGAAGGATTTGAATAATGACCATGAATGACCTAAGTGAAAACTAAGGTTTTATAAATTTTAAAGAAGGTGCCACAATTTAGACATCCTATAAATTATTTTTCAGGATTATGTGGTTTACCACTACGATTATTATAACTCAGACTATTCTCTATGGGTTTAGACAACAGTTGGAACCAGTCGGAATCATGTTAACATGGAATGTGATGGGAAATTTAATGATTATGAGAAACCAAATTGGGTTGTGAATGAAGAAAAAGATATTATAATTTTCTTAATCATATACCATGATATATGATTAACAATTTGGACTTATATGAGATTCATATTGCGTTAAGTAAGTATATAAAGAAATTTTATGAAACTTTATGTGGTAATGAACATAAAGGAATGAATTTTCAGCTTCCTACATGGCACGATAGTGTGAAGAAGAATCTATAAGAATAACTCAAATGCAGGGGATGATGTTATCTATATGAAAATGGAAGTTATAGAGTAATTATTTTCCATGGAATTTTACGATTATATGTGGGGAACTTGGGTATTATCATATTCAAGGCCATAAAATAACGGTTATCCCCTATACCATGGAAAGACCCATTATACTCCAATTTTTGAAGATGAAGGATTGAAGTGTGTATGTATTTGGATTCATGAATTATGTTGTAGAATTTTTTTAGAAATGGTATTTTGGTTATAAGAATCATGGAACATCTAATGATTATTTTAATTTTGGAAAAATATATATCGTCATGTAATATTAACATAAGAGTTATATATACCATCATGGGTTTATGATTTTGAGGATTATCATATGTTTACATTCTTATAAACTCCTTAAGTTATAAGTGATGTAATTTTAACAAGATCGATGGCATTTTGAGAGATATTTTATTAGAATAATTTTTATCATGAAGTATTATTTGTGTAATAATGACATTTTATATGTTTAATGGTATTGATAACCTTTAGGAATTATATAAAATTTTTGTATTTATGTTATTTTAAAGATATTTGGAATATTTTTGAAGATGATATAAGAATTATATTTAAATCCCTTAGTAAAAAGGATGACCTGCCACATCTAAAAAGTCCATGGGGCCATAAAAAACAATTTAAGGGTGATAAAGATGAAATTCCTAACACTATCCTATGTGATGTTTTGGTAGTATAACTTATATGAATGATAAATATTACATTTATTTTTGGAATATATGTTTTATCATAGATAGAACCATTAATTTTTAAAATGAAAATGTTATATCTTATGCCTCATATATTTTGAAGGTTCATAAGAAAAATTACCCATGCCATTATTTTGAGTTAATTGTGGTAATTTTCTATTAAAGATATATTGGCATTATATTTATAGATAAACTTTTTATATATAAATAGATCATTAGAGTTTAAAGTATATATTCGCATATAAAGGGTTCATCATGCACCAGAGACATTGGTTGGAGCATACTAAAGATTATAATATCTCAATATATTACCACCCTAGGAAAGCGAATAAGGATTCCAATGATTTCAGTAGAAAATATCATAATAGCTAATATATGATGAGGATACAAAAATATCCAATATTTATATATTTTCAATGTATGGATCAAGAAATAATTAGTGAATGGGGAATATATTATCATACTCAAATAAGTGTTCAATAATATATCTATGTGAGAATAATGAGGAATAGAAGGATAATCTGGAGCTTCCAAATAAGGTGAGAAATATTCATAATTTAAACTATGATTGTGATGGAATGATGTGGTTTAGGAATCGTGTATGTGTTCCATCCAAACCAAATTTTATGAAGGAGTTGTTAGAGGAATCTCATAGTTATTCATTATCTATTCATTTAGGAATCCCAAAGCAGTATAGATATTTGAAACAGTATTTCCAGTGGTATGGAATGAATAGAGATATTGCAAAGTTTGTATCTTGGTGCTTGAAATATCAAAAATTGAAGGATGGGAGGCAAAATTCAAAGGGGATGTAAACACCATCTCCCATACTAGAATAAAAATTGGGAAAATTAACCATGGATTTTATCAGCTGACTCCAAAAAACATAAAAACGACATAATGTTATATGGGTTGTAGTTAATCACCTTAAAATGTCAGCATAGTTCCTCACTATCAGGGAAATTTTTTCTCTGGATCAAAATGATAGTATATAAATTAAGAATTTAGTAAGGTTTCATATAGTAATAATATCTATTATGTCTTATCTATATATTTGGTTTACCTCAATGTTTTAGAAAAGTATTTAGTATGACCTGGTTATGAAGCTATGTAACAACACTGTCTAGCATCCTCAAAAATATGGTTAGTCTAGGAGAAATATTAAAACCTTATAAGAAATTATTATATCATTATATATGTATTTAAAAGGTTTTTTGGATCAATATATTATTATTTTATAATTTTCTTACAACAATAACTTTCACTCAATCCTTTATATGGATCCTTATTATAAACTCTATGGAAAGAAGTGTAAAAATAGAACATGTTGGGATGAATTTTGGGAGATAATTTTATTGGAAAATTTTAGAGACCAATGCTTGATTTACATGGAAATTACATTAATTTTTTGGAAAATATAATAAATGACACAAAAAGATGCCTAATGACTGTATTATTTTAGTGTCTTTTGAAACATGGAACATAAACTTCTAATCATGTTGAAAGATATTCAATATCTCCTATAAAGATCTTCCCCGTTTTTTTCTTACCTAAGAACTTTCTTTATATCATGGGAAAAAGAAAACATAAAAAGGGTGAGGTCAAATGCTCAGTCACTGTAAACATTGAGAACAAATAAACATTCCATAAACATTTGAACGTAATAACATGAACATAAAACATGAAAATCTTGAGAAAAGTCATGAATCTTTGCAGTACATAATGCATAGATCATAATGGAACATAAATAATGATAAAATAGCATGGGAATAAAACATGTAATTATTGAAAACCATCAGGTACTTGATATGATTTCCATAGTAGTAAAAACATTGCTTCCAATACCATTATAGTGGATAAAGTCTATTACTGAACTGGGATTACTTTCCGTTATAGCCCTGTATTACTGAATTGGATTTTACTTGTCATTCCAGCCATGACTATCTCATGAGATATAAATATTTACCCAATTAATTGGAGGGATATATAGGTCCCACCAATCTCAAAATGAAATCATTCTTACTTGTGCCACAAAATAAACATAAATCATTCATCATAACCCAAATAATAAAATGGGTTTCATAAATATCATCTCATCATAACATAATCCATAAAAAATGGATATAATTTCATAACAATAAGAATCAAACCATGTAAATAATAAAGACATTATACATGAAACATAATTATACTAAATAATGTCATGTTAGATGGAAAATAGTTTATACAAAACACTTGAAATGAATTCTTGAGAAAAATATCAATTTTGTTTAAAAATAATTTTCTTTTAACAAAATGCAATGCAATATTAAAAGAAAATTATTTTGTTGAAAATAATCATGATATCTTGTAGAGTAAGCTTAATGAAAATTAGGTATGATGAAACTGTAAAAATTCATTCATGTCGTATAAATTAAAAAAACATTCTTCTCATACTTTGGCCAGAAAAGCTCAAAAGTATCTCGTACTGAAAACGAAAAAAGATTCATTTCATATCTTTTACTAAAAACTCACCAATAGGTAAAATTGGATTTTAACAACTTTAGGGTGATATAAATAATATTACATATTATGGAAACATGGATGTGGATGATTAATATGCTCTAGTAAATACCGAAGTATAATGAATCTCAGATAAACATTGAGATTGCTATTTTTTCCTTTACCTTAAGTCCGATATGATTTGTACATATCTGAAACTCCTTATATTGATTTAAATAATGTAATTTACTTATTAAAGAATCATATTTATTATTATTATATCCTATATGGTCATATTCTTATTTCTTATTAGTAATATTTCATTGTTACTTGTTATTCGGGTGTTCATAGATTTATGTTCTTATGCGTGTTTTGTCGAATAAATTCTTATTCAAATTTTTAGGTTATAGATAACTAATTTTAAGAATGGTATTAGTGTAATCTATGTCATATTTATTCATTAAATACATTTATATAATAATTATTCAATAATGATCATGTAGAACGAGTTGCATCACATCATGGAGACGGTGGTCCGTATGTACGCACAAGAAATGATATCAATCTTTTGATATTAAAATAGTATATAGATGGATGGTATATCATATATAAAGAATCATAATAATTTTATATTTATTATTTATATCATTTTAACTCATTATTATACAATTCCAAATGATTAAATGTTTTAATAACAAACTACACCACGGCGTGGAGACGGTAAGCCGTACGTACGCACATGTGGTGACATTTTAATTCATAGGATGGATAAAATATCATATATGGCGGTAAAAAATTTATAATAACATCATAGTATGTAGATGATATTTGAGTTATTATTTTAGAATACAAAACAACAATGAAGGAGGAAGTTGAAGAAGAACGGAACTTGAAATAGGTGGTGAGATATTTTCCTCTTCTTGGGGTTCTTCATTTTAATTTAATAAAAAGGCTCATTATGATGGCTTTATGACTAAAGGAAGACCTCTAGGATGAAGTGAGGATAGTTGAGAGATTATTTGGGCAAGGTTTGGCCATGAAAAATGTCATTGGAGGTGTGAATTATAGGGAAGGTGGAGGGCCCTTTTATAAGAGGGGTGGGGGCACATTAGAAAAAACATAAAATATTATTTTATTATAAAAACATATTCGGTTTATGATGGATCCAAAGTGACTTATTTTAAGGATAGGGTGGGGATGGGTCGAAATCCTCTCAACCAATAGGTTTCAGACAAGTTTAGGTTAGCATTTTATCCTTATCATTTAGATTTAACTCTAAGTTAAATAATTTAACTTTTACCGTGTCTTCTAGTATTCTTACACTATATGGTTAATTAACATACTATAAACTACCAATGGAACAATAATTGGTTTACTAATGTCATATATATTAATATATAAGTCTTTTGGCTGAACAATAAATTTTTAGGACCATTATATCTATTAATAATATAATATTTGTTTTGAAAACTCTTTTCTGTCAATTTTGACACTATTTGGTATTTTGTTTTCTCTAAATTCATAACAACATTATTACTTTGAAAACAATTCATCTATCCAACCCTAATATGTTATATTAACCTAGAAAATTAGTGTAATTTATAAAAAGTCTCAAATTACATTTATTTGGGTATTTATAATTTGAATTATGTTAATATTTCATTAATAAGGTAATTACTGCATCATCGTTGTGTCAAAAATAATATAAATTATATAATGACTAAAAAATATAAAAAATTAAAATTATATAGGAAATATTTTTATATTTATAATTAATATTTATAGTTGAATTTATCGTATGTATAACCCTATATTAAAAATGATTTAGTTATTAAACCTTGATTTTATCTATTTTTACTCTTCTTTAAATAAAATAATAATAAGTCTCCTAATCTAATCCATGTGGAACAAAGAGGTTCATATTTTATTCCTAAGGTTTTTTTGGTCGAATTACATTTATCCAATAGAATTAGGACATGTGTTAGGCTAATAATAATATCATTTTTACCCATATATACCCTATTTACTTATAACCGTGGTAAATAAATGTAAAAAGTTACTATTCACCAAAAATTATTTTTATCTTATTGAACCAAATTTTACTCCTTGATATTAACCGTGTCTCTCTGATTTTAGAAATTCAACTCACGGAAGCTGTAAAATTATGTTTTATATAAATTTCCAAATCCTCCATGGAGGTGGGTAAAATATGGTAAAATGTTGAATAAAATTTTTATATATAAAAAATTATTATAAAATGAGTAAAATTAAATACATTGAACATATATAGGTATTATGTATCTATTTTGACCTAAAATAAATTTAATTAAAAAAATAACTATTTAAATAAAAAGTCAGTTTTAACCAATAACTCAGTGTTTTCACTAATCATCAAAAATTTAAAGTTTTCAGAAAAATACCCAAAATTCACCATAGGCTAATTGCGATATTTCGAAACAAAAAACAACGTCCTTTTTGAAAGATAAAATTTAAAAAATTTCTAAATTTTTTTATTACTATTCATAATGGCTCGTTTATATAATATTTTAAAAATATATCATTGTTTAGTAAAATTCAGTATTGCGTACAATGCAAGCTATCACGGAAGGTTGCTCTTACGTGTAATGTATGCCATGAATAGTGTTGTGTATAATACAATATAATTCTATGTTTCGTATAGCGCAAGATAATGTAGGGCCCACTAAATAATTTGCTTTTTGAAATTACAATATTTATAATTTTAATTTTATCTTTTGGTATATGATTCATCACATTATTTGGAACATTTTTTCTTTTATGTTTGATGGATGAATCACAAGGGAAGATGGAGATTTTTTCACCTGAATGCTGAAACATGCTGGAAACAACATAATGGGCCTAAGGCATGTCAAACAAATGTAGGGACCACAAACAAAACCCAATGAAGCTGAACTTTATACAGTAGAATTATAAAAATATGAGGATCATTTTATTCAACTGTCTCTGGAGCTAATTCTGAATTTTTTATGATGATGAAAGGATTTGAAGTTGATATATAAATGGTGGATCCGACATTAATGCACATAAATCCGTCCAACCATTTCGACAATAACAACCAAACGGATGCTCCAAAATTCCTGAAATATATACAGATCATATAGGACATAAGGAAGTTCATATTTAACATCTACGACCACTCAGGATTTGGCCTCCTTCAATTCCAAATTCACACGTCAAAATGGTGGACGAATCTGGATAGTTTTCCGGGTCAAATATGAAACTTCAATTTCCTTTTGATTATTCACCCTCCTTTTGACTCTATTAATTGTTGGGGGGGTGAATTAATTTTTTGGGGGTGGACCAAAGGCTCCTAATATTCCTATATAAGGAGATAGTGGTGAAGGTAATAGGAGCGGATATTTTTCTTATCATCTTTTGTTGCTAGTTTCATTGTACGGTTATGCTGCAAAAGCTCCGTTGTAATGTTTTCAATTTCCTTGTATGTTTTTTTGTTCTTAATCTACATATTTCACTTATATATTTTCCATTCATTTATTAAAACTAAATTTTCACAATGCACTGTGATATCTATGCATTTTGGTGAATTAGTTCACACATAGGTGTGAATTTCATTCACACACATGAAGGAGTGCTCATTATTTCCGCAGTTATAATTTCCTCAATCCAATTCTTGTAAGCCATATTCTTCGCACAGTTGAGAGTATACCATCAATGCAGGGACAAACCTCTAATGGGTTGATCTTAGGAGGATGAAAATTCTGGATTGAGTGTTATTTTATGAACGAATTGTTGTTAATTGGATAATTAATTTAAGACATCCATTCTTCAGTTATTTATACTCTTCATCATTAATGTGTTTGAGAAAACTAAATTCAATTACTAAATGACCATATACCTTCGAGAGATCATGAATTAGGATCTCTAATTGTATAGGGGTTTTTAATTGTGTTTAGTAAGCACCAAACCAGAAAACGATGAAGGTAGTGTTATTTTTTTAGAATGGATTCATCAAGAATTAATAAAACCAAAATTGTCTAAAGAAGTAAAATTCATTCAATCCACCCCAAGCATAATCCTAAGATCGTCCTTTTTTTGAATTGAATTCACTTAGGTTTCTTAGTGTTATTTAAAACCATCCAAAATCAAAACCAATGTTGGCCACTTCACAGTCCATCCTTCACCAAATCCTAGCATCTCAAGAATACTTCTTCGGTCCCTGTGGATTCGACCCCTACATGTACTACATAGACCGCTTTTTTCCAGTAGGGTAAATTTTGGGGCAACCAAATTTTGGCACCGTTTCCAGGGACCCAAGTAAGTACCTTAGACAATCATCTTCTTTTCGCACCCCAAATTCTCTATTCTCACCCTAATTTCTCTTTTCTTTTCCCCTTTATGTTTCTGTGTGTCCAAAAAAATACCAAAACCAAATTTCAATCAAATCCAATGGATTATCCTACAAAATACCACATCATAGAACAATTCTGTAATCAAGTATGAAATCAATATTGGGAAACTCCTCACATAGGGAATTTCATTGACCAATCCTTAATTCAATACAACACACCCGATGAGATGTGCAATCAATGGGATGTTGATTGTTTAAAGGATTAATTTCCATACATCTCGAGGATGATTGAAGAGATAAAACACAATGATGTTCATGGAGTCCAAACAACTATCAATCCAAATTATGAAAAAATTATTGAACATTTTTGTGAAAAAATGGTTCAAATGAATTTAGAAGTCTCATCCTTAAGAGTAGAACTACAAAGCATTAAAATGGTTATAGAACCCATTCCCACTCAGGTTGTCTCTTCCTCGCCACTAATATAAGAATCTTATCTCCAAAAAACCTCACATAAATTTATTGAAGAACCTAACCTTAGAGTTGGGATAGTTGAAGATAATCATGGAAATATTGATGGGTGCTTAAATCAAGAGGAAACTGTTTTTTTGTATTCACAAGATGGAAATTTGACATTGTAGATGTAGAGTCCTGAATATTTCTCTATTGATGATTTTTCTAAAACACCAATCACTGAAATATTGGGTTAAATAACAAATAATGAGTCCATACACACTCCTGAAATTCAACTAGATACTTTTGGGGATGAGTCATGTTTTCAAACGGAACAAATTCTTTCTAAATTGTTTGAGAAGAAACTGACTTTCATTCAAATTTCCAATAATTATTTAGAAATTGCAATCGACCAGAACTCAAAATCATTATCCTTCCTTCCCCACATAATAATTCCGTCATAGGTGATACCCAGGACCATACATTAGTCATACATTTTTCTCATGAAAGCAATAATGTTAGATTGAACCTTGAAGTCTTAGGCAAGAAAAAAATGAAAATAGATAAACCATTTATGACATTCCTTGTATCTTCATATTTATTTTAGAACATGGTTTTATACAAGGATATGATTCTAAAAAACAATCTACCTCAATCAAATTGAAGTGGAGAAAGATGGGTTCATTAAATTTTTGAAATTTGGAATTGGATAATTTTGGGGGATCATGTCAGGTTAACAACGTTAAACAAAAGCGCTGTATTGGAGGCAACCCATGGTTTTCAAAGTTCCAAACATTGTGAATCATTTTTTTGTTTAAAAAATTACCATAGACTATTGATTTGTTCTTCTATTATGAGTAAGGATGGGTATGAAAGGGGAGCACCGTATTCATCCGTGTCACGCGGTGTAACCCCTGAGTAATACCTTACCTAGAATATATAAAGAAGATAATGTATCATAAGTTTATTTTATTTTATGTTTTTGTATGTATATAAAAAAAATATATTGTTGAATTGTTCTTATTTTATGAGTAAGGATGGGTATGAAAGGGGAGCACCGTGTTCATCAGTGTCACACGGTGTGATCCCTGAGTATTACCTTACCCAAAAAATATAAAGAAGACAATGTATCATCAGATTGATTTTAAAAATTAAAACAAAATTGGGAAAACCAAAAAAATTTTGATACGTGGTTTCATATAAATTTTTGTGTTGTTTTTATGTCTGGATTGTTCTTCTTTGTATGGTTTAGGAACTATTTTGGGTGATACATGTTCAATCAAGGAGGTTCTTACATCCCCCAAGAGATCAAAGGAGTAATCTAGAGAATCATAAACATCAAATTCAAAAACCAGGTGAATTTGATCAATATTTATCATTTTCAATTTCCCCTTTGATCTCCTCTCCTACCCCCCTTCTAACTTTTCTTTTCATTAAACACTGGGGACAATGTTATTCTATATTGGGGGAGATGAAATAAAAAAATGAATATTTTTAATAAAAACATGCATGAAAAGAAAATTTCCATTAACCTTGAACATGATAACACACATTGAAAACTCTAAAATTGGATATCAAATAATTATTCATGCCTTGATTCTGATTTTAATGCAATTTTAAGTTCATGAGCATAGTTTTTGGAATGTGCGGTTGTCCGATGTGATTTTTCAAAGTTTACATTTTCATTCTCTTAATAAGAATTCCACAATGAATGTCTACTAGATCATGGGTGAAAATTTGAGTTCTTGGGTCCCTTTCATTATAGCACATGATTCTGGGGTCACATTTAGTCTAATTTGAGTATCAAAAAAAAATTGAAACAAAAAATAATGACCGTATAGAGAAATGGTTTTTCCAAATGCGTGGCGTCCGACACTTGAGGATCTTGACTCCATAGTTGTCTTTCCCAGAGTTAGGCTTTATATCTATATTGTAGAGCATTGAATGGACAATATGTGTGGTGTCTGGCACTTGAGGATCACAGCTCCATAGTTTTATTTCCCAGAGTTAGACTTTTCATATCTATTGGGTTTAGAAAAAATCAAAATAAATCAAAAAATATCAAAAACAAAAAAAGGATACTCATCTTAAGGTATCATGTGATTCCCACCCAGCGCTTCCATTTTTTTCCCTTGAGAAATAAAATGGGCCCCATATCTTTTGTGATGCACAACACTTTATCATGATTAATTAAAATTGGATGAAATTTGGCGATGAATTTGAACAAAGGAATGGGATTGGGATTGGGATACTTTTAAGGACCTAGCTTGTTTTAAATGATTTTGATGGGTTTCATAATTTTTTTGGTATGAAGTCTTTGGGTGAACAATGTGTATCAAAATGTTTATGAAAAAGGGGATTTGAATTTCATATTTTAATATATTTTTCTCGGGACTAGAAAAACTCAAGATGGGGGGTGTGGTTAGTCACTGATAGTGGATAGTATTCATTGTTAAGATATCAAAATAAATGTTTTTAAATGTTCATAAACATCAATTTTAGTCCAATTCAGAAATTAAACTTCATTTCCAATCATTTTGCAATTACTGCTTAAAGTGTCAATTTGAGCCCACTAAATAATTTGCATGTGGAAATTATAATTATCATAATTTTAATTTGATATTTTTTCATATTAATAATAACTTCATTTGGAAAATTTTCTATTTTAGGTATGATGGATGAATCACAAGGGAATATATAGATTTTTTCACCTGAATGCAGAAACATGCAAGAAACACCATAATGGGCCTAGGCCCCATCAATCAAATGTGGGGCCCACAAACCAAACCCAATGAAGCTCAAATTTATACAGTAGAAAGATAAAATATGGGGAGCATTTTATTCAACTGTTTCCGGAGCTAATTCTGAATTTTTCATGATGATAAAGTGATCTGAAGTTGAGATTTAAATGGTGGACCCATCATTAATGCACATAAAGCTGTCCCACCATTTCGACCATAACATCCAAACGGATTCTACTATATTCCTAAAATATTTACAGCTCATATATTACAGATTTAGGAGCATATTTTTCTTCTAAGACCTCTAATGATTCGGCCTCCTTAAATCCCAAATTCACATGTCAAAATGGTGGATGAATCAGGAAAGTTTTCAGGGTCAAATTCGAAAATTCAATTTCCTTTTGATTATTGACCCTCCTTTTGAGTATATTAATTTTTTGGGGGGTGAATTAATTGTTGGGTGGTGAACCTAAGGTTCATAATATGCCTATATAAGGATCTAGTGGTGAAGGGAATAGGGGTGGATATTTTTCATATCATCTGTTGTTGCTTGTTTCATTGTAAGGTTATGCTGCAAAAGTTCCTTTGTAATGTTTTCAATTTCCATGTTTTTTTGTTATTAATCAACATAATTCTCTTCTATATTTTCAATTCATTTATTAAATATAAATTTTCACAATGCACATTGATATCTCTACATTGTGGTGAATTAGTTCACACATAGGTGTGAATTTCATTCACACACACAAAGGAGTGCTCGTTATTTCTACTGTTTTAATCTATTCAATCCAATTGTTGTAAGCCATCTTCCACCCACCATTAAGAGTATACCATCAATGGAGGGCTAAACCATTAATGGTTTGATCTTAAGAGGATTAAAATTCTGGATGGAATTTTATTTTATGAACAAATATTTGTTAATTGGATAATTAATTTAAGACATACATTCTTTAGTTATTTCTACTCTTCATCTTTACTATGTTTGAGTAAACTAAATTCAATTACTAAACGACCATATACCTTGTAGAGATCATGAATTTGGTTCTCTAAGTGTATAAGGGATTATTAATTGTGTTTAGTAAGCACCAAACCAGAAAATGATGTGGGTAGTGTTATTTTTTAAGAATGGTTTCATTAGGATTTAATAAAACCAAAATTGTCTAAAGAAGTAAAATACATTCAATCCACCCCAAGGATAATCCTATGATCATCCATTCTCTATGAATTTAATTCACTTAGGTTTCTTAGTGGTCTTTAAAACCATGCAAAATCAAAACCAATGTTGGCCACTTCACAGTCCATCCTTCACTAAATCATCGCATCTCAAAGTTACTTCTTCGGTCCCTGTGGATTCGACCCCTACGTGTACTACATTGACCGCTTTTTACCAGTAGGGTAAATCTGGGTGCAACCTAATTTTGGCGCCATTTCCAAGGACCCAAGTAAGTACCTTAGACACTCATCTTCTTTTTGCATACCAAATTCTATATTCCCACCCAAATTTCTCTTTTCTTTTCCCCTTTCTGTTTCTATGTGTCCAAAAACAAATACCAAAACCAAAATTCAACCAAATCCAATGGATTATCCTCCAAAATACCACATCATAAACCAATTATGTAATCAAATCAGAATTCAATATTTAAAACAACCTCACATAGGTAATTTCATTGACCAACCCTTAATTAAATACACCACACCAGATGAGATGTACAATCCACGGGATGCAGATTGTTTAATCGATCAATTTACATACCTCTCGAGGATGATTGAAGAGATAAAGCAGAATTAATTTCATGACTTCCAAACATCTATCAATCCAAATTCCGAAAAAATTATTAAAAATTTGTGTGAAAACATTGTAAAAATGAATTTAGTAGTTTCATCCTTAAGAGTAGAACTACAAAGAACTGAAATGGATGTGGAACCCATTCCCACTCAGGTTGTCTCTTCCTCATCACTAATATAGGAATCTTGTCTCCCACAAACCTCACATGAATTTATTGAAGAAACAAACATTGTATTTGGGATAGTTGATAATAAAAAAAGAATTTTTGATGGGTTCTTAAATCAAGAGGAAACTGATTTTTTGTATTCACAAAAGTGAAATTTGACATTGTGGATGGAGGGTCCTGAATATTTCTCTATTGATGATTTTTTAAAAACAAAAATCACTGAAAAATTGGGTTAAATACCCAACATTGAATTCATACACACTCCTGAAATTCAACTAGACATTTTTGAGTATGAATCATGTTTTCAAACGGAACAAATTCTTTCTAAATTTTTTGAGAAGAAACTGACCTTCATTCAAATTCCCAATCTTCATTAGGAAATTGCAATTGACCAGAACTCAAAATCATTATCCTTCCTTCTCCACATAATAATACCATCATAGGTTATACCCACGACCATACTTTAGGGATACATTCTTCTCAGGAAAGAAATAATGTTAGATTAAACATTGACTTCTTAGTCATGAAAAAAATGCAACTAGATCAACCATTTATGACATTCCTTATATCATCAGATTTATTTTAGAACATGGATTTATACAAGGAAATTATTCTAAAAAAACAATCAATATCAATCAAGTTGATGTGGAGAAAGATGGATTCATTAAAATTTTGAATGTTGGAATTGGTTAAGTTGGGGGGTTCTAGTCGAGCTAACGACGTTAAACAAAAGTGCTGCATGAGAGGCAACCCATGGTTTTCAAAGATCCAAACACTGTGAATAATTTTTTTATATAAAAAATTTCCATAGACTGTTGATATGTTTTTCTTTTATGAGTAAGGATGGGTATGAAAGGGGAGCACCGTATTCATTTGTGTCACACGATGTGATCCCTGAGTAATACATTTACCATAAAATATATAGAATACAATATATCATCAGTTTATTTTATTTTATGTTTTTGTAGGTATTTAAAAAAATAGATTGTTTACCTGTTCTTATTTTATGAGTATGGATGGGTATGAAAGGGTAGCACTGTATTCATCTGTGTCACCCGGTGTAATCCCAAAGTATTACCTTACCCGGAAAATATAATGAAGACAATGTATCATCAGTTTGATTTTAAAAATTAAAAAAATAGGGAAAACCATAAAAATTTTGATACTTGATTTTAAATAAATTATTTTTTTGTTTTTTCTTCTTGTTTGTTCTTCTTTGTATGGTCAGGAACTATTTTGGGTGATATATGTTCAATCAAGGAGGTGCTTACATCCCCCAAGAGATCAAAGGAGTAATCTAGAGCATCATGAACTTCAACTTCAATGACAAGGTGAATTTGTTCCATATTTATCATTTTCAATTTTCTCGTTGACCTCCTATTATACCCCCATTCTAACTTTTCTTTTCTTTAGACACTGGGGAAAATGTTATTGTAAGTTGGGGGGAGATGAAATAAAAAAATTATTATTTTTATTAAAAACATACATGAAAAGAAAAATTCCATTAACCTTGAACATGATAACACACATTGAAAACTCTGAAATTGGATATCAAATAATTGTCCATGCCTTGATTCTGATTTTAATGCAAGTATATGTTAAAGATCATAGTTTCTAGAAAGTTCGGTTGTCCGATGTGATTTTGCAAAGTTTACATTTTCATCCTCTTAATAAAAAGGCCACAATGCACATCTACTAGATCATGGGTGTAAATTTGAGTTCTTGGGTCCCTTAAATTATAGCATAGGGTTATGGGGTCACTTTTAGTTTAATTTGTGTATCCAAAAAAAATTGACACAAAACAATGACCGCATAGAGAAATGTTTTGTCCAAATGTGTGGCGTCCGACACTTGGGGATCGTGAATCCTTAGTTGTCTTTCCCAGAGATAGGCTTTATATCTCTATTGTAGAGAATTCAATTGATAATATGTGTGGTGTCCAACACTTCGGGATCGCGACTCCAAAGTTGTCTTTCCCAGAGTTAGTCTTTTCATATATATTGTGGTTAAAAAAACAAAAAAACAAACAAAAAAATCAAAAATAAAAAAAGGAAACTCATCTTAAGGTTTAATTTGATTCCCACCTAGCGCTTCCATTTTTTCCCTTGAACAATAAAATGGGCCCCATATCTTTTGTGATGAACAATACTTTATCATGCTTAATTAAAATTAGATGAAATGTGGCGATGAATTTGAAAAGAGGAATGGGATTGGGCTTGGGATATTCTTATGGACCTAGCTTGTTTTAAATGATTTTTATGGGTTTCATAATTTTTTTTTGGTATGAGGTCATTGGGTGAACACTGTGTATTAAAATTTTTTTTTGGAAAAGGGGATTTTAATTTCATATTTGTAATATATTTTGCTCGGAAGTAGCAATACTCAAGTTGGGGGTGTGATTATTCACTGAAGGTGGATAATATTCATTTTTATGATCTTAATATTAATGTTTTTAAAAGTTCATATACATCAATTTTAGTCCAATTCAGAAATTGAACTTAATTTTGCATCATTGTGCAATTCATGCTTAAAGTGTTAATTTGGACCCACTCAATAATTTGCTTGAGGAAATTACAATATTAATCATTTTAATTTTCCCATATGGTATATGATTCATCACTTTATTTGGAACACTTTTCCTTTTAGGTCTGATGGATGAATCACAAGGGAAGATGGATATTTTTGCACCTGAATGCAGAAACATGCTGGAAACAACATAATGGGCCTAAGGCCCAACAAACAAGTGTGGGGACCCCAAACCAATCCCAATGAATCTCAAATTTATATAGTAGAAATATTAAAATATGAATACATTTTATTAAACTATAGACGGTGCTAATTCTGACGTTTTCATGATGATAAAGGGATCTGAAGTTGAGATTTAAATGGTGGACCCGACATTGATGCACATAAATCCGTCTCACCATTTTGACCAAAACATCCAAATGGCAGCGCCCAAATTCCTGAAATTTTTACAGCTCATAGAAGACCTAAGGAACAGAACATTTCTCTTCTACGATCTCTCAGTATTCGGCTTCCTTCAATTCCAAATTCAAATGTCAATATGGTGGACGAATCTGGACAGTTTTTCAGGTCAAATTCAAAACATCAGTTTACTTTTGATTATTCACCCTCCTTTTGACTCTATTAATTGATGGGGGGTGTATCTATGGCTCCTAATATGCCTATATAAGGAGCTGGTGGTGAAGGGAAGAGGGGCGGATATTTTTTGTATCATCTTTTGTTGCTTTTTTCATTGTAAGGTTATGCTGTAAAAGTTCCTTTGTAATGTTTTCAATTTTCATGAAAGTTTTTTTTTCTCTTAATCAAAATCGTTCTCTTCTATTTTTTCCATTCATTTAGTAAAAATATATTTTCACAAAGCAAAGTGATATCTCTGCATTGTGGTGAATTAGTTCACACATAGGTGTGAATTTCAATCATACACACGGAGGAGCGGTAGTTATTTCCGCGGTTTTAATTTCTTCAATCCAATTTTTATAATCCATATTCCGCCGACCATTGAGAGTATACCATCAATAGAGGGCTAAAACTTTAATGGGTTGATATTTGGGGGATTCAAAGTATGTATTTACTGTTATTTTATGAATTAATTTTTGTTAATTGGATAATTAATTTAATACATCCATTCTTCAGTTATTTCTACTCTTCATCTTTACTGTGTTTGAGCAAACTAAATTTAATTACTAAATGACCATATACCGTGGAGAGATCATTAATTTTGTTCTCTATGTTTATAGAGGATTATTAATTGAGTTTATTAAGCACCAAACCATTAAATGATGAAGGTAGTGTTATTTTTGATGAATGGATTCATCAAGAATTAATAAAACGAAAATTGTCTAAAGAAGTAAAATTCATTCAATACACCCCGAGCATAATCCTAAGGACATCCATTTTCTTTGAATTGAATCCACATAGGTTTCTTAGTGTTATTTAAAACCATCCAATATCAAAACCAAAGTTGGCCACTTCACATTCCATCCTTCACCAAATCATAGCGTCTTAAGGTTACTTCTTCGGTTCCAGTGGATTCGACCCCTACATGTACTACATTGACTGCATTTTTACCAGTAGGGTAAATTTGGGCGCAACCAGAAATCCACATCGTAAAAAATAATACCAAAACATCATTTTAAAAAGGAACATTAGAAACATAACGGATACCCAATGCAACTCATCACTGGGTTTCCAAATAAGAGAATATAAGTGAAAATATGTATATGGAAAAGAAATCTAACAATCAAGTTCTGATAGAGAGTTGTTGAGAATATGGATATGAAAAATATAACACTAAAAAATCCATAAATTTGTGATGATTTAAGGTTCCGTATAATTCATTGGATATGAGGGTACTAGGAAAATGTTTTTGGGTTTCAATATCATTTCCCTAAAGTTGAAATTTTTTAATTATAATAAATACTTACTTGATTTTGGTACAATCTCATCGATGGTCCTTCCATGAACAATTTCCACATCATATATTAAATAAATGAAGTTGAATTTTTCATTCATGAAGTTTTATAAGGTCATCTAACAGAATTATGGGTCATTCCATCTGTCTCAAAAAAATGGTTAACAAAAGTTTTCAAATATACATAAGTCCATCTATGTTGAGGTTAATCGTATATGATTCCAAAAATGGACCTATACATCATCTATCATACCGCATAATAAAATAAAACTACTTTATACTAACTAGGGACTTATTGTAGGCCAGAGGTAGGAGATAAAGGCCTATCACACTTCGGTTGTGGGTATGATTCCCACAACGTTGTCCGACTTGACGGGTTGTCATCCGTCATGCAGGTTATCCTTCTTCACCATTATAAGTTTCTAGAAATAATATCGAAAAAAGGTTCTTCTTTTAAACAATACTATCTGATGTCCAACATAATCAATTCCATTCTTTAGGTTTATCAAATATACTTCTATCCAATCTCATAGTATAAAGTAAACAATTAAAATAAATGTCATATACTGAGCATGTGAATACCATCATTTATCCCCCATATATTATACGATATATATTGTTGGTCACATTACAAACATGTGAATACCTTAATCATGTATTCTCTTGAAACAGGAGTTACCATAGAGCCTTAGTGAAGACATGAATTCTGTCAAAAGTTAACTCTTTCCACATACCTAAATACCAAAATTTCTATATAATCAAACAATGATATCACCTTGTACATATATCATTCATGAGCACCTTAATACTATCAAAAATTTCATTATATCTTTATCCCTTCATTTTGCGCATATCATCTTATTTCCGAAAATATTTCAATAAATTTTCATGGTTACTGGTACAATTCAATTATTGAAAACCACAAATAACCAATTCATAGATATTACAATATTCCACAATACTAAAAATAACATTCTAAAATACTATTTTGGAATCCCAGTGCATAAAAACATAATCATTCCACCACTTCGTTGTCATAATCAACATTCCCAATAGTCATCACATGTGACTTCCTTTTTTACTTTTTCTTAAAAGGATATTGATTTCGATCATCATTAAACCTTGGATTAGGGCATTGGTTAGCTAATGCCGCATTTCCTTTCACTTGAAGCTTTAATGTGTTGGTGGTGAGTTCTCTATAGTCTTTTCTCTATTCACATCATTAGATAAATTTTTCCTATTACTTTGGCACTTATCTGATTGATGACCTTCTTTTCCACACATAAATCATTTTCTAGTCCCATTAAGACAATCTACACCATGCTTTTTTTCACACTTTGAGCATAACAAAACATTCTTCTTCTTTTCTCCATTGTTTTGAGACTTTTCATTGAACTCCATATTTCGTTTCTTGTCAAAACCCTAACATGGATATGTAACACCATCATCTAGTTCTACCTTGATAGCACAAAACACATTTTCTTCATAGCTACTGACGTCTCTTATCACAAATTCAATTCGAAGACTTTATTTTAAGCCACTGAAAAATCGATCAACTTTAATTTCAGGTTGGATGATAAATCCAGATGCATACCTTTTGAGCCATGTAAAATTTTCCTCGTATATACCAACATATTCATCATACTTTTGCTTAAGGTCAAGGAACTCCTTTTCCATCTTTTTTTGAAGAATACGAGGGAAGTACTTACTGAAAAATAAGTTCTTGAACTAATCCCATTCCATGGATTCAATTTCATCATGCGGCCTCGTATTCTTAATTAATGTCCACCATTTTTCTGCTTCACCTTCTAAATGGTAAATATCCAGAATGAATTTTTCATGTTCTGAAAAGTGAATTATGGAAATTATCTTTTCAATGGTACTAATCCATTGTTCCGCAACAAGTGATTCAGAAGGCCCACTAAAAGAAGGTGGATGTTGCCTCATGAAGGACTCAATTGAATATTGTTCCCTTCTCTGCTCATTTGGATGTTCAGAATGATTCATAGCTTGTGTAAGTATATCAATAAGATTTTTCACTCCATCTCCTATTACATTGGATTGTTCATGTGGGAAATCATTGCATTGTCCATTACATTGATCAACACAGTTCCTTCAGGTTCCATCCATCATCTAGAACCCAAAAATAATAGCGTGAGAGGAAAAAATCATGCTAGGAAAACACATAATAAAAGGTGTGTACCTTCAATATCTAAGATATTTGGTTTAATTATATGATCATTACCGTAATTATCGGACTATAACCTATACTTATAATTAAACAAAGGGGCATCCCTAGACATACTCACTAATGTTTTTGTATCCTAGATTCCAAAGGTTAACTAAACCTTCACTCTGATAAGAACTGTAGAGACCCAAGCTTGACGTACACATAAATCACATTACTTTTGCGGAAAACTTAATACATGACACAAACATACTCCCAATGACTATATTAGTTTATTATCTTTGTAAACATGGAACATAAACTTCTAATAATGTTGAAATATCTTCAACATCACCCCTTTAGATCTTCCCCTTTTTTTCTTACCTTAAAACATTCTTCATATCCTGTGGGAAAGAAAACATAAAAAGGGTGAGCTCAAATTCTCATTAAAGGTAAAAATTGAGAACATATAAACAATCCATAATCATTTGAAATTAAAAACATGATCATAGAAATAAAAATATTGAGAAATGAAATGAATCATTGCAGTACATAAGGCATAGATCATAATGAAACATCAATAATGATAAAATTGCATGGGAAAAACATGTAACTGTGGAAAAACATCAAGCACATGATATTATTTCCATAGTAGTCAATGCATTGCTTCTAATACCATCATAATTGACAAAGTCCATTACGGAACCAGGTTTACATGTCGTTCTAGCCCAGTATTACTCAAACAAATTTTACATATCGTTCCATCCATGTATATCTCATAAGATATAAATATTTACCCAATGCATTGGAGGTAGATATAGGTACCACAAATATCAAAATGAAATCATTCTTACTAGTGCCAAAAAATAAACAGAAATCATTCATCATAACCCAAAGAATAAAATAGGTTTCATAAACATCATCCCATCATAAATTAATCCATATAAAACAAATGTATTTCATTTCATAATAAGAAGAATGAGACCATGTAAATAATAGAGGCATTATACTTGAAACATTATTAGACAAAATAATGTCATCTTTTATGGAAATAGTTTTGACAAAACATTTGAAATGAATTCTTGAGGAAAATATTCGTTCTTCTTCAAAATCATTTTCTTTTCATAAAATACCATGAAATATTAAAAGAAAATGTTTTTTTTAATTAATAATAAAATTTATAGAGTATGCTTCATGGAAATTAGGCTTTATGAAACCATAAAAATCCATTAATGACGTATAAATTAAAAAAAACATCTTCTCGTACATTGGATGGAAAAGTCAATAACTATCTCGTACTGAAGAAAAAAAAGATTCCCTTCATATATTTTACTAAAAACTTACCAATTGGTAAAAAGGGATTTTAAAAAATTTAGTGGGATATAAATAATATTACATATTTAGGAAACATGGATGTTGATGATAACGATGCCCTAGTAAATATCGAAGTATAAACAATCTAGGACAAAAATTGAGATTGGGAGATTTTCCCTTACATTAAGTCTGATATGATTCATATGTATCTAAACCTCTTTTATAATGATTTAAATAATGTCATTTACTTATTACAGAATCATAGTCATTTTTGTGATATCATATACGGTCATATTCTTATCTTCTTATTAGTAATATTTCATTGCTACTTGTTATTCGGGTGTTCGTTGCATTATGTTCTTATGCGTGTTTTGTCAAATGAATTCTTATTCCTCTTATTAGGTTATATATATCTCTATTAAAGAATTTTTTAGTTTAATATATATCATATTTATTCATTCAAATAATTTATATAATAATTATTCAATGATGATCATGTAGAACGAGTCGCATCACATCGTGGAGACGGTAGGCTGTACGTACGCATGAGCGATGATATCATACTGTTGATATTAAAATCGTATATAATTTGATGCTATATCAAATGTGATGAATCATAATAATTTTATATTTATTATTTATATCATTTATACTCATTATTATACCCATCCAAATGTTTAAATGTTTGAATAACAAACTACACCATGACGTGGAGACGGTAAGCCGTACGTACACACGTGTGGTGACTTTTTCTTTCATATAATGGATAAAATAACTAATATGGTTGTAAAAATTTTATAATATCATCAAAGTATATATATGATACTAAATATATTATTTTAGAATGAACTCAACAAAGAAGGATGAAGTGGAAGAAGAGAGTAACTTGAAATAGGTGGTGATATATTTACCACTTCTACGGGTTCTTCCTTTTGACTTGATCAAAAGGGATCCTTATGTTGGCTTTCTGACAAAAAAAGGCCTATTGGATTAATATAAGACATTTTTAAGTGTATTTGGGCAGGGTTTGGCCGATCAAAATGGATTTCGATGTGTGAATTAGAGAGAAAGGTGAGTTCCCTTTTATAAGAGGGGTGAGGGGTGCCTTAAGAAAAACATAAAATATTATTTTATAACAAATTCATTTTAGATTTATAATTGCTCTAAAGTGAGTTATTTCGAGGCTAGGGTGGGGATTTGTCGATATATTCTCTTCTAATAGGTTTTATACAAGTTTATGTTACATTTTTACCTTTATCATTTAGATTTAACTCTAAGTTAAATAATTTTACTTTTACTGTGTCTTCTTGTATTCTCACACTATATGGGTAATAAACATACTATAAACTGCCAATCGAACCCTAATTGGTTCATTAATATAACACATTTTATTATATAAGTCTTTTGGAGGATCCTTCGATTTTTAGGGCCATTATATCAATTAAGAATATAATACTTCTTTTAAAAACTCTTTTATATCCATTTTGACACTATTTGGTATTTTTTTTCGAAATTCATAAAATCATTATTATTTCAAAAAAAACTAATATAACTAACCCTAATATGTTATAGTAACCTATAAAATTAGTTTAATTCATTAAAAGTCTCAAATTACATTTATTTGGGTATTTATAATATAAATTATGTTAATATTTCATTAATAAGGCAATTTATGCATCATCATTTTGTCCAAAATAAATTATATTTTTTAATTTTAAAAAAATTTAAATAAAATAAAATTATGTTTCAAATCCTTTTAGCTTTTTAATGTATATTTATAGTCGAATTTATCTTATGTATAACCCTATATTAATTTTTTTAGTTTTGAAACATTGATTTTGACTATTTTAACTCTTCTTTAAATAAAATAATAATTAGTGTCCTAATCTAATCCATGTAGACCAAAGAGGTTCATATTTTGTTCCTAAGGTTGTATCTGGTCTAATCACACTTATCCAATATAATTAGATAATGTGTTAGAGTAATAATAATATCATTTTTACCCTTAATTACCCTATTTACTTTTAACCCTCGTAAATAAAAGTAAAAGTTCATATTCACCAAAAATTATTTTTATCTAATTGTGTAACACCCCAGGTAAATAATGAATATGAAATTTTCACATTTATCCATATTTGTGAATAAAATATTAATATATCTTTAAAGGGGACGCTATGCTCATTGGCGTACCCAATACATAACAATGCGTTTCTTGGGAATCTTACGTTGCACTCTAATAATAAAATAACATTATTTTAAATGGTAGTTAACGCCTAGCCGTTGTAATAGCAGAAATGAACAGAACTAAATAAAAAATGATTATATATCTTTGTCAAATATTTTTACTTTTTACAATAAATGTTAGAGGATTAAAAATGTGAATGAATCAAATTTTAAGTGTAAACATTCTAATATTCATTAAAAGGTCGATTAACCTCCTATTGATGAAGAACCTCTCTTAAATCCACTTTTTGAAAATTTTATGTGTTTATTTTTGTAAAATAAAATTCTTCTTTAGAATCGGGATGTCAAAATTTACACTGTGTAAATTTTTGTTATTTTTCAGATAATGTTCATTTTTTAATGATTAGTGAAAAATGTGGTATTTTAATTCAAAACCACTTTTTAATATAATTTATTTATATGATTAGATTATATTTTGAATTGGTTTTAAATTTCAAGTATAATATATTTTTTCCATTTAATCTAATAGTGGTCATTGAAATTAATTTCACTTTGAAATTGGACATAAACTACTGTCAATCTTTTAATAGATATTGTTTCTAAAAAACACGCTATTTGTTTTGACAGCGAGAATTAATTATTAAATTAATTAATGAAACTTATATGTTTTCAATTTTCTAAAATAGACGTCATTTTTTGATTCAGAATATCAAATATAGCTAGGGGTGAATTTTTGGTATTTTTCTGAAAAACATCAATTTTTGATGAATAGTGAAACCACTAACTGGTAGTTAAAGAAAATGATTTTTCATTTAAATGAATCTTTTCCAATTCTATGATTTGATTTTCCAGAATCGTACATACATGGTTCTCATTAAGAAGTAAAATGTGGTTCAATGATATTAAAATAATATTTGGTGAATTGTAATTTTTAAGTTTTATTAATCATGATTAAACGTAATTAGTGCAATTTAAGGTAAAAATAATGTTTTAATAATATGAAATGACCTTGAAACTTTTCCTACCCTTATTGGATGAGTCATGGACGACCATAAAAATCCATGGGTCAACTTGGGGACCCCATGGATCCACTTTGGTAGGAAAATGACAATAATACCTTTTTATTTAAAGTTGAAATTAAAATGTCACAAACAAGTGTTGTTTTACTAAAATAATTTTTTAATGGGGTGATAAAAGTAATATTTTTGACTATAAATATTTATTAGAAAGCTAAAAATATATCCTACATCATGATATTTTCTTTATAATTTTTAGACACTAAATAAATTAAATTATTTATGACCCCATGATGATGCAGTGATTAACTCATTATTTTATGATTTAAATAAATTGAAAATATAATGTAAACTCTAAGACCTAAACTTGTCACAAACCTATTGGATGGGTTTATTTTGAACCCTTACCACATTATCTTCGAAATACATAAATGTGAGACCTTTAAAATCGGAAACAAATTTGAAAATAAAGTAACATTTTGTAACTTTCCAAGAGTGCCCATCCTCTCCTCTTATAAAAGGCCCCCACCTCTACCACCTTACCCACACCTATAAACGCTTTGGCTCGGCCAACCCCTGCCCATTTCATCTCTAGAAATCCCTGTCTTCATAATTGGAGCCTCACTTAGGTCATAAGCCTTTCCAAGGAAGCCTTTGAGCTCAAATCAAAGAGAGTTACCCGATTTAAAGGTAGTGTCCTCTCTTGTGTTCTTATGTTTTATTTTGATTCTCCAACCCTGTAAACTATTTTTATTCCTTTCTTTTGTAACAACAACAGTATCATCAATATACTAGGATGTTTTTATGTGAAGGATTAGAGATAAACTTACACACACCTTCGTCTAATGGTTAAAGAACATACTGTTTCTATGGATGGAGAATTACGGCCTCACTAAACTATGATTGTTCAATATTCATTTAACACCTTCAAAGGTGGCCATTAATATGTCACTATATTTATATATGATATATAATATGATTATTTTTTCCTTAAGCTTCTGTATTTTATCATTTATATAATTCCTTTATGGTTTCCATTAAGGGTAAATGCGATATCTTCATTTTAGGAAGTACGGACTACCGCCCCCTCAAAGTGATTTGATTCATTAATGCCATATGTGGGATGTATAAAGGATGGAATTAATGGTATTACATATGATATCCTACAGTAATTATAATATACCTTTATATCATTATTATTTAATTCCATTTAATACAAAAAAAATGAAAGTAGTGTTCATGCGTACGTACGGCTTACCGTCTCCATTAACGGTACATTTCATTTCATATCTCCAAATGTTATGTAATATTTTATCTACATATATATAATGGATATAAATGTAATATATTATATCTAAATTATGGATTTCATTCTGGAATTATAATATATATATATCTCTCATTTTGTTTTAATTCCATTAATATGACAAAAAAAGAAAGTAGCATTCATGCGTACGTATGGCCTACCGTCTCCATGAATGATGCTTTTAATTTTTTATCTCCAAATGTTATTAAATAGTATAAAATGAATATATATGGGATATATATGATATTTAAAACATCAATACTTTTCTGGATATTATGTACCTATAACTACATGGAAAATTCTTTTCCAACAAGTTCAATTTTTACTCATCTACTGAACATCAACAAAAACGACAGATATGAACTCACTTTATTATCCAATTATTAAAACATTATAATATGTCATATGAACTGAATAATAATATTTAAATGATGTACTTATGAAATTATAAATTGATGAAATTTTATTATTCAGGAGGTTAAAGAATGATCGAGTCAAGTCGGACCCGAGGTAAGGGATCCTACCTCTCCCTTTCATTTTAAGTACACTCTTTTATGTCATTTCTTTTAAGCTCATATTTCTTATGATTGGGATGTTATTTTATATTACTATTACTTTAATTTTTATGTTCATTTGTGGAGAGACCCTATTATCTCTCATCAATCCATTTTGGAAGTTTTAATTGGCCCCGTTAGGCTGCCGAAATTTCGTAAGGGGTTTTTTTATCTCACTTTGTTTTTTCGTGAGATTCATGCTACATTTTCCAATATATTCTTTTGAGTGGTTTATGTACTGTCCATTATTCTACTATTTGTGTAACATACTTTCGTTTATTATTACTTACATAAATTTTGTATAGTCCTTCTTTCATGTGGTGTACGTTTCGAAAGTTACCCAAATCGGTAAGGGAACCTTTCACCCTCCTCTTTTTAAAAGACTTCTTTTGTTTTGTCTTTTAATTTTCATCTTATTATGTGGGGATATGTTATTATATATCCTTATTGCTGTAAATTTTATTTCCAAGAGATGAGATACCCATTATCTCTCTCATCAACTATTTTTCTAAAATTTGATGTGATGTCGTTAGGCTGTCAAGGGAAATTCTTAACCCAATTTCGATTTCTTTGGGTTCAACATGTATTTACTAAATATGTCATACTTTGAATATGTGTGAATGAACATTTATTATTTTACACTTAATATCCACTTATATTGGGTGTATTTATATTTTTCTCACATAATTATGAGATTGATTCATCCTTAATTTAAGGATACCATCTTTATAATGGATTTCATCTCAATTTACATTTCCATTGATACTTCATTTTTGTTATGCACCAATTCACTCTTATATAGTGTATATACTATCCTTTTAAATATTATATCATGGATCCCTTTATTCTCATTATATAATAATGTTTTGATTAAATGGTATTCCTCAATTATTGTATTCAATTGTCTCTCATTTTGTTAAGAACCCTTTAACTAAAATATCGTTTTAATTGTTTTAATGATTTAATCTTATAAATATTTATCATTAATATCAATGTTTTCAAAATAGTTTTAAGGATTTATTTATATGGATATTAATGGTTTAAAATGTTAAAATCTTCAATATGGTATGAGACATTTTGATTTAAAATTATCTTTATTAATTGTTTTAAATGGTTTTGAAAATGGTTTTTAGAATTGATTCATTATTTCAATATCTTAAAATGTTATATTGTTATTTTAATGTGGGAATATTATATTTCCTTTATTCTTAAGTTATGTGTTATTATTATGTTATGGTTCTTGGGCATTGTTATGAATACGGGTGGTTCCGTGATAAACTTAGGGCGGGTGAGCCCGATATAGCTCTCCAATGCATTGGGTAACGCGAAGGAGTTAAACGTTAAGGTTTCTCCGACGAGATGTAGGTAATATACTGTTATGGGTATTCCAAACCTAACCAAGAGGGTTACTCCCTACGTAAAAATGTTATTATTCCCTCAAGTTAACTTTATGCCTTTTGATTTATATGTTTTATTCATGATTTGATGAGGTATGTTAAAGTGATTATGTTTTATGAGTAAAGTATGATTCAATTGATTCTTATGTATACATGTACTCATGTTTCCTTTTTGTATTTTTATATCCCTTACTAAGCTTTTTATTCTCATCCCAAGTTTTTGAAATGTTTTACACATGACTTAATGATGAATATGGTTGAGGATGGGATCACGAAAAGACATGCTATCTAAAACATGGAACTAGACATGTTTCTATTAAGATTTTTTTTATTTATGGAGACTTAGTAGAGGTGTCTAATTTGTAATCTTTTGAGATGTAATAGTTATGTCCTAATTCTCTAAAACTCTAAACCTGAAAAGATCCTAAATGTGAATTATTCATTTAATTCAATATTAAGTAATGTTTAATGCCGGGGCCTTATAGTTGGTATCATAGGTCGGTTTAGATATCTTTAGAGGTTAGGTTATTCTCTAAGAATAAGTGACATTACCATAATGGTTAGGATTATAGAAAGAGTCCTATTTTTAGATAAAGTGAATGAGTAAGTATATCTTAGTTTTTATCATCCTCATTAGTACATGATAATTTTGTTGATATACTCACAATGACATTTTTGGTTTTAGTAAATTGATGGATCTAGAAGGAACCATAATGACAATGGGTTTGAAGGAAACTGTGGTGGTTCATGGATTAAGAGACCAGATGAAATGGGGGATTCAATGAGGAAACTCGTGGTTGTTCTAAAACAACTATCAAGGAGTCATGATCAACCACTTGAACCTTGGTAAATTCTGTAATGCATCATGTACGAGATGACCAATCGATGTGGAAGTTCATGTAATAATTTTAAAGTTAACCATTATGGTTTATATGATCCATACTTTTGATGTAATTACGGGTTACTATATGTTATGATGGAATATGAACGACTTGAGATAAACTTGAGGTTAAAACATGATAGGGTTATTTTTGGAGTTTTATAAAAAGGACAACACGCAGATTGTGTGACAACTCATCGCATCGGATAAAGCTGCAGGAATCGAACCCACAACCAAAGTGCGACTGGTATTTATCACCTACCTATGGACTACGTGAAGTCCCTGGTTAGTATGACTTATTCTTTTTAGTTAGATGATTTTATGAATTAGGAGTAAGTTGATTTTGGGTTATCTATGGAAATTATTAACCTATCATGGAGGATGTATGATTAGGTTAATTACTTTTCAATATGTGACTTTAAGAGAAACTGATGTTATTTGGAGATAACTGTTACCTTGGAAGACTATGCGATTAATTCCTTCAAATATTTGGGTTTCAATCATAGTTTTGTTTACTTTGAAGAATTTTATGGACAATTGTTTATCGAATGGTCTACATTGAACATTGGGGTTTTTTTGGGACAAATTTTGGAGATTAAGAATAGATTTTCTTTTTATAAAGGATTATTCTTTTGTGGATTATCTGATCTCATACTAACAGTTTTGGTTTTGGTTTTTTTCTAATGACATGGGAAATATGTAGTTCTATTTTTTGGATTTGGTGGTTCTCACGAAGTTGATTATAGTACTATTAATGTGAACAAGTCTTGCTAAATACTCGTCTTTTGGAGAAAATATGAGTTTTATTAAGGAATCTAGTAAAAGTTGAAAGTCTACATGACAAGTAAGTATGTTTCATTATGATTTATTTAAGCTCAAAAATAAATTCCTCAATGAAGTGTAACTTTAAAAAAATGTTCTCTGTTAACTTTTCCTACTGGGGAATCGAATACCATTTAACCCATCACAGGTTTGTGATTTTATTATGGTTAACTTTCTCCTAGACATGTTTACTTTCACTCTCCCTCAGAACATGACACTTTGTTTTTTTCCACCATATCCATGTATTCCTACATGGAATCCTAGTATGGGTTAACTCATGTGACCATTCTACTTCACTTTATTTATTTTAAAGTGATTTTTTACTGAAACTTGTTCTGATGTGGTTTTTTCAATTAAGTTTCCGAGCCCAATTTTAAAATTTTGAGAACTCAATTCCCAAAAGGGGGGAAGGATGTAACACCTTAGGTAAATAAATAATATGAAATTTTCACATTTATCCGTATTTGTGAATAAAATATTAATATAACTTTATAGGGGACGCTATGCTCGATGGCATACCCAATACGCAACAACGAGTATTTTGGGAATCTTTCGTTGCACTCTAATAATAAAATAATATTATTTTAAATGGTAGTTAACACCTATCCGTTGTAATGGCGGGAATGAATAAAACAATATACAAAATGATTATATTTGTTTGTCAAATATTTTTTCTTTTTACAATAAATGATAGAGGATTAAAAATGCGAATGAATCCAAATTTAAGCATAACCATTCTAATATTCATTAAAAGGTCGATTAACCGCCTTTTGATGATGAACCTCTCTTAAATCCACTTTTTGAAAATTTTATGTGTTATATTTGAAAAAATAAAATTTTTCTTTAGAATCGGGACATCAAAATTTACATTGTGTTATTTTTTGGTATTTTTTCGATAAAGATCATTTTTTTAATGAATAGTGAAAAATGTTGTATTTTAATTCAAAACCTATTTTTAATATAATTTATTTTTATGATTAGATTATCTTTTGTATTGGTTTTAAAGTCCAGTTATAATATATTTTTACCATTTAATCCAATAGTGGTCATTGGAATTAATTTAACTTTGAAATTGGACTTAAACTAGTGTCAATCTTTTAATAGATATTGTTTCTTAAAAACACGCTATTTGTTTTGACAGCGGGAATAAATTATTAAATTAATTAATGCAACTTATATGTTTATAATTTTTTAAAATAGACATCTTTTTTGAATTCGGAATATCAAATTTAGCTAGGGGTGAATTTTTGGTATTTTTCTGAATAACTTCAATTTTTGATGAATAGTGAAACCACTAAGTGGTAGTTAAAGAAACTGATTTTTCATTTAAATGAAACATTGCCACTTCTGTGATTTTATTTTAAAAAATCTGACATACATGTTTGTCATTAAGAAGTAAAATGTGGTTCAATGAGATTAAAATAATTTTTTGTGAATAGTAATTTTTAAGTTTTATTAATCGCGATTAATGGTAATTATTGCAATTTAAGGTAAAAATAATGTTTTAATAATATGAAATGACCTTGACACATGTCCTACCATTATTGGGTGAGTCATGGACGACCAAGAAAATCTATGGAGCAACTTGGGGACCCCATGGAGCCACTTTGGTAGGAAAATAAGAATAATACCTTTTTATTTAAAGTTAAAATTAAAATGTCACAAACATGTGTTGTTTTACTGAAATAATTTTTTAATGGGGTAATACAAGTAATATTTTTAAATATAAATATTAATTAGAAAGATAAAAATATTTCTTACATCATGATATTTTTTTTATAATTTTTATACACTATATAAATTAAATTATTTATGACACCATGATGATGCAGCGATTACCTCATTATTTAATGATTTAAATAAAATGAAAAGATAATGTAATATCGAAGACCTAAACTTGTCACAAACATATTGGATGGGTGGATTTCGAACCCTTACCACCTTATCGTTGAAATACATCAATTTGGAACCTTTAAAATCCGAAACACATTTGAAAATAAAGTAACATTTTGTAACATTCCATGAGTACCCCTCCTCTCCTCTTATAAAAGGCCCCCAACTATACCACCTTACCCACACCTCTCAAGCCTTTGTCTTGGAAAAAACCTTCCCAGTTCGTCTCTCCACATCCCTCTCTTAATCATTGAAGCCTCACTTAGGGAAGAAGCCGTTCCAAGGAAGCCTTCGAGCTCAAATCAAAGAGAGTTACCAGATTTAAAGGTAGTGTCCTCTCTTGTGTTCTTATATTATATTTTGCATCTCCAACCCTCTATACTCTTTTTATTCCTTTCTTTTATAACAACACCTGTATCATAAATATACTAGGATCTTGTAATGTGATGGATTGGAGATACACTTACACGCACCTTCGTCTAATGGTTAAAGAACATACTCTTTCTGTGGATGGTGAATTACTGCCTCACGAAACGATGATTGTTCAATATTATTTTAACACCATCAAAGGTGGCCATTAAGATGTCACTATATTTATATATGATATATAATATGATTATGTTTTCCTCAAGCTTCTGTATTTTATCATTTATGTCATTCCTTTATGGTTTCCATTATGGGTAAATGCAATATCTTCATTTTAGAAAGTGGGGACTATCACCCCCTCAAAGTGATTTGATTCGTTATTGCCATATGTGGGACGTATAAAGGATGGAATTAATGATATTACATATGATATCCTATAGGAATTATAATAAACCTTTATATCATTATTATTTCATTCCATTGAATACAAAAAAAAGAAATGAAAGTAGCGTTCATGTGTACGTACAGCTTACCGTCTCCATGAACGGTACATTTCATTTCTTATCTCCAAATTTTATGTACTATTATAAGTACATATATATAATGGATATATATGTAATATATTACATATAAATGATGGATGACATTATGTAATTATAATAAATATATCTCTCATTTTGTTTTAATTCCATTAATATAACAAAAAAAGAAAGTAGCGTTCATGCGTACATACGACCTACCGTCACCATGAACGGTGCTTTTAATTTTTTATCTCCAAATGTTATGGAATAGTATAAAATGAATATATACAGGATATATATGATATTTAAAAAATCAATACTATTCTGTATATGATGCACCTATAACTACATGGAAAATTCTTTTCCAACAAGTTCAATTTTTACCCATGTACCGAACATCGACAAAAACGTCTGATATGAACTCACTTTGTTAACCAATTATTATAACATTATAATATGTGATATGAACTGAATAATAATATTTAAATTAGGTTCTTATGAAATTATAAATTGACCAAATTTTATTATTAAAGAGGTTAAAGAATGATCGAGTCGAGTCAGACCCGAGGGAGGGATCTTACCTCTCTCTTTCTTTTTTAGTACACTCTTTTATGTCATTCCTTTTAAGCTCATCTTTCTTATGATTGGGATGTTATTTAATATTAATGTTACTGTACTTTTTTATGTTCATTTGAGGAGAGACCCTATTTTCTCTCATCAATCCATTTTGGATGTTTTAGTTGGCGCAGTTAGGTTGCTGGAATTTCGTAAGGGGCTTTTTATCTCACTTTGTGTTTTTGTGAGATTCATGCTACATTTTCCAATATTTCCTTTTTAGTGTTTTATGTACTATCCATTATTCTACTATTTGTGTAACATACTTTCGTTTATGAGTATTTACAACAATGTTGTATAGTCCTTCTTTCATGGGGTGTATGTTTCAAAAGTTACCCAAATCGGTAAGGGAACCTTTCACCCACCTCTTTTTAAATGAATTCTTTTGTTATATCTTTTAATTTTCATCTTATTATGTGGGGATATGTTCTTATATATATTTATTGCCATAAATTTTATTTCCAAGAGTTGAGATACACTTTATCTCTCTCATCAACTCTCTTTCTAGAATTTGATGTGACTCCGTTAGGCTGTCAAGGGAACTTCTAAACCCAATTTCGATTTCTTTGGGTTCAACATGTATTTATTAAATATGTCATACATTGAATATGTGTGAATGACCTTTGATTATTTTAGACATAATATCCAATTATATTGGGTTTATTTATATTTTTCTAACATAATTATGAGATTTATTTATCCTTAATTTAAGGATACCATCTTTATAATGGATTTCATCTCTATTTACATTTCCATTGAGACTTCATTGTTGTTATGCACCAATTCACTCTTATATGGTGTATATACTATCTTTTGGAATATTATATCATGTATCCCTTTATTCTCATGATATTATAAAGTTTTGATTAAATGTTATTCCTAAATTTTTGTATTCAAGTGCCTCTCATTTTGTAAAAAACCCTTTAACTAAAATATCGTTTTAAATGTTTTAATGATTTAATCTTATAAATATTTCTCATTAATATAAATGTTTTCAAAATGGTTTTAAGGATTTATTTATATGGATAATAATGGTTTAAAATGATAAAATCTTCAATGTGGTATGGGACACTTTGATTTAAAAATCTCTTTATTAAATGTTTTAAATGGTTTTGAAAATGGTTTTTAGAATGGATTCATTATTTCAATATCTTAAAATGTTATGTTGTTATTGCAATGTGGGAATGTTATCTTACCTTTATGCTTAAGTTATGTGCTATGATTATGTTATGGTTCTTGGGAATTATTATGAAGATAGGTGGTTCCGTGATAAACTAAGGGAGGGTGAGCCCGATATAGCTCTCCAATGCATTGGGTAACGCGAAGGAGTTAAACATTAAGGTTTCTCTGAAGAGATTTAGGGAATATAATATGATGGGTATTCCAAACCTAACCAAGAGGTTTACTCCCTATGTTAGAATGTTATGAATGCCTCATGTTACCTTTATGCCTTTTGATTTCTATGTTTTATTCATTATTTGATGAGGTATGTTAAAGTGCTTATGTTTTATGTGTAAAGTATGATTTCATTGATTCTTATGTATACATGTACTCATGTTTCCTTTCTGTATTTTTATATCCCATACTGAGCTTTTTATGCTCATCCCATGTTTTTGAAATGTTTTAGACAAGACTTAATGATGAATAGGGTCAATGATGGGAACAAGGCAAGACATTCTATCTAAAACATGGAAATAGACATGTTTCTTTTACGAGTTTTTTTATTTATGGAGACTTAGTAGAAGTGTCTACTTTTTAATCTATTGAGATTTAATAGTTATGTCCTAATTCTCTAAAACTTTATTCCTGAAAAGATCCTAAATGTGAATTATTCATTTAATTCAATATTAAGTAAGGTTTAAGGTCGGGCCCTTATAAATTGAATCACATTTTACTCCTTGATATTAATCGTGTCTCTCTGATTTTCGAAATTCAACTCATTGAAGCGGTAAAATTATGTTTTATGGAAATTTGAAAATTCTCATAGGAGGTGGGTAAAAGGCGTTAAAAAGTTCAATATAATTTTTATATATCTAAAATTATTATAAAATGACTCCAATGAATTACATTTAACTCGTATAGGAATTATGTATCTATTTTGACCGAAAATAAATTTAAACACAATAAATGATTATTTAAATAAAAATTCAGTTTTAAACAATAACTCAGAGTTATCACTATTCATAAAAAATCGAATGTTTTCATAAAAATACAAAATGTTTACCCTTGGATAATATTGATATTCCAAATCCAAAAATAAAGTCAATTTTGAATGATAAAATTTATAAAATTTCAAATAGTGGGTATTAGAGTTCCTAACGGATAGTTTATATAATATTTTAATAACATATCATTGTTTAGTGAAACACGGTATTGCGTATAATGAAATCTATAAAGGGAGGTTTCTCTTGCATGTAATGTAAGGCAAGAATAGTGTTGCGTACATTACAAGCTAATACGGTGTTGCGTATAACACAAGATAATATTGGGGTAGCATACAACAAAAGACATCAAAGAAAATAAAAAGAATAATTCTCATAAAATCTTAGGGTGTTACAAAAATAATCTAGTAAATTAAATGGTAGAGAAAGATTGATCCATTAAACAACACATATAGTCAACTGAAAGTTGTTAAGAACTTTATACTAAAAATCATCGCTGTGATCCAGAGTCTTATGTTTGTGAGAATATTTTCATATGAATTTATATATAGATGAAGTTTATGAAATTTGAGAATAAAGGAAATATAATTCCTAGGAATATTTTCTCCTTCAAGGTTTTTGAACTATTTGGGCCAATTTCTTATCTCTTCGGGCTTCCATAGAACCTCTCTCAATTCCACGTTGTGTTCCATATATCTCTCCAAAAGAAGTTTCTACATAGTTCATCACATGTAATGAACCTTGATGTTGAACCACTGGAGGATGATATTTCTTAAGAGGAAAAATTAGGGTAGATTCTAGATTGTATATAGAAATTTATATGAAAAAAATTGTTCATATGGTTAATGTTTTGTGGTGGAACAATTGGCTTGAGGGAGCTACGTCATTACATGAGTATATAATGAGTTTGAAGTATCCATAGATGTATTTAACAAAGTGAGGGAATTTTAAGGGGGGATTAATTTTTATGAGGATAAAATATAACTCCCTAATATTTTATATATTTTATATTTTAAAATAAATTTAATTTCTTTAATAGATTGTGTTACATGGAACAGAAAATTTTAATGAATTGTGATATACTATTAATTTTTAAACATGGATTTTACATCCAAGCCATTAAAAATGTAAGAATGATTAAGAATTTTCATCTTTTAAAAATTAACTATAATTTTTTTATATACAAAAATGTATTAGTAAAAAAATACATAATTGTTTATTAATTTCATTATATGTTTTGAAAATACGATTTTTTAAATATATGTTTTCTATTTATTTCTATGAAAAAATTCATAAAATTAATTTTGAACCATATAGAATATTTAGTTAGATAATGTAACATAATTTTTTGGATCAAAAGTTGAAATAATATTATGGTGAATTTTTTTGAATTTTTTGAAAAGATTAATTTTTTGATGAATAGTAAAAAATACAAATTTTTATTAAAAACTCGACCATTAATTAATAGAATCTACAAGTTATATTTTATTTTAGGTTGGTTTTAAATGTAAAATTAATCTCATTATATATTTATTAATATAATTTATGTCATTTGACCCAATTTTATATTGATTTGTGATAGTAAATCATTCAATACATTTTAAAATTTTCTCTTCGGAAATAGGCTTTTTCATCACATTGGTTGGATTAATAGTAAATTAAATTATTACAATTATGTGATCTGAATTTTATAAAAAAATTTCCATATTTGGAATAATAATAATTTATATTATATAATAAGGTCATATTAATTTCTTTTCATAAATACTAATAAAAAAAATAAATTTAATTACCATGATTAATCTTAAAATGTGGTTTTTCACATTATATGGGCTTATGTTAAAATTTATATTACAAAAACATTTGATTTTTTTATAATAATTTTTATTTAATATTTATAATCATCATTTAATTTTTTTTGACAATTATTATTTTAATTTTATTCTTAAATGCTAAATTACTTATGTAAATAAAAAGATAGATGTTACCATGGTGAAAACTAAAATGGTAAAGTTATGTAAACTTAAAGGATAAGGAATAACCTGTTTAAAACATTTATTTTTTATTTTTGAAGTTATTATAGACCTTATAATCCCTATATTAAATTATTTATCAATTTTTATGAACATGGGGTGAGAGGAACATCCCATTATATAATAGTTTTGGGTAGTTAAAAAAATGTCACTCCTACCCAATTATAAAAGGTTATTTCTTCACCTCACTTATTCAAACCTATTAATAAAATTATCTTGTCCAAAACATACAAAAATATATCCCAAAAAACCTTATCCACATTCTTAAGATACTATTCTTCCCAAAATATCAATCTCATTGTCCTTAATAAGAGATTCAAAGGAGGTTGTTTGGAGAGAAGGTGATTTCATTCAATAAGCTCTTTATTTTTTTATTTCTTCTCTTACAGCGTTCATAAATCATATAATTAGTACTATATAATAAAACCACTATATAACATATTCTAATGTTCTATTTTATTGAGGTGATAACCTATATCTATCTCCTCTTCCAACAAATGAGAAAAGAAATTGTTGATTATGTGTACAGTGGATTATCGCCTCAAGTACTGATGTAGTTCATTTTCAATCACTAAAAAACATGGATAGATATAATGATGTATTTAACATTTTTTTATGATATTTATGGTATAATTATATTTTGTTATTATAATACCACATATAAATTCTTCCTATTCATTCTGTGCGAATACAGTAACATCGATCGTGCGCACAACAAAATGCCATCTCATGAAGTGATGTGATTCATTCATCACTTAAACTTTATTTAGAAGTTAATAAAGATAGCTTAATGAAAATATTTTATATATAGTAAATTTAAATTTATTTTTAATGTTAATATATTATATACCTTTCTTTCATTTCATCTGTTGATAAAATGGAATCATTGTTCATGGATACATATGGTCTATCGTCTCCATGAATGGAGAAATTTGTTTCCTATATATAACCTAATTAAATTAGTCTACATACATATATAAAATATATATATTAAATTTATATAATTTTTTAAAAAATTTATATTATCAAACCATGATCAATGTAAGAAAACTAAAAATATCAAAACAAAAACATAAATGAAAAACAAAGTTGTTATTAACCAAAACATGATTTTAATAAGAAATTATTAATAAATTGGTAATAAAATTTTATAAGTAAACCATATATATAATTATGAATATCAATATTTTGATTTAATGTATGTATAATAATATTATAAATATAATATAGTAGATTTAAATGTGCCCGATGGATGTCAAGACATAAGGTAAGGGAATTTAATCTCAAATTGTATTCTTTGGGATATATGTTATGTTGTACCCCTATATTCTATTATGAGATTTATATAAATACCCATTACAAGTTATATTGTGAATTCATTAATTATCATTATATTTCAAGTGTCATTTATAGTTAGTATTTCATGGTTCCTGCGATTTTGAAGATAACCAAGTTATAAAAGTTTAATGTTATAACCTCATTATTCTTTAGGATTGTCTATGATGAAGTTTATGATGATGAAATATTATAATATACGTCTTAATAAACTCAAATATATTTTTCTTATATTTTTATTTATGTATAATACATGTTTTCCTTTCTATTTCTTCTCTCTACATACCCAATATTCGAAAATGATGTTTTTATGAAGAATTGATTTTATTTCACTCTTCATTCCAAAACCATTTTTCATACATGCCCATGTTTTCTAAAAATGGTTTAACGATATTTTTAAATATTATCCAAATATATTTTAAATTAATTTTTACCCGTGTTTTTATTTTTCTAAAATGGGTTTAAATGGAATCATCTAACTATTTTATGAATGAGGTACATTGGACTTTTTATCAAAAATGTAAAGTTAATATTTTTATTTACGTGTATAACATGAATATAATTTCATATTATCAAGAACACCTAATGTATTAAATATTTATTTATATGTTTCAAAGGTTATTTTTAAAAATTATATTCAAAATGTTTGGTGAACTTTTTATTCTTAAAAATATTTATTTTCAAAGTGAAAATGTTGTCTTCCTCGAGAAATGCTCCATGTGTTCTTACAAAATCATTTTCCATATAAGATAACATCCTTTTATGTTACTTATGATATATTAGGAATATGATACACTTATATCATCATTATTATTTCTCTAAATGGTTTATTTTTATGATTAAAAGAGTTTTATCAACCTTGATCCTTTTCCATGGATTATACTATGATGGAATGTTTATGAAACCCATTCATTTTCCATGGGTTATACTTTGATGAAATGTTTATGAAACATATTTACTTTTAATAGGTTATGATATGATGAATGTTTTATGATTATTTGGAACAAAAATTTAGGTTTTACTGATAGATGGGGCCTATATCTCTTTCTAACGCATTGAGTAATGATTTAAAACTAATGAATTAATTATGTTATGCGTGAACCTATTTTCATGTTCAAAATATTATATGTGGAGTTGATTTCATGTGAATAAGTTTAAGTGTGGGCTTGGATTTTTTATTCTTATGATTAAGTGTGGTTTATGTTTTCATGTCCATAATATTATGCATATACTAGGTTACATGTATATAAGTTTATGAGAGGTCCTGATTTCATGTCCTTAAATTAATGAGTTGTCCTATTTCTATTTATACATGATCATAATGTTATAATTTTATGTGTCTACCAAAAATCTATGTATTATGCCAATTTTACACTCTCGTCACTTCTGTACTTTGATTTTTTTATTACTGATGTCTTATAAATTTCTATTATTTATTCTATGATGCATGTATATGATCTAGATCTATAGGTTATGGTTTTAAAATGTTAAAATCATCTTATCATACCCTTATTCCCATATTATTATGTGACCATTAATATATCCCTTTTATACCCTTACTATGAATTTTAGATCAAACTTTATTATTTTTTCCTTCACCATATTATAAATGATGTATTTACGTATGATAACTCTTATAAGGGTTATAGTTAAGAAGAATTTAGAAGGAGAATATGTAGTTCCCTAAAGAACCGGTTTCTTACATTTCCATGATTCTAAAGGAACTAGAGCTAGAAAATTATTCCATGGATCATTATGTTATGTAATTAATATTTTCTATTAAGATGTAACATTGACATATTAAAAGTGTGGTTTTTATAGGAAGTGTGTGGATGCTCCCTAGATATAATATATCGATTTCGATAAGTGGTACGTGATGTTCTTCTATATAATATTGAATGACATGTGATATATTTATTAAATAGTTTAGTATATAATTTTATTATCAAAGATGTTCAAGTAGATTTTATTGGATGGAAAAAATATGGTTCCTATTGTAACTTACTGAGATTTTGGTCTTTTAAAATTAATATTATCTTTAATAGATTTCATCACATGCAACAGCAATCTAACAAAACACCTGACTAAAATGAACAATGATATATTATAATTACATGAAAAATTTTATCATTAGTAGATAAACAGATAATATATAACTACAATATTGAAATATTATTACTTTTAATTGTTTTATATTTTAAAAATGATGTGTTTAGAAGAATAATTTTAAAAAGGGTCTTGGGTTTTACGGCACACAGCTCCAGGATCTGGGAGAGCCCATTCCTAAAAAAATTATTACAAAATAGAGAAAGTGACATAGCGGGGGGGGGGGGGGGGGTTACAAATACTCTAATAACAAATAGCATGCAGATCTAGATCAAAATGTTGAGAACATAACTCAGGAGTGACAAAAGACCATCTCGAGGAAGCCTCCAAAATTGACATCTTTGACAAAGCATCAACAACATGATTGGACTCTCTGTAGGCATGAGTGACATCTAGGTGAATGTGCTCTATCATCTAAAGGAATTCATTCCAATAAGGAATAATTTTACATGGAATAGATATGGAATGAGTTGATAGAATGTGTACCGTAGTGGTGAAGTCATATTCCACCCAAATATGGATCCCTCCCTAATGAGTGGCATACATGATTTCTTTGATCATAGCATGTTACATGGTCTCAATTTCTTTAGAATGTATAATATAATTTAAGAATAATCAATTAAAAAATACCAGATAATTAAAAAAGGCACCCCCACATCCCAATGGTCCTGGTTCTCCTGATGCCTCCCCATCTATGTTATACTTCATCCAACTCTTAATCGATGGAATATAGTAGATTAACTTCCGGAATATAGGTTTACTTGATATCCCTATAACACCAAAGGTTCTCATAATAATCAAATCAGATAAATCATTTTTATTATACTATTGCGCAACTTGGATGCTGTCATACCAGACCTATACCAAGAGAACAGTCCATCCGGAAAAGAGGGTCTATGACCCTTAAAGGAAGAAACATTTCATGCCTATCATATAATTTTGATGGCATTAGTAGTGTTGGTGAGAAGAATAGTGGAAAAGTTCTCACTCAACTGACCATGAAAAACAGATTTCAGAAGAACCTCAATGCTGCCTATATCTATATGAAATCCAAGCACATCCTATAGATGTAACAAGAACATGCAAGAAAAAATTAAACGATTGAAAAGTTAGAAGAATATATTCATCCTCCCGCAAGTGTAAGTAGAAAAAAGATGTAAGATGAAATCCTTCATTCTGAAGCCGTGCTTGAATTGACAATCTTCTCATCCAGTACCTCCATTGTAGTGAATATTAAGAAGGTGTAATGTATCCATTATTGAACATTTTAATCCAAGAAGGAACATTGGATGTCCCATCACACAAATTCCAATAAAAATACCATGAAGCGAAACAACCATAAGATTTAAGAGTCCATGCTATGGATTCATTATCAGTGAAAACATAATGCTTCATTTTCGGGTTGGTTTCCACAGGGAGACAGACATGAAAATCATCAAATGAAACTGAATTCTCAATGAAAAAATACTGCATAAAAAGGGACACATCCATCACATCATTTAGAGGTTTACTGGGGCACGGAGTGGAAAAAACATTCAAGTATGACTACCTAAAAAACATCCATTGTAAACATGTCATTATCTCATGATATTAGTGCTTTAGAGCAGGTTAGGTGGATGAAGATACATGGACTGAATATCCACTTTTCAATTTGGGAAGCAATTAGTGGGAAATAAATTCCAGGTAAGTGTCGTCAGAGATCAAAATATTCCATGTGAATTTATATAACATGCATCATTAAAATTGTTAATATCTTAAATTCAAAATCCTCCCATATCAATGTGTTTTATACACTATTTCCTCACTACATTAATAAAGATCCATTCATAGATAAATCTTGTATATATAATTTTCTTCAATAGAACATGTAACTCCTGATGAATCTTCTTGGCCATCTATAATTGGAGAAGGCATAGAAAATCATTGATGTGATCACCAAATTAACAACAGAGACTCTCCCAACCTGAGATATGTTTTCCCCTTTCCAGGTGGCATGTTAAGCAATAATGTTAGAAGATATTTTTTAAGGTTAATTATTTTCACCATTATCTAAAATAAGGGTACCCCCAAGTAGATTAAATAGAAATATCCTTTTTTGACTCCAACAATTATGTAATTTTCTTTGTTTATGAATAGTCATATCATTCCCAAAAAAACACAGGGGGATTTATTCCGGCTTATAACGTGACTTCAATCCTCCCCATAGTGAAGAAATATATTTTAGATAGAAGAAATAGTGCCTTTATTAGATTTTTAAAACATGAGGATTTCATCATTCTAATGATGGTGTGATGACAAGAAGTGATTCCTTCTAGCATTAAATTTGTTATAAAGACCAACAAGAACCATTTAATTGATGAAAATGCTAAAATAATCATTAGTAATTGAAAAGAGTAACCCAAAGAGGGGATCACCTTACATGACACCTCTAGAGAATTGAAAATACTCCCTTGAGGATTTATTTATAATGAAATAAAGTTGACCACTCATAAGAATTTAATTATCTAACATTAATAAATGAAATAGATATTCC
Source organism: Viscum album (assembly GCA_963277665.1). NCBI lineage: Eukaryota > Viridiplantae > Streptophyta > Magnoliopsida > Santalales > Viscaceae > Viscum > Viscum album. The sequence continues at coordinate 1,899,164,929 of OY728133.1, read as the reverse complement.
ATGCCTCTATAAAATTGATAAAAATGAAGTTCCATTTGATAGTATCAAACGGTTTTGAAATATCCATGTTTAGAAAAAAACATCCTTCACTAACCTTCTTCCTCATGAAGTTCACACATTCATATGTAGTAAAAAAACAATTTTGAATGCTTTTTCTTGGGAAGAAACCAGACTAGTTGGGGGTAATAGCCCTCCTTGAAATAACCCCCAATCTTGATGTACTAATTTTTCAGATGATTTTAGGAATTATCTTCTCAATGGAACCCATTATAAAGTCCTTGATATTCAGAGTATCATATTTCTTTGGTATTAAGGTAATAAAACTAGCATTCACACTAAGAGGAATTAAGGCATGGATGAAGAAATATCTGAAATCACCAATGAAATATTATTGAATGATATCCCAATTGAACATAAAAAAATATTAGTGAAACCACACTGACCTACCACATTATCAATGTTAAGATTAAAGAGTGCAACCTTGATCTCACACTCCATGGGATCTTCAATCATCATCTTTTATTAGGATCATCAACATTTAGGGTAATATTACCAACTAATTTGTGAGTGAGATCCTTATTAGCACATAAATATAATCCTTCAATGTAATTGAAAATAGAATTTGATATTTCCAACTCCAAATTGTATATATTTCAATCAATTTCATGTGAGGATAATCCTTTTTGAATCCTACTTTCTCTTTACAGGAATTGAAATAAGTTGGAATTCATATCCAACTATTGCAATGATCAGACATTAAAATGACTTTAAAAGACTTTACTGATGGTTTAGCAGGTCATCAAGCATAAAATGGGCTTATACCTCATCCCTAGAGGGAACATCCTACTGTTGGTAATTATTTTTTTCATTGAATTTATACCTTCTCATCCACTTTAATGTCATACTCTAGACTATAGAATGCATACTTACCCCATTATCTAACAATATTTTTTAATAATATGGTGATTCCTAGATAGAAAAAATAAGGGGATACCAATGAGATCAGTCTTCCAAGCATCTAAAATCATCTATCTACATCCAAGAATAGAAATCCAGGTATTGTTACATATGAACGGCAAGGGAGAGGATCTCAAATTTCCACCACATATGTCAATCATAATTGGGTTATTATTTGAATTATATTTAGGAAAAATGAGACTATATATTCATAGAGGATCATGCCCTTCGTCTATATAGACCATCAATCAATCATGTTTACTTGCATGGATCCGATTACTGGTGTACCTAATCCATGTATAACCACTACCCATAATAGGCACTTCCACTATATTGCACTGGTAAATACAGGAAGAGAAGGAAAATGAAACCATCCTATTGAAACGCAAACTGGTTTTATCCTAAGGTATATGAATAGCATTAAAATAACCCAAAGACACCCAACTGTGAGATATTTTCCCTGAAACATCAACCATGTACTTCATGGGATAAATAATCATCATTCAGCCTCTAATCCAAAATTATAGTGTCTCTTCATAGATTCTTCAGGTAAACCACCATAAGAGGATTAAAATAAATCTGAAGAAGAATGTAATTATTAGCCATTTCAAACTCAACACTTTCAATCAGTGCAGCCAGAGCAGGATCCGGTCTAGTAGCCTCCTCACTGGATTATCCAAAGGAAAATGGATCTTGACATTGTTTCTTATTAGGTTAAGAACCACATGCAATAGAGTTGGGACCTACATCAGAATTCAGGATGGGATGATCTTTCCCTTTCTCACTATCCAGAACTCATAGATTTGATAATTCATCGTGCCCTTTTAAATTTCATTTATCAAATACCAGTGATCTGTTAAACTCAGATATGATATGACCAAATACCAAACAACCCCTATAGAAATTTTTCTTTCATTCACAAAATATGTCTAATCTAAATCGGTCATCTCTTGGGGAAATAACTACCTCCTCCACCGGTGTATTTCCTATATCCACTTCAACAATGAAACTTGAAAAGTGACCATGCCTTGGGATTTCAGTTTGATTATCAATTTTTATCAAGTTTCCAACTAAATATGAAATACCCCATAGAATCCCCAGATTCCAGTATATCCTACCGAGTTTAAATATTCAAATCCACAGTTGATTATGTGTGTTCTTCACACTAAAAGGAACAAATTTATGATCCCATTCTTGAAATCTTATGATTCTTGGCATGAAAGATATGGTTCCAAACCTCCATGACCTCCTATTATTCTCTACATAGGTAAAAACAAAGAGTAAATTCGGCAATTTGGTTGACCAATTCATTAAATCACTACATTTTATCTCTTTATGGGGTCAAAACACGATCTATAATTGAGAATTTTCATAACTTTATCCTTTCCTCAAGAACCTCCTGATGGGATAAATCATGGCCCTTTTTCGTTTTCTTAATGACTCTTCTAGGAGAGAGAACCCCAAAGTCATAAAAAATCTATATTTGATGTAGATATCACAACATAATAAAATATTTTTATCAAACTATAAGATTTTGGTGGGTATATATATGCAGCAATATTTTTTCTTGGAAACACAAGGAGACAACAATTTCTTTATGCCCCAAAATATCATGGCATTTTAGGCAGAATTTTCCTTGATATAGGCAGCATCCTCATTGCGCACATAGTGTCATTCCCCACAGCAAAGACCCATTTCCTCCCCCATCGAGACCCAAGGTACTATTTTTTTTACCATTATAAATTAAATTTATCATTTATAAATTGTTATTATAATATGTAATATTTATGTTTATAAATTAATATATCAACATTCAATTATTAATAAATTTATAAGAAATAATATTAAAGATAATTGATATTTAAAAAGGAAATTTTTTCATTAAATTTTTGTTTCTTCTTATGTTATATTTTTATTAAAAATCTAAATTTTATAATTTTATAATATTAATTTTTAAAAATTTACTTCATCTTGGATTAAAAATATCAATATTTCACTCTAAAAACTATTTAACTGATATTTAAAATTAGTCATCATCACTTATAAAAATTAAATCTAAAAAAATGTATTTTATATTTTAGATCCAAATTTTTTATTATATAATATTTTAAATATAAATTTTAGGCATAAAATATGATTAATATGGTTAAAGATAAGAATCATGATAATTATAAAAAGGTTTTTTTCAAAGATTTATTTTATTAAGGTTTTTTAATTTTTATCTAAAAAGTAAATTTAATCTATTTTATATAATTAATTTTATTTTATTTTTACAAATATATAAAAATATATTAAATCCCATTCAAGTGATAATCAATAAAAAAATATTAAGAATATAGAAATTTAAAAACAATATTTTTATAAAAAACATTTTTTTGATATGTTTACTGGTTTAATATATAATTTAGTTTTATATTATTAAAAAATTGAATTGTACAACATAGAGCATAAATTTTTTTATAACATCAGAATTTTCGTAGAATAGTGGCCCTATATTTTATAATAAAATATAAAAGAAATGGAAAAAAACTAGTTACCAAGGTAAAACCCAAAAAAGGTAAAATGTAAAAATAATGTGGTCATAGGATTGAAACATGTTTAAAACATGTCATAAAATGTGTGGTGGATGATTTATAAACATTATATCACGCATGAATACATTATTTTTCAATTTTGAAACCATTTAACGTTGAATATTGTGATTCCATTATTGATAAATAAATTGTGTTCATAAATGTTTACCTTTTCTTCACTTATAAAAGGGTATCAATTAAACCCTCTCAATGTTACGCATCCCATTAAAATTTTTCATGAAATCATACCATATATTCCTCTCATAAAATTACCTTCCATGATCAAAATCCCTAAGTCACCAAAATTTAGCTAATCCCTTCATTTCGAAGGATTCATTCAAGAGAATGTTCAAAGTCCCAAAGTGAGTATTACCAAATCCATAACCTTTTTTCATAGTAGTTAAAATCATAAAATACCCTATAAATAATAATATAATAACATTAGTTTCATTATTATACTAATATTTTATTACATTAATGGAATAAACCTTATTAATTTATTCTTATACACTTAGAAAAACAAAATAATGTAGATCCTGCATTTTTGTGGACTACAACCATCACAAAGCGGCGTGATTTATTTTCCATCACCAACCTATTATAAATGAAATTAAGATTTTTTTATGTTGAAAAATTCTATTTATGACACTATTAATATTATATAAACATAATAATTGATAGTATAAATGTTATATTAATAATAAATAGTCCTATTAAACATAACCATCCTAAAATGAACATATTAGAGTGCATTTCCTAATTTGAGTACATTATATAATAATCATTTATTCCTATATAAATATTATGATTATAGATGAAAACTCATAAAAAACTAAAATTATATAGATTAGTAATTTTTAATAAAACACATTTAACCATGGTCATATTACTAAAAGTGTAATATAGAAATTGACAGAAACACCTCAAATAACCAACATAAGAAAAAACTATATGATTAATTAATAAAATTTCAAACTAAATAGTAATAGGTAATTGGAATATATATTAATTATTTTACTAATATGGTAAATAATAAACTAAATTTTAATATTCATCAAGATAGGTGCATGCATGGAGTGAGATATGATCAATATAAGGGTTTGTGTTACCTTAATTTATATCCAATGAGTTACAAAAATTATTATTGAGATTTATGGTTCCATGTTTTATCTATTTTACCGAATTACTACTTTTTATTGTACTTCCTTCTTTTATATAGTTCTATAATTGTCCTTATGACCTCATTATCAAATAATTTATACCTCAATGATTTTGTTACCTAAAAGTCTTTACATGGTTTTAATAACATGCTTATTTTTATGAATCAATTTAATTTCAAATTGTGTATATACTACCTATTAGTTATATTATATCATAAATTGTATTTTATTGATGGTCTTCTAAGATTAATTTTAATATATTTCTCATTAAATGGGGTTATTTTGTAAATGTTACTCAATCTATAAGGTTTTTTCCAACCTCAAATTAAATTGAGATCTCTCAAATGTGATAAATCATCTAGGTAATTTTCATATCATTTTATTCCAATATAAAAATCATTTTATTTCCATTTGGTTATTAGTTTTTAAAATAGTATCCCATTTATATTGTTTTAAATTAAAATTTTTATGATATTATCAAATGATGTGGTTTTCAAAAAAAGTATTTTAAAAATATATAAAAGGGAATTAATTTTTTATGATGAAATTTTTATCTTCAATTATATGTTTTTTGGACATCTATATATTTATATAAAAAATAGAAAAATTCATTTTGAACTTCCTGGAATTTCTTTTAAAAAATTAACATCATTTTAACATTTCTTATATGGGGGTTTTTGAAAAAATTATATCTTTTATCATTTCTGTTTGAACATGTTTTCCCTCCACATTTTTTTATATGAAAATTTACCTCTACATTTTCATGGTTTCTAAAAGAAATTATTTTTTGCCAGTTTTATAAAATATTTCATTTAAATGATTTCAAAATATCAAATATGTTTTATAATTTCCATATTTATTTTTTATTAATATTCTAAAAAATGTTTTTCATCTAAGTCATTTTTTTACATTTATAATTTTTTATCAAGGGTATTCATCAAATAGTGCCATCCACCTTCTTTATTTGGATAACTTATGTAATGTAATTCCCTATCAAAGAAACTACCCATCAATACATTTTTATTTCCTAATCATGTACTATGAATAGCCATAACTTTTTTACAACATATTTCCTTTGTGAATACCATTTTCTTAAATTACTTGATGGGAGTTCATTTACAAAGTTGTAATAAATCCATTGATTAGGGAGACTATTGACTTTTTCTTATAAAAATTATCTATATAATATAAGTAACATATATTTAATGTAATTTACCCAACACAAAAGCCACTAAACTGGTTCTCCAAGTCGCGTTATAACATAACCTTAACTGTTCCTCCTCGCACGCCAATGGTTGTCAACTAACAGCGAGGGTCCAAATATGCAATTGGGAAGAGCACACCACCTTATTATTAGATTATTACACAATAGAAGATAGTCAAAATAGTGGAATCATAACCAATAATACAATAGTATGCATAAACAACCATTCCCCAAATAGGGCATAACCATGTCCAACAATAAATATGTCATGACATGATATAAGATCAAAAGTGTGCAAAACCCAAAATGAAGAAAACTAAAAAATCACAAAAATGGTCACGACACTACGTCCAGTTCCTCCTCCACGTACACCCTTTCCAACCTAACTACCTAGAAAGGTCCTTTCCATTCTTATTACCTGAAAAGATAATGTCTACTTGAGTACCCAATGGCGGCCCCTGCAGGGTTTGAATTCAACTCATTAGGCCACCAACAACAGTGTCTACAAAATATCTACAATAAACAATTTTTCAGCAAATGGAAATGAATAATAAATGAAAAGATATGATTATGTGCTTCTAACCAGTTTAGATACATTACCAACATTTATTACCCTTTTCATATATTACCAATTCATCCCATTTCTCATCACTTACCATTCCCAACACATTTGGCATCAATTCATCAAACACAAAAAGTTACAGAGACTTCAATTACAAAATCTCAAGCACGAGGAAAATACATTGTTATCCTATCTCACTAAGACTAACTATTTCATGACAACCATATCCTCACCTTGAAGCCTCAGTCTTGTTGGATGCAACCGGAAAGGGAATAGAGCCTCACTCCCCCTCCCTAACTCGTGCATTATGGGTGGTGTTTAAAGCCTTAGTCCAACTCAACCAATGGTCATAGATCCTCGAGTAAATACCCCAATATACCAAGCCATGTTCAAATTATATATATATGTATATCTATCAACCATTAACACAACATCACAACCATTTCCCACGGTAAACATAAATCATAACAATTACATGAGAGTCAATACCATGCCTAAACCCATTAATACATCTAATACATTTCACATAATTTAGCCACTTACCATGATTCCACTTTTATTTTTCTTCTCTCAATATGAATTCAATCATTTTTCCTATCTCTCTAGGCTTTGATCATTATGCCTTACTCACTGGGGTTCATTATCATACTCATAATCCATTCTATTTTGTTCTTTAATCATTTCCTTGTATTAACCCAATATTTATTTGGTTATTAATAATCCTAGTTTCATCACCTAACTTCTATTCCAACACAAAAAATCACATAAACATGTTTATCAAGGTCTCTAAATAAATACTCAACAATCTCACTTGTTCTTCACAAATCCCTAGGTTTGGGAAAGTCTTTGCACCCCATGGGCGGCTCTATATTAGTCTCATCACCCTCGATACATACCATGGGTATCATGAGGGTTTCAATTTACCTTTTTAACAACCATTTTACGTATACATTCCAATGGGGATCAAAACATACCAACAGACACCCAAGAACAAAAATACATGCACAAATCTCAGAATAAACCATGGGATATAACTTGTAGAACACCTACCTCGATTATAAGGGTGAACACAGTATTAATCAAGACCTTAGATTATGATTCCACCAACCCTTAAAGAATCAATATAAATCTCACCGAATGATTAGGTTATTAGATTTTCAAAAGGAGGGGAGAAAAAGATACAGACCCTAAATTCAAAAGAGAAGAATTGATGAGATTACCCTTACATGGAGGTTCGATTTGGAATAGACGACCCCAAAAATTCCTTATAATTGAAGGATATTTATCTCTTGGATCCCTTGGGAGATTTGGTTCATTCCTAGGTGAAGAGGGGTTAATGGAGAGGAAATATCATGTTGGGGTTAAAAAATCCAGGAGTGGAAAAATTGTAATTTTTTCAACGTTTTTGGGTCACGTAGTTTACCTGCATGATTTTTCAAACTGTGTGCAGACCATGCGGAGCAAAATATACAAAATACCTCCCCCTTCGCGATTTCCTTATACGTTTTCATGGTTAGCACTAACTGTTCACAAACCATGCGGCCTATCCAGAAAACCCCCTTTTATCCACTTTTCATGTCTTGAACCATTGGAACACCCCCAAGCCTCTACAAGGAATTTGGTAAGCACTTAATTAACCAAAAATTTGGATTAAAACCAAAACATAAATGAGATCATACCTTTCCATGATCAAGGATCTTACAACCTCCCCACCTTTTGACAGCTCATCCTCAAGACGAGCATCCAAGCTTCATTGCACTTCTGAGAAAAAGTGATCAGGCCAATGAAACCACATATATTATTCATGCTCCCATGTTTCATCCTGAACCTTCCCATGCATCCATAGTACTCGCACTAATAGCACAACCTTTCCCGAAAGGACTTTATCACTACAATCCACCACACAAACCGGTTTCTCCTAAAAGGACGTATTAACCTCAATCCCAAAATCCTCAACACCCACCATGTATTTTTGGGTCTGGGTGATACTACTGATGCTGCAAAACATGGAAAACATCATTCATCCCACTATAACACAATGGAAGAGCCAATTAGTATGTTTCTGGCCTCATCCACTCTATAATCTCAAACTGCCCCATATATGTATGCGCCAAATTTCCCAGCTTCCAAATATATCGATGGCCCAACCTTGGAGAATCCCAAAAGAACACACTATAACCCAACTTTAACTCAAGACGTCTACACCTCTAATTTTCATATGAATTCATCCTACTCTAATCCATTTCCACCCACTTCTGAATCTACTCAATTTTCTCCAATATATCTAGAATAAGAATCGTTCCGAGCAGCTCGAATTCACCGACCACTAACCAACACAACAGAGATCTACATAGCATTACATAGAGAGCCTCAAACATTTCCTTCTAAACTATATCTTGAAAGCTTTTGTTGTAGGTAAATTCAACATGCGATAGGTAAGAAACCGTGCCAAAAATCCCACAACTTCCTTTATCATTACTGACCAACAAAACCTTATATAGATTTCATGATACATCTTTTTCAAAATAGTATTCACTACACATTTTTATTCATGGAACTCCAACATAAATTCATCCTTCATGCAAACTGGAATAACCATACGACCATGAACAAAAACAACCCCATTCATATGAATACTGATGGTGCATTGGTCAAGCCGAAAGGCATCACCAGATACTCAAACAACCACTACCAACTCCTGAAAGCTGTCAGCAATATTTCAGAAGGTCTCACCCTCAAATGGTGATAACCCAATCTCAGATACATCTTAGAAAACACCGATAAACCCCTCAACTAGTCAAACATGTCATCAATTCTAGGATGAGGCAACCAATTTTTCATGGTCATCTGATTTAACTTCGGATAATCAACACAAAGCCTTTAGGACACCTCAACCTTTTTTGAAAAAATCACAGGAGATCCCCTAGGAGGCATACTAGGATGAATGAACCCATTATGCTCAAACTCCACAAGATAATTCTTTAACTTCTTGAGTTATACCGGTTCTATTTGGTATAGTGGAATAGAAACTGTCTGCGCTCCCAGCTGAAACTCAATTGTAAACTCAACATCCCTCTTGGGTGGCAGCCATGAGAAATACATTGGAAAAACATCCTAAGACTAATACACTACTATAGGGAAGAAAATTGTTTCCCCCTTTCATCATAGAGATCATGACAAGATGCTTGATTAATGAGCATATCCAGCTACTGACAACACAGTCATGCAAAACCTACTTGAACATCCCACTGTCAACGATGGACATAAGTGTAACCCTCATGTGACCTAAAAGATGCCCTGTGATGGTAACAGTCTATGCGCACCCGATACAACAACCTATACATACCCATGATCTGGTCAAATCCCTACATCTAGAGAAAGAACAAGTCCCAAAGGAAATGATACCTACCGAATTCTAGAGCACATCCCTTATACTACCTAATATCTTTATTTCGCACCCACAACAGTGTGTCGATCGACAAAACCCCACACACACTCTCTACAAAAAAACACAATGATAACACTTGTTGAGGAGAAATAAAATAGTGTGTGGCACCGTTGTCAAATAATGCACTAGAAAGCGTAGAACCTACAAGGATCGTACCTCGAACAGTTCGTGGCCCAGCCCCACCATCACCAGGTGCCTTCTGATCTGCATGAAGCTGACTTTCCCCTCTACCCTAGGATCCATCCTATGTTCCATACACTGCACTACCCTACTGATGTGGGCAATCCTTCCTCGGAGTTACACATTCACCGACCCTGCCAGTATATCCCTTAGAGATCCAACTACTCACTTGATAAGGAAAAACTGATCCCTTTCCACCTCTTACCATCTTCCTGTCACCAAAATCCATTCTCACCTACTGAGGGTTCCTAAAAAACCTTTGCACATGTCCCAATCATCTGCATGACCGGCACTCCACTAGATGTAGAGGACAATAGCCACACATGTTCCCTGTCCTACCACACTAATAGTAGAGCACCTGATCACCACCTTCAGAGGTTGGCCCTCTATTGTAACCACCTTTCATGCTTCCGACTTACTGAAAACATCCAAAACAATGCTTGTGGCCCTCAGAAGCTGCACCACGTGTCCCCCAGCTAGCATGACAATCCCACTATATGAATCTCCCATTAGGTTCCCTTTTGACCTCAATGGTTGATCCAATACCTCTATAAACATCTCCATGTGAAAGATATTCACATGATACTTGATCTCATGTCTTAGACCATCATGGAAATTCCTTGTAACTGCCAACTCATCTCATGCCAATGATAGAACAAAGAATAGTCGGTCTGTGAAATTACCCGCATTCTCCATCACTAACATCGATCCCTGAGTCAGGATTATGAAATTTGCTGCCAACTTTTATCTCAACGTATCTGGGTAAAAATGATCCAAAAACATTTCCTGGAAATATTTCTATAAAATCCCCTTAGCCTGCTTTATCTAATCAATGATGTCCCAAAAACAGTTTGTCTGGCCCCGCAATCCAACTTGACTCGCTTCCTTTCAGGAGTCTCCTAATGATCAATTATTGTCTCGTCAGACTCTATCTAGAACTCTACTACCTATGGCCCACCGTCTCCTGTAATGGTTGGAGGGTGCTTCAACTAAAACTCTCAGGACATCTCAAACATACTCAGTGCAACCATCCCTCAGTCCAGATCCATCATCTTCATAAAATGAGCCTTGTTCTACCGAAACTACTCTTCTCTACTTTCCTGGATCACCACATTCTATTTCTCTTCTACTAGAGGAGTGTTCTCATCAACATCCTCTTGTTTCCCAGCTGGTGATCGACTTCATGGTGGAATCTCTCTAAATTTCCAAACATGAGGTTTAGAACACATGCCATAAAAATTTCACAATTTCATAACACGAAGGATCCTCACATACCACAAAAACACACCATACAAGCCCTATCCCAACAAACCTTAACATTATGAAAACACCACCCCAACCATCCCTGATGCAGGCCATGGTCTAGAAGTTTCAAACAACCATACACCTCCACAAGGCTCACAAAACATGTTAAATAAAAATTAATTCATTAGAAATCTTTAATTACACATATTTCATTAATCAACATGTATCATTATTTTATATTCACCCATTTAAATTGTTTCATTTATGACATTTCACTTTTTCAATTACCAAGATGCAAGGTGCATTCAAACTTTCATGCCTCACAGACCCAACCCATGTGTGCCAACCATGATGCATGTCACATATATCTCTCTAGATGCCTAAAATGATGCTTGAATGAAAAAACATGTTCCATTGAGGCCATGATTTAAATATCATAGAACAATAAATTCACCCAACATGTACATCACCCAATGGTGAAATATCATCATCTGTAATATTTCATTATCAAGAACAACAATTCCCACCCTAGCTGACTTGGTTTTTCCCATGTACATGGGTTAGTTACTCCCAAGCATGAGCTCATTACCATGACACAACACATCCTATGTTCTGTCTACCATCCCATATAACAAGATTCCAGCTATGGAGAAGAATGACATTCTTTGATACCACTTTGTAATGTTCCCAACCTAGAATCCACTTAACCGGTGATGTTTGTCGGGTGGTTAAATGACCTTAAGCATTCCTCCTCATATGAAAAATGTTGTTGACTAAGAGAGGGGGTCTAAATAGTAAATTGGGGATATTATAATCCTTTCTTATCGGTGTAATACACAATAAAAGATAAAAAATAGAGTAATAAAAACCAATAATACCAAAGTATTGATAAACAACCATTCCCCAAATAGGGCACAACCATGTCCAATAGTAAATACGTCACACCATTATATAACTGCCAAAGTGAAAAAAACCCAAAATGAAGTCAACTAAAAAATCCAAAAAATGGTCCTGACAAAAATTCGGTGTCCTCCGCCACGTACACCCATTCCAACCCAACTTCTTAGAAAGGGAATTTTCACTTCTCCTGGCCTACAAACATGGTGTCTACTTGGGTACCCAATGACGGCCCGAGCAGGGTGTGAGTATAACTCAGTAGGCCCCCACCAACGGTGTCTACAAAATATCCAGTATAAAAAATTGTGCATTCAAAAGAAAAATGAAAAATAAATGACAAGAAAAGATTAAGTTCCATTAAAAACTTTAGGTACATTACCAACATTTATTACTTTTTCATATCTTACCATTTCATCTGATTTCCCATCACATACCATTTACTACACATTTGTCATGTGTTCATCAAAAACAACAAGTTACACATACTTAAAGTACACAATCACAATAATGAGTAAAATACATTGTTATCATGTCTCGTTAGGACTTCATTCTTCATGAAAACCATATCCTCACCTCGAAGCCTTAGTCTGGGTGGATGCAACTGTTAGGGTAATAGAGACAGAATCCCCCTCCCTAACCCATGCATTATGGATAGAGTTTAGAGCCTCATCCCAAATCGACCCATGGGTATAAACCTTAAGTAAATAACCCACTCTACCAAGCAATGTGCACATGATATATATATGTATATCCATCAAACATTCACCCGAAATCACAACCATGTCCCAAGGGAAAAATAAATCATAACAATAAGATGAGAGTAAATACCATGACTTAACCCATTAACACATTTAGCACATTTCACATCATTTATCCACATATCCCGATTAACCATTTATTATGATTATATCACTAAGAATTCATTCATTGTGTCTATATCTCTTGGATTTATTCATTACGACTAACTCACTATGATTCATTATCGGACTCATAATCCATTCCATGGTAGTATTTAATCCTTTTCACATATTATCCCAATGTCCCTTAGGTTATTACTAATCCTAGGTGCATCACATAGCTTCTATTCCAATACAAACAATCACATCAACATGTTTATCAAGGGATCTACATAAATACTCAACAATATCACATGTTCTTCACAAATCATATGGTTTGGGAATGTCGGTGCATCCCATGGGTGGCCCAAGATGAGTCCCATCATCCTAAACACATCCCATGTGGATTTTGAGGGTTTCCATTTACCTTCTTTATAACCATTTTACCTAAACATGCCAAGGGTGATCAAAACATACCAAGAGAAACCCACGAACAAAACCGCACATTCACAAATCCACAAATAAACCATGGGATATAGATTGTAGACCACCTACCTCAATTCCATGGGTGAACTCACTATTAATCGATCCCTTAGATTCTGCTTCAACCAATATTTGAAGCTTCAAAATAAATCTCACACAAAGAGTAGGGTTTTAGAACTATGGAAAAAGGGCAGAACAAGATACAAACCCAAAACTAAAAATAGAAGCACAGATAAGATTATCAATACTTGGATCATAAATACACAACCAATGGCACCAAAAACGCCTCTGAAACAAAGGAGATTGATCTCTTGTAGCCCTTGGGATATTTGGTTCGTTCCTAGGGTGAAGAGGGGTGAATGGGGAGGAAATCCCGAGTTGGGTTTACAAAATCCAAGAGTGGAAAAATTGAAATTTTTTAAAAGTTTTTGGGCCACACAGTTTACCCATATGGTTTTCTAAACAATGCGAAAAACATGTGGAGGCCACTATCCAAAATTTTACATCCTTCACAGTTTATTGGTTTGTCCTCACAGTTAGTACAAACCATGCATAATCCATGCAGCCTACCCAGAGACGCCCTTTTCTCTACTTTTCATGTCCCGGACCATTGAAACACCCTCGAGCCACCATAAGGACATGGGTAAGAAAATAATTAACCAAAATAAGGGATTTAAACCAAAACAAAAATTATAGAATAACTTTCAATGATCTGGGATCTTAAAAATTATTATCTTGATTGATTGGTATTTTCCAATAATGTTTGTGAATATCTTTAGATACCCATTTCTTTTCCATGGGTTTATCAAGTTATGATTATTGATGTAATTACGAATGATATATTTATTTGCTTACATTTGAAAAAGTTTATGAAACACATTTTCTTCTCATGGATTTTCATAATATATTTAATGGTTTATTTTTAGTGGCGCATATATGCATTGATGATTAATGGGTGGTTTCCTCTATATATCACCAATGCATTGGTAATATTTATATATCATGAGATGTAAAGGGTAAATGGTAGTATTTATCTCAATCCAGACAATTTATGATGGGATTTATACTAATAGAAAAGGTACATGAAATGATTTATCCTAATACAAATGGTATATGGGAATATTTTTCCAAAACAAAATTGTATATGAGAGGATTTATCCAAAGATAAAGGATTCACGGGACAATTTTCCCTAAGATAAAGGGTATATGGGAGGATTTATCCCAAGACAAATAACACAAAAAAAAGGATTTATCCCACGACAAATGGTATACAGGGGGATTTATCCCAATCCAAAGGCAATAAAAGATGATTTATCCCTAGAAAAAGGGTATGTGGGAAGATTATCCCAAGCCCAAGATAGTACACATGCGATTAAGACCAAGCCTACAATGTGATTAATGTCTTGGTGGGTATCCGTGACATTTAATTTCTTGGTTTATGTTTTTTTCAAAAAAGTGTAAATTATAATTTATTATTTATGTGTTTTTGGGTTTGTTTTTATTTTGTATTCATATCATAATAATGATTTTTGATAAATATATGTTATGTTTACCCTTACTATGAATTTGAGCTCGTCATTTTTTTTATTTCTATATGTTATGAATATATGAAAATTGTGAAATTCAAAGTATATTATTTTATTACTCAAATTACTATGATATGTTAAAGACTTGTTATAGATATAAAAATTGCTTATAAGACCCAAGTAAGGTTTTGTGATAACTTAATTTTCATCCATTGAGTTACAAGCCTTATTATTGAACTCATTTTTTAAATGTTAAATTTATTATAACTAAGGAATAATATTTAATATATTCACACCTTTTAGAGGGTTTTAAAATTCTTAGTTATACCCTTATTATCAAATGATTCTGACCTCAAATATTACTTTATCCAAAAGTAGTTTCTTGGTCTTAATTTATATTTCATGTGAGATGGTTCTTTTTATGAACTATTTTACTTATATATGGTGTATAAATTAATTATTTGGCATGTTAAATAATTAATTATCATTTATTCATGGTATTTTATATTCAATTTAAATCTCTTTATCATTCATGGGAGTTTTATTTAAATTTTACTCAACTTTTAAGGTTTCTTTTCCCATCCTAATTTTAAAATCAGGATCTCCAAAATTTTATAAACAACATGGGGTATTTGTATAGTATTTCATTCAATAATCACAATCATTTTTCCCTCTAGTTATCTATGTTGATATTTGTTTTACATTTTCCTTGTTTTAAATTATATGTTTTATAATCTTTTAAAATTATGTGGTTCTCACCAAAATTATTTTGATAATATAGAAAAGGAAATTCATTTTTATGATCATATTTTATCTTCAACTCCACATTTTCTGAAAATCCCAATATTTATTTTGAAAATTGAAAATTTTCATTTTCAAATACCATTAATTTTTTTTAATTTTTTTTAAAATTAATAATATTATTGTGTTCTATACAATTTTTTTATCAAAATAATAATTTTTAGTGTTTCTATTTGAAAATATATTTTGGAAACTTTCGTAATTTTATATAAAATATTTCCTCTATGTTATTATGTTTTTATAATTAAATATTTTTATCTTACTTTTGTGAAAAATTTCTTTAAAAACATTTTCCAAGGATCTTGGGAATTTATTTTTTCATGTGTTATCTTTCTTAAATCTGTAAAAAAATTCATCTAATTCATTGTCCTTTCACATTTATTTTTCTTGATCATTGATATTTATCAAATAATACCATCTACCTTCTTTCTATAGATGAATTATGTAATGGTATTTACATAAATGATATGAGAAAACACTACCTTTTTCATAACTAACCATCAACTATGTATATGCATAAATATTTTCCAATAAATTCCCTTTTTTAATAGCACGTTTTTCATTTATTTGATTGATGGTTTTTTACATTAATTTCGTACATAGATTGATTGTATAAATTATTAATTTAACCATATACACTTTATTTATATGGTGAAAATACCATACGTATTATAATATTTATTAAAGGGTATATAACTATAAATTTACGTAATATAATTGTATACCCATTTATTTTACATGGATTAATCATGTAATGATTATTGATATAATTATGAATTATTTATTCATTTGATTCCATTAGTAAATTATATGAAACCAAATTTCTTCACATGGTATTTTCCAATATGGTAAATGATTTATATTTAGTGGAATATATATTCATGTATGATTCAAGGTTGGTATTCTATATAACTCACCAATGTATTAAAAAATTTAATATCTCATAAGATTAAACTGGTTAATAAGGGAATTTATCCCAAGACAAACAATATAAGTGAGGAATTATCTTTAACGACCCAATGTTTTTCAATGGAAATTATCTTCTCATGAGTATGTCATAAAATGAAATTAAAACAAAACACAATGAACTAATATGTTCTTAGTTACCTTTATACATAATTTTTTCACTTTTGTGTTTGCAATTTCAAAAATTCATGACACATAGTTGTAATCAATAAGTTATTTGGAGTCCGATAAGGAAAAATTAATTTCTGGTGAATATTAACCTACCCTAATAAATAGAAACATACCGTTATGAATAGTGATATTACCTAATGATTATTAACCTCACATATTATAGTATAAAAATAATATTCAAGTTGGAAGTATGATATACCTATATTTTAGAATAAGTTAATGAATATTACAAAATTGGTTTTGATAATAAATTATTAATTTATTTGAATATTTAAATAACAATATTTAGGAAATTGATTTTGAAAAATGGAATACTTTTTTGGATTCTACATTTCAATAATGGTTAGGGTGAATTTTTGGTATTTTTATGAAATACTTGAATTTTCAAGGAATAGTAGAATCCGATAATTCACAATAAATGCTAAATAATGGATTAATTGAGTAATCAATGATGATTTTTTGATTTAAGCAAACTTTTTTCGTGATAACATTATAAGATCACTATTCATTGTCATGTAATACTTACTATTACTTGTCTTATGAAGAAATAATAAATTAATGATTATAATATTATGAAATCCCACCTCTCCTCCACTATAAAACCCCCCATCACTCCCTCTTCTCTTCACTCCTCTCAAGCATTGTTCCCTGACATTATTCTACCAAAATCTCTCACCAAGTTCCTCCACCATGTCCAAAATCTCATATCCTCTTCAAAATACCAAAACCACTTCCCTTAATAATTTCTCAAAGGAGGAAGTCTCAAGAGGTAAATTCCTCTTTCCAATTCCTACATTTCTTTTATGTTCTCTTTATTTTTGTTTCTTTCCTCACCTCCCTTCACTAAAATAGTATGATAAATCCAGTAACATAAATTTAATGGAATGTTTTCATGATAATGGTATATGTCATTATCTTCTCTCCTTTTCCCACCCTTTTATTTGAAAAACATGAAAGCAACGTTTGGGATGTGCTAATTTAGCACATTCAAGGACAATAGTTTATTAATTTTTATTTTTATCATTAATTATGTTCATGAATCCATTTGTGTTATGGTTGAACCATATTATTATATATTTAATATATCCTTTTTTTTGTAATCCTTTTGTATAAATGTTTTTAAGTTATAAAGAAAAAACATGTACTTTGTAATCAAATCCACCAATTAACAAAAATGATTATCAGCAAGGTTATATATATAATAATTAGAATTCAATCTAAGTAACCTAATTAGAATTAAATACATGTAATCTCCTGGATGTGATCTAAATAATATAACCTAAATTCTGGACAACCACTTTGACCTTACATATAATCCAAACTTGAATATAAGTGAACCGATCTTTTAAGGCCACGTAAACAAACAAGCCCGAGCAATGAAATTGAACCGTATAATAATTCTTAAATGATATTAATGAACTAAAAATGGTTATAATAAATAAATTCAATATAGAGGAGGTTATGGAATTATTAATTAATAATCCTAATTTGTTTATTCAAAAATTTAATAACAAGTGGAGAACACCAATGGATTTAAGGTAAGGGATTCTCCCCTTTTCACTCTTAATCACGATTGTCCACTAGGATATGTTTTTTATGGGTAATACTAAATAGTGTGGTTTGTTTTTAAACCTACACCATCCTGCCTTCATGTTGTATATGTTATGAGAATCCCCTTCTCTCTCTCATCACGGCCTCTTGGGTACACCCGTCACCAGGCCAATAAAATTGTAACGAATTCTTCCCGAACCTTCTTTGTTCTTTCGGGTTTCCATATCATGCTTTCAAAATTGTGTTATCTTATTTATTTATGTGAATCTTATGAATTTTTTTTAGTTATAAAATATTTTTAAATCAATTCCCATTTCATCACTTTCTTTCGGGGATATATATGTTTTTAAAAGATACTATCCTTAGAACTTTCCAATAAGAAAACCTATTTTAGGGGAACATCCTGAATGGTTACCCAATTTCAATAGAAATATATACTCTATTTTAATAAATCATTGTATTTATAATATTAGCCTTTTATGATAATATTTTGGTTAAATTTGGGTTTTATATAAATGATTTTCCTCTTTTCAAATTGAAAATCTATATAGTATTTTCTTTATAACCGCACAAAAATGTTTTATTGCCAATGTATCTAATATACATTTCTCATATCTTGTAACTTCTATTTGACACCACTTAGCATGATATATGAATATTTTAACCTATTAACGTCTATGTATTTTCAAATTCATTCATTATATGGACACTTTCATGATACTCCCATTGGTTACGATTTATGTCTTGATTGTGGTACCCAATTATTTCCAGGTTTACCCTTATTTTTATGTATGGTAGATTATGTATGATTGTATATGTGGTAAGAATATTATTTTTGAAATAATTTTAATGAAAATTGTGATATGGGTGCGCCCAGATAGCGCTGCAATGAATTGGTTAAAGTTGAGTCTCATGAGATGCGATGTGAAACGATATTTGCAGTTATCCTTGACCTATAGTAAAATGGGAAATATGATTGGCGGTTAGGCATCAATCGTACTAATGAATGTTTTTATGATTCTTCTATATATATATGATTCCATGTTTATATGATTCCATGATTATATTAAATGATTTTATAAGTTTCATGATTTGGATATCATTATATCAAGCCTCTTAACTCATGTACTTGAGATGTATCCTTATGTTTATTCCCGTACTGGTATTTTTAGATCATCCCTTTTTTTAGGTGTTCCCAGGGTACCCTATGCTAATTTAAGGGCTCAAAAGAGGTAAGCAGCTCTTTATGGAGATTTAATAATGAAGTGTTTTTTAGCCCATCGTTTTATGTTATATGTACCTAGTCTTCCAAGACACTAGAATTTATGATCTTTAGCTTGTACTCTGATGATTAATTATGCTTAAAATCATGAAATGTTATATATAAAAGTCTTGGGTGGCCATAGTTGGTATCAGTGGATGGTCAAGTTATTTTTAGAGATTAGGAATAGAGAACCTTATTAATAACATTAAGCATGAGACTAAGTATAATTAATCATTCCCAAATTTTGTTGATTATTGAGTAAGTTGATTATCAAGAAAATATATCCATGTCTGGATATGAGTAGGTAGAGGTCGCTCTGGTACAGATGTATCTAGGGGTAAAACACGAAAAAACCACTTTGAGCTAGACTCGAATGGGATCTGGTGCATGACAACGAGCCTTGCTGCACTCTTGATTATGACACTCCCCAGGGATATGCTTTGGAATATCCATGAGAATTGTACAAACCATTATTAATGTAAAAAAAGAAGCCCATAAGAATATAATATAATAAGTAGATCAAGGATAACCTGGATATAAACCTAGGGAATCCCAAGTCAGGATATACTTATTATTTATAAGTTTATACTTTTATGATCAATATTTTCTTTTCATTATCAAAAGCTAAGTATTCCAGACCTCTTTTTATACGTTATTTTTCCTAGTTAATTGTGAAAAATAGAATAACATGTTCCAACAACCAATTTGATAGGCAATGTAATTATTTCCCTAATGATATGCTTGATATGACGGAATAGGGTGCTCAAAACATTATCAAAGTACTTGCTCAACTAGATCGAGATATGAATAATAACTTGAATCATGAAGAATTACCTACTCATCCAATTAAAGAGCATGTTTCCATAGAATCACTGATGTGGAAAAGTCCCCCCATGTTAAGTGGCTCTTGTGATCCCCTCCTCGCAGAATAATGGATTAACTACATTGAAAAGATTTTCTCCATCCACCAGTGCTCGGAAGAAGAGAAGGTTGTACTTGAAGTATATTTTTTATGGATAAGATGATCAGTGTTGGAAACTAATCAAGAATAAAATGTCCTAAGAAAAAGTTGATTAAATAGATTGGGAGGAATTCATAAATATTGTTTTCAATAGATATTTTACTCAAACCCACCATCTCAGGATGGAAAAAGAGTTCCTCAGACTCCGGCAGAGGGAAGATGATTCCATCAGGGTGTATGAAGCAATATTTACAAGGAATGAATGGTATGCCTCTGTATTTTTCATGAACACCGAAATCAAGGTGGATCACTTCTTTAGAGGACTGAAGTTGAGTCTATTAATAGTGTTGGCGATTCAGGATTTCTTCAGTTATGAGGAGATTATCCACTGTTCCCTGATGGTTGAAATAGAGATTGGATAATATTAGGGGTCTCGTGTTCCCAGTGATAAGAAGTTGAAAATTGAGAACAACATGTTTGGTTCATCAAAAAATCCCATGATAGAGGTAAGCCTCACTTCCCCCTTTGAAAAAATTGTGGGAAGAAGAATCTTGGTGATTGTCTCAATGGATCCAAGAATTGATTCAAATTTGGAAGGTTTCGTCATCTGGCCAAGAACTCCTGAAGGTATATGAGAAATCCCACTAATGTTGATGAATAAAGGAAGGTTTAGATCATCACTCAGCCTACAATGTAGTGTTTCAACTGCAATGAGATTGGTCATTATGTGAACATTTTCCCTAAGATGAGGGTAGTTGAAGTAAATTAGCAACAACTTCCAAGGAAACAAGGAAGGGATTATGCCATCACTACTTATAATGTGGGGCCGGAAAAATATGTGGTGATAGGTAAACATGTTATTCATTCAAGAATAGATAACTTACTATTTAATTTTGCTTCTATGCATTATTTAATATCGTTAAATTTTTGTAGAACTATTCAAACACCACCTCAAAATTTGGAGGAAAAGTTATCTATGATAATAGTGAATGGTGAAATTTTTGTGTCCATAGTTAATAACTCCTCCCGGGTTAGAGTTTGTGGAATGAACCTCCCAAAAAATGTCATCATACTTTCTTTAGTGGAGTTCTATGCTATATTGGGAATGGATTGGCTATCTTTGTACAATGCCAACATCAATTTTCGGGAAATGGAGATCACTTTTGACATCTCGAAGCATCCTATAATTATTTACCTGTGTAAAGAGAAAGATGAGTCTCCTTTAGATTCTCCATCTCCAGTTTGGATACTGCTTCCTTGTGAGAATGAATATCTAGCTCAAATGATTGGGACAAAGTATAGAATCATGCTTGAAGACATTCTCATCTTGAGGGATTACAATGATGTATTCCCTAATGAATTTCCTAGTCTTCCTCTTGACCAAGAGGTTTAGTTCTCAATTTAACTTATCCTTAGATCATTTCCAGTCACAAATAAACCTTACAAAATGGCCACCATAGAGTTGGAATAGATGATGAAGCAGTTATATGAGAATATATAGAAGGGTTTTATATTCCTGAGTGCTTCACCGTGGGGTGCATTAGTCCTCTTCATCAAGAAGAAGTATAGATCAATTCACATCTTCATTGATTAAAGTGAGCTTAATAAAATCATGATAATGAAAAATTATCACCATACATGGATAGATGACTTGTTAGATTAGCTTTGTGGGGAATGTTATTTCTCTAAGGTGGTCCTTCAGTCAGGTTATCACCAACTAAAGGTGAGGAAGGAATATAATCCCAAGACTGCCTTTCGAACCAGGTATGGAAACTATGAGTTCATAGTGATTCCCTTCAGACTCACTAATGCTCCAACAATTTTAATTGATCTAACGAATAGAGTCTTTAGAGATTACCTCAACAAATTGTAGTGGTCTTTATTGATGATATTCTGATATACTCTAAGAGCAAGGAGTGACATGAGGAGAATTTGAAAACATTGTAAAAGATTTTGCTAAGGGAGAAGTCGTATGAAAAGTACAGTAAATGTGAGTTATGGATGGAAGAAGATTCATTCTTGGGTAATTTTATTACTATGAGAGGGATATATGTGGACCCTTCCAAGATGAAGGCAATTGAAGAGTGTCCAAGGCCAACTTCTGTAATGGAGATCTGCAGATATTTCGGTCTAACTGGATATTATAGATGACTCAGGAAGAACATTTCCCAATAGTCAAACCCAATAACCATGCTGATATGGAAGGGAGTAAAATTTTTATAGACATAGGAATGTGAAGATTGTTTCTAGGAGTTAAAAAAGAGGCTTATCACTATTCCAGTACTCACACTCCCTTCAAGTGGATATCTCTATGCGGTTTATAGTGATACTTATAAGAAAGGCATAGGATGTGTGCTAATGAATGATGATAAAGTGATAATCTATGACTCAAAGTAGTTGAATATACATGAGAAAGAATATCCCATGCATGATCTAGAGTTGGGGGCTGTGATCATTGCATTGAAAATCTAGCGGCATTTTCTTTATGGGGAAAAATGTGAGATATATACTTACCACAAAAGTCTCAAATATATATTTACACATAAAGAGATTAATATACACCCGTGAAGATGGATAGAGCAAATCAAGGATTATGACTTCTCAATCCACTACCATCCCAGTAAGGCAAACAAGGTGGCATATTCTCTAAGTAGAAAGGATCCTGAATCCTTATGAATGATAATAATTGAAAAGGATCCTTTCTTTTTAATTTTTTAAATGATGGAAATGGGAATCATTACGGGATGAATGTCATCAATCGTTTCTCAAACGATCGCTCAACCAGCTGTTATGGAGAAAATAAAGGATCCTCAAAGAAAGGGTGTGGAAATTCAGAAAATGGTGGATGCTGTTAAAAATGGGAAATCCTCCGATTTAAAAATTTATGAGGAAGGAGTTTTAAGATTTGTTACACGATTATGTGTACCAACTAATCCAGAGATAAAAAAGAATCTATTGCATGATGCACATAGCTCGAAATTATCTCTCCACCTAGGGAGCACAAAGATGTATCAAGATCTCTGAGAAAACTTTTGGTGGGACAATATGAAAAGGGAGATTACTGAATATACATCAAAGTGCCTCGTATTTCAGCATGTGAAAGCTGAAAGAAGAAATTATAAGGGGATGATGCAACCACTACCCATACCGTCATGGAAGTGGGAGAAAATTACCATGGACATTCTCACTAGAATTCCAAATACATCTAGAGAAAACAATGATATATGGGTTATTTTTGATCATCTTACAAATACAGTTCACTTTAATTCGGTTCGAGAGGACTTATCATTTGTTCAACATGAACAGATTTATATCAAAGAAGTGGTAAGGATGCATAGAGTACCACTATCTATTGTATCTGATCATGATCTGATGTTAACCTTAACATTTTGGAAAAGTCTTCAACATGCTCTAAAAACTGAACTGACCTTCAGTACGGCCTATCATCCTCAAACTAATGGCTAATCTGAGAGATCTATTCAGACACTATAAGAGATGTTGAGATCATGTTTTATGGAATTCAAAGGAGGATGGGACCAACATATTCTACTGGTTGAATTATTCTACAACAATAGTTTCCACACAAGCATCCAAATGGAACCATATGAGTCCCTTTATGGGAAAAGTTGTAGAACACAAGAGTTTTGGGATGAATTTGGTGAGAGTACATTGCTATGACCAGAAATGGTCGAAGAAATGGTGGAGAAGGTGAAAAACATTCAGCAACATAACAAGGTAGCCCAAAGTCAACAGAAGAGTTTTGTAGATAACCATCTATGAGAACATGAGTTGAATGTTGGGGACATTGTATTTCTACGCATATACACATGGAAGAAGTTCATGAGGTTTGGGAAGAAAGGGAAGTTAAGTACCACGTACATCAGCCCTTTTGAGATCCTTGGTCGAGTCGGAGCTAAGTCCAATCGACTGGAACTTCCACCTACCATGTTGTATATACAATATGTCTTTCATGTATCCCTTTTATTGAAGTATATACCAGACCCTTCTCATGTACTCTATTCAGAGGTGGTACAGTTGGAGGATGTTCATTCTTACAAGGAGCAACCAGTGGAAATCTTGGATCATAGAGACAAAGTTATATCCAACAAGACTACTCATCTGGTCAAAGTACTATGGCAAAACCATTAGTACGAAGAGGCAACAAGGGAACCGAAGGAAGAAATGAAGGATATGTACCCCAAAAAAATTTGGCTTAGAATTTAAAATGAAATTTCTAGGGAAAAATTTCATAAGGGGGGGGGAAGAATGTAACGACCCAATTTTTTTCAATTGAAATTCCTTTCTCATAAGTATGTCATAATATCACATGAAAACACAACACAATGAACTACTAAGTACTATTTGACCATTAATCATATGTTTTTCACTTCTGTGTCTGATATTTCGAAAATCCAGCATATAATTTTGTAATCCTTATGTAATTTGGAGTTCGATAAAGAAAACATAATTTTTAGTGAATAGTATCCTACACTAATGAATAGTAATATACCCTTAGGAATAGTGATAAACCCTAATGAATAGTAACCACACCTATGATAGTACAAAAATAATATTCATGATGGATGTATGATATAAATATATTTTAAAATAAGGTAATGAATGTTTCAAAACTGGTTTTGATAATAAATTATTATTTTAATTAAAAATTAAAATAACCATATTTAGAAAATAATATTTTAAAAATGGACTTCATATTTGGATTCTACACGTCGAAAAATGGTATGGTAGATTTTTTGGGTTTTTTCTCAAATACATGATTTTCTAATGAATAGTATAATCTGATAATTCACAATAAATGCTAAATAAAGGATTAATTGAGTCATCGATGATGTTTTTCTGTTGTAATCCAACTTGGTTCAGGTTAAAATGATAAAATCAATGTTATTGGTCATGTAATAATTACTATTCCTTATCT
This sequence comes from Viscum album, assembly GCA_963277665.1. NCBI lineage: Eukaryota > Viridiplantae > Streptophyta > Magnoliopsida > Santalales > Viscaceae > Viscum > Viscum album. The sequence continues at coordinate 1,899,139,208 of OY728133.1, read as the reverse complement.
TGTGATGAAATAATAAATTAATGATAATAATATTATGAAATCCCTCATCTCCTCCACTATAAAACTCCGCCATCACTCCCTCTTATCTTCACTCCACTCAAGCCTTCTACCTTGCCACTATTCTACCCAAATCTCACTCCAAGATCCTCTCCCACGTCCAAAATCTCCTAGAATCTTCAAAATAACAAAACCGCTCCCCTTAAGAGTTTCTAAAAGGAGGAAGTCTCAAGAGGTATATTCCACTTTCCAATTCCTTCATTTCTTTTAAGTTCTCATTATTTTTGCCTATTTCCTCACCTACCATCACCATAATAGTATGATAAATCTAGAAACATACATGTACTAGAATTGTTTCATCATAATGGTATATTTCATTATCTTCTCTCCTTTACCCACCCTTTTATTTGAAAGAAATGAAAGCATTGTTTGAGATGTGCTTATTTAGCACATTCATGGACAAGAGTTTATCAATTTCAATTTTTATTTTTAATTATGGTCATGAAACCATTTTTGTTATGGTTGAACTATATTATTATATATTTTATATATCCTATTTCTTTCTTATGTAATCCTTTTGTACAAGTGGTATTAAGTTATAAAGAGAAAACATGTCCATTGTAATAAAATCCACCGATTAATAGAAACAGTTATCCCTACGTTTATATATATAATAATTTAACTTCACTCTATGTAACGTAATTGAAATTAAAAACCTCTAATATCATGTATTTTCACTAAATAATATAACCTCAATTCTGGATAACCACTTTGATCTTACATATAATCCAAACATGAATATAAGTGAACCGATCTTTTAATGCCAAGTAAACAAACGAGCCCGAACAATGAAATTGAACCTTATAACAAATCAAAAAGGCTTTGAATGAACTGAAAAGGGTTATAATAATTAAATTACATGTAGTAGAGGTTCTGGACTTATTAATTAATAATCCTAATTTGTTTATTCAGGTATCTAATAACAAGTGGATAACTCCAAAAGATTTAAGGTAAGGGACTCTCCCCTTTTCACCCTTAATCAAGATTGTCCTCTATGTTATGACTTATTATGGGTAATAATAAATAGTATGGTATGTTTTTTCACCTCCACCACACTGCCCTCATGTTGTATAAGTAATGATAAACCCCTTCTCTCTCTAATCAAGCCCTCTTGGGTACACCTAACTCCATGCCGATAAAAATGTAACGAATTCTACCCGAACCTTCTTTGTTCATTGAGGTTGCCTTATCATGATTTCAAAATGGTGTTATCTTATATATTTACGTGAATCTTATGAATTTTGGTTATTTCAACAAGAATATGATATCAATACCCATTTCATCACATTCTTTTAGGGATATACATGTTTTTAGGAGATTCACTCCTTAGAACTTTTCGATAAGCAAACATATTTTAGGGGAACATCCCGAATGGTTACCCAATTTCAAGAGAACTATATCCTCTATTTTAAGACATCATTGTATTTCTAATATCATTATTTTAATATTAAAACCTTATTGGTTAAATTATGTTTTTATATAAATGATTTCCCTCTTTTTAATTTGAAAAGCTCCATTGTTTTGTCATTAAAACCGCACAAAAATGTTTTAATGCTAATGTTTCTAAAATACTTTTCTCATATGATTTGACATATGTTTGACACAACTTACCATGTTACATTACTATTTTACCCTATGAACGTCCATTTATTTTATACTTTGTTCTTTACATTTACACTTTCCTAATACACCCATTGGTTATGATTTATGTCAAGATTGTGGTACCCAATTCTTTCCATGGGTACCCTTATGTTTATGTATTGTTGATTATGTATGATTGCATATGTGGTAAGAATATTTATGTGCAAATAATATTCATGAAAATGTTGATCTGGGTGTGGCCATATAGTGCTCCAATGCATTGGGTAATGTTGAGTCTCATGAGATGTGATGTGAAATAGGATTGGGGGTTAGCCCTGAACCATACTAAAAAGGGAAATAGGATTGGTGGTTAACCTTGACCTTTACTAAAGAAAGGTTCTATGATTATGCCTCATTTATATGATTCCATGTTTATACGATCCTATGATTATATTAAATGATTTTATAAGTTTCATGCTTTAGATATCATTATGTCATGCCTCCTAACTCATGTGCTTGATATGTATTTTTATCTTCATTCCCTTAATGGGATTTTTAGCTCATCCCTTTGTTCATGTATTCCCCAGGGTACCCTATATAGATGTAAGGTCTCAATAGAAGTTAGGATCTCTTTATGGATATTACATAAAGAAGTTTTTTTAGCCCCATGTTTTATGTTATATGTACCTTGTCTTCCTTGACACTAGAGTTTGGATCTTTGTCTTGTACTCTGATGATGAATTATACTTAAAATCATGAAATGTTATTTGTAAAAGGATTAGGACTCCATGTTATCTATAGCCAAAAAGTACACAATAGGATTTATAGTAGTCCAAAATGTACACACCATGATTTATCAATAATATGAAGGGAACATGGAAGGATTTATCCTAAACCAAATAGAACAAGAGAAGATTTATCCTACACCAATGGGTATAAAGGATGAGATATCCCATGCCAAAGGGTACACAAGAATATTAACCCTCAAAAAAATGACATACAAAAGGATTTATTCCAAGGAAAAGCATACAAGAGACTATTTTCCAATGCTAAATGGTACGCGTGAGGATTTATCTCATGAAAAATTGTATGTTACAGGATTATCCCATTCCCATTATGGAATACGGGTGATTAGCACATAAAAACTATGTGTTGAACGTATTGGTGTATATAAATAACATATAATTTTAATAATTAAGATTATTCTATGACTTTTGAATCACGAGTTATGTTCTATGTGTTGTTGGGTATGATTTTCTTATGTTTTTTGATTATATGCATATTATCATCTCATGATCACTTATAATTTTTTTATTATTACCACTTATATTTACCCTTATTGAGAATTTGAGATCACACATTTCTTGTAACAACCCAACTCTAATAGCTTAAAGTAATTTTTTATTTTTCTACATTGTTAAAAAAAGGATCACATCCAAAAAAGATCAAACAGTTTACTAGTATTGGGAGGATAGATACATACATCATTCTAACATTACATATGAAAACATAAAATATAATATAATAAATTTTGTAATAAATATATTATTTTATTTATTAAATCATTGAATTCATTTACATATACTTTCTTGGTATCCTAGGGAATGTATAACACAATAAAGAGTGATTTTATATGCTCGGTAAGGTAAATACTACAACATAATATATCCTAATGTAAGTAATACCTGAATAATATGACATATATAAATAATAATCAAATATACCTTATAAATAATACTTTAAAAGGGGACTAAATTCATTGATTACATAACAACATAAATAAACTCATTAATTATAATAACTAGTTTCATAATAATATAATGCATAATTTCAAATATAATAATCTTATCATCAAGACCTTGTTCCAAGAAAACATAGATAAACAGGTATGTAGTACACTAAAAAACCAAACTAGTGTGTCTCATCAGACATACCGATGCATTGAGGGATGTAACGAGAACCTTATATCACATACTACAAACAAAAAATTTATTATATGAAATGGGTGAAAAATTATTCTATACAAAATAAACATAATCATTCATATGGAAAAAATATCATTTGACATGTTAATATTTTCCCTAATAAAAAATATAACTTAATCATAATTCATCCTGACTAATATAGAATATGGTTTCAATACAGTATATCCCAATTAAATCATAATATTCACCAAAATTTTTTTGATATAAATGAAAATAATTTAAAAATATCATTGGAATATTTCTTAAGAAAAATTCCTTATTCATTTCAAAATCACTCATTTTAAATTCTTTAAATTTCAAGAATACTAGGAAAGAATAATTGAAAAAAACAATGGAAAATATTAAATGAAACATAAAATTAAATGGTATTCTTGATTGAAGGAAAATTAATTCATGTGGTATATGTTAAAACAATGATTATGTTCATACATTTAGTAAAAAACTTCTCATTTTGAAAAAGATAAAAAGATTATTTTCAAACTATTTTATATAAATTCAACATAGGTAAAAATCACTTTATGAAATCATTTTTGAATATTAAAAAAATAATTGAAAATATTTTAGAGATAATATGGTCATGGATGAAAAATATTCCTAACCGAAGAGAAAAATTAAGATATTTTTTCTTAATAAATGTTATTTTGGACTTTTTGAAAGCCTAATAAAGTAAAAATCGAACTAATATTTGAAGAAAACCTAAATTATCATAGGATAAAAAATATAATACAGTTTTATATAGAAATATTGTATAATCATTTTAACATGAACTTCAACATAAACAATCCTAAATAATATTGAGATTATGAAATAATACCTTACCTCAGATCTGACGTTCTCTGTAAGTGATTTTTACCTAAGGAAAAATAAATTTAAATTAATTGAAATTGTTTTTTATGATTTACCCCAAGGTTTTACCAAATAATCATTAACTTGACAGACTGGATGCATTGTTTCCTCACATTACATCTATCCAAAGGAAAAAAACATCCATCACTTCTTTAGAGATGTCTTCTCCTACATTGAAATGGGATGATGGGATGTTGGTCCATCCATCCTTGGATTCCTCCTCAGAATTTATTACCTAGTATAGGTCACCCTCAAACATTAAAATGTTGTTTGTGAAACTCGTTCCTGGTGCCATCTTTTTATGGACACTTTTTAATTACACTACTTCTGTCTAGACATTCAAAGGGGTCTAGTTGGGGTAGCAACCATCATTCAGGAAAGTAGTCACGTTGACATCATCGAGCGCGTCTAGACACTGGAACATTGATCTCATATATTCTTCCTCAGAAGAGGGTTTCTCAAGGTCATGGAAACCCGATGCATCTCACATCGATAATGGAGTATCTTATTCTAGTGGAATGTCTTTTGATTTTTTTCCTCAGATATCCCATGTTCAACATGGGGTATGCCATGAGTTTAACATATTGTAGATATGGTGGCACCAAAGGCATGCATTTTGAGGTTTTCCCTAGGCATACAATGCTTCAAACAAGGCATTCCTCAAGTTTAGCAGATTAAAAAAATGATAGGACTGATCAGAACACTTGTGAGCGTGGATCAAATAGGTATATCACTAGGAGGGATCAACTGTATGGTTTATGAGAAAGATGGATTAGAACAGCCAATGATGATGGACCCTAGGATGTCTTGTCCCATAATGGTATTTTCTCACCCCATCAAGTTTGATCTGGACACCACAGAGCATAGATCAAGGAGGTGTATCATTGTTTATGATTAATCCTCATGGAGGCTCCCTATATACCCTATTTAGAAGATAGGTGTCAAAACTCACATATTCCATTTGATGGGGTGGGGATTATGCTCTAATATGACCCATATAGATTGATGTGATCTCACTAGGATAAGGGTGAGGTGATGAAGAAGATGAATATGACTTATGAATAGGAGCTTCCCAAATGAATGTCTTGATTCTATCAGGATGTGATGTCCCAGATATGACTCAAGAAAAATTCTAATGAAGTGGGAGAAAGGGTTAAAATGGATGGATTATGGAAGTTGTAGGTATTTAACCTTGGACAGGCTTCCTACACATCATAGTTGTTTGAGAATAAAATTCCAAATTGTTCGGGATGGGTTCATGAGACACATAAGAAGGAAGATCGTGAGAGTGGAGCGTATGGATAACGATACGAAGGAAGTGGAACCTATGGGTTAGGGCATGATCCTTCCGAGACATATCACTTAAGGTAAGGCAAGGATAGTAGGAGGTGATGGGATTGAACCTTGAGGAGGCTTCCTACGTACCCTTTTTAGAGGAAAGGGATCAAATTCTACCTAGTTCATGTATACCATGTAGTTTAACGTCATGAGGTAAGTATAAGATTGACTCAACATGAATATGATGGTGTCAGACTTGAATATTGGAGAGGATCCTACAAATTGTAGTTGTTTGGGAATCAAAGGCCATGTAGTTCTCATTGGGAAGGAATGGGGATTATACATAAATGGGAGGCCCATGTGAAGGATGATCTAGAAACCACTATGGGTGGAACAAGGAGGTGCATACCTTATAGGGGGCACAAAATTTTACCTTTGGGTGGGATTAAACCTAAGGAGGATTCTTACGTACCCTGTTTAGAAGACAGGGATCAAACCTCGTATACATCAGCATTGAGGGGCAAGGAGTATACGCAATGAGGCAACCCCGATGGTAACAACCCAAATTTTTTTCTATATAAATTACCTTCTTATAATTATTTCATATAGTATAAACACATGTAGAACATAATAAAATATTTAAAAATGATGAATGAATCAAATGAGAAGTGTTTCTAGAAATTAAGAAACCTATAACAGTGAAATAGTAACTTGGCATTTGGAAATATAATGTGACCATTATAAATAGTAAACCAACCAATTGAATTATAATCTCACCACTGATAATATAAATAAAATATATCCATCTTATAAGTTATATTATGATATAATTATATCATATTATACGTACATAAATATTTTAAAAATTATTAATTAAGTGTGGGAATTTTTGAAAGTCAAAAATATTTAATTACAATATTTTGACTAATAAAATAATTTAAAATAAATTTTACTTTCATAAAATGTTTTCATAAATTTATATTTTTATGTATTAAGATAATGAGACAATTTTATTATACTGAAGATTAATTTTTAAAAGTGTTAGAAAACCGGTTTTAATTTTAAAATATTTATTTTCGAGTAAATTACATATCTAATTAAAAATTAAATTTAAAATATATGGAAGATTATTTTCATAAAATGGATTTCATTTTTGAATTATCTACCTGGAAAAATAGTTCGGGTGAATTTTTGGGAATTTTTTTAAATTATTGAATTTTTTGTAAATGGTGAAATACGATAATTTATAATATAAGAAAATAATTGAATTTTTTAGTAATTATTGGGCCAGGGATGATATAAGAGACAATTAGATATAACTCACGTGAACTAATTACTAAATTGAGTCTCAATAATTGGCACTATTTCTTATTTTGAGAAAAATAATAAAATATTGATTAAAATAAATAGAAAATATCCCTCTCTTCCTCTTAAATAACACCCCTCACCACCTATTCTCCATGCACCTTTCAAGACATGATATTTATATATAGTTTACCCAATAATCTTCCCAAACCTATTCCCTACACCATTGATCTTAGTTTATTAACAAAACAACAAAACCAATCCCCTATGTTGGTTATCAAGAATAAGGAATCAAGAGGTAAAACCCTCTTCCTTTTTCATTTAATTTATTTTTCATGTTCGTTTCTTTTATTATCTTCTTATCACATCCCCTTTTCCAAGTGGCATGAAAACTATAGTATATTTTAGATATTAAAATTTTATCATGTTTATGGAATAATTCTTCATAAAATATCATTTCATCTCCATTTTAATTTAAAAATGAAAACATCATTCATGAGGTATCGATCTATCATCCTTATGGACATCGTTCTTTCATATTTCAATTCCACCTTCAATGATGGTCATAAAACCATTTTTATGGTTGAACTAGATTATAATATATATATATTATTTGGTATTTAATTTTATATATTCATTTTGTACACATAATATTAATTTTTAGAACATAATGATTTTGTTGTGATCAAAAAACACTAAAGTAATCTAAACAATTATCATTCCTAATTTATCTAATAAATCATCCCAAATTCTGGAAAAAATGGTATTTTAATATTATATAAGATCATTAATTATATATTATTTCATTTCTGTAAAAATACCTTCATTATACATGATTCTTTACACACATGTACTCGTAAACTAATCATGAAAACCAAGGAAACAAAAGCTCTTGAATGATAAAATTTAATATCATAACATATAAAAAGGGACATAAATAAACATAAAAAAATTATAATAAATCATATAAATTTATAAATGGTTTGGAATTAATTAATTTTTTGATTTAATTTTATTATTCATGACATTAAGATCAAGTGCAGACTCATTTCGGGCATAAGGTAAGGGATTATACCGAAACCTCTATTGTTCCATCGGGTTACTCTTAAACACCTTTTACCCAAATGAAATTCTCTTTTATTTTTTATGTACATATTCTAAATTTTCTTTATATGTTCCAAAATCATGTATCAATAACCATTCATTCTTATTTTTTTGGGATATATATGTTTTTAAAAGGTTCCCTACTCAATTCTTCTCAATAAGCAAGCTCAATTTAAAGGAATTTCATGAATTCTCACCCATTTAAAGTGAAACTATATAAATTTTTTTAAACCGCCAATATTTTTATAAAATATAAAATTGTGTCTTTTAAAACTACCTTGGTTCAATTATGGTTTTATACAAACAATAATTCTATTCCCATTTTAATGAATCTTGAAAGTTTAACCTTAAACCGTACTAAATTGTTTTATTTCTAAAGTTTCTTAAACACTATTTTCACATAATTTCGACATAAATTCTCATTATATATGCATTTATTACATTATGAATTTCAATTTATGATTTAATTCATTTATTTCATTGATTTTTTTATGATACACCCATATATTTTTCTTTTGACATGACTATAATTCCCAATTCAATCCATGGGTAACCCTTATGTTTATCTTTGATTTCGTATGTATGATTATTTATATTGAAAACATATTAATGAACATGTTATGATGGGTGAAACCAAATAAATAACTAATTCATTGAGTAATGTTTAGTCTCATGAGATGTTATGTGCAACAGTCTTGGTGGTTATCCTTGACTCATGCTTCTCCATATGCAATGGTCCGTGACTCCTTAAATAGTCATATTTTATGTTTCTTCAACATTACTATTAATTAAAGATTTTATTTTTTTTATTTATGATTCCTTCTGTTTAACCATGTTCTTTGTCTTTTTATATCATTAAGGTATGCTTTCTAACCAGTGTGATAAGATTTATTTTAATATTTATTCCCTTACTATGACTTTTATATCATCACGTTGTTCTTGTTATAACCAGGTTATCCTACGAATATGTAAGGGATCAAAGAATGTTAGGATCTCATAATGGATGATAAATAATGAAAAGTTTTATTTAGTCCCATTTTTTTATTTTTATGTACCTACTCTTCCATGATACTAGACTTTATGATTCTTTTCTTGTAATTTAATGTTTAGTTATTCTTAAAATAATGTAATGATTGTGTAAAAAGATAGGGTCTCTACAGTTGGTATCAAAAGAAAAGTTTAGTTATATTTGTAGACTAGGAATAGAAAACATTAGTAATAAACCTATGGATAATACTACGTATAGTGAAACATCCCTAAATTTTGGTATGTATAGATTAGTGGTATATTAATTAAATACATCCCTATCTATATACTAAAAGTTTATGTGGTTCTATAACTGATGTAACTAGGAGTGAAAACACTGAAAATGTGTTCCACACCTGACTCAGGGTAACCTGACACATGACAACAGGTCTTAATACACACCTATTTGGACACTCTCAGAATATATTATTTGGTAAAGTCATAATCTCATTACGATCCATTATTAATGGAACAAACAAATCATATAAGAATATATGTTAGGAAATAGATATTGGATAACCTATACTGAAACCTTTGAGATCACAAGTTAGGATATACTTTTCCTTTAAGAGTTTATAATTTTATGTTTAATTTTTCATTTTTATATTTATTATCTAAGTATTCATGACCCCTAACTTCACTTTCCTTTTTTCTTATCTAAGGTCGGTAAATATAAGAACACATTCCAAAAATCAATGTGATATTGAATGTGATGATTTACGTAATGATATGCCAAATATGGTGGGAATGGGTTCTCAAAACCTTATAATTGTACTTGTTCAACTGGATCATGTTGTGAATAATAACTTGAATCATGTATAATTCCCTCCATTTCTCAAGAAAGTGAAATTATTTGACGAAACCTTTATTCTGCAAAGGCCTCTCATGTTTAGTGGATCTTCTAATCCAATTCTCATGAAATAGTTTATTAACTCCATTGAAAAGCTATTATATGCCCTCTAATGTTCAGAAGAAGATAAATTCATGTTAAAGGTATATCATTTTGATGGGGAAGTTAATCAGTGGTGTAAACGGATCATAAAAATGAAGTACAAGGTGGAAAATGATTCCAACGATTGGAAAGAATTCAAGAAACAAAATTCACTAAATATTTTCCGTCAACCCTCCATCTGAAGATGGAAAGAGAGTTCCTCGGACTTAAGGAGAAGGAGGATGAGTCTATTGGGTTATGAAGAAAACATTACCAGAGTTGAACAGTAAACCTCAAGCTATGTCAATAACACCAAAATAAAATTGGATTTCTTCTTTGGCATACAAAAGTTGATTCTATGAGAATCATTCGTAATATCGAGACTTTGACAGTTATGATGAGATTTTATGTTGGGCCCTCAATATTGAAATGGAGATCAGAGACTCTCAATGGACATGTGGGCCCGGTGAAAAAAAGGGGGGGTATAATATGGGAGGATCTGCAAATAAATCCCATTATGGAAAGAGGAACAAGAATCCCATGTGTCAAAATTTTGGGAAGAATCATCCTAGGAACTATCCAAAGGGACCCAAAAAATGATTAAAATGTGCAATAATGGGAAATCGTGATATGTAATACTTATGGGTATGAATAATTCCACTAATGTGGAAGAATAAAGGAAGGATTAGATAAACAGTCAGCCTATAGTGCAGTGTATCAACTGCAAGGAACATGGGAATTTTCGAACCAATTCCCTAAGATGGGGGTTGTCAGAGACAATCAATGGAAACCTAAAATCTAACAAGTAAAGTCTTTTTCTATCTCGACTGCATATGTGGAGTTGGACAATGATTTGGTGGTCTATACTCTTGTTATTCATTCAAGAATAGAGAACATACTATTTTATTCTAGTTCTACACATTCTTTTATATCTTTCAAGTTAATTTGAACTATTTAAGCACCACCTTAAAATTTGGAGGTTGAGTTATATGTCAGAATAGGTAATGGTGAAATTATTGCATACAAAGTACATAAATCCTACATTATTAATTTTATGTGGACTAAATCTCCTATCAAATATTTTTATACTCCCTCTAGTGACGTTTAATGTTATATTGGGTATGTAATGGCTATCTTTAAAAAAATCCAACAAAATCTTATGGGAAAGGGGTATCACTCGTCATATCCCAAAGATTCCCCAAATTAATTACAAGTGAAAGGAGGAAGAAGAATATCCTTTAGAATCATAGTATCAACTATGGATATTACTACCTTATGATAAATCATATCTCGCTCAAATGATTGACACAAAGGATACGATCATGCTCTAAGATATTCCCATCATGAGGGATAACACTGATGTATTCCAAAGCTAATTTTTTGGTCTTCTGCTGAATCAAGAGGTTTGGTTCTCCATTAAACTTATTTTTGGATCTCTATCTATATCAGATTCACCATATAGAATTGCCACCATTGAGATAGAAGAACAAAAGAATCAGTTACAAGAGAATATGGACTAGGGTTTTATATTCTCAAGTGTATCACCATGGGGTGTGATAGTCCTCTTAATCAAGAAAATGTATGGAACAACGCACCTCTACATTGATTATCATGAGCCTAATAAATTCATGATATAGAACAAGTATACCCTTCCTTGGATATATGACTTTTTCGATCAGCTACAGGGGGATAGTTATTTCTCTAAGGTGGAACTTCGGTAGAGATATCACTAATTAAAGATGGGGAAGGAAGATATTCCCAAGACTACCTTTTGAATGTGGATTGGATACTATGAGTTCATATTGATTAATTTTCGACTCACTAATTATCTGACAATATTCATTGACTTAATTAATAGATTCTTTATGGATTACCTTGACAAATTATTGGTAGTCTTTATCAATGATATTATGATATACTATAAGAGAAAGGAGGAACATGAGGATGATTTGAATACTATTTTGAAGACATTTTGAATAAAGAATCTATATAAAAAGTAAAGAAAATTTGCCTTCTATATAGAGGATGTATCATTCTTGGGGCATCTTAAAACCAAAAAAAAGAATAGTTTGGGACCCTTCCACGATAAAGGAAATAAATGAGTGGCCCCATCTAACATCTGTAACAGAGATCCGTAGCCTTTCTGGTCTAGTTGGGTATTACCAGAAAATTATCAATAACTTTTCATGATTTTCAAACCCAATTACCAAGTTGACATTAAAATGAGTGATGTTTTTCGGAACTGAATAATGTTCATAAATCATTAAAGACTCAAATGCTACTTATCACTACCACAATACTCACACACCTGAATAGTGGAGAAATCTTTTAAGAGTAAATCATTGCTTAAAAGAAAGGATTACGATGTTTGATGATGAAAAATTCTAAATTGATAGCCTACACCTCAAAGAAGTTTAAAATTCATGAATAAACATTCCCATGCACAATCTAGATTTGAGAGCTATGATCATTGCATTGAAAATATGGTGGAATTATCTCTATGGGGAGATGTATGAGATATATATTTATCACAAGAGTCTCAAATATATATTCTCACAAAATCAGAAAAATATGATCCATATTATATGGTTATAAATTTTCATGTATTTCAGCCGTTCAATCGACTAAATTCATAGTAAAGAAAATAAGGATGCATATGATCTTAGTAGAAAGTGTTTGATCGGGTTATACCAAATATACACAAGAGGGGGTGACTTGTGTCTTTTAAAATTTCATTGTGAGATTTTTATCAGTCCTTTTATCTTTATCAGAAATATTAAGACATATAAAATAAATAGAAAAGGACACATGGTCTATAGTGGTTCGGGGAACAAAAGTCCCCTAGTCCACTCCACCAACGCTCTACTGCACAAACATTGTGATTTTTACTATCTCGTCCTCTTATCAATAGACTGTTCCACAACTGAGTGCAGGCAGTTTACACCTTTACATGTTTAAGGATAAACATAGCCATCTGGATCGTACACAGAACAAAATACACGATTTTGAATGATAATCTGGTTACTCAAAGTAAAAGCATATTTGTTCATTGAAATAATTTCTAGTTGTTCTTCACAATTGAAACAACAATCAATTGATAGTAAAATGATCATTGTATTCAAAAATAATGTTCTTTATGTAGAATTAGTTTTGAGCCAATAAAGTTTATGTATATCACAAAATAAATTCAGCAACTTCAAGAATAGTAGATGCACAAAATATATTCGATCTAGAATCGGTGAATCTTCAATCATGTTTCTTATTCATCAGAAAACAAAACATTTTCATTCTTCGTAACAATATATATGTAGGTCTCAATTTTCACTATAAATTGTAGAAGTGAAAAACTCTAGAGCATGATATATATTTTCGATGATTAGCCTCTATACTTTTAATAAAAAATAATACAGGTTAATATAGAATAAAGACGAGCATTATCCTTTATAAATTTATATCCACAAAAGTGGCCTTCAAACTCGAAATATTCAAATGTTTGAATAAGATAGCAGTTATACAATTCTTGAATATTAGCCTTGAAAATATCCTCTTAAATCGATCCTTTGAATCATTAGTAAACTACTTTGAATTTGTTAATGATATGATTTATATCTAGGCTTTTAATCTTTCTTGAAATCAGTTTATTAATCCACATAAAGATCGTTGCTTTATTAAAGTCATAATTTAAATATTTGATGCCAAATTTAGGGTTTAACTACATAACATACAATCTATGAACATAAGGTTCACAACATAAGGTTGATCTCAAAAGTATGTTTAATGATCCATAATTTTCTCAACTTCCAAAACTAAGGTTGATAATTCACACAAGTAAGTTTGATGAACTCTACTTTTCTCTTCAACTCTCAACCGTATGGTTGACCACAAAAGTACGGTAGATGAACCATAATTTTAAGAAACAAAATTAACATTCCATACTCACATAATGATCTTTTTCCATAATTTTCCAATTTCCAAAATTTATGGTTCCTTCCAAACGTAGGGTTATTTCCAAAAGTAAGGTTCCTTCCAAAAGTAAGATTCCTTCCAAACGTATGGTTCCTTCATTCATACTTTTCTGATGACGTATGCTTCTTTAACCATACATTTCTGAAAACCTGTAAATTAAACGACATATTCCATCATTATGATATGCTCTTCAATGTATGGTTTGAACAATGTTTCTAGAACATGCATAAAATGATTTCCAAATACATTGAAAAATATTCCACGTGAATTAAATTCTTTAATATTATCTCAAATTAAAGAAATAAATAATATTAACATCCTAATATATACTCAATGTAAAATTATTTGAATAAAAAATAATGATATTTTTGAGCATCATAATCATCATAAATAGATAGAGTATTGTTCTCAATAATACCCCCCATATAATATTATGTACTGTTGAAAAAAACACTTGTTCAACAATCTCCCCCTTTTTGATGATCAAAAATCACATAAAATATCCAATGAAATTTACATAAAAAATTAATTAAATGTAGTTTATAATTTTCCAAAGATAAAAAAATCTCACCCATTAAATATTTACTTGTTTACAGTAAAAAAAAGTGTTCATAATTTCTCCCCAAAATAACATCTTAAAATTATAAATAATTTGTCCCATTATTAAAAAGATATAATAGATTAAAATATAATTTTAATTTTCCTTTTTTGTGAAATAAATTAAAGTTATTTTTTAATTACTTTAAAAAAATCTATTTTTATCTAAATTTTCCCGCTTTGGTGATATAAAAAAATGATTAAATAAGATATAACACATTTTAATGTAGCTCTGAACAAAGAAAATGCTATTATTAAGTATTTATGAATATTTGAATCTTGATTATGGGAATTTCTACAATAGAGGCTAAAACAGATAGATAACACAAAAATATTAAATAAAAAACAACATTGAAAATATTTTAAAAATATAGTAACTACAACAACAGGAAACATGTTTGGGTTATGGGTAGCTTTCATATCCTCTGAACTATAGTCGTGATATACACTAACTGAGTTCTTAATTTTCTCATAATTCCATATCCCAACTGAGTTAGGAGATCTCTGATTTCTTAATCCTGATGAAGATATTCAATCATATTGTCCTTGAAAAACTAATGAATCCTCTCTTTCTTGTCCATAAACAGTGTTAACTTGTCAGTGAACTGATTCAGAAATGTTCTAATACCTGGTTCACAGGATGTCAATTGTTCTACCAGAAACATATAATTCTCTTATAATACTTTCAAAGGATTACTATTTCATTGAAGGTTCCTCAATCTATCATTCATATTCTCCATAACTGTTTTAATGGCCTGAAATATTCGGATCAGATCAGTTGATGTACTTTATGCACTGAATTTAGTATTTCTGATAGATGCAAATTGTTTCTCCATGAAATTTTTAAACTCTGGAAACTCTGTATTCATCACCATTTCTGATTTTAGATTTTCAACTTTAGCCATAATTTCCTTCTGGAAATTTTATACTTCTTTCTTAGAAATAGAACTCACATTCAGGTTCAGAAACTTCTGCCTCTCCTTTTCTAATACATTTCCTAATGATATATTTTTACCATTAACTTTATTAAACTTTTTGATCAAATACTCCACATGATCATTATATGAATCAGAGGCACCCTATGCTTGATTCTCTTTTTTAGCGTCATTGTAATGTAACAGAACTAAGGGAATGTGATCAGCATCATATTTCTCTACATCCTCTCTATGTACTGTTTTTTTCATATATTTTTCCTTAGACTCGTTCATTAACTCATCCACATAAAAATATTCATTTAATAAATTAGTATGAATCTCATAAGGGTTCTCTTCTAGATCAATATGAACTTGTTCTTTCTCCTCCTGATAATCTTTTTCAATGATCTCTTCTAAAATAGGCTCCTCCAAAACTCATTCCTCTTGATCAATTTCCATTTGAAGATTAGTAATAAGTGTAACATCTACCCCTACTTATAGTTCTGCATCTATTTCTACCTAAGGAATATTTTCATGTTATACTGGAGGAGTCACCTCAAGCTGAGAAACTGTTTATTGTGAAATGTCATGTACTACAGATTCTATAATAAATTTGTATCTTAGAAGCAGTTCAATTTCATTCGCATTTGTTTGAGTAGGTTCCACTCCAACATGATCCACTCAATACCTTATTATTTTAAGTCCTTATTGACACTCCTCATCTGCAGGTGTATCAACTGTTTCAAATTTGATTCTCCTGGGAACTCCACCTACTCTCGATTTATCTTATCCTTCTTTTGACATTGCATGTTGTGCTTAACCTCTCTCTTAATATCTCTCTTCTCTTAAAAGTATAATTTTTCCTTTTATTTGGATCCATAAATAACAAATCATTCTCAATGTTCCTGCACTAGTCATGTTGTTGTGGTGGCATCTCACTCGATCATCCACCAGCCTTATCCTATCATTCTTGATCAAAGTCTTTGAGATGAATCTTTCAAAGGGATAGAAGTTCATTCTCGCTTTTGTTTGGTAGAAATAACTGAGATATCTCACCATATATCACGTAAAGTTAAACTTGATATCACTCATTAGGAGATACATGATATATATATTATGGTTTAAAATTTTCTCCATTTCTAACATACGAGGTGCAATCCATGTTCACACAAACGTAACTAAAATCTTTTTATCTGACTCCAGATCATTCAATAGAATCTTCCTTTCATTCATTGATAAAAAAAGATATTATATATTATAACATATTTACACTATCATCTATATTCTTCAAATCAATGTAAAATACTCCCTCATGAGGGTAGTTAAGAAGTCGAGCAATTTCCACCGAGGAAATTGAGAAGTCTCTGCCCTTGATCTTTGCTATCATAGTATCTTCCTCCATTCCCAGGCTAAAATAAATAGATTTAAAGAACTAGAGAAGTTCTAACTCAAATAGAAACTCTTTATTCTCTCAAATAAATGTTTGTTCCAGGTTCTGAAAAGCTAGGGATTGTCGTAGCACCCAATATGCCTGATATAGCCATTCTAAACCAATTACCATTCCTTCCTGAGTTTTCCTTCCTGTCATGAGAAGATTCTTAGCAGTGCTGGTATCTAGATCATTGATCCTCTTAGTATTTTCCATTTCCTATGATGATCTCTCAAAATTCGAAAGGATTGGGTTTAGACGGTTCAGGTTTTGCCAGAGAGTATTGTTAAAAGGATATCGATGTTTTGAATGGTTTGGAGAAAATGATCGGGTTTGGAATGGGAAACAGTTTCTAACATCCATTACTCCCATTTCATTATGTACATAGTAATTATTTCAAATTAAAAATTAAACACTTACATGTAAAATGTTTATATCATAACTAACAATGTTTTTAAATTATGAAATTAATAAATAAAATAAGAAAACATCATTCAAAAATAAATAATCCGACATCCCCCTTAATAAAATTAAACCTTGCAGTGGGAAGTGGTTTTGTAAAAATATCAGCTAATTGAATTTCAGTGCTTACAAACTCTATAAATATAACCTTTTCAAATATGTTCTCTTATAATGTGATGTTAGATATCAATATGCATAGAACTAGAAGGATTAATTGGATTTTTGGAAAAAATTACAGCACTTTTATTATCACATAAAATAGGTGTATTATTAAAAATTTCCCAAAGTCAATAAGAGTGTTTTTTCATCCACAAAACTTATCCACATTAACTTCTTACATATACATATTCTACCTTGACTATTGATAGGGCGACAGATTGATGTTTCTTACTAGAACATGACACTAACGATTTTTAAAAAAATGGACAAGTCCATGAGGTGATTTTTCTATCTAATCTACAACATCCAAAGTATACATCTGAATATGAAATTAAATTAAAATAAAAATATTTGGTTTTGGAAGAGATTGCAAAAAAAATTCCCTTTAAATATCTAAAAATTATTTGATAGCACTTAAGGGAGATTCTTTTAGATTAGAATGAAATCTAGCATAAAGACATACTAAATACACTGTATCTGGCCTGCTTGCAATAAGATATAAAAAACTACCAATCATACCACTATATATCTTGTTGTCAACGTATTTCCCAATTTCATCCAAATAAAGTTTTATATTAGTACACATAATAGTTGAATATGCCTTGTTGTTATCAAATCCAGATGTCTATAGTAAATCAATAATTTTTTTTCATTGATTTAAAACATTTCCAAAATTTTTTTGATACATTTTATGTCCTAAAATGAAATTTAATTCTCCCATCATGCGCATTTCAAATTCCTTATGCATTAAATTTTAAAAATCATGACAATTTTTTTAATTTTTTGACCCAAAAATTACATCATCAAAGTAAATTTGACCCAATAAAACATTAGAATCTTTATTTTTCTTAAAAAGGTGTTGGAACTGCCATTCCAATAGTCAAATAATTTTTTAAAAGAAAAGATCTTAATATTTCATACCAAGCTCTAGGTGCTTTCTTAAGACCATAATGTTCTTTAGTATGTTTAAAAACAGAATCTGGTTTTTGAAAATTTTCCAAATGAGGTGGTTTCTCAACATAAACTAACCACATTAAATAACCATTTAAAAATGTAGACATAATATCCATTTGAAATAATTTAAAGTTCATATGAGATGCATAGGCTAAAAGGATCCTAATGGATTCTAATATTGATACATGTGAAAAGGTCTCATCTTAGTGACTGGCTAATTACTGATTACAACCCATAGCTACTAGTCTTTATTTTTTTCTAGTTATTTTTCCTTGATTATTATTTTTATGACCCATTTGGTTCACATAACTAGATTGTTATAAGGACTTTCAACTAAATTCAAGAATTCATTTCTCTTGAACTTGTTTAGTTCTCTTGCATTTCATTCATCCAACTTCATTAACTAAGGGTTATTCTAATGTATTTGGTTATAATTGGGATATAGAGGTAGATAACTAAACAAGATTTTCTACATTTCCTCTGGTTTTTATTCCTGTTTTTATGTATCCTATAACAGTTTATAAAGGGTGATTATTTAAGATTCTAAACTTTCTAGGTAGTAAACTATTCGATTCTTCAATGTCATTTCCTTATGAACTGGACTAAATTTCATTTATATATTTTTCAAAATCAAATTTCATGTTTTCATGTCTCATGATATCATTAGAGTCAGATTCATAAATTTGGTGTTTACTTTTCTAAAACGGACCAGATTCATCAAATTTTAAATGAATAGATTCTTCAACAATCCTTGAATTTTTTTTAAAAACTCAATAAGACATTGAAGTAGCATAATATCCTAAGAAAATGCCTTCATCATATTTTGGATTAGAATTTCTAGGACAGTCTTTGGTGTTTAAGGTGTAAACCTTTTATCCAAAATCATTAAAGTAATTTAATTTAGGTTTTCTGTTATTCCAGAGTTCATAGAGTTTATTTTTGAAAAACAGTCTAATTAAAACTCTATTAATAATATAATAGGTTGTGCTTGTAGCTTATTCCAAGAAATAGGTAAGAATATTGTATTCATTTAGCATAGTCTTAGACATTTCATTAATAGTCCTACTTATTCTTTCAACAATTCCATTTTTTAGAGGTGTTCTTAGTGTAGAGAAGGTCTGTTTAATATCCATATTTGAGCCAAAGGAATTAAATTCCAGATTCTCAAATTCTACACCATGATCACATCTTAATGGAATTATTTTCAAACCATATTCATTTTTAACAGCATTGTAAAAAAAATTAAAAGTTTTAAAAGTTTCATTTCTATATTTTATTAAACAAATCCAAGTAAATATAGAATAGTCATCAACTAAAACATATACATATAATTTAACAGCTAAGCATTCTACTCTTGAAGGACCAAACATATACATATAGATAATTTCTAGAGTTTTAGATGTAGAAACTTTGTTATCATATTTGAAGGATGATTTATGTTGCATTCCAAGTTGACATGCATCACAGAATCTATCAGTTTCAAATTTGATATTAAGAAAATTAGAAAGTATCTGTTACTTAGACAACATATTTAATGTTTAAATATTTCAATGTACAATTATTTATGCCAGATCCATCATTCATTTATCTTAGAAGATAAGTAGATGACTTTTTGTTTACATAGGGAAATTAATTCCAAGTTATAAATATTATCAGTTCTCGGTTCTCTAAATATAATAAATTTATCTTTGAAAATAGAACAACAATTGTTAGAAAAATCTACAGCATAACCATCATCACAGAGTTAAGAGATACTTATCAGGTTGAGTTTCAATCATTGTACATAGAGTACTTTATTGATTGAGATAGAAATAAGATCTCTAACTATTCTAATGCCAATAATCATGACTTTGGCATTGTCACCAAATGTGATTAGAGCTCCATCCATTTGAGTTAGAGTTCTGAAATTTGATGAGTTTCCACTCATATTCCTGGAGCAGCCACTGTCAATGTACCATATTTCAGTTTGGATTCCATGACCTACTTCCTACAATTTCATTTAAACAAGGATTTTTTGGCACCCATATTCTATTTGGTCTTGTATTGTTAGCTATCAAAGACCTGAGAATCCAGACTTGATTTTTTTTATATAATCAATAGAATCATATTTTCTACTTGCATCAAAGGCTTTCTTAATCTCGCTTATTTGTGGTTTCCTTAAATAACAGTTTTATGATATGTGTCCTCTTACTCCCCAAAAATTACAGATTATTTTTCTATAACTAGGAAAAAAATTATTTTTAAATAGTTTATTTTTTTAACCTTTTCTGTATATTCCATATCATTTCTTTTTTAATCACATTTTTTCAAGTATATCATTTAGCGTATTTTCTCCTATTTTAAAAATAAGAGCCGCACCTTTGTATGTTTCTACTTCTATTTAAATTGTATTTATTTTAGACTCATGATCTATATGGTTTATGTTAATTAATTTATACTTTTCTAGTAATTATTAATGTGTATTTAGTAGAGTATCTCTCTATCCTAAAACAAAACTATTAATATTATTTAAATATTTGTGTTCCTTGAATAAAGAATCATATTTTTTTTCAATCATATTGCAGTATGTTGAAATTTTATCATTTTACCATCTTGAAATAGAGTCAGATGAGTAATAAGATTGTACCTCGTCAGTTTATGCGATAAATCACATATTAAATTTAAGGTTCAATTCCACTTTTTATGAATCAGACTCTGATGAGATGTTGTAGCCTTCCTATACACTCCAAGTAGCTTTCATTTCCTTATTCTCTTTTTTATCATTTTCATTTCTCTGATAGAATTTGTTATTCTTGTGTTCCTTTAATTGTTGATAATCAGGTCTGATATGACCATGTTTCTTTCACTCATAACATCTGAATTCATTCTCATCCTTTTAAAAATACTTTCCAAAACCTTTTTTCTTTTGAAAAAACTTACTGAATTTTTTGACGATCTGAGCCAGTTCCACATCAGAATTAGATGAATTGGAACTTTCTGATTTCACCATTATTTCCTTTTTTCTCAACTGTCTGATTTTTCTTTGAGATGAAACCTTTAAGGCAATTTATTCTCTCTTGATTAGAAGATTATTCTAGCTTTCTTTATCCAACATCTCAGCATCATATATCAGTTGAGTTCAAATTAACTCTCTCATTGTTAAATCTTTTACAGGTGAAGATTGTCTGATAGTAGTAGAAATTCCATTCTATCTTGGTGGTAGTACTCTTAGTAGGTTCAAAGCCTGATCAGCTTGTTTAATCGGATCTCCCAAAACATTGATGTTGTTGGAAATCTCTATCAACCTTCCATTAATCTGGGTGTTGATTTCTCCACCAAACATCTTGAATGTAACAAATTTTAGTTTAGTATAAGAATTCCTCATCTATCTGACAATGTCAGTACCTTTATAAGCCACTGCAATAGTATTTCACATTTCATATGTTGTCAGGCACTGAGATACTCTGTTGAATTCATCTGGTCCAAGACCACAGATGATAGCAATAATGAATTTTGATTTTATGTCATGATCTGCTTTTGAATTGGCACTACATGTTTCAGGTTTCTCTGGAATCACATAAGGAGTTAGAGTTTTCAAGTATACTCTATATAAAAGGTTCTTTAACTAAATGATCATCCTTGATTTCCAGCATCATTAATTTGCACCATTGAAGTAGGGATCTCGTACCATTGACATGACCTCTCGTGTATCAGCCATTGTGTGATGTATAATCCAAAAACATTTATCTTGTTATAGATTTTGAAAAATCACATCCTCAGATATTAATTGTTGGATCAGGTTATACCAAATATACACAAGAGGAGGGTGAATTGTGTCTTTTATAATTTATTCAGGAGATCTTGATCAGTCCTTTTAACATTATCAGAAATATTATGAGTCATAAAGTAAATAGTAAAGGACACATGAAGTATATTGGTTCTGGGAAAATAATTCCCCTAGTCCACTCCAAAAAAGGTCTACTCCACGAGCTTGGTGATTTTCACTATCTAGTCCTTATATCAATAGATTGTTCCACAACTGAGTATAGGCAGTTGGCACCATTAGAAGTTTAAGGCTAAACAGAGCCTTCTGGTTCATACACATAACCAAATACACAGCTTAGTATGAGAAGCTGGTTACTCAAAGTAAAAGTGTATTTGTTCTTTGAAATACTCTCTAGTTTTTCATCACAATTACAATAGAATGCAATTGACAGTTGAATGATCGTTGTCTTCAAAAAATAGGTACCTTAGGTAGAATTTGTTCTCAGCTGATCTAGTTGTAGTAGATCTTGAAATAAATTCAGCAACTTCAACAATAGTATATCCACAAAAGATATTCGAACTACAATCGATGAATCATCAATCTTGTTTTTCTTCATCATAAATTAAATCATTGTCATTCTTCATAACAGGAAATCTATAAGTCTTGATTTTCTCTGTAAATTGTAGTAGTGAAAAACTCAATAGCTTTATATATATTTTCAATTATTCACCTCTATATCTGTAATACAAGAAAATACATGTATATATAGAATAAACACAAGAATTCTCCTTTGTAAATTTAAATCCAAAAAAGTCTCATTCTTGACACGCAATATTCAAAATTATGAATAACAGAGAATTTATAACATTCCTTAATATTCTCCATGATAAGATCCTCTTAAATCAATCCATTTAATCATTAGTAAATGGATTTTAATTCATCAATGAAATTCTTTATATTTAGGATATTAATCTGGCTTTAAATCATCCTAATAATCCTCTTAAAGCCCGTTATTTTATTAAAGTTGTAATTTAAATATATTTACGCCAAATGTAGGGTTAGACAACATAAAATACAATATCTGAACATAGGGTTCACAATGTAAGGTTCATCTCAAACGTAAGGTTAATGATTCATATTTTTCTCATCTTCCAAACGTAAGTTTGTTCATTCAAAAAAGTAAGTTTGATGAACTATACATTTCTCTTTAACTCTAAAATATATTTTTGTTCACAAATTTATGGTTGATGAACTATAATATTAAGAAAAAAGCTTAAAATTTCATACTCACATAGTAATATTCTTCCATACATTGTTGATTTCCCAAACATAATGTTCCTTCCAAACCAAGGGTCCATTCCAAAAGCATGGTTCCTTCAAAAATTACGGTTCATTCCAAAAGTAAGGTTCTTTATTTCATACTTTTATGATAATGTATGGTTTCTTAACCTTACATTTTTGCTAACCAGTATAGTAAACTATGTATTCCACCCTTACTCCGTCCTGTTCAATATAGGGTATAAACAATGTTTCCAGAACACACTAAAAACTATTTCCTAATACTTTTCAAGATATTCCATGTGAATTAAATGCTTTAATATTATATCAAAATATAGAAATAAATATTATTAATTACCTGAAATATATTCAAAGTAAAATTATTAGAATAACAAATAAGGATACTTGTGAGCTTCAAAATCATTATAAAGAGATAGAGTATTGTTCTCAAAAATCACCCACATATAAAATAAAGTATTTTTGAAAACAACACTTGATCAATAGAAATGATTATTAAACTTTATCGATGATTAGAATTGATAAGGATCAATTCTTATTAAACATACAAAGTATAGACATGGGAATAATTTTGGTAGGAACATCATCAATACTTTCTCAAATGATTTATCAACAATACCATGGGGAGAAAAAAAGGATTCCCAAATAAATGATGTGGAAATTCATAAAAGGGTAGAAGATATCCAAAATGGAAAATCCTCACATTTCAATATTGGTGAGGTTAGAGTCCTACAATTTGGGTCACGAATATGTGTACCATCCAATCTAGGGATAAAAAATATCTTATTAATGATGCATATAACTCAACATTCTCTATTCACATAGGGATCACAAAGATGTATCTAGATCTCTGGGAGAAATTTTTGTAGGAAATATGAAAAAGGAAATCACTAAATATACATCAATGTACCTGGTATGTTGTAAGTGAAGGATAAAAGGAAAAGGTATAAAGGGTTGATTCAACCATTACCCATACCATTATGTAAATTGGAAAACATCACCATAGATTTCTTCACTGTACTTCCAAAAAATCCAAAAGAAATAATACTATATGGGATATTTTGGATCGTCTTAAAACTGACTCCCTTTATCGTAATTCGAGAGGAATTCCCACTACATCAATTTTCATGGATATATATCAATGTGTATTTAGGGTACATGGACTACCACTATCTATTGTATCTGATCGAGATATGAGATTCACCTCAATGTTCTGGAAAAGTATCCAACATTCTCTAAGAACCGATCTAAACTTCAATACACCTTATCATCCTCAAACCAATGGCCAATTTGAGTGGACTATTTAGACACTAGAATACATGTTTAGAGTAGGTTATATAGACTTCAAAGATGTATGGTACAAATATCTTCCATTGGTTTAATTCACCTATAACAATATTTCCCACACAAGAATCCAAATGGATTTATATGAATACCCTTATTGGAAAATGTGTAGAATACCCACATGTTGGGAAGAAGTCAGTGAATATAAGATTATAATACATTAAATGGTCAAATAATTGGTGTAGAATGTGAAACCCATTTAGTAGCATATCAAGGAATATCAATGTCAACAAAAGATCTATGCAGACAATAGTCGATGGGTCCTAGAGTTTAAGGTTGATGAAATGGTATTCCTCCTCATATCTCTAAGGAATAGGATCATGAGATTTGGGAGGAAAGGGAAGCTAAGTCATATGTACATAAGCCCCTTTGAGATTCTTAATCAAGTCTGAGTTGTAGCCTATTGACTAGCACTTTCACCAACCATGTCTCAAGTACACACTGTATTCCGTGTATCTCTACTAAGTAAGTAAATAACAAATCCTTCACATGTATTTACTTTAGAGGTGGTATAGTTAGAGAATGATCTTTCTAACAAGGAGTATCCATTGAAGATCTTGGATAATCTAGATAAATTTCTATGCAAAAATATTTCTCACCTGGAAAAATTACTATGGATAAACAACATGTATGAAGAGTCAAAATGGAAAAAAGGAGGAGCCAATGAAGGAAAAGTAACCACACCTATTTTACCCTTAGTTTTTAAAATGAAATTTCAAGGGATAAATATCATATAGGGGAAGAATATAATGACTCAATATTTTATCTATAGAAATTTCTTTCTTATAATTATTTCATATGGTATAACAGATAGGGAACACACTATATTTTTTATAATTGATGAATGAAAGAAATAAAAAGCATTTATAGAAGTTAAGGAACCTATAACAATGAAATGGTAACATGACCATTGGAATAGTAATATGAACCTTGAGAATAGTAAATCTTCCAATTAGACAGTAACCACAACAATTATAGTATAAATAAAATTTATCCATCTTATATGTGACAATATGATATAATTATATCACAATATAAGTAAACAAATATTTTAAAAAGTATTAATTAAGTTTTGGTATTTTTATAAGTCATAATTATCACATTACAATTTATTATTAATTTAATAATTTAAAAGAAAATTTATTTCCATTAAATGTATTCATAAATCTATATTTTTATGAATTTATATTTTGAGTTAATTTTATGAGACTTAGTTAATTTTTCAAAGTGTTAGAAAAGTACTTTTAATTTTAAAATAAGTTTTTTTGAGTAAAATATGTTTTTAATTATAAATTAAAATTATCATATTTGAAAACATATTTTCATAAAACGTTGTTCATTTTTGAATTATACACATTGAAAAATGTTTAGGGTGTATTTTTTGGATTTTCCTGAAATATTTGAATTTTTTTGAATAGTGAAATACAATAATGTATTGTGTAAGTAGATAAAAGAAGTTTTGAGTCATTCTTGAGTCATGGATGATGTAAGTGTCCACTGGTTGGAACTCACATGATCTTATTACTATATTTAGTCTCAATAGTAATCTCAATTTCTTATATTTAGAAAAATAATAAAATATTGAGTAAAATAATGAGAAAACACCCCTCTCCTCAACAATTAATATCACCACTCACCACCTCTTATCCTCACACCACTCAATCCTTGATTCTTGTCTATTATATACCCAACACACTTCCCAAATCACTCCCCCAAATCCATGATATTTTGGTCATAAAAATATAACCAAACCAATCCTCTAAGGGGGTTCTCCTGAAGAGGGAATCAAGAGGTAAAACCCTCTTTCATTTAAATTCAATTTCATTTTCAAGTTCCTTTATTTTCTTATATTACACTCACATAACCTGGTATAAGTGGAATGAAAACTCCATAAACTTTCATATACTATAATTTTATCTTGTTTAAGTAATAATTCTTCCTCAAATCTAATCTCCATGGTCTTCTATTTTAGAAATGAAAACATCGTTCATGTGGTGCCGATCTATCACCGTCATGGATGGAATTCTTTAATCTTTCAATTATACCTTCAAGGATGATCATGAAATCATTTTTATGGTTGAAAAATATTATAATATATGTATTATATCTTATATAATGTTCAAGAATCATTTTGACACATAATATTAATTTATAAAAAAAAATCATTGTGATCAAAAAACATGAAAGTAGAAGGGGTGTGAACACAAATGGGGTGAAATGGATTTAGGGATTCCCCCATCATTTTCATACCTTAAATTTTCTCTAATTGGCCCTCACATCTTCTATTCTATTTTCCTTGGGATGTTGCTGTGTAGTGGCCTTATGCGGTGATGTGGTTCGTTAGTGTGGGATCAGATATGGTGGTGTGGGGTGTTCATTCTTTCATGGCGGGGAGATCTTCTGTAGAGAATGGAGGATTCTCTATCAGTAGTGAATAGGATTGTGTGGGCTCAGATATTGCGTCACGAGGCTCAAGCTTCTGGGCGGGGTGTGATCTTCCACGTAGAAGCCTCATGGTGGTGGCGAGGTTCATTTGTGGCTTGGATCTAGCTACACGGCAGGGTGCATTCTTTCATGGAGAGGTCTCATGTAGGTGGCATGGTTTGTTCGTCGATCGGTTATAGCGGTGTGGTGGGGTGAGATCTTCTATGATGAAGTCTTAGGGTGGTGGTGGTTAATCTATGGCTCGTATCTGGTGGTGCGTGGTGGTCATGCTTCTGTGGTGATTGGTGGTTGTGCTTCCACGGTATAGTGTTGCCAGTTCTTCCACAGTGAAGGAGTCAAGATCCATATATTCCAGGATTATGGTTGTCATTCTGGTCTGTTGCATTGTGATTTGGTAGGTTGTGTGCTTTGGGTGGTTTTTTTCTCCCCGAAAGTGGTTTTGATGGTGGCGATGTGATTTGAGGTGCAATCAGATGTCAACATTGCTGGAATGGCCTTATTTTCATCCCTCATGGGTTCCTATCAATTCCCATGTGCTTACTCATTTTGGCATGCAGTGCAGTTTCCTCTATGACTCAGATCTGGTTGGATTAATGCCCATAGTGGTTCTTCTAGTCCAGATCAACGTGGTCACTATATTCATAGATTATCCTTTTGTATGGTTGTTGGATCTTCTAGCCCTGGGAGGCATTGTCTTGGATTCTCGCATCTTGGAGTGTATGGATTCTTTGGGTTGCTTCTCTGTATCTGTGGTTTTTTAGGGAACGTCATGGATTCATTGCAGTGAGCCTACCTTCCAGTGGTGGTTCCAAAATCTAAGGTAAATATTATTTTGTTGATGATTTTCAGAAAGATGAATTTTTTGTCATGGTGAATGTTTTTGTGGTGGTTCTCTACTATATGTTCTATGATGTTGCAACATCTGGCCTGAATATCAGGGCCTATGAAACTGGACCTTATTCAAGGGGCTCTTCAGATGAGGTTTCGTGCATGAAGTTTTCACCAAATATTTTATTAATATTTTGAGGTTTGAGAGGGTATGTATTTTTTCATCGGTTCTAGGCCTGTGCAGATCTGCATGGGACAGCTTACTAAGTAGCGCAGAGAAGGTGGAAGATGGAGTTTAAGTATTTTTATGTTGGGGATGAGATTTCCTTTGTTGTCTTGATCTAGTTTTTGATGGATTGTAAAATTTTGGGGGATAGTTTATTTCTTTATATCCTTTATGTCATTTTGGGTTCCCCCTCACCCATTAAAAGGGGGTTTGTTATATAATAAAAAAATAAAATAAATTTTACAAAAAAAAGTAGTCTAAATGATTATCATTAATGATTTATCTAATAAATCATCCTCAATTATAGAAAAAATGGTATTTTAAATTTATATAAGTTCATTAATAACATATGAGTTCAGTTCTGGAAAACTATCCTCATTCCACATGATTTTCAATACCCATATATAAGTAAACCGATCATAAAAACAAAGGAAACTAACACTCTCGAACGATGAAATTGAATTTCATAACCCATAAAAAATAACATAAATGAACTTAATAAAATTTTACTAAGTCATAAATATGTATAAAAGATTATGAATACATTAATGTATTTAATTTTATAATTTAGGACATTAGGATCAAGTGAAGAATCATTTTAGACATTAGGTAAGGGATTCTACTCAAAACCACATTATTCTACCAGGTAACTCTTTCAATCTTTTTACAAAAATAAAATAATATTTTCTTTTCTTCTTAAATCATCTAATTTTTCTTTATATGTTCCAAAATCTGATATAAGGATCCATTCATCCTTCTTTTTTGTGGATATACATGTTTTTAAAAGTTTTCTTACTTAATTCTTCTTGATAAGAAATCTTAATTTAAGGGAACTTCTGAATTCTTGCCGATTTTCATATGCACTCTATAATATATTTTAATCAATGATTATTTTTCAAAAATCACACTTTTATCATTAAAAACTACCTTGGATCAATTATGTTTTTATACAAACAATTATACCTTTTCTATTTTAATGAATCTTGAAAGTTTTCCCTCAAACCGTACTGAAACATTTTATTTATAAAGTTTCTTAAACAGTATTTTCACTTATTTTTGACATCAAATATCATGATATATTCTTATATTACTTTAATAATATCCATTAATGATTTAGTTCTTCTCTTTTATGGAAAATATTTTGATATGCCCATTTTTTATGATTTTTACATGATTATAATACCCAATTCATTTCATGGGTAACCCTTATGTTTTTGATTTAGTTCTTAGGTTTGGTTAATTATTTGTAAAATATATTCAGGAGCATTTTATGATGGGTGTTCCAAAATAGTAATCCAATTAATTGGGTAATGTATTGTCTCATGAGACGTTATATGCAACAGTCTTAGTGGTTAGCCTTGACTTGTGCTCCTCTATGTGCAACGCGGCTTGACTGATGATCCTCTATGTGACACAAGAATTGACTCATTCTATAGACATTTTTTATATTGTATCCAAATTACTATGAATCCATGATTTTTTGGTCCCATGTTATGATTCTTTATGTTTAATCATATTCCATTCCTTTTTATATCATTATTTTATACCTTATATACCATGTGTTTGGATTTATTTTAATGTTTATTCCCTTACATGAATTTTTACCTCATCGCTTTGTTCATGTTCTCTCAAGGTTATCCTATGAAAATTTACGGGATAAAATGAAGTTAGGATCTCGTAATGGATGATAAATAATGAAATTCTTTATTTAGTCCCATGTTTTCAGTTTTATGTACTTAGTCTTCCAAGAAACTGTATTTTTCATTCATTGGCTTGTAATTTGAGGTTTAATTGGCCCTAAAATCATGTAATGATATGTATAAAAGGATAGGTTCACTATATAGATGGATTTTTTTTGTCACAGTTAATCTTTAATCTCATATGTCAATGTGAGAAAAAAGAGGTAGCAATAGATTTGACAATCATGTCACAAAAGGTGTGGCCACGAGAAGTAGTTTGGGAATTACACACTGAGATGTCCTATGGATATGAAGATTAGGGCTAAATTTCTGAGGGAAACCTACAAAAGATATCATTCTATATGAGGAGTATATCATTCCCTTCTAAGAGGGAGAAGGATATCTTACTCTAGTAGAAAAAAGTGGTCATATAGAATGTCTGAGGCATGGAACCCCATTTTCATTTCATAGGGAGGGACTAAAATTTAAAGTCATGTGGTGAGGATGATAGAGATTGGAAATTTAACATCCTAGAGCTCAGATAAGGTTGAATTTCTCCATAAAACTTGGACATACTTAACTGATGTCCACACACACTTGGGGAATGGAATTCACCAGTAATGCGAGTATACAACGGGTTGGAGGAGTGTTTAGTTATGGGGTCCATGTTAGTGTAGCTATGCAAATAAGAAATTACTATTATCATACCTATGCGAAGAAGCATTAGGTAGAGTAACACAACAAGTAACACCACATTAGGGACCAAGAAATCATCACATACAAGCCTTTAGGGACACATGTAATAGGGACTCACTAATTAGGGGGCCTCACTGAGAGGTTCTTCATGAGTCTCTGGTGCATTGAGGAGATCAGGGAATTCATGATGATAGGATTTCTACAAAGAAAGGTGACCCTAGTTTAGAATATATTAATGGGTTGTAAATGTAGTTATTCATGAATTCATAATGATTTTTGAAGCCACAAGTACCTCATAGGGCATTCCTCCTTCACATAGGGATTCTAAAACATAGGATAATGTAAATAAAAACATGGGAAAAAGGTTAAACAATTACCTATTACCTTAGGGAATTAATTTTTCTCTATATATCATGGTACTCAAGGGATTCATGAAAAGGGATCTTGGAAGGTGAAAGATCCAGGTAACAGTGGTTATGAGGAGGGGTGAGATTAAAATATAAACAAAAGGGTCTCATGATGCTCATAGGAACTCTATGAAGAAAAGATGATCCTCTCAATGAGGTGTGGGTCTCATTAGACTCATAGGCCCCTTAGTCAACTTCATTTGTAGTAGTATCGAGGATCAATGAACTCGTGGAGCCATCCATAAATTCCTTCTGTGTTCGCGAGGACTAGGGAATAAATGAAATTTCTTCATGAGGCTAACACCTTTGTTGATATTTGGGCAGTTTAAGAATGTATTTTATCTCAATCTTCCATGACCTTATAAAACATATCTTGAGGTATATATTTCGTTGCCAAAAAATTACCCTCTATAAGAATGGGAGATGATAGGGAATGAAGGGTCAAATTCTAAGGGTATGTCACTAAATAAATGGTGGTCATAAAGGTAGCTCATGATGAAGGGTTCACAATGTTCATTGGGTGAAGGCCGTTGTGAGTATCAAGAGAATTTAGGCTACTAAAAATCTCATTTGGTCATCTCCTATAGATTGGGAAAGAGGGGCCTCTTATCTGTACAAGATCATTACTATCTATTGTCCATGAGCTCTGTTTCCATGATGTTATCTTCCCTGAGAATGAATATTCAAAAACTGTGTTCATATAACCATTTCTCTGCGAAAAATTCTTAGAAAACTAGGGTATCGTGATCCTCGGTTGCTCTGGGATATGTGTATAAGCCATTTCAACTCTCTGATTCGATACTCTGCGATCAATATTCATGAATGATCCTCATGAAAAATCTCATGAAAATTTAAAAAGTCTCAAAACTGATCGGCTTACAAGAAACTTATCATGATATTCTAGTGGATGATGCCCAAAGTGAAGATATAATGAATAATATCCTTATTGGGGAGTATGTTTCAAGCCATTCTGATCATGAGTCACTTCTAGAGATATTGAAAAAAGTGAATAAATACTACCCTCTTTGAAAGAGACTACCATTGTATGGATTCAGTTTGAGGGATAACATCTTCATCGCAGTGGAATGCAGGGATGAACTAGATTACTAGTTCATAGGCACCCCATTCTAGTACCAGTGATTTAGGGATACTGACGGCCAAACCTAGAAGGATCATTATCCTATCACCGTAGATTTCCTTTGCAACCATCTCAACATATATCAATGGGAGACCATTGAAGCCAGAGATATCTTCACTGTAATATCTTAAAATCATCAAGGCGGGGTTAGGGAACTTGATAAAAGGATAGACTAATGATTAGGACCTATTTCACGGAAGAAACATCACAAATTAATGGGCCTAGGCATACTGGGTATGTGGATCTTGTGTAGAATTATGATAAGAGATGAGGCGAGTAGGAATGTATAAAGTAACATGGACCTCCCAATTCCACATTTATCAACTGAAGGACATCATGCTTTAGTATATAAATAGATATTTATCGAGGACAGACACATTTCATTTCCATCATGGGGACGCCAACATCAGCCTCTTGGACTACCACAACATTTCTGGGATTCCCATTATAGGGGAAATGTATGACTAACTCATACCTATCAAGATTGTGTGGGATGATCCGTAGCAGATTCCACATCTGCTGTATATATTTCTAGATCAAATTTAAGGATCAAATAAAGACAATATTACGATAAGGGAAATCCACTTAATTGGTGGTTTGGTAATTTCCTAGACTTTATGGTAGAGAGGCCTTCTAAAGGGTATAAGGAACCCATGAAACTTCATATAAGGCTGTGTACCTTCCCAATAGGGGCTTAGTAAGGTAGGTAAGGTTCATATTGTCAAATCATTGTGGAAAAAATGTTAGTTGTGTAGGTATAGTATCAACACTGAGATTCAACCGGTAGTTAAGGTTTCTAAGTTTATATCAGTGCTTATTTGTGTGTGGATGCTGCTAGTGAGAGATTCACATATGGGCACACGGCTGAGCACATTCATCATGGCGGAAACGCTGTCAATAGGGATGTGTATCAACCTAGGAGTTCCAGTTCTAGAAAATTTTTATAAAGTAATTTGTATTATCAGTGAGTGGAATAATACACTATGCATGTACAGAATACTCCATTGCCTATATATCTAGGTGGTAGCATACATGGGGGGATATGAATAAATGAATTTCAATTCCCCTCCTGATATGAACTTTCAAAGGAAAATTATGAATGTTGTCGAAAGTTTCTCATTCAATATAGAGTTTTCAATGATGTTGAACATGATTTGGAGGGTACAAGAGTTCATCTTTAATCCATTTATTTTTCCAATTGGAGTTTTCACTGTTGACAATAAGGGAACTTAAGATCATCGGTCATATCTCATAGCCTTTTGAGGTGAAGTACTTGTGGTGTTGGTGTGTTGGGAACCAATCTATAAACCATACACCCTACACTAGTTCAGGAGGTAGTTTATATTTTTATAGAGACTAAGCAAGAATGTGTACCTGGGTGTACATCATAAATATCCATCATGTGTCATGAGGCTTCTTTGGATCATGTTCAAATGGGAATATGGGACCTTGAGGAATGAGATGCTTCCACCCACTGTCATTTATGGGATAATAATGAAGTATGCAAAGAGATGGGAGGCGGCCTTATAGAGGGAAATGATGAAACAATACACCATCTGAGTCGGTGATAGAGTATACCCTCTACCTTGTGGACAAGTTCAAACTGTGACCAGAGTATGTCATGGAATTAGGGTGGATTCACATCATTGTGGTAGAGTTGTAGTAGTAGATCCAACCATTTCAAGGCATGCAATGGCCATAAGTGGAAGAAGAGAAGAAGTAGTAGGTCTAGTGGTCTCTATCAAGTAGACTCAGTATAAAGGGTACCATCAATGGGGTTATGAAAAATACCTACCCAAGATCCTAGTAAGTAGCTATGTTGTGTCGTTATACTTGAAAATGATTTCTACCCTAGGGCTTGGGAATCTTGGGATGTAAACAAGAAATTCATCAATCCTTACAAAATTTGGGATCACCTCAACCTATTCGGGATTAATCTACTAGGAATTGGACATTCCAAAGGTGGATTTATTTTATACCTGGAAGAGGGAGTGTGGTATGTGGTCTAGCTAGTTAAGATAGTGTAATATTAAGGAACTCTACATCTAATGATAGATCAAGTAAAAGTATTAATAGATCTGACATCTCCACCACAATTATCATCAGCTGAGATGGAAGTTTACTTTCCCCTACCTAAGGAATCAGATGGATCTTGGGGGAATATGCTGACAGAGGGAGCCCTTTAGAGGAAGGTGAGGTTGAGACTTCAGAGGAAACTTCTTTGGGAGGAATTTAGGAAGATCTTGATGTAATATCTAACTCATTCCCTTGTTCTATTATATCCCTCACATTTATCTAGGTTCCTCGACTAACATCTATTCTATACAGAATAACCTTTCACAAGACACCCTTTCTATTGGGAATAGAGGCATGACAATGGGCATAGAGAACCAAGAACTGTGACCTGCATCTGGAGGAATAGTGGTTGTAGGGTCTAGTAATTCTAGGGAGGCTAGGGTGGCCACATGGAACCTTTTAACCCACAATCATATACAAGGGGTTATTTCCTAGTATCCTAATAATGACAAACCAAAGGAGAGACTATGAGGAGCCATATCTGGACCACTATAAGTTTCTTACCTCAGAGAGCCATACTTTGTGCTTTCTCAATCTGATTGACTGATATGACCCTCACCTGAACAATGTTCAGAGTAGTGAGGGGTATGCTAGTGAGAATATCCAGAGGACCCAGGTCCCCTTTCATGAGAGGTGTACCGGTTCATATAGAGCCAAGTGTATGAGATGACCTGGAAACAACCTCTAGGGATCGGTCAATTATGGCAACCAGTGGTGCCATTGACGGGGCCGATGGGGAAAACCATATTGAGGTAGGATCAAGTGATCAAGATCAACCTCATGATATTGATCTTAATCCATCTAACATGATTCTAGAGGAAGACCCTTCCATAGAATTTCTTGTCGCATTTCCATAATAAGAACCTTATGACCTAGAGGAGCTGGAATAATCTAATTTTGACGCAGTCAAGGACAACTAGGACACTCAACACAGGACATGAAATTTGTTCATAATTTTCACCAATAAACAATAATAATAATAGCAGAATATATAAATGGTATTGTTTATCCATTTTTTACTGGACATATGTGCTGGAGGGATGGATTCTAAAGGATTTCTCATGATCATCCAAGACAACATTTCAAAGAATATATGTGAAAGATGGCAGAAAGTGGATTCTACCTAGTGCCGGGAAAAATTTTAAAATATTTGAAAGATTCATGAAGTCTAACATGATATTCAATGCCTATATGAGAAGATAGTCAAGAATTTATCCTTTTTCAATGATTAATTATAACTCATCATATGACTGAAGGTCCAGTTGGGGGAGACTGAAAAGTAGTTGAGGCAGGAGTGCGATCACGTGACTGGCCTTTGAGTAGAATATGACCGGGCACTGATCGGGGTTGATGATCTCCATACTGAGGAAAATGAAGAATAATGGGATCTAAGGTGATGAGAGTGGATCCTGTAGGCCACATAAAAAGGGCCAATTATTTTAAGTGCTCCATTGATGGGGAAGATCTATAGGGGCCATGTTTTTTTCAAAACTCTTAAAACATTCTTTCTTTCTATTTTTCTTGTTTTCTTATTTATTTTGAACAACATGTAAGGGAAAATTTCTTGGTTGTGTCAATTAATAAATATAAATCATATATTTTATGTAATTAATGTTCAATCCATAAGCTTACATGGGTCATGATCGGTGTGAGAAATAAGTGATGATCACATAATTATCCAATTTTTCATGGGAGTGACAACTAATCATCGAATACTCACGGTCTATTATTATTAACTAACCAATAAGAGATTTAGGGTTTAGAGAGGCTATGAATAGATAATAGGGATCTCAGAGCATCCAAATTTCCTTTACATTTCTTTCTAGTTCATGGCTAGGATAATTCTAGGCATTTTATAATCAATCTGAATATTGAAGCATGAGAAGTGTGAATCATGATGCCTATAAATTTGAAACATAGTGGGCATGGTGTCATGATATAGGAAATCATCTTTCCATGTTTAGAAACACAACATCCATATTGATTACACTAGAATGGGGTCCAAAATCAATGGTTTAATGATTACCATGTTCAAAACATAGGACCTGCCTTGAATTATCGTTGGATGTCTTCTTGAACATTGGCCCAGGATGGTATGTGAGCCAAAGCTACATAGGACCAATCCATTAGGGGGTCCCTACCGATGTGAAATATGATAAGAATTAAAATAAGGGGCACATAAATTGTGGGTGTGGAGTGATGGAATGGTCTAAAGGATTTAAACACTCTTGAAACTATGCCACCACGATAAAAGCACATTGGTATTAGCATATCACTCCAAATCAAAATCAAACCTATTTTCCAAAAAGAACCTCTCTGGTGAGGACCTAGGATACCCTACAGTTTTACATATTTCTAAAGATGTTGATGGGAACTTATTTTAGAATCATATAGTAATGACGAGACATGGAATAGTTTACCATCATGTGGCCAGGACAATTTCAATAGTTTAATGTCATATTTCTCAGACCCTGGTCAATGGTTTAGAGTCATGTTTCATGGAATATGGAAATTTCTTTTCCTAGAGCATTTTAATGGAATTGATTGAATGAGCCAAATATGGTTAGTTAAATATACAATTATTATGGAATAGACTGTAAGAAATAACATGTGATACATATATTGGAAAGTATCACATTGAATCATTTTGTTTAAGGTCATAATATTTGGGCCGTTGGTGTGGTTGTCCAAAAGGAATATGTTTAATGTGGTGGAATAACAAAACAAATGTTAATGGGGACTAGGGATACCCACATGCACCATATATGAATTACTGAGGAAGCTTTCATATAGTTTAAATTCATGTAGCATAGACTATGATTTTTTCCAAGGGGATGAAGGATTAAGAATGCTTGTGTATAGAACCATGCGTGGTAATCACTAAGTATCTCGTAAGGTTGGGAATCAAGCCTTAAATAGTTTTTGAAAGGAAATTTTTTAATGAATTTCTTACCCATACATAGAGAGAAGAGGTGTTACATATTTCTTGTTGGTTATTTTGTTCATTTTTTCATTTTCAGTGGCGGGATTAGGATATAAATTCATGGTGTCACTATAAGAATCTAGACATATATAGGTCTCGGTAGGTGGCATAGTGGATGGCTAATTATAAGGGTGATGTTATCTCATGTGTGAACACTAAAATGCTCTATTTTTTTCCATCATATAGCTGACATGATGATATCTCAAATTAAGTTCATATTATAGGATCAGTTTTATCATTTTAACCTCATTTGTTCAAGAATATAGAGGATGTGTTTTAAGAGGAATGTGAATACATTTTTTTCTTGAAACCTGACATGTGTAGGGACCAAATAATTCTCCACCACAACACACACTCTTGAGAAAACCATGAAGGGTGATCTTAGTTTAAGGTCATAGAGTTTGGACTGTAGGATTGCACATATCATCCATGAGATTATCAACACTAACAAGAATCTTAATCCCATGTGATTCATGATTGGTGTGGGAAACAAGAAGTGATTAAAGTATTTCCCCATCATATGGGAGCACAAGAAAATGATATGTGAATGTCAGATGTGGAATGTTTCAACCACTCTAACATTGTTAATAAATGTGTATAGATGCACGAAGGGATAACACTAGGGGGTGTTAAATATCAACTAGAACATAATGTGGTGGAAAATGTTAATCACTATGCCCGATATCTAGAACACAATGATGGAGGATAACTACTGACCTTGTTCAAAACACAATATCTATATTATGTTTCCAGAAATAGTGATATTAAAATTAGTGTTGACAATTGAACATGTTCAAAATTAAAGGCATGTCCCAAAATGTCATCCACATACTTCCGAGACATTGGCTTGAGATGGTAGGTGAGTCATATGGTTAGGCACCAAGTCATTAGGGGATCCCTTCAAAAATTAAAGAGGACAAGGATATGAATAATGGGATGCATGAATCATGGAGAGGAGTTGGGGGAATGTTCCTATGAAATCCAATGCTCATGGTCTCATACCACCACACATTCAAATAGGTCAGTGTGGAGTATCCATGGTAAGTATCAGATCTTCTTTCAAGGATTGCATTCTTGATGGGGCAGTGGCCATGATGGAAATTAGGATAAAGGTTCCTAATATTTAAAATTGTTTATGGTCACATTTCTCAGACAAAAAGTTCTTAGTTTAAGATCGTAGAGTGTGGACCATAGTTTCCCAGTTTAAAATCATGTACATGGGATTAATCCATTTCTGTTTAATGTCATTTTGTAAGGATGAAAATGGAATGCAGTTTATCATTGTTTGACTTGCACATATGTATCACAATGGAGAAGTGTGTGGGGTGGAAAATAACCTGAAGTGAATGAAGACAAAAAATATCCACACCACATAACATGTTCCTAAAATTTTTCAACCTATAGGGCCAAAGGGATGAGTTTTTTATTCTGCGGTTGGGCTCAGGGACAAAAATGATCATTCATCTCTATATACCACATATGTATTGGAATCAAGACTTATGTTGTTCTCAAAGATATCATGGCAGATAGCTTGTTCCAAGGGGAAATGTCTTCATAGGTGAGGACATCGTAGCACTGTGTAGTTTATCTTCAAACATCTAGGACATAGAGTACATATTTTAACATCATATGGTATGGATGAGGGATGTTATATAGTTTTTCATAGTGAAAAAATGATGCTAGAGGTCTTAGTTTTAGGTAATAGAGCTCAGGCCAAAGGATGAGGCTTATGAAATGAAAATATGCATTGTAGTTCTATGAAGAATACTAATGTGAATGGGGACTAAATAGATCCACACCACATGACATATTCCTAATAATAACTAACCCAAAGTTTATTGTATTGGGGGATGAAGGAAAAGTTTGTAAAATTTTGCGTCCTGACCCAAATTTGACATGTATGTGCATCACTACGTATCCCGTAATTATGGGAATCAATAAAAACATAGTTCTTAAATATAGAATGGTATCAGACCAAAACTAGAAGGTAAATCCCCTATGACAAAGAAGTGAAATAATCCCAAAATTATCATGGGGAATCATATACTAGTTCAGGGTTGGATAACCGTTTAATGTCATGTGAAGGACATCATTTATTAGTTGAAGGACATAGAGCTTTGACCATGGGGTTAAAATTTCCAAAGAAGAAATATATATTATGTAATCATGAAGCTACTATGCATAAATAAATACTAAGGAGGCCCACAACACATTACCCATATTCATGTAAAACCTATGCACATTTTGAAGTCATATGGATTCGACATGGGTG
Source organism: Viscum album (assembly GCA_963277665.1). NCBI lineage: Eukaryota > Viridiplantae > Streptophyta > Magnoliopsida > Santalales > Viscaceae > Viscum > Viscum album. Next base: position 1,899,099,479 of record OY728133.1, on the reverse strand, counting down.
ACCAGTTTAACATCTTGTGCTTTGGATGTAAACTCCATGTGTCAAGGTTTTAGAGATTGGACCATAAATGATGTAGCTCTTCCATATAAGTAAAAATCATTCCATGAATCATAAACCCAGATGATCCATGCCCAGTGTGGGAAATAAGGGAAAGAGAGTATTTCCAAGACACATGGGCGAACACAGTAGGGGAGCAAAGAAGTATGGTTGAGGATATCCCAATGACATTGATCGGCCTAATCAACATGCAAAGGTTCTTAGAGGGATAACATTTATGGTGTTGGAATTCCACCTAAACATATAGATATGGAAAACATGAGTCGCATAATAAGATATTTGGGGCACAATGAATATGAAGTGGTGATGGAGGACAATTGTTGACCTTGTTCAAAAACACAACATCTATATAATATTACCAGAAATGAGGGAAGACAAATAGGGGTCGACCACTGGTCATGTTTGAAACATTGGAAAATTCTCAGAAATTTCCTCCAACGTCTTCCAGGGTGTTGTTCCATGTTTTTAGGTGAGCCATATGTTTAAGAACCATGTTGTTTGGGTGTCTCTTCAGATGTAAAATATGACAGAGACTAAAAATAAAGGGACACACAATGCATGAAAATTTAATGAGGGAATGTCCATGCAGAATTCAATACTCTATGTCCTACATCATATTGTATCTGAGTACATTAATGAGGCACATAATATAAAGGGATTCATGCCCTTTATTATGGGAAAAATCCTTGAGATGGATCTTTGATAAGTCATGGTATCAGACTAATACCAAACGAAGAGGACGAGGAGGGATAAAAAAGGTTAATGAACAAGGAGATAAACCTAAGGAAAAAAATGCCTGAGTGTCACTCTGTATCCCATAAAGATGGAAATCAAGTTTCACGTAGATATTTAATTACATGAAGTTTAACATCGTATTTTATGGACATTTTTGTAATGTAGCTTATTGTCATGCAACTTGGATGTCGAATGGGAGTACCTTTAAAGGGATACATATGATGTGACCACTATGACCTGATGTGAGGGAGGACCCAAGAGGACTCAACACCACCATATGTTTCTAGCGGTGTTTATCTAATGGATATATGTGGCATCGCAAGGTGATAATCCCATCATGAATGTGGAACAAGGGGGAATATCACTATACCACATATTCCTAAGGACACATGCATATAGTTTATAGTCATGATTCTTGGACATGAACTCCTAGTTTAAGGTCATACAGTTTAGATCATAGCATAGGTGAAGGTCCAAAAAGGAAGAAACCCTAGGTCTGGACCCAAAGACAAGATGTTTCGGTGTTCTTACGTATACCCTAATGATGGGAATTGAGACAAACATAGTTATTGAATTCTGTGGAGTTTAACAACATGAAGATATGACATGTGGGAAGAAGTATCACAAAGGGGATGTGTAGGGAATAGAGAAAGGACTATTAGAAATGACATCATGCAGAAATGACTATCTGTAAATGAAGAATATGGAATTCCACATCTCACCACACACTCCTAAGAGGGAACTCAAGGAAAATGTTATGATAGGATAAAATCATGTTTGGGCCAAATAACTAAATGTATGTATGTTCCAACATATCCCATAAGTTTGGGAATCTCACCATACAGAGTTCTTGAATTCTGTACAGTATAACATCATGTGTTAAGAATTAAGGCTAAGGAGGTGTATCCTTAAGGTAGGTACATGGTGTGACTATTATAACTTGACATTAATAAAGACCAAAAATACCACATACCACACCATGTACTCCTATGTGAAATGCAGGGCCAAGAGGCCTATGAACTAAGAGAATTTTTTACTAGACCAAAGAAAAAATTTCTAGGTGTTCCTACATTTTCCTTAAGAATGGGAATCAATACAAACATATTTGTTTAAGTATCTATAGTTTAACGGCATATGCTGATGATGATAGTGATAGTGGAGTTTATTTTCATGTATCTAGGATGATGCAACATAGTAAATGTTGTGTTTTTGGGACATATGCGGATAGATTAGGGTCATCTAGATCAAACCATGGGATGAAGCTCCTAACATAGAAATGTGTAGTGTGGCTCCATGATGTAACATAATATGAATTAGGACCAAGGTGTTCTAAAAAACGTACCACATACTCCCTAAAAAACTCAGGCCATGGAACCAAAAATTTGAATTTACAGATTGGTTAAAAGAATAAATGTCGAGGCATTCTAATGTATCCCATAAGGATGGGAATAAAGTCATAAATAATTCTAAAATTTCGAACAATAGGTGACTGACTGGAAGCGATGTCCTCTCCATGGAGGACATCCGGATACTGTGTAGTTTATCATCATACAACAAGGAAGAGATATAGTTTACCGACATGTAACCCAGATGAGGGTTTTGGGTAGGTTTACATCCTAGAGCTCAGATGGTTGACCCTTATGTAATGTATTTCTTAAGTAATTTTGGCATTGGTTGGAATAGTGATGCGCTCCCCATCTATGGAAACCAAATAGTATGCACCGTTAGGGAAAACCTTATGAATGATGTGAGGACCCTCCCATTTGATATCCAACATTGGATGATTCCTACCTTGTATCATTAGAATTCATTGATCCATTAATGTGTCACCCTATAAGAAGGATCATAGATGAACGTTCTTATTTAAATCTCTATTTATACTCTTCTAGTGCCTATCTAGATTGGGTATGTCTTAGAGCCTATTCTTGTTATGAGATTCCATTTTAGTTAGACAGACCTATGATATTTTCTATAATGTCTTCTAGTCATATATAGTTGTTCAGAGTGATGGGAACTGAACTTAAATGGGTTCCAATACCTCGTTTCTATACACCAAGGAAAATGGGATGGGTGGAATTTATAGTTGTTGTATGATTGGCCCAAAAAGCACTGTGGTGCTTTTCGGGCTAAATTTTCATGTTCTAACCAACCATCCTTTGCATAATGTTAGGGAGGGTATTTTTGAAATCCTTAGTCTATCCATTTTCTAGCACATGACTGTGAGAAGTATGGTTGGACCAGATGTTGTACATGGTGTACAATTTCATAAGCATAGCTGCATTAAAATTGGGGTCATTATTAGTGAGAACAGAATAAGGCACTCAAAATTGATGGATGATGTTGGAGCTCATGAACTAAAAATTTGAAAGGTCATTGACTTCCTTGAATGTAACTGCTTCTTCCAACTTGGAAAAAAAATATGTCGTGGTTAGAATGAACATGAACTGGTCAGCTATCTCTAGAGTATATGGTCCCCTAACATCAAGTCCCCAGACTGAAGAGGGAAATGATTACATTATAGTGTGGAGAGGCTTTGTCAGTTGATGCACAATGTTTTCATGGATCTATCATGCATGTACCCTCTTGGTGAACTCAATATAATCATGGACTATAGTGGTCCAAAAGTAGCCTATCCTTCATATTTTGGGGGAAAGCATCATATCTACTTGATGATCTCGATAAGAAACAAAAAAACATCCAGAAATCCTAGGGAATCCTGTCTATTTGAATACTAAAGAGGATAACTCCATCACACCCATGTCTATAGAGAGTTTCCTCCATTCTAGGACCACTCTGGAGGGTGATTTAATTTTATGGAAACAAATTCCCTCGCATTTGTATTTTTCTTAGGGGATATTGTTTTTCTAGATATAATCAGAAAATGTAGTTATTAAATTAGACGTTTATTCAATTGTTTGGGGATCTAGTGGACCCAAGGTGGAAGCATCAGTGATAAGGTGGTTTATATACTAGATTTTATCATCATCTAAATTGAAAGGGGTGATCACTCTCCAATTTACCACATGAATGAACATATCTTCCTGGTCAAGATTTTTATGACAAGTGGTTAAACCATTCAGGACATCGTCTCGACCATATTTTGACCTGGGAACATGAGTCACCTTTGACTGAGAAGGGAAATGGGCCATCAAATGGTGATAATTCCTAAAAAAGGGTTTGATCTCAGGATTCCTAATGATATTGTCATAGTTAATTTTTTTGATGACTATCTCATAGTCCCCCTTCACATAAAGGTGGGGAACATCACGATTGAGAGACAAATCACGTCCAGGGAAGAGAGCTTGATACTCAGCCCCATTTTTTGTGCAACCTTCTAATAAAAAGAATGAATAGGGAAAGACAACCTATATAGGCATAATTAATTAAATCCCCAGACCTACACTGTTGATTTAGGGATCATTAATCCCTCTACTAGCAGGGCTTCAAGATGTGTCATCAAAGTGAATCTTCCAACATGGCACAACCAGATCCACTAAGAGAATGGCCTCATATAGAATATCAAGACCTAGGGATTAATCTACGAGGTCTGGATGATCATCCAAGAAATATTTAAGTGATTTACCCTTGATGGTATTCTATAGAATGAATCTAGTATCGAACTATTAATGAATCGCCACCCAGTGTGCTAGCCTGCCTGTTAACATAAGGTGGTTCCAAATTTAATTTAGCAGATCCGTGAAGAAAAAATACTATATATCATGATGCATTAGGTAGTATAATAATTTATAAACTATGAAAAATAATATGATGCAGCTCTTCTGAATTGGAAAATATCTATACATTGTTGTGAGGATCATGTGACTGAGATAGTGAAAATTGTTCCATATCTCTTCATTGTTCTTCAATTTTAGAAGGGAGATGATGGATTATTCTATATTGGTCACATAAAGGACCAACAACATCCAAGATAAAAATGGATTCAAAACTAGAGGATACATTAGATACTCATTAATCTCATAAAAATCAGTCTAGTACTTTTCATTCCAATTGTTGGCGGTGCCTTTCTTCGTGAGTATGGAAAAAAGGTTTAAACTTTTTAGGAAGATTTGAAATGAATTAGCTTCTATAAGCTAAGTGTTCTTGGAAAAATAGGAGATCCTAGAGGTTTCTCAGAGGTGGAATCTGGCTAATATCCTTTATCTTCTCCGGTTTGGTTTTTATGCCATTGTATCATCAATGAAAACAAGAAACATTCTAGAGTTAACCCCGAAGGCACATTTCAAGCGGTTCAACTTCAGATACTGATATCAAGAATGTCGAAAAATTTATCAAGATCTCTAATATGGTCTTGATGTTGGTTATATTTGACTACCAAATCATCCACATATAATTCCACTAGTGTGTTGAGGATTAGTTTGAAGATGTGGTGCATGTAATACTGATAGGTCCCTCCTTCATTATTCATACTAAAAGGAAATACCTGATAATATAAGGTGACCTACAATTCAATGAAGGTGGTGGATTCCACATCTTCAGGTACCATTCATGTCTAATTAAACATGTAATACCCATCCACAAAATAAATAGACTAAAACTCAACGGTGGCAGCTATCAACAGTTTTGTCACTGGAAGGGGAAAATCATCCTTCAAGTAGTTGTAGTTGATATCATGGAACTCGATGGGGAATTTGATCTGTCCGTTCTTTTTCATGATAATAACTATGTTTTCCAGCCAACTAGGGTACTCAACTCCCTTGAAGAAGTTGTATTTGATGATCTTATCAACTTCAGCCTTGATTATGCCACCGTGAGAAGGGTGCATCTTTTTGGGAGGCTACAGAAACCTATGATGACTTGCCAAAAGGCCTAGATGATGGATGAAAACCCAAGGTTATAACCCTATTATATCATCATAACTCTATGAAAATACATCATGATGTTTCTTCAAGAAGTACAAATACTGTTGTTGTTCCTCTACTATAATGGTTGGGATGATTAACGTCAGCCTCAAATGTGTCTCAATACTATGATTCACCTATACGAACCCATTGATGGTGGTGGATATTCCCTCTTCAAATGTGGCAGTAGAATCTTCTGAAACCACATAATCCTTTGAGGTGAGAGGATCATCAATTGGAGGCTATTCTTCATAGTTATCTAACACTAGAGCAATGCTAGTTTTGTCTTGAGCGGTAGTGGAATCATTATCAGGAGACTCCTACACTGTTGAAACCATGGTCAAAAAAGGCTTTCGATCCAATTCCATAAGGCATTAAACTAAGGGTCCCATGCTTAATGTTGTCAATGTAGTGGTGGTAGTTCAATTTGTGTCATCCTATCCCAACCTGAGGAAATAAGATGGTACAGCATACTATTATAGTAATGGGTTGAACATCCCGATTTCTCATAGGAGTAAGAGGCATTATTATCACTATATCATATCCTGTGTAAGAGTAAAAGGTAATATTCCAATGATTCTTATACATGTAAATGTATCTTCCTCGCATCTAGGAAAAATGAAAAAATGTCCCAAGTCTGGGGTGGTGAATTACAAATGATGAATCAAGAGGATGGAAGCATCATCGATTATGGTCTAGGGGTCGACCATAGTTTCATTATGATCGACCATGTTAGTCTGAACCCGTTTGTATTTTCTCTTATAATAATTGACATTAAAATAGAGGGATACAAAATAAGTGAAAGGGGATTCATCAACATAGAGCACAACCACTTGATCATTGACAGATTACATTAGGCATTAGTTACATGAGAAGGGAACTATTGCATGTATATGGAGCCAGGGTATTCCCATCAGTGCATTATAGGCAGTATCTTGTGAGGCCACCAAAAATTCAATTCTTGCAACCAATCCACCGAACTGGGTCTTTAGGAGGATTATTCCACATGACCTCGGGGTTTCCCTATAATAACACTGAATATTCGTGTCAGAGGGAGTCAGATTTACTTCCTTTAGTCCTAGATTGTGTAGCATCTGGTATAGGATTAGATTGAACCTCGAACCTTTTTCGATGATACAATGGAGAAATTCCACACCATTGAGCTGGCATGTGATGTATAGTGGGTGAATGTGCTCTGTTATGAGAGAGCCTTCATTTTCTCCGGAAAATTAGATGATGAATCAGAATTCTAATCATTCAACTTCCTCATTATAGAAGTCTTACCCGACTTCCACATCAGTATCGAACTATAGTTGGCTCTTTAAGGACTCCACAAGGGCCTATTTTAGTTCTAATGATATATGTAGATCATCAAGAATCATTATATTTATATGATACATAGTAAGATACTAAATCATATTGTATTTCTATTTTAGGAAAACATTTCTACTAAAAGAAGTTTCTTTTTGGCAAGAGGTATGACGAATGTTGCTGGCCAAACCATTGGATTTTAGCTGCTGCTGGGAATATCATGATGCTCACTGGATGAAAAATTAAAAATAGTAACTGGATCACTATTAAGTGGTTTATTCCCAGCCATAGCGGAGTATCTCTGATCACTATGAAATTGCATTGGGGTTTTCTGGTGGAGTATCACGAACATGGGAGGCTATGAATCTATCAAGACGGGTTCAGAAGTCTGTACCATCGAGGCTCTATGTTGAGATTTCTATCTACTATCTGTAGTGTGAATGACATGGATTGATTCACTGACCTATTCATTCCAATGATTCACATATTCATGGCCCCGTTGACAATGGAAACAACTGTAGACTTTAGGATGACCTTTCGGACACTCCTCATCACTCAGAATAACATAATGGTATACCAATTCGATGGTATTCACTAATAAATGCTTCTGATAATAATCTATGGAATCCTCCAATGTAGGGTGAATTCTAGGGACGATTCCTATTTTAGTATTCATAAAATAACTAAGAGTTTGAGATGAATTTGGTACCAATGGAGAGATTTTCTTCCCCATGCCTCATCAGTAACTACTCTTCTAATAAGTAGTAGTCTAAGATGTGGATGAAAAACTATAGTTGGAGGATGTGTGACCACTATATGAGTCTCAGGATAATTCAAACGGGTATGGATGATATTGTGTATATGAGAAACTACCTAGAAATCCTATTGGTTTTCATAATTTTGAGACCTGTGGATGGAGGCATGTTTCTATTCACCATCATTATCATTATCTGGCATTACATTGATGCTTGCCACCTATTCCAGGGTAGAAAAAAATTGAATATATATTTATCAACCTATTACTAGAGACATTACTTGACGAAATAGCTTTGTGTGATGGTATGTCTAAGGAACCTTTGATAGGGGAAATAATAGGGGCGATCAGTTAGATCAGTCTCCAGGGGCTTCCTGTACTCCGGAAAATTCAAAATCTCATGATCCAAGTCACATAGAAAAAAATTAGTATCCTATGATTCATATAATGAGTAGTTTTAATTCCTCATATCTTGGAAAGGAACTATAGGGTTCTAGCCATGATGAGGGTTTGGAGCCCAGTAAGGGACCGAAACCTAATTTTCCAACCTTGGTGGTGGTGGTGAATTACACAGTTGCTACTTATAATTCTATGTTGGCAATTATGAGCCTGAGGTTAGTTTTAGGCCATTTCCCTTGGAGAGGATGTGGGTTATGCTCTTCTATTAACAACACTAGAATCCCGGAAGCCTCTACTTGTGAAACGGTCGTAGTATCTGCCATAGAGGAACTTCTTGTAGGAGTTGGAGGAGGCATGGGGAGTTCCTTATAAGATTCCGACAAGGATTTATCTAGGAACTAATACTTATCAGAACAATATTTAAATATACCTGGTAAATTCTAAGAGATGAGGGATGGGAATATTTCAGTGTTGAAATTCCCCATGCACATCGTCAGCTACTTCTCTTGAGTCATCAGCATGCTGAGTGGATATGTGAGGAATTTTAATCTTGCGAAAAAGTTTGTAACTCGCTCATCTGGCCGTTGATTTAAGTTTAAGAGTTCATAAATACTGGTCATTCATGTGTTGGAACTAAACTGAGAGAGAAACTTCTTATTAAGATATTCCCAACCATCAATTGAACTAATAGGTAACTTGTTGTACCAGATGAACGCATGCCCTTCACTTGTCTATATGAAACATCGATGCTTGGTGGCCTCCTATTATATTTGAATTCCCAAATTGGGTTCATGCCTTGTTATGAATTGATTCAGATGTTGCAGCGAGCCTCCCATCCCTTTGAAGGGGGAGGAGGTAGGATTCTTAAAATCTGAGGGTGCCTGTGTGTCATCTACCCATGTAAGATACGACTTTCCATCAGGTGGGATTACTACCTACCATGTCTCAAGGGCCTTAAGGTATGAAATGAGAGGTTCCATTAGAACCTCCTATTAGGTATTCCTATTCAGGTGAGGATCCCAGACCACAAATGTGTTCACAAGATTAACAACATGTTAGGCAGGCTCAGCGACACATGGAGTGGCTGATGGTACGGCTGGAGGAAAGGCCTATGGGAAAACATTATGAATGACCTAAGGAGGCACTGGAGTAATGAAAATAACTAGGTCTCAAGGAATATTCTCATGTAGTTTAGGCATATTCTATAAATACCAACAATGGTCTCTTTCTATAGGATCTGATCTCTACCCTGTCGGGATGCCCATGATTGTCGGGATCGACAGGAGGAAACTGTCTAAGGAGGACCTATGGATACCCTTTATGCCAAAGTGGAGGAGGGATAATATTGTAATATAAATCATTGTATTCTAGATGTCGCTCTGTAATGCACTCAGCAGGTATCTTTTCAATGAACATTTTATGATATGCAAGATTTTAGAAAAGGGAATATATATTAGGATTGACTTCTGGGTAATGATGTAGAGGGGTCTAACTGATGTGTAATGTTGTAGAGGGGTCTCCAAGGCCATGAAATTTCTATTTTGGATGAGTGTGAACTCTAGTGGGGTCTACTAGATATGTTACCCCAATGGTTGATTTCCCTCCATCAGACCCTATGTCTGTGCCCCCTTTCAGATATATCTTATGGACAAGAATTTTATTTTGAAATAGTTCCCAAAGTCATATCCTTGATTTCACTAGATAGATCCAGCTATCACAGGATGGTAATGAAGTGGAGAGCATCGTACTATCCCCAACCACAAACTTATAAGTGTGGGGTCTCCTCTTCTATAATTATACAGAGCATAGTGAAGCTTTGAATGCATCATTGCTAAATTTTCTCATGATAAATATGTGATGTTGGTTGCTAAGCCATCGGATGTGGTGATAACTCTACTATGGGTCACTATTGGTCGATGTAGTCATAATTCTCATGACTCTTTTGATAGGAACAATGATGATTATGGAGTCAAAATTACATCGTTAATATTTTTTGGTGTAAAAAGATGACCTCATCTTGGGTAAGAGACTCCGGAGTTCCGATGTTTGGAATAGAAATCATCCATAACATCTCAAACAATTGATCTATTTTAAGATTTTCCCATAATCTTCACCATTCATAAGTGGGTTCAAACTCTTGGTTTACCCACTCTCAACTGATGTTGGCTAAGGAACTGAAAAAAAACTCTAACATAGACCATTGTGGAGGTCGACTGGAGGGTTGAGAAAACTCCAGGAAAACAGATAGGTTGCTGCTTACTGGGTTGTCTCTCAGGGGCATTGTAGACTACATCATCATGTCCCTATAGGACGTGGTGTTGACCACCACTTCATGTGTGAGGGTGTCCATCATTGGTGGTGGATCAATGAGTGATCCTCATCTACTAATCCTCAGAATAACTCCATTTGATTTCACGTTGTGGTAGAGAATGATCTTGGCGAAAAAAAATTGGATTGCACATCAGGACACTAGAAGGGAGCCAAATCTTCATTCACCTTCATATACCTAATTACGGTTTTAGGGATCTGGTATATTTCACTTTTTAGGAGGAAAAAACTCACTCATTGGGTTCCTACCCTAGACTCTGATGCAGAGGATTGAGGTGAAGTATCCATCATTGAGTCACACTCTGTATCAGAATTTGAAAAGCGGACTAGATTAATGATGATATGGAACTTCATGGGGTTCTTCTTTAGGAAGCTATTGTTATTATTTCTACCACGAGGCAACTCTTTTGGGAAGGGTAAATCATCATCATGGGGAGGACCTTAGTGTGTGGTGGTGTTGGAGTAAGGAGGGCCTCTGTTAGAGCTGGTGAAAACATGGGGAGGACCTCCATGGTGGGTATGAGAGTAGAGAGGACCTTCGATCGAGCTAAATGGGATATAGGGAGGGACTTTATATATTTATCATCGGAGTGGGGAGGACCTCTGATTGAGCTAGTGAGAACAATGAGAGGACATCTATATTGGAAAAGAGATCATGGATGACCTATGATTTGGTGAGACTTGGAGTGGGTTTCACCTTGGAAAATAAAAAACAGGACACATGGAGGACCTCTGTGTTGGTGAACATAGGTATGGGGAGGACCTCCATACTGGTTATTGGATGCGCATAGAGAACCATCTGGGTTGTGAGTTTTAGAGAGGGGAAGAACTCTTCTAGATCTTATGAGGACATGAGGAGGACCTTCATGTTGGCTTCATACATCACAGGGAGGACATCTATGATGCTTGGTAATGGTAGCATGAGGAGGACCTTTGTACTGATTTGACTAGACATGGAGAGGACCTCCATGTTGATTGATGGTGAATTGGGGAATACCTTCACATTCATTGTCAGTAAAGTGGAGAGGACCTCTGCTTAAGCTAGGCATGGTGCAATAAGGACCTCAGCATTGATAACTGATAGAGTGGGGATGACCACCGCTCTGGATGACAATGGTATGATGAGGTCCTATGTACTAGAGTTCATCATCATGGGTCAGGCCATGATGGTTGATGAGTTTTCCAGTGATCAAAAGAGTCAACCCAGATTGGTCGTAGGGTGGGTGAGCTCTCGATTCTGATCATTCACTGATTAGTGCCTTCCCTATAGTTTTAAGTATCTTTTTGAATGATCCAGGGGTGTAATCAGCCACTAGAGATGTAGAATATGATTCCCCTTTATGGTCATCTTCTTAACCTTTTGTCTAATGTTGGTGTCGGGTCAGCTATACCAGGGCCGATGGAGCAGGGGTGTAGACCACCTTCTCTTCAGCCTAAGGGGCCAGTTGGAGTCATTGATCGAACTTATTTGGAGCCCTCCTTGGATACTCCTCTGAAGTTTTCATAGCCAGGATGACTTGGATATCCCTTAAATCATTTGAATAGGGATGTGAGTTGTATGAAAATACTTGGGAGAGTCCCCAAAAGAATTTTTATGTTGGATTGGGGAGTAGTGTCTCTATATGCATCCCTTGGTGGTGGCAGGGACAGTGATACACAAAATCCTCCAGGTCTGTATGGGCCATGTCTCTCGTGGGAATGTTTTCCTCCTATTTGTATATTGATATGATATCATTTATCACCCTCCTATAAAATTTTTTTAAGGTGAGATGTGGCATGGTCACCTGGTATCCTTGGTTATAGATAATATTTTGGTAGTGGTGGATTCATGTAGGATTTCTGCATTGATGTTTTTCCTACCCAATCATTTGTAGGAGGGTGTTGATTGGATTCTTATTGATTAGGTCCTACAAAGATGGAATAATCAACTATCAGTATGGATATAGAAAAGAAATTATCAATGAACCACAACTGTCCAGTATTTCCAAGTTGGATAGAGAGATCCACACTAATATTTTCACATACAAGAATGATCAATGATTAAATTCCCCAAATTCTAATGAGTTCCAGGCCAAGACAACTATTTATATGGTGGGGCCTAGTACTAGATAGTTAGATGCAGTGACATTATTATCTTCTGATATCTCTAATGCTACTAATACTATATTTAGGAGATGAGTTCCCACCTGGTTTACCATTTCAATTTCTGAAACATTCTGCTAAGGTGTGCTCACGTTGACTTTAGCTTGACGGAAATGCTTCTTTGTTGACCCATATTTCTACTTTCCAAAGGTGTGCAACATTCATCGAATATTTAACGATGTTTTCTTATTGATTAAAATGGGATGGTGGGATGTCAGTGCCTCCTTCCGTGGATTCCTCCTCATAATTTGTCAACTAGTCCAAGTTTCCCTCATAGAATAAGACATTATTCATAAAAATACTTCCCAATGTCATCTCTTTGTGGATGCTAGTTAATTATGTTTCTTCTATTTGGAAATTCTAACGGTTCTCCCTATGGTAGAAATCGTCGGTCTGGAAAGTAGTCACGTTGGGAATCACAGATCATGTCTTGATGCTAGAACAATGGTCACCTATATTCTCCATCATAAGACGGATTCCCAGGGGTGTATAAAATCGAGGCATCCCATGTCGATTGCGGTGTATATTATACTAGAAACATGTCATCTACAGTTTTCCTTAGGCATGACATGTTTTTCATGGCACATTCTCTGAGTTTAACATCTTCTGGAGATGGTTACACAAAATGTGGTCCTTCTGAGGTTTTCTTTAGTCATCATATTTTTATCATGAGGTAGGGTTCAAGTTTATTATCTTGATAAGACTGTATCACTAATTTGAACACTTTTAAGGGTGGATATGATAGGTACATGTCTCATAGGTAGCATGTGGAAGGTTTACAAAATGAATGGATTTGAATGACAAATGAAGAATAACCCCGGGATGGAATGTACCATAATGGGAAGGTATCACACCATGAAGGTTGATCTGAACACCACTGAGGGTGGATCAAGGAGGTATACCATTAGATGGGATTAAACAAATTGGTGGCTTCCTAGGTACCCTTTTTGAAGACAGAGATAAAACCCACATTTTTCAATGGATGGAGTGTGGATTACACATTGAGACAGCCCATATGGATTGATGGTATCTCAGTGGGATAATGGTGAGGTAATGAAACAGATGACTAGGGATTACGCATATGAGCTATCCAAATTAATGGTGTGATTCTATCAGGATGTAGTGGCCTTGATAATAATAAGGATGGTTTGTAATGAAGTGGGATAAAGGGTTGAAATGGATGTGTTGTTGAATTTTATGCGATTAAACCTTAGGGTGGTTTTCAACGTATCCCAGTAAGTTGAGATTCAAAGTCCACATAGTTCAGTACAGGGAGATAGGACACCTAAAGAGGAGGCTCGTGAGAGTGGAGCACATAGATAAGGACCTGAAGAAATAGAAACCTGCATGATCCTCTCAATACATAAAAACTCAAGGGAAAGATCAGGATGGAAGTTAGTGATGGTCTTAAACCTCGGGGAGGCTTCCAACATACCATGTTAAGAGGAAAAGAAACAAATTCCGTATAGTTAAGGTATACCATGAAGTTTAGATCGTATGATAAGGATAAGAGTGAACATTAATGAATATGACGGTGTTAATATTGAAACTAGGGGAGGTTTCCTACATATCCTGGTTGGTTGGGAATCAAAGTCCACATAGTTCTGAATGGGGGGAATGGGGATTATACCTAAAGAGGTGGCCCTTACGAAGGATGATCTAGATACCACTAAGGGTGGATTAGGGAGGTGAAATCATAGGATAGGCCACTGAAGTTTACATTTGGTTTGGATGGAACCTTAGGGTGCCTTCCTATGTACCTTTTATAGAATATAGGGATCAAAATCCACAAAGTTTGGGCTTGAGGGGAATGGGGATAACACGCTGAGGTGGCCTAAATGGAATCACAGTCACTGTAAATCTTTAATCCTACATGATTAATACTCCGTGTGAGAAATAAGAGGTGTTATTAGACCTGATGATCATGTCACAAAAGGTATGACCATGAGAAGTGATGTGGGGCTTACGCATGGAGATGGCACAGGGAGATGGATATTAGGGATTACATTAGGAGGGATTCCAGAGAATGATCTCATTATAGGTGAGGAGGATATTATTACATTCTAGGAGGGAAAATTATATCTTACTCCCATGGATATGAGTGGAAATTGAGAATGCCCGAGGTAGGGCACCCCGGGTGCATTGCACAGGGCGGGACTACAGTTTAACATCTTATGTTGAGGACAATTGGGATTGTCAGTTTAATGCCATGCTGATCAGATGAGGAGGACTCACTCCTCACTCCTCAGATTCATATAACTGATTTACACCAACACTTGGGGAAGGGAAGGCACCATCAATGTTAGGATTCAATAGGCTCTAGGAGTGGTAAGTCGTGGGTTCCATGTTATTATAACTATGAAAAAAAGTGATAGATATTAGTGTACCTTTGAGAAGAATCATTTGGTAGAGAAATGAAATAACGAACACCACATAAGAGACTAATAAATCACTTCATTTAAGCCTATAGGGCCACAAAAAATAGGGTCTCATGAAGCATGCTGCTTTGTTGATAGGTTCTTCATGATGATTATGTTCATTGGAAAGGTCAAGGGAATCGTGATGATTGAAGCACTGTGTAGAAAGGTGACCCTGCTTTGGAATAAAGGCTTGAGTTGTAAAATGAGTGATTCAAAAAGGATTAACGATTTATAATTCCTAAAGTACCTCATAGAGCTTTCTTCTTCATGAAGGGTGTATGCCTTCATGAAGGGCATAACTACCATAGGGAAAGGTAAATCAGAACAAGGGAAAAGGGGTTTCACGATGCTCCAGTAACATTCGAAATTAATTTTTTCTCTCAATTTGATGGTTATAGGGGGCTTCACGAAAAGGGATATATGAAGGAAAAATTTTTGGGTAACAATGATTATGAGGTGGGGTGAGCAAGGTATTTATAGGTAAATATCCGTCACGATTCATAGAGGCCCATTGTGAAGAAAAAATGATATCCATGAAGAGGCACAGAGCTTGTCAGACTCATGGAGCCATCTGTAAATTTTCTTTAGGGTGTTTGTGAGGCTCGTACGTCTTATGGTGCCTCTCGTCATTGCCTTTTGTGTACATGAAGACTGGGGTATACTTGAAATTAATTCCCAAGGTAGTCCCTTTGTGGAGATTTGGGCTATTTGAGTATATATTTCATCTCAACCAGTCATGACCTTCCCCGATTTATCTCAGGGAATGATTTTTGGAACCAAAAATTATAATAAATCAATCCATATAAATACTTATAAGATCATATATGATCCACTTAAAACATTTCAATATCTGTTTATTAGTAATCTTTTATTAATATCATCATTTTTTGAGTGTTATCTATTTCTTTTTTCATGTATATTTTTGTTTGATAGTTTTGTCCCTTTCATATTTCTTATATTTACATAATATCCATAATACTAATCATAATATAAATATAATATTTAATTATTATGAACATTTTCAGAATAATCTGATATAAAAAATGAATCAAATTGCTTCATGAAGTTGGTAGTCTACAGGTATTCACAAGCGACATTATCTGTTTTTAACATGTGGAAGGCTAAGAAGTTAACAAATAAATTGTATTAAAATAATAATTATTATGTCATAAATATAATATATATTTATTATTTATTTATTTTTAATCATCTATGTGATGTGGTGATGGAAAACTAATTTCACTGCAATGTGGTGATTGTAAGTTGTACGTACGCACGAGTGATGTTTTCACATTTAGTGTGATGGAAAAGAGATTGAAATTTTTTTTACACTAACAATTATAAAATATTATTGTACTTTTAATAATGGAGTTAGTATTTTATTATGGTTCAAACTAATTTAGAGGATGTCTAATAAGATAGAAAATTTAATGAGTCAGAAAAGATTATTATGTCTTCATCAATGGACTTCTTTTATATACTATATTAAGGACCCTTGAAATTATGATTTTACAATTATATAACCAATAATTAGTTGATATTTAATTTTATAAGATAATTGGGTAGTTTTTTTTTTCAATATAGGTTTTTCAATGTGTTGTAAAGAAGAGAAGGTAGACGGGTCCTTTTATAATTGAGGGGAGGTCCACCCTTGAAATTACCTAATCTATTAAATTAAGATAAATAAAAATTTTATGGAAAAGTGAATCCAAAATGATATATTTTGAATATAAGATATTTATGAGTAAAAATCCTCCAATCCATTAATATTTAGATATGTCTAAGCAATGTTTTAAACTTTACCACTTAGTTTTATCCCCCATTAAACCTTTTACAATTACCATAAAATCAATGTTTTATATTATTTATGGGTAAATAATGTTACCATAAAAGAATAAGTGGAACATAAATGGACCATGGAATACATTTTCAACCATATAACATTAACATGGCCTAATATGGTCATTTTTATAACTATTTATTTACTTTGACTTTAAAGTCATCAATATTGTTATGAAATTTGATTCTAAACATTTAAAACTCCCTAATTGTTTATTTATCTAAATATTCCTAGAACACAATAATTCACCAAAATTATGATACTTTTAATATTTGAAATTCATTTATATTGATTTTCTATTAATTGTATAAATACGGTTTTGTAACTACATGAGAATCTGGGGTAATTATAAAATCACTAAAAAATATAAATAAATTAATATAATGAAAATATATTCATTATTCTTAAAAAAATTTAATATTAGTTCACAAAATATTTTTTTCACTTAGTGAATATATTAGATAAATTTAAAAACAATATAGTGATATTTTTTAGTTTTATTTATATAAAATATTATATAGACATTTTCATAGAAACGAATCCCATATAAAACATAATATCAAGAATAATATGATAATGGTGGAAATTAATTAATAAAAAATAATTAATATGAACGATGATGACCTTATCACGTAGTTTTATCCTAGTTTAACTCAATTTAACCTTTTTATATCGTGATTTTTTTACAATTTTACTATTCATTATGAAGAAAAATTTAGATAAACTTAATAAATGCTATTAATTATTTTTATTACAAATATATAATCTATTTTACCAAATTAAATCTCTATAAGTGATATAAATTATTTTTATAATAATCTTGTAAATTACAATGAAATTTGGTTATTTGATAAAATATTTTTTAAGTATAAAAGTATTCTTATACCATGAACAAGTATAATGTTTTTTTAAGTAACGACTTAGATTATTTATTTATAAATGGGTATTATATTTATTTAATATATAATTCAAAATATTATGGGGATTTTGAATGAAAATAAATGAAAATTTTAAAATAATCAGTATTTTTTACTATCAACTAGATAATATATCTTTTCAAAAATTGAAAAAAAACTAAGATAACAATCATATAATTATTTTAAAATAATAATCAAATTCAATTTATAATTTTTTTTTGAAATTAGGTTTTAATGACATTCTTGAATAAAACTATGTGTGTTGTGCTATTGTTTCTTTATAAATAAAAGCTTCATATAATTGAAGATCAGGTGTTTCATTCATCCCTCATTAAAAAAATACCCATCAAAATTTTTATAATGTCACTTCAGGAATATATTTGGGAAGTTATTCATCATAACTTCTATAGATTCCCTTGTAAAATATTTTATCTCATGATTTGTCCAAAGTAACATTAGTAGATAAGTCCTCCAATTCTGAAACACATGTTATCTAGTGTCAAAAATATTGATAGGATCATCACGGTAAGTTAAATGATGTTCAAATAATATTTTCTAATAGGTTAGAAAATGGGTTAGATCTGGAATATAATTATTTAATAAATAGAAATCGAACACATCATGAACTTTTGATAGGCTTGGTATCATTTCCAAATGTTATTCTATAAATCAAATTCTATCTAGAATTTCAAGAGGTCTGATATACCTAGGGCTATGCTTTCCCTTCTTACTAAACCTTATAACACAATTCCATGAAGATAATTTTATGAAAACATGATCTCTCACTTGAAATTACAAGTATTTAATTCGGTTTTTGGAATAGATATTTTTTCTTCTTGGATATGTATTAATATGGATAGGAATTGTATTTACCTTCATCATTTTCTCACTCACATGTGTTATGCCTATAAGATTCATTTCACCAAATTCCTCCCAAGAATTTGAGTACTAAATCTCCTTCCATTTAATGATTCATACAATATCATATAAATATTTGAATGATATAATTTGTTATAGGAAAACTATACCAAAGTTAAATAACAATACCACATACCTTGAAATCTTACTAATAATGACCTTAACATGACTTTTTGTGTTTCAATAGTACTTTTATAATACCCATCAATTAGATTATAATAGAAGGTGCGAAAATGAAGCTTAGTATCAAGTTACTTATGAATAATTTTCCAAAATATTAATATAAATCATTTATCATGATCTGACACAACTATAATAGGTACAGCATATTGTTTTATATCTTCATTAATATAGAGGTGGTAATGACAATAAAGAGGTAAATCTTCTCTTATGGGGAGAATGTTTTCATATTTGGAAATATAATTAGAAATAACCCAAATAGTATCATTTCTTCTAGGATTATTTTGAAATCCATTGAAAAATTACATTTTAAAGTCATCCCATTTCCATATAAAAAAATATAATGGTATTATAAATTCTCTAGTATATTGTACCCCATACTTTACCTATTTAAAAACTATGAATCTTAATACATAAGTAGTAAATTACATCTTCATTTTATCCCACCAAAAATGTTCCTTCAAATATCTATTTATCTAGGTGCTACTATGGTGTATAGATGAATTCAAGCTATGGGAATAATAAAGGAAATACATTTTTAGAATAGGTATTGATGGAAAACATAGCCTCTTTCCAAATTTTAGAATACCATCTTCATAAAAAAATCTGTCAATTTGTCATCAGTCACAACATAATTTTTCTTTTGAAAATTATCATCATTGGGATATAAAAATATCTCTTTTCTAATAATTTTTTTAAATCATTTAAAAAGGGAATGTTTTTCACTTCCTTAATAATACCAATATACAAATTTAAAAGGTCCCAAAATAAATAATACTTATCAATACTCATCATATTAAAAACTCTATGATCATTCATACTCAATAAATCAACTACATTATTACCCATTATAGGGTGTTAGTGTCTTTATAAATCACAATGCTTTAGAAGATCTAGCCATATCTTATACCTCTTTCTAATCTCATTATATGAAAATATGTGTTTCATAATCTTATGATATGTGTTTATTTCAAATCATTCTCTTTAGACATAATGCCTTCATGTATTCAAAGAAAATATTACATCATCTAAATCAAGATCATGGGATGGACATTTTTGTTCATATACCATTAAGTTCCATGATGTGTATAAAATAATGTTATCATTCTTAAGAAGGAAACATATATTTTCTATTATTTGATGTGTCACTATATATGGTAAATCCATTCCCTCTTGATGGTAGCGTCAATACCAACACACTGATAAAAATCTTATTTATTTATTCAAAGATTTATTTACATTCATTTTTTCATAAGAATATATCCCCTTTACATATATACATAGATAACAGGTTTGGTAATTAAGAATTTGTTTTAAAAAATAACCATTAGTAACATTCTAATCCAAAGAAACAACATACCTCTGTTACATTTGATGGTGATGGACATTCTTTGAATTTCTTTTTCTTTGATATATCAATTGATATTCTATCATTATAGGTAATATGTATATGAAAATTAACTTCGTGAAGCTATAATTTACATATAATAAATTTCCCATTTAACTCCTTATATCTAAACATATCAAGAATTATTCTTAAATGAATCTGGTTATCTTTAAAACATTTGAGTATACTATGATATCATTAAAAATACTATAATGAAATTATCAAGATATTCCTTGAACACTTTTTCATAATATCCATGAAAATATCGGGCGCATTAATCAATGAAAATGGAATTACTAAAAATACATGATTTCAATACCTTAAATGAAATGTTGTCATTTGAATATCTTCATTCCTTACTCCTAATTTATGGTACCCCGAATTAAGATAGATATTTGAAAAATATATTTCTCCTTGAATTTGATCAAACAATTCATCAATGTGAGTTAAAGGATACTTTTTCTTCTTATTAATGGCATTGATTTTTCTATAGTCAATGCATAACCTCATGGAATCATACTTATTTTCAAAAAAACGTTATAGGATCTTCCTGAGGCAAAAAAAATTGGTTATATGAATCCATAATCATATTACTCTTATAGTCTGTTCTTTAATTCCACTATATCTATGGTATCCATCCTTTATAGAGTCATAGAT
This sequence comes from Viscum album, assembly GCA_963277665.1. NCBI lineage: Eukaryota > Viridiplantae > Streptophyta > Magnoliopsida > Santalales > Viscaceae > Viscum > Viscum album. The sequence continues at coordinate 1,899,078,575 of OY728133.1, read as the reverse complement.
ATAGGTTTTTCATTATTAATAAGTTCAAAAGAAAACTTGACTTCCCCATCAGGTGGATTTTTAGGTAATTATTTAGGAAACACATCAATATATTATTTCAAAATAAGTAAACCTTATCTAAAAAATATACCATTCCCTTTTATTTGTTGTTTATTATTTTTCTCCTATATTTTCATTAAGGAGAGCTACTAGATTTTGATCTAGATATGATTCGGATGATGTAGTCTCCCTTATGAATAGAAGGGATTCCATACCTTCCTAAAAAACTACAACATCATTTTGTGGGAAATATTTTTTTTATTATAATATGAAATCCAATCCATTATAATAATTCATGAAAATTATACCACAGGTTTGTTAATAAATTTTTCAAATAGGGAAATTCTATGAGTCATAATGGGAACATGCTATAATATCTTTATTATATTAATATATTCACTCGGATTCTTGATCGAAAATACTTTTCTCTAGTATCTAGGTAAATATCTAATCTTATTGGGAAACACTGAAGATATATAAGAGTAGTAAGATCCAAAATCAAATAAATCATCAGCTTAATTGAAGGCTATGTTCAATATACCCATTTCTATATCATTGATAACATAAATCTCAGTAGTACTTATTATATAATCTTATTTTTCTCGCTTGTCATTTTCTGAGAAAAATTCCCTTGATGTTTGGTACATTTTATTACAAATTGAAAATTTCACCCTTCCCTTCTTCCTTTTTTTGTATTTCTATTTCTAGAGTGGTCAATAAAACTCTTATTATCTTTCGTTCCTTCAAAGTCATAAGACATAGAGAATTATTTAATAGTATTGATAGAACATGATATTATATACTCATATGATGAGAATGTTTGGGAGACTAAATCCCTCTGAAGGATTAGATTTATCACATCAAAAAATGGTTAATCTTACTCTTTGGATTACCAACGTAGTCTGAAACATGTATTTATATCCTCATAAATTTTGATTCATTCTTAGATACATCTCTATTTAATTTGTATTTTAGATGCAGGAATTTTATCTCCATATCTACTCATTTTTCGTAATGAAAATATTTTTCCATGATATGTACCTTAAAATCCATTCACTCTCTGTTTTCTATTTCCTCCCCATTCTACGTGATTTGAATAAATTTACATCATTGATACTCCCCCCTATAATATAGAAAAATTGTATGACAACCTTCCTCATTTCTATACATATAAAATCAATAAATATCTTCTCAAAGGAACTTATCTATTATTCAACTGAAAATTTGTTTATAGTCCCATTGAATAATGGAGGTTTTTGATATATGAAGTGTCACAAAATTGTTTCAGCATATTTTGGATTAGTAGAATTATTTATAAAAGTAAGGATATTGGTTATAACCTGAGTCATATGACCAAATACAGTTATGCTTTTTTACCTCTTACTTCAACTCCAATTCTAACTCAATTTTCATTATCTGGACTAAGAGGGAAATCACTATATAAATTATGTTCATTGATACAATTTCCTTTCCTTCCACTACGTTTCATTTCTAAACAATATCATACACTAGATAAGACCATAACATTATGAATGATAATGTATAATTACAAAACTAAAAAAACCCATCACGTAAACTAAAAATTTATGAATAGATAATCTTAGAATCATTAGCTTATTTTCGTTGGGAATATTCTCAAATCACAAAAATATTTTCAAATTGTTCATAATGGTTTATAATGAAAATGTAAATTAAACCAATAATATTACATGAGAGTGTCATGCCAGTAATATAGTAATATTCCATTAACCATGAACCAGAATGATGGTTGATATATACTCGACCAACTCATTCAGAGGTTATTACCCCTAGATGCATCAGTTACAAAACAACATCCACATGTAGTATTCATAAAGTGATATATTTCTAGGAAAACCACAAAATCGCTAAATTACCAAAATAATTATGATATTATACTATAATTAGACATATTCTTAAAGCTACCAATAGGGTTATATTCAATAATCTATGTTTTCCAAAATATATTTCCCAATGTTTCCACAAAACATACTCTTATAGAATCTATAAAAACACTAATTTTAGGTATCCTCAATCCGGAAATTATTTTTATACATTGGTACAAAATACAAGGGATCTCACCCAAAAGGATCAAATTGTATCGTAGTCTTGGGAGACTAGATATATACATGATTCTGACATTATATTTGAAAAGAAGCAACATAATATAATAATTTTTGTGATAGATTTATTTTTTCTTATATTAAATCACTGAATTAATTCATATGTCCCTTCTTGGTATCCTGAGGAAAGGAAAAAAATAATAAAGGGTGATTTCATATGCTCATTAGGGTAATGTGTATAATAGAATATATCATATAGTATGTAAAACAAGACTTTTATAGCTGAGATAAACAATAATAAAACGTTATATATAACTAATACAATAAATTTGGAATAAATACCTGGATAACATAGCAATATAAAAAATCTCATGGATAATAATAACATGTTGAAAAATGAAAAAATGCATAATTTTGGACATTATAATGTTACGATCAAGTCCAAATACCATGAAAAAATATCTAAATAGGTAAGGAATAAACCAAATACTCAAACTAGTTTGTCTAATGAGAAATATTGATGTATCATGGTGTTGTAACATGCCCGACTTGTCACTTACTAAGTCCTATAGATTCATCATATGAATGGGATTAATAAAAATTCATTACATAATAAATAAAATAATTTTTATTAAAAAACTAGCAAACAAAATGTCAATATTTTTTAAAAAAAAATAAATATAACATGATCACCAGCCATCCAGTTTAATATGGTATATGGTTTGAAAAAATTATATTGAATAAAATCATAACAATATCCAAATAATGTTTACATACATAAAAATTCATTAAAAATATCACTTGATGATTTATTTAAGAAAAGACTATTTTCATTTTCAAGTCACTTATATTAAAATATAAAATTTTAAAAATTATTATTAAAAACCTATATTTTATTCACATGTTTGGAAAACAATAAATATATTATTTTTAAACTAGTTTATAAAAACAAAACATTGATAAAAAATTATTTAAATATCAATTGATAATGTTTAAAATATTCTTGAAACATTTTATATAAAATATATACATGTAAGGAAAATATTCTCGGTCAATGATAAAAAATAAAATCGGTTTTTCATAATAACGAAATTTTAGACTTTTGAGTTCCCAAGTATGTAAAAATGGAAATAATTCATAAAACCCATATAAATTACTAATGTACAAAAAATATTCTATAGTTTAATATAGAAATATCATAGAATCATTAAAATTGAATTTTAAACATAAATAATCATGAATAAGGATGAGATTTTGAAATAAACTCGTACTTTAGGTTTGAATTAATTTGTAAGTGAATTAAAACTCACATTTAATAAATTAAAATTTATTAAAATTTTATAATAAAAAATATAAATACATATAATATCATATATTATCCACTTATAACATTTCAATACTTGTTTATTAGTAATATTTATTCAAATCATCCTTTTGAGTTTTTATTGTTTCTTTTCTCATGTCTCTTTTAGGTAGGTAGTTTTAGTCATTTCAACATGATCATGGTTGAAAAATATCCAAAATATTAATAATGACAAAAATATTATCTTCATTAATTATAATCATATTTATAATAATTATTTAAAGGATGACATGAAAAATGAGGCACATCACTTCATGGAGGGGTAATCCCAACATACGCCTGAGAGACATTATTAGTTTTAATGATTCGAAGGGTAAGAAGGTAAATGTAATGTCAAATGAATAGAATTAAAATTATTTCATAAATAATATATATATTCATTAGTTTTATATTTAAAACTATCCAATCAAATTGGTGATGGACAATGAATTACAACGCTTCGTGGAGATAGTAAGACATACGTATGCATGAGTCATGTTTTTTGCTTTTGTGGGATGGAAAAGAGATGGAAAATGGTTGTCCCATAATCAAAATAAAATATTTTTTTATTGATTATATTTGAGTTATTATTTTATTATGTATACAATAGTATTATAAGAAGTGTAAAAATAATTAAATTAGAATGATTCAGTAAAGTTGATTACCTCTTCTTCAAGAGAATTCCTTTAGATCTCTTCTTAAGGATCATTTGGATGAAATTATTAAGAATAATAGAACATCTAATTTGTGTATAAAGAATACTATATAATAATTGTTTATATTTTTTTCAAACTAGGTTGCTCAATGAGGCGTAAATAAGAGAGGGGATGGGTGTCCTATTATTAAGTCGGGTGAGGGAAAATCTTAGTATTACTTAATGTATTAAATTAATATAAGTTTATTTTCATTTAAAAGTATAACCAAATAGATATATTTATAATTTAGGATGATTATGATTCTAAATTCCCTCATCCAATAATATTTAATCAATATTAAGTAATGTTGTAACTCTTACCTCTTAATTTTAACCTCTTTTAACCCTTTTAACAGTTAATGTAAAATCAATGTTTTCTACACTTTATTTTTCAATAATGTTACCTTAAAATTAAAATTGACCCATAAATTTACCATATTTTATATTTTCAAAAATAGACCATTAACTCAGTTTAAGATTATGTATTTATTAATTTTAAATCATTTAATAAAATATTGTTTATTATAAAATATCATTAAAGTAAGTTTTTGAACTATTAATTTACATTGACTTTAATTTCCTCAATATAGTTATGGAATTTCAATATAAACCTCTAAAACATCCCAAATATGTTTTATTTATTTAAAAAATTCATGGGACACAATAATTCACCCAAATTGTATTACTTTTAAATTTTAAAAATTCAATTATTTTTAATTATTTGAATAAATATTGTGTCGGTATTTTTTATGTAGTTAAGATAATTATATAATTACTAAAAATTATTATAAAATATCCATAATTAAAATAATTTCATTATTATTAAAATAAACTTTAATATATTTCAAATACTTGTTTTTATCCATTTTTGTACATAAAATAGAAATTCAAAAATAATAGAGTGACATTTTGTATTTTTCTTCACTTAAAATATTATACATGTCATTTTCATGGAAATGTGTCCCATGAATAATTAAATATAGATAATTATATGATAATTCTATAAATAAATTCATAAAATAATAATTTATATGAAAATCTAACACCTTATGACGGAGTTTTAACCTGAGTTAACCAGATTTACCCTTTTTTCATGATGACAAAATTTTATTGTTTTTTCTATTCATTTTGACCAAAAATTAAGTTAAAATTATTAAGAAATATTAATTATCATGATTAAAAAAATTAATAAATTTTATCAAATTCAATATCTATAAAAATAAATTCATTTTATAATAATATCACCAAACGTAATAAAAATAGTTTTATGAAAATTGACATTTTAAGACTAAAAATATTTTTATACAAAGATCAAGTATAATTTTGATTCCATTGTAAATATTTATATTATTTTTTAATAATGGATAATGATATTAATTTATGATCAAATTAATAATATTATATGTATTTTCATTGAAAAGAAATTACAATTTTGGATAAATCTACTTTTCCCCTTATTCACTGGAAAATCAATATTTTGAAAAAAAAATCAAAATTTCACCATAAGATAATTCTTATATGATGGGTTAAAAAAATACAATTAATTAAATAAAATATAATTTATAAAATTTTAAAATTTGGTCTTTACTATATTATTGAATAAACTATTTGTATTGTTCTATTTTTTATCTAGACAACAAAGCTTACTATAATAGAATCACGGGTATTATATTTATTATATTTGTTTCCTAGGTTATTTAAATAAAAAATTTATGATATGAATCAAAGATTATATTGTGTTTATAATTATTGATATATGTTGAAGACTTTTTATAGATTTATTAGTTTCTTATATATTATAAAAATGTTCATTCGTTGGAAAATACAATGGTATTGTTGATATATAGTTTATCCTAACCCTATAAAAAAAGAAAATATAAAAGGTATTGAGAATTAATATAATGATATATTTTATTTATTTAATGTAATTTATATGCTATCATCTGTGGTGAATCATGAGCATGGTTACTTGATGTCTTGGAAAAAGGTAAAATATGTGAAGCCATGTTTGCGTATGACATAGATTGGTGGACACAAGTATTGAAATACTTGAATTTGATAGAGATTGCACTAGATCCCTTTATTTAATGATTATAATTAACACTTTAATATAGGTAAATATTTGAAAATATATATATTTTTTATGATTCATATTTATTTTCAAATCTATAAATTCCCATGGGGTCACACTTTTTGAATTTTTGAATTGGGATTGAGTTTTACTTATATAGCTACTATAAAAATGTTTTAGATTTAATATAAAAGTGTATTGGATGGAAATTGAAAATTTATTACATAATATATGATAAAGTATAATATTAATTATATCTTTCAAATGTTTTTTGGAATATATATAAAAGTATTTTTGGATATCGTTTCACATGTTATAGTATACGATACAATATATGGTAAAATGGCACAAAGTCTGCGAGACATTAGTGAAGTTGCGATATTGAATTAGATATGACCTAAATACTTATAATTATTTTATATAGATACATATATGTGTGTGTTCTATTTTATATTTCACGAAAATTATGATTTTCATGAAAGGGGTATATCGTTTCATGCAGCCTACATATTCATTTTTATTCACCCACATAAGATAACATTACAAAACATGTTTCATAATAAGAAACATAATGAGGATTTTATTCAATTAATTAGACTCATGATGTTATTTATAACATTTATTCATGTGATATAACAAATTAACTATTTAAATAACACCTAAGAAGCATCATTGGGTGTGTGTGTGTAACGACCTATGTTTTTTCTCCTTAAATCATTATTTTTTTCAATGGATTAATCCACACCGAACACCAAAATAATATGGACATCTATAAGGTAGTGTTATAATTTTTAGGTATAAATAGATATAACCATATTATGAAAATAAATAAAAAGTTAATAAAAATAAAGTTCACTTCGGGTACCAACTCAATTAGTGAAACTAAAAAAATCATGAAATCACTTTTTTAAAATTTACTTATTTTCAAGAATATTATATTTTTAAATGAATTATATAATAACACTAGTTTAATTATTAATTTATATGGAACAAGAATAAGAATATATAATTTATGAAAATTAACATTCATATAAAAAGTCAATCTTTCACAATATTTTATATTTTTATTGAATAAAAAAATTATAACTTTTAGGATATGAATTTTAAAAAATAAAATAATTTTTGGATTAATCATTTCTATATTAACTTAATATTTTTTTAAAAATTTTTTATTTCTATATAAATATTGGAAATGTCATTTTTTTTTAAAAACACGACTTTATAAAATTATTAATATTTTATGTATGAAATGGAAATTTATTAAAACTTTTTAAAGGACCAAATGTTTTATTTATTAATATAATTTATTATTATGAAAATTTTGTTTTTAATTTATAAACCAATATTTGGGATTTTAGAACATAAGATAATTCTTTTAAAAAAATATCAGTACAATATACGTTTAGCATTTTAAATTTAATTTTTTAACATTAAAAAATTGAATGAAAATTTGAAATTTAAAATTGGAAACATTTGGTCAAAATTATATTATAAAGGGCATTCTATTTTAGGACTCCAAAGATAAATTACCTATGTAAAAAATGGTTACCAGGGTTACAACTAAAATGGTAAAAGGAATTAACCTTAGAGGTAAATGGATTAACATGTTTAAAACGTGAATATAATTGAATATTGGTGTTTTAAATAAACCTTATATATTAGTCAATAAAATATTTATATTTTTGGATCCACATTCCTTGAGAGAAACTTCCAATTATAGAAATGCTTTCCATATTTATAAAAATTTCCATCATTTTCACTTAAAAGGGGTACTGGTATCTTCAATTACCCTAAAATCAAAACCTCTTATGTTTATCCCAAAATATTCCCAAACATCTCCTCTAAACTCTTATACAAATTTAGAAGGTTATTTTCTTCTCAAAAGAGCATCCCTCTATTAGGGTCACTTTGGGATGACCTCACTAAGGGGATGACATCAAACCTATTCTCCTAGCATCGACTATGAATATGAAATATTTAAATATAAATCACAAGATACAAGTTATTGGTCATTCCCTTATGAGATTATAAGAACAATATTTAACAAGTCCTTTTTAATGGAATCCAATAAATTATTAACAACTTCCTCTAAATTTATTCATCCGATAGCTTCCTCAAATACAAAAAACAAAGGGATGTCACAAATCTGAAATATTAAAGTAGTCGACCTCTTTATGTTATTTAGTCAGAATAATACGGATAAAATATAGACTAGAAAAATCATAAATTCTTCCTGACCCAAATGATAATCAATTAAATGCATATTTACCACTCTCTTCCTCTTCTTGTGATCATCAACACATAATTTTATTAGTTGAATTACTATGTATGTTTCTCAAAATACCATAAACATGAATCTTTGTTTAATGTGTGATTTTTTTATGGTTTTAATTGTGTTTGAATTATATGTATTAAAATTTATTGCATGTATATTTTTTTTAATCAAAGTACACGGCATCCCAATGGCTTCGCACAACCCTAGAATACTTCAAAGAAATATTTGTGTAATACTATCATAGCAGTATGAATACACTAATATAGTTTTTAACTTCTTCCTCGAAATTCATTGTGTGGTTTCATATTCCTCAAACTCCTTCACATAATAGTTTTCACATGTGATCTATCTTTTCCTTTGTGTTGTCATTGAGATTCACGGGTTATCATTTTTTCTTCATATAATAAATTTATTGAGAAATATTTCTTATTTTTCTAGCCAAATTGCTCACTTTATCTTAATGATCATCATGTACAATAGATGGTACAAGTTTTTGTCTTCATGAAATCTACATAATTTCATGAATATCTTCTTCATAGAAGAGATTTCTTAGTTCTTCTTCCCATAACCAAGTGTATTTTGGATTATTCTTTCTCAATTGGTGAGGATTTATCTATTTTTATTCTGAAAAATTAGATCTATCGATATCCTACCAGTGTCTCTCGACCATGGTTCTTTAGTATTTATAGGTGTGTTTAAAAACCTCTATTTCTAGTTTTTACGTAATTTAGAGACATATTAATAATACAAAACTATATGTCTTGTTCCTTAATGAGTTTTATACCCAAATATATCAATAATTTCTTAATTCTTCAAACATGGGTTTCATTTTTTATTTTCTGATGGCAGTGAGAATCATGGAATCTTCAAGCTGATTCTTCCTACTTCATGAGTTTAGAATCACTTGTATGTGGTTTTATCACATGAATTATCTTTCATGAATTTGGATATGAACACCTCACCGTATCTCTATATCATCTTTATCAGTACAATTTTTCTTCAAACATTCACATGCTTGAATGAAATCAATTTCAGGCATGATGTCAATATGAACATGAGAGTCTCATTCATTTTCCATGATCAATGGATATAGATAAACATTGTGTCTGTAATCAAACCAGTATCATTGTGGAGTTCCTATAAGAATTAGATGATATAAGGTAGAAGATAATTTAATGGATTCATCATATGTTTTAGATGCACACAATCATATGAATGATGATTTATTCATTTGTTTTAACATATAGGAATAGTATACTTCTTATTCTTATCTCATATCAGAGTGGCCTTCATTTGGCCTCCACTTAAAAAGATATCAATGTGTCCATTTCCTCTTGATCTGATGCTAGGGCTAGCACATGGACACACTATAAAAACATGACGTCAACCTACTTCACCACACCTACATGGTCCTATATATAACCCTCTGTACAATCACCATTTTCACCTCACTGTGTTCTCCCTATGGGAACCATAAAAACCAACATTCTCTTTCCACCATGACTAGCTGGGTTGACCCTCTCCCATGTGGTTAACCCCTAGGTCCCATATGTGTTGTAGAGGGAGGCCTCGGTTGGACAATGGTTGGATTATTTTTCTAGTTAATCCCAAAAAATACTTTGAATAATTACTAACTGTAAAATTTCTAACATAACTCTTCTTATATATGATTTATCATGAAAAAATGGAAATATATTTTTTATTTTTTCATATCCTTAACTTTTCTCAAAATTATTCTTCAATCAATTACACTTTTAAAAGGATATTGTATTGGTCTTCCTCATACTTATATTGTGGAAAACAATTTGTAACACTACTCCACATGTTCTTAAGAATTAAAAAAATTCATGAAATTTCAGAGTTAATACCACATCATATGAAATATTAAATATAAAATTTAAACTTCAAGAGGATAGTTTTTCTTAAGGAATTTATTTCGAACTTCAAGTTTCAAATGTTACCAATCATAGGAACACTAAAACACACTTACATTCTATTTTCCTTCTTAATAAATTTTGGCATTAATTAATTTATCACTTACTCACTAATTGAAAAAAAATAAAAAACAGTCACAAAGTATGATCATCAATCTCACCCTTTGTATTTTTTCATTACTAGTATGGAAAATGTTATGTCAATATGTTGTATTCCATTATTATCTCCATTTTTATTTTATTCTCTCCCCCATATAGATAATAAATTAAGGTTACCTAATAGATGATGGTTTCATTTCTTTATTAATAAATATTTCATCAATTATTCCACTATAAGCCTAAATTCATTAACATTGTGTAGAAATAATATGATCTAATTTTGATATAAATATTATCCATTATAAATTCAAAATATGATACAAACTACTATAGCCCAACTTATTTTCTTCCTCAGAGATTTTTTAACTGATTTTCATGTTGAAAGTAATTCTTTGATAGAAATTGATTCAATGCAAGTGGAAATTTTCTCAAACCAATTATAAATTAAATTTTCATGAAATATTCAACATGAAATTCCTATACTCATATGAACACATAGTTGATTCATTTATTATGAAGGATTGAGAGTCATCAATATTCAAAGGTACACTACATGAAATGATGGGCCTGTATGGGGCTCCCAACCCAAGGGTTTCCCCATGATGCCGCCACATTATTCTTCAGCTCAGTCTGGCGGCGCCCCCTCCTTGGATTACCTACCTGGAGGCTCGTGGTATGTGGCCCGCGACATTTAATGCTCAACCCAGACGACCAATGTTTCATTCCTACCTTCGTATCCTATCCCCGAACTTGATGGGTGGTTCAAGGTAGCGCAATGAAGGTTTTGTGGTTGAGTCATGTGTCTATGGATTGTATTAACGATTCATTGCCATGCTGGGTGTGTTCAGTGGTTTGTTGTGGGCATTGAGTTTGGTATCAGAGGTAGTGATGAGATTGTGGTTCTTGTTCATGGTGAGGTATTGTATTTCAATCCTCATTTTCTTATTTCATGTTAGATGTGATCTACTACATCTTGCTATGTGATGTGCATTTCATCCTTTGTTTCCACTGGTATTGAATCTGCTCGGTTTGTGAGTTTATTTGGGTTGATGCATATTTTTTGTTTTTGGTGAAATTATTTGTCAATCGGTGCTGGTGATGTTTGGTTTCCCTCTGGATTTCATGTTTGGACTCGGTGTCTTGTCCTCACTATGGTTCGTGTTTTTCGATTCATTCTGTTAGGGTATTGTTGTGGCGGCAGCGGTGTGGATGAGTTTTTTAGGGTTCGTCATCCTTAGGGATGTTGCTTAGTGCAGTGTTCTTGGTGATGAGTGGTGGATCTGGATTCAGTACACATATCCAGCCAGGGTGACATCGTGATGGCTTCAAGGAGGAAGACCATGTTACTTGCTGTGATAGTTTTTCCAGTGATGATTTTGTGATTCGGTGGTATAAATACGTGAATTTGTCAAATGTGTTTAGCCTCGGTGGTCCACTGCTCAAGCGATTTTGGGACCAATTATCTACATGAAAAAAGATTTATAGGCGGTGCAAGGTAATGGTTTTTGATGTTTCATGTCTATTCAGAATCAGATGTTTGAGATGGTATGGATTCAGCTGTTGGTTTCAGGCCCGTGCGTTTTTTCACGGGATAGCTAGCCGATCAGCTTTGGGACAGAGGAAGATGGTTTTAATGAATTTTGTTTTTGGGATGAGCTTCTCTCTTGTATTGTGGGTTTCATTTGGTCTTGATTTTTTGTTCTATTGAGGTCGTTTGTTCTGTCTAAGTCGATGATTTCATGGGTTCCCCCTCATCCCTTAAAAGGGGGTATATTTTAATAACAAAAAATAAATTTTCGGTTAGTTAGTCATATCAAAACATATATTAGGAAATTAAATTATAAAAAGTCGGTAATGTTAATGAATTAATTATTAGAAATTCATAACGATTTATTTTTAATTCATTGATTAATTTATGTTATACCCCTTAAGACTATACATCATTTCATTTTTTATAAACAAGGATAGGAGACTATGCAAACATATCTCATCAATTAATTCTTGAATGAGTACCTTCCATTTGATTTTATATTTTTGATGAATTATCATTATATAGAAACTTTTTTGATACTCACCCTCAAGGGATGATCTCTAACACCACTTCATGAAGATGGATCTTATCATTAGTAGATTATCTAAATGATAGTTGATATGAGTACCAATTATTTTGATCACAACTATGATGGTGAATTTTTGTTTTTTTGATCATCTATGGTAGCTTGATAATATCCATCAAGATTGACTTCTAATATTTTTCAACAAATAATCTTCATGATATTAGTAGATAATAAAAACATTGATGGTTACTTCCACAAAACATAAAATAAATATTCTAGCTTACAGATATAAGAATAGGAATTCTTCATCTCATTTCTCCCTTGATTATATGTATCACCTTTAATTAAATTAATGTAATTAATAAACCTAAAGTATAAAAGAATTGGGTGGATCTATTTTTCTCTTTAATGAGAGAAAAAATGATTATAATTGTTTCTCAACCACAAAAAAACCCTTATCTTCAACTCTAGGTGATGGTAAAATATTTATGCTAACTTTTTGTCTTTATTAGAAATTTTAGATGGAATGGAATATTTTATTTCTACTAATTCATTTTGTATAATCCTATTCATTACACTATCCATCAAGGAACATTCATTGATAGGTGATTTTTTAATCTTTTTCCACATTTCTTCTCAAGCTATAGTTATGAAAAACAGTCATAAAAAATGTTTCTAGCCTTCTTAAACCTTCCACACAATACATTTGATATTTTCTGGTTACCAATTATTGAAAACCTCTCATGAAATTTAGCTTCATCATGTCAAAGAACCTATTTTTATTTATTAACTAATTTCATATTTGCTTCTTCCAGAAAATTCCTCATTCCAAATTAACTAGTAAAATTTCTAATATTTCATTTGAAATATGTACAATATACTTGTTAAATCCAAATGTATTCTTATGTTTTTTCATTAGCACATCAATCCATTTTTTCTAGGATCGGTCTTCCTATTTGTTACATAAGAATTCTTCCACTAACATTGATATACATGGAATTCTTACAGTGATTCATAGTGTGACCTATTATTAAACAAAGGAAGTTTCTTATTCACTTTGGTGTATCACCCTTCATGATCTACTTGGGTTTTATATCCTTCTTCTGATTCTTACCCAAGATTGACTTATCTATCTTCTTTGTTGACTTCATGGAAATAATTTTCATTTTTTCCTTCTCAAGGTTTAGTTCTCTATAATATATAAAAAATTTAGAATTTTATTATTATTTTTCTGTGGAATTATTGAATAATTTATACTTCAATACATATTTATTATGACCACTACCATTCAAAATACCAGAAATCTTCTTCAAACATTCAAATCTGTTTGTAATAAGAAGATTAATTACTTTCATTTGGGGCATTTCATTCCTTTCTACTTTTCTCCCCATTAACAAATGAATACGTTAACTTTCAGGTACTGAAAAATTGTACCAAAATGAATATGCATTATTCTCAAATCATTCATAGAATCAATAGTAGATAACACATCTTGATCTCTTCTTTTGGGTTATAGAATTTCTAGATTGGTATGCTTACTGATTTTGTGATGTTTTATTATTAAATTTTTGATAATTTAAAAGAACAACTTATTTTAATATTAAATTCATTTGTGATATATATAGTGTTAATAACATCATTTACCTTATTCATCTAGTTTTATACAGGTTTTTATTGTGAAGCTTCATTTTTATTAAGGCACAAGTTTGCATAGATATTATTATCCGTGGTGGATAGTAAAATATTTTTAGATACTTATTGATATTGATAATTGAGTGATATCAATTTATTTTATCCACCAGATAGAGGTATCTTATGATAATAATTCTCTATAGTATTTTTTTGCTGAATCTATTAATGTAATAGCTCTTTTTTTGATTTTTGTAAAGTCTTAGAATGAAAATTATCAATATTTTCCATTTTGACACCCTCTTAAATATATTTCAAATCAAGGATGAATTTATAATCCTATACTAAATTAAATATTTCTTCACATTATTTTGTGGTCTTCATATCTACAACATTATGAAATATGTTTTTCTCTTCTACCAATGTGTTAACGTCATTGATCTTGTTTACTTTAATATCATGTGGAGATTTATTTAAATCATTTATATCATTAAGATTTTCATCTAATGCATGAATACTTTCTTCAAAATACTTAGTAGAATCTTCTTTTTCATTAATTGTTTTTATACACTAATTAATAAAACTAGAGAATTTTTCATCTAGTTCAATAATCACTTATTCTTTAGCTTTAATTTTATTGGATATCTAGAAATTGGATTGAAAAATTTCTTCAAATACTTTCTCCAAGTTCTCAATGTTTTATTCATAATTAGTGATATCTTCATACATTCCTTTGAATAATACATATATAAATGTAACTATTACTTTGGTAAAACTGTGTGGAATATAATTCAATGTTGAACATTATTGAACATTAAACTCTTAAAATATATGATCACTTTCCCTAATGTGTTGACCATCTTTAGGATAATTTTGAAAAGAAACTTTTGTTACCTTTTAATCATGTTGGGATAGAGCACAACATGAGGTAGAAGTATTTTCCTTCTACATTTTAGTAGATTGAACTTCCATATCTGTGAATCCCATTCTTGAATTTTCTTACTCTGAAATATTGAATTGGGAAACTGATTTATCATCCACTTTTCATGAGAGGGATTCCTTATTTATCTATATTAGTTATTTCATTCTTATAGCCTTTAAATTTTTGGATGAGATAAAATTTTAATCTATATTAAATTAAACTCTTACAAATGTGATGTCTAATATGAATTGAGAAGATAACACATATCATCAAGAAAATTCATATCCCAGAATCCAATCCGGGGTGTGATTGGTAACATTGTTACCAACTATTAGCATCACATTGGGATGACCATATAGAGGGCTGGAAATCATTATGTTATTAATTTTTATCACCTTAAAATTTTATCCATTTTTATACCTCTGTCACTTACTAAGTGAATTATTTTATTTTATTATACACCTTTATTTATCATTATTTTATTTAAGATAAATAATCACAATTAACACATGGTTTTTTTTAAAGGTTCACTTATAGTTTGGATAACTACTCCTCAGTTTACAGTGGTTATTATCCCACACACACAACATATTTTTAATTATCAATGAAAGTATGGGTAAGGGGATGAAATTAGACCAGTTTATTAGCACCAAATAGGTATAAGTAAACTTTAAATTTTAATCACATGATTCAGGTTGTCATCCTTTCCCTTATAAATTGATTGGAACATGTACAAAAATTCCTCTTATATGGACACTAATAAACTCTAATAAACTTATTCTGAATTTATAAATCAAATGGATACCTCAAAATATAGCAATCAGTGGGATATATCAAATATGTATCAATCAAGATGAATACCTCTTCTTCCACTTCATTTATAATAATATGAAAATTTTCTAATCAAGAAAATCATAACTATTCCAAACAAAAATGAAAATCATTCAAATTTTTATTGTCCACTCTCATATTCTTGTGATATTTGATACACAATTTTATAAATTGAATTACTATATCGATTTATCATAATACTATAAATATAAAATCATTATTTCATATGTGATATTGTTTTGTATTTCATGGTCTTATAATTCTATGAATGAATATTTATTACATGTATCTGTTCATGTATCAATGTATATGGTATCTCAGTGGCTTCACACAAAACTAGAAGACTTCATGGAACATCAGGTGTAAAATTGTCTTAGCAATGTAAATAACTAAGGTGTTATTTAACTTCTTCTTAGAAATAAACAATGTTATTTTGGATTCCTAAAACTCCTTCATGTAATAGTTAGTACATGTGAATTCTCTTTTCCTATACATTAACATTGAGATTCATGGTTTCTATATTTTTATTTATGAAAAAGATGAATACGTGAACTATATCTTCTTCGTATAATTGAATAGATAATAGTATCTCAATGGTATCTACATAAAATATAAGTCATTTGGTTGTGTAGTCAAAAAATCAAGAAATTTTCGGGAATATATTCTTTATACAAGATAGTGTATGGGTTTTATTGATGTAGTTGAGTGGCTCACAGATTTTTCCTTCATGCATGGAACAATTTTTGTATATTTTTGTTTTGAAAAAATAGATCTCTTGATATCTCAACATCATCTAACAATAATATGGAGTCAGTATTTTTAGGTGTGTTACACCACCTCAGTTTTATTTATTTCATGTCAGGACATATTAAAAATCCTATAATATATTTCATGTCCATCACAGTGATTTATGCCTGAAAATCGTGATGTTTTTTAATTATTCATATGTGATTTTATTTTATTACTTTCTAAAAACACTGATAATCATGGAGTTTTCTCGTTGTTGTGTCTTGTTTAATTAGTTCAGACACAAATTCATGAATCCATATCATATGCACTAACATGCATGCAGTTGGGTATGAATGCCTCTCTATTCTATATACCATATTTGGTGGTATAATATCTCATCAAATAATCAAATTCATGTAATACATTGATTTTATGCATGATGTCAAGATCAACTTGTGAGTCTCAATATTTATAAATTATCACTAAATATTGTTGGACTATGGTTGTAACATCAAACTAGTAGTGTCAAGGAGCTTCTATATGAACAGGATTAGAGTAGGTTGAATATGATGTGCTGGATTAACTAGATGACATAAATTCATGTGATCAGATGGATAATGATATATGCATATTTTTTAATATGGAGGAATAATATTTTTTCATCATCCCAACCGACATTAGAGTGTATTTCATTCAACATCCTCTTAATAAATAAATATGTGTCCATTTTCACTCAATCCAACACTAATGTCGATACCTGGACACACTTTACACACACACCCTCATTAGGCCATGCCCCTCATATATAGTCCCATGAGAAAACCTTGCACACTTTTTTTTTCATTACATGTGCACCTTGATTCATTCTCCTTATGCATTATATATAAGACTACTACCTCCGATGACCATGGTTGGCTAATTCAATGATCTTCCACATGGTTGACCCATATGCCCCACATGTGTGGTTAAGTGGGTCCTTAGTTAGAAAATGGTTGGCTTAATTTCATTTAGTTAAGACCTGCAAAAGATACTTAGTATAATTACCATGTATAAAATTTCCAACCCAAAACTTCTTGTAAATGTTTCATAAATTAAAAAAATGGAAATGTCTTTTTACTTTTTTCATTCCCTCCATTCTTCTCTAAATTATTCTTCAATCCATTCTACATGAAGAAGGATATTTTCATGGTCTTACTCCTCCTTATGTTATGGGAAACATTTTGAAAAACCTTCACAAATTTTCATAAACAGTAGTATTGGTGCGTTGAACATCAAAGATAAATTCATTTCCACAAAAATATAATATATGGCCTTTGAATATTTCAAGGATGGGCCTTCTTGAGGAATTTCTTTAGAACATAAATTTTTACACATTACCAAGCTTTGGAACACTAAAACACACATAATAGTTTTTTTATTTATAATACAAATTGCAATTATGTGATTCAACCCTTATTGGATAATTGAAAAAAAACACAAACAAAAATTTAGATCATTTCCCTAAATGTTTTAATCTCATTAATAAAGGAGATTATCCATGAAGTGAGGTATAAGTTATTCACAATTATTTATTTCTTATATATATTTATATTATTTTATTATTCCAAAAATTTAATTTTTCCATTATAAAATGATAAAATAATTATTTTTGTTATATTGTAAAATAATTATAATTATGTAAAAACATTTACCAACCTCCACTTTTCTATTAAGAAAATTGAAAACGTGAATCGTGTGTTGTGCCGACTACTACCTCCACAATTAATCACGTTTCATTTTCCATCAATTAAGAACATATATTATTTTATTTTAAATTAAATAAATATATATTATATATATATATAACGAATGGATATCATTAATATAGTTCATATTGGGTAACACAAAAACAATGATTAATATAAAGAAATCCATCGATATATGTAATTAACTGGAAACATGTTCATCACGATTTTAATTTTCATGAAAAAATGTTATTTAATTTTAAAATTGACAGTATATAAAAAAAATAAATTATATAACCATTAATGGTTTATAAATGATGAGGTTTTAGAGAAAATGATAGATCAACACTGCTTTTACGAACCTAGATGAAGATGATTAGGATTATTCACACCCGATGTTGATAGAAGATTATTACAATATTATACATGAAGAGAATTATTGTGAATGAATATTATAAATGTAAGTATATTTTAATAAGGTTTTAAAATATGTAGTTAATGTTTTTATCAAAATTATATATAATATTAAAGAAAATCCAGTTCAATCAAGGTTAGATGTAAGGGACTTGGTAACTCAAACTATTTCCACTAAGTTATAAAATTCCATAGTGAAATACATTTCCCACGAATTTAATTTTTAGTGATATCATCATTTTATTTCTAGGGGAAAAGATTTTTTAATTCAAATCCATCATGAATTAATTTAATTTATTTTTTTCTAAAAAAGGATGCTTTTTGAAAAGAGACACAAAACTATGGCTTTTACATCGATGATTTAATTTTTTTTTTCAAAAATTGTTTTGGTGAAATTGTTTTAATTTTAATCTACATTGTAAAAATGATTTATCTCTAATGAAGTTACACTTAATTTTTTTCTATTGAAATTTTATTATTTCTTAGTAATCAATATTTTGATGTTAATTGAATTATTTAATGTTGTTATACTATTTATAAATGTTATGAAACCCATTTTTGTTTTTATACATTATTTATGAAAATTAGATGATTTTCATTTTAATGTTTTATGAAACCCATTTTATTTACATGGGTTCTTTATGAAAAGTTAATGAATTCTATTTGGATATTTAAGAAACATATTTTTTCATGAGATCATTAAGATATGATTCTGATTGATTTTAATAGGAACAAATATATATAGATGATGGTGTGTGGGGTTCTTTATCTTCATATAATGAATTGGCTCAGTTATATTTCTCATGAGATTTTCAATAATGGAAATAATGAAATTTTTACACATGTGTGGGAATAATGCTTTTTCATAAATTTTTATGCATGGATAATGAGCTTGTTTACATAAGTTTGGGAATAATGAGTTTTCTCATAGAAGTTTTTTTATGTTTATGGTTGTGTCACATTTCTAGGTTATTTATCAAGTTATGAAAAAATTTCAAGATGTATTTAATTTCCATAGAATTCAATGTTTTCATGATTATTCCTTATTATTTATGTTTTATTCATTTCAATGTCATGATCACATGTTATGTGATTATTGATATATTTTTTAGTCAGTTTATATATTTTAAACTTTATTAATGATTTTTTTTGATTTTATGTTACTCTAGTATCTTTAAAAATTATAATCTAAGGTTTTATGATATTTTTTTGATATTTATGTCTTCCTCATGTTCTCCATCATTTTATGACATTTTATTCCCTTACTGAGTGTCTTAGTTCTCCCATTTGTTATATTTTCATTCCCCAATTTATTAATATGATTATATCATGTGATATTTCTAGAAAACGTTCTAGAGGGTTATGATTATAGAGAAATTTTTTTAAGTGTTTTAAAATAAGTTTTCTATGTAGATAATATTTAAGACATTAAACATTTAGGTCCTTGGATTAGGTGACTATTTATGAGATGTATTATATAAATCATGATATTAATGTATTATATAAGTCATGTTTATCTTGGGTCAATTTAGTTGGTATTAAAATAAGTTTTAGATATTTTGGGGATTATTTTAGTTACCATTGGTTTTAGTATTTGATAACATTATTAGAAACCCAAAAAATGAGTCTAAGTATAAGATAACATAAACAAAATTTGGTAAAGTGTTTGTTGTGTGGTTCTCATAGTAATTACATCCTTATATGGATAGTATAAGTGGATGTCGGCCCTAGAGTAGATGTACTTGGGAGGTTATAACACTGAAAAGGGTATATTGAGTATTAAATAGATTGTTACCCTGTGAAAAACAAAGAGTCCTAACTAAAAAATTTGTTTTAAAATCATGGAGTATATTCTATGGTTAAACACATTATATTTACAAAAAATAATTTGCGATATAAATATATATGTTTTTTTAATTTAGAATTACAATGATGGATAACCTATATTAAACCTAGAGATTTATTGATTAAAAATACACTAAATTTATAAAATCCTCAATCTATGTTTATAGTTTCCATTATGGTATATTAATTATCTCAATTGCACTAAATCATAATTTTCCTTTAGTTAATGTTGTTGTTTGAACCCGAAATAAACAAGTTAACAATTTGTGAAATGTTTAATGTGGATATTATCCCAAAATGTATCAAAATGGGATTGGGGATGGAATAAAAAATCCTCAAGGAAATGATAATCCAAAAGACTCATGTTCTGGGAATCAACCAAAATCAATTCAAACCCCCAAAAATTCAAAGGAGGGAGAGACATTATATTGAGTCATTTGAGAGATAATGCCCAACCTATTTTAGCATGTATTATAATACATTAGTTATTGAGTAGTGGTTCAATTCAATGGAAAATATATTTTCATTCTTGTGTTCTGGGATAATGATATGTTAGTTTTGGAATTATATCATTTAGAGGGTGATGTTGTCCCATGGTGGAGTCTCATTAACAATACAATGGAAAATTAGTATGTGGAATATATAAAATAAGAAGATTTAAATAAGATATTTCTCACTATGTATTTTATATGTACACTTAACACAAAAATGGAGTATGAATTCTTGGAATTGAAGAAAAAAGAGAATGAATCTGTTATATCATATAGAGAATATTTTACAATAATCGTGATTTATGACTCCAGTTTCATATCTGATACTGAAAATAAAATTAATTTCTTCTTTATAGGATTATATCAAAATCATAAAAGGTTGTTAGACATAAAATTCTTTGGTTTTTATAAAGATATTTTTTAATGTACTCTTAATGTAGATATAGATACAATAACCTAAATTTTTTTAGGGAAAATGAATGAATTGTAAATTATCATGGTATCACTGATGGAAAGTCACATGGTGGGAATAAATCACAATATCACATATCAAATACATGTAGTAGAAAGCACCTAGGTAATTGTCTCAAAAGATAAGGGATGTTTTTCAAGTGTGTAAATTTAAGATATGAATCCCACAACTCTAAAACTAAAGATAATTGGCCAATTAATTCAATAGAATAGAAGAAGGTCCCAGGTGATGATCCACCCACACTAAAATGTTTCAAGTGTATGGAGTTGAAAAATTATGATAATAAATTCCATGGACCTAGGGATAATGAAGAAAATAGGCCTAGGTAACCTCCCAAACTATGGGAAGAAGGAATTACAATCATGAATACTATCACTGCGGTATATGATGATAATGAAGTCATAAAAGGTACACTTGATAGTTTTTATAGATCTGCTAATTCCTTATTTGATTCTGGTTCATCTCATACTTTTCTATCAGCTAATTTTTCAAATAATTTTAAATCACCAACCCATGAAACAGATATTGAACTATCAATGAAAACCCCTGGTGTAACAATGATCGCATCTATGATTTATAAATAAACCCCAGTTGATATTTTTGAGATGATAATTCCTTTTATTCTATTTATTCTTGCTTTGGATAAATTTGAAATAATATTAGCTATGAATTTTATTTCACCACATAAATCACATATTGACTATTTGGATAATAAAGTCTCATTTTATATCCCAAATCATCATATTATCATGTATCGATGCAAGGATAGTTATGAAATCCCTTTGGAATAAAATTCTATAATGTGCGTTATGGTACAAAACATCAAGGAAATCTTGGATAAAATAATCATGTATGATGTCAACATTGATAACATGCCTATTATAAGGGAATATATGGACGTATTTCTGGATGAACTGTCTTCTCTTCGACCAAAGTATGATGTTGAGTTTTTAATCAAACTCATATCTGGATCCATTCCTATCGCAAAGGGCCCATATAAATGGATCCCATTGATGTATATGATATAAATAATAAACATCAATACAATTTATACAAGGGTTTTATATACCTTATTTATTATTTTGGTGGTGAAACAACCATCTTTTTCAAAATAGTAGCATTGATTGATGTGTCCTTGTATTGATTATAATGTGCCTAATAAAATCATGATCACGAACAAGTACCCTATACCCCATATCAATGATCTATTCAATCAACATAGAGGATCTTAATACATCTTAACGATTGAACTTTGGTCTAGATATCATAATTTGAGGGTAAAAAAGGACAATATTCCAATGCCAACATTTCAGACAAGATATGGGCATTAAGAGTTTATAGGGATTTCATTTGAACATAATACCTCCCCCACTATCTTCATAGAAATTATGTATGGAGTATTTATAGATCACACTGAATAATTTTATGTAGTCTTTATAAATGATATTCTAATATATTTAAAAAGAAATAAATATTATGAGGACAATTTTCAAATTATTTTAATGACCTTGATAGAGGATAGGTTGTATGAAAATATTAAAAAATGTGAATTTCAGCTATAATAATTGTCATTATTTGTCATATAATCACAAGAATGGGAATATCTGTTGATCCATCGATTGAGTATGTTATTATGAAATGGAATAGACTGACCACCTCAACTAAGATTAATAGTTTTCATAGATTAACATGATATTATCGATGTTTTGTGATAAATTTATCATGGATATAAAATCCGCAAAACAACTTAATACAAAATGGATTGAACTCCCTTTAAAAAGAGGAATTCAAATAAATTTTAGAGAAAATCATGAAGAGGTTGGTCACTACAATTTTACATACATCCTCCTATAGTGGGGGGGAATTTATAATAAGAAATGATTCTATAAACATTATTTGGGCTGTGTCGTCATGAATAATGATAGGGTAATTATTTATACCACTTTTTATTTAAAGGATCATGATAAACATTTCCCTATATAAGATTTAGAGTTGGTATTAGTGATCTTTGCATTGAATATTTAGTGAGTTTATCTCTATGGAGAAATGTGTGATATCTATGCAGATCATAAGATATTGAAATATATATTCACAAAGAAAAAATTGAATATGAGACAAAAGAGGTGGTTGGAATGATAAAATATTATGAATTGTAAATAAATTACCACATGGGGATGGGAAATAATGTGTTTGATGCTCTGATTGGAAAATACCACACTACATTATCCATGATGATAATTTAAAAGACCCAATACTCATAGATTTATAGAGGATTAGTTGTGAATTGATAATGGGAGGATATATATCCTATATTTTCCAACTGATTACTCAGCCTACAATTTATGTAAATATCTAATAAGCCCAGAAAGATGATATAGAGATATAGAAAAAGGTAGTGGATATTCCAATGTTCAAATTATATATATTTGGGGTTATAAGGTTTGGAACTCGAACATATGTCCCATAAAATTCTAAGGGTATGTTTCAAGCATTACTCATACTAGTATAGGAATGGGATAAAATCACCATGTACTTGGTCATAGGACTCCCCAAAATTTATAAATTACATATTGTTATTTGGTTTTTAGTCAATCACCTTACAAAAGAAGCACATTTATTGCCATCAAATAATATTTCTTCCTTGACCAATTTTACATGATATATATAAAGGAAGCAGTGAATATTTATGTTGTACAATTATCCATCATATGTGATCCAGATGTGATTTTTACATCAAGGTTTTCTAGAAGTCTTTAGAAGTCAATGGATATAGATATGAGCTTTAACAATAGATATCATCCTCATACAGATGGTCTGCCTATAAGGAAAATTAAAAATCTAGAGGACATGTTGAGATCTTATTAGAAGGATTTATAAAGATATTGGTATAAACACATAACCATGATCGAGATATCATATAAAAATAGTTTACATACTAGCATTTAGATTGAAACATACGAGGCTCTAAATGGGATGTCATGCAAGACATCAATATGAAGGGATGATGTTGGAGAGAGGAAGCTAATAGGTCCTAACCTTGCCATGAAATAATGGAGAAGTTTCAAACAATTAAGAAGAATATGAAAGAGACATTAATTTTATTGAAGTTTTTTATAGGTAATCATTGGAGAGACCTAGAGTATGAAGATATTGACAAGGAGTTCCTTTGAATATCTCTATAGAATAAATTTATGAGATTTGGGAATAAAGGGAAGATAAACCCAAGATACACTGGGCCCTTTGAGATTATTGATCATTATGGGGTTATATCCTATAAATTATAACTACTTACATATCTATCATATGTATATTAAATATTCCATTTATTACTTTTTATAAATTATATACTAGACCCTTCACATGTACTAAGCTCAAGAGTAGTGCAACTGGAACATGATCACTTATTTTAGGAAAAACCAATGGAAATTATTGGTAGAAGATAAAAGGTACAATGGAACAACATAACTAATCTTTTCAAAGTTATATGGACAAATCATATGTTTTATAAAGATGTGTGGGAACCTGTGGATGTTATGAGAGAAAATTTCACTCTATTTTTTTCTTCTATGTTATGAAATTTCGAGAATTAAATTCTTTGTAATAGTGGTTGAATGTAACATTTTTATTTCATCCTTAGTTAATTTTTTTGATTTATTTATCCACATGAAACATTAAAATAAAAAAACATGTACCATTGTAAGGTAGATTTATAATTTTAAGGTATAATTAGTAAAAATGAAATTATTAATATATTCATATATATATAAACAAAATAAATTCCAATTTAAATATCAACTCAACCAGTGCAGATAAGAAACTAATAAAATATTTTTCAGAAAATTGATTATTTAAAGTCATTATATAAATTAATATAAATAAATTATTAACACCATTTTAACTAATAAGTTATATAAAATTACAATAAAAATAGATAATATACAAAAAAAATTGTTATAAAAAATAGTTTCTCACTATATATTATATTTTTAAATGAAACTAAAATTTATAAATTTTAGGTTATAAAATTGAAAAAATTGACTAAATTTTTTGATTTATCATTTAAATATTAGAGAAATATTAATTCTTGATGTTTTACGAAAAATATTGATTTTTAGGTGAATAGTTCAAAATACCATTTTTGTATATAAGAATTTCTATAGGAAATTATTAGTATATTAGTTTGAATTGGAAAGTTAAGAAACCTTTTTCTAGAAAAAAATATTTATTTTATAATATAATTTATAATTTTAAAAATATTGTTTCTAAAGATCCATATTTTACATTTTAGTGTTTTTGTTATATTTTTTAAAACAAATTATTTTTAATACATTATAAATTACTTATTTTAAATTTAAATTTTATCAATTTTAAATGTTAAATAATTTTTTTTTGAAATTAAGAATCATTAGTAAAAAATTATATATTAATTAAAATTTTATAATTGGTCTTAATGGATAAATTATCTAGATAAAAAATAATTACTGTGGTGGAAACTAAAATGGTAAAACTGAGTTACCTTAGAGGTAAAGGGTCTAACTTGTTTAAGAAATTTTTATATTCTAATTTTAGAGGATTATATAGACCTCATCATTTCTATAATACCTTATTTATCAATATTGGATCCACTTTCCTTGTGAGTGACATCCCATTATTGAAACATTTTGGGAATTTAAAAAAAAACACCACTCCTTTTCACTTATAAAAGGTCCACTCATCTTCTAAATTCCCCTAACACCAAAACCAATTAAGATCAGTTAAATATATGACCAAAAATCTTTTCCAAACTACTATCCACCCTAAGGAATTCTTGGCCTTCTAAACATACCATCCCTTAATGTTTTAATCCCCTTCACAATGATGATAATCCATGAAGTGAGGTATATGTTCTTAAACTCTATGAATTTTTTCCATTTCATTATGATCTTATATTCCTCCTCAAATTTCATTTTACCATAATAAAATGATAAAAAAATTCATGATTTTATTTTTATGTTATTATAATGATGTGAAAATCGTTAACCGACCTCTTCTTTTCACTTAATAAAAATGAAAACATGAATCATGTGTTGTGCGAACTACCGTCTTTATGAATAAACATGATTATATTTCCTTAAATTATAAAAATGTATGTTTTATTATATTTTATAATTATATATGATATATATATATATAAGTAATATATATCATAAATATAAATTTTTTGACAACATAAAAAAATAATGATCGTTATAAGGTAATCCATCGATATCTTTCAATAACATATAACTAGTTCATCACCATATTAATTTTCATGAAAAGTGACTAAAAATACTATGGAATAGAATTATAAATTTATATGTATTTATTAAAGAAATTATGTAACTTTCAATGGTTTGTAAATGATTTTACTTTTGGGAAAAATTTATATCAACACCGCTTTTATAAACATCCTTCCAAACAGTTAAGATTATCAACAAAAAATGTTGAAATGAAATTAAAAAAATATAATACAAGATGATAATTTTTATTAATGAAGTTTAAAAATGGAAATTTATATTAATTTTTTTCTAAAATATGAAATGAATATTTTTATATTTATGAAACAGGTGGTTAAATCCCTTCTATGTAAATCACACATAAAGCCAGGGGACTTGGTTACTCAAACTCCTTTTCTTTGAGTTATAAAATTTCTCATTGAACTACATTTTCAAAGACACAAATTTTGAGTGATTTACAGTTTTTATTTGTGTTTAAAAACTTTTTTTAAATTAAAATTCAATATTAATAATTTTTTCTTTTGTTTCATTTTGAAGATATTTTAGGAGGCTTTGTGAAAAGAGACACATAACTATAAATTTTACATTGAAATTTTCAAGAGGGTTCTTTTTTTATTTATTTTTCATTTCATTATCCATTGTAAAAAATATCTATATCCAATTAATTTATGATTAATTTTATTCTATTTATTTGTGATTATTTTTGGGTGATCAAGATTGTGATGTCAATCAATTTATTTTATATTGTCATAATATGTAAAAATGTTATGAAACCCTTTTATATTTTTGTGTTTTATTTATAAAAATTAAATTATTTCCATTTTGATATCTTATGAAACACATTTAATTTCCATTGGTTTCATTATTAAAATTTAATGACTTCCATTTGGATTTTTAAGAAGACCATTCTTTTTTTGTGGTTTCATTAAGGTGTGTTTATGAGTTATTTTAAGTGGTAAGAATATGTATGTGTTATGATGTTTGGGGTTATTTGTAACCCTGCAATGAATTGGTTTAAGTATATATCTCCAGATATATTTATGAATAAACATAATTATTTTTTCAAATAGGTGAAGGCATGACGGGTTTTCTGTCCTTTTCATGAATGGACATAATAACTTTTTTACATTAGTATGTACATAATGAGTTTGTTCACATAAGTTTTAATATGATTATGGTTGTAACAAATATCCAATTTGTTTATCATGTTATTCAAAATTCTCAAGATTCATTTCAATTACATGAAATTACATATCTTCTTGATTACAACTTATTTTAAAATTATTCTGCACTTTTGTGTAATGTTCACATGCTATATAATTATTGAGATGTGGTTTGAGCCAAGTTATAAATTTTATACTTACATAATGATATTTTTATGATACTATGTTACTCTAACATGTTTTAGGATTATCTTATAATATTTTTGGTCCTATTGTTATGATATTTATTTATTCCTTGTGTTCTCCTTCATGTTATGATATTTTCTTCTATTACTAAGCCTATTAGGTCACCCATGACACGTGATTTCATTACATAGGTAATTATGATGATTATATTTAGTGATATGTGTCGAAACCGTCTATTGGATAATGATTATGGAGAAATTTTTGTGAGTATTTAAAAATAATTTGATTTTGTATCTAATCTTCACGACACTAAACCTTTAGGTCCTTAGGTTGTGGGACTATTTTTGTGATGAATTATTTAAATCAAGAGATTAATGTGTTATTTAAGACATATTTTTATTATATCACTTTACTGTGTGGGTTCCTCATACATGACTAAAACTCCATTGCACTCAATGCACTCTCATATTAAAACCTCAAATACAATATGCTATCACACTATGATTAGAAGAGAAATATCATTCAAATGATAGATTATTCAAGCACAAACTATAGATACATCATATATAGAGTATTTCATTTGGTTCCCCTCAGTGATCTATCTTAAGCAAATGTGATGGTGATCAAAGTGTTATCGATTCCCTTCAGTGTACATTACATGTGATATATTTTGTTTATATGTTTATATGTGGTTTTCATATTTCTAGCATGTGAGAACCTCATGAATGGATTTTATATGGTTATTCTTGTCCTAATAAGTGTTATTAGATTTTTGAGAATCAAAAAAGATACTGGGGTGTGAGTATCTTATGAACAGTGTGGATTCAGAAGCACGAGACCCCTTGGGATCTTTATTGTAACTTGGTTGTGGGCCCTTTATGATATTGAGGGGTTTGGTACTTGATCAGTGGTATTATATTTACGGACTAAAGGATATAGTACGAACTCGACTGACAAACATGATTTAGTGATTAACAATCACCCTCATTATGGTTTATAGAAGTACTGAGGTAGTTGTAAAGGCTTATTATCACAAACTTCATCAGTTATTGTTTCTCATCGGCACTCTAGTGTTTCCTTTGTGATGCGATATTATGCAAACTATTTAATTTTTCGCTTTTTGGAATTTTTTGTACTCTAAGAATTCCAATTTTATTATGAGATTTGTATCTTCGTGGGTTGTAGTTGAGATTAATGGTACCTCCCTATGATTGTGAAATCTAGTTATAAAACGTATTTAGATTAGTAATTCATTTCAATCATATAGTAACTCACTCATACCAAGGGTTTTTATCTAACATTTTTATTTCTTGTTTACTTTACGGATTTAGGGTTTACTATTGAGTATTCATGTACTCACAGATTCACATGCCTTGTTCCCACACATATTTTGTCTGTACAGATGATGCATTGATTTGAATATGGTCTTTGTATATGGTAAGTTGGTGTGTCTTTTTTCAGAGCCATATCCTAGTGATGATTGGTTACACAAAATGAGCATGGTGGTTATTGAAATTAGTGATAAAAAATATGATTATAGATCATTCCATGTGTACACACAACAAGGAGTAACATCCAAGTGTATTGTATTCACTTTATTTAGAGGGTGATTTTTTGTGTGAATTATTTTCACTTTCTTATTTGGAATTGTAAAAAAAAATTATTGTCTCATTCAGGTGTTTTATACAGTTCATTTATTTATATATATTATGTTGGTGTTTTTTATTATGTTATCCTTTAGAGATTTTTTTGTAGGATGATATAGACTAAGGCCTCTCAAATTATGTGATATTCTTACTCTGTGCTAGTCACCAACTTTTGGTCTATTGGTGGTGGTTTAGGGCAGCACACTTGGCTTACTGTCATCCTGGGAAGGGACCCAACAAGTTGGTTTGTGTCCCACTCCCTTTATTAATTTAGGGAATGGGACACATTGGGGGGGGGGGGGGGGTTCCTTTCTTAGTGTTTACTTATGGACACCAGAAAACAAAATAAATATGGTGGTTAACATTACATAAGCCCCATCCATCTTCATATTGGGTATAACAACTAGAACTTGTAGGCTAATGGTAGTATAATCTAATTACCCACATGGGGGGTCAAACCAATCACCTTTTATTCCCTGCCTCTTTCTCATTATCATTTTATGTTTAAACAAATAAATTCATAAGTTGGTTTTTTCTTTTCTTTTTAAGATGGATTTCTAGGATAAGTTTACCTTTTAACTTTCGTCCAATAACTCTAGTTCTATATAACCATTCCACACATTTTTGTTCAATTTCACATATCACTTTATGTATGTTATTTATATCACTTTTTAATTAAATTGGCGATATTATAATAATTAAATGTTAGTAGAAAACTTTATTTTTAGGTATTGTTGACTTTTTTAAGTGTTTAATTTTGTTTTCTTTCCCATTTTCAATTTTTCTTGTACTGTTTTAAAAAACATTGACTTTAAACAAACATTGTGTTAAATAAAGGATGTTCTAATGGTTTGGAACCATTGGTATATTCCTGTATACTTTTGGAATATATTATAACAATGATTTTATGGGAAGTTGGTTGTAATGATTTCAGGAAATAACTATACCAATAGTTTGATAAATGTTAGTATAGGTCATAGGAAATACCTATGCTGATTGTTTGACTAAATCTCTTGTATAAGAATTGTAAAAATATAATTAGTGATGCATTTCAAACCCAATTTGTCCCTATTATAATTCAACAATAGAACTGTTGACCTATAACCAATTTTAATTATATAATTGTGTGTGTGAGTGTGTGTGCATGAATATTTAAAAGTAATAATAAATTATTAAGAATTTATTATTACAAAAAATATAGGATCCAATGGCAACCATTCATAAGGAAATTATATATATAATCAAATATGATTCAAGAATTACAATGGGTTATTCCAAATACGTGAATGAATTTTTCCCACATGTTAACCTCCAACATTAGGACACAATAGTTAGGGGTTGTGAAGTATTGCATAATTTTCATGCCTGTAATAGATTTCTTTGATATGAAATTAGCCACATGATTTACCTCCCTAAAGGCAAGTGATACTGCAAAATTTAGCTGGTCTAACTTATCAAGGAATTCGATACAACGAGGTAATAGGTAACAAGGTACATTCAGTGCTCTTATTCAATGATCGTTCACCAAAATTTCAAAGTCTGATTACATCCATAGTAAGTTACAGTTAAATTGGGTATCATATCCAACTGCATATATCATCACCCATAACTCAACTTCATAAGCAACCCCAACACCATTGTAGTTATAGTAGAACCCTTTTACAATTCCTCAATAAGTTTGAAAGACCCATCCACAACAAGATGGTCCTGGTGTGCTAGATGATGTCCCATCAACATTCACTTTGATCCATGGGTTGATTTGAGGTTTCCCCCAGATGTCTGTAACCATTTATTGTGGTCTTGGCTGACCTGACACACCCAAGTGTTGAAGAATATTCAATTCTTACAAGTTTTTATGCATTATTCCCATTTGAATAATAGCAGCAGAATAAACATCTCTATGAACTTATATCATGACCATCTATGGTGTGGTGTTCTTGGCATAAAAAATTATCACATTACGGGATCTCCAAATAGTAGTAAAAATAGACATGGTGGGTGCTAACAGAAAGTTCTGAACCTCCATGCTGTCTTCCGTAGTACAAAGTGTGTTTATGAAAAAAGTAATTGATATAATTGTGTCAAGAAACATCCTGAATAAGGAGACAATATACTGTCATAGCACCTTGGAATATCTCCATGATATTAAAACATGTTATATATTTTCCTCAGCATTCATCAATTGGATACATGCAAGGGAAAGTTGCAATACTAGTCAGTTTTAGTTGATCTTGAGTGGGACAAATGTTTTTCCAAATCTTCCAAGTGCGAACATAACTGGATGGTAGAATAAAATGAGTTTGAAGCATACCAGTCAGTCTAGTGGTTGAGGGGGACCCACATTCCATTATGTAGAACTACTTTGTGTCAAAGCGACCCACATGACTTGGAATCCATACAAGAATATCATAGTCCATAAATGTATATGGTTGTATAGCCAGTTTGGTATGTGATGGGATCAAACTGCTAGAGACTTGAAGGTGTGCCAATAACTAATTAATCAAAAAAAATTTATTAGAAAGTTTGTGACATAAATCATATTGCACTAGATGATCCAGCCATTCATTTGTCCATCAATTCATATTGGATCCCCAAAATACAATATATTTAGAGTCACACATGATTCTATTGAAATACTTCTTGAATGAGGTACATAATAATGAAAGAAGATAATATCTATATCAATCAAAAAATATTCCTTTAAATATAATAACAAGAAAGTCACTAGGTGAAACACTAGAAATCAAGTTCCATATAAATTTATATATAAGCCCATTATTAAAAACACTCAGGACTTTGATCCCATTGCCTCTCAATTCCACTGCTTTAGTACATTCCATCCATGAAATAATAATCAGTTTCTTTTCATGGACTAATCCAGTCCATATGATGTTCCTAACTGTACTATTCATCTCCTTAATAAGAGCCCTTGTCCATCAATAAATTTAGAATGATTAAATAAACATATATGTGATACCAGAGTTAACAAGAAAAACCCTTCTATCCTAGGAAAATTCTTTCCCTTTCATCTTTTCCACCCAATTAACAGTAATAGAATATATTCTCTCCACATATTGTATTTTCTCCTTCCCCTAAAAAAGGGGAACACTAAGATAATTGAAAATAATATAACCCCTCCTTTCCCTAAGTCATTGGGTTATTTTGTTTCACTTTCCAGCAAAAATACCATCCCTAAAGACCGTGAAATATTTATCCCAACTAATATTATGCCCAATAACTTCCCCATAATGTGGAAAGGGATCCTTTTCAATGTATATGGTTTTTTAGAGGCTTTTCTAAGAAATAAAATTCCATCCATATAAAGAAAATGTGAGGGAAAATTTCATCCTTCCCCACTTTTATCTACTTATAGAATGAAATTTGTCTATGTTTATTAAAGTACCTACTGAATTTAAATAATATTCTTTATTTTTGATTGGAAATTTAAATTCAAACACATGATCTATTGTTCCTAATTTTATTTCCAATCCTATGAGGTATTCCAAACCATTTTTTACATATTTATTTTAATACCATCCATTTATTAAGATAAACATGGGTTTTTCATAGAAACATGATCATTTGGTTATTATTTTTCAATGCATTGGATTTCACTAAAAGTTTTCAACTTATTTAAACACTTCATTATCTAGTACACATTTTTACCTATATTTCTATCCATTACATTGAACCTTTTTAATCCCCTAGTTTATAATGATTGGATTTATTGGTTCATGCTATATTTTTAGACTATGTTAGATTACAGAAATTCAATCTTAATATAATTTCTTTATTATTTCATATTTTACTATGTGGGGAAATTTAATGTGTTTACATTATCATGAATTAACTTTTATTTGTTATTATAAAGGTTTTGTTATCATTTTTCAGAATAAAAAATTAATTGGGCATAAATCACAATCATTATTTCAGATTTCATCCCATTATTCTTATAAAATCAAAATTAAAATTAAAAAATGTACATATAAAAAACATAAAAATCAAGAGGTGAATAAAGGATAAATTCATCCTTTTTTCTTATTTTTATGACTCGTGACCTATCACGAACTACGTTAGGCTATCATCCAACCCATAATCTGACACAGTCTGCGATAAGGCCTATGAGGCATTATAAATCCCCTTGAGCTACTGTCTAGAGCTAGGAATCAAAGACATCATAGTTGTAATGATTTATCCCAAAAATAAACATAATAAAATAACCGAACATATTATGAATCATGATTCACTAATAAATATCAATCAATAAATACATAAATAAGACCCAAATACAATAGTTGAATGAAATAGAAACTACAAATGAAACTAAAAACCAAACCGAAACCAGCATGATCTCCATTTGACCCCTTGGTAACTACCAATTACAAGACCAACATGTTCTGAAAACTAACTCAAACCATAAACCAAAATCTATAAAATGACTTAGGTCTACTGACATTGAGTGAAAAAATTATGGTATGAGAGAGAAAAAATAGTTGGTAAGAAACATAGAATCCATACATTTCATTTACTAATATAGTTTATAAACAATGGTTTGAAATACAATTATAAAATAGGGTTTTATCTTTTTAAATATCCAAACACATCTCTCTAGAAATCGCTTTTAATAAACAAGCACACACAACTTCTCTTTTGAAAATGTTTATTCATTCAAAATACACTTTATAAAATCCAAATGATATAATAAAAAGGGAAATTCTAGAAATGGAGGGAAACAAAATAAGTACGAAAATCTGATAGATCCAATTAATAGGTGCATCAGAATAAATCAGAACATAGAGGCAGTAATCATGGGAATTTCCAAAACATCTCTAGAATAAATCCATATATATACTCAGATCAGACTCACCTATCGTCGTACAGTGTATCTCCACAATCTATAACCAACTAGCTTCTCCAAACTAGACTCACAAGTGTCACATCCCAGCTATCCTCTTAATAAATCCAGGGGTACCATCATTTCTAATTAGAGATGATAAGAAACTATCACATGACCCTCTATATGAAACCCATGAATCTCATGATAATATCATATAGTGAAAGGGGGGGTTCTCACATGCATGGCATAATCCAATATACCACATATGTTATCATTGGTTGCCTACCCCAAACACCAACACCACCTATGTGATGACCCTCTACTCTAAGGGACTACCATATGGGTTTCCATCACATATCAAATCATCCCAAGTTCCAATCATCCCTATATATCACATGAGTTTTGAAACAGATTTCCAAAACACCACAAGGTACCAACTGGTCCTTAACACTTATATTTTCAAATCCATTTCCAAATCATTTTCCAAACCAAGTAGAACCATACAACATACAAGAAGGGTTCCAAATGGGACTTTATAGCATAAATAAACCAAACCACACCTCATGATTCAAAATGGACCATGGTCTAGGAAAAAATCTTTGAAAATCATATTTCAGTCATTCTGATACCAAGGAACCTTATATAAAACACTAATGGTTTTAAAGAACCATTTGAGAGGAGGAGGGTTAAGAAAATGAAAAAATTGTAGGGAATCATTTTTTTAATCCAAATTTAAGAGGAATATTTTACAAAGGAATCCATTATCATTTATTATCATATATATATATATGTTCACTCCATGCACCAATGGATGTTTCCACATCTAATAGAATACTTAAGGTTTAACTAAATTACATGAAATTACTATTAAATAATCATAAAAATATTTGAAACTATTTTTCCCATAAACATATAACCATAAAGAGGCATCCAAACCATAGAACAAGTTAAATTCCTAATGAAAACAAAACTATCAAGCATAACTATATCCAAAAACAACTAGAAGGAACCAAATTTCAATTTAAAAGTCCAATTCAAATATCAAAAAACACCATGTATACATATATATATATAGTCTAAATTAAAGGAATAATTTGAAATCCAATATTCACTAAATCACCAACATTAAGCACATAACAATCACAAAAACTCACCACAATCATGAATAGAATAATTAGAGATTAATTATGAAATATCAAGCATCAATTTGAATGTTTTGGAAATGAAATGGATAGAGAGACATACCTCAACAATGTTTGGATGTAATGAAACTCAAAGGGAAAGAAGAAACAATACCAAAAGACAATATGCATACCCTAATATCAATGAAAACAACCCACATTATCCAACCCTCACTATAGGGTTCATCCAAGAGGATCCCAAGCCTCAGATAACATGATATATAAGAGATGAAGAGGATAAGTGAATGAAGACACCCAAAAACAATAATAACATACCGTTAATGATTTGAGAGGAAACCATGGATGGAAGAGAACCAAAGGACATGGGCTTAGGAGGACCTCTTGTGTGACTAGGTTGACCCAAGGGGGGATAACTCCAAATGAGTTAAAATAAGTAAGGTTAAAAAAATAAATTTCTTATTTTAAGACACATGGGAACGTCTCATTGGTTGAATTCATTGTTTTCAAAACTATGCACTAACCATGCACACCCCATTGGAGAAGGGGGACACCAACATGGGAGGGAAAACCATGTGCCAACCATGAAAACCAGCTCGATCAAAATTGAAGATGATATTGCATGCTTGCAATAGAGTTTCTCATAACCATGCTCATGTCGTGCACCTTTCTCCTGACACCAAAATAGGTCTTCATGTTTTGTCTTAGGCCTTGTATGGTTTGGGACAAACCGTTCTCAAATAGTGTACATAGAAAAAAACATGATACCTCGTAACTTCAAAAACATTCACTAGAAACTCAAACCAACCTCAAACCAAATATCCAACACTGAGAAATGAAAAAAAAAACAGTTTTTGGGTCATACCCCCCCCCCCCCCCCACAAAAACCTTCTAACCCAGAAAGTCAATAATCCATATGAGAATCAAAAATCAAAATCGAAACTAAATGAAGTGAAATGAAACTGTGAACATCAATGTGACCTTTCACTCCATCAGTTAAACCCACCATCTGTAATGAAAATAAATGAGGAGATCCATAGTGGAATAAATGAAATGGTTTTTTCCCACCATAAGAAACCAAATAACACCCTCACACCAAAAAGATAGACCCAACACCAACTTACCCCGGAGATCCCTTAATCGACCAACAAAAAAAACCACTGTTAACTCCCAACCTAAACCCTAAACCCCTGAATCAAGGGTAAAGGCATGAAATGAACTGAAAAAAAAATATTAAACTAATTCCCAATTCAACATTTCCATAAGACACATGCATCATCAAAATGAACACAATATAAAACCAAAAATTGTCCATGATAGGATTACTATATAAGATTCAAAACAAAAAATGAAACTACAGGATTACATAAAAAAGTCCACTAAATCATTTAAACCAGAAGGTTAAATTAAATTAAAATGAATCTAAAAAATGAAAACATAAACCGTCTCCACTTTGACGGTTGATACAAAACCTAGGACAAAGGTCCCACAACCTAGATGATTCCTAAAAATGTGTAGAGCATCACATTGGGGCATATGGTTGGAGATATGATGCCTTGATAAATCCTATTCCTCCGAGTAAGGAGCTTACATCCTCTTGCTGAAACATTATTTTTAGGAAACTATCCTTTTAGAACTTCTCTTGATGTCCCCAACAACCACATCATTGACATTCCATTAGAGGATTATGATAGGTAAAATTTGATATGTCAAACCAACCAAAGTATAACCACCTGATTGAATATTATAATGAATAAAAATCCACAACTGGTGAAGGGGAATCCATATGAAGGGGTTCCTACGGTATACACCATTTGCCGAATGGGTAATATTCCTGAGAAACACCAACCACCAACTGAACCATGAGAACCAACTTGGATATAATAACCTCATACATTATCTTCCCTAATAAAAATTC
Source organism: Viscum album (assembly GCA_963277665.1). Taxonomy (NCBI): domain Eukaryota; kingdom Viridiplantae; phylum Streptophyta; class Magnoliopsida; order Santalales; family Viscaceae; genus Viscum; species Viscum album. The sequence continues at coordinate 1,899,040,782 of OY728133.1, read as the reverse complement.
ACCGGATTAGATAAATCACTCCTTGATATTTGGGTAGTGACCCCATATGAATAAACGATATTTCAGCTAATCCTCAAAAACTATTTCTGATTAAAAGGAAAATAGATCTTCGATTCGATCAACATAGACCATCATCATCCACTGGACTTGATAAAATCTCAAGATCTCTCCCACTTTCCTCTATGTTACCTCTTCAGGTAAAAGAAATCAGATAAAATTGGTCTTAATTACTTCCCAGGATATCTAAACTTTTAATGATGCTAGGGAAATCAACATCCACTGATAAAAAATCAGTCATTCAAACAAACCTGAATCAACTTGAACTCTTACATCTTTGTGAGTTATCAATGACCTAAAGACACTTTTGACTTCATCAAGATGCTCCATAGTCTATTACTGACCTCGATCTCCTTGTTTGATGGGCACAAATAGGAGTTACTTGACTCTACGACTCCATCAGATGTTTGAAAAGGGCTAAAGACCGGATAAGACTCATTGGAAACCCCTAATACCTTTATGGGAATCATGCAATATGAAATACAAGGGGCACAAAACCAATATCATCAATAAAAAAACAAAAAACAAGAAAATCCCTATCCATAAACATATCCCATAAGATAAACATCACAAAAGAAATAACTTCTCTTTCAAAAACCACAAATTTCATTCATAATTACAAAACTATTTCTAATTCTGAAGAAACTTTCCCAAAATACCAAAAACATAATTTAAAATCCAACTAAAACACCAAATCCGACTTTTGAAAAAAATTAAATCCCTAAAATAATTTTGCTTTTGATAAATTCTACTCTAAAAATTGTTTTCATTTAATATTGACCCACACTAGACAAAACCAAACCAACACCCAACTCTCACCTGAATACCCAAAATTGAAAAATATTGACTATGAAAAACATGGCCATATGGTTTAGTGGACCACGTCCAGAGAACTCACCAACCACTATGAGGATCATAAACTAATCACTCGAGCTCCACATGGGACATTACTCCACCTAATCCCTCTATACATAATTGGATCACCTCCATTTTTATTCCCCATGCACACACCAAAAAACCAAAAAAAACTCAAATCCTTTACTACCCCTAGAAACTCAAGGCACGAGATGAGTAATAGTTTGAGATGATCTTATTGTACCTACTTTTTGAGTTTTGAAAGTCATATCTACAAAAACTAAAATCCACAAACAATAAAGGGTTTTCACTGATACCATTTTTTCATTAATTGGACCAGGTTTCCCTCCAACCTAGCACCCAAAATGGTCTGTGTTAAGTCACTGGAGGAATTCCTAATCCACTGGGGCCAGATACAAGCACCAACCATCAAATAGGTCATAGTGGGAATGATTCATCTGAATAAAAACTTGGATCAAAAACTAATCATAGTACACAGCATGAATCACTAATAATTGAGCATCAATAACTACATAAATAGGACAAAAATACAACAGTTGAACAAAATAGTGTCTGTAAACAAAACTAGAAACCAAACCGCAACAGGCACAATCTCCATGTGACCTATCAACCACCACCAACCATAAGACCATATTTTTCTATAAAGAAACTCGATCTATAATCCTAAACCTGAAAAATAGCTTAGGTCTCCCAATTTTGAGTAGTATAAGTAGAGTGTGATTGAAACAACTCAGTATGTATGAATCATAGAATCCATACATTTCCTTTCCCAAAATTGTCTATAAACACTGGTTTGATATGAATTTTGAAAATATGGTTTTATTTTTTAAATATCTAAACACATATCTCTAGTAATCCACTTGATAAAAAAATATATATAACTTATCTTTTGAACATGTTTTTCCATTCAGAATCCTCTTTATATTAATAGAACCCCAATAATAATCCAAATGAGATAATAAAACAAGCTATTTTGAAAGCGAGGGAAATAAAAATAGTAGAAGAGAGCTAAGAGAGCCAATAAATATGTAAAACCGAATAAAAAAACATACATGTAATAATCATTGTCATTTCCTAAACATATCTATATGAAATCCCTTGACATACTTATATTGGACTCGCCTAACTATGTATGGTGATGCACTACTGTCAATAACCAACTAGTTTCTCTAAACATGAATCACCAATGGCACATCCCACATGGCCTCTCAATAATTCCAAGGGTACCGACCCATCTAATTTGGGTCGGTAAGAATCCATAACTTGAACCTATAGATGATGCACATAAATCTTGTTATAGTAGTACATGGTGAACGGGGATTTCCTCACACATGTAGCATAAACTAATAAACCACAGATTCCTTCGTTCTTTCAGATCCAAAAAACCAATATCATGTATACAATGAACTTTTGCAAAAAGGGACTAATATAGGGGTTACCATTACATATCAAATCACCCAATGCACTAACTGGGCTTTCACATCCCTTGATTTTTGAAACCTCCTTCCAAAACACCACAAGGTAACAAATATTCCTAAACACATACATTTCCAAAACCATTTTCAATCCATTTTAAAACCAAGGTATAATCATACTAAATACATGAAAGGTTCTAAGTGGAACTTTATTCCATTTATAAATCAAACAAAACCTCAAGATTCCAAATGGGTGAATATATAAAAACGAATCTTTAGAAACCAAATTTGAGTCATTTTGAATCCAATGAGCCATTTAGAAAACACTAAGTGTTTGAAAGAACCATTTTTTCCATACTTTAATTAGGGTCACCATTTACATGTTAATGTGTGATGGAATGCTTATTGCCCCCAAATTCCAACTTCTCAAAGGTAGAAAGTTTACATCACTTCCATCGGTGATGTCTACACATTAATATAAATGAGATAATGGTATTTCATTTGATCATTCCATGGATTCCTCCATGGAACATGTTTACATGTCTAGTTCTCCATCATATAGTTAAGTCCAATTCATGGAACACATTCTTAATTTTATCTCTTTGTGGGAAATTTTTAATTACAATACTTCTGTGTGGGCATTATTTATATCTGGGAAGGACAACAACCTTCAGTTAGGAGATTAGTCACATTGGACATTGTAGAAATGTGTGGATACTAGGAACATTAGTCACATGTATTCTTCATCATAGGTCAGAATCTCATGGATGAATCATAGGTTTTTAACACAAGGAATATTATGTCAATCACAACGTATATAAAAGCGAAGGAATATATCTTCCAAGTATTTATCCTCAGGCATCCCATGTTTTTCATGAGTTAGCTAATGCCATGGGAACATATCTTACAATGATTTCACCTCATGCAACCCATGTTTTTCTTGAGTTATTTGATGCCATGGGATCATATTTTCCATGTATTTCAACATATACATCCCATGTTTTTCATAAGGTATATATTTGGGGTCACAAGTTTAATATCTTGGGAAAATTTTTTAGATTTAAAAAAATTATATATATAGGAGGATTAAAGAGGTGTGTCCCTAGGAGATAAGATGTAACACCTAGAAGTTTACCGATGAATAGAATGGCATGATCCATGGAGTTCGACCTGGGAGATATGACCCATAAAGGGAATATGTCACACCATGAATGCTGATTGGAACACCCCTTCGGGTATATTAGAGAGGTACATAACAAGGATAGATTAAAAAAATGGTTTACTAATGGATGGATCATAACACCACATGGAGGCAGATTCGAGGGGTGTTACCCATAAAGAAAAAATAACACACCATAGAGGTTGATCATAACACCCATTAGGGATGGTCAAGGAGGTAAATATATAGGATGGAGAACCATAATGGTTTACTGATGGATAGATTAGAATTCCCTGTGGAGGAAAATTTTGGTGGTGTGTCTCATATAGGGAAGATGTCACACCATTACGGTTGATCAGAACACCCCTTGGGGTAAATCGGGGAGGTTAATCCCTAAGGGGAGAACCTTTATTTACCATAGATTGGGATTGATCCTCAAATAGAAATCCAATGTACCCTATCAATAAGATATGGATCAAAACACATATAGTTCGATGCCACAATTTAAACATGTGTGATAGGGTTAGTCCATGTAGTTTAACATCATATGGTAAGGACAGTCGTGTCATGAAGAGTGAATTGATGAGGGATGGTTTGGGGATTATGTGTGAAATTTTCCCTTCACATGAGGATTTATCTAGTTTGGAGGTGGTCTGGGGCTTACGCATTGAGAATCCTTAGTTTTCTAGAGGATATGTGAAACCTAGGTGAGGGTAATGATATTTCCTGTGATGTGACCTAGAGAAAATTAGGATGTATGAGGAAGTTTTTTGGACCTTGGGGGGGGGGTTCTTACATATCCCAGTTATTTGGTAATCTAATCCCAAATATTTCATAATGGTTTGTGGTTTATACCTATGTATGTGGTCAAATGGAGCATGTGACTGAGTCTTGTTAGTTAAAGTGGTCCATAGGATGTGTGTGGTTGTTTAGGATTACACTCAAGAATATTACCGTGGTGGTGATTGGTAGGATGTAATGATTAACACGTACCTATAATCCCACATGAGTCTTGATTTGTTTGAGAAAAAAGAGGATTTAGTATACCTGGAGCCCATGTCGTGGAAAAAGAAACAATGAGAGATGGTGTGGGGCTTATGCGTCAAATCTTTCCAAGGAGTATCACATTACATGTGAGGAGGATATCATTACATTTGAGGGTAGGTGGTATAGAGACCATCCCATGCAACTAATAGATGAAGCATAATATACATTTTGACCAGTTTAAAGTTACAATTTAATGTCATGTGATGTTGAAATTATGACTAGGCAGTTTTACATTAGGCCACTCATGTGTGGAGGGAATCACTCCCAATCTCGTCAGCTTATGTGATCATAGTTGATGTTCCTTTGGGAGGTTCATGGATTCGTCACTACCAAGTTATAATGATAGGGGAACTTTCCTATCACGAGGTCCACATTAGACTGCTTATGCTAAATAGAAACGGGTGTTACCATACCTGTACTGAGAGAAAAAAGGTATGTAGGGGTCTCAGGGTGCACTTAAAGTGAATTGTTCCATAATAATGGGTGGTAAAAGTCACATAGGGACTCGAAGAGTATCTTAACCGATCCTAGATTTGTGTGGGTGCCCGAGTCACTCAACCTTACTAAAGATGTCTCAACATAAGGTAGTCAGTATGAAGAGTCCCATGAGGGAGTTTTTGTGAATCATAGGGCCTTTCATAGAGGTGATTCATGAATATTAGGAGCTTCTTGGAGGCCAAGGGCTTCACAACGTATTAGGCTTGAAAAAATATGGTAACCCTGCTAGAAGATGATTTCTTAGTACATGATAGGAGTGATTCACAATGGATGAATGCTTCACAAAGATTCAAGATCCTCTAGGGGCCTTCTTCCTTTGTAAAGGGAGTGGGTATTCTCTAAAGAAATCTCTAATTGGGTTGGATTGTTTCAAAAAACATGGAAGATATTTTTGAGATATCTAGGTACCTTGGATGTTCCATTTTTATTATAGTTCAGAATGTTATGGAGGTTCTCGAATTGGGAGAAATTAAAAAGCAGAAAGGGGATGTAGTCATCCTTAAAATAGAAAACTGAAGGGGGTATTTATAGGAAAGGGATTTCATGAAGGATGGAAGTGGTTTGTGATGAATTTGTGGGTTTGGTGAATAGGTGAAAATTCATTGGACTCATTATTACACTATCAAATATTCATGTTCTCATGAAGCACTCCACGACTACGAAACTCACTATACAGAGGTTTACCATGAATCTATTAAATGATTGAGAAGTAAATGCATAGACATGGAGATCTATGAGCTCCATAATTTCATGAATGACTAGGGATTTGTGAAATATAGTCTTTAGAGGGATTTTGTGCCATTTTAAACCTAATTCACTCTGTAATAGTTGTGTATTTCTCGACCATTCTTAAAGCATCTATTTCAGCACCAAACATACCCCCGCCAAATTATAATATGAGTCTATTGGAAAATGTTTGTTGGATTCTGAGGTAGAATAACCAAAAAAATTTAATTAATCAACATCATGAAAATAATTCTCTATTTTTACTCACAATTTTTATTCATGATGATTTCTATCATGAAGGACATCAAAAAACATGGGTTTCTATATGCCTATAAATAGAGGAGAGGGCCCCTCAAAGTAACAGAACCATCATGTGAAGAAAAAATTTCTATCTTTTCATGAATCTTTTAATCTCAAAGAATGTAATATGTGAATGATTCTTTATTGAAATGAACATCTAGACCATTGATCTGTGAATGTAACATAGTGAACTGGAAACCCTGAACTTCATCTCTATGAAGTAATCCATGTGATCCAGATCATTGAAAACCGATATCCATGAACTGGCTTTGTGAATATACTTACAAACCGTACTTAGTAAACACTCAAGTCTTGAATCCAATGTATACTCATGAAGTCAATGCAGATGCTACTTGTAGGGAAGAAATGGTGGAAAACACCATGATCCATGAGTGGAACTGAAATGTCTCAAACCATGATTCTCTATTTGATGTTTTATGAGAGGATCAAAATGAATACCCTTTGTGAAATAGGATATTGTTTTATGGATTCAGTTTCAGAGATGATGTTTTCATCTCAACAATGATCAGAAATAAGAAAACATACTATTTTAGGGGAATAAGGGGGAAATAATAGTTTCACATAGCTGATGCAAGACATATTTTGAAAGGCCACACAGCCATCACAGCAGGCATCATGGACAACCACATCAACGACATCGATGGGTAGAAACTAGAGTATGAGTAATCCCAGTTGTAGTATCAAATAATCATCAAGGTGGGTTTGGGGGATCCTCATCATGGAGGGAATGACAATTTGGATTTGCTCCATGGTGGAATCTAAATATATGAGTGGGTTTGGTCCTACTAGGAATGTTCATCAAGTGTTGAATTCGTGGTAGAGGTATAGTAGGTACGAATCTATGAAGAAGAATGGGATTCATAGTTCCATGTTTATCAGTCGTAGGAGATCATGCTCAAGATACTGAGAAGATGGTCAATAGGGACCAATACATTCCATTTGTATCATTGGTTGGTTAAAGTCATCCTCTGGGACAATCACCAAATCTCTAGGATCCCGATCCCAGGGGTGATGTATGAAAAATTACTCCCCAAGAATAATTTCTCAGGGGACCAAAAGTAGTTTTTGAACTTAGTGAAGGTGCTTCTAGATCTGGTGTAAGGAACCATTGAATGGAATCCAAGGATGAAGAATTTTACCTTTAATCAGTGGTTTAGATATTTCTTTAATGAACTAGTAAGAGAACCACTTGAAAGAGATTATCCAATAGAAATGCTTCTAAATAGAACTTTCACGTATCACGTGGGAGACCAATAGGTAAAGGAGGGATCCTACTAGGAAATTCTAGTGGCGATATAGTGGATGTTTTAGGAATATATTGTCAAAATATAGGTTCAACCCATATTCTGGTTGTTGGGATTCATAGTAGCAGTTATTTATCGATGGATTGTCCCAATAGGTGATGAACACATGGAGTTTAGTTAACAACCATCATAATGGTGGTGATGGTGGTGATATGGTAGTTCATAAACCTTTCTATCCTATTATTTTCAATGTTATATAAGGTACATGGTCATATCATTGAAGGGAAGACATTGTTACGCGTAAGTTTGCCTGTTCACTTTCTATATAGTTGGATGGCCACAAAAATGGGAGGTTAATATTTCACAACCCCAATTTCCCTCAACTATAAAAACATATTTTCAGCAATATTGAATATTATAGAAAGTATCCCATTCAAACTATGCCTGATGGATGTCCTAGAGAAGTTTAGGTTGGAGGAGTACTTCATATTCCATTTCTTCCCCTTATTGATAAGAGTGGTGAATGATGATGGTGCCAGTATCGTGGAACATAGATTATACCTCTTAGAATTTTGAGGTGGGGTATAAGTTGAAAGAGTCGATTTTGAGGTAGTTTGTGAGTCATAAAATCAACATCAGTTTGTAATTAAATTTAGGTGTGTATTGATAATGATGTTGAAGTTGTATATAGAGTTGTATCAAGAGTGTCACCCTTTGGTGATGAGGAATTTATAGAAAATGTTCATGTGTGAAGATTAGAATATGTGTAATGATATGCCTTCATTTACTAAAATATATGGGCTCATTAATGAGTATTTATAGAATTGGGAGAAGACATATCCCAGGGTTTTGATAAGGTATTGAGACACCTGAGCCAATGAATGGGTGGTCCCTCAATCATAAGGGCAAGGCTAAATAGTGGTCAGAGGGGACCATGGTGGTTGATCTAGTCTCCTGGGTAGGACATCAATAGTAGGTCCATAATTTTTTGGGCCTGAATTGGCAATATGATAAGGGAGATTAGTATCAGTGTTAGGCCCAAAATCATTGAGAAAGAGAAACTAGGAGAAAGAGATCCATCTAGGGAGGCCCTTATGACATTTTTCCAATATATTATGAATTGGTTACAGTGGGTGGACATTCCCAACGACTCCATATTTCCTAAATATAAGTACAACTAGGACTCCTACATGTAGTTCACCAATGTTCATGGAATTTGGTAGCATCTAAATAGGTATGCGATGTATCTCACTATGATTTTTCATTCCAGGACAGGTTTCCTCATGTCTTGGGATAAAGGGAAATGATTTGTGGATGTTTTGGAATACCAGGTTCATTCCTGGGTCACTATGTGTTCGATGACTAACTGGGTGAAAGTGTTGTTGGACCAGACCTCTCCCCTTGAAATTTTGGCATCTAAAATGGTTGTGCATGATCGTTTTCCTAAGTAATAATTTGTGTCTTGGGGAATAAATGATTATTCAAGATCTCCTATGGGAGGAAGTGTTTCTATAAATGTAGTAAATATCGGGATCTTATGTGCCATGGATATAACCTATTCATTTTAATTATTATGTAACTTTTTTTCTACTTGTTTAAAAATCAAGAGTCGAGAATGGGGTCTATGATGGACCATAATATGAGGGTGAGAGAACCTAAATTCATAAATGGTTGAATGTGGTGTCCCCTTTTGATGTTCTGGTTGTATGAAGTCAACCATAAGTGCCCATGATTGGGATAACCGCTACAGAAGGATCCCTGCCCGGGTGGCTACCTGTGATCCTTCAAGAAATCCATGATAGAGTATACAATTCAATTATGTCCATTTCTCCTCCATGTATTTGAGTCCAGGATTTTACTTCATATTCTTGACTGACATATTTTGGAACATCAGATCGAACAGTGCTCATGAATTAACCACCAGTGCCAACACTCACATTAGATGAACCTAAGGCTAAGGTGGTGATAGAATATACATTCCTCCCAAAATAAATGCTCAAAGGGGGTGTGAAATTAGTCTAACTACATAGGTTCTATTATCAGAGACTACTGATATCGTGCCTTCCATAGAGGGTGTTGAGATAGGGCCCACAACAGAGCTTCATAAAATAGCAGTGTTGGTTGAGCTGATAAAAGACGTACCACCAGAGGTGTGTGCTAGTGCCAAAGTCATTAAGTGGAAGTGGTGAAGGAATCAATAGTTGGGGTTACTAGAGAGGATGTATAAGGTGAAAATAACCAAAAATTACCTCCAGTGGTAGCTGCAGGAGCTGAATCTAATGTTGTACCACTAACAGGGGTATCCAAGGAAACCGACGTGATTCCATGCTCCTATGTGATATCACAATGTGTAATAGAGACTTATACCACAGTTGTAGAGGTTTCTGAGGAGTCTTTATCATATATAGTTCTCTAGCCTCTTACACCTGAGGACTTACATTTTGAATATCCAAACAAGAATATAATATTGGTATTTCCTCTTTACGAGCTTACACCATCTAAAAATTTAAAATATTCAATCCCAAAGGTCACTGGGGTTAATTAGACATTCCATGGAAAGGAATGGAGGAATTTTTTTAGCTTCATTAATCACATCCAAATAGCTGAACTTCTATTATGAGTGGGATATTTTCACCATTGGTTAGTCAGTCGGACAACCAGTGGGGTGAACTCTAGTACTCTTCATGTTCTGGACTGGGACTTCTTCATCGAGTAGGAATCTGTAGAATATAAGGATACTTATTTGGATTAGAATAGGCACATAGATTAGGGATCATGAGTGAATCAAAAAGATGAAGAGTAAATTTCCCATCTGGATGGGCTGGCTTAGGATCACGCGATGGTCACTGATACTCAGCTTGAGATCATTATAAATTTTAATGGATTAGCATGTAGTGTCTGATTCCAAGGAGGATTAGACAAAGAAGGTAGAGTTTGAGTTCTAGGCTGATCAAGACCGGCATCTGATCAGGGCCAAAGTTGACCGATTTAATTTTGAAAACGAGATATAATATGTTGTACCATAGTAGTGAATCTTGTAGGCCACTAAGTAAAGGTTGTATAATCTAGTGTGCTCGATTGCTGAGGCAAATATATAGAGTAACATTTTATGAAGGAGGCTCCAATATGTGGATGACCATCTACAACATTGGTTTTCTTAATTTTCATGCTCGAACAAATTTCCTTGATTTATTTTATTACTTCGATCATATTTCTGAGACAACCAACAACCAATACCTAAGATCATGTGGGTCATGAACAGTTTGAGAAACAAGGGATACACATGTGATTTCGTTCCATAATAGAGTATTGAAAAATCATTAATCACTTAGGGTCTTATATTGTCGACTGACCCCTGAGAGTTTCTGAGATTATATGTGTTTAAATTGGAGAATGAGGCTCTTGGAATAGTCAACTTGTTTTTCCAATGTTCCATAGTAATCTAATGGGGTAATTCTAGGGGCATTGAATTTTATATGAAAAAGTGCGAATGGAGTGGTGTGAATCATGATGCCCAAAATCTAGAGAACAAGGATAATGACATCAAGACATAGGATAAAAATTGACCATGTTCAAAACACAACGTCCATATCGATTAGCCAGTGAATGGAAGAGAATAAATTGAGGGTATTTTGAAAACAATATTTTAAATATGAGACATGTCTCAAAATTTCATCCAATGTCTTCTAGGTCATTGAACTTGGATGGTAGGTGATCCTTGGATAGAAATGTTTTTTCTAGGGGCTCCCTTCAGTTGTAGGGAAGGATTATGTTCCAAATAATGGGAATTTAAAGCATATAAATGGAGTGATGGAATTTTCAAATAGACTCCAATAATCATGGAATTAATCCATTATGTCTTAGAGAACATTGGTGTAGCTATATTGGTCTAAAAAAATCAAAATCTTTTTCCATGAGAGTTTCATCTTGAATGTCAAGTACTGACTAAATAAGTGAATGATGTAGTAGATGAACATCATAAGAGAAGCGTTCCTCTCAAGTGTGTCCCTAGGATGCATTGTATTTTTATAAAACAAAATTAGGATTATTGACAGAATTTTTAACTCCAAACATTGAAGATGGTGTATGGTAAAGTTTAAAAGCTTTTGAGCAAAACACATCTCACAGTTTAATGTCATGTGATCAGGACTTTAAATGTATTTTATGGTCATATGGAATGGACCATGGAAAATATTATAAAGTCATGATACATATATTATTATTATTATTTTAATGTAATAATGTTTATACCATGTTGAGGGTGTGATCTCATAGCGATTCACTATTCAATTCCACCCATACACTGCTGTTTTAAACTAGTTTTGTAATGAATATTAAAAATATATTAATAAATTTCACTTCTTGTTTTATTAAATTAATTAATTATTATCACTATTAAAAAGGGTAATTATACTTTTTTGATATTTTCATTGAAGGTGGAGGTGATTTGGAGGCCCAAAGATCATCCAAAAGAAAAATGGGCCAAACTGCATGGCATCCCATGGACAAATGTCCACATATTTGAATAGTACAATAATTTTGTGTATCCCAATGGGATGAAAATTTCCGGAACTATCCAAAACATCATGGTATAGAACTCTTATTGAGTAACTGAAGCATAATTTTGGCATTTGATGGCCCATCGGAACCATTCTGTTCAGGGGACAGAATTTTCCCGAATTCGAATGTTTGTTTCGGTATTTAGACCATATCTACCAATACAGTTTAATAATGGCCAAAAACATTGACACGATGAAATTAAATAGGGGTTTCAACAACTCTTCTACATCTTTAAAGTAATTATATGGCTTTATACTATTTCAAAACTGAGACACAAATGGTATATCAAAAAAAGGGTTCCCAAAACCATGACCCATTTTGGCAATAAAAAGGCACCATGGGAACCACATTTGTAAGTTCAATCCTGAAGTAAATATCTACCATTTTGGATTCCTAGAGTATTATCCCCCTCATCCTTGATGTTATGGAGTCCCCTATTCTCATAGGGTGTCAACAACGAAAAAGTAGTTCCGCCCGAGCTTCCTCCTCCTCCCAATGTTGAGCTAAACAGTGGGTGATCTTTGCGAGGGTGCAGAACACATGGAGAGAGAGTTCTCACACATTATATTCTACTGGTTTTCTATAATTTATGTTTGAATTATTTCACATATGTTTAATATTTATATTATTTTCATCTGAATTCATTGATTTGGATTAATTATGTGAAACATTTCTCATTTCAATACCAATTGGGTTGAGATTCAAGTGGGAATCTTGTGTTGTTCCTATTGGACAACACAAGAATCCTCTTTCTCTCACACATAAATGAGATTTGAGTATCCTTTGGTAGAACTTGCACTATTATTGTGGCCCAATCCATGACAACATGATTGTTGTGTCAAGTGGTTGTTCATTGTGCATCATTTTAAGAGCAAAAGAGGGGAACCATGGTCTTGGTTAACCCTCAACCAAATGATTTCACAAAAACCTAATAATAAATTAAGAATGAGGATCTCATAAAGTTCTGTAGTAACATAAAGAAAATAATTTATTTATCTCATATTTTTTAAAATCCTTCTTTTCTTTAAACTTTACAACTCTTTATGTTAAGTTACTTTTTTAAAATTGTTTACAAAATCACCCCGCTCTTTGGATCTAGTTAATAAAAATACACACTCAAAAACCCTTCAATGCTCCTTGAGATATGACCAAGGATCTGACCTATACTATAAATCAACCTTATAAACATAATCAATTAGACGTTTTATGACAAAACGGTCAAATTTTGGTTCTTTTTCTGGGGAACTCTTTGGTTTTTAGTGCGTTTTTATATGATTTGTGTAAATTATGTGAATATTTATTTGTTTTATCTTATACCATTACCAATATTTTTGTGTTAGGATTTATTTCTTATGTAGGTTTTGTGTAGGAAATGTTCTAATCCGGGAGATTTACCCCCTTTCGAACCTGAACTGGAGAGGATCATACATCAGTGACCCTGAGACGCACAAGAGAACCCTTTGAAGGAGGACACAAAAGGCAACAAAATTCTTCATGATCCTTTATCTTATTCTTCTATAACTAACAGAAAAACAGAAATAAACATTCATAAAATGGCTGCAAATAACCAGACATTAATATATCTAACCTCACATGATATTAATATCCAACCCACATACATTAAAATGCAGGGTAAGGCACCCAATATTAAACTAAAATCCGATCTAATTCATTTATTACCAAGATTCCATGGACTCACTAGAGAAGATCCAGACAAAAATTTAAAATAATTTCATATTTCATGTTAAACATTAAAAGCTTCTAATGAGGATTAAGAACAAGTAAATCTTAGACCATTCCCCTTTTAATTAGAAGATACAGCAAAGTATTGGTTATATTATGTTAATTTTCCATTAAAAGGTTGGGCGGATATGAAAGGCCTTTTTCATGAAAATTATTTCCCACCCTCTCAAACTACAACAATAAGAAAAGAAATTTGTGGGATAAGACAATCTCAATGGGAAACACTTCATGAATATTGGGAAAGATCTAAAATATTATCTTTAACTTTTCCACACCACCAAATACGTGACCAAATTTTAATTCAATATTTTTTATAAAGGTTTAATTCCTATTGAAAGAAACATGATATTTTCTATTGTAGATGGTGTAATGTTAGATAAGACCCCAATTGTTGCAAGGACCTCAATTGAGAATATGGTTCCAAACACTCAACAATTTTGTTCAAGGTCCAATGTACGCGTTTGAGGTGTCCATGAGGTGCAAAGTACTAAAATCAATACGAAGGTGGACACGATGTTTGAGGAGGTAAGCACCCTTATATGACATCTTGCACTCTCCCAAGGGAAATATCAATCTTCTCTTCCCATACATTGTGGAATATTCTCTTCTATCACCCATAATTCATACCAATTCCCCCTATTGAGGGAACATTATGAGATTTGTGAGGAAATATTCCTAGGATTCCCCTATAACCAACACTTTAGGAATGAATCATACTATCAATACAACTTTGGGTGTAAATAAAACCACGGTTATAGGCAAGGGGAGTATTAAAACTAGCCTCATCAACTATGTAACCAACAATGTTAGAGTTTTCATCCACCACCACTACCTATAAATCCTCAACCACCCAAAAGTCCTTTCCAACCGCCCCAAAGAAAACTGATCCTAGCATAGAATATATGATGAAACAAATTACTACCAACAATCTCCAATTCCAAAAAACCACCCAAGCTACCAAACAATACCTCAAAACCCAATTAAACCAACTAGGTAACTTGGTGGGGGAAATTCAAAGACGTAGGTCTGGTAAACTACCCTCTCATCCCATAGTTAACCCTAGGGATAGAGGAAATGTTAGTTCTATAACCCTTAAGAGTGGAAAAAACATAAAAACCAAATGAATTCTATATTAGGGTCATCCCTTCCTGAGGAAACCACAATCCCAACCACTGCTAAAAATAGTCCAAGATAAACAAATCATTGTCCTGAGAGAAGTCCTTCTAAAGGAAACAATGTTTATGTCTATGAGTATCCTATCCCATCAATTTCTCTTCCATTTCCCAAAAGGGTCACCCAACCAAAAAAATAAAAGGAAACTAATCCTGATAAGGAAATATTGGATACATTAAAATAAGTGCAGTTAATCAATCCTTTGATTGATGTCATGAAGAAAAATCTAAGATATAATATTTTTTTAAAGGAGATGTGTACACATAAATGGAGACTTCATGGTGATGAGAAGGTAATCTTAGGGAGGAATTTCTCAGCATTGATAGAACCATCACTGACTTCCAAATGAAATGATCACATAACATTCTCGATTCCATGTACCATTGGGGTGTATTCATTTTCCAATGCTATGTCTGATTTAGGTGATTCTATAAATGTGATTCCTCACTCAATTTATATTTCATTGCAGGTTGGAGAGTTGAATCCCATTGGGATATTCGTTTAGATAACAAATCAAAGTACATCACACCATTCTTGTGTGTTAGAGGATGTTCTTGTGAGGCTTCAAAATTTAATTTTTCATTCTGATTTTTATGTACTTATAATGGAAGATGATAGGGTGAACGGTCATGACCAAATTATATTAGGTATTCCATTATTGAAAATAGAAAAAACCATAATTAATATCCATAAATTTAAATTATATATGAAATTTAGTGGTGACATAATCCATTTCAACATACATGATGCCATGAAGCACCCCTTAGAAAAAAATCTTCTCTCTCAGTAAATCCAATTGATGTACTTCCTTCCCCTGAAAATAGTCAATTCCATTTACCCAATGCCCTTTCTACATTTTCATCCTTGATTTAAATTATTGGTAATGAATCATGAAGTTATTTTTGTAGTGTTCTATAAAAATGTCATGCATGTTTATTAATAGATTATTTCTGTAACACTAAGGATCCAATAACCATCGATGATAATAATATGCTTGTAAAAGATCATTACTCATTTGAGGATGATACCATTGAGCAGTTAGATGAGATCAGTGACCACTCACCTTCACACAAACTCCCATCAATCCAAAATCCTCCTAAATTTGAACTAAAACAACTACCTCAAGATTTAAAATATTAATATCTTGAGAAAAGAAACAAGTTTCCCATCATCATTTCAGTTCACTCCCTCGTGATCATGAATTGTGACTGCTTGAACCTTTAAGGGAGTATAAACGAGATTTGGGATGGATACATTCCGTTATTCCTGGTATTAGTCAATCAATTTATACACATCATATTTTAATAAATGATGAGGCTAAACCAATGAGACAGGAACAATGTCTACTGAACCCAAACCTCGTAGAAGCTGTGAAAAAGGATGTGACAAAATTATTGGATACTGGATTCATTTACCCCATATCGGATAGCCAATGGATCAGTCCCCTTCATGTAGAACCTAAAAAACTAGCCTTAAAATAATCATAAAAAAAACAATGAATTGTTTAAAACTCTTGTGTGGAATAGTTGGTAGATCTATATAGACTACCACCGACTAAACCAATACACTAGGAATGACCGTTTACCTTTTTCATTCATTGACCAAATACTAGAAATGCTAGAGGGTAAGTCCCACTATTGTTTCTTTGATGGGTATTCTTGATACGTTAAGATCCATTTTCCCTTTAGGATTAGTAAAATACTTCACTTTCCCCTTTGGACCATTTTTATATAGGAGGATTCCATTTTTTATGTGCAATGCTCTTGGTACTTTGTAGTGATGCATGGTTAGTATTTTTTCGGATTACGTGGACAATTTCAGGGATGTTTTCCTGGATGATTTCACTATTTATGGATACTCTTTTGATGAATGATTAAGTAGTCTTGGTTCAGTCTTAAGATGCTGTATTGAAATGAATATTATCTTAAAATATGATAAATTCCTTTTCAAGGTGATACACGGTACAATGTTTGGGGAATGTCATTTCTAGGGATGGTATCCAAGTAGATAAATAAAAAGTTGATCACTTCTTCCCTACAATTCCCAAAAAATACATGAGATGTGCAGTATTTCGTATGTCATGATGGATTTTACAGTTGTTTCATTTGTGACCCTAGTAAAATTGCACTCCCCCTCCCCCAAATACTCCAAAAAGAAAAAGAATTTGTTTTTGATTAATAATGTGAGGAAGCTTTTAATAAGTTAAAATAGAGTATCATGCCACCCCAAGTAATCCAACCACCTTGGTGGGAGTTACCATTTGATCTCATGTGTGATGGATCTAACAATGTAGTTGAGGTTGTCTAGTCATAATGGGTCCATCAAGCTCCACATGTCATTGCATTTTCCTCATGTAGTTTGGACCTTGCCCAAGAAAACTACATGAAAACTTAAAAATAATTCCTTTCCATTGAGTTTTCTCTTGGATAAATTCAGGTCATATCTTTTTGGGTCCAATGAAATTGTCTTCTTATAACATGCATCCCTCCTGTATCAACTTATGAAACCGGAAGCCAAAGCACATCTCATTAGCAAGATCCTCCTCCTCCGATAATTCATTCTAGAAATTAGAGATAAAAAGAAGCACATAATGTGGTGGCAGACCATATCAGTAGGATTCCCCCATCCATAGACATTGAAGCACCCCCATATATTTCAATACATGACATGTTTAATGATGAGCAATTGTACCGAGTTCAAGATGATATTCCTTGGTATTTTGAAATTTTAAATTATTTGGAAGCATCTTGTGTTCCTACTGATTTCAATAAAAACCAATCCAATCATATAAAACATGTGTCTCATTGGTACATATGGGATGACCCCTACATCTGGCACACATATAGTGATCATGTCCTTAGGCGTTGTGTCCCTAATAGTGAGATTCAGTCTTCCCTTAGATTTAGCCACACTCTTGCTTGTGGGGGCCACTTTGGTTCCCAACAGACTTCTCGCATGGTCCTCGATTCTAGTCTCTTTTGGACAACATATTTCAGGATTCCAATGATTTTTTCAAATATTTTCCTTGTTTTCAAATAAAGTGGAATTTCATTAAATGAAATCAAAAGACACAAAAACTATTTCTCTTTCATGACAGTTTTTATGTTATGGGAATCGACTTTATTGGTCCATTTTCTAATTCTTTATAGAACATGTACATTCTTCTGGCAGACGATTATGTTTCAAACTGGGTAGAGGCATGATCCACAAGGACAGATGATTCCAAAACATTTTTTGAATTTCTGAGAACTCAGATCTATTGTAGGTTTAGACTACATAGGTTCATCATTAGTGACCAGGGTTTTCATTTCTACAACCGAACAATGAAATCGCTTTTCTATCATTATGGGGTCGGTCATAGAGTATCAATTGTATATCACCCACAGAAAAATGGTCAAGCTGTGGTGTCAAATATAGAGGTAAAACAGATTCTTGAAAATATTGTTCAGACAAATAGAGAATATTGGAGTCTTCGACTTCATGATTCATTGTGGGCCTATCGTGCTGCTTTCAAAACTCCCATTGGAATGTCACCCTATTGTCTTCTGTTTGTAAAGAGTTTTCCCCTACCTATTGAGATTGAGAACTGGGCCTATTGGGCCATCAAACAATGAAATTCTAATATTTTAGGTGTAGGTTCTCAAAGGAAGTTGTAGATTAACGAGTTAGATGAAATGAGAGGAGATGAATATAAGAACTCCATGATTTATAAAGAGATAACCAAGGCTACCCATGACCCGCTTATCATTCATCAGTCATTATACATTAGGAAGAACGTCCTCTTCTACAATGAAAGGATAAATATGCATCCACGTGAGATTAATTCCCATTGGTTTAACCATATACTATTACTAACATATCTCCATTCGATGTTGTCAAGGTTCAAAATAAAGAGACCAAGAAAACATTCATTGTCATTGGGAAGTGGCTAAAAAACTTCCATGAATCCATTTCGGAGTCCTTTAGGAAGGAAATCCATGTTCAAGAAGAAATATATGAATTAAAGTCACCATTTTTATCCTTATTTCCCACATTTTATTCTATTAAAGTGAGGGCACTACACACTTTAGGTGGGGGGGGGTAAATTTTTGGGTTAGTTAGTAATTTTCATCATGTTTTTATTTCTTCTATTTTTCACATTTATTATGGTATTTTAACTTTTCTCCATCTTTCTGGATTCATTATAATTTTAATTTTCTTTCTTATTTCTTCTCCTTTTCACATTTTTTATGGTATGTTTACTTCCACTTATTATAGTCACCAAATCTTTAAACTTACTGAAGACACTTGTTGAAATTTTTTATTCCATATTGATTTATCATTTAAAAAGTAAATTTTTTTATTTTAGGTTGAATGTTTGTATGAATTTTACATAAGGGAGTGATTTTTAGAGAATTGGTTTTCTGTCAATGATGTAAATGGTTGCATCACTGTGAAACATTTGAGATGATTGATTCCCCTTGTGTGAGTACTTTTTGGTAAAACTATGTCACTAAAAACTCCACACATTTTTGTACCAAACCACAAAGTGTGAATATTTCCTACTTAATATTTTGTAAATATATTTTAAATTAATATTTTCAGCTATAAATGATATTTCCATTCGTTCATTCTTTATTTGATCTATTTAATTACTATACTAGATTGATCTATGCATGTGTACCTAATTTCTGACTATTGTACTCCCTCAAAAAAATTGGGGTGTGTCTTGGGCTGGTCAAAAACCACTCCTCTACAACCATTGATCTTGTTATAACTATTTAAATTTGTGTCGTAGGAAATGAAACAAGGGTTTAGAAATGAGTGTGATATTTTTTCAAAATGAAAATCCTAAAAAACAAAAATAATAAATGATGGAGTGATGGAGTGATGAAATGTGATACATATGGGGATATCTAGTTCAAGACCTTATGGTTTGTCTTTTGGGTTTACATAATTGATTGGGCCTTGAAATATGATTGAAAAGGATGTAGGGAAGGTACGTTAAAAAATCAATTTAAGGTGAATTATTTTAAAATAATATATATTTGTTGGATAGAATGTGTAAAGAATAGATTGGAATGGTTTTCACACACACACATGGAGAGTTAGTGGAATTAAAGACTATTGAATTCCTTTCTCAATTTTGTGTCATTAATCTCTTTTAATTTCATTGTGATATGATTTATGAGACGTATTTTCCCATTTTCACTAGGAAGAACTCATTGGTGTGGCTCGTGCATTGATCATATTACTTTAATGAATTAAAATATCCTGAAATGATTTTTTTTTTGATTTTTGGAATATATAAATGCATCGTTTTTTATATGTTAATTTTCCCAACTGTGAAAATGTTAAGGTCTGGGGGTGTGATGGCATGGTGATTCACTATTCAATTCCACCCTTACACCACTATTTTTGAATAGTTTTGTAATGAATATTAAAAATATAATAATAAATTTCAATTAATTTTTTATGAAATGAATAAATAATTATCACTATTAAATGTGAAATTATACTTCTTTTGATATTTTTATTGGAGGTGAAGGTGATTTGGAGGCCCGAGGATCATTCCAAAGAAAAATGGGCCAAGCTGCATGGCAAGCCATGGAAATCAGTCCATTGATTTAAACATACAAATAATGTCGTGCATCCAAATGGTCTGGAACTTTGGGTCCTATCCAAAAAATCATGTTCTACCAATCATTTTATGCAACCAAAGCCTAATTCAACCATTATATGGCATATCCGAAACATTTTTTCCAAGGGACAAAATCATCCTGAATTCAAAAGTTTGTTTCTGTATTTTAACAATATCAACCAATACAGTTGTATAATGGAATCAAAATTCAACATAGAGATAGTAAAGTTCTCGGAAAACAACATTTACCTTCTTTTCCAGTCGTGATATGGCTTTATACTATTCCATAACTGAGACGCAAGTGGTATTTCAAAAACAGGGTTCCCAAAACCATGTCCCATTTTGTCTATAAAATGGGTCCATGGGAACCTCATTTGTATGTTTGAACCAGAAGTGAATATCTACCATTTTGGAGTCCTGGTGGAGTCTCCCTCTCATCATTGATGTTTTTGGGTTGCCTATCCTCATAGGGGATCAATAATGAATAAGGAGTTCCACCTGATCATCCTCTTCCTCCGGATGTTGAGCTAAACGGTGGGTGATCATTGAGAGGGAGCTACACACATGAAGATGGAGTTCTAACACCATATATTATACAGGATTTGTGTAATTGTTTTGTGTATTATTTTAAATATGTTTATTCTTTATATTACTCTTCTCTGAATGCATTGCTTTGGTTTAATTAAGTGAAACATTTATCATTTCAATGCCGATTGGGTTGAGATTCAAGTTGGAATCTTGGGTTATTCAGATTGGACCACACAAGCACCCCTTTTCTCTATCACATACGTGATATTTTAGTATGATTTGTTAGACCTCATTTTATTCTTGTGGTCCAATCCTTGACAACCGAATTTTTGTTTCAAGGGGCGGTTCATTGTGCATCATTTTAGGAGGAAAGATGAGAACCAAGATCTTGGTTAACCCTCAACCAAAGGATTACACTAAAACCAAAAAAATCAAATAAGAATTAGGAACTCTTCATTTTCAGTAGTAACTTAGAAAATATCACATGTTTATCTCATATTTTTTAAAATCCACCATTCCTTTCAACTTCACAACTCTTTACGTTAAGTTACTTTCTTAAAGATTTTACAAAATCACCCCACTATTTTTTCCTCTTATAAACAATACACACTCAAAACATAGCAACGGCCCTTGAGAGATGTCCCAGGGTCTTCCCTAGACTATAAATAAACCTTAAAATCATAATCAATTTGGCGTGTCATGACAACGAAGTCAGGGTGTTCAAAAAGGATATGTGTAGTATGATGAGTTGATAAAAAAGATGTGAATGAGTACAAAAGAGTCCCAACACCACACTTCACATTCCAGAGAGGACTCACATACAGTTTAGAGTCATGATGCTTGGACTTAAAACATTGTGTTATAGTAGACTGATACTAGAAAAGGAATATTCTCCTGAATGTGGGTATTGAATATTCTCATACCTAGATATGAGGAATATCAAATTTATTTGGGTTAAGACTAGAGTTTAACATCATGTGTTGAGAATTTTCCTTACTAATATCAAGTTATGAGGGAATCTCGACCCAATGATGGGCCATGATAACTAAATGAGGTTGATAACTTGAAGAAATCGATTGGTTGGAAATCCCAGACATCTATACATATCCCATAAGGATGGGACTCAAGTAATGGATAGTTTTGGGATATGACATAGATAGTTTAAGGTCGTACAATATGGAAAAATGTGATGTGCCACGATTATTGTAGATAATCCCATGTTCAGGGAATGGGGTAACATTTGTAAACCTTCCCATAAAATTTTTCTAAGGCATTCTAATTTAACATGGGTTAAACAACAACTTCAAATTAAGATGCATCTCGAACTTATCTAGGGTAAGGAAGTAGTTTAACATCATGTGATAAAGACCATGGCTAATGTAATCCTAAGTGGATTTCCATGGAATGACAACCATAACATGATGTGAATTAGGACCAATGAGGCATGTTTTTCACAACCGAATCCCATGTATGACTCGCACATATAGTAATTTCATGATTCATGGGCTTAAAATCCTAGTTTGAAGTCATAGAGCAATTTCTATATCACTCTTCGAATAAATATATGTTGAATTGTAGAGTGGAAAACCTGATGTGAATGAGGGAAAAAGGTGTCCCAATACAACACCATGTACACTGAAGTGGATATATATATAGCTTAAAGTTGAAATTATTTAATTGAGTAAATCATTTTTATGTTGTGATGTATGGACTAAAAAATGCGATTATTATAAACTAGGGAGGTTTGAAAGGTAAAACCCATCATGAACATTCCATGGAATCCAAAAAACACACAATTATCATGGAAAAAACAACACATAATTTAATATCGTATTGATTAGACCAAAAAGGGGAGAAAATATTTTAAAAGCATGTTTCTTGGACAGATGCTATCCCTACGGGCATCCATGTGGTATTGAGGGAGTGAATACCCTATGTAAATGAGCCAAAGGGTATCACGCTCTACAAACAGGGATAGAGGGATACAAGGTTTTATGAATTTATAATTATTCCTGGAGATAATAAGATCAGGAATCATTACGTATCCCATTAGGATGAGAAATGTAGTTCTAGGACACAATGTAGTATGATACCGACACGGGTAGGGGTGATCCTCTATGGATAAGTAAATTGAGTCATCCCATTAACATCATGTGGGATCCCACATTCAAAACATGGGGTAATAGTTTATATCATATGATGAATCCTGATTTGAAATGGGGTAAACATCATCTCTTATTAAGAGTCATCCTGATTTTGAATGAGGTATAATCACATTTTAACATCATGCATTGAGGATTTCAAGCTTTGAAGTTTAAATTTGTACATCTCAGACTATATGGGCTACAAATAGTTTATGTTCATGGTGCCTTGACATTCTATAAACGGTTTATGGTCTTGTTTCTGGGTCCATTGGATGAATATTAGTTTATGTTTTTAAAGCTCAAACCATGTTCCAAGATTAACATCGTATTCTTGGGTTGTAATCTCCTATATTAAATTCCTAGAGTTTTGACCTATGAGTAGGGTTTTCTCAAATAAGTATGTATAGTGTTATAAAATGAACACCCAATGTGAATGAGGACCAAAGAGACCCACACTACAGAAAATCATTCCCTAGAGGACTCACATGATGTTTAGAGTCATAATTCATTGACCATTGGCTCTTATTTGAGTATATGGAGTTCAATAGAAAGTGAGGGAAGTTCCTCATGTGGATATGTGTAGTTTTGTGTTATAAAAAACCTAACATAAATGAGGGATTAAGAGGCATACACCACACGAATCATTCATGGGGATAATCACCCACTGTTTAAATTCATGATGATATGGCATTGAATCTCAGTTTATGGTCATAGAGTTTAGAATTAAAAGTTTAATTACATAAGAGGAATGCACATAGGGTTGATGAGTTACCAACCTAGTGTGAATGAGAGCCTAGGAGGCCAACCACCACACAACACATCCCACATAAAACCTACACACAGTTCAAAGTCAGGAATCCTGCACTGGGATTCCTAGTTTATAGACTTGGATATAGAACATTTTTTAAAATTATTTTAGGTCATGTTGCATAGATCACATGCTCTTAGTCTAAGGTCATAAATTATAGACCTCCTACCTAATTTAAATTCATTATATTTGGACTTGGATATGCAGTTTCACGTCATTCAGTGAGGAAGATAGTTATTATGAAATTTATGTTCAAGAAACAATGATGAATAGATTTCTTATGTGATGTAATTTTTTAGAAACATGGAATTGGCTGGAGGAGTAATGTGATATCTGTCCATGGTGATCAAAGAGTACACACCATTGGAATAGACCTTGTGAATTATATATGGTCCTCCCAACTTGGGATCCCACTTTTGCGGCTTATTTATAGGTATCATTTAAATCCTATGGGCCAATACTGTGTCACACTATATGAAGTAGTGAAGGTGAACCTTATATTTGAACACCCTTTATATATTGTTTCAGTTCCTCTATCCACTATAAAGGTCCTGATGAACGTTCTACATGGGGGATTCCAGCTTGTCAAGATGGACTACATCCATTTTTTATAGCTGCTTCGGATCAACGATCGATTTTCAGAGTGATGGGAACTGAATCTCAATGGGAAGGACTAAATCTATTCCATACACTAGTTAATATGGAGTCACCTTGGCGGAATTCCAAGTCCTTGTCCAATGGGCCTGGAGGGCTTTGCAAGACAATCCTGCCAATGTTTCTTATTCTAAACCATCAGATTCTTCCAAATGATATAGTGTCTTTATGAATGCCTCAATATATCCATTTTCATATGGATGATAGTGAGAAGTATGGTTTGATAAGATATTGTACTTGTCGTACAATCCTTTATCATAATAGCTTGAAAGTTAGTGTTTTTTTCAATGAGAACGACCTTAGGAACTCTAAATTGGTGGATGATGTGGGATCTCAAGAGTTCATTCATGAAATAGGTATTGACTTCTTTAAGGGAAATCACTTCTACCCACATGAAAAAGAAATATTACGTGCTCATAATTAAAATGTACTAGCAATCTGTTCATGGAGGGTATGGTCCCACAACATCATGCCCCCATGTTACAAATGGAAAATAATACATGGTGGTGTGGAGGGGCTCCATTGATCATTTTACAAAGTTGTCGTGGAAATGACATGCATGAAACCTCTTGATTAACTCAATACATTCATGCACCACAGTGAGCCATAAATAGCCCAACCTCTAGATCTGGTGAGATTGTTTCAATATTGACTAATGGGAACCACACGACCCAGTCTGAGATTCATACATAACCTGCAGAATATCATCTCTTTGGATTAAATGGAGGATAATTCCATCAAATCCATGTTTGTATCGAGTTTCCTTGAGGCTAGTCCAACTCTAAAGGGTAAATTGCACTATGAACTGATAGATTTATGCACATATGGATCATTCATGTTAATGATACCATAATAGAGATATTCAGAGAAAGGATATGTCTTAGTGAAATTATTTTCCCAATTATAGGATTCTTCTACTGTGGGAGGGTCCAAGATGTATTGATTTGGAAGCATCAACATTGAAATGGTTCACCTGTTAGCAATCATTATTGTCTGGACTGATGAGAGAAATGACACTCTAATGCACTATATTAAGAAATATTTCATCTTATTCATGGTATATAATAGAGGAAACTAGACTATCCAATTCATCAGCATGACCATTATACGATTGAAGAACATGATTCAACTCTAGTTAGAAAGGGAAATAGGCCACAAGCAAATGAGTGCACTTCAGTAGGGGCACAAGCTCTGTATTTCTGATTATATAGTCATCATTAATTGATTTGATGACTATCTTAGACCCCCCATTAAATTGTATGTGGGGTAAATCAATCTCAAGTGACATCTTGAGACCAGGGATGAGGTCCTGAAACTCTGCCTCATTGTTGGTCAAGATTTCCTACAACAAGAATGAAGAGGGAAGAACAGCCTATGCAGGAGTGATGAACACAATCCCTAGGCCTATTATGTTGATCATGGTATCATTGAGACTTCTACCAGTTTAGATCTGGGAGGCACCATCAAAATGAATCTTCCATAATGGCATATAATTGTCCACTAAAAGGATATAATCATATGGGAAATCAAGATGTATAAGAAATTCATTAGGAACAGGATGGGTGACAAAAATTTCATCCAATGCCTAACCCTTGATGACTTTCTATATGAAAAATATGATGTATAACTACTAAAGGATGACCACCCAACTTTCTAGACATCCCATAAACATGGTTAATTCATGATATATTTTTAGAAGGCCTACTTAGGATACAATCTGTATCTCCTGATGCTACTAATAATGTCACAAATTCTACACTATAAAAACCAGCATGAGGTAACTCTTCTTGATCGAAGATTATCTGGTCTCTATCTTGAGGAGCATGAAACCAAGATATTACAAACTATTTCATCTTACATAATTTTTCTTCTATGTGAGAGTGTTGTCAAGTAAACATTATAGGGTCTCTATTTATAGGGAAAATGGATTCTCATATATGGGTGGAATCATTACCTGAGTCGGTAGTATATATATCATTATTTACATGAATTCATACAAGTACAATTCATCCCTCTATTAGGTAATAACATTTTTCATTATCTTGGAAAAGGGATTACACTTCCAACCAAATTCTTGATGAATCTGAGTACGTAGGCTATGTGGGATTGAAGGCCTTGGAGCTCCAAAAGGTTTCTCAGAGTATGAATATGGGTAAAGGTCGTGATCTTCTCAAGGTCGATCTCAATGCCATTGTACCCGATGAATAAGAAAAAAAACTTCCCAAAGGTAACCTCACATTCATACATTAAGGGTTTCATTTTTAAGCATTTGGAGAAAGGAATCCAAGACTTTATCAATGACTCTGAGACAGTCCAAATTTTTGTGGGATGTGGCCAAAAAATTGTCCATGTAGCATTCCATTAACATCCCAGGATCATTATAAAGATGTCGTGCATAGCCTATTGATAAGTGGATCTTACATTATTTAGACCAAAAGGGATCACCTGATAGAAAAAGGATCCATGTGGCATTCTGAATGACGTATACCCCTCATCTTTGGGGACCATCCCAAATTGGTTGTATTTAGAGTATACATCCATGACGGAGAGAGCCTAGAACCCATTTGTGGCACCGATCAACCACTTTGTCACCAGAAGGGTAAAATCAGTCATCTAAAAATGGTGGTTGAGATTTTGGAAGTCATTAATTTTTTTATTCTTCCTAATTATGATGATTATGGAAATACATTTGGGCTATTTTACCCCCTTAAAATAGTTTTCCTTGATAAGATTATCATCATTATCCTTGATCATAACACCATGAGAAGGGTGCATTTTCATGGGAGGCTTGTTGAATCTGAAATGACATACTAGGAAACCAATATGGTGGATTGTGACATGACCTTATATTCCTAGAATATCATTATAATGATATGAAAATACATCATGATGTTTCTTAAGAAATCAACACACTGATGTTGTTCCCCTAGAGGCAAGGTTGTACTAACCAACTATGGCCATGGATCTATCTCAGTACCAAGATTCCCCTGAATCAAATCGTTTATGGTTTAAATTAAACCCTCTTAAAATGTGGTAGGATCATCATCTAAGACATCTTCATCATATGATGTAAGAGAATCAATGGTAGGATAATTGTTTTGGCAAACTGATTCAGGAGGAGAACTCGTTCCTACAAGGGTTGATACAAAATCCCCTATGGGTGACTCTTTCTATGCTGAAACCATGGAAAAATAGACCTTCAATTCAATCCCTACTGTCCTTCGACTATGGGGTCCACGCGTGATGTCAATGTAATGGAGATGGGCTATCTTTTCTCGACACTACCGAACTCGACAGAACAGGTAGGACTGTCATACAATTGTGGCCATAGGGAGAAACTCTTGATACATCATAGGGGTAGGGGCTTATGGTATCACACGAGTTTTAATGTCTTGGAATATTAGGTAATCTTCTAACATTCCTTATACTTAGGGACATAACACCCTTTTCCCCAGAAAAAAAATAAACATCCCAAGAATGGGGTCATGGCCTCTAACCGATGAATCAGGAGGATGAGAGTGTCATCCAGGTATATCCATGGACTAGCTACAATGGTTGTGTGTTAAAACTCATTAGTTTGAACTTGATTTACCTTGATCATGTAATATCCGACATCCATGAAGTGGGATTCACAAGATTCAATGGGAGATTAACAACCTTGGAGAATACATAATTGAAAGTTGATAGAGTACATAAGGAATTGGTGATACAAGGAGGGGACTTCCGTATATAGATGAATACATGGCATACTAATCAACATGTTTTTAGTTGTATCCTATGAAACAACCATGGATTTTTGATTTTTCTACCAATCCTATGAACATGGAATTCAACTGAATCCTTCCACTCGGTCTCTTTTTGGTCCTATCAGAACCTTGAATCGTTATTTTAGAGGGAATCAAGTCTAATTTAATGAGTCCCAATTTTTGTATAGTCTAGATCAGGAAGGGTTTTATATAAAACATGTATCCACTAGTTTTTGTTTCACCTCCATGACATTGAAATAGATTGTGATGTATAGCAGGTGAATATACCCTTGCACGAGAGAAGGTTCCAATAGTTATAGAGGATCATAGGACTCTACCTGCACTGCAGTGGTAGTATTATCGTCTATATTCCTTTTCACAAGTGATGCTGGAGGAATCAAAAGTGCTTGTTTAGCCTGTTACAAGGCTTCCTCCATGAAATTAGCCATTTCAGATAAATCTGGGAACCAAAATGGGATGTTTTGAGTGATGAGGGTGGAGAAGAAATTAGTCTTTACATTCCCCACATACATCTTCAACAACTGGTCCTTAGTTAGAGGAATATCGAGTGAATATGTGAGTCCCTTCTATGTGGCTAAATAGTCCACAACATGAACATTATGATAATTCATTCACGTGAAGAGGTCAGCAATGATTTCCTTGAACATGGTGGAGTGGAACTGGAAGATGAACTGTTTGGGAATATCTTCGCAACAAGTGATATACCTAATGAAAAACTTGATGTACCAGATGAATGCAATTACTTCTAATGGCTAAAAGAAACATTAGATCTTAGAGAACTCCTATTACTGTAGGGTTCTTAACATGGTCACACACCTACATATGAAGTGTGCTAAATACTACAGTTGATAAACCATCTCATTAAATAGGGAAAATTTTGGCTTCCCAAAATCTAGGGGATCTCTCATATAATCCAACCAAGTTGAGTAAGGATTGTTGTTAGGTGGGATAACCACCTATCCTATCTACTGGGACTTGAGGTGAAGGGTTAGAGTAGTTATTAAATAATTTTGGAAAAATTTCCTATCTTGATGAGGATTCCTAACCACCAATGCATTTAAAATATCATCAAATAAGTAAGAAGACTCACCAGCATGTGGAACTACACGAGGTAGTTCCTAAGGAGGGTGGTTATACTATTCAGGAGGGTTAAGATACTCATATCACTGTCTCCTTCCATACAGTACAACATCTTCTATGTATGGATGTGTATTATCAATAATATGAATTGGGGGAAAGTGTCTGTGGAGGACTTGGTGCTACCCTAGTGGAGGAGGAATAAGACCATGTTAGGTAGTACAATTATCTAGGTTCCGCCTAGTGAGGAACACATCAATGATACTTTTTTGATATCTTACAAACTATATCAAGGAAACAATTTCAGGATTGATATTTATTTTATATGTGATAACATATGGATCAGAGGGATTGATATTTCCTTGAACTTTAATGATTTTATAACCGGAGGGAAATGAAGCAGAGGGATCCCTGAGGCCGAGTGTCTGCCTTTACATGTCAGTTTGAAAACCTATATGAGGGTATTTTTGGTACCATACTCTCTCTGGTGGTCGGTTTTCATCATCAAACTCTACATTAATGACTATATCCTTCTATTTTTTGGTATATTATGGATGGTAATGTTTACCATAACAATACATGAAGTGTAATCCTGTACATCAACATGAAAGTTTGGTTGTCGTAGGATAGGAATTAAATGGAGAGTTGAATAATTACCCAGGACATGGATATGCACATGAAAAGATGTTTTTTATATGATTCTATGGAGAAAAATGAGGCTAGTTACGCTTCTCTATTGGAGGGTTCAATGGTAGTTGGGTGACATGGTGTGTTGATCCATTGGGAGTGCTACCAACTAACCATTCTGCACAGCTTATCAATGTCATCTATGAGTTCCTAGCTTCTTGGATATACCAAAAAAAAGTCACGAAGGTGATAAATTGTAGCCCATAGGGTCTAGAGGAAACACACAGCCTAGCAATTGATGAGGTACTACAAAATATTGATGTTTAAATTTTCATATGGATACAACATTGCTGAAAATTTAACAGCAGCCGGAAACTCCCACATGCATCCTTACTTAGAGGTGGTGCTCTGTTTCTTATTAGCCTAGGTTTCATTTGGCACTGGCTAGGAAACATGAAGTGGCACTGATGTAGATCAGTTTGGTGGTATGATTTCCAATAATGTTTTAAATTCATTAGTTGATCATTCACTACATGTTGGAATGATTCTCAGTGTTAGTTCTAACGACATCATCACATCCTTATAGGACAAGGTGTTAATGACTACCTCAAGCAGAAAAGAAAAGTACACTATTCCGTGGATCTTCTGGTAAATCACCATCTAAAGGATTCATCCTATACCATAATATCCCTCCATGCTCACGAGTAGAGGAGGAGAGAGAGACTCTTGATGTTGGAGATAGTGGCACCATGAGCCCGGCAAGGGGTCCAAATATTCCTCCACCTGTATATTCTAGCAGTGGGATTTAGGGATACAATGGATTCTACATTATAGGATGGAGAACCACACATTAAATTAACCTTCTCTAGACTCTGATTCCAATTAATGGGCTGAAGGATCCATCATTGTGTCACACTCACCCTCAAAATATGATTGGTTTAATGGGTTGATGAAAACTCACTGCTTCCCAATATTTTTCCTTGGAAGGTTGTTGTTTTCCCTTATACCGCAACACTATTCATTAGGGAATGGCAATTCTTTAGAACGGGGAAAAAATATGTGTTGATTATTTTTGAATTAGGTAGGACCTCTGCATTGATTAGTTAAGGAGTTGGGAGGACCTTCACTCTGATTGGTAGGTACATGGGAAGGACCTTCATGCTGAATGGTAGTAATGGTATAGTTAGGACCTCTGTATTAGAGTGTTGAGGATCAAAGAGGACATTTACACTGATCAAAATGGGCATGAATAGAACCTCTATGTTGAGGAGTAAGAATATGGTTAAGTCATGTGTACTGGATGTTGAAATCATAAAGAGGACCTCTACTTCGGCTGGTGGAAACAAGGGGAGGGCCTCTATAATGACTGATGAAGAATTGGGGAGGACCTCCACTCTAGATGTTTGTGAATTGGTTTGAACCTTCACTTTGGGTGATAGTGATAGCATGGGGAGTACCTTTATACTGGTTACCCATGAAGTGATGAGGACATCCACTTTCATTGGTGCTAGAGTAGGGAGGACCTCCACTTGATATGGGAATGACACAAGGAGGACTTTTGCATTACTGGGCTTTGACAAGAGGAGTACATCTTTTCTGGGAATAATAAGTATTATGATGACCTCCATAGTGAATATAACCATCACAGTCCAGCCCTTAACGGCTACTGTTAGTTCCATAGATTGATAGATTCAACATACCCTACATGTGAGGTGACTATGTTCTCGATCCCAATTGCGCGAAGATAGATCCCTAATTTCCAGTCGTAGGGATCTAGATAAGTTCACCAATGGGGGAAAAGGACACTAGTGTCATGAAATACAATACCCCTAATTGGGAATCCACTTGATCATATTTCCATCATTTATGGTGGGTGGTTTGTACTGGGACCAGAAGATAAGGGGTAAGTCACACCTATTCTTCGTCCTAAAAGATTGGTCGTTGCTGGCACTGACAAAGCATGGTGGGATCCCTTACTTATGTATCCCTAGTAGAAGTCATGTCTGTGGTGAATATAATATCCCCCACCTCCTCAACATAGGGGAGTGGGTCATAGGATCACTCTATATAGAGTCTCCCAAAGTAGCTTGTTGTTGGAATGGGGAGTGGTTTCTCCCTGTGGGACCCTTAGGGTGGCAGTTTCAGTGAGGTGTTGAAGCCTCCAGGTCTTGGTGGGCCGTTTCCCATGTGGGAATGAACACCTCTTTATCATACCAACATTGGAGGGTTTCCATAACCCTCCTCTAGATGATATCCTATGGTAATACATGGTGTGTGCACCCTGTAGCTACGGTCATAGCAGAATTCATGCGAGAGATGGTGTCGTGTGGGATTTTCGCATTAACAGTTCCCCTGCCCTAGTGCCTATGGGATTTGGGTGGTTGGCTTCCTATAATTGGGGGCCTACAAATCTTGTGGATTAATCCATTAGTATATGTGTAAGGAAATCGATGTCCAATATCCAAGTATTGTCCGATATTATGAATATGGAGAGGGAACCCAACTAACAATGTCATAGATGGAGGAATTCCCAACATTTAGAGTCCCAATTTTCTGTGAGTTCCATATCAAGCCCATTATTTTAATTGTGGCTCCTACTCCAGATGTCTATATCTGATGATGTTCTAATAATTTAATTTCTCATATGCTACTAGTCGCCATATTGATGAAAAGAGTTTCACATTGGGTTCCCCATTTAAATTTCATACACATTCACCAGGGATACTGCCTGTATGTTAATGTGAACGGGCATTCTTTTTACCCCACATTACTTATTTCAAAATGTTAGTTGCTTACTTCGCTTTCATCTATAACATATTATTCATAATTAAAGTGGGATTATGGTAAATTGGTTACACGTTAAATGGATTATTTCATGGAACTTGTCACCTATTCTAGGTCTCCCTCTTAGAATTATGTCTTTTTCATGGAACTCATTCTCGATTCCATCACTTTGTGGACAGTGGTTAACTACAATAATTATATATCGAAATTATTTCTATCTAGGCAGTGCAACAACTGTTGGTTAATAGAGTTTTCATGTGTGATATTGCTAGCAAGTATGGATATTGAAAAAAAATGGTCACATGTATTCTTACTCATAGGAGGGAATCTGTCATGACCCGCCATCTTTAGGATAATGGAAGGGATATCACAATACAAAGACCCTTATTCCACCAGATTATAGATAGATAATGACCCTTGATTTCCACCTCTAATAGGCCCCATTTTCATTATTTCCCCTTCATCTCAAGGAAGGAAGGTCGCAACATATTTCTATCCCTTCCCTCATCTTAAATAAGGAGGGTCATGACAAAATGGTATCACAGGATTATAGTTGATAGGTAGGATAGAGTTTGGAGTTAGGCACAATGAGGACTACATTGTATGGTATTGAAATAGTTTTAGGTTAACTTGGTTCATGACATAGGCTAGGGTAGACCAACTAGAACCTGGGATTTTTGGTCCCCCACTGTGATTCGATTCAAGGAATCTGATCTTACTAAATGACCATGTGATGCTACACCGTTTTCAAGTACATAAAATAGGAAAGGTACATACATAATAATGAATTTTTCTCTTGTTTTTTTGAGAGTTTCCATGAAATTAAAATAAATAATTAGTTAAAATGAATCACAAATAAATTCTATTATACTCGGGCTTATGATTTCCTCGTTTTCCTTTTAACTATGGCTCCCAAATGTTTTATGCATGTGGTACGAGTAGTTGAGGGTCAACAAGATTAACCAGTTCACTAGAATAGGGTAAACCCAAAGGAGGAGGAGGATTAGTGGCTGGAGATGCTTCATGCTTTCCGGTGGAAGAATATTGCAAATAATGATGGCAGTGTGTCAGACATAGAGATATATAGTTGGATAAAAAAAGATGGTGATCACTTTCAGATTGATATAGGCTCTGATAGAGTTCTGGGTAGCTTAGATGTTTAGTCGGATGGGGGGAGTAGTTTATTAGTGGTGGATGCTTTACCTTGGGGAGAAGAAGGAGAATGTTGTTTTTTGGGATTACATTGAGAAGGAGTTCTTTGAGTAATTCATTTTTCCATGATGAAAGCTAAGAAGAGTAAGGAGCTACTCTACCTCCAGTAAGAGAGTATTTCAGTGAGGGAATTGGGGATCAAGTTCAAGGATATTCTATATTTTTCTCCGGACCTATTTCTAGACGAGGAGTCTCAGGTGAGGCACTTAGATGAGGCACATTTTCCTTTTATTTAGTATGTGGTTACTCCCTCCACCCTACTGGAATACTTAGAATTTCACAAGAAGGATGAGTTTATTGAAAGGATACACTAACAAGGAGGTATTCTATGAGAGGGAAGTCACAAGATATATTAAATGGGGATGTCCTTTACCTGGATGTCTCTGATGTCATGGCCTTCTTGGTTTTGGTCAGAGGGGAGCTAACCCCAGTAGTTTTAGTTCTAACCCTCTGGTCATTACCCTTTTCCCATTGACCGTGGGTCATGTTGTTTTCCTTGTGGAGGTCATGGAAACCTCTAGGGAAAATTCATGACATGAGTTCAGTATCGTGGAGGTGGGATGGTTTAGCACCTGCCTCAGTAGTAGTTTCCTATCCGTCGTTTCTAGCATCAGGGACAATAGGCCCCTGCTCCACCAAGTGTGGATGGTGCAGGAGGAGGGCCACCTCAGGTTGCTTCTCTGGGATCTCAAACATGGAGTGGTCGGGGAGGCAGCCAACAACTAAGGGTAGAGGATCATGGCATAGGCTGTTAAATGCTATAAAAAGAGTAGTTCTGGAAAGGAAGAAGATCATTTGAGGTGAGATCAGTTTTCTTATTATTATTAATTGTGACATGATTTATTTAGAAGCTTCACACTGTTTTGTTTCACCTACTCTAGCCCATTCTCTAGGATTGGACATTGAGAGATATTATGTGCCCCTAGTGTTGAGTACACCATTCGGAAGTCAGACCAGCTAGTTTGGTGTTACATGCAGTTGTAGACTGATCTTGGGGCTACATCAGTCTAGAGGTGATATCTTTCTACTATATATTAAGTAATAATATTTCATCCTTGTCATCGGCAGGTTTTTTTTGGTGCATGTGGTCATCGACTGATTTTGGAGAAGAGTTCTATTTTTAGATGTGAAAGTTCATCATATAGATATCGTGTGTGAACAATGTTTTTAGATGGGTAGCCGTTTTGTGGAGACAATTTTTCCTTGTTAGCCTAGATATTAGTGGAATCAATGTATTCTTAGATGGTGGAGGTTTGGGGGTTGTAGGAGAGTTTTCCGATGTCCTCTCAGAGGAGGTTTTGACTTTATCCCCTCGACATGACGTTGAGTTTGGGATATACTTACAACATGGTGCTCACCCGATCTCGCTAGATCCTTATCATATGGTGCCTTATGAGTTGTGGGAATTCTGGATTCACATTGAAAATATGCTGAATAAAGGTTTCATCTGACCTATTGTGTCACTATGGGGGGTTTCTGTCTTGTCTACAAAGAAGGTAGACAATGTTCTGTGGCTATGTATAGACTACGAGAGACTAAATTAGGTAACGATCAAGAACTGTTAACCTCTAATGTGAATAGGTGATATTTTCAACACCCTAATGGGATAAGGTTAGTTATATAAGATCGATCTATGGCCTGGGTACCACCAGTTAAGGCTGCCAAAGGGTGATATCCTAAAGACTGTTTTAAGGTGCAAGTATGTGCAATATGAGTTCGTGGTTATTTCATTCAGTGTTATGAATTCAACTACCATGTTCATGGGGTTATGAAATAAAAATTTCATGAGTTCCTTGAATGGTTCATCATTTTATTCGTTAATGATATCTTAATCTACAAGAAGTTATAGGAGGAGCATACAGAGCATCGTGGTATTGTCCTGGAGGACATTTGGAACCCCCAGCTCTACAGAAAGCTAACCAAGTGATTGTTTTAGACACAATAATGCCACTTACATGGACATTTGGTGTCTCATTAGGGATTATCATTGGGTCCATCAATGGTCAAGGTAGTCCTTTCATGGGAAGCAGCAAAGAATGTGGCAGATGTTCTCATTTGTCTCAATCTGGCAGGATACTACTGAAGATTCATGACTAATTTATCTATAGTAGCATCTACATTGATGGCTCTGAAAAGAAAAATATAAGCATTTATGTTGGTGCATTAGTGAAAAGTAGCATTTGGAAATATGAAGGGGAAGTTGGTCAGTGATCCAGTTCTCAAGATGCTAGATGAAGGTGTTATGTTCTGGGTGTTTTGTAATGCATCCCATCTATGCGCGGGGTGTGTGATGATGCATATATGAGGAGTGATATCAAATGTGATTAGTAAATTACATCCCCATGAACATGAATATACAACCTATGATCTGGAAATAGCAATTTTCCGATTTGCACTGATGTTTTTGTTAAATTACCTCATCATGGAGCGCTTTATTGTCTTCATAGATCACATTATCTTGATGTACATCCTTCACTAATGAGATATGAATGTGTGGAAGTGGAGGTGGATGGAGATTCTCTAGGATTGAAATTTTAAGATCTCTTACACCTTTATAAAGTTGAATTTTGTGGCCTATTCGTTTTGAAGGAAGCCGTAGAAGTCTATTGTTCATGAATCTGTATATACTAATGGGAGATTGAGGAGTTGGAAGCTTTTCACTAAGTTACAGAAATGGATAGATGAAGAGTTTGCCTGTTTCGGATGACGATATAGTCATATATGAGGACTAATGTAAAGGTGTCTCAGGGGAAGAGACTTAGAGGCAGAGGTGATGTGTGATCACATAGACCAGGGTGATGCTCTAGAGGGATGGCCAAAGGATGGATGAAATTGAATGTTATTCCCTGAGATGATGTTTTTTAAGTGAAAATGTATGAGTAATTTATTCATTAGCTTCATATATCACCCCTAGTGGTTAAACTAGGAGTTTCCAAGATGTACCACGGATTTAGGGAACTATTCTGGTGGCCCGGGATGAAGCGGGCAATGGTATAGTTAGTGGAAAATTACTTCGTGTTTCAGCAAGTGAAGGTTGAGAACTGGTTCTTGGTGGTTTATTGCAGACTGAATAGGTTATTGAGTGGAAGTTGGATTAAATCTTGATGGATTTTTTCATAGGTTTAAATATGGATCAGGGCGTATATGATGTTATTTGGTTAGTAGTGCATCATTTGATGAATTTAGCTCACTTTTTAGTGATCATGGAGTCCTTCGCAGTGGATGCATTGGCTCAGAGGTATGTAGACGAGGTGGTCAGGCTATGTGGGGTTCCAAGAGCCACCATTTCAGATTGGGTTACACATTTTACATCCTGATTCTAGAGGGGATTTAATGATTCCATTGGAATTCAGTTATGCCTCAACACTGCTTTCCACCCGTTGATAGATGGAAAAATGGAGAAGACCATCCAAACATTTTAGTACATGTTGTGGGAATGTGTTCTGAAATTTAGTGGGTCTTGGGGTGACATTTTCCACTATTACAGTTATCTTAATATAATATCAACCACTCTTCCATTGGTTTGGCTCCATTTCAAGCTCTATATGGGAGGTCGTGTCATTCACGCTTATTACGGATGGGAGTTGGGGAGGCAATTGTTCTTGGTTTAGATGTGGGGTAGAGTATGACAAAGATTCTACAACTTTTCTGTGAGAGGATGAAGTAAGAACAAGACTGGAAGAAGCCATATCCCGATTGTAGGACAAGAAAATTGGAGTTTGTGGTTAGAGACCGTGTATTCATGAAGGTTTCCCCTCGACGTGGGCAGTGGACGTTTGGCAGAGGGAGTATGATTTATCCCATGTTCATCAGACCTTTAAAGGTGATGGGATGGGTTGGTGAGGTGAAATATTAGTTTGCATTTCTACTATATTTGGAGAGGATCTATGATGTACTTCATGTCTCTGAGCTTCTTTGGTTTCTTCATAATGACTCCCATGTCATTGATTGGGGAGACATGGATATCAAGGATGATGAAAGGTTCATGGAGCGACTTGTGGAAATCATGGATCATAGGGAGAAGGTTCGTCATGGATGTACCATTCCTTTGGTTTGTGTGATGTGGAGGCATGGTGGCCAGAAAGAGAGTAAGTTGGAGGGAGATATGTAGATGATTTCCTAGTACTTGGAGTTGTTTTGATTTTTTATCATGTGTTTTTATTTTTGATGTTATTATTGAATTTTTTCTATGAGATCAGTTGTTTCCTCATTATGGGATGTTTGATAATGTTATGACATATGAGGAGGGGAGGAACAAATCCCTACGCAATATGCATTAATTTATATGAGATTAAACATGTGTGGGAATGTTAGTTCCACCCAAAGTATATATTATGTTGAAATGGGTGAAGGAATTCCCTATTTCATATATTCCAGCGGTTTGACTTCTGGAGCTTCTGTGGTATGTATTTTGGTAGTTATTTTTGAATATCACAGAGGACATGTTCTTAGATGTAGAGGTTTCACTCCAATGTGGTGGTTTATTCTTGAAAGGTATCTTACAGTGTGGTTGTTCAGACCCCTCTTTCTTCTAGGTTTGGTTTTGAATTATCAAGGTTGATGATAGTTTGAGAGGCATATAATGTAATGGACCAGACCTCCTTGTAAAATTACTTTGTTAAAATACAACATTTGGGGTATTGTAGGTGGAAAATGTAGCTCATTTCAATAGTTTTCCAAATTTTATAGTTTTTCCATCGATAGGTCAGGGCGTCGGTATGTTGAGGGTGTCAGTAGATTAAGGCGTCAGTGGGTAAAGGAGTCTATAGGTTCAGGTGTTGGTAGGTCAAATGGATTGGAAGGTTAAAGATGCTGGTAGTTCAAGGCATCGGCAGACATTAGTAGATTGAAGGTGTCGGTATGTCATGGTGTCAGTAGGTCAGGGCATCGATAGGTCGAGGCTTCAGTAGGTTGAAAGCGTTGTTAGGTTAGGGCATCAGTACATCGTTGGCATAGGTAGGTCGAGGAGTCGGTGAGTCAGGGCATTTGTGAGTCACGATATGAGTGAGTTTTGATGTTGGTGAGTTAGGGAATCGGTGAGTTAGGGCACCAGTGAGTCAGGAGTTGGTAGTTCATATCGGTGGCTTAGTAATGGTGACTCGCTGTTGCTGTCTTGCTATCAGTGGCTTGCTATCGGTGACTCACCCATCAGTGACTCATTTCCAGTTTTGTTTGGTTTTTTTAGTTTCACCACTTGGATACTTTTTGTGATTTAAAATGATTTCAATTCCATATTTAATGAGTTTTTGGGCCGTTTTAAATGTCATTTATCTTCCAAAAACTTGAATCTTCCCTTGACTTCTAAACCACATGGCCATGGTCAAGATTCGTCTTTAATAGACTTTAAAACCATTTTCCCTATAGATTTAGGATCAACCCTTTTCTAAATCTAAAACTTATCTAAAATTGAAGCATTCCTTTTTCTCTTGGTGTGATGAGACCCTTTCTACCCTAGACTATTTGTGCGCATGTTCTGTAGCCCCCCTATATGGTTCTACCTTGGAGTCTCCTGCTCGCGTGACCCTTTGCTTTGGATCAAGGAGTAATTTCAGTCATCTTTTGTTCTACGTAGGGATTTTCTTAATTTCTCTTTTAATTGTGTATCATGTGAGGTGGGATTAATAATTCCACCTTTTTATAATGTTTGAATCCATATTTAATTAAGATAGTAAGAATTAATAAATGAGGGTATAGGTATATGTTGAGGGTCACATTATTTTATCTATTATCTATTATCTATAATGTGAATTGTATGGGATGTATCCCTCCAAAAATCATGGTTATTGGTGGAATTTTCTTGTGTACTTCTGTTAATTTATACTTATTTTTTATTCTCTCTTGAAATTATTGTAGACATAAAATCTAACGTATACCTAGTAAAATGAAAAGGATGCCCTTGGATCAAACGTGATTTGTGATCAGCCATTTTTATCAAATTAAAAATAAATAATCTTTTAGGAAAAATCTAAATACACCCAGCTTTCATTGGTGTAGCTATGTGCTATGTTGGTTTTGTTAGTTTTTGTTCTTTATGGTGTTTATATGGTGGTGTTTTTGGTAGCATGGTTGTGGAATGTGGGTTGGTTTTGTGAGATGGGTGTGGTATGTGTGTGCAGTAGGGTTTTGGTTTTGGTGGTAGTTGTTATAGTTACTGTCTATGGGGTGTCGAATAAGGTTTGTTAGAGTATCATGGGGGTAGTTTGGTTGATCGTGGAATGGATGGACTTGTTATGTAGTGGGACTGTATATTTTTATTGATTGAGATGTGGGGCTACAGGACTGGGTTTTGTCATAATTCCGTGTTTACAGGTGTGATGTGTGTCATGTTATTGTGCAGTGGGACTACAAGCTGGTTGTTTCCTATTTTTTTTGTTGAATGACTGTTAGAATGGAATGCTTTACCATTTTTTCTTCTTTCCTTGTTTGTATTTGGTAGTGGTTAGTATGGATTCATCATCTTATAATGTTTTCAATGATTGTTAGTTTTCAAATCAGGGATGGAAATAAATAAATGTTTGAATTTATAATGTAGAATGACAATTGGATAAATGAATTGGCTGTGTGTATGTTTTGAGATGGTGATTGTAGTGAAGCATCCTTCAAGTGACTGTCGTTCATGGTGGTATGTTGATGTAGGGGTAGTAGAAAACGTTGTTTTGAGTGGGTTGGTTGTATGTTTTTTGTTCCATATGATGGTCTGATTATTTATTAACAATATTTACAAACTAGTAGTTCCTTGTCATTTATATATGCACCCCACCCATATTGGGAAGAATGTTTCGAACACCCCCATTATTCTGGGGTAGGGTTTTTTTCCACCATCTCGGTGGGATGATGGATTGTTGGTTACTGACTTCACTCTGCTCCCAATTCTAGTAATTTATCATCCAAGACTCTTAGGGTAGGCTATAATGGATGAGGATTAATACCAGATTTATGGTATTGGTTATGTGAGAGGTGGTTTGTTTCCCTGGTGTCTTCAGGATGAGGACCATATGTTTTATAGAGAGATGTGTTGTTGTTGTGGCCAAGTGTTTGTGGGTAGGAATGTGTGTGTTTTGTGTCCCAGGTGTTTGTAGGAAGGTTGTGAAAATGGGGCTTGTGGAAGAGCATAGTTGCGTCAGGATGTTCACCGTTATAGATTAGTAGTTAATTAGTGGTAATTGAGGTGGGGTACCAAAATATCGATGCGATTACTACTTTACTGTACTTTACTTTCATTATTTTGTGAGCAAGCATTGGTGAGGTTGGGGGGATAGTTTACATTTTTAGGTGCTTTTGAGTTTCAAGTATTTTTTCACATGGTCATTAGTATGATTATCCCACTTGTTCATAGGTGACTATGGGTTTTCAATACTGAGTATACTCTTATTCTCACCATATATATATATATAAGGTTTTTTAGGTTTCTAGTGAGATTATGAGGACTGGTTTGGACCTTACTATCTCAGACGATGGGGTGGTTGTTGAGTCACTAATTAGTTTTATTTTGGAACTTACTTTGGAGTTTTCTTTGTATTTATAGTATTATTTACCTAAAACATTCATGTGGGATGAATTTTGGATTCTTTATATATATCTTTCTCAATATATTTTGAAGTGTATACATCATATCTTCTCATCTTTCTTACTATAAAAGGGTAATTCTTCCTTTTTTGTGATATTTCTATACCCTTGGTGTTGGTCACCACCCCAAGGCCTATTAGAGGTGAGACTCTGGGGGACATTATCACTCCTTTATCATGATGAAGGAATGTCTCAGCATCTGGTTATCCCTTCCTTCATCATTATGATGGTAGATCGTGACAGCATCTCATAGAGGCTTTTTAGGCATGGAATTCAATGAATATTTTGTCGATCACAAGGTATCTAACATTGAAGGAATATATCTTCCATGTAATTATTCTTAAGAATATCATGTTTTTAATGAGTTAGTTAATGGAATGAGCACATATATTAAAAGGAATTCACATCAGGGATCCCATGTTTTTATGAGGTATTTGATTCCATGGGCTCGTAACATCCAAGGATTTCACCTGAGGCATCTCGTGTATTTCATGAGGTATGTATATCGGGTAACAATTTTGAAGTCTTATGGATATGGATTTTATTGTTAAAATTACACATAGAGTATAATCGAGTATGTACATACCTTGGATGGAAGATGTCACACCTTTATGTTTACAGATGGATGGATCGGGATGCCCCATGGAGGCAAATCTACGAGATGTATCCCATAAAGAGAATATTTCACACCATGAAATTTGATTGAAATGCCCCTTATGGTGGATCAGTTAATTACTTCCCTATGATGAAGAACTTGAATTTTTTTTAAATGGATGTATCATAACACTCAATAGATGCGGATCTAGGGGTGTTCTCCTTAAAGGGATGATGCCATGCCATGATGGTTGATCAAAAAACCCCTTGGGGTGTCATAGAGAGGTAAATCTACAGGATGGAGGACCTAAAAGGTTTATCAATGGATAGGTCAGAACACCCCTTGGAAGATAATCTGAGGGTGTGACCCATAAATGGAAGATTCTACACTATGAAGGTTGATTAGAACACCCATTGGGGTGGATCAAGAAGGTACATCACAAGGATACAGATCCTTGGTTTACCGTTGGATGTGATTGAACCTAAAACGTCATCCTATATACCAAAT
The DNA here is from genome assembly GCA_963277665.1 of Viscum album. Taxonomy (NCBI): domain Eukaryota; kingdom Viridiplantae; phylum Streptophyta; class Magnoliopsida; order Santalales; family Viscaceae; genus Viscum; species Viscum album. Next base: position 1,898,998,074 of record OY728133.1, on the reverse strand, counting down.
CCAGAAGACATGGATCAAAACTCATGTTGTTCGATGCCATAGTTTATGGTCATGTGATAATACTGGTCCATGTAGTTTAACATCATGTAGTTATGATACACACATCATTAAGGGAGTGTTAATTAGGGATGGTGTGGAGATTACATGTTCAATAATCCCTTTGCAATAGGATTAAACTTGGTTGGAGTTGGTGTGGGGATTATGTATTGAGATGACCGAGGGTCCTGGAGTAGATGTAGTCTCCTAAGTCACAGGAATGATCTTACTGGGGATGTGACTTGGAGAGAATCAGGATTGATGAGAATGTTCTGTATGGAACTTCGGAAGGCTTCCTACATATCCTAGTTAGTTAGAAATCAAATTCCACATAGTTTGGAATGGGATGGGGTTTATAACTAATGATGGGGGCTAAAGGGGAATGTGACGGAGGAATAAACATGAAATATGATCATAGGATGTGTATGGTTATTGGGGATTACACTCAGGTGGATCCCATGGTGGAGAATCGGTATATTTCATGATCTCTAATAACCTCATAGACCATGTGAGTCATAATCTATGTGAAAAACTAGAGGAGGTAGTAGACCTGACACTCCTGTCACGAAAGAAGCATCAATGAGAGATGGAGTGGGGATTATGCGTGAAATATTCCCAAGGAGGATCTCATTACCTATGGGAGAATCTCATTTCGTATGAGGGTAGGTAGTGTGGAGACCATCCCATGAAACTCATACATAGAGAATATTGTTCCTATTGCCCGGGGTAAAGCTAGATTTTAATGCCATGTGATGTGGATGTTGGGACTAAGATGTTTTACTTCATGCATCTTGGACGTAGAGGGACTCACTCCTCATCCCATGGGCTCACATGAGTACATATCATGTGTCTCTGTGCGGTGTATAAATTAGTCACTACTATGTTATAATGGTTGGAGGATTGTCTAGTCACGAGGTGTGTGTTATTGTGCTTGTACTGAGAATAAATAATAGTTAACATACCTATGATGAGAAGTAGGAGGTAGGTGGGAGTCTGGGACACTATTGAAATGTATTGGGCCATAGTAATGGGCAAAACATGTCACATAGGGACTCATGGTGAAGCTGAACCGATCCATGGTTGGTGTGGGGGTCTAGGGCACTCAACCTTTATGAAGAGGAGTCAACATAAGAGAGGCAAAATTGAGAGGCCGATTAAGGAGGTTTCAAGAATCTTATGTCCTCACAAGGAGTTTATTCAAGGAGGTTAGGGGCTTTGTGAAGGAGTATACTTCACGAAATAGGGTGGCCCTACCTCGAGGTGATGTTTTGGTTCATGAAAGGAGTGCTTCGTGAACAATAGATGCTTCTTTAACCCTCAAGATCCTATGAAGGACAAATTCCTTCATGAATGGTGTATAACTTTAGAAATTTCATCTCCACATGGGGTGGAGGCTTTCAAGAAAACATGGAATTGGGTTTAATGAAGCACATGTACCTTGGATGATCTATTTTTTCCTGGTTCACGATGCTCATGATGTTGACAAATAGGAATGAATTCAAAAGCTAAAAGGTTGGGTAACCATCTCTAAAATATAATAATGAAGGGGTATTTAGATGGAAGGGGTTTCATAAAGATAGAAAATGGATCACAAAGAATTTGTGGGCTTTGAAAATATGTGTGGATCCATTGAACTCACAAAGACACCAACAACTATTCACATAGTAACAAAGTGCTTTGCGACCTTGAAACTCACTGTGTAGATTTTTGTCATTAATCCTTCCTATGATTATGAAGGAAACGCGTTGCTAGGGTGCTCTGTATGATCAAACTATTTTCAAAGTGTCATGGATTCATGAAAAATAGTCTTTAGTGGGATTTTGGCCCTTTAATGTCAAATTATCTCTTAAATCGTCACGTCTTCCTTGACCATTCATGTGGCATGTGTTTTGATGCAACAAGGATTTGAGAAGAAGAGGGTTATGTAAAATAATAAATGGGATGGAATCATTTTTGGAATCCTGATTGAAGAGTTACATTTTACAAAGGAATCCTTTATTGTTTGTGACCCTAGCCATATGCACACTTCATTAACTTCTAAATGTTCCCACATCTAGTGGCACAAATAAATCATCACCCAATTACCTAAAGATCCAATTTAGAAACAAAATTATTATTTTAACCATTTTTCACATAACCATCCAACCATAAAGAGGCAACCAAACCACACACTGAATTAAATTCACGATTAAAACCAAACAACCAAGCATTACCAAGTCCAAACATTACCCCATGGAACAAAATTTCACTTTCAAAGGCCAATTGGAATATGGAAAAACACATTATGTACATACATACATACATGTATATACTCAAAATTAAAGGAACCATTTAAATTCTAATTTTAACTAAATCACCAACATAAAGAACAACAACAATTCATAAAAAACTCACCACAATCATTAATAGAAAAACTATAGTTTAATTAGGAAATTTCAAGAATCAATAAGAATTATTTGGAATGAAAATGGATAGAGACACCGACCTCAATGTCATGAGGATGTAGGGGAACTATAAGGGAAGGATGAACCAAGCTTGAAAGACAATCTGCACAACCTAATATGAAACAAAACAACCCACATTATCCAATCCTTACTCTTGGATCCAGTTAAGAGGGACCGAAGCCAAGGAGAATAAGAGACACAAGAGACAAAGATGAGAAGGGATTTAAAAACAACCAAAAACCAAGAATAACATACCCTTAAATCTTGGTGAGGTAACTGTGGAGGGAGGAGAACTAAAAGAGTAGGTCTTGGGAGGTCCTCTTCTGTTCCGAGGTTGTGACAAGGGAAGGATAACTCAAAATGTGTTTAAATAATGGAGGGTAACAAGGATTAATTTATATATTTTAAAACACACGTGAATGTATAATAGTATTGCGACATTATTTTCTAGACAATGTTCCAACTTTGCGTACCCCACCAGAGAAGGGGGCCATCCACATAGGCATGCCACATGGTCTAGAAAACCATCCACCAACTGTGAAAATCTCTTCTATCAAAATTACAGAGGCTCCTCCACTTTAGTCGCATGGTTTCTCCTAACTTTACACAAGCCATGCATCTTATCCCAGACACTAAAAGATGGTTGCATAGTTTTTCATGGTCCTAAAATGATTTGGTCCAAACCATGATCAAACAATACCCAAGTCCAAAAAAACAACCCAAAAAGTCCAAAAATAAATAAATTTCATCCTAAACTCAACCTGATCCTAAACCAAAAGAGCCAAAACAAATAAAATAATAAAATAAATGAATAATAGTTGTCTTGGTGTTAAAATAATCACACCTATAATAAAAAAATGCAGTGTCGCATTTTTAAAGCGGTATGATAATGAGGTAGGTCACAAAATGCGATGAATGGAAATTGAATTTTGATTTTCAAGTGGATAGGATAATGAATTACCTTTGAAATAAAATTTATAAACTATAGCCTGATAAATAAATTTTTATGAAAATTGATGTCCCATGATTTTTAATTTTATGTGTTTGAATTAGAAAGGATATTGTTTTCTTATTTCCAAAAATAAGTGCAGGGGTGAAATTTACAGTATTTTTATTTGATTTCTTTTGAGAAAATCCACTTATTTTTATTTATTAAGTGAAAAAGTAACACATTTTCGTAGTTATTAAAATAATTTAATTTAAATGATAAATGGATTAAAATTGTGTTTTAATTGATTCTATTCATTTTGAAAAAAGTCATCAATTATAATGTATTTGAATATATGGAATTAATTCTTTAAAATGATATAATATTTTTATTTAAAATTGAATTTTAATTTTTTTTAGAAATATTTGGTAAATCCAATACTAAAATTGTATTTTTTTTTGTTGGATGTTCATTGAAAATGTATTGGAATTTACAAACCTCTGGTAATGACTAATCATATATACTTTAATAGTGAAGAAATATTTGATCCCAAAAAGTGTAAAATGTGTGTCAAACTAAGGATAATAAGTCAATTATTATCCCACTCTGAAAACAAATGTTCGACACTGAGAATAATAAATATATAGCTCGATGCATGTAGGTGTAGTGACATTTAAAGATTCTCTCAGAGCATCTCGCCTTTGATGTGTGTAGGAATTTACCACAAGCCAATAAAACACATGATAAGGTCGGTATGACTCAAAGTAAATGTTTTTAATATAAAAGTGTCTTTTAGTTTAAGAAACTCCTTAAATATACAAATCTAAGAAAAAAATATCAGATTGTTTTTAGACGTTATGAAAATGGTCTATAATTAAGTTGTGACATGTAATAATTGACCACACATCAATTCGACACATGATGTGACCGATATTAATTGAAGTGTGTGTTTTCAATATAACGGCATCATTTTAGTTTAAATTGTACATCGGTAGCCCAAATTGAGAAAACAATATTGTATTGTTCTCAATATTTATAAAAACAATCAATAATTTTTTTGTGATGTGTGGACTTGACCGCACATCAATCGGACACATGATGTAGTAGGTATGACATGAAGTGCACATTAAAAATAAAGGATCCAATTATCAGCACTAAATAAAAGCACTGATAAAGGGATTTCTTTATCAGTACATCATGAAGCACTGATAATGTCCTAGGTATTTTAAAGGCACTCGAATTTTCCATGATTTTTTGGGATGAAAATCCTCTATTATAGAACTTTTAAAGGCCTTATGTATAATAGTGTACATCGGCCCTTCTTATGCCCTAAGTTTACCATGAATGACTTTATTACCTCAAACCATAATTAAAGATTATCCTATCTTATTTACCTCAAATATTAATATAATTTCTTTATTATTTTGTGATTGAGTGAGGGGGAGTAAAATTCTAGGGATTAATTTAGGGGTATTACTATTATCAGATAAACAAGGTTTTTCTGCTCCACCCTTTAACAGTTCAAAAAAAGTACTGATAAACGGGTACCTTTATCAACGCTAAAAAAAGTGCTGATAAAAGGCACTTTTAATCGTGCTAAAAAACCACTATTAAAAGTACACATTATCCGTACTTTTTTTATCACTCGTAAAGGTACCCCCTTTTTCACCGCTTTTTTAGTGGTGTTAAAATGACCTCCATTATCAGTTCCTTTTTTAAACGGTGCTAATAAAATGGGGGACTTTATCAGTTCTTTTTCACCAGTTCAGATAAATGGTATATTAAAAAAACAATTAAAAACAATATATTTATATATAAATATATTTATATTGGTATAAGTATAATATATTTTTTTAAATATGTTTTAGATAAGGGTAAATAAAAATTCACACATATCATATATGATATTTACTAAAAATGGATAATAAAATAATTAAAATAATTAATTAATATTTTTTAAATTTTTATTTAGTTAAATTCATTTAATAAAAACATAATGATAAGAAAATTAAAAGGTTTAAAAAGAGATAAATTTAGTGGAAAATTTAACTTGATCTTTAAATGTCCATAAATTTTGATTTGGGTGTCCGTTTGGGCTCGACCACATAACAAATCATAGCCTAAAACGATGACTACACACTGGTGAAACATTGAAACCCTTTGTCACATTCGGACAAAAAAGGCTCAAAAGTCCTCCAAATCATGGGTTTTAGTTGGGGTACACCAATTTTTTAATATTTTATGGAATTTCAACCTCATTTAAGGGGAAGTTTTTTCCCATTTTTAATGGGGGATGAATTTATTCTGAGGTTTTACATTCATATTGATTTTATTGTTTTTCAATTTTATCATTTTTTATAATATACAGTTATTTATAATCAAATATATAACAGTATATGCATATTTTTTATATATTCACACTTGGAAATTTAATATTATAAATAAATAATTAAATATATTTTCATATAAAATATATTTCACAATATATAGAACTTGTCTAAATAAAATAAAATATTGATTTATTTAAAACACAAATGTATGAATATTTATATAGATATATAATTAATGTATATATAAAGTTTATATATATAAATATATTTGTGTCTCTATTGAAAAAAAAATATATTTATCTATATATTCATCTTTATGTATAAAAATATTAATATATAATATATAAAAATAAAAATAAATATGTATAATTATATTTATATATGATCACATATACATAAATACATGTATGTATTTATAAACACACATACACACACACAACATATTTTATATATGTATTTGAATATATATATATATACATATATGGATAAAAAATGTAATGAAATATATATAAATATGCACTTATATAATAAAATAATGAAAAAAACAGTACATGTCAATGGAAAAGGCCCTAGATTATGAGGTGTTTTTAGGTTCAAAATTAACCAAAGGTTGGGCGTGCATGGGCAGTTGAGGAAATTCATAGTGTTTTTAAAGGGTGGGTGGGATTCCTAGATTTCTTAAAGAAGTTGGGGCGGATAGAAAAGCATTATAAATGGTGGTGGGTTGGGCACTGATAAAAGGGGTTTGGTCGTCACTATAAATTTTTCGTGAAAATATTTATTTTTAGAAATTGAATTTTTTGACTTTTATCCACATTTTTTAGCACTAATAAAAGGGGTCCTTGTCACCACTTTTTAAGTGAGGATAAAAGATGCCTTTATGAACAACTACACAACATTCTACCTATAAAAATACATAAATAGGCTTATAACAGTCCTAAAAAAGAACTGATAAATAGGGGCCTTTATCTGTGATAAAAAAATGATAAAGTACCCCCTTTATCAGTGCCTCTTTTAACACTGATAAAGGGGCACTTTATGAATGCTTTAAATAAATTTAATAAAGGAGGACCTTTATTAGTGTTAAAAATATCACTGATAGGCCTATATGGATGTAATGTGCTATTAATATAACAATACACCCAGTCAAAACCTGTAATTTAAAATAGTGATATATAAAATCATTAATTTCAAATAGTGCTATATACATTTAATTAAGATAATTAATAAAAAATGTCCACCCAGGTTATATAAAAAAATACAACTATTTACCTTTAATTTTATTATATAATTAAATTTACTGTTATTCAAAAAACATTTTGAAACACTGAATATTTCATCTTTTGGTGCATGTGATCACCTCTCAAAAATGTCTTCTCATGGTATCATTTTCGGAAAAATTCATCTCAACCCAAGAAAAATATTCCACCTATATATATAAAAATATTATATTAGTAATATTATAAATAAATTAATTAATCATTAATATGTTAAAATACATTAATAAAATGTCAATATTTTATAAAAAAGACACAATTGTAGTTTTACTGATCACATCGTGTATCCTATTGATGCGAGGTTTATTCCTACATGTCAAAAATGATTTTAGACCATTTTCATAAAATATCAAAACAATATGAATGTTTTTGTTTAGTTTTGATCATGTCACTTGTTCTTTTACTAAAATTAATGTCAATAATAAATAATGACACATTTAGAGTTATACCGGTCATACTGTCTATCAAATTGAGATGTTTCTAATTAATATATATCAAAAATTATTGATGGATCATTTTCCTTATGTATCAAAACAATATAAATGTTTTTTCTTAGTTTTCAGAATGTTAGTTGTGTATTTTTACTAAAATGTAATTTCAAATTGGAAACATGCATTATGAGTCATATCACTCACACCGTATGTTGGTTATATGTGAGAATAATCTATACACATCAAAATTGACCTATAAAATGGTTTCATAAATTATCAAGTAATCAAGAGCATGTTGGATTGCTTTTCAGCGAGTGACACATTTTGAATTAAATGACAATTTTAAACTAATAACAGACACTTTGAGTCATACCAGTAACACCATGCATCTTATTGTGGTTTGGTTGACTTCTACATATCAAAAATGACTTATGGATCAATTTCATAAAATATAAAAACAATATTAATGTTTTTCTCACTTGTTAGTATGTCACTGTTTCTTTTTTACATAAATTAATGTTAATTTTGAATAAAAAGACACAGTTCGAGTCATACTAGTCACACTATGAATTTTATTGAGGATATGTTGACTCTTATATGTCTTAAATGACTCACGGATTGTTTTCATATAATATTAAAACAATATGAATGCATTTCCCTGGTTTTTAGTCTGGCAGTTGTTCTTTTTTATTTAAATTATTGTCCATTTCAAATTAAAAGAAACACTAGGAGTTATACCGATCACACTGTGCATCATATTGTGGTGCAGTTGACTTCTACATGTCTCAAATGACTCATGAGTTGTTTTCCTAAAATATCAAATCAATCTACATGTTTTTTCATGGTTTTAATTATGTCAATTGTTTCTTTACTTAAATTAATGTCAATTTTATATAAAAAGACACACTTAGAGTCATATCGGTCACACCGTGAGTCATATTGCGGTTAGGTTCAATAATATATTTCAAAAATAACAAATGGATCATTTTCCTAATATTTTAAAACATTAAGAATGTATTTTCATATTTTTCTGTATGTCACCTGTCATTTTTTACTTAGATTAATGTTAGTTTTAAATAAAAAGACACACCAGGAGACATAATCGTCACACCGTGTGTTGGATTGAGATACAGCTGATTCCAACACATCACAAATTATTTATAGATAATTTTTATAATGTATTAAAACAATCCAAATGTGTTTTCTTTGTTTTTAGGATATAATCTGTGTATTTTGAACTAAAATGCTAGTTTTAAACTAGTATCAATCATTATGAGTCATATCGGGCATATCAGGCATCATTTTGATTTGAGACTGATTCATACACATCAAAAATGAGTCATTAATTTCTTTTCTATGTTAGCAATAAAATAGGAGCATATTTTCTTGGTTTTCATTGAGTGGCACGTTTTGAACTAAAATATCAATTTTAAACTAACAACAAACACTTTTAGTCATACCAGTCACACCGTTCATCAGATTGATGTGTGGTTAATACCTACATGTAAGAAATGACTCATGGATTTTGTTCTTAAATTATCAAAATAATTAAAATGATTTTACTCTATTTCAGTTTGTCGGTTGTGTTTTTGAACTAAATTGTAAATTTAAACTAGAAACACACATTATGAGTCATAACAGTCACATCGTGTGCCAGTTTTAGGTGATACCACTTCATACAAGTAAAAAATTACTTATTGTTCATTGTCCTAAACTATCAATACAATTGGAATTTATCATATTGGTTTTCATTGAGTGACATGTTTTAAACTAAAATGTCAATTTTAAACTGATAACATACGCTTTTAATAGAAACTCTATTTTTCTTACATTTCTATTATATCTTTTTAATGATAAAAAACATAAAATAATTACATGACCAGGTTCAAAAGGTTTATTTTCTAGGGAAAATGTGGATCATACATAACATTTACAAAATAAAACATTAGCATTAATTTTAATTCCATCATCTCTATATTCTTATTAGTTGTTTAATTCTCCTTAATACGAGTATTCATGAGGGGATATACATCAAAAAGTGGTGAGCTAAAATCCTGGTAAGGGGATAGATTCCAAGAAGAAGAAATATAACATTGGTTGAGAATAATAATTCTCATAACATATGCATAAGATCATAATCATGAGAGGAAGAATTGAGAGAAGGAATGTAATATTGAAATTCATATAATTGAGACATCATGTCTTGGTTTTCAACTACCAAACATAGTTTTGAATAAATATACCATAATGTTCATGTATATTTCACTTTACTCTTGAGGTTCTTCACATTACCCAATGCATTAGAGCACTATGTAATTTTGTGTTCACCCGTCACATCATAATATTTACATTATCATGAATGACATATTGAACATATATGTATCATGAAAATAAATAACCCATGCAAAAGAATGGGTTTCATTTCATAAGCTTAAATTCATAAACATTGGGTTCTTAAATAAATGGGTGGAATAATATACTTTATATAAGAATCATCAAATTTGAGTTAGAAGTAAAAGGTGAGTTTTGAAAGAAGAGTTCTTTTGGAAAATATTATGTTTGACATAAAATTTAGTAAAAAACATGTATATCCCAGAAAATATAAGGTAATTATAAAGAAATTATTTTTAATGAATACTCTTATGGAAAATGGGGTGAAATAGGGAAAACCCAAAGAAAAAGAGTTGGGTTCGAGAAATCCCCTTACCGTAATTCCCACTTAATTTCATCTCTTTTGCACCTCCTGAAAAATAAACATATGTGTATTAAAACAATTATAAAGAATTGAATTATTTTCACTTTATATAAATATTTCTAAATTATATTCATTTCAATATTTTTCTTAATTTCTTGTTGATGAAAATGAAGCGTTTAGATATCATATTTTACTTAATAATTTCCCATCTTGAAAAAATTTCACAATTTTATTAAATGTAATTTACAAAATAGTATAATTAGTACCAAAATGATAGAATAAATGTAATTTTATAATAATAAATTATATATAATTAATACTATCCATGTATGAAGGTGGTTATAATAATTGTATTAGCAACATCTCTATAGGTTGGTAACCATCCATTAACAGGACATTGTCAAAAGACCAGGAAAGGGAAGTATGAAATTTATATTTTTCCTAAATATGATAATTACATTAGGTTAACATCATTTATATAATGTTAACATACTATGAAATCAATTTTTTTAATATTATTTTTAAAGGTAGAGGGTAAAAAATAGAATATGAAAAGAGATAATATTTAATATGGACTTACTCTCTCATCAGTGTAGCTTCTCTTGTAGAAAACAATAACTCCCTTGGTGATTGGAGTTGGAGGACTCCAAAACGTCCCTTGGAATTATAAGGTTATTCCGAGGGAGGAGTTGGGTAGATAATAAGAATAGTAATTGACATGAGGATTTGTTTCATAAGGGGAGGGAGAAGGGAAATTTATAATTGAAGAGGGGGTATTTTTAGAATAAAATATTAAATAAAATAATATATCAAAGGTCAGACTTGTAATAGTATATTTCTAGAAATATAAATCATATATTAATATAATATAATTATTTTTAGACTTTGAATCAACTTAATAAATCTTATTATTTAAATTATTAAGAGCAAAGTGAAAAGAAAGGTAAAATGATATTTAAAGGAATCACTTTTGACTTTACGTTTTGGAATATTTTTTCGGTTTATAAAATGATTCTATTATATTTTAAAGAACCATTTAAGAAATAACATAAACCATGGCTGAACCTAAAGTCCTATAAAAAATTATGTCACCATTACATCATGAATTATGTAATTTATGGTATACCGGTTCTTTGAAAATCATTATTTTTACTATTCACACTAAAATTGAAGTATTTCAAAATATTTCCCAAAACTCACCCTTGTAAAATTTATATTTTCTGACTGCAAAAATGGGCACTATTTTATGAAAATAATTTTTTAAATGTGATAAATTTAATTTTTAATTAATATAATCATTTATTTGAAAACAAATATCAATTTTAAAATTATAGTTGAATTTATAACACATTTAAATATTTTTTAAGGTATATTATATTTATATTAAAATCCTAAGACATGAAAATATTAATTAATGAATATATTTTATGAAAATACATTTTCATTTAAATTATTCAAGTAATCATAAAATTTTAATTAAATATTTACGTCTTACAAAAAATACCAAGACCTCATTAATAATTTTAAAACATTTTTTTACTTATAATATGATATAATTATATAATAATTTAATTTATAATATTCCTAAATTTTATTTATACATTAATGGGTTTGGTTACTATTCATTTTGTTAGTTTACTATTTATAAGGGTCATATTTATATTCCTAAGGTAATGTTACTATTTCATCAGTATAGGTTCCTTAACATATAGAAACACTTATTATTTAATTAATGCAATAATTATAAGGATTTTATTATGGTATCTATGTGATTTTATATGCATTATACTGTATGAAATTACTATATTAAGGGATAAATTCAATTGATAAAATATTGGGTCATTACATCCTTCCCCAATTTTGAAATTTCACCCTCAGAATTTCATTTTACATAAACAAGTGAGGGTAATTATCCTTCATTGCCACCTATGGTTCCTAACATTCCTATTTATACATATGGTTCATTCACAACACTGTGACAAGGTGGGTTTTCTTGTTTCATTAAACCTTATCTCTTGGGTCGATAATTTTTAATTAATGCTTCTCATAAGAGAGATCATCTTCCAGCTGTACCACTTAAGTGTTTAGTACATGTGAGGTAACCATTATATAATTCCTCAAAAGTTATACATGAAAAACATCATGAACATTATCCATATTTGATGGAATTTCATGAAAATAGGACATGTCTCCTAAGCATTCAAAGATCTAAAAGGGTCTAATGTTCCTCGGTATTAACTTCCCTTTCTATCCAAACAACATGACACTCTTCCATGGTGATATTCAAAGGAAGAATTTATCTCCATTTTTGAACTCCAAGTCACTTAGACGGTTGTAATCATAGCTCTTTTTCCGACACTGAGAAGCTTCGATATGTTTCTATATGACTTGAACCTTTTCAATCAGATCTTGCAAAAGATAATGTCAAATTATTTTTCTTTTATCTGCTTCATTCCAACAATTTGGAGTTCTACATCACATTCCATACAGAGCATCATATGGAGACATCTGAATACTCGAGTGGAAGCTATTATTTTTATGAGAACTCAACCAATGGTAGTTGTTGATACTATCCACCATTGAATTTTAAAGAGAATGATATTTTCATTTATTTGAGTGTCTGAATAGTCCTTTTAGATTGGCCATAATTTTGGGCTAATAGACCATGCTGAAATTTAATTCTGTACTCAAATCATGTTGATGACTACTCTAGAATTTATATGTGAACCTTGGATCAGGATCAGAGACAATCTATAGTGGAAATCCGTGAAGTCTCACCACATTCTTCACACGTATCATTGAAATATGTTCAAAGGAGAGTTATTCTTGATTAGAGATAATGTGGTTGGTCTTGGTGAGTTGGTCCACCACAACCCATATTGCATTATTTACTTTGGTTGTCTTCGGGATTCCTCTGACAAAGTCCATAGTGAAATTTTCACATTTCAACATGAGTATAATCAATGTTTTCATCATCCATTTAAACTTTATTCTCTCTTCTTTAACATTCTAACATACCATGTACCTTTAGATATACTTAGAAATTTCGTTTTTCATGTCATCCGACCAAAAGTGTTTTCAGAAATCTCAGTACATATTGGTACTCTCGGGATGGATAGAGAACTGTGACTTTTGTGTATTATCCAATAGTTTTTTATTTATCGTAGTTGATGAAGGCACAAAATGCCTCATTCCAGACCAAATAACACCATAATCATGGTTATGGAACACTGTTATCTTCCCTTCCTTTTCTGAATTCATAGTTTTTCGTAACTCCAGATCATCCATTTGTGCCTCCTTAATCTTGTTTTGTATAGATGGTTGGACAATCATTTGGGAAAGGTAGTATGTAATCCATGTCGATATTATTTTCAAATACATTCTTCACATATCCATGAAGATAGGGTATTTCTCAATCCACAACATAGATAATGTACCATGTTCTTTTATACTTATAGAATCAACTACTTTGTTCACCTTGTCGGGATGATAGGGAATAGAGAAATCATGGTCTTTGAATAACTCTAACCATATCCTTTGATGCATGTTGAGATTCCTTAGTGTGAATATATAATTTAGGATCTTGTGATTGGTATATATTTAAAACTTCTCACTATAGAGGTAGTTCCACTAGATTTTCATGGAAAAAATCATAATTCCTTGCTCCAGATCATGCATCAAGTAGTTCTACACATGGATCTTCAACTACTGTGATGTATACGATATCACATTATCAATTTTAATGAGTACACAACCGAATAAATTATTATAATTAAGACTATATATCAATAAACATTATCCAATTTTCCATAATGTGAGTACAGGTGTAGTGATTAGCTTTCCCTTTATCTCTTTAAGGTTTCCTCATATTCATCCATCTAGACATAATTCACCCACTTCATTGTTAACCTAGTTAGTGGGATTGCCAATCAGGAGAAATTTCTGAACAAACTTTTGAATTACCCAGCTTATCCAAGAAAACATCACATTTTCATGACACTCTAGTGTATGGTCCATTCATCAATTCCATTTTTATGGGTCTGAAGAAATTCCCCCACATGGGATCACATGTCCCAATAATGTGACTTGATACATCCATAAGTCACACTTTCTTAACATGGATACATCTTCACATTCCTAAATGTCGCCAACACAAGTCTTATATGATCTTTATATTCTTCCTTTCTCTTATAGTATATGATAATATCATCAAAAAACACTACCAAAATTCTTTTTAGGTAATGTATAATGATATTATTAATAAAATTAATGTGGATTTTAGTGGAATTAGTAAGTTCAAAGGGAATCACTAAAAACCTCTATTACAAATACAATGTACAGAAGTTAGTCTTATAAATATCTTCATTATTCACCATAAGCTAATGATATATAGAATGAAGAACCACCTTTGAGAAGTATGGAGCTCCTCACAACTAATCAAACAAGTCATCAATCCGTAGAAGAGGATACTTTTCTTTTATGGTGATCTAGTTGAGTTCCCAATTATTGATACACTGCCACATTGATCCATCCTTCTTCTTGAAAAGTATCACTGGAGCACCCCAAAGAGATGTACTAGGGTGTGTGAACCCTTTTTCCAAATTCTCTTGTGTGTTCTTCTTTAAATCCTCCAGTTCGATAGGATCCATCCTATATGGACTCTTTGATGTAGGAGTACCTTCACGTATGAGTTCTATTGAGAAATCTACCTCACGATATGAGAGTATTCTAGGAAACTCTTAGAGAAATACATCTTTGTATTCCCTCACAATGATATCTTATTCTAGGTTAACACTTTCCATTGACTCAACCATTTTAGTGAGTTATGCAATTTCATAGGTAATCAAAACCCACACCGTTGAAGGATATTCTAAATTAGATTCATGATCTTCCTTTAATTTTTAAAGGATCATGGGATGGTTTGGAATATAAAAATATATTTCCTTTTCACTATAGTTGATATGTGATCTATATAATGAGATCAATTCCATTCCCATTATAGTGTCGAATTCCACCAAGGGAAGTATCATAAGATTTGCTGGAGTAATATTCCAACAGATGAAAATTGGGGAAGAGTCTAACAATTGGGTTGCAATTATTGTACCACTTGGTGTTTTTATTGATATCTCTACTTGATGGTTTCATGGCTTCTATTATATAGTTCTAGCAAACATTCATGATATAAAGGAAAGCATAAAACCGAAATCAAATAATACGTTTTCCATTAATGATTGAATAGAATGTGTACCTTGTATGAATTCATTTTCTTTATCCACTTATGCAGTAGGGAAGACATAAGCCTTCCCTTTATCCTTTGGGTTTTGTGGTTGATGACAATGATTACCCTCTAGATCATGAGGTTTAGTGAACTGGATTTTATAGTTCTCTTTCTCCCTATAGTTTTAACAGTGGACTATGGGTGGTTCTCTCCTTTCCTCCACCACATTATACTTCCTTATCATGTTATTTAAACATTCATGATCTTGGTGGCCTTCTCTCCCATACTTGAAGCATTTCCCCATCCCTTTGAGGTAGTCCTCATGATGCTTATTCCCAAACTTTCATCAAGTGGGTGGTTCAGTTTTCTTTCCACTATTCTCAATAGATCCTCTGACTTGAAACTCCATCTTTAATTTCGTCTCTCTATATCCATGGGACCATTCTCCAAACTCTATCTCAACATTGAGAGCTCATTGAATGACTTCTCAATAACTCCAAAATTCTTGAATTGATTGAGCCTTTCAAAGGTATGGTTTTAAACCTCTAAAGAATCTATTAAATTTTCTATCATTATTGTTAAAAATCATAAAGCATACCTTACATGCCTTGTGAAATTTAATTCATAGATTGTGACATATTATCCTTCCTTTTGTTTGAGCTATATGAATTTTCTCTCCATATTTGTACAAATAGTTCTAGTGAAATACCCATTAAGTAAAATTATTTTAATGTCTTCCCACTCCATATCTTCAATTGCATCCCTCTTCTTGATCTTCTTAATCAACACATAACATTGATTGGCCTCTTAGTCTTAATGATAAACATCTAGGGTCACCTTCTCCATCTCAAAATAGTGAACCACAAAAAAGATATTCTATATTGAGTTGACCCACTATTCCATGTCTAGTGGATCAGAAGATCCACTAAACGTCAGTGGTTGTTGTCTTATAAAACGATCGATAGCTAGTTGCTACCTCCTAAGTCAAGTTGGACATTACACATTATTTAGGTTATTGGTCCTAACCTAAGATAGATGGGTAAGAATCACTATGATGTTTTGAACTCCACCTCCCAAAGCATTGGGGATATCATTTGGGCAATCACTACATTGTCCCCCACATGGGTTTTTGGCATGGTTTCTCCCAGTTCCCACCATTTTCTAAAATAGAAAAGGTTAGAACCAAGATAAGTCAACAATTCAAGAATAAATAATTTATTCCGTTGTGGAATTAACACTGAAATCAAATATTTTGTAATCCTTATGTTTATAAATTTTTTTATGTTCTTACATATACTTAATCTCATGCTAAGGGTTTTAAAAAAGGTTCAATAATACTAATTCCAAAATTATTTGGAATTAACGAAATATTGATATGATACCAACTATAGGGACACTACTTTTCTTACATTATTTTTACATAATTTTAATGGTAAAAAACGTAAAATCACTAATGAACATGATACAATGGTTTATTGACTTGAAAAAACTAGTATCACAAATAACATTTACAACATAAACCATAAACATTAATTTAATTTCTTATTCTCTAGTTTCTTATTGGATCTTAAATTTTACTCATTTTAAATAGTCACCTGAGGATATACATCAAAAAGGGGGATCTAAAATCCAAGTAAGAGAGTAGATAAGAGCATTAAATAATATAACATGGGGAGAGAATAATCATTATTAGTAAATAGGAATATAAGAATAATCATTAGATGAATCATTAAGAGAAGGATTGGAATATGGAAACACATAAAAATGAAACATCATATCTTAGTGGTCAAAGAACACACACAGCTGTGAACAAATCAAGCATCATGTTCACTCATATTTCACATTACTCATGAAGTTATTCACATTATCCAATTCATTGGAGCACTATATAATTCCATGTGCATCCATCACATCATAAAACATACATTATCATGCAAGCCAAATAGAACATATATAAATAATAAACATAAATAACCCATGGAAAGGAATGGGATTCATCTCATAAGAATAAATTCCAAAACATTGGGTTCCCAAATTAATGGGGTAATTACATACTTGATATAAGTATCATAAAACTTGAGTTAGATATAAATGGAGTGTTTTGAATGGGGAGTTCATTTAAAAAACATTTTTTTGATCATAAACATCAGTAGAAAAAATGTATATCCCAGAAAACATAAGATATTGATGAGAAAATTAATTTTAAGGAATATTTATTTAGAAAATGGGGTGAAAGTGGGAAAACCCAAAGAAAGAGAATTGGGTTTGAGAAATCCCCTTACCTTAGTTATTTCATAATTTCATCTCTTTTTCACCATCTGAATAAAAAAATATTTTCATTAAAACAAAGATCATAAAGACAATTTTAATCATTTGATAAAAAAATTTATCAATTATATTCATTGGATTATATTTTTTAATTTCCTATGATGAAAGAAAGTCGTTTTGATATCATATTTTAATTAAAAATTTCCCAGCTTGCAATCGTTTCACTATTTTAATAAATGTAATATATAAATTAGTATAATTAGTTCCAGATTAATAGAATACATGTAATTTTATATTAATATATTGTATATAATTTACTCTATCCATGAATGATGGAGTTTATACTTATTGTATTTTCAACATCTTCGTAGGTGGTTAACCATCCTTTAAAGGGACGTTGTCGAAAAAGCGGGAGAGGGAAGTATGAAATTTATATTTTTCATTAATTAGATAATTAAAAACTGATAAAATATTTGATATAATTTTAAATTACTATATAATAAATTTTTTAGAATATGGTTTTTAAATATAGATGGAAAAAATAAAATAGAACAAGACAATAGATAAGATTTAATAGAGACTTACTATCTCCTCTGTGTATCTTCTCTTGCATGAATCTATAACTCCCTCATTGATTAGATTAAGAGGACTTGATATTGTTCTAAGGTATTCTAAGGGGTTTTATAGGGATGATTTGGGAAGATATTAGCCTTAGGGTTGGATTGGAGGATTTGTTTTCTAAGGGGAGGGAGGGGTTATTTATACATGGGGAAGGGGTATTTTTGGAAAAAAATATTATATAATATAATATAACAATGGATAGACGTGTAATTGTAGTTTTTTGAAAATATATATCATATGTTAATGTAATATAATTCTTTTTTGAATTTAAATCATCTTTATAATTATAATTCATTAATTTATTAAAAGGAAAGTAGAAAGAAAGAGAAAATTATATTTGAAGGAATAACTTCTAACTTTAGGTTTTGGAAAGTCCTTTTTAGGTTTATAAAATGAGTTCATTTAATTTTAAGGAAGTATTTAAGAAATTAAATAAACCATGTCCGAACATAATGTTCTAGAAAGGATTACTTCACCATTACATCATGAATGATGTAATTTAAGGTATATCAGTTATGTGAAAAACAATATTTTAACTATTCACCCAAAAATTGATTTATTTCAAGAAATTATGAGAAAATGATCCTTTAAAAATTTCAACATAATGATTTCCAAAATTGACACCATTTTATGATAGTAATTTTTTGAATATTATAAATATAATTTTTAATTAAAATAACCCTTTATTCAAAAAAAATGCTGATTTTAAAATTCTAACTGATTTTATAAGACTTTGAAATATTATTTAAGGTCTCGTAAATTTATATTAAAATAAGTAGATATAAAAATATTAATTTAATAATACATTTTATGAAAATACATTTTATTTTAAATTATTTAATTAATTATAAAACTGTTATTAAATATTTATGACTTACAAAAAATACCAACACAAAATTAATAATTTGTAAAACATTTGTTTACTTATACTATGATATAATTATATCACAATTTAATTTATAAGATTCCTGAAATTTATTTATACTTTAATGGGTGTGGTCACTATTTATTTGGTTGGATTACTATTCATAAGGGTCATATTTCAATTGTTAAGGTAAATTTAATATTTCATGAGTATTGGTTCCTTAACATCTAGAAACACTTCTTATTTCAGTAATCAATAATTTATAATGATTTTATTATGGTCTATAAATGAATTTCTATGATTTATAATATATTACATTACATTAATAAGGGAAAAATTCCATTGAAAAAAGTTCTTATCATTACACTTTTAGTCATACAGGCCATATAGTTCATGTGATTGAGGTTTACATGATTCATAAAAATAAAAAATTACTCATGGATCATTTTCCTAAAGTATAAAAATAGTATAAATTTGTTTTCCTGGTTTTCATTATGTCACATGTTCTTTTTTTACTTAAATTAATGTCAATTTAAAATCAAAAGACACACTTGGTGTCATATCGGTGACACTATACATCATATTGAGGTACGATTGACTTTTAAATGTCAAAAAATGACTCATGGATTGTTTTCTTAAAATATAATATTAATTTGAATGAATTTTCATAGTTTTCGGTATATCACATGTTCTTTTCAATTAAATGAATGTTAATTATAAATGAAAAGACACAATTTGAGTCATACCGGTCATCTTGTGAGTCATATTGAGTTTAGATAGACTCTTCCATGTCATAAATGTATCAAGGATTATTTTCCTAAAATATCAAAATAATCTGAATGTGTTTTCTGGGTTTTTAGTATGACACTTGTTGTTTTCCCTTAAATTAATGTCAATTTTAAATAGGAACACATAGTTGGAGTCATATTGGTAACATTGTATGTTATATTTAGATGAGGGTGATTTCTTCCCATAAAAATGTCTTATATATTATTTTTATAATGTATAAAAACTATCTGAATGTGCTTGCTCAGTTTTTAGTATGCCGGTTGTGCTTTTTGAACTAAAATGTCAAATTTTAACTACAAACATGCATTATGAGTCATATCAGTCACATCATGTATCGGTTTTACATGAGACTACTTCATACATGTCACAAATAAATTATTAATACCTATCCTAAATTATCAATACAATTTTAGAATGTTTGATTGATTTTCAATGAGTGGAATGTTTTGACCTAAAATGTTAATCTTAACCTCATAACAGACACTTTTAGTCATACCAATCACATTGTGAATCACAGTGATGATAATTTGATTCCTACATGTAGAACATGACTCATGTATTGTTTTTATAATTTATAAAAACAATGTGAGTGCATTTTATTATTTTTTAGTTTGTCACTTGTTCTTTTTACTTAAATTAATGTCAACTTTAAATAAAAAGACACATTTTGAGACATACTATTCACATTGTATAGAATAATGAGGTGAGTTTGATGCCTACACATCCCAAATGAATCATGTATCATTTTCATCAATATCAAAACAATCGAAAAATATTTTCTTGGTTTTAATTATGCCAATTGTTATTTTTTACATAAATTAATATCAATTATAAATAAAAAGACACATGTGGAGTTATACCAATCACGCCATGTGTCATATTAATGTTTCGTTGACTCATATATGTCAAAAATTACTCATGGATTGTTTTACTAAAATATCAAAAAAAATCTGTATGTGCTTTCTCTGTTTTTAGTATGTCACTTATTGTTGTTACATTAATTGATGTCAATTTTAAATAGAGAGTCACATTAGGATCCATACCAGTGACATCGTGAATCATATTGAGGTATTTCTGATTCCTAAATGCTTTAAATTACTTATATATCATTTTCCTAAAGTATCAAAACAATATAAATGTGTTCGATCAATTTTCATCATGTTGTTTGTGTTTTTTGAACTCAACTGTCAATTTTAAAGTAATATCAGACATTTTTATTAATACATGTCATGTCATACATTAGATTGAGATGTGGTCGATTCCTAATTGAAAAAAAATGACTCATGGATAAATATCCTAAAGTATTAAAACAATCCAAATTATTTTTCTCACTTTTTAATATGTCATAGGTTTTTTTTTAAATTAATGTCAATTTAATATAAAAATATGCAATTAAAGTCATATCAGCCACACTATGAATCATATGGAAGTGATTTTTATTAATTTACATAAAAAATGACTTATGGATCATTTTAATAAAGTATAAAAACAATCTAAATGAATTTTATCAATTTTAAGTATGTAAATTTTTAATTTTTCTAAAAAAATGTCAGTTTTAAATAACAATAGACACTTTGATTGATACTAGTCACTTGTTATTTTTTCTCAATTTTGAGTAGATCAGTTGTTATAATACAAACAATATTGACCCATATATTTAATACATAGATATCAAATCTTATTAGATTAATATTCGTTACATAAAAAAATGATCCATGATAGAATACTTTATGTCTAAAAATTTTAGAAACCTTGAAACATAAGGAACTAGTTCATGATAGTATCTTGTTATTTTATTCTTTACTAGATACATTCGTAGAAATATCATTTCTTAAACCATTCATAATAACCTAAGGATATTTAACATAATAAAATGTGATCATAGATGCTCAATAAGTGTAAAAAGGGAGAGATCAATGATCATACAAGGATAGAATGAGCATAAAGATGTTAGAAGCTGTTATTAACATTATAAATTCTTACTCTGGATATCATAGATCATAATCATGATTCATGGATCAAATAATGGTAGTTAAGAAGACATGAATCATAATGGATCAAAAAATATTATAAATTAAAAACTCTTTGAGCCATACCGAGCACACTGTGTATCAGATTAAGGTGTCCTTGATGACTATAATGTTCCGAAAATTGTTCATGAAATATATTTTGGGAATTAATAATTTTCATTCAATTAATATGAAATCCCTTGGTAGATGAATCCTTATGATTCACTTCACATTTCATGCAACATGGGTTTTCCACTTCCATATGAAAGAAACATCTTCTCATTTTTTGGCATGTTGCAGATAGTTGAAAGGAAAATATTAGAAAAAATTGATAATGAAATTAACTTAAAAATAAAATATTAAAATATTAAAAACTAATTAAATACATAAAATGGAACACTTTGAGTCATACCAGCCACCTCATGCATTACCATGATTTCGATTTTATTTTTTGTCGAAATGGAAACACTAAAATATCGACTTTTATAACCTTCCTTCATGTTCCCTCTACTGACCTTGAGGAATGTGATAAATGAAAACAATGTAGGGGTGACAAGGGTTTGAGTAAGAATAAGTCCGTGGGAGATATTTTCTGCATGAGTAGTAAAACATTTAATTTTGATTATATTAATATAGTATAGAATATATGATATTATGAGGAAAATCATAGTATATTAAAAAAACATTACCTGCTCATTTAATTTTGAGTTTCAACCTCAAAATCCAATCTCTCACGAGCATGAGAATCATTGAAAAAACTACCCTAACTTGAATAAAAGAATCCACCTATATAAGAAAACTATTATTATGTGAGTAATACTAAAAATAAATAAATTAAACATAGATATGAAACAGTTTTCTACTTATATGGTAGTCACATCTTCATGTTATTTGTTTAAATACTTCCATCACATAGGCTGCCCATTCATTTGTGATGAAATCTACATCATCTTGTTAATATGGGTCTTTTCGAAAGTAATAACAGTATTGAAAAAATATAGATACACAAAGTATTAAAAAATATTTTAAATGTAATAGTACTTATAATAAAAAATACCTCTTTAGAGATTCTCGTTTATTCATGTAATATGATATATCTCATAAATTTACAGACATAATGCCTGTAATATTTTCCATTGGTCTGTTTTGGACATGGAAAAAACATTGGGAAAAATAAGTAATTTGTTTTTATATGTGTTTTTATATTGAAATATTATTATATATACCCAAATACTTGTTTATTCATATAAATTTTCCTCCTCCTCATTATTATCCCCTATCCCTATTCATTGTTTTTCACAACATTGATGCACCACCCTATCATAATAGAACCCTCATTAAAAGATAATATAAATTATATAACATGATTTTTAGTTATAAAATATTGGATATAGTGTTTTAATTATTGAAAAACACCATCATGTGTGGATGGTATGTTGGATATTCATGCATTTAATGTAGGAAATAAATCTTTTTAGTATCCAAATTTACCGCATTGAGCATCCAATGCTACCTAAACACACAGAAAAGAATAATTAATGATAAAAATGAAAATATATTTGATAATATTACATTGTAGAAATTTACCACTGTATCATTGGTATTAAATATATTCTTTCATTTGAATGCTTACTTTCAAATAATTTGATCTAACCTACCACTATTTCATCATTTTTGTATCTATTTTTGGTTTTTTGTATAGGTGATGTGAGGAATAATGAGTCCTTTTTTCATTGGGAAATCCCTTCAATTTCTTTTCATATATACACCATATAAAAATATGAAATGTATTTTGTCATAATTAACATAGTATATCAGATTCTGGAAAATCAAATCATGTATACATTTAGAACTAAGATGCATAGAAAATAATAGTTTAGGTTTTAAAATAAACTCTAAACACCAATGATGTCTTGAAATTTCTCTTCATACATATTTTCTTCAGAATCAACTATCTGATCACAGCTATGTTTTAACTTTTTATCCACCTGAACCTTCAAGGATAGTAATTGTGTATATATAACTGGTGGGGTTATAACACCCCAGGTAAATAAAGAATATGACATCTTTATATTTATCCATATTTGTGAATAAAATATTAATATTACTTTAAAGGGGATTCTATGCTCGATTGAGTACCCAATACGAAACAACGAGTTTTTGGGAATCTTACGTTGCACTCTAATAACTAAATAATATTTTTTAAAATGGTAGTTAACGCCTAGCCGTTGTAATGGCGGGAATGAACAGAACTAACTACAAAATGATTATATATGTCAAATATTTTTACTCTTTACAATAAATGATAAGGGATTAAAAATAAAAATGAATCCAGTTTTTAAGCACAAACATTCTAATATTCTTTAAAAGGTCGATTAACCGCCTTTTGATGGCGAACTGATTTTAAATCCACTTTTTGACAGTTTTATAAGCTCTATTTTTTCAAAATAAACATATTATTTGTGATTGGGACATTTAAATTTACCTTGGGTTAATATTTGGTATTTTTCTGACAATGTTCATTTTTCAATGAATAGTGAAAAATACAGCATTTTACATCAAAACTGCTTTTTCATATAATTTATTTATATGGTTATATTATCTTTTTAATTTGTTTTAAAGTTTAATTAGAATATATGTTTACCATGTAATTAAATTATGGTCATTGGGATTAATTTCACTTTGGAATTAGGCATAAACAAATGCCACAATTTTCATAAATATTGTGTATAAAAAACCCGATATTTGTTTTGACAACGAGATGTTTTTTTAAAATTAATTTTTGCAATTTATGTGTTTGGAATTTGGTAAAATGAATTACATATTTGGAATAATAAGGTAATTTTTTTTTAATTAAGACTCTTTTGTTTTTGGACATTATGAATAGTAACGACGGTAATTATCTTTAATTATCTTGATTAATGAGTAATCGGGTAGTTAAAGATAATAAGATAATATCATAATGATACAAAATGGCCACAAAATGTGTCCTAAAGCTACTGGTCGTCTCATGGCCGACCATGGGATTCCTTGTTCCAAACATGGGGGCCTCATGGAATCACTTTTGTGAGAAAGTGACTTTTTATCTTTTTATTTTTAAAGAATGTTAAATGGAACAAAGAATGTATTACCTAAGTAAAATATTTTTAATTTTGTCTACATAAATGATATTTTGGACTATAAATATTCATTGGAAAGATAAAAATATTTCCTATATCATAGTAGTTTTTTTTATAATTTTTAGAAATTAAATAAATTAAATTATTTATGACATCATGATGATGCAGTGATAACCTCATTATTTAACGATTTAAATAAAATGGAAAGATAATGTAAAATGTAAGTCCTAAACATGTCCAAAACCTATTGGATGGGTGGATTTAGAACCCTTATCACCTTATCCTGGAAACACATAAATGTGGGACCATTAAAATCCGAAACTCATTTGAAAATAAAGTTACATTTTATACCTTTCCACGAGTGCCCTTCCTCTCCTCTTATAAAAGGCCTCCACCTCTACCTCCTTACCCACACTTCAAAAGCATTTTTATCGGCCAACCCCTGCCCATTATGTCTCACCACATCCCTATCTAACTCCTTGAAGCCTCGCATTGGGCAGAATCATTTCCAATGAATCCTTTGATCTCAAATCAAAGAAATTTACCAGATTTTAAGGTAATGTCTTCGCTTGAGTCCTTTTGTTTTATTTTTCTTCTCCAACCCTCTACGCTCTTTCTATTCATTTATTTTGTAACAAATACAGTATCTTAAATATACTAGGATGTTATTATAAGAAATATTCGAGCTACACTTACACACACCTACATCTAATGGTTAAGGAACATACTGTTTCCATTGATGGAGAATTTCTGTCTCCCGAAACGATGATTGTTAAACAATCTTATAACACCATCAAAGGGGGACATTAAGGAGACACTATATTTATATATTATATCTAATATTTTTATTTTTTACTTAAGCTTATGTATTTTTCATTTATAGTATATCTTTATGGTTTCCATTATGGGTAAACGCGATATCTTCATTTAAGGAAGTGCAGACTACTACCCCCTCAAAGTGATTTGATTCGTTAATACCATATGTGGTACGTATAAAGGATATATTTAATAATATTAAACATTATAAAATACTGTAATTAAAATACTATTATGTATCATTAGGTTTTAATTCCATTAAATATGAAATAGAAATGGAAGTAGCGTTTATGCATACGTACGGCTTACCGTCTCAATAAACGGTGCATTTCATTTCTTAACTCTAAATGTTATGTAATATTATAAATGCATGAATATACTGGATATATATGATATATATGATATATAAATCATGTATAAAATTCTAGATATAATGATCCTTTGACCACACGAATGACATGTAATTGTAAGAAGTCCACTTTCGACTTAAGAACCAAATATCGACAATACAAACATTATTAACTTAAATGATTACATAATTTGTATGACATGGTAATAAGTGATATAAATGTAATAATGAACTTGAAAAAGGTTCTTAAGGAAGTAGAAATTAACTCAAGTTTATTATTCAGGAGATTAAAGAACGATCGAGTCAAGTCGGACCTGAGGAAAGGGATCTTACTCCTCTTTTTCATTTTAAGTACACTCTTTTATGTCCTTCCTTATAAAGCTCATATTTTTTGTTATTGGGATGTTATTTTATATTAATCTTACTGTAATTTTTATGTTCATATGATGAAAGACCATATTCTCTCTCATCAATCCATTTTTGATGTTTTGATTGGCGCCGTTAGGCTGCCGAATTTTCGTAATAGATTTAACCTCTCTCTTTCTTTTTAAGTACTCTCCTTTATGTCACTTATTTTAGGCTCATCTTTTTTAGGTTGGAGGATGTTAATTTATATTACTCTTTCTTTAAACTTTATGTTAATATGATGAGAGATCCTATTTGATCTAATCAATCCATTTTTGAGGCGTCGTTAGGCTGCCGAGTTTTCGTAAGGGATTTTTCATCTAACTCTTATTCCCGTGAGATTTATGCTACATTTGCCACAATTTCCATTGAGTGGTGTATGTACTACCCATTACTTTACTAATTCTGTATAATACTTTCATTTATGAGTATTTACATCAATGTTTTATTGTCCTTCTTTCACGGGGTACATGTCTCGAAAGATACCCATGTCGGTAAGGGAACCTTTCACCCTCCTTTTTTTTAAAAGACTTATTTTGTTGGGACTTTTAATTTACATATTTTTATGTTGGGATATTTTCTCATATATCATTGTTGATGTAAATTTTATGTCCATGTGATGAGATACCCTTTTTATCTCTCATCAACTCATTTTCTAAATTTTGAAGTGACGTCGTTAGGCTATCGAATTTTTGCAAGGGAACTTCTTAACCCAATTTTGATTCTTTGGGATAAACATGTACTCGTTGAATATGCCATTCTATGAATATGTGTGAATAACATCTGATAGTTTTACACTTAATATCCACTTATATTTGGTGTATTCGTTTGTCACACATAAATATTTAATTGATTTATCCTTAATCCAAAGATACTGTCTTTGTATGGGACTTCGTCTCAATATCCTTTCATTGAGGCATATTTTTTTTTATACACAACATTCTTTTATATGGTGTATAAACCCCTTTTACATTTACTTTTATACAAAAGGAATTTTTTTCTACGAATTGTTTTACTAAACGACAAAAAGGTATGTTTTTTTACGTATGCGGTGACAACGACCTTTTCCGCCGCCACGAGTATTATTTGGTCTTTGGCTTCCTCAACAAGCCGTGATGTTTTTTTTAAAATGAAATAAATACCATATACTATTTTATGTATTTTTGGGATTGAAAATTGTTTTTATAATGGATTTGTTATGTCAATATATTTATGTGATATATTGTGATCAGAATGTGGAAATGTTTTCATTCCATTATGTTTATTTCATGTCTTATGATTTTATAATGGTACATGGACATTTAACGGGCGGTTACGTGATAAACCATATGACGAGTGGTGCTGTGAATTCCAGGACTGGTTGTTACGTTATAACCTCCAATGCATTGGCTATGGAAGTTGGCCATATGGCTATTCCATTAAGTATGTATGGAAGTTGGCCGAATGGCTATTCCATTAAGTGATATGAGTGGAAGTCGACATTATGGTTATTCCACTTATGTTGTTCATGTCCCAAGTTACCTTTATATGTTATGTGATCATTATATGGGTTTTATGGTAATCTTATGGTTACAGAAGGGTATGTAATGATCTTTTAATAAGTGAAGAGTTTTTACTACTTAGAAAAGGTGAAAAGTATTACTTTGATAATGTATACATGGTTTACATGTTTTTTTGAAAAATTAACAGTTTAAATTCTTTGTGTATCCCTTACTGAGCTTTTTATGCTCATCCCATGTTTTTGAAATGTTTTTTCACAGGACTTAATGAGGAATTGGGTCAAGGATGGTATCAAGGGAAAGACATGATACCTAAAACATGGAACTTGACATGTTTCTTTTTAAGAGTTTTTATTTTATGGAAACTTAGTAGAAGTTTCTAATTTGTAATCTTTTTAGATGTAATAGTTATGTCCTAATTCTCTAAAAATCTAAACCTGAAAAGATCCTCAATGTGAATTATTCATTTAATTCAATATTAAGTAAGGTATAAGGCTAGGGCCTTATACTTGGTATCAGAGGTCGGTTTAGATAACTTTAGAGGTTAGGGTATTCTTTAAGCATAAGTGACATTACCATAATGGTTAGGATTTCAGAAAGAGTTCTAGTTTTCGATAAATTGAATGAGTAAGTATATCTTAGTGTTTATCTTCCCCATTAGTACATGATGGTTTTGTTGATATACTCACACTGACCTTTTTGGTTTTAGTAAATGGCTGGGTCTAGCAGGAATAAAAGTAATAGTGGAAGCGAAGGAAACATGAGAGTTTTTTGAGCAATCAACTGAATGATATGGGAGCTGTAACGAGAAATCTTCTGATTATCCTCAACCAACTATCTAGAGTCATTATTGACCACCTAAAACTTGGTGATTTCTTGAAGGCATCATACATGCGAGAAACAAATCCCTACGGAACTACAGGTAATAATCATAAAGGTAAGTATGTTCAAAAATCTATGTGTCAAAAATGTGGAAAGAAACACCTAGGAAAACGTTTCAAAGGGACAGAAATATGCTATAGATGTAGAAATGAAGGTCATAAAGCAAGAACCTTCCATGGAAAAAAGAAGCATCTAGTTGACTCGAGGAATGGGAAAGAAGTTCTTTCTTAGGGATCAATTGAATGTTTTAAATGTGGTGTGCAAGGTCATTATGCAAACACATGTCATATGAAGAAGTTTCATGAATGGGATCACCAAGATCGTACAAATGTTTGTTTACCAATACCTAATCCCATTCCGATTGAGGTTGAAGAAACTGAAAATGAGAAATCAAAGGTATGGATTATTTCATAACTATTGTTTTCCTATTTTGGAATCATAGGATATGATTCATGATTTTGTTTGTAGGAAAGAATTATTTCAGAATAATTTGGAAAGGAATGGTTAATGGATCATGAAGAATGTTGAATGAGTAATATGTCAACATATAAGGGCTTCAAGAGTTATGGTGAAATTATTAAGAGTATTAAGTCACTTTTGATGATGGTGTTAGATTAGAAGACTTTTTATAGTATGTGTAACCCTGATGTTTAATATATGAAAATTTTATTCAAGCAATAGTTATCTGTTCTTTTGTGGACATAGTTATAAAGAACCATTTGGGTTTATATGATCCTTAATTTTCAGGTAATTATGGGTTACTATATGTTATAAAGGAAGTGAATGGCATGAGATAAAATTGAGGTTAATTTATGTTATGGTTATTTATGATGATTTTATGGTTTTGGAAAAAGGACAACACGCAAACCGTGTGACGACCCATCGCGTCGGACAGAGCTGTGGGAATCGAACCCACAACCAAAGTGCAACTGGTATTTATCGCCTACCACCTGACTACGTGAAGTCCCTGGTTAGTTTGACTTATTCTTATTAGTTAGAAGATTTTATTAATAAAGAGTAAGTTTATTTTGGGTTATCTATGGATATTTATTAACCTATCATGGAGGATATGTGATTAGGTTAATTACTATTCAATACGAGACATTAAAAGCAACTGATGTTGTTTGGAGATAAATGTTACGATTTAACATGGAAAACTATGTGACTAAATCCTTCAAATATTTGGGTTTCAATCTTAGTTTGGTTTACTTTGATGAATGTTATGGACAAATTGATTATCGAATGGTCCTTGTTGAACATTGGGTTTTGTTGGACAAATTTTGGAGATTAAGAATAGATTTTCTTTTTATAAAGGGTTATCCTTTTCCGGATTATCTGATCTTGTACTAACATTTTTGGTTTTGGTTTTGGTTAAAGTCTAAAGACATGGGATGTATATAGTTCTCTTTTGTGGATTAGGTGATTCTCTAGAAGTTGATTATAGTACTCTTAATGTGAACAAGTCTTCCTAAATACTCCTCTTTTGGAGAAAATATGAGTTTGTGTAAGGAATCTAATAAAAGTTGAAAGTCAACATGATAAGTGATTATGTTTCCTTATGAATAAATTCTTTAATAAAAAGTAACTTAAAACAAAAATGTTGTCTATTAACATTTCCTACTGGGGAATCGAATACCGTTTTACCCATCACATGTTTGTGATTTTCTTGTGGTTAACTTTCTCCTAAACATGTTTTCTATCACTCTCCATCAGAACATGACCCTTTGTTTTTTTTCCTCCATGTCTATATTTTCATACATGTAATCCTAGTATGGGTTAACTCGGGTTACCTTTGTAATTATCTTTCTTTATTTTAAAGTGATTGTTTTACCGACTCTTGTTCCGATGTGGGACTTTCAAGGATGTTTCCAAGCCCAATTTTAAAATTGTGAGGACGCAATTCCCAAAAGGGGGGAAGGATGTAACACCCTAGGTAAATAAAGTATATGACATCTTTATATTTATCCATATTTGTGAATAAAATATTAATATTACTTTAAAGGGGATGCTATGCTCGATGCGTACTCAATACGCAAGAACGAGTTTCTTGGGAATCTTACGTTGCACTCTAATAACAAAATAATATTATTTAAAATGGTTGATAATGCCTTGCCGTTGTAATGGCGCGAATGAACAGAACTAACTAAAAAATGATTAAATATGTCAAATATTTTTACTCTTTGCAATAAATGTTAGAGGATTAAAAAAACAAATAAATCCAGTTTTTAAGCGTAAACATTCTAATATTTTTTAAAAGGTCGATTAACAACCTTTTGATGGAGAACCCCTTTTAAATCCCCTTCTTGAAAATTTTATAAGCTCTATTTTTTGAAGAAAACATATTATTTGTGATTGGGACATTGAAATTTACCTTGGGTTAATTTTTGGTATTTTTCTGACAATGTTCATTTTTTAAATGAATAGTGAAAAATACTGCATTTTACATCAAAACCACTTTTTCATATAATTTTATTATATGGTTATATTATCTTTTTAATTTGTTTTAAAGTTTAATTAGAATATATTTTTACCATGTAATTAAATTATGGTCATTGGGATTAATTTCACTTTGGAATTACGCATAAACAAGTGCAAAACTTTTCATATATATTGTTTCTAAAAAACCCACTATTTGTTTTGACAACCGGGAGTATTTTTAAAATTAATTATTCCAATTTAGGTTTTTCGAATTTGGTAAAATGAATTACATATTTGAAATCAGAAGGTCCAAATTATGTAACTAATACTCTTTTGTTTTTGGACATTATGAATAGTAACAACGGTAATTATATTTAATTATCTTGATTAATGAGTAATATGGTAGTTAAAGATAATAAGATAATATCATAATAATAAAAAATGACTACAAAATATATCTGAGGGCTACTGTTTGTCTCATGGCTGACCATGGGATGCCTTGTCCCATACATGTGGGCCCCATGGAATCACTTTTTTGAGAAAGTGACTTTTTATCTTTTTATTTTTAAAGAATGTTAAATGTAACAAAAAATGTATCACCTAAGTAAAATATTTTTAATTTTGTCTAAATAAAGGATCTTTTGGACTATAAATATTCATTGGGAAGGTAAAAATATTTCCTACATCATAGTAGTTTTTTATAATTTTTAGACAATAAATAATTTAAATTATTTAAGACATCATGATGATGCAGCGATGACCTCATTATTTAATGATTTAAATAAAATGGAAAGATAGTGTAAAATGTAAGACCTACACATGTCCAAGACCTATTGTATGGGAGGATTTTGATCCGTTATCACCCTATCCTCGAAACACCTCAATGTGTGACCATTAAAATCTGAAACTCATTTGAAAATAAAGTTACATTTTATACCATTCCAAGAGTGCCCCTCCTCTCCTCTTATAAAAGGCCCCCAACTCTACCTCATAACCCAAACATAAAAAGCCTTTGGCTCGGCCAAATCCTGCCCATTTTGTCTCACCACATCCCTCTATAACTACTTGAAGCCTCAATTTGGGCAGAATCCTTTCCAAGTAAGCCTTTCAGCTCAAATCAAAGGAAGTTACCAGATTTTAAGGTAATGTCTTCTCTTGAGCCCATTTGTTTTATTTTGCTTCTCGAACCCACTAAACTCTTTTTATTAATTTATTTTGTAACACATCCAGTATCTTCAATATACTAGGATGTTTTTATAAGATTTATTCGAGCTACACTTACACACACATACATCTAATGGTTAAAGAACGTACTATTTCAGTGGATGGCGAATTTCTGCCTCCCGATACGATGATTGTTAAACATTCTTCTAACACCTTAAAAGGTGGACATTAAGATGAAAATATATTTATATATGATATATAATATGTTTATGTTTTACTTAAGCTTCTGTATTTTTCATTTATGGCATACCTTTATGGTTTCAATTATGGGTAAACGCGATATCTTTATTTAAGGAAGTGCGGACTACCGCCCCCTCAATGTGATTTGATTTGTTAATACCATATGTGGTACGTATAAAGGATATATTTAATGATATTATATATGATACCCTACTAGAATTAAAATACTATTATTTATAATTATGTTTTAATTCCATTAAATATGAAATAGAAATGGAAGTAGCGTTCATGCGTACGTACGGCTTACCGTCTCCATGAACGGTGCATTTCATTTCGTAACTCTAAATGTTATGAAATATTATAAATTCATGAATATAATGGATATATATGATATATATGATATATAAATCATGAATAAAATTCTGGATATAATGAACCTTTGACCACATGAACAACATGTAATTGTAAAAAGTCCAATTTCAACATAAGAACCAAATATCGACAAAACAAACATTATTAACTTAAATGATTACATAATGTTTATCACATGGTAATAAGTGATATAAAAGGAATAATGAACTTGAAAAATGTTCTTAAGGAATTAGAAATTAACTCAAATTTATTATTCAGAAGATTAAAGAACGATCGAGTCAATTCAGACCCGAGGTAAGGGATCCTACTCCTCTTTTTCTTTTTAAGTACACTCTTTTATGTCATTCCTTTTAAAGCTCATCTTTCATGTTATTGGGATGTTATTTTATATTAATCATACTATAATTTTTATGTTCATATGATGAGAGACCCTATTCTCTCTCATCAATCCATTTTGGATGTTTTGAGTGGCGCTGTTAGGCTGCCGAATTTTCGTATGAGATTTATCCTCTCTCTTTCTTTTTAAGTACTATCCTTTATGTCACTTTATTTAAGCTCATCTTTGTTATGCTGGGGGATGTTCTTTTATATTCCTATTTCTGTAATCTTTATTTTAATATGATGAGATACCCTATTTGATCTCATCAATCCATTTTTGAGGCTTCGTTAGGCTGCCGAGTTTTCGTAAGATATTTTTCATCTCACTATTATTCCCGTGAGATTTATGCTACATTTGCCACAATTTCCTTTGAGTGGTGTATGTACTGCCCATTACATTACTCATTGTGTATAAATATTTCAATTATTGGTATTTACATCAATGTTGTATTGTCCTTCTTTCACGCGGTGCATGTCTCGAAAGATACCCATGTCGGTAAGGGAACCTTTCACCCTCCTCTTTCTAAAATACTTATTCTGTTGGGTCGTTTAATTTACATATTGTTATGTTGGGATATTTTCTCATATATCCTTATTGATGTAAATTTTATGTCCAAGTGATGAGATACCCTTTTTATCTCTCATCAATTCATTTTCTGAATTTTGAAGTGACGCTGTTAGGCTATCGAATTTTTTCAAGGGACTTCTTAACCCAATTTTGATTCTTTGGGATAAAATTATACTCATTGAATATGTCATTCTATGAATATGTGTGACTAACATCTGATTGTTTTACACTTAATATACACTTATATTTTGTGTATTAATTTGTCGCACATAATTATGTAATTGATTTATCCTTAATCCAAAGATATCATCTTTGTATGGGACTTCGTCTCAATCTCCTTTAATTGAGGCATATTTCGTATTATACAGAACTTTATTTTATACGGTGTATAAACCCCTTTGACTTTTACTTTTATACAAAAGGAATCTTTTTCTACGAAGTGTTTAACTAAACGAAAAAAATGAATGTTTTTTTACATACGCGGTGACAACGACCTTTTCTGCCGCCGCGAGTATTATTTGGTCTTCGGCTTCCTCAACAAGTCGTGATGTTTTTTAAAATGAAATAAATACCATATACTATTTTATGTATTTTTAGTATTGAAAATGGTTTTTATAATGGATTTGTTATGTCAATATATTTATGTGATATATTGTGATTGGAATGTGGAAATGTTTTCTTTCCATTATGTTTATTTTATGTCTAATGATTTTATAATGGTACATGGACATTTAACAGGTGGTTACGTGATAAACCATATAACGGGTGGTGTCGTGAATACCAGGACGGGTGGTTACGTTATAACCTCCAATTCATTGGGTATAAAAGTCGTCCGTATGACTATTCCGTAAAGTATGTATGGAAGTTGGCCGAATGGCTATTCCATTAAGTGATATATGTGGAAGTTGACCTTATGGTTATTCCACTTAAGTATGTTTATGTCCCAAGTTACCTATATATGTTATGTGATCTTCATATGGGTTTTATGATAATCTTTTGGTTACGGAGGGGTAAGTAATGATCTTTTAATCAGTGAAGAGTTTTTACTACATTGAAAAGGTGAAAAGTATTAATTTGATAATTTATACATGGTTTACTTGTTGTTTTGAAAAACTAACAGTTTTCATTCATTTTGTATCTCATACTGAGCTTTTAATGCTCATACCATGTTTTTGAAATGTTTTTTCACATGACTTAATGTGGAATAGGGTCAAGGATGGGATCAAGGGAAAGTCATGATACATAAAACATGGAACATGACATGTTTCTTTTTAAGAGTTATTATTTTATGGAAACATAGTAGAAGTTACTACTATGTAATCTTTTGAGATGTAATATTTATGTCCTAATTCTCTAATAATATAAACCCGAAAAGATCCTCAATGTGAATTATTCATTTAATTCAATATTAAGTAAGGTTTAAGGCTAGGGCCTTATAGTTGGTATCAGAGTTCGGTTTAGATAACTTTAGAGGTTAGGGTATTCTTTAAGCATAAGTGACATTACCATAATGGTTAGGATTTCATAAATAGTCCTAGTTTTAGATAAAGTGAATGAGTAAGTATATCTTATTATTTATCTTCCTCATTAGTACATGATGGTTTTGTTGATATACTCACACTGACCTTTTTGGTTTTAGTAAATGGATGGATCTAGTAGGCTCCAAAGTAACAGTGGATGTGAAGGAAACTGTGAAAGTTTTTTGAGCAAGCAACTGAATGATATGGGAGCTGCAATGAGAACTCTTGTGATTATCCTCAACCAACTATCTGGAGTCATTATTGACCACCTAAACCTTGGTGATTTCTCTAAGGCATCATATATGCGAGAAACAAATCCCTATAGAACTAAAGGAAATAATCATAAAGATAAGTATGTTCAAATACCTATGTGTCATTAATGTGGAAAGAAACGCCTCAGAAAATTTTTCAAAGGGATAGAAATATGCTATAGATGTGGAAATGAAAGTCCTAAAGCAAGAACCTTCCATGGAAAAAGGAAGCATCCAGTTGACTCGAGGAAAGGGAAAGAAGTTTTTTCTGAGGGATCAATTGAATGTTTTAAATGTGGTGTGCATGGTCATTATGAAAACACATGTCCTATGATGT
The DNA here is from genome assembly GCA_963277665.1 of Viscum album. Lineage (NCBI taxonomy): Eukaryota > Viridiplantae > Streptophyta > Magnoliopsida > Santalales > Viscaceae > Viscum > Viscum album. The sequence continues at coordinate 1,898,961,845 of OY728133.1, read as the reverse complement.
TGTTTCATGAATGGGATCACCATGATCGTACAAATGTTCGTTTACCAATACCTAATGGCATTCTGATTGAGAATTAAGAAACTGAAAATGACCAATCAAAGGTATGGATTATTTCATAACTATTATTTTCCTATTTTGGAATCTTAGGATATGATTCATGATTTTGTTTGTATGAAATAAGTATTTCAGAATAAGTGGGAAATGAATGGTTAATGGATCATGAAGAATGTTGAATGATTAAGATGTCAACATATAAGGGCTTCAAGAGTTATGGTGAAATTCTTAAGATTATTAAGTCTCTTTTGATGATGGTGTTACATTAGAAGAATTTTTATAGTATGTGTAACCTTGATGATTAATATATGAAAATTTTATTCAAGGAATAGTTATCTATTCTTTTTTGGACATAGTTATAAAGAACCATTTGGGTTTATATGATCCTTACATTTGAGGTAATTATGGGTTACTATATGTTATGATCGAAGTAAAAGGCATGAGATAAAATTGAGGTTAAATTATGTTATGGTTATTTTTGATGATTTTATTGTTTTGGAAAAAGGATAACATGCAGACCGTGTGACAACCCGTCACGTCAGACAAAGTTGTGGGAATCGAACCAACATCCAAAGTGAAACTGGTATTTATCGCCTACCACTGGATTACGTGAAGTCCCTGGTTAGTTTGACTGAATCTTTTTAGTTAGATGATTTTATGAATTAAGAGTAAGTTGATTTTGGGATATCTATGGGTATTTATTAACCAATCATGGATGATATGTGATTAGGTTATTTACTTTTCAATACGAGACAATAAGAGAAACCAATGTTGTTTGGAGATAAATGTTACGATTTAACTTGGATGACTATGTGACTAAATCCTTCAAATATTTGGGTTTCAATCTTAGTTTAGTTTACATTGATTATTTTTATGGACAAATTGATTATCTAATGGTCCTCGTTGAACATTGTGTTTTGTTGGACAAATTTTAGAGATTAAGAATATATTTTCTTTTTATAAAGGGTTATCCTTTTCTGGATTATCTCATCTTGTACTAACCTTTTTGGTTTTGGTTTTGGTTAATGTCTAAATACATGGGATGTATATAGTTCCTTTTTTTGGATTATGTGATTCTCTAGAAGTTGATTATAGTACTCTTAATGCGAACAAGTCTTCCTAAATACTCATCTTTTGGAGAAAATATGAGTTTGTGTACGGAATCTAATACAAGTTGAAAGTCAACATGATAAGTGATTATGATTCCTTATGAATAAATTCTCAATAAAAATTAACTTAAAACAAAAATTATGTCTATTTACTTTTCCTATTGGGGAATCGAATACCGTTTAACCCATCACAAGTTTGTGATTTTCTTATGGTTAACTTTCTCCTAAACATGTTTTCTATCACTCTCCATCAGAACATGACCCTTTGTTTTTTTCCTCTATTTTCATAATTTCATACATGGAATCCTATTATGGGTTAACTCGGGTGACCTTTGTACTTATCTTTCTTTATATTAAAGTGATTTTTTTACCAACTCTTGTTCTGATGTGGGACTTTCAAGGATGTTTCCAAGCACAATTTTAAAATTATGAGGACGCAATTCCAAAAAGGGGGGAAGGATGTAACACCACAGGTAAATAAATTATATGACATCTTTATATTTATCCATATTTGTGAATAAAATATTAATATTACTTTAATGGGGATGCTATGCTCTATGGCGTACCCAATACACAACAAAGATTTTCTTGGGAATCTTACGTTGCACTCTAATAACAAAATAATATTATTTTAAATGGTTTTTAACGCCTAGCTGTTGTAATGGCGGGAATGAACAGAACTAACTAAAAAATGATTATATATGTCAAATATTTTTACTCTTTACAATAAATATTAGAGGATTAAAAATACAAATGAATCTAGTTTTTTAGCGTAAACATTCTAATATTCTTTAAAAGGTTGATTAACCACCTTTTGATGAAGAACCCCTTTTAAATCCACTTTTTGACAATTTTATAAGCTCTATTTTTTCAAAATAAACATATTATTTGTGATTGGGACATTGAAATTTACCTTGGGTTAATTTTTGGTATTTTTATGACAATGTTCATTTTTCAATGAATAGTGAAAAAACTGCATTTTACATCAAAATTGTTTTTCATATAATTTAATTAAATGGTTATATTATCTTTTTAATTTGTTTTAAAGTTTAATTATAATATATTTTTACCATGCAATTCAATTATGGTCATTGGGATTAATTTCACTTTGGAATTTGTCATGAACAAGTGCCAAACTTTTCATAAATATTGTGTCTAAAAAACCCGCTATTTGGTTTGACAACGGGATGTTTTTTTAAAATTAATTATTGCAATTTATGTGTTTGGAATTTGTTAAAATGAATTAAATTTTGGAATAAGAAGGTCCAAATTATGTAATTAATACTCTTTTTTTTTGACATTATGAATAGTAACGACTGTAATTATCTTTAATTATCTTGATTAATGAGTAATCGGGTAGCTAAAGACAATAAGAAAATATCATAATAATACAAAATGACCAAAAAATGTGTCCTAATGATACTGGTTGTCTCATGTCCGACAATGGGATGCCTTGTTCCAAACTTGGGGGCCCCATGGAATCACTTTTGTGAGAAAGTGACTTTTTATCTTTATATTTTTAAACAATGTTAAATGTAACAAGGAATGTATTATCTAAGTTAAATATTTTTAATTTTTACTAAATAAATGATATTTTGGACTATAAATATTCATTGGAAATATAAAACGATTTCCTACATCATAGTAGTTTTTTTATAATTTTTAGACATTAAATAAAGTAAATTATTTATGACATCATGATGATGCAGCGATGACTTCATTATTTAACGATTTAAATACAATGGAAAGATAATGTAAAATGTAAGACATAAACATGTCCAAAACCTATTGGATGGTTGTATTTAGAACCCTTTTCACCTTAGCCTTAAAAAAAATCAAATTGGGACCATTAAAATCCGAAACTCATTCGAAAATAAAGTTACATTTTATACCTTACCAAGAGTGCCCCTCCTCTCCTCTTATAAAAGGCCCCCACCTCTACCTCCTTACCCACACTTCCAAAGCCTTTGACTCAACCAAACTCTTCCCATTGTGCCTCACCACATCCCTCTTTAACTCCTTGAAGCCTCACTTTGGGTATAATCCTTTCCAAAGAAGCCTTTGAGCTCAAATCAAAGGAAGTTACTGGATTTTAAGGTAATGTCTTCGCTTGAGTCCTTTTGTTTTATTTTGCTTATCCAACCCACTGAAATATTTTTATTAATTTATTTTCTAACAAATTAAGTATATTCAATATACTAGGATGTTGTTATGAGAATTATTCGAGCTACACTTACACACACCAATATCTAATGGTTAACGAACATACTGTTTTCGTGGATGGCGAATTTCTGCCTCCCGAAATGATGATTGTTAAACATTATTCTAACACATTAAAAGGTGGCCATTAAGATGTCAATATATTTATATATGATATCTAATATGTTTATGTTTTACTTAAGCTTCTTTATTTTTCATTTATGGCATACCTTTTTTGTTTCCATTATGGGTAAACGTGATATCTTCATTTAAGGAAGTGAGGACTACCGCCCCCTCAAAGTGATTTGATTCATTAATACCATATGTGGTATGTATAAAGGATATATTTAATGATATTATATATGATACCATACTAGAAGTAAAATACTATTATGTATCATTATGTTTTAATTCCATTAAATATGAAATAGAAATGGAAGTAGCGTTCATGCGTACGTACGACTTACCGTCTCCATGAACCGTGCATTTTATTTCTTAACTATAAATGTTATGTAATATTATAAATGCATGAATATACTGGATATATATGATATATATGATATATACATCATGAATAAAATTATGGATATAATTAACCTTTTACCACACGAACAACATGTAATTGTAAGAAGTTGACTTTCGACTTAAGAACCAAATATCGACAAAACAAACATCATTAACATAAATGATTACATAATGTTTATGACATGGTAATAAGTGATATAAAAGGAATAATGAACATGAAAAATGTTCTAATGGAAGTATAAATTAACTCATGTTTATTATTCAGGAGATTAAAGAATGATCGAGTCAAGTCTCAGCCGAGGTAAGGGATCCTACTCCTCTTTTTCTTTTTAAGTACACTCTTTTATGTCATTCCTTTTAATGCTCATCTTTCTTATTATTGGGATGTTCATTTATGTTAATCTAACTGTAATTTTTATGTTCATATGATGAGATAACCTATTCTCTCTCATCAATCCATTTTGGATGTTTTGAGTGGCACCATTAGGCTGCCGAATTTTCGTAAAAGATTTAACCTCTCTCTTTCTTTTTATGTACTCTTCTTTATGACACTTCTTTTAAGCTCATCTTTGTTATGTTGGGGGATGTTCTTTTATATTCCTATTTCTGTAAACATTATTTCAATATGATGAGAGACCCTATTTTATCTCATCAATCCATTTTTGAGGCGCTGTTAGGCTGCCGAGTTTTCATAATGGATTTTTCATCTCACTCTTATTCCCGTGAGATTTATGCTACATTTTCCACAATTTCTTTTGAGTAGTTTATTTACTGAGCATTAATTTACTCATTGTGTATAATAATTTCATTAATGAGTATTTACATAAATGTTTTATTGTCATTCTTTCACGGGGTGCATGTCTCGAAAGATACCAATGTCGTTAAGGTAACATTTCACCCTCCTCTTTTTAAAAGACTTCTTTTGTTGGGTCTTTTAATTTACATATTTTTATGTTGGGATATGTTATCATATATCCTTATTGATGTAAATTTTATGTCCAAGTGATGAGATACCCTTTTTATCTCTCATCAACTCATTTTCTGAATTTTGAAGTGACGCCGTTAGGCTATCGAATTATTGCAAGGGAACTTCTTAACCCAATTTTGATTCTTTGGAATAAACTTGTACTCTTTGAATATGTCGTTCTATGAATATGTGTGAATAACATCTGCTGGTTTTACACATAATATCCACTTATATTTGGTGTATTCGTTTGTCACACATAATTATGTAATTGATTTATTCTTAATCCAAAGATATCGTCTTTGTATGGGTCTTCGTCTCAATCTCCTTTTATTGAGGCATATTTCGTTTTATACACAACATTCATTTATACGGTGTATAATCCTGTTTGACATTTACTTTTATACAAAAGGAATCTTTTTCTATGAAGTGTTTTAATAAATGACAAAAGGAATGTTTTTTACGTACGCGGTGACAACGACTTTTTCCGCCACCGTGATTATTATTTGGTCTTTGGCTTCCTCAACAAGCCGTGATGTTTTTTTTAAAATGAAATAAATATTATATATTATTTTATGTATTTTTGGTATTGAAAATGGTTTATAATGTATTTGTTATGTCAATATATTTATGTGATATATTGTGATCGGAATGTGGAAATGTTTTCTTTCCATTATGTTTATTTTATGTCTTATGATTTTATAATGGTACATGGACATTTAAACGGTGGTTACGTGATAAACCATATGATGGGTGGTGCTGTGAATACCAGGATAGGTGGTTACGTTATAACCTCCAATGCATTGGGTATGGAAGTCGACCGTATGGCTATTCCATTAAGTATGTCTGGAAGTTGTCCGAATGGCTATTCCATTAAGTGATATGTGAGGAAGTCGACCTTATGGTTATTCCACTTAAGTATGTTTATGTCCCAAGTTACCTTTATATGTTATGTGATATTTATATGGGTTTTATGGTAATCTTTTGGTTACAGGAGGGTATGTAATGAACTTTTAATCAGTGAAGAGTATTTACTACTTCGAAAAGGTGAAAAGTTTTACTTTGATAAAGTATACATGGTTTACTTGTTGTTTTGAAAAACTAACAGATTTCATTCTTTGTGTATCACTTACTGAGATTCCTATGCTAATCCCATGTTTTTCAAATGTTTTTTCACAGGACATGACATGGAATAGGGTCAAAGAAGGGATCAAGGGAATGTCAAGCTACATAAAACATGGAACTTGACATGTTTCTTTTTAAGAGTTTTTATTTTATGGAAACTTAGTAGAAGTTTCTACTTTGTAATCATTTGAGATGTAATAGTTATGTCCTAATTCTCTAAAACTCTAAACCTGAAAAGATCCTCAATGTGAATTATTCAATTAATTCAATGATAAGTAAGGTTTATGTCTAGGGCATTATAGTTGGTATCCGAGGTCAGTTTAGATAACTTTAGAGGTTAGGGTATTCTTTAAGAAAAAGTGGTATTACCATAATGGTTAGGATTTCAAAAAGAGTCCTAGTTTTAGATAAAATGAATGAGTAAGTATACCTTAGTGTTTATCTTCATCATTATTACATGATGGTTTTGTTGATATACTCACACTAACCTTTTTGGTTTTATTAAATTGCTGGATTTAGCAGGCACCAATGTAACAGTGGATGTGAAGGAAAATGTGACAGTTTTTTGAGAAAGCAACTGAATGATATGGGAGCTACAATGAGAACACTTGTGATTATCCTCAACCAACTATCTGGAGTCATTATTGACCACCTAAACCTTGGTGATTTCCTTAAGGCATCATATATGCGAGAAACAAATACCTATGGAACTACATGTAATAATCATAAAGGTAAGTATGTTCAAAAACCTATGTGTCAAAAATGTGGAAATAAACACCTAGGAAAATGTTTCAAAGGGATAAGAATATGCTATAGATGTGGAAATGAAGCTCATAAAGCAAAAAACTTCCATGGAAAAAGGAAGCATCCAGTTGACACGAGGAAAGGGAAAGAAGTTCTTTATAAGGGGTCAATTGAATGTTTTAAATGTGGTGTGCATGGTCATTATGCAAACACATGTCCTATGAAGAAGTTTTGTGAATGGGATCACCAAGAATGTACAAATGTTCGTTTACCAATACCTAATGCCATTCCAATTGAGGATGAAGAAACTGAAAATGACCAATCAAAGGTATGGATTATTTAATAACTATTGTATTCCTATTTTGGAATCGTAGGATATGATTCATGATTCCGTTTGTAGGATAGAATTATTTCAAAATAAGTTGGAAAGGAATGTTTAATGGATCATGAAGAATGTTGAATGAGTAAGATGTCAACATATAAGTGCTTTAAGAGTTATGGTGAAATTCTTATAAGTATTAAGTCTCTTATGATGATGGGGTTTCATTAGAAGAATATTTATCTAACATGTAACCCTAATGTTTAATATATGAAAATTTTATTCAAGGAATAGTTATATGTTCTTTTGTGGACATAGTTATAAAGAACCATTTGGGTTTATATGATCCTTACTTTTGAGGTAATTATGGGTTACTATATGTTATGATGGAAGTGAAAGTCATGAGATAAAATTGAGGTTTAATTATGTTATGGTTATTTTTGATGATTTTATAGTTTTGGAAAAAGGGAAACACGCAGACCGTGTGACAACCCGTCGTGTCGGACAAAGCTATGGGAATCAAACCCACAACCAAAGTGCAACTGGTATTTATCGCCTACCACTGGACTACGTGAATTCCCTGGTTAGTTTGACTGATTAATTTTAGTTAGATTATTTTATGAATTAAGAGTAAGTTGATTTTGGGTTATCTATGGATATTTATTAACCTATCATGGAGGATATGTGATTTGGGTAATTACTTTTCATTACGAGGCATTAAGAGCAATTGATGTTGTTTAGACTCAAGGAAGTTCTTTCTTAGGTATCAATTGAATGTTTTAAATGTGGTGTGCATGGTGATTATGCAAACACATGTCCTATGAAGATGTTTCATGAATGTGATCACCATGATCGTACAAATGTTTTCCTACCAATAACTAATGGCATTCTGATTGAGGATTAAGAAACTGAAAATGACCAATCAAAGGTATGGATTATTTCATAACTATTTTTTTTCCTATTTTGGAATCTTAGGATATGATTCATGATTTTGTTTGTAGGAAATATGTATTTCAGAATAAGTTGGAAATGAATGGTTAATGGATCATGAAGAATGTTGAATGATTAAGATGTCAACATATACGGACATCAAGAGTTATGGTGAAATTCTTAAGTGTATTACGTCTCTTTTGATGATGGGGTTACATTAGAAGAATTTTTATAATATGTGTAACCATGATGTTTAATATATAAAAATTTTATTCAAGGAATAGTTATCTGTTCTTTTTAGGACATAGTTATAAAAAACCATTTGGGTTTATATGATCCTTACTTTTGAGGTAATTATGGGTTACTATATGTTATGATGGAAGTAAAAGGCATGAGATAAAATTGAGGTTAAATTATGTTATGGTTGTTTTTGATGATTTTATAGCTTTGGAAAAAGGATAACATGCAGACCGTGTAACAACCCGTCGCGTCGGACAAAGCTGTGGGAATCGAACCCACAACCAAAGTGCAACTGGTATTTATCGCCTACCACTAGACTGCGTGAAGTCCCTGGTTAGTTTGACTGATTCTTTTTAGTTAGATGATTTTATGAATTAAGAGTAAGTTGATTTTGGGTTATCTATAGCTGTTTATTAACCTATCATGGAGGATATGTGATTAGGTTAATTACTTTTCAATATGAGACATTAAGAGCAACTGATGTTGTTTGGAGATAAGTGTTACGATTTAACTTGGAAGACTATGTGACGAAATCCTTCAAATATTTGGGTTTCAATCTTAGTTTGGTTTACATTGAAGAAATTTATGGACAAATTGATTATCGAATGGTCCTCGTTGAAATTTGGGTTTTGTTCGACAAATTTTGGAGATTAAGAATACATTTTCTTTTTATAAAGGGTTATCCTTTTCTGTATTATCTAATCTTGTACTAACCTTTTTGGTTTTGGTTTTGGTTAATGTCTAAAGATATGGGAAGTATATAGTTCTCTTTTTTGGATTAGGTGATTCTATAGAAGTTGATTATAGTACTCTTAATGTGAACAAGTCTTCCAAAATACTCATCTTTTGGAGAAAATATGAGTTTGTGTAAGGAATCTAATAAAAGTTGAAAGCCAACATGATAAGTGATTATGATTCCTTATGAATAAATTCCTCAATAAAAATTAACTTAAAACAAAAATGTTGTCTATTAACTTTTCCCATTGGGGAATCGAATAACATTTAACCCATCACAAGTTTGTGATTTTCTTGTGGTTAACTTTCTCCTAAACATGTTTTCTATCACTCTCCATCAGAACATGACCCTTTGTTTTTTTCCTCCATGTCCATAATTTCATACATGGAATCCTAGTATGGGTTAACTCGGGTGACCTTTATACTTATCTTTCTTTATGTTAAAGTGATTGTTTTACTGACTCTTGTTCTGATGTGGGACTTTCAAGGATGTTTCCAAGCCCAATTTTAAATTTGTGAGGACGCAATTCCCAAAAGGGGGGAAGGATGTAACACCCCAGGTAAATAAATTATATGACATCTTTATATTTATCCATATTTGTGAATAAAATATTAATATTACTTTAATGGGGATGCTATGCTCTATGGCGTACCCAATACGCAACAATGAGTTTATTGGGAATCTTATGTTGCACTCTAATAAAAAAATAATATTGTTTTAAATGGTTGTTAATGCCTAGCTGTTGTAATGGCGGGAATGAACAGAACTAACTAAAAAATGATTATATATGTCAAATATTTTTACTCTTTACAATAAATGTTAGAGGATTAAAAATACAAATGAATCCAGTTTTTAAGCGTAAACATTCTAATATTCTTTTAAAGGTCGATTAACCGCCTTTTGATGGAGATCCCCTTTTAAATCCACTTTCTGAAAATTTTATAAGGTCTATTTTTTCAAAATAACCATATTATTTGTGATTGGGACATTTAAATTTAGCTTGGGTTAATTTTTGGTATTTTTCTGACAATGTTCATTTTTCAATGAATAGTGAAAAATACTGCATTTTACATCAAAAATATTTTTTTCATATAATTTAATTATATGGTTATATTATCTTTTTAATTTGTTTTAAAGTTTAATTAGAATATATTTTTACCATGTAATTCAATTATGGTCATTGGGATTAATTTCACTTTGGAATTAGGCATGAACAAGTGCCAAACTTTTCAGAAATATTGTGTCTAAAAAACCCGCTATTTGTTTTGACAACGGGATGTTTTTTTTAAAATTAATTATTGAAATTTAAGTGTTTGGAATTTCGTAAAATAAATAAAATTTTGGAATCAGAAGGTCCAAATTATGTAATTAATACTCTTTTGTTTTTGGACGTTATGAATAGTAATTACTGTAATTATCTTTAATTATCTTGATTAATGAGTAATCGGGTAGTTAAAGATAATAAGATAATATCATAATATTACAAAATGACCACAAAATGTGTCCTAAGGCTACTGTTTGTCTCATGGCCGACAATGGGATTCCTTGTGCCAATCTTGGTGGCCCCATGGAATCAATTTTGTGAGAAAGTGACTTTTTATCTTTTTATTTTTAAAGAATGTTAAATGTAACAAAGAATGTATTATCTAAGTAAAATATTTTTAATTTTGACTAAATAAATGATATTTTGGACTATAAATATTCATTGGAAATATAAAATGATTTCCTACATCATTTTAGTTTTTTATAATTTTTAGAAATTAAATAATGTAAATTATTTATGACATCATGATGATGCATCGATGACCTCATTATTTAACGATATAATACAATGAAAAGATAATGTAAAATGTAAGACCTAAACATGTCCAAAACCTATTGGATGGGTGGATTTAGAACCTTTTTCACCTTATCCTCGAAACACATAAATTTGGGACTATTAAAATCCGAAACTTTGTAAATAAAGTTACATTTTATTCCTTTCCAAGAGTGCCCCTCCTCTCCTCTTATAAAAGGCCCCCACCTCTACCTCCTTACCCACACATCCAATGCCTTTGTCTCGACCAACCTCTTACCATTGTGTCTCACCACATCCCTCTCTAACTACGTGAAGCCTCACTTGGGGTATAATCCTTTCCAAGGAAGCCTTTGAGCTCAAATCAAAGGAAGTTACTGGATTTTAAGGTAATGTCTTCACTTGAGTCCTTTTGTTTTATTTTGCATCTCCAACCCACTAAAATCTTTTTATTAATTTATTTTGTAACAAATTCAGTATCTTCAATATACTATGATGTTTTTATGAGAAGTATTCTAGCTACAGTTACACACACCTACATCTAATGGTTAATGAACATACTGTTTCCGTGGATGGCGAATTTCTGCCTCCCAAAATGATGATTGTTAAACATTCTTCTAACACATTAAAAGGTGGCCATTATGATTTCACTATATTTATATATGATATCTAATATGTTTAGGTTTGACTTAAGCTTCTTTATTATTCATTTATTTCATACCTTTATTGTTTCCATTATGGGTAAACGCGATATCTTCATTTAAGGAAGTGAGGACTACCGTCCCCTCAAAGTGATTTGATTCATTAATACCATATGTGGTAAGTATTAAGGATATATTTAATTATATTATATATGATACCATATTTGAATTAAAATACTATTATGTATCATTATGTTTTAATTCCATTAAATATGAAATAGAAATGGAAGTAGCGTTCATGCGTACGTACGACTTACCGTCTCTATGAACAATGCATTTCATTTCTTAACTCTAAATGTTATGTAATATTATAAATGCATGAATATACTGGATATATATTATATATATGATATATACATCATGAATACAATTCTGGTTATAATGAACCTTTGACCACACGAACAACATGTAATTGTAAGAAGTCCACTTTCGACTTAAGAACCAAATATCGTCAAAACAAACATTATTAACTTAAATGATTACATAATGTTTATGACAAGGTAATAAGTGATATAAAAGGAATAATGAACATTAAAAAATGTTCTTAAGGAAGTAGAAATTAACTCAAGTTTTTTATTCTGGAGATTAAAGAACGATCGAGTCAAGTCGCACCCGAGGTAAGGGATCCTACTCCTCTTTTTCTTTTTAAGTACACTCTTTTACGTCATTCCTTTTAATGCTCATATTTCTTGTTATTGGGATGTTCATTTATATTAATATTACTGTAATTTTTATGTTCATATGATGAGAGAACCTATTCTCTCTCATCAATCCATTTTGGATGTTTTGAGTGGCGCCATTTGGCTGCCGAATTTTCGTAAGTGATTTAACCTCTCTCTTTCCTTTTATATACTCTCCTTTACGACACTTCTTTTAAGCACATATTTTTTATGTTGGGGGATGTTATTTTATATTCCTATTTCTGTAAACATTATTTTAATATGATGAGAGACCCTATTTTATCTCATCAATCCATTTTTGAGGCGCCGTTAGGCTGCTGTATTTTCGTAATGGTTTTTTCATCTCACTCTTATTCCCGTTAGATTTATGCTACATTTTCCACAATTTCCTTTGAGTAGTGTATTTACTGACCATTAATTTACTCATTGTGTATAATAATTTCATTTATGAGTTTTTACATCAATGTTGTATTGTCCTTCATTCACGGGGTGCATGTCTCGAATGATACCCATGTCGGTAAGGAAACCTTTCACCCTCCTCTTTTTAAAAGACTTATTTTATTGGGTCTTTTAATTTACATATTGGTATGTTGGGATATGTTATCATATAACCTTATTGATTTAAATTTTATGTCCAAGTGATGAGATGCCCTTTTTATCTCCCATCAACTCATTTTCTGAATTTTGAAGTGACGCCGTTAGGCTATCGAATCTTTGCAGGGGAACTTCTTAACCCAATTTTGATTCTTTGGGATAAACGTGTACTCTTTGAATATGTCATTCTATAAATATGTGTGAATAACATCTGATTGTTTTACACTTAATATCCACTTATATTTGGTGTATTCATTTGTCACACATAATTATGTAATTGATTTATCCTTAATCCAAAAATACCGTCTTTGTAAGGGTCTTCGTCTCAATATCCTTTCATTGAGGCATATTTCGTTTTATACACAACTTTCTTTTATACGGTGTATAAACCCATTTGAATTTTACTTTTATACAAAAGGAATCTTTTTCTACAAAGTGTTTTACTAAATGACAAAAAGGAATGTTTTTTACATACACGGTGACAACGACCTTTTCCGCCACCGTGAGTATTATTTGGTCTTTGGCTTCCTCAACAAGCCGTGATGTTTTTTTTTAAATGAAATAAATATCATATACTATTTTATGTATTTTTGGTATTGAAAATGGTTTATAATGGATTTTTAATGTCAATATATTTATGTGATATATTGTGATCGGAATGTGGAAATGTTTCCTTTCCATTATGTTTATTTTATGTCTTATGATTTTATAACGGTACATGGACATTTAATGGGTGGTTACGTGATAAACCATATGACGGGTGGTGCTGTGAATACCAGGATGGGTGGTTACGTTATATCCTCCAATGCATTGGGTATGGAAGTCGGTCGTATGGCTATTCCATTAAGTATGTCTGGACGTTGGCCGAATAGCTATTCCATTATGTGATATGTGAGGAAGTCGACCTTATGGTTATTCCACTTAAGTATGTTTATCTCCCAAGTTACCTTTATTTGTTATCTGATCTTTATATGGATTTTATGGTAATCTTTTGGTTACAGAAGGGTAAGTAATGAACATTTATTCAGTGAAGAGTATTTACTACTTCGAAAAAGTGAAAAGTATTACATTGATAATGTATACATGGTTTACTTGTTGTTTTGAAAAACTAACAGATTTCATTCTTTTTATATCCCTTACTGAGCTTCTTATGCTCATCCCAAGTTTTTGTAATGTTTTTTTACAGGACATAACATGGAATAGGGTCAAGGATGGGATCAAGGGAAAGTCAATCTACCTAAAACATGGAACTTGACATGTTTCTTTTTAAGAGTTTTTATTTTATGGACTCTTAGTAGAAGTTTAAACTTTGTAATCTTTTGAGATGTAATAGTTATGTCCTAATTCTCTATAACTCTAAACCTGAAAAGATCCCTAATGTGAATTATTAATTTAATTAAATATTAAATAAGGTTTAAGGCTAGGGCCTTATAGTTGTTATCAGAGGTCGGTTTAGATAACTTTAGAGGTTAGGGTATTCATTAATCATAAGTGACATTACCATAATGGTTAGGATTTCAGAAAGAGTCCTAGTTTTAGATAAAGTGAATGAGAAAGTATATCTTAGTGTTTATCTTCATCATTAGTACATGATGGTTTTGTTGATATACTCACACTGACCTTTTTGGTTTTAGTAAATGGCTGGATCTAGCAGGTACCAATGTAACAGTGGATGTGAAGGAAACTGTGACAGTTTTTTGAGCAAGCAACTGAATGATATGGGAGCTGCAATGAGAACTCTTGTGATTATCCTCAACCAAATATCTGGAGTCATTATTTACCACCTAAACCTTGGTGATTTCCTTAAGGAATCATATATGTGAGAAACAAATCCCTATGGAACTACAGGTAATAATCATAAAGGTAAGTATGATCAATAACCTATTTGTCAAAAATGTGGAAGGAAACACCTAGGAAAATGTTTCAAAGGGATAGGAATATGCTATAGATGTAGAAATGAAGGTCATAAAGCAAGAACCTTCCATGGAAAAAAGGAAGCATCCAGTTGACTCGAGGAAAGAGAATGAAGTTCTTTCTGAGGGGTCAATTGAATCTTTTAAATGTGGTGTGAATGGTCATTATGCAAACACATGTCCTATGAAGAAGTTTCGTGAAGGGGATCACCAAGATCATACAAATGTTCGTTTACCAATACCTAATGTCATTCCGATTGATGATGAAGAAACTGAAAATGACCAATCAAAGGTTTGGATTATTTCATAACTATTTTATTCCTATTTTGGAATCATAGGATATGATTCATGATTTTGTTTGTAGGAATGAAGTATTTCAGAATAAGTTGGAAAGGAATGTTTAATGGATCATGAAGAATGTTGAATGAGTAAGATGTCAACATATATGGGCTTTAAGAGTTATGGTGAAATTATTAATAGTATTAAGTCTCTTATGATTATGGGGTTACATTAAGAGACTTTTTATAGTACGTGTAACCCTGATGTTTAATATATGAAAATTTTATTCAAGGAATAGTTATCTGTTATTTTGTGGACATAGTTATAAATAACCATTTGGGTTTATATGATTCTTACTTTTGAGGTGATTATGGGTTACTATATGTTATGATGGAAGTGAAATGCATGAGATAAAATTGAGGATAAATTATGTTATGGTTATTTTTGATGATTTTATAGTTTTGGAAAAAGAACAACACGCAGACCGTTGACAACCCGTCACATCGGACAAAGCTGTGGGAATCGAACCCACAACCAAAGTGAAACTGGTATTTATCGCCTTCCACTGGACTACGTGAATTCCCTGGTTAGTTTGAATGATTCTTTTTTAGTTAGATGATTTTATGAATTAAGAGTAAGTTTATTTTGGGTTATCTATGGATATTTAATAACCTATCATGGAGGATATGTGATTAGGATAATTACTTTTCATTACGAGACATTATGAGCAATTGATGTTGTTTGGAGATAAATGTTACGATTTAACTTGGAAGACTATGTGAATAAATCCTTCAAATATTTGGGTTTCAATCTTATTTTGGTTTACATTGAAGAATTTTATGGACAAATTGATTATCGAATGGTCCTCGTTGAACTTTGGGTTTTGTTGGACAAATTTTGGAGATTAGGAATTGATTTTCTTTTTATAATGGGTTATCCATTTCTAGATTATCTGATCTTGTACTAACCTTTTTGGTTTTAGTTTTGGTTAAAGTATAAAGAATGGGATGTATATTGTTCTCTTTTGTGGATTAGGTGATTCTATAGAAGTTGATTATAGTACTCTTAATGTGAACAAGTCTTCCTAAATACTCTTCTTTTGGAGAAAATATGAGTTTGTGTAAGGAATCTAATAAAAGTTGAACGTAAAAATGATAAGTGATTATGTTTCCTTATGAATAAATTCCTCAATAAAAATTAACTTAAAACAAAAATTTTGTCTATTAACGTTTCCTACTGGGGAATCTAATACCGTTTAACCCATCACATGTTTGTGATTTTCTAGTGGTTAACTTTCTCCTAAACAAGTTTTCTATCACTCTCCATCAGAACTTGACCCTTTGTTTTTTCCTTCATGTCCATATTTTCATACATGGAATCCTAGTATGGGTTAACGCGGGTGAAGTTTTTACTTTTCTTTCATTATTTTAAAGTGATTGTTTTACCGACTCTTGTTCAAATGTGGGACATTCAAGGATGTTTCCAAGCCCAATTTTAAAATTGTGAGGTTGCAATTCCAAAAAGGGGGAAGGATGTAACACCCCATGTAAATAAATTATATGACACCATTATATTTATCCATATTTGTGAATAAAATATTAATATTACTTTAAAGGGGATGCTATGCTCGATGGCGTACCCAATACGCAACAACGAGTTTCTTGGGAATCTTACGTGGCACTCTAATAACAAAATAATATTATTTTAAATGGTTGTTAATGCCTAGCTGTTGTAATGGAGAGAATGAACAGAACTAACTACAAAATGATTATATATGTCCAATATTTTTACTCTTTACAATAAATGTTAGAGGATTAAAAATACAAATGAATCCAGTTTTTATGCGTAAACATTCTAATATTCTTTAAAAGGTCGATTAACCGTCTTTTGATGGAGAACCCCTATTAAATCCACTTTTTGACAATTATATAAGCTCTATTTTTTCAAAATAAACATATTATTTTTGATTGGGACATTCAAATTTTCCTTGGGTTAATATTTGGTATTTTTATGACAATGTTTATTTTTCAATGAATAGTGAAAAATAATGCATTTTACATCTAAACTACTTTTTCATATAATTTAATTATATGGTTATATTATCTTTTTAATTTGTTTTAAAGTGTAATTAGAATATATTATTACCATTTAATTCAATTATGGTCATTGGGATTAATTTCACTTTGGAATTAGGCATAAATAAGTGCCAAACGTTTCATAAATATTGTTTCTAAAAAACCCGCTATTTGTTTTGATAACGGGTAGATTTTTTAAAATTAATTATTGCAATTTATGTGTTTGGTATTTGGTAAAATGAATTAAATATTTGGAATCATAAGGTCCAAACTATTTAATTAATACTCTTTTGTTTTTGGACGTTATGAATAGCAACGACGGTAATTATCTTTAATTATCTTGATTAATGAGTAATCGGGTAGTTTAAGATAATAAGATAATATCATAATAATAAAAAATGACCACAAAATGTGTCCTAAGGCTACTGGTTGTCTCATGGTCGACCATGGGATGCCTTTTTCCAAACATGGGGGCCCCATGGAATCACTTTTGTGAGAAAGTGACTTTTTATCTTTTTATTTTTAAAGAATGTTAAATGTAACAAAGAATGTATCACCTAAGTAAAATATTTTTTATTTTGTCTACATAAAATATCTTTTGTAAAATAAATATTCATTGGAAATCTAAAAATCTTTCCTACATCATAGTAGTTTTTTTATAATTTCTAGAGATTAAATAAATTAAATTATTTATGACATCATGATGATGCACCGATGACCTCATTATTTAACGATTTAAATAAAATGGATAGACAATGTAACATATAAGACCTAAACATGTAAAAAACCTATTGGATGGGATTATTTAGAACCCTTATCACATTATCCTCGAAACCCATCAATGTGGGTCCATTAAAATCCGAAATTCATTTTAAAATAAAGTTACATTTTATACCTTTCCAAGAGTGGCCCTCCTCTCCTCTTATAAAGGGCCCCCACCTCTACCTCCTTACCCACACTTCCAAAGCCTTTGGCTCGGCCAAACCCTGCCCATTCTGTCTCACCACATCACTCTCTAACTCCTTGAAGCCTCACTTTTGGAAGAATCCTTTCCAAGGAAGCCTTTGAGATCAAATCAAAGGAAGCTACCTGATTTTAAGGTAATGTCTTCGCTTGAGTCCTTTTGTTTTATTTTGCTTCTCCAACCCACTAAACTCTTTTTATTCATTTTTTTTGTAAATAATCCAGTATCTTCAATATACTAGGATGTTTTTATAATATGTATTCGAGATACACTTACACACACCTACATCTAATGGTTAAAGAACACATTGTTTCCGTGGATGGTGAATTTATGCCTCCCGAAACGATGATTGTTCAAAATTCCTCTAACACCTTCAAAGGTGGCCATTAACATGACACTATATTTATATATGATATCTAATATGTTTATGTTTTACTTAAGCTTCTGTATTTTTCATATTTGGCATACCTTTATTGTTTCCATTATGGGTAAACGTGATATCCTCATTTAAGGAAGTGCGGACTACCACCCCCTCAAAGTGATTTGATTCATTAATACCATATGTGTTACATATAAAGGATATATTTACTGATTTATATATGATACCATACTGGAATTAAAATACTATTATGTATAATTATGTTTTAATTCAATTAAATATGAAATAGAAATGGAAGTAGCGTTAATGCGTACGTACGACTTAACGTCTCCATGAACGGTGCATTTCATTTCTTAACTCTAAATGTTATGTAATATACTAAATGCATGACTATATTGGATATATATGATATATATTATATATATATCCTGAATACAATTCTGGATATAATGAACCTTTGACCACACGAACAACATGTAATTGTAAGAAGTCCACTTTTGACTTAAGAACAAAATATCGACAAAACAAACATTATTATCTTAAATGATTACATAATGTTTATGACATGGTAATAAGTGATATAAAAGGAATAAAGCACTTGAAAAAGTTTCCTAAGGAAGTAGAAATTAACTCAAGTTTATTATTCAGGAGATTAAAGAAAAACTATCGAGTCATGTCGAACTCGAGGTAAGGGATCATACTTCTCTTTTTCTTTTTAAGTACACTCATTTTTGTCATTCCTTTTAAAGCTCATCTTCCTTGTTATTGGGATTTTTTTTATATTACTCTTACTTTAATTGTTATTTTCATATTATGAGAGACCCTATTCTCTCTCATCAATCCATTTTGGATGTTTGGAGTGGCACTGTTAGGCTGCTGAATTTTCGAAAGAGATTTAACCTCTCTCTTTCTTTTTAAGTACTCTCCTTTATGTCACGTCTTTTATGCTCCTATTTGTTATGTTGGGTGATGTTCTTTTATATTCCTCTTTCTGTAAACATTATGTTAATATGATGAGAGTCCCTATTTGATCTCATCAATCCATTTTTGTTGCGCCGTAAGGCTGCCGAGTTTTGGTAAGGGATTTTTCATCTCACTCTTATTCTCATGAGATTTATGCTACATTTGTCACATTTTCCTTTATGTGGTGTATGTAATGCCCATTACTTTACTCATTGTGTATAAAACTTTCATTTATGAGAATTTACATCAATTTTTTATTGTTCTTCTTTCACAGGGTGCATGTCTCCATAGATACCCATGTCGGTAAGGGAACTTTTCACCCTCCTCTTTTTAAAAGACTTCTTTTGTTGGGTCTTTTAATTTACATATTGTTGTGTTGGGATATGTTCTCATATATCCTTATTGATGTAAATTTTATGTCCAAGTGATGAGATACCATTTTTATCTCTCATCAACTCATTTTCTAAATTATGAAGTGATGCCGTTAGGCTATCGAATTTTAACAAGGGAACTTCTTATCCCAATTTTGATTCTTTGGGATAAACTTGTACTCTTTTAATATGTCATTCTATGAATATGTATGAATAACATCTGATGGTTTTACACTTAATATCCTCTTATATTTGGTGTATTTGTTTGTCACACATAATTATGTAATTGATTTATCCTTAATCCAAGGATATCGTCTCTGTATGGGACTTGGTCTCAATCTCCTTTCATTGAGGCATATTTTATTTTATACACAACATTCATTTATACGGTGTACAAACCCATTTTACTTTGACTTTTATACAAAAGGAATCTTTTTCTACGATGCATTTTACTAAACGACAAAAAGTAATGTATTTTTACGTACGTGGTGGAAACGACCTTTTCTGCCGTCGCGAGTATTATTTGGTCTTTGGCTTCCTCAAAAAGCCGTAATGTTTTTTTAAATGAAATAAATACCATATACTATTTTATGTATTTTTGATATTTAAAATGGTTTTTATAATGGATTTGTTATGTCAATATATTTATCTGATATACTGTGAACGGAATGTGGAAATGCTTTCTTTCCATTATGTTTATTTTATGTCTTATGATTTAATAATGGTACTTGGACATTTAACGGGTGGTTACGTGATAAATCGTATGACGGGTGGTGCCGTGAATACCAGGATAGGTGGTTACATTATAACCTCCAATGCATTGGGTATGGAAGTCGGCCGTATGGCTATTCCATTAAGTATGTATGGATGTTGGTCGAATGTCTATTCCATTAAGTGATATGTGTGGAATTCGACCTTATGGTTATTCCACTTAAGTATGTTTATGTCCCAAGTTACCTTTATATGTAATGTGATCATTATATCGGTTTTATGGTAATCTTTTGCTTACATAAGGGTAAGTAATGAACTTTTAATCAGTGAAGAGTTTTTACTACTTCGAAAAGGTGAAAAGTATTACTTTGATAAAGTATACATAG
This sequence comes from Viscum album, assembly GCA_963277665.1. NCBI lineage: Eukaryota > Viridiplantae > Streptophyta > Magnoliopsida > Santalales > Viscaceae > Viscum > Viscum album. Next base: position 1,898,941,089 of record OY728133.1, on the reverse strand, counting down.
TCTACTTGTTGTTTTGAAAAACTAATAGTTTTCATTCTTTGTGTATCCTTTACTGAGCTTTTTATGCTCATCCGAAGTTTTTGAAATGCTTTTCATAGGACATAACAAGGAATAGGGTCAATGATGGGATCAAGGGAAAGTCATGCTACCTAAAACATGGAACTTGACATGTTTCTTTTTAAGAGTTTTTATTTTATGGAATCTTAGTAGAAGTTTCTACTTTGTAATCTTTTGAGATATAATAGTTATATCCTAATACTCTAAAACTCTAAACCAGAAAATATCCACAATGTGAATTATTCATTTAATTCAATATTAAGTAAGGTTTTAGGCTAGGGCCTTATAGGGTTAATGGTGTTTCAGTGGATATTTTTGATTGGGTGGTTGATCCGTTATATGGTTTTGAGTCAGTCTTTCATTTCACCCACTTACCATTGTCTGTCTGTAATAAAATTCATCGATTCAGACCATTTTTCATTTATTATTAAAGGATTATCTTGAAAAGTAAATTGGAAATTAATACCACCTATTTGAAATTTTTTACAAGATTTTATGGTCATGCAATGAATGTTACAATAACCTTTTTGATCATATGAATATTGTTCTCATCACTTGGAATGGGTAGCTCAATGCTCAGCTCATGGGATACAGAAATAGACACTCACACATGACCTATTGTAATTAGTAAATTGTGTAGCAAGTCATTTTGGATATTTAACATTGTATCCCTCCAAACTGGGCAATGGGTGGGTTTAGATAGATTTAAATCATTGTCATTATAACCCTGTAGAATATCTGTACCGGAAATACATCAATGTATACATGAATCAAAATTCATAGAAAAATGTATTAGAAATTTTTTTTCCTTTGATAAGACATCTCATTGAGGGGAATGGATCATCTCAAAGGTACTGGGGGTGGGGAGGGAATTAGACATGGTGTATATTCTTGAGTTTGTTCTCTTTTCATCCCCTATAAAAGTTTCCACCATCTCCCTCTACCATTATAATTTTTCTTCAAGGGTAGCTTGTCTTTCTCTCATCTGTTTCATTTATTCACTTTTATCATCCTATTATTTTTTCCCAATATATGATTGGGTGTCACCCTAAAACCTTATCCTTTGATGTGAACATACTATTCTATCTGCTTCAAGGACATTTATCATATGTGTTCATCTGGTACATGTTTTTTTTTGATTCCTGTGACTATGTCAGATTGAAAATATAGGAAAAAATGATCATTGTTATGTAATAGTGATTTAATAAAAAAAATTATTATTATGAAATACATGCATATGTTGACGGTATTTTTATTTTTTTCAACTATCAGTATCCCATATTTATTTACATGTTCCTCCTTCAATATCACATGTTGTGGGATAGAAGTGTCTTTGTATTTGGAGTCATTATTCTTTATATAAATAGGGAAAAATAATTATGTTGTTATATCATGTCACATAATATTATTACGATAGATTTAAAATACTTACCAATATTTTTAAAAGTGAATCATACCCCATCCTTACTTTATTGTTGCACTCAAATTTACCCAAGTTTAGGGTGAAATCGGTTTCTTGTATTACAACATGGGTTATTGATCCTCAACGACCTCAGATGAAACTAAAGATACACACATTCTAAGAAGGTGATTCGATGGTGGTATTGTATATGAAATGGAATACTTGGGTTTGAATTTAGTAGATTATAAATTAGTTTGATATACTTATATGAATTCAATTAAAAAAGAACAATTTAATCATTGGTTATAACCTGGGGTGGATTGGATGAATTTCTTTTTAATTTATTTCAATATCATTAATTTTACCATTTCCTTCAATAAAATATAAACATCCAAAATCACTCATAGATTTTGAGTTTTAACTATCCCAAGTATAATCACCTATAAACATGGAGGATCATATTTATGAGCACTCCAAGTTAAAGGATCGTTTTAGCACTTAGGATGTGTATCCTTAAAATCAGCGGGTTCAATGGAAAAGGTACCTCGTTGAATGAATATATCAAAAATATAATTGTTTATGAATTATTAGAATGGGAAATATAATCCAATACATAACCATGATACTCAATTGGATCAACCCATTAGAGTGTTATCCCTCTATTGATTATATTCTATCAATGTAATTTGGTAGTAGACTCCGGAGGGTAGAATTGGAGATGAAAAATAAATAATTAGCAATCACTCCCCCATTATGTGAAGAGATTCACAAAAATTTTATTATAATTACCCCACTCCCTAAGGCAACAGTATCAATTTAAGATGTAAAAATAAATAAGAATTTATAAATAAGAATATGATCTTTTCTTAATTAAATGATGGTGAATGAAAAACATACATGGGAGAAATTGACAATGCGATTACAAAATGAAAGAATGATAATACAAATGAATGAAATAACTATCATTATCCTATCAGTTTCACCACCAACTCCTTATATAGGAATATTAAGAGCCTCAGTTTCTCCTCCCAACAATCAATTTCATCCCCATTACTTTGGAGAGTCAGAACATGAAGATAAAAAAAGGGAATTTGGACATTTCAAACATGATAAAAAAATTTTCCAGATTCATCCCCCTTTTTATGTGTAAATTATTAACTGAATATGGAGGAATGAGAAATGGTCCTAGAAGAAAACTTCTTTTTTCTGGGGTTATATAAATTCTATTAAAATTTCAGGAAAATTGGATCATCCATTTGGATGTTAGGGTTGAAATAGTGAGATGACATTATGGGTGTTCAAATATGGATATTATTTCAATATTCATCTTTGACTGCCTGGATATTCATGAAAAATTAAGAATTACCTCCTGAAACATTTTAATGAAATTATCCCCATAAATTTTTATTTATAAAATTAAAATTTCATCTTCATTGAGAATTAATTTGGGCCCCACTTTTGTTTGATGGGCCTTAGTCCCATTATGGTTAGTCAAGAAAAGTCATGAATTCATGCCCAAAAATATCCATATTCCCTCAGGATTCTTCCATAAATCCTCAATGATAAATTGATTCAAACCAAGTGGTCAATATTATCCCAAAATATTGAAATCATAAAATTAATATAATGTTCTCCACAAACAGATTATTGATTCATCCCATATTTTCATTTTAGACATGAATTGCAATTAATATGAGAAATGAAGTTTAGTTTTAATAATGAACTAATAATGATGCTTATGGACATTAGAAAACATGAATATTAAGATATAATAAATTAATATTAGCCTCTTTTAGTGGATAATCACACCCCAAACTTGATTTTTTCTAGTCCCAAGAAAAAATTATCTGTAAAATATGAAATTGAATTCCGTTTTTCAAAAAAAATTCGACATACATTTCTCACCAAAATACATCATTAAATAAAATCATGAAACCAATCAAAATCATTTCATACAATCTAGGATCACAAGCATATCCCTATCCAGTGATCATTCCATTGTTCAAATTCTTTTCCACATTTCATTTAGTTTCAATTGAGCAAGATGATATGTTGTTTATTTCAAAAGATATGGGGACCATTTCCGTATTCAATTGGGAAAATGTAAGCTCTATGTGGGAATAACATTAATCCTTAAGATAAGTATCCTTTATTTGTTGTTGTTTTGTTTATTTAACCAAAATAGATATTAAAAAAATAATTTTGAGAATGTTAACTATACAGTAATGATACCCAAGTGTTGAAATCCTCACATATTGTTAGTTCCATGCTCTAAAAAAGTGATATAAATCCTAACTCTAAGCAAGAATATTATGGAGTCACAATCCCCAAGTGTCTGACACCACAGATTTGGGAAACATTTTTTCTCTATGTGGTAATTTATATATATATATATATATTGATACTTAAATTAAACGAAAAGTGATCCCAAATCCCATGTTTTGTTGAAAGGAACCAATGAACTCAATGTTACACCTAAAATTCCAATAGATGTGCGTTGTGGCATTTTAATTAAGAGGATGAAAATTTTAATGTTGAAAAATCACATCAGACAACCTCACATTCCAAAAACCTTGACCATAAACAAAAAAATTCGTTCAAATTATAATCAAGGTATTATAAATCATTTGGAATTCAGTTTTCAATATTCTCAATCAATATTAACACATGAAAGTACAATGAATTTATTATCTCTCTCTATTTTTAATCTCGTATTTACACTCCCCCAAAATAGAATGAAACTGTCCCTTATTTTTGAAATAGAATAGAAGAGAGAGTTCAAAATTGGAAAGTAAGAGGGGAAGACATTGATTTGAAATAAATTCATCGAAAAATATAACCTGGTTTAATGTTGATTTCCATGAAAAAGTAGTTGATCACATTGGCTTAATGTCTAAAGTGGACTCAAAATGGATGGTTGAAGTATGTATGAATTTTGGAAGGCATGTGTTTATTTGAAGATAAAAAAATGTTTCTACTTATAATTATCACACACAAGAATAAGTAGGTCACATTGTAAATCCCAAGGGGTTTCCTTAAACACAAAACAACAAAAAAATGAAAAGGAAAAAAAGTTAGCTATTTATTTTGAAATTCAAATCTCTGAGTCAATGGACAGGTAAGATCTGGGTTGCCTTCTGGAAAGTGCATTATTTAATTTCATTATCTCATCATGGACACTAAATAAAATAATTTGCTTCTATTTCAAAGGTTTCCTCAGTAAGATCATCCTCTGATTCTTGTTTATCGAATTTTTAAAAGAATGGTTTTTAACCTATGACCATTGACTTTGAATATCTGACCACTAGCTAGGGTCCTGAATCTCTACTACTCCATTGGGTACATATTATGCACTATGTAAGGCTATGACCGTCTTGACCTTAACTTTCATAGGTTTATATAATGTTTGGAACTATATAAGAGAACAAATTTTCCTGCTTCAATATGTTTTCATTTTAGATTTCTTGATTGGTAGGATTGAAATATAGAAATAGTGATTCTTAAATTTTCATAAGCTTCCATCATAACTTCCTCAAGTTCATTATTATCTAATTTACTCTTTGTTTCAGCGAAATAAATGTAAATGTTTTTTTATTTCCCAAAAGGCCTTATATTCAATTTAAACAGGAAAATTGAAATATTTTCTATATAAAAACATATATGGTGACATGCCTGTGATTGTTATGAACACAATATGATATGCCTAATTGAAATCCAAGAGTTTCTCAGACCAATATATTATTAAGGGATTGACAATATTTTTTCTAGAATTTTCTTAATTTCCCTATTTTCTAACACATCAAGACGATTGATTTTAGGATGTTAGGAAGTATAAACTTTGTGAGAAATACCATAATTATATATGAGTAATGAAAAGTGATGGATCAAAAATGGATTATATGATCACTATTGATAGCCCTAGGAATAACAAATTTAGATATGATATGTTCTTTCTGGAATGAGATCACAAGTTTGTGGGCATTTGACATTTTTGGAATGGCTTCAACCCATTTAGAGACATAATCAATATTTAAGAGGGTATAGAGATATCTTTTTTAGGTTGGGAAGGGTCCCATAAAATAAATTCCCCAGTAGTCAAATATTTCAAAAAAAAGAATGGGTGTGAGGGTAATTTTATTTATTTTAGATATGGATCACAATTTCTATCATCAAGAAAAACATTATCATTATTTTTATGAATCCTTAGTGAGGTTATGAAAAAATAAACCACTTTGGTGGAACATTTCAGTTGTTTTCTTTATTGAAAGTGCCTACCACATGCCTCTTCATGACAAAATTTTAATATGGAATCTTCTTCAGACTCAGGAACGTATCTCATAATGACTTGATCTGGACAAAACCTAAAGAGATATAAATCATCAAACACATAGTGATTGACATCAGAAAGAAATTTCCTCTTATCTTGAGTCCTAATGAATTTTGGAATTTCACCCATAGACAAATGGTTTTCTATGTTATAATACCATGAGAAATATCTCACAGAATAGAGGTTATCATCAGGAAAAGAATCAAATAGGGAAAGGTGATTTGGGTCATCCTTGAAAACAATCCTATTGAGGTGATTGGCTACAAAATTTTCAACACCCAGTTTATCTATAATGGTTAAATCAAACTCTTTAAGAATAAGGAATCACCTAATCAATCTAGACATGGTATCTTGTTTGTCTATAATGGTTAAATCAAACTCTTTATATGAGGAATAATATTTCATTCTGGAGCACATGTATATTCACATTGGAAGATCATCATTTTGGACATTAAATATAAGAAATTATAGACAAAGTGAATTGAAAACCAACCCACATAAATGAATATATTAACCATGATCCAAGACAAATTTAGATAATGTTTTAATTATAGATATAGGAAATTCATTTTATCATTTCATTAAACTATGTACAAAATAATTAAATGGATTTAAGAGAGTTACAACTTTCACAAGTTGGAGATGAAATTCTAGTCCATATTCTGTTACCCAAAATGGTATCACCATTTAAATCATAAATATGAAACAAAAATATAAAGTGGTCCGAAATTTCATGTGATGTTAGAGAAAACATATGAATTAATTTTCATATTCATTTCCCAAAAAAATTCATCCATATAGAAGTAGTTTTGGAACATATTTTGGGGGTAAGTCTTCTAGACCCTATTTCAGATCAAGGGTGGAAAATTCCACATTCCATAAACTTTATACCACCTCAGTCTTTTTATTATATAGTGATAATACTTGTAATATTTGTTTATTAAACCAATAAAATTTAAATTCTTATTTAAGGCAGTGTTTTTGATGGATTAGTGAGAAATTTTTGTGTGATTTCTATTGTAATGTTATGCTAGAGTTCTATCTTTACATGATTATTTCTCTCATTTAAGTTGTTCAAATTACCATATTTTATTAATAAATTTTTTTATTATTCACATTTAGTATTTTTATTTTTTACACATTTATACCATTTTATTAGGGTGTGAATTAATTCACACCGTCATTAATGATTTCTTCACTCAATAGTAGAGTGTTTATTATTTTATTATTTTATCTTATTTAATTAAACCCTTATGAATCAAATCCCATCTTATATTGATAATGTTTCATCAATGGATTGATAAAAAGCTTATGGTTTGATCCAAGTTTGTTTCAAGGGGCTATATTTTATGTTATTTTTGTTCTTTAATCCTATTAATAGTTATTTTACTTGACATTTCTAATCACTGATTTATTTTCTTATCTATCTTTTATGAATTTAATAACTAAATATTATGAGTCCTAGTACAAACCTATGCCTTTGAGTAATCATGAATGTCATACTATTTGTTCTTAATTTATTATCAATGTAATTATGATGATATGAAATCAAAAAATTATTTAGGGGTCTTATCTCATTGATTGGATAATTATGGAATTAGTGAAACTAAAATTATATGAATATAATTTCATCCGATCCACCCCTTGTGATTATATACACATGGTTATAATTTTTATGTAGGTGGGTGAATGATAAGGATAACTAAAGGATGTTCAATGGTAAGTAATACTTACATTGAGTATTCTGAAGAAAAGTTTTCATAGTTTCCTTGGAATTTCAAACTAGTGGTGTGTCTTGAAACCGATATAAGTGAGCTCCATTTATATGTGAACAAGAGGGACAAATATTTGGAACATTATGTAATGTAAGGGGTAATATTATAATTTAATGAGAGTTATTTGAGTCAGTTGGGAAAAGTTTTGGTGAAATATGTTTGTACTTATTTATAAAAAAATTTATTCTAGAATTTAAATGTGTAAAAATGATTTAGTAAAATTTGAGCCACATTATATTAACCATTTTAAAACATATTAATATTGATTAAATACTGATCATTGTAATTATTTTGTCAAAAAAATATAAGATAGAAATTATTTTCAAATTTCAACATGTTTAATCATAATTTGGTCTTCATTTAACCTAATAAAATTTCTGAATATGTAAAAATTAAATTTCAAATTAAAACATATAATGTGTTTAACAATGGTTTTTGAAAAAAATGTGGTTATTTTCATTATGTGTTCTTTAACATATTTAACATTGGTTACCCATTAAATAAGTATTAATTTTTTATATATATTTTAAAAAATCATTTTAGAGACTTAATTTAATATATATTCATTTAATTTAAAAATACACAATATTATGAAAATTATCATTATTTGAAAAATAATTGTTTAAAGATTGTAACTAATATTTACCTTGGTTACTAAATTTCATGCACAATAATTAAAATGATCCCATTAATTAATTTTATCATGTTAATTAAAAATATTAAAATAATTTTATAAAATTCATTTATAATAGTGATAAAAATCAATTTTAATATAATCATGTCTAACACATAATTTTTTTAAGAAATAAATATCATCTAATTAGAAAATAAATTTATTTATAGACTAATAATAAATATTGGGTAACTTTTAACTAATTTTATTATATATATTTTTAATACATCCCATTTAAACAATTATTTAACCATTATATAAAAAAATTCAAAGAAGATTAAAAATAAATTCTTTCAGAAAATAAATTTTTATATATTAAATGATATTCATTATGATTTAGAGATAATTATTTAATTTTATAAATTAATTAGTATTACAAAAATGAATTTTATTTTTATTTATTTATATATTTCATAATTTAGATACCTATATATTTACTTACCAATTTAACAACTATATTTTAATGGTTATATTGCATTCTAATATTCATTTTGGTTCAATGTTGTATGTGAACCAACCTTTTTTACACATTAGGATTTAATTTAAAATATATATTTTAAAATCAGAAGGGGTTACATTCTCCCCCTGAAATAAAATTCAAACTCGCAATTTTATTTATCACTTACTAATTAAATTAATTAAATATATCTAAATGAAAGTAATAACTCGACATATACTTTTCATATGAGGTGTCTACCTTAGAATCATAGATAGAATTAGGAAACCCGTCTTTTCCCTTCACCATGTTAACCAATTAATTGACTTTTCCTATAAAAATTATCTTTTTATTTCCACTATTTCTATATTTTAAATATCCCTACGTTCATTTAGGAAATTTACCTTGGTGTTTCTATCGACATTTCTAACATGTGGGAAATATAAAATTATTTCCTTCATCATCATGATCACCCTAACTTCCCTTAGACTCAATAGTTATATTCTTTGGATTGGATTTGAAATAAACTATATTATAATTTTTAAAAATTATTACTAATAGCTAGTTTAAAATAATCATTGGATTTATCACTTCAGTTATTATCTATATAGGTTACTTTTAGAGATAATTCCCTCATTTTCCATACCACCCATCATTAATGAAATTTCTTTTAGATTGATCCATTATTAAAAAAAGTATTTAATATGATTGATGTCAAATTAAAAACATAATAAAATTATTTTAAGATAATAAATTCATCATCAAATTTCATACTCTTAAAAATTATCTACTTTCAGTTTAACCCAAATTGAACATTGTTCAATACTGGTTTCTTTAGGTTGGGTTCCCTCGTATTTTTTTACCTAAATCCTTAATATAATAAATCCTTCATAATGTATTATTATGATAATGATATTAATAAAAGAATATACCTTAGGATTTTCATTCTTTATATATAGTATTAGGCCCACTTATTATAAATGTGAGTGAATATTGAGTTTATACACAACCAACCCTTTAGGGTGTCTACACCTAGGTTCATTTGTGCCGCAAATGCATCATATTTCTAGTATCTAGGAATAGATGTTATTTATTGGAGAACCATGAAATATCAAATTTACTACAACATTAGGATGTTATCTTATGCATAGAATTATCACATGGAGTTGTCTATATGTTTTTCAATAAAATATTATTATATTAATCCCTAAAATATTCAATATTGCATCAACTAACCTACCACTACAACAAAACCGGCCTTTAGTTTCTTAGTTATTTATCAGTTCTAGAAGAAAACACTAATGAATAGAATATTTATCTATGCGAAAGAAAAAACTAATAAATTTAACCTTTTATCAGTTCTTATATTTTAGCACTAATAAAGAAAACCTGTATCACTACTTTAATTTGAGCACTTACAAGGGGTGTCCTTTATCAGCACTTTATTTTTAGCGCTGATAAAGTGTATACTATATCAATGGTTTGTTTGTCGCACTGAAAAAGGGTACATTTTATCAGCGCTTTATGTTTAGCGTTGATAATTATTTCTTTCATTAACATATTTTTAGCTCTAAAAAATTGAAATACTTAAATAAATAAAAAATAAAAAATTTGGTTCTTAAAAAAACAATAAATGTTTTTATTAATTAGATAATTATTTATAAAAACTAATTGATTGATTATACATTATTAAATATTAATCATTTTATTAATTAGATAATTATGATAATTAATGATATTAAATTGTATATATTAAATTCATAGATATATATTAATGTATATAAATATGATTAGATATTACAAAAATATTTATGTACATTACATTAAATTGTCATATATTTATTGAATAATGGTATATATTTAAAAATTTACATGAATTCAAAATATTAACAATTTTCATAGTACTCGACATACATATAATTTAATGTCGTTTGATTTTTTAATATAATATAGATCAAATGTGTGTTACATTGATTTCACGTATATGTTTAATTAATGAATTTTACATACAATATGGACATACACAATACTTATCCATTTTTTCAATGTTGTTAGTGTACCTATATATTATTAATTTATTCTATTTCACTCATTTTGTACATATATGCATGAAATTAAAATTAGATATTCATTAATATTGTTATAAATATAAATTTAAAAATATATTTATAAATAAATATATTTATAAATATACATTCACTATATTTATACAAATACACAAATATATTTATAAATAAAAAATTATTTATAAAATTATTTATATAATTATGAATAAATCAATTTGTATATTTAAATAATTATTTAATATATAATAAATTTACATTAATAATTAATATATTTACTATATGTATATTTATATATATTTAATAAAAATTTATATACGTATAATTATATAAATATAAATAATGATATAAATAATATTTTTTTACAAAATATTTATATAATTAGAAATAAATAATTATAAAACTATAATTAATATATTTAAAAAGGAATATATATACTATATTAATATATATTTATATTTATTAATTATTTATAAATATTTATAGTTTATTATTTATAATTATACTTCAAAAACCTTTAAAATCGCTTCAGTAATAAGCACTGATAAGAGAATCTTTATCACTGCTAAACAAAGTGCTGAAAAATTATCATTTATCCGCAATATATGTTTAATGCTGAAAAATTGGGTTTACCAGTGATAAATAAGTTAGGATAAAAGGTATCCTTATTAGCACCTGTTAGTAAGTGCTGATAAAAGTGTCTTGATCAATTTTAAAAACCATAACCATTTGTGAATTCATGATGATATAGATGCTTTACATGGAAGCCATACACTATCAGAGCTCCTCCTTGGTGAATCGATGGTCGAATCACACCCCTCAATTGCCTTTGAACATCTCATCTGACATTTTAAGAGGTGATTTGATTTTCTTCAACTTAGTAAGGTAGGCCTTCTGATTTTCATTGTGTATTTTATGTTTCATTTTTTATTTCTTCTACTACAACTTGTTTATGATCTATTGTTTATGATTTGTTTGTGGTCCATTGTTTTGGAAATTATTTGTCATCTGTTGATTTTATTGACTAAGGAAGTATGATTTGTTGTTTTATATCTGAAGCCAAACCTTGGATTTATTCACTTTTGTTTTACTTCTATGTTTAATATGTTCATAATAAAAAACATTTTACTCAATTGGTTATATGTATCATAGGATCTAGTTCATTTGATAATTTACTATGTTCCTTATTTTTCTTATGGATTAGATTTAAAGGGGACATCCACAGTTAATCACATGAGTTTTTATCACATTATGCCTTTACGTTTTGAATCATTATGGTGCCTTTAGTTCATGTTATGTTTGAATATTAGGTTATTTCAATTAGATATTTCTTATAGACAATAAGTGAGTGATTTTTTAGACTGGAGTGACATGTATGTGTTTATATATATCTATTGCGTCATTTATTTCTGTAGATTTTTTTTTCTAACAGGTGTGCCTATATCAGGGAATGAAGATTTTGGGTCTGCATGTCCATGGACCCCAAGGATCATGGTAGAATTTTTTTCGACCTATGGTAAAAACTATTTTTATTGGGAGGGGGTACCGCCTCCTAAATATTTTTTCGTACACCAATGTTTTAAACCATCCTTTAGTGACATTGAGGTGTGTTAGAGGTCTAAGATGATCTAACCTAGCGTGGTTTGGGTAATTTATTCAGGGGTCATTACAGTATCCATATTTCATTTCACACCTATAATGTTTACTGATAATATAATTTATTATCTTCCTTTATGTCCCTATATTTTTTGAAATTCCAACAGCGCTTATTATTTGATTGAGAATATGTAGGCGTTCATATGTTCTAGTAAAAATGATCCATATTACCCTTTATTAGAATTTTATATAACATTAACTTTTCATAATGAATATCTTATTGGTATTTATATATATATATATATATTATATAAAATTAATCTTTTAAAAACCAAATAGGATGAATATAATCTGAAAATAGATTCAAGATAATTGTTTTGAAAATGAATATAAAGATGGAGTTAAAGATTTTATTAAGTTTGTAATAGAGCATCTAGATGACCCTTCTAAAATCCTCTATGCATGATTACTTTGTTTTTATTCATGAAATATTAGTTTGTAAGAGTTGGAAGAACATTTGATTTTTCAAGTAATAGATCAATGATATAAATGTTCGACTAAACATGGGAAAAAATTAAATGTCTACATCATCAGTATGATACAATTGTTTATGAATAATTGGATATGAATACCTTTTTAAAAGATGATAGAGACCTTATGGAAGATATGAAAATGTAAATTTAAGATGACCTTCGGGATTTTCAAAAAATTGTTTGAGGTGTGAAATATATGTTCCATGAAACAATTGTCTATTGGTTTTACTAAATACACAACATTCTAAGTTGTATTGAATTTATATTATTTGAATGATAGCAATATATGGAGTGACACCAGCTTGAAATAGCTACTTGTTATTCTAAAAGATATGCTACCAGAAGAAAATGAACTACCATGCTGAAAATATGATTCTAAATAAATGTTATGTTCAATGGGAAATATATCTAAAAATACATGCTTGTCCAAATGATTTAATAAAGTTTCTCAAGGAACATGAATCACTCATCAAATTCCCTAAGTGTGGTGCAAATCGATGTAATAAAAATGAATCAATTCCATCAAAATATGTAAAGAAATTTCCTATCATTCCACAAATTAGATAACTATATGGATTTTAAGAAACTATAATAAAATTAACATGGAATGCATATACAATAATTAAATATTGTAACTTACATCGTCCAACATATTATCCTCAGTGGATGAAAATTGATTATGAGTTTTCTGAATCTGAAGATGAGTCGAGAAATTTTCATCTTGAGTTATCTAAAGATGGAATAAATCTATTTGGTGTAGAGGGTAATACATATAGTACATGGCCCATCATGTTGGTAAATTTTAACTTTCCTCCAAGTTTATGCGTGAGCACAATTACATTATATTGTCTCGGCTTATATATGTACCAAAGCAACCAGGTAATGATATTAATATTTAAATGGCTCTATTTGTCAAACATCATAACATTATATGGGATACATGCTTTACAATGTATGATTCTCATGTTAGTGAATAATTCACATTGAGTTCCATGTTGTATGGAATGATAAATGTCTTCCCCACTTAGGTAAATTTTACAGGATATATCCTTAAAGGCATGTTGGGGTGTCCCATTAGTGAAATACACACATACTCAGTTTAGTTGAAACATTCCTATATGAATTTTTTTAGGAAATCAATTTTTTTACCTCAATGATATAAATTCCATTCCTAGATGATAGAATTTTATGGGAATATCAAAAAAGGTATAACACCATCTCCAGTAATGGGTGATCAAATGTAAAAAAATTATTAAATATTGAAACTGTTTTCGGTAAACCATTTTCAAAAAACATTACAAAATCACATTGAAATATGTGATAAATTTTCACTTAATTACTATATTAGAATTATTTTTATGTTATATATTTTATTTATTTCATGCATATAGAATAAAATGTATTCTATTGTGTTATTTACATGTTACTAAATGATTTGAAAAAATGATATATTGAATCAAGGCTAGGTTTGACTTGATTGAAATGTGTCTAAGGGAAGAGTTGGTATCAGTGAAGGCTAAAAGGTGGAATTTTATTCCTTGGTAGCTTACACTCTATCTAGATAAAAGAAATTTGAATTTTTCCTTTTCCTTACATGTGTTAATTTTATATAGTTGTATTCATCAAATATCAAGTACTTTTTGTCAATTAATAATTTGTAGTTACAAGTACTAAATCACGTGACTTCCATGTTTTGATAAAAGATTTAATTCCTTTTTATTTCCATTAAATTCTACCTATTATGTATGATATACATTTACCAGAACCTACTTTTTTTTGAAATCCATATGTAGTAATGTTATATACCTGATATAGTTTCCCATCATGAATAAGAAAATTTCAATCGTATTATGTGAATTGGAAATGTTCCTCCCACTATCATTCACTTATATAATGGTCCAATTTATGGTTAACTTTTTTAGAGAGGTTCAATTATGTGGTCATGTCCATTAAAGATGGATGTACACCATTGAATGGTATATGAGGAAATTGAAATTTTTTGTTAAGAATTTATGTCGACCAAAAGGTTTTAGTGTAGAAATATTTATTTATGATGAGGATATTGAATTATATAATGATTACCTATCAGATGTTGAATTCTTTAGTCTCCCAAGGCCTTGTTACATTTAATTACTTATGGGCGAAGGTATTTTTTGAATACGTTTTGTCACCATTACCATGATAGAGCAGGAGGAAAACATATTTATATATTACATAATATTAAAGATGTTTATCCATACATTGAAGTCCACAAATATATTATTAAGTATTTGAATCCCTCAAGAGATAGAAGATGGATATCAAATAAACATAGTAAATAGTTTATAGGATGGTTCAGATATTAAATTTATAAGAAGTTATCAGAAAATACAAATTCAATTGATGAAGAACTTCAATCTCTAGCTAGAGGACTAAATTCAAATCATATATATTAAATAGTTTGGAAATAAATGATTATACTTGATACTCAAAAAAACATGATGAATATATTATGATTCCAAATAGTGATTTTATGCTTGTTACTGAAGAAATGCACATACCTGGTTCAAAGGATAGAAATCCAATTCATAAAAATATGTCTAATTTTTGAATTATAGAACAGATATACTAGTTGGATTATACAACATTTCAAGTGCAGATTTTCCATTTCTAATGGGTTGACAATATCAATGGAGTGAAATTTGATGAAATGGGATTTGTGAAGGCGAATTTAAATGTAGAAGGGGGAAATGATGAGCTATTTATAATGGAATCACAAGCAGTTCAAGTATGTTATGTCTGTGATCTAACAAAAATAATTGATCTATTGTTATACTGGTGAATTAAAAAATTATTTAGTGATCAGAAAATTCAATAAAGGATGTGCCTTTTATTGGGAAATCAAAATCAATTCATGTCGGTACCACTATAGACAATGAATACAACATTATAGGGGACCAAAAAGAAGGGATTTGGATTCTTCAAAGAGGAATGAAATCCATTAAAACATTTAAAAAAACAGTGTCCAATGAGAAAGTAATATTTTTTAATATATTATGTTTTTCATAATAATATTATATGTTCTCTACTTTGTTAACATAATATAAATTAAAATTTTGACTACTCATACAGACAATGTCTTCTCCACATTATGATGTTACCAATCCCTCATAATAACAAACTATAATGAATGAGACCCTTTGGAAAGATTCAAAGGTAATGTTACAATATAATTTCTATATTTTTCTGAAAAATTATATAATGAATTATTAATTTAATTTTAACTATTCCTTGTTGAGATTTTTTATTTTAGAATATTTATGTCCATGTGTGATGCCTTTTCAGGAATAGAAATGAAATTTCCTATACTCAATCAAAGAGGTAATATTTATATTTTCATTGTAAAATTATTGTCATTATAATTAATGTATTTTTTTACATTTATGATTATTATTTTTCTTTTAAGTATTACACAAGTAATAATTGTTTTCTTATATAGGTGGATTATTTTGTTTGTGTTCAGGGTTCTCTATCTAATTTTCATGATATGCCTCTCTTGAAACATTTTCTCCCATATAGTGGTGCATTTATCACTTTCTTTCATGTTACCTCCACTTCCATTGAATTAAGAGAAATGACGCTACCTCTGCTCAATTATAGAGGTAATCTTGATGTTTTTACAGTAAAATAATTTTCCATTAAGTTAATGTATTTTGTATATATATGTTTAATTTAGTTATTTTTTTTATTACTCACTTAATTGTTTTCTTCTATAGGTGCATTATTTTGTTGTAGTTGGGGGTTCTCTATCCAACATTCATGCTCATTCTCCCTTAAATTATTTTCACCCCTATAGTGGAACACTTGTTACTTTATTTCAAGTTACCTAAAATTCCATTTTAGGTAGATATATGAAGCTGCAAATACTCAATTATAGAGTTAATATTGATGTTTTAAAAATAAAATAATTTTCCATGGAATTTATGTATTGTTTCATATGTATATTTAATTTATTTCATTTTAATAATAATCTGATAAGAATTGTTTTGTTTGGAATGTTTTTTTCTATTTGTGGGTGCTCTGTTTGAATTTCATTCTCCTTCCCTCTTCAAACATTTTTACCCCAATAGTGGGGAATTTATCACTTTCATTTAGGTTACCTACACTCATTTTTAGGAAAGGAAATGATTCTGAATATGCTCAATTACAACATTAATATTTATATCATCACAATAAAATAATTGTATATAGAATTAATGTAATTTTTTGGTATATATTTTCAATTTATTCATTTTTAATATTACTCACATAATATTAATTCATTGTACAGGTGGATTCATTTTTTTCTTTTTGAGTGCACTGTCCATATATGATCCCTTTCTTCACCAAAACTACCACAAACTTCTTATCTGATAAAACCATTCACTCTTATAGTGTTGAAAATTATCAATTAATATCAAGTTATCTCCAATACTATAGTACAGAGGTAATATTGAAATTTTACAATAAAATAATTTTCCATAGAATTAATTTATTATTTCATATTTATGATTAATTTATGTATATTATGTATTACTCATAATAATGTTTTTCTTATACAGGTGGATTATGTTTTACTAAGTAGGTTATTTTTTCGAAACTACTCAGGAAATGTTGGCAGTTAGACCGAGAAAGTCTATGGAAATCATGTTAAAATTGAAATTTAGTATTGTTTTTGAATGTATATAATAATTTATATTTATGTAATTATATAAAATAATTTTTGAAATGTCTATAATAGTGTTTGTTTATATTTTGGTTGTAAAATTCCTTTCAGTTAAATTATGTATTGGGACTTGTTTTTGTTGATATATTGTATGTTCTTGTGCTATAGTGTGAAGTTATAGAACAATACAGTGGTTCTATAGTGTGCTATAATAGCATACTGTATTATGGCCCTTTATCAGTGCATTTAAAAGCACTAATAAATAGGATCATTATCGACACTTTTAAAATCACTGATAAAAACCACATTTAATATCACTAATAAAATCACTAATAAAATTTATTTATAAATGATTTTATAATCACTGATAAAGGTTTCCTTTAGTGATAGTAAATTAAAGCATTGAAAAAGGTCCTATTTATCTGTAATTTTTTAATTGCTGAAAAATGACCCCTTTTAGTGCTTTTTTCAATGCTGATAATAGGAATGGGCTATTAATGTCACTCACATTTTCAGTGCTTTTCTATCACTAATAAAGGCTATTTTAAATGCTGTTAAATTCTATTTTTTAGTAGTGTAAAGGCTTATCAATACATATGTAATTAGGATCAAACATAACTTATCAACCCTTAAATTATCCCAAATAATATCATCACCTCTAAAGATTTCTAAACCCTACTCTAATACCAAATATGATGCAATAAGGATATGACCATCTCAATTATGTGAATTAATAAAAATATTCTATTACATACATTCCTAATGCCTTTTTGGATTAGAGTTTAAGAGAATTATGATAAAACAATAACTTACAAAACCTATGTATCTTTCAACCAATCATCATTTTTATCTCCATTTTTGTTACTTATTAATCCATAAAAACTATTCAAAATCTCTTACTAATTCTCCAAACACTATACTCTTCTAGACTGATCAAACATATTTCTTTTCTTTATAACCCTATGAAATAGAAACATAACCTAGGGGTGAGATAAATTTCTCAATTAGTGGTAAAAAATACAATCTATATAATACATAGGGGATAAAATAAGAATATGAACATAAATATGGTATAACATTATCTTAAGTACATAATTTATAACTTAGAAATGTGGGTACAATATAAAGATGATATATTCATAAAATTTTTACAAACTATTATCATTAAGGTTCCATAAAAGTATATTACAAAGGTATTATAAAATATTATCATGATTGTTTCCATGGTATCATGTATATCATCTCTAGATGACAATTATTTACCCAATTGATTAGGGCACAATATTTTAGCACCATTCATTTTTATGAAATTATGTTTTCCTCATAAATAAATCATACCCAATTATATCAAATCACAATTACCCCAAGAAGTAAATTTGATACATGATAATACATAACATAAGAATATACCATATAGAAGAATAAAGAGAGTGGAATCACAATATAATATTATAGTATTGAGTATAGGTTGTTTATATAGATATATAATACCATTTTAGGAGTTTTATGAAAATTTCATAGGAAATAAGAAATTTTATTGACCTTTTGAATGATTTTATTTATAAAAACATGATATTAAAATATTATTTGAGAAACCATTATATTTTTCAGATGAAGTTTCATAAAAAATTCTAAAATGATACAAATATGTGTTTATATAGAAATTAAAACATAAAAAAATATTTTAGAAAACCTTTTTAATATTATTATAGAATGGAAAAGTCATGAGTATCATTAAAAATTTATTTTCAGAATGGTAAATTGAATATGTTGAGAAAATGTAATTTTTTTATAAAAACATTCAATAATTGATACCTGAAAAGTGATAAATATTATTCCATGTAAATGTGTAGTGGAAGATAAATTGAATGATCATGGGTGGAAAACAAATTAATTAATTTAAATTATAATGATTAAAATCCCATATATTAAAAAGAGTCATAAGAAATACATTTGAAAATAAGGGAATTGAAATATTAAGGTCACATGAGATAAGAAAAAATTGTAATTCCAAATAAAAAGGAAAAAATTTATGGAAAGGAAAATTTTGAAAGGAGGGAAACTATTGTTAAAGTGGATGTGAATTATTCCTAACAATTAAATATTTTTTGAGGAATAATTTAAGTAAGTTAAAACATGGAATTAAAAAGGAATTATCCATAGAGAGGCAGATACATTACCATGAAATAAAATCTTATGATGAAATAAACCAATCATACAATAAATAAGTACAATAGGAGGCATTATATTTCGATGATATTAGTTATTTTAACAAAAACACTTTTAACTTTGGTATCTTTCGAGTCAAGATCCATTTGAAAAAATCACATGATTTGTCTCTTCAAAATACTTTAATTTAAAGACTTTGTAAAAAGTCATTCAATTTTACATAATAACCCCATATCAAATATATCATGGTACATAATATGCATTATAAGTCAATAAATTGAATTTGAGACAAAGAACACCATAATTTTATTCCCTAATTCCACTAAAGAGATTTAATATTCTATAAAAAATTTCACTATACTAATTACCCATTTATGAAAAAAGCTAATATCCATAAAATTTTATAATATGCATTTACAATTATTATCTATATGTATTTTAGTTATATAGTTTCAATATCAGCTGAGAGTAATATTAATATTTTTGAACATGTTTTGTGAAAAAAATAATTTTATTTTTTCTTCAAATAAAGGTCATCATTACTAAATCATAAAATTTAATATAATTATTTTTTTAATTATTTAATATTTTTAAATTTTATTTAAAAAGTATTTCATTTGTTATTCATGATGAAAAAAGCAATGATGATCTAGGTTTAGTAATTTATAAACAATGAACGGTGATCCCTTATGTAATGGGTTATATTTTTGTGTTACTATTAAAAAAATAAAAACAAAAAACATTAATTACTTATTAATATCCAATATTTATTTTATAAATCCATCCTTTTTATTAATTCATATAATTATTCATGTAGGGGTTAAACTGACCCAAAAAAGAACATGCTACAATCTATATGTGTGTATGGGTATGTAAGATATTATTTTTTTGTAAAATCATTATCATAAAAATATAATGAAATTATATAGATTTTATAAATGTTATAAATCATCATTGGAAATATTTATAAGAATAAGGTGAATAAAAAAATAATTTTTCGCTTATAAATAAATTGATTTTCCTCAAGTATGTTAGTTTTAGGTGGTTTGTTTTATAATGGTTGTTTATCAATAATATTAATCATATAATGATTAATAAGTATTTAAAGAATATAAATCATGATATAAATTACAAATATATTGAATAAACAAATTTTTGGAATCATCGTAGAAGGTTTTTGATGAATAACACAATGTTTCATTTATATAGGTGGTAGTCTGCACACATGTATGAACAATGTTTTATTTTTTTTGATTGAATAGAAGGGATATAAATAATGGTTATAGTATAAATATAATACTTTTTTGTATATTATTTATATTTTTTTAATTATATAAATTTTGTTATAATTATTTTATATGAGGTTGGATAAGAAGTGTAAATAAAGGAAGTTAAATGGTTGGTAATACTTACGTTTAGGATTTTTAACTCTCCTGAAATATATTTTAGATAAGATAAACCTAAGACAGTTTTTTTTAGGAAATAGGATGAAATAAGTATATATGGTATATATTAGAATTATTTTTTTTGTAGTTTCATTGGAATTTCAATCTAGTGGAGTGGCTTGAAATTGGAGTAAGGGAGCACTTATTATAGGTGAAAAGGAGGAAAATTGTTTGGAAAAAATGTTATGTAAGTGTTAAGATTGAAATTTATTTATAGTTAGCTGGTTTAGGTGTGATAAATGTTGGAAGGACATGAATATATTTATTTAAAAATTAAAAAAGGAATTCAATATGTTCTATGTGTCAAATGGATAGAGTAAAATTCAAGCCACATTTGATTACCCATTTTAACTCTTATTAGTATTGATTAATATTAATCTTGAAAAAGATTTTATCAAAAAAAAATTATACGATGAACGTTCATTCTAAATTTCAACATATTGAATTTGAATTTTTCCACCATTTAACCTAATTAAATTTATAAATCTATGAAAATTAACTTTCATATTAATAAATAAAATGTGTTGGAGACCAAATTTTTTGTAGAAAATTTTATTTTAATTTATTAATTGTTCCTAATCTTATTTAACATTGGTTAGAAATTAAATGAGTATTAATTTATATATATATATATACAAATAATATTAGAGTATTAATTTTAAATTGATCAATTTAACATAAAAATAAACAATATTTCGAAAAGTATCAGTATTTGAAAAATAACAGTTTTATCATGGTAAATAACATTTACCTTTGTTACTTAATTTTATGCCTAAAAATGAAATTAAACCCTCTAATTAATTTGATTACATTGAATGATAATATTAAAATTATATTAAATGATTCATTTCAAAAAGTGATAAAAATTAACATTAATAAAAGCATGTGTAATGTATAATCTTTTTAAGAAACCTGTATCTTCTCAGAATAAAATAAATATATTACTTACCTAGAAAATACTATTAGGTGAATTTGAACATATTTTAATGTATATATTTTCAATAATAACCATTTTAACCATTATTTAAGTATAATATAATAAAATTCATTGCACATGAAAAATAATTTTTTTAATAAAATATATTTTTACATATAAAATGATTTTATTTGTTATTTAACTATAATAATTTAATTTTATCAATTAATTAATATTAAAAAAATGATATTATATATATATGTATTCCATTATTAAGATACCTATATATTTCGCCTTCAATTAAATGATTGTACTATAGTAGTTATATAACATTCTGCAGCTCATTTTAGTTTAGCATTGCATGTAAAACAAGTTATTGAACACATTATTTTTTAGGGAAATATATAATTTTTTAAATATAAATATGTTACATTCTCCCCCTTAAATAAATCTCATCCACAAAATTTTAATGTTCACATATAATAAAATTAGTTTTGGGTATTTAAAATAAAAAAATTACTGAAGATATATTTTTCAAATTAGGTTTCTAACATACTATGTTAGCAATGTCTAGGAAACACAAATTATCCATTCATTGTGTTAACCAATTGTTCATTCTCGTTGAAAAAATGTCTCATTATTCCACACTTTTCTATATATTAATTTATCCCAATTAATCTGAGACATTTTCCTTGATTCATCTTTCCATATTTTTGAAATGTGGGAAATTTAAAATTCATTCATTCAACATCTTAATCACCATAGCTTCCTAGAGACTCAATCCTTATCTTCATTGGTTTTTATATGAAATAAACTATATTCCAATAAATAATAAAATATACTCATAGATGGTTTAAAATAATCATAATGTTTATCCATTTAGTTCTTGTCCTTTTTAGGTTATATGTATGGATAATATCAAAATTTTCCATGGTACCCATCGTTAATGTAAATACATCAGGATTTATCCATTACATAAAAAATGATTTAACATGACTAATGACAAATTTACACCATAAGATAATTATGTAAGATAACAAATTCAAATAAAAAGATCAAACTCTTTAAAATTGTTAGCTTTTAATTCAACCAAAAATACTCTGCATGGAATATTGGTTTCATTATGTTGGGTCTCTTTATATTACTTTTCTGAATTCTTTAATATAATAAATTCATCATAATGGCTTGTTAAGATAATTAGAACATCCAAAGAATATCCCTCAAGAATTTTTCCCTATTTATGTAGTCTTAGTTCCACTTCTTATGTACTAAATTGAATATTGAGTTTATACTAAACCATCATTTTTTTGGGTGAGTAAACCTGGGTGAATATTTTCCTCAAAAACATACACTTGTATATATCTAGACACATATGAATGTTTTAAGAGAACCAAATGTTCTATAGTTTACCAACAAATTAGAATGTTTTCCAATAATTATACATATAACTTATACTTATCACTAGGGTTTTCACTAAAATTTTATTATCTTTATCCCTAAAATATTCAATATTACATAAACTATTAGAAATTCTTATCTACATATTTGAATTTATGATCCAAATTTTCTTATCAATCCTTATAATATCCCCAAATAACATACTAACAAATAAATTTATCTAAACATTACTTTGATACCATATATTATTATCCAAGTATGTGACCACCTCAATTACATGACACAATGAAAAAATTGAATTACATTTATTACTAATACATTTTTTATTAGTGTTTTAGAGAATTAGGAAAAACAATATCTAACAAAAACCATGTATTTTTCAACCAAAATTTATTTTTACCACTATATAAGATACTTATTAATCCGTAATAATTCTTCAACATCTCCAAAAAAATAATCCGAACATGATACTCTTAAAGACCCTTCATACATGTTACTTTTATTCATAACTTGGGGAAATAAAAACATAATAAATGGGTGAGGTCAGCTGATCAATAGGGGTGAAAATGATATAATAATATAACATGGTTATGAAATACAGAATAACATAAGTGTATGAAAATATATAAGGAATAAAATGATAATATGTACATAAAGAATAACTAAAAAATATTGGTATAACATAAACATGATACATTCATAAGAATATCTCTAATGTTCATCCCAAAAGTTATGTAAAATTATTTTACCAGGGTATCGTAAACAATTTATAGGGCATGTTTCTATGGTATCATGAACTTGTCATATTTATAGATTAATTTTTTACCCAATGGATTAGAACACTATATGGGTTCACCCTTCATATTTGTAATGTCCCGGATCAAGGTGCCACTCCACGGGTTCCCCAAACCTGGTTGGTCACATGACCTCAAGCACATTTCCCCAAATGCTAGAGGCTACCGACTAGCTGTAAGGGACCAGGTATGATAGTGGGGAAACTATTCCCTCATTTGTCAAAGTTTAGCAAAACATAATAAAATATACAATCATACAACAGCAAAAGTAATAAATCATACATAGTTTAAAGTAAAAAATTGTTGTAGAAGACAACCAATAGTCACGTAGAGAAAGATGCAACATGTCTCAAGTTCTAAGAAAACAGCCAGAACATGTTACACAGTAGCACAATACAATACATCTCAAATACTAGGAACAATAAAACAAAACAAAACAGAGTAGACAAAACTCAGTAGAATCACAATCCTAAGCTCAGTCCCATGCTCTTTTACTCCTCTACTACAATCAAGTAAATCTATAGGGACCCTTGCCCTTATCAACACCTGAAGAAATGTAATATATTTGGGCCGATGACATAAACCAAACAGGGAGTGAGAAACAAATCCTTGTAGGCACCCACCAAAGGCTCGTGCCCAACTGTGTGAAAATATGAAACAACATTGTGCAGTAGTAAATGCAATAAACTATGAAGTACTCAAAATTACTTAACATTACCAGTTATATTTCCATTATTAATATTCATTTAATTATTCCATTTAGGATATCACAACAATGATTATTCTCAGCAAATAGTTTGTGTCCTTAGACATGAAAACAATTACCATCAGGTAAACTGAATCAAAACCTGCAGGTAATTTCTCTCAGGCATAACAGATATTTCCCTCAGGCGTACAAAGTGTCACCCTCAGGCACAAAGTCTATCTCCCACAGGAATAACGAATATTTCCCTCAGGCCAAAATAACCACTTCCCTCAGTCTATGTAAAACACTTCCCTCATGAGTAATAGTTATCCGAGCCATTCCCAACATATAAACAAGAAATTCACATACAATTCCTCTCAAGGAAATTCAATAATCATTATTATAATTGAATACCCTCAGGTATCCTAGCTAGACGGCAAAACCGAGGAATGCACCCCTGTGGTGGTCCTGGATCCAAGCAGTGATCCCAAAAAACATTTTATTATCACATTTAATTACCTATACAATTATAGGTATTCAAAATATCCATGGCCTCGGCCACACGACACCCCATCATGGGTTCGTTTCTCAAGGGTACACGAAAACGCACAGCAGTTGGAATTTTAACACTAATCCACCTACCTCGATCGCCCACGATCGGTATATGTGAACTACGCTGCTTAAATCGTCCATGAATTATGAAGATCTGAGGTGAAATAAATATCGTCCAAATGTAAATAACATTCCCTCTGGAAAGAATTTGTAATAATGGCTTAAGGAGAAGGAGAGACTTACTCGTACGATTCCAATGAGATCATCAGAGGAAGAAATGGATTCCCGGTGTGTGATCTGGAGCTCCTCGAAGGATCAGCCCTCTCTCCCGACTCCTCCTCCAGTTCTACGCCTTCCCTATGAACATGGGAGGCCGCTGCGCAATTGAAGCAAAAAAAAACAGACTACACGACGTGTACTGTTGAGTACACGGCATATACTTTCCATTTTTTAATTGTTCCTCTGGAGGCTTCTTTCCAGTGTGGCAATGTTCAACAGCCGACATGAGTACATGACATGTAATCCATGAGTACACATCATGTAATCCATGAGTACACGTCATGTAATCCATGAGTACACGACGTGTACTGATTCTTAGCTGGCGGCTTCCTCCACCTCCTTACTATTTACCTTCCTATTGACTACACAACTTGTAAATACAAACTACACGGCGTGTAGTCGGTTTTTAGACCTTCCGTCTTTGATAAGGATACACACCCTATGTACACATCCCACATGGCCAAAGTACATGTCATGTAGACAAGTACATGGCATGTAGTCCCAAAAATTAGTATTTTTCCCCATTTTTTTATTTTCTAAAGAATAGTTAAGGAAATAGAAATGATGAAACCTATACGTCGAAACTAAGAAGCGGGTTCATACAAACTCCCCCCCTAAAGAAATTCCTCCTCAAATTTTCCTTCCAAGGGTGTCAAAGATAAAGCCCATAACAACTCCATCCACTGAGAACGTATGTAAGTCTCCCACTCCCAGGTTTCATCCTGCCCTCGGCCATGATTCCATAACACTCATACGAGAGGAAATGACCGGCCTCAGAGAACCTTCATGATCCTATCCACTATACGAATAGATGATCATCTGAGGACACATTTATCTGAATCCCAACCTCCTCTAGCAGAAAGATTTGAGACGAGTATGAATGATAGCGATGCAACCGAGATACATGGAAGATGTCGTGAATGGCCCAGTACCTATGTGGTAACTGAAACCGATAGGCATCTGGACCGACTCTCTCCAGAATCTCAAATGGCCACACATACCTCAGTGAATGTTTACCCTGTCTCCTGATCTGCCTGTGTCCCAATCTCAGTGAAACAAGCTAGAAATCCTGATCCCCGACCACGAACTCGAAGGGTCGTCTATAGTGATCAGCATAAGATTTCTGCCAATACTATACAGTAGCCATTGGCTTCTGAATCAAATGGACCTACTCAGAAGTCTCTTACACGAGACATGGTCCCATTAAAGCTTCCTCACCTGCCTCTATCTGACATAAAGGTGAAAAGGATGGCCTACCGTATAAAGCCTCGTCAGGTTCCTTCTCAATAGTTTCCTGAAAACTATTATTAGAATAATACTCGACGAATGGGATATGCTTCACCCAAGATCCCCCAAAGTCTAGGATGCATGCACACAACATGTCTTCAAGCACCTGTATCGTAAGCTCTGACTAGCCATCGGTCTGAGGGTAGTAAGATGTGCTCTGAAGCACCTGTGTACCCATCCCCCTCTGAAAACTCTGCCAGAAATGAAACGTAAAGAGGGAATCCCTATCTGAAATGATAGGACAAGGAACCCCATGAAGACGTACGACCTATTGAATATACATATTTCAGAGCACCTCAACACCAATGGTCTTCTTGATCGGAAAAAAGGGAGCTACCTTTGTGAGTCTATCCACAAAAACCCACACGACATCATTGCCTCAAGGTGACCGCGACAACCCAATCACGAAGTCCATCACAACATCATCCCATTTCCAATCTGGGATGGGTAACTGCTGTAACATTTCTGCAGGCCTCTGATGCTCCGCCTTCACGTAATAACAGTTGGAACATCTCGTAACAAAACCAACTACTTATCTCTTCATTCCCGAACACTAGTACTGTCATCTCAAGTCACGATACATCTTGGAAACATTGGGATGAACTGCCCAGAATAAAGCATGAAACTCCAGCATCATCTCCTCACGTATATCCCTTGGAACCCATACTCATCCATGGAAACCCAGTACCTCATCATCGCATATCGTCCAACTAGGAGAAGTGTCCTCACTTTCCATGGACTCCAATAGAAATAGGCCTTCTGAATCAGATAGTTGTCTCATCCTCACTCTATCCAGGTGGGTTGATGTTAGAGGTAAAGATGAATGATATGATTGTCCCTGACTATCGTGAACCTCCAAATGAATCTTAGATAACAAAGCCATAAGATTCCACTCCCCACTGGCCTCCTGCACTGCATGTATCTGAGTCTTCCTGCTTAGTGCATCGGCAACTGCATTACCCTTACCAGGTGTATAGGCAAGATCAAAATCGAAGGACTAAAGGTATTCAACCCACCTTCTCTACCACAGATTCATTTCACACCGAGTAAAGATATACTTGAGAATTTTGTCGTCGGTGAAAACTAGAAAATGATCTCCCAAAAGAAAATGTCTACTACAGCGTAACACAAGAACAACTACAGCTAACTCGAGATCATGCGTCTGGTAATTCCTCTCACGTGGCCTCAACTGCTGAGACCCGTATGCAAAAACCTGATCTCTCTGCCTCAACACAGCTCCCAGCCTAGTACCTAATGCATCATAATAAATATATAGCTCATTCCTTAATCTGAGAGTATCAGGATTGGTATTGATGTCAACCATCATTTCAGGTCCTGAAAGGCTGTCTCGCAAGCTTCTAACCAAATGAACATCACACCCTTCTTAGTCAAACCTGTCAACATCACTTCTATGCGGGAGAAGTCCTGGAGGAAGAATTTTTAGTAACCATTCATCCCTAAGAAATTTTTTATATCAAACACATTCTTAGGCTTCCCCTAGGAAACTACTTCCGTCACCTTCTCTGGGTCCACCACAACTCCTTCCTCTGAGATGGTTTGACCCAGGAAGTGAATTTGGTCCATCAAAAAGTGGCACATTGAGATCTTAGCATATATTTTATGCTCTCTCAGTGTACTCAGTATGATCTCAAGAAGGGTGGTATGGTCATGTCGAGTGTGAGAGTACATCAGGATATCATCCACGAATACTACCACAAAATAATCCAGATAAGGATGGAACACACGATTCATCAGATCCATGAAAACTTCTGGAGTTTTCATGAGTCCAAGAGGCATAACAACTTACTCGTATAGACTATATCTGATTCACAAAGTTTTATGTGGTATGTACGATGGTCTAATGTGAAACAGATGATATCCGGATCTCCATCCAATCTTCGAGAACACTCGTGATCCACGATGTTGATCAAAAAGATCATCAATCCTCAGCAAGGAATATAGATTCTTGACTATTATCTAGTTCAACTTCCAATAATACAAAAAGAGTCTTAGGGTACCGTCCGCCTTCCTAGAAAACGGGATAGGTGAACCCCAAGGAGAAGTACTGGGTCAGATAATACCCTTTGCCTGTAACTCCTCTAACTACCTATTGAGCTCCTAAAACTCAGGTGTAGCCATCCAATAATGAGTAATGGACACTGTTGGTGCCCCTAGAACATGCTCAATATATAAATCCACCACACGCTCCGGAGGTAACCCAAAAATTCGTCTGATATGACATCCTTGAAATGATCAACCACTGGAAGGAAATCCTTCTGACAATTCCCCTGATCATCCTGATATAAACTCGCATTATGTGTTGTCACACCACTTCGCTCATGATGCACTTGTCCAGATTGACTCGCCTGAACATCCCATCCACCTTTTTATAGAAACTCTCCGCCCTCTGGTGATGAAAATCTCAAACTCCAACGATAGTAGTCCACAAATGCTCAAAAGGTAACCAACCAGTCCATCCCAAGAATGAAATCATAAGTCTTAATCTCTAAGACATATAGGTCCCCTAAAATGTGACTCCCACCAACCCCTAGGCAGCACTCCCTACACTGACGTACACAATCTGTTCTAGTTCCCAACGGAGTGTCTAGTGTCATAATAGAAGAAGAAGAAGAAACAAAGAGCCCAAGGCTCTCCACAATGGGTGTAGATATAAAGCTATGTGTAGCACCCATATCAAAAGTCACCGAAGATAAAATAGAAGCTACTAGAATAGTACCTATGATAGTAGAAGGTCCATGATCCTTCCCCTGATGGGTCTGTTGCACTGCATATGCCTGCCCAGTGTAGCGGCCCTATGACACAACCTGGCTACCCTAAGCTGTCTTGCCCTACTACCTCTGAGATCCTGGTGTCTGGTTACCATAGCCACGAACACCATCTCAGCCTGCACGCCCTGACGTGTCCCAGTTTCCCACCTGGTAAGAAGCTTCTCATCATGCTCCCGCATGCGGAGTCAGTTTAGAACCCCTCTCACTAGCCATTGGAGGAATGTCCCTCCAAAATCCTTGAAGATGGCCCATCATGCCGTAAGCTCGACACTCCACTGGGTCTTATTGACACTGAGGTCTCTTGTGAGCTTATCTACCACATTGTTCGCACCTGACTGGTTCACCTGAAGTAATCGCCTGGATTGTACTATCACCGTGAAAGAAACTCATCTGTCACATCTTTTCTCGGTAGAAATAGTACCAAGAACTGGTGTCGAACTGCCCTGGCCCGCACCACTATCTTCCTAAAGTTTCCCCTCAATAATCAACATGTGGTTCAAAATATCATGTACTGTTGGCAACCTAAAAACATTAACCAGTTATCATATGACATATCGAAGACCATCCTCAATGTGTCTATCCCTCAACGTCTCATCACCCACTATAAAAGGTGAAAAATGATGAAGCTCGGTGAAACAAGAAGAATAATCCATCACCGACATAGCGCCTTGTTGTAGATTCATGAACTCTCGAGCTCTATCTACCCTCAGCATCTCTGTGAAGAAGAAGTCATAGAAGGCTGTCTGAAAATCTTCCCATGCCATTTCTTTGTGATGATTTGACTGAGTTGTAACATCTTACCACCTCTTGTCAGAATCACGCAACATATAAGTCGCTAGCTTGAACCTTCTCCCTGGAGGCATCTCAATATTCTAGAAAAAAGTCATCAAAGACTACATCCAAGACTCCATAGCCTGTGGTCCATCATCACCTGAAAACATGGGTGAATGCTGCTGTTGGAAGATACATGTCAGCTCAGGCATAGATGTGGTAGCCGGAGGTGCTCCCTGAAAGGTCTGCATGAACCGCATAAAGCCTTCACGGAACTACACATTCACACATGTGTCATGTATAACAGCTGCCGCCACATCCATCTCTGCTGTAGGATCCACTGGTAGCCCATGGCCCACCATCTCTAGAGTGTAATTTTTTCCGCTCTCCTGGCGAACAATGTGCGGTCATCTCTGCAGCATGACTCTACAAGGTTAAACACACACCATATATCAAGATTATCATAGTCTGAAAATTAACGGACCAAAAGGGGAATATGAGGAAGAAGGCATTCAAGATTTCACAACAAGATTACATGGTGTGTATAAAGACTACACGACATGTACCTGACTTCTCTTCCCCTGCCCAGGTCCTTCTACATGGCTAATCCACACGGCTCCCATTTGAACACGACTTCACAACATATATATATCTTCATGGCATGTGTGGTTTAAATTTACAACTTCTGATGTCATTTGTGACATGGCCTACTACTCGGATTGATACTACACGACGTATTACACCCGCACAAGGTGTGTACACCGACCATTTCCGCAGCCACAAGGCCAGATCCACGATGTCTGTCGCTGGTCAACACTATACGATATGTTCCTTAGGTACACGGCATGTTCAGGAAGAGGTAACATAGACCCGTGTTTGTTGGTTACATGGTCGGGTCCCCAGGTCTGACCACACGGCGTGTTCTACATTTGACACGACATGTATGTCTTAAGGTATCATCTGTCTGTGTGGTTAGTTACACGGGAGGAATCTGGGTCAAAACTACCCGACGTGTACATCCCATACACGACGTGTTTCCCCCAACCATTTCCCTTCCCCGTGTCCCCGCCCACATGGTCTATAACAATGGAAGATTCTATACGGCATGTACTGAGGGTACACGGTGTGTACCTAAAAGGTTTTCTTTTCTTCCCGAATAGAAGAACACACGGCGTGTGTCCAAGGAACTACACGTCATGTATCCTGGGTTGTCTGGACAGTAGGCCTCTGAAACTATTCTGGATCCCAGAATATACGGAAAAACGACACTGATGTACCAAATTCTGATCCATGAGGGCCCATGCTCCCCACGAATCAAATCATGGCATCTTATATGTGTTATAAATGAAGAAAACAAGTTAATGATCCACCAAATTCTAGTTAATGAGGGCCCATACTCCCCAGTAACCAATGTTTAGTGTTCATTCTATCAAGTCCTCACACAAACATACCCTATCACATAGTAGGTATTTTTCAAAGAAGCTCTCATAACTGCATGATTTTCTAGTACAACGACTATCACAACAACATGCAATTTCTAATGCACCTACATGGCATGGAACTATGCATGCAATGTGATTTCTAGCATGTTCTTAAATGATGCATGAGATGGAATACCATTATCTCATTGAGTTGCAACTAAATAGAACCCATAGATAAAATATAAGTAGTACAATATCAAGTGTGTCACCCATCATTGAAATCAAATCAACTGTAAAATTTGAAAAAAAAGAAAAAAAATTGCAATTACTGAGCTAAACTGGCTTTTCCCTATACACGGGTTAGCTACTCCCAGGCATAGCTTATTACCAACTACCTTTTCCATCCTATCCCTGAATGAATCTTCAAATAGTAAGTCACATAAAAGAACCTACTCTGATACCACTTTGTAACGTCCCAGATCCGGGTGCCACTACATGGGTGCCCCGAACCCGGTTGGTCACATGACCTCATGCACATTTCCCCAAATGCCAGAGGCCTTTGACTAGCAGCGAGGTACTAGGTCTAATAGTGGGGAAAAAATGACCTCATTTCTGAAATTGCAGCACAACAGAATAAAATATACAATCATACAACAATGGAAGTACTAAATCATACATAGCTAAAGGTAAACAACTGCAGTAGAAGATAACCAACAGTTATATACAGAAAGATGCAACATGTCTCAAGTTCTAGGAAAACAGCCAGAACATGTTACATAATAGTACAATACAATACAACTCAAATACCAGGTACTGCAAAAAAAAAACAAACAGAGTGGACATAACTCATCATCATCGCAAGCCTAATCTCGGTCCCATGCTCTCCTACTCCACTGCTACAATCAAGTACCTGTATATGGACCCTTTCCATCATCCAGACCATCAGAAACGTAATCTATTTGGGCTGAAGGCATGACCCAAACAAGGTGTGAGAAATAAATCCCATTAGGCACCCATCAAAGGCACATGCCCAACTATGTGAAATTATGCAACAACAGTGTTTAATAGTAAATGAAATAATCTAAGTAGTACTCAAATGTAACTAACATTACCATTTATATTTCCATTATTAATATTCATTTAATTATTCAATTTAGGATATCACTGAAGTGATTATTCTAAGAAAACATTTATTGTCCTCAGACATGAAAACACTTACCCTCAGTTAAACTGAATCACAACCCACATGTAATTTCCCTCAAGAATAACAGATATTTCCCTCAAGTGTATGAAGATTCACCCTCAGGCATAGAGTCTATCTCCCATAGGCAAAACAAATATTGCCCTCATGCCAAAATAACCACTTACCTCAGGCTAAGTAAAACACTGCCCTCAAGCGTAATAGGTAACCGGGACATTCACAACATATAAACAAGAAATTCACATACAATTACTCTTAAGAAAATTAAATAATCATTATTACAATAGCATACCCTTGGGTATCCAAGCCAAATGGCTTAATAGAGGAACGCACTCACGGGGTGGTCCTGGATCGAAGTAGTGATCCTAAAAAGAAGATTATTATCACATTTAATTAACTATACAATTCTATGTATTTAAAATAGCCAAGGCCTCATCCACACGACACCACAACATGGGTTCATTGCTAAACGGTACACAAAAACACACATCAGTTGGAATTTAGACACTAAGCCACCTACCTCGATCACACATGATCAGTATACGTGAACTACACTCCTTGAATCGTCCAATAACGAATAATATATGAGGTGAATGAAGTCGCATTCAAATGTAAATAACATTCCCTCAGGAAAGAATTGGTAAGAACTACTTAAGGAGAAGGAGAGGCTTACCCGCACGATTACAATGAGATCGTCAGAGGCAGAAACAGATTCCCTGCATGCGATCTGGAGCTCCTTGATGGTTCATTCCTCTCTCCCAACTCCTCCCTTGGTTCTAAGGCTTCCCTGTGAATAGGGGAGGCTACTTCCCATTTTAATCAAAAAAAAGACTACACGACATGTACTATTTAGTACATGGCGTGTACTTTCCATTTTTTAACTGTTCCTCTGGAAGCTTATCGCCAGCATGGCAGTGTTCATCAGTCGACATGAGTACACAGCATGTAATCCAAGAGTACATGGAATGTAATCCCTGAGTACACGATGTGTACTGACGCTCACCTGGTGGCTGCCTCCACTGCCTTACTATTTTTCTTTTTACTGACTACATGGCGTGTAAATTCAAACTACACGACGTGTAGTCGGTTTTTACACCTTCCATCGCTAACAGGGATACACACCCTATGTACATATCCCACACGGCCAATGTAAACAGCGTGTGAAGAAGTACACGACATGTAGTCCCAAAATTTATGCTTTTTCACCATTTTAATTATTCTCTCAAAAACACATAAAGAAAATAGAAAAGAAGAAACGCATACATCAAAACTAATAACTGGGTTCTTACAATATTCTTAAAATTATATGTACCTCTTTAGGAAATCATTCATAATCACATAAATGTATAATTAACCCAATAATGAAATGGGTTACATGATAATACACAATATTATACTAGAAAATTTATAGAAATAAGAAGGATTAAATCATATGATAATATCATATGAATGAGTATAGGGTTTTGATATAGATAAATAATAACTTATTTAGAGCATTAAGAAAATTATGTATAAAATAATAAATTTATTTGACCATTTGAAACCCTTTATTTATAAAACAAGGAGAGTAAGAGTTTCTTTTTGAAATAATGATGGTATAGAGAGGAATATTTATATAAATAGTCAATAATGTTATAAATACATGTTAATTTGATAAAAAACTAAAAGATATTTTATAATGTTTTTGACATTATTATAAAAATACAATGTCATGAGTAATTTTCAAATATAATTTTCAAAAAGGTAATGTGAATCATTTTTTAGAACTTTAAATTTTTTATTAAATATAACCACCAATAATAGATCCTTTGAAATACCTAAAAATTATCACCTTGAAAGGTGGAGAATAAGTTAATATAAATGATATTATAATGAAAAGTATTTTTTTAAAATATCTTTGTTGAAATCCCACATAAAATAATAATATAAAATAATATTGAAATTTTGAGCAGAAAAATATGAATTGCACCTGTGAAAATAGAAATTTTGGGTTCAAAATTTAACAGAGAATATTTCTGGGAAGTGAAATATAGTCAAGTAAGGGAAACTATTGTTAAAGAGGATGCAAGTTATCTTAAAAATAATATAATTTTTGAGTAAGAACATTTCATGGTAAAAGAATTTAATTAAATATGAATTGTTTATAGAGAGGGAGATAATGTAACTTGTAAAAAACTATTATGGTTCAAGAAACTAATAATTGAATAAAAGAATTTGAGAAAATTATTTATATCTCAATGAAGTTAGTTGATTAATCAAAAACATTTTCAAGTTACGTATCTTTTGAATCAATATCAAATTGTAAAAATATAATGGTATTGATCATAAAACCCATTTAATTTTATGAATATAAAAAAGATTTTAAATATTATTCAATAAAACCATAACAAATATATAATGGTGTGTAATAATAATTATGACTCAAGGAATTGAATTTGAGATATAGAATCTCATAACTTAATTCATGACTTCCAATAAAGAGATTGAATCACTTGTTTAAAAAAATTACTATCCTAATCACCTATTTCATGAACTTTTTAATATCCATTAATTTTAATAATCATAATTTATATTTATTCTCACAAGTATATTTTTTATCGAATTTTAATTTCGAGTGAGTGTAATCTTGATCATTTAAAAAAATCATAATAGTAGTGTTTTCTTTAATCTTATACAAAATATTGATATTATATGATCATAAAAGGTGATATGATTTATGGGTTATAATTATTTAATATGTTATAATTCAATTTCATAAGTATTTTAGTAATTATTTGTAACAAAGAAGTCAGTTAGGATCTTTTTTAATAAGTTATAAATAACAAAGAATATTTTCTTAATCAATTTGTTAAATTTTTTTATAACCATTCCAAAATAAAAGAAATAATTTTTTCTTATTAATATAAAATACCAGGCTTCCAAATATATCATGATATAAATTTGTATAATTTTTTATATCAGTAGTTAAACCAACCTAACAAGAACATTCTATAATCTATGTGTGATTATAGCTGTGGAAGAGATTATATTTTATTATATCACTATTAAAAAATGAATAATGAAATTATATATATATTATTAAGGTGATTTATTATATTTGGGAAGAGTTATAATATTTAGGTAAATGAAAAATAATTTATCACTTATAAATAAATCTATTCTTCTCTTGGTAAGTTCATTTTATGCGGTTCATTTTACAGTAATCACTTTTTTCTATATTACTCATATAATTTAGATTTTATATTTCTAGAATTCAAATCAGGAAATAGATAGAATGTATAGTCACTAAAAACATTTATAGAAATATCTTTTAAACATGGTTATGAAAAGTTAAATGTGTCATTCATGGATGTAGTAGTACTCACACACACATGATAATTGTTTTTATTTTTTTGATTGGAAGGTAAGTTTATAAAAAATGGTTATTACATAAATATAATAACATCATTGTATATTTATTATAATTATTTAATTATACACATATTTTTTAATGGGTTTTTTTGTGAGTGGATGTGAATGATAAATAGAGTAAGTTAAAGGGTGAGTAATACTTACGTTGAGAATTTTGATATTATCTTGAAGTATCCTTTGAAATTGACAGATTTAATATTATTTTTTGAGGATAGAGGATTACAAAAGAATTTATAAGATATAAAATAAGTAATTTAGGAAGTGATTCATGGAAATTTATAAATATCTATGTATATTAAAATAGGTGGAATTGAGAGCCATTTTCATGTGAAAAATGGTAACAAATATTTAGAAAATAATGTTAGGAGATGGGTAAGCATGAAAGTGCATGAGATTTAGGAATTTTAGGTTGGGGAAATCCTTTTGTGACATTAGGTATGAATTTTAAATATATAAAAGGTATTTAATAAGCTATAAGTGTAAAATTTATTTAGTAAAATTAATGCCACATTAGATTACCCATTTTAACACATATTAATCTTGATTAAATATTAATCACTATAATTGTTTTATTAATGAAATATAATATGAAACTTCTTACTAAATTTTGATGTGATGAATCTGAATTTAGGATCTATTTAACCTAATTAACTATATATATATATGATTAAATTAACCATTAAATTTAAAAATATATTGTGTTGAAAAATTATTTTTTAGAAATGATGTTATTTTAATCATTAAGTGTTATTAATATTATTTAACATTTGTTACCAATTAAATGATTTTTAATTTATTTTATAATTTTATAAAATTCTTTTTGGAGTCTTTATTTAAAATTTTTAAATTTAATTTAAAAATAAATAACAATAGAAAATATACCATTTTTTGAAAAAATAACCATTTAAACAAGGTAACTAAAATATTGGTAATTTAATTTTATCACTAAAATTTAATTTAGACCATTAATTAATTTGAGAGTATTGATTTAAAAAATTCATGTAATTTTTACATTTAAATTTCTAAATGCGATAAAAAACAATTTTAAAATAAGTTCAGAAAACATATAATTTATTGTCTAATAAAAAAGTATCATATAAACATAAAATAATTTTTTTACATGAAAAGTAAAAACTATTTGACGAATGTTAACTTATTTTTTTTATATATTATCAATAATTTATATTGAAACCATAATATAATAGAAATATAATTAACTTCATAGAACATGAAAAAGATTTTTTTAAGAAAATATATTTTTACATAAGAGATGTTTTTATTTGTTATTTAGATATACTATTTAAATTTTATCAATGCATCAGTATTAAAAAATTAAATTTACTTTAATTTTTTATTATTATTCATAATTTGGTTAGCATTATATTTACCAAGAAATTTAATGGTTATATTTGGATGGTTATACTACATTTTTTGGTTCATTTTAATTCAGTGTTTTGTGTAAATCAAGATATTGAACACATTAGGTTTTAATGGAAATTGTATATTTTAAAATCTTGGCATGTTACACCTCACTTTGTGAAAGTGATGAGATATAGTTAGGTATCCCCAATATTATCCTTCGATTTTTAAATCTTGATTCCCTAACTTCTTAAATGTATGTTTTAGATATAAAATTGTAATATGAAATGTTTTTGAGGTATTTTTAGAAAGAAAAATATGTTTTCACTTTATTTTCATATAATTTGATGGTTTCCCCCTTTGTTTTTTATTGTTATAAATTTTTTCTTACATAACCGGGAACACCTTATGGTTGATAAAATTATCAAATACCATTTTTTAATAATGTTTTTTCTATTATAAGAGTTGTTTTGGGTTTACTATTTGACTTAAAAATGTTTCATTAATTTTTTAAGGTGTTCTTTGTTCTTTAAAAAAGAAATTTGGTAACTAGTATTTTCAAAATTGGTTACTAGGTCTGATTGGAAGATTTTGAGATAACATTTGATGAGAAATCCCTTATGAAATTGTCATATCCTGGTTTTATTAGAAATGGATGATGGTGTCCCTGATATAGGATACATTGGTTATAATGATGATTTTGAAAGACATTGGATTTTCCTAAGAGGGGTTCCTAGGGGCCCTT
The DNA here is from genome assembly GCA_963277665.1 of Viscum album. NCBI lineage: Eukaryota > Viridiplantae > Streptophyta > Magnoliopsida > Santalales > Viscaceae > Viscum > Viscum album. The sequence continues at coordinate 1,898,902,321 of OY728133.1, read as the reverse complement.
AGTATGGATATGTCCTTCTGTCAGTGTATTTCCCTTGGTTATTCTAGTTATGGTATGATAGAGTGTTAATGTGGTTAGATTTCATCAGGCGTTCCAGAATTATGGATTATTTTTAGTATGATATAGACATTCCCTTTGAGTCCTAGGCACCCACCATGTTCACTTGTACTTGTTTTTTTATATAGGTTTCTTTAATTTTATTATTCTGATAATATACTGGATATTATTTATAATTTCCCTCAATTTATTGATTTTATTATTATTATTATTACCTTCTCTCGTTGTTACAATGGTAATGTTTTGTTTTAAAAATAAATAACTGATTAATTTTATTATGGAAAAATATTTAGGAACTATTTCACTCACTTTTACAGATAAAAAACCTTCAATGGATGTCTTCAAGAAATTTGGTTTTCATATTTTAGTTCTAATGACCCTCTCTTAAAAAATAATAAAACCTATTATTTTCAAATGATACTAATTTTGAGGTAAAGGAAAAATAAATCTTATTTTTCAATATAGAAACTATAATATTTATATTATCTAATTTAATTTCAAACTCACTCAAAATTTCACTTTTTTTAACTTTAATACTTGGGGTGTGTATCCTTTGGAATGAATAATAATCACCATGATCAAACATATTTATATATCTTAGATTCAGTGTCTAGTTTTGGTCTTTATTTGGTCTCTTTGGAGCGGTAGAGGTTTTGTGGATAGATAGTGACATCAGGTTCACATGAAGAATAGTTTGGGTAGTATTATTATTCTTATTATAACATCCAAGTTGAACCCTTAAATTTCTAATAAAACGATTTGTTTTATGTTTTTTAGATGGTTGTTTCATTTATTTACTAATTTTGAATTTTTTTATTTTAATAATTATTTATAATTCTTTTTTATGGACCTCTGATATATGGAGTTCCCATGTTGTAGTATTGGTAAAGATTTTAATGTATTTTTTTATAATTTTTTGGAGAAATAATTTTTATTTTATTGAAATTGATTCCCTATAACTAGTTTCCAGCTCGTGGTGATCTGGAATATGCCACAAGTTTTTCATGGTCTAGTATAAGCCCTCGGTTTAGGTGTGTCCGGAAGATGGTTTATTAGCAAATGGTATTAGAGACAAGGTTCATTAAGGGATCTAGGTTCCAAAAACCCCTTTGATATTTTGTAAATATTGTTATATTAGAGATACTGATTTTTGAACTCTAGATGCAACTATAGAGAGAACCTCATGATTTCTTTCTCCTTTGGAGCCTTCAGTTACCAGAGAATGTAGTGTTGTGAGTCTTGGATTTCAAGTTTTCTCTATTCATTTTTGGTTTATTTTATTATCCCTCTATGGTTTTTAAAACATTATTACTGTTATATATAAAATTTAAAGGATTTTATGTTTAGAGGATTAAAATGGTAGTTCAAATAGTTCTATATGATGAGTTCATAAAGTCTGGAGAACCATGTGAACCATGAGTAAATGATTCAGTATAACTATTAAAGGAAGATGCATAGTTAACTCATGGTCTGGCAAGCCTTGTAGCTGGGTCCAACAAGGACAATATTCCCTCTTATCTAAGGATAAACATCATGGGATGTGTTATCTATATGTATTTATTTCAACAAGATTTTAAAAATGAGTTTATATTTTTAATATGAAATTGTTATTTATGAAACTAATAAGGAATATTTTGTGTGGGATGGAGTGAAAAATTATTTTATTTATTTTATTTGGTGAAAAAATAGATTTATCTAAAAATGGTGAGTTTTGGAAAATGGATCAAGGGTTCTCTTCAACAGAAATAAAGTGGGTTTGGGTTTGAAAATTATAGAATAAGGTTCTAAGAATAAAATAATTAGCATTTTGAATTCATGCAGGGGATTCATGATGGGAAATATAGTTTTATAGGTAAAATGTGAAATTTAACGATTTGGGGGGGGATTTCTTTTAATAAATTAAAATAAATTTTTTGGAAATTAATTTATACTTTTAATAAATAATTTATTTAAAATTTGATATTATATTTAACCAATGATTTATTATTTCCACATTAGGATGTGGGATTTTGAAAATAGTTTGAAAGGAATTCTTTTAAAAAAATTTACAACCTTTTAATTTATTTTTGTAGATTTCTATTTTTATTTTGTGGTTTACTTATTTCTAGGTTTTGTATGAGGTTTAATGATTTTTGAACATGATTTTTCTATTCTTATTATTTAGAGTATGCGCCCAAAAAGTCGCTTTGGTTTTTTTTGGGAAAGATGAAGGTGGGTTTATGCATGTGAGCTCTTCAGCTAACCAAATTTGAAATTTTATTCTATAGATATGGAAGTTGAGTTCTCTTATATTTTATGGCCAATTGGGTCCTTTTGAAGTAAAAGAGTGTATTAGGTGTATAAAAATTATCTCTAGTTTAATTGAGTATCTTCTAGTCACTCAACAAAAATATTTCAACCTTTATGCTTCAAGGTCTATGTTTAATGTGGTGTAAGTTCATTTTCTAGAATAATAAATGAGAGAAACATTCCTAGGAATGGTTTAATTCTTCATTCATCTAATATTATTTCTATAAGGTCATGCATGTTTTAAAGGATTTATAATTTTACACTCTCCTATAGGGTGATCAATCAGTGTTGGAGTATGTTTGTCATTTCACTAATCTAGTTCCCTATCTTATGGATTTGACAATGGAGAATCTTTTGAAGGCACAATATTTCAAATGGTGCCTATGACAAGATCTTATTTTTAGGGTTTTAGAGTATGGCCTAAAATCTAATGCAGAAGTAGCAAGATAAATAGTTCATGTTGAGGTAATATTTTAAATAATACATGACGTGAATGCTATATAATCCAGTCCTAATAGTGGCGAAGGGAATTATTATAATGGATATGGGAAACCGTATGAGGTTGAGTAGATTGGAATTAGAAATAAGATTTTTTTAGAATGTGTCTTCTGTTTTGTCTTTAGTTCAGGCATCGGTAATCCATCAATACATAAATCCAGATCATAAGAATCCCCATTTCCAAATTCTACAAATACCCTTTACAATATTTGTTGTTTTGGAAATTTATAGAGCATTTGTTAATGTTAAGTAAATAATTTATTTATAGACATATCGATCCCTTCAGAGGATTCAAAGGTCCAATCTTTTGGGATATATATTAAATATGTTATCTCTTGAGGTATCTGTTGTTATTTTCTTAGTTTTACCATCTATGTGGTTTCTATTGGTCTATGTTTATAGAAGTTCATAGACATTACTATGGGTTTCATTTCTTGTTGAAATTATAAATAATTTATAATTATTCTCAAGAATGGTCTTTCCCATTAGTCGTGTCCCTTAGTTTATAGAGCATGTAGTTCCATTGAATTCTATTTTATTTATTAGATAATTGATGTTTTAGTATAATTTTAATATGGAGGGGAGACCACCATAGTAAAATGAACTATACTATATTATTCATCAGGTTTTGAGTCCATTATGAATTCTTTTTTTAGTGAGGGAGAATGTGATTGTTTGTTATGGTCTTTGTGGTTATTCAAGAAATGATTGTGTTTGTGTGATGAGTGTTTCTTGTTCATAGTCAGTTGGGATTTCTTTTAATTGTGGTTGTGGTGTTATTTTATTTTTAAAACTAATTTATAGTATAGTGGTTAGATTTTTTCATTCTATTGATCAACTGAATTCATTGTTGATTTTTTGGGGTAGAAATGTTGGTGTTTCAAGGATTTTCTACACCCCAACCTCACTTCCCTACTCTTTTTAATTAATGTTTGATTTATAGTTGGGTTCTATTTTTTATTGTCTCTCCCATGTTTTTTTCATTGTATTGGGGTGTTTTAGGAGGCACTATAGGAAATTAAAGACTAAAGTAGTCCATGGAACAACATGGGAGGTCATGTCATAGTCCCCCTCACATGGGAGACCATACAATAGAATATGTTGTTGGGTCGGTGTGGTTCTATAAATTATAGGATATACCACATCATAGGGATACAATGCTGAAGAAAATAACCAACTAAGGTTCTCTAGGGTGCATGATGTAATATATACTATAGAAACTCGATGAATTGAGGTGCTCTACACCATTGGTGAGATGTCTCTTCCGCATTAGGGTTCGATGTGTCTTGTGTGGCTTAGGTGTATGTGTTACATCAATGTAACTCATATTACTATTATACATTCACTTATACCATAGACCAAGACACAACCAAGGGCTCAATGTCGTAGATCGTGTAAGAGTTTTCTAAGGGTTACCATTAAAAATACTTGGTTGCAGAGGAGTACCACAATGCAGGGTCGGTGATGGGGTCTTAAATTGAATTTTATTTTTGAATAAATTATCTTTAAAATTATAATTTAGTTTTTGATAAACTATTCTAAAATTTTCATTTTTGTGAATTGTGTATCATTATGTGTTCGAATATTTATTTTACGAATATTTGAGCTCAATTATAATTTTTTGGATTTAATTGATTCAATTTTATTTGCATGATATATATATATATATATTTAAATATTTTTTTAATAAAATTTCATTAATGTGATTTTTCAATGAATATTTATTTTCATGAAAATTTACATATTTTTTTGGTTATTTAAAATTAATTAGTTGTTTTTCATCCAATGATTTTAATTAGAATATATTTAATCAGAATAATCTTTTTTCATTTTTTAAAAAAATATAGCAATTCATTAATTCAATATTTCTATATTAAATTTTATTTTCTCTAGGAACTTCATTTGTGAAAATATCATTTCTAAGTGTTCTGGGAGCTCTTTGTGGATCATTGAAAGTGTTTTTAAAGATTTTATTTTTTCTGTCGTCATGTTAGTGCATCGTCATGTCAATGCATTGGCATATCAGTGTGTTGAAAAGTTAGTGTGTTGGCATGTCAGTGTGTCGGTATATCAGTGCATCAGAATGTTAGTGTTTTGGCATGTCAGTGTGTAATTATGTTAATGCATCAGCATGAAAATGTGTCTGTGTGTTAGGGGAGTCGGCATCGCTGTGTTAGGGGCATCAGCATTGGTGAGTCAGGGGTGTTGACATCGGTGAGTCAGGGGTGTCCACATCAGTTGGCTGAGGGGATCAGTGTCGATAGGTCTAGGTGTTGGTAGGTCTAGGTGTCAGTAGTGCAGAGTTGGTAGGTCAAGTCATCAGTAGCTCAACGTTGGTAGGTCAGGGCGTCATTAGGTCAAGGCATAGGTAGGTTGAGTCGGTAGATCACCCATCAGTGGCTTAGTGTCGGTTACTCACCCGTCAGTGAATCATTTCTAGATTTTCCCAGTTTTTCCAATTTCGCTACTATTATGTGTTTATCTCGATTCGAAGTTAATATATCAACTCAAAATCATCCTCTGGTCTATCACAACTGTTTCAAAGGGGTATTATTAAATCTCAATTAACTTCCATGTGTCAAACCACCAATCCATGTGATCAAGTCTGGATATTAATTTTAAGTACTTTGACATGGTCTCACATATTTTAGGATATTGTCCCTTATTATGATGTGATCCTCTCTTCCTTATTTCATTTCATATTTCTTTTTGGGCCTAGATGAATCCTCCTAAGATTAATCGTGCAACTTTTCTCAAGACCTTCCCAGTCAACATTGGAGTTCATCCTACAAGTTGCGCCATCCCATGTTCTTGGAACAAGAAGGAACTTCGATCCATGATCATCAAATTAAGGATTTTATTTTTCTTCACATTAATTGTATATCGTGTGGGGTGGGTATAATAATGTTTTTCTTGTGAAGAATGGTGAAATACTCTTCTTGAAACTAAAATTAAATAAGGATCTAATATGATCAAAAGATAACTTGCATAAATAAAATAATGGGCAGGGTGTGGTTGATATTGGTCACCTATTTTCTTATTTTGTTATCATTGACTATCTTATGGGTGTTTTTGATGTATGGATTCTTAAAATCATATCCATTTTTTGGTCTTTACATGTGCACTTGTGGGGTTTTTCTGTGAGTTTTTGATATATAGATATAACAAGAAGTCTAATTAATAAAGTACACTAGGTTAAATAAATAGATGCCCCATGATCAAACCTTTTCTGTTATAACCCCAGTTATATTCCAGTGGAAATTATAGAACCCCCATTATTTAAAATTGAATACACTTGATTTTATGGTTGTCATTATGTGATGTGTGTTATACTCTAGGTCTCGTGGGATTGGTATGTGGCGTGGAATAGGGTGTTTTGTTGATATCTTAGTCTGAGAGATTGATTTATTGTGGAGTGGATAAACATGTATCTGGTGGGACTATCCTTCATCTGTTGGCGTCTCAGTCTAAGAAATTGATTGATTATGGAATGTTTGAACGTTTACATAGCTAAACTATTATTATTTTGTGTTGTGATTTCAATGCAACGTCGAGAAGTGGGACATCAATGTGGTTGTGGACTCGTTATGTAGTGGAACTACATTGGGGTTTTTTTTAGGAAGTAGGGCTACATGGATGGGTTGTGATACAAGGAACGGGTGATATTTTACATTGAAGAGACATAGATTATAGTAGTTTAATGGGGATGTGTAGTGGTACTACAAGTCTAGTTATCCGTTGTTGTGTAGTGGGATTGCAGTTTGGTTTTTTTCATTTCTTAGTGTGGTTATGGTTGTTAGTTTCTCAGTAGTGTTGGAATAAATAAATAGAATACCCTTAAATAATATTGTATAAATTAAACAAGAAGGGGGTTGGTTTTATGCTTTGTAAGTGTATGTTCTATGGCTCTTCTTATAGGAGTATCAGAAAAGTAGTTATTTGTTTGGGATTATTGTCAATTGTGTGAAACTCATTGGTTAGAGATGAGTGTTTGGTTACATATATATATATATATATATTATAGTTCCTTTTCATTTCTATATACTGCCCACCCTTGTTGAGAACTATGTGTAGAACCCCTCCATTTAATGTGGGAGGGTATCTTACCCAACATCCTGGTGGGAGGATTGATGAGTAGTTACCAAATTTCTTCCTCGCACCCTCTTTAGATATTGCCGCTCGCGCATATCATGGAAAGGTGTAATGTCGTGAGGCTTATCGTAATCCAAGATTCATTGAGAAAGGGTTTGTTTTTTACTAGGGGCTCATGTTTTTGCAGGCCAGGTATTTTTTCCCAAGTATCTTCAAGATGATTCCCCGGTGTCTTTGGGGGTGGTATGTGGTTATTGAGACCCAGGTGTCTTCTGTCATGGTGTGTTGTTATTCATGTTTCCAAGAGGACATTGAGGACCGTGTTGGACCTTACTATCTTGGGATTCGTGATAGTTATTGCTGTTGATTAGTTTCCATCCTTTTTGTACATTATGTTTGAGTTTTTTCTTGCGTGGTATTAGTTTTACCTTAGGAAATGCATGTGGGAATGGATTCTTGGCTTTTCTAGTATCATTAGTCTTTGGTGCGTCTGAGATTTACCATATTATCTCTTGATATTTTTATATAAAAGGGTAATTCCTTCCATTTATGTGAGATTCTATATATTTGTTTTTATTCGCCACTCTAGGGCGTACCAAATGCGGGTCTCAGGGGGTCAATATATCTTCTTCACCTTGAGGAAGGAAGGGCAGAGCACTTAGATGTCCAATCCATCATATTAGAGAGGGTGATTCATGAAAGAATGGTATCATAGGTTGATGTTTGAGTGTTAGGATGGATTTATGGGTTAGTCATAGTGAGGATTGCATGTGATGGTAGGGAAATAGTGTTAGGAACCCTTGGTTCATGATTTAGGGTAGGGATGACTGGCTAGGACATGTGATTTTAGGCCCCCCATGATTTGATGCAAGGACTCCAGACCTATTGAATGAATGGGTGAGGCAACAATAATTGTAGGGTAGAGACCATAGGAAAGGTACATGAATCATAATTACATTTGTTCTTGTGTGTTTTGGGTATTTTTCAAATTCAAATAAATAAAATGTTCAAATAAAATTAAAAGAATATTTTCAGAATACTTGGACTTGGGAGTTTCTTGTTTTTTTCTTCATCTATTGAACCTAGATGTAATCCACAATTGGTACTAGTATTCAAGGCCTAGAAGGTTTATCTATTTGATTAGAAGAGGTCCGATAAAGAGGAAGAGGATACCTAGTGGAAGAAGATGCTTCGTGCCTTCCAGCAGCAGACCCTGGTAATGTACAAGGGCAGCATCTCAGAGATGGAGATACAAAGATAGATCGAACAGCATGTGATCGATTTCAGCTTGATAATTTCTTAGACAGAGTAATGGGTTCATATGGTAGTGAGCTAGATGTGAGGTGTGTTGCTTAGGAGGTGGATGCTTTAAATTATGGAGAAGAAGGAATGTGATATTTTGTGGACTAACATTGACTAGGAGTTCCATACGGAATTTCATTCCTCCACAATGAAGGCTGAGATGAGGGAGGAGATTCTCTCCCTCGATAAATGGAGTATGAAAGTGATGGAACTTGTGATCAAATTTAATGATATCATTTTTTGTCCAAACCTTTTTTCAGATTAGGAGTTGCGGGAAAGGTGCTTGGAAGAGGCACTCCGACATTCTCTTCAGCATGTTGTTACTCCATTCACCCTACTGATGTACATGGAGGTTCAGAAGAAGGACAAAGTAGTAGAGATGATACATATTCTAAGAGGTGTTCCAAAATAGGGGATCCATCCAATTTCTTCAAATGGAATGGCCGTCAGCAGAATTTTTCAACGTCAGGGCCTTCTAGGTTTCGGCAAGCCGGGAGTAGGCCACTGCAGTTCCATATCCAATCTCATGGTCCTGGCCCTTTCTCCATGGTCCTATTACTGAGGTTCATTATTTATGGCAGTTGTTGGAATCTTTGGAATCAGTTCCCTCTCCGAGTGAAGTATAGTGGAGGTGGTATGTTTTAGCGCCCACCTCATCAACAACAGTTGCTATCTAGGCCTTTCCAGCAGTAGGGGCAGTGAGCTCCCACTCCACAGAAGGAGGATGGTGCCATTGGAGGATTACCTCAGAGCTCCCTGTAGGGACCTAAACCAAGGCATGGTCAGGGAGGCTGTTGACATTTGAGGGGTAGAGGGGTTTGGCATAGGCAATTTCACACTACAGTGGTAGCAATTCCAGTGGGTCCAAAAGCTGTTCGAGGTACAATCAATCTGTTTAGTACTCTTAAATGTTCTTGGTTAGACTCAAGAGATTCAAACTTCATTGTTTTACATATTATATCCCATTCCTTGGGTCTAGAAATAGAGACAATTCCCATTCCCCTAGTGTTTAGTACTCCAGTCTGAGGTCAGACCAGCCTGTTTGATGTTTGTCAAGGATGTAGACTGATGATGGGGCCGCATCAGTCCAGTGGGGATCTTCTTCTGCTACAAATGATGCTATATGATTCCATCTTAGGAATCTAATGGATGATTTAAATTCTTGAAATTATCATCATCTTCTGTATAAGTGATGTGTTCTCAGATATGGGAGGCCATAGCGTATATTTCATTGGCAAGTGGAGTTTTTAGGAGGGAAGAAAATGTGTGGAGCCCCTTATTTGCTTGATAGATATCCAGTTAGTGAAATTATCAGACTCAAATATGGTGTATGTTCTGGTGATTTTTAGTGAGTTCCTATATGTCTTATCCAAAGAGTTTGCGACTCTACCCTGTCGACGTGATGTTGAGTTTAGGATAGACTTACAACCTGGTACACATCTGATTTCAATGGATCCCTATCAGATGGCGCCTTATGAGTTGTTGGAGTTGCAGATTTAGGTTGATGGCTTGATGAATAATAGTTTTATCTGACCAAGTGTGTCACCATGTGGTGCTCCAGTTTTGTTCCCAAGGAAGATAGATGGTGGTCTTTGGTTGGGCATAGACTACCAAAGGTTGAATCATGTGATGGTAAAAAACTGTTACCCCTCCCAATGATCAATGACATTTTTACTAGTTGAAGGGAGTTGGTTGGTTATCTATGATCTACAAGTGGTCTAGATATCACTATTTGAGGATGAAGGAAGGTGACATCATGAAGACTGCTTTCAAATGTAGGTATGCAAACTTTGAGTTTTCAGTACTGTTTTTCAATGTTAAGAATGCACCCGCTTGTTCACTGGACTCATGAAATCGGTTATATTTGAGTCTCTAGACCAGTTAGTAGTCATGTTAAACAGCAACATCCTAATCTAAACAATATCAAAGGAGGATCACACTAAAAATCTATGTATAGTATAAGAATCCCTTTGACACCACTAGCTCTACGAGAAGTTGTCCAATTGAAAGTTATGGACACGAAAGGTGCACATCCTTAGAAATGTGGTGTCCTATCAGGTAATAGTAGTGAACCCATTAATGGTAAAAGTGTTTGCTTCTTTGGCATCATCCAAGAATGCGGTGGAGGTTCGTAATTTCCTCAGATGGCAGGATACTATTGGAGGTTCGTACCCAACTTATCTCGAGTTGCAGCTCCATTAAAGACCTTAACTCCAAAGGACCATGATTTCCTATGTAGTGATAAGTTCCCAGAAAATTTCACTAATATGAAAGGGATGCTAGTCTGTACCTCATTGTTGTGGTTTTCTGAGGAAGTGGTGAAGTTCATAGTGTTCTTTGATGATTTCTGTCTAGGCTGGGGGTGTGTACTGATGTAGTAGCGGTGAGTGATCTCTTACGAGTCTAGATAGTTATGCCCTCACAAACATAATTATGCACCCACAACCTTGAACATGAAGTGAATTTGTTTACACTGAAGTTTTGGTGGCATTAACCCATTGGGGAAAGCATCATGGACTTCACAGATCAAAAGATCCTACAGTATTTCTTCTCCAAGGGAGACCGGAACTTGTGACATTAGTGGTGGATGGAGTATCTTCTGGACTATAACATTGAAATCTTTTGGAAAACAAAAATGGGGAACATAGTGGAAAATTACTTGAGAATGAATTCAAAGAAGGATTCAGTTTAGGAGTCTGTGGATGCTTGGAAGGCAATGGGGGAGTTGACTGCTTTATATCTAGGCATGATAGTAGAGGATGGTTGAGGTTTTTTGTTTCATATGATATTGAAATCATACTTGGTATGAAATATGGAGGAATATCATTGGGGTGACTCAAAAGATTAAGTGATTCATGATCATTTTATCCAAGGTGATGCTCTGGAGGGATGGGCAAGGGATAGTCTGAATCAAATGTTGTTCCATGGGATGTTGTTTGTCCCAGTAGTGATGCACGAGGGAGTTCTCGGTGATTTCCATAACTCACCTTTGGCGGTACAACCAGAAGTCTCTATGATGTAATAGGGTTATAGAGGTTGTTTTGGGTGGACTGAATTGAATAGGGATTTGGTGATGTTTGTGGAAAGGTGCCTATTGTTTCAGTATGTGAAGGCTGAACACTGTGTTCCCGGCAGAATGCTACAACCAATAGGTGTTCCCGATTGGAAGTGGGATGATGTATCAATGGATTTTTTCACAAGACTATCTAGGACTGAGGGTGTCAATGATTCCATCTGGTTAGTGGGGGACCAATTGATGAAATCAACTCACGTCTTAGAAATTAAGGAGTCGAGGGTAGTGCATTCCTTAGCATAGAGGTACGTCGGTGAAGTGGTAAGGCAGCATGGAGTTCCAAGATCCATCATTTCAGATTGGGATGCATGATTTAATTCATGAGTCTGAAAGGAATTACTACATGATTCTAGCACCCAGTTGTGCTCAATCACCTCTTTCCAGCCTCAGATAGATGGGCAGACAGAGGGGAAAATCCAGACATTGGAGGACATGTTGTGAGTGTGGGTCTTGGACTTTGGAGGATCGTGGGTATGACACATTCCCCTAGAATAGTTTTCCAACAATAATAGCTATCACTACAACATTTTCATTGCACCATTCAAATCCTTGAATAGAAGAACATTTTTTTATCCATGTAACAGAGAAAAGTTGGGAGGCAAGTGTAATTGACCCAGAGGTGGTGTGAGCATGACATAGAAGGTTCATCTTGTGCATGAAATAATAAAGGCCTCTCCGAAATGGAATAAGTAATATTTCAATATTAGGAGGAGAAACTTGGAGTTCAAGGTTGGGTACCATGTGTTCTCAATGGTCTCCACATTGTGTGGAATGGGAAGGAATGGTGGATGGATTAATATTTCTACCAAGTTCATCGGACCTTTTGAGGTGTTGGTATGAGTTGATATGGTGCCATACTAGCTAGCATTTCTATCACAGCTGCAGAGGATCCACAATGTCTTTCATTTCTCTTAGCACCATCGGTATCTACCTCATGACTACCATGTCCTTCAATGGGGATAGTTTTATATTGAGGATGACGCAACCTTCATGGAGAGGCCAGTGAGTATAGATCATCATAAAGAGAAAGGGCTTCATGGAAAAACCATTCCATTGGATAGTGTGTTATGGAGGCATGGTGGCCTCAAGGAGGGTACTTGGGAACAAGTGTCATAAATGTGTTCCCATTTCCTATAGTGGTTCTGTGTTTTGATATTGTGTATTCTTCAGGAATTTTTTATGATGTAATGTTTAACCACGCTTACTGTATGATATGTTGTTTCCTTATTTCCTGTTTTCGTGTGAATAGTCATGACTATGGGGAGCAGAGACATTGATCCCTAATCAAGATGCATTTATGTGGATGTGATTAAAACCATGCGGGTGAGTCAGTGCCAACCAAACTGGATAGTATCTTGACATAGAAGAAGGGGAACCCTAATCCATGTGTCTGGACTATGTGAATTTTGGTGATTATGTGTTTACTTATTGCTTCTATAGTTTTTCAGCAGATAGATGATAGAGGGGTTCTGTAATGTTGAGGTTTCCCCTCTAGTTTTCAACAAATCATGGTTTACTCCTAAGAGGTATCTTAAGGGATGGTTGTTCATATCACTTTTCATCTAGTTTAGTTTTAAATTATTGTGGATGATAATAGTTTGAGATTATATGATGTAATAAATCAGATTTTACATAGAACATTATTTTTGGAAAATACAGTGTCAATGTGTTTTTGGAGCTCTCAATGGCTCATTTTAAGAGTTTTCAAAAATTTACAGTTTTTACATCAGAATGTTATTGTGTAGACATGTTAGTGAATTGAAATGTCAGTGCATCATCATGTTAGTGCGTTAGTATAATAGTGCATCAGTGAGTCAGGGGTGTTAGCGTCAGTGAGTTAGGGGCATCGATGATTTTGGGGGTGTTGACATCGGTGAGTCAGGTGTATCGAAATTGATGAGTCAGGGGCGTTAGAATCATTGATTCAGGGGCGTCGACATCGATGATTTGAGGGTGATGATGTCAGTGGGTTAGGGAATTGAAATCGTGAGGCGTCGGTATCTCATCATTAGTTGGTGAAGGCATTGGTAGCTCTATGTCGGTAGTTCATGGTGTTGGTAGGTCGAGGCGTCAATAGGTCACTTCGGTTGCTTACCCATTAGTGGCTCAGCATAAGTGACTCACCCATCGGGGACTCATTCCCATCATTTCCCATTTCTTCCAGTTTTATCCATGTTAGGTGTTTCTCTCCATTTAATGTTAATCTATCAACTCATATCCATCCATTGGTCAATCACCACCATTTACAAGGGGAATTATTAAATATCAATTAATTCCAATGGGTGAATCCACCAATCCATGTGGTCAAGCCCTTATCTTACTTTAGAGTACTTCAAAATGGTCACCTAGATTTTAGGATCTGGACGCTTCTTTAGCCGATATCCTCTATTCCTTATTCATTTTCTTTTCTTTTTGTGTTCTTAGAGACTTCCTCACAAGATGAGTCATGCAACCATTCTTGAGGCCTTCATGCCCATCCTTGGAGTTCTTCCTACAAGGTGCAAAATCCCCTATTCATGGCGTAAGAAGGACTATCGATCTGTGATCATCCAATTAGGGATTTTATATTGATTCTATTTAATCATGAATTATGAAGGGTGGTTATATTAATTTTTTTCTTGAATGTAACATCTAGATACTCTTAAAATTATAATTAAACAAGGATCTAATATGATCAAAAGATAACTAGCGTAAATAAAATATTAGGCAGGGTGTGGTTAATCATAGTCACATGATTATTTATTTTGTTATCTTTGACTCTCTTATGGGTGTTGTGGCTATATGGCTTCTGAAATCAGGACCATTTGTGGTCTTGGCTTGTGCACTGGTGTTTTTTTGCTGTGATGTTTTGATATACAGATATAACATGAAATATAATTAATCATGTACACTTGAGTAACTAAAGGGATACTCAAGGATAAAACATCTTCTTTGATCACCCAAATTATATTCAATTTGAAATTAAATAACCCTTTTCAGTTAAAATTGAATACACATGGTTTGATGGTTTTTCTTATGTGTTTTGGGTTCTGGTCTGGGTTCTATGGGCTTGGTATGTGGGGTGGTAGATGGGGATGTGCCGGGATCTCAGTATGAGATATTGATTTATTACAGAGTGGATAAACTTGTAGGTTGTGATATTGTTCTTAGTTTGTTGGTGTCTCTATTCGATAGATTGATTGATTGTGTAATGGATGAACTTGTATGTAGCTAAACATTATGTTGTGTTGTGGTTGTGAAGGGACGTCACGCCGTGGGACTACCATGTGGTTGTGGACAGGTTATGCTATGGGACTGTATTGGGGATTTGTTTGGGCATCAAGGCTGTAGGATGGCGTTGTGAGAGATGGAATGAGTGGTATTTTACCTTTACGTGTGATAGTTTTTAGTATTTGAATTGGGATGTGTAGTGAGACATCAAGTTTAGTTTTCACAGTTGTGTAGTGGGATTGCAGTTTGGTATTGTTCGTTGCGTAGTGTGGTTACAGTTGTTAGTTTTTTTGGTAGTGTTGGAATAATTAATGTGAATACCCTTACACAAAAAAATGGAAACTAAACATGAAGCGGGTCCGATTAGTTGTTTGGTAGTAGATGTTTTTTGTTTATGCATATCGGAGTAGTATAAAAAGTGGTGTTGGTGTGGGCTAGTTGTCTATTGTTTGAAACCCATAGGTTGGGCTGGAGTGTTTGGTTACCAATATAAATAAATATATATATATATATTGTAGTTCCTTGTAATTTATATATGCACCCCAACCATAATAGTAATTATGTGCTGAACAAATCCATTTCATGGTAGAGGGTATCTTTCCCAACATCTTGGTTGGAGGATGAATGACTGGTTACCAATTTTATTTTCGCACCCTCTTCAAATTTTTCCACTCGAGAATATTTGGGAATGATATAATAGATTGGGACTTAACATAGTCCATGATTATATGGGAAAATGATTGTTTTGGACTAGTGGCCAAGGTGTTTGTGGGCCATGTATGTTTTCCAAAGTATCATTGAGATGTGGCGCATGTGTCTTTAGGCATGGTTCTTCGTTGTTGAGGCCCAGGTGTCATCAAACATGGCAGTGGTTGTTGGGGCCCATATTTCTACGAGAGTGGATGTGTGTGGTTTTAGGTTCATGTTATTATGGGAAGGTTGTGGAAGTGGGACCTCATATGGGAAGAGTATCAACATCAAGATGTCATATCATAAGGAATGATAAGTTAACCAGTGGGAAAGTGGAGTGTGGAGTACTCAAATGTTGTTGTTAATATATTCTTACTTTAACTACCTTTCATTACTTGGATGAGCATTATTTGGCGAGGATAGGATGGTTAGTATTCCCTGGTGGGTCATTGGGTTATAAATTTTTCTCATAGGGGCATTACTGTGTTCCCTCACTTGTGCAGGAGTAGATTTAGTTTCCCTACTTAGTATACATGTATTCTCACACTACATATGTAAAAACAATTCAAATTTCCAGGAGGACATTAAGGACAATGTTGGACCTTACTAGCTCAATTTTGGGGATAGTTGTAGTTTCTTTCTTAGTTTCCTTTCATTTTGGTTCTTTATTGGGGAGTTTTTTTATTAGTTTTACCTTTCTAAATGCATGGGGGAATGGATTCTTGGATTTACATTTAACTTTAGTCTTTGGTGATTCTTGGATTTACCATCATATCTTACAAACTTGTTCTATAAAAGATTAATTCCTTTAATTTATGTTAGATTCTATACCCTTGGTGGTAGTCGCCGCTCTAGGTCCTACTATAGGAGGGACTCAACGATCATTTTCTCTCCTTCACCATAATGATGGAAGGGCATGGAACTTTTCTGTCCCATCCCTCATACTGTAGAGGTTGGGTGATGACAATTTCATTAATTTTATTTAATTTTATAATGTATAAAATTTCAAAATTATTATTCTGTTAAAAATATAGAATCTCATTTAGTAAAATGTCCATTCCATGTTAGCAGGTGTTAAATCTGTGAATTTGACGCATGCCTTGTGTTAAATCATGTGACCGTGCCAACATAATGTATGAAGTAAGTACTCACACCATTAGGGTGTGAAGTACCTAAATGACCATAAATAATAGATCTGATCAATATACAAAGCTATCACAAGTATTGTGAGAAAATTATCATTCATATTCAAAGTTACCATGAGTGAGGAAGATGTAACTGTCGAACCCCAACAACCACTGACCGCATGGACTCAGAAATATATAATGAAGACATGGTCACTTATGAGACCATTCCTAGGTAGTATTATAACTTCCATAAATAAATAAAATAAAGTGAATATATTTGAATATAATCATATATCATAGGATATGAGGTTATTTAAAAATTTTACAGGGGAAGATGATGGCCTTGGATGAACAATTAGTCATAAAATTCTTTACTTTAACACATGGTAGCAAGATATGGTCATTCAAACCAAATTTGAGAATTTAGGTCACACATTTGATTATCATTAAAGTCACAATTTAAATCCCAATTGAAGGAATATGACAAGTCGATATGTGTATAAATGATGTTGAGGTGTACCTATTGAGGAATATCTCCACAGATACATGATTTTTATTCAAAAGTTTAGTTTTGTAATGATATATGTTGAATTAAAATTATTCTAAATCGATAAAAATATTGAAACTATGTTTAAAACAATTTAATTAATACCCATGGATGTAATAATGTAGAATCATTGATGTGGAATAAAAAACAGATTGTTTGAGCTTCTAAGGGTGTTTTTGTTTTTAGTTTTTTCGATTGAAATCTATAAGGAATCATTTACTAGATCTTTGAAGGGCTTCATGATGCCACTCAATCTACTTTGACAGTGATTTGGAATGAACCGAAGAACACGTGTAGTGGATAAATACATTTAGAAATATTAAATCAAGATTTTAATATAAATATCCATTAAATACAACCAAATGATATAAATTTATATTGTATTTAGAATAATAGATACATAAAACATCAATATGAATCAAAACTAAAACTTCTTTATTTTAATCATCATAATGAGATCCAAAATCTATATGACCTCCCAAAACATCATAGGATAACCGGTGGAATACAACAAATAAATGGGTGATATATAAATCTTAGTAAGGTAATGGAAATTATAGAGAATCATAATATTTCAATCAGAAGACATACCATGATATCATAAAGAAGAAAGGCTCTTGAATAATAATATGGAAGCATAACAGGATGATCATGAAATTATAAGATCATGGAATAATATAATGTTGAAACCAATATAAAAAATTTACATAATAATAAGTTAAGGCTATCCACTAAGACAACATCACTTGGTGCATATAGTTGAATTGTGGATTAGGTTCACTCCCTAATCCCTTAAATACTGTCTCGTAAGACAAGTAAATTACCTAATCCATTGGAGTGATATCATGGTTACCCATAATAACATGTACATGATTATGTGTTCTACAAAAGGATATCAATCTCAATGAATCACTAATATTAAATAATACTATACCAGTAGTTTTATGAATCGTTGGGGTGTTGGGCGTTGCATTAGCCCTATACCAAAAGTTAGCGGTTTAGTGGAATTTTTGGTATACACTGCTTATTTACATAATACCAACACTTCAAAGAATCATTGGTATACCTTATTAAAAGCACTAAATACCAATAGTTCAGTTGAATTGTATGTATACAGCCTTACATACTTAATACCAATGGTCCAGTTGAACCATTGGTAAACACACACAGCAGGACAATACACACCTGGTAGGCTTCCTACAGCAACCAGTACACACACAACAGGACAGTACACACATAGCAGGATAGTACACACACAGCAGGATAGTACACACCCTGTAGGCTTCCTGTTTCAACCGTTAGTATACACACACATCAGGACAATACACACCTGATAGGCTTCCTGCAGCAACCAGTACTCACTAGGAAACTAGTACACAACAGTCTTCTTTCTTGCAGTAGCCAGTACACACCAGGCTTCCAACCAGTACATAGCAGCCTTCCTGCAACAGCCAATACAAACCATTATTCTATCCAGTACCCAACATCCATCTTGTTTTCCCAGTACATCAATAATTTGATTCTAAATAGTTAAGTTATTAACCGCTATAACAAAACAAATTTGAATCACCTCAATGGATTCAATATCCCAAAGACTCCATCTGGTAGACTAAATTGATTCATGTAACCCAATATATTCACACTGTTTAGACTCCATCTGGTAGTCTAAAAAGAAATAACTCCAGTGATCCTAACAATAAGTTTTCTTATGTCCCACTTTTTGGCAATAATATAAAACCAATTATTTTATTCTATAAGAAACTGATGAGAAAAAAATTAAGTTTTAAACCACCAATTATAGGGTCTGACATAGCACATCCTTTTTCACTTATTATAGATTCCACCACCACAATCAAGAATATAGGAAACATGAAATATCTCTGGTATAGTGGTCATAGTTTCTACAATGGTTAGAGTTGCTACAATATTCAGAGTTGTGGGCCACAAGAATTCAGCCCAATCAGATCGAGCTACACCAATCCAACAAGTTCAAAAGATTCTATTTTAAAAGTACATTGAGCTTAAATCCATTAAAATATTCTAAATATGCTTTATTAATATCACATTAAAACCATGAATATTATAAACACTATCACTTTTTCTAATATAATTGAATAAATTTCCAAAAATAGTTTATCATTTTAAATACAAAACAGTATAGACACTTTTCCAAATTAAAATATCATTATAAAATTACTCCCAATATTTATAAAAGAATAAATGTTTTTTTAAACTTTCCCATTTAAAAATGATCATTTCAAATTAACCCTAGACAATGAAAACCCAATCAATATACCATGATCCATCATAATAAAACCATAAAGAAAATATAAATAACTCAAAATCAAAAGAATTAAAAATTCTAAGTTTACATGAACGGAAAACAATGCAAGGAGAGATTGAAGTCAAGATACATTCAATAAAGAGGATATCTCAATTCATGATTGTTAAAGGGGTTGAGAGACAAAGATAGTTTACGAAATTATGTCAGTATTTGATAGGAGAGGATCTAATCATGCCTATTAGCTATGAAATTTTTTTAAGATTATGTTCATTGGTAGATTGGATTATCTAGTTTGTTCGTGCAAGGATATCTACATCAAGTGGGGAATAAGAAACTGGGATATTAGAGAGATCTTCCTTTATTTTAATCATACATTTTTATTGGTTAGAGGGAAGTTGAACTCATTGTTGGGACTCTAGAGTAATATCATAGTAGTTATCTATTCTTATAGGACTGAGATGTCCTTTTTGTAACCACATGGGTTTATAGTGCAGAATCCACAAATGGGGTGACTAACCAATCATGGAATGGTGTAGGCATTTGAGTCCGAACTTTTTAAAACCGTGGGACATGATGGAAAATGTAGTGAGTAATTCAAGTAGAAAAGCTAACCAGGTCTTTGAAAACATTAAGACCTGATATAGAATATTGAACTTCATCAAAAGGAGGAATCTTTATGAAGTTCATATAGTGTGGAAGGAAGGGGAGAGTTCCACAACATAGAAATGTTAAATAAAAGTGAAATCAAAAACTATTGTAGTGGGGGTATCTCAAAGGAATATGGTCTCAAGTGTTGGCATTATAGGAAGAAAGCACACCTGAAAAAGGATTTGAATGAGTGGAGATTGACTTTTGGAAGATAAACTTTCAATGTAGATTTACTAATTTTATATTAGAAGATAAGAGTGGTGTGTTGTTGAGCATATTTAATTCTCTTGACTCTTAGCTATAGACTCTCGAACATCATTTGACATAACATCTAATAAGGGATGTATGATGAACTATAATTTGAAAAGATATGGAATGTTTCATTTTATAAATCATCTTCTTCTAAAAATTTTAGAAAAAGGTGACATAATCTTGAAAATGGGAAATATAAGTATGTTTGAGGGTGTGTGGTACACACCATGATTAAAGAAGACATAATTTTCCTTGTAAATAGATGATTTCTGTTTTTATACAGCATTCATAGATGGGGCATGAAAATTTTCACACAGATCCATGTTTGTGGCTAAAAAAGTTCAGGATGGGGAGTGTGATGGTAGTATATTTAGAAAACAGTTGAAGGTTTCCACTACAGCCCCCCCCCCCCCATCCCCCACTTTACTACAGCCCCCAATCCCCCACTCTATCCCCCCCATCCACCACTCCACTGTATCGCCCCATCCCCCACTCCACTACAGCCCCCACTCCACTGCACCCCTCCCCCACTCCACTACCCCCCCCCCCCCCCCCCCGCACTCTACTCCAGCACATATCCCCCACTCTACTACATCCACCACATCCCCTACTCCACAGCCCCCCCAGTTCCCTGACGGCCCCCACCCAGTCCCCACTCGCCTGTATCCCCCCCTACATCTCCCACTCCACTGAAGCCCACCACTACACTACGACCCCCCACTCCAATGCAGCACCACCATCCCCAATACAGTCCCCCAACCCCCACGTTACTGCATCCCCCTTGTCTGCAACCCTACAGCCCCCACCCAGTCCCCACTCCACTACAACCCACATCCCCTACACTACCACCCCCCCTGAATCCCCCCCCCACAAAGTCCCCACTCCACTACAGCACCCCCCACATCCCCCACTCCACTAACCCCCACCCCCACTCCACTATAGCCCCACCATTCCCACTATATCCCCACATACCCCACTTCACTGCACCCCCCCAATCCCCTACTCTGCAGCCCCCCCAATCCTCTACAGCCCCCACACAGTCCCTACTCCACTACAACCCCCCCCCCCCACATCCCCTACTCCACTTAAGCCCCCCCCCCCCAAATCTAAAAAACCCCCCATCCCCAAATCCACAGACCCTCCCCCCCGATCCACCACACCACTACAACCCCCCAACCCACACTCCACTATATCACCCCTATCCCCCACTCCACTGCACCCCCGTACCCCCCCCAAGTCATAAGATGGATTCCTATCATTGTATCATAAGATTCTTTAAAAAGTATCATGATTGGAACCACGATGAAATGTAGTGGGAGAAAAGGACTGAACATGCATTGGATTCATTGAGTGATGATTTCAATGTGAGTATGCCAGTTTGATTTGTTTAAAAATTTCCAAATGATAATTTTTTTTGGATAGAGGTGATTTCTAATTATATATATATATAGTTCAATGTTCTGGACGTCTCTACGATAATGGAAGCTTGGTGGTAGAATTTTGATATTGAAGGTTCAGAAAGGAGTGGGGTCATAGACACATAATATTATGTGTGATGTGATTATGTTTTTTACTATGTTTATTTCATGACTCTCTTTCTTATTTACATGTCATAGAAGGAAGGATATAGGATGAAAAAAACCAAAATGATGTAAAATATATATACTGTTTTGGGTTCTTAGACTTTCCGATTCTGGATAATGATTTGTGGGGATGTGTTGATTGGGAGTTTTGTCTTCCACTGCATGATATCCTATATTTCCCCATCAAACAGTATCTGATATTAATTATTAATCCATCTAGTGATTATTTTACCAATACTTGAATGTATAGTATGGTTGAAACACTATTGGGTTTCTGTATTCAGATAGTTTACTATGTTTCTAGAAATATGTTCACTGAGAATATAACACCCATACTAGGTTGTTCTGAGTTTATCAAAAGTTTTCTATTAGGGTTTTGTTTAGTTTTATGTTCTATTTATCAAAGTGGTATTCAAAACATGGATATAAGAATACTAAATACTTCTAGAAGATAGCTTGTGATCCCTTATGTTATTCTAGACTCATTGGAATTAATGAAGATGGAAGAGAAAGCCTTCTAAAATTTCCCAAGTGCAATGATAGGGAAAGAATATAATGGAATTTTTTAAAATAGATGATTTCATATTAAGGTATTAGGATAAGTAGAAGACCAATATCTCCAATTATGTAGCCCATGAGCTCGTGCATGTGTCTGAGTGTCAAGGAAACACCACTTGGGAACAATTTCACCCACAAAAAAATTAAAAAAATAGTAGAGGAAAATAAATAAAATTTTGGAATGACCGATCCATACATCAGAAGTCCATGGCAAAGGAAAAGAAAATAAACAGAATTAGCTTGGCATAAAGGAAAACAAAAATAAAACAAATTAATTATTCTCTCCACTACCCCAATCTCTCTCCCCTGCAACGAAAACTGCACAGCCGCATCCAATGCACTTCTGGCCCCCTTCATAGAATATAACTACCTACTATCCGTAGAATTTTGTAAATGGCCTAACTGGTCGATGTGATAATGAAAATAAAATGAAAACTAAAAATCAACATGCATGTCTCCTATGACTATACATGTCACCACCCAATATAAAAGAACCACAATGCCCCATGTGTTAGATCTTGTTCTTGAAAGAAAGGGGAAAATAGATCCATGTTTCAAAATGATACTATCAGATAGCACATTCCTATTAATTAACAATTAATCTTCTTAATAAGGGTATATAATCAATTTGAATATAGTTTCAGCTTAGTTTGGTTTTGTTCGATACAAGTTTGTTTGGAAAATTTGAATTTTATTTATTTTGTCTTGTTTTTGTTTATATTAGCTTAAACAATTTCATTCATTTGGGTTCTAATTTATTTAGTTTGATTATATTTTAATTCATTTCTCCATACTTCAATTCAATTTAAGAAGAATATGTTTCTATTAAAAAAAGGAAATTTATTCGTTAGAAGAAGAACCCATGTATTATTTCTAGTGCTTGGGAATCTTTTTCTAAGTAAACTTATTATCCTAAGATTGAGGTATTGAGTCAAGATTCCCCTAAATACAATAAGCTATGTAACAGAACGGGGGTGGGACACCATAGCTATGGTCTCTAATGACATATCTATGGTGTCTAATGTTATTTATGCATATGTCTCACATTACTGAGATGTCTATAACAATGAAAACAATAATGTATCTTAGGCTAATGTTAAAAATGATCTATGTGGTAATATCCCACTAAACTCAGATTATTATTTTATAATCCCTACGATTCACTTGTATACACAATCAATGATATGAGGATTATAATTTTACCACATAGACCATTTTTAACACTATGAAAAAAGGTATTGAGTCTATAAATTAAATGTTAATGGTATTGAGTCCATTATATATTCTCAGGGCTACAATGCCTTTGTGCATCCCCGATTTGTTATTGTTTTTAGGTAGAGGAATATATATCACATTTGAATTCAAAGTTATTGAGTCCATTATATATGACTCTTAGTGTTCCAAACCATCTGCCTTGGACCACTAGCTTGCAGAAACAAAATTATACAATCCCGAAAGGAATAAGTTAATGAGTGTGGACTCGCACCCCTAACGATGTTTCAGTTATCATAAACACGTCTAAGGTTTAAATAGAATGACAAATAAAATTGGATAATTTTGTATACGAAAATGACTAAAACCAACAGTATTAATCAAATTGCAGAAATGCCAGATGTCAAAAGAATTTTACATATGAATGTAGACAGTTCAACATATTGATTGGTATGTGTATACTCCACAATATTGATATTACATTACACTCTTTTCTAGTATCTATATTGAATACCTTATAGTTCTTCGTTCTAGTGATACCACTACTCCTATGATGGGGTTCCATGTTCCCTACCCCAACCCGAGTTAAAGATAGAACTCTATCATCCTATCTACATACGTGTTGGAGAGAATCTCCCAGTAGCTGGTTCTTACCATGATCCACTTCCACTGATCAGCTGCTAAGTGCTCCTATAGAACTTCAATATAGCACCTATCTTATCAAATAATTGATACTCCACAATTGGAAAAGGACACAGAAATAGATAATGTTCGACCCGGCAATTCTTAATAAAATTAATCCGAATGATGTCTAGATACGTGTGGCCTATGACAAAAGTTGATCTAACCACTGTATCCTTGGTGGAAATCATAATATCCATGATTATTGATACCTAAAGTAGAAATCCAAGATCATCCTACAAAAACATATTTCCCTTGACTCGGGGCCTCCATTGGGTTATCTTTAGTGATGATTTCATGATTCATTAAATAAAAAAAATCTCACAAAATTATTATTAACCTGTGAAATGATTCATACTAAATCCCATGCTAAAAAAATATCTCCCTGGCTGTATCATCTTATTACTATTTATGGGGGAAATATTTTAGGTCTGTGAAGTAACCATAATTGTCCATTAAAGACATCACCCTCTATATAAACTTATGATGTCCCAACCCATCCCTTTCTTCAAAATATATAGGTAAAATTGACTCATATATTTCTCCTTGAATCATTTATTTGTAATCTCTTCTTATTTTCCAACCTCTACTATGATTTCCCTCAAGATCATAGATGGTCCTTGTTGAATACAAGTACAAAGCTTCACCCTCATCTTCAATGTTGTCTATATGTGACTAAATATTTTCATGGGAGACTCAATACAAATATTTTCTACCTAAGGGCCTCCCTCCCCATTAACTATTGGTGGGTAATGTATCTAAAACTCTATCTTGGTATCATACATCGAAGGTAAATTGTGATTAGTTAGTCTCAACATTAATCACAAGACTCATGGAATACAATAACAGAGTGGATCATCCATCAGAATCCCAATTTTTGTAGGAAGATCCAACTATACTATATGAGGTGTGTGTTGTTTACTCTTCTCACACTGAAGAAAAATAATGTAGAATCATTTTCTCTACATGCGTCAAAACACTCATAGGATCATCAGGATAATAAAAATATCGAACTCTAAATAACATGTACAAAACAGGAAACCATAGATAAATGGTTTCATCAACTCTTTATTGAGAAAGTTAATTAATCATATTTTAGTAGAAAATATTTTATTCTTATTTTTATCAATCATTTTATATAATTTCATATGAAATTAATGGATCCATAGAATGATAAGTGCATGAAAGAATAATTTATTTATATATCACTATGAGGTATTACATATTCCCCATTCCATATACAACAATGAGTTAAATTACATAAAATTGTTACATCACCTAGAACTGGTCTCAAACACCATGCCTGATCCCATATCCATTCTCTTATCTTATCTTACCATGAAACCAATCAAGCATTGGGCCTCATACTCTTGTCATGACCTATCTCTATGATGTCTTCTTTTATTATAAATAGAATCTGAAATGGTGTGGAGTAAAACATTGTCTGAAACCACAAATGGTGTCTAAAAAATCTGTTATGAATTTTTATTTCATGTAATAGTCTGATATTGATTTTCATGAATTCATTAATTTAATGTTGAAGATAAAATTATCCTACCAACACTCAAGCTCTAGTTTGACACTAGATGTATTCCATTCTTGATTCAATAGAGTTCCATATATGTTTGTCAATGCCTACCATTATCCAGGATGATTTCCTTGACAAGGAACCATGACAAGGTACATGACCAATTCCATGGACCACTGAACTATCACACATAACCAATTCAAGGGATATCTCTCATCTTATAAGGGTTAATGGATTTTCTCTGAATTCTCATTATATAAAATATTACATTTCTAAGAAGAATAAATAATGCTATGTGTGGAGTAACCATTCTTGGCATTATATAACCATGCATCAAGAACAACCAAGAGAAAAACCCCTATCAAAACACCAAAACATGAAAATATTTTTTCATATGACACATTTTTTAATTCATTAAAATTACCAATTCTCATTCTTTATATTCCATTATGTCAAATACCAGTTCAAGTTAATATAACATTATGAATTTTCTAATTTCATACCAATTATAAATTTACATGATACATTATCGATTAAATTTTAAATTGTGTCAATTCCAATTCACATATTGATAATTACAAATTCTAATTCACATATCATCAGATGAACACATTCAATTCAAAATTATATTCATTCCTTAATCAATATTTCAATCTAGGTATAAGGAACTAGACTCATACTATCCATGCTCTGATCCATGATTGTAGATATGAACACCTCTTTGGTGGACAAAAGATCATGGTCTTCATCACCAATGGACCCAATAGGATATCTGGAAGCTCTAAAAGTCAATATTTGAGAAATTTCCATGCATTCTAATTAGAAGAGGTCACAAACACAACATGATGACACTATCATACATGCTGAAAATACTATAAAACCAATCAAGACATTAGATAGATTTTTCAAAAAACCCACCTAAATTAAAATAATATTAATCCGAAAACATAACATATTGATAAATGTAATCAACCATAATTCTGTATGGAAACTGATAAATACACGAAATCATGTCCATTAGAAGAATATCAATGTGGAAAATAAAAGCAATTCACTAATTTCGAGCATAATACAATGAATATAGATGTTTTAATCGAATAATGGACCGAGAGGTATATGATTCAAGGTTTATTACAAATGATGAAGACATGAATTGGGGTTCGATGACTTGAGAGATCCGTTCTGGAGAAAGTGAGCTCATGATAGAGGAAGTGATCTCGCTATGTAGAGTTCATGCTTAGGATGTAGGGTTGGAGGAGAGATCTCATTGGATGAGGAGATCTCATTTAGTGGATTGTTCTATTTGATGAGGTGAGATTCGATACGATGAAGGAACTGAGCTCATGGGTTCTTCCTCGAGAAGTCGGGTTTGATAGAGGAGAGATCTTCTCGGCGATTCAAGGGATATGTCTGAGGATTATTTAGCATTTTTTTCCAAAGATTCTAAAAAATGTAGGAAATGTTTGTCTAAAAACCAATTTATTCCCAACTATTCCACAAAACTGTTGGGAAAACTCATAAAATTAGCCTCATTACCAATGGTTTTATGAAAAATGTTGGAAACATTCACAGTATTTATCATGTGCCAACAATTTCATTTAACGGTTGGAATAGGTTACTTAAACGAACCATTTTTTTCAAACTGTTGGTATAAATGTGTTGGTATAAATCAGATCTCCACTAGTGAGTAAACATAAGAATTACGCATGGCAATAATTGGTATACATAATCTGTAATCATATAATTATCTAATTATATTTCATTGAGAAGGAAGTTGAGAAATGAACTTAAGGAATGTATTACCACATAAGAGTAAGGGATAATAAGACAGGTATATTTTTTTTGAGACATGTATATAAAATTTATAAACATTACATAACATTAAATAAATCGGGAAAGTGATTTAGAGAGAGAAAGATCATAAACCCATGAAAAAGGGTGGTTTGGAGAGATACCTTAACTTATGTTCCAGAATCATAATGAACATTCACATAATTTCATGTATAATCAAATTAAATTCATTAAATAGTTAATTCATAATATTTTTACTTTAATATTTTATGTAAAATAATTTTATTACATACATTTATATATATTTTAATAATATTTAATGTTTAATTTATTTGTTTTGACGGTGTTCCTTTTATGGATGCATGGATGGATCAATTGTAGTTAATAATTAATGATTTTATCAAATGGGACTATAAATCCATAAGTGAAATGAAATGGTATTCATATAATTTCCTAAATTTAAATGGATCCAAATATCTTTTTTTGTTCCACTATAGGGATGATTCTCTTAGTGAAAATGTTAACACTAATCAGATAGTGCATTTAGGAAAATTTCGCGGCCATCAAAACCTACTTTATTATATAATTTAATTATCATTAAAACATTAAAAAATTGTGTATTACATTATGTTATTTTTATTATCATCTTATTTAACTATAATAATATATTAATGACAAAACATGATGGTGGTGGAGAAAAATGAAGTGCATTGTTCATGGAGGTGGTGGAGTAATAATATTGTAACTGAAATTTTCAATTTATATTATAATGAACAGAAGGAAACATTACATTCCATTAACACAGTATCGTTCTGGTATATTTTTTATATTTTTGTCATAACATCATGTTGGATGATGATGTAATGGATGAGGTGGAATAATAAATGAGTTTAAAAGAGGTAAATTGAGAATATCATCTCTTAAATGTCATATCCTTGAAATACATTTAGGAAACTTGAAATGGCCATTGGATGAGAATAGAAGAACTAGAAAATGGGGTAGAAGATTGGGAAGGGAAATGGACATAAATTTGGAAATCTCCAAGGCTAATAATTTGTTAGGTGAAGGGTTTGTGATGGGTGGTATTTATAGTGGGTGGAGTGGGGGGTTTTATAATATTATAGTTATTATTTTATAATTTTGGATAATGGAAACCATTAGTATTGATTATTTCTACCATATATATAAAATTATGGATTTTTTTGTTAAATAATGAGCATTTACATCATCCATGAATAAAAAATGCATGTATTTAGCTTATAATTTTAATTACCCTATTTTACGGTATTTTACTATTAACCAAAAATTTGATTATTTTAGAAAAATACCAATTATTCACTATAACCATTTTTAATATATATATTTCAAAGAAAAAATACATTTTATAAAAATAATTTTAGAATTAAGAGAAATTTAATTTTTAGATAAAATCATCAATTAATTGAAAAATACAAATTTTAATATTATGAATACTTTTATGAACCGTAAAAAAATTACTTATGATCTCATAAAATTATCTTCTCATTTCTATAAAACATATTATTATTTTTCAAACCCATTTTTAAAAAATCAAATTTCTTTTAAAAAATTATATTTATTATAAAAGTTAAAATAAAACATTTGCATTTTAGAAAAACATAGAAAAAATAATTAATCATTTTAAAACATCTATCAATATGTACCATGTTATAAATATATAATATTTGTATTTTATAAGATAAGTAAATATTATTTTACACTTTGAATGTGATGATACAATTCTGATGTTCAAGATAATATTTCGAATGATCAGAATACTATTCTTACTATCATGTTATAATTTCAACAGTCAAGTTACTATTCTGATAGTAAGATTGGTAATGGTCACATGGGTTCCATAAATTTTATATATAAATTATGATTCATTATTTCTTCATTAAATTATATTTTATCTCAAGGTTATATATATTTTTATTTGCAATATGAATATTTCATTAATTTTATTCTTCTTTATTTCAAAATCATTATTCGTGAGTGAACTTATTCAATTGGATGAAGGTGATCCAAATTTTTATATTGCAGTTATCTTATTTTTTATTTTTTATGCCAGTGTATAATTTTTAATTATTATGGCCATATTTATTCTATAAATGTAATGTTAAAATTATTATTATTTTTTATCACATGGTGCTTGTGTATTATACTACATAACTAAATATGACCCAATCATAAGAATAAAAATTATATGGATAAAATTACAGCTTAATAATCCCCCCTTGATAAATTTCACGATTGAAGTTTATTTGTACATACTAAGGTGGAAAAGTCGATGGATCTTCTATATTTTTTTATGGATCCCATACCTCTTTCTTGTGCATATAGTTCCACTATAGTACTTTGACTAGGTGTGTTGTCCTATTGTGTATAAATTTATCTTTATAGACCAATATCTTAACTTCATAATCGTCCTAAAATAGGTCATTTTCCAACTACACCACCTTTTAATTTAGTATATATAATGAATAAGGTGTTGACATGCTTAATAATGATATGTGTAATATATCATGTACTTGAAAAAGGGTTAATAGGAGTGATAGTGGATAAGACAATGATCTGGTCTGATCAAGGATCTCAAAGGTGCCGACTTACCTTGGACATATCATTCTAATCTTCTTTAATTACATGAATCTCATCTATATAAATATGTAGATTAACACTTTATCTCCTACAAGGAACTCCAGGTCTCATCGATGAATGCCAACATAGCTCTTATGTCAAATTTGTGTAGCCTTGATATTCTTCTGAATGGTTTTAATTTTTTCTACCATTTTCTCAACCATGTCTTGTCATAAAATCTTACACTCAGCAAGTTAATCCCATCATATAGGTTTTTTAATTGATTTCCAAAAAATGGATTCATATAGATCCATTTGGATACTTTAGTGAAATATATTATTAAAAGATAACTCAACTAGTGGAAGATAGTGATCCCATCCACCTTTGATATCCATTTATAATTCTCTCAACAAGTCTTCCTATGTCTAGATAGTTCGATTATATTGGAAATATGTTTTGGGGGGTGATAAGTCACACATATATTCAATTTATTTTTTGGGGAAAATTTAATACTTTTTAATAACATAGAGGTAAATCTCAAATCTCTGTCAGATACAATTGATATTGGTGTTCTATACAGCCTCACTACTTATCTGGTGTATATCCTCGTTAGCTGATCAAGTGATAATTCCTATCAAATTGAAACAAAGTGAACATTATTTGTAATATGATCCACCACAAGACATATTTATTCCTTTCCACCAAAATTTTTAATAACACTAGAGAAAAATTCAATGGTGTTTTTTTCATATCCATATAGGTTTGGTTAATGGTTGCATTTTCCCCTTATAATATTTTCTTTCAAACAAAACATATTGAAAAAAATGATGTTTTATGTATATTCTATGATATACTTTTTCATATTGTCCAACCATTTGTGTTCTCATAGATCTCAATACATCTTACTGAACCATGGGTGGAAGGATATAGATGAGCTAAGTGAATCATTCAATATTTTTATCATAATATTTTATTCTAGACATAGACATGAACCAAATATTACAACTCCTTATCCATAAATTTTGATCTATGATGATTTCTTTTTTCTTATTTCATCCACATTATTTTATATTTCTGCATTATCTCTTTGAGAATCCTTAATATTCTCTAAAATTGTTGGTTTATTAATCATTTTAGATAGGTATGATTAATTTGCTTCCTTTATTATTCCCATATCTATCATTTTTAAGTAAAAAAATATTGGATCCTTCTTAATTCTGATAATTGTTATGGTTTCTATATCATTTCTAATTTGAGCATCCGCCTCTTTATTTGAATTTATAGGATGGTAATGGATTGATCAGTCATAGTCCTTAATTAGCACCAATCATATTTTTTGGAATATATTAAGATCATTCTAGGAAAATATATATTTGAGTCCCTTATGATCCATATATATTTAATATGTATACCCTTAGAGATAATTCAACTAGATTTTCAATGTGTAGATCACTACAACCAACTTTATATAATGTGATGGATAGTTCATCTCATTAAATTTCATCTACCTTAAAGAAATCAATATGAAAAGATCATTTTTCATCGGTATACATCATAATTCATTATTTAATGAATCACTCAATAACAAAAACCTTCCCCAATTTTAGGTAGTGTATGTAATGGTGAATTGATAAACCTCTATTTTAGTTCCTTGAAGCACTATTTTTATTCATCATTCTAGAAAACCATTGATACCTTTAAGGTTATCTTGGTTTATGGGTATGAAAAATATGAGATGTTTCTCACAAATATTATGTAATACCCATATTGTCTAAGTAAATTGAAATATCTATTAAAGATCCTGGTCTAGGATACTCCTTAATTCTCATATTATTATAAAGGTCAAAAAATACTTATTTTATAGTGATAAAATTCCTTAATAAAGATTATTCCACTATAAAAACTCGCATTTACTATAAATTACATATATATTCTCCTTTTTAAAAGTCATTGGAACCAATTTAAAATGCTCTATATAACCCTACTTGGTTTTTGAGTATATAAAAATTTAATATATAAATACAATAAAAATATTTTTAGGTAATCTATTATGACTCTATTCATTAAGTCTAAAATGATTTAGAGAGAATTAGTGAGTCCAAAGGGCATCAGTATAAACTCATAGTTCCCATATCATGTCCATAATGAATTTTTGGGAATATATTCCTTCTTCACCTTTAATTGGTGAAATCTCGATCGAAGGTCCACATTAGAGAAATAAAAGGACCGATATAGTTGATCAAACAAGTCATATATCTAGAGTAAGGGATTATTTTTCTTTATCATGATTTTGTTGAGTTCATCATAGTAAATGAATATTCACATTGACCAATCCTTATTTTTGATGATGTGGACTGGTCCACCCAATGGTAAAGTACCCGTGCCTTTGAATGCCTTGTCTAAATTTTCTTATAACTACTTATTTAGTTATTAAAACTCAAGAGTGGCTATTATATAACGGGTCATGGATATGGGATGATATAAAGTTATAACTTAGATTAAGAACTCATCCTCTATCTTGAGGAACACCGTGAAACTCTTATGGGAACACATTATTATAATCCCTCACAATGGGAATGTCTTTAAGAAATATTCTATCATTGGTCCCAATCATTTCAAATATATATTATTGATCATAAGGCTATAATAACCAAAAAATAAAATAATATTCCAAATGAAATTCATAACCCTCTTTACACTTGTATAGAATCAGAGGATTAATAAGGATGTGAAGTGTGATCTCCCTCATTCGAAATGTGATGTTGGATTTAAATAAGGTTATAAAATTCATTTCCAAGAAAGTATCAAACTCCACTAATGGAAAGATAATAATATTTTGAAGAATTATATTCCCATAAACAATAAATTATTATATAGTAATCATTTAATTATTTCCCTAATGAAATCATGTAATTTGGGGTGGAGACTCAATGCAACTTATAAAGAATCCTAGACAAACTAGACTTTCATAAATTGAAATACAACACAAAATAAAAAAACATAGAGTGGTGGACAATCATTACATTATTATTAAGATCCATATTAATAATTTTCATAGTGTAGGTCCTTTTTAGTTCCCTTAACTCTTAGATTTATGGTGTATTTCATCCTTATTCTCCGTTGCATTAGATAATTTTCATAGATAATGTTTTGGTTCTTCACACATTTAAAATTAAACTATTATTGATTCCTTAGGATGAACTTTATTTCCCTACATCATATTATCTAGAAATGTTTTTTCCTCAATGACTGGTTAATCTATACCCTCTTTTCCTCACCTGAAATGTCTTCTAGTCCCTTTAAGGAATCTCACTTAGCACCTCTTCCTAAATTTTAAACATATATGGAATTGAATATTCTTTTCTTTATTATCTTTATCACATGAACTTCCATGATACAACATCCATCTCTTAATTTATTTGTTTGGAAACTCAGCCATGTTCCAGTTTTTATTCATAATTCATGATAACTTGTTTCAAATAATCCCAAGATGCCATTC
Source organism: Viscum album (assembly GCA_963277665.1). Classification (NCBI taxonomy): domain Eukaryota; kingdom Viridiplantae; phylum Streptophyta; class Magnoliopsida; order Santalales; family Viscaceae; genus Viscum; species Viscum album. The sequence goes on along the minus strand of OY728133.1, from coordinate 1,898,868,805 downwards.
TCCATCTCTCATTAGGTTAAGAATCTTGTTATGGAAGTGATCACATTTCTAATCTCATTGGTTGTTGTAATGGTTATTCTTATTTCCCACCATTAAAAAAATAAAGCAACAATGAGATGATAATACTAAACTATGGACTTTGAAGGAATAAATTATAAATGAAAAGTATATACCAACATATGAGTATCAATTTTTAAATCTAGGTTTTCAAAGTTAATGTTTCTTATTAAGATTTTATTTCATAAAAATCTATTCATTTACTTTATAATGGTTCACAAAGATTTTTTTTTGTTTTTCCAAAGCATATCCTCTAGGTGTGTGATAATAGGTGTGTATCAATGCCTCTTTGTCTCATTCTAGGTAACAATTATTTCAATGCCTAATGTGCATTTTTTTGGGTTATTACCACTTGGTACAATTTTGATATACCCACATAAAATTTTAGTTTCTAGAAATGGATGTAATTTATTAAAAACAACCTGCACTATACTTATGTAAATTTCTAGGATATGTTCTTATACTTAAACTTATCTATAGGGTTTCCACTAATTTATTCTTTTCGTAAAAAAAAACTACACCATATTTTGATACAAAATATTGTGACTCAATACCTTTACACAAATTATTATGTAATTTATAACATAAATATCCATTAAATACAGCCAAAATATCTAAAATCATAGTGTATTTGGAATAATAGGTATATAAAACATCATCATCAAATTAAAATAAATATTATTTATTTTAATCTCCATAATGAGATAATTATTCAATTGATCTCCTAAAACTACATGGGATATAATAGGGAATACATAAAATAATTTAGTGAGGTATAAATCCAAATAATGGAATAAACATGATGGAGAAGTATCACAATTCAATTAAAAAGTATAACCTGGTATCATAGAGAAAAAATCATCATGAATAATTATATATGGATGTATAACATGAAGATAATTGAATCACAAGTTCATACAATTATTGAAATTTTATGAAAATAGAGAACATAACATAATAATATGTCATGTCTAACCACCATGATAATATCATATGGTGGATAGTGTCTTATCATGGATTAGGTTCACACCCTAATCCCATACATACCATCTCATGAGAAAAAACATTACAAAATGCATTTGAGAACTAGCTGGGTGAACACATGATAAAATGTATATATATATATGTGAACCAAAAAAAGAAATGAATCATAATTCTTACAAAAAGTAATTACATAAGTAATTAAATGGGTTGCATAATCATGCCTCATATTACTTTTAAAGAATATTTCATGAAGAACGAATTTGAGAAATGATCTTAAGAAATGTATTTCCCCATAAAAAGTAAGAAATAACAGGCTAGGTATATATGTGAGATACATATATACAAAATTTAGAATCATTACATAACATTAAATAGAGAGCGAATGTGGGATAGATATAGAAAGGTCATAACCCCAAGAAAAAGGGTGGTTTTGAAAGATCCCTTACCTTTTGTTCGAGAATCATTTCACAGTTTCCCTTAATAACTTGGATAATCAGATAAAACTAAATAATTAATTACTTAATAACATTTTAAATATATATTTTATTTACAATAATTTTATCATATTCATTTATACCATTTCTAAAAGATAAAATGTTTATTTCATTGTTTTGAGGGCATTCGTTTCATGGATTCAAGGTCGGATGACTTGTGGATAATTTATGTTGTTCTTTTCAAATGGGAAAAAATACATAGGTTATGTTAAAATATATATTTATAATTTTATGAATTTAAATGGTAAAAATTATGTTTTTTTTCAATATTGGGATGATTCTTTTAGTAAAAATGTTAAAGTTCATTGATTCTTTCATAAAGACAGATTCAGTGACCATCAAAAACTAAAATAATTTTATTTAAATAAATTATCATTAAAACATTAAAAACACTAAATATATTATATAATTCTTATTAATATGTTTGTTTAACAATAATAATACTTTTATGACCATCCTTGAAGGTGGTGGAGAAAAACGAAGTGCCTTGTCCAAGGTGGCAGGGAAATAAACATATTGTAAACAATGTTTTCATTTTAGAATGTAATTAAAGGAAGATATAATATGGATAGTACATTAATAAAAAAAATTATAGTATATTTATGAAAAGTAAGTCATCATTTTGTGTTGGATGAGGGAGTATAGGAGAAGGTTAGAAGGAGAAATGAGTTTAAAAGAGTTATATTGTGAATATTACCTCTTAAATGTTGCCTCCATGATATAATAATTAAGGAACATTTAAAAGGTATTTGGATGAGACTATAAGTGCTAGGATGTGGGTTAATGGATTAGTAATGTAAATTTATAGATATTTGGAAGTTTTCAAGATTCATAAGTTGTGAAGAGAAGGGGTTGGGATGGGTGGTATTAATAATGGGACGAGATCGGTGTTTTTTAATATTATATTCATTAGTATTCTATTTTTCCTTAAAAATAACAATAGTTTAGATTATTGTGACAATATAAAGTAAATTTTTCATGTGATTTTAAATTAATGGGTGCTTACATCATCCAGAACTTATAAATTATTGTATTTATCTTATAATATTATATACTATATATTACCATATTTCACTATTCAAATCAAAATAATCTATTTTAGAGAAATTAAACAAATTACTAACACCATATTTTGATGTCCAAATTTATAAAGTTAAATCCATTTTATTAAAATATCTTTCTCAATATGAGAAATTTATTTTTTAAATAAAACAACATTTATTAGAAAAGTAAACAATTTTAATTTTATGATTAATTTTATAAGCCTTTGAAAATTTATTATTCTCACATAAAATTCAAGTATCATTATATTACTGATTAATATTAATTAGTTAATATCTTAATTAAAATAAACATTTTTTAAAAATTATATTAATTATAAATGGTTAATTAAAACATTAATGTTTTATAAAAATAACGACAATTAATTTGTTATTTTTTAAAAAAAAATTACTCGAACCATGATATAAATATATCATATTTTCATTTTATAAGATACCAAAATATTTTCAACACTTTAAAATTTTGGGATACTATTCTAATAATCATATTTCTATTCCTAAGAGTCTAATTACTATTTTATATGTCAGATTACTATTCCATTGGTTATATTTGTAACTATCATATGAGTTCACTAATTCCCATAAATACCTAATGTTTCATGAATTTATAATTCACCAATGTTTTCTATCAAGGTTATATATATTTTTATTTTCATGAATAATATTTCATTACAAATATTATAAATTATTTATATAATATTTTTTGTGAGTGGGGTTATTCGGGTTGATCGAGTAAATTCATATTTTCATATTATAATTATATTGTTTTTTATATTTTTACCCCTTGTTATATTTTCAACTATTATAGACATATTTTTTCTTTAATCCTAATATGAAAATTTTTATAATAATTTATTTTGGTTTAATCATGTGATGTGTGTGCATTATATTTTATTTCTAAATATGAAAAAATTATCAGAAGTGAAAATGAATTGATAAAATTTGGGGTTATTATTAAGGGTATTGATGTTCATAAAGCCATGGATTAATGATCCATTCACCAACAATGACTAAGAATCTCTTTCGAAGTACCCTAACCCAAATTAGATCAACGAATAGGAATCACCATAAGATTCATTAATTTATATTCCTTATAGTTTATTACTATTTTATGTCCAAAGATGATGAAAAAATGATTGGGGCTTTAATCCTTATCCATTGCACTAGTTATGTGATCATATAATTAAGCACACTAAGTGATCAAAAATTAATCCAAGAAAATTCTAGTTTAAGGATTTTGATAAATTGTACCAGGTTGACATTGTGAGAGTTTATATTAAAAATGATTAACGAACTATTCCCACCAAATACCATCCAAAGTGAAAGTCTAATAATAGAATTAAAATGGTAAAAATAATTAATTTATATAGGGGAGACAAAAAATTCCAATAACACCAAGAAGGAGTTGATGTTCGTTAAGGAATTATCTAATGATCATATTGATGTTCCTTGAGAAATAAAAGATGGATGAATTGAGCCCAAAACATGTGCAAATCATTTTACATGGAGTTATAACTGAACACACATGGGTTTAACCAAATTAATGGGGGGAGCATCACTTTAGTTATGTGAAGGGAATTATTTACAGAGAATGTGTCCTCATGGAAGCTATCAAGTAAAAGTAAAATGTGAGTGATATGACTTCTGTATTTGATGCTACATTAGTGAAATAATTTAATTAAGAAATTCCCATCATAGAGGTGGAGATTCATTCAATTTTTTTTTAGATACCTTCTCAAGTATAGTATAAAAGATTCTTTGGAGTGAGGGATAGTGCAATACATTCAAGGAAAATATTTAATTGATATAGGTACATAGGGAAGTTTCATCCTTCTTATTTATCTTTTTTCATGTTATCTTGATTTTATTGTATTATATTTTAATGAAAATTAGGTATTTCAAAAAAAAATATTTTTTGAGAAATAATATTTATTTAGATCATTTATTCTAATTAATTTGTGAAATCAATTGAAAATTGATTTATTTCACCATCCATTTTATTTGATTATATTTTATAGTAACAAAATGAAAAAAATAGTTCAATTGTGAGTCAAATTTCTTAACAAAAAATATTGAATTAATAATTTTCATTACGACATGATTAAATTTTGATGATTGAAGCTATATGATTTAACAAAAAATAAAGTTTCTCTTTTAATCTTCATCAATTTCTTTTCACTGCTCAACCATATACTCTTTAGATAGATCTTATTTTCACTAAAATTAAAAATAAAACCTCATATTTAATTTTTTTATTTAAATTAAATGATCATTATTATAAGTCGTCCCTACTGGTTTATGAGATTATTTGTCTTTTTTATCGTTGTTTTCACCCATATATTCATTCCATGAGCTTCAATACCCTATCACCACAAGATAAATAGTTTTTCGTATTAAATTATGTGTAATACACAGAAATTATCATTAAAATTATGGAACCATTTATAGAGAATGATTCATCTAACAATGGAAAACAAAAAATTAAATAAAATTATATTTTAAAAAACAACCATATCAAAATAAAAAAAAATTAAAATTTACATTTTCTATGAGTCACTTTTCAAATACTTATTTTATGAATAGAAGTTATAGGATATGAGAAGTAGAGGTGTTAAAACCTATAAGTTAAATATACATCACATATCTTTGAAAAATAACTAAGAATCTAATGTAAGATCTTAGAGATATATAGTGCATGGGAACTTTGATCAAAATCATCAAACAGAACTTATCTAATTTTTTGTTGAGGCATGAGATGAGGGTGTATTATCTCATTTGAGTATATAACAATCCATAATCCATCATTCTCACCCAATAATTCTAAAATTATGAGTATAAACATTTTTATCCATCACTATTTTAAAATTTTAATATAATTATTAATGGGTAATCACTATCGTTCATTAGGTATTTTGATAACATTGTATAAAACTACCACTTTATAGGATTAGTGAGGATGAACAAAAAATGAGTTTTTTATTTTTCTATTTAAAGGGAAATTCTAAAAATTAGTTATTAGATTTAGATTAGAATATTTTTGAAACTTGGGGACTTATGTATATATCTTTGGTTTTAATGTTTTTTCTAGGAGGGTGAAATGGGTGTTTTGGATAAACATTGAAAATATATTATGTGAGGGTAAAGTGGACATCTATGAGGGATATGATAGGTGTAGGGACCATACATGGTAGTTTCCCCATAACTAGAATCTATATAATATTCTTATGGATTTATTTTATGAGGGGATAACACCCTAGTGAAAAAATGGCAGATCAATCAGTTGGTGGTAATTACATAAACAAAAATGTGGAAGTGTTAAAAAAATGTATTTAATATAATTGCATTAAATTAAAAAAATAAGGATTTTAGATGGAAGAGAGTGACCGAGTTAGATTTGAATAATGGTACCAATGTACAAATTAAATATTAAATTTCTAAAATAAAAGGCCAAATTCAATATTTAGTGAACTTGAATTACATTCAATTTATTAAACATGTTTAGATTCAAAATCAATACCAAAGACTTATAGAACAATGTCAATAGGGTGTAATGTTTGGTCATACACATAAATGTGTTCACAAAATTTACATACAATCAAAGTCATAATAAAATGTTTTCTTTGCTAGTTATGGTCCATGGATATAAGGAATGGATGATCTAATTTCAAATAATTTAAATTTTTACTTCAAAAAACAAGATAACATGTTTTAGAAAGAATAAGGAAAAATTATAAATATTAATGATCCTTAGTTTCAGAATCAACCAAGATCACAATTTCAAAACCGACCATGATTTGAGTCCTCTAAGTCAAAAGATAAATTAAGGGGTATGATTAACCAACTATTAGGAGATATTGATCATTAATCTTCTAAGATAGAATCCATAAAAGACAATTTTAATTCAAAGATACATAATTTTAAGCTTCAAATATGGAAATTGGAAATAAATTTAACTAAAAGAGATAAATACAATTTTACAAGAAACAAATCCAATGGTATATATTATTACTATATCCACTAGAATTAGGATAATAATAAAAAGGTAGAAAAAGTTAAAAAACCGGTTGAAAATTAAAATATAGAACTCATTGGTAACAAAAGACATGAAATTATAGATTCAAGAATTCCAGATTCAAGAATTTGGGATAGATTTAAATAATTTTAGAAAAAACATATTATTTAACCTAATAAACATGATGAAAAAGAGTTGATTATCATGAAAAATAGAGGCAAATAATAGTGTGATATTTAACCTTAATAGATGCCCACTATTTCAAAGAATATGTATCCATACATAAAATTCCATAAAAGAGTCTTGAAAAATAACCATGATCCTGAAATTCTCAAATTTATTGCGTTATTTATAAATATAAACATTAATATATCATTCCTTCAATAATTTATTCAAGTTCAATCATATTTGAAAATGACTAAGAAAATTGTTTCAAATAATAAAACTCTTGAGGAATTATCTTCCTAAAATATATCTTAAGAGTGTATTCCTATAGTTAAAAATCAGACCCCTTACAATACAAAAGGCCTAAGTAGTTTTTTGATTCATGAAATTTTGGAAATAGTGGAATGTTCAATTTCATTTATGGCCATAGGGATAATATTAACTTTATTTCTCAATCATTTTTTATAAAGTTGAGATAAGGTGATCTATTTTCCACTACAGAGGTCTTGAAATTGGTTGGTCACTATATCACACACTATATATGAAGGGTTGATTATTTTATTTTAAGAATATGGAAATTTTTATTTCTTTCTAATTTTCTTATCACTAATATTGAATGTGATAGTTAATTGCCCCTTATCATTGGTAGGCCCTTCCATTCCACCAGAGGGTTGGTAATTAATTTTAAAAAGGGTAATTTTATTTTCTTCTTGGAAGAGAAAAGTGTGTAATTTAATGTTATTGAAAAATTTAAAGTGTAATAACATCATAGAAACCAATATAATGATATGATTCATGAGTATATAAAACCTTATGATGAGCAAATTCTTTTAGAATTATTTATGAGAAAAATCAATGCAATTGACATATTGAAACTTGTATGGGAATTTATTCTTGTAAATAGATATATATGAGAGGTTATCTTGAGGGTGAAGTTTTTGGAAAACCTTGATAAATTTTCTAAAGAAATAATTTTTAAAGTAAATCTAGAAAGTAGGCAGGATGGTATGTAAATCTAGAAAAAAGTAAGGAACTAGAAATTTTAGTTCCCATACATTTTTAGGAAGATAGTTGATGACATAGGGCCACATGGACCCAAACATCTACCTTCTAGTCAACAAAAAATAGTTGTAAAGCTAAAACCTATTCCCAAACCTATAAAATATACATTTTAGGAGTAATCACATCTCTTTTAATCATTATTTCTTCAAAAAAAATAAATTTTTAAGCGTTAAAATAGTTATAAGTGTTGAAAATGATTAAAAATACTACAGGCTATACCATTTTTTATATTAAAATAATAATCCCAACATATTTCAGGAATATGATTCCTATGGAAGCTAACTACAAACATAGAGTTTAATACAAAATAAGACTTCATCCCATCATTAATTTGTTTTTTAAGGAATAAGTCATTGAGATGCTTTATGATGGAATCATTTATCCTATTAATGATAACTCTTGGGTTAGTCCAGTATAAGTATCTCTAATGAAAAAAAGATTCATTGTTGTTAACAATGAAAATAATTTAAAAAATCAGGTAAGGAAGGAAACTAAATAGATAGTCTTCCTAAAATATAATCAGGTCAATCCAGTCACTTGGAAATATCTGTTTCCAATTTCATTATGTGATCAAATTATTGAGTGGATTATTGATAATGAGTTATTCTATTTTCTTGATGATTATTCTGGTTATAACTAGAATTCTATATCCCTTTAGGGATAGTAGAAAACTAATTCCACCTGCCCCTTTGAGACATTTGTTTACTGATAATGCCATTTGGGTTTTTTGGTTCCACAAATACCATTAAAAGTAACGTGATGTCTATATTTTCAGATATTATAAAGAGGATTATTGAGGGTTTTAGGGTTGATTTTTCTATTATTGGTTTCAATTTTGAAAACTGTCCTGAAAATATGGAATCCTTGTTTAAGAAGTTTCTAAATCCTACTTGGTTTTATTCAAGGAAAATATATAGTTCATGGTAACAAAGGGTATTATGTTAGTCTATAAATCATCATAGAGGGGTATTGCGGTGGTTAATTCGTTTTTTGAGTTCTTTAACATGTTAACCCTCCTGAGAATGCGAAAGGTATTAGAATTTTTTTAGGTCATACCAGTTTCTACCAGATGTTTTTTAATAACATTCCCAAGATCACTATACCATAATGATCACCATTTTTAAGGACTATCATTTCATTTTGGATGGAAATTACTTGAAATCATTGAATCTTCATAGGTAAAAGCATTATTCTAATCTCATCATAAACGCTTCAGATTGGAGAATTCCTTTTGTGGTTATGTGTAATGCTAATGAAAATGATGTAGGAGATGTTTTAGTATAGAGGAAGGATACAATGTTTTATGCTGTGTATTATAATAGTTGACTACTTGATTATTATCAAATTAATTACACAAAAACAGGGAAGGAACTTTTGGTAGTTGAATTTTTTTAGAAAAGTTTATGAAATATATTAAATGGTTAAAAGTAATTGTTTTTAATAAAAATTTAACCTATAAATACCTTCAGTCCATAAAAGAGGCTAAATTATACAAACAAAATCCTTTTACACAAATTCTAACATGATTTTAATCATAATAATCCATTAAGTATAATCCCAAGAGGGAAAAGGATAGTGTATTTGGAAGACTAGGTACATAATTAAAAACTATGAAACTAGAATAAAGCATCCTATTATTAATCTCCATAATGAGCTCTAATCGTTATTTGAGTTCCAATAACTGCATAGGATAACATGGGTAATAGATAAAAATAATGGATGAGATAAAAATCCAAGTAAGGGAACAAAAATGGGAATGAAACATAACATGTGAGTTGGAATGGTATAACATGATATCATAAAAGGCATGGATCATGAATAAAAATATAGAAGAATAAAATACCAAATATGGAATCATATGATCATGGAAATATTGGAATGTGTAAGCGACATATAATATTACATAAACAAGAGTCAAGGATAACTATCAAGACTGTATCACTTTTTAGACAATGCTTTTTTATAGATTAGGTTTAAATCATAATTCCATACATTAAATATCAATAGAAAAAGAATCACCAAAAAATTGGACATTATATGTGTTCGCCCATCATAAATTTTTCATTCATTTGTTTTCCACATAAAAAATCAAACATAAGGAATAAACATAAGGGTTACCCATGGAAAGAAATGGGTACCGTAATCATGTCATAATTCATAACCCAAGGGAGTATAATAATAGTATCCATGAATAAAGAGATTTAATTCATAATATGAAATTAGTAAAGGAACAAATAAGTATATATTTTGATATATTATTAACAAATAAAGGAAAATCATATAAAAAGAGTTGTATGGTAACCATGAAAATATACCTCTTAACAAGGTTTTAAGAGAAAAGTTAAAGAGTATTTAAAGGCTCTAAGAGAATAATAATTTACATAAAAAAAATTCAAACTAAAATGGTTTTCCAAATAAAAATAATTTTTTTATAAATCATGTATATTTGAAAAAAAGTCATTGAGTTGTACTTTAAAAAAGATAGAGAAAATAAAATGTTTCCTTTAATTAAATTTTCGAAAAGAATTAAGAATGGAACCATTAATACTAGTATAAACCTATAAAATAATAACTAAATTTTATTATATGTGGGTGAAATATATAAAAAATATATAATTATTATATAATATTAATTAAGTGATAAATTAAGGTAGATAGAGATAGAACGTAACATAATGAAAATATGGATTTTCAGAATGTTCACTTACCCTATGTAAAAATTCATTTTTCACTTTCCATTAGTGTATTGGATAATAAAATTAGTTTAATTAATTAATCAATTCATAACCTATTATATATTAATTTTGTGTATTATAATTTTATTATGTTCATTTATGAACATTTTATTGAGTTATAATCTCAATTTCGTTGAGATAGGGTTTCTCCCCCCGCCGCTGCCTTCGTCTTCTCCATGGAGGATCAGCAGGGCTCCTCTCCTCGCTTCATTAGTTCGGCGTGATTGTGGTGTGGCATCTCTTTCGGAGGATTAATGGGCTCGATCATGGCATATCTTATCGTTTTCCGGCCTTCACATGGCGGCACGGTGAGTGTTCAAGGTTCGGCTTTCCACGCTGCGGTGAAGGTTGCTGCTTCATGTCTGACTCGGGTAGGGGTGTATTGGGCAGATCCGGTTACTAGGTGAGGCCTCGATGGCAGTGATGGTCTTTCTTCTTCCTCCTTGTTGGTTTGGATCTGGAGGTGTTAGTGGTAATGGGTATTTTATTTTTTCGTTGAAGTTCGATGGTCATTTGGATTTTTGCGGTGTCACTCGTGGGAGGTTCCCCGCTACTCCTTTCCTCATCACGTGCATGATTTGGACTCCAGTGAGGCTCCTCAACCATCGAGAATCTGTGGCTAGTTTGGGATGGGATGTAGGTGGGGTCTCAGCTTCGATTCCGGCAACTGATGATTCTCTCATGGTGAATGGGTTCTTGTTTCGGGTGTATTGGTCTGCAACTGTGATCTTCATTATTTTTCATTTGTCATTGGCATTGATGGGATTGGGAAAAGAAGCTGACATCGGCAGTTCTCATGTTGATTAAGGATGGCGTTGGGACTTGGCCTGATGTATGTGAACATGGATCGTGATTCCTTTGGGTTTGATGTCTATTTTAAGATGTTTTTCTCCTTTTAATTTCTGAGTTATGGCATCCGTTGTTGTTATGTTCTCCCCAGCGATGTGGGGACAATGAAGTCTGTTAGGACGTGCGAAAAACATGCATTTTTTATGGTTTCCACCGACATATTGGTTTTTATTTGGTTCATTGATCATGGACGACGATGATTTGAGTGTAACGAAAACAGCGAGTGGTGATGACGTCACATATAGTGGTGTCAGTGATGATGGCATGTTGGTTTCGAGGCTTGCATGTGATGTGATGAGTGATGGTTTTTGAAATTTAAATTTTGTGTTTTTGATAGTCAGTTATGGCGGTCTTGGATTAGGATTGTTGTTTGTTTTGAATTTTGAATTCTAAATCTATTTTTTTAAGGATTAACACTTAACCTATAAAAGTGTCATTAGATAATACAAAAAAATATGGTTTGCTCATAAGCTCAATTTCGTTATTCCAAAAGTGTTCATTTCATGATTTTATGATCATTTCACTTGTTTATATTTATCAAAGTTCCTATAAAATGGGAATAATTCTCATAATGTGAAATTAAGTGGTAGTAATGGACATCTATAAGACTAAATGGTACCATGTATCATTTTATTCTGGTATTAGGATGATTCATATGAAAAAATGTAAATGATAAATAATTATATTATTTTGGTGGGGTTTTCGACCATCATGAACTATTTTTATTTTATTAAAAATTATGCTTACATATTAGTTAAATTACATGACAACTATTATAATATACGTATTAAAATCTTATTAAATAATATTAATAATTTTTTTACCAGTCATGAAAAAGCTAATGGAAAATAAACATTTATTATCCATAGAGACGATAAACCACCATAATTTGGACAATTTTTACATTTACTTGAATAAGAGGAGATCAGAAAAGTGGTCAAAATAAGATATTATATTAGAAATATAAAATTAATTTATATAAATGATAAAATATTTATTATTATTTTATAAATTAATGAGGTGTGGAGAAGGTAGAATAAGATATAAAATTAAAAACGATGGACTGAGAAAGTTACCTCTTGAATATCACATCCTTGAAGGACCCCTAAGGAAACATTAAATAGTTATTTTGTTGATACTATCAATTCATAGACATGGGGAAGAGGATTTTTAAGGAAATTGGGAAGAATGTTGACATGATAAAAGGGTTTTATGGTGTTAGGAGAAGGAGTGGTGATGGGTGGTATTTATAGGAGGAGTGGGCTATTTTTTCTTTTTTTTATTCAACTATTTTTTATTTTGGATCAATTCTATAAATAATGTTTATTACAATGAATAAAAATATTGAATGGTTTATTATATTCTTAATTAATGGGTGATGACGTCATTTATTACAAAAAAAATCATGTATTTGGCTTATAATGTTAAGTACCCTAAATTACCGTATTTCACTATTCACAAAAATACAAAATATTTTAGAAACAAACCAAAAAATCACCCTAACCATTACATGAAATATATATTTAAAAAATGGAATCCATTTTATGTAAATAATCATTTAAATATAAGGATCATTATTTTTATATGAAAGTATCATTTATTAAAAAAATACAGATTTTAATATTATAATCAATTTTTTTAACCCTTTGAAAAAATTATTAAGGTCACCTAAAATTATATTATATTAATAATGAAACATAATATTAATTTATTAATTAATTTTATGAAAATAACATTTCTTTTGAACTATTATATAAATTAAAAATTTACAGATAATCATTTACGATTTACAAAAATACCAACACCTAATTCATCATGTTTAAAAAATTTATTTACATACATCGTGATATATATATATATATATAAGATACCTAAATTTTATATTAAACTTTTATAGGTGATTTTACTATTATAATGGCCTGATGATTCTTCCTAATGGTCATATTAGTATTCCAACATTGATATTTATTATGGTCATATAAGTTCATTAATTTCCGTAAATACAACTTATTTAATTTGATCTTCATTAATCACTAAATTTTCTAAAAGATATATGTTTTCATCTGCAAAATTAATATTATATTATTAAGTCATGATTTATTTAAACAACTTTTTTCAAGTGTGTGGTTATTCTAGTGGATCGACCATATCGAAATTTTCCCTTTCTTGTTGTCTTATTTTTTATTTATTGTCCCACTATAATATTTTTAATTGTTATTGGTTTTATATGATTAATGTATTATTTATAATTTATGAGAATAATGTTCTTTATTAGGTCCTCTAGTTCCCATATTTACTCTTTAAACCTATTGTTTCTGTATTATACCATGAACAGGTGAGTGTTCTTGTTATGTAGAACCTAGTATCTATGGTCTAAAATATTCACTTGCTTCTCCTCATAAGAGAGATCATTTTCTAGATATACTACATTTGAGTTATTTAAATTCAAGGGATATGGTATGTACTTCCCCACGAGGGACACATGGAATACATCATGTACTTGGGACATGTTTGGTAAAAATGCTAGTTGATTTTCCACTACTCCAACACAATCAAGAATTTATAAAGGGATGATGTACCTAGTACATTGCTTTCCTTTCATCCTAAATTTCATGAACCTATTCCATAGAGATATGTATAAGAATACTTTTTTAGAAACATAAAAATATGAGTTCAATTGAATATTATCAGCATATCTATTCTTTAGAATTTTGTCTATCCTGATGTGATGCGGAATGATTTTCACATTTTCTACCATTTCATTGACCATTTTCGATCCTAGAAACATACATTCACAGACTTCATCCCAATATTCTAGTGTTCTCCATCTCTTCCCATAAAGTACTTCATTTGAATCCATTTGGATTCTTGAGTGGAAACTACTAATATAAGGGAACTCGACCAGAGATTGATATTGTTCCCATACTCCTTTTAAGTCAATCGATAATGCCCTCAACCAATCTTTGAATGTCATAATTGTTCTCATATACTAGCAATTAGTTTAAGTCTGATAATCCATGCTGATTTTTAGCTTAATTTTTAGGGCATGTTTGATAATTTTCCAGAACCTTTGGGTAAATCTTATATCTTGATCGGATACAATATATAATGGTATTCCATACATCCTTATTACTTCTATGATGTATATTCATGCAATTTAAATGAGAAATATTTTCTAAAAAATTGAAATAAATTTATCACTCATTGTATAATGATCCACAATAACCCATATCACATTATTTACTCTAGATTCTTTTGGATGTCCAGGGAAAAAGTCTGTGGTGAGGTTTTTTTATTTCTATGTAGGTATAGGTAATGGGTTTATTACCCCATTAGGATTTTTCCTTTTAGCCTTTACTTTCTAACATACCAAGAACATCAATGTATATTTAGTAATAAATATCTTCATATTTTACTACCAATAGTGTTTTAGAGATCTCGATACGTCTTTATGCTGCTTGGGATAATAGATAAGGTTGATCTATATAGATCATTCAGAATAACTTTCTCCATTTTTTGGATTTTAGGGTACATATATTCATGACCCAAATCTTATGACACCTTCTTCATTAAATTTTAACTCCATGGATTTACCATTTTTTTATAGCTTCCACATTCTTCAAAATTTTCACTTCATCTCATTAAGAATATTTAACCTTCTCTAAAATATATTGTTGATAAGTCATTTGTGAAACAAATTAAGATTTACCTACCATTAGGATTCTCATATCCACAATTTAAAAGTATAATAGGGATGGATCCTTCTCAATTATCATCATTTATAAAGTTATATTGTCTTTTTATACATAGATCATTTATCACTTTATTTATATTACTAGGATGATAGTGGATGGAGCCGTCATAATCCTTGATGAGATATAAAAATATTTTCTGGTGTATATTAATATCCTTTAGTGTGAATATATATTTAACGATCTTATGATCAGTATAAATCTCACACATCTCCCCGTATATATAATTCCTCTATATTTCCCACACAAATATCACAAACGCCAACTCAAGATCATGTGTGAGATAGTTTTTTTATTGAACATTAAAAAAACCTTGAGGTGTAGGATATCACATTAAAATTTTAAATTGTATACTGTCTAGGACCTTAATTGAATCATCTTTTCATACCACAGATGGTTCTCTACTTGTTGGCAATGTATGTAAAAGTTTCCTAATAATACTCATTTTCAACTATTTGAAGTAGTCATTGAATACAGTAGTCCAGAACAACAATAGTCACTTCTGAGTCATCTTGGTTAGTGGGATTCAATATCATGAGAAGTTACTCAAAATTTATTAGTAATACCCAACTAGACCAAGGAAACTATAGATCATCCTTACAAATACTAGACTGAGAAACTTTTAAATTGAATTTGTTATAGAAGGGTCCACATATATTTCGTAGCTGGTCATACAATCCCCTAAAAATGTCACTTCCTCCATCCACAACTCACATTTATTATACTTTTCGTATAATTTCTTCCTTTAAAAATTATTTAGCACAATATTCAACTATTCATTGTGTTCCTCCTTGATCTTTAAGTATATTAAAATATCATCTATAAAGTCTACAAGAAAAATTTAAAGGTATTATCTAAATACAAAATTCATTAATTCCATGAAAATCACTGGAGATTTTGTGAGTCTGAAGGGAATCACTATGAACACATAGTGTCTGTAACATGTTTGAAAGGTACTATTGGGAATATTGACATTCCTCACCTTTAATTGGTGATATCCCAACCTAAGGTCTATATTAGTGAAATTTATGGCCCTATGTAGTTGATCCAACATGTCTTCTATCTATGGTAAGGGATAATTTTTATTTATCATGGTTTTTTTGATCTCATTATAATCAATGATGAGGCAAATTGATCTATCATTTTTCTTTTTGAAAGTGACCAAAACACCGCACATTGAATCAATCAGGTGAATAAAACCCTCGTTAATATTCTGTTGTAACTGCTTTTTTATTTTCCCAAACTCAATGGTGAAAATCCTATAAGGATTCATTGATATAAGTAACGATCCAGGTGTAAGATTAATTGAGAAGTAAACCTCTCAATCCAAAGGATGACCATGAAATTGTTCAGGGGACACATCAGTGTAGTCTCTAATAGTGGAAATGTATTTGAGCATGATACCCTCCTGTTAATCAATAATTTTATCTAGATATAAATTATCATAAGGAAATAATGTCTGCACTTTTGATAATTATTTTGAGGGAGATTCATCCAACTCCTTACACTTGTACAAAATTGAGGGATGCCTTCAGATGTGAACAGTGATATCCCTTTAATAATAACTAATTTTGTATTTATATAAATATATAAAATCTATGCCTAATATAACATCAAAATCCACTAAAAAAGGAAAATGAGATTTTATGGGAGGTTTACTCGAAAAAAATGATAATATAATAGTTATATTCTATCTATGAAATAATTTCCCCATTTTATGTTCTCATGGGTAACTCAACCTCTATATTTTGAGGTGGTGTTTGAAAAGTTATAATTAACTTACTATATTTAAATGAATGTGTATAACCAAAATAAAAAAGTATGTTGAATATTCTTGAATGAATAACCAGCATATCTGTCACCAAATCAATGTTGGGATCCACCTCAGTAATAGTGATATCACATATCCTTCCTTTATGCCTTAGAGGTTTTCTTCATTTATTATCTAGAATAACCCTATAATAAGGGAATTGGACCACATAATGCATATTTTCCTTACAGTTGAAACACATTACTATATGATGAGCAATTATTTGAACATTTATTTACTATTCCTTTTTTGGGTTCATCATATACCTTTAATAAAGATTATCTTAATTCCTCTCTTTTCAACATTTAAAACATCTCCTAGATCCTTTTTGGCAGTTCCCTGGATCTTTATTCCCACACTTTTGACATGTGGGATGCTAGGTTTTCTTGCCTCCATGGGATTTATCTGTTGATCCTATCATATTATTCTCCTTATTTCTCTTTTTATCACAGAGAACATGAGACCACTAAGTGTCTCCAATCTCTATATCAACATTAAGGGAACATTGAACATTCAATTCATATATGTTAAAGTATTTAATTTAAAAGTATTTTTATATAATTGGATTTAGTCCACATAAAATTTATATAACTTCATTTTAGAATTCATGATAAAGCCATATGAATGTCATGCAATGCTTATAAAGTTTTCCTCACATGTCCTGATAGGGCCATCTTCTTTTTTCTTAAGTCTGAGTAATTCCCTCTTTATCATAATATGTATAGTTTGTGGAAAAAATTTATTGAAAAAAAATTTATTGAATCATTCCAATTAGATGGAATCAATTTCCTCTTTAGAATCTACGTTATTTATCAGTGTCCTGTAATGATTAGCTTCCCCCTAAAAATGATAGACCACCATTATGACTATCTATTATTCTGAAAACTAAAGGACTGAAAATACATTCTCAACAGAGTAAATCCATTATTCCATGAAGAGGGATCGAAATATACATTAATGATAGGAGGCCTTTGTAGCCTAAAATATTTTAACAAAATTTATATTTATTAGGAGAAGGACGAAATTCCAAATGATTCAGGTTATAAATTGTAACTTGATTCAAATGATCCAATACTATTATGAAGTTTTAATATCACATTCCCATCAAGTTTGGCATCTCATTTTGGCAATCATAATATTTCCTATAGAATTGGTTTTTTTCCATGGGTTATCCTATTTCCATAAATTATCTAAAAAATAAATATAATTATAGTGGCTTGAGTAATTTTCTAATGATAATATTAAATGTAACTATGATCATTGAAAGATAACTTCATAATTGAAATGTATATCCAAACTTATGATTCTTTATGTTTCATTCTTGGTTATCCTTGGTCATAGAATTATCCCTAGGTTTATTAATAAATTTTTCTATTCATAACCCCAAAATTTAACTAGACTATTCATTGATACCTAGTATACAGACCCAAACCTTTTACACAAATTATGACATGATTTTAAGGAAAATTATCCATGAAATTAAAATTGAGGATGAAAAATGATAGTTCCATTGGAAAAATTGGTACATAATAAGAAAACATGAAACTATAATAAAAACCATTTTTTTAACCTCTATAATGAGCTCCTAATTACCTTTGAACACCTATAGTGATATAGGATAACCTAGTGAATACATAAACAAAAGGGATGATCCATAAAACATAGTAATGGAATAAACATGGGAATAAAACACAACACGTGAGTTAGAAAGACATGACATGATAACATAAATTGAATTAACCATGAATAATCTTATAGAAGAATAATATATTGAATATGGAATAATATTATCTTAAAAATATTGGAATGGGGATTCAATATATAACATGACATAAACATGAGTAAAGGATAACTCCCAAGATTATATCTCATGGTGAAAATTCATATAATGAATTTGGTTTATTAAATAATCTCATACATGACTTCTCATTAAACAATGCATTATCCAATGAAATATAGAACTATCTGGTCAAAACTATCATAACATGTCCATACATATGTGTTCCACAAATATAATCAAACATATGTAATAAACATAAGGGTTAGACATGTAAAAAAATGGGTATCATAATCATATCACAATATATACCAAAATGGAGTATAATAATGGTATCCATAAAATAATGGATTTAAATCATACATGGACAATAATAAAGTAAAAATAAGCATATATTTTTTAAAATTATATCTAACTATCGTCAAGAAAAGAAAAAAATAGTGGTTTAGTAACCCTGGAAATGTGCCTCTTAAGTGCGGTTTTAGGAAAAGTGGTAAATAGTCATTTAAAGAGGTAAGAGAATTATAATCTACATAAAAACAAATGTGAAATAAAATGGTTTTTAAAATAAGGACTTTTTTTAATAAATCATATATGTTTTAAAACATTTCATTGGGTGGTACTATAAAAGAGACAAATAAAATAGAGAAGTTCCCTTTAATTGACTTTTTCAATGCAATGAAGAATAGATACTTTAAAATATTTATATCCTAATCAAAGAGGGATTAAATTTACAATGTTATATATTTGTGATAAAAATATAAATAATTTAAAATAACTATATAAGAATAAGAAAATGAAAAAATGAGCCATATAGAGAGATAACATAACTTAAAGGGAATATGGAGTTTTTGAAAGATCCCTTACCTTATGTCATAATGTGTTCCAAACATGGAACTAAATTCATGAATAATCATACTACATTACTAAATTATATAATTAATAACCTTTTATATATTTATTTTATAAATTATAATTTTATTATGTTCATTTATGACCATTTAAATGAGTTATAAAGTTCAATTGTTTTATTTTGTGAGCATTTGTTTCATGGTTTCATGGTCAGATCACTTGTGTATAATTATGGAAGTACTATTAAAATCGATATAGTTATCTAGAAGTGAAATTTAGTGGTATTAACTAACTTATAGAATTATAAATGGTACCATTTATAGTTTTTTCTTTTATTAGAATGATTCATTTGATAAAACACTGATGATAAATGCATTGTTTATTTTGGAAGTTTTTCTAACCATCAAAAACATGTTTCATTTTATTTAATATTATTTCGATATATTTATTATAGAAAATGAAAAAGGTTATAATATATATATTAAAATATTATTTATCCTAAATAATATTTTTATGACTATTATTGATGGAGGTAATGGAAAATGAAGAATCATTATCCTTGGAGATGGTAAACCTCCATAATTTCGACAATGATTTAATTTCATTGAATAAGAGGAGATAAGAAAAGAGTAGGAAATAAGATATTAAATTGGAAATAAAAAATTCAAGTATATACCTGGTAATTTAATTATAATGATTTCATGCATGAATTTGGTGAGGAGAAGGTTGAAAATGAAATGAAATTAAAAAAGATAGCATGAGAAAGTTACTTCTTGAATATCGCATCATTAAAGGACCCCTTATGAAAATTGAATTTTTTTTATACGATAAGATATTGTATGTGGGAAAGATTCTTGGTTATAAAATTGTGTATAATATTTATAAACTACAAGTCTTAGATGTTGTGAGGAGAAGGGGTGGTGTGTTGTTGTATTTGTAGGGGGAGGGGTGTTTTTTATTATTTTATTCATTTGCTTATATTTTTTACGCAATAATATAAATAGTGTCAATTCCCTTAACGAAATGAAGTAATTGGTTCATTAGAGTTATAATAAATGGGTTCTTACATCATCCATGATGCAAAAATTCATGTATTTGACTTATAATGTCAAATATCATAAAATACAGTATTTCGCTATTCACCAAAAAATTAAACAATTTTAGAAGACTAAAAATAATTAGTGCTAATAATTTTCCAATGTGAAAATTTAAAAAATGGAAAATATTCTATGAAAATAGGTTTTTAAATTTTATAAGTTTAATTTTTAACAAAATTCATCATTTATTCGAAAAATACCGATCTTGTTATTATAATTTCCTTTTTGACCCATTGAAGAAGTATTTAAGGTCACATAAAATTATAATATTTCTATAATAAAAAATATAAATTTTTAAGTTTATTTTATTAAAATTAATTTTCTTTTAAATAATTATATTAATTATAAAAATGTAAATAAACATTTACGTTTTACAAAAAATACAAACACCTAATTTATCATGTAAAAAAAAGAATTTAATTATGTCGTGATATTAATATATCATTTTATCTATTTATAATATACCAAAATATTTATTTATTCTTTCATAAGACACATTACTATTTTAATGACCATATTACTATTCTCAATGGTCAAATTACTTTACTAACGGTCATATATATAATAGTTATATTGTTTTTTAAATTTAAATAAATACCATTTATTTCATTCATTATTCATTCCCTTATAATTTCTCTCAAAGTTATAAATTTTCATCTTCAAAATTAATATTATATTATTAAAATTATGTTTTATTTATAAATCATTGTTTTTGATTGTGGTTATTCTAGTGGATTGACGAGATCCAAATTTTCCCATTCATGTTATATTATTTTCTTTTTATTATCCCAGTGTAAAATTTAACATTTTTATTTTTATTTTATGATTAATGTATCATTATTCATTACTGTGAATAATGTTTTCAATGTGTTTAATATGAGTGTTATGTGTTTTAATACATAATAATGGACACTCCATTGATAATATTTTGGTTTGTTACCTCATCCAAGGCTGATGAGATGGGTTTTGTTATCACTAGGATTTGAAATGAAAATAAACGATAAGAAAGTGGGTAATAATTATTTACTGATCATATATCAAGGATTATCTATACTCAAAATAAGTACCAGAGGGTGTTGAATTCCTCATTACTAGATTACAAATTGGTTATGTTTTTACTATAAAAGATCCCCAGTCTTCTAATATTATTAATATATTCGATTCTGGAATTGTATCTAAATAAGTTTCTTGAAAAAATAGTAAGAAATTTATTTTTTATCTTAATTAATATTTTTAAAACATTCGTATTATATTTTGGATATGTTCAGATGGAATTTTGAGGAGATGTATTTTTGAGGTTGAAATGGTTTATATTTAAGAGGGTTATCATTTATCTTCATGGCGAGGACACCGTGTGGGTGATATAATCACCCAAAAGGTTTTGAAATATGGTTTCTATTGGTCTATAATTTTTAAGGATTCAAGAAGGTTTTCTGTAGGATGTGATATATGTAAAATAATTGGTAATGTGCGTTGGAAGAAAGAGATGCACCAAAATGGTATTTTAGAGGTTAAAATTTTTTATCATTGGGGTACAGACTTTATGTAAACTTTTAAATAATTATATGGGAATTAAAACATCCATGTTGCTATAGATTATGAATTGATGTTGATTAAGGTAGTGTAATTACCAAATAACCAGGATATTAGTGTAATTACATTCATCAAAAAGAAAATTTTCTCAAGGTTTGGTGTTCCCAAATAATTTATCAGTGATAATATTACTCAATTTAAAAACATCAAATTCAAATATTTGATATAAGAGTATGGGTTTGAACTCAAAACTAGTGTAACCTATCATCAACAGTCCAGTGGATCAGAAAAAATATATAAAAATGACTTTTTTAGAAAATTGTGTTTAGATATAGAAAATATTTATCTTTTAAATTAGATGTGGCATTATGGGATTATATTACTAATTTTAAAACACTAATAGGTTTTCCTCCACATAGTATTATTTTTGTATGGTCTGTTCATTTTCCATTAGAACATCATCATTATTGCTTCTGGGAAGTAAAGGATTTGAGTTCTGTTTTTCAATCTACTGGATAAAGAAAGATTCTCGAGTTGAGTGATTTAGATGAAACTGGGAGATAATCTTATGAGAATTATAGGATTTATAATGAAATTAAAAAAATATTTTCATGAATATATTATTCAAAATAGGTACTTTAATGTGTGTTAGAAAGTTATTCTTTGTAATCACAGGCTTAATCATTTTCCATGAAAACGTAAAACAATATCTTATAGTCATATTTAAATTTGTATAATGCTCATGAATAGGGTATTAGAGTCAGTTAGAGAGTAGAATATACCATTCATGGTTAATGGGCCATGATTTAGGCAATATATTTAGAGGAAACCAAAGATATTTTATAAGATATATTTTTTTGGAAATTTTAACACCAACTGAATCATACATAGGTGTTAAAACATTTGTATTTATGGGAGTCAACCCATGGTCTATTTTGTTATTTTCTTCATTGTAATAAAAATAGTTTCTTTATTTCCTCCTAGTTATCAATTAGTTTCTTATTCACTGAACATTATAGTTCAATAGCCCAATTTTCACAAGTGTTTGAAATGTTGTTCTGGTAAGTAATTCAATAGCGAGTCTTGAATTATTTTATAATCATGTTTCCACATAAAGGGTTCAACCTAATGTGATAAATTTAATGGTCATATTGACTTAAAGTAAAAATATATGGGGATAATTTGGTTGAAACATCAACTCATCTTCAATTCAAATAGAAGCTACAAGCCTGACTATATATGATTCACATCCCTAATCTTTATATATAGTTATTTTATTTCATTAAATCGGTTTTCTTTAATATTATGTAAATCTTTTCAACCTATATTATTGTAAAATTTATATTCAATACACTTCACTCAAGGAATATATGGTAATTACTATTTAATGTATATAAATTACTAATGATTTTATTTTTAAGGGGTTAATTGTTATTCTCCCTTACATATATTCTACCATTAGATTACTTCAAACTTCCTAAAATTAAGTATGGTGGGAAATACAAATATGATTTTAAATTCCATATAAATTGAATTTTATCTCAATTTCTTTGTTCCATTCTTCTATTTATGTGTTATATTGGAATTGTTTTTATGAAATTGAAATCATATTTAGCACATTGATGTTTCATTTAAATTACTTAGGAAAATTTCTGATTTTTGTAGTACAACACATGTATTCAGAAACATCAATTAAACATTATTATGTCACTTATTATTTGTTGAAAATATTAATGTTATGTTATTTATGAAAAACTTAATTTATTTAACTTGTTTTTAAAGTCACATGAACTTGTGGAAATTTATTTTTAATTTCTTTAGAACCTTGAGAATTATTTAGAACTCTCGAGCAGAAATTTTTTTTTTATAAAATATGTCTTATTTTTTTATTCAGTCATTAAGTTAAACAATAGGTGAATTATTGGATGTTAATTTTGGTGGAGATGGGTTTAAGTTGATCTAAACCATAATTCATTAACAACACATCAAAAACACTTATTTTTTTTCAAAAGTGTATGTTTTTTAATTTCAATTATTATGTTTTAGTGTTTTAATTTGTCTTTTAAAGTTTGAATACTATATAGCCAATTTGAAGAAGTGAATTATTTACTATCCCATGTTTTTAATTGAGTTAACCATTTTTATTAATTATATGAAGAAATTTGTTTTAATAAAGTATTTGAGGAATGTTATAAAACAAAATTCTCCATCGAAGTTTTTTTAACATTCATGTAAAATCATAAAATATGCATTCAAATTATTCAGGAAATTAAAATACTAATCATGGTTGAAATTTTTTCTGTATATTACATCATTAGTTTATTATTTAATATTTTGTACAAGTTATTTATATTTCTTTGTTAATTATTAATTTTTACCATAAAAATAAAGTGTCTACTAATTATGGATGTTATTTTTTTGATTCAGTTCCAAAAGAGGTAAGTATAATTTTATACTTTTAATTGAATTAAATTGATGTGGGTATAATTATTTAAAAAAATTTCTTAGGTGGATCATTTTTGTAAAACGAGAATTTGATTTAGAACTAAAACCATTTATTTTTCTGAGGGAATGTTTGTTCACTACTTGATGAAAAATTATAGGGAGAAACGAATTTGAAAAAGAATTATTTATTGAAATTTAATAGTCAAATATTTAGATTAATTTTACTCCTTTAAATTCGACTAAGTGATTTTTTATGGAGAATGAATTTCCTAAGTGTGGGGGATTTTATGTGGCCATAAAATAACATCTATTTTGCATAGATTTTATCTTAAAATATCAAATTATTATGAAACTATTTTTAAATTAATATTTTTGTGAATTGTGTATCAATGTGTGTTAGAATTGTTAGTTTATGAGTACCTTTTCTAAATTGAATTTTTTATTCTCTAATTGAATAAATGTTTTATGCATGGGTTTTTTCATATTTTTTATAATTTTTAATTATAATTTAATTAATTGGATTTTTCATTTAATAATTAATTTCAAGGTGATTTTCATATATCCTATTTATTTTTAATTAAATTTTTATTTTTATACTAATGACATTATTTAGATAATATTTTATTGGAATACATTTTTTATAAAATATATACTAATTCCTTAACTCGATATTTCTAAAATTTTAATTCATTTTTTAAATGATATAATTTCATACTTTTTACTTTGTTGGTGAATAGGAATTAGTGTCCATAAATTGACCTTGAAAAGATACTACATTATCAAATTATGATGTTTCCACAAGACTTTTAGTGCATCAAGGGTTTGTGTTAACCTACCATATGAATACAGTACTCACACCATGAGGGAGTATGGTCACATAAGTGACAGTGGGGATGAGAACCAACTAGAATCTCAAGATATCAAAATTTTTGTGAGAAACTTACCATTCATGTTGGATGTTACCATGAGTGAGTAAGATGAAATCACCACACCCCGATTGCTACTGACAACATAGACTTACAACAATACGTTGAATCAATGATAACAAAAGTGAACACTCCAAAAAAAACATTAGACATACCGTAAATAAAATAGTCAAGTGGTTGTAGATAACTTAAAGAATATATTAAAGGAGATGAGGACATATAAAATATTTATGGTTAATATTAAGACTTTGTTTGAAAAATTAAAACATAAAAGTCCATGATTTATCAGTTTGTAGAATGTGATGGCCATTCAAACAAAAATAAAAAATTAGGTTCAAGAATTTTATTGTCCTTAGAGCCCTTATTTCCAATACGATTGAAGGAAGATAGAAATTTTTTAAGAGTAACGTATGAGGTAATGATTACATGTTGAAGAGGATATCAATATACACATAAGATTGATACGGAAAATCAATTAATAAGAAGTAATGACAAATTGAAATTATGCTCGAATGAGATAGATTTTGAAATTAAGTATGATGATATTGTATTTAAACCATTCAGAATAATGAAGAATAATAAACAATGAGGAAAAAAGAACATATTGTTCATGCTTGTGAGGATAATGTTGTTTCATTTTTCACCATCTGAAATCTACATAGAATATTCCACTAGATCTGCGAAGTGGTTCTTGTAACCACTCAAGACACTTTTTTTTGAGTTTGTTCAATAATCAAACTTATTGGATTTATGATCTTGAATCCATATATGAACAAAAAAAGTACCCCTGATGAATGTGAGTAACTTTTTAGGAACCATTTCCCAAATTTAACTGATGAATAAGACTCATTCAAATTTTCTTTGTTTTCAATTCCTTATATTTTATTTCTTTTTATGGGTCTAGAGTTGATGAATTAGATGAATTGGGATTTGATACTTCTATATTTCACTAGCTCAATGATCATGGAATGTTTTACTCTTTGTTATCTACAATTTTCCATGAGAAATTAATGTTTTGAGGATTTTGATCGATTGAGTTTGGTCAACACTATATGAGTTTTAAATAAATCTTATTGAAGAATTTTTTGAATCAATTACCATCTGAATCACGTGTTTGATCATGGAATTTATTTTCTTAATGTATTAATTTAATTAGGGGTTCCCTAAAATTTTAATGAGACTAATAATGAGTTTTATTTTGAAAAATCTTTCTTCAATGAGCTTCTCAAATATTCTTGAGAATTATAAAATGGATCATTTGATCCTGGAACATGTCCAAGATCGTTTTAAATGGATATATAACTCAATTAATGTGGGTTTTCTGACATATATGTGGTATATTCTATTTAATCACATGAATTTATATTTCTTTAGAGAAGGTGGCTATATGTAAGTCTTTAATAATAGTCATATTTTGATTATATGGTCACTAACTGTGATGTTGAGTTAGCCTATAAATTTAATTAAGAAATTCAAATATTTGGGGGGTGGATTCATTTGTAATTTTTTGTGGATAACTTATATTGTAGAGTAGATATGTGATTTACTAGTGTGATTAGAAACATCACATCATATGAAAATATTCGACTCAGATCATAATATTGGGAAGATTCATTCTGTTTTCTTCTATTTCATCATGTTAGCTTGAATTTATTTTACTGAAAATGTTGTTTGGATAAAAAATTTATCTTCAAGTAATAAAATTTATTTTTAACATTTATTAAAGTTCATCTATATAATCAATTCAAAATTCAGTTGTTCTACTATCTACTAATGTTGATAATGTATTGGAGCGATATATTTCAAAAACAAATTCGACTACGAGTAAAATTTATTGGAAAGGAATGTTGGAATAAACTTTTTTAACATGATGAAATAATATTTTCACAAATTAAATTATATTTTTATCAAAAAATATATTTTATCATTGTGCCTTCATCATTAAATTTTCATTTCTCAAATATGTACTCTCCTTCATTAGATTATTTTCACTAAAATTCTTCATACATTCCCATGTGATATTTTTTTTATTAAAAATACATAATAATTATTGTTTGAGATCCATACTATTTTTTGATATTATATGGATTTTTTGGTTTATTATATTGGTTTACACCAATAAATACAGTCCTTCAAGATCCATACCCTATCACCACTAGCTATGTAGTTTAAATTTTGTGTAATCTAATGATATTATCATCAATAAGTGTCGTGATTTGGGGTTTGGTTTTTCAAAATACATTCACCATAGAAATATAGGATACAAATTAGTGGTCTAGGTTCTTAGATCTATAGTTATACCTACATGAGGTACCCTATGCTTTAGGTTAAGGGATATATTGTGGAGGGTTTCTTGTGAAGGACTCTACAACATAGCAGAAAAGGATTTTCCAAATGGTCTTGGGGGATTCAGGTGGTGTATCTTCCTTTATGAGGCCTTCCATGATATATATCAGTGGTATAAATTACAGAATTCTGGGGCGGGGTTACAACATTTTTTGTTTCAAGGCTATGATGTAGTTTGTTCCTAGAAGTTATTCAAAGTTATTTTACACTTTTACACTATTCAATTTTAAATATTATTGAGGATTTAATCCCCTCCCACTCATATCTATTATCCCCTAGGCATGAACCGTCTCTCTCATATCCTCCACCTTTATTATTTAATAAGTTTTTTTATGTTTGATTCCAATTCATTAAGCTAAATTTTACTAAACCTATTTCTTTACTCCTCTTCCTCCTCTTCCTTCTCAACATTGTTCTTTCCCTAATTGGTTCTTAGAATCCTAGGGTTCCTTTTCACCCCCATTTTAATTTGGGGTTCTGTGTTTAAATGGTCACCTTAGATTCCTATGGATCATTTTTTTCCGACTAAGATTGTATTTTCACCACTATTTGTGAAAGTGATGTGATTGAGATGGTTTTTTCCTTACATTAACCATTAAATTTTTGAATAGTTATTGATTCCATGTTTAAATATAGGTATTGGATATAAAATGGTAATATAAAATGTGTTAAATGAATGTTTGGAAATAAAAAATAGATTTTAAAATGATTTTCATATAAGGATATATTTTCCCCTTTTTTTAAATTCAGAAAAAAAAAATCTCAACCGAGAACACTTGAAGTCTGAAAAGATTCTAGATGACCTTAATAAATTATTTTTTATATTCTAATATATGTTTTGGGTTTTAGATGTGATTTTTAAATGTTTTATTGAATTTTAATGGATTTCATGGTTCTTTGAATAGGTGTTTTTGTAACCATATATTTAAGGGTTGGTTTTGAGTTCGGTTTGGGACATTGAAAGAAAAATTTTATGGAAATCAACTTAGAATAGTCAAATAGCCCTATTATTATTTCAAACTGATGAGGGTAGACTTGATATTGTATATATTTTTTATGGTGATGATTTTTAAATTAAGGGGTTATTTTTAATAGGGGTGCTTGGGGGTGAGTCTTACATGTGATTTCTAATTGGAGTATTTATTTTTATATTATTGTTTTATACTACTTATTCTCCCCCCCCCCATTTACATATATCATGGAAATCAGGAGTAAATAGTAGAACTTCTATGAGAATATACTGAATTATATTAGGATCTCTCTATGTCTTGTGACCTATAGTGTGGATACATCCTTCAATGGTATCCCCCTCGATTTGGCTTGGTAGGGTACAAACTAATGTTAGGGAGGATAGATTTCATCAAGCATGCCCAAATTATGGATCATGTTAAGTATGATATATACATTTCACTAATCTACTAGGTACCCCTATGATCGCATGTACCTATTTGCCTATATTGGAGACATTACTTTTATTACAGTGATAATAGGCTGGATATTGTTTCTAGTTTCCCTTGATTCACTACTGCAAGTGTTATTATTATTAGTTCTTGTCCTTATTATCATGACACTATTTTGTTTTAAATGTAAACTTATGATTAATTGTTTCATAGAAAATGGTTTTAAAACTCTTTAACTCTCTATCCATCCAGTGTTAAGAAATTGTATTAAAAAAAGGGGGCCCAAGTACCAAATATGTAATGGGGGTCAAAAATAAGGATGGTCTATGGAGTATACCTGAGCAAGATTAACACACATAGGGGGGATGTATCCCATAATATCAAAAATGATACATGGGTTACCTAGGGTGGAACATAAATCCACATAGTTTTCCATTGTGTTTCTCTATCTTCATTGTGGGTAAGATCAATAAAACTACCTAGTAGACTTCTGCACTTGAAAACAATATAGGTGATATCTGAAGGGATATAGACCCCTCCCTAAATAGACCCCAGGATAATAGAGGAATCCATATCCACCCAATCCAAAATAATACAATGCTAGTGGAAAAAATCCAACCACTTGAGCATGGTAGTGTATTCTACCCTAAGGGAATAACCTTGGACATATAACAAGATAAATTAAATGAAAACAGATCCAACTTGATCATGAACTAATCCTTCACACAAGAAAACTTCCATTCATGAGATGTAAACATTCAACATGACCCTTCCATGAGGGGTAGTCCATCAAACCCAATTAACATGACTTATAATTTTATGACATATGAGATTAGTATGCCTACCATCCATGAGCCACCGAAGGTAGGGGTAGTTCCAGCTATTTATGTAATGGGACCAGTTCCATCTCTATGGATTTTTACTTAACCACCATGGTCAATCAAAAACTGGAACACCCTTCATATATGGTCTTATTATGTGAATTAAATATACTCTAACTAATGTACACCAATAAAATCAAACTCACCTGTCGTTCATGAATTTCATGTTCTGAACTATGAAAATTCGTGGTAAGAAAATTGTCTCCAGATAGTCCATGTACATGTAGCCCAACAATGATGCTAAGCCACTTTAGATTTATGATTCCAGGTCACTTTTAATTAATAAGTTCAAGTCCAACTCTTCCATGGGGGAACGAAAAGATTCCCGCTTAGAGATTATGAAAAATCCCTTACATAATACCCCCTATTTTGTGGGGAGAGTGTAGTTACCTATTCACCATAAAATATAAATTAATTTTATAAGATATATCATTTCACTATAGAATACCACTCCATGTTTCATGGAAAATGTCTGCACGAAGAACACAAAAAAATGCTTTTTATGAGAATAATCCCATAGAGGATATCATGAAAATAATACTATATGGTTAAGTGGATATAATAAAACCATGGGAAAACTCAAACATATTTGGATTGAGAACATCACTGTTGAAAGAAGGAAAACTGCTAGATTTCATGAAAGAGTGGTCATGCACTAGGAATACAGGGAAGCCAATATCATTTACCACCTAATTATTTTTACAAATGTTTATCATACCACACCCATTACCCAACATTAGCAATGTAATTGTGTATTAAAGTGTTATTGGATATAGACCATAATCCTTATGCATATTCCTCCTAAGACACTTAAAATTGTCCAATATTTCTTGGAAATTAATATTGACTATAGCAAGAATCCTTCCATAAAACCCAAGGCCATATTAACTTGGAGGAAGTTCATGATTTATGTAATGCATTGAATTTTAATTCCACTATCCTCACCCTCAAATAAAATCCTATTTTATGTGGCCTAGTGGTACCTACCATCCAAAATCCCATCCTAAATGAATCTATCAAGGAGATTTTCAATATTCTGCAAAAACACCATGGGGAAAATGAGGGTTGACAAAACATGAATAGGAATTGAGGATATGAAACTATTTTTTAGGGTCATACAAACACTAAAATATTGTAACTGATTTTTCCAAATAATAATTATGATACAATATATTATCAATAAGACCATCAAATTGATGAATATAGATATTATATATCGACACTAGGGATCTATGATAATTCGTGGGAAAATTACTTCTAGATACCCTTAGACTTTATTCAATCTTTTTACCTATAAAATATGATCTTCTAATTGAGATGATAAAACTACTATTGTCTCAATTGATGAGTTAAACACTCTATTTACTATATAAATAAATTTTTTTTAAGATATTGAATGAACCCACTACTGCCAATAATAAATATGATAACGTCATCCACAAACAATAGGTGAGTATTCCCAGTGAAATTTAACGTACAATGGAAATGATGAACCCTTCCCTCTTTACAAATTTTATTTATATTTCTAATAAAATCATCTTGAACCATAACGAAGACATTTAATGATAAGGGATCTTCTCATCTTATCCCCAAAACTGACATGAAGAACCAACAGCTTTTACCCCTAAAGGTGACTAAAAACCATGGAGATTTAATGAATCTAAATAAAATATCAACCCCATGTTCTAAGAAACCAATACACCACATTACTATGATAAGAAAGATACAATCCACCATATCATATACCATTTCTGTATCAATCAATATAGAAATGTTATAACCCCTGAATTTTTTGTTAATATCGATAACCATTTATAAGGATAAGGACATGGTAGTTTGAGTGGAGCTTCCTCATATAAAACCATTATGCTATTTATAGATCCATTTATAAATATTGAAGAACATAATTCTATTAATAAAAACTATATGGATTTTATAGTTGTAATTTCACAAGCTGATTGGCCTATATTGCTTCAAATATGATACAAATTTAACATTAGGAATGATAATCAAGGTGGTGGAAGATGAAACTATGGGTAAACTCCCTCCCTAGATATATTATAGTATGATTCATAGTTTCTTTTTCATGATGATATCCTAATATTTAATAAAGAAAAATCCTAGAAAACCATCAGGACTGGGGACACTTCTAGAATTAAGGGATGTAACTACCCCAAAAATTTCATACTCATTCGGAATGGTCTAGATAAACATTGATATTAAGGGAGATCAAACGAGGGATAAAATAAAAAATGGAATAATTCTTTCTAGGTTAGCCAATATACATATGATAATTAACATTAGTAAGTAAGTAATTAAAATGGGATACAACCATACCTCCCTCCACATTATGATATTTAGTGAAAGATGTAATATGAAGTATATTTGGAATAGTGTACCACCTCCTCTCTTTAATACATACCTAAAATTAAGCTATGTTATTATCCCTATATTTATTTCAAGTCACCCTTGTATAATCCATTGACACACTTTCCGGATTATTAATAAAATCATCCAAATGAATTCTCCAGAAAACCAGATTGCTGAAAATATCATCATCCCACCTGGATTCGTGTCCCATATTTGTCCGTTCAAGGTATTATTTTAGTCCAAACAAGTACAGAATGTGTGGAGGCTTGTTGATATACCATATATGGGGCCCTATTTATGAATTCTATTTTTTGTGATGAAATGTAACCCATGAGTTATAATTCATGAGTTTACCTCTTGAAAAAAGAACCACCAAATGATATGTGGAGTCTAGACCAATTTTCTTAAGGAAGATAATCACATATTATGAACAATGTTACCCAAAAGGAGAACAAAATGAGGATATTGATCATATGGAAAATTAAATAATTTCTGAAATTTTGAATATATATTAGAGGAGATGACACAAATTTTAGTTGAGAAATGATAAAGTCAGCACCACATACAATGGATCCCTTTTTTATTGTTGCACTAGGTATACATATCACGTATGTAACCCATGTTAATGATATTGTTATGTAAAAAAAACATGAAAACTCTTTCCGATATTTATAAATATAGACCAAGCATAACTTCCTTTCGGATGGGTCCAAGATGGAATTAAATTCACCTTATATGATCTATGTCTCATCACCTAGGATGATGTTGCCTAGATCCTTCTAGACACAATCCATTTCTCTAATATAATTTTTTTATAAAAAAGGTCCTATAAAAAGAAAAATTGTCAAATCATGTTTTTTTGTATTTTTTTAGTTAGAAACATAAAATTTATCTACCGACAAGTATATGTTCAAAAAAATCATGATATGATGATTTTATGGTTTCCCGTGCATTATTTTATGAATCCCAATCATGATGGAGTAGTCATAGATTTTTTATGATTACTGCGTGTTCTTAAAGACTAAAACCAAATTGAATTTGGTATGATGAATCTTATAAGAGAGGTAATCAGTTTTCACCCAGACACCTAAACCTTTAGAATTAAAAATGAAAAAAGCAGTCATTAAAGTGGATGTTACTTAGATTTTTCCCCTATCATCGACTATATCTTAGAACTATGAGAGGTAGATGCTTTCTCCAATTTGTATTGATCTCTAGTGTGGTCACCTCTTGATGGTGTAGATATTCCACTGATATCCAAGACTATATCCACATTAGATAATTCCCTGAATCCATTCTCAAGATGAATGGGAGGGTAGGTGGGAAGATAATGGTTGGTGTGTGGAAGGATCAAGGATGAAGAATATTATTTTCTCTTATGATTAATTGGATTCACATCTGAACTAGAGGCAACCATCCTCAGGGCTAAAGGTTGATCTAACTCAATAATACGCATTGAGATTTGAACTAGATAGGGAAGAAGGTGGATATAACACCACAAGTTCAGTGCATGTATTCATCATTTAAGAGGAAAATAGGCTAGGTTCTATGCCTAATGATACATTCGGAGGATGAACTTGAGAAATATGAGGGTTAGAGGTAGCCTGAGAAGAGGAGGCACTGAAGGGGATATCCAACTCTAAAATTGATCCCTTTTTCCTCTTAGAGGGGATACATAAAGTGCAAAATTTTTAGAGGGAGGTGAATTCGTCATATATGGATTTTTATGTAATATGATGAGGGGTCACCTTGAAAATTTTATTCCATATAAGACCATTATCAATAAAGGAATATGCAAGGATTATACCATGAAACCACATCACCAGCTCTAAGAATTTTGTGGTTCAGAGAGTTGTGGGGTAAATCCATCATGATAAGAATGTGGGCCACACTCACAACTTACAGTTGAATCACTCCATCATCTTTATAGTGAAATTATCCAAGAATGTCCTCCAAACAACAAACAAAGAAATATTATAAAATGGGAGGGGTAAGACTAAAATATTAATTATATCCCTACATTCAGAGAATCATGATGGAAGTGGGATACCATTAATCAGTTAATGATATTGGAATTACATATGAGAATGGATGGAGGTCATTAGGACTATTCATCCACAAAATTATTAGATGAAGCTAACACTATACAGAAGGGCTTATGATTGAAGATTGAGACACATGATAATGACTACAATCACACGCATGTGATTAAGCATTAGAAGTTGGGTAGAGGAGGTTTCTATGCCAAACATTTTCACTAGCATTCAATGACGAAAATAGACAACCAATTATAAGGATTCTAATTGAAATTAAATCATTGAATCTACATATAAAAAATCTACCTAAAGATAGTCAAGGTGAATAATAGGAATTAAAAAATGGGTCGACCGGGGAGGATTCGGAAGAAGAAGCACATCCTTGAAGGGCCCTCAACAACTTCCTTGGATAATGGATGAAGAGATGAGGTCACAAAATATGAAGGGATGAGGGTGTAAGAATAAATGGGTTGAGTCGATGAATAGATATCCAATAAGAATGAATACAATGTTGAAACATATTGCAGAGGCGAATAGATTTGAAAATTTGGAGGCACGTGAGGTGCGTTCTCAAAAAGAATTATTATTTTTAACTATAATTCATTTCACTCTCATTTACATAGAAAAATATTTTAAATGATGTTTTTATGAAATCCATTTGTCATATTTTTGTTCCAAGTAGCCTCTATTAAAAATTAAAAAACTGACTATTTTCAAAAGGGATCTGTTTTGAGGGAAAAAAAATTGTTATTGATTTTAATGTAGAAAGAGAAAAATGAATGTTTTATTAATGTGTATTATACATGCTAAAAATTGATACTTTATTTAAAGTTAATACATAAGGGGTGGTTTCAATGACATGGTTATTTATTCCTATTCACCCATACATCTATATTGTTTAGTTTTAGGTTCAACTTCTGGTCTTTTTTTGGTCTCCATGAAGGAAAAGTGTTTTTGTGGATGAGTGATGACCTCGGGGTTACATGAAGTCTCGTTTGGAGTATTTTTTGTTTTTTATAATTTTTATATTATAGAAGACCTCCCATATATTTTTTAGGAATCCATATGTTCTATATATTTTTATCTAGATATATTTTTTATTTATTTTTTATGATTTGTTTATTTCTTATTGTAATAATCTTTTTATTCTTGTCAATAAACCTCTAATGTGTGGACTGGTCATTCTATAATTTTATTAAATATCCCACTGTGTCATTTTTATATCTATCAGAACCAATCATTCCCACTCGATATAATTTTATTACATATCTCTAGTTTCTATCCTGTGCATATTGGGACCACACCCTGGGTATGTAATGGGCCGATGAGGGTTTCTGATTTAGTGGTGGCCTAAAGATAGTTCATGAAAAATAATTCCAATACCCAATCCACTTAGATTATGAAAATTTGGATAAACAATTGGGTTGATTAACATATGCGTATTTTTGTTTAAAATTTTCCCTATTCATATGATTATCTCATCATATGCCTCAATAATAATATCTTTACAGATATTTTGTTTTTCAATTATGTTGCAGTTGTGGTTTATAAAGAAGAAATCCATTGCAAGAACAAGGAAGATAGAAATTAAACTTTTCACAAAGCACAATCTCTTTCAATGGAAATGGGAAAGATGATTGAGATATGCTAGGATCCAAAGTCATGGATGCTCAAAATTAAGGAATATGATGAAGAATATGACATATTAAAATTCTGTTCATGAAGTGGAACAATAATAAGGACTATTGGAACAAGAATATTGGTGGAAATAACTCTCAAGGAAATGTGATGAGTACTTATGGAAATATAGGAATTCTAGTTAGTGTAATAGTGATGACTGCTTGAGGTATACAATATCTCAATATCACATAGATAATGAACTTAGGGGAAACATGGAACATGAATTATCATCATTAGTGGTTTGACCAGTATAAAATTATCTCGGAAGGACTTATGTACATGGGGAATGATCACAAAATAAATATAATTAGAATCATTTAAATCGAACTAAATATTCATAATGGTATATTTTGAACCATACAAGGAGTCATCCATGTGAATTTCATAAAGAAATACTTATTTTCATTGGGAAAATTTTATGACATCAGGTGCCAGACATACAGACATAAATGAGTGATGAAAATTTTAAAGAGAATGCTTATGGAGATGAAGGTGTAAAATATATCAAATAAACTAAGTTTTATTATTAATATTACATAAAATATGTATAAATAATTCTCCGATAAACTATAAATATGGATTTATTACAATTATATGGAATCAAAATCATATACATATATCTAAATGGGGCCCAAGATTATTTATAATCAGAGGTTGTTTGCTGGGATTAAAAAGAAATCCTATCATTTTTTGATTATTGTGGTTTGAGTAAGAAACAATAGTTTAATTTCAAAAAATATCTACAAATAAGAGTAATAATATCTTAGATTTGATCAATTCGGATGTTTTAACATGCATTGGATATATTTTTGGGAGGAGAAAGGAAATTTGTATCATTCATTGTTGACTATTCTAGGAGATGTTGTATTTAACCAATCAAGAGAAAGAAATATGTTTTAAAGTATTAAAAACATTAAAATAATGAAAGGATCATTAATCTAGATAGAAGATCAAGTGTTTGAGGACTAAAAATGGTGGAGAATTTTTAAGTTAATAGTTTGATAATGTTTTCAACAGGATGGAATCAAGATACATTTCATGACTGTGTACACTCTTTAATAGAATGAATCATTAGAGAGGATAAATATATCAATATTTTATTGAAAAAGGGTGATGTTAAAAACTATAGTAATTGTTATTATGTTCTAGGAAAATGTTTTGATGACTACCTATTTTGTGATCAATCCATCCCATTCACTGTCTGTTGAGGTAAAAACACGGATGTAGATGTAGAACAGTAATCTATATAACTACTATTGATTACATATTTTGGAAATTACCATATATATACTATTTAATGTCAATGAAAGGTAAAATTTGTATTAATGATCATGGAAATGTATCTTCTTGGGATATGCTAATGGCATAAAGGGGTATCATTTGTGGGACCCCACTACCTAAAAACACATCATCAGTAGGGTAATCATTTTTCTAGAAGACAAGGTAAAAATTATATTTGATGGATACATTGAGAAATTTAATAAAAAAATTATAATGGTTGAGGTGGGGGATAAATCAAATGAGGAAAATGTTTCCTCTGAGGAATTACTAGACTATAATGATCATGTACCAGTTGAATACGGATCACAGTGGTCAAATTAAGAGAAAATAACAATAATATGCAAGTAAAACTATGTTACTAAGAGATATATTGAATACTTATTATTAATTTAGTATGAAGATACATATTTATTTATGGTGGTGAATCATATTCCACACATATCCACATGGATAAATGTCATATATGAGGAACATTAATCCCATAATAAGTGAAATACATGGAATATTTTTCAATTACCACATGGAAGGAAGGATATCAATGATAAATGGTTTTTTAATATCATGATATATATAGAGGACCATGTAGAAAGATATCATGAGAGACTAGTTTTCAAAGGTTATGATTAGAAGTAACAAGGTGATTTTAAGGAAATATTTTCTCTAATTGTTAGATTTATAACTATTCAGGAGGGTATGGTGATGTTTGTTGTATATAGTTTACATCTAGAGAAGCTATATGGGAAGATAAATTTTCAACATGGGGACCATGATGATGAAATTCATATGCTTCATTCGAAATATTTTGTAGATGAAAGAAAAGAGAACTTGGTATATAGTTTGAAAAAATATTTTCATGGTCTCATCTATGTACTGAGGTATTAGTACAAGAGATTGGTGCCTATATCATGAATTGTGGATACAAAATAATTTAATAATATTATTTTTGTTATTTCAAGGTTTTACATGGTAAGTATTCCATCATTATTTTGTTCTATACTGATGTCATTTTGATTATAGGCCCATAAACGATCATATCTAAGAGAAAAAGAAACATTTTTCAAGGAGTTTTAAATGAAGGAATTGGAAAATGAAAAATCTATTCTTAGGATATATATTTACTAAGACAATATAATGGGAAGATTTTCTATCATTAAATAATTACTTAAGGAAATTCATGAAACAATTCCCCATGCAATCCCAATATCCAATCCATACCCCTATTCTTAAAAATTTCAAGTTATCCTCTATAAAGATTTCTAGTAGTGAAACATAGAGGATGGATATGTCTCTAGTAAACGATGCATCATTGTTTGGGAATATTATGTTTCTTATGGTTTTTACTAGAATAGAAATTTTACTTGAATTTGGATAATTTTAGTTGGCTCTTGAAGAATCTTGGATGAGAACATTAGAACATGGTTAAAAGGACCATGCGATACATCAAAGATACCTTATATTCCACATTATGTTATAGGGGATCACATTTTTCAATTAGATGGTATGTTGATTCATATTTTTAAATAGATTATGGTGGGATGAAATCTGTTATTTGTTATGTGTTTACTCTTATAGGAGGAGTTACGACTAAGATTTCAATGTTACAATAAATTTTGGACTTATCCACGATCTATGAAGGGTACATGGAAGATACATGTGGTTGATTAGATGTTATTTGGATGAGAATATTATTGGAGGATCTCACACATAGAAATATCTAGATTCCACTATTTTAGGATATTCATTACATATTTCACATAATAAGTAATCTATCTATTTATTCCATAAAAATCACATTGGGGTATAATATCACTTTTTTCTAGATATAGGGGATAAACGTAGTATGAACATATAGATAATTCAAACTAATTAAAATATAGTAGATTTTCCAATGAAGGTGATTGAATTTGATAATATTAGATGTTGTAAAATATAATGAATAATCATAGAGACATGCGAAGTATGTTTGGAACATAGAAAAGATGTTAGGAGATGTGATGGGTTCCTAATCTAATCTCCGACTTAGATATATGTGGACATAATATTTTTTATTGATAGATATAAGTATATTAAATTGTTTTTTGATAATAAAATAACCTTTTACCATGTAATGAAATAATATACATAATTAATTTAAAATAAAATGATGGTACAATACCACATTGTTCAAGATATAATAGAGAAAAGTACTTTTAACAAGAATAAAATTCATAGAAATAATTTAGTAGATATCTTGATGAAAGTGATTGGCTATGATATATTTTTATGGGGTACATCCATGAGCATCCTAGGAATGACATGAGTATCATGTTTTACTGATAATAAGTATTCATGGATATGTGATTGGTTTCAAATATAATATCCAATTGAGAGATATCTCCCCCGGCCCAAATACCCTCCCAAAAGTGCTTCCCATGCCACAACATTTCTCCACATCCTCTCAACTATCATTGTGCTAGCCTCAACCTCCACCTACTCTATTCCCACATATGTCACACCTCTATGCATCATACCAATCTCAACTCCATGTATTCACATATATCATGTAGCATAAATAATTATTCCACTTCAATACAATACACATAAAGATTTCTAGGAGATTCTATTCCACCCTCCTCATGTATTTATGCTTGAACTATCTTCCCCCAGTGCCTTATCTCATCACATCCCCCCTACATACTCAGCCCACCCTCTCAAAACTACTATATAATTCAATATTCTCATCTTCTCCATTATATAACACCTCATAAAAACCAAATATATCTTGTGTGAAACATTATTTCTAATTTTAATGTGGTGATTAATTTCACTATTGCATTTCTAACACTAATTATTTGATTCATTATTTTCCATTTTTATTCTATGTTTTATCACAGATTTATAATATATTATATTTTAAAATCATTAAGGATCCCATTTTTTAATTAAATTGTAAATATTTGAATATTTCTTGTGTATATAAATCAATGAAAACCCCAACAAAATAGTTTCTCAGTTTTTTAGTGCATAAAACAGTTCATTTGTTCATGTTTTTACTTTGTACTACTATGAATATGTCTATATTATTGGGTTTCTACCATATGGATATATCCAAAATTTTGTATCAAATGGTGATTTTCATGATCCATGATTCCAAAAATACAATCACTATTCACACATATACTCCTAGATATTGTTATCATGCCCTAGATCCCTCGTCGAAAGCAATTATAACCCTCTTATGATATAATTGGTTGTGATGGAGGTTAGTTTATCAAAAACATATCTAATCAACGTGAAGACAAACTAAAACATCTAGGGATTGATGATAAATTTAATTTTCCATGTGTGATGACTCGGGGATGTCTTCAAAACCATATATTATCAACTCTAGGATGACCATATGACTATAGAAATCATATTATGCTCTATCCTTCTTGACTTTATCTCTATACTTGATGCTAAGGAAATCGCCAAGGAAGCGTGAGACACTGATAAGACCATGGGATTTGACATTTATTGAATGTATAAGGATGAATAATATAATATTTATATGAATTATTAGGTAATTTTATTCCACAATGGTGAATTTATTGATGAATTCACGAGGCGGTTCACCATATTGGTCAAGATGTTCAAAATACATGGTGACCCAATCCTCAACATAAGGTCATCAAGAAGTACCTATGCATCATACCCTCCAATTTTTCCAAAATTTATCTTTAAAGTGAGATTATAATTTATATACCAACACTCTTTATGGAATAGGTAATAGGGAGACTCAAAGTGTTATAGGACCATTTTGATTTGATGGCCACCACCAATGTTGGATGGAAGATGATTCTCATCGAGGTGGAGGGGGTTATGTGGATGAAGGATCAGTAGACAAGGTAGGGATAATTCAATGACTCTGAGACTAGAAATTGTTACCAATGTGTTTGATTCCCATCACCATGATCCACTACTCCTAACCCCCTTCATGATGTAGCCCTCTTCAGTTGGTCAAGTAAAAGGTCTTCATGTAACATGATGACAATCTGTGGTACCTCAAAAATTCTTAAAAACCATAATAATTAGCACCACATTGTTTTATCTGATCTCAAAACTAGTATGCACAACACTATAATGTTTGTTGACATATATTTCATCAACATCGATGGATGGGGGCCATCATGTTTTCATCAACATTTATGAGAACCACATTCACATAGGTGTTTATTTTATAATGAGGCTCAATCCCAACATCAAAATCATTAGGTATATTTAAAATAATGTTTCAGGTATTAATATCTAGTGGTATATAGATAATGCATGTCATGTAGGGGAACCCATTGTATAAGGCTCAATACTTTCCTTATTGGTCATACAAGATCTTACTCAACATTGCACAACTAGTATAATCTTATTAAAGGAGATGTAGGAGGATTGTAACTATTATAAGATGTAAGAATACTTTAATTTATTTACTCACGACAAGACCTCTAAATGAGATTTGTTTTGAGGTCTTATATGTAATGATCAAGTGGATTATTTCTATGATAGATTCCACACACAAAAGGAGAAACAATTGTACTTCCTCAGGAAAGAAAAGTATTGTGTGGTTAAATTGGCCAAACTTTTCTATGGGGACATATGTTGTATAATAAAACTAAAAATTCCAAGTTTGAACCACTACATAATTCTACACTTGGATGTATGGATATTCCACATATGGCTCAGTATAATCATGATAATGGACCAAGATATGAAGATAATAAAATCCAATTAGGCCACTTTAGAGGAGGATTTAGGGCATAAGAAAAAGGTCATCTACCCTAATTATGGTATATATTTCACTTTAGGATAATTATAATAATAATATGATATTCTTGGCATATCAATACATATCTTGGCACCGTATTCACCATAGTAGAATGGGGTTGTTGAACACGACAACTAGAATGTGTTCACCACAGTTAATAGTATAATGAAGACAAAGGGTCTCTTCATGATGTTTTTGGGTGAGGCCATCTACACCACTATTTTAATCCTCAATCACATACTAACATGAACCCTTGATGGGATTATGTTGTATGGGGAATGGAATGGAAGGATGTTGGAGGTTCACTTTCTCCAGATATTCTACTGTATTGGGCATGTCATGAACATGAAGTCTCACCTAAATAATCTAGTTGGATAGAGTACACAAATGATATTCATCAGGTATAATTTTGGATATATGTAATATCATGGTAATGATCCCATTAGAGAGTTTTTATACAAAACGTAAGACATCATATTTAATGAGGTGGAGCAGTGGGATTGGATTTATCATGGAAAAAAGGTTTATTGAGTAGTGAAAATAAATTCTCATTTGATCACATAATGATATATATTCATGGAATATTAAATACTGAAATAAGTATTAGGGGTTATAGATCATCACCCACACTCACTAGCACACATTCTGCAAACACTACAACACTATGAATAGTTAAAGTGATACTTATTCCATCAATGGAAGCAAATCCATCAAGGTATAATCTCTTGATTCATATCACAATGATGCCAACATTGGTTTTCACTATTGATAACACTATCAGTCTGACATCACCACTTTGGTATTCACATCATGATCTGGACTATGATGAGTTACACTTCACTACAATGGATGGTCTAGCGTCCTTTGGCAAATAAAAAACAATACTAATGATGATTCATGGTAATTATTGAAGATAATCTGTGAAAATCATCATCTAGGGTAGTGTGGGAGAAGGAGAAGAAGTGTTTAAGTTACTAGTTCAATATAGAAATTCCCCTTGACTTCCTAATAAAGGGAAGAGAAAGGAATTTCTTTAGAGGAAAAATATCATGTTGGTGTCCACCATAACCAAACCTGCAGACACAATAGCCTCAAATCCAACCATTTTGAATTACACATTCATTATGTAAATGCTGGTGGAAAAAGATGACAATGACTATAGGGTGGAGCAGTTCACTCACAATCACATGAGTTCACTTGGGAGTGAAATCATATAGGAGTTATATGTGAATATTGGTGTTCTTGATATATAGTGAACATGAAATAAGTTTTAATTGGTGACTAATTTCATTGATACTTTTCATCCCCCTATTTTTCCATTATTATAATTTTTCTGAGAAACT
Source organism: Viscum album (assembly GCA_963277665.1). NCBI lineage: Eukaryota > Viridiplantae > Streptophyta > Magnoliopsida > Santalales > Viscaceae > Viscum > Viscum album. The sequence continues at coordinate 1,898,825,080 of OY728133.1, read as the reverse complement.
GATGGAATTATTGATAGATCAATTCTTTTTGACATACTTCAGTCTCCCATGTTAATTTAATTATTAGGTAAATAAGTTTAACATTTTTGGGAGTATATAAATAAATTAATACCCCCAAAAAAATTTATCCTCATTTTTTATGCTCAAAACATTTTTTTTTCTAGTTTTTTAATTTGTCCCTAGAGTTGTTCATTTTTTTAATTGGTGTCTACTAGTTTGGTATCTCCAACAACATATTTCCCATGAATTCCCTTATCAACATTATCCCACCATACCATTGTCATAGTTCTACAAACTAATTCCATTATCTCCTTGAAACTCACTAACCACATCAATTAAAAAAACCAAGACACATGAATTAAAATTTACTGAACTTTCTAAACATTATGTCCCAATTCTATTTTAGATAATACTTAGTGATTTACTATAACTAGAAGAAAACATCAACCAAATGACATTATATCCATCTATGTTACATAAGGAATGATACTAGTGGTTTTTTATAAATTTTTATAAATTTTCTTCTAAAAATAATTTTAGGTTTTTTTATAATTAGGCTTGAACGGTATATGTTGAATCAATGCTTTTAAGTGAAATCTAAAAGGTGTTGAGGTGCTCAATTCCTTTTCATCAGATTGATGATGTGGTAAATCAATTATATTGAAAAACACCTTTCACATTTGGTTAGGTGAATTGTGTTGGGGGGTAAAAATTATTTTCTCTCCACCACCAATAAAATCCACCTGCCCCTACCCCCTTCACTTGATTTTTTCCCCCATATCTCCAAAACTCACCCAATTATGTTCCCACTATTTCTACATTTTCCTAACTCTGTTCTCTCTTTCCCTTGAATCCTTTTGTAGCCTTAAAGAAGTTTAATGTTTGTATTCTCTTATTTAAAGGCATTTTTCTAATTTAATATAATATTAATTAATTAAATAGTTATTTAGTTAGTAGTTAGATTTAATTATTTTATATCATTAGTTTTTTATTTAATTTAATTTAATTTTAAAATAATAATTAATATTAATAAGTATGTTATTATTCATTAAATTTCATTATTCGTTAATTATTTTATAATTAGTCTTAGTAATGAAATTATTATTACGAAATGATATTTATTTAGTATGAATTAGTATATTATAATAAATTTTTAAATAATAATATCCAAATAATATATAATTAATGATGTAATCACTATAAAAGTATAATTAACTAATAATTAAATACTGAGAAAGTTTTTATTAATCTTAATTAAATGATAATAAATTCTTAGTTAAATAATAATTAAATATTTAATAAATAATTATTAAAAAGTAATTAATGAATGAATATACAGTGCATAACTAATGATTAACATGGGATCAAATAATGATTAACTATCAATTTACTAATAATTATCTAATTATTAAGTAATGATTAACCAATAATTATTTATTATTCAACACTTATTTAACTATTATTTACAATAAATTACACACTTAGTTAAAACTAAATGAAAACGAATAACAAATTATTAACTGATTATAAAAAATGAATAATTAATGATAAACTAAAGATTAACTTAGGATAAAATAATTATTATTTATTAATTAACTATGGATTAACAAAGGATTCAATAATGATTCGTTAATGAATAAATAATTATTAGCTAATAATAAACTTCAAATTAGATTTTATGTAACTTATAATTAACATCTCATTAACTACGAAGTAACTACTGAATAATTATTAATGAGTGATTGATTAATGAATGATTAATAAGTCATTATTGAATAATTAATTAATTAATAACCAATAATTAAAGGATTATTAACTAATCATTAAAAAATTATTAACTAATGATTAAGTAATAATTAGATGATGATTAACTATGGATTAACTAATGATTAATATAATATTAAATAATGATTTGTTATTGATTAATTTAAGATTAACTTAGGATCAAGTTAAGATCAAATAATAATTAACTAATGATTTTTTGATTATGAACTAATGATGAACTAATGATTAAACAACCATTAACTAATAATTAACTATTAGGTGACTATTATTAATTAAATATTAATTAACTACTCAATAAATAAAAATTAAATAATGATCATGGATTTAATTACAAATGAATAAAAAATGATTGAGGAATGATTAACTAATTCTTAGCTAATAATTAAATAATGATTAACTTAGGAGTAACTAATGTTTAAATAAGAAGTAAAATTAGCTTAAAAATGATTATATATTTTTTAATAATGGTTTAAGATATGATTAACTATAGGTTAAATTAAGATCAAATATTAATTAACCAATGATTAACTAATGATTAACTAATAATAAACTATTAATTAACTAATAATTAACTATTAAGTAACTACTTAATAACTATTATTTAAGAACAATATAACTATTAAATAACTATTGATTAATGAATAATTAAAAATTTATTAAACACTATTTAATGATAAAGATGCATTACTAAACACAAAGGCTTGACACACTCTATGGGACTTCTTTAGGTGATTCAAAGTTTCTTAATTAATATCTTTATATACCATTAGTTATATTAAAATTTGGTATGTAAAACTGTTGTGAAATCAATGAGGATATAACAAAACATTCTAAAATTTTAGTAATGTATAGATTATGTGGTTATCTAAGAAATGGAATCCCTATTTGGATACTATAACTATATATAGGATTTAAAAATGTTGTGCCTAGGGGAAATAACCTTGAAAAGGGAGTATTGGTTATTTACTTAATCCTCACCTGGTGTATGAAAATGAGGTCTAACTACACACATGGTGGACATTATTTAGATAATTCACCTGATCTTTAATTAATATCTTAATATACCATTAGTAATATTAAAATTTAGGATATGAAACATTAGTGAAATCACTGATGATATATGAGTTTTTAAATTTTAGTAATGTAAATACTATGTTGTTATCTGAGAAATGAAATTCTTGTCTAGATACTACAGTTTGATACAAGCTATAGAAAAGTTTTACTAAGGTGTAATAACCCTGAAAAATGTTCGATTTGGTATTAACTCAATCATCACCTAGTTCCTGAAAAAGGGGCATAACTACACACCTAGTTTGAAACAACCTAGAGATGAAATTTAGATGATTAATATTATTTACACTATTATAATCTTAATAAAATTCCATTTCCACATAGACAATCATTTTTTCCTATGTCTATAACTACATGGTAGTTATTCATACAGATAACGCAGATTCATATAGTTTACAACCAAAAAAATGGTCCGGATAACTAAATGTGTTATCTTATGATAACTTTATAAAATAATTCATGGTCTGTTAAATATGATACATGATCAATAGATAAATTCTTTTAGTTATTAGAACTTTTAATTATAAAATAGGATATAAAATCTAGATTATCCCATGGATGTTGATGCACATTGGTTTGAAGTGCCAAATTTATTTAACCAATGGTATAATATTGATTTTATAGAGTTATATGTGGATGTTTCCAATGTACAAAATATGTGTGCTATTTTATAATGATATAGGAATACAAGAGTCCTCAATGAAGGTCCATTCTAATAATATGAGACTCTTTCATATCTTGTGGAAGAACGATACTGAACTAATCACCTAGATATGATGCAATATAATTATTACATTGAGGAAGTGTCTAAGGATATAACAGATAGAGACAATAATCATGGTGGGGAGTAAATGACAAAACATGTGGAGTGTGTTTCTTGAGATGTTGTAGTTGTACATCAGTTTCATTGCATAATAAATCATCCACCACTCTTTGTATCCCAGTATGAAGTTGTGAAATGTTGTTGGGAATTCAAACGAAATATTATCATACTTAAAACTATGTTTTTTGGGGATGCAGAGAATATATTTGGTAAAATGGAAAATCATTTTACTTTTAAATAAATTTTCCATGAAAATATTCCATAAAAAATATACTAAAATGAATTCATATTTAGAGAAACTATAGATATTTATTTTTTGGAGTAAAACTGTAAAAAATTATATCATATGGTGTGACATATATGGTGATGATTTTATATTTCATTTGTGGTATATTTATGACATTTCACTTGAAGAGTGGAGAATTTATAAGATTTGGACATCTCATACATTCATTTGGGCTAACCTGACACAAGATCATACTTCATTGGATACAAAATTTATGTCATATATTATTTTCAAGATTATCAGGACCTTCCATGATGTTCTTGGAGGCACTATGCAGGAGAGGATATAACAAAATTTTGGTTATAATATTTTTTTTGAAATGGAATTAATTGTGCATGAGAAGGAAATTTTCATGGTGTATGGTGATTAGGATGTGTCATATTGGGTCACTCTTTTATCCATGCTCAGGGAAAACAACCAACATATCTTACACATCAATATGAATGAACATGTGTCTGAAGATAACCAACTTATAACCCCCCAAGAATTTACAAATAAATTTAATATAGCATGTAATGCACACAACACTGAGTCTCTACGAAACAACACTTTTTTATTATAATTATACAAAAAGATAGTTATAACCCAGCCATTAAACCTAGTTTTCTGACTTCTGTGAGCCAAATTTTGAAAAACAAACATAAACACTTTTGATTAATAAAATATTTAGCATTTGATAGAATCAACCTAATTTTTTAGTGAATAGTAACTTGACCTTTTTAAATAGTAATGTTACCATTATGAATAGTAATATTACCCTTATCAATAGTAAATCAGTGAAATGAATATTAAACCCACCCATGAGGGTAAAAATAAAATTTAGGCAACTTATTTATGAATTAATCATATAATTATATGATAGTATAAGTGAATAAATATTTGTAAAAAAATTAATTATGTGTTGGTATTTCTGTATAGAATAAATATTGAACTGCAATTTTATATATAATATAATCATTTAAAATAATATTTTCATTCTTAAATATATTAAAGTATTAATATTTTCTTTTCTAATGATTATATGATAATTTTGTGTGACCTTAGTTAATATTTTAATGTTTCATTAACACAAATTATAATATTAAAATCGATTTTTTTAGTAATAATGATTTTAATTAAAAAATAAATTTATCATATTTTTAAAATTAATTTCAAAAAATGGTGATCTTTCTTTATTCTTCATGTCAGAAAATGGGTAGGGTAGATTTTTGGGATCATTATGAAATACCTATATTTTTTACGAATAGTTAAATAGAGTAATTTACTTTGTATATATATATATATATTATAATTTAAATACACTATTAATTGAGTAATAATCATATAAGAACAATTAGTTCAAAACAAAATTTACGAAATACTTTATTTGGTGACAAAAATCTATAATGCTTCTTTTCTTGAGAAAAATAATAAAATAATGAATTAAAAAATGGCAAATCCCCCATCTCTTCCACTATAAAAACCACCCCTCCCTCTCTTCTCCTCACTCCTCTATGCCTTTAATCATGTCAATGTTCTACCCATATCCACATACCTAGTATACCCCTGTGTCTAGGAGCTCTAGGTTTTTCCAAAATACCCCTCTCCATAATGAGGTTCTCAAAGAGGATATTTCAAAAGGTAAAACGTCTTTATTTTTCATTTAAATTTACTTCAAAGTATATTCATTTCTTATTCACTATTGACATAATCTATAAAAATGATCATGATAAATCTATTTTAATATATATACTGTAATGATATCATGTTAAGGTAATATCCTTCATCAAACTCCTTTCCCTCTCTCTATTGTTTTAAAAACAAAATCATTGTCTTTGAGGTGTCTGTTGAAGACATTCGTGGGGGAAAAATTGTCGTTCTTCAATTTTTCCCTCATGTATGGTCATAAACCCATTTTTATGGTTGAACCTAGTTATAAAATATTTACCATATCATAGTTCATGTTCTTTAATCATTATTTATTCATATTATTAATTAATTAATTTAAACTAGTGCGCGATGATCGAAAAAATTCCAAAATAATGTAAGAAATTATCAATTAATTTTTGTCTATTGATTCATCCTCATACCATATAAAAAATGATATATATTATCATTTACACTTTTTAATGTTCATTAATAACATATAATTCCAATTTGGGAAAATTTTACCCATTTTACACAAACATCATTACAAGTATAAAAGTAAATCGATCATGAAAACAAAGGAAATGAACGAATACCGAGCGACAAAATTGAATTGTATAATTTGCCAGTTATGACATAAGTGAACCTAATAAAAAGATAATGAATAAAATACATATAATTTTTTTAATTAACTAATTAATGGATTTAATCGTATTATCCATGACATAAATATCAATTACGTAAAACTTTCAAACAAAAGCTAAGGGGTTTCTCATCTCACTTTTATATCTTTGAGATTTACATTATTCATACCTTATTTTTTTTTGTGGTTTATGTATATTGAAATTTGATATATAATATCATTATTATATTTATATTAATGTTATTTAATTATAATTTTAATTATTATTAATTTTTTTTCATACAATTTGATATATTACAATGTGATAAGGGGCTTCGACTCAATTCCCATTTCATTGAGACTTACTTTGTATTGTGCACCTAATAATTTTTATGTTGTGTATCAACATCCCCTTTGATATAATTTTAATTATAAATTATATTTTTATTAAATATAAATATAATTTTATGATGGACGAGATTATTATCATATGCATATATCATTTTACATGTTGCTTTTATTTTGAATGTGTGTTTAACTTGAAAAATATTGATGAATATATATCCTTTACTCAGTATAGATATTAAAAAGCCATATTTTTATTTTATTAAATATATTTATAAATAGTTATTTGGACATTAATTGATGTTTAGGGAAAACTATAGCCCCTCAATGCATCAACAGGTCCAATGAGACAAAACTGTTGGAGACAAACCATTTGAGATTGTTTCCTAAATATAATCAGATGGGTATCTAACAACAGATTTAAAACATATTAGTTGTATGATGGTTCATGTTCTAGATATATGAAATAAAAATAAAAATAATTCATTTTATTCAATATTCATTTATTACATTCTAGGAGGTTTTCAAAATGACAAAATCTATAGATGCATTTTTATCTCAGTATGACGATTGCATATGTTTTTAATTTATTCATCATATTATATTGTTTAGGTTTTATTGATTATGATTCAATTATTATTGATTCATGATTCTCTCTATATGTAACCTTTACTGAGAATTTGATATCACCCTCTGATTTTTTTTTTCATTCCCCAGGTTATGATGAAAATATAATTTATTGATTTTTCAAGGATATAGTTTATTTGATTTTGTTATGTTATATATATTTTTCTTTCTTTCCCAATGTAAAATGGGTTCTCTGTATGTATCTAGTTTCATAAAGAACAACAAACTGATCAATAATTCAGAATTTTATTCCTTGTAATCATTGCAATGTAATGAAATAATACACCACCTTCGAGATTCTAGGGCTGGGGAATTACAGTTAGCATTAGAGGAAGTTTTGCAGCAAACATGGAAACTGAATTTAGTAAACACAGTGTAGAAACATTACCCTAATATAGAATTTGAGGATAATAAAATATGAACATCTTATAGTTTTGGTAAAGTTTATATTATTTCGGACTTCCAAGAAATACTTCCATATCTAGATACTACAACTAGATGTGTTTTTGGAACAGATGTACCTAGGATTAACAACTCCAACAAGGTGTTTCAGACCTTACATAAGTTAACCTGGTACACGACAATGAGCCTTACTATACACATAGTTTGACACTCATAGAGTATATGCATGGGGTAATTAATATTTTCTTTAAAAACCAATATGATGGGTTTAAAAGTAAATATTTCGTCAAAGAGACCATGTTTATGACATTGATATTAGTTATACAAAACGTTTCAATTTATGTTAAGTGTTTTACTAGTATCATCCTTTTTTTGAAGTGAAATTTCAAATCGTGAGGACAAAATTCATTAAAGGAGGAGATAATTTAACACCCTAAGGATTTGAAAGATAATTTAATATGGAATTTAATGCACACAACCCTGAGTCTTTATGAAGTGACACTTTATTATAATAATTATTTAAACATGATAGATAAAACCTAGCCATTAAACATAATTTTTCATTTTTTGTGAATAGAATTTTTAAAAACAGACAAACAATATTGTGATTAGTAAGATATTTAGAGTATGATTGGATAAAATTAATGTTTTAGTGAATAGTTACATGACCCTTTTGAATAGTAATATTACCCTTATGAATAGTAATATTAGCCTTATAGATATTAAATTGGCCAAATGAATAAAAAACTCACCCATGAGTGTATAAATAACATTTAGGCATCTTATAAATTTAATTATGGCATAATTATACAATAGTATAGGTAAATAAATATTTCCGATATTATTAATTAGTTGTCAGTACTGTTTTAAGGAATAAATATTTAATTAAAATATTAAAATTAATGTAATCATTTAAAAGTAAATTTATTTTCATAAAATATATTAATGTATTAATATTTTTTTCATCATTATATGTTAATTTTGTGAGACCTTAGTAAATTTTTGGATGTTTCAGAAAAAGAGTTATAATATTAAAATTGATGATTTTTTCATGTAAATAAAGATTTTAACTAAAAATTAAACTTCTCATATTTAGAAAATTATTTTCATAAATGGAGTTCATTTTTGGAATCTACAACTCTAAAAATAGTTGTGGTGATTTTTTAGGATTTTTTTAATATACATGAATTTTTTTAACAATAAAATACACTAATTATCAGTATATATACATTATAAGTTCAATACACTACTGATTGAGTCATGAATTATTTAAGAACCATTGGTTAAAACTCACATTCACAAACTACTGTATTTGTTCACAAGAATCAACACTAATTATTGTCTTGAGAAAAATAATAAAATAATGAATTAAATAATGATAACTCACTCATCTCCTCTACAATAAAAACCACCCTCACCACCCTCTTCTCCTCAGTCCTCTAAGTCCTGAAGATTGTATAATTTCTCCCAAATTCATCTTCCATGGTCTCTCCCCCACGTCCATGAGCTCTTCTTCTATCCAATAGAATAAAATTCCTCTCCTTTAGGAGGTTCTCAAATAGGAGAATTCAAAAGGTAAACCCTCTTCCTTTTTCTTTTAAATTAATTTCAATATATTTTCATTTATTATTTTCAACTACAATCCTCTATACAATTAGCATGATAACTCTAGTATAATATATATACCATACAGATATATTGTTAATGTAATATTCTTCATCAATCTTATTTCTCTCTCTCTCTATCTCATTTTAAAAATGAAATCATTGTCTGTGGGGTGTCGATTTACAACCATCGTGGACGATGGATTATAGTTCTTCAATTTCAACCTCAAGGATGGTCATAAAACCATTTTTATGATCGATCTAGTTTATAAAATATGTATTAAATCCTATTTTATGTTCTATAATCATTATGTACATATATTATTATTTAATTAAACAAAACTATTATGTGATGATTGAAAAAAATACAAAATAATCTAAGCAATTATCACTAAATTATTATCTAATGATTCATCCTCAAACCATATAACCAAATGATATATATAACCATTTAAAATTACTTATCTTCACTAATAACATATAATTCCAATTCGGAAGAATTATTCCCTTTTTATAGGAACTTCATTACATGTGTTCAAGTTAATTGACCAAGAAAACAAAAGAAACGAACAAATCCCAAGTGATAACATTGTATAGTTTATCTCACCAAAAGAGACATAAATTAACATAATATGACTATAATTAATCAAATAAATGTATAAATGGTTATTAATTAAATAATTTATTTATTTAATCTAATTATCCACGACATTAAGTTCCACTTCACAACACTTCGAGAGAAAAGTTAAGGGGTGTCGCATCTATCATTTATTTCCGTGAGATTTCCATTATTAGCCACTTATTTATTGTATGTGGTTCATGTATACTACCATTTGATATATAATATCAAGATTATATTTATATTCATGTTATTAATGATTAATTTATTGATTATCAATTTTTGGTCATGCGATTTGATTGATTACAATGTGGTGAGGGACTTCATCTCAATTTATATTTCATTGATACTTACTTGGTATTATGAACCTAACAATTTTTATGTGGTGTATCTATTTCCACTTTGAGAAAAAAATTTATTTCAAATTATATTTCAATTAAATAACCATATTTTTGTATCATTTATGTTATTATTGGCTTCGTTGTATAACATTTTATATGCAGTATTTATTTTGAATGTTGTTTTAACTAGGGAAATATTGATAAATTTGTATACATTACTCAATAAAGTCATTGAAAATTCATATTTTTATTGTATTAAATATATTTATAAATAGTTATTTTCAATTTAATTGATGGTTGGGACCCTCTATATTCCCCCAATGCAACAACAATTTTAATTAGACAAAACAGTTGGTGACAAACCCTTTGAGTTTGTTTCCAAAACATAATCAGACGGGTATCTACCCACAGACTTAAACCATCTTGATAATATGATGATTCATGTGATAGATACACAATTTCCAAATAATAATCATTATCTTTATTAAATATTCAATTATTTCTTTCTATGATGTTTTCTGTATGTCAAAAACTATGGATCCATTTTTATTCTCAGTATGATGATGGCATGTGTTTTTCAATTATTCACCATGCCATATTGTTTATATATAATTGATTATTACTCACTTATAACATAACCATGGTTACTATATATATATATATATATATATATATATTACATAGATTGTTATCTCACCCTTCAATTTTTTCCTTAACCAGGTTATGACAAAGTGATCATTTGTTATGTTTTCAAGGATACAGATTATTAAATTTTGTTATGTTTTATATTTTGTTTACTTTCCTAATGTAAAATGGGTTCCATGTATGTATCTAGATTCTTCAATACTACTATAATTATCAGTCCATTGGGATTTTATTCCTTATTATTATGCTAATGTAATAAAATAATGCACTGACTCTATGATTCTTGGGTCAGGACGTTACAAAACTTGATCCATCTCATGTTAAAATTCATTGGTTGTTCGAGGAATTAATTCCCTGTATTTATACATTTAATTTCTATAAATTGTTTTTAAATTTAGATATAATGATTCTATATGTATCTTACATAACCATATTTATGATTGTGCAAACCCAATATGGTAACTATACACCTCTACTGCTTGCATTTTCCATTATCGATGAGGAAAACAACAAATCATGAAGTGGGTTTTTGGCATATATTAACAACAATTTGACTCGTATTCATGGTGTATGTTTTATATATGATAATAAATGGGAAATCAATGAGGAAATCAATTAAGATCCAGTTTTGTGGACTTTACTAAATTAACTTCATTGATATTTCATCAAACCGATTTGTCGAAACATGGGAATGACTTTTCATGATGAAACTATGAATAACGACATCACAAATCATGGTATGTAATATTTTAAATATTTTTTACTATTTAAATATACTAATAAAATTAATTTATTTTTATTGTGATCACATTTAGGTAGTATATAATATTGACCCACAATGGTTTGAGAATTAATTCAATGGAATTCATAGGTCCAATCAGGGAGTGTATAATTAGTTGATGCAGATTCCAAAAGAGAAATAGACATTGGAATATGAAATGGGGATTAAGTATGGAAATGTGGCCACGAAAATTGTAGATAAATCAATGGAATATTTAGTTAGATTAGCACATTACCTATAATTATACTTGTTCATGAGACATTTTTTCATTGTGCGAAGTTATGTGTAGAAATAGTATGATAGACCATTGACAAGAAGCATCAGATGTCATGGTATTGAAAGCTTTTTCAATGAGAGATTGTAAAGAACATTTTTTGTTATTAAAATTATCATTTGAAAATGATTAATTGGGATAAAATTCAATTTGAAGTGACAGAGTGTTAATACCCTTTTATAGTTAGCATCAGTAAATTTTTGGTGGTATAACGGGATGCAAGGCATTGTAAATCTGTAAATTTTAAAAGTATAATAGATTCAATTTTTTATTTCATTGGGCAATGTGACTCTATGAAAATGTTATGGGAACCATATATTAATCTATTCTACCATCTTGAGACCATTTTTAACTACTATAGTTCACTATGGACACCTTTTGGTGACTTTCAATATTTCCCAATGCCTAAATTCTAGCCCACATTGATGCTTGAATTTAACTTTTTTTTGAATGCAAGGGAGAAATAACATTAGTAAGATTCAAAATGAGATTGACTAGTCTCAATAATAATACCAATGTTTGAGATGCATCATTTGTTATAGGGAAGGTCATAATAATAAATGATTCCCTATAATTTCTAGAACGAGTTCCCATTCTCATCTATGGTGATGTATTTACAACCCATAAAATGATTTACTAAGTCTTTATAAGTAATGATATATTTTTAGCGATTCAAAATAAAACTTTTGATAAATGTAATTTTCAATGTAAACATATAGTGTGTTTAAAAGGACTCATGAATAATATGAATTGAAAATTATTAAACTATGTTTTCAAGAATAATATAGATGTAATTATGTACAATATGTTAAATGATGAAAAAGAATAATCCATGTTATCAACTATTGAATGGTAAAAGGGGGTTAACTACACTATTATATCTCATATAATACTAATCATAACATTATACTAATCATAACATTATATTTACATTTTACACATAATTTTTATTTCCTTTTTGTGCATATAGATGGTGGATAATACTCTACTCATAGAGTAGTATAGGCATGTTTTATATGAGGTTTTAGTGGGGAAATAGGGCAGACATATTAGGTTTTATAGGGCACACAATTACCAACCCGTTCCACCAAAAACATCTCTTATACAATACCTATTCCATGATAGATTATATGGAATCACTTTATAAGATTATATATTTGTTTATCTTTGTCACGACCCGTCCTCGGGGCTCGTGTCGTGACTACCCCAAGCCCTCCTTCCATAGGCTACGGGCTGGCGACTAGCACCAAGGCGTAAATCCCGGAAAAAGGGAAGGAATTGCCTTTGTAAAGCAAACCACAAACACCATAGAGCAAGCAGGTAGAAGTGAACACTAAGTAAAAACTGGTGCAACAGTAAGTGCGGAAAAGTAAGTGGGCTAGAATACAAACCCAAACTGAAACTAAAGTACAACTGGAACGGGAAAACAGCAACTGAAAAGTAAAGCCGCAACGCCGAGCTGTCCATTGGAAATCCCACCTGAAGGGTGGGTACAGATAGCCTCCACTGCTTCTCGTGTCTAGCTGACCGCTCTAAGTACGTCCCGCCCAGTGGTCCCCCTCCAGGCACCGTCCTACTCCGCAATCCTCAACCACGATCAGCGTTGTCCGTTGTCTGCAACCAACACAACGTAGTGCGGGAATTGCCCGTGTAGGGGTGAGTATAAGATACTCAGTAGGGACCCTGAGACCCCCGAAGGTCTCCCAGAATCCACAAAGGATAATCCACAAAGGAAAGATACAATCACGAAGTAACATCCGACACTGCTTAGTTATATTCCCACACATATACCTAAGTAATCAATTCTCGTTCGGCTCCAATATCCGAGCCCAAGTACACCCCAGTCCACACAGGAAAGAAAAACATAAATCCACAGAGGATAGCACAACACAATTCACAAAGGAAAGGAAAACAGGAAACATCTCACAAAGGTATACTTCATCATATGACGATAAAGATGACCAGATATTGCCACTGATTCATCTAAGTCGTCAGACCCACAAAGGATCGATAGGTATTAACCCCCGCAATGACCCACAAAGGATCTGACCCACAAAGGATCGATAGGTAACTAACCCCCGCAATGACCCAAAAAGGATCTGACCCACAAAGGATTGATAGGAAACTAACCCCTGAAAACACCCACACATGATCTATAGGCACTGGCCCACACAGGACCGCTGAGCGCTAACCAACACAGGATCGGGACCCACAAAGGATTGCTGAGTGCTGTAGTCGTCGCCGTCGAATCCATTGAGGATCTATGTACAGTCTTCGTCGTTATAGTAGCAGTCACAGCCAGCTCTAGGGTTCCCGCACATAGAATGCTCGTTCGGGAGGGTCTGCTCCAGGAGCCAAGAGGCTGATACATCAACTGACACCTAGTCCAGAGTTAATGTATCCAAAAGTTCTGTATCGTCAAAAGGAACTCAACGGCGTAGACAGCGCGTCAATCGGAATCCCGGTCTGAGAGTTATTGGCTTCTTCGTCCCAAGGGCCTGGTTGGTTTTTAAGGCAAAATCAACCCAACTGTACACCACCTATGTCCAAACCTCGGGCGGAGTAAGCCAAAAGATTTGTCTCACTTAGAGGAATCCAACAATGTCGACGACACGTCAAACGGACGTCCGGAGCTCAAGTTATGAGCATTTCCTCTCCAAGGGACCGGTTGGTTTCGTGTACGATCCAACTTGGCTGAACCCAAAGTATTCTGAATCCTTGAGTGTAATATACCAAAACGCCTGTCTTGATCCAAGGATCGCATCTCCGCTGACGGTGCATCGATTGGAGGCCCATAGCTCATGATACGGAAAAAAGACTGAAAAGATCCGAAACCGGGGGGTCTAGGCCCGGACCGACCCGACCCAACCCCCCATGGGTGGCCTGAACTGGGTCGACCTGACCCGGGTCCGGGTCCGACTCGGCAAGAGCGGCCCGGTCCGAACCGGGCGCGATCCAGCCCAACCGGTGTGGGCGCGACACAGCCCGACCAGCGCGGGCGCGACTCGGCCGCTAGGGGTCGGCTCGGCCGGTTACGGCCGAGCGGCGCGGGGGTGCACTGCCCCCACGTGAAGGAGATCTGCGGCCCCGTGTGGGGGGCCGCTCTGTGTCATCGGACGTGGCGCAAGGCCGTTTCCATTCCCCGCGGTCCCGCACGGCCGCGGGACCGGCCCTTTCCGCAGCAGCTTCAGCCGCGTCGGATCTTCACGACGGCGCGCTGGGCACCACCGCTTTCTGGCGGTTGGCCGCTGCCGGCCCCCGCATCCGGCCGCCGACGCCGCCGAGCCAGCGTG
Source organism: Viscum album (assembly GCA_963277665.1). NCBI lineage: Eukaryota > Viridiplantae > Streptophyta > Magnoliopsida > Santalales > Viscaceae > Viscum > Viscum album. The sequence continues at coordinate 1,898,809,936 of OY728133.1, read as the reverse complement.
GCGCACTGGAAGAAACTTTCGCGGACCACCAGGCGCTCTCCGGTGGTCCGTTTTAGATGCGGTTTGCACCTACGGCTCTCCCAGGATCCGAACATTGTTTCGAAGTCCTCTAATCTCCATTCCGATCCCATTTCGTAAATTCCGTTAATCCACACATCAACAAAAAACTGCGGAGGGTTGTTGGGCCGTGTTTCATTGGCTCCCACCATCTGCGTTAGGTGATATCAATTGGGAGATAAAAATCATCACACGAAAACATAACGAGGCACAATTTTAATAAATTAAAATCAAAATTTGAGCCGGGTTCTTTGTTTTAGAAGTAAACAACCATGGGAATAAGTGTTATTCTCAAATAAATCCCCTACCTCGTAGTTTCCATCGGATTAGAGTTCTTCGCGGAATTGACCGTCGCGGAAGAAGAGGACCATCGCATCATGGATGTGTGTCGCGTCGTCGCGGTATACGGCATCGCGTCGACGATCTCAAGCAGTTGATCGAAGATTTGACGTGGGGAAAGAATCGTCGCGGAAGAAGCGTCACTGAAGGAGAATCGTCGGCGTTCTTCATCGCCTTTCGTCGAAGGCCGACGTTCTTCGTGTTCTTCACATTCTTCGTGTTCTTTGTGTTCTTCGCGTTCTTCGCGAAGAAAGATGAAAATCTTCTAACTTCAGAGATTTCTCCAAATCCTCTCGACAAACCACACACAATAAGAATGTGAGTTGGTCTTATCTTATTAATATGCCTACAGTTGATTTCAAAGATAAGTAATGAACAATTAATTCATTGAATTAATTGCAACGAACTAACCGCTCAATTAATAGGGGCGTTAAGAATTTTAAAAATGTGATAGTTGAGTTTCATAAAGTGGAGTTTTTGCAAGTTCATTTCTTAGAGGAAAAGAAACGCTGGGGCTCATGCGGGCCCACCTCACAAATATCCTACCAAGAGGGTAGAATTATTTGGGTTGCACCCTATCTGTTTCAACATAGCTTAAGTGGCTTTAAGTGGCTTTGACTGAAATAAAATAAAGTGGTCTCACCACATTATTTTATTTTCTTCACTTATCCCCAAAAATTAAAAACCACACCTGAGCAAACGCAACTCCGGACGAGGAATTTCTAAGCAAGTACCGGCACTGCGATTCCATCGGTTCCCTCGGAATTCGATTCCGAGCACCGGTTCAAAAGTTAGAAAAACCCGCTCATTCGTTCACTGAACGTACCTAAGCCAAACATCGGAAAATGATTCCAGGCACACCGGGTCTGGAATCACATGCCGTCTAAAACTGCGTCCTTGTAAAATTCAAAGAAAATAAAGAAAAAAATTTCCTTGAAATTTATGGGTCTTTGCATCACTACCACCTCAGGTCTTTACGTCCCAATAAAGATACATGTTAAACTAGGGAAACAAATGCGGGTACTGAGCACGCATCTGAGCCTCTCGCTCCCATGTGCTCTCCTGGAGGTTACCGTGCTGCCATATGATGCACACTAGAGGAATCGACCATCCACGTAGGACCCGCTCCTGTCGATCCTCGATCTCCACTGGGACCTCTGAAAAAGTCGCCCCATCATCAACGTCTAGCACCCCATGATCAATGATATGCGTCGGGTCGTGCACGTATCTCCTCAGCTGAGATACCTGCAAACCGTCGTGCACCTGGTGCAACTGAGGTGGTAGGGCCAGGCGATAGGCCACCTCGGCAATCCTACAGAGGACCTGGAATGGTCCAGTGAAGCGTGGAGACAACATGCCGCCTAGTCTAAATCTCCGCAAACCACGTCGACGTGAGACACGCAAGAAAATGTGGTCGCCATCCTCGAACTCTAGTGGCCTCTGTCTCCTATCAGCGTAAGACTTCTGTCGGATCTGAGCTGTCCTCATACTCTCATGGATGACCTGGACCTTCTCTGTCGTGGCCCGGAACATCTCTGGTCCCACATGTTCTGACTCCCCAGGGTTTTTCTAGCACAAAGGAGATCTGCAAGGTCTGTCGTACAATGCCTCGTATGGTGACATTCCGATGGTGGAGTGGTAGCTGTTGTTGTACGCTAACTCCAATGAGGGTAGGTGGTCCTCCCAGCCGCGACCATAGTCGAGGACACATGCGCGGAGCATGTCCTCGAGAGTCTGAATGGTCCTCTCCGTCTGACCATCCGTCTTAGGGTGAAAGGCAGTGCTCAGACGTAGCTGTGTCCCGAATGCCTCCTGCAACGCCTTCCAAAACCAGGAAGTAAAGCGAGCATCTCAATCGGAGATGATAGATGATGGAACACCATGAAGCCGTACAATCTCCTGAACGTAGAGACGTCCCATGCTCTCCACTGAGCCTTGCTCTCTGATGGGTAAGAAGATAGATGACTTGGTGAGTCGGTCGACAATAACCCATATGGAGTCGTGGAATCTGGAAGTGCGTGGAAGTCCAGTCACGAAGTCCATAGATATCCCGTCCCACTTCCACTCAGAGACCTCAAAGTGTTGTACCAAGCCTGCTGGTACCTGATGCTCCACCTTCACCTACTGGCAGGTGAGGCATCGTGAAACGAACTCTACCACAACTTTCTTCACACCTGGCCACCAGTGTTATCGTCTGAGGTCCTGGTACATCTTCTCCACTCCAGGATGTACCGCCAAAGGAGATGTTTGAAACACTCTCAGCACCTCCTCTCGTAAAGAAACTGGTACTAAGGTACGCCCTCTAAAAAGGACGTCGTGCTCTACTCCAAAGGAGAAACCATCAGGTTCCTGACCTGAGGATATCGGTGCATTCCACGTCTCATAGTCAGCGTCCCCATGTTGTGCCTCTCTGACCCACTGTAGTAGTGGAGGAGAGACTGTGAGAGACTGAAGGAAAGTTGCACCATCTCTATCCATGAAGGATATCTGAAAGGCGGCTAGCTTCTCTATCGCCTCCTCAAGTAGTTGAATGCCCGTCCTTTTATTGAGAGCATCAGATACCACGTTCCCCTTCCCAGGAGTATACACTATCTCAAATTCATAGTCCTGGAGGAACTGAATCCATCGTTGTTGTTTCAGGTTCAGGTCATTCTAAGAAATGATGTACCTGAGACACTGAAGGTCAGAAAAGACTATAAAGCGCTCGCCCATCCGATAGTGTCTCCATGTCTTCAAAGTGAAGACAACTGCTGCTAACTCCTGGTCATGGGTAGAGTAGTTCTGCTCATGCGGCCTCAACTGACGTGATCCATAGGCGATCACTGTCCGCTCTTACATCAGGACACATCCAAGTCTGGTCCCTGATTCATCGCAGTAGACTATGTACCCTACTCCCTCCTCAGAAAAACTCAAGATAGGGGAGCTGGTCAATCTTTGTCTTAGCTTCTGGAAGCTCTACTGGCATATTTCTGACCACACAAAGGGTTTCCCCATCTTTTTAAGAGATGAAAGTGGTGCTGCAACTCTGGAGAAGTCAGGCACAAATATCCGGTAGTATCCAGCTATTCCCATGAAACTCCACACCTCCGTCACGCTCCTGGGTGGCTCCTAAGTTAGCACTGCCTCGATCTTCGAAAGATCCACTGCAACTCCCACCTCAAATATGACGAGCCCCAAGAAGTGGACCTCACATAACCAGAACTAACACTTTGAGAGCTTTCCATAAATATGGTTCTCTTTGAGTGTGTCTAGTACAACACACAAGTGGTAGGCGTGCTCCTCCTCAGTCGTCGAGTATATCAAAATGTCGTTAATGAAGACTATGACAAATCGATCGAGGTATTCCTGAAAGATCCTGTTCATTTGTCCCATGAACACTGTTGGGGCATTGGTTACGCCAAATGGCATAACCAAAAACTCATAGTGGCCATACCGACATCTGAAGGCCGTCTTCTGCACGTCCTCGTCCCGAACTCTGAGCTGATGATAGCCTTACCTGAGGCCTATCTTTGAGAACCACCGTGCTCTCTTGAGCTGATCGAAGAGGTCATTAATCCTTGGTAGTAGATACTTGTTCCTCACTGTCACCTGGTTTAGGAGATGGTAGTCGACACAAAGTCGCAAGCTCTCATCCGCCTTTATGGTGAACAATATCTGGGAAGCCCATGGTGAAACACTGGGTCAGATGAATCCCTTTCCCTAGAAGTCCTCTAACTGTACCTGTAGCTCTCGAAGCTCAGCGTGGGCCATCCGATATGATGGAGTGGATATCAGGGCTGTCCCAGGGTACAGATGAATATTAAAGTCTACCTCTCTGCAAGGAGGTAGTCATGGAACGTCATCGGGAAAGACGTCCGCATACCGATCCAACACTATAGGAAAACTAGGAATTCGCACGTCAAATGATCCTATGATGAGGCTAGCCAAATGATGAGTTATGGGTTGTCCTCTCCTCTGCGAGAGTCTATCCTGTGCTGTGAAGGCTCCCTTCCTGCCAGTGAAGGTGAACCTGCTCTCGTCGGTGCGTACACATCGCACCTTGCGCCTAATACAGTCGATCTAATCATGGGCAATAGATAACCAATCCATGCCCATGATGACGTCGTAAGGCCTCGACGCCACTACAAGAAGATCCCAACCGAATCTCTCGCCTCCTAGAGTAATCTCACACTGTCGGCACCAGTGCATAATAGCCGAGTCTGCTCCTCTAGGAGTCTCTATCCGTAAGGATCGATACAACAGCTCTGTCGTAATCTCCGAGCTCCGAACAAGGGCAGCGACTATGAATGAGTGACTTTATCTTGTGTCTATAAGAACTTCAGCAAGGGTGGAATAGACACAGATAGTACCTCGAATCATCTCGGTGCACCGTGGTCATAGGCCTCCGCTGCTTGGAGTTGTGCCTGGCTCTGCCCGCCAGGTCCCTGTGGCCGGGGTGGACCTCCTGGAGGTGGTGGTGGTAGAGCCTCAAAGCATCTCCAACCACCTGCTGCTCGGCCTGCTCCTATGCCTCTTCTGTCTCCTCCCTGCGGACCACCACGGTCGACCCTCTACCCTTGATTGGGTGGCCTTTCAACCGTCTGTTGCTCCTCGACATGGTGGGTCGGGCAGTCACGATCCATGTGGTCCTACCCGCCGCATGTGTAGCATTTCCTACCTCTCGAAAGATTGGCTCCACGCTGTGTGCCCCGCACTACTGAGCCAATGTCCTGAGGTCTTCTGCGTGAGGGTCTGGTCTGCCTGGGCCCCTCAGTCATCCGTTAACTGCCTGCCGCAGAATACACTGCTAAGTGCCACCCCGTTGTTGGTCTCGCTGCTGATGAAGGCTCAGCAAGAAAGATCTCGATCAAAAGGGCTCCCTCCAGTACTCCTGCCTGAGTCAGAATGCTGAAGGAGATCAGTGATGCCCTGATCTCATGTCTCAATCCCTACTCAAAAGTCCGGGCGTGGAAGAATAGGTCCCGTACCATATTGGTCGAGTAGCGAGAGAGATCGGTAAATCACGTTGAGTACTGGGCGACTGTCAAGCTTCCATGCCGCAGCTGACGAATCTCCTGGTTGCGCACCACACAGAGGGTGTATGGGATGAACTCTGAGCGTAAGAGGCCCTCAAAGTCTGTCTTGAGAAGAGATGCCTCATCGTGAACCTGGAGCATCAAGCTCCACCATCGGCCCGCTGTCGCGTGCACTAAGATCAATGCGAGGATCACCATGAGGTCTGATGGTGTCCTCAATAACCATAAAACTCATACCACTGCCTCCAGCCAGTCCTCGGCTACCTGGGAGTCCATCTCCCAATGGAACCTGGGCGGTCGCTGGCGCTGGAAATCCTGTAGTGCACTAAGGTGACATGCATCGTCAGCGGCAGGGGCTGGAAGCATCGGTGGCTCGGCAGGTAGAGGTACCGTCAGTGCCTCAGCTGTCAAAGGGCCCTGCACCGAGGCCTCGTCGCTCAGTGGGCTATCGTCACACTCAACTCTCGGAACCCTAGCTGGCTGCCGTCATGGGGCCATCCTAAAAAAGGAAATAGGTGCGCCATGGTCAGAACAGTATACCTGGTGAGATGAAACAAAGTAATCACCAAGAAAACTTGAAACACAAATGCAATCAATGTTTTCGTACATTAAGTCAGAAATCAGAAGTCAGGGACCTGGTTTACGGATTCATCGGCCACCACACCAACACAGGGCTCCCTGGACTGATAACCACACTCAATACTCTTAACACTATTGCTTCACATAGAAACGATCAGAGTCCGCGGTAGAACCGAACTCCTCTGATACCAATTTGTCATGACCCGTCCTCGGGGCCCGTGTCGTGACTACCCCAAGCCCGCCTTCCATAGGATAGGGGCTAGAGACATGCACCAAGGCGTAAATCCAAGAAAAAGTGAAGGAATTTCCATGTTAATGTAAACCACAAACACCACAGAGCAAGCAGATATAAGTAAACACTATGTAAAAACTAGTACAACAGTAAGTGCGAAAAAGTAAGTGGGCCAGAATACAAACCCTTACTGAAAGTGAAGTACAACTGCAAAGGGAAAACCACAACTGAAAAGTAAAGCTGCAACACCGAGCTGTCCACTGAAAATCCCACCTGAAGGGTGGGTACAGATAGCCTCCCCTGCTCCTCGGGTCCAGCCGACCGCTCCGAGTACGTCCCGCCCAGTGGTCCGCCTACAGGCACCGTCCTGCTCCGCAAGCCTCAAACATGATCAGCATTGTCCGTCGTCTGAAACCAACACAACGTAGTGTGGTCATAGCCCGTGCAGGGGTGAGTATAAGCTACTTATTAGGGACCCCGAGACCCCCCAAGGGCTCCTAGAATCCACAAAGATAATCCACAAAGGAAAGATATAATCACAAAGTAACATCCGAAACTGCTTAGGTATATGCCTAGACATATAACTAATTCATCAATTCCCATTTGGCCCCAACATCCGAGCCCATGTACAACCTAGTCCACACAGGAAGTCAAAACATAAAATCCACACAGGATAGCACAACGCAATTCAAAAAGGAATGCAAAACCGGAATCAGCTCACACAGGTATACTTCTTCATATGACGATAAAGATGACCAGATATTGCCACTGATTCATGTATGCCATCGGACCCACAATGAATCAATAGGTACTAACCCCTTAATGACCCACAAAGGATCTGACCCACAAAGGATCGATAGGTAACTAAACCCCGCAATGACCCAAAAAGGATCTAACCCACAAAGGATCGATAGGTAACTAACCCCCACAAAGACACACACAGGATTGGACCCACACAGGATCTGTAGGTGTTGGCCCACATTGGACCGTTGAGTGCTGACCAACACAGGATTGGACCCACACTGGATTGGTAGCAGTGACCCACAAAGGATAGATGAGTGTTGTAGTCGTCGTCGTCGAATCCACTGAGGTTCTCTGTACAGTTGTCGTCTTTATTGTAGCAGTCGCAGCCAGCTCTAGGGTTCCCGCACACAGCAAGCTCGTTCGGGAGGGTCCGCTCAATGAGTTGAGAGGCTGATAAATCAACTAACACCAAGTCCAGAGTTGATGTATCCAAAAGTTCTGTATTGTCAATAGGAAATCAACGTCGCAGACGGTGCGTCAATCAGACGCTCAGTCTGAGAGTTACTGGCTTTTTCGTCCCAGGGGCCCGGTTGGTTTTTAAGGAAAAATCAACCCGACTATACTCCACCTTTGTCCAAACCTTTGGTGGAGTAAGCCAAAAGATATTTTCCCCCTCCAGGCACCGCCCTACTCTGCAATCCTCAACCACGATCAGCGTTGTCCGTCGTCTGCAACCAACACAACGTAGTGCGGGCATTGCCCGTGTAGGGGTGAGTATAAGCTACTCAGTAGGGACCCCGAGACCCCCGAAGGTCTCCCAGAATCCACAAAGGATAATCCAAAAAGGAAAGATACAATCACGAAGTAACATCCGACACTACTTAGGTGTATTCCCAAACATATACCTAAGTCATCAATTCTCGTTCTGCTCCAATATCTGAGCCCAAGTACAACCCAGTCCACACAGGAATGCAAAACGTAAAATCCACAGAGGACATCACAACACCATTCACAAAGGAAATAAAAACGGGATTCTGCTCACACAGGTATACTTCTCCATATGACGATAAAGATGACCAGATATTGCCACTGATTCATCTAAGCCGTCAGACCCACAAAGGATCGATAAGTACTAACCCCCGCAATGACCCACAAAGGATCTGACCCACAAAGGATTGATAGGTAACTAACCCCCGCAATGACCCACGAAGGATCTGACCCACAAAGGATCGATAGGTAACTAACCCTTGAAAACACCCACACAGGATCTATAGGCGTTGGCCCACATTGGACCGCTGAGCGCTAATCCACACAGGATCAGACCCACATAGGATCAGTAGCACTGACCCACAAAGGATCGTTGAGTGCTGTAGTCGTCGCCGTCGAATCCAATGAGGATCTCTGTACAGTCGTCGTCGTCATTGTAGCAGTCGTAGCCAGCTCTAGGGTTCTCGCAGATAGAAAGCTCGTTCGGGAGGGTCCGCTCCATGAGCCGAGAGGCTGATACATCAACTGAAACCTAGTCCAGAGTTGATGTATCCAAAAGTTCTGTATTGTCAAAAGGAACTCAACGTTGCAGACAGTGCGTCAATCGGACGCCCGGTCTGAGAGTTATTGGCTTTTTCGTCCCAAGGGCCTGGTTGGTTTTTAAGTCAAAACCAACCCGACCGTACTCCACCTATGTCCAAACCACAGGAAGAGTAAGCCAAAAGATCTATCTCACATAGAGAAATCCAACCAAGTCGACGGCACGTCAAACAGACATCCAGAGCTCAAGTTATGAGTGTTTCCGCTCCGAGGGCCCGGTTGGTTTCGTGTACGAACCAACCCGGACGAACCCAAAGTATTCCGAAACCTTGAGTGTAATATACAAAAATGACCGTCTTGATCCACGGATCGAATTTCTGCTAACGGTGCTTCGATCGGAGGTACGTAGCTCAAGATACAGGCAAAAGACTGAAAAGGTCTGAAAACGGGGGGTCTAGGCCTGGACCGACCCGGCCCAACCCCCCTAGGTCGCCCCGAACTGGGCGACCCGACCCTGGTCCAGGTCCGACCCGGCCGGTGCGACCCGGCCTAGCCAGGGTGGCCCGGCCGCCCGGGGTCAGCTCGGCCAGTTATGGTCGAGCAGGGCGGGGGTGTGCCGCCCCCCGCGTGAAGGCGGGCCGCGGCACCGCGTGGGGGGCCGCTCTGTGTCACCAGACGCGGCGTAAGGATGTGTCCCTTCCCGCGGTCCCAGGAGGCCACGAGACCGACCCTCGCCACCGCGGCTTTAGCCGCGGCGGGTCTTCCCAGCAGCATGTTGGGCGCCGCCGCTTCCTGGCGGCCGGCCGCTGCAGGCCGCCGGCGGGGCGCACCGGCGGAAACTTTCTCGGACCACCGGACATGGTCAGCTGGTCCGTTTTTCCTGCGGTTTGCACCTACAGCTCTCCCAGGATCCGAACATTGCTACGATGGCCTCCAATCGCCATTCAGATCCCATTTCATAAATGCCGTTAATCCACGCATCAACAAAAAGTTGGGGAGGGTTGTCGGGCCGTGTTTATTTGGCCTGCACGCTCCGCGTTAGGTGATATCAATTGGGAGATAAAAATAAACACACGAAAACATAACAAGTCACAATTTTAATAAATAAAAATTAAACTTTGATCCGGGTTATTTGTTTTAGAAGGAAACAACCATGGGAATAAGTGTTATTCTCAAATAAAAGCCCTACCTCATAGTTGTCGTCGGACGAGAGTTCTTCGGGGAATTGACCGTCGCGGAAGAAGAGGATCGTCGAGTCGCGGAAGGGCATCACGTCGTCGTGGTATATGGTGTCGCGTCGACGATCTCAAGCAGTTGATCGAAGATTTGACGAGAGGAAAGAATCATCGCGGAAGAAGCGTCACAGAAGGAGAATCATCGTCGTTCTTTGTCGCCTTTCGTCGAAGGCTGGTGTTCTTCGCATTCTTCATGTTCTTCGCGTTTTTTCGTTCTTCACATTCTTCATGAAGAAATATGAAGATCTTCTAGCTTCAGAGGTTTCTCCAAATCCTCTCAACAAACCACACCCTAGAAGAAAGTGTGTTGGTATTATTTTATTAATATGCCAACAGTTGATTTCAAAGATAAACAACGAACAAATTAATTCACAGAATTAATTGCAATGAACTAACCGCCCAATTAATAGAGGCTTTAAGAATATAGAAAACGCGTCAATTGACATTCATAAAGAAGAGTTTTTAGGGTGTATTTCTTAGAGGAAAAGAAACGGTGGGGCTCGTGAGGCCCCCACCTCACAAATATCCTACCAAGAGGGTAGGATATTTTGGTTTGCACCCTATCTACTTCAACTTAGCTTAAGTGGCATTAAGTGGCTTTAAGTGCCTTTGAGTGAAATAAAATAAAGTTGTTGCACCAATTTATTTTATTTTCCTCACTTAACCCCAAAAATTAAAAACCACACCCGAGCAAACGCAACTCCGGAAGAGGTGTTTCTAAGAAAGAATCGGTGCTACAATTCCATCGGTGCCCTCAGAATTCTGATTCTGAGCACCAGTTCAAAAGATAGAAAAACCCACTCATTCGTTCACTAAACGTACCCGATCCAAACTTTGGAAAATGATTCTGGGCACACTGGGCCTCGGAATCACGTGCCGTCAGAAACTGAGTTCTTGTAATATTCCAAAGAAAATTAAGAAAAAAATTTCCTTCAAATTTATGGGTCTTTACAATCATAAAATCCTTACTACCTTCATAGTGATATGGATAACTGAGACTCACACTTTACACTTTCTTAAGGGAGAGATGAAGTTCACCCTTAAGGATGTGGTAGTTATTCTTTTCCATCATATCCATGGTGTTGTAGTTATAGGACCCACCCATATAGACTGGTCTAAGCTTTTACATCGAATTATTGGATTTGAAATTGTGGGTGATTGTACTGTTACAAATGGATGATTTATTTCACTGTGTTTTCTGGACATGTACTTTGCGCATTTACCTACTATTGAAGATGAGTATATTTTCACATTTCAGGCCCATGCATATATCTTATACGACTTTTGAGGGACATTGAGCGATGATGACTTGGGTATGCATGTCCACAAGATGTACTTGGTTTTATCTAATGATTTTTTTGGGATATATATCAAGGAATATCCATTCTAAGAATATATTTATATATAAATATTCATGAAATTATAATAAAATCATAGTGATAATGGGGGATGTGTCATCTTCATTCATATGTGGGAATGGGATAACAACCCTCCCTAGTCTCTACTATTGCATATATAGAGTTTAATATGGATGCGATGTATGATTCTTTCTATGGATGATGGTACGATCAATTATCGTTATTTTATGATAATATGATTCTTTATACTTAGGTTATTATTATTTATCACTTTTTATATTGTAAGATATAAGTGGATTCAAGAAAAAAATTGTTTTATGGGACACCGAGACACAATTTGGGTAAATAATTTCACATGTTGGATAGTATACTAACCACTGATGTAAGTATATATATACTTTTGTTGAATATTGAATTTCTTAATATTATAATTTTTGGAAATTTGTAACAAAATATTTTAACAAATTTTCCATGTAATTTCAGAGTTTATGGACGATATACTTGACCTTATTAGACTAAATTTCCATAGAAATCACTTTAAGGATTCACGATGTGATGGTTTTAGTTCCTCTTATACAATTTCATATTGTTGAGTGGCTCCATCTCGATATAATAATGTAGAAGTTTGGATTTATTCTGAGTATTCCATTTCTACATTAATAGTTTTTATCTCCTCATTCAATGAAGTTGACATGGAGGTAAGATTTCGACAAGAGCTGAAAAAATGCAGAGTATCTTTACCATTTGTATAGATATGTTACATTTCATATCGATGGAATTAATTCGATGACATTCCATTTATCCGAACATCTTGAAAATGCTCCAAGGTATGTAATGAATAATATATTTTATATTACACCGTATGGAATCGGGATTAATGTTTTGGTAAGCTAATTACATTATTTAGTATGTTTGTTGTAATTTTATTAATTCAATTTTATCCTCTTAAAAACACAATATACTACAACATATTATCCACATGTTTGATTTGGAGGAAGGAGTTATTTTTTACCCGGAATTGTACAATGATGCAGCCTATAATATAATGTATGTATATCATATTCCATATGATAATATCTTTGATCACCCAACTCAAGGAGATGTTGTTCCTACCCAAGTATTAGAGATTCCTACTCAGGAAACCATTTCAAAAGCTATTGATGTTGAGGATCTATGATTGTGATGACGTAGACCACGTCGCACTGCACATGTGTGGTCACATGTTCTATAGGAAGAGGCTACACCTCTAGAATATGATATCGAAATGATTGTGGATGTGCACTTGTATGAATACGATCAATTTATGTTGTCAACATATCCATATTTTTCACTGGATATAGTGTATCCGAACTCATATCAGGAGTCATTTACCGTGATTTCATCTTTTATGAACAACCATTCAGAGGACATATAGTTCACCCATCATATTGAAGGTCCATTTGCTTATGGAATGGGAGACAGATCTGGGGCACATCTCAACATCTCAATGACACCTCCTCCTGATGAATCATAAAAATATCATTAGACGTTTGAGGTATATGAACCTAAGGTATATCCAAAATCTTTTTACGGTCTACCCCAATATAGTGGTCAGTGATCTTAATACATAATTCCCTTTCACAACCCAAATTATAAGAAGATACCTCATCATAGACATTTATAGTGCTCATTGATTTCTATATTTTTTATTGACATAAAGGATTTAAAATAAAAATGTTTTTTTATAATATTTATTATTCTTTGTCTATTTTATTGATGACTTTTTTATTTTCGTCTATTTATTCAATTTTTAGCTTATACATTAATTTTAATTTATATTTTACTTATAGGTGAAATTTTATAATCTTTTAAAGTTGATTACTAGAATCATATTTTGAACATATTCAATTTCATGTCAGAAACATTAAAATATTATAAGATATAAAATATAAATGAAATTTAATTTAATCAAAAAAATACCCAAAAATTTGGAAAATACAAAAAAATAAATTTGATTTCATCAAGACAATAAACCAAAATTAATTTACATTGAAAACATGATTGATTAAAAATATAATATTCACAAATTCAAAAATATATTCCCATAATATATAGTACAACTAAAATCTAAAATAACTTTAGAAAATTCATATACATATAATTGTTTTTTGAAAATTCCCAACGAGCCTGTACCCAAGTGGTACATGCTCTTGCTTGGCTTCCAAAAGACACGGGTTCAAATCTGGGTAGGGATGAAGTTCCTGGTTACTATAGCATTGTGCTGTAGCAGGGCCACTGTAGAAAACAATGTAGCAGCGGTCGAACTATAGCAGCGGCAGCACTATAGCGGTGGAGGAACTGTTGCAGAAAACTCTGGTGGCGATAGGTATTGTAGCAAGTACTGTAGCTGCGCGGGGTACAATAGAAGTATTGTTCATATAGTGTCCTTGGGGCCAAAAAATGGGCTTTGAAGCCTTGTATTCATGCCACTTGGGCTTGGGCCTTCTGGTTATGTATTGGGTCTCCCTCTACCCTTGAAAGAGGTGTTCGCATTAATAATAAATTGAGGCTTCAGCCCTAACCTTTTAAAAAAAATATAAATTTTTTTGAAAAGAATAATAATGTCTAAAAATTTATAAATACAAATGTTATGTTTTGGAACACCAAATTCTGTGCCATTAAAATTACTTATCATGATTTTATTATGTAATTACTTATGTTTTCAATTAATTTTTATATATTTAGTAGTAGTATTAAAATTTCATTTAGATTGTATTTATACCTTATAATTTACAAGATTTCAATGTCACCTACTGGAAACATTATTATGTTTTATCCTACTGACATTGAAAGCCTATAAATTCAAATGTCTAAATAAAATCAAAATGAAATTTGAAGAACTGACTAAACATATAAAAAATAAATTAAAATAAAAAATAACTGCATAAATATAATAAAAAAATAATATTTACATGTCAAAAACTTTATTGCATAAAAACATAACATTTCCACATTAAATATTTTTGGGTATAATGGTTAGTAAGTATTATATTATTAATTTCATTATTATTAAGTATTATTAATTATGTTATTTTAATAAATTGTAATTAATTACATTAATAAGAGATAATAGCTATATTATTAAATATTTACAATAATTAAAATCATAAATATTATTAATTATATAAATAACAATATTATTAATGTAATTAATATAGAAGTAAATAATTTAAATTTAAATCAAATATTAATTATATTAGTAATATAGAAAATGTAATTATTAATAATAATTGTAATATTAATTATAGTACTATTATTAAAAAATTATTGTGCAATTAATAGTGATTGATAATAATAATTATAGTGTTTTGTATTTGAATATATATATATATATGTATATAAATAAAAAAATTGAAATAAAAACAAATATATAAATAAATAATTTTAAGAATTCTATAAAATAATAATTATTTTTTTTGAAAAAAGTCGTTGAATCTATTAATTCATTTTCCAAATGTTTTAGGAAAAAGCGTTAGAGGACCTAATGCCTTTGGCCTATGAGAAAAAAACTAGAATGTTTTGAATTCCTTTAACACCTTACATGATTATTTATAATTGTTGTTTACAATTAGATTATTACCAAATATTTTTTAAACTATATTAAAAACCCCATTAGTTGTAAACTTCAGGGACGATTAGCGACTTATTGGACCACGTGACCATGCATCTCTCAAATAACAAAAAAATCCATGAAACCCTTCGAATATATGGGTATATTCCAAGATAAGTTTCATGAGAAATTCCATATGGAGGCATCCTATCTTCATGTTAGCTAACTGGAGACCATAAGCAAGGTGAAGGTCTATTCTACAATGGGTATTTAATGAGAATATGGGATTGGGTGTATATTTTTGGATTTTATGCATATTTATTACTCGTATCAGTGGGGGCTCTCTCTATTCAATGAATAGTATCATAGGTTCTTTATTTCATTTATATATTATCTTGGTAATATATTTATATAGTTTGTAATATAGTAACATCATTTTTTTCTTGCTATGTTGGATTTCGCTTCATCGTCATCCATGTTAATTTATTCTTCACTTCACTCCTCTCCAACTAAATTTTTATGGAGTACTAAAAGTCGGTTGATCTAAGTGGGTGGAAGTAACTCTTGTGTATCATCTTTAATTTAATTATTTTATTTTTAAATCCAAATATTGTTATTGATTATTTATTTATAGGATGAATTAATTAACCCTTTTTTATGACCTAATTCGTACATCCTGGAATATTTATTATTATTTTCTTTCACTTGGTTCGATATGTTGATCATTATTTCAATGTGGGAAAAAAATTCAAGATGTGGATAGGAGTTTGGGCATTAGAATTCACCCTAGAGGCCTACTATTGTTTATTGGAAAAAAAGTCACAAAACCTATCTATTAAAAGTACCCCAAATTTTAATAGAAAAAAACTGAAAAAGAAGGCAAGAGAGATACGAGGTCAAAAAACCCACACCCAAACAACACTTAATGTCAAAAGGATCAACCTGTATACCACAATAGTAGTCAGAAGCTACACCTGTGTCCACTAACTCCCATTCAGAATGTGAGCTCTAATAATTCTTAAAGAGTGCAATGTACTTCTCCCGAAGTGTTTTCCTAATCCATAGTGAGGTGAGCCTTTGAGTTGTTAGTGTGCAATATCGAAATATCAATATCATTATTAAAATATTTAAAAGAGTACCTAGTTGTTAAATTCTTCAAGAACTTGTAATAGTCCTTCCTCGACTTCTTTTTTGTGGGAACAAAAATGTGCCCTTAATCTTTATTCTCATTCCCATATGGGATAGAAACTCTAATCGATGCCCTCACCCTAGTGATCTAATCCATGTTGGAGAAAATCCTACTATCATTATATGAGTCCAGGACAATCCATACACCAGTGGCACCAAAAATACTAATTATATAATATCTGGAATCCTCTATTGCATCCCCTATTTACGAGGAAATTGTGATTCAATGTCAAGATTCTAAAGTTCTTCTTAAAGGTAAACCCTTGTTGGGTTCACAAATGGGTATTTCCCACCCAGAGTATTTGAAGATATATCAAAATCTCATAGAATTTCCTCAAAGACCATGTATTCCGGAACCACACATCGGGGCTCATCAGTGGAGACCCTCACATTCAGCACCAAGTATAGCTGTATGTCATATATCACACTTTCCCTGTCAGGGATGCCTATATTCCCAGGCATCATTTGTCCATCCACATCCCCAGCACAAGAATCATATAAATCCTCATTCCGAACAGAGGGAAGGACCCATAGACCGACCCTCTCATTTCCACCTCAACGCGAGATAATAATAGAAGAATCAGCCACACTCTAATCGGGGTGCCCATCACCACTTGCATCATCTCGAGACATGCTCAAGGACTGCTTCAATGGTCTCCTAGTCAGATTCTGATCATGTCCAAACCGAGCCACCTACCCCTGCATATCAGCATAACCATCTGACTCAATATAGTCTATACCCTCAAATTTATTACTCAATGAAACACCATCCAGAACCCAAAACACTCTGCTACCAGCCTGCCCAATATTGTTGCTTTGAGTTTCATGATACTCAACCTCCCCTACCATTTTTTCATCAATAAATACTCTTGTAGAATTTTTAATCACCTTTTCACAAACAATATCATTTTTACTGCAATGTCTGTCAACCTCTAAGCCCTTGTAACAAGAAACTGCCGTTTCCACATACTTATCAAACCCAAATTCCAAATCAGTTTGTTAATCATTCTGTTAGTGTAGTAACCTTCAGCTCGCAAGGTAAAAACTGAGATTCTTTCATCATAACCACCTCCTGCACCTCAACCAAATCCTTACTCACTTCAACAGACTCCACATTATCTATGTTCAAACCACTGATTTTCCTGGAACCACACCTGGAGACCCGATCACGATGACCAAGCTTCCTAAAAGAAGAAAAATAGTATATCCACGACTAAAAACTGACATGATTCTTATACTTAATCTCCTAACTAACAAATATCTACAAAAAATCAACCGGGTCCTTAGAATAATAAACCTAAAAAAAGGACCTCAAAGCAACATGGTGGAAGATTTCCTAATTCCTGTTTCCCATGTATAAAAAACTTCACAATAAGTTCCATAACATGGAAATAGTTGATAGATTTTGAAAGGGGAGTGGATTTTTTAGAAATATAACCCAAGATATAATCATCGATAAGTCACAGTTCAAGTGATGATAAAAGTTCCACTGAAATAAGGAGAAACAGGCTGTATTGCATCTTAGAGGGTCCGCTGACCAAGTAAGGATAAGATCCTCCTCAGTTGCAAATCGAATCATGATATGGAGGCTATCAATAATATCAACCACTGCACAGTGTTGGAGATCCCATTTCTTAATGAAGAACCTATCAAATACATCCACCGGAGTACGTCGGTTCAAAAATTGAGAAACCAGTGTCAAATGATGTAGTGATGAGGCATCATTGAACTCTGAAATCAAGTCCTAGAGCTTTGGGTGGCCTTCATAGAGGTCAGACACCTTATGGAAGACCTTGATTTGAGGAAATGGTCATAGAAAATCAAGAATCAAAAATGGGATAAAAGAGTGGTCTTCATCAATGATAAGCGAAGGTACCTTCCATGTGGAGGGGGAGGGAGAGGCACCGAAGCCATTGTCGCCATCAATATTTTCGAAGGGTAGAGGTTTGTCCATCGTGAGTGAGAATTGGAGAGTGATTAATATGTTTAGATAGATTTTCAAGCACCCTAATCACTAGGGTAATAATGATCAGATGTTTCTTAGGGTTTGGTAAGATAATATTGGTGAAGATAATTAGTTGAATAAATATTTGAAAACAAATATTACATTTATAGAATCTATTTCAGGTCATATTTTCTTTGCATGACGTTTTTTCATAATTTATATTTAATTTTATTAATATATTATTGTCTTCATTAAATTTTTATTTTATTTCACAAAGAAAAAATTTAAAATTTCAACACAATCAATATTTATGTAAAAAACACAAACATAATTACATGTTATAACCAAACTTCATAGATAAAAATTCATTAGATATAGTCCATAAGAGATAACTGAAGGTCTGCCACTTGGCTGCATCCTTCAAGAACATAGAAATACTATTGATATAGACAACATGTGTGACATCACATTATAACTTTTACTTTATATTTTATATATTTTTTTTGGGTAATTTAAATTTGGGATAATTTATAATTTTGGATTTTGGATATTTTGGAATTTTTATTATTTTTCATAGTTAACATGCATATTAGAGAGATAAATATGTAAAATATCATTAATTAGATATTTTTAGTTTATTTTTTCAAGTGAACAATTAAATTTCCGAGATAATGCGTAGTTTGGTACAAAATATCTGACATCAAGTAAAAACCGTAAAATTCCTCTTATGTTTGGGGTGTTGGATTACACTCATGAATGGTTATGGGAAATCATGGCAGAGATTATGTGTTATTGTTGAAATTTTTAGCATTCATTTTTTTCAATGTTTTCACATGGTTTGGTCAACTATGAGTCCAAACCATGTATGTGGGTTGTGGTTGTCCATTGTTTTCTGCAGATTTTACAAAATCGTTTTTCATAAACATGTTAGATATCGGGTTTTATAAAAAATTTAAAAACAAATCTCATGGAACTTCATGATTTAATTTTTTTCCCTACTATATTCTCACCTATATCATTCATACAATGTTGGTGTGTGTGCTATGTGAGATCTTCACAATTTTTTGATAGGTGTGTTTTATGATTAACATGCTTGTTTTGAAGATAATATGAATTGATTTTCTATTGTATTTACTATTTCGATACATTTCTGTCTTGGCAGTGTTTTTAAATATTTTTAAAGGATATATTTGGTGTTAAATGAGGGTAATTATTTGGAAAATGGGTGGTTTTGGTCTGGTTTGAGTTTCATTAAGACCATTCATTTTCAGCGAGATTTCCTGATGTTTTATTTCATCATAAATTTTAATTTATAATTCTAAATTATATTGAGTTGATTTTAATATGGAATAGTTTTAAATATGAATAAATTGGCTTGGAAACATAAGTGTGTTTTCAAAGGACCATTTGGAACTTTTTTAAAAGAGTTTATTTGATGTTGGTGTCACACTCATTATTAATTCCTTTTTTTATATTATGTTAATTATAGAATGCTACCCCATGGGGGATACTTTTATTATATATTATTAATAGATGTGAAATGGATTGTTTTTTTCAAGGGTGTAATAGTTGAGTATTGGTTTATTTTTTTTCTTTAAATGTAGATTTATTTTATGATCTTATGATTTTTTTCTCACATCCACTTATTAATATCCTGAGAAACTTATGTAACCAAGTAGAATGTCTAGATTTGAGTCACACTAGCTTAGCTTTTATAATATAATTAATTCCCTAAGAAAGTGATTATAGTGTCTCAATATTAACATTCCTAGATATTACGACATTTTAAATGAATATTACGCACATTACAAAAGAACATGCTCAAGGACCATAATAGTTTAGTATCTTTGGAAACATGGAACCAAAATCTTCAATCTTGGTGAAGTATCTTCTGAATCTCTCATAAAAATCTCAATATTTAGTACTATTTACAATAATACCCCAATTAAAACATTTTTTCATAACCCGGGAAATGAAATATAAGAAAGGGTGAGCTCAAAGGCTCAGTAATGGTAAACAAGGAACATACAAATGCATGAAATAATCATAAGTGTATGAGAACATGAGAATAACATTTAAATATCATACCACACATATCAAAATCATATACACGAGTCATGGCATAATGATTTCAAGTTTATAAGAAATGATTCATAATGGAATCAAGATTATAATCCATGAATGAATAACCTAGGAATAAGATATAATGTTTTCACCAACACATTTACCTACAAAATGATATCTATAGTTTTCGAGGATTATTTACCTGACCATCATAGTGGACTAGGTTCACTCTACAATCCTTATTAGCATTCATGGTTCACTCCCTCGACCATATTAGTGGACATGTCATTTTTTTAAAAATGTTCACCCCATATTCTAGCCATGTATATCTCATGGGTTATAAATCATTACCCAATGCATTAGATGGAGATATTGTTCCCACTTGTATCATAATGAAATAGTAAATATATGTGCTATAAAATCATAAACATGCATCACAGAAAAACCAATGAAATTAAATAGTTATCATATAAATGTCATAATATCATAACTAGTGGAAAAGTGGTAGGTTGGATAACCATTTCATCAAATCATAACCCCTGAAAATACGCAGGTATCATAATCATATAATCCATGGAAGAGAAATGATTTTCATAAAAAATATTAATCTTAAATATAACCCATTCATAGAATAATGGTGTACTTAGATAATATCCTCCATAAATAATAAAAAATAACGAAGGATATCATCTTAGATGGATAATGATTCTATAAGAAAACACAATGAATTTAGTAATGGAAAATAATATTTCTTTGAAAATTATTTATTAAGATTGAAAATATTTTCAAAATCTTTTTATTTTAAAACCACATTGAAAAATCATGAAGTAATCTTTAAAAATCATTTAAAACATTTTTTAGGAAAGTATCCCTTTCTAATGAATTTTTTTTTGAACATAGAACATTTTGAATACATTTTTGCGTTGAAAATAGATTTTAAAAATTATAAAGGAATCTTTGAAATCATTGAAATCATTTTATTTAAAAGTAACTTTTAAAAATATATAATGGAATTTTTGTAAATTCATTTAAAAATATGTTTAAACATAAATTTATTTGGAAAACATTCTTATTTTAAAAGGACCATTAAAATTATAATGGATTATTTTAATGTAATTTAAAAAACTTTTTAAATGTAATACATTTTTTTAAAAGAAATCCTTGAAAGAAATATTGAAAACATATAAAAAAATCCTTGAAAAACATTTAATAAAATTTTTAAACATAAAACGTTTTTGAAATCCATTTTCTTTGAAAAAATATTAAAAATCTAATCTCCAGAATATTTGGAAAATAAATGATGTTCATGATGGTGGATAAATCCATAAATTCCAAACATTCATTTTGTGACTTAAATGTTCCGAAAAGTTACTCCTTTAGAAAATGAAAAGTGTATTCCTTCATAAAAATCAATTTTTAAAGTAAAAAAGGGGTAAAAATGTATTTTAATGATAATAGAAGAATAGTAAAACATTTTTTAAGTCTCTTTTTAGAAAAAATGGATTTTAATGTAAACAAATTTTCGATCAAAGAGTTAAATAATGTCTGATTTTTATAAAAACCTTTTTTAAATATATTAGGTATTAAAGAGTGGAGAAATAGTACCATTCATTAGATATATAATTAACTACCATAGGATAAGAAAAATTATGAGATTTTTTTGAGCTATGGATCATAGTATTTCATCAATAGAATCATAATCATAAACAATATTGTTTAGTAATAAACCATTACAACTTTTATAACTTTAATAAAAGATCCCATTAAATAATAACATTAAATGAATTTTAAAATATCATTAAAATATTTATATTCATGATATAATATTTCAAAGGGATGTATAAAAACCATTTAAAATAATGTAGGTTCATGACATAACATGTGTCTCAAAAAAATGCAAATTGAGACAAAATTACAGTACCAATTTAGTAAATTTTGAACAGTAAAACCCATTAAAGAGATATCATCAAATGGACTTATAAATACAATTAATTATAAATAAAATTATAATATCATAAATTATTGGGTATTATATACACCACAGAAAATAAACAAATGGTGAATATATCATTAATCTCGTAGAAATAAATGTGAGATTATGAATCCCCATACATTATATGTTGACTCTCATCGTACTCATTAAATACTCATTTAAAATAAATATTAGTCTACTATACATATATTACAGAACCATATTCATTTATATCGTACCATATATAATTTTATCATACCCTTTTATTACACATTTATTATCAATTCCTTGTTGACGTTGTGTTTCAGGTAATAACCTCTTTGTTTTTCATAAATGTATTGAATTTTTATACTTATTAATATTACATAGAAAATGATTTATTTATTAAAAGACTATACAAAATGATATATGTATCATATATTTTAATTATTAATTTATTTATAATAATCTAAAAAATATAGTAACAGTAAATGAAATACACCATTCATGAATATGGTAGACCGTACGTATGCGTGAATGTTGTTTTCATTTTCATGTTGTGTTAAATAAAAGAAAAGTAAATGATGTTTATATATAATAATTAAATTATAATAGTTATGTAATTGAGATCATATATTCTTAAAAATTCCACCATTAATACATTCAATGTTATGCATGAAGAAATCACTTCGCATTGAAGAGGCGGTAGTCTACACGTCCACAAAATTTGGTATCATCTTCTAAAAAATGGAAATCATAAAGGTATATGTTATATGATAATTTAATAAGCATAAATAAATATTAAACAAATATGTATATACTATTAATATATTATATAAATTGTAATTTTCAATCATTTTAGGTAGTAATGGAAGAAAAAATGGCATCAATTCATTATGTGGTAGCCCGTCATACACACGAATGATGATTGTGTGTCCCATACAATGGAGTGTTTAAAGGTGTAGGTAGTACCCCTAAAATAAAACATATAAGTATATTTTACATAATTATGTTACTATATATGTTTTATATAATAATAATTTTAGGTATTTTGAAAGAAATAAAAAAAAGTTATCCTTGAAGAACGTTACCTCTTCTCCGGGTAACTCTCTTTGGATTTAACTAAAGGATCACCTAGGTTTTCATTCTATAGAATGTGCTGCTTCTAGTATGAGATTTGGTATTTTAAGAGATAATTTTTTCATGTCTTTTTCTATGATAAATTTCTTTATAGGCATGACTATGTGGGGGGGGGGGTGAGTACCCTTTTATAGTGGAAGAGGAGTGACAGTCTTGTAATTACAAACATTTAAAAACTATTGAGAGGTATCCCTTACATAATGAGCCTACAAAATCGACCATTTTACATTAAATATTTTATTTTTTTATAAATATGGATATTAAATGGATTTTAGACAAGTTTCGAGGTCAATTATCCCCTTAATTTTTAAGTTAAACCACTAAGTAAACTCTTTTTTACTTTATGCACTGTAATTAATTTTATTTGCTTTAACTATTTTTTTTAAATACTAAGATAAACTTATAAAAAAATTTAAATTATTATTATTTTAAATATTTAATCCATTTTTCATACAAATAAAAAATCATAAATTAATTTAAAATTTATCCCAAAAACGTGTCGCTAAAGTGGGGCTTTAATGTAAAAAGTTCAAATGTTTGATGTGTTTTTATATCCAATTTCTATTTGAAACTTATTTAAATGACCTTAATTTGATTTATATATTTATAATATGAGTATCTATAATTTAAAACTAAATTAAAATAAATTTTTACTATAAAAATAAATTTGATGAAAATATGGGATTCAATTAAAATTATGTGTTTTTTCTATTCATCAAAAAATAAAAATTCTCAAAAAATTACCAAACATTCACCCAATGTAAATTTTGATATTCCAGTTTTGGAAATAACTTTAATTATTTCAAATGATACATAAATATGATTCAATTTTTTAAATATCATTTTCCCATTAAAATGATGTAAAATTTCATTTTAGAAAAAATATAACATTTATTTATAAAATTGTATTTATTCTTATTTCATATCTAGAAAATACATATAATGAATTTTAAATATTTTTTTTGAATATATAATATATAAATTATATTAAAATAATTCATCAAAATTTTTTTGTTTAATTTATTGCGATAAAAAATGTTTGTACATAGAAAACTATTTTTTAAAATGACTTTTTTTATATTAAAATAGTTCTTAATTAAATTTATAACTAATTGAAAAATAAGGGATTAATATTATATATATTTATAAACCTTAATTTTATAATCTATTTTATCTTATTAATTACATACATTCAAATGACTATGTGGTAATGATAAAAAAATTTATTAACAATATTAACAATATATTGTAGTTTTGTAGAACTCGGTCTTGCATGTAATGCAAGATATTGAATGAAATTGGTATTTTTTGTAACAAATACCAAAAATAGTGTTTCATTTATCACAATATTGGATCATTTTTATGTGTCACAATATTACCTTGGTGTTATGTATAAATAAATCATAACTTGGGGAATCTTTCAATGCATGAAATAAAATGAATTTGTTTTATTTATAAAAACTAATTCATAAAAATTTGAGGTTTTACATTACCTCTCACTAAAATGAAATTACACATTTATATTCAACTAGGTTATAAATGGATTAATACTTATGTTCTTTTCATATAAACCTATATCATTAAAATAAATACTAAAACATCTTTTAAAAAGGAAAACTTGGATACATAATGGTTACCCAAAGTAACACATAAGTTGGTTTCCACATTGGATAATATACGTGGGATATAAAAACATTGACATGAAAATGAAATATTACACCATAATATTGATGAATAGTAATAGAGAACATGTTCTTATGTAGGTTAACTATCAAAAATCAATAGATCAACGAATATTTAAAAATATTATTGATATCATAAAATATGTTGACAACATACCAACATGTTATTTCATGGCCCTTTTCCTAATATTAATGAATTTACACATGGATATATACTCATTTGATTTCATTCCATTTAATATTTACAATTTATAAATTTGGTTGTGACATTATCAATTTCCACTTCAACTCTTACTCTAAGAAATGGAAGTGCATTTTTCATTCATTAAGAATTAATTAATCATTATATCCATAAATAAAATGAAATGCCATTCCATCCATTTTTAGTTAACATCATAGAAAAATGGTTATCACATGTTATATAATATGCATAAATCATTATAACATGAGATAATAAATAAATATCTAAAACCAAATCCAAAGTTTTACATAAACCATTCCATAAATGGTTAACTATGTAAGTCATCCAAAAGATGAAATTTAAAAAAATTTAGAATGAAGGTCCCTAAATTTCTCAATGTCAGCTTAACATTGATCCCCATATATCATAATGTTTGTCATGGTTGTCATAATCCAAAATTATGAATACCTCAATCATTTATTATCATGAAACATTGTAATAAATATATTGAAAACATATGGGGTTTATTATTCTATACAAAAAATAAAAATTATTAGACATATTTCATAAATCCAAAAATACAATAAACTCCATCCATGATAGTATTAACCACTTTGTCAAGAAATACATAATCAATTCAAATAATGTTGGTATCTTCCAATTTAATCTATCCAAACATCATTATCTAAAAATAATGAATATATTAAGGGTTATCTTTCCCTTAATCACATGCTTTCCAAAATTATCACATTTCCATTAAATCAACTTTCTATTCCCTTAGAACCATTAAAAGTATTCTTATAAATCCTAAATGAAAATAATAAACTGAATAATCATTATATATTTAACAATTAATATAAAATATTTCTTGGATCCAAATACATAAAAACTTATATTATTCCACATCATACAAAATCCCTTAACATGGATTCTTTATCCTACTACTTAGTACCTATTTACATTCACATTTCACATATAGTCTCATCATCATTTGCAATATAACCATTACTCATACCCCCTTTCTGATTCAATTCATGATACATCCAATTATGATGTATATTTTCATTATGCCTATCCATTACACATTTAAATCATTAATCCATTGATGATTTCTCAGAGAGGCCATTATAATCATTCATTACATTGACTGAACATATCATTTTCCATTTTCATTTACGTGCTTTGAGTAATTATTTTCTGTAGGAAAAACATATTCCCATTATTCAATGACATTCACTTGGGTGCTTATTCCCACATTATTTACATAGAGGAAACTAAATATTCTTTTCTTTATGGTTTCTATTACCCAAATTATTAGCGAACTCTTTCCTTGCATTATTTGTTGAGTCTTAGAGGTTATTAAGGTGAACATTGTTTATCAGGCTTAGTGAAAAAAGTTTTGGCATGATCACAAAATCATTTAATATAGTGATCATCCCATTTTACTTATAATCAAATAGTTTTTTTTCAAATTCTATATTAACCCAGATCTTTATGTTTCCCACCATCGACTAAAATTAGAAAGCATAGTTTGAGCGACACTTATCATAGAGGGAAACCACATAATCCCAAAAAAAAATTAGGATGTAAAAATTAAGACACCTTAATTAATATATTACACCTTATGTCATTCATAGTCATATTATATTTAAATAATTCATGATGTTTTGTAAAGTGTTTTAGAATTCCTAAAGCACACCCCCAGGAGTGTCAAACTATATGTGCAACAAAAACCATTATTAGAAATAGTTCTTTATTAAGACTAGATAAATAAAAGGATTTAGTGTTTTTACCCCTATATAAATCTATTCCAGATCCACATATACTTATAGTATCCAAATAGGGATGTAATTTCTTGTAAACCACTCTCTCAATAATTTACCTAAATCATAGGGCATTTTCTTATACTCAAACTCATACATAGACTTACCCGTAGACACATACCTAGACATATACTCAAAAATATATCTTGGGATATCAATACTATTTTATAATACCAGTTCTAAATGGTTTACTAAACCATTCCTTTTATACCAACAATAGTGACCCCAACTTAACATTAATAAATATTACATCATTTTATATGAATATTCAAAACATTAAAAAATTACATGCCTGAGGATAAAAATATTTTACTATATTTAGAAACATGGAATAAAAATCTTTTAACCTTTTACAAGATATTCAACATCTCATATAATGAAATAATCCTTCATTACTCTTCATAGGTATACCCTAATTAAAACTGTTCTTTATAACCCTGGAAAATGATGCAAAAGAAAGCGCTAGGTAAGATACTTAGTAAGGGTAAACAAGGAAGATACGTAAGAATGAAATAACTATAAGGGAATGAGAACTTGATAATAACATTTAAATATCATACCCTACAGATCAAATATCAAATACATGAGTCATGAAATAAATATTGGTGGTTTATATGTCCTGAATTATAAGGGAATCAAGAGAATAAGCCTTGAGTGGATAACATAGGAATAAGACATGGAATTTTGGCAGTCACATTAACATATAAAATGTTTTAGATCTTTTTCAAGGATTATTTCCATGGTCATCTTAGTGGAATGGGTACACTCCCCAAACCATCTTAGTATTCATGGTTCACTCCCTAAACCATATTAATGGACGTAGTCCTTTATTTCACCGGGTTCACTCCCCATTCCATCCATTTATATATCATGAGTTATAAATCTTTACCCAATGAATTTGAGGGAGATATAGTTACCACTTGTAACATTATAAAATAATACATATATGTTTGAGAAGTTCATAAAAATTCATCACATAATAACCCCTAAAATTAATTGGGTATCATAAAGATGTCATCATATCATAACCTGTGGAAAATAGACAAGTTTTATAATCATTTAATTAAAGCATAATACATTAAATGATATATGATCAAATATTATATAACCCATGGAAAAAATCATATTCATAAAAAATATTAATCTTAAACATATACCATTCATAGAAAAAATAAGAATGATTTCCTTGGATCACATCTCCATAAAATCATAAAATATATCAAATGATGTCATAATTGATGGAGAAGTATTCTAAAAGACCACATCGATCATTTTTTATGGAAAAATAAACTTTTTTGAAATTAAATTTTTTAAGACATAAAACATTTTCAAAATCCTTTTATTTGAAAAACACATTGAAAACTCATGAAGTATGATTTAAAAATAAACTAAAAAATATGTGGAGAAAAATATAATTATCACTTAAAAAATATTCTTTTTTTCATATATTTCATTTTTAAAACCTTTTTCATTGAAAATATCTGTGAAAATGTATAATGAAATATTGTAAATCATTTAAATAATTTTCATTGAAAATAAACTTTGAAAATAAATAATTGAAACTTTAAAATATCATTTAAAACACTTTTAAAACATCAACCATTTTTAAATACGTTTTTTTAAAATATCAATGAAAAATTATAATGGAATATTTGAACATAATTTTATAAAATTTTTAAACATAAAACATTTTTCAAATCCTTCTTATTTGAATGTAACCTTTTTAACATATAAAGGAATCATTGAAAATCATTTTAGACACCATTTAAACATTATTTTTTTAAAAACATTTTAATTGAAAAATAAATTTTAAAAAAATATCCATAATAAAAGGAAAAATATTTTTCTCAAAAAATAATCTTAGAAACAAGAAATCAAAACACTAGTGAAATGAAGACCATAATGGTAGATAAATCCATTCAACCCAAACATTCCATTTTCACTATAAATATTTAGAAATGTTCCTCCATTTAAAAGTGAAAAGAAGTTTCCTTATTAAAAAAATTCATTAAAAAGGTAAAACATGGTATAAAATGTATTTTAAATATAATATGAGAATAATAGATCATTTTTAGGGAATTTTTTAGAATACATGGTTTTTAAAGAAAACATATTTTCTAATCAAGTTAGAAATAATGTTGGATTTTCATAAAAATGTTTTGTTAAATATATTAAGTATAAAAGAATGGAATAATGGCACCATTAAAAAGATATATAATGAATAACCATAGGATAAGAATATTCATGATAGTTCTTGATATATTGATCATATGATTTCCTTAATGGATTCAAAATCATAAATAATCATGATAATGATTAAATTATAGAAATAAACTCTTACCACTTTGGTAATTTAAATAAAAATATCCATGAAAGATTAAAAATAAATGAAGTTTAAAATATTATTAAAATAATAATATTCATTATAATACATTTAAAATGGTAGTATATACACCCCATATAGTATTGTATATGCATAATATAACATGTGTCTCCAAGAAGTAAGATTGTGTCAAAATTGTCTTACCAATTTGGTAACTTTTGAACAGTAAACTACATGAAAGATATATCATTAAATGGATATGTAAATTTCCATAAATTAAACAAAAATAATAATACAATAAATTATTTATCAATATATAAACCAAAAAAAAGAAATAACTAATGAATAATGCATAAGCCTCACAAAAATAAAAGTGAGACTCGAAATCCCCTTACCTTATGTCTTCACACCATCATACTCATTAAACACTATTGTATAATAAATATATGTTTATTATACATATATTAAATAAATATATTAATTTATATAATAACATATTTTATTTTATTAATACCTTTTATTACATATTTATTAACAATTCCATGTTAATGTTATGTTTTGGGTAACAACCGATTTGTTTTTCTTAGATGTTTTGACTTTAAATTCTTGGTATATTAATTAAATCATGATTTAATTATTCGAATAATTTAAACCATGATAGAAATATCATATATATTCTGTATAAATTTATTTATAATAATCTACCATATATATAAATAGGAAATGATATAAATCGTTCATAGAGATGATAAGTCGTACGTACACATGAAAATTATTTCTAATTTCTTGTCTTATTGAAATAATGAAAAGTTAATGATGTACATATATATGTGTTATTATTATGGTATTTTTATTTTATACATATCACATATTTTTAATAAACACGTCCTTAATACATTCAATGTAAAGTGTTATTGAATCACATCGCTTTGAGGAGGCAGTAGTCCACACATCCACAAATGATGTTCTCATGTACCCACAAAATGGATAAAATGAAGGTATGTGTTATATAAAAATTTAATAATAATATATAAATCATAATTATAATGTATATAATATAAAAATAGTAATAATGTCATTATTAATAATCCTATGTGGTGGAAAAGGATGAAAACACATCATCTGTTTTCGAAGCGGTAGTCCACCGTACACACGAATGATGATTTTGTATCCCATTTGATGGATCTGTTTGAAGGTTTAATGCATACACATAACGTAAAAAAATATTTATATTTAATAAACATAGTTTATTATATAAAATTTATTTAATTATAATAGAACGTGTGGTGAAAATAATATTAAAAATTTCTCGTTGAAAAACGTTACCACTTCATCGGGTAACTCCTTTGGGTTTTCACCAATGGAACACCTTGGTTTTATTTCTACCCAAGGAGAGGGTTAAAGAATGATATGATAGTTTTTTGTATTATTTGGTCATTTTTTTATGGGAATAATATCTTGATAGGTGTGAACACATTGTGTGGGTTTGGGGGGGGGGGGTCACTTCTATACTAGAGGAGTGGAATTCTTGTAAATTCAAAAGTTTAAACACTTTAGAGAGGCCCACATTAAATAGTATGACTAAAATAATTTTAAATTTTAAATATAATATACTAAAATTTCTAAATATATACATAAAAACGATTTTGGAAATTTTCTAGGTCTTTTAGCCACTTAATATTAATGTTTAACCACCAAGTATACCTATTTTTACCTTAATCGCTATAATTAATTTTAATTTATTTCACTAATATTTTTGGTCAAAATCTAATTATAAATTTTTATAAATTATAAATTATATTTATTAAAAATATTGAATCCATTTTTAAAAATTATAAACATCGAATTGATATAATTTAATTTAAAATTATTCATGCAGGTGTGTCATGAAAGAAGGTTTTTAAAGTAAAAGTTTCAAATGTTTTAAATGTTTTTATATCCAATTTAAATGTGAAATTTATGTAAATAAACTAAAATGGTTTTATTTATATATAATGGAACTAATTATACTTTTAAAAAAATTAAAAATATAATTTAACTATATAAATAAATTAGACGCAAATGATGTTTTCAATTAAAATTGTTACGTCCCGGATCGGGGTGCCACACAACGGGTGCCCCAGACCCGGTTGGCCATATGACCTCGAGTGAATCTCACCAAAAACTAGATGTTGATGACTAGAAGTGAGGGCCTAGGACTAATAGTGGGGAAACTATGCTCTCATTTGTCAAAGTGTAGCGCAGCAAAATAAATTTAAAAACACAAAAGTGGAAGTAGTAAAAAATATATACCTAAAATGAAAAACAAAATTGAAGTAAAAGATAAACAACAGTGATATATATGATGATGAAAATTTTCAATAATTTTATGAAAGCATCCAAAATAGGATACAATGCAATTAGATACAATACAACCCAATGTACAAAGTACAGTAAAACAAAACCAAAACAGTGTAATAGGAACTCAGCAGCATTGCAAGCGTAAGCTCGGTTCCATGCTCTCCTACTCCTATGGAACAATCATGTACCTGTGTAGGGACCCATTCCGTTATCGAAACCTACATAAATATAAACTCTTTGGGCTCAAGACAAGACCCAAACATGGTGTGAGAAATAAATCCCAGTATGCAACCACCAATGGCACGTGGACAACTGTTAGTGAAAATGTGCAACAACAGTGTGCAATAAGGAAATCCATTAAACTAGGAAGTACTCAAAAGTAACTATTCCTACCAGTTACATTTCTATTTTAACAATTATTTAACAATTCGATGAATTTGCTTTATATTGGAAGGTATATTGTATGAAACCACCATAGTGAATATTCAAAGTAAACATTGTTCTCAGACGTAAGAACCATTTCCCTCAGGCTAAACAGAACCTTGCACTCAGGATAAAAAGAACCTTTACCTTAAGCTAAATAAAACCTTCCCCTCAGGATACACAGAACCTTGCCCTCAGGCTAAACAGAACCCTACCGTCAGGCTAAAATGAACCTTTCCTTCATGCTAAACAGAAAAAAATCAAGTAACTGGACAAGCCCAAAACATAAGAAAGTAATTTACATATGTTTCCTCTCAATAATACTCAATACATGTTATAATCAAGGAATACCCACAGGTATCCTGGCCAAATGAATAAACAAGGGAAACACACCCTTGGGGTGGAACTGGATCCAAGCAACGATCCCAAACAATAACTTATACACAATCATAAGTTTACCTATGAAATTCTAGGTATCTAAACAATCAAGGCCTCATCCACATGATACCCTAAACATGGTCAAGTGGCAGAATAGTTCACAAAATCATCTCAACAATTGGAAATAAACACAATACCACTTACCTCAATCTCCTCTGATCGATATATGTGAAAGGTGCCTCCCAATGTGACCAAGAACGACATAGGTCCGAGATATGTGACTACCCATTCAAACCCAAATAACTTCCATTATTGAGATAATTGGAAGGTATGTTTCAAGAAGAGGAAAGAACTTACCTGCACGGTTCAAACAAGATCGACGACAGAAGAATTGGAGTCCCAAAGTGTGATCAGGAGCTCCTCTATTCCTTGGCCTTCTCTCTAGCGGCTCCGGTGTGTTCTCTGCCTCCTCTTCTGAATGAGGAGGCTACTGCCTATTTTTAACGAAAATACATGATTACACAGCATGTACTATCAATAACACGTCATGTACTATCCATTTTTTAACTATTACACTGCCAGCTTTTTTCCACTACCACACTATTCATCTTCTCATTTGATTACACGATGTGTATTACTTAATACAAGGCATGTACTATCGTTCCTCTAGCACCTAATTTCACAACCATACTGTTCACATGCTGACATATTACACGTCATGTATTACTATGTACCCAAAATGTAGTTAGTTTTTAGAACCTTAATCACCGACAAGCCTACACTCCCTGTATTCTCATCCCACACGAAAAAATTACATAGTGTGTGTAGAAAAGTACATGGCGTGTACCAATAAATTTGGTATTTTTCCCAAATTTTTCTTAATTCATAAAAAACACTTAAGGAAATAAGAAAAAAAGAATCATGTACCTCAATAATAAAAACTGTGTTCTTAAAAACATCCCCCCTTAAAGAAATTCGTCCCCGAATTGCCCTTCCATGGGTGGTGAAGATAAATCCGAGAACAAATCTAGCTAGTGAGCATGTAAGTCGGTCTCCCACTTCATGGTTTCATCTTGTACTACGCCATGCTACCGTAGCACCTGTATGAGAGGAACTGACCAGCCTTGGAGAACCTTCGTACTCCTATCGACAATACAAATCAGATGCTTCTTAATAGATGCACCAGCCAGAAGTTCAACCTCCTCAGGATGAAATATTTGAGATGGGTCTGAGTGATAACGGCGCAACTAAGATACGTGGAAGATATTGTGTATGGCCTAGTATCTCTATGGTAACATCAACGGATAGGTAACCAGCCCTACTCTCTCTAGAATCTCAAATTGCCCTACATACCTCGGTGAATGTTTACCTTGTCTCCATATCCGAATGTGTCCCAAACTCAGTGAAAAACGAAAGAAAACCTGATCCCTAACCACGAACTCCAATGGTCATCTACGATAATCAACATAAGATTTCTGACGAGACTGTGCTGTAGCCATCCACTTCTGAATCAACTGAACCTACTCTAAAGTCTCCTTCATGAGACGTGGTACTAATAAAGCTGTCTCACATGCCTCCATCCAGCACAACGGTGATCGGCATCACCTACCATATAAAACCTATTAAGGTGAAATCTCAATAGTTTCATAAAAAAAATTATTTTAGGAAAACTCAACCAGGGGTATGTACTTCTCTCAAGAGCCCCCAAAGTCCAGGACAAATGCACACAACATTTCCTCTAGCACCTGTACTGTATGCTCTAACTTTCCATTGGTTTGAGGGTGGAAGTTGTTCTTAGAAGCACATGTGTACCTAATGCCCTCTAAAAACTCTTCCAGAAAGAAGATGTAAAATTGGAATCCCTATCTGAGAAGATAGATCGAGGGACCCCAGGAAGATTTAATACCACTCAGATATACAACTTCTCGATCTCATCCACACCGATGGTCTCTATGATCAGAAAAAAGTGAGCTACATTCATATGTATGTCCACAACAACCCATACGACATCATTGCCTCGAGGTGCCCTTGGAAACCCAGTCATGAAGTCCATCATGACATCATCATATTTCAAATCTAGAATGGGTAACTATTGTAACAGTTCGGCTGGCCTCTGATGCTCTACCTTCATCTGCTGACAGGTGGAACATCTCATAACAAAACCATCTACCTCAAATTTCATACTTGGCCACCAATAATAACGTCTCATGTCATGGAATATTTTAGTAACTCTAGGATTCACTACCCAAGGTGATGAATGAAATTCCCGCATTAACTCCTCGCGTATATCCCCTAGAACCCACACTCGTCCATGGATATGTCGTACCTCATCATCACCTATCGTCCAACTAATAGGAGGGTCCTCACTTGCCCCCGACCCTCATAGAACTATGCCTTATGAATCTGACAGCTATCTCATCCTCACTCTATCTAGAAGGGTAGAAGTCATAGCTAATGATATAGTTCTTCCCCTGACTATCATGCACCTCCAAATGCATCTCAGAGAACAAATCCATAATTTTCCACTCACCACTAGCATCCTGCACTTCCTGTATCTGAGTCCTCCTACTGAGTTAATCAGCTACTATGTTACCCTTACCAAGTGTATAGGCATGCTCGATGTCAAAGGACTGAAGATATTAAATCCACCTCCACTGTCTAAAATTCAATTCTTGCTGGATAAAGATGTATTTAATACTCTTTTGGTCCATAAACACCAAAAAATGTTCTCCCAAGAGATAATGTCTCCAACAGCGTAACACATGACCAAATGCATCCAACTCGAGATCATGAGTCGGGTAATTATTATCATATGGCCTCAACTATCAAGACCCGTACACAACTACTCTATCGCCCCGCATCAACACTGCTCCCAGCCCAATACATGATTCATCAGAGGAAAATATATAGCTCTTCCTTTTCTATGGATGTATCAGGATTGGCGCTGATGTCAACTATCCCTTCAGCTCCTAAAAGGTTGTCTCACAATATTCTAACCAAATGAACTTCATACACATAGTAGTCAAACCCATAAACTGAACTGAAATGAATGAGAAGTCCTGTATAAAGCACTTGTAGTAACCAGTCAGCCCCATGAAACTCTGTATTTCAAACAAAATTTTCAGTTTCTCCCAACAAACTACTGATCTCACTTTCTCTGGGTCTACTGAATCTCCTGCCCTTGAGATAATATGACCCGAGAAGTGAATATGGACCGTACAAAAGTCGAACCTTGAGAGCTTACTATATAACTAATGCGCTCTCAGTGTACTCAGTATGATCCCAAGATTGGTTGCATGGTCATGTAGAGTGTGAGAGTACACCAAGATATCATCCACAAAGAATACCACAAAAGAATCTAGATATTGGTGGAACACACGATTCATCAGAGCCATGAAAACTTCTGGAGTGTTTGTGAGTCTGAATTGCATGACCATGTACTAATATAGACCATATCTAATCCGAATGTCTGTAAGTGGTATATCTGATAGTCTAACACACAACTGATGATTTATGAATCTCAAGTCAATCTTTGATAACACTCATGATTCTCGAAGTTTATCAATAAGATCATCAATCCTCAGTAAGGGATATAGGTTCTTGACCATCTACTGGTTCAGCTTCTGATAATCCACAAAAAGTCTGAGGGTACCGTCCACCTTCTTCACAAATAGGACAGACGCTCCCCAATGAGATGTAAGGGGTCGGATGAAACCCTTTTCCTCTAACTCCTCTAACATCCTCTTGAGCTCCTTAAATTCTATCACATCCATCCTATAACGAGGAATGGACACAAATTCCACTCCTAGCACAAGATCAATAGATAAGTACACCTCTCATTCCAGAGGTAGACCTGAAAAGTCATCTAGGAATACATCCCTGAAATGATTAACCACTAGAGGAAAATACTTTTGAAAAGTTCCCCGGTCATCCAAATATAAACTTGCAATATGGGCTGTCACTCCACCTAGCCCACGATGCTCAGGTCTAGCTTGGCTTGCCTAGACATCCCATTTTCCATTGTATAGAAACACTCCACCCTATGGTTGTGTGAAACTCACTCTACGATGATAGAAATTTACAAAGGCTT
This sequence comes from Viscum album, assembly GCA_963277665.1. NCBI lineage: Eukaryota > Viridiplantae > Streptophyta > Magnoliopsida > Santalales > Viscaceae > Viscum > Viscum album. The sequence continues at coordinate 1,898,773,733 of OY728133.1, read as the reverse complement.
GAAAGGGTACCAACCAGTCTATCTCGAGAATGAAATCATAGCCCATCATCTCTAAGACATAGAGGTCCCAGAGAAGGTGACACCCACCAACCTCTGGGGGGAACTCCTTGCACTGACGTACACCTTCAGTTCTAATTCCCAATGGATTGTCTAGCGTCATGATATCATAAGAAGAAGAAACATAGAGCCTAAGGCTCTCTACAATGGGAAAAGATATCAATCTATGTGTAACACTAGTATCAAAAAGTACAAAACATAAAACAGAAGCAACTAAAAGTGTACCTCTGATAGTGGAAGGGCCGGGATCCTTCTCCTGTTGGTTCTGTTGCACTGCATATACATGCCCAGTGCCACAGCCCTAGTACATAGCCTGGATACCCTGAGTTGACCCACCCTGCTGTGTTTGAGATCCCTGTGTCTTGATTCCATGGCCACGAGCACCACCTCATCCTGAACTTCTTGACGTATTCCAATTCCCTGAATGGTATGAAGCTGTTGGTTCTACTCTTTCATGTGAAGTCTGCACAGAACCCCTCTCACTAGTCCCTGGGATAAAATCCCTGCAAAATCAATGATGATAACCCATCTTTCCACAAGCTCGGCAATCCACTAGGTCACGAGGATAGTGAGGTCTCTCTTTCCCCTCTTTACCACAGTAGGAGCACATTACTGGGCCACCTGATGAATTATTCTTACTAGTACTACCACCGTGACAGAAATCCATCTGCCTCTTCCTCATGCTAGTAGAAATAGTTCCAGAGACCGATGTTGAACCGCCCTGGTCCACGCCACTAGCTTCTCTTAGGTTCCTCTATATAATCAACAACTATTTTACAACAGCATGCACTATATGCAACCTAATAACATTCACCAGTGCCCAGATGTCATATCGAAGATCATCCTTGAAACGTCTATCCATCAAAGTATATTCACTCACCAGAACAGGTGAAAATTGTTGTAGCTCGGTGAAGCGGGCAGAATAGTCCATCACATTCATGTCACCCTTCTGAAGATTCATGAACTCTCATGTTCAATCTACCATCAGCATATCTGGAAATAAAAAATCATAGAAGACTGCCTGAAAAGCATACCACGCCATGTCTCGTCGATGCTCAGTATGTGTGGTAAAATCCCACCATCTATTGGTGGAATCACACAAAATGTAATTAGAGATCTTGACCCTCCTCCTAGGAGGTGTCTCCAAATGCTCAAAGATCATCTACATAGAGTTCATCCATGACTCCATAGCTTGTGGTCTTCCATCCCTTGAAAACGTAGGCAGATTCTGCTACTGGAATATACATGTCAGCTCTGACATAGATGTGGATATTGGCGGTGCCTCCTAGAAGGTCTGCATTAACCGCATGAAGCCTTCATGAAACTATGTATTTGTACCTGCATCTTTTGTAATGGATGGAGCAACATCTAGCACTGCTAGAGGATCCCTCAGAAGCCCATGGGCTACCATCTCTAGAGTATAATCATCACCACTCTCATGGCGAGCATCTTGAGGTGGTCTTGGCGGCATGAATCTACACGGTCAAACAAATGCCTCAGAATACGATCACCATGTACTAAGAACTAGAAACGTAAGAAGGGAATGGGAGAAATAATATATTCATGTTTTACAAAACAAGACTACATGGTGTGTATAATAAATACACGACATGTTACCTTATGTCTTTGACATGGGTGTGTACTTAGGGATGAACTAGTCGTGAAACACCCCACACACACGACATGTTGTCCTTACACGCGATGTGTACTTGAATTGTCATCCCCTGCCTGAGTGCATCAACATGGATAAGCCACATGTTTCTCTTTAGAACAAGGTTACACGTCCTGTTACACCCGAACACGGCGTGTACACCACCCTATTTCCCCATCCACACGTCCAAGTCAACATGGTCTCTCAATGGTTAGGACTACACAGTGCGTCCCATAGTTACACAACGTGTACTAGATGGGCTTTACCGACCTTTGTTGTTTGAAACATGGTCGAATACATAGCTCACACTACACGGCGTGTTCCAGACGGGCACGACGTTTAATTGAAAATATTACACCAACCGATACTATTAGCTACATGTTCGGATCCCAATATTATACTACACAACATATTCGAAATTGACATGATGTGTATAAGCTAAGATTTCATTTTCCGTGTTGTTAGTCACATGGGTGGACTCAAGGTCAACCCTACATGGTGTGTTACCCCAAGAACATCCATATCACGTGTCTCTACCCACACGACCTATGAAACGTTTAGAGACTACATGGCGTGTACATAAGGTACATGACGCGTACTTAAGAAAACTGTTTCTTTATGAATAGAAGAACACATGGCATGTAGTCAAAACTACACGGTGTGTATTCTGGGTTTTTTTGGACAGTAATACTAAGAAACTACTTATGAGTACAAAAAACTGAAACGAACACCATAGTTCCAAATTCTGATCAGTGAGGGCCAATACGCCCCATGAATCAAATCTTGGCATCTTATACGTGTTATAACAAGGTAAAAAAGTCGTTGATCCACAAAATTCTGGTTGATGAGGGCCCAAAATCCTCATGAACCCAAGTTTTGTGTCCATTCACAAAACCTTACATAACAATACTATATCAAATAATAGGTATTTTATCAAGGAATCTATCACAACAAAATGAATTTTCTAGGAAAAAATCTATCACAACAACTTGCAAGTTCTAATACACCTACATGGTATTGAAACTATGCATGAAATGTGATTATAACATGTGCCTAAATGATGTATTTTATGGAATACCCTCATCTCATCGGGTTGAAACTAAATAGAACCCATGTATAAAGTATAAATAGCACACTACAAGTGTTTCACCCAATAGTGAAAATCAAATCAACTCTAAAATTGAAATTAAATGATGTAGATTGGTGTTTCCCTGTACATGGGTAAGCTACTCCTGGGCATAACATATTACCATGTACCTATTCCTTCCTATACCTGGATAAAGGCTCTAAATAGTAAGTCAAGAGAAAAGAATCCTCTAATTCCACTTTGTAACATCCCGGATCCAGGTGCCACACAACCGGTTCCCTAGACCTGGTTCGTCACATGACCTCGAGCACATTTCCCCAAATGCCAGGGGATGCCAACTTGAAGTGAGGGCCTATGACTTATATTGGGGAAACTATGCCCTCATTTTTCAATGTATAGTGTAGCTGAATAAATATAAAAACACAAATGAAAAAGTATTAAACAATATAAACCTAAAATGGACAACTGAAATGAAGTAAAAGATTACCAAAAATCATATATATGATAATGTAATATGTCACTAATTCTGAGAAAGCAGCCAAAATAGGATACACTGTAATTAGATACAATACAGCCTAAAGTAAAGAGTACAGTCAAACAAAAGAAAAACAATGTTACAGGAACACAATATCATCACAAGCCTAAGCTCAATCACATGGCCTCCTTCTTCTCTGCAAAAATCATGTACCTATGTAGGGACCCTTTCCCTTAATGACACCAACATCAATATAATCTGTTTGGGCCTAAGACATGACCCAAATAGGGTGTGAGAAGTAAATCCTAGTAGGCAACACCAAAGGGCTGTGCCTAACAGTCAGTGAAAAAGTACAACAACTGTGTGTAATAATGAAATGCAGTAAACTAGGAAGTACTCAAAAGTAACTATACCTACTAGTCTAATTTCCATTTTAATAATTATTTAAAAATTCCAAGACTGTGATTTATCTTGGAAGGTAAAACGTAAGAAATCACCACAGTGAATATTCAATGTAAACATTGTTCTCAGAAGTATGAACAGTTTCCCTCAGGATAAACAATCCTTGACCTCGGGCTAAATAGAACCATGCCCTCAGGATAAACAGAACCTTGCCCTTAGGCTAAAAATAACCATGCCCCCAGGCTAAACAGAACCTTTCCCTCGTACAAAACAGAACCGTTCCCTAAGGCTAAATTGAACCTTTCCATCAATTTAAACAGAACCTTTCCCTCATGCTAAACAGAATCTTGCCCTCTTGATAACTAGAACAAAAGAAAGTAATCATGTAGGGGCCAAAGAATAAGCAAGAAATTTACATTTTTTTCCTCTCATGAAATCTCAAAACATGTTATAATCACATCACACCTATGGGTATCACGTCCAAACAGCTAAACAAGGAAGACGCACACCCAGGGTGGCCCAGGATCAATGAAAAAAATCCCAAACTACAGTTTATACACAATCATAACATTACCTATGTAATTCTATGTATCTAAATAGTCCGGGCCTCATACACACAACACCTCGAACATGGGAACATGGCACAATAATGCACAAAATCAACTCGAAAGTTTTAAATAAACACAAGACCAACTAACTCAATTTCCTCTGATCGATATACGTGAAAGGTGCCTCCCAAAGTGACCAAGAACGAAGTAGATCTGAGATAAGATATTAACCATTCAAACCCAAATAACTTCCCTTAGAGAAAAAATTGGAAGGTAAGATTCAAGAAGAGGAAATACCTTACCCACACGGTTCAAACGAGATCGACTACAGAAGAATCATATTACTAGTGAGTGGTTGGGAGCTCCTCCTTGTTTCGGCCTCTTCTCCCGTAGTTCTGGTGAGTTCTCTGCCTCTTCTGATGAATGAAGTGGCTACTGCCTATTTTTAATGAAAAACATTACCACATGGTGTGTACTCTCAAGTACACGGTGTTTACATTCCATTTTAACTATTTTACTGGAGTCTTCTTTCCACTGCCTCACTGTTCATCTACCGACTTGATTACATGGCATAGATTACTAAATACACGGTGTGTACTATCGTTCCTCAAGAGAATACTTTCACCACCTAATTGTTCACCTTCCGACTTATTACATGACGTATATTACTAAGTACAAAGCTTGTAGCTAGTTTTTACACCGTTAATCACCGAGAAGCCTATACGCCCTGTATTCTCATCCCACACGGACAAAGTACATGACATGTGTACAAAAGTACATGGCCTGTACCCATAAATTTTATATGTTTCCCACATTTTCCTTTTTTTCTCAAAAACACATAAGGATAAACATAACGAACCATACTATACATAATTGTTTATTAATTCAAAATTAAAGCATACTTATTACAGCATATAACAAAACAATGATGGGACCGTATGGGAAAAGTGTCTTTAGAAACTGGGAAACATAAACAATTGGTTCATAAATCATCTACATTGTCTCCTATTTATTTCATCAAATCTATAGTCCCTTTTTGCATATACTACATAATACCCTTCTTCCTGACCTGGGGAAAAGAAAAAATACCAAAGGGTGAGCTCAAATGCTCAGTAAGGGTAAAGAAAAAAATATCAATCATATCATATTCATATGATCAAAACATTTTGAAATTCATAACATGAAAAAGAGATCATAATATCATCAAATAGGAAAAATCATAGTAGTGAGATGTAATCCCAATAATCATAACCTAAAAAATGAAATAGTGTGTCATACACACATAATCATAAAAAATCATTTCATATTAGTCCAGGCTCATTTCCAATACCATCTTAGCAGAAAAAGTCCATTACTGGACCGAGTCCACTCCTCGTTCTAATCCTGTATCCCTGAACCGGATTAACCTGTCGTTCCAGCCATGTCTATCTCATTAGATAAAAATATTTACCCAATGCATTGGAGGGAGATATAGGCCTCAACCATCTCATAATTAAACCATTCTTATATGTTCCATAAAATAATAAATCATAGCATAACCCATGTAATAAAAATGGGATTCTTAAACATCATTCCATCATAACATAATCCATATAGGATAAAAGGAAATCATAAAATTAATTTCATCTTAACATAATGAAATCAATGTGAAAATAGGGATATAAAGAGAAATCAATATTATCTTAGATGGGAAATAATTTTGATAAAACACTTGAACTCCATTCTTGAGGTAAATTTCCTTTCTACTTCAAAATTTTTTACCCTCCTTATCATGTCATACAATTTTAAACTAAAAGAAGATGATTAAAAATAAACTTGAAAAAATTTAAAGTAATCTTCATGGAAATAATGGTCTATTAAATCCTAGAAATCCATTCATTACATATAAGTTTGAAAAATTAATCTTCTCATACTTTGGCCGGAAAAGTCAAAAAGTACCTCGCACTAAAAATGAAAAAAGATTCCTTTCATATCTTTCTCTCTCTAAAGGGTAAAATTGGATTTAAACAATTGTATGAGTATAGAAATAATATTAAATATTTAGGAAACATGTATGTGGATGATAAATATTCCCCAGTAAATTCTGAAGTATATATAATTTTGGATAAAAATGAGATTGTGAGATTTTACCTTACCTTAGGTCTAATTTTCTTCGTACGTATCTGAACCTCCTGTATAATGATTTAAATAATTTAATTGACTTATTAAAGAATCATATTAATTGTTATTATATCATATATGTTCATATTCTTATCTCTTTATTAGTAATATTTCATTGCTACTTGTTATTCAGGTGTTCATTGTTTATGTTCTTATGCATGTTTTGTCTAATAAATACTTATTCTTCATTTTAGTTTATAGATACCACATTTCCAGAATTTTATTAGTATAATATATGTCATATTTATTCACTAAATTAATTTATATAATCAGGTTCAATGAAGATCATGTAGAATGAGTCGCATCACATCGTGGAGACGGTAGGTCGTACGTACGCACGAGCGATGATATCATTCCTATGATCGTTGAATTGTTTTAAACAGTTTGTATACTTTTTCAGAATCAATATCAATTTAAAATAACCATATATATTTATTATTTCAACCATTATACCCATCCAAATAAGGTGGTGGTGGAAAACAGATTACACCATGGCGTGGAGACAGTATTTTGTACGTACGCACGCGCGTTGACTTCGTTTTCCGTAGGATGGATAGAAGGTGAAATAGGGTAGTTTAATATTTATAATAACATATAAGAATTCGAGGGATACATATGTTATTACGTAATAATGAAACGACTAAATAAGAGGAAGTAGAATAAGATATTAATTTGAAAGAATCGTTGATAGATATTACCATGTCTTCGACATGCCTCTTTGAAACCTCTTCTTAGAGCACTAATGTTGGTCTTTGAAGAAGACCAGGAACCATAGAATATTACTAGGGGAGTTGAGATGAGTAATTGGAGGGTTTGGATGTGCTTGAAGTTTCAAATATGTGTATTGATGAGAGGGAGGAGGTGCCCTATTATATGGGAGGAGAGGGGCACCTTTGGAAACCTCTAAAATGTTAATTCATAATAAATCCTACCCCCAATTAAAAACATCCAAAGTGAGGCAAATTACGATATAAAAAATATAGGGTTTTCATCTCACAAACAAATTAAATTTAGACATGTTTTTATTTTATTGAAAAACTTATAATTTTGATTTATCCTTTTTTAATCTATTTAATTTTATTTGTTGTAATAATATTATAAATTTTATATGGTTATAAATACTTACTTCTGTGTTCTTAATTATACATAATTTGATAATTTATGAAATGTTAGATCACATAAAATTTAATCTATAATTTTTAAAATATATTTGTGATTTTAAACAATTTAATAATATAAAATATCAGTAGTGTCAATTTTTACACAATTCATTAATTTTAATTTAAATAAAATCCACATAGAAGATATGTTCGAAAAAAATATTGAATAGATTCACAACATTTCTTATTTTTCTAGAAAATTAATTGATTTCATTAATTAGTTCATTTAATGTTTATAAAACCGTTTATTTGATATTTCAATAAATGAAATAATTTCTACATCACTATTGTGTCCTCATTGATGATAATTATTTTATCCATAAAAATCCTAAATAAATTTTCATGATGTAGATAATTTAATTTTATTTCTGGATACTATTCATGTTCGATGTTTCATGAAGTTTATCACTAAATTAAAATTATTATACTTATAAGGTTTAAGAGAGTGACATGTTGTCACTTTCTTTGGTTTTAATAACAGTTAAATTATTTTAATGTTTAATAGTACATAAAATGAATTTATTCCGACCCTTAGGTGATATGGGTTGACTTTTAGTCATCCAATAGAATTTTGACATGTGTGAGGTTAATTTTATAATCTTATATTTACCATTAATTACCCGATTTACCTTTAACTGCAGTAAATAAAAATTATCATAATTACTATTCATAATATCAAAAAAATAAAAGTAACTTATTAACATAATTTGGACCCAATGAATTAAAATATGGAATCCATTTTTTAAAATTTAAAACACAGAAGTTGCAGTAATTAATTTAAAAATAATCTCGTTGTTAAGAAAAGGGGTTTTAAAAGTTAAAACATTGCCTAAGATTGAAAAGTTATTACCTATGAATTCAATGTAAATTTAATGGTAATGACATAAATTATATTAAATGATAAAAATATACTCTATTTATAATTTTAAACAATTAAGAATTATAATTTACCCATATAAAATATTACGATGATAAATGTAACACCTGAGAATTTTATGTTACATAAATCATCAATGTATTCTTTTACTAAACACAATAGTTTATTCGCTTGCTTTACATGAAATCACAACCTTCCTTGATAGCTTGCGTCATACGCAATACCGAGTTTCACTAAAAATGATATGCTAATAAAATATTATTAAAACTAGCCGTTATTAATAGTAATAACCACTTTTTGAAATTTTATAAATTTTATTTATAAATAAGGACCTCATTTTTGGATTCGGAATATCGAAATTATCCTAGGGTGAAATTTTGGTATTTTTCTGAAAACATTCAATTTTTGATGAATAGTGAGACCACTTAGTGGTAGTTAAAAAACTGAATTTTTCATAAAACATAATTTTATCGCTCCTGTAAGTTTAATTTCAAAATCCCGAGAGACACAGTTGATGTCAGTAAGTAAAATGTTGTTCAATGAGATGAAAATAATTTTTGCTGAATAGTAACTTTTTACTTTTATTTACCACGATTAAAATTAAATAGGGTAGTTAAGGGTAAAAATGATATTATTATTACCCTAACACATGTCATAATTCTATTGGATAAATGTAATTCGACAAAAAACAATCTTAGGATTAAAATATGACCATTTATGCCCACTTGGATTAGATTAGGACATTTATTATTAATTTATTTAAAGAAGGGTTAAAATAGTTAAAATCAACGTTTAATAAGTAAATAATTTTTAATATAAGGTTATATATAAGATAAATTAGACTATAAATATTCATTAGAAAGCTAAAAAGATTTACTACGTAATGGTATTTTATTTTTAATTTTTAGACATTTTATAATATAATTTATTTATAACACAATGATGATGCAGTAATTATCTTATTAATGAAATATTGATATAATTGATGTTATAAATACCCAAATAAATGTAATTTGAGACTTTTTATGAATTAAACAAATTTTATAGGTTAATATGACTTGTTATTATTGATTTAATTAACTTTTTTCGAAGTAATAATTCTGTTATGAGTTTCACAAAAATCAATTACTAAATAGTGTCAAAATTGACATAAAATAGTTTTTAAAACAAATATTATATTATTAATTGTTATTTTATTCCTAAAAATCTAAGGTTAATCCAAATTAATTAGAAAAGGTTATATATATTAATAATAAACAACTTGGGGTACGTTTGTATTGTTATAGTATGTATATTAACCTTATAGTGTAAGAACACAAGAAGACCCAATAAATGTAAAATTGTTTAACTTAATGTTAAATATAAATTATAAGGTCAAAATAGGAACCTAAACTTGTCTAAATTCTATTGGATGAGATGATTTCGACCCATACCCACCTTCGCTTCGATATAAATCAATTTTGAGCTATTTAAATTCGAATTTGGATTTATAATAAAATAATAATATTTGTTATTCCAAAGGTGCCCCTCTCCTCCCTTATAAAAGGGCACCTCCTCCCTCTCTTCCTCACACCACATTGAGACATCATGCTCGGCCAAACCCTGCCAATTTCTCCTCTCCACTTCCCAGGAGACATCATAAAGGTCCTGGTCTTCTTCAAAGGAAAATTTTAGTGCCCTAAAAGGAGGTCTCAAAGAAGCACTTCAAAGAATAGGTAATGTCTGTTACCGATTCTTTCATCATTATTTTTTCTTCCACTTCTTCTTCATTAGTTGTTTCATTATGAAGTAATAAAATCAGTATCACTAATATACTGATATGTTATTAAAATTATGAAACATCACTATTTCACCATCTATCCATCCTACGGAAAATGAAATCACCGCGCGTGCGTACGTACGGAATACCATCACCACGTCGTGGTGTAATCTACTTTCCACCACCACTGTACTTGGATGAGTATAATGGTGTAATTAATGACTATATATTATTATTGTAAAGTGATATTGATTCTGAAATAGTGTACATACACTCCAATACAATTCCATGATCATGGGAATGATATCATCGCTCGTGCGTACGTACGGAATTTCGTCTCCATGATGTGATGCGACTCGTTCTACATGATCTTCATTGCATAATGATTATATAAATGAATTTAATGAATTAATATGATATATATTACACTAATAACATTCTGGAAATGAGGTGTCTATAACCTAAAGAGAAGTATAAGAATTTATTCGACAAAACACGCATAAGAACAAAAAGTAATGAACACCTGAATAACAAAATGTAATGAAATATTATTAATAAGAAGCTAAAAATATGACCATATATGATATAATAACAACAATTATGATTCTGGAATAAGTCAATAACATTATATAAATCATTATAAAGGTGGTTCGGACACTTACGAGGAAAATCGGACCTAAGGTAAGGGGAATATCACAATCTCATTTTTATATGTGATTGTCTATACTTTGGCATTTACTGGGGTGTATTTTATCATCCACATCCATGTTTCCTCAATATGTAATATTATTTCCATCCACCTAAAATTGTTTAAATTCAATTTTACCCTTTGGTGAGTTTTTAGTAAAGGATATGAAAGGAATCTTTTGTCGTTTTTCGGAATAGGTACTTTTTTAATTTTCCGACAAAAGTACGAAGAATGTTTTTTTACTTATACGGCATGAATGGATTTTTAAAACATTATTTACTGGAAGCATCCTTTACAAGTTTTCATGTTTATTTTTAATCAACATCATTTAGTTTATAATTGTAAGACATGTTAAGAAAGGAAAAGTGTTTTTGAAGCATAAATGATATTTTCCTCAAGAATGGAGTTCAAGTTTTTTATCAAAATTATTTTCCCACTAAGATAATAAAGGGTTCTGTTTTTATCAATATTATTGCATTGATTTGATTATGCTGTGATGGAATTATATTTTTATGAATTCCGTTATCTTATATGAATTGTTTTATGATATCACGATGTTTAAGATTCAATTTTTATTACATGGGATATGTTATGATGTATGGTTTTCTGATTTTGTGGCACACATAAAAATGGTATCATTATGAGATGGGTGGGACCTATATCTCCCTCCAATTCATTGGGTAATGATTTTATATCTCATGAGATAGACAAGGCTGAAACGGCAGGTTCAACCAGTTCAGTGAAACATGACTGAAACGAGGAGTGAACACTGTTCAGAAGTGGACTTTGTCCACTAAGATAGTCGTGGAAATGAGTCTTGACTAAAAAGAAATGATTCTCAATGATTATGTGTGTATTCCAAAAAGTTTCATGTTTTATGTTATGATTATTGGGATTACATTTCACTACTATGATTTATCCCATGTTATGAAATTATGATCTCTTTTGCAGGTTAAGATTTCCAAAAGTTATGTGCTTATGTATATGACGTGATTGATATTTCTTTTGTTTACTCTTACTGAGCATTTGAGATCACCCTTTTGTATGTTTTATTTCCCCAGGTCAGGAAGAAGGTTATTAAGTAGAATATGCCAAAAAGGGACTCTAGATATGATGAAATAAATGGGAGGCAAAGTTGATGCTTTATGAACCAGTTGTTAATGCTTTCTAGTTTCTAAATACAATATACCTATACGGTCCTTTCATGGTTTTGTTATGTTTTGTAATAAGTGTGCTTAAATTTTGAAGTAATAACAATGTATGTAAAGTATGGGTTGTTAATGTTGGTATTAGAGGAAAGGTATAGTCAACCTTTGAATACTAGGATGTGAAAGCCTTATTAAGAACCCTAAGGATAATTCTAAGCATAGAACACATTCTTAGTGTTTTAGAAATGACAATGAATAACCTAGTATAAGACCTTATGTTTGAAATTTTATTCTGGATTATGTGGTTTTCCTATTATAATAAGTGTTGCTCACACTATTCTTCTTGGTTTTATTCAATGGATGGAACCCGAAGGAACCGTGTTAATGTAGAATGCGATGGGCAATGCAATGATTGTCCCCCAGAGCAACCAAACATTATGGGAATCGGAATGTAAAATCTTTTAGCCATGCTCACACAACTTTCTCAAGCTATGAATCATGCAGGACTTACAAACGAGTAAAGGAAGGAGCAACATTCTGTTGAATCTTCATGAGGCAGTGTCCACCTTCATTCAGTTGGTCTACTGATCAATTAGTTGCGGAACAATGGATTATTACTACTGAAAAGATATTTTCAGTTCTTCAATGTTCTGAACATGATAAAGTCATCCTAGTAGTGTATCATTTGGAAGGAGATGCTTATCAATGGTGGAATCTTGTTATGAATACGAGGCAAAGGGATGAAATTGAGTCCATGGAATGGGATGAGTTCAAGAACTTATTTTTCAATAAGTACTTCCCTCGTATTCTCTGAACAATGATGGAGAAAGAGTTTCTTGAACTGAAGTAAACAAGCTGATGAATTTGTTGGTACTTATGAAGAAAATTTTACAAGACTTGCAAGGTTCGCTTCTGGTATTATTATCCAACCTGAGAGTAAGATTGATCGATTCTTTAGTGGCTCAAAACCAAGTATTTGAAGGGTGTTAGCCATAAGGGACTTCAATAGCTACGAGGAAATCGTTCGATGTGCTCTCAAAGTCGAGATGGAGATTAGAGTATCTCATCAGTCATATGGGTTTGATAATAAGAGGATAATGGAATTCAACGGAAAATATAAAGAGCACACTAAAAAGAATATGAGCTTTCCCTTATGCACAAAGAGTGGAAATAAACATGGACGGAGTTGTCTTAAATGGACAAGTAAATTTTTCAAATGTTGAAAGGATGGTCATCGAGAATTTGAATGCCGTAATGATGGGAAGAAGATGTGTAATGATGAAAACAAAGGAAGGGATACATAGAATGACCCTACCACACTTCAATATTTCAAGTGCAAGGAGATGGGGAATTATGCCAATCAAATGCCCAAATCCAAGGGTTGATGATGATGGTCGACGTCAAAAAACTCTTAAGGTAAAAGACAAAGGAAAGTCACATGCAATTTCTATCAGCAATGTGGATTATGATAACGATGTGGGGAAAGGTACACTTACCATCCAATCTAAAGTAGAAAATGTTTTATTTGATTTTGGATCTACCCACTCCTTTATTTCTGAAGAATTTTCTAATGATATCCACGTATTACCTCAATGGTTAGATGTTGAGTTAGTTGTGACAACACCTAATGGCACAACAGTCACATAAAAAGTTTATAATTGTTCTCCAATTGAAGTTTTTGGAAAAGTGCTTCTTGCAAATCTTGTGATCCTTCCTATAGTGGAATTTGATGCGATTCTTGGCATGGATTGGCTTTCTTTACATGGAGCTCATATCAATTGCCAAAGAAGGGAAGTAACATTTCATATTCTAGATAAATCTATGATCGTCTATCGATGCAAGGATGAACATAACCTTCCAGTGGAAATTTCTTCCATTTTATGGGTATTGATTCCACTAAATGAAGATTATTTATCTCAAATGGTTGGTGAGAAACTCACGATTAAGAATATGCCCATTTTACGGGAGTTTGATGATGTCTTTCTAGAGGAATTACATTGTCTTCCACCAAATCATGAAGTTGAGTTTTCAATAGAACTCATACCGGATGCTTTGCCTATTTAGAAGACACCTTATAGAATGGTCCCACATGAGTTGCAGGAATTGAAGAAGAAACTCCAAGAGAATCTTGATAAGGGGTTCATACGCCCTAGTGTGTCACCTTGGGGAGCACCTGTTTTGTTTGTTAAGAAGAAAGATGGATCAATGAGACTCTGAATTGATTATCGAGAACTTAACAAGATCACTATCAAGAAAAAATATCCTCTCCCGCGCATTGATGACCTATTTGACCAACTACGTGGAGCTTAATACTTTTCTAAGATTGATCTTCATTTAGGGTATCATCAATTAAGGGTCTAAAGGTAGGATATACCAAAGACTGCTTTCCGTACAATGTATGGACACTATGAATTTATAGTGATGCCATTTGGTCTTACTAATGCCCCTGCTATCTTCATGGATCTAATGAATAGAGTCTTTAGAGACTATCTTGATCAATTTGTGGTAGTCTTTATAGACGATATTTTTGTCTATTCAAAGAGAATGGAAGAACATGAAGATCACTTTTGAATTATATTGAATACAATGAGAAAGGAGAAGCTTTATGCCAAATTTACCAAGTGTGAATATTGGCTTCAAAAAGTTTCATTTTTTGGTCACATAATCTCAAAAGAGGGGATATCTATGGATCCAGCAATAACAGAGGTTATCAAAAGATGGTCGAGACCAACAACAGTAACTGAGATCCGAAGTTTTCTTGGTTTGGCTAGATATTATCGACGTTTTGTGAAAGATTTTTAACAATTATCTAATACACTCACCAAGTTGACTCGGAAAGGAGTTAAGTTTGTTTGGACGAGGGAATTTGAAGAGAATTTCAAGGAGTTGAAAAGAAGGTTATCCAATGCACCTGTGCTCACACTGCCTTGTAGTGGATAAAGGTTTGTGATCTATAGTGATGCATCCAAGAAGGGTTTGGGGAGTGTTCTTATGCAAAATGATATGGTGATAACGTATGCCTCACGACAGTTGAAAAAACATGAGCAAAATTACCCAACTCATGATTTGGAGTTAGCTGCGGTAATCTTTTCATTAAAGATTTGGAGGCATTACCTTTATGGTGAGATGTGTGATATTTATACGGATCATAACTTTTTATAGTATATTTTCACACAAAAGGAGCTGGATATGTGCCAAAGAAGATGGTTGGAGCTGATTAAGGATTACGACTGCTCAATTCATTACCACCATTGGAATGAAAACAAGGTGGCAGATGCATTAAGTCGACAAGACCGTGCTAGTTTATCCATGATTAGGATCACAAGAGATCCAATATTTATGGATTTACAAAGGAAGGATCTTGGAATTATAATGAAAGGGGAAAAATCGTATCTTTCTCAAATGAATTTTCAACGATCTATACATGTGAAGATTAAAGAGGCACATAAAGAAGATGTCGAGTTACAAAAGAATGTGAGAAATGTTCCTGAATTCAACCTTGATTGTGATTGGATAATAAAGTTCAGGAATCGGGTTTGTTTTCCTCCCATACCCGAATTAATGAAGGAGCTGCTGGATGAGGTTCATAGTTCTTCATTCTCTATTCATACTGGATGCACGAAGATGTATAGGGACCTGAAAGAGTACATTTGGTGGGATGGCATGAAAAGAGATGTTGCTGAATATGTCTCTCGATGCTTGGTTTGTAAACAACTTAATGCTGAGAGACAGAAGTCTATGGGGATGTTAAAACCATTACCCATACCCGAATGGAAATGGGAAAACATCACTATGGACTTTGTCACAGGACTTCCAAAAACGTCCAAAGGCAATAATGCTATCTGGGTCGTAGTGGATTGTCTTACAAAGTCTACACACTTCATTGCTATTAGAGAGGATTTATCTCTAGATCAGCTTTCCAAGATATATGTAATGGATGTGGTAAGATTGCATGGAGTACCACTTTCTATTATATCTGATCAGGATCTGAGATTTACCTCGATGTTTTGGTGAAGTCTTCAGCATACTCTGGATATAGAGTTGAGTTTCAGCACTGCTTATCATCCTCAGACAGACGGTCAGTCTGAGAGAACAATTCAAACTCTTGAAGATATGTTGAGCGCTTGCTCTATGGATTTAAAAGGTGGTTGGGATCAACACCTACCATTGGTGGAATTTTCTTATAATAATATCATTCACTCCAGTATTCAGATGGCTCCTTATGAAGCTCTCTATGGAATGAAATGAAGGACTCTAACTTGCTGGGATGATGTTGGGGAAAGAAATCTATTAGGACCCTATCTCATTGATGAAATTGCAGAAAAGGTCAGATCTATTCAACAACACATAAGAGCAGCTCAGAGTCAACAGAATAGTTATGCCGACAACCGAAGAAAAGATCTAGAGTCTGATGTAGGTAATAAAGTGTTCTTATGAATATCTCCATGGAAGAGGGTCATTAGATTTGGAAAGAAGGGGATGTTGAGCCCTAGATATACCTGTCCATTCGAAATACTGGATCATGTTGGGAAGGTAGCTTACCGATGGGCGCTTCCACCGAATCTCTCTCAAGTTCACGATGTGTTCCATGTATCTCTCCTGAGAAAGTACATACCTGATCCTTCACATGTACTCAGCTCAGAAGTTGTACCGCTGGAGCATGATCTTTCTTATGAAGAACAACCGATAGAGATTCTGGATGATAGAGAAAAAGTCCTACGAAACTAGACCACTCGATTGGTGAAAGTTTTATGGAGGAACCACCAATTAGAAGAAGCTAAATGGGATCTTGAGGATATGATGAGGGAGAGGTATCCAAATCTGTTT
The DNA here is from genome assembly GCA_963277665.1 of Viscum album. Taxonomy (NCBI): domain Eukaryota; kingdom Viridiplantae; phylum Streptophyta; class Magnoliopsida; order Santalales; family Viscaceae; genus Viscum; species Viscum album. The sequence continues at coordinate 1,898,756,894 of OY728133.1, read as the reverse complement.
GTTTCAATGTGATGAATTTCGAGGGTGAAGTTAATTTTAAGGAGGGTAGAATGTAACACCTGAGACTTTTATGTTATATAAATCATCAAAAGAAACTTTTTCTACGCACAACACTAGCTTGGCTTGCTTTACATGAAATCGCAACCTTCCTCGATAGCTTGCATCGTACGCAATACCGAGTTTCACTAAACAATGATATGCTAGTAAAATATAATTAAAACTATCTGTTATTAATAGTAATAACCACTTTTTGAAATATTATAAATTTTATTTTTCAAAATGGACTTAATTTTTGGATTCGGAATATCGAAATTATCCTAGGGTGAAATTTTGATATTTTTCTGAAAACTTCCAATTTTTGATGTATAGTGAAACCACTAAGTGGTAGTTAAAAAACTGAATTTTTCATAAAACATAATTTTAACGTTTATGAGAGTGGAATTTCAAAACTCCGAGAGACACGGTTGATGTCAGTATGTAAAATGTGTTTCAGTGTGATGAAAATAGTTTTTGGTGAATAGTAACATTTTACTTTTATTTACCACGGTTAAATGTAAATAGGGTAATTAAGGGTAAAAATGTTATTATTATTACCCTAACACATGTCTTAATTCTATTGGATAAGTGTAATTCGACCAAAAACAGACATAGGAATAAAATATGACCATTTAGGCCCACTTCTAATAGATTAGGACATTTATTATTAATTTATTTAAAGAAGGGTGAAAATAGTTAAAATCAATGTTTAATAAGTAAATAATTTTTAATATAAGGTTATATATAAGATAAATTCGACTATAAATATTCAATAGAAATCTAAAAAGATTTCCTACATAATGGTATTTTATTTGTAATTTTTAGACATTAAATAATTTAATTTATTTATGACACAAAGTTGATATAGTAATTATCTTATTAATGAAATATTGACATAATTGATGTTATAAATACCCAGATAAATGCAATTTGAGACTTTTTATGAATTAAAATAATTTTATAGGTTAATATGACAGGTTATTATTGATTTAATTAACTTTTTTCGAACTGATAATTCTTTTATGATTTTCACAAAAATCAATTACTAGATAGTGTCAAAATTGACATAATATAGTTTTAAAAACAAATTTTATATTATTAATTGTTATTTTATTCCTAAAAATCTAAGGTTCGGAAAAATGACTTAGATAAGGTTATATATATTAATAATAAACAATTTTGGGGTTAGTTTGGATTTTTATAGAATGTTTATTAACCTTATAGTGTAAGAACACAAGAAGACACGGTAAAAGTAAAATTATTTAACTTAATGTTAAATCTAAATGAAATGGTCGAAATAGGAACCCAATCTTGTCCAAATTCTATTGGATGAGATGATTTCGACCCATACCCATATTAGCTTCGAAATAAATCAATTTGGAGCTATTTAAAACCGATTTTTCTTTATAATAAAATAATATTTTTTATTATTCCAAAGGTGCCCCTCTCCTCCCTTATAAAAGGGCACCTAATCTCTCTCTTCCTCACACAACTTTGAGCCTTCATGCTCGGCCAAACCCTGCCACTTTCTCCTCTCCACATCCCTAGAGACATACTAGAGGTCCTGGACTTCTTAAAAGACCAATTGTAGTGCCTTAAAATTAGGTCTCAATGAAGCACTTCATAGAAGAGGTAATGTCTGTTACCGATTCTTTCATCTTTATTTCTTCTTCCACTTCATCTTCTTTAGTTGTTTCAATATGAAGTAGTAACATCAGTATCACTCATAGACTGATATGATATTATAAGTATGAAACATCACTATTTCACCATGTATCCATCCTATGGAAAATGAAATCACCGCACGTTATTACGTACGAAATACCGTCTCCACACCGTGGTGTAATCTACTTTCCACCACCATCATACTTGGATGGGTATAATGGTGTAAATAATGACTATATATGATTATTTTAAAGTGATATTGATTCTGAAATACTATAAATACACTCTAATACAATTCCATGATCATCGGAACGATATTATCGCTCATGCGTACGTACGGAATACTGTCTCCACGATGTGATTTGACTCGTTCTACATGATCTTCATTGCATAATGATTATATAAATGAATTGAATGAATTAATATGATATATATTATACTAATAAAATTCTGGAAATGAGGTATCTATATCCTAAAGAGAAGAATAAGAATTTATTCGACAAAACACGCATAAGAACAAAAAGTAATAAACACCCGAATAACAAGTTATAATGAAATATTACAAATAAGAAGCTAAGAATATGACCATATATGATATCATAACAATAATTATGATTCTGGAATAAGTCAATAACATTATTTAAATCATTATACAGGAGAGTCGGACACTTACGAGGCAAATCAGACCTAAGGTAAGGGAAATATCACAATCTCATTTTTATCCGAGATTGTTTGTACTTTGGCATTTACTGTGGTGTATTTTATCATCCACATCCATGTTTCCTCAATATGTAATATTATTTCCATCCACCTAAAATTTTTTAAATCCAATTTTACCCTTCGGTGAGTTTTTACTAAAGGATATGAAAGGAATCTTTTGTCGTTTTTCGTACGAGGTACTTTTTGACTTTTCCGCCAAAAGTTAGAAGAATGCTTTTTTTAACTTATACGACATAAATGGATTTATAAGACATTATTTCCAAGAAGATTCCTTTACAAGAATTCATTTTTTTTAATAAACTTCTTTTAGTTTATAATTGTATGAGATGATAAGAAAGGAAAAGTGTTTTTGAAGCAGAAAGGATATTTTCCTAAAGAATGGAGTTCAATTGTTTTATCAAAATTATTTTCAATCTAAGATAATAAAGGGTTCTGTTTTTATCACTATTATTACATTGACTTGATTATTTTGTGATGGAATTATATTTTTATGAATTCCTTTATCTTATATGAATTGTTTTATGATGTCACGATGTTTAAGATTCCCATTTTTATTACATGGGTTATGTTATGATGTATGGTTTTCTGATTTTGTGGCACACATAAGAATGGTATCATTATGAGATGGGTAGGACCTATATCTCCCTCCAATTCATTGGGTATAGATTTTATATCTCATGAGATAGACATGGATGGAATGGTAGGTTAAACCGGTTTAGTGAAACAGGACTAAAACCAGGAGTGCACTCTGTTCAGAAGTGGACTTTGTCCACTAAGATATTATTGGAAATGAGTCTTGACTAACAAGAAATAATTCTCAATGATTATGTGTGTATGCCAAAAAGTTTCATGTTTTATGTTATGATTATTTGGATTACATTTCACTAATATGATTTATCCCATGTTATGAAATTATGATCTCTTTTGCAGGTTAATATTTCCATGAGTTATGTGCTTATTTATATGATGTGATTGATATTTATTTTGTTTACTCTTACTGAGCATTTGAGCTCACCCTTTTGTATGTTTTATTTCCCCAGGTCAGGAAGAAGGTTATTAAGTTGAATATGCCAAAATGGGACTCTAGATATGATGAAATAAATGGGAGGCAAAGTAGATGTTTTATGAACCAGTTGTTTATGCTTTCCAGTTTCTAAAAACACTATACCTATACGTTCCTTTCATGGTTTTGTTATATGTTTTAATAAGTGTTCATCAATTTTGAAGTAATATCAATGTATGTAATGTATGGGTCGTTATAGTTGGTATCATAGGAAAGGTATAGTCAACCTTTGAAAACTAGGATGTGAAAGCCTTAGTAAGAACCCTAAGGATAATTATAATCATAGAACACAATCTTAGTGTTTTAGAAATGACCATGAATAACCTAGGATAAGACCTTAAGTTTGAAATGTTATTCTTGTTTAAGTGGTTTTCCTATTATAATTATTGTTTCTCACACTATTCTTCTTGGTTTTAGTCAATGGCTGGAACCCGAAGGAACCGTGTTAATGCGGAATGCGACGGGCAATGCAATGATTGTCCCCCGGAGCAACAAAACAATATGGGAGCTGGAATTCAAAATCATGTAGCCATGCTCACACAACTTTCTCAAGCTATGAATCATGTAGGACTTCCAAATGAGAAAAGGAAGGAGCAAAATTCGGTTGAATCCTTCATGAGGCAGTGTCCACCTACTTTTAGTGGATCTACTGATCCATTAGTTGCTGAACAATGTATTAGTACTACTGAAAAGATATTTTCAGTTCTTTAATATTCTGAACATGATAAAGTCATCCTAGCAGTGTATCGTTTGGATGGAGATGCTGATCAATGGTGGAATCTTATTAAGAATTCAAGCCAAAGGGATGAAATTGAGTCCATGGAATTGGACGAGTTCAAGAACTTATTTTTCAATAAGTACTTCCCACGTATTCACCGAACAAAGATGGAGAAAGAGTTTCTTGAACTGAAGAAAAAGGATGATGAATCTGTTGGTACTTATGAATCAAATTTTACAAGACTTAAAAGGTACGCTTCTGGTATTATTATCCAACCTGAGAGTAAGATCGATCGATTCTTTAGTGGCTTAAAACCAAGTCTTCAAAGGGTGTTAGCCATAAGGGACTTCAATAGCTACGAGGAAATCGTTCGATGTGCTCTCAAAGTCTTGATGGAGATTGGAGTAACACATCAGTCATATCGGTTTGATAATAATAGGATAATAGAATTCAAAGGAAAATCTAAATAGCACACTAAAAAGAAGATGATTTTTCCCGTATGCTCAAAGTGTGCAAAGAAACATAGAGGGAGTTGTCTTAAAGGGACACGTAAATGTTTCAAATATGGAAAGGAAGGTCATTGGGCATTTGAATGCCGCAATGATGGGAAGAAGATGTCTAATGATGAAAACAAAGGAAGGGATACACAGAATGACCCTAGGACACTTCAATGTTTCAAGTGAAAGGAGATGGGGTATTATTCCAGTCAATGCCCAAATCCAAGGGTTGATGATGGTGGTCAATGTCAACAAACTCTTAAGGCTAAAGACAAAGGAAAGTCACATGCAATTTCTATCAGCAATGTGGATTACGATAACGATGTGGTGAAAGGTACACATACCATCCACTCTAAAGTAGAAAATGTTTTATTTGATTTTGGATCCACCCACTCCTTTATTTCTGAAGAATTTTCTAAGGATATCACCATATTACCTCAACGGTTAGATGTTGAGTTACCTGTGACAACCCCTAATGGCACAACAGTTGCATCAAAAGTTTATAATTCTTCTCCGATTGAAGTTTGTGGGAAAGTGCTTCCTGCAAATCTTGTGATCCTTCCTATAGTGGAATTTGATGTGATTCTTGGCATGGATTGGCTTTCTCTACATGGAGCTCTAATCAATTGCCATATAAGGGAAGTCACATTTCATATTCCAGATCAATCTATGATCATCTATCGATGCAAGGATGATCATAAACTTCCAGTGGAAATTTATTCTATTTTATGGGTATTGATTCCACTAAATGAAGTTTATTTATCTCAAAAGGTTGGTGAGAAACTCATGATTAAGAATATTCCCATTGTACGAGAGTTTGATGATGTCTTTCTGGAGGAATTACCGGGTCTTCCAACGAATCGTGAAGTTGAGTTTTCAATAGAACTCATACCGGATACTTTTCCTATTTCAAAGAAACCTTATAGAATGGCCCCAATTGAGTTTCAGGAATTGAAGAAGCAACTCCAAGGGAATCATGATAAGGGGTTCATATGCCCTAGTGCGTCACCTTGGGGAGCACTTGTTCTGTTTGTTAAGAAGAAAGATGGATCAATGAGACTCTGCATTGATTATTGAGAACTTAACAAGATCACTATCAAGAAAAAATATCCTCTCCCGCGCATTGATGACCTATTTGACCAATTATGCGGAGCTCAATACTTTTCCAATATTGATCTTCGTTCATGGTATCATCAATTAATGGTCAAAAGGGAGGATATACCAAAGACGACTTTCCGTACATGGTATAGACACAATGAATTTATAGTGATGCCATTTGGTCTTACTAATGCCCCTGCTATCTTCATGGATCTAATGAATAGAGTCTTTAGAGACTATCCTGATCAATTTGTGGTAGCCTTTATAGACGATATTCTTGTCTATTCAAAGAGCAAGGAAGAACATGAAGATCACTTGAGAATTATATTGAAGACCTTGATAAAGGAGAAGCTTTATGCCAAGTTTACCAAATGTGAATTTTGGCTTCAAAAAGTTTCATTTTTGGGTCACATAATCTCAAAAGAGGGGATATCTGTGGATCCAGCAAAAACAAAGGTTATCCAAAGATGGTCGAGACCAACAACAGTAACTGAGATCCAAAGTTTTCTTGGTTCGGCTGGATATTATCGACATTTTGTGAAAGATTTTTCACGATTATCTAATCCACTAACCATGATAACTCAGAAAGTAGTTATGTTTGTTTGGAAGAAGGAATGTGAAGAGAATTTAAAGGAGTAGAAAAGAAGGTTATCCAGTGCACCTGTGCTCACACTGCCTTGTAGTGGAGAAATGTTTGTGATATACAGTGATGCATCCAGGAAGGGTTTGGGGTGTGTTCTTATGCAAAATGATATGGTGATAGCTTATGCCTCACGAAAGTTGAAAATAAATGAGAAAAATTACCCAACTCATGATTTGGAGTTAGCTGCGGTATTCTTTGCATTAAAGATTTGGATGAATTACCTTTATGGTGAGAGGTGTGATATTTATACGGATCATAAAAGTTTAAAGTATATTTTCACACAAAAGGATCTGAATATGTGACAAAGAAGATGGTTGGAGATGATTAAGGATTACGACTGCTCAATTCATTACCTCCCTGGAAAGAATAAAAGGTGGCAGATGCATTAAGTAGACAAGACCATGCTAGTTAATCCTTGATGAGGATCACAAAAGATCCAAACTTTATGGATTTACAAAGGATGGATCGTGGAATTATAATGAAAGGGGAAAATCGTATCTTTATCAAATGAATGTTCAACCATCTATACATGTGAAGATTGAAGAGGCATAGAAAGAATATGTCGAGTTACAAAAGAAGGTGAGAAATGTTCCTGAATTGAACCTTGATTGTGATGGGATAATAATGTTCAGGAATCGGGTTTCTATTCCTCCCATCCCCGAATTAAAGAAGGAGCTGCTGGATGAGGCTCATAGTTCTTTATTCTCTATTCATCCTGGAAGCACGAATATGTATAGGGACCTGAAAGAGTACTTCTGGTGGGATGGCATGAAAAGAGATGTTGCTAAATATGTCTCTTGATGCTTGGTTTTTCAACAAGTTAAAGCTAAGAGACATAAGTCTAAGGAGATGTTACAACCATTACCCATACCCAGATGGAAATGGGAAAAAATCACTATGGAATTTGTCATAGGACTTCCTAAAAAGTCCAATGGAAATAATGCTATCTGGTTCATAGTGGATCATCTTTCAAAGTCTGCACACTTCATTGCTATTAGAGAGGATTTCTCTCTAGATCAGCTTGCCAGGATATATGTAAAGGAAGTAGTAAGATTTCATGGAGTACCACTTTCTATTATATCTGATCGTGATCTGAGATTTACCTCGATGTTCTGGCGAAGTCTTCAGCATACTCTGGATACATAGTTGAGTTTCAGGACTGCTTATCATCCTCAGACAGACGGTCAGTCTGAGAGAATAATTCAAACTCTAGAAGATATGTTTAGAGCTTGCTCTATGGATTTCAAAGGTGGTTGGTATCAACACCTACCTTTGGTGGAGTTTTCTTATAATAATATCTTTCACTCCAGTATTCAGATGTCCCCTTATGAAGCTCTCTATGGAATGAAATTAAGGACTCCAACTTGCTGGGATGAAGTTGGGGAAAGAAAGCTATTAGGACCCGATCTCATTGATGAAATGGCAGAAAAGGTCAGATCTATTCAACAACATATAAGAGCAGCTCAGAGTCGACAGAAAAGTTATGCCGACAACCAAAGAAAAGACCTAGAGTTTGGAGTAGGTAATAAAGTGTTCTTATGAATATATCCCTGGAAGAGGGTCATGAGATTTGGAAAGATGGAGAAGTTGAGCCCTAGATATACCAGTCCTTTCAAAATACTGGATCGTGTTGGGAAGGTAGCTTACCAATTGGTGCTTCCACCGAATCTCTCTCAATTTCACGATGTTTTCCATGTATCTCTCCTGAGAAAGTACATACATGATCCTTCACATGTACTCAGCTCAGAAGTTGTACCGCTAGAGCATGATCTTTCTTATGAAGAACAGCCGATAGAGATTCTGGATCATAGAGAAAAAGTCCTATGAAACTAGACCACTAAATTGGTGAAAGTTTTATGGAGGAACACCCAATTAGAAAAAGCTACATGGGAGCTTTAGGATATGACGAGGGAGAGGTATCCTCATCTGTTTGTTAGAAAGTGACGAATTTCAAGGGAGAAATTAATTATAAGGGGGGTAGAATGTAACACCTGAGACATTTATGTTATATAAATCATAAAAGGAATATTTTTCTACACACAACACTTGATTGGCTTACTTTACACGAAATTGCGACCTTCCTCGATAGCTTGCGTCGTACGCAATACCGAGTTTCACTAAACAATGATATGCTAATAAAATATTATTAAAACTAGCCGTTATGAATAGTAATAACCACTTTTTGAAATTTTATAAATTTTATTTTTCAAAATGGACTTCATTTTTGGATTCATAATATCGAAATTATCCTAGGGTGAAATTTTGGTATTTTTCTGAAAACATTCAATTGTTGATGAATAGTGAAACCACTAAGTGGTAGTTAAAAAACTGATTTTTTCATAAAACATAATTTTATCAGTTCTCTGAGTGGAATTTCAAAAATCCGAGAGACACGGTTGATGTCAGTAAGTATAATGTGGTTCAATGAGATGAAAATAATTTTTTTTGAATAGTAACGTTTTACTTTTATTTACCACGGTTAAAAGTAAATAGGGTAATTAAGGGTAAAAATGATATTATTATTACCCTAACACATGTACTATTTCTATTGGATAAGTGTAATTCGACCAAAAACAAACTTAGGAATAAAATATGACCATTTAGGCCCACTTGTATTAGATTACGACATTTATTAATAATTTATTTAAAGAAGGGTTAAAATAGTTAAAATCAATGTTTAATAAGTATATAATTTCAAATATAAGGTTATATATAAGATAAATTCGAAAATAAATATCCATTAGAAATATAAAAAGTTTTCCTAAATAATGGTATTTTATTTTTAATTTTTAGACATTAAATAATTTAATTTATTTATGACAAAATGATGATACACTAATTATCTTATTAATGAAATATTGATATAATTGATGTTATAAATACACAAATAAATGTAATTTGAGAATTTTTATGAATTCCATTAATTTTATAGGTTAATATGACATGTTATTATTGATTTAATTAACTTTTTTCAAACTAATAATTCTGTTATTATTTTCACAAAAATCAATTACTAAATAGTGTCAAAATTGACATAAAATAGTTTTTTAAACAAATATTATATTATTAATTGTTATTTTATTCCTAAAAATCTAAGGTTCAGACTAATGTCTTAGATAAGGTTATATATATTATTAATAAACAACTTGGGGTTCGTTTGGATTGTTATAGTATGTTTATTAACTTTATAGTTTGGGAACACAAGAAGACACTGTAAAAGTAATATTATTTAACTTAATGTTAAATCTAAATGATAAGGTCGAAATAGGAACCTAAACTTGTCTAAATTATATTGGATGAGAGTAATTCGACCCATCCCCACCATAGATTTGAAATAAATCAATTTGGAGCTATTTAAAACCGAATTTGGCTTTATAATAAAATAATATTTTTAGATATTGTAATGGTGCCCCTCTCCTCCCTTATAAAAGGGAACCTCCTCCCCCTCTTCCTCACACCACTTTGCACCTTCAAGATCGGCCAAACCCTGCAACATTCTCTTCTCCACTTCCCTAGAGACATCCAGAGGTCCTGGTCTTCTTCAAAGACCAATGTTAGTGCCCTAAAAGGAGGTCTCAAAGAAACACTTCAAAGAAGAGGTAATGTCCGTTACCGATTATTTCATCTTTATTTCTTCTTCCACATCTTCTTCTTTAGTTGTTTCATTAGGAAGTAACAACATAAGTATCACTCATATACTGATATGTTATTATAAGTATGAAACAACACTATTTCACCAGCTATACATCCTACGGAAAATGAAATCACCGCTCGTGCGTACGTACGGAATACCGTCTCCACGCCGTGGTGTAATCTACTTTCCACCACCACCTTACATGGATGGGTATAGTGGTTTAAATAATGACTATATATGATTATTGTACAGTGATATTTATTATGAAATAGTATACATACACTCCAATACAATTCCATGATCATGGCAACGATATCATCGCTCGTGCGTACGTACGGAATATCATCTCCACGATGTGATGCGACTCCTTCTACATGATCTTCATTGAATAATGATTATATAAATGATTTGATTTAATGAATATGATATATATTACACTAATAACATTAGGTAAATGAGTTATCTATAACATAAAGAGAAGAATAAGAATTTATTCGACAAAACACACATAAGAACAAAAAGTAATAAACAACCGAATAAGAAGTTGTAATGAAATATTACTAATAAGAAGATAAGAATATGACCATATATGATATGATAACAATAATTATGATTCTGGAATAATTCAATAACATTATTTAAATCATTATACAGGAGGTTTGGACACTTATGAGGCAAATCGGACCTATGGTAAGGGAAATATCACAATCTCATTTTTATCCGAGATTGTTTATACTTTGGCATTTACTGGGGTGTATTCTATCATCCACATCCTTGTTTCCTCAATATGTAATATTATTTCTATCCAAATACAATTGTTTAAATCCAATTTTACCCTTCGGGGAGTTTTTAGTAAAGGATATGGAAGGAATCTTTTGTCGTTTTTCGTACGAGGTACTTTTTGACTTTTCCGACAAAAGTACGAGGAATGTTTTTTTTAACTTATACCGCATGAATGTATTTTTAAAAAATTATTTCCAAGAAGATTCCTTTAAATGTTTTCATGTTTATTTTTAATCAACTTCATTTAGTTTATAATTGTATTACATGTTAAGAAAGGAAAAGTTTTTTTCATGCAGAAAGGATATTTTCCTCAAGAATGGAGTTCAAGTGTTTTATCAAAATTATTTTCCATCTAAAATAATAAAGGGTTATGTTTTTATACCTGTTATTACATTGATTTTATTATGTTGTGATGGAATTATATTTTTATGAAATCCTTTATCTTATATGAATTGTTTTATGATGTCACGATGTTTAAGATTCCGATTTTTATTACATGTGTTATGTTGTGATGTATGGTTTTCTGATTTTGTGGCACATATAAGAATGGTATCATTATGAGATGGGTGGGACCTATATCTCCCTCCAATTCATTGGGTAAAGATTTTATATCTCATGAGATAGACATGGTGGGAATGGCAGGTTAAACTGGTTCAAGGAAACAGGACTGAAACGAGGAGTGAACTCGGTTCAGAAGTGGAATTTGTCCACTAAAATAGTATTGGCAATGAGTCTTGACTAACAAGAAATTATTCTCAATGATTATGTGTTTATTCCAAAAAGTTTCATGTTTTATTTTATGATTATTGGGATTACATTTCACTATTATGATTTATCCCATGTTATGGAATTATGATCTCTTTTGCAGGTTAAGATTTCCTAAAGTTATGTGCTTATGTATATGATGTGATTGATATTTCTTTTGTTTACTCTTACTGAGCATTTGAGATAACCCTTTTGTATGTTTTATTTCCCCAGGTCAGGAAGAAGGTTATTAAGTATAATATGCCAAAAAGGGACTCTAGATATGATTAAATGAATGGGAGGCAAAGTAGATGCTTTATGAACCAGTTGTTTATGCTTTATAGTTTCTAAAGACACTATACCTATACGATTCTTTCATGGTTTTGTTATATTTTGTAATAAGTGTGCTTAAATTTTGATGTAATAACAATGTATGTAAAGTATGGTTCGTTATAAAAAAAGTTTTTTTTAATTAAATTATAACATGTTTTTAATATTCATTAAAATTTGAAAGTCATCAGAATAATATGAAAAATTTATCCATAGTAAATTTTTATATCCTGATTTCAAAGTTGAATTTTATTTTGACAAATTAAACTTACAAACTTTTCAAAAACTAGATTTAATGTGGGTGTTCCATTAAAAGGCGGCAAAACTGTATTTTATGAAAAATAATTATTTTCCCAAAAAATTTATTTTGTTCTCATACCATGTTCCAGAATATATGTAAGATGAATAATAATGTTATAAAATTAAAAATTTAGATAATACTATTCATAAATGCTAGTCCATAATAATATTATAACAATATATCGTTGTTTAGTGAAACCCGGTATTGCGTACTACACACGCTATCGAGAAAGGTCGAGAAGGCGTGTAATGCAAGCCAAGCTACAATTGTGTGCAGTGAAAGATTCCTTTGATTTTGCGTATAATATAAGACATAAAAAATATTATTCTCATAAAATACCAGGGTGTTACATTTTACCCCCCCTTTAAATGAATTTCACCCTCGAAATTCTTCACTTCGTAACAAACAGATGGGGATACCTCTCTCTCATCATATTTGCAAGCTCCCATGTAGCTTCTTTCTAATTGGTGGATCCTCCATAAAACATTCACCCAGAAAGTGGTCTTATTCCGAAGAAATTTTCTGCTATGCTCCAGAATCTATATCGGCTGTTCTTCATAATAAAGATCTTCCTCCAGTGGTACCACTTCAGAGCTTTGAACTTGTGAAGGATCGGGTATGTACTTTCTCTAGAGAGATACATGGAACACATCGTGAACTTGAGAGAGATTCGGTGGAAGTTCCAATCGGTAAGCTACCTTCCCAATATGATCCAGTATTTCAAAAGGATCGATATACCTAGGGCTCATCTTTCCCTTATTTCCAAATATCATTACTCTCTTCTAAGGAAATATTCGTAAGAAAACATCATCACCCACTTAAAAGTCTATGAATTTTCTTCAGTTGTCAGCGTAAATTTTTTGTCGACTCTGAGATGTTCATATGTGTTGTTGAATATATCTCAACTTTTCTGCCATCTCATCAACAAGATCAGGTCTTAATAGCTTTCTTTCCCCAACTTCATCCCAGAAAGTTGGAGTCCTGCATTTCATTTCATAGAGAGCATCATAACGAGCCATCTGAATACTTGAGTGAAAGTTATTATTATAAGAAAATTCCAACAAAGGTAGGTGTTGATCCCAACCACATTTGAAATCCATAGAGCAAGATCTTAACATATCTTCTAGAGTTTGAATTCTTCTCTCAGACTGACCCCCTGTATGTGGTTGATAAGTAGTGCTGAAACTCAACTCTATATCTAATGTATACTGAAGACTTTTCCAGAACATTGAGGTAATCCTCGGATCCCAACAAGATATAATGGAAAGTGGTACTCCATGCAATCCTACCACTTCCTTCACATATATCCTGGAAAGAAAATCCACAGGGAAATATTTTCTAAAAGCAATGAAGTTTTACAACTTCGTAAGACGATCAAGTATAACCCAGATAGAATTATTGCCTTTTAATGTTTTTGGAAGTCCAGTGAAAAAGTCCATAGTGATCATTTCCCATTTCTATTCTGGTATGGGTAATGGTTGTAACATCCCCTTAGACTTCTGTCTCTCAGATTTAACTTGATGATAAACCAAGAATCGAGAGACATATTTAGCAACATCTCTTTTAATTCCATCCCACTAGAAGTACTCTTTCAGGTCCATATACATCTTTCGTGATTCCGTGATGAATAGAGAATGAAGAACTATGAGCCTCATCCAGTTTCTCCTTCATTAATTCTGGGATGGGAGGAACATAATCCTGATTCCTGAACCTTATTATCCCAACACAATCAAGGTTGAATTCATGAAAAATTCTCAACTTATTTTGTAACTCTACATCTTCCTTTTGTGCCTCTTTAATCATCACATATATAGATGGTTGAACATTCATTTGATAAAGATAAGATTTTTCTCCATCCATTATAATTCCAAGATCCATCCGTTGTAAATCTGTAAATATTGGATCACTTGTGATCCTCATCATGGATAAGATAGAATGGTCTTATCGACTTAATGCATCTTCCACCTTGTTTTCTTTCCCTGGGTGGTAAGGAATTGAGTAGTCTTTATCCTTAATCAGATCCAACCATCATCTTTGGTGCATATTCAGCTCCATTTGTGTGAAAATATACATTAAACTTGTATCATCAGTATAAATACCACACCGTTCACCATAATGATAATGCATCCAAATATTTAATGCAATGATTACCACAGCTAACTCCAAATCAAGAGTAGGGTAATTTGGCTAATAGATTTTCATCTGTCGTGAGGCATAAGCTATCACCATATCGTTTTTCATTAGAACACGCCCCAATCCCTTCTTGGATGCATCACTATGGATCAAAAACCTTTCTCCACTACATGACAGTGTGAGAACAAGTACACTAGATAACCTTCTTTTGAACTCCTTGAAATTCTCTTCACACTCCTCTGTCCACATTAACATAACTCATTTTTTGAGTCAAACTGGTGCGTGGATTAGATAATTGTGAAAAATCATTCAGAAAATGTCGATAATATCCGGACAAACCTAGAAAACATCTGATCGCAGATACTATTTTTGGTCTCGACAATCTTTTGATAAACACTATTTTTTCTAAATCCACAGATATCCCCTCTTTTGAGATTATGTGACCCAAAAATGAAACTTTTTAAAGCCAAAATTCACACTTGGTAAATTTAGCATAAAGCTTCTCCTTTATTAGGTCTTTAATACAATTTTGATGTGGTCTTCATGTTCCTACTAACTCTTTGAATAGACATTAATATTGTCTATAAATACTACAAAAAACTAATCAAGATAGTCTTTAAAGACACTATTCATTAGATCAATGAAGATAGCAGGGGAATTAGTAAGACCATATGGCATCACTATAAATTCACATTGTCCATACCTTGTACAAAAAGCGATATTTAGTATATTCTATTTCATGAACCTTAATTTATGACACCCTGAATGAATATCAATCGTGGAAATGTATTGAGCTCTGCGTAGTTTCTCAATTAAGACATCAATGTGTGGGAGAGGATATTTGTTCTTGATAGTGATCTTATTAAGTTCTCTATAATCAATGCAGAGTCTCATTGATCCATCTTTTTTCATAACAAATGGAACAAGTGCTCCCCAAGGTGATGCACTAGGGCATATGAATCCCTTATAAAGATTCTCTAGGAGTTTCTTCATTAATTTTTGCAACTCAATTGGGGCCATTATATAGGGGGTCTTTGAAATGGTCATAGCACCCAATATGAGTTGTATTGAAAACTAACCTTCACGATTTGGTGGAAGACCTAGAAATTACTCTAGAAAGACATCATCAAACTCCCATACAATGGGCATATACTTTATTGTGAGATTCTCTAAAACCATTTCAGATAAATAACCTTTATTTACTGGAATCAAGACCCATAAGATGGATGGAATTTCAACTAGAATGTTATATTAATCTTTGCATTGATAGATGATAGTAGATTGATTGGGAATATTAAATGTGATTTCACATCATTGGAAATTGATATGAGTTCCATAAAAAGAAATCTAATCCATGCCAAGAATCACATAAAATTCCACTATATGAAGGATCACAAGATTTGTAGGAATAAAATTCCCACAAACATAATTTGGAGACGAATTATAAACTTTTGATGGATCTGTTGTCCCATTAGAAGTCGTCACAGCTAACTCAACATCTAATTGTTGAGGTAGTATGACGATACCCTTGGGAAATTCTTCATAAATAAAAGATTGGGTGGATCCAAAATCAAATAAAACATTTGCTAAATTAGCATGGATGGTAAGTGTTCCTTTCAACACATCATTATCGTACTCCACATCACCGATATAAATTCCATGTTACATTCCATTTTTCTTTGGCCTTAATAGTTTGTTGACATCGATCATCATCAACAACCCTTGGATTAGGGCAATGATTGGTATAATTCCACATTTCCTGGAACTTGAAAATTTTAAGTGTAAGAGGTGCATTCTATGTCTCCTTTTCTTTGTTCACATAATTATACATCATCTTCCAATTATTTCGACATTCAACTGCCCGATCACCTTCTTTTCCACACTTAAATAATTTAGTTTTCCCTTTAAGACAATTCTCTCCATGTTTCTTTCCACACATTGAGCATATGGGAAAACTCATCTTCCTTTCGTTGTTGTCTTTATATTTCCATTTGAATTCCATTTTCCTCTTCTTATTAAACCCATTTGACTGATGGCTTACTCCAATATTCATCTAATCCTTGAGGACACATCGAACAATTTCCTCGTAACTATTGAAGTCCCTTATTACTAACTCCCTTTGAAGACTTGGTTTTAAGCCACAAAAGAATCGATCGATCTTACTCTCAGGTTGGATAATAATTCTGGAAGCATACCTTGAAAGTCTTGTAAAATTTGCTTCATAGGTACCAACTGTTTCATCATCCTTTTGCTTCAGTTCAAGAAACTCCATCTCCATCTTTGTTCGAATAATACGAGGGAAGTACTTATTGAAAAATAAGTTCTTGAACTCGTCTAATTCCATGGACTCAATTTTTCCCTTTTCCTCGTATTCGTAATAAGATTCCACCATTGATCAGCTTCACCTTTCAAATGATATACTGCTATGATGACTTTATCATGTTTAGAACATTGCAGGACTGAAAATATCTTATCTGTGGTACTAATCTAATGTTCAGCCATTAGTGGATCAGAAGACCCGCTAAATGAAGGTGGACGCTTTCTCATGAAGGATTCAACATAATGTTTCTCCTCCATTTTCTCATTTGGAAGTCCTGCATGATTCATTGCTTGAGAATGTTGTGTGAGCATGGCTACAGGATTTTTCATTCCATCTCCCATAATGTTTGGTTTCTCATGGGGATAGTTATTGCATTGCTTGTCGCATTCAACATTAACACGGTTCCTTCAGGTTTGAGCCATTGACTAAAACCAATAAGCATAGTGTGAGAAAAAAATTTCATAATAGGAAAACAACATAATCATGAATAAAATTTCATACTTTAGGACTTATCATATGTTTTTCATGGCCATTTCTAAAACAATAATATTCTGTTCTATGTTTAGACATATCCTTAGAGTTATTACTAAGGCTTTCACATCCTAGTTTTCAAAGATTGACTATACCTTTTTTCTGATACAAACTATAATGACCCATATATTACATACATGGTTATTACTATAGAATTGAAGCATACTTATTACCACATATAAAAAACCATGATAAGATCGTATATGTATAGTGTATTTAGAAAATATGAAACATAAACAACTTGTTCATAAATCATCTACAATGACTCTCGTTTATTTCATCATATCTAGAGTATATTTTGGAATATCCAACTTAATTCCCTACTTTCTGACCTGGGGAAAAGAAAACATACAAACGTGGGAGCTCAAATGCTCAGTAAGGGTAATTAAAAGAAATATCAATCATATTATATTCATAAGAATATAACATTTTGAAAATATTAACTTAAAAAAAGATCATAATATCATAACATGGGATAAATCATAGTAATGAGATGTAATCCCATAAATCATAACATAAAACATAAAACATTGTGGAATACACACATAATAATAGAAAATCATTTCATATTAGTCAAGGCTCATTTCCAAGACCATCATAACAGACAAAGTCCATTACTGAACCAAGTTCACCTCTCGCTCCAGTCCTATATCACTGAACAGGATTAACATGTTGTTCCCGTCATGTCTATATCATGAGATAATAATCTTTACCCAATGCATTAAAGGGAGATATAGGTCCCACCAATCTCATAATGAAACCATTATTATGTGTGCCACAAATCATAAATCATAGCATGACCCATGTAATAAAAATGGGATTCTTAAACATCATGCAATCATAACATAATCCATATAAGATAAAAGGACACCATAAAATTAATTTCATCATAACATAATAAGATCAATGTAATAATAGGGATAGAAAAAGAACCCTATATTATCACATATGGAAAATAGTTTTGATAAGACACTTTAACTCCATTCTTGAGAAAAAATATGCTTTCTACTTCAAACACATGTTACCTTTCTTAACATGTCATACAGTTTTAAACTAAAAGTTGTTAATTAAAATAAACTTAAAAACATGTAAAGGAAGCTTCATGGAAATAATGTTCTTTGAAATCATAAAAATCCATACATTCCGTATATGTTAAGAAATAGATTCTTCTCATACTTTGGCCGTAGAATCCAAAAAGTACCTCCTACTAAAAATGAAAAAAGATTCATTTCATATATTTTACTAACCAAAGGGTAAAATTTGATTAAATTTTTTTTAGGAAGATATAAATAATATTACATAATGATAAAACATGGATGTGGATGATAAATATTTCCCAGTAAATTCTGATGTATAAACAATCTGAGATAAAAATTAGATTGCAAGATTTTCACATACCTTAGGTCTGATTTTCTTCGTACGTATCTGAACCTCCTCTATAATGATTTAAATAATTTCATTGACTTATTACACAATCATATTCATAGTTATTATATCATATATAGTCATATTCTTATCATTTTATTAGTAATATTTCATTGCTACTTGTTATTCGGGTGTTCATTGCTTTATGTTCTTATGCATGTTTTGTCGACTAAATTTGTATTATTATTTTTAGGATATAGATACCTAATTTTCATAATTTTATTAGTGTAATATATATCGTATTAATTCATTCAATCCATTTAATATATTTATATAATCAATTTTCAATTAAGATCATGTAGAATGAGTCGCATCACATCGTGGAGATGGTAGGCCGTACGTACGCACAAGTGATGATATTGTTCCCATGATCGTGGAATTGTACTGAAGTGTATGTATACTATTTCTGAATCAATATAACTGTACAATAATCATATATAGTTATTATTTACACCATTATACTCATCCAAGTAAGGTAGTGGTGGAAAACAGAATACACCACGACGTGGAGACAGTATTCCGTACGTACGCACGTGCGGTGATTTCGTTTTCCATGGGATTGATAAAAGGTGAAATATATTTGATTCATATTCATAATAACATATAAATATATTATTTATAATGATGTTATTACTTCATAATGAAACAACTAATTAAGAGGATGTATAAGAAAATATAAATTTTAATGAATCAGTAACAGATATTACCTCTTCTTCAGCAGGCCTCTTTGAAACCTCTTCTTAGGGAACTAACGTTGGTCTTTGAAGAAGAGCAAGACCTATAAAATATTACCAGGGGAGTTTAGAATTGTAATGGTCCTAGGTTGTCTGAGCTTGAAGGCTCAAATTTGTGTAATGAGGAGAGGGAGGGGTGACCTTTTATAAGGGAGGAGAGGGGAACCTTAGGAAACCTCTATAATATTAATTTATAATAAAACCTAACCCCACATAATATCTTCCAAAGAGAGTCAAATTTGGATATTAGATAAAATAGGGTTGTAATCTCATCAACCAATTAAATTTATAAATGTTTTTATTTTATTATAATCCTTATCATTTTGATTTATCCTTATTTAATATATTTAATTTTATTTGTGGTATTAATGTTATAAATTTTATATGGTTATAAATAATTACTTATTTGTTCTTAATTATACATAATTTTATACTTTATGAGATTTTAAATAATAAAATTTTTAATTTTTAATTTGTAATTTTTAAAATATATTTGTGATTTGTAAACAATTTAATAATATAAAATATCAATAGTGTTAATTTTTACACAATTCATTTATTTTAATTTAAATAAAATCCACGCAAGAGGTATGTTCAAACCAATTTATTTAATATATTCCTAACATGTCTCATTTATCTATAAAGTTAATGGATCACATTAATTATTTCACATAATATTTATTTTAATATTTGTAAAACCATTTATTTGATATTTCAATTAATGAAATAATTTATACATCACTATTGTGTCCTCATTAATGATAATTATTTTATCCCTAAAAATTCTAAATAAATTCTTGAGATGTAGATAATTGTATTATATTTATGGATACTCTTAATGTTTGACGTTTCATGAAGTTTTTCAATAAATTATAATTATTATACTTATAAGGTTTATGAGATTGACTTGTTGTCACTTTGGTTTTAATAACAATTAAATTATTTTAATGGTCAAAAGTCCATAAAATGAATTTATTCTAACCCTTATGTGATAAGGGTCTACTTTTAGTCATCCTATAGAATTTTTTCAGGTGATAGGTTAATTTCATAATCTTATATTTACCCTTAATTACCTGATTTACCTTTAATTAAAGTAAATAAAAATTATCGTAGTTACTATTCATAAATTCAAAAAAATAAAAGTAACATATTAACATAATTTGGACCCACTGAATTCAAATATGGAATCCATTTTAAAACATTCCAAACATAAAAGATGCAATAATTAATGTAAAATTAATCACGTTGTTAAAAAAATGGGTTTTGGAAGTTAAAACATTGCCAATGATTGAAATGTTTTTACCTATGAATTCAGTGTAAAATTAATGATAATGACATAAATTATATTAAATGGTAAAAATATATTCTATCTATGAATTAAAACCATTCATAAATATGATATAACCATATGAATTATTGCGAATAAAAAAATTGTTTTTAATTAAAATATAGCTTATTTTTACTTTCATTAAAATATGAAAGTTATCAGAATAATATGAATATTTTATCCAAAGTAAATTTTTAGATCCTGATTCCAAATAAGTATATTATCCTGTAAAATTGAACTTATAAACTTGTAAAAACTATATTTAAATTGGGTGCGCCATCAAATGTCGGCAAAACTACATTTTTTGAAAAATACTTATTTTAACTGAAAACATTATTTGGTTCTCATACCATGTTCTAGAAAATATGTAAGATGAATAATAATGTTATAAATTTCAAATTTTAGTTAATACTATTCATAATGGAAAGTCCATAATAATATTATAACAATATATCATTGTTTACTGAAACCCGGTATTGCGTACTACACACGCTAGCGAGGATAGTCGCGATTGCGTGTAACACAAGCCAAGATAGTGTTGTGTGTAGTGAAATATTCCTTTGATGTTGCGCATAACAGAATACATAAAAAAATACACTTCTCATAAACTATCATGGTGTTATAATTAAGGAATAGAAGAAACCCATACCTCATGAATAAGAACAGGGTTCCTACAAAAATTTAGTATTATTAAATATTCATAAAAAAATCAAAATTCTCAGAAAAAATATCAAAAAATAACCCATAAAAAATGTTGATATTAATATTTAAAAAATATAGTTAATTTTTTCAAATAATAATTATAAATTTGTTAAAAAAAATTTAAAACATTTCTTCCATTAAAAGGACATGCATGTTTATTTTAGAAAAATTTATCTATTTATGACTAAATTTAGATTTATTCTTATCACTTATCTAGAAAAAAAAGTAAGTTGGATAATAAAAACCTGTCTGAATATATAACATATAAATTTCGTTAAAATCATTCATAAAAAGTGTTTTGTTTAATTTATTCATATAAAATGTGTTTTTTCATAGAAAAATTGTTTTCTTATTTTTTTTATTTATAAACAGTGATTACATTAATTTATAACTAATTGACAAATTAAAGATTCATTTTATATAAATTTTTAAACTATATTTTTATACTCTAGTTTATCTTATTCTTAATGTCCATTTGAACATTTATTTTTAACTATAATAACATTTTAATAAATTTATTAATAATACATCATAATTCTGTAGAAGTCGGTATTATGTTTCACAAAATTTATTGAAGGAACAAGGTATTGTGTCTAAGACAATCCAAAATTATTATTGCATGGAACAAAATCATGGCTCAGTGTTTTTTGTTGAATAATCATGACTTTGTGTCATGCATAAATAAAGCTCCACATTGTGTAACATGCAATGAAAACAATCTAATAAATCTAATTTATTCATTAAAAATTAATTCATAAAAACATAGGGTGTAATATTTATGACATACTATAGATTCATTTAATATTCAACGACCTAAATAGGGCTCTAAGAGGGCTGTTTAAGTTTTATATAGTTCCCCCATAGAGAGACTAATTGGTTGAATCATGTCCAGTATCTAACATGTTTTATAATAGTGAGTTTCTCATGATGATTTTATATTTCTGAGGGAGATTTAATATATCATGATACATATACATTCTTTTCATTTCCCTTTCTTCTGATTTAGATACTTGATTCAATGGTAAGGTTTTATATTTTTTGTCAATTAATATCTAGATATATTATGTTTTTATTTATTAAATTTGGTTGTTTTTTTTTGTTTTACATTCAAAAATATATATAAATTGGTTGGGATGTGTATTTTCGTTAAAAATAAAGGTGGTGTTTTCGTTTAAATGTTATTTGAGAAGTATTTTTAGTCAGGTTCCTACATAACCCTTAAAATTGGTTTATCATAAAAATTAATAAATATATAATTTCAATGAGATTTTTTTTTTAAAAACATATTAACTATTGTTTTTTATATACATAAATTCCTATTTTATGTTTATAAAATAACTAATAAACTATTTCTTTGTTTTATTGATTGGGTTTAAAATGATTGTTTTTTGAAATATGTTTATCATTTTTTCTTAAAATATTTTATTCTTGTTTTAGGAAAAAATAAATAATTTATGACACTTGATTTATTATTTTCTAATTATGTGAAATTACAAATTTTATAAATTATTTTAAAACTATATTTTATGGAATGTATTATGAAGGAAACTGTATAGTTTCTTTAGTGAAAATGTACCAAGAATGTTTGGATCACACCCTATATGTACACTAGTATGTGAATTTATATAAAGTACATATATCTTCTATCAGGTGACTAGTTTTTGGTCCTATGAATTGGTTTCTCATTGGGTCTGTTGTTAGATGTGGTGGGATATGGTGAGCAACCAAGTATCATATGGTAGATTTGTTTGAGTTGTTCAGGTTCATTTTTATTTTTGGGATGTTGTATCATCCATTTTATCTGTATGTATTTTAGTTTTCTTATTCATTGTATATGATTTTCCATATTTATACTAGAGATCCAGTTGTATGATTCAGATATAGGTTTATATCATTATTCCATGCCTAATTTTTTCATTAATTTTATCTGTTATTTTATATGAAGGGATTTCCACCCCCTGGATAAGTCAATAGTGATTCCCAATAGTTTATATTTCTTTTTAATTTGTTTATATAAGTGGGAAATAAATCCCAAATTCACTTTTATAGATCCCATAAACTAGATCCTAGCCTATGTGGATTATGAATTCCATTCGGGTCATGTGGTGATATAGTTTAGATTCTAGTATAGTGTTATCCTAGGATGATTCACTACAAAATGGTTTAAAATATATTTTTTTTAAAGGGCTTGTGTTTTAAAAATTTACACTTTATATTTGGGGAGTCTGGTTTGAACTCGATCTATTTATCACCTTGATGTTTGTGTAGACACGAGTTTCTGGGTTTTGGATTATTTTATGATTATTGTTGGATTGAGGTTTGAGTTGGTTGTATTTTGTTCCTCACAATCACTATATGAATTTAGTTGGTGGTTGTTCTTGGAATTTTTGGTTTGACAACAATGAAGTAATTAGAGGCACAATGTTGGCTTGTGTGGCCTAGAAAATCATGAAGTGTTTAGAATCTTGATTTAATAAATGATTTATAACCAGTTTCATGATTGTAACATGACTATTAAATCAATGTGAATGAGTAAATTATAATTTCTATATCTAGTAAAGATGAAGACACCTTGATTCTTGGGTTGTTTTCATGAATTTTGGATGGAATATTGGTGTAACATCACTTATGTGTAGGTTGTGAGTACTTGTTTTTTATGTTAAAGTCGGATCTAATGATTTTTATAACATCTTAAATATACCCCTATAGATTTTTTGTTAAATGTATTTTGGTTCAATTAAATATTTTAGAAATGGTTTGTTTTATCCTGAAAACTAGAAGTCATTTTAGTTTTAAAATCAATTGATTAATTATTTATAAATTATTTTTACCCTCTTGGAATGTGTTCTCAATATTGATAATATTTTTAAATTAAAACTGGAATGTGTTTTAAATTTTTTTATCTAGGAATGGTTTTTTAAAATTAAGTATAATTTTAAATATTCCAGTTCTTCATTTATTTTATAGAAAGTTATTCATTTTAAAAACCTTATTTAGAAAATTTCTTGAATATAGGACCCTGATGTGTTTATAAATGAATTACTATGTCAAAATTTATCTAATGGAGGAAGTTTCTTGTGATGGTAAGGTAACTTTATGAATGTTTTATTAATTTATGAAGTTGTAATTTTATCTTTGAATAAAATTTATGAAGGTGATTACATTTATTTTTCTAAAATATGTGAAGTTTTTGAAGCGCATTCCATTTTTCAAAGGTTTTGTTGCCTGTAAAATAACTATTGAAACTATTTAATA
The DNA here is from genome assembly GCA_963277665.1 of Viscum album. Lineage (NCBI taxonomy): Eukaryota > Viridiplantae > Streptophyta > Magnoliopsida > Santalales > Viscaceae > Viscum > Viscum album. Next base: position 1,898,732,235 of record OY728133.1, on the reverse strand, counting down.
AAGAATATATGGATAATTTTCCCACATAGTCCATATAATCCACTTGAACCATTCAATCTAAAATCACTTTAGTGAAAATAGATTATAGAAGGAATCATCTACACCATAGTTTTCTAGAAAATAGATCATAATAATTCCCCCAAACTGCAACACTATGTAAAAACAACTTCAACCACAATCACTCCCATATATAAAAAATATTCATGAAATGAAATTAAATAGAATAAAAAAATAACCCTTTGGTTTTATATGGTTTAGAATAAAAATACTACACCCATGGGGGAAACATTACAACATTATTTTTCACCAAGAATAAAAGATTTGAACTTGTGACTAATGAGTAAAATAGATTATTAAAATAAGATATAACTTTTAATTAATAAAAATGTTTTCCCAAACCTATTTATATATATATTTACATTTGGTTATTTGGTTTCTCTAAAATCCATGAAATTTCAAAGTCCATTTTTTCCACTATTTCCACTAAAGTTATTCTATAACAATCTTCGGTGTGACAATAAAATCATTACTACAGAAAATTAAAAATAGAAATATGAATATTTGAAACCATCTTAAATTCATAGATGATCTTCCAAAACAAGAACACTTATTGATGAGAATATCTGATGAACCTCCTTATACAACCATCACTCACAAACATCCTTAGGTAAATTCCAAACAAAATATTTTTATTACCAATAATTTGATGAACTGAAAATATTCTGGAACCACTCTATATAGTTACATGAATCTGATTAATTGGGTTAGAATTCACACATTCCCAAAAACCTCCCACTAATATATTGCTTCAGATAAAAGCATGAATCCAAATTAAACATCAACTATATTCAATTATTCTCCACCTTCTGTTCACCGAATTTCTAAGGAGGCATGATGTCCCCATAGTATTTCCTGACCCAAAAGTTTGGTGATAATGTCTAATGGATTTTGTTTCCTAGATATTTTTCATAAATATCAATAACCATCTTTCAAATGTAGTGGTACTTCCAATCAATGTATTTATTTCTTAAATGAAGAACTGTATTCTTAGCCCAATGAATTTTACTATGACTATCAAAGTAGTGAAAGCTTTCCCCGGACTGTATTCAAGTTCTTTTACTAAATGCCTCAAAAAAATATTTTCTTGCCAACATTTGTCACACCCACATACTCTTCTACGTTGTATAAAGTGAAATAAGTAGTTTTAACATGGAAACCCCAATGTTCACGAATCTTCAAAAAGGTTACATACATCTAACCATCCTATTCCAAGAATAATAGTAATCCATAATTTCTATATCTACAAACCAATATAATGGATCATCCTCTCACAAAAAAGAGTTTCCCATAATTTTACATTGAGATACCAAATAATCCTCCTTAAATCTTCTTAATAATATTACCTTTCATTTTCCCTAAACTATATGACCAATCCACACTACAAAAACACAATTTTTTAAATTAAAATATCAAATGCATTTAGTTAGTCAACATTTATTTGCCACTTCAATTTCACAATGATGATGCTTTGTTGTTCCATCATTCCAAAACCTTATCTATATTATGTTGACAAAATTTTATTACTGGTGTGATATTTATACACATTTTCTTATCTTATGATTTTTTTATTATAATACAATAATTTTTCTATTTATAAATTACAATATCTAATGCAATTATTCAATCAACCTTTATTAACATCTTTGTTTTGTTGGGTTCAATCATTTTTTTCTATCACACCAAAACCTTTTATTGTTTTGGTAAACCTAATCGATTTTGTCTAATAATTCCTACATATAAGATAATTTATTACCTAATTTTATCCATTTAATTATCAATTGTTATCCAAAAAATATTCGTTTTATTTATTTATTTAATTCCTCATTTCATTACAATTGTTTTATCTCTAGAAAATTGTATGTACTTTTTATCAATGATTTGTATACATTTTTTGTTACACATGAATAATGAAATTTCTTATTTCCATTAAAAATTATATAAATTTTTTTTTTCACATATATTTTCATGAAATTATTTTGTTAAACTGATTGAAAATAAATTAGAAATATAAACGATATAAATATGAAATATCCATCATGTTCCAGAGAATCATGGTTTTATATGAGCGTTCTAAGGTAACAACAACATACACATTTCTAAATTGGTATTTATATTTACATTTTTTGGTAAATTATTAATCATTTTATATATGTATTTATATTAATTTACACAAAAATAGTTCTTGTATCTCTTATGTATTAATTTATTACATATAATAGAATGTCTCTTAATCCTATACATGAAGAAATTCCACCCAATGAAAAAGTGTAGAGTGGAAAACGTATTCATTTATAAACTATATATGAAAAGGTTCTTTCCACATCAATTTACTGATGCATTTATTTATTTTACCAATTAATAAAAATTAATATAGAATGAAAAAATTTCTCTTTGCTTTAATTGACTGTAATTAAAACTCATTATAGTACATAATGTATTCACATTATTTTCATTACTATTTATTGTCAAATCATATTTTTATACGAATCATTTCACTAATAATGATATTTGTAATTTAATTTTATTTCATTCATTAGGAATGTTACAAATTTCAATTCAAATAAAATAAATTACCTATACATATATTTATTGTATAATATAGTTTATGATATGCCCAAGATGATATTATATTGCATATGTATGTTCTAGCCAATATTCACATGTTTAATCTTCAATGAACTATATACCATTGAGAATAAATACAATATGAAATGGTATGATACTTGATATATCACATTGTACATGTATGACCACATAACAATCTTATTTTAGAAAATGAACTATTTACCTTCTTTATGAGTATTACGAAGAAAATAGTGCTTAAAATTATAAGAACAATTATTGATATTGAAAATTCACTATTAACTCAAAATAAAGAACACAAAGTGTAGTTTAATAATATCTAATGTATCATTAATAAAACTAAATAATTACTTTGTTTCTCATATTATTGTTACATTCCTTTTAACATGTTATAATTTATTACATTTTCTTCACATTATGCTCAACTATTAGAGACCCTTTTAACATATTCCAATACTGTGGTTCAAAATTTATGTTTGATGAGTGAAATAAAAAATATGTTAATAAAAAACCCACATTTATATGTATTATTATATAAATATATATATATTCTACTATACATATATATGTATTCTAATATAAATAAGTATTATGTTATATATATATATCTATATTCATCAAGGTATTCTTATATATATGTATATATATTATGCATACATATATATGTATTGACTAATATCCATATATCTATATTCTTCGGTATATATGTATTCTTCTATATATATATATATATATATATCTGTGTGTGTATTGTGCTATGCATATATTTGTATTATTTTATAAGTACAAATATATGTATTTACTACTATATGCATATCTAAATATTTTATTACATATGTATTCTTATATATATATATATATGTATTATTCTATATATATATATTGCATTAAATTTTTTCTAATGCTTTCTAATTTAGGTCATTAAATCAAATATTTTTCAATATAAAAATTATACTTCATTGACCATATATCATCCATTACGTTATTTCATTTATATATTTTGGACATTCTATGGATGTTAGATTTCATAGATATTTCATGTATTACCATATATTTGTCTCGTAGTTCTAATTATTATGTGTACAAATTATGGATATTAATTTTCAATGGTATTGATTTTATCTATTCATAAATTTAACTCTAAATCATGTATTCATATATACCAATGGACAATATGAATTAATAAAAGGTTATTAGGCGCATGTATTTCCATTGTATGACTATTTCATATTTAATTTGATATATATTAACTAACAACACATCTTTAACTATGGGAGGTTTATTATTCAAAGAGTCCATTGATATGGTTGAAGTGTTACACTATAGTTTTATTTTAATTATAATAATTCTACTAATATTACGATTTTAAAAATATATTTATTCATGTTTCAATTAATATTTTGAATGTAAAAATTTATTTATAAGTATATTTTTTAATATTATACATTCACACACATATTGATCTTGAGGAAAAACCACTTTTAACCATAGAATGACTTATAGGTTACAAAAACCATATTTTATTTATATTTATGTGTTGATGGTTATAAATATTTTCTTATTGTGATTAGAATTCATCAATTACTAATTCATTGGATTTTTTCATTAATTAACACCAAAAATCATATTATTATTATATTCAAAATTAGAAGTCAATTATTGTTTTTTTTGATGTACCATTAAATAAAAATACATTTTAAATAAATAATAATTTTTATTCAATTTCTATATAGGATAATGATGAGTTCGTATTTCCTATAGAGTTAATCATTTTCATGTTGAAAAAGTTTCTGTTATCTATTAAGATAATAAATTAAAACATTCAGAACCATCAAAATTCTTGTTAATTAAATGCTTATAAATTTATTCTTCATGAATATAATGAAATTAAAATAAACAATTATCATAACACATTAATAAAAACTAGGAACTATAGTTTTTTATTTTTTTAATAAAATATTTTAAAGATAACAACTTACACATTAACATTTTTTGGTATAAAAAATGACTCAGAACATGAAAGTGTTGTATCTTCCTAGTGAAACATCATTGAAGTTGAATTTGAAAATTCAACAACGTATATTTCATCAATTCAAGTACAATTTAAAACCATTAATTGACTTATACTGTTATTAAAAAATATTAATTAATAAATATTAAATATAGTTTTTTTTTAAAATGCATATCGTATAGTATTACCAGTTCTATTGTTTAATTTAGTAACATGTGTAAAAGAATTCAAATTCAATTGAAGATGAGCAGTCAACCCATTTCAACCATGATGAAATTTCTATATAAAGAAACCTTGTAAATATTCATTATTCTTGAATAGTTGGTATTTTTGTGAGTTGACCAATAATATTTTTTGTAATATAGGTAGAATTATTATATGAAAATCATATAATCATCCATTTTTAAAAAATTTCATCATTAATTTAATGTAACCAAATTTAAATAACTCATCAAACAATTTTCAAACCCATTTTTTTAATAGAAATTAGTTTTTTCATTTTTTTTAGAGATGAAACTCTTATCAACTCTCGATAAAGGTAGAGTAACATACCTCAAACTATTTCTATAATGGTTGGACATTGCTTATAATTTTATCGATCTTTAATTAATTTTGGTAAACTTTTATTTGACAACAAATAATTCATTAGAATAAAAACATATATACTCTAAATTTATTTAACTTACATTATTTCTCGACAAAAAAAACTTTTTGAAGCAACTTCATTCTCTCACTTACACTTTTTATCTCTCACCTGTTAGATTTTTTTTCAATATTTAGGAAAAGATCACCCCAATTTGAATTAATGTACAATTTAAAAGTTACCCTTCTAGAAAAGCTATAAATACATGTAAAGTACAATTTGTTTGGATCCCATGTACATAATCCTCAGTATAATAATATCATTTCAAAGAACCATCCTTCAATATTAATTGTTCACATTAATAAAAGAAATATGCAACTATGAGTTATTCTATACTCTATATCAATAGTGTAAATTTCATCAAGAATATTAACTAAAAAAATCTATATGTTCTATGGGAAGATTATAAAATTTTTTTCCAATTTATATTTTATAAGTATTTTTAAACTTTTAAGAAATGTTTGTGACAAAAAAAATTAGTTACCTTTTTTTAATTTTTATGTTCCTCATTTATGATAATGTTTATTATTATTTTTTAAATTTTGGTTTGTAATTTATTTCTGCAGTAATATTTATTATTATATTTAAATATGATTTTATTTTTAAAAAAACATGTTTCATCATTTTGATTATGAATGATCACTAAAAAATGACATTGTTATGACTTCAGATTATGTGACCTCAAGTGAATTTTTTAATGAATGAAAACACTCTACCATGACAATCAAAAAAATGAAGGCCAAAAAAATGTCGTTCATTTTATTATACTCTAACAATTACCTATTTTGTCTGTTTCATTAATAATTTGTATAACCATTATATTAGATTTATTTAATTAATTTTAATTTTAATATAAATTGTCAGTTCTTTATGTAACTTTCTGTTTTCTGACCTTAATTATCAAAATATAAAACAAAATAATTGATGAATAGTCCCATGAATTTTCTATAAATAATACTATAATAATATATTATTAAATATATATATATATATATATATAATACAATATATTAACAGTTATTTTGCAGTATCCCCACATGGAAACTAATTTGTTATTGGATTCTAGATATTAAGGAATGTGAGGATGATAGAGCACACATACATGGGTGAGGGAGGTGAGACAGGGCTCTGGTGAGGTGGAAAACATAATTGGAGATGAAATTATAGGCCATACTATATATCACGAGTAGATATAGTGGTTTATGAGGCCATGGGAGCGGCTGAGAGGATTTAGAGTTGAGATCAAAGTTTGTGGGGTGGAGACCATGTGTAGAAATTGGAGGTGAAGAGGGTTGGTGAGTCGTTATGGTGGAAATCGTGTTTATAGATTAAATGTGATGAGGCTTTGGTGTATCTGGAGACTGTGAGTGGATTATTGAGTCAGTGAGGATCTAGAAAAGTTGGCGATGACCATGAGTAGAGATTATGGGCAGTAAAGATTGGAGGTGGTGGTTACTGTGAGTGGAGACTATTGATGGTTGTGTTGTCACTGTGAGTAAAGATCAAAGGTGGTGAGGGTCAAATATAATGAGTAGAGATCAAAAGGGGGTAGAGTGACGACCGTGAGGGTAGTTCAAATGATGATATATAGAATAGAGGGGTTATTGAGTTAAGAGGATGGGTTCGTAAAATAAATTTGAATAGAAAATTTCTAAATTAAAAATGTTTTAGGAAAGATTATTAAATTAAATTTATGATTTTCAATGTTTTGTAAAACTACAATTAATGACACCGTATTTACCAACATTTTTAAAAAACATTTATAGTAAAAATTCATGATTACTAAAAATCCAATAAATATCGATAAATTAAAAATAAATTATTGAATTTTCTAAATACACCGATAATTGAATTATTTTAAATTCTTATAAACATAGCTAATTATTGAATCCAAATTTATTGACACTTTTTAAAAACATTGTAAAATTCATTAATGATGTTTTAATATTTTTCTAATATAAAATACATAGATAAATTACATTTTTCTTGTAGTTTCCACTACATGAGAAATATTTGGACGAGTTCACACCCTAACATACATGAAACTTCAAACTATTTAAGCATGTTGACCATTTTTCATGTATTTTACTTATTCATTTGTTTATGGATCCTTCTCGTTGGATAGTTTAATGTAACATGTTATAGGAATTGAAACTAGATTAAATCAACTCCTTATACATCAATTAATGATTTTTCAGATGTAATCCGTTGGTGATAATACAGATATCCTAGTTTTACTATCATGTAGAATATTTATTCCCATGATATTATTTATTTCAACAAGTTATTTCAGCCCAATATTTCCTTAAAAGTCCTCTATCATCACTTAAATTGGCTTATCATATGGTCCCACAAACAAAATCTCATCACATATAAGTGTAAGATAATGAATTAATTTATTCTAAACTACTTACATAAACAATAATGATCAAATTTACGTCATGTAAAATATTTTTCCTATATAAAGAAATCAAAAATTTGATTCTAACACATTGGAACATTTTTCAAAACATAAATACCCCTTTTAAATCTTTACTCTAAACCCTAAATGAAAATTTCAAAAAACCAACTTAGTGCTTCATATAAACTTTTTCCTACAAATCCCTATAAATAAAATATATCTTTTAATCAATTTGTTCAATGTAATAATTTCAAGAAGAAACCATGAATAAAAAAGTTCAGATGGTAGAATGTTTAACTACTGTAGATAATATTTTGGAGAAGTTAACACCTTCCTTATGATAAAAACACTTCATAACTATTCCCGCCATATAACTCTACCTTTCATCAACATTTTCTTCGAACTAGAATAACTAATTTTTCTCAAGTTATTTTTCTCCATATGTTAATTATGTTATCTCCCAAGTGTTATTCACTCATAGTGTATCTGACTCCTAATGCATTTCTATCTCCCATTTTCTGGAACCTATAAGAGTATCTACTTCTTCCAAACTATATGTTTCTCTCATATCCATTAAAAATAATAAACTAATTTCATCTACATACCTATACACTGACTGTCTGACCCTTTAATGTACTTTAACACTAACATATTATTCAAATTCTTCCTAAACAAAAGAATGTAGTTCTTCATATTAAGGAAATCAATACTAAGATTCCCTAGTTCATGAACATTCTGGTATTCCTTTCACTAGATGAACTTATAAACTACTTACACCATTCTTTGAAATTTTATGAACATGTTATCTTCCAATAAACTTAAATACAACTAACTTTCCAAAATCTGCAAACTTTTAGAATAAACATTTAGATTAACTTGAAATGATAATTAATTGTTATTCTAAACCCCTATTCCATTAATGCTATGTTCATTCCACATGATCTTCTCGTAAAATAACACATTATGGATTCTAAAAAATAATCATATTTTCATCATCATAAATCCAAAACCAATAACATTATCTCTATAACCTATGAAAAATATTTCCTATGATTTTACATAAAGTTTCATTATTTTAATAACATCAAAAAGAATTTGAATCAAAATTCAAATGACTCTAATATAAGAGACTTTTTATACTTTTACTAACCATATTTCTTTAAGTAACCATTTTATAACAGAGTTTCTATAGGATTATATTGATTAAGTATGATTTTTAACAAATATTTTTATACAATAAACATTAAAGTAATTAAAAAATATAACAATATACTTCGTATTCTCCCCGCAATTGTATGATTCATTATCTCAACTACACTATTTTGTTCTAGTGTTATTGGTAATATATTTTCATACTAGATCACTCTGTTCAAATAGTAATTACAAAAACTCTTTGTAGTAAACCCACCACCATTTACTAGCATTATAAATTCTTGTTTTCTTCTAGTTTAACTTTCAACCATAGAAATACATTGAACAAATATTCCAAACACTTCACTTTATTTTTTTCAGAAATTATACCCATAATTTTCTTGTGGAATCATCAATAAAGGTAACAAAGTAAACTTCAATTCCATGAGAGATAACTGAGGTATGTCCGTATACATATTTATGATCTAACAATAGAATCCAAAATTATACTCTTTTTTTAAATACATAATGACACCTTATACTACTTCCTATGTATAAATATCTCACATCTTTTAATGTTTGAATTAAAAAACCTTAGTATAACCTTTTTCACTAGAATATTCAAAGATATTTGACCTATATACCTAAAACTGATGATACCAAATTCATAAATATGTTTATGATAATGGTAAAACATGCATATATCTAACTAACATTCTATTTATATAACATTACCCAGCTTTTACTCCTCTATATATGATAACATATCCTTGAGTAATCCTCTATAATCCTTAAATATACCATTTTCTAAAACCTAATTTATCGAACTATAGAATTTAAATCAGGTATTTCTAGAGACCTAAAACACACCACACTTCTGTCAGTATAAAAAAATACCATTCTTTAAATAAAAATTCATCTTTTCATTTCCCAAATGTCATGATATTGATCATTAGAAAGATTCACTCTACAAAATTTATGAATACATAATTCACATCCATAAATTTTCTTTTGTGTAATGTAATAAGATCCTGAATCTATAATCCAATATTCCAATTGAATATAAAAACCTGAAAGAATATATATAATACTATCAAATACTAATCCAATTTCTCCAAACATATTCCTTCTCAAGGTTGACTTACTATAATTAAAATCAGTCTTTTGTGATATTTCTTGAGGAAATTACAAAACAATAATCCTAGATAAATATGATTTCATTCTTCCACTCTCCCATGATTTTCTATTTGATTTCATATAATTCTTATAATGAGATGGGTCCCCCTTCCTTTTATATTTAATATATAACTAGAAGAAGATAAAATTTCTCTTATCCAGAACTATTCATTGAGAATCAATTTTCAATCATTAGTGACCACCAAGTCATTGTTTTTTATTGAAATATTCATATATATCACCATGTAATCCCAGTATTTTGGCAAGGGTGATAACAATAAGACCACCCAAACATCAAATACGAATGTATCCTTCAATGATTCCCATCTGCTTCAAATTATGTTGAAATAATTCAATAGATCTGAGGAAGATCTTCCTTTTGACAACATCTTACTAAATATCATCCACATCAAGAATACTTTATTCAATGATATAGGTTTCTAATAAACATATAAAATGGATATTATAAAATTTCATAAGGTTTTTGTATTATTAGTTTTCAAAGACACATTGTAGACTAAATACATTCATATCACACTAAGTGCCCTCCGATAAAACATTTCCCATTTATCTATATTCATTTATTACAATTTGACACCATTCATTAGAATCCATAGTTCATTATAAATAAAATATTATTCCATATACATGTCATATAAATTTAAATCAATAACATTGAATATATAAATCTAGATATTTTAATATTTCTATGCCATCCTAAAAAATGACTCCCTCTAAAATGAGAAAAATGTTTGAGAAAGATAATGTTACATTAAATAGACATAAAACTATTGAAACAATAAGAATATAATAATAACTTTAATTCCACTTTTTTAGAATTACCCAACACTATATTTTTAATCCACTAGTAGTAGTCAATTCAAAATTAAAATGGTGGAAACCGAATCTAGAAGGAACTCTTTAAACTATAGTGTTCTAGAACTGGGAAACAAATAATCTACCAAAATCATTGCACTGAGTTGAAATATCTTTATCCATGTTCACTAAAATATATATAAATCATTTATTTAAATAAATTAAAATTATTAAGAAAAAACTTTGGTTTTACATTTTTCGATTTGAAAGTATGATATCCATAGGAGAAAAAATTTAGTATTCTATTTATCTAGTATAAACTCGTTACAAATTTTTAATAATGATCAAGGATCATTACTATAACAAGTTATCCCATTATATTTTTACAAAGGTGGGCACACCCTCCTACATATAGAGAGCACCAATTATTCATTAGGTTTCACTAATCTTTGAGAAATGTGGGATTTAATTTTATTCACTATTTCTAATTTTGATATCATATAAAAATACTCATTATGATTTATATCTCAGTAAACTGGAAAACACCCAATAGAAAACAATACAATTACCAACTTTTGGAAGCCTCATCCAAAAATCCAAAATAAGACCAACATCCACTAATAACATTAAAAGAACCACCATTAAAACATTTCTTCAGGAATCATTGTTCTCTAAATGCTGATGAAAATATCACCATTACCAATACTTTGATTTACTGAAGATATTATCAAAAAAAATCCTTCTAGTTGCATGAATCTGATCATCTAAAATAGGATTTAAACATTACCAACATAACCATGGGTTGAAAAGAGAGTTTTTGAAATTAATTTTATTCGTTTTATGATATTCTCTTTTTTTTACCCATTGATTGGTTTTGGATATGATTTTCTTATTCAGGAAACATGACAAGGTGTGGTTCATATTTTAAGTAATTTAATATATTACTCAAAGAAATGTCTTGAGTAATGTTTGAGTGTTTTTATTTATGGGTAATATTTATTTCATTTTGTTTGATTTTCCTAAACTCTGAATTGAGTAGTAGCAATTTTTTTATACTCTCATCTGTGTAGTATTGTGTCCTATAATTATCCAAGATGGTGGATTACTAGTTTATTTAAATAGGAACCATATATAATGAGGTAATTATGAAACACTAGTTATCTTGGTTAGATATTTATATTGGGTAGGACTTATATTCTTCTAATTTTATCTTCTTGTAATTTTTTGTGTAATTCCTACTTTCTATAATGATTATTTCCGAGATTTGTTCTTTCTTTTAGTGAGTTATTTTTTCCCCTTTATAGGTTGTAGTTCTACTAGTATATTCATCTCTCATCATTTTTCTATTCCTTTTAATATTGATTTAAAAAATTTACCTAAATGGTGACATATATTCTTGAGTTTTTTTCTTAATGGGTTCAACATGGGGAGGCATGTGGTATAAAAATTGATAAAACAATAGTATGGTTTAATTTATATTAGAAATATAATCCCACCTGGTTGAGATCCACTAGAATTATTACCATGATATTGTTCTCTACATGTATGTACATGTGTCATATTTGATACAGTTTTTTGACTTGAGGTTAGAACCATGTTGTTTTGTGTTTAAGAATTTTTTTTATTACTATGGTTCTTAGATATTTGCGATTTTGTGGTCCCTTTTGTTTATTTGATGAATCATAGTGGTCTCAATGATTCTATATTTAAATAGGAGGTTATTTTTCCATTTCACTATTTTAGGTGAATTGTAAATGGTGGGATACCTATATTGGGTCTCCATATCACTATATATTATTGTTTAATTATTGTGGTTAAGATCACATTTGATTTTGCTTGATTTTGGTTGAGTATTTAAATTTATATTTTCAGAATGATTTTGTTTAATATTCTATTCATTTTAGGGTATTCCAGATTACTTCTTCAACCCCTCCAAAAACATTCATTTGTGGTGTCTAGATTTCCAGGTTTTTCCACCTTTTATTTTACAATGGACTTTTGGGGGGATGAAAGTGGAATAGTGTGGAGAACTATGACAAAAAATTGTCTCTATTACTTTAAATCTATATACCTACTAAAGTAAGGTTTTTTACCACTACATGTCAACCTACCAATCTTCCACGACTCCACCCATCCAAAATCCCTCCCATTTCCCTTCCTCCAACCGAGACCTCATTCGCTTCCCTCACTCCCCGCCAACCCCCCCCCGTGTGCTCTACCCTCTACCCCCGAATTCTATTCTCTCCACAACTAGGGTTTCTCCCACATTCCCCTACCTTCTTCCCTCTGATTCCCACAAGCTTCTGGCGATACCTCTCCCATTAGCTCCCACATACCTGACGATCTCCCCACACCCCGCTCGCGTTTCCATTCGTCGTTGTCTACTTCGCTTGAATCCTCTCCGCCTACTCCGCCTGATCCACCACCAGCTCCTCCACCTCGCGCTACATCAGGCTTTCACCACATCACCTCGTGCTCCCATGTTTTACTATGAAGGATTAAATCGACGGAGACTAGTCTTCCCGCCCGGACGATGTGCCCTCTTCCAATCGGATTTTTTGTTTCAAGGTTGCGGCCTGCTTCGACAAATAACTTTGACACACTACCTCATTTCTACCGCACCTTTCACGACGCCATTCAGTGACTGGTGCACTGTGTACTCTTATGTACATATCACGGATTCAACCTAACGGCTGGCTTCGATGAAGGACAACGAAACAAAACTCAGCCTCTTCGCTACGCCTTCCGTATTGCTTCATCCAGGTATAGATTTTCTATATGCGAGCTCCTGTCATTGAATAGATGTTCAGATTCCTCCATTCTACAATACGATGTCCAAATGAAATCTTCCAGTAGTTATTTTCACGTGTATGTTGTCTCATTTCTCACATCAGTCTGCAAATTCAACCCATGTATGGGTACCTTTTGCTACATTCCATTATATTCAGATTGGATATTTGCTTGTATATTTTCAGTCTAATTTATAACTGTTACTTTGATGGTGCTATGATTGTGGTTCATTGCAATAACATGACAGTGCTTTGTGAGGTTTATAGAATATTTACTCCCATTCTTGCTTCCGTCTTCACTGTATAAATATTCCTTGATAACCATCTGAGGTATTCATTGTAACTGTTTTGGAAATTTGTGTCTTTGGTTCATTATTTTTAATGTAATTAACTTTCCACTTCTTTTTAAGGGTACCTTTTATTGGATAATTTGACATTCAATTTGTAGATTTGATTTTCTATTTTTTGTGCAATCTTTATATGGTTCTTTGATGTTGGTATAAGTGCGGTTCATTGCAATCAATGTACAGTTGTTATTCAGTTTTATATAATATTTAGTTGCAATTCCATCTGACTTCACTACATATATATTTGTCAATATACATTGTAGGTATTCATTCAAACAGATTTGCAGATGTGTTCTCATATAGCATTGTTTTTAATTGAATATTCTATTTTCAAATGATTCATTTCTGTATATTATATACATTCGTTAATGTAGGTATAAGTGTCGTTTAGTAAAATTACAGGACAATTCATATCAATGGGTACCTCATACTACATTATGTGACATTCAATAATGAGATTTCATTGTATTTTTTTGTGTGTAATGTATATATGTTTCTTTGATGTTGGTATAACTATGGTCCATTGCAATCATAGTACAATGCTTATTCAGGTTTAGAGATTACTTAGTTGCAATTATATCCATCTTCACTGCATAAATTTTCCTCAATATCCATCCAAGTTATTCATTCAAACCGTTTTGAAGATCTGTTCCTATACTGCATTCTATTTATTTGAATATGCTTCTTTTTGAATATGTTATTTTCAAATGTTTCATTTCTGGGAAATCCATGTTTTCATGCTGCATAATTTTCATTATACTAGACGTCGCTCAAGCTGGAGGAGGAGAATGCTTCACATTTTTTATTACTCTATAGGTTTTTGATGCTGACTGTTTATGCTGGAAGTGTTGAATGTTTTCATGTAGAATGATGATCTTGAGCGTTTTGATGTATTTGATGATATCATGTTGCTAGAATGATAATAATTTTATTTAAAGGGACATGTTTTGATATGTTTACATGAGTTGTATGAACCTTGAGCTCTTTGTATGCACATTCTACTGTCTATTTGAAGCTCTTTTTTCCCAGAAGTTGCATCGTGGGTTGAACCACTGTATAATAAGTGGTGATAAGGGTCTACAATTTATTTATGAAATTAATATTTCTTATGTTACTACTGCTTTTATCATCCTGTTGTTTGAAAAGGTGGGGGTGTTTGGTAAAGGGGTAGGATGTGCATATACACATTGTGCATTATTCCTGTATCTGATGCAAATTTTTATGTGATCTTCCAATGTTCCTGGGCTGTCTATAGGTAAATTTTTTTTATGATATTCTTTTATTTCTACCATATAATGTTTAATATCAATACATTTTTTGATGGTACAGGAGTTGCAGATATGATATTGATATTGGGAATATGGAGGGGGGTTGTCACATCCATGCATGTGGGTATATCTGTTTATGCTGAAGTAGAATTAGTAGCAGGTATTCTTACTGCCTCTATAATTTTTAATATTTAAACGATTTTTTTCATTTTCTGAATATACTTTCCAATTAACATATTCAATGATAAATAGAACATGCTAAACATGTTTGGGAAGCCCGGTTTTTCCATTTTTAAACAGTTTCATGAAATTTTATTTCATTATAAATTGATAACTATACAGGTTTTTCTTTAACCATTTTGTAGATTTGAAAGGTGTTCACTAATTAATGTTGTGTGTTTTCCCCATTCTTGAAATTTCATTGAAGAGAAGTCCTATTTTTTACAAATGGATCATTTCAATATATATATTTCAGTATTTTTGTTTGACATGCCATCATAAAAGGTATTCATAGACTAAATTGTTTCCAAACTACTGGCCTTACAAGTTACTTTATCAGACTGACTTTTTTCACTTACAACATCTTTCTTCAAATCAGGGGCATGATAGAAGAAGATATCCTTGCTTAGCATGACCCCTCTCTATCCCATAATTCCATGTCTATATTTATTTAGATTCCATATTACAAAAACATGTTGTAATATTAACTCTTGACTGAATATGTGTCTATTTATTGATGTCCATAGTATTGAATATGTGTCTCTTTATGGGTTCTTGAGTACCATAGAATATGCATCCAATTTGAAGTGTTCAAATAATGCTTTCAGGAAGTGGAAGAAAACTTATCAATGTGAATAATTCACTTCTCTAACATTCCTACATCCTCCTATATCGAGCAAGGTATGTGACACGTCCTTTATACTGTCTAATATGTTAATATCTCAGCTTTTATTTTCATGGATCGAAATTTATTTTCTTTCACATAACAGGGAATCAATGAATGTTTTCAAAAAAACAAGGATTTTCATGCTAAATGTTACAACTATTCTGATATGGATTGTATGGAGCGATTAAGAGGAAACTAAAGAGGTCACAATATCAACATTCAATTCTTGTATTCCTTAGCAGCTACACAAAGGATGAAGATCAGCCAAATTAATGCATTTACTGATTAGTTGCAGATTGATATAATATATATCCTCCACTTTCTGAAAAATTTCTCCATACATCTGCAGATTTACTGACTTCTTTGAAGACACTCGAGTAACATTGTATAAAAATTTCTATTTATATTAGAAAACAAAATACACAAAATACTAAATTTTTCGTCAGTATTGAACATAGAGATCAAATCAGTGTATCTTCCCAAGTAAGTAGTGGCATCAAATATATCTAGGTACAATTTCTTTGGTATTCTTTAATTTGTTTTATTAACAATTGAAATTGTTATTATGGTTATGTTAATTTTAACAATTCATGATAGAAGCATCAAAATAATAGGTTTTCTGCAGGGACTTCAAACATTAGCACACGATTTGATACTCCAACCTTGAATATGTCCACTACTCAGGTATTCAATAGTTATCTTTAATGACTAATTTAATTTCATTAACATAAATATGATTGCATTAATTCTATGTAGAAAGTTTTTTCTAAGTCTTTCAAAAAAACTGTTCTTTCTATCTTGTAATTGCCTACATTAGAAGTAGTGTGTACATTTAAATATTAGAATTGTCATAAATATTTCAATTGCTACTATCAATTTTATCATGACAGTGAAGCACAAATATGGCACTAACACCTTATCTGGTAACCAATTTTGTCAAACCATTTTATCATGTAATCTTTACATTTTTAGTATTTGTGATATCTGCTTAAGAACCTACAATTCTTAAATTTGATGAAAAACATGTTTTTAATGTAATATTCTGATTAGTGTGATTTATACTATCTATAATCTGTATATTTTTTTGACAAACATGTTTAACATTACTATCATCTAAAAATTGTTAACATTTCTGCTGATTACTGTGTTTTTTGACATACATGTTTAACATTCTCGATTATGTATGTAATTTGATCAGATTAAAAATCAATTACCAATGGAGTTCTGCTATCTGAAATCTATATATTTTATTGACAAACACATTTAAGCTTTCTGCAATCCATAAGCTGTACATTGTTAACATTTTTATCATTTTCTGACAAACATGATTATCATTTTCACACAAAATATGAATTTTTTTTACAAACATTCTTAACATGTTTGTCATGAAATCTACTGATTATTGTGATTTTTTACAGTCATGTGTATCATGTAATCTGTACATATTTTGAACTGGTTTTCTCTCATAGTTTATTGAAGACTTCAGTTCATAAAAATCCATATAATGTTTAAATCTGTATTTTCCAGTTGGCTGAACATATATTTGCAATAATTTGAACAAAAAATTATGACATAACCTTAACTATTTATGTTTGGTTGTAAGGTGTTCTCTAGCCAGGTGGAATCGATTCTATTTGAACATGTTGAGGGGGTCCTGTTTTGTAACCTTTTATGCTTTTATGTGTCAAGATCATGCATGTAAATTTAGTACGTGTTTTTAAACTCTATTCAGATTTATCTCATGAACAATCCTTTAGGTAATTTTAAAAATTTTCTTTACTAATTTGATCTAATATTCAATTTATTTTAATTAAATTTCATTAAATGCATATAGTCAATCAGGTTGTCTTATTCCTTGATTTTTTACCCTTTTGATGTTTATTTACTATGTATCTCTGTGTCTATGGAAATGTTTTCAGTTCAGTACTAAATATAGATTTTAATGTGTTTGGTGTCATGATTGAATTAGTATTTTAATTTTAACAAACGCAAATATCGTTCAACATGTTATCATTTTGTGTTTTTTCTCATCTAGTGATCGGACCTTTCAACTTTCGTTGAATCAATATATGATGATGCATACAAGGGAGGGACAAGATCAGATACAGCTCGATATAGTTTCAGGTAGGATATGTGTATTCTATCTTTTCTCACTTATACTTATCAATATAGATTTGATACTTCCATTTCTTATTGTATAATTCAATTGGGACTTAGAGGTACACGTAGATCCCCTAGATTATCTTTAACTACTAGATACTCATATTGGGGGTGATCATCTTCTCACAAGCATTATCTTACAGTGTGATTTTGCTATAGGTAATTAGAGGTCCTATATGTGTTCAACCAGCAATAATGCGTTCCTGCCTCATTGCATGCAGGGATCTTGAAATTTTGAAGCATGCAATTTCAACCGCTCTAGTAGTAAGAGCTGCTTCCATTTAGTACACATTTCATTCATGTATAGTTGTAATCATCCAAATTAAATTTTCCATCAAATTTCATTGATGATGAGATAAATCTATTACTAATTGATGAATTTGATAATAATATTTCTCCTCAACCCATCTTTAACACAGGTCTGAATACACCCAATATAGGGTTGATGCGATGACAAATAAAATGAAGATCCCCTTATTTGGCTGGATTTCATGCACTTTGCATTCTACTTTATTAAACATGATGTAAATTTTTAACAAAATTTATTTGGTTCGTATATTTTAAAAATCACTACAAATAATCTGTTACATATTGTGTAAAATAATTTGTAACTTTGTAACACTTTATAGTTCAATTTTTGAAAATATTTCTTGAGAATTGAGTTCTTCATGTTGGCCCACAGATGCACTCTATACATAGATGTTTGATGGAAACCTTTGGAGGGATATTCATCAAAAATAAGAATGCAGAATTCTGTAGAGGTTAAGTACACTTAAAGGTATACAGATTGGTTCTTTATTTAATATACATCATGTTTTTGTGTTTGATGCACGGTGTTCTTGGGATTTTTGGATTCAAATGGTTTCCTTGATAAATGAGCATCTTTTGATCATTTCAACCCCCTTTATACTTATGTTGGCATTTTTCCTGCATATGTGTCGCCTTCCAGTGCAACCACAACTCCCACAACATTTAATTATCGCTTCAAACCCTAAAAAAACTCGCTGTATCCCACACCAAATCAGGATTTTCCTCAAGAATTCTAGGTTCTTGCTCTCCTCCCTGATAAATTTCACCAGTGAATAGTGATTTTTTATTGAGAAGTGGGTATTTTATTAGAGCATTACATTAGATTACTGTGCAAATTCACGGGTGAGTACTAGAGGGATTTTACTAAGATCGTCCTCCCAAATCTATGGTCAGCACTGCTTGTCAACACTCTACAATCTAGGCATATGTAAGCTACTCTGTTCGGTCTTCTTCTTATTATGTATATCTTATTTCAAAGTATCTTTTGTCACCTATATTTTCTATTTAAGTCTTTGACAACACCATAAACCCATCGTCCATGATATGGGTTCCACTATAGAAACTACTCACTAAACTACTGGAGTGATTTTACTAACATGGTTGTATCATGATACTATCTCTCCCAAGAACATAGAAGACTTCTTGATAAGGCTAATGTAATCTTCAAAAACTGTCAGTCTCAATATGGTAGGAGAAGTGTTTGAATTTTATATTTCATATGCATAACTATTTCCATATTGCTTATGCAAGTGTTTCTAGATTGATTATTATCACCATAGTAGGTTGATGTGGATAGATTACTATTCGGAATTGGTATGTTCTGAATGAATCCCTATAGGATATAGGTTTTGAATAATTAATATGTCCAATGAATTATTCATTAGTATGTAATCTTATTTTTAAACATCAATCTATCATCAGGTAAAAATGATGGATGAATGTGTAGGTGCTCAACTCCTAGCTTATTACCTCTTATTTGACCACTACAAATCCTAATAACTAAAGATCCAAGTATGACAGCAGCTTTATTCTCTTGAATTATTTTCATATTGTTCATCAATCATTTAATATAAAAATGTGAGTTGGTACCTTTACTTATAATAAATCTGATTTTTTTTAGAGCAGTGTAACATATTTTACATGTATATTATTTCAGTACTAGATCTTTTTTTAGAGCAGTGGATCAATGAAACAATTTGAGTTGACATGCGTTTTTTTGGGTAGTGGATCATGTGATTTTTTTGAGTAGTAGATCGTTTGTTTTTTATTAATAGATCATATTTTAGAGTATCACATCATGTATTTTAGAGCAGTGTATATTTTTATTAGTTCAAATTAATATGACATGAATTTTTTTTGGATTAGTGGATAATTTTATTCTATTTTCTTTCATTTAGTAGTTTCTTTTGGAGCAGAAGATCATGTTTCAGGATATTTTTTACTTCTACCAATCAGATTTACTATATCTTTATA
The DNA here is from genome assembly GCA_963277665.1 of Viscum album. Taxonomy (NCBI): domain Eukaryota; kingdom Viridiplantae; phylum Streptophyta; class Magnoliopsida; order Santalales; family Viscaceae; genus Viscum; species Viscum album. The sequence goes on along the minus strand of OY728133.1, from coordinate 1,898,711,681 downwards.
CTTAATGATTTCTACTATAATGATGATGTACCCTTCTTTTTGAGCAGTGGGTTTTCATTGCTGCTGTTTTTTTGATGTCTTTTTCTACATTGTTTTTGTTTGACAGGTGCACATGTGCAGTAGATTTCAGCTGGAGAAGATGATTGGGGCTGTTTTCTGAGTCCATCGCACTACTTGAGGGGTCTACCTTACTGAAAAGGAATTGCAGGTCCATGATGGAAGAGCTGTGTAGGGGGGAGGGGAGGGGAAGAACTATGCAGGGGGAGGGGGCTGGTGGGGGAAGGGGATGGGCAATGGGGAGGAGGAGGTGGGAGGGGGAGGTGCTTGGTAGGGGGGAGAGGGGAAGAGTTGGGAAGGGGGGAAGAGAAGATCTGGGGAAGGGGGGAGGTTTAGGGGAGTGGGAGGTGCTGGGAAAGGGTGGGAGGAGGGGCTGGGTAGGGAAGGGGAGGGGCTTGGTAGGGGGAGGGGAGAGGAGGGTCTCGGTAGGGGGAGGGGAGGGGCTGGGCAGGGGGTGGGTTGGGGGGAGAGGGGAGGGCCTGTGCAACTGGGAGGGGCTGGACAGGGGGTGGAGGGGGATGGCGGAGGGGAGGTGGAGGGGCAGGCCAGTGGGGAGGGGGGCTAGGTAGGGGAGAGGTGACAGCCTGAGCAGCAGGGAGGGGCTAGGCAGTGGACAGATATTTGAGTACTCCCATGCTTTTTCACGGGTGGAGTTAAAGTATGTCTCTACTTAAACTAATTATCCATATTGTTATTATTAATGTTTTATTCGAAACATTATATCAGTTTTTCTAATTTATCATGTTTGTTTCATAAAAAAGTGTACCCAATTTGTATTTTTTATTATTTCTTTCATTTATTACAGATTTTCCATTTTCTGATTATTAATTGCTTTCGTTGAATTTTTTTAAAGTTGTTTTCATAGATGATTATTGTAAACATAGCCATTTGATTATGACATGTTTTTTTCACTTCACCAGATTAACCAATTATTTTATCATAGTAATATGTGTCATTTACTCATATTCATGTTCAATTACATATTACAAGGATCAATATAACTTTCTATAAACATGACAAATTGCTGCTACTCTGCATCAATGTAACATGGTAGTACTGGGATGATGTTGACTTCACATTCTATTCGTGTTAATGTTTTCAAACATGTATTTGCTACTAAAATTGTATTTATGTTCTCTTATCATGGTTGAATAACATTCAATAGTTCGATTTCCAAGGTGACATAAAACTGAATAACATTCAATAGTTCAATTTCCAAGGTGACATAAAACTGACAACTTATGTCTCTTTACTGACAATGAACCATGCTATTATTTCCAATTTCAAGTTATGTTATCATGTTTCTGTTTTAATGTTTATCTACTTCAACTATCTATAAGTTATATGTTCATACTTTGTTTTTATGAATAGATTCTTAATTTCAGCATATTAATTATTAATTTTCGTTGATCACTTCTCATATATATTTTAGATGATTCTAGGATAGATATAATTGATCAATATAATCTATAATTTCCACCATCATAAGTTCAAAATACACCAAAGGCTCATAAATATTCATGGAGAAGAACTCATGAGTTATTAATATCATTTATTTATTCTACTGTGTAGATTTGTTTTCATGGATGATACCATGATTCCAGTACCAACTAATAATCTTATAATTGGAATATTGTGGTATTCTTCTATACATAACAACATATATATATATATATATATATATATATATATATATATATATATTACTAATGTTAAAATATCCTATGAAATTAAATCAAGGGAGTGTGATAATATTATATATCATAAAGTGAAATTTATTTATGATGATTAGGTTAAAAAGATGAACTCTCAATTATATTAACTTTTAAAGACACCACATGTTCCCTACTAATCCTCATCCCAACATCTTCACAAGCCTATCCAATCCAGTAAAAATTTAGATACCTTAAAACTATGTAGGTTTTGTTCCATCATTTATCGCAATCTCAACTCTTGCCTCCACCTCCACCGTCACCTCCACCTTCAGTTTCATCCATGTCTCTTATCTCTACCTCTTCCATTCCATAATGTTTTATCTCCATCACAATTAGTCTTTACTTCATTTACTTCAATCACGGGTAATCTAATAACTTCATTATCATCGTTTTATTCTAATCATTATATGAAATACAATGACAGAGCAATTTATTTTAATGATACAAAACCAAATGATTTGAATGAAAATTGAATAGTCCCGTGCATTTGCACGGGCATAGTACTAGTTTTATATTATTTTAGGGTAATTTTAATTTTAGAGAATTTTTTTTTTAAATATTATAAATTTTTTTAATTTTATTATGTTGTACCATTGAATTGAAAATTATATAGAAAAACATATAGAATTCATTAAATAGATTATTTTTAGTTTATTTTTTAAGATTACGATTACAATATATTTATAAAAATATATTTCGGTATAATACATTTGAATTGTAGTAGAAATAATGTGAGTCTTTTTTGATTGGTGTATTGGTTCTCCACCAGTACACAGTTAGGGGAAACCATGAAAGTGACTATGTGATAATGTTGTAGTTTTTAATAGTGTGGTTTTCCAGGGTTGCTGTATTGTTTGGTCATCCATTTGACCATACCATCTAGGTATTTTTTTCGGTCCAATCAATATGTTTCGAACATAGTTAACCAAACCATGTGGAATAACCATGCTAGATAATCAATTGAATTAATCCTTTAATTTCCACTTATTACCTAGATCAATTTTAATGTTTTTAACCATACCTCTCCCCCTATATCATTTAGAAGAAGGATGTGAATGACGATTGATATATTCTACCCACATTATATTTAATTACAATCCTTTTATCCTTTTTTCTTGAAATTATGTTTTATGGTAATCACCATGTTTCATATTCTTTTATCTTCCTCACTTTTCCCATTGCTCCCTCCATACAATATTCATTTTTTGAAAAACTTTAAATAATATAATTATTTTATTAGGGTTTAGTATAGGTAAAATTATGGGGTATTGGGTTTCATAGGAAGGTGTAGGATGCATTATTTCATGGTTGGGTGGGCTTCATCGAAGGTGACATGTTGTCATGTGTTTTTGACATAGATACAATAGGTGTTTTATGTCATTCTTCTATATTAAATGCCAATATATTCTTGGATATTTAAAATTACATTGTCTACATGTTATATTTATAAGGGTTTACCATGAGTGTACTGAAAATGGATTTCAATAGTTTCTTATACATGGCATGGATCGCTCTTATGTAGACTGTTTAAAAAATTCCCATGTAGATCATTCAAAGGATCATAAAAATTGAAATGATTGTGTTTGACACCAATTATTTATGAAAGGGTATGTTTTTTAATTATTTTTTAAAAAATGGGGAAATTTTACCTCCATCAAACTATTTTGAGGAAATTGTGTCTTTACGGTGTTTAAAAATGTTTTTAAAAGAGATGTTTAGTGTTCAAAGGCGATGATTCTTATAAAAAAGGGTTTTTATCCCAATTTAAGTTCCATCAATAACATTTGGTATTTATATATATTTCATTATGATTTACCTTATTTTAAAGGAAATCATTTTTTCCAAATTATTTTAAATGAGTGTTTCTATGGAATGGTTTTAAATGTTAGAAAAGTAACATGGAATCTCAAGTGTGTCTTCAATGGAATGTTAGGAACATTGTTAAATGATTTGATTTCAATTTTTGGTTACCCTCATTATTGAAACGATTTTTATATATTATTTTTGTTATAGACAATGTCCTCATGAGTGACTCTTATTATTAATGTTTATATAAGGATTTAAAAGGGGATGATTCTTGTGAGGATGTTGGATGTGAGATGTGGTTTCTTTCTTTTTGTTCTAGATGTTGATTTATGTGATGAGACCATGATTTATATGTTTTTCACACCTCATATTTTTTATATCATGGAATACCTAGGAAACTATGTATAATTATATATGATTTGTACTCTATCTTAATGTGTATAAGTTAAATAGTTCCCAAGGATAGATACTCCCTCTTTGGGTTTCATTTGGTAGTTGGTGGACCGAAAGAGGTCCTAAGAGGGATGTTTCGTTCTCACATAGGGGAACCCTAGAGAGAGTTATGTAATGAAATATTTCCAGTATCATTTATTTTAGAGCCTATTAATTTTCCAATAATACTAAAACTGATTTGAGTATGATTTAGTGGTTCTTTATACCTAGACTTTATTTCATTATCTAGGATTTCTATTTGGGTATACGACACCATAGATTAGTTTTTGTTTGTACTATTTTTAATCCATTAAAATAATGATGTATGAGGAGTTTAAGGATTTTAATTGTTTATGGATTGAATTCATATTAAAATTTATTTATAAGTGGATGGGGAAGTTTAGTTTTTTTTTCAAGTGAGTTTTTTTCTTCAAAAATGTATTTGAGATGTTTTTTGGGGAAATAGTGTGAAATCATTATTTTTAAAAAATACATTTTTTATCTTTTCAATATTTTGAAATAAATCATAAAGGAATATTTTTTTATTTATTTGGTTTAAAATAATGGTTTTTGGTAGGATAATCCTTTTTTTCATAAAATACTTTAGCTTAGTTTTAGAATGAAATATGTAAAGCATCATACTTATTTTATTGTAGTTGGGGTTTGGATTAGTGGTAAGAACCCTATAATCCAACATGAAAAATGGTGGTTCAGAACCCATTAGGTACATGTATAGTAGCTGTAGAGTAGCATACTGTAGCAGTGGAAAAACTATAGTGGTAGCAGGTCACTATAACGGCAGCAGAGCACTACAGCGGTGGCAGTACTATGTGGTACAACAACAGGTGGGTATTATAGCTGTACTATTCATAGAATGGGCCTTGGGACAAAAAATTTGGCCTACGGGCCATGTAATGGGCTAAATGCCCACTAGACCTTCAAGATAAGTAATGGTTGTCCCTCTACCTAGTTAAAGTGGTCTTTGCTTTGATTTAATAATAAATGAGGCTTCAGACACAACCATTACAAAAATAATACTTGTTTTAATATTTCTTTGGTCATATTAAAATCCAATTATTATAAATTATGTTAAAATTACCATTAATGGAATGATATTTAGAATAGATTTTATTGAACCATCAAAAAAATCATGATGGATATGTTTGGCTCATACCCCATGTATACACATGTGTGTTTGTGTACAAATCCCATTTTTCTTCTCTCAACTTCATGATATTTGATCCCACTTTTTGTTTTATCATTGGTTATATGTTTGTAAATGTATGGGAATATTGATATACCATGGGTTACATAGTGGTTTTATTTTAATTGTTAGGGTTTCCTCAAATTATGGGGTGTTGTATCAACCAGTTTATCCTGATTTAATTTATATTGTGTTCTTAATGGGACTAATTTTGATGTATTTTATTTGGTGATCTAGTTTAATTATTTAGATTCATATTTATTTCATTATGTTCTTTATGGATTTTTTAATTATAACTAATTATTGTATATGCATGGATTTATACTATCTTGATAGGTTATGTCATATTCTCGATTGTTTCTACTAATTTTTCAGTTGGTTATATGAGGGTGTAATAGTTATATAGTGTATATCATTTTTACCCCAACACCAATTGAATGATCATAGGGATTGGAAATACGGTTTGGGCCATATATTCATCATTGATGGGTACCTGTTTTTGGTTTCCCTCTCAGGTTCATTACACCATGATAAATCAACTAAATATTTATCACACATATGAAGATCCTAAGGAAAATAATCACACAAAATCACTCTCACCTATGTTGAGAAAGATTCAAATTTTATGGATTATAACCGTAAAATATCACAAAAAATTCGCATATTTCATTTACATACTAGTAGAATAACCAAAAAACATAAAAAAAACATATCAAAGACGCATTTAAATCAATATATTTCAATATATTTATATATATATATATTACTTCAACACCTATATATATTCACACTAGAAAGTTTACATGGGGATTTATAGTAGATTCAGTGCTACCACCTATTACACATAATTGTGAAATGATCCCTGAGATTTTTGATAATTAACAACAACCCTAGTATATGGAGTGATATATTCATTCATGTCATGAGTCCTACACGAGGTTATGGGGTATATATGATGATATTATTAAACCATGTTTGATGACCGCACTTTCCTGAGGCCTTTTCTAGATGGGTGAGAGACCCAGTAACAATACATGTAGGTGGAACCCTATAGAGTAAAATATCATGGAAATACTTCGATTAGTTGTATTAAACTCTTTACAAACTTGGTTTCAGGGCCTGGGGGAATCTTTGGATCCCTCATGTAACACTTTGTGGGAGTTTATTACACCCAAGTGTGAATCACTCCACTCAAAGTCTTGACAAGGGCAAAAAACCCATCTTCTGATGGTTATATCTACTAGAATGTTTTGAGTCCCACAAGGGGCAATGTGGAAAATATGATACAATTAATAAATCAATTAATATTACCCTATAGTCTTGAGGACATTATCATATGGGCGAGAGACCTCAAAAAAACCAAGTAGATTGAATCTTGTAGCTGAAAATATCATGCTAGCTTATCTTGTTAGGGGATTCACCTCTTTCCTTACAAAATATAATAGCATACATTTTAATTCAATCTATATATAACTAAAATTAATTTTATTAAACATCATATATTGTTTGGATCATGGATATCTTCCATCTACAATATACTACATTATTTATAGTAGTTTAGTTGTGATTATAATTTTATGATTGGATCACCTAGAAACAACTGAGCTATCATTTTGAGGCACGAACAACTCATGAAAGTTTCTTCTTACATGGTCGATCATTTGATACTGTTACCATGTGAATATCATGTTTTCTTGAACTATAATTTGAATCCAATAAGTATACATCTATTTAACTATGGATTTTAATCGTCACTAATTTTCTCTTTATACTATTTTTGTTTATTTACCAAGGGCCATGATAAAAATATCATGAAATATAAATCATTGAAGATCACTTTACCATACATCAATAGTTTCTACCATGACACATAAGGGACTACCTTTATGTATCATTTATGTACCCTTACACAACTCACATTTACCCTCACGAAACACCTAATCACCTTTGCACATTATCTTGAAATAATGATGTACCCTTACATTGAGGCCATACAACCCTTACATAACCAATGTGACATAACAATAATGTTTACATAGTATGGGTATTACCCTTATGTAGTTAATGTATCATTAAGATACCTTTACACAGAACATGATAAATGTATAATACAATGATTTCTTTAAGTTCTTTCCTTTTCGCATTCTGTTGATGTGACCATAATTGGGTTCCCTTAATAACTAAATGACCATTAATTTAGTAGGGATAATTCAAGTTTACATTTTGATATATTTAATTAACCTTGGATTTCATTTACTTAGGTATTTAATTATTCATATTATATCCATATTACTTCAAAAATACTTTTAAATATGTTAAAAACTCTTCCAAAACATCATAAACTATGATAATAATTCCAAATAACATTCATAATTAACATTCATAAACAATGTCAAAAAATATATATGATTTATGTGTTGTTAAAAAAAGAAAATATACCATGTATATCAATTTCAACATATCAAAAACGTTCCTTCAGGAATGGAACCAACAAAATCACCCTTTGGATTTTATTGATAATAATTGAGTTCACATTAAAACATAAAACACATTGCAATTAATATCCATTCAAAAATTATAATCTTATGAGTGGAAACATGATATATGAAATAATAACACTGAATACTAAAATTATGTTATACCAAAGAAAATTGATATTAATATTTGAACATTTTTAACCTTTATCCTCTTTAAAATTCCCAATGAATCTTTAATAAATAAATTATATCATGCTCTTAGAAAACTATTAAAATTGTACACACATAAATAAATGTTTGAATTAGATCTTAGGCATTTTAAATATCTTAAAATATATACCCTCTTATGGAAAATACATATCATTAGATACCCATTATAAATATTCTCCCTCTAACTAAAAATTTTATGAGATTAATATAATGAATAATTTATGTTGTCACTAACTTTTTACCAAATTTGGAAATAGTATCCATAAAAAATATTTTAGAGTAGACCGAATACCATACCATATCCTTGAGATTGTATAGGTTGAACAGCTAACCTCGATATTATATTTTTAAAATATTACATAGACAATGTCTTGGTGAACACATCAATAATATTTTATTTTATAGGAACATATTCCAACATTAATTCAATTATATCTACAATATCCTTGATAATTTGATATCAAATATAAATGTGATTTCTTTTTGAATACTGAAAAGGATTATTTTACTTTTATTGTCACATATAAGAATAATTATAAGATTATATATACAAATCATCTAATTATGTCTATATCTACATTAACGGAGTTTTTTCATGTGTTCCATCCATATATTACACATTATTAGTGACTAAATTCATTAAACTATGCTTCTTAGTGTGCCAAGAAACATTCCTATCAATGAGGAATAAAATTCCACAGGATGTGGATATTTTTCTATAAACAGAACCTTACAAACCTACATCAATATGATCAAATATATCCAACTCCCCTTTTCTATCATATTTTAACCCAAATATATTGAATCATTTAAATACCTGATAATCCTTTTAACTATAACCAAATGGGACTCTTTAGTTTCACTTACATGACACCAAGAGTGATAATATATATTTTTCTCAAAGTTGTGAGATATAATTGATTTCAAATTAACATTATTAACTACCCTGGATCAACATATTTTCCCCATTAATATTTTTATATATTTCTTCCCAACAAAATCTGTGTGCAAACAGTATTTTAATATCTCATTCCAAAATTTATCAAGAGTAACTTAGCATATTTTTCAGGTGAAATAAAAATGTGGTATTTATTTTGAGATATTAGTAATGTATAACAGTACCTCATTTATCCCAGTATTGAAATTTCAAATAATCTATACACAAACTTAGAAAAAGTTTCACACATTTGTTCATCACTTATATAAAATATGATTTCATCTGTATAAATAATAACCTGAAGTGAGTCCTCTTTTCTATCTATTATTTAATGATTTTTATCCACTATACCCATTTTTAAGTTAATCCTCTTCAAGATTGTGTCATGAATATAATACCAAGATTTTGAGTCTAGTTTTAGAATATATATATTCTTCATTAACTTATAATCAAAATTCAAATATTATCAAATATAGAACTGACATTATTGATCACTATAAACCTCATCTTAAAACTCACCATTAATGAATGAAGACTTGACATTAATTTGGAATATCCTAAATTTACTTTTTTGAAAGTAAAAAAGAAAACATATAACATTTTAAATCACTTACATTGGAGAAAAGGTATCATAAAATTTTACTCCATAAATGTAAAGATAGAATTTACACAATAATATGTCTTTTTTTTAAAAAATATTTTTTTTCGTTCAAATTATTTTTATAAAACTACTTTCTTATAATCGCTTTCATATCATAAATTTTGGGAACTAAATCCCATGTCTTAGTATTCTTAATTTGATCCAATTATTCATTCATGTCATAAAACCACTCTTGTTACACTAATTATTCTTCAACAAATTTTGTTTTTACATAAGGGAAGAATGAATTATGAGATGTTTTTCTTAGTGTTCTTAAAGTATGTGCCTACATTCCTTGATTTAAAATGATTCTTTAGACTTAAAAAATATTTCTAATCCTTTGATGAGTTGAATGTAATTAATACTCCTCACATAATATTTACATATCTTTTTATACAACGTATACAACATAAACATTTTCATTTATTTCTCACATTTATTCATTCAATTTTATAGAATCATCATCAATCATTCTTTATTACCTATAACACTTTTATTTACATTATAATGTATATTTACATAGGATAAAACCAAATTATTTCAATTTAATTGTTATAATATTTATATCTACTTCCATTTGAAGGGTAACCAAGAAATATTCTAGTAACTCCTATTGTATCAAATTTACCCATCCCCCCATTTTATTTTGATGAAAAGGTGATACTAAACACTATAGGTTAATAAAAACATAGTGTCTTGTTATAGTAAATCATATATATAGTATTATTATAATTATTTCAATAATTTTTTAACATGAACCACTTCACAAATTTATTTTCTCCCAAAATACCAAGACGTATTATTCACTATCTACATCATTCAAACCATCTCAAAAAAGAATCTATTATTTTAACCATCCAAACCATTTTTTTGTTTTGTCTATGATGCAGTGAGATTATTGTGGATTTTATTATTTTCAAGACGTTATTTGAAATTTTTATTAGTGTCCTTAACACAATTATCTGTTTGGATTTTATTTAGAGAGTCAAAACAATCTTTTTCAATAATTCTCCTAAAACTCTTGAACATATTTAGTTCCTTGGATTTTTGATTCCAAATAAAAATTCATATTATTTGGGTAAATTTATAAAATAAGGAAAATACATACTTATCTCTATTTTTCACTTTCTCGTGGCCCGAGAAATATCAAACTAGATCATCTACAAAGGATGAGATGTGTGAATATCATCATTTTTAGAGAATAATTAGTAATATTCCCCTTTTAGAATGTATAAAAATACAATCAATCTACATATAGATATATCAATATCACAAAAACTCTCCCTATAGGTTTGTTTTCTCATATTCCTTTATATAAGATAAAAACATCTTCTGTTTCAATTTTTATTTTGGGATTTCATGATCAAATAACATTTATTCAATGAATCTAAAACCTAGAATAAGTTTCCATATATTCACAATCCTTATTTAATTATATTTCAATATCTAATTATTTTCATTAAAAATACATAGATATATAAAATAAGATCATTTCATTCATCACATAAGAATGAAACACTAAATAAGTTATGCTTCAACCCATCAACAAAAATGTTGTTCTTGGATTTTATTTTTTATTTTTCAAATGATACTAGGAAAAAACCCTATTATCATGATTGAACCATCATTTAAAAAATTAATATAAACTTATTTACAATTTTCAATATCATTCAAAAATATTTCACCTTCTATCATATGTGAAGTGAACCCACTATCAAAAATCCATAGACACTCTTTATTTGAATATTTAAGTAAAACTTATACAATAAGATATTTTTCATTAGATTTATTTTATCCATATATGAAGAATTATTTCCCCATTGGGATAGTAATATAGTGATTCATTCTTTAGAATGGTGACCCAACTGATCTTATCTTTTACAAACTTCTTCTAATGGTGGAAACTTGTTTTCAAAATTTTATTCAAAATTTTCGAATTGTTTCTAAATATATCTTCATTGAGTGGTATAAATTACCCTCGATTTCTATCTCTAAATATATCTAGAATTTGTGTCAAATTGAAAATTTATCCAACAAATCATATCAATATACTCAAAATCACCACATTTTTAATAATATCCATAAAGAAAATATTTTCCTTTAAAAATTACATGTTGTTTAGAAATATGTCTCTACATTTCATCCATATTTTTTCCATTATATTTAGATCATTTTTTATCCAAAATTGTAATAAACCAATATAATATTTATCTCCAAAATATATTTATTTTCTAAATATTTAGGGTCACCAATTGTAGCATATTTTAAATCAAAATTCTAATTTCTAAAATTCTCAAATTTTTGAGTCTCATCTGATTTAGCCATAATGTTCGTACTTTTGGCCTAATTATTCATCTCATACTATTTAAAAACCTTATAATAAAAACATAATACTATGAAGTTGTTTTTTATTTTTCTTCTCATATTTCATTTTTCTTCTAACATTCTCTAGCATCATTAAATGAGTTTTAAAAAATTATTCTAGATAGATGCATTTAATTTTCAACCTTGACCAATTCCTATTGAATAAGATCATACCCCTTCCCCAAATATTTATTCTTTTCTCACTTATTGATATATGAGGTATACTCATCATTAATCAATTTATATATTTCATTAATATTATTTAATAAATTATATTTTTATTCATCACTAACTGATTCAACAATTGTATAATATTGATCATATTTCTTTAACATTATGCTCCCCTTTTCAATGTATTAAATTTTTGAGAGGAATTATCTCAATTATCCCTTTATCATGTAATCCAATTGAGTTTCTTTATATTTACATATATAATTTTTTACTTTAATCAGTCATGAATTATTCAATATTAAATTTTAGAATAATATGTTTTTCACTAATATCGAAATATGTATCAAATTATTCTACCTTATCAATAATTTAATATTCCTCATTTTTAGATAAAATATTTATATTTTTGGACATTGAAAATTTCTTCCCCATCTTAATGATAAATGTTTTATCCTAGATGAATTATATCATTAACCAACATAGAATACCCAAAATAACCAAAACCTAATCAAACACATATATGAATTGAGGTGCATTCTAGTTCCCTATAGGATGGATACAAGAACATGGGTTTCAAGAAAATTATATTGGAACAATTTTTTAATAAAGAGCATGTACAAAGGTTATATTATGATGTATAAAAACATCCATATTCCAAAAAATTACTATAATAGAAAATATACAATTATAAATAAAAACAAGTTACAAAGTATACATAATAAGTGAAGTGCTAAAAAACTACCAAAACACAACCCTATGTGACATGACTTCACCTCGAAACTCCCACACCCTAATAGTGAATAATACTGCCACTATTATGTGTTGACTTTCCCATAACTATATCAGATAAAAATGTTGGTCGTAAATATACGAATTCACCAAAGGGGGGGGTGTTCTCTCCATTTAATAACCCATGGATAGATGAAAATTAATCCCCCGTTGTGTTGTGATTTAGTATTATTCTCTTCTAATAAATCAAGGAGAGGAAAAATAAATAATTAGTGCACATCAAATTTTATAGTGGTTTTGGGCACAAAGATCCCTTACTCCACTCTACCAACCATCTCTTCATGAGTTTGGTAGTTTTCACTAAATAGAACCTTTTAACTAGGGCCTCTATTACTATGTGAAGGGAATTGACACCTTACATAAAGTTAGGTTTTTTTATAAGTAGCCATAATGTCTATAATTTATTACAATATTTTATAACTCTACCATGAAAAGTATGTGTAGTAGAAAATTCAAATGAATAAGATAGATTTATTTTAAAAAATATATTTTTCATAAAGTAATAACAGCAACAAATGGAAGATGGTTATTTTTATTAATAGAACAAAATTGATATTTAATTATAGCTCTGATGTGACCCTATTTTAGATGACTTTTAAATAATTAAAAAAATAAAAGAATAACCTTTCAAAATATTTGGATGAACTTAAAACAACATATAATAACATATATGTCTCTAATGTGTGGTCTTGAAATCTTTGAAAAAATGTTTTAGAAAGATAGGATTTTATAGAAGCTGTAGCTTATAAAATCTATGTAGTTCTTTATAAAAAATAAAAAACCCAGGAAAAATAGAGTATGTCATTGACCATCAAGATCATTGGAAAATAATATCATTATAATTGAAGATATTTTAGAACATCAAAATCTCATATATATTTTTGATATCTATTCTTATCATATAACAAATCCATTAAAAATAAATGTGAAAATGGGGTTGTTCTTTGACAATAATATCCAGAAATATCCCTAGATAAATATCAATCTTCAGAAATCATATATTTTTTTAAATATGAATTTAAATCACCTAGGAAAATCATAATGACAATTATAAATAAAAATTACTTTATTCATTGTTTAAAATCCTGTGAAACTGTCTTTGAATATATTTTAATGAGATATTTATTCCACTGAAACTACTTCTGAAATATTATAATGTATCTTAAATAAAAATTATATAGAAAAAAATTAAAATTTAGATATTTCTCAATGTTCAAAATCATCAAATTTATAGTTCAAAATATACCATTATTTGTAAAAATTATGATGAGAAACTCTAATCATGGTCCTAAATATTTGGGTTCTTCTAAAAAGTTGAGTTACTAATCCTAACGATTGAAATAAATGTAGGGTAAAAAGTAATATTACTTATCAATTGTTTGGTTCCCAAACCTAATGTTCATCTTAAAATTGAGGGTTAAGAAAAATTATTCCATACACCTTATAAATGTACATAATATTAATAAAAATATCAACTCATATATTTCATAATATTTAGAGGAAATAAAATAAATATTTCAAAAATATAATCCTAAAATTTACATATAAAAAATTATTAGTATTACATATGATGGTGTTTGTGATAATTAAAATCACTGAGAAAGGAAATGATATTTTTGGATAAAAATTCACATTCCCAACAAAAAAGTAACCCATATTTGTTTAATGGTGTACATAGGTTGTAAGAAAAAAAATCCCAGTAGGATCCAACTAAGTGTTTAATAATAATAATTTATAAAATAAACTAATTCGTTTTAAGAAATTGTAAATAAATTATATGATACAAATATATATATTTCAATACAAACCATGTATATACCCATTTTAAAATTTAATAAAATATTCCAATAAATTGGTTTCTTATTTAGTTTTTAAACATCTCAATCAAACATTATATTGGAAATCACTAGAGAAAACAATACCTTATGTATCAATATTTCAATGTAATTTAGGATCCTAATAACATTAAATTGATCAATAAGATACCTGATGGGCACATCACCCTATTTGGTCTGGTTTTAGGTGTATGATTTTACTCCCAAGTGCGGATTTTTTCCCCAATTTAGGTAACCTATTATACACATTACCCTACAACAATTGGTCTAGGGGAAAAGAGTCTATCATTGAGGATGAATCCCTACCACATCATTTATCATATCAAGGTTTACCATGTAATAATCATTTAAGAGGAATTTTATCATTGAAACCACATAAAACAGAAGCATTAAAACCATTTTCATTAATAACATAAAGGAAAAAATCCATTTTCAAAATGATAAAAAAACCAACATATTTTATCAAAAACTTTCACCCGCCCTTTAATAAAAATTTCAAAAAGAATTCAATATAAAACCATAATGCATGACTTCCAAACATTTTAGAAACAAAATTCAAAGGGTAAACGGGAATGTTTTTTATAATAAATCTTAATCAATAAACCACATACCTTAAAACACTAGGAATTATGAAACTCACATGGGATGAAAATGATAAGGGAAACCAAGGGATCTATAAGAAAATGATGAACCCAAAGCTAAGAATTATCAAAAAAGAAACTCCAATAAATCATTTATATAAAAAAATGAGATTGATAAATCACATCCCATATTTATTCCAAAATAACACAAAATGATAAAAAAATATCTAGTAAACAAAACCTAATTTCCATGATAGATCTATAAAAAACCCAATTAGATCAATAAAAACAATAGATCTAGTATCAGAAAACCTTTTTTATGGTTTAATGAAAGGAAATAATAGAATATTTACAAAAATAATGAATAACAACCACGAACATGAATATAACATTTAAAAACTATATCCAAAACCTAAAGATCCATTTAAATGATCACTAGAAATTATGTAATATCATAAATCTATTCTGATAGCCTCCATGGTTGAGATATTATTCCAATAGAATAATAATGAGGAAAAATGAATAATTTTGAGGTCTTAAAATGAAAATTTATAAAAATTAATTTTCATTGTATGGTTTGGCCCCATGGATTAAGAATGCATGCACCAAACATAAACCCCTTTATGGGATACTAGTGAATTTGAATGGTTTGTCCACATGATTTGACATACCATGTAACAACCATGTGAAAGGTCTTTTCCTCCAGTTTCATGGTTTTAGGGGAAGACAGAATGGGTTTTACTAACCATGAATCTAGCTGATTATCCTTTTATGGAACCCAAAAAGGATCACATTTTATTATGAAGGACAAAATTATTAAATATAACCCTGATCCAATTGTTCACATTTCAAGAAAACATAAAAATCCTAAAATATTTTATGAACCAACCTATATTACCCAAACTAACCATAATTCAACCCTATCCGGGCTTGGCCAAATTGTAATTCCTAATCCCCACAGGATGGAGACAAGTTCTTGGGTATGCAGAAAATCTATTGGAAATGATTCTTCCACAAATAAAAAATAAAAATGTGATATAATGATATAGAAAAATATCAGTATCCAAATAAATAAAACAATAAAAATGATATAATCATAAATAATATAATTGAAAGGTAAATATAATAACCTATTTACTCAGAAAAAATCATAAACAACCAACTATATGTGACATGATGTCACCTTAATAATCCTACACACTATTAATGAACATACAATCAAATCCCATGTGGTTCATTTCCCTTACCTGCATAAGATAAATTAATATATCTACATCGCCAATGGTGTATACATTGTGTGAGAAAAAGATCCACGTAGGATATCACCAAGGGTTTTATAAGAAGATATTCTAAAATAAAAAATTACAAAATAGTATATTTAAATAAGTAATGAGGTATAACTACACATAATTTTCTTAAAAATCTCGAATTAATAACCCCTTTTAGAAATTTATAAGGAATAAAAAAAAGGTTTCAAAATAATTTCCATAAACATACCAAATGAGAATTCCAAAAAGAAATTTCCAAAGAAAAAAACCTATGGTATCAACAGTTCAATTTTAGTTAAAATACTCATAATTAGATCAGGATCAATAAGCCATTAGGTATAAACATTACATGGAAGAATAGTCCTTGGGGTAAGAGTTCACTCTTGAGAGTGAATCCTTCCACAACTTAGGAAACTCACCGCACTAGTTAACCTACCAGAACTGGTCCAGGGAGAAATATTTCTTTTCTGAGGATGTATACCAACCTCATTGTTGATCACAATTAGGTTTACCACCTTATAGTAACCCAAAAGAAATTTAATATTTTAATCCCCATAAAAAATTCTTTCAAACCTTTTCCATAACAAAAACTAAGGGGTGAATCCTTTTTCATAAATTTTATCAAAACCTACACCTTTTCTAATAATATTTATAATTTCTTAAAAACACATTTTGAAATACATTTTCATGTTAAATCCATAAATCATGCTTTCCAATAATTTTAGAAACCAAATTCAAATATAATGAAATAATTATTTTTTATAATAAATTATAATCAAGATACTTCATACCATTAAACACATGGAAATTCAAAATCCATGGGTAAAAATAAACTGAAGATAATTCAAGGGCCTCTAGAATCATAAATGTATCCTAGGTCTATAATTAATAAATAATAATATCCAGTTCATAATTTCTAGAATAATTAGAGAGAGAAAATTAACATACCACTATGATTCATGAAAAACTCACAATGATCAATGAATATATGAATAAAAACTAAAATTCCTATATGAACATATTAGAAATGAAATTAGATCATGTCATAAACCTTAGTTATGGAATCCACAGACATGATCTAAGGTTATGTCCAAGGATAGAAGACTGTATCTACAATAAGTATGAATAATGACCAAGAATGTGAACATTACTATGAGAAACTAAACCAAACACCTAAATATCCATAAAAACTGATAGCTGGAATGGAAGGAATGCCTATAATCTCAAAGAATGACCGCCTTGGTCAATATCCAAATCCATCATAATAAGAATAAGGAAAAAGAAATTAGTTTTGGGTCTTGAAATAAAATTTCATAAAAATTAATATGTATCAAATGGTTTGAAAGAATATTATAACAAACCATGTTCTATCCATGCAACCCATTAATGGATATGTGATAGGTCTCACGGTTTTCCTATACAGTTTGAAAAACAATGCATTAACCATGAAAAGTTACTCTATCTTATGTTTCACTATTTTAGGTGAAGGGATCATGGTTTATACCAAATAATTTCTTAACCATTATTCGTCCTCTAAAACCCCAAAACAAGTTGTATCATTCCCTAGGAAGACTATAAAAATTTGATATACATATGATCTAACTATGAACATGACCAACAGACTATAATATCCAACAAAATTCATCCATAAAAAACCAAGAGAATGACAAAATAAAAGATAGTGAAAACAAAAGAATTTAAATACCAAAATGAAATACAAGAATGTGACAATTATGAACATTGTATTTCTCTATTACCCTAGAAATAAAAGTGGAATATGATTGGATCCAAAATAGATAATGATACTTATCCCTCATGAAATATTACTACTCTCAATTCTTATGAGAAATAGAACAATAATAACTACCCTAGAATAGAAAAAGATGTTTTAGGAGATGATGCATCAGTTCTGGTGAAGTGGTATGAAACCAGATGTAACCTACTTTGTATCTAGATTTTATACATGGAAATAAATTGATGATGAGTAATATAATCCTTCAGGTTCTCTTCATCCTATTACCATCAAAATATATTCCCTAAATCACTCGGGAGAAACATGATCATTTACCACTGTCATGTTACCCAATGCATTGGAGAGCTATCTCGGGATCACGCACCCTAGGTTTATCACAGAACGAAATTTATTCATAAAAAATGCCAATGTACCAGAATATATTCATAATACATAAAACCAGCATAAAGGAAGGATAACATTTCCACATTGTGTTCATCTGATATCTGTTCCAGATATTGATATAATCATTTCATTTAAAATAATAAAAATAATGAATTTTGAATTAAATTTTCCCATACCACATTGAAACATTTTAAAGTAATTTACACTTTAAAACACTCATGTACATATAAATAAATACTAAAAATATTTTCTAAAACATGGACATGAAATAATATGATTTAGAAGATTAAATCTTTAAAACATCTAAAATGATGTTTTAGTTAAAGAATCCATTACCGATTGAGAAACTCTTCAATAAAAATTATTAAAGAATCGAATAAAAGAAAACTATAAATATTAAGAGAATAAATAAATTCATTATATAAATTGTCAAAAGGGTTGTATATACACCTTATAGGATAATAAAGGTGCACAATATCAATACAAGACTCAATGAAAGGAGATTGAGACATTGTCCCTTAAAAAGATAGTATCATTAGATTAAGGATAAATAAAAGACATAATTATTTGTGAAATATATAAATACAACCAATATAAGTGGATATTATGTGTAAAACAATCATTGTTCGTTCACACATATTCATAACATTACGTAATCAAGAATTAGAATATTAACACAATGATTAAAAACTGGGTTAAGAAGTTCCCTAACCTCGTGTCAGACATGACTCATTCCTTCTTTAATATCCTGAAAAATAAACCAAAGATAATTTATAATTTCTTGAGAACATTTTTAAAGTTTATTTTTCCTTTTATGTCACTTATTACCATGTTATAAACATTACATAATCATTTAAGTTAATAATGATCGTTTTGTTGATATTTGGTTCTTGAGTAAAAATGAACTTCTTATAATTTAAACTTGTCCATGTGTTAAAAAGTATATTATATATAGAATTATATCAATTATTTATAGATCAAATATATCGTATATATATATTATATATAATAATACATAACATTTGAAGATAATAAATCAAATGCACAATTCATGGAGACAGAAAGTCGTACGTATGCATGAACACAACTTTCATTTCTATTTCTTATTTGATGGAATGAAAAATTAATTATACAAAGGTATATTATAATTAAATTATAATATAATTTATAATTTCATTAATTATATCCTTTATACATTCCATGTAAGGAATGAATGACTCATATGACTTTGAGGGGGCAGTAGTCCACACTTTCTCAAATGAAATTATTGTATTTACTTTTTATGAAATCCATAAAGGTATGATATAAATGAAAAATATAGAATCATAGAGAAAATATAAATATAATATATATCACATATAAATATATTTCCATCTTAATGGCCACCATAAGAGGCGGTATAACATAATTAAACAGTCATTTTTCCGTGAGGCAGTAGTTCATCGTCCACGAAAACAATATGTTCGTATTCATTAGATGGAGGTGTGGGTATGTGTTGTTCTAATACTTCCAATAACAACATAAAATTATATTGATGATAATTTTATTGTTATAATATAATGGAATAATTATATTTTAGGGGGTTAGAGAATGAAAATAAATGAAAAGAACATCTGAGAAAATGTTACATTTAAATTGGGTAACTCCCTTTGGTTTGAACCAAAATTCCTTCATGAAGTGACTTTTCCTAAGGTAAGTCTTCAAGGAGGAAGATAGTGATGTTTGGAGATTATTTGGTCAAGGTTTTGATGCTCTACGGGGGCTTGAGATATGTGAGTAAGGGTTATAGATGATGGATTTTTATAAGGGGGAGTATAGCATCCCGCCTTTTTGTCACATAATCTTTCATTACATTATACAAAACTGAGGATCTTTAAGGTTTAGTGTCTTGGAAAACAGGAACTTAATACATGAAACAAAAAAACATTCTTCTTAAACACATGAATGGATTCTCATTATGTTCATCCTCGGTTCATTACTGTATCTCATAACATGGGTACATACATCAAAAGAAAGGGTGAGCAGAAGGCCCAGTAAGGGAAACAAGGGAATCATTTTACATGTGAACTTAAGATACATCAATAAAGTCATGAAAAGAACTTTAAGGCATGAGAATGAAATCATGAGGCATATCATAATAAAAGTAACTTATTTTATAACATGAAGATGTGTCTACAAAATTTATCAAAGACAATCATTTCTGTTTCACCAAGGTCCATCCCCAAGGTGTCAATAAAAATTACCAAGGTTATTCACCAAGGTATCAGTCAAAATGGTCATCTCTAAAGATTAAGTCTTTACCCAATGCCTTGGAGCACTATCCGGGTGCACCCTTAAATTCTCCTTTATTATCATGTGAGACACATATATTGACATCAATAATTTCATAAACAAACCATATAGCATAAAAGAAATGGGTTTCATTTCATAATCATAACATTTTAAAAACCGTTTTAAAGACATGATCATTTTGTCACTTTAAAACACACAGAAATGGAAAGTGGGTCTCTTGTATTTAAATCCCCAAATATAAAATAGAAAATTTTGTTATATATGTGAATACCCCATTATATTAAAGATCTTGAGTATTCACTTAATAAAATAAAATAATTTGGTAGAAAGAGAGAAAAATTTTGAGACAGAAATTCGGCAGCATAACAGCTATGTTGTAGGGTTTTAGAAAACATTGAAAAGAGAGGGGACATGGGTCACCCACTCATAAATGATCCATAAAACCGTAGTGGGACAAAATATAATGGATATAATAATATGATAACGAAATTTTAAAGACATACCATTTGAAATGAAAAACATGGAGGAAAGACAAAAATAATATTTCTCTTATGAAAATTCAGCAGGCTAACGACGTAACATAAAACATCAAAAAATGAATTGATGAGATCGAATAGGGTATATCATCATGTGAACATAAGAGGTTAGTTTTATGGATATAGAAATCATACCCCAACATATGTAAATGCAACTTTAATGACTTTCCATGAAAGTAGAACATTGAAAATGGGAAGAGTGAATGAATCCCTTACAAAAATTCAGCAGCCTAACGGCGCCACTTAAAACATAAAAAAAATGAATTGAAGAGATCAAATCAGGTCACTCATCATATGAACATAACAGATAAGTATTATAGATATAGAGATAATACCCCAACATAATAAAAGGAACATAAAAGACTTGACATGAAAATAGAACTTGGAAATGAGAAAGGTGGATGGGTCCCTTAAAAATTCAACAGCCTAACAACATCACTTAAACTTCAAAAAAATTGAATTAACGTGATCAAATAGGGTCTCTCATCATATGAACATAAAAGATCAGTATTATAGATATAGATATCATACCCCAAAATAATAAAAGTATCTTAAAAGACATGACATAAAAAAAGAACATGGAAATGAGAAAGGTGAACGAATCCCTTAAAAATTTGGCAGCCTAACGGCATCACTTAAACCCCAAAAAAAATGAATTGACAAGATCAAATAGGTTAACTCATCATATGAACATAAATGATCAGTATGATAGATATAGATATAATACCCCAACATAATAAAAAGGAACTTGAAAGACTTTAAATGATAGTAGAACTTTGAAAAATGAGAAATGTGAATGAATCCCTTAAAAATTCGGCAGCCTAACGGCGCCACTTAAACTTTCTTAAAATGAATTGATTAGAGCAAGAGTGTAATAACCCGATATTTTATAAGATATATTCTTTTTAATTTCTTTCATATATTCTGTTGTACGATACACCAAGATTATCTTGCGCTATATGCAACACGGAAATAGCTTGCAGTATATGCAACACTATTCGTAGATTGTGTTATACAAAATTACAAGATCGTTTGATAATAGTCATTATAAGCAACATTGAGTATATATATATATATATTCAATGTATAAATGAAAAAATGGTTGGATTCTGTTATAATGAAACACCAAAGGAGTCTTGAACTATACGCAACCTTGGCTTGGCTTGCATTACATGCAATCGCGACCTTTTTCGATAGCGTGTGTTGTACGCAATACCGGGTTTTACTAAACAATGATATGTTATTATAATATTATTATGAACTAGCCGTTATTAATAGTATTAACTATATTTTTAATTTTATAACATTATTATTCATCTTACAAATTTTCTAGAACATGGTATAAGAACAAAATAATTTTTTTGGGTAAAAAAAGTATTTTTAAATAAATCCAGTTTTGCCGCCTTTTGATGGCGCACCCATATTAAATCTAGTTATTGACATGTTTATAAGTTCAATTTTACAAAATAAAATTATTCTTTGGAATCAGGATATAAAATTTTACCTTGGATAAAATTTTCATATTATTATGATAACTTTCGTATTTTAATGAATAGTAAAAACACGCTGTATTTTAATTAAAAACATCATTTTTCACCGTAATAACATATGTGGTTTAATTATAATATTTAATGGTTTTAAAGTTTAAATAGAATATATTTTTACCATTTAATATAATTTATGTCATTATCTTTGATTTTACCTTTAATTCGTAGCTTAAATCAATTCAATCCTTTGCAATGTTTTGAAGAAAACCCCGTTTTCTTTCGACAACTGGATTAATTTTAAAATAATTTCTGTAAATTTTTTGTATTGAATTTGGAAAAATGGATTCCTTATTTGGAATCAGTGGGTCCAAATTAGGTAAATTAGCAAGTTTTTATTTTTGGGAATTATGAATCGTAACTACGGTAAATTTTATTTACCATATTTAAAGGTAAATCAGGTAATTAAGGGTAAATATAATATTATAAAATTACCCTAACACATGACAAAATTATATTGGATGGATAAAAGTAGACCCATATCACATAAGATTCAGAATAGATTCATTTTATGGACTTTTGACCATGAAAATAATTTAATTATTATTAAAACCAAAGAAAGTGACAACATGTCACTCTCTTAAATCTTATAAGTATAATAATTTGAATTTAACAATAAACATCATAAATGTAACAACACAGGTAAATAAAGAATAAATAATTTTCATATTTATTAATATTTACGAATTAAATATTAATTTTAATTAAAAGGGGTTTCTACGTTCTATAGCGTACTCGATATGCAACGATGAGTTTCTTTAAAAACATACGTTGCACACTAGTAATAAAATAATATTATTTTAAATGGTAGTTAACATGTAGTCGTTGTCTTGGTGGGAATGGATAGAAATAACTAAAATATGATTATATATGTTTTTAAATGTTTTTACATTTATCCAATAAAAGATAAAGGCCTAAAATAGGGAAAGAATTCAATTTTAGGCATTTATACCCTAATTTTCACTAAAGGTTCACTTATCGCCTTTTGATGGAGAACCTTCATTAAATATTGTTTTGTTCACTCTTATACATTATATTGGACTAAATATAACTATTTTTTAGAATCAGGACATCAAATTTTACTTTGTATAAATTTTTGGTATTTTTCCGATAAAGTTCATTTTTTAATGAATAGTGTAAAATGTTGTATTTTAATTAAAAACCTCTTTTTAATATAATTTATTATGATGATTAGATTATCTTTTGAATTAGTTTTAAAGTGAAATTTTAGTATATTTTTACCATTTAATCCAATGGTGGTAGTTGTAATTAATTTCACATTGAAAACGGACTTAAACTAGTGTCAATCTTTTGATGCTTATTGTTTCATAAAAACACGCTATTTGCTCTGACAGCGGGAATTAATTATTAAATTAATTAATGCAACTTATATGTTGTGAATTTTTTAAAATGGACTTCATTTTTGAAATCGGAATATCAAATATAGCTAAGGGTGAATTTTTGTTATTTTTCTGAAAAACATCAATTTTTGATGAATAGTGAAACCACTAAGTTGTACTTATAAAAACTGATTTTTCGTTTAAATGAAATTTTACCACTTCTGTGTTCTGAATTTAAAAAGCCGACATAAATTGTTGTCATTAAGAAGTAAAATGTGGTTTAATTAGATTAAAATAATTTTTTGGTGAATAGTAACTTATTATGTTTTTAATCGCGATTAGAGGTAATTAGTGTAGTTTAAGGTAAAAATAATGTTTTAATAATATGAGATGAGAATTACAAATGTCCTAACCTTATTGGATGTGTCATGGCCGACCAAGAAAATCCATGGGTCAACTTGGGGACTCCATGGAGCCACTTTGGTTGAGAAATGACAAAAATAACTTTTTATTTATTGTTAAAGTAAAAATGACACACACATGAGATGTTTTACTAAAACAATTTTTAAATGGGGATATACAAGTCAAATTTTTGACTATAAATAGTCATTGGAAAGCTAAAAAATTTTTCTACATCATAGTATTTTTTTTATAATTTTTAGACATTATATAAATTAAATTATTTATGACATCACGATGATGCAGCGATGACCTCATTATTTAACGATTTAAATAAAATGGAAAGATAATGTAATATCAAGACCTACACATGTCCAAAACCTATTGGTTGAGTGGATTTCGAACCCTTATCACCTTATCGTCGAAATAAATCAACTTGGGATCTTTAAAATCCGAAACTCTTTTGAAAATATAGTAACCTTTTGTAAGTTTACAAGAGTTCACCTCCTCTCCTCTTATAAAAGGCCCCCACCTCTACCACCTTACCCACACACCCAAAGCCTTTGGCTTGGCCAACCTCTTCCCATTTTGTCACTCCACTTCCCTATATTACTCCTTCAAGACTCACGTTGGGCATAAGTCTTCCCAAGGAAGCCTTTGAGCTCAAATCAAAGGGAGTTACACGATTTTAAGGTAATGTCTTCTTTTGAGTCCTTTTGTTTTATTTTGCTTCTCCAACCCCCTAAACTCTTTTTATTCGTTTCTTTTGTTAAAACTCCAGTATCTTCCATATACTAGGATGTTTTTATAAGAAATATTCTAGCTACACTTACACACACCTACATCTAATGGTTAAAGAACATGTTGTTTCAATGGATGGCGAATTTCTGCCTCCCGAAACGATGATTGTTCAACATTCTTTTAACACCTTCAAAGGTGTCCATTAAGATGACACTATATTTATATATGATATATAATATGTTTATGTTTTCCTTAACCTTCTGTATTTTTCATTTTGGGCATATCTTTATGGTTTCCATTTTGGGTAAACACGATATCTTCATTTAAGGAAGTGCGGACTCCCGCCCCCTCAAAGTGATGTGATTCGTTAATGCCATATGTGGGACGTGTAAAGGATAGATTTAAAGTTATTATATATGATGTTGTGCTGGAATTATAATATACCTCTATATCATTATTATTTCTTTCCATTAAAGTATGACATATAAATAAAAGTAGCGTTCATGCGTACGTACGACTTACCGTCTCCATGAACGGTGCATTTCATTTCTTATCCCCAAATGTAATGTACTATTAAAAGTACATGTATATAATGGATATATATAATGAATGATATATCTAAATGATGAATATAATTCTGGAATTATAATATAAATACCTCTCATTTAGCTTTAATTCCATTAATATGACAAAGAAATGAAAGTAGCGTTCGTGCGTACGTACGGCTTACCGTCTCCATGAATGGTGCATTTCATTTCTTACCTCTAAATGATTATGTAATATTATAAATACAAGTATATGCTGGATATATATGATATATATGATATCCAAATCAGGAATTTCATTATGGATATAATGAACCTTTTACCACATCAACAACATGTAATTGTAAGAAGTCCACTTTCGACTTAAGAACCAGATATCGACAAAACAAACGTTATTAACTTAAATGGTTGCATAGTCTTTATAACATGGAAATAAGTGATATAAAAGGAATAATGATCTTTAAAAAGGTTCTTAATCAAGTAGAAATTAACTCATGTTTATTATTCAGCACTTTAAAGAATGATCGAGTCAAGTCGGACCCGAGGTAAGGGACTTCGTCTCAATCTCCTTTCATTGAAGCATATTTAGTTTTATACACAACTTTCTTTTATACGGCGTATAAACCCCTTTGACTTTTACTTTTATACAAAAGGAATCTTTTTCTACGAAGTGTTTTACTAAACGACAAAAAGGAATGCTTTTTTTAACGTACGCGGTGACAACGACCTTTTCCGCTGCCGCGAGTATTATTTGGTCTTTGGCTTCCTCAACAAGCCGTAATGTTTTTAAAAATAAAATAAATACCATATACTCTTTTATGTATTTTGGTATTGAAAATGCTTTAGATAAAGGATTCTATTATGATATATTGTGATTGAAATGTAGAAATGTTATCATTCCTTTATATTGGTTTTATGTTTTATGATTTTATATTGGTACTTGGACATTTGACGGGTGGTTACGTGATAAACCATATGACGGGTGGTGCCATGAATACCAGGATGGGTGGTTACGTTATATCCTCCAATGCATTGGGTATGGAAGTCATCCGTATGGCTATTCCATTAATTATGTATGGAAATTGGCTGTATGGCTATTCCATTAAGTGATATGTGTGGAAGTCGACCGTATAGTTATTCCACTTAAGTATGTTTATGTCCCAAGTTACCTTTATATATGTTATGTGTTCTTTATATGGGTTTTATGGTAATGCTTTGGTTACAAAAAGGTAAGTAATGATATATTATTCAGTGAAGTGTTTTTACTACTTCATGAAGGTGAAGGTATTACTTTGATAGAGTATACATGGTTTACTTTATGTTTGAAAAACTAACAGTTTTCATTCTTTGTGTATCCCTTACTGAGCTTTTTATGCTCACCCCATGTTTTTTTTTTGAAATTTTTTTCACAGGACTTAATGTGGAATAAGGTCAAGGATGGGATCCAGCGAATGTCATGCTATATAAAACATGGAACTAGACATGTTTCTTTTTAAGAGTATTTTTATTATGGAAACTTAGTAAAGTGTCTACTTTGTAATGTTTTGTGATGTAATAGTTATGTTCTAATTATCTAAAACTCTAAACCTGAAAAGATCCTCAATGTGAATTATTCATTTAATTCAATATTAAGTAAGGTTTAAGGCCGGGGCCTTATAGTTTGTATCAAAGGATGGTTTTGACAACTTTAGGAGTTAGAAAATTGTTAAATTATAAGTTAATTTATGATATGATTGAAATGATATAGCGTTTACAGATTACCATGGTGCTTCGCCTAAGATATTTCTGTGTTCAGAATGGTTTTCCGCAGAGGAAACAAAGCAGCTATGTTGGAATGACATCAGGAGGAAGACAACCTTCCAAATCAGCAACCTGAGATGGTCGGAATCAGAACTGAATAGTTTGTTGCAGTGATGGCACAGTTGACTCAGGCTATAAATGGTGGTGGTATCCATGCACGAGATCAGACAGATCAACTGCAGAGTAACATGTCAGTGGTGGATCATTTCATGAGGCAACATCCCCCATCATTCAGAGGATCATCTGACCCTGTTAAAGCTGAAGGGTGGATTAAAGCACTAGAGAAGATTTTTAATGTCATGGTGTGTTTAGAACATCAAAAGGTTAGTCTTGCTGTTTACCGTTTTGAAGGTGAAGCTGATCAGTGGTGGTCGCTGGTGAAAAATATCAAGGATAGTGATGAGATTGAGGATCTTCACTTGGACTAATTCAAAGGTATGTTTCTTGAGAAATATTTTCCTAAGTTGGTACGTCTTAGGATGGAAAAACAGTTCCTAGAATTGTGGCAGGAGGATGATTCAGTGGCTTCTTATGAAGCAATGTTCACTCGATTGGCAAGGTATGCTCCAAAATTCATACGATATCTTGATAGTAAAATAAACCATTTTTACTCAGGGTTAAAGCCAAAGTATCGAAGGTCATTAGCTTCTCGTGAGTTCAAAAGTTATGAAAAACTTGTTCGATGTGCATAGAAGGTGGAAATGGAGTTTGTCGATGATCAGGTGTTCTATGACAAACAACAGAATAAGAGTTCTAGTTGGCAGGAAAAAGGGAAGAATTTATCAAAGAAGCAAGGATGTAAGAAAACCAAATATCCATCCTGTGAGAAGTGTGGTAAAATGAATCCTGGAGAATGTTTATCTACGTCTGGTAAGTGCTTTCGGTGTGGTATGTCTGGTCATATTGCTCGTAACTATAAGGATGATGATCTAGCAGGCAATGAAAATCCAACGGTAAGATGTATTAAGTGTAATGAAATGGGTCATTATGCAAATGAGTGTCCAACAAAGAACTCAACTGGGGGAATGTAGCCAGACTACAAGCAGAAAGGGGTGGTGAAATCCTTTGCAACAACTTCAACAGATGTTGGGCCATCGAATGAAGTGGTATCAGGTACAATGTTTGGTTGTTCAGATTATGCCAATGTGTTGTTTGATTCAGGGTCTACACACTCTTTCATTTCTGAGAAGTTTTCTAGTAAATTGGAAATTCCATCTCAGGATATGAACCCTGAACTTATGGTAAAAACACCCGGAGGGAATGTTGAGACAAAAAGGAATTATAAGAACCTTCTTATCCTTGTGTGTGGAATGAATCTACCAGCAAACCTTATTGTTTTGCCTCTAGTAGAGTTTGATGTTATTTCGGCCATGGATTGGATTTCTGTTTATCATGCTAAGATTGACTGCAGAGCTAAAATGGTTTCTTTTCAGAAAGATTTTCAGTTTGTGTACATGAATGAACCCTTGATTTTGATAACATATCAGGAAGTTGATAGAACTAGTAAAACATGGAAATGAATGTTACCTTGCACATATTGTTGAAAATAAAGGAACTGATCAGATTAATGATGTTCCAGTGGTAAATGAGTATCTTGATGTTTTTCCTGATGAGTTTCCTGGTATTATTCATGATCGGGAAGTTGAATTTACTGTTGAATTAGTTCTTGATTCTAAGCCAATTTCAAAACCCCCTTATCAAATGGCTAGAGTTGAACTTTTAGAGTTAATGAAACAATTGCAAAAGTTATTAGATAAAGGTTTCATTCAATCTAGCACATCACCATGAGGTGCTCCTGTCTTGTTTGGTAAAAAGAAAGATGGATCAATGAGACTTTGCATTTATTATAGCGCCTTGAATAATATTACGGTTAAGAACAAGTATCCTTTGCCTCATATCGATGATTTGTTTGATCAGCTCCACGGAGCTCAGTATTTTTCGAAGATTGACTTGAGTTCAGGGTACCATCAGTTGAAAGTAAAAGAAGCAGACGTTCCAATGACTGTGTTCCGTACTAGATATGGCCATTATGAATTTGTAGTTATTCCTGTTGGGTTAACCAATGCATCTGTTGTATTCATGGACCTTATGAATAGAATTTTCCATGAGTTCTTGGATAAGTTTGTGGTTGTTTTCATCAATGATATTTTGGTGTTTTCTAAAGTAAATAGGAGCATGAAATTCATTTAAGGGTTATCTTTCAAACCTTAAAAGAAAAGAAACTATATGGAAAATTCAGCATGTGTGAGTTTTGGTTACAACAAATTTCCTTCTTGGGACACATTGTTTCAAAAGATGGCATAACTATTGATCCTACTAAAACAAAAGTTGTTGATGAATGGCCAAGAACCACAAATGTAACCAAGATCTGTAGTTTTCTTGGTTTGGTAGGTTACTACCGAAGGTTTGTTGAAATTTTTCAAGGTTTTCTAGTCCAATGACTAAGCTAACTCTTAAGGGTGTTAAGTTCATATGGAAAAAATAATTTGATGATTGTTTTCAGGGGTTGAAAAGAAGATTGGTGAATGCTCCAGTTTTGGCACTTCCTTCCAGGAATGGTGAGTTTGTTATATATAGTGATGCTTCATTGAAGGGACTTGGCTGTGTCCTTATGCAGAATGATCAGGTAATTGCTTATGCTTTATGTCAGTTGAAAACTCACGAGGTAAATTACCCTACACATGATTTGGAATTAGCTGTTGTTGTCTTTGCTTTAAAAATTTAGAGGAATCATATGTATGGAGTAAAGTGTGAAATATATACTGATCACTAATGTTTAAAGTATATATTCACTCAGAAAGAATTGAACATGATATAGAGGAGATGGCTGGAATTAATCAAGGATTATGATTGTACAATTCACTAACATCTGGGAAAATCAAATAATGTGGCTGATGCTTTGAGTCGAAAAAGTAATGCTTCATTAACCATGCTACGTTTGGAATGAGATCCTTTGGATTATGATTTGATTAACTTTGGCATAGAAGTTGTTGGTACAGGAAGTCCTTCTGTTTTGTTTCAGGTATCAGTGAAATCTTCTCTATCAGACAGAATCAAGCAAGCACAGAATCAAGACAGCGAGTTGTAGAAAAAGGTAGAGCTGGTTCAGAAAGGTAAGTTGCCTGAATTCAACATTGATAATGATTGTGTTTTGAGGTTTGGGAAGAGATTATGTGTGCCTTGTGATTCACAGTTGAAGAATGAGTTGTTATGTGAGGCTCATAGTTCCCCGTTTTCAGTTCATCCTGGCAGTACTAAGATGTACAGAGATCTGCGGGAGTATTACTAGTGGGATGGAATGAAAAGAGATATTGCTGATTTTACTGTGAAGTGTTTGACTTGTCAGCAGGTTAAAGCAGAGCGGTAGTTTCCTAAAGGGATGCTTCAGCCTTTACCAGTGCTAGAGTGGAAATGGGAAAACATATCCATGGACTTTGTTGTGAGATTACCGAGGACATCTCGAGGTAATAATGCAATCTGGGTTATTGTTGATCGCTTGATTAAATATACTCATTTCCTTGCTATATGAGATACTTTTTCCCTAGATCAACTTTCCCATTTGTATCTTAAAGAGATAGTCATGTTACATGGAGTTCCTCTCTCCATTGTATCTGACCGTGATCCCAGATTTACTTCTAACTTTTGGAAAGGCCTTCAGAAGTCATTGGGTACTGAATTAAATTTTAGTACATCTTTTCATCCTCAATCAGATGGGCAGTAAGAACGAACAATTCAGACCTTGGAGGATATGCTATGAGCTTGTTCAATGGATTATCAGGGAAGTTGGGACCAACATCTTTTTCGGTTGAGTTTTCTTATAATAACAGTTTTCATTCCAGTATTCAAATGACACCATTTGAGGCATTATATGGGAAGCGGTGTCGAACTCCAGCAATTTGGGAAGAAGTGGGTGAAAGGAAGCTGATGGGGCCAGAATTGGTAGAAGAGATGGAAGAAAAAGTTCAGTTGATTCAAAAGCACATGAGAATAGCTCAGAGTAGGCAAAAGAGTTATGTGGATAACCGGAGGAAGGATCTATCTTTCGAGGTAGGTGATCATGTTTTTCTAAAGGTTTCTCTATGGAAAAGTGTGATGAGATTTGGTATGAAAGGAAAGCTGAGTCCAAGGTTCATTGGACCATATGAAATTCTAGAGAAAGTTGGATCAGTTGCTTACCGAGTGGCTTTACCTCTGAGTTTATCTCAGGTACACAATGTTTTTCATGTTTTGATGTTGAGAAGTATATGCCATATCAATCTCATGTTTTGAGTCCAGAGCTAGTTCAGCTGGAGGAGAACCTATCTTATGAAGTAAAACCAGTCCATATTCTTGACCATAGGAAGTAGGTGTTACAGAATGAAGTGATTCATCAGGTAAAGGTTTTGTGGAAAACCATGTGATTGAAGAGGCAACGTGGGTATCTGAAAATGCTATGAGGGATAAATACCCCCACTTATTTTGATAAGTGAATAAAATTGCGAGGACGCAATTCCAAAAAGGGGGGAAGGATGTAACATCCCAGGTAAATAAAGAATAAAGAATTTTCATATTTATTAATATTTAAGAATTAAATATTAATTTTAATTAAAAGGGGTTTCTACGTTCGATAGCGTACTCGATACATAATGATGAGTTTCTTTGAAAACTTACGTTGCACACTAGTAATAAAATAATATTATTTTAAATGGTAGTTAACATGTAGTCGTTGTCATGGTGGGAATGGATAGAAATAACTAAAATATGATTATATATGTTTTTAAATGTTTTTACATTTTTCAAATAAAAGATAAAGGCTTAAAATATGGAATGAATTCAATTTTAGGCATTTATACCCTAATTTTCACTAAAGGTTCACTTATCGGCTTTTGATGGCGAACCATCATTAAATATAGTTTTGTTCACACTTATAAATTCTATTGGACTAAATATAACTCTTCTTTAGAATCAGGACATCCAATTTTACATTGTGTAAATTTTTGGTATTTTTCCGTTAAAGTTCATTTTTTTAATGAATAGTGTAAAATGTTGTATTTTAATTAAAAACCTCATTATAATATAATTTATTAAGATGATTAGATTATATTTTGAATTGGTTTTAAATTGAAATTATAATATATTTTTACCATTTAATCCAATGGTGGTTTTCGGAATTAATTTCACTTTGAAATCGGACTTAAACTATTGTCAATCTTTTGATACTTATTGTTTCATAAAAACACGCTATTTGCTCTGACACCGAGAATTAATTATTAAATTACTTAATGCAACTTATATGTTGTGAATTTTGTAAAATGGAATTCATTTTTGATATCAGAATATCAAATATATCTTAGGGTGAATTTTATTATTTTTCTGAAAAACATCAATTTTTGATGAATAGTGAAACCACTAAGTGGTACTTATAAACACTGATTTTTCGTTTAAATTAAATTTTACCACTTCTGTGTTTTGAATTTCAAAAAACCGACATACATGGTTGTCATTAAGAAGTAAAATGTTGTTCAATGAGATTAAAATAATTTTTTGGTGAATAGTATCTTATTAAGTTTTTAATCGCGATTAGAGGTAATTAGTGTAGTTTAAGGTAAAAATAATTATTTAATAATATGAGATGAGCTTGACACATGTACTACCCTTATTGGATGTGTCATGTCCGACCATGAAAAGCCATGGGTCAACTTGGGGACCCCATGGAGCCACATTGGTTGGGAAATGACATGAATAACTTTTTATTTAATGTTAAAGTAAAAATGACACACACATGAAATGTTTTACTAAAACAATTTTTACATGGGGTTATACAAGTAAGATATTTGACTACGAATAGTAATTTGAAAGCTAAAAAGATTTCCTACATCATAGAAGTTTTTTTTTAATTTTTAGACATTATAAACATTAAATTATATATGACATCACGATGATGTAGTGATGACCTTATTATTTAACGAATTAAATTAAATGGAAAGATAATGTAATATCTAAGACCTAAACATGTACAAAACCTATTGGATGAGTGTATTTAGAAAACTTATCACCTTATCCTTGAAATAAATTAATGTGGGACCTTTAAAGTCCGAAACTCTTTTGACAATAAATTAACATTTTGTAAATTTACAAGAGTGCCCATCCTCTCCTCTTATAAAAGGCCCCCACCTCTACCACCTTACCCACACTCCCAAAGCCTTTGGCTCGGCCAAACTCTGCACATTTTGTCACTCCACTTACCTCTCTTACTCCTTCAAGCATCACTTTGGGCATAAGTCTTCCCAAGGAAGCCTTTGAGCTCAAACCAAATGGATTTGCCCAATTTTAAGGTAATGTCTTCTTTTGAGTCCTTTTGTTTTATTTTGCTTCTCCAACCCCCTAAAATATTTTTCTTCAATTATTTTGTAACAAGTCCAGTATATACTCCATATACTAGGATTTTGTTATAAGAAGGATTCGAGCTACACTTATACACACCTACATCTAATGGTTAAATAACATACTGTTTCCGTGGATGGCGAATTTCTGCCTCCCGAAACGATGATTGTTCAACATTCTTTTAACACCTTCAAAGGTGGCCATTAAGATGACAGTATATTAATATATGATATATAATATTTTTATGTTTTCCTTAAGCTTATTTATTTTTCATTTTAGTCATACCTTTATGGTTTCCATTATGGGTAAACACGATATCTTCATTCAAGGAAGTACAGACTACCGCCCCCTCAAAGTGATGTGATTCGTTAATGCCATATGTGGGATGTGTAAAGGATTGATTTAAAGTTATTATATATGATTTTATACTGGAATTATAATATACTTCCATATAATTATTATTTCTTTCCATTAATTTATGAGATAGAAATAAAAGTAGCGTTCATGCGTACGTACAGCTTACTGTCTCTATGAACGGTGCATTTCATTTCTTATCCCCAAATGCAATGTACTATTAAAAGTACATGTATATAATGGATATATATAATGAATGATATATCTAAATTATTAATATAATTATGGAATTAAAATATACATACCTCTCATTTAGTTTTAATTCCATTAATATGACAAATAAATGAAAGTAGCGTTCATGCATACGTACGACTTACCGTCTCCATGAACGGTGCATTTAATTTCTTACCTCTAAATGATTATGTAATATTATAAATACATTTATATTCTGGATATATATGATATATATGATATCCAAATCGGGGATTTCATTCTGGATATAAAGAACCTTTGACACACGAACAACATGTAATTGTAAGAAGTCCACCTTCAACTTAAGAACAAAATATCGACAAAACCAACATTATTAACTTAAATGGTTACATAATGTTTATAACATGGCAATAAATGATATAAAAGGAATAATTAACTTTAAAAAGGTTCTTAATCATGATATAAATTAACTCAAGTTTATTATTCAGGACGTTAATGAACGATCGAGTAATGTCGGACCCGAGGTAAGGGACTTCGTCTCAATCTCCTTTCATTGAGGCATATTTCGTTTTATACACAACATTTTTTATACAGTGTATAAACCCCTTTGACTTTTACTTTTATACAAAAGGAATATTTTTTTACGAAGCGTTTTTCTAAACGACAAAAAGAAATGTTTTTTTAACATACGCAGTGACAACGACCTTTTCCACCACCGCGAGTATTATTTGGTCTATGGATTCTCAACAAGTCGTAATATTTTTAAAAATTAAATAAATACCATATACTCTTTTATGTATTTTGGTATTGAAAATGGTTTTGATAAAGGATTCTATTATGATATATTGTGATTGAAATGTGGAAATGTTATCATTCCTTTATATTGGTTTTATGTTTTATGATTTTATATGTGTACTTGGACAACTGACGGGTGGTTACTTGATAAACCATATGACGGGTGGTGCCGTGAATACCAGGACGGGTGGTTACGTTATAACCTCCAATGCATTGGGTATGGAAGTCGGTCGTATGGCTATTCCATTAAGTATGTATGGAAATTGGCCGTATGGCTATTCTATTATGTGATATGTGTGGAAGTCGGCCGTATGGTTATTCCACTTAAGTATGTTTATGTCCCAAGTTACCTTTATATATGTTATGTGTTCTTTTTATGGGTTTTATGGTAATCCTTTGGTTACATAAAGGTAAGTAATGATACTTTATTAAGTGAAGAGTTTTTACTACATAATGAAGGTGATGGTATTACTTTGATAGAGTATACATGGTTTAATTGATGTTTGAAAAAATAACAGTTTTCATTCTTTATGAATCCCTTATTGAGCTTTTTATGCTCACCCCATGTTTTATTTGAAATGTTTTTCACAGGACTTAATGTGGAATAAGGTCATGGATGGGATCAAGGGAATGTTATTCTATATAAAACATGGAACTAGACATGTTTCTTTTTAAGAGTTTTTTTATTATGGAAACTCAGTATAAGTGTCTACTTTGTAATCTTTTGAGATGTAATAGTTATGTTCTAATTCTCTAAAACAATAAACCTGAAAAGATCCTCAATGTGAATTATTCATTTAATTCAAT
The DNA here is from genome assembly GCA_963277665.1 of Viscum album. Lineage (NCBI taxonomy): Eukaryota > Viridiplantae > Streptophyta > Magnoliopsida > Santalales > Viscaceae > Viscum > Viscum album. The sequence goes on along the minus strand of OY728133.1, from coordinate 1,898,675,329 downwards.
ATTAAGTAATGTTTAAGGTCGAGACCTTATAGTAAAACTTCAAAAATTTACAGTATCCAGAAAGCTACTAAAATTATCTAGATCATGATAATTTATTTAGAATTTTTAGGGATTAAATAATTGTCATTAATGGTGATACATTAATGATTCATAAATTATTTATTAAGTGAAAAATCAGTAATATAGTTTTTATTGAAATAATAATACCCATTAAAAGGCCCAAAAACCTAAACAAAACTTATTGGTACTGTATATCTATACCATAAGCATCCAATGACCTAATATATAACCGTTTGGAGTCTTATGAAAGTGATTATGACACTTATATTATTTCATTTTAAATGATGCCAAAGTTGTCACCTTCATAATTTTATAAATATAACAATTTAAATATTTTTATTTTAAGATGATTAATTTGGGTAAAAGTACCATTGTTAAAGGTAATAGATTTATATTCATCATAGGATTTTATTTTTAATTTTAATGAAAAAAATACGTATATTAAATAATTATACAAAAATGATGTAGTAGTTATTTTATTATGAAATAAACCAAATAAATTTTTTTAAAAATAATAAAATAAATATTATATGAACTATTTAATGTTCTCCACTAATTTTATAGATACATATGACCTATTACGAATCTATTAAAGCTTTTATTTCGAACATATCATCTATATATGTTTTATTTAAATTCATATAAATGAATAGTTTCAAAATTGACACTGTTGTTTTTTTATAAAAAGAACATATTATAAAATTGATTAAAAATCACAGAAATATTTAAAAATTATAAATTTAAATTCATATAGTCTAAAATGTTATAACATATCCAATTATGTAAAATTCACAACAAATAAGTAATTTTGTGTTATAATATATAATTTAGAATGTTATTACCACAAATAAACTTAAATTGATTATGTAAGGATAAATCAAATTGATAATGTTTAAAATAATTTCCTAACATGTCTAAATTTTATTGGTTGATGAGATTACAACCCTATATCATCTAATATTTGAATATGAGTCATTTTGGGATGTTTTTATGTGAGGGTTAGATTAATTATAAATTAATATTTTTAAGATTTCCAAAGCTGCCCCTCTCCTCCCTTATAAAAGGGCACCTCCTCCCTCTCTTCCTCACACCACATTGAGTCTTCAAGCTCGGCCGAACCCTGCCAAATTATTTTCTACACTCCCCTAGAAAGATCCTAGAGGTCTTGGTATTCTTAAAAGACCAATTTTAGTGCCCTAAGAGGATGTCTCAAAGAGGCGCTTCAAAGAAAAGGTAATGTCTGTTACCGATTCTTTCAACATTATTTCTTCTTCTACATCTTCTTCTTTAGTTGATTCATTATGAAGTAATAACATAAATATCACTCGTATACTGATATGTTATTATAAGTATGAAAGAAACCTATTCACCATCTATCCATCCTATGGAAAACGAAATCACCGCGCGTGCATACGTACAGAATACCGTCTCCACGCCGTGGTGTAATCTGTTTTTCCAACACCACCTTACTTGGAATTGTATAATGGTGTAAAGAATAACTATACATAATTATTACAACATAATATTTATTATGATATATTGTATAATCCTCTCCAATTCAATTCAATAATTATGGGAACAATATCATCGCTTGTGCGTACGTACGGACTACCGTCTCCACGACGCGATCAGATTAATTCTCCTTGTTAACCATTTAAGATTGATTACAAAGTATATATAAGAAATAATAATGTAATATTTGAAATTATAATGCTACTGGATTTATGTATATATATATATATGTATGTCATCAACTTAATTCCATTCAACTAAATAAGGAAACGAAAACAACATTCATGCGTACGTATGGCCTACCGTCTCCATGAACTGTGTATTTCTTTCCATTTATCGATATATTATATATATGTATATTCTGAATATATATTATATATAAGTTATGATTTATATTCTGAAATTAAGTAATCGTGATCTAATTAATCATATGAATAATTACAAGTCAAAACACGAACGACAAATGAAACGATTTTACCCAAAACGCTACTTTAACATGGAATTTAAAAAAGAATGGGTAATATAAAGTCATAAGTGAAACATATATGATATCATAAAATTTAATATCATTATTTAATAAGTCAATGATATTATTTAAATAATTATACAGGTGGTTTCGATCCATATGAAGCATATCGGACCTAAGGTAAGGGGTAATTTTGAAAATCTCATTTTTATCCGAGATTACTTATTCATAAGTATTTACTGGGGTTATTTATATCATCCATGTCCATGTTTTATAAAAGTTTTTTCATGTATGTTTAATGTCGTTTTAACCTTTTTTGACTTTTACTACATGGTATGTAAGGAATCATTCTTTTGTTTACGTTACGAGGTACTTTTTTTTATTTTTCCGGCAAAAGTACGAGAAGAATGTTTTCTTTAACTTATACGGCATGAAAGGATTTTTACGGTTTTATAAAGCATTATTTTCATGAAGATTCCTCCAAAATATTTCATTAATAGTTTCAACAAAATCCTTTTCTTTTAAAATTGAATGTCATTATGTGAAAAGAAAATGATTTTCAAGAAGAAAGGATATTTTCCTCAAGAGTTCATTTCAAGTGTTTTATCAAAACCATTTTTCATCTAAGATGAAATTATTTCATATGTGTATGTTTCAAGTTTAATGTCTCTATAATTTACATGGTTCAATATTCTTAGGATGATATTTCTATTTGTTTTAAATGTATTATGAAATGATGGGATGATGTTTATGAAACCCAATTTATTCTTTGGGTTATGATGAATGTTTTATGTTTATTTTGTGTCACAAGTAAGAATGATTTAATTATGAGATGGGTAGGACCTATATCTCTCTACAATGCATTGGGTAAAGATTTATATCTCATGATATATACATGGCCGGAACGGTAAGTTAATTTGGTTCAATATTATAGGACTGGAACGAGGAGTGAACTCGATTCAGAAAGGGACTTTCTCCACTAAGATGGTCTTGGTAGCAATGCCTTGGCTACTATGGAAATCATTACATATGATTAATGGATGACACAATTACATGTTTTATTCCCATTCTATTTTTTATGTTCCATTATGATCTATGCCTTATGTACTTCCATGTTTTATGTCGTTTCTCATGATTTTTATGTTTAAACATTATGTTCATGTTTTTTACTTCAAATGTACATGGTATGTTTTATTTTATCCATGCTTACCCTTACTGAGCATTTGAGCTCACCCTTTTTATGTTTTATTCTCTCCCAGGATTAAAAGAATGGTTTAGGGTAAGGAAACAAAAAGTGGAAGATCTTTATGGGTGATGTTGAAGATCTTTCACCACGATTAGAACATTACGTTCCATGTTTCCAAAGACAAAAAACAATTACGGTCCTTGGGTGTCTATTTTTTTATGTATTAAGTATTCCAAAAAAGTAATGTAAGGTCCATGTACGTCATGCTTCGGGTCTCTATAGTTGGTATCAGAGTAAAGGTTTAGTTAACCATTGGAAACTAGGATGCGAGAACTTCTGCGAGATCCCTAGAGATATTTCTAAGGTATGTCTAGGGATGTCCCTAAGGATAAGTATATGTATAGGTTATAGTCCTAGAATTATGGTAACGATATTATATTAAACCTAAGATGTTAGATATTTAAGTTACTCCCCCTTTATTATGATTTTTTCCTCTCACACTATTCTTTTTGTGTTTTAGAAATTGGATGGAAACAAGATGATTCATGATAATGGAGGATATGATGGAAAATTGAATGATATTCATGATGAGAAACCAAAAGAAACAGGATTTGGAAGTATAAACATCATTATTATGCCAAATCAGAAATCTCATAATATGAACAATAAACACAAATTTGGTAAGTTTCTCGACTCGGCTAAAAAGAGAAAGATGGAGTTTCACGGTGATCATGGAGGAATGAAAGTTCAATTTCCCCTATGTAAATCATGTGGGAAGAGGCATCAAGGAGAATGTTTCGAAGGAACTCGAAAATGCTTTGGGTGTGGAAAGGAAGGACATAAATCCAGTTAGTGCAAAGGAAAAGGTTCAGTTAACACCATGGATGAGGATAATGGTATTGCTATGACATCAACAATGGTTAAATGTTTTAAATGTGGAATGTACGAGCATTATGCAAACCAATGCCCTAAGGGAAAGTCTAATGAAGAAAATCAGTATGGTCATATGGGTAATATTTAATTTGATGATGATGAAGAGACTACAAATGATATATGAGATGAAAGAATTGTTGAAGATCGGTCAATGGTTTAAGAAGGTTGTGGAACAACTACATGTTTAACAAGTGTAATGTTGTATAAGTAATCTCATGGTACAATGGAATAAAGAGACATCTAAGGATTGTTACACTGTTGTTTTTCCTTAAGTCTTGAAAGTGTTTGATGAATGGTACCAGTATTTTTGGAAAGTAGATGATATGCGCATAATGAAGGGATAAGGAGAAAATTAAATGTTTGATAGTATTCAGGAGCTCATGACTGATATAAGGAGAAGGTTATATCATGGTTTGAGTATATAAAATTTTTGGATTTTTGTATGTGGAAAGATTTAAATTTTGACAGCATTCAATTTTTCACTACGGTTTAATGGGTATTCATTTTTTTCAAGAGAATACATGATTAAGGTATTCACATGATTGTAATGCGTCCAACAATATAATGGGGGATAAATGATGGTTGTTTGATGAAATTTCAAGTAATCGTTTTCATTATACTATGAACTTGGACTGAAGTATTTTTGATAAAGATTGGAATGGATTATGTTGGACATATGATAGTATTGTTTAAGGATAGAACTTTTTTCGATATAATTGATGGGATGTTATAGTAATGTAGTTTTAGAAAAAGGACAACCTGCAGGATGAGCGACAACCCATCGCGTCGGACAAGGCTGTGGGAATCGAACCCACAACCGAAGTGTGACTCGCCTTTATCGCCTACCACTGGCCTACAAGAAGTCCATGGATAGTAGAAACTAGTTTTATTTTATTAAGCGATATGATATATGAAGTATACGTTCATTTTTGGAACCATATACGATTAATCTAACCATATGACGGACTTATAAATTTTGAAAACCTTTTTTTTTAAATAGATGGAATGACCCATAATTCTACCACATGATCTGCTAACACATCTTCAATAGCCAAATTCAACTTCATTTCATTAAGTGATGAAGTGGAAATTGTTCAATTCATGAACAACTGTGAGATTGTACCAAAATCATGTAAGTATTTCATTTAATTCATCAACTTTAGGGAAATGATCTCGAGAACCAAAAATGTTGTCCTAGTGACCTTATATCCGATGAATCAGATAGTACCTTAGATCATCACAAATATATGGCTTTGTGATTTTTTGATTTTTCATAGCCATGTTCTCTACCACTCTATATCAGAACATGATGGTTATATTTCTCTTCCATATCCATATTTTCACCTGTGCTCTTATATGTGGAAACCCAGTGATTAGCTTATTTGGGTAACCGTTACATTTAATACTTTAGTTTTTAATGATAAGTTATGATATTCCTTTTTTCAATGTGGGTTTCAATTAATGAAACTTTAATGTAGAAAACCATTTATAACCCCGACGAATTTTGAGGGTGAAATTTATTTTAAGGGGGTAGAATGTAATAACCCAAGATTTTATAAGATATATTATTTTTAATTTCTTTCATATATTCTATTGTATGATACACCAAGATTATATTGTGCTATATGCAACAACGTATTAGCTTGTAGTATACGCAGCACTATTCTTAGATTGTGTTACACACAATTTCAAGTTCGTTTGATAATTGTAATTATACGCAACATTGAGTATATATATATATATATATTCAATGTATAAATGAAAAAATGGTTGGATTCTGTTATAACGAAACAACAAGAGACTCTTGCACTATATGCAACCTTGACTTGGCTTGCATTACAGGCAATCGCGACCTTCTTTGAGAGCGTGTGTTGTACGCAATACCGAGTTTTACTAAAAACGATATGTTATTATAATATTATTATGAACTAGCCATTATGAATAGTATTAACTATATTTTTAATTTTATAACATTATTATTCATCTTACACATTTTCTAGAACATGGTATAAGAACAAAATACATTTTTTGGGTAAAATAAGTATTTTTAAAAAAATGCAGTTTTGCCGCCTTTTGATGGCACACACATGTTAAATGTAGTTTTTGACATTTTTAGAAGTTCAATTTTACAAAATAAATTTATTATTTGGAATCAGGATATTAAATTTTACCTTGGATAAATTTTTCATACTATTCTGATAACATTCATATTTTAATGAATAGTAAAAACACGATACATTTTAATTAAAAACAACTTTTGTCATCGTAATAACTTATGTGGTTTAATTATAATATTGAATGGTTTTAAAGTTTAAATAGAATATATTTTTACCATTTAATATAATTTATGTCATTATCATTGATTTTACCTTGAATTCGTAGGTTAAATCAACTCAATCTTTTGCAATGTTTTAAAGAAAACCTCGTTTTCATTCGAAAACGAGATTTATTTTAATTTAATTTCTGGAACTTTTGTGTATTGAATTTGAGAAAATGGATTCCCTATTTGGAATCAGTGGGTCCATATTAGGTTAATAAGCTACTTTTTATTTTTGGGAATTATGAATAGTAACTACGGTAAGTTTTATTTACCATAGTTAAAGGTAAATCGGGTAATTAAGGGTAAATATAATATTATAAAATTACCCTAACACTTTTCAAAAATCAATTAGATGGCTAAAATTAGACAGATATCACCTAAGGGTCAGATTAGATTCATTTTATGGACATTTGACTAGGAAAATAATTTAATTATTATTAAAACCAATGAAAGTGACAACATGTCACTCTCTTAAATATTATAAGTATAATAATTTTAATTTAGTGATTAACATCATAAAACTTAGAAAATAAATAGTATCCAGAAATATAATAAAATTTTATACATCATGAGAATTTATTTCGAATTTTTAGAGATTAAATAACTGTCATTAATGGTGATACATTAATGATGCAGAAATTATTTATTAAGTGAAAAATCAGTAATATAGTTTTTATTGAAATCTTAATACCCATTAAAAGGCCCAAAAACCTGACCAAAACTTATTGGTAGTGTATATATATACCATAATAATCCAATGACCTAATATATAACCGTTTTGAGTTTTATGAAAGTGATTATGACACTTATATTATTTTATTTTAAATGATGCCAAAGTTGTCACCTTCATAATTTAATAAATATAACAATTTAAATATTGTGATTTTAAGAAGAGAAATTCAAGTAAAATTATTATTGTGAAAGGTAATAGAATTATCTTCATCATAGTATTTTATTTTTATTTTTTATGCAACAAATATTATATTAAAAAAATATACAAAAATGTTGTAGTAATTATTTTATTAAGAAATAAACCAAATAAATGGTTTTAAAAATAATAAAATTAATATTATATGAACAATTTAATGTGATCCAGTAATTTTATAGATACATATGACGTTTTATAAATCTATTAAAGCTCATAGTTCGAACATATTATCTGTACATATTTTATTTAAATTCATATAAATGAAGAGTTTAAAAATTGAAACTATTGTTATTTTATAAAAATAACATATTATAAAATTGTTTAAAAATCACAAAAACATTTAAAAATTATAAATTTAAATTTATATGGTCTAAAATGTTATAAAGTATCCACTTATGGACAATTCACAACAAATTAGTAATTTTTGTTATAATTTAAAAATTAGAATGTCATTACCACAAATAAAATTAAATTGATTAAGTAAGGATACATAAAGTTTATAATGTTTAAAATAATATCCTAACATGTCTAAATTTTATTGGTTTCTGAGATTAAAACCCTATCGAATTTAATCTTCGAATATGTGTAATTTGGTGAGGTTTTTAATTGGGGTTAGATTTATTATAAATTTATATTTTTAAGATTTCCAAAGGTGCCCCTCTCCTCCCTTATAAAAGGGCACCTCCTCCCTCTATTCCTCACACCACATTGAGAATTCACGCTCTGCCAAACCCTGCCAAATTCTCTTCTCCACTTCCCTAAAAACATCCTAGAGGTCCTGGTATTCTTCAAAGACAAATTTTAGTGCCCTAAGAGGAGGTCTCAAAGAGGCGCTTCAAAGAAGAGGTAATGTCTGTTACAGATTCTTTCAACTTTATTTCTTCTTCTTCTTCCTCTTCATTAGTTGTTTCATTATTAAGTAATATCATCAGTATCACTAATATATTGATATGTTATTATAAATATGAAACAACCCTATTTCACCATCTATGCATCCTACGGAAAACAAAATCACCACGCGTGCGTACGTACGGAATACCGTCTCCACGCCGTGGTGTAATCTGTTTTTCCAACACCACCTTACTCGGATGGATATAATGGTGTAAAGAATTACTATACATATTTATTATAACATCATACTTATTATTATATATTGTATCATCCTCTCCAATTAAATTCAATAATTATGGGAATGATATCAGCGCTCGTGCGTACCTACGGACTACCGTCTCCACGACGCGATGAGATTCATTCTCTATGTTAACCATTTAAGAATGATTATAAAGTATATATAAGGAATAGTAATGAAATATATGAAATTATAAAGCTACTGTATTTATGTATATATATATTTATGTATGTCATCTACTTAATTCCATTCAACTCAATAAGGAGACGAAAACATCGTTCATGTGTACGTACGGCCTACCGTCTCCATGAACGGTGTATTTCTTTACATTTATCGATCTATTATATATATGTATATTCTGAATATATATTATATTTAAATTATGTTTTATATTCTGGAATTAAGTCATCATGATCTAATTCATCATATTAATAATTACAAGTCAAAACACGAATGACAAATGAAATGATTTTACACAAAACGCTACTTTAACATGGAATTTACAAAAGAACAGGTTATATAAAGTTATAAGTGAAACATATATGATATAATAACAATGAATATGATTATGTAATAATTCAATGACATTATTTAAATCATTATATAGAAGGTTCGGATCCATACGAAGCATATTAGACTTATGGCAAGGGATAATTTTGCAAATCTCAATTTTATCCGAGATTACTTATTCGTAAGTATTTTCTGGGGTTATTTCTATCATCCTTGTCCATGTTTTCTAAAAGTGTTTTCATGTATGTTTAAAGTCCTTTTTACCATTTTCTGACTTTTACTACATGGTATGTAAGGAATCTTTCTTTTGTTTACGTTACGAGGTATTTTTTTTATTTTTCTGGCAAATATATGAGAAGAATGTTTTCATTAACTTATACGACATGAAAAGATTTTTACGGTTTTATAAAGCCTTATTTTTTAATGAAGCATTCTCCAAAATATTTCATGACTATTTTCAACAAAATCCTTTTCTTTAAAAATTGATTGAAATTTTGTGAAAAGAAAATGATTTTGAAGAAGAAAGGATATTTTCCTCAAGAGTTCATTTCAAGTGTTTTATCAAAACCATTTTTCATCTAAGATGACATTATTTCATATGTGTATGTTTCATGTTTAATGTCTATATGGTTTACATGGTTTAATTTTCTTATGATCAAATTTCCATTTGTTTTATAAGGATTATGAAATGATGGGATGATGTTTATGAAACCCATTTTATTCTTTCGGTTATGATGAATGTTTTAAGTTTATTTTGTGGCACATGTAAGAATGATTTCATTATGAGATCGGCAGGACCTATATATCCCTCAAATGCATTGGGTAATGATTTATATCTCATGAGATAGACATGGCTGGAACAGTAAGTTAATCCGGTTCAGTATTACAGGACTGGAACGAGGAGTGAATTCGATTCAGAAAGGGACTTTGTCCACTAAGATGGACTTGGAAGCATTGCCTTGGCTATTATGTAAATCATTACATGTGCTTAATTGATTCCACAATTACATGATTTATTCCCATGCTATTTTTTATGTTCCATTATGATATATGCCTTATGTACTTCCATGTTTTATGTCGTTGCTCATGATTTTGATGTTTCAACAATATGTTCATGTTTTTATGTTCAAATGTATAGGGTATGTTTTATTTTATCCATGCTTTCCCTTACTGAGCATTTGAGCTCACACTTTTTATGTTTTATTCTCCCCCGGGATTAAAAGAAAGGTTTAGGGTAAGGAAACAAAAAGTGGATGATCATTATGGGAGATGTTGAAGATCTTTCACCACGATTAAATATTACATTCCAATTTTCCAAAGACACTAAACTATTACGGTCCTTGTGTGTCTGTTTTTGTTATGTATTAAGTATTTTGAAAAAGTAATGTTATGTCCATGTACGTCAAGCATCGGGTCCCTACAAAGACGGGGTAACTCATCATATGAAAATTAAATGGGATGTAAGATAAATAAAAAATAACATCCTCCAAAATAATAAATTGGAGCATAAAATAAATGACATAAAAGAGATTACTTGAAAAGAAAGAGAGAGGCCAGACCCCTTACATTAAAACGTAACTCTTCAAACACAATGGTTGGGACCTTGAGGGCTTGGGAGCACCTTAGGAGGACTTTTTGGGAGATAATGAGAACACTGCTTCATTGGGGGAGTCTTGGGAGTCTAATGGATGAGAGGATGGATTTGTATTTATAGGGAAAGTGAGGGGACAAGGAATTAATGGCCAAGGGACACCTCAACGGTTGTTTTGGAAAGACCATGGGCTTGCCCATGGTATTTTCCCATCGTATTGGCCACATGGGTCCTCCCATACAATAATTCATCACCTTTGGTCGGCCAACCCTTAAAATATCTAATGAAATCATCATTACATAGTTATGATGTCATTAAACATACTGAAACCCTAAAGCAGTATTTTCACTATTCATCGAAAATTCATTTTTCTCAGAAAAAATCCCCAACAAATACCTTAACATAATATCGATGCTCTGAGTTCAAAAATGAAATCAATTTTATAAAAATAAAATTCTAAATATTTCTAATTTAATTTTTAATTAAAAAACACTATTCACCTGAAAAAACTAATACCAGACTAATAATTTATGAAACTATTATTTAACCATTTTATTGAATCACATTACCTAATCAAGGTTCCTAGATTATATTAATACTTTCTTTAAGTGAAATTACTAATCCATTTGGTCACATTACAAATCGTAAGTATAAAATCACTATTCATAATTTACTATTCATCAAAAATTATGTTGATCTTATTAGACTCTAAATTTCATACTGAACATAATTATAGAAGGCCATTTTTTAAAATCATTACACATTTTTAATTATTTAATGTTTACATAAACATTTTTAAAATATCTTTTCTCTAAAATTAATAAAAAATATGCATACTATATTTATCTGGAAATTTTAAAATTCATAAAGTTCATCATAAGAAGAAATCAAAATTTTTATTTAAAACAAAGTATTACACAAGGCAGTTACGGTCCCATTATATAGCCCCTTATCACACCATCATAGGACCTAAGTGTAAGGTGTGCTAAGATGAGAGAATCTGAGGGTGGCTCACGCAAGATCAGACGAGTAGTAATTTCTATCAGTTTGAACTTCTCGCAAAGGCGATTCTATTCTAACTTCACACGATGAAGTTCGGCTTAGGTTTGGTCCATAGAAAAGACCAGTGGTGCTACCTCCTTCCCATGTTCTATTATATGGGATTCGATTGAACCAAGGCTACTGGATGAGGCCATCAAATCTTCATTCTATATTAATTAACCACAGTCACTTGTATTTAGAGACAAAAGTCGCAACATTCAGTTTTCAATGGTCATAATGACTAACGGTAATATAATAGTCAAAACCCAATAGTCTCATTTTTATTATACTCATGTTATCAAAAGAAATAATTTTATTGAGTATCAAAGATAAAATAACACACAAAATTAGGAAACAAGATTTATTCAAAATTTCGGGTCATTACAATCTTCCCCCCTTTAAGAAATTGCGTCCTCTTAATTTTTAAAACTGGGTTTTGATATTTCATTGAAAGTCCCACATCGGAAAAAGAGTCAGTAACACTATTACTTTAAAAGGAAGAAAAGTAAGTACAAAGGCCACCCGAGTTAACCCATACTAAGATTCCATGTAGGAAAACATGGATATGGAATAAAAAACAAAGGGTCACATTCTAAAGGAGAGTGATAGAAAATATTATTAAGAGAAAGTTAACCATAAGAAAATCACAAACTTATGATGTGTGTAAATGGTCTTTGATTACCCAGTAGGAAACTTATACCAACAACATTTTTGTTTTACGTTCCTTTTAATAATTTTGAGGAATTCATTTACTATATAGAATAAAAACATAAGGAAATATACCTACCATCAGGTAGAGTTTCATCATTTAATAAGTTTTTACCAAAACTAATCATTTCCCAAATGATGAACATTCAAAACACTTGGTCTCATCAAAACAGAAGAATCATCTTCTTGAGAGTCACGTAATCCACAAAACATTAACTATCTATTTCTTATATCATTCAACATTATCCCAAAAATAGAAACGGTATGATAAAACTACTATTTCAAAAGAAAGAACGCTAGAGGAATGGAAACTACTTTAAATCATCAATGTTCCACGGTAATACCCAAAGTTCATCACAGACCATTCCATAAATAACTGTTCCTAAAATTCCTCAAAATAAACCAAACTAAGATTGAAACACAAATACAAGAAGGATTTGATAACATTGTCTTCCAAAATTTACTTCATTGTCCATCTCCAAAGAACATCAACCACTCATAACATCTTATAACAAAAGTTGCTAACCTAAAAATATTTTAACCAAGATAGGTTAATCATTTCCATAAGTAACCTAAATTACTGTAAATCCACCTTAAATTCATCGATTCACCAAAATATATGTCAACATTTACTCCTCAAACAAAAATACCGTAGTAATATATTTACCTCGATCATATAGGGTCCCCAAAATAGTGAACGTCTTAAAAAATAATAATAATATTTTAATCCCATAATCATCTATGTCATATTAATACAAAAATTATCGCATTTCCTATCACATTGTTTATTGGGACATGTTCTTCAATTTCCCAACATTAACTAATAAAAGAAAATATAATTAGGGGCTTAAATACTAAGCAAATAATCATGAAAAGGAACTTAAATCATATAAGGATAACATGTAGAAGAAAAGTATACCCTAACTTGTGATCCCCTAGGTTTAAAACTAGGGTATCCATGATCATATATTCTTATGTGAATCTTTATTGTATTTTATGTTTGGTCCGTTAATAATGGTTCATACTAGGCTTATGAATTTACCAAATCATATCCACTTGGAGGGTCGTAACCAAGAGTGCAGCAAGGCCTATTGTCGTGTACCAGTTCACGTTCGATTCTAGCTCAAGGAGGTGTTTTTGGGTTTTACCCCTATGTACAACTGTGCCAGAGCCACCTCTACCTGCTCGTACCGAGACAGGGATGTATTTTCTTGGCAACCCTTACTCAATACTCACCAAAATACCATGAAGATTTCCTTTATTTAAACATTTCCATAGGGTTATTCCTAAAGATTTCATATCCTAATTTCCACAAATAACTAAACCATCATTTGATACCAACTATAGAATCCCGTCTTTTTTCCACATAAACTTTCATTACGTTATACAAAACTGAGGATATTTAAGGTTTAGTCTCTTGGAAACCCGGAACTTAATTCATGAAACAAAAAAACATTCTTCTTAAAAAATTGAAAGGATTCTACTTATGTTCATCCTAGGTTCATTACTGTATCTCATACCCTGGGTACAAACATCAAAATAAAGGGTGAGAAGAAGGCCTATTAAGGGAAACAAGGGAAATATTTTACATGTGAACTTGAAATAAATCAATAAAGACAAAGAAAAGAACATTAAGGCATGAGAATGAAATCATGAGGCATATCATAATAAAAATAACGTATTTCATAACTTGAAGATGTGGCTACATCATTTTACAAAGACAATCGTTTCTGTTTCACCAAGGTCCATCCCCAATGTGTCAATAAAAATTACCAATGTTTTGCACCAAGGTATCAGTCAAAATGGTCATCTCTAGAGATTAAGTGTTTACCCAATGCATTGGAGTGCTATCAGGGAACACCCTTAAATTAACCTTTATTATCATGTACCACATATATCATCATCAATCATTTCATAAACAACCCATATAGAATAAAATAAATTGGTTTCATTTCACAATCATAACGTTTTAAAAACTGTTTTAAAGACATGTTCTTTATGTCACTTTAAAACCCACATAAAAGGAATGTGGGTCTCATGTATTTAAATACCAGAATTTAAAATAGAACATTTTGGTATATATTTGAATACCACTTTAGATGAAAGAGATTGAGTATTCACTTAATAATATAAAATAATTTGGTAAAAAGAGAGATACATTTTGACACGGAAATTCGGCAGCATAACAGCTATGTTGTAGGGTTTTAGAAAACATTTAAAAGACCGGGGACATGGGTCACCCACTCATAAACGATCCATAAAACAGTATAGGGACAGAATATAAGAGATTTAATAATATGGTAATGAAATTTTAAAGACATACCATATGAAATGAAAAACATGGAGGAAAGACAAGAACAAGATTTCTCTTATGAAAATTCAGCAGCCTAGTGACGTCACTTAAAACATCAAAAAATGAATTGGTGAGGTCGATTAGGGTATCTAATCATATGAACATAAGAGGGAAGTATTATGGATATAGATATAATAACCCAACATATGAAAAGGTATCTTAAAAGACTTTCCATGAAAGTAGAACTTTAAAAATGGGAAGAGTGAAAGAATCCCTTACTAAAATTCAGCAGCCTAACGGCGCCACTTAAAACTAAAAAATATGAATTGAAGAGATCAAATCGGGTTTCTCATCATATGAACATAAAAGATCATTGTGATAGATATATAGATCATACCTCAACATAATAAAAGGAACTTGAAAGACTTGACATGAAAATAGAACTTAGAAATGAGAAAGGTGAATGAATCCCTTAAAAATTCGGCAGCCTAATGGCGTCACTTAAACTTCAAAAAAATGAATTGATGAGATCAAATAGGGTATCTCATAATATTAACAAAAAAGATCAGTATGATAGATATAGATATCAAACCCCAAACTAATAAACGGAACTTAAAAGACTTGACATGAAAATAGAAATTGGAAATGAGAAAGATTAACGAATCCCTTAAAAATTCAGCAGCATAACGGCGTCACATAAACATCAAAATAAAATGAATTGAAAAGATCAAATAGGGTATATCATAATATTAACATAAAAGATCAGTATTATATATATATTGATCATACCCCAACATAATAAAAAGGAACATGAAAGAATTGACATGAAAGTAGAACTTTGAAAAATGAGAATGGTGAATGAATCCCTTAAAAATTTGGCAGCTTAACGGCGCCACTTGAACTTTCTTAAAATGAATTGATTAGAGAAAGAGTTATTCTATAATCATATGATCATGAAAAGGTACGTAATAGGAATATAAAAGAACATCCTCCAACATAAGAACAAGGAGAATAAAACAAATGACATAAAATAGATTACTTAAAAAGAAAGAGAGAGGTTGGATCCCTTACCATAAAACGTAACTCTTAAAACTCAGAGGTTGGGACCTTTAGGGCTTGGTGGAAGCTTGGGAGGACTCTTTGGGAGGTAATGAGACCATAGAATAGTTTGGGGACAGTTTGGAGTCGAATGGATGAGAGGTTGGCTTGGTATTTATAGGGAAAGTGATGGGACAAGGCATTAATGGCCAAGGGACACCTCATTGGTGGTTTTGGAAAAACCATGGGTTTTCCCATGGTATTTGAGCGTGATATTGGCCACATGTGTCCTCCCATGCAATATATCATCAAATTTGGTCGGCCAACCATTAAAATATATCATTACATCATCATGACACAGTTATGATGTCATTAAACATACCGAAACCCTAATACTGTATTTTCACTATTCATCGAAAATTCATTTTTCTCAGAAAAATCCCTAAAAAATACCTTAACATAATATCGATGCTCTGAGTTCAAAAAAGACATCCATTTTATAAAAATTATTTTCAAAATATTTCTAATTTAATTTTTAATTAAAAAACACTATTCACCTAAAAAAACTAATACTTGACTAATACTTTATGAAACCATTATTTAACCAGTTTATTGAATCACATTACTTAATCCATGTTCTTTGATTATATTAATACTTTCCTTAAGTGATATTACTAATAAATTTGGTCACATTACTAATCCTAAGCATAAAATCACTTTTCATAATTTACTATTCATCATAAATTAAGTTGATCTTATTATACACTAAATTTTCTACTGAACATAATTGTAGAAGTCCATTTTTTGGAAATCATTACACATTTTTAATTATATAAGGTTTACATAAACATTTTTTAAAATATCCTTTCTCTAAAATTCATCAAAAATATGCATACTATATTTATCTGGACATTTGAAAATTCATAAACATCATCATAAGAAGAAGTCAATTTTTTTATTTAAAACAAAGGATTACACAAGGCAGTTACGGTCTCCTAACATAGCCCCTTATCACACCATCATAGGACCTAAGTGTAAGGTGTGCTACGATGAGAGAATCTAAGGGAGGCTCAGCCCACATCACACAAGTAGTAATTTTTATCAGTTTGAACTTTTCGCAAAGGCGATTCCATTCTAGATTCACATGATAAAGTTCAGCTTGGGTTTGGTACAAAGAAAAGCCCAGTGGTGCAACCTCCTTTCCAAGTTCCATTACATGGGCTTCGATTGGCCCGAGGCTACTGGATGAGTCCATCGAATCTTCTTTCTATATTAATTAGCCAAGGTCAATTGTGTTTAGAGACAAAACTCGCAATATTCAGTTTTCAATGGTCATAATGACTAACGGTCATATAATAGTAAAAACCCAACAATCTCATTTTTATTATACTCATGTTCTCAAATGAAACAATTTTGTTGAGTATGAAATATTAAATAACACACAAAATTAGGAAACAAGATTTATTCAAAATTTTGGGTCGCTACAGTGAGGATGGGCTCTTTAGGAAAGTTTGAACATATTATTTTATTATAAACTGAATTTAGTTTTTAAAATATCTCCAACTAATTTTATTATATGATAAGGTGAGTATTGTTATAAATCCTTTCATCCAATGTGTTTCTGACGTGTTTAGGGAATAAAATTAACCTTATATTATAAATTTAACCTTTAGTTAACTAATTACCTTTTACAATGTCCTCTTGTATATTCATACTATATGATTTATATATTTACTATATAATTCCAAGAGACCCAAAAATGGTTCATTAATTACAATAGTAACATCATATATGTCATTTTACCAAATTCTAGATTTTTATTATTATTTTATCATTTAAAAACATTTATTGATTTATAAACAATTTTATGTCAATTTTAATACTATTTATTTCACGAGTTTTAAAAAAATCCAAAACAACTTCATTATAATAAGAAAAGTTCGTTAATTCAAATAAAACAAGTTATAATTATCTCTAAAATTCTTGTATGTCATAAATAAATTCAAAATTAGTTTATTTTAATATTTATAATCTCATTTATTTAAATCATTCATTAATGAGGTACTCATTACATCACCATTCTACCACTAACAAATTTATTTATATGATGTCTAAAAATTATAAATAAAATTACATGATGTAGGAAATCTTTTTATCATTATAATGACTACTTATAGTTAAAAATATAACTTATATTACCCTATATAATTTTTTTACTAAAATTTTAATGTTTATGTTACATTTTCCTTACATTAAATAAATTTTTATAAAGTGTCATTTTCACTTATAAGTTGCTCCATTAGGTCCCAAAACAACCCAAGGACGTCCAAGGTCCGACATGTATCAACCAATAGGGTTAGGACATGTTTTAGGGTAATTTAATATTATTATAATATTTTTTTACCCTTATTTACTAGATTTACCCATTAAACATGTTTAATAAAATATTTACTGAAGTTACTATTTATAATGTCTAAAAATTTAAGTTACCCATTTACAAAATTTGGATCTCCTGATACCTAATTTGAAATCCATTTTTCCAAATTCAAAATATAGAAGTTTTAGAAATCAATTTAAAATTAATTCTCGTTGTCAAAACCAAACAATGTGTTTTTAAGAAATAATAACTATCAAAATATTGAAATTTTTTATGTCCAATTTTAAAGTAAAATTACTCTGAAGGAACAAAATTGGATTAAATGGTAAAAATATAATCCAATTAAACATTAAAACCAATGAAAAATAATCTAACCTTATTAATAAATTATATTACAAGGCAATTTTGACGTAAAATGCAGTATTTTCACTATTCCTTAAAAATGACCTTTATCAGAAAAATACCAAAATTTTACCCAAAGTAAATTTTGATGTCCCACCTCAAAAGAAAGAAGTTTATTATTTCAAATCGAACATTTAAAATAAAAAAACCAGATTTAAAATGGTTTTCTCCATCAAAAGGCGGTAAAACAACCTTTTAATAAAATATTAGAGTTTTTCATGCTCAAAATTGGATTCATTCTCATTTTAAGCCTCTAAATTTTATTATATAAATGTAAAAACATTTTTCAAAAAAATGTATAATAATATTGTAGTATATTCTATTCATTTCTGTAAATATAATTTCTATGTGATAAATATCATTTAAAATAATAATAATATATTTTTATATTTTTTTCAGTATGACTCAAAATTAACTGCAACATGAGATTTCGGAGAAACCCATTACTGTGTGTCGGGTATTCCATCAAACATATAATCCCATTTAAAGTAAAATCAATATATAATTCACAAATATTAACAAATATGAAAATGTCATATTCTTTATTAACTTGAAATGTTACAAAAAAATACCATTATCAGTAACTCATATGTCCATTACACATCAGTTGGCATTGCAAATTGAAACTCCCCTACCTCGATTCTACACAACATATCTCCTTTTTACCATTTCCAAAAATAAAAAAATGAAAAGAAAACAAAGAAAATTTTATAAAATTTGTGACCCATCAAAACATGTTTTCCCAAGCAACGCCCAATTAGATAATCCACAATACCTCATGTATACCTCCCCATATTCAAGAAGTTTTTGACTAGTAGTGAGGGTATAAGGATGTAGTGGGAAGACTATTCCATCTATAATCATATCCATAAACAATAAATATAAATAATAAATAATAACATAGTCTATCATAAAATATGATAAATTAAACATAATTTAATAATGATTTTCACCCATGTAACATATATAAATAAACCAGGCTTCCAACGCGGAAACCCAATCAATATATAAAAATGTTCAAGAAGAAAATGTAGAAAAACCATGTAATTTTCT
This sequence comes from Viscum album, assembly GCA_963277665.1. Classification (NCBI taxonomy): domain Eukaryota; kingdom Viridiplantae; phylum Streptophyta; class Magnoliopsida; order Santalales; family Viscaceae; genus Viscum; species Viscum album. The sequence continues at coordinate 1,898,655,782 of OY728133.1, read as the reverse complement.
AGTGCCCATATCAGTACCACTACCATCTCAAATATATTCCAATGTTATCTTTAATGAGCTAGATCCCTCACCATGGAGTCTACACATGTATCATGATACCCATATAGGTTGTGAGTATTAAAACTCAAAAAGATAGAACCATTGAATTCTAAAAATGCATTCACTAGTATAAAATTTGTATTACATGATAAAAGTAAACATGTAATAATGTGTAAACAATCATATTTCAAGATCTCATGTTATTACCAAGCCACTATGATCCTCGACCATCCCTTCCTTGGATCCCTACTATAAGGTTAATCAAAAATGTTTTCAAGAGTAATTATGTTCTAGACACAAGGATGTTGAACATGTCTCTTAGTTGTTTTATTTAATTAAGTCGAATCAGGCGATAAGGATTTCTCATCCCATCTCAATCACATCTGATGCCTCAACATTTACAGACATCATCTCAGTCACAGGTCAGGCCAGAAGGAAAGCCTATCATATCTATTCCTTGGTTTAGTCCATATGGTAGTCTTACAAATAATGTCACTTCCATGTGTTTGGATTAAATTCCTTTATCCCCCTAACCTATGTTCAGGACCAATTCCATCATCATCACATATCATTAACACTCCCTCTCTAAGGGATTACTATATCATGACGACCCACTTGTTTTCTGTAGAAAAATAAATACCTCCAAAGGTATGGTTATTTCACACAACATTGAAGAGCATATAAAGGTAGAATATAACATGTCATCATGAGAATTTAGTCACAACATACAAATAATTGTGATCAACATAAAAAATTGTAACATGATACATATGTATGCTCATGGAATCATGCATCATAAAAATGTGTCACCAAATACACAGACACATTAAATAAATATCATGCATTGTCAAATAAGATACATTGACACATGTCTCATGTTAAAGAAGCAATATAATACATGAGAACCAAATGATATTGAACTTATTTCAGAATTATTATTGATTAAAAACTATAATACCTATGAAGATATGTTTCCCCATAGTAGAACCACATTCCATAGTCAAATTAATCCAATCCCACATCCAACACATCAAGGATCATGAATGAGGATCAATAAAAATAAATGATAATGGAGAATGGTCTGCAATAATATTAATCATAGAATCCAACAATAATGATAGAATTGTGAATGATAAATGGAGGTGTTTTAGACACTCTAAACACACCACAATTCTAGAAATGATAGAAGAATATATCATTAAATGGAATTAGAACCCATATATCAGGTCCCATAATGATATATCTTTGATTCATATAAAAGGAACGAGGTATATCTATAAGAAATCTAAATAATTGAGGTTTATTGATCAAAAACATTAATTCATGATTAGTAACACACCTTTATCTTCCAAAATCATGCTTGGATGGAATGAAGTTGTTATGGTAAAGCTATGGAGTCTCTAGGTTCAATAGGGAAACCTTTAAAAAGAATAATGGGTCAAAAAAGTTAATTAATTCCTATAGAATATTATTTTCAATCATTAAACCACACACACACATACACAGTTTTGTTACTAATTTTAAAAAACTATATACCAACAGAGCGAGGCTTAATTCCTTTCCAAGGAACTCATCTAGTTTGATCTCATGGGTTTTCAATTAATGCACCAACTGTGATTTTAGCCATTGAACTTTTTTCAAGGTTTCTTAGTTTAGGTCATATGATTTGATAAACCATGTGACTTACTTGAGATACACTCATAGTGCCTCTACCACTAGCCGAATATTTTCTAGGAGAATCAACATGGGTTAGGAAAACCATGATCTGAACTTGAACAACCCAAAAGGCCTATAAACTCTCCAAAATAAACCTAAAACCCAAAAATCTCATTTAGAACAATTATCATTTCACAAAAACATAGATAAAGTTGAGAAATAACTCATAAAATACCAAATATATGTTTATTCCATTACAATATTTCCCTCTAAAGACTTCTCATGCTTGAGAATAATCATTTAGAATCTATCAGTAACAACTCAAGACACTATTCTTGAATATCTGAATCTAAATCTCTAGATTCCTCTTAGATTCATTCATGACACCATAAGATCTAAGAAAGTGTAATTTTGTTCCACCGTACTACTTTCTTTATCTGATTTAAAATCCATATCATGCATTTAATGTATGATGCATCGTGCTCTTTCAAGGCATTATTGCAGTCAGTCACATGTGCTAGATTTGGCATTTACTACTAATGATGAGAAACATGAATGTAGTCGTACATACCTCATTAGTAAGGATGATGATACAACTACTAATCCACGGTCATAATACACTCTAAAACGATGATCCATTTTATGTATCTCAGTGCTAGCTTTCTTTTATTTCACAATCGTTGATTCCACATCTGAGGAGTAACCCACAAGGAAAATCTATGTAAAATAGTCAAATATAAGGGTTTTATTCCAATGGTGTGATTATGATTGTTTCCTACTCTATGTGCTGTTACAATTATTACTAATCATATACACTCTCTTGGAGGTCACTTGTACCATGAATGACCCCATGACAACTGCCTTAGTTGTCTCATGCTAACATACCATTGAATGAAACAACAAAACACAGAATGCCGCAAATGGTTCTATTTGAATATAATTATAGAAGTTTTTTTTATGAAACTTTAGACAAGGACATATATTTATCCCATTGTTTATTAAAATCATGATGCATTCCCAAAAAAAATCCTTCAATATCTAGATAATCTACTCTAATTTACCATCAGTCTATACATAATGCACTATAATTAGTTTAACATGAGTAGACAAAAATTATAGAAGATGAAAATAATAATGATGTAAATTTCATAATTATGTTAGATAAAATTCTCAATGTAACTCCATATGAGAGTACAATATCCAATATATACATTTTTTTTAACTCATCCATGTAATGAGTCTCAACAATTTGAAAGAAATGTGAAATTTCATTAGAAGATCAAATATCACTCAAACATCATCTTGATTACTCAAGGTTTGTGGGATCCCCATTACTATTTCCATCATCACATCATACCACTTCCATATTGGTATTATAACTGGCTGAAGAAAACACAAAGAAACATGTGTTTGACCTTTATTCTTTGGCTGGTAAGTCATTTTAAAACAAAACCAACAATGTCCTTATTCATTCTTGGCCACCATGATTGATGTTAGATGTCATGGTATATCATAATTGAACATGGATACATTAACCAAATAAAATCATGAAATTTTCTTATCATCTCTACTCTCATGAATTTCATCACAAAATTCCATCCTTATAAATTGATCTTGTTATCATCATATACTAACCATATTGGAATTATTTCACTACCTTACAATCATTCTTTTATAAACACAAAACATGGAATATAACTCTTATATATTATTCACCTAATCTACTAATGAATATGTGATTAACAATGGCGTTCATTCTATGATCCCACAATCCTTATATACATTTATAATCAATTGCATATTCAAGCTCATCAAACATCATTCCTCCAATGATCACTGATCACCATGCACCTATATCTCTGTAATTCACTAGTTATGAATATATTCAATGAAATTAAACTTTCATGGAGTGTATTATATCTCAATTTCAAATATTTATAGGTACTGTAACTAAATTCTAATCCAAGAAATGAGATCATATTTAGAGAATATATATAAATATATCTTATGCTCCCTATAAAAAATCTCTCACTATAGAGATAATGTCACCAACACTAAAAAGCATGGACCACAACTACTAATTCCAAATAATATGTTGGGTAGTTCCAATCATGTAATCATATATGGCATGATACATTAAAAAATACGCAATCCCTCTGCACCATCACGACTTAAAAAACTACACTAGAGGCATCACAGTACACCAAGTACCCAATCCCAGGTATTGGAAGAATCAAAAAATGAGCAGTATCCAACCTCATATTCATATAAATTAATTAATCATCACATTGATCAGTCCATTAAAACAATACTCCCCTAATGTTAAACCCCAACATCAGTGATAATAAGTGGAAAGATAATTAATGAACCATCGATATCATCCATCCAACTTGAGGTAACTCATGATATCAATAATATTATTAGGATAAGAATAATAAATTACCACTTCCACCATCTTTAGGTCTCGAAAAATTTCTCACTCATAGATCACATGAATAAGGAAACATTCTCTCAGATATAGAAGTTACACTTTGAAGCAATAACATAAATTTGTTGCACTCAGAGTGTACTCAACCTAGTCTTAAAGGTTGTTGTCATGTAACTAACAAGTATTTGAACAATATCCATGATGAAGAAGTCAATATATCAATGAAATATCTTTTTTATGATATATATGAACACTATTATGGAATTTATAAATCCCAAAGGCACGGTAAGTTACTCAAATAGACAATATCTTATATTGAACAATATCTTAGAAAGTTCTTCTATTCTGACACACTACTGTTGGCATGATAAATAGATATCAATCGTAGAGAACCATTGGGATCCCCCTAACAGATCAGAGATATAATAAATCCTGCGTAAAGGATACATTTTCTTCCAAAATCACCTGATTCATCCCCTTATAGTCCACACAAAGACATATTGTACCACCTTACTTCTTCGAAAACAATACAAGAACCCCCAATAGAGATGTTCTTGGTCTGAGGAAACCCTTCATCTCTAGGTCCTCAATATGAATCATCAGCTCTATCTCTTTGGAAAAACTATATGATAAGGAGGAATCAAAATAACCTACACTCCTAATATGAGTTCTATCGTAAACTCTACTTCTCGTATAAGAGGAAGTCCTTTGAAAACATCTTGAAAGACATCCTGATAGATATTGATAATAGCAGGAAGATAAGATGACCCGACATCCAGTTCCACTATATGATCTAATCATGCCACCTGAGATATGATAGCTCTAATTTGGATCAAATTTTTTCCAACTCAGATTGACTTTACATCCAATACATTGGTCATCACAAAATATTATCCCTTCGGTGAAACAAATGATACTTACCTATGATAATATTCATTATTAGCATAAAATAAAGTCAAACAGTCCATTACAAGGATCACATTAATGATATTAATATTAAATAGCATGATATAACAAAGATTTTCATAATTGGAAACTCCTAGAAGACACTTTGGATATCATTATACATTGTAAAATTTCATTATCATGGTTGTTTAGAGAGAAATAAAGTTAGAAGAAAACATAATTGGTATGTCAATTCCATCATTAACATGAGTAGATACAATAGAATATGAAGCACTAATATTAAAAAAGAGTGGTAAAAGCATTATAGGTGATCAAAATCATACCTTGAATGATTGATGATCCCTCTCTACAGTCATCTAGAACCTTGTCTATCACATACACTAGGATTTCTTATTCTCCAAGACCCTGACCCCAATGTGCGTGAATAAACTGAGTCAGGGTCATCTAAAGATTATGAATGTACGACTGGGAACTATATCCATGTATTTGTGTTGTATTTAACATCTGAACTACAACCCTATGGAAATCTAGCCTCAAATAACTCTATTATAACTGAAAGATATTTCACATATTTTAATACTACTGACAGTTTCTCTGAGGTGTGGGGAAGAAACATCAGAAATGTACGACCTTCAAATAGTTGAAACCCTATATAACTCCTCCCGAGCAGTATAAATAATCCAAACTCTACTCAACCATTTTATTGTTACCCCACTACATGTCCTAATTCATCATTTTTTGAATACTAAAAGTGATATCACTACAATATTATGTGTTCCACCACTTAAAGTATATAAGGATAGAAGAATTCTAATTGATCGATCCTCCTCTTGGGACCTCTCAATAGTTAAGGCATTACATAGATTTTTTTGGGAATTTAATTATATCAAAACACCTAAACTTCTATTATATATCATAACAAAGTGTGATCTCAAACTTCATACCCTTTTTGGATTTTTTCCATCTAAGAGGGTAGAAAAATTATGTTTTGTGGTGAAATAATAGGGGTAGCCAAATACCCACATTGATACATACTGAATCTCCAAGAATCCATGGAAATGATCCATATCCAACAGTTTAGAAAATAATTCTATGAAGAACATGCTCTTTATGGACTCCCAATAAATACCCTTCTATCTTATGGATTTACTTATAACACTCAACCATCTCTTGGTGGTTACATATAGCATGAACACCTATATATTGACATATTATTCCTCCATTATCTCATCCAATCCAGTTATTCCTTCAATGTTGGTTACCCAGTCCTAGACATCCCATGGTACCTCAATTACCAAGAAGGATAGAATATTACAGTGTTAAAATTCATGGGTGTAGTCAAATATAATCCTTTTTACGCCTCTACCATGGGTATGTGAAATCTAAATTAATCTATAATATGGAGGCTTAAATTCTGAAATGACTAGAAAATTTTCAAGATTATTATCAGGTGAATCCTACTTCATAGAATATTATGGAACTAACATATCACCCCTCTCAATAATATTTTAGAATATCCGTTGTGTCTTTTTTATGAAATTAAAATTGAATTTTTAGAGTGCCGGAAATAAATTTATTTTGAAAAAAACATGTAGTCATACGGTACAAGTAAAGTATTTATATTAGAATCCCATTCTAAAACATAACCACTCATTGGGTATAACACTCCCCATTTTACCAAAGCCTCAATTGTGTTCCTATTTATCTCCACATTATTCAGGATCATATATATTAAAAACACACAAAAATTCTCAATTTCACATTTTAAATTAAATAAGTGATATATCACAATAGAAGCATATTGTATATAAAAAAATAATAATTCAAGGAATTAATTAAAATAACTAATATTAATCAATCAATCGGAATATATATGACATGTGATCTTATGTTCCTACTCATAATGCATGAAGACACCAAAATCCAAAAAAACTAGAAAAGTAATCCCATCACCTATAACTCATAAAGTCCATTATAATTGAGTTGTCCATTCACATGGAAACTCCCCAATCATAGTTCCACACAACCTATCTTTTTTCTACCATTTTACAGAGTTACCAAGAATAAAATAAATGAATTAAGACATGATACAATTTTGTAATGCCCCAACCTAGGTTTCCCAAAAAGGAACTAGAGTATAGATGCCAATAAACCTCATGTGTTCCAAAACATACCCAAGAGGTTTCCTAAAAGTGTGGGGTTTCTATAGGTGTAGTAGTGAAAATATAACCTATATAATAATAACCATACATCATAAACATTAATAAAATATAACTAACTAAAGTATCATGATAGAAGATGAAGTAAAAATAATGCAATAACAAATAGTGCTCACATCACACAAATAAATAAACCAGTATTCCAATGCAAAAATACAACTAGAATATTGAAATATGTAATATGATAAAAAAGGAAACACAATATAATCCTTTAGAGTCCATCCCAGTACCTGTACTAACTCCATTGTCTATAACTTAGTTATCTATCATGGTTCAATTTCCCTTTCTTTGATCCCTAACCATGAATTCTGTACATGTATTAAGATTATTGTACAGGGTTTAAGTAATAAAAACCATTATAAAACCATCAATTCAAACTTAAAATGTGTTCACTAGTATAAAATGTCCATTCCATGATAAATTTAAATTCAAAAGAATGTATAAAAAATAATATGCTGATAACTTGTGCGATAACCAAAGCACCATGATCCATTACCATAATTTTATTATATTCATATCAAATGGATATTCTAAATGGATGTTGGGATTGATCAAGATATATATTTAATTCTAGTGAACTTGTATCTTTATGGTCTTAAGTCATTGAGTTGGTTTGGGCCACAAGGTCATTGTAACATGCCTCTATCATGAGTTATGCCTCAAGATCATCAAACCCCATCTTGGACATAGGTAATGCCTCCAAGTAATCATATTCTATATAATCATTGGTTTACACTACAAGGATATATTTACCTTGATTTCTTTGACATTGGTCTACCCTTAAGGATATTATGCTGCTACCCTATGTTCATGTCCAAAGTAATCATCGTCACATCTCATGTGCACTCCCCTCTATAAAGGATAACTGTATCACTACATGACACCAATTCTGAGTACCAATTCATATAACTCCAAAGGAAAGATAATTATGCAAAACATGGAAATTCATATAAAGTAATAACATAACATGTTGAAATTATAATTCAAAATCACCATTAAAATATTTATGATCAACATCGAACATATTAACATTCGATATAACCATACTAATGGAATCATGCTACAAACATACACATCTGATCTATATAAATCATGGTCATACAAGATACAACAACAAAATTATCATACCAATAAAATATGAGTATACAAGGACCATTAATGGTAATGAAATTACTATAACAATCTTCTTGTAAACAAACTCCTAAATTCATCAAGAGATGATTCCTCATATCGGGCCCACACACCAAGGACCCCTAGATCCAATATCAACTCAAACAAATAAAAGTTATAGAATGATATTCAATAATATTCAAATGTAATTTAAAATAGTTTACATCAAAATACCTCTCCTAATCTGCTAGGGATTCTAGTGTTGAGATTGATCTAAATAGGTGTAAATGACACTATATATACAATAAAATTTTACAAATGATCCAATAATTCACATTTAGATAGCATCATAATCCACAGATCCGGCCATTAAATTACAAAAATATGATTTCTATCATATGAAAATGTAACATCTAGAATAAATGAAAATAATGATGGTTTTAGGATCACATACTTTAATTCTGGATCAACAAAACAATTCTATCAGCTAATATCGAGCTCGTATAGAGAGAAAATTGATTTTGGAAGGCTATGGGGTCTCTAGGATTAATTGGTATATATTGAAGAGGAATAATGGGGGAAATAGATATAGAATTTCCATTAAAGTGTATTTTTAGAGAATTAAACTACACAGACATTGTTGGGTTTCATGATTTGATAGACCATGAACTAACCGTTTGGGGATAACTACCACTCATTTTCACCCAAAAGGTTTGGCTATGTAGTATATCAAAACATGCACAAAATATGATTTGGGAATTATAATATGTGGAATTCAATCCCTAATGAGGCCACGTGGTTTGGTAATCCATGTTACTGAATAATGCTCTACCCCAACTGCCTCTTCCACTACATGATCGGTTTCATGGAAAATTAATAGAGTTTTGTCCAATAGTTATCTAACTATGGACCTCCAAAATGTGTCTAAAACACATCTAAACCATCCATAAATTTCTTTAACATATCAAAAAAGAATCATATTTTAACAAACATGAATAAGGGATGAAAATAACTTATAAAGATAGATTTTTATCATCTTTTCAAGTGGAATCATGTTTTCATAAATTATCTCATTTTTAACTTTGGAGATTTTTATTTCAAAAATTCTATTTCTGGTATAATAGGATACCTCTAGTTCTCAATGTTGAAGATCATGTTTCCTTGAAGGTGAATCCTAATCAGGGGAAATGAATTATTGGACATAATAGTAATCTTTCACCCATATTGTTTGGGACTTTTGTACTGTTGTCTCATATTGTATTCATCACGCATTGGTTAGCACTTCCCCCACAAATGAGATAGAGTCATTATGTATTTCATATGTCCAATTTTCACCACTATCATCATGATTAACCTCACATCATCTAATCGGGTGATATTTAAATTAATGATAGTGTGACCTCTATGGAGAAGCCTATATAGTTTTAAGACCTCAAATAGAATTTTCTATGTGGGAATGTTATTCCATTTGTTCATTTCCATTGGTTTAATAGTGGTTTGGAGGAGACTAAATGGGAATTTGAGTAACAAATAGATTCATTGTATCCTAAGATGTTTGTTTTTAATTTGTAATAGATTTTTATATATATTAATATTTATCTAGATTATAATATTTATTTATCTTCCTTGATTGTTTGTTTATGTGTCTTAACTTGTTTAAAAGGTTTATTCCATGGGAGAGGGTTTCATACAATTTGTTTCTTGTTTCATTGAGTGATATGGTTCTACTCTTGTGATGGTTATTTTCTTGAGAAGTATCTTATGAAATGGTTATCTGAGAAACCTGTTTCCCATCACTTCTCTCCAGGTTTGGTTTAAATTTTTCGTGGAAGATAATTGTTTGAGAGGTTTCAGATGTAAGAGAACATACCATTTTATCCCATTCCTTTTCATGATTCTAAATCCCATGATGCTCTACGTAAGCCTCGAGTATTTTCGGTGAATATTTTGAGATGAAATATTTATGTTAGGGGTATCCATAAAATGATATATATTTCATGACATAAGTTATAGTTCATAAGATGAGTGATTAGTATTCATCCCAAATAGAGATTTTTGTCCTGATAAATGGTGGTTTATAAAATGTGATTTATGGTGTAAAAAATAGATTCTTGATGTGAAAGGATGAAAGATAATTTTTTAGGAATCTATCCATAAAAACTCATTATGTGAACTTAATGTTCATAATATAAATTTATCCTATTTTATTAGATCTATGAAATATAGTTTTCAATGAGTCTTAAAAACATAATACATTCATTATGTGAATAACACATTAACATCGTGAATGTGTGACGTTTAGTGCACCTATACATATGTCACACCCACAGATTCCCCCAAATCCTTCCATTATTCTCATAGCCCCAGGTTTCCATAGTAAATCTTCTAGGTACTTTTTAATCCATTTCATTTGGGTTTGATTCATAGCTTCCCATGATATATTCGTAGAGTTTTGAGGTTAGTTTTCCCTCTTTTCATTGTGGGTTCTTATCCGTTCAGTTTTATTTCCTCCCATGTTATCCTTCTATTCTATAGTAGTTGGACTCATTCAATATCATGGAGTTTTTTTGATGTTTTTTGGCATGTATTTAGTGTAATTACCTTATAGGGGTTTAGGTCCCTTATGAGAGAGGTGATCAAATATCTGTGTTTATTTATTGTTCTCATTCTATGAACATTGAAATCCTTAGTGTGGGGGATTCAATTATTATTTTTGAATTCATGTCAAATCATAACATTACCATTATTTATCTATTTGGATAGTGGTATAATTAAAATATATGATTATTGAATTAGATTAAATAAATATTCCGCATTGGTTGTAATTATCTTAAGTGTTATTGTCATGATAATGATTTCCCACTTGTTTTTCTAGATAGCGTGCTATCTATTTTAGGCTATAAGTTTTCATGTTTATTGTGTTTTTAAAATGGATAAATATTGTAAACATGATAATTATTTTTCTCTAAATAATAAATACTCTTGTATAATTATTAACACTCTTCATGAATTTTTTTTAAATGGATTCTACGATAAAATAATTTTAATCAATTCATAGTTGTTTATAGCTGGTGCATTAGGATTCATGTGGTTGTAACCTATGAAAAATGTATATATCAATTATAGATGGTAAATAATTTATATTTATAAAATGATTACTAGTAGGGGATTATTGATCCTATTTTCTTGTGAATGATGGATTCATTGGTTCTTGGGATGAGTTTACATGTTTACTATTTTTTGATTTCTTACTACCTTGTGTGGTTACTCTTCCTGGGGATACATACTATGAAGTGTGACTTGATCTTGGTATAGATGATGTTTTGATGAGAAATGGGTAGGAAGGCATTGGTTTATGGTATAAGATGGCACCAATGATGGGGGGATACATGATGGTATTCATGATTTTGTCGAGTATTACATTAATGAGAATAATTGAGGGGGGTTAAAGCTATAAATTCAAATTTTCTTCATATGATTAAATATTAGATTCTTTCTTGTTAATGATTCTCCTTTATAATCCTGAGGTCCTGGTATATTATTACTAATTTTAGTTCCTCGTTTATTGAGGAATATATATGTGCATGACATATATTTCTTTTATGTTAGATTAGAACCGTTCACTAAGTAGGTGGAATTTTGTAATGATAATGAATGTCAGATGTTTTAACCCATGGGGTTAGAGAAATAATACAATCCTAAATGATAATATAAATTTATTAATCTTTGAAGATTTTGGGGTATTTCTAGATAGCATGGAAAATTGATTGATAATTAATTTAAATTAACTGTGATTAAAAAGATAGTATTAGTCGTACGACCTTTGACATGATTATATGGTTATAGGATATCTATTTTATAGCAATAAAACCCAAGTGTTTGAGAGATGATAGTTGTAGTAAATTATATGGCTAGGTTTTTTTCTGTAGTATAGTTGTGAGATTTATTTATATTATTTTTTTATAAAACTATATATGATACCCTTCACTTTTTGGTTGGGAAACTAACACCAACTAAATCTAGAGGGTGTTTTCCATAACATGTATGTATGTGAGGAATACATGACTGAATACATCCTTTATCCCCCCTCTTCACGTGGAAGTATTCAATATTGATTTTCATTTTGATTACCTTTCACATATATGTTTATATAAGGATATAACGAATTTTGGTTATTTCACACTCATGTATCTCTGGGTATATTATCCTATAAAATATTATAATTATGTTGTGTATGAGTTTTCATGGTTTAATGCATAATAAATGAAATAATGTTTGTGGTGGATCCTAGAAACTACTCAGTTATTATTTGGAGATGTGGGTGATGATGAAGAGAATATTTAATATATATATATAAGGTTCATGATTGGATACTATTTTCCAAGTATTATTTAGAAGGATAATATATTTTCATATAAATGGATCAGGATATACGATATTGGTGAATTGTGAAAAAATAGTGGGGGTAGTGGTAGAAGGGTACCGTCATTAGATATTATGTTGGATATTATTATTCCTTGGCAGTTATTATTGGTGATATATCCATGGTAAGGCTAGGAACATTTCATACCTATTCAGGTGATAAGATATTTTCACTAGTTTATTCATTGGTATTTTATTTGAATTCATTATCCATTTCATTATAGGATTTGAGGAGGATCCAACTGAGTATACTTATTATGATCACCATATATCTATATATAATATTTTTAACACCATTAGAATTCTTAATTATAAAATTGGTGTATTAATGTTAGTTATTTAATAATTGATATTAATAATATTGTTACTGTTGATTTTTAAATATTAGATCCTACATGTTCTATATGAATATTTTTAATTAAGATTACTTAATTAATTGAAATTAATATTAATATTGAAAAACATTTTTATCATAGGTTATTTTAAAAAACCAATGTAATTTTTTTCTAGAATAGTTTTATCATCGGTTATTTAAATAACCCATGATTGAAATATTTTACAGAATAATTATAATATCAGATATTATAATTAATGATATTAGAAAGGGAATATTTAACATTAGTTATTTAATTAACCAATGTTTGAAATATTTTCCACAGTTTTATAACATCAATTATTTAAATAACTAATGTTTAAAATATAACTAAAATGTATAAATTCATATTTTTCGCTTCACAATTCACACAGTTTCACTTCACCACCAACACGTTCCACTTATTGAACATGGAAAGTTATTTTTTCATATTATAATAATTTATTTTTTATTTTCATTTATAGACATATATTGTTAATCAATATTGTATTCTATTTCGATCCTATTCTTTGGTTTCTCCCTCCACCCTTAAATATATCATGCATAAATGAAATTCTCTTAAAAATTTATTCCTCCATATATTTAATAGTCATAGATATATTATCATGAATAAATATACATATAGAATATGGAAACATGGGTTCTATGAGGGAAATAGTGGCTACAATATGTAAAATGATGAAAGATTTTTTACAAATATAATTTATCAATGGTTCTGGCATACACGTCAAATTCATGGAAAGATTTGTTTTATTTTATTTGTATTTTCTTAACATTGTTGTTAATATTTATTTTTTATTATAATTATATCATTAAAAAATAATTAATTATTTATAGTTTTATAATTTTAATCTAATTCATTTATCATCTAAAAATATATTTTTCCATTTGATTCTATAAAACGGTTCTATGTTCTCATGAATTATTTTATAAATAAATACACTTTTCACATCAATTTTTAAATAAATGACATGAGAGATGATAAAAATTTTAAATTTTAAAAATAAATGAAAACCTATATAATTTTAACTTCAGTTTCAATGACCGATTAAAATTTATATTCAAAAAATTAATTCCCATGAAGATGTTTTCGAAAATTATGTAAAATTAATAAAAAAAAATGATAAAAATGTATTTTTTTACTAGTTTTAGGACCGCATGAGCTGGTTGGTGATCAAGATAGACATTAATAGATCATGGAGTATTTTATAAGCAATTTGGGAATTAATGTAGAATTTTATGATCATTAATTTATGTTGATCCATTTTTGTTTATAGTTTTTTAGTTATAATACATTACATGCATATATAGGTATCATTTGTTATTTTTTTTGAGAATGAGTTTCATGATGGGTTTATATTATCTCCCATTCATCATTATTTTTATATGGAAATTCCTTTAATTTGTGTGTTTATTATACCCTCATTTATTCTCATTATGTTATTTCCCACTAGCGGTGTGCCATAGGCATTATTATCTCCCTTCTCTCATTGATTTAACATTAGGTGAAACTTTTTGGGTAGGGGTCATAATAAATTTGTATCATGTTTTCTTGAAAGTGACTCCTTGACATGGCATCATAAGGTACTCAAAAAGTAAATACCTTCTATCGAAAGAGATATTTTGAAAATCAATCTCCTTGATTCTGAGTTGGTTATAACCAAACCAAAGATAAATTATATTAATCTAATTGGTCCCTTTTAACTGGTTCAAAAAAATCATTACAAGGAAATAGGTATTTATTCTGCACTGTTAATTGATTGAGGTTTTGATAATCGAAACATAAATGAATAGTTATATCATACTTTTTATAAAAAATCATGGGTGCAGCACAAGGTGGCACATTCAATAATATAAGTGAAGTTAAAAATGATCTAATAACAACTAGGGGGTTAAATTATTTGTTAAATTTTTATAAGTTTCAAAATATTTTGAATCTTAACCCATAGAACCATATAAGATTTATTTAGTTATCAAATTTTAATAAATACTTATTCATGAAAAATTTGGAAATAAAGTAAATCACATTAGACTTACAATTTTCCGCCTTAGTGTGAGAAAATATATCCTTTTCATAACCAATCCCAATGATATATATAAATCCTCTATTACTAATAAGTGAATACAACTTATTACAACTCCAATTAGATACCTTCTATCTTCCAATAGGAATGATTATACTGACTCTTGTCAGTTTAAAATGTTTTATTATAAAATAATTGATCCAAACAAAAGAATAAAATCATTTTCTAAAATGATACACAATTTATCTATATAAATTCTCAATATTATTTGGATGGATCTGATTTTTTTCAATATGATAACACTAGATCTGATTTTATCAATACAATGATGTTGGATCTGATTTTATAAATACAATGATTCCATATTCGATTTTCAAAATACATTTATGATGGATCCTATTTGTCAATTCGATGATCCTGGAGCCAATTCTTTGAAATGATGGGCTCAATATGATGAACTCATTATTCAATTTGAAAAACTCAAACTATTCTAGAATGCTCAATACAATTATTCTTCAATTAGATGGGAAATTAAATTTCAAATTCACTAGTGCCTCTCCTTTTTCCCATATGTGAAAAGATGAAAATGGAAGAATGATCTGAGCAAGTATTTATAGGAAACTCAAAAAACAAAATCATGAAACATGAAAACATTCCTTGAATCCTAAAATTTCAAAACTCCAAAAATCTCTTGTATTAAAATTCAACATTGACTTCGTCAATCATCCATATATTTCTCCATGATTTATGAAAAATTTAATATCAAGTTTGAATTCGTCAACTATTAATATATTTCTATTCTCATTACGATATGTTTCTTTCACAGTTAATTATAATATATTGAATTCTTAGATCACTATGATATAATTATTTCTAATCTCATTATGATCTATTTATTTCTTAAATTATTATGATATTTTTCTTTGTCAACTCATTATGATATATTTATTTCTCATCATATTATGATATGTTTCTTCTCATCTCATTATAATAAGTTTCTTTCTCATCACATTATTAATAAATTAATAACTTTTATTATCGAATTTATTCAAATATCTCTTCCATTTCTTCAAAATATTTTATCTCGATAGATTTCAATATTTTTTAGAACATTATGATCAGCAAAGCATCACCTATTTTTTTTTCAAAGTATGATAACATTCTAATTCCTGAATTCACATTATTTTTTCAAAAAACCTTCATCAACAATACGACTTCTTCAAAAAAAATCTTACATGTCAATAGACTATTTATTTCATGCTTAGAAACTTCATTATTTATACGATTATGGGAAAAATCTTATACAAAATTGTAACACCCCAAGCTTCTACGGTACGTTTCCCTTCGAATAATGCGATAGCGTGTGTTGTACGCAACCTCGAGTTCTAACACACACCACAACTAATTAAACTAGCCGTTGTGAATAGTAATACCTAATTTTTTAAATTATATATATTTTATATTTGAAAATGGACTTCATTTTTGGACTCGGAATATCGAATTTATCCTAAGGTGAAATTTTGGTACTTTTCGGATAACTTTCATATTTTGATGAATAGTGAAAATTACTAAATTTTAATTAAAAACAACTTTTTTAATAAAAATAATTAATAGTGATAAATTATGAATTTTAGTGGTTTTAAAGTATATTTAGAATATATTTTTACATTTTAATATAATTTTGGTCATTGGACATAATTTTACAATGAAACCGAACATAAACAAGTGTCAATCTTTTGATAGTTATTATCTCTTAAAAACACGCTTTTTGTTTTGACAGCGGGAATTAATTTTAAATTAATTTCTGCCACTTCTGTGTTTTGAATTTAGGAAAATGGATTCCATATTTGGAATCAGGATGTTTAAATTGTGTAAATAGGTAACTTTTATTTTTAGACAATTTGAATAATTACTGCGGTAAATATTTTATTTACCATGGTTAAAGGGTAAATCCGGTAAATAAGGGTTAAAAAAATAATATTATAATAATACAAAATTACCCTAAAACGTGTCCTAACCTTATTGGTGTACACATACCCGACCATGGGCATCCTTGGGTCAATTTGGGGACCCCTTGGAGCCACTTGTAAGTGATAATGACACATTATATTAATAAAGTTAAAATAAAAATAAAAATGGCATAAGATTACATCTTTTAGAAGAACAATTTTTATATAGGGTTATACATGTTGGATTTTCGATTATAAATATTCATTAGAAATATAAAAAGATTTCCTACATGATGATATTTTATTTATAATTTTTAGACATCAAATAAGTTAAATTATTAATGACACAATAATGATGCAATGTTTACCTCATTAATAAATCATTTAAATAAATAAGATTATAATGATTAAAATATTATCTAAAACCTGTCCAATTCATATTGGTTGATGTTATTTAGAATATGAGTCATCTTATCTTCGACCTCAATGATTTTTGGACCATTATAATCCGAATACAAATATATTATAAAGTAATACTTTCACACTTTCCTAAAGAGCCCCTCCTCTCCCTTATAAAAGGAGACCACTTCTACTCATTCCTCACACCTCTCAAGCCACTTGGCTCGTCCAAACGCTGCCCAACTAAGCTCCCCACATCCCTCTCCTCCTCCTTGAAGCTTCCCCTTAGGCAGAAAGCATTTCAAGAAGTCCTTTGGTTCCAACCAAAGTGAGTTACCTAAATTAAAGGTAACGATTTCTCTTAAATTATTTTCATTTATTTTGCTTCTCCAACCCCCAAACTCTTTTTATTTCCCTTCTTTTGTAACAACACCAGTATCCTCAATATACTAGGATGTTGTTATAAAAAGTATTCAAACTACACATACACACAACTCCATCTAATGGATGATGAACATAATGATTCTGTGGATGGCAAATTAACGCCTCACGAAACGATGATTGTTCAAATACATCTTACCGCCTCTCATGGTGGCCATTATGATGGCACTGTAATTAAATATGATATTAATGATATATATATTATATATAAGCTTCTGTAATTCCATTTTATTTCATACCATTATTCGTTTCATGTTGTATATACATACGATAATTTCATTTGAGGAAGTGCGGACTACCGCCCCCTTAAAATGATATGACTTGTTCATACCACACATGGAACGTATAAAGGATGGTGTTAATGAACATAAGTAACATATATAAAATATTATATTATACTGGAATAGTAATTTACATATGTATCATTTGGATTCGATTCTTTTAAAATAAAAATTAAATGGAAGTAGCGTTCGTGCGTACGTACGGACTACCTTCTCCACGAACGCGATGAGATTCATTCTTCATCGTATCCATTCAAGTATAATTATCATTTAATGATTTAAAAATGATTTTTAAGGACTTGATATCATTCTGGATATGAATAAGATACAACAAACATGACTTATGTAACAAAACATATAAAAGAAAATGAGTAAGTTAACACCCGAAACGAAGATAATTCTAAGATATTATTAACAAATCAATGTTAAAAGATCATATATGATATCATATTAATATATATGATTCTTTTATAATTTAATAACAATTATTTCACCATTATACAGGAGGTTAACCTACCCCAACCAAGGAAAAGTACAAGGTAAGGTTTATTTCACAATCTCTTCATTATCTGAGGTTGTTTATACGTAATAATCTACTGGGATTTCTTTATCATCCACATCCATGTTTCTTCGAAATGTATTTCAAAACATATTTATTATTTACAAGAATATGGGTTAAATTCATTTATACCCTTGTTTGACTTTTTGTAAGATGTTTATAAAGGAATCTTTCCGTCGTTTTCAAAACAAGGTCCTTTTAAACCTTTTCGACAGAATTGAGATAAGAATGTTTTTTTTACTTATACGGCGGGTGCGGTTATTTTCCGCCGTTATAAAATCGTCAAAGCTTCCCTTACAAGCTTATAAGAATATTTTCAAGAAAATGTTTTATTTTATATGGATCTTAAATGATTTCAAAAATAGAAAGAGATATTTCTCTAAAAAGTGTTTTGATTTCATCTATGTCAACATCCTTCGACGGATTTTACGCTTATTTGAAGTTGATTTATTATGATACAAAACTTCTATATTGTATTTAAGGTTTTGTGATATGTTTGACTGTGGATGTGCTATTTTTATACCATTCATAGTTTATGGTGAAATTATTGACATTTCGTATGCTAGTTTTAATACGAATGTTTATGTTATGTTTAAACCTTTTCATATGGGAATGCATTGGACTTAATAAGTGACGGGTGGAGCCCGCTATAGCTCCTCGATGCATCGGTAGGTCTCATGAGACAAACTAGTGTCTTGGCACAAGGCCTTGACAAAATCTTATTTGTAGTCTTGGCACGAGACCTTGGCTATGTGGTTATGATAGTCTGGCATTATGCATTCCAACATTATGAAAGTGGTTATTGATTTTTGCATGTGATTATTCGATTAGTAGAATATCCATGTGAATAAGTAAATGGCATTATTTCATTTTATTTATGCCATACTATGATAAATGTTAAAGTTTAAAAGGATTTTGTTTTAGTTATACATTGCCTTAAATGTTTATTTTTATTTATGAAAGTTTCCTCTATATTGTTATCCTTACTGGGCATTTGAGCTCACCCCTTTTCTATGTTTTATATTTCCCACGTAGTGAAGAAGTAAATTATGAATGACTTGCAGGGATATTATGAGGGGTTAATAGTGTGGATATGAAGACTTTGTTGTTGTAGTAGTTTTTCACTTTGAAATGTAATGTAAAACTTTATGATTATATCTAGTGTTTCCAAGGCTACTAAACCAATCGGTCGTTCGGGATTTGATCTTTCTTGTGATCATGCCAATGTTACGAAGTAATGCACCGACTCTGGGTAGCTGGGGTCGAGGCGTTACAAAAACAATACATTTTTCCACTGGTTCTTTTGAATCCTAATATTATTAATGTCTTGCTGATGGACATTAATAAGATAAATTTTTTAATAAAAAACTTCATCCTCTCGACTTGTTATTTGTTTCGTGCATTTCAATGAGAAAAAATAGGCCTAGAATGTAGTTTTAGATAAACAACATCATTATGATAGACTGGGTCTGATTTCTGAATAAAAAACATTGTGAAAAAAAGGTTAGTTGTCAAAAAATACTAAAACTTTCATTAAAAAAATTAAACCAAAAAGGATATTAAATAAAACCTTTGGATTTTAAATAATCCTATTAATTATTCACATCTTTTAACTTAGTTGGAGATATATAGTAATATGACATTACTATTGTTTGAGTTTCGGGCATAGAGTCAATGAAGAACTCCACATACCCCTATATTGGAAAAACTAAGATGTTATTCAAAAATACTTATAGATATCACTTAATATAAGAGTAAGGATACTAATACTAAATCTATATAATAAAATTGATACAATTAGAAAAATAAAATTAATAATCCCTTAATGATATGTCCCTACCTGACTAGAACTTGGATCATATTCTCTGTAAAACAAATGAGCGCTCCCATCTAAATAGGTGAAGAACACATGACGATGATAAAAATATATCAAAGCCTTATAATTGATCAAAAATATATCCAAATAATCATAACAAAGTAATAAAATTTGACAACCAAGAAATCCCAAACTAGATTTACGTCAAACAAAAAGAAGAGCGTGAGGGATACAAGAAACCCTTATCATTCTTACAGAAAGGAATCACCAATTCCGTAATGAATGGAATGAGTTCTGTTAAAAGTTTCTTAATATCCACTTTATGAGTCTATACATAGAATTTAGAGGTCTTACATCAAATAATTTAGTCACTATGATTAGTGAAATAAAAATTTTACCTCTCACACCCACATAAATATCCACAATAGACTCTTCCCTTATGTGTAAAATATTCATTCCAGAGGACTATGACTATGAATTTATAATCCATAAAAAATCTATGTGTACCTCCAATACTCTCGGTATCAACAAGGCTATAACAAAGTAAAGAAAATATAAAACCCGACAAAACTTCTGGAAGTGACCATGACACCCACATGAGTTGAAACCCTTTAAAAGGATGGGAAAAATTAACATCATGTGTCTCATCAATCCAAACTTGTAACATGTCAGGACACTATAAATTTATTATATTTAAGTAATAGACCTTTGAGAATTACTATAACATTTAACCCATAACACTAACTCAACATCCTATTATCAATGTATCAACCACTAGAGCCACCCCCAATGGATAAAGAAACTCTGGAAAATCCAGGCTTACCTGATAGGTCGATCTCTTCCATCAATTAAATTTCCACCACATCAATATAGGTGGTCATATTTATCATCAATACATAATATCAAATATTGGATTGAAGAACTATCTGAATCCTTTTACCATTCATCTTCTCATTATGTACGAACTCAGATGAAAAAAAGATCCCAATAAAGCAATTAGTACACTCCTTCACTGACCAATTTTCTTACAAATGCTTTATAAACTCCATGGAAGTCACTATGGTCATAGATTGGGATGTTTGATTTGGATTTTTATCAAAATTATTTAATGTTTTTTGGAATACATTATTAAATCATAAATATGTTGATTGATCCATTTTTTGTACCAATCCATGTAAAATTGTATCTGAAGACTTATTTACATTTATATGAGCACAATAGGTTTATTTTGTAAATTCTACTTATTAAAAACATTGTGGGATTCAACTGGGATCTATTTATCACACCTTTAATACACCATTTAATGTATATAGATCTTGTTTTATTTGATGATGGGAAGAGCAAGACACCATAGGGTGGTAGTATGTTTTTCGATTAGATGGATGTGGGAGTATGGGGGTAACATAATGTCACATAAAGTTGAGAATTATTATTATTTATGTAATTTTGTAATTCTATGTTCCTTGGCACATATTTATCCTCATGATTGAATATTTTCCATAGATGTAGTTTTTTAGAATACCTATATTTTTTGTATCTTTATATGACCTTGTTACAAATTAATTGTTGAACAATTGTTACAAAAAGTTCTTCTTGTTTCCCAATAACATGTGACCAAACCATGGGGTCCAAAATTCAATTTGATACCAATTATTTTTGAAGAAAAACTAATTATAACTCAGTCTGGACTTAACACAACTCGAAGAGATTTATTGATCCCCATGAGTTGGAGACATGTGGTTGAGATTCAATAAAAAACATTGGGAATTATTTCTCTAAAATTTACTTTTAACAAGGTAGTATATCAATTAAAATAAATTTGTATACCAAAAAAATACAAATCATTAAAAGATACTATCATCTGTAAAATAATAATCTATGAGGCATATAATAACCAAATTACATATAATTTGCGTTTTCCTAACTCCATGTGACATGATGTAACCTCCAAAAAACCACAACCTACTAACTAACAAACCCACCGCCACCTAGAAGCTTATTTCCCTTACATTCATTAGATAAAACAATATCTACATACACTCAATGGTGTGTGAAGGGTGTGAGAAAAAGATCCCTATAATATCACACCAAGTGTTTTATAAGAATAATTTATAATATAAAACAAATATGATCATGTAAATTTAAATAATGCATGAGATACAACTACACATATTTTGATTTCAATAATGATTAATTACCCTTTTACCAATTCAATAAAACATACCAATAAATATATTTCCAATATATTTCATTAAAAAAATACCAATCAAACGTTTTAAGGGAAATCGCTACAGAAAACAAGCCCATGGGTATAAACAGTTCTAGGTTAATGAGGAACCTCACATCTTTATTATGATCATTTGTCCACCTTCTGTGCATATTAACCTTTTATAACCAATCTAGGGGAAATATTACACTCCCAATAGTGAATTTTTTCTATACCATAGGCATCCTTGGGAACATTATAACCTAGTAGAACATGCATAGCTGGAAAGAGTTAATCCCCAAGGATGCATCCCTCACTCCATCATTGATCACATATTGGTATGCCATGTTATAACCATTTAATGGGTATTTCATCTTTGAAACCTCAAAAAATAATTTGAATCCATTTTCATTAATAACACCATGGGGAAAATATATAATCAAATATGTGAGGTCCTAGGCCCAATTCACTATTGAGTTACCAAATTCGGTTGTCCACATGGCCTCCAGAGTGCCTCGTTATACGCGAAGGGATACTGACTACCAGTGAGCACATAGGGTGTAATATTTGGGAGACTATTCCATCTGGTTAGAGTGGATCACATAAGTAATATAACCTGAACAATTATGCATAAGAATAATAATAATGAACAATGATGTGGAAATAATCATAAGAATCAAAACAAATCACTAAAATATGAAAATTGTATCATAAACTAAATGATGATGTCATTTATCTAAAAATGGAAAATATAAATGAATTGTATCAGGGAAATATTATGGTACATGATATACCAGAAAAGGAACATCATCTGGTCTAAAACCTGATCCACCAAAACTGTTAATAAAATAGATGTTCTAGTACAGAAAACAGAAAGAAAAAAAGACTAACAACAACTAGAGTAAAACTATCAATGAATCCTAAGAATTAGTCCTATCATCTGATACACTGATCCCATTATAAATCATGCAAGTTATGTTTTGAAATCAAGACACTTACCCTTGTCCACACCTTCGGTCATATTATACACTCAATTTCCAACAATGTGCATGGGGTAGAGATAAATCATAGTAGTCCCCCACCAATGACATCATTACAAATCCAATATGTGAATATAAAATATAATAGTGTGACATAATATCAAAATTTGACAATTGATATACAACCATTGATGGTGTCTCAGGATATTTATTCATTGAATGAGTTAATAATGGATCGATTTATAATAAATGGATCATACATAATGGTGTCAATAGTACTGCAATGGAGAATTATACTAATAGATTATCTAAGGTGTAACAAAGGAATCCTAGACCTCAGGGGTTATACAAATCATTGTAATAATTCATGTGGTCTAGCTATAAGGGGACTAAGTGTAATCCAAGGGTTATATCCTGAGTAGTCCACTATAAATGAGTCTAAATATGTCCATAGACCTTCTATATAGTACTATGAGGGTATTATTGATTGGTCATAGTAGGAAAAATCCATGGAACCATGCATCTGAATAAATTAAGATAAATCCAAGGAAATTTAATATCATGAAAATATGTCATCTGAATTCTTTGTACATCATAGGAACATTCATAAAATAAAAAATGGACTTAATTTTATGGTGGGTATCACCCATGAAAATCGACTCAATGAATCATTATGGAATCCTATGAGTTCACAAGGAATTCCCTCATAAATACAAGGACTACTCAAGAGTGACTATTCCTAAAAATACCAATAGAACTATATAAAAAAAAGCATATACTCATTTTTTTAATAAAAATATTTCAACATTGGCACTGTAATATTTATTCTAATTTCAATTCATTTAGTTCATTCAATTATATTTCATCATTTGTGAATAGGTGGTTTAAGGATATTCCAGTATTTAGAAATTTAAATACATTTTTCCAGATATTGCATATATATATATATATATATTCCATTTAACAATTTATAGAATCACATAATTGAGATGGAACACTTACCTTTACAAAATTCAAGTCCATCACACCTGAATGGTATCTTACGTAAACAGAACATGGGTTACTAATGTCATAGAAAATAACACACCCATCTTGGGGTGGTTTAAGTTGAGTTATAAACCTCCAATGGGATCAAGAGGTGTTATTATGGTATAGAAGAAAACATAGGCATCTTAAAATAATGTAGATAAATTTTATGGAGAAATTCCCAATGTAACCAGTGTGTGAACAATGGAAAAATTATAAAAAATAGTGAGACTCTGAATGAAGAGTCATAGACCACTTTCCATATTCCTGTAGTAGATGCCATATCCACTATCAAACCATAGTTCAAAAAGATTGGAATAATATATAAGAATATAATAATTCAATAAAAACAGGGAATAAAATATCACCCAAAAATAACTTCATTGACAGGATGGATAATTACTAAAGGATCCTAGGAAATAGAGAGATTACAAGTAGAAATCAGACAAGAAAAAAAATCTTCATTCTATGGTTAGATAATGAAGTCATCAAAGAACCTAGCTAGAGAACCACTAAAATTTAGTGATTCATAACGAGATCCCATTGAAAATAACCCATTGCAGAAAAAATAGTATTTTTTTGACAGGTCATTGCAAAAAAATATTATTTTTGATGAGAAATTATCCAATAGCAATTAGTTTACGTGTGATATTTAAAAACATTTTGTGATGGGCCCTGTAACACCCCGAGATTTTATGAGATAAATTATTTTTCATTTCTTTGATGTCTTCTATTATAAACTACACCAATATTAGATTGTACTATATGCAACATCGTATTAGATTGCAGTATACGCAACACAATTCATGGCTCGTGTTACACACAATTTCAAGTTCGTTTTGTTGAAATTATTATACGAAAAATTAAGTAAAGATTTTGTTTAATGTATAAATGAAATAAGTTTTTATTATATTATATGAAACACCTAATAGAGTTTTCACTACACGCATCCAGGACTTGGCTGGCATTACACGCAATCACGACCTTCCCCGATAGCGTGTGTAGTACACAATACCGAGATTCACTAAAAAATGATATATTTCTATAATATTATTATGGACTAGAATTTATGAATATTATTAACTACATATTGATTTTTATAACAATATTATTTATCTTACATATTATATAGAACATGGTATTAGATCTAAATAAATTTTTCGGGTAAAATAAGTGTTTTTCAAAAAATGCAGTTTTGCCACATTTTGATGGTGCACCCACATTAAATCTAGTGTTTACATGTTTATAAGTTCAATTTGAAAAAATAAAAATTTTCATTGGAATCATGATAATTTTTTTTTACCTTGGATAAATTTTTCATAAGATTCTGATAACTTTCATATTTTATTGAATAGTAAACACACAATATATTTTAATTAAAAACAAATTTTTTCATCACAATAATTTATATGGTTAGATCATATTTTCAATTGGTTTTAAAGTATAATTAGAATATATTTTTACCATTTAATCCAATGTTTCTAATTGAAATTAATTTCACATTGAAGTTAGACATAAACAAGTGTCGATCTTTTGATAATTATTGTTTCTTTAAAACACTTTATTTGATTTGATAAAGGGAATAAAATTTAAAAATTTTTAATTCCAATTATATGTTTTTAATTTGAAAAAATAGACAGCATTTTTGAATTCATAATATAAAATATATATTATGCTTAATTTTTGGTATTTTTTCTGAAAAACAACAATTTTTGAAGAATAGTGAAACCACTTTGTGGTAGTTAAAAAACTGGCTCTTTCATTTAAATGATATTTTTCCACTTTTGTAAATTGAATTTCAAATATCTAACATACATGGTTGTTATTAAGAAGAAAAATGTGGTTCAATAAGAAGAAAATAATTTTGGGTGGATAGTAACTTTTGACTATTATTTACCATGGTTAAAGGTAAATACAGAAATTCAAGGTTAAAAGAATATTATAATAATTCAAAATTACCTTAACACTTGTCCTAACTTTATTTTATGAGTATGGGCCGACCTTGGAAATCCTTGGGTTGATTTTGGTACCCCATTGGGCTACTTGGAAGTGATAATGAAAATTTGTATTAATTAATTTAATGTAATGACAAAATTGACTTTAACAAAAATCTTTGAGTAATTAATTTTTAATAGGGGTTATATAAATTATCTTTTTGATTATAAATATTCCTTGTAATTCAAAAAAGATTTCATACATGATGGTAATTTTTTATTTATTTTAGACATCAAATAATTTAAATTATTCAAGACACAATAATGAAGCAGTATTTACCTCATTAATAAATGATTTAAATAAATAAGATTATAATGATTAAAATATTATTCAAAATGTGTCAAATTATGATTGGATGATTTTATTTCTACCATGAGTCATCTTATCTTCATATTTAATTATTTTTGGTTCTTTGGAAACTGAATATAAGTTTATAATAAAATAATATTTTCACACTTCCCAAAAGAGCCCCTCCTCCCCTTATAAAAAGAGACCATTTCAATCCAATTCCTCACACCTCTCAAGCCATTATCATGTCCATACTCTTCACAATTAAGCTCCCTACATCTCTATCATATCCCTATAATCCTTACTGTAGGAATAAGGCACTTCAAGAAGTCCTTTTGGTTCAAACCAACGGAAGTTACCCAAATTGAAGGTATCAGTTTCTCTTATATTTTTTTTCTTTTATTCTACTTCTCCAACCCATAAACTCTTTTTAATCCTTTATTTTGTAACAACACCAGTATCCTAAATATATTAGGATGTTGTTATGAGAAGTATTCAAACTATACTTACACACACCTCCATCTACTGGATGAATAACATAATTTTTCTGTGGATGGAAAACAAACGCCTCACGAAATGATGATTGTTCGATTATCTCCTACCGCCTATCATGGTGGCCATTATGATGTAACTGTATATATATATATATGATATATTTTATGTTGATTATTTCTTTATGATTCTTTACTTCCCAATTATATCATTCCTTTACGGTTTCCATAGTGTGTAAATATGATAATCTCATTTGAGGAAGTGGGACTACCGCCCCCTAAAAGTGATGTGATTCGTTAATGCCTTATGTGGGATGTATAAAGTATGGAGTTAATAATTTTATATATGATATTATACTGTAATTATAATATACCTATGTATCAATATGTTTTAATTCCATTAAAATAATAATTAGAAATGAATGTAGCGTTCATGCGTACGTAAGACTTACTGACTCCATGAACGGTGCATTTCATTTCTTACCTCCATATGTTATATACTATTATAAATTCATGTATATGATGGATATGTATGATATATATGATATATAAATAATGATGATAATTCTGGATATAATGATCCTTTGACCACATGAACAACATGTAATTATAAGAAGTCCATTTTTGACTCATGTACCAAATATCGAAAAAACGAACGTTATTAACTTAAATGGTTACATAATGTTTATAGCATGTTAATAAGTCAAATAAAGGAATAATAAACTTGAAAAGGTTTCTTAAGAAAGTAGAAATTATCTTTTGTTTATCATTCAATAGATTAAAGAATGATCGAGTCACGTCGGATACGAGGTAAGGGAACTTCATAACCCAATTTCCATTCTTTCAGTTGATCTTCTCATTCTTGTTCATGTCATTATTTGATTATGTGAGAAATGCATTTCTATATCCTATCATGTATTTATACTTTCATTATGTGACCTTATACTGAATACAAATAAGTGATCTATTTTATTTACAAAATGATATTTTCAAGGGATAACTTTTCCAATCTCGTTTTTATCCGAGATTGTTTATTCGTAAGTATCTACTGGGGTAATATTTATCATCCATGTCCCTATTTTCTAAAATTTTTTTATGTATGTTTAAAGTCCTTTTTACCCATTTTTGACTTTTAATACATCGTATGTATGTAATCATTCTTTTTTTACCATATGAGGTACTTTTTGACTCTTTTACAAAAGTACGTGGAGAATTTTGTTTTTAACTTATACGACATGAATGGATATTTTCCTCAGGAATTCATTTCAAGCATTTTATCCAAAATCGTTTCCATATAAGATAACATTATTTCATATGTGCATGTTTCAAGTATAATGTCTCTATTATTTCCATGGTTTTCTTCTTCTTATGGTGAAATGATATCCATTTGTTTTATAGGGATTATGTTATGATGGGATGATGTTTATGATACCCATTTTATTCTCTGGGTTATGATGACTGATTTATGTTTATGTTATGGAACATGAAAGAATGATTTCATTATAAAATGGGTGGGACCTATATCTCCCTCCAATGCATTGGGTAAATACTTATATCTCATGAGATGGAAATGGCTGCAATATAAAGTTAATCCGGTTCAGTGATATAGGACAGGAACGAGGAGTGAACTCGATTCAGAATGGGACTTTGTCCACTAAGATAGTCTTAGAAGCCATTCCATGGCTAGTACGAAAATCAGAACATGTGCTTAATGGTTTCCAAAATTACATGTTTTATTCCCATTATATTTTATCATGATTAATGTTTCTTTATGATCTATGCCTTATGTACTGCCATGATTTATTTCTCAGGATTTTGATGTTTAAATGTTATGTTCATGTTTTTTTAAGTTCAAGTGTATATGATTTGTTTTGTTTTCTCCATGTTTACCCTTACTAAGAATTTGAGCTCCCCCTTTATATGTTTTCTTTTCCCCAGGATATTATGATAGGATTTTGGTATGAAAAATAAAGGGGAAGATCTTTATGGGAGATGTTGACGATCTTTCACCATGATTAGAAGATTATGTTCTGAGTTTCCAAAGACACTAAACTATTATGGTCCTTGTGTGTTGGGTTTTTCTATGTACTAATTATTCTGAAAAATTAATGTAATGTCCATGTTAAGTCAAAAGTCCTCTTTTTACTTCTATGTTTTGTTTTGGAAAACACAAATGTCTTGTTAATCCTACTAACATTGTCTATCGTATCGTACTAATCATGTTGATCGTACTGACTATGCGTATCGTACTGATCATACTGATCGTACTGACCATGCATATCGTAAAATGATGATCATACTGATCATAATGATCGTACTGATCATGCTGATCGTACTGACCAGGCTAATCGTACTGATCATGCTGATCGTACTGACTATGCGTATCGTACTGATCATACTGATCATACTGACCATGCCAATCGTACAATGCTGATCGTACTGAATATGGAAATTGCATTAACTCATCATCTCATATCTTTTATTACATACTTGTTCTTGGTACTTTGTCAAAAACACATGATTCATTTAAATCATACTCTTGATTATCTTATTCATACATCTTGTTCTAACCAATACAATGTCATTGAGTTAGTTACAAACAAATCAAAACGATGTCATGCTTTCTGTTTCAATATGACCGTTATGATTCCAGGTGTCCAAGTCCCTCCTAGTTTTTCGGAGAAATATGACCATTGGAGGAAACATGACCGTTGGAACCCTGAGACCTATAAATAGGAGGTCATTTAAAGCCAAGAAAACACAATATACAACTAAGAACAAGCGTGATACAACTGTGATACTTTGCTCAAGATTCTAGAGAGAGATGTTGTGACTTATCTCATCTGCTTTGTGCGTCCGATCATCGTATCGAGGGCTTTCAAGTAATTGAAAGATAGAGGTTCCAATTACCTACAAAATCGAGGGCTGCCAGGGATATGCAGACATACGGACCGATCATCGTATAGAGGGCTGTCGGGGATAGGCCGACAGACGTTCCGATCATCGTATGGAGGGCTGTCGGGGATAGGTAGACAGACGTTCCGATCATCGTATCGAG
Organism: Viscum album; assembly: GCA_963277665.1. Taxonomy (NCBI): domain Eukaryota; kingdom Viridiplantae; phylum Streptophyta; class Magnoliopsida; order Santalales; family Viscaceae; genus Viscum; species Viscum album. The sequence goes on along the minus strand of OY728133.1, from coordinate 1,898,625,116 downwards.
GGCTGCCGGGGATAGGCAGACAGACGTTCTGATCATCGTATCGAGGGCTCACCAAGGTGTTGGTGAGAAAGACCTTTTATCCTAGGTGAAAGGATAACACTTCTCTTTGGGTTAAAAGAATTGTAATTCTTTTACATTTCCGCTACTATTTGTATTAGAAAGGAAATTGTTTTTGTTTCCTTTTCTATCTCTTATATATTTGTAATTGTTTCAATTACACGCATTCTATTACATATTGTATTGATTGATTCTATACGATTTAAGGTAGAATTATTCATCTTTATATTACTCTGATTATTGTGTTCATCTTGAATACAACTATTTTACATTTCATTAGTATTACATTACATCATACCTTTTATATTCAATACAATTGTTGGTGTTTGTATTTGTATTAGTTTAAGATCATTTAGACTAAACTATTCAGTAATAAAACTCAAAAGGTTTTTAAACCTACAATTCACCCCCCCCCCTCTTTTATTGTTCCATATAATAGACATACATATCTATATATTCGATCCAACAATTGGTATCCGAGCAGGTTTTCCACTGATTTGTATTAAAATATTTATTTCATTCAAATTAATATTTTTAACTACTGACTACACTAACTTGTGGAGTGGAAAAGATATTGTTTTTAGATGGCAGGAATGAATATTGGGTCAATAGACAATCTGAATCCTTTTATACCACCTATCATTGATGGAAATGATTATGAGTATTGAAGAGATCGTATGAAGAATTTTGTTATCAATACTGGCATAGACAATTTTATTATGCTTACTGGAGGTTACAAAATTCCTGACAAAGAAGTCAGTACTTTCACTAACCAATAGAAGTAAGAATATCAACTGAGTTACAAAGTATGCAATACATTATTATGTTCTATGACCTGGAATATATACAGTCAGATATCTTCATGTGAAGCATCAAACTGTATTTGGAAGAAATTAGAAGTCACTCATTATGGTACATCCAAAGTTATAGAAACAAGGAGAGAAATGCTTCGAGCAGAGTATCATGGATTTGTTTTTCCTTATGGAGAGATAGTATGTAAAGTGCAACAAAGGTTTATGAAAATTGTCAACAGTTTACAATCTATGAGAGAAAAAGGTATTGATGATGAAGCTCTTGTTGATAAGATTATAGATATAATACCAAATGAATGGGAGTCAAAAAGGACTCCTATTGATGAAAATAGAAAAGTTTCCTAGATTTCTCTAGATGAACTCTTTGTAACTCATCTACTGCAAAAGACAATAATGAAGAGAGACGCTGATTTCAATAAGAAGAAGAATGGAAATGGAAGTGTAGCCTTTGCATCTAAAGCTAAAACACCTGAAATAATTACAAGATCCAAAGACAAGAAAGTTATATCTGATTCAAGTGATTGTGATCTTTCGGATAATGAGTTTGCCATTCTTTCTCGAAGGATGAACAAGATTGTGGGAAAGAAAGACTTCCAATATAGATTCAAAAAGAAAGATAGGAAGGATAAGAAAGATTCAGATGTAACTTGTTATGAATGTAAGAAAGAAGGACATATAAGGCATGATTGTCCTTTACTGAAAAGGAAAGACAGAAAGGAGAAACACTCTCAAAGAAACAAGAAAATGTTTTATAAGACAAAGAAAGCATTGAAGGCAAATGATACATGGAGTGAAAGTGATAGTGATTCTTCAGATGATTCGTCAGAATATGAGTCCTCAGGACATAGGAATATCAGACTCTTATCCAGATTACCAATTGAATATCATTGTCTCATGGCTAAGGTATATAATGCTGAAGATATTACAAATGTCTCTTTGAATGAAAATTTTTATGATAATAGATATTATGAATCTTCAAATGATGAATCATCATCATCAGAAGATGATACTTTACCTTCTTTTGAAGAAGTCTCTAGATTTTCTAAATTACATGAAAATGAGAATTCTAAACTCAAGAAGAAGTGAGAATGAAAATTCTAGAATTTAAATCTTGACTAAAGATGTATCCGATCTTTATAAAGATCTTGATGTGAAAACATCTAATTTTGAAGGTATTTTAAAAAACCTTGAGAAAGTGAAATCTGATAAGGATAAACTTTCTAATGATCTTGAAACTGTAATTTCAAAGAAAAGTTTTTTAGAGCTAAGCTCTAGTTCAAATTCAAATGTTTTGGAAAATAAGAATTTGGTTTTAAAACTAATGTTAGAAATGTTTTCCTTGAAAAATGTTTGTCAAACATTACTCTTGGAATGGAAAACTTTGACAAGATGTATTCTCAAATTAGACCTTTGAGAAATCGTCCTGGTCTTGGTTATACTTATTCTAAACCTGTTTTTAGTAATAAATATTTTGTTCCACAAAAAACATCTTTTTGTACTAAGTTCCAATGTGGTGGACAATGGAGAAGAGATTTTTCTCTTAACAAAACTCAATCTTTAGGGTTTCATAAAGCTCATTTTCCAAAACAAATGTGGATTCCTAAAATTCTTTTATCTAACCCTTCTGGATCCAAACAAGTTTGGATTCCCAAAAGGTAATTATTTATTTTTTAGGTAAATGAGAAGTGTACCAATAAGAATATTTGGTACATGGATAGTGGTTGTTCTCGACACATGACTGGAAACAATGATCTCTTTGAAAAGGTTATCAAAACAAAAGGTGGAAAAGTTACCTTCAGAGATAATGCTCAAGGAAATATTTTTGTTATAGGTAATATCGTTTTTCATGGAAAAGTTCTTATCTCAAATGTTTTGTTTGTTAAAGGTATTAGGCACAATCTCATCATTATAAGTCAATTATGTGATGTAGGTTACCTTGTGAATTTTAGAAATGATAAGTGTCTAGTTCACAATTCAAAGGATGAGTTCATTCTATCTGCCCATATGCAAGAGAATGTTTACACTATTAGCTTATAAGACCTTAGGAGCCAAAACATACCCTGCCTAAGTGCAATAGAAGACTAATCATGGCTATGGTATAGAAGACTAGGACACTGTAATCTGAGAAACCTTAGTAAACTCTCAAGGAAAAGACTTGTGAAGGGCCTACTGGACCTTAGATATGTTTCTTCAAAAGTTTGTGAACCTTGTCAATTTGGCAAGTAATATAAAACTAGCATTAAATCAATTAATGATGTTTCAACTTCTAATTCATTACAGATAGTTCATATGGATATTTTTGGTCCTTCGCAATCTTGAAGCATTGGAGGAAAATACTATGTATTTATTTTAGTTGATGACTTTACTAGATATACATGGGTCTCCATTCTCACAAAGAAACCTGAAGCCTTTTCCTATTTCAAAACTTTTAGAGCCAAATTTAAAAATGAGAAAAACCTACCATTGATAACTATTCATAGTGATCATGATGGTCAATTTCGAAATTCAGATTTTGAAAAAAAAATTAGTTAGAAAGGAATTACTCACAATTTCTCACCTCTAATAACTCCTTAGCAAAATGGTGTTGTTGAAAGAAGAAATTGTGTTCTTCAGGAAATGACTCGAACCATGATGAGTGAATACTCAATTGCTAAGCACTTTTGGGATGAAGCTGTAGGTACTGCCTGTTATACTATAAATCGTGTTTTAACTAGACCATTTCTTAATAAAACCCATTATGAGTTATGGACTGGTCAAAAACCTAAAGAATCACACTTCAAAGTTTTTGGATGCAATGTATTCATTCTGAATACAAAAGATAATAACAACTTTGCACCAAAATCTGATGAAGGAATCTTTCTAGGCTATTCAAAAACCTCTAAAGCTTATAGAGTTTTCAATAAGAACACTTGTACTGTTGAGGAAACAGTATATGTAAAATTTGATGAAACAGATCCTTTTGATTTCAAGCAATCAAATCCAACATCCTCAGATGTGTTTTCAAAAACTGATTATCTACCATTATTAGAAGATCTCTCTGATAAGGAAAATATTCAATAAAGTATTCCTAAAACATTTACCACGGAAGATTTTCTACCATATGTTGATGAACAGGTTTTACAAAACCCAAATCAATTGTTTCTTAGGAATCATCCCAGTGATAACATCATTGGTGATGTAAATCAATCTGTAAGGACCAGAAATTCCTTAAGAAATGAAATAGAACATCTTGTTTTTCATTCCCAATTTGAACCTAAAAGTCCAAGTGAGGCCTTAGGTGGTGATGATTGGATCAAAGAAATGCAAGATAAACTAAATGAATTTGAGGGGAATCAAGTCTAGTCTTTAGTTGATAGACCTAAAAAAACAACTGTAATTGGTGTAAAATGGGTTTTTAGAAACAAGTGTGATGAAAATGGAATCATTGTAAGAAATAAAGCAAGACTTGTTGCTGAAGGCTATAATCAACAAGAGGGAATAGACTATGAAGAAACATATTCTACTGTATCTAGACTTGAATCTATTCATATTCATTTAGCCTTTGTAGCATATTTCCATTTCAAACTATTTTAAATGGATGTCAAATGTGCTTTTCTAAATGGTTTTGTTCAAGAAGAAGTTTTTGTCGAAAAACCTCCTGGTTTTCAAGACCTACAAAATCCTGATCTTGTTTTCAAACTTACCAAGGCTCTATATGGTCTTATACAAGCCCCTAGAGTATGGTATGATAGACTTACATGATTTCTTTTACAAAACAATTATACAAAAGGTACAGCAGATACAACCCTTTTTATAACAATGGAAAATAAAAACGTTTTGATTATTCAAATCTATGTTCATGACATCATATTTGGATCATCTCCGAATTCTTTAACTGATTATTTTGAATATTTAATGAAATCTGAGTTTGAAATGAGTATGATGGGTGAGTTAACATTCTTTTTAGGTTTTCAAATTTCTCAAAAACCAAAAGGAACATATATATCTCAACATAAGTATATAAAATATTTACTAAAAAAGTATGGATATGACAAAACTAGAAGTATTAGCACTCCAATTGGTACCTCAAATACACTTGATCTTAATGAAACTGGGAAACTTGTAGATCAAACAATCATTAGAGGTATGATAGGAAGTTTGCTATACCTGATATCTAGTCGATCCAACTTAATGTTTTCTATATGGTTATGTGCAAGATACCAATATAATCCAAAAGAATCTCATTTAAAAATCGTAAAGAGAATATTTCTGTATTTAAAAGGTGCTATGGATTTAGGTCTTTTTTACTCTTCTGGAAATGATTTTGTTTTAAAAAGTTTTTCAGATGCTGACATTGGTGGTTGTAAAATGGATAGAAAAATTACATCTGTAACATGTCACTTCTTAGGAGATTCTCTAGTTTCTTGGTCCTGCAAGAAACAACACTCAGTACCACTATCCACTGCTGAAGCTGAATATGTAGTAGGTGTAAGTTCTTGTGCTCAAGTATTGTGGATGCAACACACACTCACTGACTGTGGATTGTGTTTCTCCAAAACTCAAATCTTTTTTGATAATACAAGTGCCATAGCTCTTAGTAAGAACCCATCACATCACTCTCATGCAAAACACATATATGTTAGGAATCAATTTCTTACGGATCACACACCAAAAGGAGATATTATTCTAAAATTTATCGTAACACAAGAATAACTTGCTGACATTTTTACAAAGCCATTACCATCTGATAGATTTGAGTTTATAAAACAGATTCTAGGAATGATTACATTTAAATAATCATTCTTAACTACTTCATGTTTTACAATTTTCCTAACATTAACCAACTCCCTTTTAAAGGCGGAGGACATCTCTTTCTATGTTTTTTATGTTTCCTTTTCTTCTTTAACTATTTACTCTCCTGGTATGTGTTTTTGTTTTTATGTTTATTGTATTGACAGTTTTATTGTATTATTTACCTCATCGTATCGATCGATGATTGTAATGAATTTCTTTTCCATCTTATCGACTGATGATGGTAATGATTATCTTTTCCATTGTATCAAATGATGATGGTAATGATTTTATTTTCCATCGTATCGACGGATGACGGTAATGAATTTCTTTTCCATCATACTGACCGTTCATGGTAACATGATTGTTTTCCATCGGCCTGTCAGTTCATGGTAACAAGATTGTTTTCTATCGGCTTGTCAGTTCACGGTAACGAGTTTTTTTTCCATCGTCTTGTCAGTTCATGGTAACAAGATTGTTTTCCATCGGCTTTTCAGTTCATGGTAATGAGTTTGTTTTCCATTGGCTTGTCAGTTCATGGTAACAACTTTGTTTTCCATCGGTATAACGATTGATAGTTTTATTTTATTTTGTACCGTTGTATATTCTATTTAGCTATACCAAAACCAACAATTACCTTATGATCTCCGGCAGGTACTTTTCATTTTTTTATTATTTTTTTCTCTCTTTTTAATCATAACCATTGATCTGTTTTCCTCTAATATTGACTGTAGAAGATCAATGGTCATCCCTTTATCAGCTATAAATAGCCCCCCCTCCCCAAACCCACATTGGTTTTTCAGGTTGTGAGGAGAAGCTCCGATCCACTAGTTTTAAATCATTGTATGATCGTTCATCGGCATCACCTTTATGTCTCAATCCTCTGCTAACACTCCCGCCGAAATGTCTTCAAAGACTTTTACAGAGAAAGACTTTAACAGAGAATGGTTAGTTGCTCAAGACTTTTTTGATTTGTATGATTCCACAACAAGAAGAATCATTCTATTTCAAGGATGGGAACATTTGTGTGTTTAAAGACCTGTTTCTCAATATCTGGTTCTCTTTGATAAATATTGTCAGTTTTGTAAAACCGTATCTTTCAACAAAAACATGACTATCAATTTTTCGGTGTACGATAGAAAGATTTTTATGTCTGTGAAACTAGCAGCTCATTTTCTGAATTTACCATTAGAAGGGAATTCATTCTATTCATCTCACAAACTACCAGAGGAAGTTTGTACGTTTAATAGAGAATGTGCTGAAAGTATTTGTTTTTTATTAATTAAGAAAATAGAAAAGTGGCTCATCATTCTCCGGACAATCGGTTTGTGACTTTATGGATGCAAGGTTTTCTTATCCCAAGGAAAGGGGATAGAGAAACTCTGAATGTTTCTGATATATTAATGCTTGAATATCTTGTAAATATGAGAAAAGTAAATCTCATGGGGTATGTTTTTGAAACCATTCAGAATTTCAAGACATGAGGGATAAAGTTCTAAATGATTATGTATCCATCCATCCTTAAAAAGTTCATTCTCGAAAGTATGAAGTTTTGTAACATTCCTTTGAAAGTAAACCCGATAGATTTGAAGCCATCATGGATTAGTAAGAGTAAAATGAAAAGGCTGAATGTTTGTTTTCATCCAAATTCAAAACTTTTTGTCAGAGATGTAGAAGCTTAATCGGCTCAGAATCAATCGGCACCTATTCCATCCAAAGACATTCATTCTACTGGTATTACTCAAAAATCTGATCTGCAAACCCGTTCAAAGCCTAAGAAGAAGCCAAAGTAAAGTAAGGAGGTTGTAGCCAAGTGGAGAAAGGATAAGGAACAAAGGAAGGAAGGTGATCCAAAGTTTGGACATGATCCAGCTGAAGCCTTTTCTGAGAGATTAATGGTTTAGGATACCCTTCAGGCTGAAAAGAATAATAAGGTTCATTTGAAAAGAAAAGCACAATAATTTGAGGTCTCTAATGTCTTGAAAGCAGTTGGGGATGCAAGTGCTCAACTAACGGAAGAAGTGCATCAAGAACCCATCGTAAATAGCCTTCTTGAGAATGAAAAAGGAAAGAAAATGATGGAAGAGATAGAAGAAGTGGAAGAAGAGGAAGAAGATTTTCTTTTAGAATTCCTTCAGAGTTCAAAGAAATGTAGGGAGGAATCAGGTCTAAAGAAAAGTGAAGATACTCAACAAGTTCTTCGTGCTGATCAAGAACGAACTCCAGATAGAATTTCATCTCAATAAAAGCAAGGTACTCAATCTTCTCACACTGATAAAGTTGTTGTCATTAGTGATAAAGTGGAATAAGAAAAAAAGCAGAAAGAAAAAGCAAAAGGAAAAAATCCAGTTGTAGATTCAAGCCGATCAAATGAACTGGCTTCGTACAATGAAGATACTGATTCAGAACATACAATCTCTCTCAAGAAGAGTGATTACATTGTCCATGTTTTGAGAAGGGTAAAGAAGACCATTCCATATTTCCCCAGGCTGTAAGGGAAGATTGATTTTATTACTGACAATCAAAAGAAGAAGTTTGGCTCTATAATAGAATTAATAAATAAATTTTTGTCAGTTGAAGCCGATTTGAAAGTTCTTTCAGAAAGTTCGGTTGCTTATAAGAAGGGATACAATAAGATGACCAAGTGGTCGTACAAAATAGAGAGCTCAATCAAAGATCATGAGATAGAAATTGAAGATATAAGAAGGTTGTCAAATGAGCTTGATATTTCTTTCAATAAGCTGGATAGAGAAACGGTTGAAAGGTTGAATCTTTTGTCTTCTCAACGAGCTGATGTTCCTTCAGTAAAAGACATGCAAGAGAGAATGAATGCTTTTCAATATGAATTCTAAAAGGTTTTATCTTTCAAGGATGAAATGGTTTTATTGAAGAAAAAAATTTGTGTTATCCAAAGATAACAAGAATCTGCAAGATAGAATTAGTTCTCTTGAAGAAGTAATCAGAGTTCAGGAAGAGACAATTAGAAATCAGGATCAAATCTTTGTTGATCAAGAAGACCTTCTCAGGTCTCAGAGTTATGCTATTTCTGAAGACAAGAAGGAGATAAAAAAGATGAATGTGGTTCTTCATGAGCTAATCAAAAAGGAGAAGGAAAGAGAAAACAAGTGATTTGTTTTTTTCTCATGTTTAGTGATGTTTGTTATCGTAATGAAATTTCTTTTATCCATTATCTTGTGTTTATTTTCTAACTCCTTCAGATAATTCAAGATTACCCCTTTATTTTTGTAAATCACAAAGGGGGAGAATGTTTTCAAATGGAGAGAATGTTTCTAACGGGTGAGAATGTTTTATAAAGGGGGAGAATGCTTTACAACACTCTTAAGGAAAATCTACGAATACAATCCTTAGGAAAGTCCATACCTAAGGGGGAGTTATTTGTATTAAATTTCTTATTTAGAAGAGTTTCCAAAAACTCAGGGGGAGATACGTATTTCTTTTAGTTTTTTATTTTGTGATTTGTGCTTTCCAAAAAGGGGGATATTGTTAAGTCAAAAATCCTATTTTGACTTCTATGTTTTGTTTTGGAAAACAAAAATGTCTTGTTAATCCTACTAAATTTGTCTATCATATTGTACTGATCATGTTGGTCGTACTGATTATGTGTATCGTACTGATCATACTGATCATACTGACCATGCCAATCGTACAATACTGATCGTACTGATCATAATGATCGTACTGATCATGCTGATCATACTGACCAGGCTAATCGTACTGATCATGTTGATCATACTGACTATGCATATCGTACTGATCATACTGATCATACTGACCATGCCAATCATACAGTGCTGATCGTACTGAATATGGAAATTACATTAACTCAGATTCTCATATAGTTTATTACATACTTGTTTTTTGTACTTTTTCAAAAACACATGCTTCATTTAAATCGTACTCTTGATTATCTTATTCATACATCTTGTTCTAACCAATACGATGTCGTTGATTTAGTTACAAACTAATCAAAACAATGTCGTGCTTTCTGTTTCAATATGACCGTTATGATTCCAGTTGTCCAAGTCCCTCTGAGTTTTTTGGAGAAATATGACCGTTGGAGGCAACATGACCGTTGGAACCCGAGGCCTATAAATAAGAGGTCATTTGAAGCTGAGAAAACACAATAGAAAACTAAGAACAAGTGTGATACAACTATGATACTTTGCTCATGATTCTAGAGAGAGATGTTGCGACTTCTCTAATTTTCTTTGTGCGTACGATCATCATATCGAGGGCTTTCAAGTAATTGAAAGTCCGAGGTGCCGATTACCTACAAAATCGAGGGCTACCAGTGATAGGCAGACCGACGGACCGATCATCGTATCGAGGGCTGCCGGGGATAGGCAGACAGACGTTCCGATCATCCTATCGAGGGCTGCCGGGGATAGGCAGACAGACGTTCCGATCATCGTATCGAGGGCTCACCAAGGTGTTGGTGAGATAGACCTTTTATCCTAGGTGAAAGGATAACCCTTATCTTTTGGTTAATATAATTGTAATTCTTTTAAATTTTCGCTGCTATTTGAATTAGAAAGGAAATTGTTTTTTTTCCTTTTCTATATCTTATATATTTGTAATTTTTTCAATTACATCCATTCTATTACATATTGAATTGATTGATTCTATAAGCTTTAATGTAGAATCATTCATCTTTATATTACTCTGATTATTTTGTTCATCATGAATACAATTGTTTTACATTTCATTAGTATTACATTACATCATACCTTTTATATTCAATACAATTGTGGGTGTTTGTATTTGTATTAGTTTAAGATCATTTAAACTAATCTCTTCAATAATAAAACTCAAAAGGTTTTTAAACCTACAATTCACCCCCCTCTTGTATTGTTCCATCTAATAAACATACATATCTACATATTCGATCCAATAGTCCATGTACGTCAAGCTTCGGGTCTCTACAGTTGGTATCAAAGGAAAGGTTTAGTCAACCTTTGTAAACTAGGATGCAAGAACATTAGCAAGATCCCTAGAGATATTTCTAAGGTATGTCTAGGGAGGTCCCTATGGTTAAGTATACACATAGGTTATAGTCCTATAATTACGGTAACCATCTTAGAATTAAACCTAAGATGGTATATATTGAAGGTACATCCCCTTTATTATGTTGTTTTCCCAGCATTAATTTTACCACTGATACTATTCTTTTTGGGTTTTAGAAAATGGCTGGAAACCGGAAGATTCATGATAATTGAAGATATGATGGACAATGGAATGATATTCTTCATGTGCAACAAAGTGAAATGGGATTCGGAAGTCAAAACATCATTATTATGACTAATATTCAATCTCACAATAGGATCAATAATCTAAACTTTGGTAATTATCCGGACTCATCTAATAAGAGAAATATGGAGTTTCATAATGATCATAGAGGGAAGAAAGTTCAATTTCCCTGATGTAAATCATATGCAAAGGTGCTCCAAGGAGAATGTTTCAAAGGAACTGGAAGATGTTTTGTGGGTGGAAAGGAAGGACACAATTCCAGTAAGTGCAATGGAAAAGGTTCAGTTAACACCATGGACAAAGATAATGATATTGCTACGACATCAACAATGATTAAATGATTTAAATATGGAATGTATGGGCATTATGTAGACCAATCCCTTATGATAAAATCTCATAAAGAGAATCAGCATGGTCATATGTGTAGTATTTATGTGGATGATGATGAAGAGACTATAAAAGATATATGAGATGAATGAAATTATGAAGCTCAGTCAGTGGTTTAATAAGGTAGTGGTATGATTGTATGTTTATCAAGAATAATGTATGGTACTATGGAATAAAGAAAAATCTAAGGATAGTTACACTGTTGTCATTCCTTGAGTTTTTTAATGTATATGATGAATGATACTGGTAACCATTAATGGTTAATCAAATATTTTTATAAAGAATATGATATGCACATAATGAAGGGATAAAGAGATAATGAAATGAGCTCATGACTGATATATGGACAATGTTATATCATGGTTTGAGTATAAGAAATTTAGGGATTCTGGAATGTGGAAAGAGTTAACTTTTGATAGCATTCATGTTTTCACTAAGGTGCAATGGGTATTCATTTTTCAAGAGAATACATAATTAAGGTACTCACATGTTTGGAATGTGACCAAAAAGATATATCATATGATATATAGGCGATAAATGATGGTATTCACATGCTCGGTAGATGAAATTTATAGTAATTGTTTTCTTTATACTATAAGCATTGATAGAAGTATTTTTGATAAGCCTAAATATTGGAATTATGTAAGTTAGACATAATATAGTATTGTTTAAGGATAGAACATTTTTCGATATTATTGAAGGAATGTTATAATAATGTAGTTTTAGATAAAAGTACAACCTGCATGACATGTGACAACCTGTCACGTCGGGCAAGGCTATGGGAATCGAACCCACAACCGAAGTGTGACATGCCTTTATCACCTGTCACTAGCCTACATGTAGTCCCTTGTTAGTAGAAACAAGTTTTATTTTATTAAGAAGGATGATAGATGATGTATAAATCCATTTTTGAACCATATCTGATTAATCTCACCATAGATGGACTTATGTATATAATTATTTCTATCTTTATGTTTAAGACATATTGAATGACCTATCATTCTATCACATGATCCACTAGCACTTCACGGAAGACAAATTCAACTTCATTTATTTAAGAGATGAAGTTGAAATTGGTCAAGGCCCGAACAATGGTGAGATTGTACAAAAATAAAGTATATTATTATTCTAATTAAATTTCTTCAACATTAGGGAAATGATCTTGAAAACCAAAAATGTTGTCCTAGTACTCTCATATCTGATGAATCAAATGGTGCCTTAGATCATCAAAAATTTATGGATTTGCGATTGTTGTCTTTTCATTAACCATGTTCTCTACCACTCTCCATCAGAACATGATTGTTAGATTTCTCTTCCATATCCATATTTTCACCTATATACTCTTATGTGGGAACCAAAGTGATGAGTTACTTTGGGTATCCATTTCGTTTCTAACATTCCTTTTTAAAATGATGATTTAGTATTCCTTTTTACGATGTGGGTTTCTATGAATGAAACTTTCAAATAGTAAACAATTTATAACCTCGACAAATTTCGAGGGTGAAATTCATATTAAGAGGGGTAGAATGTAACAACCCACTTTTTTATGAGATATATTATTTTTAATTTTTTTTATGTCTTCTATTTTACACTACACCATGATTAGCTTGGACTATACGCAACATCGTATTAGCTTTCAGTATACGCAACACTATTCTTGGCTCATGTTACACACAATTGCAAGTTTGTTTTCTGGATATTATTGTACGCAACATTAAGTATACATTTTGTTTAATATATAAATGAAATTAGTTTTTATTATGTTATACATAACACCAAACAGAGTTTTCACTGAACGCATTCCTGACTTGGCTTGCATTTCACACAATCGCGACCTTCCTTGATAGCGTGTGTAGTACTCAATATTGGGTTTCAATAAACAATGATATATTTTTATAATATTATTATGGACTAGACTTTATGAATATAATTAACTACATTTTGAATTTTATAACATTATTATTCATCTTACATATTTTCCAGAACATGGTATGATACATGCAGTTTTGCCACCTTTTTATGGCGCACCCACCTTAAATCTAGTTTTTGACATGTTTATAAGTTCAATTTGACAAAATAAAATTATTATTTGGAATTAGGATATAAAAATTTAATTTGGATAAATTTTTCATAATATTCAGATAACATTCATATTTTAATGAATAGTAAAAACACGATATATTTTAATTAAAAACCACTTTTTTCATCGCAATAATTTATATGGTTAGATTATAATTATAATTGGTTTTAAAGTTTAATTAGAAAATATTTTTACCATTTAATCAAATGTTTTTCATTGAAATAAATTTCACTTTGAAATTGTAAATAAACAAGTATCGATCTTTTGATAGTTATTGTTTCTTAAAAACACGCTATTTGTTTCAAAAACGGGAATGAATTTTCAAATTAATTAATTCCACTTATATGTTTTTAGTTTTTCAAAATAGACATCATTTTTGAATTCAGAATATCAAATATAGCTTAGGCTGAATTTTTGGTATTTTTTGTGAAAAAATTCAATTTTTGATGAATAGTGAAACCACTTAGTGGAAGTTAAAAAACAGACTCCTTCATTAAAATGAAATTGTACCACTTATGTGAATTGAATATAAAAAATCTGACAAAATGGTTGTTATAAAAAAGTAAAATGTGATTCAATAAGATGAAAATAATTTTTGGTGAATACTAACTTTTGACATTTATTTTCCACGATTAAAGGTAAATAGGGTAATTCAAGGTTAAAAGAATTTTACAATAATTCAAAAAAAAATTTTACACTTGTCCTAACCTTATTTTATGAGTATTTTCTGACCATGGTCATCCTTTGGTCGCTTGTGGGACCCCATTGAGTCACTTGTTAGTGATAATGACAATTTGGATTAATTAATTTAATGTAAAGAAAAAATTGATATTAAAAAAAATATTTTAGTAATTAATTTTTGTATGGGGTAATATAAATTATCATTTAAACTATAAATATTCTCTGTAAAGCTAAAAATATTTCCTAAATGTTTGTTTTTTTATAATTTTTATACATCAAATAAATTAAATTATTCATGACACAATAATGATGCAGTATTTACCTCATTAATAAATGATTTAAATAAATAAGATTATAATGGTTAAAATATTATCCAAAACATGTCCAACTCTGATTGGATGATTTTATTTAGACCATGAGTCATCTTATCTTAATCTTTAATTATTTTTGGACCTTTTGAAACCGAAGATAAATTTATAATAAAATAATATTTTCACACTTTCCAAAAGAGCCCCTCATCCCCCTTATAAAAGGAGACCATTTCAATCCATTTCCTCACACCTCTCAAGCCATTTGTCTCATCCAACCTTTTCCCAATTAAGCTTCCAACATCCCAATACTCCCACCTAGAATCCATACCTTAGGAAGAAGGCACTTCAAGAAGTCCTTTTCGTTCAAACCAATGGAAGTTACCATAATTAAAGGTAACAGTTTCTCTTAAATTGTTTTCTTTTATTCTACTTCTCCAACCCCTAAACTCTTTTTAATACTTTTTTTTTGTAACAAAACCAGTATACTAAATATAATAGGTTTTTTTATGAGAAGTATTATAACAACACTTACACACACCTCCATCTAATGGTTGAAGAACATAATGTTTCTGTGGATGGAAAACTAACACCTCACGAAACGATGATTGTACTATTTTCTCCTACCAACTCTAATGATGGACATTATGATGGAACTGTATTTATATATGATATATATTATGTTTAATATTTCCTTATTCTTCTTTAATTCCCAATTATATCAAGCTTTTATTGTTTCCATAGTGGGTAAATACGATAATCACATTTGAGGAAGTGCGGACTACCGCCCCCTCAAAGTGATGTTATTCATTAATGCCTTATGTGGAATGTATAAAGGATGTATATAATGATATTATATATGATATTATAAAGAAATTATAATATAACTATTTAGAATTATGTTTTAATTCCATTAAAATAAGAAGTAGAAATGAAAGTACCATTCATGCAAACGTACGACTTATAGTCTCCATGAACGGTGCATTTCATTTCATACCTCCGTATGTTATGTACTATTATAAATACATGTATATGATAAATATATATGATATATATGATATATATGATATATAAATCATTAATATGATTCTAGATATAATGAACCTTTGATCGATGAACAACATATAATTATAAGAAGTCCATTTTTGACTCAAGTACCAAATATCGACAAAATTAACGTTATTAACATAAATGGTTACATATTGTTTATAACAGGATAATAAGTGATATAAAAGGTATAGTAAAATTGAAAAGTGTTCTTAATCAAGTATAAATTAACTTCATTTTGTTATTAAGGAGATTGAATAACGATCGAGTCAAGTCGGACACGAGGTAAGGGGACATCTTAATCCAATTTCTGTTCTTTGGGTTGACCTTCTCTTTCTTGTTTATGTCGTTCTTTGATTATGTGAGAAATGAAATTTTATATCTTATCACGTATTTATACTTTATATATGTGACTTTATAGTAAATACACATAAGTGGTATATTTTATTTTCAAAAAGATCTTTGTAATGGATAACATTTCCAATCTCATTTTTAACCAAGATTGTTTATTCGTAATTATTTTCTGGGGTAATATTTACCATCCATGTCCCTGTTTTCTAAAAATTTCATGTATGTTTAAATTCCCTTTTACATATTTTTTACTTTTACAATATGGTATGTAAGTAATCATTCTTTTTTTACCATACAATGTACTTTTTGACTTTTCCGACCAATATAGGTGGAGAATGTTTTTTTAACTTATACGGAATGAACAGATATTTATAGTTTTATACCGCCTTATTTTTATGAAGATTACTCTACAATATTTGATGAAAATTTTCAAAAAAGACTTTATCTTATAAAATTTCAAGGCATTTTGTGAATAGAAAATTATTTTGAAGATGAAAGGATATTTTCCTCAAGATTTCATTCCAAGTGTTTTATCAAACCCCTTTTCCATCTAAGATGATATTATTTCATATGTTCATGATTCAAGTATAATGAATCTATTTTTTCCATGGTTTGATTATTCTTATGATGAAATGATATTCATTTGTTTTATATGGATTATTTTATGATGGGATGATGTTTATGAAACCCATTTTTTTCATTGGGTTATAATGATTGATTTTTATTTATGCTGTGGAACAAGTAAGAATGATTTCATTATGAGATGGGTGGGACCCATATCTCCCTCCAATGCATTGTGTAATGTTTTATATCTCATTAGATAGACATGGCTGGAACGATAAGTTACTCCGATTCAGTGATACAGGACTAGAATGAGGAATGAACTCGATTCAAGAAAGGGACTTTGTCAACTAAGATGGTTTTGGCAGCAATGATTTAGCTACTATGGAAATCATAACATGTGCATAATGGTTTCCACAATTACATGATTTATTACCATTCTATTTTATCATGATTAATGTTTCTTTATGATTTATGCCTTATGTACTGACATGATTTATTTCTCAAGATTTTCATGTTTAAAAGTTATGTTAATGTTTTTTTAAGTTAAAATGTATATGATATGTTTTATTTTCTCCATGTATACCCTTAATGACAATTTGAGCTCACCCTTTATATGTTTTATTTTCCCCAGGATATAGAGAATAGTTTTAGGTAGGAAAACAAAATGGGATGATCTTTATGGGAGATGTTGAAGATCATTCACCATGATTAAAAGATTATGATCTGAGTTTCCAAAGACACTAAACTATTACGGTCCTTGTGTGTTAGTTTTTTTTATATATTAAGTATTCTGAAAAAGTAATGTAATGTCTGTGTACTTCAAGCTTCGTGTCTCTACAGGCTCCTCACAAAAAACTTTAAAAAACTTTAAAAAGTATTAATAATTTTATCTAAAATAATAATAATTAATAATAAAATTGTATTAATAAAATAATATTAGTATTATTATTATTATTATAAATATTAATAATATCAAAATAATAATAATATTAACAATAATATAAATATTATTATTACTAATATTAATAATTTTAATTAAATTAATAATTATTATTATTATTATTATTATAAAATTTCAAAAAATTATAAAATAATAAAAACCACAATATTTGAAAAAATAATAATAAGAAAATAATAATAAGAATATAATATTAAAAAATAATTTTAATATAATATTAAAATAAATAAAATATAATGTAATAAAAAACAAAAAATAATAAAAAGCAAAATATTCGCAACAATATAAAAAACCCAGTACGTAGAAATGTAAATATACAAATCATTGGGGGTCTTCTAGAGGAGCTGGAGGAGATGGTGGAGATGGTGGAGGAAACTCCATCCCTAAACCATGAGGCATACGACACATGTACAAAATTATATGCTCATGCTACTACTAATGCCATCGATTCATCTAGTCATCCTCCTCCTACTATAGACAATGCTCTTCTTTCTCTATATGTATACACTCTATAAGCTCACCCTGAGCTCACAGCTGCTCTTGATAACGTGCAGTAGATGATGATAACTCCCCATGAGCTCTTCTCGAGCTGCACGCTGGCATCGCAACAGCCCCCTAATAACTCACAAACACCAATGGAGAGACGATACCAAACACTCGGCCTTTCTTGAAGGAATACTAGGTTTCCACAATCCATAATGCCTCATCAAATTGGCGGGCACATGCCTGATCCAATGTCCTGACCTGACTCGCAGTCTGCATCAGAGATTTCGTGGCCGCATATTACACCTTCAATTGCAATTAAAAAGTAAATTAGTTAAAATATTATTTTTAGTTAATTTAAAAACTCAAAAATAACATACACTGACCATAATCTGACATTGTTCATCACCTCTAATCTCTCAAGTGACATGATCAATTTACATCCTCCTATAAATGTTGTTCTCTATAATATCATGTTGTTCGACTTTATATATGAATATAACATAAATAGTTTACATTTAAGGATATATAAATTAATCAAATTAAGTACTTACCATATGTTCCCTATGCATACTAAATGTAAGACTATTGGATTGATGTGTTTCCCCTATCTCCCCAAGTTTTGTTGACCTAACGACGATCTACTCTGAAAACTACTTTCAATCTAGTGTGAATATAATCTATTCAAAACATTAGATGAAATGTAATCAGGTTTTTGGGTGTGATAAGACTCATAAAACTCTTTAAATCCTATTTTTTTCATTGATTTCATTTTTAAATTGTCCATAAATTTACAGTAATTCTCACTCATAAACCCTCCCATGGATCCTAGATAGTGTCATAAATGCTCTCAATGATGGGAAACGATAATCCATACAAATAAATATTAATATCAATTAATTAATTAATTAAATTCAAAACTTAATACTATTTCCTTATGTACTATCCAATGATCAAGCATGAAGTGATTAACATCAACTGAAATCTAATCCCATGTGACCCATGCTCTAGAAGAAATAAATGTGAAATTTAGAACTCTCCTTTTTAACAACTATATGTGAAAATCTATGAGAAAAAGAAAAAAATTTAGTATATAAATAGATTAATGATAATTAATGAGAACTAACTAATATAAACAAGTAAACAAACATCTTCTTGTGCGGATTGAAGTCATGAAGTGGATGTTTCTTGAGGATAGGTTTGTGAATCATCAATAGCGCAAGACCTCACCCCCTATGAGTCCTCCCTAAACCGCCCGTAGTCTGAGGGTCATATGATCCAACATCCTAATCATCATCAGGTTGACCGTCCTCCTCGAACTCATAAATAGATCTAAGTCCATATGAAACATGAAGTAACTTTTACTAGAAAATAATTGAAAACAACTATTGTATATAGATATATATTATATGTGATAATAACTAGAATTTAACTGTTTTAATATTCGTCTTCATCGTTTTCTTCATATCTAATGGTGTCAATATCATCATATTCCTCCTCTATGTCATCAATTTCTATATGATTTTTAGTTTCATCATCACTTGTCATTTGAAACTCATTTGTTACATCATTAAAACCATTATCTCCATCGACCCTTAACATTTCGGTGTAATCATCAATATTCATGTCTCTACATAAAAATGATGGATTTATAGAAGTCTATTAAAAAATTTCAATTATTTTCACTTCAATGGAAACACCTTCACTTGGAATTAATTGGTTTTCATGAGATTTCATTTTATTTAGTCTCCACTAATCGCCCATATCTCTTGATTTAGAATAGTAACTTTCATAATAAATTTTATGTGTCTGATGAGCCAATACAAATGGTTCATTTACTACAAGAAGGATTTTATATTTATTATAAATGATTCCATTTCATAGATGAACATTCAATCCTCTCTATGTATCCAACCACTAACATTAAAACATCATTATGTAATTCGGTACTAGATAACATTGAATAATAATTTCTTCTAGTATTCCATAAAATTCAATATCAATTTATCTATGAAGAGATTATCTCTAGAAAAAATTGATATTAACTATTATTTTTTATTCCCCATATGCATATGTGTGAAATAAAAAATCATTCACCAAATACACATAATAAGATTTAACCATTTTGGATGTTGGGTTACTCAATACACACAATAGATTATAAATTTTATCAGCATGTTGAGATAAATTTTTTTTTAAAATAACAATATAATAATTAATAAATTAATTTTATATGTTAAACTATAAATAATTTATATTAACAATTTTTGGAACTAGTAAAAAAAATTATTTTTCCGATGTTATTAAATAACATCTAATGATATTTGTGGAAGCAATTTCTTAATATTATTATAATATAAACTATAAATAAAATAATATTAATTTATAGAAATAAATAATATAGAATATGTTATATGAGAACTCACAATACAAATGGTGTAATATTTTTCATAGTTGAGCAGAAGATATGTATGGGTTTTATGATGTTTATCATCTAAAATTCATCGTTTATAAACTCCACTAAATCCAGGTTATGAATTATTAAAAACTGATAATTTATTTGTAATATCATCATCAACATTTGTCTCATTATAGATAATTCTGTTGTGTTTTTTGGGATATTTAGATATAATATAATTAGAACAAAAATAATAAATTTCCTTCTGTAAATAAGCTTCTATAATCGATCCTTCAACCTATACTTTGTTATGTAATTTTGTTTCAATTTTTGAATGAATAAATTGATTGAGTGCATCCATTGGAACTGTATCAGACCTCCACATTTTTCTTCATGTGAAAAATGTAATATTAAATTTTCCATTTATTCTATGAAATCCAGAGAGAATATTCATTTCATGTTTACAAAAATTTAAAACATCATCTTCTTGTAGTCTTATTTCTACATCATAGTCTATTTTCTCATCATTAATGATTTGAAAAAATATGATATGTCTATTAGGGAGTCCCAAATCATTTAATTAAAATAATCTCGTAATCCAATCATCATAATTACTTACATTATAAAATTAACGTCTTGACTTTTAAATCTTGTAATATGACTATATCCGACATATCATCCCAAATTGAAAACATAAACAACTAGAAGTATAAAATACTAATCCACTAACAAAATAATAATCAATTTTTTTTCTAAACTGTATAATATGAGTTTTGATTCATTACCTTCTATGATCTGACATTTTCAAACAGTTCAGTTTCTGGTCAATTGTAAATTTTGGAAAGATCTAACCATGAATTTACATTATATTTAGACTTACCCTTTGTATCCAAAACTATAAAAAATATATTATGAAAAATTATATTGTCAATATGAATGACATATAACATCTGATGGACCAACAAATCATACCAATATAGCATATCAAAAAAATACTCCTTTTATCAAATTGTGTTCTTTTCCAAAGCCATCAATTTTCAGTTGGTTTATAGTTGGTCCAACTGTAATGGACGGTAATGAAGAGAAATTATTTTTTAACTTAGTACCGAAGATAATTATTGGTAGTCAATTTCTTTTAATTGTTTATTTTCTAAAATGATATTTATTTCTCCGAAATGGCGGATTAGTTGGAAGAAATATGTGATGATAGTAAAAAACAAGATTTTCTTCCATTGATGAGCATAAACAATTTCTCATCTCTTATATAGTATGGACAAGATTTTTCATAATGTGCACTCCATCCGGGTAACATGTCATATACTGGGAAGTCAAAAATTTCCCACATTAGTGCAGCTTTCAGTAGGAAATCTTGTTTTATAGAAACATCAAATGTACTAACACCAGTACTCAACAACGAATTTAACTCCTCAATATATGGTTTCAAATGAAACATCAATAATAATTTTTGGATGTCCTGGAATTAATAAGTTCAATAAGATATATGTATCGTTAATCAATATCCAAGGAGTCAAATTGTACAGAGTTATAAAGACATGATAACATGAATATAGACTACGGATGGAAACAAATTGACCAAAACCATCAATAGAAATACCCAATCACACGTTTCAGTCTTTTGAAGAAAATAAATGATGTAATCGGTATATTGTTTCAACTAATCATGATATAAGGGTTTATTTAATCTTTTATTTGTTGAAATATTGGTTTTGTGCTATAAAATCAATGTCGATATGTTCTGAGTCATAAATAATCAATCAAATCAGTGTATATGTAGGAAATACCTAGACTATTTTAGAGGAATCAATCCAGAAATCCCTAGTTGAGTATCTTTATATCTCAATTTTCCACATATGGGACAACTATCCAATAACACTTTTTCACCATAATATAATATGAAATCATTTGAATAGTCTGGAATCCTCTAATAACAAAAACCCAAATTACGAATCAGCCTCTTGTTCATAATGAATTTTTTATCCAACTCATTTCCTTCAGGTAACAAGGATTTAACCAAAGAGAATATCTGATCAAAACAACTATTTGACATTCCATTATCTGAATAAATAGCCATAAATTTTGCAACCACTTCAAATATTCTTACCTTGCAACCATGATATAAAGCATCCTCAATGGACCGCTAAAACCAGGAAAATTGTTATTGTTCTAACTCATGAGTTAAATCAATATCATCAGGGGTTTTAGTTTATTGAAAAGATGGATTTGTCACATCATTTACTAAATTTGGAAATTGTGTTGTATGTAGAACCAAATTATTATTACCTTATCTGGAAATGAATTCACCATGTTGATAACAAAAATAACATAATTCGTTTGTAAACCATAATGAAATAGATGACCCCCATCATTGTCAAATGTGTCAAATGTCCTCAGACCCCATTTATTACATGAAAACTTAATTTCCCCATCTGAAACAAATTCTGGTTTTGACGATCAAAATGATAATAAAGTATCCACACCCTCAATATATATAGGATTTATACAAGAAAATTATTTATTTCCGTGAGGATTTATCTAAGCACGATCATGTAACAATGATATTTGTCGACATCCTTATTCCATATACATTTAAAAAATATAAAATTATTATTATTTTTATGAATAATTTGACATATCAAAAATAAGATACAAAAAATGAAAAAATGTTAAATATTCCCAATTACTATTATTTGATACTAATTACTACTAATTAAAACTATTTATTATTATTTATTACTATATATTACTATTTATTACTAATTATTGCTAATTATTGTTAATTAATAAAATTTATTACTAATTATATAAATTTATTACTAATTATTACTAATTATTTCTTATTATACATATTTATTACTAAGTATAAATAATTATACATATTTTTTACTAATTATTAATTATTATTAATAATTATACCTGTTTATAAAAATCATTACTAATAATACAGATTAGTTAGTAATTATTGCTAATTATATCTATTTATTTTTAATTATTACTAATTATACCTATTTATTAATAATTATACTTATTTATAACTCATTATACATATTTATTACTAATTATTACTAATTATTAGTAGTTATTACTAATAATGCATATTTATTACTATTTTTTACTAATTATAACTATTTATTATTATATATTACAAATTATTACAAATTATACGTATTTATTCCTATTTACTATTAATTATTATAATAATTACTAATTATTTTAGTTATTACTAATTATTACTAATTATACGTATTTGTTACTAATTTTTACTAATTATACCTATTTATTACTAATTATTTCAAATTATTACAAATTATACCTATTTATTACTAATTATTACAAATTATACCTATTTTTTACTAATTATTAATAATTATTAACAATTATAGAAATTTCTTACTAGTTATTCTAAATTACTACTAGTTGTACATATTTTTTAATATTAATTACTAATTATACCTATTTATTACTAATTACTACTGATTATACCTACTTATTACTAATTATTACTAGTTATAATATTTATTAAAATTTTTACTAATTATAAATATTTTTACTAATTATTGCTAATTGTTACTAATTATACCAATTTATTACTAATTATTACAAATTATTACTATTTAATAATAATTATTACTAATTTGACCAAATTATTACTAATTATTGCTTATTATACCAATTTATTATTAATTATTACAAATTATACCTACTTAATATTAGTTATTAGTAATTATACCTATTTGTTACAAATTGTTACTAATTATACATATTTATTACTAAATAAGACAAATTAATATTAATTGTTTCTAATTATTACTAAATATTACTAATTATTACTAATTAAACCTATTTATTACAAATTATTACTAACTATTACTATTTCTTAATAATATAAAGTGTTATTACTAAATATTAATTAAAATAATAATTTATTACTAATTATTAATAATTATACATTTTATTACTAATTATTACTAATTATACATATTTATTACTAATTATTACTAATTATACATATTTATTACTAATTATACATATTTATTATTAATTATTACTAATTATACCTATTTTCTAATTATTACTATATATACATATTTATTACAAATTGTTAATAATTATATCTATTTTTACTAATTATTCCAAATTGTTAATAATTATACCTACTTATTACTAATTATAACTAATTATACATATTTATTACCAATTATTAATAATTATACCTATTTAGTAATAATAATTACTTATTATTACAATTTATGCCTATTTATTACTAATTAATACAATTTCTGACTATTTATTACAAATTGTTACTAATTATTATATATAATATCAAATTATTACTACTTATTAATCATTATTACTAATTATTACTAATTAATACCAATTATTTCTAATTATTACTAATTATACATATTTATTAATAATTATAACTAATTATACATTTTTGTTAGTAATTATACATATTTATTAATAAATATTACTAATTATTGCTAATTATTACTAATTATTATTAATTATTATTCATTATTATTCATTATACCTAATTATTTCTAATTATTATTAATTATAACCATTTATTTCCAATTATTACTAATTATACATATTTATTACTACTTATTACTCGTTATTACTAACTATTACTAATTATACCTATTTATTAGAAATTATTACATATTATACCTTCTTACTTCAAATGATTACTAATTATTACTAATTATACCTATTTATTAGTAATTATAGCTATTTATACATATTTATAATTATTACTAATTATTACTACTTATTACTAATTATTACTAATTATATCAATTTATTACTAATTAATACCAATTATACACTTTAATTACTAATTCTTACTAATTATACATATTTATAACTAATAATTACTAGTTATACCTATTTATTACTAATTATTACTAATTATACTAATTTATTACAAATAATTAATAATTATCACCAATTATACGTATTTATTACTAATTACACATATTTATTACTAATTATTCTTACTTATTACTAATTATATCTCTTTATTATGAATTATTATTAATTATTACTAATTTTACCTATTTGTTACTAATTATTACTAATTATATCTATTTATTACTATTTATTTCTAATTATACATATTTTTTTTCTAATTGTTACAAATTATTACTGATTATATATATTTATTACTAGTTGATACTCTTTATTATTAATTATTATTAATTATTACTATTTATTACTATTTATTACCAATTATTAAAAATTATTACCATTTTTGACTAATTATTCCTAACTATACAAATTTATAACTAATTATTCCTAATTAGACCTATTTTTTCTAATTATTACTAATTATACCTATTTATTACTAATTATTTCTAATTATACCTACTTATTGATAATTATACCTATTCATTAATATTTATTAATAATTACACCTATTTATTACTAATTGCTACTAATTATAACTAATTTTACTAATTATTAGTAGTTGGACCTATTTATTACTAAAATTTACTAATTATAATTAATTATTACTAAATATTGCTAGTTATTACTAATGGTTACAAAATATATCTATTTATTACTAATTATTACTAATTATACATATCTGTTAACAATTATTAATAATTATTGTAATTATACCAAATTATTACTATTTATTACTAATTATACCTATTTATTACTAATTAATACAAATTATTTCTAATTCTTACTAATTATTACTAATTATAACTAATTATACCTATTTATTATTAAGTATTACTAATTATTACTAATTTTACATATTTGTTAGTAATTATTTCTAATTATACATATTTATTACTGATTATACCTAATTATTACTAATTATTAATAATTATACATATCTATTTCTAATTATTTTTAATTATAACTAATTATACCTAATTATACCTAATTATTACTAATTATACCTATTTTTTACTAATTATTACTAATTATTAGTAATTATAGCTTATTATTTCAAATGATACCTATTTATTACTAATTATACCAAATTATACCAAATTATACCAAATTATACCAAATTATACCTAATTTATCTAATTATTACTAATTATACCGAATTATACCGAATTATTACTAATTATTACTAATTATAGCTATTTATTAATAATTATTACCGATGATTACTAACTATTACAAATTATTATAAATTATTACTAATTATTACAAATTATTTCCAATTATTGCTGATTATTAATAATTATACATATTTATTACTAATTAATAATAATTATACCTATCTATTACTAATTAATACTAATTGTACCTATTCATTATTAATTATACCTATTTATTACTAATTATTACTATTTATACCTAATTATTCCATGTTATTACTATTTATTACTAATTATACCTATTTATTACTAATTATTTCTAATTTATAATGATTATTACTAATTATAACTAATTATTACTAATTATTGTCAATTATATCTATTTATTACTAATTATAGAAAATTATTACTAATTATTACTAATTATTACTAATTATTACTTATTATTAGTAATTATTACTAATTATAATTAATTATACATATTTATTACAAATTTTTTATATTTTTCTGAAAAGGTTGCGGCTCCAAGGCCCTTTTATATAATGAAAATGTTAGAAAGAATAAGAAATGAGGAATAAAAAAATAATCCACAATAAAGACATCAACGCATTTGAGAACGAGTGCTCATACTGTGGTGCGTGATTTGACCACCCCTACCACGAGGATTTCGTCCTCTTTTGCAAGACTTGGCTTGCGTCCAAGATCCACCGTCATCATCTGGGATCTCATCAGTCTCAACAGCTTGCTTAGTTTTATATCCAGCTCCATCATCATTTGATTTTCCATCATCATCACTGCTAGCTGACACAAGTAATTCAAATGATGTCTGAGTACTTAACCTAATACATTTCATATTCTAACTCAGCACTGAAGCACATATTAGATCTAGAGATGTCCCTTCCCCAGATATATTTACAAATCCACCATGATCAGCAACCATAGAGTCTTGTAGAGTTATCATTTGATTAGAGGGAATGCTCGCCTTCTCACCTTCCTAAATATTACAAATTATTACTAATTATCACTAATTAATACTAATTATACCTATTTATTACAAATTATACCACTTATCACTAATTATTAAAAATTATACCTATTTAACTAATTATTTATAATTATTTATAATTACTACTAATTATACATATTTATTACTCATTATTACGAATTATTATTAATTATACCAATTTATTACTATTTATTTTTCAATATTACTAATTATACGTATTTATTTCTAATTATACATCATTATTACTAATTAATACTAATTTTACCTATTTATTATTCATTATTGGAAATTATTACAAATTATTACTAATTACTGTTAATCATTAATAATTATTACTAATTTTTACTAATTACTGGTAATTAATACTATTTTTACCTATTTATTACTAATTATTACTAATTATTACCAATTATTTCTAATTATTAGTAATTATTACTAATTATTACTAATTATGACTAATTATACCAATTTGTAACTAATTATTACTAATTATTATTAATTATACTTATTTATTACAAATTATTACTAATAATTACTAATTGTAACAATTTATTACAAATTGTTAATAATAGTTATTAATTATTTCTAATTATAACAAATTATTTCTAATTATATGAATTTATTCAAATTTATTCGAATTTTTTAGTAATTGTTACTAATTATTACTATTTATTACAATTTATTAGTAATTATTACTAATAAAAAAACATAATTATAAAAATAAATACTGTAAAAATAAAACTATCTAATTCTAATTTAATTAAAATTTTATTAATTAAAAATAATTATTACTGACACAAAATTAAACGAATTAACTAAAACCAAAACAATAAATAAATATCTTAAAACAGAATCTTGTGTACGCTATAAGGCTTGAAAATCATTTCAATATGAAATTTTAATCTTGAAATTTTTTTCAAAATAAATATGAGAGTTTAGAGAGAGAGAGAGGGAGAGAGAGGTTGAGCGAGATGGGAATTAAAAATAACTGATTGGGGAATATATATGGGTTAAATTATTTGTGATGAGACCCCTCGCAAATACTAACCCCCTATTGATTATATGGCATTAGTTGAAAAGGTATTTGTGACTGGAGTCGTCACAAATACATACCTACTGATATAAAATTTGTGACATGTGATAAATCCCGAACAAAATGCTAAACCACTTTTTATTAGGCGTAGTAGTCAAAAAAGGGTATTTGGGACTAGACTTGTCGCAAATATGAAAACCTTATGAAGGGTATTTGCGATGGGTGAAAACCACCCGTGGCAAATACCCTTCATGCAGTTTGGATCACAATGCATGCCAAACCATTTGTGATGAGATACCCTCTTCTTGTCACAAATAAGTAACTATTTACAACGGGAAGAGGGGGACGTCGCAAATAGTCCCTCTAAAAAACCTCTTTACTACTTCACCCATTCCCATTGTAAATAACTCGTCACAAATGACGGGTTTTTCAATAGTGGATTCCAAGAGAGGATCATTAAATGAGAGGAGAGAGGATCCTACTGTGTGCATGGGAGGAAAGGAACAAAGCAGGGTTAAGTTATATAGAGGAAAGGGGGAAATGGTAAAAATTCCCAATTTTTAAGAGTTACACGGTTGGAAAAACCGTCTTCCAATCGTGCGCCAACTACTGTCCAAGGATAGTGGACCGCACAATTGGGGAAGCATTGTTTGTCCAACCGTGCTCTACAAAATGCATCACCCTCTTCTGGGGAAAACACCGTGTATGGGATTTAGTACACAATTATTTTAACCGTGCAGATTGGCCTGCAAAATTTCTACTAATCATGTGGCCTAATTCTTTCTTCCAAAAGTTAGGTCCATAGGCTATGAAAAAATCCCCATAAACCAGTTTTTACTCAATACTCTTTCTAGGAATTCTTATAAGGATAAAACAATGGAATTAAACCGAAATTAAAATGGTTCGTATATCGATGAAATGTCAGGTTCTTAAAGTCTCCCCCCTTGAAGTAACTCATTCCCGGTTTCCCTTCCAATAGTGGTGAAATTCATTTAATAATAACTCCAACCACTAAGCACATATGTTGGTCTCCTACTCCCAAGTCATGTCCTGAACATAGCCATACTGACATAACACCCATACTAAAGGGATAGATCGACAAGCGAGAGACTTTATGATATAGTCAACGATACATATAGGATACTTCTAAAAAGAAGAATCGATATCCAATTCAATATCCTTGTGATGAAAAGTAAGAGATGGGTTGGCTTTGTAATTGAGAAGTTGTGAAATAAGGAATAAGTCCTAGGTGGTACAATATCTCTTAGGTAAAAGCAATTGATATGCTACCATCCTGAGTCTATCGAAGATTTCAAAAGGCATGATGAAACGAGACAACAAATTCTCTTGCCTCCGTATCTGCCTTTGCCTAAACATGGGTGGTTCTCATAAGAAAATACATTCCCCAACCTCATACTCCAGAGGTCATCGACAATGATCAACATAATATTTCTATCTATACTAGGCAGTATCCATAAATCTTATGATCAAATTCAAATATTTTGAAGTGTCCTACACGAGATAAGGACCTAGTAACACTACCTCCCCTACCAATAACCAACATAGAGGTGAACAATATGACCTACCCTATAATACCTCATATAGATCCATCTAAATTGTTTACTCCAAGATATTATTGTAGGAATAATTGATGTGGAGTATGTGTTTTATTCCAAGAAACCCTATGATCAAGGACATGTGATTATAGCATGTCGTCTAACACTTATAGAGTTTGTTCCATGTAGATATAATTCTGAGGGTGAAAGCATGTGCTCAGAAGAACCTGTGTACTCAAGGATTTATGAAACCCTTTCCATAAGCTTAATGTGAATTGTGATTCCCTATTTGAAGTGACTGTACAAGGGACCCTGTATAGGAATGTAATGTCATGAACATACAATCAACCAATTTAATTCACTAAGAAGTTCTCCCTAGTAAGGAAGAAGTTTCATACCTTTATAAGTATTTCAAGAACTACCCAAACCACATCTCTACCTCATGGTGACCTCGATAATATATTCACAGAATCCATCATGACAATATTCCATTTCCACTACATGACAGGTAAGGGATGTAACAATATAGTGGGCCACTTGTGTTTTTCCTTCACCTACTAATAGGTAAAATAAATAATTATAAAACCCATAATATGACATTTCATCCTAGGAATCCAATACTAGAGACACGTATCACAAAACCTCTTGGAGATACAGGTGGCACTTCCTACTTAAATGTATGGGATTATCACATCAGATCCTGTCACATATTTCGTAGAACCCAAATTTTTTTATGTATACATAAAATGACATCTCCATCTATAGACCAATATAAAGGTGGGTCCAAACCTAAACTACATTCTTATATGACCAAACCTTCAGGTTATGAGAACTTCATTCTCTTCAATCTATTTAGGAGTGAATAGGAAACTAATAAGGCTCCAAGAAAAGGACACTCAAGACTATCATGAAAATATATATTCAACTCGGAAAATAGGTCCATGAAGTCCCATTCTTCAATATCATCATAAAGGACTTGTTCTTGATTTTTCCAGCTCAATTCACTAGCTACCACATTTCCCTATCTAAGCCTATAGGCTAAATCAATATCAAAATTCTAAAGGTATTCAACCAATCTTCACTATCTATGTTTCATGTCACATTTCATATAGATATATTTGAGGATTTTTTATTGTGTAAATATGAAAAAGTTATATCCTAATAGATAATCCCTCCATGAATGCAAGGCATTAATGAAAGATACAATCTCAAGGTCGTGCAATGGGTAATTAAATTTGTGAGGTCTCAATTTTTGAGACTAGTATGAAACAAGTCAATCTTCATGCATCAATACTACACCCATTACAATGATAGATAAATCATAAAGCACTTTATAACCTTTTCTAGGATTTGGTAGGATGAGGATCAGTTCTTTAGAAAGCATTCCTTTTAACTCCTGAAATGAATTCTCATATGCTTCATACAGTATGAACTTCAAAAAATCTATAATAGACCAACAAGAGGTTCTACAAGGTATGAGAAGTCCAATATGAAATGTCCAAAATATCTATCCAGCCTCATGAAACTACATATATCAAACACATTTTTAGGATACTACTAGGAAACAATATCTCTCTCCTTCTTTGGGTCAACTGAGACTCTTGATTATCAGATAATATGACCTAGGAAGTGAACTTTGTTGATACATGAGTAGAAGTTTGTGATCATAGAAAATAAATGATTCTCCCTTAGTGTATTGTATATGATATCAATATTTTTACCATGGTCACTTAATGTATGGGAATACACCTATATGTCATCCAAAAAACATGATAAAAGAATCAAGGTATATGTGTAATGCCCTTGTCATCATGTCTACGAAAACAATGAGTACACTCATATAATATAATGGTATAACCAGAAATCTCATATAAATCATACCAACTTCAGAAATATGTATGTGGTATATATGATGGACTAACGTGAACATGATGATATCATGATATCAAATAGATATTTTAAAACACTTTATATCCTCATATATTTTCTAATAGATCATGTATTCGAGGTATTGGGTACAGGGTCTTAAATATTAGTTGGATCAACCATCGGTAATCCACACAAATCTAAAAGGTTCCACCCACCTTCATAGAGAAAAGGATATTCATACCCTAAGGAGAAGTATTGGTTCAGATAAAACCCTTTCATTTTAAATCCTACAACTGTTTCTTGAACTCCTAGAGCTCATTATGTACCATCCTATATGGGGGATTAGATACTGGAACTGATCTTGAAATGAACTTGATTGTAAAATCTACACTTATCCCGGGAGGTAATATAGAGAATTTATCTAATAAAACCTCCCTAAAATAGTCCACAATCAGAGGAAAATATTCCCAACACATTCCCTGATCCTGTATATAAAGTCTAGGAATCTGGGATTTCACTCCACCTATCCCATGGTTCTCATGATAAGCTCTACAATCCTATATATCCCACTCACCCTTGTGAATATAACTGTTCCCCTATGGTCATGTAAACGATACCTTATGGTGATAATTGTCCACATAGGCATGATAAGTGACCAAGAAGTTCATCCTAAGAATGAAATTGAATCCAATAATCTTCAGGATGAAGAGGTCCTACAAGATATGATAACCTCTTACATCAATGGAGGATTCCTTACATTAGATTATACTCCTTGACCAAACACCCAATGGTGTTTCTAGAGTCATCACCCAAAAAAATTAAAGAATTCCAAACCCAAGACATTCCATGATCGATACAGAGATAAATGAGTAATAATAACCATGAACAAACAATGTAGGTATGATAATTGAGGCTACTAGAATAGTACCACATACCATAGATGGTCCTACACAATTCTCCTTTCGTATCCGCAGTAAAGAGTGCAACTAGCCTCTTCCACAGACTGATGCTATAGTTGGGAAACACCGAGTAGGTCCACTCAATTGGAGATGAAAATCAAAAGTATAGCTACCCTGGACATAACCTCCACTTCCACTAAAGTTGCTAGTACCACTACATATTATTACCTAATTCGGAGTCACTAATCCTGCTCCTGAAGGTGAAACTAACATGGGTCTTATTCCGCTAGAAATTGGTAAAAAGTTCTAGAAAACCATCAAAATATAAACATTGTTTCAAAATTAAACCACTCTAATGGGTCCATATAACACTATGACTTCACAATCCACGGAAATCCACACTGATGACATACGAAAAACCTACCCATGCTATTACTCTGGCCACTACTACTCTAATGAAAAACCTAAAGGTTACAGTTCCTGCTAGAGAAATATCTTTTGAGCTATATTGACACTAAAACGTGGTGCCATATAATATCATATTCCCTTAGTTTGTTCGTGGTCATAAGTGTTTGGATCACAATATCAGAAGAAGAATATTGGAGAAAGACATTCAACTAAGAGCATATGGAATACCTTATCCCATCCTCAAAGCATCTCTATCATGATATATCATCACTATTAAGAAGTGGTGAAAAGTGATGAAACTCACTGGAATACATTGAATAGTCCATAATGGAAATAACACCCATCTACTAGAGCATGAACTCTCTTGCTCGACCATATCTCAGCCTCCGAGGTAAAAATTAATAATAGAAGGCAGTTAAGAAATATACCCTGAACATGAATTTTTTTCAACCAGCTTGGGTAACCACATCCCGCTAACAATTGGTATAAATAGATATCATGTAGGTGGAGATTTTGAACCTCAAATATAATGTTAACTCCAGATTCTTGAAGATATATAATATGGAATCTATTCATGAATCAATACCCTGAGGACCACCATCATCCAAGAAGATATGATGATTTCATTGCCGGAACTCATGAGTAAGACAATACGTCATTGTTACAGGTCATAGAACACATTGCATAGATAAAATCTCGCATTGAAAACTCTCCCAAATATAAGAATCAATGCTTAGTTAAATAATATAAATAGTTATAGAGGGTGTCACTCCTGGAGATAATATCGGTTGATTAGGACCACCATTTCCAAAGCAGGGTTGTCACCACCCTCCAAGAGCAGGATTCAGGGACATCTTGGTGGAATAGCTCTAAAAATCAAACAACATGCTTCATAAGAAGATTCTAAAGTAGATGTGATCACTAAAATAAATGGAACAAAGGTAAAGGGTTAACTACCCAAAATACTACCCCGACAAGTCACATTTAAGGTCATGGTATTGGTAAGAATTCATGTTTTTATTTATAGGGGTTCTAGAATATGTAGGGTTAATCAAAAGTTAAGGAGAAAAATGATATTTACGTCATACGTCGTCTCTCCATTTAATAGAAACCATTTCAATTATAATTTTGTTTTACTATTTAACTCTTTATGTGAGTATTTAAAATACAAGTCCCAATTAAATGGATTTACATCCCCTATTTATAATGGCCCATACACATTATAAATTGAGATAAATACCCATGATATTTCAACCAGATCCCCTTAAATTTCATCTTAGAATGTAATAGGTAAAATATGATGGATTGAATCAATGAATTACCCATTCCAATTTATAAATGGACATACTCTATAAATTACAATTATTACACTTATAATAACAACCAAAGAACATCTCTTCTAATTGGGGTTACATAGATTACCGTGGTTCAAATTAGCTATTTAATATGACACCATCAATATACATAAGAAAACACCATTTAGGTCAACACTAACATGATAAAATTCTAATTTACCTTCCCTAAGATGATTTTTTTAGCATATGCATCTAAAAAACCATGTTTCACTAAACAATCATAAGAAATAATGGAAATACATGTAATGAAATTATCCTATATAGCATGAAATATACATGGATTTTGAATCCCTAGGGGCCTATAATGTTTATTTTATAAATGATCCATTACATTATGGTCTAAAATATAATATATATAAATCATAATAGTAACCAAAATCCATGTTCATCACCCAATGATGAATATATATCAACTGTAATAAGAGAAATACAGAACAAAAATTTACCATTCTAAGGAAACTTGGTGTTACCGCAAAGCTCTGTTAGATAATCCCAAGAATTATTTATGACAATGTTTTAACTCGTTCCTAATCTCTTATTTGAATTTACCAAATAATAACACGAGCAAATAAATACCCTTTGATTCCACTTTGTAGTGTATAGGAACCGGTTCACTCTTGAGTAACTAAACTCGGTTGGCCACATGGCTACAAGTATGCCACCCAATATGGAATTGGTTGACGGATAGTAATGTGAGTCTATGGTGTGATAATGGGGATACTATGAGCTATGGGTAGAGTAAATTAAAGTGGTTATATAACAGGAATAATTAATTGGATTCATAATAATAATGAATAAGGACATACAAATAAGCATAATAATCAAAAAAATAAATAATTCCCAAAATATATAAACTTTATCATAAAAAATATAATGATGTCATGTCTCCAAAAAAGTAAAACATACATAAATAATTGTAATAATCCAATAAAACTCATGATATACAAAATAGAAAATAGAAAAAAAAAATCTATGCATTCCAAGCACATGCCTAGTAATCTTCTTCCAATATCCCATCCTAACGTGTGTATGTAATGTGTCCAAAGAGGGAAACTTATGCTTGTAAACAACTGCCATCATAAAATTATTCACGGTTCTTATGTTGGACTACATAGGGTGTGAGAAAAATCGTAGTACTCCACCACTAATGATATCTATAAAAATCCATGATGTGAATATAAACCGTAACAATGTTCCAGTATATCAATAATAAAGTAGTACAAAATAAATAACACATAACTACATTAACCAAATATCATGTATCTGAACATTTATTCATTTAATGAGTTAACTACGGTTCAAATTCTTATAATATTATCATACATAAATATGTCAAAAATAATTGTAAATAATAATAATATTAATATAGGATCCAAGGTGTGACCAAGGAATCCCTGTCATAGGGGTTGTTCCAACTCATTATAATAACTCATAAATTCTGGCTATAAGGGTTTAAAGTGTAATACAAGGGGTAAAATTAATGAAATCCACTATAAGGGTATAACCTAGTCAGTGGATATTGTCTATAGTAATTTCAGGGTGAGCATTACCTTTCCCAATGGGGTGATTCCATAGCACCTCATGCATGAAGACATAAATCTGAATCCAAGGAGTATATCTAAATAATTATAATATTTTAAAATGATGTTATGTTAATCTTTTATACATCACTGTGGCATTCATGTACAAATAAAAATACATTATTCCTCAGTGGTTATATCCAATGAAAATTTTATAAATGAATTAGAATGGAGTCGTCTGAGTGTTTAATCCATTCCCCAAAAAATCCAAGGATGGCTCTAGTTTGACCATTATTATAAAGAAAACAAATTCCTTATTCAAAAAATATTCTTACAATGATTTCATTTATAATCATATATTAACATAGGCAAAGTAATACTAATCCAAATTTTAATTTATTAGGTTCATTCCATTACCATTCATCATATGTAACATAGTGGATTAAGGACATGAATGAGATTATCAATTTAATTACATTTTACAATGCCAAGTTACATATATAAATATACACTTACCATTTAAAAATTTATATTTAATTTAATTGGGATGAAATTATTACCTTAAAATTGTTCATGTCAATCACACCTCAACGTTTTCTGGGTTAAACCCAACATGGTTCACTAAATGAATAGAAAAAAACACCCCATACTTGGGGTGGTTAAAATTAAGGACTCTACATAAAATGGTTTTAAGTGGATTCATTAGGGTCTTGAATACTATTGAGACATCTCAAAAAAATGAATATGGATTTTAAGGAGAATCCCTTGGTGAAACGGACATGCAGACAACATCAACAATTTATAAATAAATGCAATTTTGAGAGAAACGTCATAAAACACCTACCTTATACATTTCGTAAATGGATAATTATGTATTAAACATTAATTAGTCTCAGATCAGATAAAAATAGGAGAATATAAGAACTCCATGAATGTAGTGCATAAGATTTTACACCAAAATAGATTGATCAATAAGATGAAAAATGAAGAAAAGATTCTATGAAATGGTGAGATTACTGATAGGTTTCCAATGTGACAAACTAATCATGATTCC
Organism: Viscum album; assembly: GCA_963277665.1. Lineage (NCBI taxonomy): Eukaryota > Viridiplantae > Streptophyta > Magnoliopsida > Santalales > Viscaceae > Viscum > Viscum album. The sequence continues at coordinate 1,898,588,166 of OY728133.1, read as the reverse complement.
AAAGTTGTATAGAGAAGTTATCAATGAACCTAGGTGGATTTCATTGTGGGATCTTTGAACGAGAGAGGAGGGTAGCCTTCCAACTGTATGGGAGGAAAAGTAATATGGAGGGTTATGTTATATTCAGTTAAGGTAAAGAGGAAAAAATTACCAATTTTTAAGAGGATCATTGTATGGATGTAGGGATGGCCCAACAGTGTGCGACCTATGTTCCATATACTATCACAGGATATCAGCCCACATGGTTGGGGGATAATGGGTTTTCCAACCATGATCTTCCAATGTGTACCATTATTCTATGGAACACCCCCCACATCTGTTTCAAAGCATGGTTAGGAAAACAGTGTGTAGCCAGTGCGCTCCCCTCTATAGAGGTCTATGACACCCCACACTATTTTTTTAACTATATATATTGGGCATCAAAATTTCTACTAATCTTTAATCCTATATGTTTCCTCCAATAGTTAGGGATTTGGGCTCCAAAAAATCCCCAAACACCCTAGTTTCTTCCATATTCTCACTAGGCCTCCTACAAGGATAAAAGAAAGGAATTAAATCGAAATTAAAATGGTCCATACCTAAAAATACTTGCCTCTAACAAAACTCAAAACCAAAACAAGAACATTATATCAAAATATTACTCATTACCTTTAAAAACTATTTCAATACCATTTAAAAGATATATCTATAAATCATGTATTCTAAAAATTTTAAATAAAAAATTAAAACATAAAGAAATCATATTATGTAGGATATAAATGAATCAAGAAAACTACTCCCTTGAAACCTTAAAAATTTAAAAACATAAAAATGATCTACAAGACAAGATAAAATGATGGTTAAAGAATATCATGAAGAACCTTGTTAAAAGAATACTCAAATAGAAATATCCAATTCATTATTTGTCGAATAACATGATAGAGGGAAGTCACTAACCATAATTATAACCAAATTACACATAATGATAAATTTAATTTCATACAAAAAAACCCAATTCCATGATGGATCTATAAGAATCCCAATTAGATCATGTCACACACCTTAGATCTATCATCAATATCCCTGGTCTAAGGCTTTGTTCATGGAAAGTAGAGGGGATCACGAAAAATTTCGAAGAACAACCAAGAATGGTCACATACCTTTGAAAAAATAGATCTAGCACCTAATGATATATAAAAAATGATCATGACACGGTATGGAATCTCAAAAATATCAAGGAGGATCCTCCTTGGTCAAGATCATATTCCACTATAAGAAGAATTAGGAATGAAAGATGAGTATTTGGCTGTGAAATGAAAAATCAAAAAATTAATACATGTATTAGTGTTTGGATACATAGTTAGACAACCAAACCCAAAAATGAACTCATTTATAGGATATTAGAGAAGACACATAGTTTGGATTCATTGTTTCTTAAATAGTGTACCAACCATGTGAAATGAATCTATCAAATTTTTTAAAATTTTAGGAGAAGGCCATATAGTTTTTACTAACTGTGTACCCTCCAATGGAACCCAAAAACAATGATCACAGTTTCTTAGGAAGACCCACACAATTTTTCCTAACCGTTCACTATCCAGGAAAAAGACTAAAACCCCTATAAACCTCTAAAAGTATCCCAAAATGACCAATGATAAATACAAAAAAAATATTTTAAAAAATAAGTAAATTAATTAACTAAAAGAAACACTAGTCTGTTACACATTATTATTTCATAATATTTTAGATCTTTTATCTTCTTTATCACTGAATTCATATTCATTTATTATTGGATAGTTTTAAAAAAAATTACAATCACCCAACAATTAACGAATTTAATTTTCATCACCCCTATAAACATTACCTTTCATATTATCATATTTCAATATATGACAGACATAATTTTATTAAATTTAAAACTCACATCTGAATTTGAATTTGAATAGAAAACTTCATTATACTCAGAATAAACTTTCATATTTTTCTAGATTTTGAGGCATTAAAAGTAATTTACTTTTCAACATTTACGTTTTTTATAAAATTATCATGTTTTCACATTTCATAAGATATAATAAAATTCTATAATTAATCTATTGTGATATCACATGTATCATTTCTTAAAAAGTATATAATTTCACATAAAAATATTAGGTAATATATAAAAGATATTATAAAAAATCAAAGAGGCCTTCCAATAATCACCATAGACTATTGTAATGCTAAAAAAATTAAAATTTTTGAAGAATCTGTCTACAATCTATTGATAAAGAATCGGGAGATCATCTTATTTAATCCTCCAAAACATAAACTTTTCTCGCATCACTTTGGTATTCCCTTCATGGATATTTCTAGTTTATCAAAAATAAATTTGGATATTTTTATTCAATTTAATTTTATAAATTTAATATCAAAATGAGAGAGAATTTAACATTTATAGAATGTAATCAATGTTTCTTATTCATATTGTATGTGGCGGTTAATGTAGTACAATCAGCACATGGATTAAATCCTATAACTACAGCTTCTAAAAAATCATAACCAATAGATAGACTATATAGATACATTATATCCATATATAAATGTAAAAATTTCTCATAAAATGTTGTAATACCATTATTGTTCTCTGAATTCAAATTATACATTGAAGATAATTGAAATATGTGACTCCTCCAATTAAAGAGAGACCTCAAAAATGAAATCATCAAATTTGCAACCCCAAATAAAGGTATCGTTGATCAGATCAAAATTATAGAGTCATAGAATTAGTGAAATCACCAAGATGGGGGGTGAATGAGGGATTAAGAAACCTCATGCTTTTTTATCTTAAACAATATTAATCACTTGTTAGAGTTATGTGATCAAATATCTTACCAAACACAATCACACACAAACAAGAAACACACAATTTACAAGGTTCACTACTCCGAGTGTATAGCTTGCATGTGTTATATTCTAGTAAAACCCGTGATTACATGTTCTACTAATAAACCATACTCAAAGAAAATGAGCATGGAATATGATTATAATTTTATTTATAAGTCTGCTCATATTTTTGAGAATCCCACATAGTTAGTAAATCCCATAATAATTCAATGATATCTAATTTTTCTATAATGAAAAATATTCCTTCCACCAATAGAAAATTATCTTTTTTTATTGGGATAAGAACTTATTAAATACACATGCACAATACTAACTGAGACAACATAATTGGTCAAATATTTCAATAAATAATAGAAACACCAAATTATTCCTTCCATATCTCCTAGATGTGATCATTAGGGACAAATATCATAATTAATTTCATAAAATAACAAAAAAAATTCTTCCTATATCAATAATATTTTTCACCTAATATAGTTTCAATTTTCATTATATTTTATTTCCACAAAACCTATCTTCCCTTTTTTAAAATACAGTTAAAATAATTTATATTAAATTATCCTAATGACCCAGAACTAATATTTCAAAATCTACCACTACTTCTCTATTCATAATCGATTAATAACTTCGTGAAGAAACATCCACTTGAACCTGGAATTATTCCTCTTATCAATTCATGGTAATTTGAACACATTGGAATCACATATAAATATATATTCATGAATGTGGAAGAATATGACATGAAGTATTTATTCCAAACACAAATCTCACATATTATTCTTCCTTCTTAAATCTGGGCAGTCTTCCTCATCAGTACTTTTGATCTCTTTCCATGAAATCATCTCCAATTATTAGCAATATATGTTTCAAATTAAACACCTATAATTCAATGCATAAATGAAAATGTTTTCCTGTATGCAATTTATTTTCATTGGTAAACATTTATTTATTAAATAGAAAAATCCCCAAATAAATTTTATTCCTTCTTAATTAATACTCTATAAAACTACATGTATATGCAATAATTATTTGAAATTTCTAGAAACTTATATTTCTAATTTCTTCACTATAATGTATTAATAAAAATAGACAAGTTGTGGTAATAATATTAATATTGAATAACCCTGAAACATATGAGCTATCACTTTGTGTAATAATTATTCCCAACTAAATTTATTCTTCCACAATTATTCTTCCTACTATATTGAATTCCCTATCAATATTCTTACTCTGTGAAGCTCACGACCACTTAACCTACCATCTGAAACACATAGCCACTCTGCGTACTGTGAAAATTGTAACACCCTATGATTTTATGAATTACTATTTTTGAATAAATTAAATTTATTTTAAATCTTACACGACACACAAGACCATGTTAATCTTCCACTACATGAAACAATTTTCTGTCATGCGTTACACACAATGATGTGTTTAACAAAACTATGATATATTATTTATATAGTTATCTAAACATTACTATTATAACACATGAATTTAACAACATGATATGAATAGTAATAAATATTTTTTACCAATTATTTAAAATTATTTTATATAAAGTAAAAATTTTCATAAAAAAATACATAATTTACAGTAAAGTATTTATATATTTCAAAGAATACTATTTTATGAACCAAAAGGATTTATGTATTTTTTGAAAAATAATAATAATAAATTTTGAAACTTTTAGATAATTAATTTTATATAATAAATTTAATTTTTTAAATCATCATGTCAAAATTATATTAGGTGGAATTTTTGGGATTATTATGAAAAGTGTCAATTTTTGATGAATAGTTAAAAATATAGAATATTAATTGAAAACATCATTTTCATTTAATTTATTTATAATGTTATATTATATTTAAAATTAGTTTTGAACTAAAATTAGTTAAATAAAATATCCATTAATATAATTTAGTCTATTTGAATTCATTTAATATTGTATTTGGATGTAAAAAACATGTATTCTTTTGAACTTTTTGTCTTCAAAAACCCGCTTTCCCATCACATATGGGGGATTAATTTTAAATTAAAATTTTACCAATTATAGTAATGGGATTTAAAAAAATTAATTTTATATTTATAATAATAATAACTTATATTATATAAAAAGTTCAACATAATTTTTTACCATTAGTGAAAAAAGTTATCATTAATTACCGCGACTAATGTTAAAACGAGGTTTTGCAACCACATGCACTTGAGTTAAAATTAATTTTTACATGCACATAATATTTTTATTTAATAAATTTGATTTAAAATTTAGATTTTTTTATAAATTATATAATAAATATCGATATAATTTTATTCTCAATCGATATATTACCTTCGTAGATAAAAGGATACACGTTACTATGGTAAATAAAACTAAATGATTAAATCTGAGTAAACATTAATAATTTAAAATAACATGATAAAAATGTGTTTAATTTGTTTTCATGAGGTTTTTATCAACCATACCATCCCTAAAATCTAATATTTATCATATTTGGTGGCACATGTATTAATAGTGACCTGTCAATAATGTATAATTTTGGGTATTTACAAAAATTCCACTCCTCCTCAACTATAAAATGTCACTCACTCCCCTAACCTTTTCACACCACTCAATTAATTTGTATTGAAAAATACCCATCAAAATTACTTCCAAACATCCATAATAGCATAATAGAATAATTATTTTTAACATAAATCCCACCAAGGAAGGAATTTAGTGCAAACCTAACGAGGATAACCAAATAAGAGTTAACATTCAACTATGAACTTTTTTGTTTTATTTCATCCTCAAACTCCTCATATATTTATTATAAAATTAGTATAAAATAAAAAATTATCTTCCATATAATTAAATATTTTTTTAATTTAATTGCCAAAAATTGTTTCCACTTCAATCAAATGTGTCACAAAATCATCATTTGGGTGTACAACAGACTACATCTTAATGAACCAATGTAATTCATTTTTCCATTATCACATATCATGAATAGTTATAATTATGTCTTTATTATATATATATATATATGTTATATTTATGATATTATTATTCTTCTGGAATCATTATATCACTGATAACATCATTGTTTCCATTTTGTGGTAATAAGATAACATCACTCCTGGGTACATCTGACTATCGCCTCATAAAGAATTTCATTTCATTAAAACATTACATAGAGGGTTATAACGATAAGGTTAATTAAAATATGTGATAAATGGGAAAAAAATGTATTATTTAATGATAATATATAATTTAGCTTTCTTTAATTCAATTCGATTAAAAAATGGAAACAACATTCATTGGTACGTACGTTCTACTGTCTTCAAGAACGATGTATTTCATTTTCTATCACTAATTTTTTTTTGAATTACAATAAATTAATATATAATTAATATGTATGATATTTATTCTGGGATAAAAATTATTTATATTAGGTAACCATGATCAAAATAAGAGGAAAAAATTAAAAAATCAAAACAGATTTGATGAACAAAACATTTATTACCAAAAAAGTGACATTAATATGGAATTGTTCATAAATGGGTAATAAAGGTTAATATATTAATCATATAAGGTTTGATATATATAATTATGGTTCTATAATATATTTATAATAAACATATGTTAATTATACAGAATTTTTGAACTTGTATGAGAGATGTTAAGACATAAGGTAATGGATTTCTAGTATTTAGTTTATTTTAGGGAGACATATGAAAATTGAAAATTATTTATTTTTTTTGGTGTATATACAAATCATTTTAAATTTTATATCATAAATTACATTATTTTTATGATATTTATTGTTTAATTTTATGTTATTATTTACAGGTTTTTATGATTCAAAATATTAATAAAGCAGCAATGAATTCTTTTCTCAAATTTCATTCATTATGATGTACATAATATTATTAACCTAGATTTTTTATTAGATGTATATATAGACAATTGGAAATCTAATATAATGAATTTATTTATCCTCATGATAATTTATGTTCCTTTTTATGTTATCCTTCATGTGTATTGTCACTTAAAGTTACTAATGTATTAAAACTTTTATGTTACAATTTCATTATTTAACGAGATTGTTTATGATTTTGATTTTGATGATAAAATATTATGATTAATATCTCGATACAATTATTAATTTATTTATACTTTGGTAATTAATTATTTTTTTAGGTAATAGTATTGTGTCACACTTTTGAAATTAAAATAATTCAAAAAATATTTTTTAAGAATAATAGACATTATTTCACTCTTTGATCAAGATTTCATTTTATTCCAAAACCATGTATTATAAAAAAGATTTTTTTTATTTTTATCATATGATTTTTGAAAATAAATTTCTAACCAAGTTTAATTTTTTTTATAATTTTTAAAGGAATATTCAGGCCATTTTCCAAATTTATGTTTGTTTTAATTTTATCGAAAATGTGAAAGGAATATTTGTTTTAACATATACGACCTGAAAAATATTTTATGACATCATTAAAAATAATTTATTTGAATCTTACCGAATTATATTAAATGTTTATTTTCAATGAAATGTATTTAAATATTTTTCTGGTTATTAAAAAGTTTTTTTGTCAAATTGGATATTATATTTTTCTCGAATAACATTTCAAAAAATATTTCCAAAATATTTTCCATCTAAGACGAAATCTAGTGATGTTACCTATGACTTACTAGGATATTATCCAAGGATACCATTATTATTATTTATTTTAATTGTATATCTTTATTATGGAATGATTTTTATGAAGCCTATCTCTTTTTATGATGTTATGATATGATTAAATGATTGTGAAACCCATTTCATTTCATGGGTTATGATATGATGAATTTTTATGATATTATGGCATAGATAGATATGTTTTTCCTTATGATATGGATGAGACATTTTCCTACATATAATGCATTGGGTAAGGATAGATAACTCATGGGTTAATATGTTATTCATGAATCTAATTACATGTTCATAATGTTATACAAGATCCAGATTAAATATTCAAAATGTTATGCATGAACCTAATTATAATTTAACAATGTTATGCGTGAACCTGATTAAATGTTCACTATGTTTTGAATGATCCTATATTTAAAGTCCATAATGTTCTATTCAGACCTGGTTGAATATTTATGAGTCTATGTGAGGGCCTGATTTCATGTATATAAATTAATGAGTGAACTTGTTTATATTTACACATGTTTACAATGTAACAAGATGAGGTGTATTACAAAAATATTTGTCTTATACCAATGTAATTCTATCCTAAATCATGATATTTCATTCACTTTTGATTCATGTCTTATAAGCTTTCATTCTGTTTTACATGACTCAATATCATTATATTTGATATGCAGGGTGTGGTTTATAATGCGATGCTTATGTTCTCATACCATTATGCTCATATTATTCTTAAATATCCCCCTTATTTACCCTTAATGAGCATCTGATCTCACAATTTATTACGATTCCTTTCCCTATATTATAAAGAATCTTTTAATTATGGTGTGTTTTGGAAGAGTATAAAATAGGAATATATTTAGGGGTTACTATTAGAACCAAAATTCTATTCCTTGGAATAAACCGGGAAAGGGATCGGAAGGAATTGTAAAAGGGTCTTCATCATGAAGCGCCTTCTCAAAGACCTCCAGCATCGTGACAACTACGAAGCTTCTGGGAAGGATTCTCAGAAACCACCATAAAGGCAGTGATAAAATCATTTTCACGCATGAAGATCTTGACAAGATCCTCTATAAAACCCACAAAGGTAGTGATGTAAACCATCATGATTTCAATAAACTTGAATGGAGCCTCTAAAACCACTGAAACAGCATAAATTGAAGCCTATGCAAGTTCGAGAATATGGATTGATATACCTCCAATTGAGAAGTAAAATTTTCATTATAGTGCCTCCATAGAGCACTGCGATTCCCAATGCCTATAAATACTTGGTCCACACCCACTCTAATGGATTGAGACCCTGAACATTCTCCTTCCATGATCTCATTTCATGACGAACCATTTTCTCTACGAATCATCGAGAAAATGAACCATCAGAGTTATTTGATCATTTAGAATCCACTTTCTCGTTGATCCATTTTACATATCCTTTGTGTGGGGATTCCCTTCGCGAATCCTTTTTGCTATCACAAAGGAAGGATACCACTTTGGGTACTCATAACATTTTGAAGATCCATCCAAGAACATGTAGATTCTATGCCTAGGTTGGTTAACAATGATTCATGAAATACCCTCCTTCATGAAGCCCATTCTTTTGTGAAGAAGCAATGCTTCATGAATCAGCTCTCTACAAGGCCTTCTACTTATTGAACCCCTCTTTTGTACGGCCCTCCATGAAATCATTTGGTGACTTCATGGTCCCCCAAGCAATGATTCATTTTTTATTTCCCTACCTCATGATCCTTCTCATAGGCACACAAACACCTAATGCTTCTTCACATAGCCATGCTAAGGTGGAACCTTCAATGGATCACTCCACAATCCTATTACACAATGGAATTTATTTTTCCTTCCCTTCCCCAATTGTGGTTCTGTACAAGTTATATAATTCACAGGAGTGATGAGTATGTCATCATCATCTGAGCTATAGGACATTAAACTACCATGCACCCACATCTTTAACACACAATGTTAAATTGTTACCACTGCATGAGTGACAAGACCAAGAGGACCAATAACGGGATTTGAACTAGCACCCTCTCATTCCCCTCTACCTCAACACATTTTATCATTCCCACCTCAAAAACCCTCTGTGTAAACCCTGACCCAACATGATAGGGTGATCCTTGTATGATTACCATATCCTCCTCATACATCTTGACATCATCCATGGGAATCCTTCCTGGCGTAAGTCCCAATCTCCTTCTCATGGGACACCAACAACGTATAAGCCCATGTTCCCTCTTTGGGACACTATCCTTATGTAGGACCATATCCACACCTCTATGACACACCTTTTGTGACATGATAATCTAGTATTTTAATGCATCTTGTTTCTCACACCAAGCATGACTCACATGGTCTTTGAATAAGCATCGACCATGAATTCCACTTTGGGCCATTAACCCTATGAAATCCCGAAGACCCTATGTATTGAACTATGTGTAATTTTATACATTCCCCTTTCATACATGGTATGTAGGATTCCTCTCCAAGGATCAAGCCCATCACCCATCGGTCATGTCTACTTTACATCAGTTCACCCTTATACCGCATGAGATTAAACTATATGCCTTTTTCATCCCACATGACATTAAACAATATGATTTTGAACTACATGGGTTTTGACCATTTTCATCTAGACGTTGTACGTAGGATGCCTCCATGAGGATTGTACCCAAACACTAGTAAACATAAGAGTAACCTTTGTTGGGACCCATATCATTGGTCTTCCCCTTAGTGGTGTCTTAATAATACTCTTGAATCTAACCATGCATAACCCCACACTCAATCCATACTCAACAAACTACGAGTGTCCCTCTTGTGATGGGATGCTAACCATGCATAAAGCCCATCAGGTCTACAGATTTTTTTCCTTTATGTACACTCTGATTCTATGCCCCCATATCTAAACTACATGGAATTTGATTATTTTTCTTATTGATATTGGTTTGAAAGAATCATCCTTGAGGTTCAAGCCCAAATACCATGTCCCATACTAATTGTTGGATTTATTTCTTTTAGGGCCCCAACCATGCGCCCCTTCTCATGAGTCATCTCCTTAGGTAACTCATCACCCTAATCCAAGAACAATGTGGGATTTGATTCTCTATCATGTGGTAATTTTGGAGACCTCTTTGATGTTCAAGACCATACTGTCACCTTCAGACCCATTTTCAGTTACATCCCCACTCGTTCCATCCTTTGACACTACATCTATATACATAATGATTTTTCTTGGGCCACCAAATCTCGATAAAATCATTCAATATACAATCGAATCTAACCATTTATAAGCCTGATAATATCTCCGGGTCATTGTCATTTGTGTATACCCTGATTTCATGCCCCATCCAGTCGAACTATATGGGATTTGATAACATCTATCTATGGAGGGTATGTAGGAAGCCTCTTGGAGGTTCCATCCCAGTCAATAGTAAACCTTGGTGTCCCCTTACATGGGATCCACTATCCTTTGATACTTCATTTGATTTTTCTATATTAGCCTTCATGGTGTGAAACATTCCCTTTTTGGGACACACGACCCCAGATCCGTCCTTATAAGGAAATCTAATCTATCCACCCAGTAAATCTTCTAGGTGCTTCCTTGTAGGGAAGTACCAATCTGGACCACTATCATCAGTGTTCTGATGAATCTGTCCCATCTCTGTGAGATGATAAACTCATGAAATACCCTATTTTAAACATGAGAAGCTAAGGAAAACCTGAGAGACATGCCTCTGGAATACAATTACCCGCACATGATGTGGGATGCCTCTGGCTTCAGCACCCTTGAGAATCCCTTTGATAAGGGAAAATTTAAGCGTACCAGTGCTCCAGTGTCAAGATAAACCAAATATTCCCAATATTACTACTCTATTAATTGAATTTCACTACCTTGACTTGACCCCGGTGGAATGTCTAGATAGAAGCTGCATATGTAACTGGCATCCACAACGATATGACATTGGGAAGTGTTTCATGAAAAATGTCTTCATATTTAAGGGAGAACCAGAGTAGGAGAAAAATTAAAAAGGAATAATCCACAGAAGTAGATACCAACATCCCATCATCTCATTTTGATCAAATAGAAAACATCTAAAAAGATGTGATGAATTTCATCAGCCAATGGGAAGCAGGAATGAATGGAAAAAATTATCCCATCCTCACAGACGATTTATGCCCCAAAAAAGATTCAAAAATAGAATTGGTGAACCCAACGTGAAATATGTTCTCCTTAATATGGGTATTAATAGAATTAGGGGCATCAACAAATGAACATGTCACCAGATACTGCTATCCGGTGATAGGTTCCACTATGAAAATAGTGGGCCTAGTATGAAACATACCAAGATTTGGGGTAGTTAATCATTTGGCATCATGATCTGTGACATTGTCAGTGTGGAAGTTTCTATCCATCCATGGAAGAATGAATGGTAATAGGGAACTAGGAATCACATTCCTACTATTTATATTGATGGATAAATATTTCTGATTTTTAGGACACAAGCTATAAATATAGAAAACCGATCAACTACCCCCACATACATAGGGGAAATTTAAATAAAAAATCATAAATCCAACAAGGCATCACCTCTTCTATGAAAACTCTAACAACCAAAACTACTGGGTTCCCACGCCCCATATCAAACTCTGAATTTATTCAAAGGTGGGTGATTGATATTGTTGTTCAATAGTACGAACATGAGGGGTTCATACCAGTGAAGGATATTTTTCATCAATATATGGAGGCCTCAGTGCCCAACTGATTCTGCAACCCTGATGGGCCATGTAGGGAGACAATACTCCACACTCCGATCATCAATCATTTCAAGAGCCTCTCTCTAGAATGATCTTAGGACTCACTCACTTTTTCAGATGAAGTAAGGGATGTATGAGTCCCCTGGATACGAATTCATCTAGGGATGCATCGAAAAGGAATCCCACCAAACCACGCTAGTGCCCTCATATGGTTCCGTAGACTGATGAGTAGGTCATCCATTCCCGTGCATAGCCAGCCCTAGCATGGATGACCCGCCGCAAATGTTAGACGCAAGATCAGAAGGATTACCTACAAGGGGCATCATCTACTATGGATTCAGTGTCCCGATCCACCACCAATGTGTACTATCAACTCCCCATTACTATATAATAATGAAACTTATATTCTAGATTAGGATTGAGTCCTCAACCACCCCACGGGTACGCTCAGTTGACTCCATGGCATGCCAGCGCATGTAAAAGCCATCACAGGCTGGCCCATGATGATGATATTCAGTATTGAGGTCCTTTCCACACATCATTAACCAGAGTTGAGTTCCTCCCTACTCCCGTATATAGCATGGATATCCTCCTCTTTCCACTATTACCAGTCAAAATTGAGGTCCTCCTCTTGTTCAAAATCAAAGGTATATAGGTTTTCCTCATATTTCAGGTCATCCACACAAAGGTCCTCTTAGCAACATCACATGTTCAAGAATGGGCCTTCCCCATGAAATAAAAAACTAGAGAAAAGGTCCTCCTGACCTTGTCACCCATCCAATTTGAGGTCCTCCCCGTGTTCCATTTGATATTTGTCAAGTTTCCCATTATACCCATGTTCATCCAACCAGAGGTCCTCCCTTCTCCAATACCAACCGACATGGAATTATTCCCCATGTCGATGATGTACCCTACCCCAAATCACCATCCTAGTGTAAGAGGAAAAGTCACCACCACTAAAGGATGAGCCCTGAGAATCCTCAGATCAGGGTCAAAACCGTCATTTTTTCTGACTCTGATGCAGAATGAGACTCAATGATACAATCCATACCCTGATCCTCGGTGTCAGGGTATGGGGCAAAAACATGGAATATCGTCTTTTTCTTCCAAAAAGAGAGATTCACCAGATCCTTAAAACCCTCCAAAATACATGAAGGTGGAGAAATTTTTAACTCCTTTCATGGGTACTGGTACACAATCATACCTGTCATAACCAAGAGAGTTATCTACTTTTAATAAAGATAAAAAATAACTATTCTAGGTACAAATTGATGAAGACCAATGTCTTGATCTACCATCAATGACCTCCCCCTATGTAGGAAGCACTATTCAGTAACTCATCCTCTATGTATGTGGTGACACAGTTAGTGTATTCCCCAAGAGATATCCAATGATGTAGTGGTTTGTCAGCTTGCGTACTTTACTCTCCATCATCTAGTCTACCACTACAACGGTCCATATTAGTTCCATTACCAGTCCCTCAACCGCCCCTATTCAATTAATGGGTAACCAAGGGTTGGACCTTTAGTCTGAGCCATGATGTTTGTGTGACATCTTCATAGTGGTCCATCTCACCAAGATGTTCTAGCCGATCGCAACTACATGCTTCAATATTCTGGAGTCCCTCACCCAGGATGAGGTTGTTTTCTTTATCCGAACCATAGGGATGAAAAATTTTCATCTCCTTCATTGATGGTTATCTTACCCCAAAATCCAAGAACCTTTCTATGACATTGGCCATTAGTGCCTCCAATTTGAGTTGGCTGCACTCCCTCTTGCTTAGTGCCATGCATTGCTTGGTTATCATTAGAACCTCCAACAACGATGCATTCAGAGATTTACAGTGATCTGTAGATTTATTAATGTGGCTTCCCCACATGTCTAGGTCCATGGTTGGGGGATGTTTTCTACCCTAAATTTCAGTCCTACCAAATTCCAACCTGGTATGCACAGTGGTATCGAGGATATGCCTTTGGGCGTCATCACAGAAAACAGGTTTGTTACTGATATATACATTGAAGGGGGAATCAACACAAGTACTAGAGAATATTAGTAGCCTATTGGGGAAACACTGCTCTAGACAGACCCTGTAGGTGTCCACACTCACCAACAAAGATAGATACTTGGCATTCCTGAGCCTTCTAAGTCATTCCTCTCTGTCAAGTTTATAATAATGGGAAAACACACACTATAACTGTAAAGACTTTTGATCCATATCCATTAGGGGATAATATAGAGGAGGATCCTAAAAAGGCAGTGCTATGTCAATATATCACTAAACATATAAATATCATTGATGAACTCCTTGGAGAATGAATGTAAGAAGGGCAACCTGATTATAGTAACCCTCAAATGGGGCAGTATGGGTAGACACAAATCTCCCTCAGTGAGGTGCCTCCTTGTGATTTTGACAACCCAAACCATTTATAATAGGTACAATCCATAGTTTATAGAAATGTGAAATGATATGGATCACCGAATCCACCCAAGTTATAAGAAAACCTTCGTCAGGTTCTACCGTCCCCTCCTCAGTTTCTACCAACAACTCCATAGGTTCATCTAGTCATCCCTAGAGTCATTCCACTAGACACTATATGAGCCACTTAGCCGAATTACCATGTTAAAGGACCATCCAAATATTTGGTATTTAGGAATCCATTCCAATATAGGAATAATCATCAAGATGATTCAATGGATTCTCTCATTTCCTGCCTTGAGGATCTAGAAATTCAACAGGTGGTGATCCCGCTTGACAGGAATCCATATCTATCATGGGAGAATGATATAGAAGCACCGCTGGATTTCAATAATTCTACATTCTACATTTTTAATGGAATTATTGATCCATTACAGCATCAATACCACTTCATTTCAAGATGTGGACCAATACTAGGAACTCCTGCATAGTAGGGAGCTGTTAAGCTCTGGTGCTTCGTACAGAATTTAGAAGGGCCCACATTTGTTTTGTATAGCCAATTACATATTGGATAAATATATTGTTGGGAGGTTATTTATATGTAATTTATATACAATTTAGTTCCAACACCCACAATAAAAGTATTTATTTCTTCTTCAAGGGTAATTCAGGGCCAGATGAGTGAGTCACCTACTTTTTCACCAGGTGGAAGGGCCTCACATATTCACTAGATATTCCACTGACTCAAGAACAACATGTAACAATGAGCGTATGAAATGTAATGATCTAACTGATCCCCAAACTTATCACTCAAAACTTCCCAGGTAGATTCTAGGATTTCACTAATAAGGTACAACATTTGGAATAAGCATTGAAGCAGGCCCAGAAGTCACATCCATTGTCTCCTGCAGCTATTGTAAGAAAAGAACAAGAGTCCAAGACCACTACTGTTATATAGATATAGGCCCCTATATAGCTTTAAATTATTTCGGTAGAGACACCTCCACAGCCTCACCAAGGTATTCAAACATAGTATGTATATTTGTATTAAAATTTCCCACCTCAGAATCACCAGGCGCCACCACGTAACACACTATCGCTGCCTAGGTGAGATAACCAGTTTACACCACCTTGCCAGGTTCCAATCCTCTTCATGGCCATGTTCCTAGAGTCCCTTCTAGGATTAATGAAACTGGATCTTCTCATTTAATTATGCACAGGTCCTCAACAATTTTGAAGTGCCTTAGACCTGGGTATCTTATAGATTCCAGAATACATGAGGCCTGAAGTGGCTTATCTAACTGATTTCCCCAATTATTTCCCCTATCACCAGTTTATTAGATATACTCTCAAGTATTCCTACGTGTTCAAAGACTGGATCTAATACCATGTTGATAACAACATAGTTATATTGGGTCTTGAACCAATACATGTAGCCTATGTATCTGCAAAACAAGGAAGCAATAGTGAGGGTTAATGATAGTATGTCTCCCACCAAAGGTCTCAAAAGTATGATGACCAGATAGCATGAATGGTAGTTTCACAATCCCATTGTATTATCTATGACTATTTTAATCATTTTGAGTCATACATTGTCATTGTAATACTGATATCTACTACTTCTAACTCGACATTTCACCGTCCATCTCCCGAAAAGGAAGGTATCGACAACACAATGGAGATTGAAGCCCCCCACCTATGCCAAATCCATCTTGTACTCTTGGAGAGTTCATGAAACTAGATATAGATATTTCCCCATGATCCACCCAGTAATGGAGGATTCCTACTATGACGAACATGAGTACACCTTGGTGAACACTGTCGAGATAGTGGGTGCAGACATGGTCCCCGAAGATGACAAATACCAGGAATAACCTCCTAATGTCCCTAGCCGATGCCAATGTTGATGAAACCGTGGATATATGAATCTTAAAAGTGCACATACCATCAATTATGACCAATCCATATGTGTCACTGTGATGAGTATGTAATATTAGATCAAGACTCAAAATGTGTAGTCATATTATCTTGTTTCATTAGATCCACTTTCACCACTAATTGTGCTGATTGACTCGGAAGAGTCATCATGACCATGCTATGATCATCCATGTACAGATAAGACTATGCCACCATCATCCAACAATCAACTGGTAGTCATTTTTCATGGTTTGACTAATGAGGAGTGGGACATCCCTAACACAAGCTGAAATCCATCGGTTTAACCTGTAGTGTTCACTATACCTTCGACCCTGGAGCATCCTCCTATTAGCAGAAGCGTACACCATGGACAGTGGTATGATTTACATAAAAACCATTCCATCATTCGTACAAGGATCATGATACTCAAGGCATTTTTACTATCTATAGTCATGCATGAAGCCCTCGTAGAGGCTATTAAGAATCCCCATATAGTTTGAGACAGAGGTAGATAAAAAAAGATCCTTCCATGCTATGGAAGTAGAAGCATGTTTAATTTTAGGCCATCAATTAATTATTTAGAGAATATTAAGGTTCCACTATATAGGCGAACATTTGACCACTGTAAATCACTGGCCAGTTAAATAGCATGGAAGTCTGCCACTGTCTTGTTGACATAGGTTCTAGGATCAATATAATATTGATCAGGAAACTCTTCAATATAAGGATTTTTTTAAAAAATATTGATCCCTCTAACCTAATGATTATATATTATGATAGGAAAATTCAAACAATTGTTGACAAAATATTCTAGAAACCCCAATTTAGTTCCCTGATTGCCAGTATATGGTTTAGGGTTGTCTCACAGGACACCACCTACAATTTGCTGATGGGTAGACCCTTACACCATCTATATACAACAATCCCCTCCTTATATCACCAATGCCTCAGGTTCTCCCTTAATGATCGAGTGGGTGTGCTCTAAGGTTATGTGTCTCCATTCTCCTCTTGTGAATCCCACTACCTTGATGCCGAATACTACCTGATCAAGGCTAAGAAGCATCTGACCAATGAGGTTGATTATACTACTGTTATGACTGACCTAGATGATTCCTACATTTTCCCAATTCACTAATTGGGGTCCAAAACTGCTAACATGGGACACATTGTTGTCATCTCTGTGACAATGGGAAAGCACACTACCAGTTACAGGGAGCGTATGAGGATCACTTCATACACCTACATGAATTAGGATCAAGTGATCCTATATCCCCTTACCCCTATAAGTTATCAGGATGTTCTCCCCATGGCAACAACCAACTCCATACTTTCTTATTCTGCTAGGCTGGGTTGAATCAGCTCAAGTTGACATGCTGCTACTGATTTGATATTATCACAAATGGCCTATTAGGTCAAAGACTAGAGGGAATCAAATAAAAAACTTGTTCACCATAATTTTTGTAGTGCAAGAGTCCTCCGTTGAGGATTACACTACCGCCCAGGACAACACCAGCATTCCGTTAGGTTCATCAAACTCAGAAGAATTTCCATATCGATGGTCATCTCACTGTGGAAAATACAGAGAATTTGGTGGACACTCCTCCAGAATTTGAGGAAGGTGTCTCCAACACCGTCGATTAGCTGGTATAGGTGATCCTCACCATGAAGACAAATCCAAAACGAACAATTGTCCGCGCAGACATGTCTGCGTAAGAACAAAAACATTATGTGGATTTCCTGAAGCAGCATCGAGATATATTTTCCTAGAGCTATAGCGAGATTCCAGGAATAAATCATTAGGTTTCCATTCAACACCTTGATCTCTCAATAATAAATCATGGGTTCAAAAAACCTCTCATAAAGATGCACCATTATCATGGTTCCACGGTTGAGGATAAAGATGATATGCTCATTAAAGCCAACGTTGTAAAAGAATTACGATACACAAAATTGATATCCAGAATTGTTCCTTTCTAAAAGATGAATGGATAGATCCAATTCTACACCGAATTCCAGGATATCAACCTTCATTTTCCAAAGGATTATTTTCCCCTTACTACAATAGAGATGTTGATCAAAGCTACCATTAGATTCCAAGACCTCTCTTACAAGGATATGTATTCCAAATATAATCAAATCTGAATGGATACTAAGGATGAATATTCTATCATTTTTAAAGAAACATAATGTGAATTTTGTTATCATGTAATGCCTTTTAATATGTAGAATGATTGTTCCACTTATCAGTGTTCCACGAAACTCATATTCAAGATGATCATCAGAAAATTGGAGGAATGCTATGTAGACAATTTAGTGGTCAAATCCCACCAGTGTTAGAATCATATCATAGATCTTGACAACGTGATTGGATTTTTCAACCCCAAACATCAAAATTTGAATCCCTTGAAGTATAACTTTGGGGTTACCTCTGGAATATTTCTCATCTTTTTTATCATATAGAGGCATCAAGATTGATCGAAATAATATCAAGGCCAGTAGTCAGATGCCACCTCTAAGAAAAACTTGGGACCTATGAGGCATTCAAGGACACTTACCTACATACACAAATTCATTGAAAACATGGATGAAAAATTTGAACCCTTTTATTGGCTTCTTAAGAAAGGTCCCGACGACAAGTGGGATGAAGAGTGTCACGCCTATTTTGAGGAGATGAAGCAGTATATACTATAAACTCTAGTTCTGATGCCACCTCTCTCTTGAAATATGTTAATCCGTTATGATACCTCCCTAGAATGGTCTCTCAGTTCCATTGTCTCATATAAGAATAATGAGGGGATAAAAAATTATATATAAAATCATAGCCGCATGCTACTCGATACAAAGAGTAAATATTATTTTATCTAATAGAGAAACCTTGCACTGGTATTCATAGTAAAAAATTTAAAAAATACCTATAGAACTATGAGAGATAGCTGGTGTCTCATTTATACATGCTGAATTATATTTCTAACCACCCTATGTTAAATGACCATCTTGCTTAGTGGGCAGTGATCCTTCCGTAGTTTGGCATCAGGTTTATTCTGCAAAAATCTATCAAGGGTTAGGTGCTGGAAGACTTTCTTACCATACATCCATCCCCTATATAACATTATATGGATCTTTACATCTCAATGTAATCAATAATTTTGGTTGATAATCAATAAATTGTTGGCATATGCACTTTGAAGAGACTTATCTAAGCCCTACTGATAGGAAACTCAAGGATCCCAGGCTTGACAAAGTGGGCCTAGGTATTGTCGTCACCATGCCTACACGTGTTATTCTTCCCAATTCATTATTGTTGTCAGAAGGATTCAATAACAATGAGTTCGAGTTTCATGCCCTAATCACTGGTATCAAGCTGGACCTTGAGATTAATGTTCCCCACCTACATGTTAAATGGGAATCCAAATTGGTGATAAAGCATATCAAATATGACTACATCATTTGGATACTACAACTTGTACCTTTCGTAGAGCACACTCTACCACTAATGGCCCAATTCCATTCCCATCTTGAATTAATTCATGTTACTCAATTTGAAAATAGCTGATCCAATGCCTTTTCCAGCCATTCCACATCTCTTGCAGAGCCTGACCATGATGATTGAATTATCCATGTGGCACATTGATTATTCATTTCTCTTGTCACTCTTGATGATGATGATAGCTTGTAGGAATGTCATCTCACCACTGGTGCATCCACATCTGGAACCCTAGTTCCCCATTCCACAATGGTAGGGAACCATGGTAAGACAAAACCCCTTATCAAGTATCTCCAATAGGGTTATCATTCGATAGACCAAGATGAACATGATCGATTCCGTTAGTGAAAAGTACCATTCACCCTCCAGAGTAGTCTCAGTCTTGGGGAGATCCTCTATTAACATGGGATTGATGGGACTATTCTCTGTTGCATTTAGGGAGATGATATTCCCTAGGTTATTTAATAATTTCATGCAAGTTCCTATGGATCACACCAGGAATAGCCAACACTCCCTCATTAGATCCAAATTTTGTGCTGTTTTTTGATCACTGTGGTCTATGAGTATATCACATTTTCCAAGAGATTACAGGCATGCTAGATCTATGATAATTTTTTGCATCAGATACTAGAGTCTCTCCATTCTACCAAGTACTCTTGGACCTTCACAGTTCAGGGACTCGATATCGTGGGACCATGTCTACCAGTGATAACTCACCAGTGCAAGTTCATCCGAACCACTACAGATTTATTTTCTAAGTAGACATAGGAAATTCCACTCCAGGAAGTCAATTCTCGTTCTATCATTGATTTCGGGAGCTCTAATATCACCCACCTTTTTGTATTACCTCACACCGTCCTTCCCGATAATGTCACTAACTTATTGGATGTCAAGATGAAGAAATTTTACACTAAGTATAAAATTAATTCCAATCATACCTATCATTATCTCACACAATAAAATCGTACGATCGAGGAATTCAACAATACCTTCTCTATCATCTTGAAAAATTTGGTCGGCCAGAACAAGAAGATTCTGATGAACAAGCATGCCAGTGCTCTTTGGGTTTACCTGATTAGGAATCATAATTCTACCTTGATGACTGTATATTCTATGCTGTATGGAACAAAATAAGTCCAAAACATTGAGATTTACTTTATGTCACTTCATACAACCGTTTATTATCAGTAGACATCATAAATGGTAGTAAAACTCTATCTACCTGAACTGGAGACCCTCAATGAGAATAGGC
Source organism: Viscum album (assembly GCA_963277665.1). Classification (NCBI taxonomy): domain Eukaryota; kingdom Viridiplantae; phylum Streptophyta; class Magnoliopsida; order Santalales; family Viscaceae; genus Viscum; species Viscum album. The sequence continues at coordinate 1,898,566,783 of OY728133.1, read as the reverse complement.
TTCTTTCCTTGCACAATCTAGGGAGGAATCCGAACAAGATTTCCTAATATTTCAAAAAGAAAGTTCAACTTCATTCCTACATTCTAAGTGACATGGTAATGAACTTTAGAACACCAATAATTATTCTTAGGAAGCCACCCATTTTGGAACCCAAATGGGAATGACCCTATATAATTTACAAGGTTTACCCTAGAATTTCATACTCTCTTGAAACCTTGGGAAGTGAGAGTGTTACTCCTCCCACAAATTCCAAATTCCTCAAGTAGTACATCACATGAGTAGAATCTCTCCATGCATGATGATAAACATATAGTGATTAAGATTCTATATGGTCTGAGCCCTATGACCTTAAACTAAGATCTACCTCATCCTTACTAAAAGAAGATAAACTAAAAGGTCAACTCCATGCTTCGCACGGTCCTTTGTTCGAGCCTTAATAATATTTCACATCAGAAAGGACCCCATAGCTTCCTGGTCTCTTGCCACCTATGACTAACCAACCCTTATGGGCCAATGTCCTAGAGGATCTGGAATGAATATTTGATACATTTCCAACTTTTCAAATATGGTCCATGACTAATGATCAATTGTTTATTCTCATTCTAGTTCATATGACATGGATACAGTGTTTCAAATATGGTAAGCTGTTATCCACTATCTTTATCGCCATCTCCATGTAATGCAAAATATCAGGTGCCTTTATTCACCTTTTTCTTACCCTTATGTCCCATTCACACACCATTAAACTGGGAAGCCATGGTTTGAGATCTACAACATTAAATTAAGATCTTCTTCATCCATACTGCTTACTGTTAAACTACACAACATTCGATAACTATGTATGGATTGATTACCATTCTCCATGGATACATAGGAACTACCAGACATTGTGCATAGGGTTCTATCATTAGGTACTACAAACTTTGCCTTCCTTCTATCCTCTTGACCTATGTATCCTAGGATAACGTGGAAAGATGTGGAAATTTGTCCCCATTCAGTCCGAGAATACAAGTATCACATCATGTTCCCCCCTTCAGGGTTCTCCCCTATTTATCCTTACCACATGATTTTAAATTGAATGAAATCATAAGAACTACGTGTGAATTGATTCTTGTCCTCACATGATATACAAATTTGACCAAACATTTTATCTTCAGGTCCATCCCATCAAATATCTACATCTCCTTGGTTTTCCACTATGGGCTTAGTTTTATTCAAGGGATGCGTATAATATGATGTGGACTTCTTTTTACCTCACTCGCACAGGGTTTTCATTAGCCACGCCAAGATTCCCTCCCACCAAAACATCTCCTTTTACCTTCCATCCTTAACGTATGAAATTAAATTGAATGGAATTTCAAGAACTACATGTGTCTTGATTCACAACCTCATAGGTTATGTAGGAATTCCTAGACTATTATTATTTGGGTCAAGCCCAGGTCCCACATTCTTCTCAGGCCCCTTGGCATGAGATTCCCCCATGAGATTGCACATAGTGTCATTTGGACATCTCATATCCTCATTTTAATCGAGTTGGCTTTATTGTGCATTGCATATTCCCTTTAGAACCTCATTCTTTTGAATGCATCCTTATCATATGACGTTAAACTACACCAAAATCAATAACTAAGTATGTCCTGATTCCCATCCTTATAGAATACATAGGAACACCTAGACATTTTTTCATTGGGTTCAACACCAAGTTACCCATTATCATCCTTATGACCTGAGATTCCCTTTTTAATCATGTGGTGTGGTGTGGACATTCATCCCCATTCACACCAGGATTACAACAACATCACCATGAGACTACCATAGTAATATCTCCCTACCCACTATGTCGTTACAATATGATGTTAAACTAAAAATATTTCTTGAACTTCTTGTCTTGATTCCTTCCATCACATGATACATAGGAATGCATTGGTGTTTTATCCTAGGGTCCAGACCAGGATCCACATGTTATGTCTTTCTTTCAGCCCCTTAGCAATTTTTCTTAACGGAATACATGGTGCGACATGTATAATTATTTTGATCCATTCGCTTAGGTTTTATAATAGCCACACCATGAATGTACTCCAACTATAGGATTTTACCTATCATATACATCCTTATCACATGATGTTAAAATACATGGAATATCTTGAACTACCTGTATCTTTATTATCATACTAATGGGATATGTAGGAACGCTTGGAAAATTCATCTTTGGGTCTATCCCCAGGTTCCTTATTCTTTTTGGCCCATTCATCCTTATCATATTGTATGAGATCTACGATCTTAAACTAAGGTCTCACTCGTCCTACATGACACTAAACTATTTTTACTGCTTTCAAGACATTATAATTCAAATCATTTGTAGTCCTTTCAACATTACCTTAAAAGGTATGTAACCCTATGTCCCACATGACATCAAACTGCATGACATGGTTCCAAAATCCCCTTCTTCTAGGCACTTGGCCAAGGTCTTCTCTTGGGATTGTGTGGTGTGGTATGTGACTTTTTTGTCCCTATTCGCATCAGGCTATTTTTCAATTTCATACTCATTCCCCTCTTGATACATTCCTTTCAACTACATCCTTACCACATGAGGTTAAACTGCATGGAATTCCAGAATTATGTACAACCTTATTCCCATACTTATGAGATACATAGGAACACCAAGACATTTCTCCTTGGGTCCATCCCTAGATTTAGTAACCCATTTTACCACTTTCTTCTGCTCATCTCCTTGATTCTTCTATCTCATGTTGAGCCCTTCGACCTATGACCCTCCTAATAAACATTCTAAGATGTGATGTGGTTTTGGAAATAGAGTGTTGAACTATGTATGGATATTATCCCATTCCATTTCCACACTTCACACGTCCCTTAATTTGGTTCTATATCATCCCTCACATCCGTATGGACCCTTGGGTGGGATGGATTATTTTCCTTAGGGGTCTCCTACCATTTTGGACCAACATTTTTAATGATTAATAACTACATTTGAGATAGGTACCACATCATGAATATGGCCAGTGGTCGATCCTCACTTGTTTATTCCTATACCTGGTCACATGATATTGATACAGTACTTCGAATACAGTCAACAGTTATCCTCCATCGTTAAGCCAACTCTATTAGGCGCTTAACAATTTTTTAGTGATTCACATACTATACCATTTCATAATGTTTAGATAGAGCATAGAAATCCTCATTGTTATTACTTCATGCACCTTTTTCAATTAAAGGATGAACCGACATCGTGGGGTCAACCTTGACTCTACAACTTTGTTCCTTACCATGTGCCCCCTTGTGTTGAAAAAAATCTCATCCTTCCGTGTTTCCCGCAAGAATTATCGATCACATGGGATTTGAGATTTGGGGAAGTTTTGTTCTAGTATGGAGGAACCACACTTACCTACTATCCAAACTCTACAACCATTAATCCAAGTATTCCAGGTTTCTATTTCACATGACATTAAACTATGCAATAACTACGATTTTACATGCCTATGTGGATATCATTTTTTTGGTATTGTTATTCTGACATACCATCTTTCAGAACTATGTGTGGCTAGATTCCCATTTTCCTGAGATACGTAATGACACCTAGCCTCTTCATATATGGTTCATCAACAACCCTTCATCTTTCTATCCTCTTAACCTCAACCGTATTCAGAAATATGTTGTTTTATGTTGACTTATTTTTCCATCATTCACACCATGTTTATGTACTACACCTCATATCTCTCATTTACGATAACCATTTCCCTCGACAAATGAACTTGAACTACAGCCCCACCATGGATAAGTTCAGGATTCCGCATGATAATTATGTGACTCATTAGTTTGCTCACCAAATAGGATTACCCCAATAGTGTTGGGTTCTAACCATGCTATGATTCAAGAACTATGTTCATATTGATTCTTACCCTCGTAGGTTATGTAGTGACGCCCGTGCACCTTGCCTCGTGCCCAACGACTAGTTAATTAACTCTTTCCACTCTTTTCCCCTAATTATGGTCCAAGCTCTATGGCCCTAAATTAGGAGTTCCTAATCCATGTAACATGAATTTAAAAATTTTGATCGAGTTCAAGGAAAAATGACCTTCAATTATGTGTAATGTTCTATCTATATGATTCTAAAATTTTTCAGGCATCATCCTCACCATATGATATTAAAATGGAATGTCCATAATCTTCATTTTCATGACATAAGACATCATGTTATCATAGGTAATCACTAGAGAGGCCCCATATAGAAATTGGATTGATCTTGACTCAAGCTAACACACCCACCCAAACCACATTCTTCATGGTGGTGTAGTTTCATGAGTTTTAGAATTCATTCGAACATAACATCACCCCATTTCTTTGTAGGCCCTTTATTTCAAATCCTCATCCTCTTCTATGTTCAAAGGATCCCCCTGAAATTATGGATTATTAACCCCAAGGATCACCTACTACTGAGAGATAATTTTCCAGAAGATATCATAGAACACCTCGAGTTCTAGCCCCGTGTTTTGAATTCGGTCAACAGATTGGACCTTGTTTTTTTTACTCCATTTTGGGCTAATATGATGTGGTTAATGTGTTATTAACATGGTCAACAGTTATCCACCATCATCGGTCCACCATAACTATTTTATGAATTTTGGGTATCGTGATTTATATTTTCCATTCCCCTTATTTAATATTCATTCCAATCCCCTTGGAGTTATCCCACTCGGGCGCTAGAGCATGTTCAGAAAGGTCGGTTTGTCTTTCTTGAGGACACTATTCTCTAACCACGTCCCCCTCTTTCCTCCCAAAACCTTGGAGTGGTCATTCAAACCCCATATTTATGGTGATTGGTTGGATGTCTCATTTTTAAGCTTAATAATTACATGGTCATCCATTGTTTCTCACACTAGTCAAAACCCATATGGGGTTAGGGATTGATCACTGGTCATTTCATAGATACGATTAAGATGTAGTAATCAAAGCACATGAAAAGACTCAACGACGCAACCAAAATAAATCAGAAATCATGAAAGTTTGTATGTGATTTTGTGGAAATTACAACTCTCAGGGATTGGTGCCTCTGATAGATGGGTTGAACTCTCCAATAGAGTTTCTCAGCTCCACCACTATCTGGGTTATTGCTCCAATGTTTTATTTTTCCTAATAATCTCTCTCACATCATCACTTTCTAAAGGGCATTTTTCATCAGCCTATATCTAAACCTGATCTTCATCATCTAAGATGTTATCAATCTCTCTAAATGCTCACCTCATCTTCTCATCAACCACTACCAACTGACCCTTCAATCATGATATGTGTACTAATTGTGAAATTATGAAATCAAAGTGGTCATTCACCTATACCCTCAAAAATTTGATCTCTTGTTCAGACTCATGATGTTTCTCAGTGTTGAAATACTTCCTCCACTTCTAGATGACACCTAGGATATGATCATACTCATGTATTTTGTCCTCTATGTAATCTCGAATAAACATATAAGGGTGTCTGGCAATGAATACTCCAGAGCATAGTTTTCGTATATGGGAATGAACTCTACCCATATGGACTACCCACTCTTCTTGTGGCGCGTCTTTGATTAAGTGCTTGATTAATTTCTAGAACCGATGGCATACAAGATGGCAATCCACATCATCAGAATTGGTCCCATCCTGTTCCATTAGGTCAACATGTTCATATTCCAAAAACTCTTTCAGAATTTCGGCTATAGGATCTTCCTCTGCTGTCTAGTAAAAATGGTTGGTTCCTCATCATATGGTTATTTTTCATCACTAAATCCTAGCTCGATGATATCTGGTTCCATCTCTCTAGTCACCCAACCCGTGACCATATCATCCATGACATTATTATCTTGGGCATCCAATTCCATGACAATTGGCATTCACCTTGGGAGAGGAGTCAAAAGATCCCCAACCATCCTCCCCAGTATGAGCCATACCATTTGAATATCTATTCAGATAGAAATACCCAAATGTTAGTTCGTGGGGTTCGATGGACAACAATTATGGATTTTTTGACAGAGAGGACTTACAGAGATCAAATAATTTGTCTCTCATTTGAGTCGACGCCATCAAAACCCTAGGAAGTTTCCCCTATATATGTTTGGAATCTATAATGATTACAGAAGGGTCGCCCTAGTAATCAAAGCCTTGCTGGATTCTATGATCTCTATCATCTTAGGTTTATATCCTGAAGCTACATCAACTGTCATGTGGGAACATGTTTTTTGTTTAAGGATCTTCTAGATTGGACAAATGTTAGTTGAGAAATCCTGGATGAACTTAGAATGTTCCAAAATGAAATGGGTTTGAGTTTACCTAAAGATTCATAGTAAAATATTCCAACTCCAATGTCAAAAACCCACCTTACTCCAAATGGATCCCCTTACTTGCCTCTTCTCCCCATGAGAACTCCTATGATTATTTATGTAAAGAGAATCATTCTCTCAACTCAGTAGAAGACAGTTGTGGTTGGTATGTTTGGTCGAGAATCACTTTCAATCAATCCATCATTGGATACGAGGTTCCCCACAAATGCACAAAGTATTACAACTCATTAACTTAATCTCCCCTTCCACCTAAGACAACAAAAAAACTCCAATGGCATGGCTGATCTATGACATGTCTTTCTAGAGATGTTTAATACAACCCCTCATTTCATATGGATTTAGAAATTTTCGGTTGATGTCTCAGGTGCCCCAAACCTTTGAAAAAATAGTATCTTCATGCATGTCTATGTAGAATAGATTTTTCTTAGGATCTTGAGTGTTTATCCTATATAACCCCCTTTGTGGCCTCCCTTTCCACTGGCTCTACTCATCGAGGATCACCGGGTTCGCCACCGCTGCATGTGTCCCACTTGGAGTAGGCCCTAGAATTATTTACCTTATCACTGATGCAGTCCCACCACCCCGATGTGTTCTTTACATTTTTTAACCCCAACATAAAGGTTGAAGGGGAAACCCATCAACATCATGGAAAGTTTTCTGTTTTCGAATATCCCTCGAGTAAGATACATCTCATCTCATTGTATACTCCATAACCATCCCATAAATTGAGATAGGCAGAGGCAACTCATTATGCATTTTCCTATCCTCCCACATAAACATAATCTATATCTTCCTCATCATGAATGGATGATCCTCATGGTGTACCACTAGGTAGACTTTCAAGGTAAATACTATCATGCACATGATCTGCCTCGCAAAGTGGTATGGGGTATATGGCTCAAATAGGGGCTCACGGTGAACTCATGCCACTAAAACTCCACCTTATAAGGCCAGGAGATAGGACTGATGTTCTTCTGTTCCCTATACGTCATCAGTGAATACTCTTTTCGGTAGAGTAAATGGATGAACGTTTAATTCATCCACTATAAAAAACTTATTTCGCATAAGAGATGATGTCAGCTTGTCCGGAAAGCTCCCCACTGCATTTAGGATGCCTGGTCAGAAGTCTGAACTGGGATGATAAATAGGGTTCAGATATTCGTAGACATTCATGTGTGCCACTATCCAACCATACAAAAAGTGGAGGGGTCTACATACATGATGTGTTTTCTTCCCCTTGCTGATGTGCGACGACACCTTCTATGCTTTCACCCACACCAGGATCCCATGTTTGAAACATTTCCCCACTCCATGTGTGGATTCCATAATGAAAGTGATTGGTTTCACACTAATGTTCGTATCTTTTAGTGGGAACATATATCCAAAAATAAGAGTAGAGATAAATATATCCAACCTAAGTAGTAGTTTCTGCTTGGTGATGATGGTGTACCCCCACAGATTCCATTGGCCATCCTCTATAATTCTCCATCAAGGCTTTTTTTCTGTATTGGGCCCACTTTAGAAATGTGGGAGGCCTTACTAGTTGATTTTAGGCCCCCTCCTCTTTATTGGAATGCTCTGGTTTGATGTTTTGAAATGTCTAAAAAATAACTTGAAATGGATGTCCCTTACAGAATATTTTCATCACCGACACCACCTCCATAATCACCTACTCCATCTACGTCATCTATTCCAAATCCTCTCATGTGTTCTCCATAGGAAGGAACTCATCATACATCACTCTTATGATGTGAATTCCTAAAATTTTATGGAGGTCCCAATTTTTGATTTTGACCTCCCTATGATGGAGATGGAAAGTGTTGGTCCTCGATGAACAAATTCATAATAACTCCGACATCATATTTTTTGGATGGTAGATATGGAATTTGGAATCCCATGAAATACATACATGACTAATTTCTTCAGATCCACCCCAAATTCATCACAAGATGCACATACCCCATGATCCTAGACCAAGTCATTCATGATGTTGCCTCCCAAGCATAGGTCCCAATAATCGGTCCACCCCTTCTCCAAGTTTCCTAAGCCTTCCTTGAGAATGGTGTGGAACTATGGGTGATATAACTATGGCTGAAAAGATTTCCCATTGACATTATTAATGAGATTATGCATATAGTTGGAAATTATAGGTGTTTGGTCTTCCCATGTATGGTCGTCGGCGGCCCTAAACCACTGGCATAGACATGACGTGCTCTTGAACCAGTAAGCTGATTCATCGATAATTGATCTTGGAATGAAAACTTCATCCTTCAGTCCAAAGTGGTACAGTGGTAGTATTTTTCATCGTGGGTAGTTATTTTTACCCACTATCAATAGCTCCATTAGGAACTCATGATCAGAGTGGATTCACACATATTATCCAATCATCAGATTGTCCTATATCTCTTTCCTTCAAGTGGAGTCATCATGTACCTCCTACATAGATTCTTGGTAGGCCATTTGGTTTTAGAACATTATCAGTTCTTCTTTTTTTCTCATAGAACTCGACCATAGATCTCGATAATAGATCTCAGTCTAAAATAGCATCCACGTAGGATGCAGTCAATGAACCTAAGTAATCACTACACAACACATAGAAATAAGGGTTCATGGTACACATATTCCCTAAGAATAATCCATGAAGAATCGATATGTGAAGTTTTATTCGCAAAGCGTGTTCGTTGAGTGCAGAGATTCAAAATTTGAGAGCTCAATCACCGGATTACATGGACGAATTTAGACACAAGAAGAGTCTTCACGTCCTATTTATAGGTGACGACCTCTTAGGATTCACGGCACACATGAAAGTGTTGTGGTTCACGGCATTCTCAACCCATGTTCCGCCTACAACCTCTTTGATTTTAGCTTCCCAACCTGCCCAAATTTTTGCGACTTACCCGAAGAATTTGACCCTAATTTTACTCAAGCTCCCATTCTGAGGGGGGGGGAATTTGTAGATTCTAAAATTTAATACATCGGAATAAATCCGGGAAGGGCATGAAAAGAATTGTAAAAGGGCATGCATCGAAAATCACTGTTGCAAAGTCCTCCTGCATCACAACCACCCTGAAGACACCTAGAAGGATTCTCTACAACCACCAAAAAGGCAGTTATAGTGGACTTTGTGAGTCCAAGGAACTTGATTGGAGCCTCCATGAGTGGCACAAAGGTAGTGATGTAAGCCTTTGCGAGTCTGATGAACATGACCGGAGCCTCCGCTACAGCTGCAAAGGCATAGACAGAATCCTCCCTCAGTCCGAGAAACATTACGAACCTACCTTCGATTGAGAAGCATGATTTTCATCGAAGTGCATCCTCATAGAATTGTGTTTCCTAGTTTTTATAAACACTTGTCCCAACCACACATCAAAGGATCAAGACCCTAACCTTTCAAATTCCATGCTCACTATTTATAAATTACCCTTTTCTATGTGAACCATCGAGAAAATTAACCATTCGAGGTATTTGAGATATAGAAATCCACATTCCCTTTTCTCCATTTTACCTCCACTTCATGTGGGGATGCCCTTCATGAATACATTTGGCAATCACGAAGGAATGATAGCCCTTTGGGTATACTGAACATCTTGAAACACTCAGTATTCAAAAATCCCTATCCAAGCACATATAGACTTCATTCCATGGCTGGGTCACAATGCTTCGTGAATTACCCACCTTCACAAAGTACCCTCCTTTGCAAAGCCCCTTCACTTCGTGAATCACTAGAGCTTCGAAAATCCCCTATCTATATGGCCTTCTGCTTCACGAACCCCTCTTCAATGTGGCCCTCCCGGAAAGCATGTAGTGATTTCATGTTCCCCTGAGGGGCGATTTATGTTGTGTTGCCCTGCCTCATGCTTCTTCACATAGGAACAATAACCATTATTTATTATTCTCATAACCATGGTAACATGGAACATTCAATGGATCACTCCACAACCTCGTTACACCACGTGTTTCTTGTTCCTTCCCTTCCCCAATTGTGGGTGTGTAAAAGATATGTTTGTCCTAGGGGTGAGGAGTAATTCCTCATCATCAGAGATCTAGAACGTTAAACTGACAAGCACCCACGTCCCAAAAACATGATTGCAAACTATGACAACCACATGAGTAATAGGCCTGAAAGAACCAATAAGGGGATATGAACCAGCACCCACTCACTCCCCCTCCCCATGTTCCCTTTGTTACCATGCGCACCTCATGGATAGTCATTGTATGCCCTAACCCAACTTGATTGGGTGATACTTTTATGAAAACCATTTCCTCCTCATACACAGGATATCCTCCTTAGGATTCCATCCTAGATTAAGTCCAAATATTCTTCTCATGGGCCTCCAACCATGAATAAGCCCCTAATTTCTCTTTGGACCACCAACCATGCATAATCCCCAGTCCACACCATGAGGATGAACCTGTTGTGATAAGATCGTCATGTATTTTTCTACCTTTTGTCTCTCACAACGTGAATGACTCACATGAGCTTAGAGTAAGCATCAACCATGACACCCTTTTTGGGTCAGTAATCATATGTATACCGCAATCCCCTCTCTACCAAACTAAATGTAATTTTATCCTTTCCCCTTTAGAGAATTGTACGTTGGAAGCCTCACTAAGGTTTAATCACATTACCCATTTACCTAGACCACTTTGTTTCAGTTCACCTTCATCCCAAATGATGTTAAAATGTCTTCCCCTTTTATTGAACATGATGTTAAAATATTTTATTTTTAACTACATGTGTTTTGATCCTTGTATTATAGACATCGTATGTAATAATCCTCCATAAGGTTTAACCCCAAACACTTGTAAACTATAAAGTCACCTTTGATGGGACCCACATCCTTGCTCCTCCACTTAGTGGTGTTAGACGAGTTCCTGGGTAGCTAACCATGTGAAACCCCACACTCAATCTATACTCATCCAACTAAGAGTGTCCCTATTGTAATGGGCTGCTAACCATGCATAAGACCCAAAATGTCTTCAGGTTGATTTCTTTTGTGTACACCTTGATTCTCTGATCCTATATCTGAACTATTTAGACTTTGATATTTTACCTTTTTTATCAATGTATGTTGGAATCCACCCCGAGGTTCATGTTAAAATCCCAAATCCCATCCTAGTCTCTCCCTCGTGCCTTTGTGTATCTGTAAGATCATGACATAACCCATTGGTTCCATTTCATTCAGGCCCCCATCCAGGAATCCATTCTCATGGAACACCTCCTCAGGTAACTCATCACCATAATTTAGGATCATTATAGACATTGATTCCCTATCATGGGTATATGTAGGAAACCTCATTGAGGTTCCAGACGAGTACCATTACCTTCACTTCAGTTTTCAGTTTCGTGCCCACTCATTCCATCCATTGAAATTTCATCCATATCAATCCTAATTTCCCCGAGATACCACATCCATTTAAAATAATTACATCAAAATAAGAAACATACCATGGGTAAGACATGGAGTATCCCCGGGACATTGTTGTTTGTTTACACCCTAATTTTATGCCCCACCCATTCAAACTATGTGGGCTTTGATCCCTGCCTTCTATGTAGGGTATTTTGGAAGCTGCATCAAGGTACAATCCAACCACTAGTATACCTTAGTGTCTTATTTTTTAGGACCCACTACCATTTTATCTACCCTTTGATATGTACATGTCAGTCTTTATGGTATGAAACATTCCCTCTTTCAGACATACCACCCTGGATCTGTCCTTATTGGTTGTTCTGATCCATCCACCGTATAATCCTTCTTGGTGATGCATTATATGGAAGTACTTATCTAGTCCACTCTCATCAGTGTTCTGATCAGTCTGACCCATCTTCACTAGACATTAAACTCAATTCATACCACATGATAAAAATGGGTATCTGAGGAAAAACTCATAGCCTTTCCTTTGGCATACAATTCCCTACATTCAACATGGGATACCTCGAGCTTCTGTGACCATGATAAGACATATAATAAGGGAAAATATAATTGTACATGATATCCAAACATGCCAGTGATGCCCAAAATGACTACTCTTTTGACCAAAAGTTTCTAACCTTAAAAAACCCCAGTGAAATTACAATAATAATTCTCATAGGGGGACACAAAATATTCAAAATCTTACTTTACAAAACTATGGTAATGTGAAAATAGGTCATTTCCTAAATAGAATAAGATGGAATTTCAAGTGTGGGTGGAATTTCTGTTGAGAATTAGAATTTATAAGTGATGTGAAGAGGCTAGTTGATGAAATTATTAGAGATATATCTCAATAAAATGCATGTAACCAACCATAATTTTATCAAAGAATTTTTTTTATAATTTTGAAATGTAGTGTAAATCACATACATCCCATAGAGAACTGAATAAAACCATCATTCTCATAAATGAATTATTATACATTAGTCAAACAATAAACCTATAAGAATTCCAAATATTATAGTAGGATAATAAATATAAAATAAGATAAAAAGAATAATAAAATTTGGATCTTGTTGATCCATAATAGTGATTACAATCATGAACGAAGCTGTAGAAACAAAAAACAAGTTAATAATATAATATTTATTTAAAATATGTATATATATAAAATTAGAAGTGACTAATTAATGGAATAAGAGGTTTTCTAATAAGTAGTAAAAGCTTATGACTGTTGGAAATATGACTGTTGGAATAGTAATCGGGCAATTAGAATAAGAATGTGACCATTACGGATGAAAATATTCATTAGAATAGTAACATCACCTATGAAATTATTAATAAAATCTATGTATCCTATAAATAGAAATATGATATATTTATATCATGAAATAATTAAATAAATTTTTTAAAAATAATAAATCTGTTACTATAATTATGAAATTTAAATGTTATTTTTAAATTTTATAACGAAATATTTTTTTAAGATAATGTTTATTTTATTGAAATGGATTCATAAATGATGATTTTGTATTCTTAAAATTATAATTTAACTTTATCAGACCTAAAATATGTCTTCAAAGTGTCATAAAATCAGATATAATATAAAAATATGTAATTATTAAATAAATGGTGCTTTTAATTCAAAATAAAATTTATATTTTTAGAAAATCATTTTAATAAAAAATAATTGAATTATGAAATCTAAAAATCTAAAAATTATTAGGGTGATGTTTTGAAATTTTTCTAAAATAGTTGAATTTTTGGTGGATAATGAAATATTGAAATTTAATGTATTTAAAAAATGCCCAAATTATAGAGTTATTTTTGTTTTATATATGATGTTAGATCCCATTTTTTCGAAATATCATGAAGAAATTTCTATATTTATTCATATAAAACAACAATTTTGATATTCTTGATCTAAAATATTAAACAAATAAATATAATAATCAAAACACCCCTCTCTTTCCACTATAAATACCACCCATCACCACCCCTTATCCCCACACCTTTTAAGACATTAATCCTATCTAAATTATAACCAATTAATTTTCCTAGACTCTTCCACACATCCTTGACCTTTTGGTATTAACAAAATACCAAACTCAAGTTCCTTAAAGAGGTTCTCATGGAGACGATATTCAAGAGATAAAATCCACCAACTTTCACTTATAAATTTCTTCTTTATTCCACCTCATACTTTATTCAACTATTAAATGTTATATGATAACTATAGTATCACAAATATATTGGAATTTCAATGTTTGTATGTAATATCTATCATATTATATTCTCCTTTGATCATAAAAATTAAAAAATCATTCGCGATATAATGATTCACCGTATTCGTGGATAATGTTTTTTTCTACATTAACGACTTCAAGGCTGGTCATAAAACAATTATTATGATTAAATAACATTTTAATATATAAATTATAACTTTTATCATGTTTTTTAAGTAATTTATCTACATAATATTAAATAATATAACAACATTATTTCACGATAATCTGAAAACCACCAAATTAAACTAATTGTTTATCATTAAAATTTTAACAAACAAATCATCTTCATATCATGAAAACAATTATATATGGATAAATTTAATTATTTTAGTATATTAATTCAATATCATTACACATAAAGAGTTTTTCTTCCATTTTATAAGAATATCCATAGTTATTCTCAAGAGAACATATCATAAAATCATGAAACAAATGCTGATAGAACAAAAAAATAATCATTATAACTCATAGAAATGGAATTAAATGAACATAATAAAATTAATAAAAATAAAATATATTTGGGTAAGGTTATGAATGAATGAATTAATTGATCTAATTTTATTACCTAGGATATTAAGTGCAAGTGAATAGCACGTTAAGACATAAGGTAAGGAATCTCTCCGAACCTCCAAAGTACGTTTAACTTACACTTTATCTCTTTTTACAGTAATATATTTGTTCATTATTCATATATAATATTTATAAATTCTCTGTATATGTTATTAAAATATTTATCTAGTTCAATTTATGGGTAAATATACGTTTTAAATGGTTCCCTTATCTATTCCTCTCAATAATCAAAGCAGATTAAACAAAACTTTTCTGTTTCTTACCCATTTTCACGTAAACTACATAAAATTTTATAATACCACCATATTTTAAGTATATTATTATTATCTTAACCCATTTTAAATATATTTTACATTTTTCATTAAAACTCTTCTGAAGTGGCACATTTCCAAAATAATCTAACAATATATTCCCACAATTACACTTAATATAGACATAATTAATCAAAATAAAATCCAATTTTTCCTTTATTAATGTCCAATAAATATTTAATCCCTTCATTCATGTAATTAATTATGATACACTCTTACGTTATTCTTTATGAGATGAATATGTTTCCCATTTCATTACATGGGTAACCCCTATGTTTATTTCATATGTTTGATTCTATATGTGGAACAAATATTCGCAAACTTGTTATGAAGGTTTCACCTAGAAAGAGCTCCAATGTAATTTGTAATGTTTAGTCTCATGATATATCATATATAAGATTAATGAGTAAACATAATCCATTATGGGACTTTGTCCATCATGTGATATAGTCTTGGATGTTATCCTAAACTAATGTTTATGTCATGCTGTATAACGAACCAAACTTTGCATACATTGTTAATACTTCAAAATTGAAGTACACTTATTACAACATATAACAAAACCATGAAAGGACCATATAGGTATAGTGTCTTTTGAAACTGGGAAACATAATCAACTTGTTCATAAATCATCTACATTGTCTCCCATTTATTTCATCATATCTAGAGTCCCTTTTGGCATATCCTACTTAATAACCTTCTTCCTGACCTAGGGAAAGAAACCATACAAATTGGTGATCTCAAATGCTCAGTAAGGGTAAACAAAAGAAATATCAATCACATCATATTTATAAGAACATAACATTTTGGAAATCTTACCCTGCAAAAGAGAACAAAATTTCATAACATGGGATAAATCATGGTAGTGAAATGTAATCACAATAATAATAACTTAAAACATGACGCTTTTTGGCATAAACACATAATCATATATAATCATTTCTAATTAGTCAAGACCCATTTCCAAGACTATCTTAGTGGACAAAGTCCATTTTTGAACCGAGTTCATTCCTCATTTCAGTCCTGCATCACTGAACCAGTATAACCTGCCATTCCAGCCATGTCTATCTCATAAGATATAAAATCATTACCCAATGCATTGGATGGAGATATAGGTCCCACCCATCTCATAATGATACCATTCTTATGTGTGTCACAAAATCATAAACCATACATCATAGCATAACCCATGTAATAAAAATGGGATTCTTAAACATCGTGACATCATAAAACAATTCATATAAGATAAAGTAATTAATAAAAACAATTACATCCCAACATAATCAAATCAATGTAATGATAGGGATAGAAATAGAACCCTTTATTATATTAGATGGATGTTAATTTTGATAAAACACTTGAACTCCATTCTTGAGGAAAATATCCTTTCTACTTCAAAAAAACTTTTCATTTTTTATCATGTCATACAATTCAAAACTAAAAGAAGTTGATTAAAAAGAATCTTGAAAACATGTAAAGGAAGATTCTTGTAAATAATGTTTTAAAATTCCATTCATGCCGTATAATTTAAAAAAACATTCTTCTCGTACTTTTGTCAGAAAACTCAAAAATTACCTCGTACGAAAAACGACAAAAGATTCCTTTCATATCTTTTACTAAAAACTCACCGAAGGGTAAAATTGGATTTCAAAAATTGTAGGTGGATGGAAATAATATTACATATTGAGGAAACATGGATGTGGATGATAAAATACACCCCAGTAAATTCCAAAGTATAAACCATCTCCGATAAAAATGAGATTGTGATATTTCCCTTAACTTAGGTCCGATTTGCTTCGTAAGTGTCTGATCCTCCAGTATAATGATTTAAATAATGTCATTGACTTATTCCAGAATCATAATTATTTTTATGATATCATATATGGTCATATTGATAGCTTTTTATTAGTAAAATTTCATTGTTACTTGTTATTCGGGTGTTTATTGCTTTTTGTTCTTATGCGTGTTTTATCGAATAAATTCGTATTCTTCTTTTTTGGTTATATATACATCATTTCCAGAATGGTATTAGTGTAATATATATCATATTCATTCATTCAATTCATTTATATAATCATTATGCAATGAAGATCATATAGAGCGTGTCGCATCACATCGTGGAGAAGATATTCTATACGTACGGATGAGTGATGATATCGTTCCCATGATCGTGAAATTGTCATTGAGTGTATGTATACTATTTCAGAATCAATATCACTTTACGATAATCATATATAGTTATTATTTACACCATTATAATCATCCAAGTAAGGTGGTGGTGGAAAATATATTACACCACAGCGTGGAGACGGTATTCCGTACGTACGCACGCGCGATGATTTTGTTTTCCATATGATGGATAGATGGTGGAATAGGGTTGTTTCATACTTATAATAACATATCATTATATGAGTGATACTGATGTTATTACTTCATAATGAAACAACTAAATAAGAATAAGTGGAAGAAAAAATAAAGTTGAATGAATCGGTAATGGACATTATACCTTTGAAGCACCTCTTTGAGACCTGCTCTTAGAGAAATAAAATTGGTCTTTGAAGAAGACCATGACCTCTAGGATGTTTCTAGAGAAGTGTAGAAGAGAATTTGGCAGGTTTTGGCCGATCTTGAAGGCTCAATGTGGTGTGAGGAAGAGAGGGAGGAGGTGCCCTTTTATAAGGGAGGAGAGGGGCACCTTTGGAAAATCTAAAAATATTATTTTACTATAAAGTCACATTCGGTTTTAAATAGCACCCAATTGATTTATTTCTAAGATAAGGTGATTATGAGTCGACATACGCTCATCAAATAGTATTTGGACAAGTTTAGGTTACTATTTTAACCTTATCATTTAGATTTAACTTTAAGTTAGATGATTTTACTTTTACCATGTCTTTTAGTTTTCTTACACTATAGGGTTAATAAACTTACTATAACAAGACAAAAGAACCACAAGTTGTTTATTATGAATATATATAACCATATCTAAGTCATTTGGCCGAAAAATAGATTTTTAGGAATAAAAAAACAATTAATAATATAATATTTGTTTTAAAAACTATTTTATTTCAATTTTGAAACTATTTTGTAATTTATTTTTGTGAAAATCATAACAGAATTAATAGTTATAAAACAGTTAATTAAATCACCACTAACATGTCATAGTAACATTTAAAATTATTGGAATTCAAAAAAAGTCTAAAATTACATTTTTTTGGATATTTATAACATCAATTATGTCAATATTTCATTAATAAGATAATTACTGCATCATCATTGTGTCATAAATAAATTAAATTATTTTATGTCTAAAAATTACAAATAAAATACCATTATGTAGGAATGATTTTTATCTTTCTAATGAATATTAATAGATGAATTTATCTTCTGTATAACCTTATATGAAAAATGCTTTAGTAATTAAACGTTGATTTTAACTATTTTAACCCTTTTTTAAATAAATTAATAATAAATGTCATAATCTAATCCATGTGGGCCTAAATGATCATATTTTATTCCTAAGGTTGTTTTTGGTCGAATGACACTTATCCAATAGAATTAAGACATGTGTTAGGGTAATAATAATTTCATTTTTACCCATAATTAGCCTATTTACTTTTAACCGTGGTAAAAAAAAGTAAAAAGTTACTATTCACCAAAAATTATTTTCATTTCATTGAACCACATTATAGTCCTTGATATTAACTGTGTCTCTAGGATTTTCAAAATTCCACTCACAGAAGCGGCAAAATTATGTTTTATGAAAAATTCAGTTTTTTAACTGCCACTTAGTGGTTTCACTATTAATCAAAAAATGAATGTTTCTAGAAAAATATCAAAAATTACGCCAAAGATATATTTGATATTATGAATTAAAAAATGATGTCTATTTTATCAAATTCAAAACATATCAGTTTCATTAACTAATTTAATAATTAATTCCCGTCATCAAAACAAATAACGTGTTTTTAAGAGATAATAACTATCAAAAGATTGACACTTGTTTATATCTGGTTTAAATGTGAAATTACATCCAATGACAAACAAAGTATTATATTGTAAAAATATATTCTAAATATACTTTAAAACCACTCAGATTAATAATTTATCACTATTAATTATTTCGATTAAAAAGTTGTTTTTAATTAAAATTTAGTAATTTTCACTATTCATCAGAATATGAAAATTATCAGAAAAGTACCAAAATATCGCCCTATGTTAATTTCAATATTCCAAATCAAAAAATGAAGTCCATTTTGAATGATAAAATTTATATAATTTCAAAAAGTTGGTATTACTATTCATAACGACTAGTTTTAATAATATTTTAATAGCATATCGTTGTTTAGTTAAACTCGGTATTGCGTACGACGCAAGCTATCGAGGAAGGCCACAGTTGTGTGTAATGAAAGCCAAGATAGTGATGTTTGTAGTGAAAGATTCCTCTGATGATTTATATAACATATAAAACATAATATTTCTTTTAAAAATCTCGGGTGTTACATTCTACCCCCCTTAAAATTGATTTCACTCTCGAAATTCGTCACTTTGTAAAAAAAAGATGAGGATACCTCTCCATCATCATATCCTCAAGATCCCATGTAGCTTCTTCTAATTGGTGGTTCCTCCATAAAACATTCACCAAGTGAGTGGTCTTGTTCCTTAAGACTTTTTCGCTATGATCCAGAATCTCTATCGGTTGTTCTTTATAAGAAAGATCTTGCTCCAGCGGTACAACTTCTGAGCTGAGTACATGTGAAGGATCAGGTATGCACTTTCATAGGAGAGATACATGGAACACATCGTGAAATTGAGAGAGATTCGGTGGAAGCGCCAATCGGTAAGTTACCTTTCCAACATGATCCATTATTTCAAAAGGACCGATATATCAAGGGCTCGACTTCCACTTCTTTCCAAATCTCATGACCCTCTTCTAGGGAGATATTCATAAGAACACTTTATCTCCCACTTAAAACTCTAGGTCTTTTTTTCAGATGTCGGTATAACTTTTCTATCGACTCTGAGCTGCTCTTATGTGTTGTTAAATATATCTGACCTTTTCTTCCATCTCATCAACAAGATCAGGTCCTAATAGCTTTCTTTCACCCACTTCATCCCTACAAGTTAGGGTCCTGCATTTCTTTCCATAGAGAGATTCATAAGGAGCCATTTGAATACTGAAGTGAATGATATTATTATAAGAAAATTCCACCAAAGGTAGGTGTTGATCCCAACCACCTTTGAAATCCATAGAGTAAGCTCTTAACATATCTTCCAGAATTTGAATTGTTCTCTCAGACTGACCATCTGTCTGAGGATGATAAGCAGTGAAGAAACTTAACTCTGTATCCAGAGTATGCTGAAGACATCACCAGAACATCAAGGTAAATATCATATCATGATCAGATATAATAGAAAGTGGTACTCCATGCAATCTTACCACTTCCTTCACATATATCCTGACAAGCTGATCCAGAGAGAAACTCTCTCTAATAGCGATGAAGTGTTTCGACTTTGTAAGATGATCAACTATGACCCAGATAGCATTATTGCCTTTGGAAGTTTTAGGAAGTCTGGTGACAAAGTCCATAGTGATGTTTTCCAATTTCCATTCGAGTATGGATAATGGTTGTAACATCCCCTTATACTACTGTCTCTCAGCTTTAACCTGCTGACAAACCAAGCAGCGAGAGACATATTCAGCGACATCTCTTTTAATGCCATCCCACTAGAAGTACTCTTTCAGGAACCTATACATATTCGGGCTTCCAGGATGAATAAATAATGAAGAACTATGAGCCTCATCCAGTAGCTCCTTTTTTAATTCTAAGATGGGGGGAACACAAACCGGATTCCTGAACTTTATTATCCCATCGCAATCAAGGTTGAATTCTGGAAAATTTCTCACCTTCTTTTGTAACTCTACATCTTCTTTCTCTGCCTCTTTATTCTTGACATGTATAGATGGTTGAAAATTCATTTGATAAAGATAATATTTCACCCCTTCATTTATAATTCCAAGATCCATCCTTTGTAAATCCATAAATATTGGATATTTTGTGATCTTCATCATGTATAAGCTAGCGTGGTCTTTTCAACATAATGCATCATACACCTTGTTTGTTTTCCCAGGGTGGTAATGAGTTGAGTAGTCATAATCCTTAATTATCTCTAACCATCTTCTTTGGCAGATATTCAGATCCTTTTGTGTGAAAATGTACTTTAAACTTTTATGATCAGTATAAATATTACACCTTTATCCATAAAGATAATGCCTCTAAATCTTTAATGCAAATATTACCGCAGCTAACTCCAAATAATGAGTTGGGTAATTTTTCTCATGGATTTTCAAATGTCATGAGGCATAAGCTATCACCTTATAATTTTTCATAAGAACACACCCAAGACCCTTCTTGGATGCATCACTATAGATCACAAACCATTCACCACTACAAGGCAGTGTGAGTACAGATGCACTGGATAACCTTCTTTTCAACTCCTTGAAATTCTCTTCATATTCCTCCGTCCAAACAAGCTTAACTCCTTTCTGAGTCAACTTGGTGATTGGATGAGATAATCGTGAAAAATATTTCACAAAACGTCGATAATATCCAGCCAAACCAATAAAATTTCAGATCTCAGTTACTATTGTTGTTCTCGACCATCTTTTGATAACCTCTGTTTTTGATGGATCCACAGATATCCCCACTTTTGAGATTATGTGACACAAAATGATACTTTTTGAATCCAAAATTCACACTTGGTAAATTTGGCATAAACCTTCTCCTTTATTAGGGTCTTCAATACAATTCTCAAGTGATCTTCATGTTCTTCCTTGCTCTTTGAATAGACAAGAATATTGTATATAAAGACTACCACAAACTGATCATTATAGTCTCTAAAGACTCTATTCATCTGATCCATGAAGATAGTAGGGGCATTAGTATGACCAAATGGCATCACTATAAATTCATAGTGTCCATACCTTGTACGGAAATCCATCTTTGGTATATCCTCCCTTTTGACTTTTAATTGATGATACCCTTAACGAAGATCAATCTTGGAAAAGTAGTGAGCTCCTCATAGTTTGTCATATAAGTAATCAATGGGCGGGAGGGGATATTTTTTCTTGATAGTGATCTTGTTATGTTCTCGATAATCAATGTAGAGTCTCATTGATCCATCATTCTTCTTAACAAACAGAACAAGTGCTCCCCACGGTGACGCACTAGGGTGTATGAATCCTTTATCAAGATCCTTTGGATTTGCTTCTTCAATTCCTGTAACTCAATTGGGGCCATTCTATAAGGTGTCTTTGAAATAGGAAAAGCACCCGGTACGAGTTCTATTGAAAACTCAACTTCACAATTTGGTGGAAGCCCTGAAAATTCGTCCGGAATGACATTGTCAAACTCCCGTATAATGGGAATATTTTTAATCGTGAGTTTCTCACCAACCATTTGAGATAAATAACCCTCATTTAGTGGAATCAAGACCCATAATATGGAAGAAATTTCCACTGGAAGGTTATGTTCATCCTTGCATCGACAGACGATCATAGATTGATCTGGAATATGAAATGTGACTTCCCTTCTTTGGTAATTGATATGATCTCCATATAGAGAAAGCCAATCCATGCCAAGAATCACATCAAATTCCAGTATAGGATGGATCACAAGATTTGCAGGAAGCACTTTCCCACAAACTTTAATCAGAGAAGAAATATAAACTTTTGAGGTGACTGTTGTGCCATTAGGGGTTGTCACAGCTAACTCAACATCTAATTGTTGAGGTAATGCTGTGATACCCTTAGAAAATTATTCAGAAATAAAAGACTGTGTGGATCCATAATCAAATAAAACATTTGATACTTTAGAGTGAATGGTAAGTGTACCTTTTCCCACATCGTTATCATACTCCACATCACTAATAGTAATTTCATGTAACTTTCCTTTGACTTTAGCCTTAAGAGTTTATTGACGTCGACCATCATCATCAACCCTTGGATTTAGGCATTGATTGGCATAATGCCCCATCTCCTTGCACTTGAAACATTGAAGTGTAGTAGGTGCATTCTGTGTATCCCTTCCTTTGTTTGCATCATTAGACATCTTCTTCCAATCACTGTGGCATTCAAATACCCGATGACCCTCCTTTCCACATTTGAAACATTTACTTGTCCCTTTAAGTCAACTCCCTCCGTGTTTCTTTCCACACTGTGAGCATAAGAGAAATCTCATCTTCTTTTCAGTGTGGTCTTTTGATTTTCCTTTGAATTCCATTTTCCTGTTATTATCAAAACCATATGACTGATGGGTTACTCCAATCTCCATCTCAACTTTGAGTGCACATCGAACGATTTCCTCATAGCTATTGAAGTCCCTTATGACTAAGGCCCTTCGAAGTCTTGGTTTTAAGGCACTAAAGAATCGATCAATCTTACTCTTAGGTTGGATAATAATACCAGAAGTGTACCTTGCATGTATTGTAAAATTTTCTTTGTAGGTACCAACAGATTCATCATCCTTTTGTTTCATCTCAAGAAACTCTTTCTCTATCTTTTTTTGGAGAATATGAGGGAAGTACTTATTGAAAAATAAGTTCTTGAACTCATCCCATTCCATGGACTCAATTTCATCCCTATGCATCATATTCTTAATATGATTCTACCATTGATCAACATCTCCTTCCAAACGATACACTACTAATATGACTTTATCATGTTCAGAACATTGAAGAACTGCAAATATCTTTTTAGTAGTACAAATCCATTATTCAACAACTAATGGATCAGTAGACCCACTGAATGTAGGTGGACGCTGCCTCATGAAGGATTCAACAGAATGTTTCTCTTTCCTTTTCTTATTTGGAAGTCCTGCATGATTCATAGCTTGAGAAAGTTGTGTGAGCATGGCTACAAGATTTTTCATTCCATCTCCCATAACGTTTGGTTTCTCATGGGGACAATCATTTCATTGGTCGTCGCATTCCGCACTAACACAATTCCTTCAGGTTCCAGTCATTGACTAAAAACAAGAAGAATAGTGTGAGAAACAATAATTATAATAGTAAAACCACATAATCATGAATAAAATTTCACACTTAAGGTATTATCATAGGTTATTCATGGCCATTTCTAAAACACTAAGATTGTGTTCTATGCTTAGACATATCCTTAGGGTTCTTAGTAAGTCTTTCACATTATAGATCCCAAAGGTTGACTATACCTTTCCTTTGATACCAACTATAATGACCCATACTTTGTATACATTGTTAATACTTCAAAATTTAAGTACACTTATTACAACATATAACAAAACCATGAAAGGACTGTATAGGTATAGTGTCTTTAGAAACTGGGAAACATAAATAACTGGTTCATAAAGCATCTACATTGTCTCCCATTTATTTTAACATATCTAGATTCCCTTTTGGAATATCCTACTTAATTACCTTATTCCTGACTTGGGCAAAGAAAAACATACAAAGGGGTGATCTCAAATGCTCAGTAAGGGTAAACAAAATAAATATCAATCACATCATATTCATAAGAACATAACATTTTGGAAATCTTACCCTGCAAAAGAGATCAAAATTTCATAACATGGGATAAATCATGGTATTGAATTGTAATCACAATAATAATAACTTAAGACTTGAATCTTTGTGGCATACATAAATAATCATAGAGAATCATTTATCATTAGTCAAGACTCATTTCCAAGACTATCTTAGTTGAAAAAGTCCATTTCTGAACCGAGTTCATTCCTCATTTCAGTCCTATTTCACTGAATCGGTTTAACCTACCGTTCCAGCCATGTATATCTCATGAGATATAAAATCATTACCCAGTGCATTGGAGGGAGATATAGGTCCCACCCATCTCATAATGATACCATTCTTATTGTGACACAAAATCATAAACCATACATCATAGCATAACCCATTTAATAAAAATCGGATTCTTAAACATCATGACATGATAAAAAAATTCATATAAGATAAAGGAATTCATAAAAATAATTCCATCACAACATAATAAAATCAATGTAATAATAGGGATATAAACAGAACCCTTTATTATCTTAGATGGAAAATAATTTTGATAAAACACTTAAACTCCATTCGTGAAGAAAATATCCTTTCTACTTCAAAAACACTTTTCCTTTCTTAACATGTCATACAATTCTAAACTAAAAGAAGTTGATTAAAAAAAACTTGAAAACTTGTAAAGGAATCTTCTTGGAAATAATGTTTTAAAAATCCATTCTTTCCGTATAAGTTAAAAAACATTCTTCTCGTACTTTTGTCGGAAAAGTCAAAAAAGTACCTCATACGAAAATGACAAAAGATTCCTTTCATATCTTTTACTAAAAACTCACCGAAGGGTAAAATTGGATTTAAACAATTTTATGTGGATGGAAATAATATTACATATTGAGGAAACATGGATGTGGATGATAAAATACACCCCAGTAAATTCCAAAGTATAAAAAATCTCGGATAAGAATGAGATCATGATATTTCCCTTACCTTAGGTCCAGTTTTCTTCATAAGTGTTCGAACCTCCGGTATAATGATTTAAATAATGTCATTGAATTATTAAAGAATCATACATATTTTTATGATATCATATATGGTCATATTGTTATCTTCTTATTAGTAATATTTCATTGTTACTTGTTCTTCGGGTGTTTATTGCTTTTTGTTCTTATGCGTGTTTTGTCAAATAAATTCTTATTATTCTTTTTTAGGTTATAGATACCTCATTTTCAGAATTTTATTAGGGTAATATATATCATATTAATTAATTAAACTAATTTATATATTCATTATTCAATGAATATCATGTAGAACGAGTCACATCACATCATGGTGACGGTTTTCCGTACGTACGCACGAGCGATGATATCGTTACCATGATCGTGAAATTGTAATGGAGTGTATGTATACTATTTTAGAATTAATATAACATTAAAATAATAATATATAGATATTTTTTACACCATTATACCAATCCAAGTATGGTGGGGGGGGGGGGGAATAGATTACACCACGGTGTGGAGACGGTATTTCGTACGTAAGCACGTGTGGTGATTTCGTTTTCCGTAGGATGGATAGATGGTGAAATACGGTTGTTTCATAATTAAAATAACATATCCGTATATGAGTGATACATATGTTATTAATTCATAATGAAAAAACTAAAGAAGAAGAAGTGGAAGAAGAAATAATGTTGAAAGAATCGGTAATGGACATTACCTCTTCTTTGAAGCGCCTCTTTGAGACCTCCTCTTAGGGAAATAAAATTGGTCTTTGAAGAAGACAAGGACCTCTAGGATGTTTCTAGGAAAGTGTATAAGAGAATTTTTCAGGGTTTGTCCTAGCTTGAAGGCTCAATGTGGTGTAATGAAGAGAGGGAGGAGGTGCCCTTTTATAAGGGAGGAGAGGGGAACCTTTAGAAAATCTAAAAATATTATTTTATTATAAAGTCACTTTCGGTTTTAAATAGCTCCAAATTGATTCAGTTCAAAGATAAGGTGAGTATGGGTTGAAATAATCTTACCCAATAAAATTTAGACAGGTCTAGGTTACTATTTTAACCTTATCAGTTAAATTTATCTTTAAGTTAGATAATTTTACTTTTACCATGTCTTTTTGTTTTCTTACACTATAAGGTTAATAAACATACTATAACAAGCCAAACGAACCCCATCATGTTTAGTATTTATATATATAACCTTATATATGTCATTTGGAAGAACAATAGATTTTTAGGAATAAAATAACAATTAATAATATAATATTTGTTTTAAAAACTATTTAATGTCAATTTTGACACTATTTGGTAATTGATTTTTTTGAAAATCATAACAGAATTACTAGTTCAAAAAAATTATTTAAAACAACTCTGACATGTCATAGCAATATATAAAATTATTTTAATTCATAAAAAGTGTCAAATAACATTTATTTGCGTATTTATAACATCTATTATGTCAATATTTCATTAATAAGATAATTACTACATCATCATTGTTTCATAAATAAATTAAATTATTTTAAGTCTACAAATTACAAATAAAATACCATTATGTAGGAAATATTTTTATCTTTCTAATTAATATTTATAGTCTAATTTATCTTATGTATAACCCTACATAAAAAATTCTTTAGTTATTAAACACTGATTTTAAATATTTTAACCCTTCTTAAAATAAATTAATAATAAATGTCCTAATCTAATCCATGTGGGCGTAAATGATCATATTGTATTCCTAAGGTTGTTTTTGGTTGAATTAAACTTATCAAATAGAATTAGGACATGTTTTAGGGTAATAATAATATCATTTTTACCCTTAATTACCCTATTTACTTTTAACCGTGGTAAAAAAAGTAAAAAGTTACTATTCACCAAAAATTATTTTCATTTCATTGAACCAAATTTTAGTCCTTGATAGTAACCGTTTCTCTCGGATTTTCGAAATTCCACTTACAGAAGACGTAAAATTATGTTTTATGAAAAATTTAATTTTTTAACTACCACTTAGTGGTTTCACTATTCATCAAAAAAATGAATGTTTCCAGAAAAATACCAAAAATTAGGCCTAAGATATATTTGATATTATGAATTCAAAAATGATTTCTATTTTATCAAATTCAAAACATATTAGTTACTTTAACTAATTTAAAAATTAATTCTCATCTTCAAAACAAATAGCGTGTTTTTAAGAGATAATAACTATCAAACGATTGACACATGTTTATATCTGGTTTAAATGTGAAATTGCATCCAATGACCAACATTGTATTAAATTGTAAAAATATATTCTAATTATACTTTAAAACCACTCAAATTAATAATTTATCACTATTAATTATTTCGATTAAAAAGTTGATTTTAATTAAAATTTAGTAATTTTCACTATTCATCAGAATATGAAAGTAATCCGAAAAGTACCAAAATTTCACCCTAAGCTAATTTTGATATTCAGAATCCAAAAATTAATTCCATTTTGAAGGATAATATTAATAAAATTTCAAAAAGTGGGTATTACTATTCATAACGGCTAGTTTTAATAATATTTTAATAGCATATCATTGTTTAGTGAAAATCGGTATTGCGTATGATGCAAGATATCTAGAATGGTCGTGGTTGCGTGTAATGCAATCCAAGTAGTGTTGTGTGTATTGAAAGATTCATTTGATGATTTATATAAAATAAAAAAAAATATTTCTCATAAAAGTCTCGGGTGTTACATGTTGTATGTTGCAAAAAAAAATCTTATGTTGAATTGATACTATGATTATGTGTTCCATTTTCTTTGATTCCCCATTATTAATAATGTTCCATAGATTTTATGTAATCATGTTATGCCTTATAACTCACGTGTTTTGATATAGCCATTTTTATTCCCTTACTAGGTTTTTTAGCTCATCCCTTTTCTCTAAGTATTCCTTTGGGTACCCATTCAGTTGTAGGAACTCAAATGGATTTAGCATCTCATTAAGGGAAATTTGTTATATTATTATTTCATGTGATATAATTATGTAACTAAAATTCCAAATACATTAGAATTTATGATAATTGGTTTTTATTTATTTGATAATTATGATTAAAATAAGGTAATAATGTGTGTAAAAGGATAGGGTTTCAATAGATTATATCAGAGGGCAGTCTAGTTATTTTCAGAGAATATGACTAGAAAACTTTTGTAAGAACCCTAGGGAAAATTATATATACATGTACAAATTATAATGAAACATAGTGAATCACATGTGTGGATATAATTTCTATTTACATGTTTATCATTTTAACATAAAATTTTCCATTTTATATGATTATTAGATAAGTATTAAATTCCCCATAATTTTAATTATTATAGTTAATGTCTGAAATTAGAGAACAAATTCCAATAATCAATGTGATAGGAAATGATCCAATTTACCTAATTAAATTCCAATTATAATGGGAATCATAGATCAAAACATTATGACAGTAGTAGAAAAAATGGATCATGTTATGAATAATAATTTGAGTTGTGTGAAATTAGCTCCTTCTCCCATGAAAGATAATGTTGCGGTCAAATCCTTTATAAAAAAGGACTACCATATTTAGTGGATCTTCTGATCCCATCATCATGGAACAATGGATTAACTCTATTGAGATAATATTCAATGTCATCTAGTACTCAGAAGAATAGAATGTTTTACCAGAGGTCTATCATTTTTATGGTGAAGATAATCAAGTGTAGAAACTGATAAAAAACATGAAATATAGTGAGAAAATGGATTCCATGGAATGGGAGGAATTTCAAAAAACATATTTGAGTAAATATTTCCCCCAAAATATCCATATTTATAAGATAGGGAGTTCCTCATACTGATGTAAAATAAATACGAGTCTATCAATACAAATAAAACAAACATTAGAAGACCAGCACAATATGAGTCGAGATTTTTCATGAAAGCTGAAAGAAAAGTGTATCATTTATTTATTGTACTAATGCTGATTCAATGAAAATCATTGGTGATTTTAGGCTTTGAATATATGGGAGGATTGTCTCTTGTTCCCTTATAATTCAAATGAAGATTAGAGACTCTTAGTGGTCTCATGGACCTAGTGATAAAAGGTGTAAAATATAGTTTAATATGGGAGGTTTGATTGATATGTCCCACAATGGAATGAAAACAAAAAAAAATACAAAATGTCAAATGTGTTGGAATAAGTATCTCGGAAACTACCTAAGAGAGAACAATGAGTGTCTTAGAATGTGGATGAAATAGTCATAAGGATACTTTTTTATAACAGTATTTGAATACTCCCAGTAACTAGTAAGTGTAAAGTAAGGTTTAAACCAAAAATCAACTTGTAGTGTAGTGCTTAAAATTTAAATAACATGGGAAATATGTGAGACAATTCACTAAGATAAGGATTATTAGACGAAATTAACAAAAACAACCTCCAATAAATAAATGAAGGGCATATACTTTCACTATTACTGAGGTGGATCTCAAAAATGATATGGGGATAGGTAAGTTGGACATTAATTTATGAATAGAGAACATAATATTAGATTTTGGTTCCATGAATTATTTTACATTGTTAAATTTTAGTAGACCAATTCAATTACCACCTCAAAATTTGATGGTTTAGTTATCTGATAGAACAATGAATGGGGATATTATTTCACCCAAATTATATAACTCCCCATGGTCAATTTTTGTTGAATAAACATACCTTAAAATATTTTATTAGTTACTTTGGTTGAGTTTGATGATATATTCGGCATGGAATAGATTTATGTTTACAAATAAAACATAAACTATCAGGAATGGGAGACTACACATCACATCCTGAGGAATCCTCCAATTATATACAAGTGTAAGGATGATGATGAATATCTTTTAGAATCATCATATCAATATTGGATATTATTTCCTTATGATCAAGGATATATAGATAACATGATTGAGGCAATGGAGAAGAACATGCTTGATGATATTCTGATTATAATGGACTATACTGATGTGTCCCTTGAATAATATAATTATCTTCATCCTAATCGATACATTGACTTATCAATAGAACTTATTCCTAGATATCATACTATATAAAAGACTCCTTTTCTAATAGAAACCATTGAGATAGAGGAACCGAATAAGTAGTTACAAGGAATGTAGGAAAATGGTTTTAGACACCTGAGTGTTTCACCGTGGGGTGCGCCAGTACTCTTTTTCAAGTAGAGGGATCGATCAATCCACCTCTTCACTAATAATTATGACCTAAGAAACATCACGATATAGAAAAAGTATCCACTTCAATGAATATATGAATTATTTTATCAACCACATGGGGAAAATAATTTCTCTATGGTGGACCATCAGTTGGGATATCACCAATTAAAGGCAATGAAAGAAGATTTTACCAAGACTACCATTCAAAACAGGTGTAGAATCTATGAGTTCATGTTGATTCCTTCTGGACTCACTAATTCACAAAAAATTATCGTGGATATATATTAGAGATTCTTTTGTGATTACCTTGATAAATTTGAGATAGTCTTTATCAATGAAATCGTAATATACTCCAAGAGTAAGGATGAACATATGAAACATTTTAAAATTTTGCTAAAGACAATGTGGTGGGAGAAAATATATATAATGTATTGTAATTATGAGTTCTAGATAGAGAATGTAAAATTCGTTGGACATGTTATCACCGGAATATTAATATCTATAGACACTTCTATGAAAATGGAAATTGAGGGGTGACCCAGACCAGTATCTGTAATGGATATCGATAGTTTACTTGGTCTTTCTGGGTATTATAGGTGATTTTTCAAGAATATCCTACAATTTTCAAACCCAAACAACAAGATGAGTTGGGAAGGATTAATGTTTGTCTAGATCAGGGAATGTGAAGAATATTTTAATGAGTTGGAAAAGTGTCTTATCACAACACCAGTACTCAGAACACCAATATGTAGGAAATTATTTATGGTATACAAAAATTCTTCGAATAAGGGATAAGTTTTTGTACTCATGAAAAATGATAAAGTGATAGACTAAACCTCCGGGCAGTTGAATTTTTATGAGAGAACTGTCCCATGAATGATCTGGATTTAGAAGTTATTATATTAGCTCTGAAAATATGGATGCATTCTCTTTATGTGGGTAATGGTGAGATATATACTGATCATGAGATACTTAAGTATATATTCACACATAAAGAGATTAATATTCTCCAGAGACCATGATTAGAGCTCATGAAAAATTATGACTTATCAACACACTTTCATCCAGGTTAAGTGAATAAAGTGGAATATGCTCCAAGTAGAAGGGATCCTATAATTTTATCAATTATGAAAATTTATAATGATCCAATATTCTTAAATTTTTAATGGATGGACATGTGAATCATTAAGGAAGGAACATTATCAATCCTTTCTCAAATGATCTCTCAACTATCCATTTTGGGGAAAATAAAGGATTCAAAAATAAATTATGTAGAAGTTATACAAAAGGTGTAATATATAAAAAAGAGTAAATCCTCAGAGTTAAAAATTGATAAGGAAGGAATCATAAGATTTGGTCTGTCATGAACCATCCTCAGGGCCTATGCTGTGACTACCCCAAACCCGCTTTCCATAGCCCAGTCGCTGGTGACTTGTAAAGACCCGCAAATTTCAAGGAAATTTTTTTCTTAATTTTCTTTGGAATTTTACAAGAGCGCAGCTTCAGACGGCACCTGATTCCGAGGCCCGGTGTGCCCGGAATCAATTTCCGAAGTCTGGCTCGGGTACGTTCAGTGAACAGACGAGCGGGTTTTTCTATCTTTTGAACCGGTGCCCGGAATCAAATTCTGAGGGCACCGATGAAATCGCAGCGCCGGTATTTGCTTAGAAACGCCTCTTCCGGAGTTGCGTTTGCTCAGACGTGGTTTTTAAATTTTGCGGCTTTAAGTCAGAAATAAAATAATGTTTGTGCGACAACTTTATTTTATTTCACTTAAGCTGCTTGGAAGTCACTTGGAAGCCACTTGAACTGAGTTAAAGCGGATAGGGTGCTATCCGGAAATATCCTACCCCTTGTTAGGATATTTGTGCGGTGGGGCCCGCACGAGCCCCGCCGTTTCTTTCGCTAAGTAACGCACCCGCGAAAACCCGTCAAAGTAACTGAAAAGTAAACCGACGCGTTTTCTTTAATTCTTAATAGACCATTTAATTGGGCGGTTTATTTCATGAATTAAATGGGCTGTTTCGCTCGTTCAATTAATTCAACGAACTGATGGGTCGTTACTTACGTTTTTGCGTTTGTTGGCATGTTTATAAAATAAGACCAACCTAAAAATCCTTTGAAAGGATTTGAGAGGATCTTTGTTCCTTCAGCTCCCCCGCGAAGAACGCGAAGAACGCGAAGAACGCGAAGAACGCCGGCGACCGGAATTCGACGACGCACGCCGTGATCTGCGACGTCGACGAGCCCTACCCGCGACGTTCTTCGGCGGCACCTCTTCTTCCGCGGCCGATCCTCGTTCGGCAATTAAGGTGAGAAACGAATCGTTTATTTCTCCCCTTTTTATAATTCAATATCAACGGATTTAAATTAATCCGTTTGATCTTGATCCGGAGATTGGCGACGCGACGCCGGATACCGCGACGACGCGACGATCTCCTTCATCCGCGATGAGCGATTCTGCGACGACCTCTCGTCCGACGACGACAACAAGGTAAGGGATGTTGGAATATTTTATCTTATTTCCCCGTGTTTATTCTTTTAAAGTGAAGAACATGATCTCCGAAAATTTTAATTTATTTAAAATTGTTGTTGATTATTCCTCCCGTGGTTTATGACTAACGCGGAGGGTGCGGGTCTAACGAACAAGACCCGGAAACCCTCCGCCGATCTCTTTTTTTGTGCGGATATGGCGGACGACGACGAACCGCGCGGCAGGGGCGATCTGTTGATCCCGCAGTGAAGGTCGGCCCCCGGGAGGAGCAACGGCGCAGACGGGAGGCAAAACGGGCCACCGGAGCAACTCCGGCGGCCCGCGGAAGGCGGCGGCGGCGCGGGTCGCCGGCAAGGCGGCGGCGACCGGTTCCGCGGCCGCGTGGAACCGGGGAGGGACGCGGCGGCCCGGCAGCGTCCGCGTGACAGGCGGCCCCCCCGCGGGGCCGCGTTTCCTTCAAGCCGCGGGTCAAACCCGCGGCGGCGGCTCCTTCGGCCGCTCGGCCGGGTCGCGCCCAGGACGGACCGGACCCGGCCCAGCCGGGTCGGGCCGGGTCGGGCCGACCCGGTTCGGCCGACCCAAGGGGGGTTCGGGCCGGGTCGCCCCGGGCCCAGAACCCCCGTTTTCGGGCCTCTTCGGTCTTTTGCCCATATCTTGGGCCTGGGACCTCCGATTGACGAACCGTCAGCGGCTACGCGATCCTTGGACCGATACGGTCGTTTCGGTATATTATACTCAAGGTTTCGGAAGACTTTGGGTTCGGCCGGGTTGGTTCGTACACGAAACCAACCGGGCCCTCGGAGCGGAAACGCTCATAACTTGAGCTACGGACGTCCGATCGACGTACCGTCAGCTGTGGTAGTTTCCTCTGAGTGAGACGGAACTTTTGGAATACTCCGCCTGAGGATCGGACGCAGGAGGAGTACGGTAGGGTTGGTTTTGCCCTAAAAACCAACCGGGCCCCTGGGACGAAAATGCCAATAACTCTCAGACCGGGCGTCCGATTGACGCGCCGTCTGTTGCGTTGAGATCCTGTTGTCGATACGGAACTTTTGGATACATCAACTTCGGACTACGTGTTAGTTGATGTATCAGCCTCTCGGCTCGTGGAGCGGACCCTCCTAAACGAGCTCGCTGTGTGCGGGGACCCTAGCGCTGGCTGTGACTTCGACGACAGAGCAGAGATCCTCCGTGGACTGCGACGACGGCAGAGCAGAGATCCTCCGTGGACTGCGGCGACGGCAGAGCAGAGATCCTGCGTGGACTGCGGCGACGACTGTGCAGAGATCCTCAGTGGACTGCATCGACTACTGCACTCAGCGATCCCACGTGGATCAGTGCTACAGGTTCTGTGTGAGCCCGATCCTATGTGGGTCCTTACTACCGGTTCTGTGTGAGCCACTGCCTACAGGTTCTGTGTGAGCCCGATCCTGTGTGGGTCTTTTGCGGGGGTTAGTACCTATCGATCCTTCGTGGGTCCGACGACTTAGATGGATCAGTGATCGTCTTTGACGTCATCTGAAAAAGTATACCTGGTTGAGCTGAATCTTATGTTACTCTCCTTTGTGGTTTGTGTTGAACTATCCTTTGTGGATTTACTGTTTACTCTCCTTGTGGATTTGAGTCTTGCCTTCCTTTGTGGATTGAGTTGTTCTTGAGCTCGTGAGCAGAGATAGAAGTGGGTACTTAGGTATATGTATGGGCATATACCTAAGTCGAGTCAGATGTTACTTCGTGATTGCATCTTTCTTTGTGCTATATCCTTTGTGGATTTCGGGAGACCTTCGGGAGTCTCGGGGTCCTTACTGAGTAGCTTGTACTCACCCCTGCACGGGCTATGCCCGCACCTTGTTGTGTTGGTTGCAGACGACGGACAGCGCTGATCACGGTTGGGGCATGGAGCAGGACGGTACCTGGAGGTGGACCACTGGGCGGGACGTGCTCGGAGCGGACGTGGGACCCGAGGAGCCTGGAGGCTATCTGTACCCACCCTTCAGGTGGGATTGCCAGTGGACGACACGAGGCCGCCGTCTTTTCATCAGTTGCTGTACTTTACTTTTCAGTTGTACTTTATAGTTGGGCTTGTATTTCCGGCCCCCTTTACTTTTCTGCACTTTGTAGTTACTTTCCGCTTGCTGACTCTGTGGTGGTTGTTACTTTTAAAGGCAATGCCTTCCCTGTTTACCGGGATTTTACGCCTTGGTGGTAGTCGCCAGCCCCTGGCCTATGGAAGGCGGGCTTGGGGTAGTCACAGCACGGGCCCCGAGGACGGGTCGTGACAAATTGGTATCAGAGGTGGTCGGTTCTACCGCAGACTCTGATCGTCTTTTCTTTCTATATGAAGCAATAGTGTTTAGTGTATTGAGTGTGGTTATCAGTTCAGGGAGCCCAGTGTTGGTGCGGCGGCCGACGTATCCGTACACCAGGACCCTGAATCCTGATTTCCGACTTAATGCATGAAAACATTGATTGCGTGTGTGTTTCACGTCTTCTTTGTGATTACTTGTGTCAGCTCACCGGGTATACTGATCTGCTTCATGAAAGTCTCAAGTTTTCCTTGTGATTACTTGTGCCAGCTCACCAGGTATACTGTTCTGACTGTGGTGCTCTTGTTCTCCTTTTCAGGATGGCCCCGCGACGACAGCCAGCTAGGGTTCCGAGTGTAGGGCGCGACGGCAGCCCACCGAGCGACGAGGCCTCGGTGCAGGGCCCTTTTCCAGCAGTGGCGCCGGCGGTGGTTTTACCCGCCGAGCCACCGATGCTACCAGTACCAGACGCTGACGATGCACGTCGCCTCAGGGCACTGCATGAGTTTCAGAGCCAGCGACCGCCCAGGTTTCGCGGTGAGGCGGACCCCCAGGCCGCCGAGGACTGGCTAGAGGCGGTGGTACGAATCTTTAGGCTAGTGAGGACACCAGCGGATCTTATGGTGATTCTCGCGGCGAGCCTCCTGCAGGCGGCGGCAGGACGATGGTGGAGCTTGATGCTCCAGGTTCACGATGAGGCATCCTTGCTCTGGGCGGACTTCGAGAGCCTCTTCCGCTCTGAGTTCGTCCCGGCCACCCTCCGAGCGGTGCGCATCCAGGAGCTTCTCCAGCTGTGCCAGGGCAGCATGACGGTCGCTCAGTACGCGGCGAGGTTCACTGACCTATCTCGCTACTCGACCGACATGGTACGGGACCCCTTCTTCCGGGCCCGGACCTTCGAGCAGGGCTTGTGACAGGAGATTCGGGCGTCGCTGATCTCCCTCAGCATTCCGACCCAGGCGGGAGTGCTGGAGCGAGCCCTCCTGATCGAGAGCTTCCTGGCAGAGCCTTCTTCAGCGGCAAGACCTAGCGCAGGGCGGCAGGTAGCTGAGTCTTCGTCAGCAGGTAGCCGACGGATGACTCTCGGGTCCAGGTAGACCAGACCCCCACGCAGACGGCCTCAGGACACCGGCTCAGCAGTGCGGGGCACACAGCGGAGTGCCAGCCTTCCGAGAGGCAGGCTGTGCTACTCCTGCGGCGGGCAGGGTCACATGGCTCGGGACTGCCCGACTCGCCGATCAGAGGAGCAGCAGTCGGTGGAGGGGCCACCCAGGCAGAGGCAGAGGGTCGACCGTGGCGGTCCGCAGGGAGGAGTCGGAAGAGGCAGAGGAGCTGGCCGAGCAGCGGGTGGTGGGCGACGCTTCCAGGCTCTACCCCCACCACCACCAGGAGGGCCACCTCGACCACAGGGAGCTGGCGGGCAGGGGCAGGCCCAGCTCGAGGCAGTGGAGGCCTACGTCCACGACATGCCACAGATGATTCGAGGTATGATCTGTGTCTATTCCACCCTTGCTGCAGTACTTATAGACACAGGAGCGAGTCACTCTTTCATAGCCTCTGCCCTTGTTCGGAGCTCGGAGATTCCGACTGAGCCGTTGGCTCGATCCTTACGGCTAGAGACTCCTACGGGAGCAGACTCGACGATTACGCACTGGTGCCGGCAGTGTGAGCTTACTCTAGGAGGCGAGAGCTTCGGCTGGGATCTCCTTGTAGCGGCGTCGAGGCCTTACGACGTCATCTTGGGCATGGATTGGCTATCCACGGTTCATGCCCAGATCGACTATTTTAGGCGCAAGGTGCGATGTGTTCGCACCGACGGGAGCAGGTTTACCTTCACCGGCGAGAAGGGAACCTTTGCAGCACAGGATGGACTTCCGCAGAGGAGATTGCAGCCCATCTCTCATCAGTTGGCTAGCCTCATCCTAGGAGCAGTGGACGTGCGGAGTCCAGTTTTTCCTGCAGTGGTGGACCAGTACGTGGACGTCTTTCCCGACGACGTTCCATGGCTACCTCCTCGTATAGAGGTAGACTTTTACATCGACTTGTACCCCGGGACAGCCCCGATATCTACTCCAGCATATCGGATGGCCCCCGCCGAGCTTCGGGAGCTGCGGGTATAGTTGGAGGACTTGCAGAGCAATGGGTTTATCCGACCCAGTGTTTCACCCTGGGCTTCCCCGATTTTGTTCGCCAAGAAGGCGGACGGGAGATTGCGACTGTGTGTCGACTATCGTCGCCTGAACCAGGTGACAGTAAGGAACAAGTATCCGCTGCCACGGATTGATGACCTCTTCGATCAGCTCAAGGGAGCGCGGTGGTTCTCGAAGATAGACCTCCGGTCAGGCTATCATCAGCTCAGAGTTCGAGACGAGGACGTGCAGAAGACGGCCTTCAGGTGTCGGTATGGCCATTATGAGCTCTTGGTTATGTCGTTCGGTGTAACCAATGCTCCAGCAGTGTTCATGAGCCTCATGAACATGATCTTCCAGCCATACCTCGACCGATTTGTCGTGGTCTTCATTGACGACATTTTGATATACTCGACGACTGAGGAGGAGCATGCCTACCACCTGCGAGTTGTGCTAGACACACTCCGAGAGCACCAGCTTTATGGCAAGCTCTCAAAATGCCAGTTCTGGTTACGTGAGGTCCATTTCATGGGGCACGTCATTTCTGAGGCGGGAGTTGCAGTGGACCCCGCGAAGATCGAGGCAGTGCTAGCTTGGGAGCCACCCAAGAGCGTGACAGAGGTGCGGAGTTTCTTGGGCCTAGCCGGATACTATCGGAGATTCGTGCCAGTCTTCTCCAGAGTTGCGGCACCACTCTCAGCTTTGACGAAGAAGGGGAAACCCTTCGTGTGGTCAGACAGATGTCAGCAGAGCTTCCAGGAGCTGAGACAGAGATTGACCAGCGCACCTATCTTGAGGTTGCCTGAGGAGGGAGTTGGATACGTAGTTTACTGCGATGCATCAGGGACTGGACTCGGATGCGTCCTGATGCAGGAGCGGGCCGTGATCGCCTACGGATCACGTCAGTTGAGGCCGCATGAGCAGAACTACGCCACTCATGACCTGGAGTTAGCAGCAGTAGTCTTCGCTCTGAAGACTTGGCGGCACTATCTGATGGGCGAGCGCTTCACAGTCTTTTCTGACCACCAGAGTCTCAGGTATATCTTCTCTCAGAAGGACCTGAACCTGAGACAGCGGAGATGGCTTGAGTTCCTCCAGGAATATGACTTTGAGATAGTCTATACTCCTGGGAAGGAGAACGTGGTAGCCGATGCCCTCAGCAGGAGGACGGGCATTCAGCTACTTGAGGAGGCGACGGAGCAGCTAGCCTCCTTACAGATATCCTTCGTGGATAGAGACGGAGCAGCCTTTCTTCAGTCTCTCACAGTCTCTCCTCCACTTCTACAGCGGGTCAGAGAGGCTCAGCGTGGGGACGCTGACTGTGAGACCCGGCGTGTACTGATATCCTCAGGTCAGGCGCCTGATGGTTTCTCCCTTGGAGCAGAGCACGACATCTTTTTCAGAGGACGTACCTTCGTACCAGTCACTTTACGAGAGGAGGTGCTGAGAGAGTTTCACACTTCTCCCTTGGCGGTACATCCCGGAGTGGCGAAGATGTACCAGGATCTCAGGCAACAGCACTGGTGGCCGGGCATGAAGAAAGCTGTGGTAGAGTTCGTTTCACGATGCCTCATCTTCCAGCAGGTGAAGGCAGAGCATCAGGTACCAGCAGGCTTGGTACAGCCCTTGGAGGTCCCGGAGTGGAAGTGGGATGGCATATCTATGGACTTCGTGACTGGACTTCCATGCACTTCTAGAGGTCACGACTCCATTTGGGTGATTGTCGACCGACTCACCAAGTCGGCACACTTCTTACCCATCAGAGAGCAGGGCTCAGTGGAGAGCTTGGGACGTCTTTACGTCCAGGAGATCGTACGGCTTCACGGTGTGCCATCGTCTATCGTCTCCGATCGAGATGCTCATTTCACTTCCCGACATTGGAAGGGGTTGCAGGAGGCGTTCGGGACGCGGCTCCATCTGAGCACAGCCTTCCACCCTCAGACGGATGGTCAGACGGAGAGGACCATACAGACACTCGAGGACATGCTCCGTGCATGTGTTCTCGACTTTGGTCGCAGCTGGGAGGACCACCTACCCTTGGTGGAGTTCGCGTACAACAACAGCTACCACTCCACCATCGGGATGGCACCATACGAGGCGTTGTATGGAAGACCCTGCAGATCACCGTTGTGCTGGACAGACCCTGGGGAGTCAGCACTCGTGGGACCAGAGATGGTCCGAGCCACGACAGAGAAGGTCCAGATCATCCAGGAGAGGATGAGGACCGCTCAGAGCTGGCAGAAGTCATATGATGACAGGAGGCGGAGGCCACTGGAGTTCGAGGATGGCGACCATGTCTTTTTGCGTGTCTCACCTCGACATGGTTTACGGAGATTTGGCCGAGGCGGCAAGTTGTCTCCACGCTTCATCGGGCCTTTCCAGGTCCTCAGCAGGATAGGAGAGGTGGCTTATCACCTGGCTCTACCACCTCAGTTGCACCGGGTGCACGACGTCTTCCACGTGTCTCAGCTGAGGAGATACGTGCACGACCCGACGCACATCATCGACTTTGGGGAGCTGGACGTGGACGATGGGGCGACTTTTGCGGAGGTCCCAGTGGAGATCAAGGATCGACAGGAGCGGGTCCTACGTGGGCGGTTGATTCCTCTTGTGCGCTTCAGATGGCAGCACGGGAACCTCCAGGAGAGCACTTGGGAGCTGGAGGCTCAGATGCGTGCTCAGTACCCCCGTTTGTTCCCCTAGTTTTGATGTATCTTTACGGGGACGTAAAGACCTGAGGTGGGAGTAATGTAAAGACCCGCAAATTTCAAGGAAATTTTTTTCTTAATTTTTTTTGGAATTTTACAAGAGTGCAGCTTCAGACGGCACCTGATTCCAAGGCCCGGTGTGCCCAGAATCAATTTCCGAAGTCTGGCTCGGGTACGTTCAGTGAACGGACGAGCGGGTTTTTCTATCTTTTGAACCGGTTCCCGGAATCAAATTCTGAGGGCACCGATGAAATCGCAGCGCCGGTATTTGCTTAGAAACGCCTCTTCCGGAGTTGCGTTTGCTCAGACGTGGTTTTTAAATTTTGCGGCTTTAAGTCAGAAATAAAATAAAGTTTGTGCGACAACTTTATTTTATTTCACTTAAGCTGCTTGGAAGTCACTTGGAAGCCACTTGAACTGAGTTAAAGCGGATAGGGTGCTATCCGGAAATATCCTACCCCTTGTTAGGATATTTGTGCGGTGGGGCCTGCACGAGCCCCGCCGTTTCTTTCGCTAAGTAACGCACCCGCGAAAACCCGTCAATGTAACTGAAAAGTCAACCGACGCGTTTTCTTTAATTCTTAACAGACCATTTAATTGGGCGGTTTATTTCGTGAATTAAATGGGCTGTTTCGCTCGTTGAATTAATTCAACGAACTGATGGGTCATTACTTACGTTTTTGCGTTTGTTGGCATGTTTATAAAATAAGACCAACCTAAAAATCCTTTGAAAGGATTTTAGAGGATCTTTGTTCCTTCAGCTCCCCCGCGAAGAACGCGAAGAACGCGAAGAACACGAAGAACGCTGGCGACCGGAATTCGACGACGCACGCCGTGATCTGCGACGTCGACGAGCCCTACCCGCGACGTTCTTCGGCGGCACCTCTTCTTCCGCGGCCGATCCTCGTTCGGCAATTAAGGTGAGAAACGAATCGTTTATTTCTCCTCTTTTTATAATTCAATATCAACGGATTTAAATTAATCCGTTTGATCTTGATCCGGAGATTGGCGACGCGACGCCGGATACCGCGACGACGCGACGATCTCCTTCATCCGC
The DNA here is from genome assembly GCA_963277665.1 of Viscum album. Classification (NCBI taxonomy): domain Eukaryota; kingdom Viridiplantae; phylum Streptophyta; class Magnoliopsida; order Santalales; family Viscaceae; genus Viscum; species Viscum album. The sequence continues at coordinate 1,898,525,434 of OY728133.1, read as the reverse complement.
GACGAGCAATTCCGCGACGACCTCTCATCCGACGACGACGACAAGGTAAGGGATGTTGGAATATTTTATCTTATTTCCCCGTGTTTATTCTTTTAAAGTGAATAACATGATCTCCGACAATTTTAATTTATTTCAAATTGTTGTTGATTATTCCTCCCGTGGTTTATGACTAACGCGGAGGGTGCGGGTCTAACGAACAAGACCCGACAACCCTCCGCCGATCTCTTTTGTTGTGCGGATATGGCGGACGACGACGAACCGCGCGGCAGGGGAGATCTGTTGATCCCGCAGTGAAGGTCGGCCCCCGGGAGGAGCAACGGCGCAGACGGGAGGCAAAACGGGCCACCGGAGCAACTCCGGCGGCCCGCGGAAGGCGGCGGCGGCGCGGGTCGCCGGCAAGGCGGCGCCGGCGACCGGAGGCGGCGGCGCCCGGCGCGCCGCCGTGGAGAAGATCCGCCGCGGCGGCGGCGGCCGGTTCCGCGGCCGCGCGGAACCGGGGAGGGACGTGGCGGCCCGGCCGCGTCCGCGTGACAGGCGGCCCCCCCGCGGGGCTGTGTTTCCTTCAAGCCGCGGGTCAAACCCGCGGCGGCGGCTCCTTCGGCCGCTCGGCCGAAGCCGAGCCGGCCGGTCCGGTCGGCCGGGCCGCGCCCAGGCCGGACCGGACCTGGCCTAGCCGGGTCGGGCCGGGTCGGGCCGACCCGGTTCGGCCGACCCAGGGGGGGTTCGGGCCGGGTCACCCCGGGCCCAGAACCCCCATTTTCGGGCCTCTTCGGTCTTTTGCCCATATCTTGGGCCTGGGACCTCCGATTGACGAACCGTCAGCGGCTACGCGATCCTTGGATCGAGACGGTCGTTTCGGTATATTATACTCAAGGTTTCGGAAGACTTTGTTTTATGAAAAAATTTAATTTTTTAACTACCACTTAGTGGTTTCACTATTCATCAAAAAAATGAATGTTTCCAGAAAAATACCAAAAATTAGGCCTAAGATATATTTGATATTATGAATTCAAAAATGATTTCTATTTTATCAAATTCAAAACATATTAGTTACTTTAACTAATTTAAAAATTAATTCTCATCTTCAAAACAAATAGCGTGTTTTTAAGAGATAATAACTATCAAACGATTGACACATGTTTATATCTGGTTTAAATGTGAAATTGCATCCAATGACCAACATTGTATTAAATTGTAAAAATATATTCTAATTATACTTTAAAACCACTCAAATTAATAATTTATCACTATTAATTATTTCGATTAAAAAGTTGATTTTAATTAAAATTTAGTAATTTTCACTATTCATCAGAATATGAAAGTAATCCGAAAAGTACCAAAATTTCACCCTAAGCTAATTTTGATATTCAGAATCCAAAAATTAATTCCATTTTGAAGGATAATATTAATAAAATTTCAAAAAGTGGGTATTACTATTCATAACGGCTAGTTTTAATAATATTTTAATAGCATATCATTGTTTAGTGAAAATCGGTTTTGCGTATGACGCAAGCTATCTAGAATGGTCGTGGTTGCGTGTAATGCAATCCAAGTAGTGTTGTGTGTATTGAAAGATTCATTTGATGATTTATATAAAATAAAAAAAATATTTCTCATAAAAGTCTCGGGTGTTACATGTTGTATGTTGCAAAAAAAAATCTTATGTTGAATTGATACTATGATTATGTGTTCCATGTTCTTTGATTCACCCTTATTAATAATGTTCCATAGATTTTATGTAATCATGTTATGCCTTATAACTCACGTGTTTTGATATAGCCATTTTTATTCCCTTACTAGGTTTTTTAGCTCATCCCTTTTCTCTAAGTATTCCTTTGGGTACCCATTCAGTTGTAGGAACTCAAATGGATTTAGCATCTCATTAAGGGAAATTTGTTATATTATTATTTCATGTGATATATTTATGTAACTAAAATTCCAAATACATTAGAATTTATGATAATTGGTTTTTATTTATTTGATAATTATGATTAAAATAAGGTAATAATGTGTGTAAAAGGATAGGGTTTCAATAGATTATATCAGAGGGCAGTCTAGTTATTTTCAGAGAATATGACTAGAAAACTTTTGTAAAAACCCTAGGGAAAATTATATATACATGTACAAATTATAATGAAACATAGTGAATCACATGTGTGGATATAATTTCTATTTACATGTTTATCATTTTAACATAAAATTTTCCATTTTATATGATTATTAGATAAGTATTAAATTCCCCATAATTTTAATTATTATAGTTAATGTCTGAAATTAGAGAACAAATGCCAATAATCAATGTGATAGGAAATGATCCAATTTACCTAATTAAATTCCAATTATAATGGGAATCATAGATCAAAACATTATGACAGTAGTAGAAAAAATGGTTCATGTTATGAATAATAATTTGAGTTGTGTGAAATTATCTCCTTCTCCCATGAAAGATAATGTTGCGGTCAAATCCTTTATAAAAAAGGACTACCATATTTAGTGGATCTTCTGATCCCATCATCATGGAACAATGGATTAACTCTATTGAGATAATATTCAATGTCATCTAGTACTCAGAAGAATAGAATGTTTTACCAGAGGTCTATCATTTTTATGGTGAAGATAATCAAGTGTAGAAACTGATAAAAAACATGAAATATAGTGAGAAAATGGATTCCATGGAATGGGAGGAATTTCAAAAAACATATTTGAGTAAATATTTCCCCCAAAATATCCATATTTATAAGATAGGGAGTTCCTCATACTGATGTAAAATAAATACGAGTCTATCAATACAAATAAAACAAACATTAGAAGACCAGCACAATATGAGTCGAGATTTTTCATGAATGTCAAAGAAAAGTGTATCATTTATTTATTGTACTAATGCTGATTCAATGAAAATCATTGGTGATTTTAGGCTTTGAATATATGGGAAGATTGTCTCCTGTTCCCTTATAATTCAAATGAAGATTAGAGACTCTTAGTGGTCTCATGGACCTAGTGATAAAAGGTGTAAAATATAGTTTAATATGGGAGGTTTTATTGATATGTCCCACAATGGAATGAAAACAAAAAAAAATACAAAATGTCAAATGTGTTGGAATAAGTATCTTGGAAACTACCTAAGAGAGAACAATGAGTGTCTTAGAATGTGGATGAAATAGTCATAAGGATACTTTTTTATAACGGTATTTGACTACTCCCAGTAACTAGTAAGTGTAAAGGAAGGTTTAAACCAAAAATCAACTTGTAGTGTAGTGCTTAAAATTTAAATAACATGGGAAATATGTGAGACAATTCACTAAGATAAGGATTATTAGAGGAAATTAACAAAAACAACCTCCAATAAATAAATGAAGGGCATCTACTTTCACTATTACTGAGGTGGATCTCAAAAATGATATGGGGATAGGTAAGTTGGACATTAATTTATGAATAGAGAACATAATATTAGATTTTGGTTCCATGAATTATTTTACATTGTTAAATTTTAGTAGACCAATTCAATTACCACCTCAAAATTTGATGGTTTAGTTATCTGATAGAACAATGAATGGGGATATTATTTCACCCAAATTATATAACTCCCCATGGTCAATTTTTGTTGAATAAACTTACCTTAAAATATTTTATTAGTTACTTTGGTTGATTTTGATGATATATTCGGCATGGAATAGATTTATGTTTACAAATAAAACATAAACTATCAGGAATGGGAGACTACACATCACATCCTGAGGAATCCTCCAATTATATACAAGTGTAAGGAGGATGATGAATCTCTTTTAGAATCATCATATCAATATTGGATATTATTTCCTTATGATCAAGGATATATAGATAACATGATTGAGGCAATGGAGAAGAACATGCTTGATGATATTCTGATTATAATGGACTATACTGATGTGTCCCTTGAATAATATAATTATCTTCATCCTAATCAATACATTGACTTCTCAATAGAACTTATTCCTAGATATCATACTATATAAAAGACTCCTTTTCTAATAGAAACCATTGAGATAGAGGAACCGAATAAGTAGTTACAAGGAATGTAGGAAAATGGTTTTAGACACCTGAGTGTTTCACCGTGGGGTGCGCCAGTACTCTTTTTCAAGTAGAGGGATGGATCAATCCACCTCTTCACTAATAATTATGACCTAAGAAACATCACGATATAGAAAAAGTATCCACTTCAATGAATATATGAATTATTTTATCAACTACATGGGGAAAATAATTTCTCTATGGTGGACCTTCAGTTGGGATATCACCAATTAAAGGCAATGAAAGAAGATTTTACCAAGACTACCATTCAAAAAAGGTGTAGAATCTATGAGTTCATGTTGATTCCTTCTGGACTCACTAATTCACAAAAAATTAGTGTGGATATATATTAGAGATTCTTTTGTGATTACCTTGATAAATTTGTGATAGTCTTTATCAATGAAATCGTAATATACTCCAAGAGTAAGGATGAACATATGAAACATTTTAAAATTTTGCTAAAGACAATGTGGTGGGAGAAAATATATATAATGTATTGTAATTATGAGTTCTAGATAGAGAATGTAAAATTCGTTGGACATGTTATCACCGGAATATTAATATCTATAGACACTTCTATGAAAATGGAAATTGAGGGGTGACCCAGACCAGTATCTGTAATGGATATCGATAGTTTACTTGGTCTTTCTGGGTATTATAGGTGATTTTTCAAGAATATCCTACAATTTTCAAACCCAAACAACAAGATGAGTTGGGAAGGATTAATGTTTGTCTAGATCAGGGAATGTGAAGAATATTTTAATGAGTTGGAAAAGTGTCTTATCACAACACCAGTACTCAGAACACCAATATGTAGGAAATTATTTATGGTATACAAAAATTCTTCAAATAAGGGATTAGTTTTTGTACTCATGAAAAATGATAAAGTGATAGACTAAACCTCCGGGCAGTTGAATTTTTATGAGAGAACTGTCCCATGAATGATCTGGATTTAGAAGTTATTATATTAGCTCTGAAAATATGGATGCATTCTCTTTATGTGGGTAATGGTGAGATATATACTGATCATGAGATACTTAAGTATATATTCACACATAAAGAGATTAATATTCTCCAGAGACCATGATTAGAGCTCATGAAAAATTATGACTTATCAACACACTTTCATCCAGGTTAAGTGAATAAAGTGGAATATGCTCCAAGTAGAAGGGATCCTATAATTTTATCAATTATGAAAATTTATAATGATCCAATATTCTTAAATTTTCAATGGATGGACATTTGAATCATTAAGGAAGGAACATTATCAATCCTTTCTCAAATGATCTCTCAACTATCCATTTTGGGAAAAATAAAGGATTCAAAAATAAATTATGTAGAAGTTATACAAAAGGTGTAAGATATAAAAAAGAGTAAATCCTCAGAGTTAAAAATTGATAAGGAAGGAATCATAAGATTTGGTCTGTCACGAACCATCCTCAGGGCCTATGCTGTGACTACCCCAAACCCGCTTTCCATAGCCCAGTCGCTGGTGACGTGTAAAGACCCGCAAATTTCAAGGAAATTTTTTTCTTAATTTTCTTTGGAATTTTACAAGAGCGCAGCTTCAGACGGCACCTGATTCCGAGGCCCGGTGTGCCTGGAATCAATTTCCGAAGTCTGGCTCGGGTACGTTCAGTGAACGGACGAGCGGGTTTTTCTATCTTTTGAACCGGTGCCCGGAATCAAATTCTGAGGGCACCGATGAAATCGCAGCGCCGGTATTTGCTTAGAAACGCCTCTTCCGGAGTTGCGTTTGCTCAGACGTGGTTTTTAAATTTTGCGGCTTTAAGTCAGAAATAAAATAAAGTTTGTGCGACAACTTTATTTTATTTCACTTAAGCTGCTTGGAAGTCACTTGGAAGCCACTTGAACTGAGTTAAAGCGGATAGGGTGCTATCCGGAAATATCCTACCCCTTGTTAGGATATTTGTGCGGTGGGGCCCGCACGAGCCCCGCCGTTTCTTTCGCTAAGTAACGCACCCGCGAAAACCCGTCAAAGTAACTGAAAAGTAAACCGACGCGTTTTCTTTAATTCTTAACAGACCATTTAATTGGGCGGTTTATTTCATGAATTAAATGGGCTGTTTCGCTCGTTGAATTAATTCAACGAACTGATGGGTCGTTACTTACGTTTTTGCGTTTGTTGGCATGTTTATAAAATAAGACCAACCTAAAAATCCTTTGAAAGGATTTGAGAGGATCTTTGTTCCTTCAGCTCCCCCGCGAAGAACGCGAAGAACGCGAAGAACGCGAAGAACGCCGGCGACCGGAATTCGACGACGCACGCCGTGATCTGCGACGTCGACGAGCCCTACCCGCGACGTTCTTCGGCGGCACCTCTTCTTCCGCGGCCGATCCTCGTTCGGCAATTAAGGTGAGAAACGAATCGTTTATTTCTCCCCTTTTTATAATTCAATATCAACAGATTTAAATTAATCCGTTTGATCTTGATCCGGAGATTGGCGACGCGACGCCGGATACCGCGACGACGCGACGATCTCCTTCATCCGCGATGAGCGATTCTGCGACGACCTCTCGTCCGACGACGACAACATGGTAAGGGATGTTGGAATATTTTATCTTATTTCCCCGTGTTTATTCTTTTAAAGTGAAGAACATGATCTCCGACAATTTTAATTTATTTAAAATTGTTGTTGATTATTCCTCCCGTGGTTTATGACTAACGCGGAGGGTGCGGGTCTAACGAACAAGACCCGGCAACCCTCCGCCGATCTCTTTTTTTGTGCGGATATGGCGGACGACGATGAACCGCGCGGCAGGGGCGATCTGTTGATCCCGCAGTGAAGGTCGGCCCCCGGGAGGAGCAACGGCGCAGACGGGAGGCAAAACGGGCCACCGGAGCAACTCCGGCGGCCCGCGGAAGGCGGCGGCGGCGCGGGTCGCCGGCAAGGCGGCGGCGCCCGGCGCGCCGCCGTGGAGAAGATCCGCCGCGGCTGAAGCCGCGGCGGCGGCGGCCGGTTCTGCGGCCGCGCGGAACCGGGGAGGGACGCGGCGGCCCGGCCGCGTCCGCGTGACAGGCGGCCCCCCCGCGGGGCCGCGTTTCCTTCAAGCCGCGGGTCAAACCCGCGGCGGCGGCTCCTTCGGCCGCTCGGCCGAAGCCGAGCCGGCCGGTCCGGCGGCCGGGCCGCGCCCAGGACGGACCGGACCCGGCCCAGACGGGTCGGGCCGGGTCGGGCCGACCCGGTTCGGCCGACCCAAGGGGGGTTCGGGCCGGGTCGCCCCGGGCCCAGAACCCCCGTTTTCGGGCCTCTTCGGTCTTTTGCCCATATCTTGGGCCTGGGACCTCTGATTGACGAACCGTCAGCGGCTACGCGATCCTTGGACCGAGACGGTCGTTTCGGTATATTATACTCAAAGTTTCGGAAGACTTTGGGTTCGGTTGGGTTGGTTCGTACACGAAACCAACCGGGCCCTCGGAGCGGAAACGCTCATAACTTGAGCTACGGACGTCCGATCGACGTACCGTCAGCTGTGGTAGTTTCCTCTGAGTGAGACGGAACTTTTGGCATACTCCTCCCGAGGATCGGACGCAGGAGGAGTACGGTAGGGTTGGTTTTGCCCTAAAAACCAACCGGGCCCCTGGGACGAAAATGCCAATAACTCTCAGACCGGCGTCCGATTGACGCTCCGTCTGTTGCGTTGAGATCCTGTTGTCGATACGGAACTTTTGGATACATCAACTTCGGACTACGTGTTAGTTGATGTATCAGCCTCTCGGCTCGTGGAGCGGACCCTCCTAAACGAGCTCGCTGTGTGCGGGGACCCTAGCGCTGGCTGTGACTTCGACGACAGAGCAGAGATCCTCCGTGGACTGCGACGACGGCAGAGCAGAGATCCTCCGTGGACTGCGGCGACGGCAGAGCAGAGATCCTTCGTGGACTGCGGCGACGACTTTGCAGAGATCCTCAGTGGACTGCATCGACTACTACACTCAGCGATCCCACGTGGATCAGTGCTACAGGTTCTGTGTGAGCCCGATCCTATGTGGGTCCTTACTACCGGTTCTGTGTGAGCCACTGCCTACAGGTTCTGTGTGAGCCTGATCCTGTGTGGGTCTTTTGCAGGGGTTAGTACCTATCGATCCTTCGTGGGTCCGACGACTTAGATGGATCAGTGATCGTCTTTGACGTCATCTGAAAAAGTATACCTGGTTGAGCTGAATCTTATGTTACTCTCCTTTGTGGTTTGTGTTGAACTATCCTTTGTGGATTTACTGTTTACTCTCCTTGTGGATTTGAGTCTTGCCTTCCTTTGTGGATTGAGTTGTTCTTGAGCTCGTGAGCAGAGATAGAAGTGGGGACTTAGGTATATGTATGGGCATATACCTAAGTCGAGTCAGATGTTACTTCGTGATTGCATCTTTCTTTGTGCTATATCCTTTGTGGATTTCGGGAGACCTTCGGGAGTCTCGGGGTCCTTACTGAGTAGCTTGTACTCACCCCTGCACGGGCTATGCCCGCACCTTGTTGTGTTGGTTGCAGACGACGGACAGCGCTGATCACGGTTGGGGCATGGAGCAGGACGGTACCTGGAGGTGGACCACTGGGCGGGACGTGCTCGGAGCGGACGTGGGACCCGAGGAGCCTGGAGGCTATCTGTACCCACCCTTCAGGTGGGATTGCCAGTGGACGACACGAGGCCGCCGTCTTTTCTTCAGTTGCTGTACTTTACTTTTCAGTTGTACTTTATAGTTGGGCTTGTATTTCTGGCCCCCTTTACTTTTCTGCACTTTGTAGTTACTTTCCGCTTGCTGACTCTGTGGTGGTTGTTACTTTTAAAGGCAATGCCTTCCCTGTTTACCGGGATTTTACGCCTTGGTGCTAGTCGCCAGCCCGTGGCCTATGGAAGGCGGGCTTGGGGTAGTCACAGCATGGGCCCCGAGGACGGGTCGTGACAAATTGGTATCAGAGGTGGTCGGTTCTACCGCAGACTCTGATCGTCTTTTCTTTCTATATGAAGCAATAGTGTTTAGTGTATTGAGTGTGGTTATCAGTTCAGGGAGCCCATTGTTGGTGCGGCGGCCGACGTATCCGTACACCAGGACCCTGAATCCTGATTTCCGACTTAATGCATGAAAACATTGATTGCGTGTGTGTTTCAAGTCTTCTTTGTGATTACTTGTGTCAGCTCACCGGGTATACTGATCTGCTTCATGAAAGTCTCAAGTTTTCCTTGTGATTACTTGTGCCAGCTCACCAGGTATACTGTTCTGACTGTGGTGCTCTTGTTCTCCTTTTCAGGATGGCCCCGCGACGACAGCCAGCTAGGGTTCCGAGTGTAGGGCGCGACGGCAGCCCACCGAGCGACGAGGCCTCGGTGCAGGGCCCTTTGCCAGCAGTGGCGCCGGCGGTGGTTTTACCCGCCGAGCCACCGATGCTACCAGTACCAGACGCTGACGATGCACGTCGCCTCAGGGCACTGCATGAGTTTCAGAGCCAGCGACCGCCCAGGTTTCGCGGTGAGGCGGACCCCCAGGCCTCCGAGGACTGGCTAGAGGCGGTGGTACGAATCTTTAGGCTAGTGAGGACACCAGCGGATCTTATGGTGATTCTCGCGGCGGGCCTCCTGCAGGCGGCGGCAGGACGATGGTGGAGCTTGATGCTCCATGTTCACGATGAGGCATCCTTGCTCTGGGCGGACTTCGAGAGCCTCTTCCGCTCTGAGTTCGTCCCGGCCACCCTCTGAGCGGTGCGCATCCAGGAGCTTCTCCAGCTGTGCCAGGGCAGCATGACGGTCCCTCAGTACGCGGCGAGGTTCACTGGCCTATCTCGCTACTCGACCGACATGGTACGGGACCCCTTCTTCCGGGCCCGGACCTTCGAGCAGGGCTTGTGACAGGAGATTCGGGCGTCGCTGATCTCCCTCAGCATTCCGACCCAGGCGGGAGTGCTGGAGCGAGCCCTCCTGATCGAGAGCTTCCTGGCAGAGCCTTCTTCAGCGGCAAGACCTAGCGCAGGGCGGCAGGTAGCTGAGTCTTCGTCAGCAGGTAGCCGACGGATGACTCTCGGGTCAAGGTAGACCAGACCCCCACGCAGACGGCCTCAGGACACCGGCTCAGCAGTGCGGTGCACACAGCGGAGTGCCAGCCTTCCGAGAGGCAGGCTGTGCTACTCCTACGGCGGGCAGGGTCACATGGCTCGGGACTGCCCGACTCGCCGATCAGAGGAGCAGCAGTCGGTGGAGGGGCCACCCAGGCAGAGGCAGAGGGTCGACCGTGGCGGTCCGCAGGGAGGAGGCGGAAGAGGCAGAGGAGCTGGCCGAGCAGCGGGTGGTGGGCGACGCTTCCAGGCTCTACCCCCACCACCACCAGGAGGGCCACCTCGACCACAGGGAGCTGGCGGGCAGGGGCAGGCCCAGCTCCAGGCAGTGGAGGCCTACGTCCACGACATGCCAGAGATGATTCGAGGTACGATCTGTGTCTATTCCACCCTTGCTGCAGTACTTATAGACACAGGAGCGATTCACTCATTCATAGCCTCTGCCCTTGTTCGGAGCTCGGAGATTCTGACTGAGCCATTGGCTCGATCCTTACGGCTAGAGACTCCTACGGGAGCAGACTCGACGATTACGCACTGGTGCCGGCAGTGTGAGCTTACTCTAGGAGGCGAGAGCTTCGGCTGGGATCTCCTTGTAGCGGCGTCGAGGCCTTACGACGTCATCTTGGGCATGGATTGGCTATCCACGGTTCATGCCCAGATCGACTATTTTAGGCGCAAGGTGCGATGTGTTCGCACCGACGGGAGCAGGTTTACCTTCACCGGCGAGAAGGGAACCTTTGCAGCACAGGATGGACTTCCGCAGAGGAGAGTGCAGCCCATCTCTCATCAGTTGGCTAGCCTCATCCTAGGAGCAGTGGACGTGCGGAGTCCAGTTTTTCCTGCAGTGGTGGACCAGTACGTGGACGTCTTTCCCGACGACGTTCCAGGGCTACCTCCTCGTATAGAGGTAGACTTTTACATCAACTTGTACCCCGGGACAGCCCCGATATCTACTCCAGCATATCGGATGGCCCCCGCAGAGCTTCGGGAGCTGCGGGTATAGTTGGAGGACTTGCAGAGCAATGGGTTTATCCGACCCAGTGTTTCACCCTGGGCTTCCCCGATTTTGTTCGCCAAGAAGGCGGACGGGAGATTGCGACTGTGTGTCGACTATCGTCGCCTGAACCAGGTGACAGTAAGGAACAAGTATCCGCTGCCACGGATTGATGACCTCTTCGATCAGCTCAAGGGAGCGCGGTGGTTCTCGAAGATAGACCTCCGGTCAGGCTATCATCAGCTCAGAGTTCGAGACGAGGACGTGCAGAAGATGGCCTTCAGGTGTCGGTATGGCCATTATGAGCTCTTGGTTATGTCGTTCGGTGTAACCAATGCTCCAGCAGTGTTCATCAGCCTCATGAACATGATCTTCCAGCCATACCTCGACCGATTTGTCGTGGTCTTCATTGACGACATTTTGATATACTCGACGACTGAGGAGGAGCATGCCTACCACCTGCGAGTTGTGCTAGACACACTCCGAGAGCACCAGCTTTATGGAAAGCTCTCAAAATGCCAGTTCGGGTTACGTGAGGTCCATTTCATGGGGCACGTCATTTCTGAGGCGGGAGTTGCAGTGGACCCCGCGAAGATCGAGGCAGTGCTAGCTTGGGAGCCACCCAAGAGCGTGACAGAGGTGCGGAGTTTCTTGGGCCTAGCCGGATACTATCGGAGATTCATGCCAGACTTATCCAGAGTTGCGGCACCACTCTCAGCTTTGACGAAGAAGGGGAAACCCTTCGTGTGGTCAGACAGATGTCAGCAGAGCTTCCAGGAGCTGAGACAGAGATTGACCAGCGCACCTATCTTGAGGTTGCCTGAGGAGGGAGTTGGATACGTAGTTTACTGCGATGCATCAGGGACTGGACTCGGATGCGTCCTGATGCAGGAGCGGGTCGTGATCGCCTACGGATCACGTCAGTTGAGGCCGCATGAGCAGAACTACGCCACTCATGACCTGGAGTTAGCAGCAGTAGTCTTCGCTCTGAAGACTTGGCGGCACTATCTGATGGGCGAGCGCTTCACAGTCTTTTCTGACCACCAGAGTCTCAGGTATATCTTCTCTCAGAAGGACCTGAACCTGAGACAACGGAGATGGCTTGAGTTCCTCCAGGAATATGACTTTGAGATAGTCTATACTCCTGGGAAGGGGAACGTGGTAGCCGATGCCCTCACCAGGAGGACGGGCATTCAGCTACTTGAGGAGGCGACGGAGCAGCTAGCCTCCTTACAGATATCCTTCGTGGATAGAGACGGAGCAGCCTTTCTTCAGTCTCTCACAGTCTCTCCTCCACTTCTACAGAGGGTCAGAGAGGCTCAGCGTGGGGACGCTGACTGTGAGACCCGGCGTGTACTGATACCCTCAGGTCAGGCGCCTGATGGTTTCTCCCTTGGAGCAGAGCACGACATCCTTTTCAGAGGACGTACCTTCGTACCAGTCGCTTTACGAGAGGAGGTGCTGAGAGAGTTTCACACTTCTCCCTTGGCGGTACATCCCGGAGTGGCGAAGATGTACCAGGATCTCAGGCAACAGCACTGGTGGCCGGGCATGAAGAAAGCTGTGGAAGAGTTCGTTTCACGATGCCTCATCTTCCAGCAGGTGAAGGCAGATCATCAGGTACCAGCAGGCTTGGTACAGCCCTTGGAGGTCCCGGAGTGGAAGTGGGATGGCATATCTATGGACTTCGTGACTGGACTTCCATGCACTTCCAGAGGTCACGACTCCATTTGGGTGATTGTCGACCGACTCACCAAGTCGGCACACTTCTTACCCATCAGAGAGCAGGGCTCAGTGGAGAGCTTGGGACGTCTTTACGTCCAGGAGATCGTATGGCTTCACGGTGTGCCATCGTCTATCGTCTCCGATCGAGATGCTCGTTTCACTTCCCGACATTGGAAGGGGTTGCAGGAGGCGTTCGGGACGCGGCTCCATCTGAGCACAGCCTTCCACCCTCAGACGGATGGTCAGACGGAGAGGACCATACAGACACTCGAGGACATGCTCCGTGCATGTGTTCTCGACTTTGGTCGCAGCTGGGAGGACCACCTACCCTTGGTGGAGTTCGCGTACAACAACAGCTACCACTCCACCATCGGGATGGCACCATACGAGGCGTTGTACGGAAGACCCTGCAGATCACCGTTGTGCTGGACAGACCCTGGGGAGTCAGCACTCGTGGGACCAGAGATGGTCCGAGCCACGACAGAGAAGGTCCAGATCATCCAGGAGAGGATGAGGACCTCTCAGAGCTGGCAGAAGTCATATGATGACTGGAGGCGGAGGCCACTGGAGTTCGAGGATGGCGACCACGTCTTTTTGCGTGTCTCACCTTGACATGGTTTACGGAGATTTGGCCGAGGCGGCAAGTTGTCTCCACGCTTCATCGGGCCTTTCCAGGTCCTCAGCAGGATAGGAGAGGTGGCTTATCACCTGGCTCTACCACCTCAGTTACACCGGGTGCACGACGTCTTCCACGTGTCTCAGCTGAGGAGATACGTGCACGACCCGACGCACATCATCGACATTGGGGAGCTGGACGTGGACGATGGGGTGACTTTTGCGGAGGTCCCAGTGGAGATCAAGGATCGACAGGAGCGGGTCCTACGTGGGCGGTCGATTCCTCTTGTGCGCTTCAGATGGCAGCACGGGAACCTCCAGGAGAGCACTTGGGAGCTGGAGGCTCAGATGCGTGCTCAGTACCCCCATTTGTTCCACTAGTTTTGATGTATCTTTACGGGGACGTAAAGCCCTGAGGTGGGAGTAATGTAAAGACCCGCAAATTTCAAGGAAATTTTTTTCTTAATTTTTTTTGGAATTTTACAAGAGCGCAGCTTCAGACGGCACCTGATTCAAAGGCCCGGTGTGCCCGGAATCAATTTCCGAAGTCTGGCTCGGGTACGTTCAGTGAACGGACGAGCGGGTTTTTCTATCTTTTGAACCGGTTCCCGGAATCAAATTCTGAGGGCACCGATGAAATCGCAGCGCCGGTATTTGCTTAGAAATGCCTCTTCCGGAGTTGCGTTTGCTCAGACGTGGTTTTTAAATTTTGCGGCTTTAAGTCAGAAATAAAATAAAGTTTGTGCGACAACTTTATTTTATTTCACTTAAGCTGCTTGGAAGTCACTTGGAAGCCACTTGAACTGAGTTAAAGCGGATAGGGTGCTATCTGGAAATATCCTACCCCTTGTTAGGATATTTGTGCGGTGGGGCCTGCACGAGCCCCGCCGTTTCTTTCGCTAAGTAACGCACCCGCGAAAACCCGTCAATGTAACTGAAAAGTCAACCGACGCGTTTTCTTTAATTCTTAACAGACCATTTAATTGGGCGGTTTATTTTGTGAATTAAATGGGTTGTTTCGCTCGTTGAATTAATTCAACGAACTGATGGGTCGTTACTTACGTTTTTGCGTTTGTTGGCATGTTTATAAAATAAGACCAACCTAAAAATCCTTTGAAAGGATTTGAGAGGATCTTTGTTCCTTCAGCTCCCCCGCGAAGAACGCGAAGAACGCGAAGAACGCCGGCGACCGGAATTCGACGACGCACGCCGTGATCTGCGACGTTGACGAGCCCTACCCGCGACGTTCTTCGGCGGCACCTCTTCTTCCGCGGCCGATCCTCGTTCGGCAATTAAGGTGAGAAACGAATCGTTTATTTCTCCCCTTTTTATAATTCAATATCAACGGATTTAAATTAATCCGTTTGATCTTGATCCGGAGATTGGCGACGCGACGCCGGATACCGCGACGACGCGACGATCTCCTTCATCCGCGACGAGCAATTCCGCGACGACCTCTCGTCCGACGACGACGACAAGGTAAGGGATGTTGGAATATTTTATCTTATTTCCCCTTGTTTATTCTTTTAAAGTGAATAACATGATCTCCGACAATTTTAATTTATTTAAAATTGTTGTTGATTATTCCTCCCGTGGTTTATGACTAACGCGGAGGGTGCGGGTCTAACGAACAAGACCCGGCAACCCTCCGCCGATCTCTTTTGTTGTGCGGATATGGCGGACGACGACGAACCGCGCGGCACGGGAGATCTGTTGATCCCGTAGTGAAGGTCGGCCCCCGGGAGGAGCAACGGCGCAGACGGGAGGCAAAACGGGCCACCGGAGCAACTCCGGCGGCCCGCGGAAGGCGGCGGCGGCGCGGGTCGCCGGCAAGGCGGCGCCGACGACTGGAGGCGGCGGCGCCTGGCGCGCCGCCGTGGAGAAGATCCGCCGCGGCGGCGGCGGCCGGTTCCGCGGCCGCGCGGAACCGGGGAGGGACGCGGCGGCCCGACCGCGTCCGTGTGACAGGCGGCCCCCCCCGCGGGGCTGCGCTTCCTTCAAGCCGCGGGTCAAACCCGCGGCGGCGGCTCCTTCGGCCGCTCGGCCGAAGCCGAGCCGGCCGGTCCGGTCGGCCGGGCCGCGCCCAGGCCGGACCGGACCAGGCCTAGCCGGGTCGGGCCGGGTCGGGCCGACCCGGTTCGGCCGACCCAGGGGGGGTTCGGGCCGGGTCGCCCCGGGCCCAGAACCCCCGTTTTCGGGCCTCTTAGGTCTTTTGCCCATATCTTGGGCTTGGGACCTCCGAGTGACGAACCGTCAGCGGCTACGCGATCCTTGGATCGAGACGGTCGTTTCGGTATATTATACTCAAGGTTTCGGAAGACTTTGTGTTCGGCCGGGTTGGTTCGTACACGAAACCAATCGGGCCCTCGGAGCGGAAACGCTCATAACTTGAGCTACAGACGTCCGATCGACGTACCGTCAGCTGTGGTAGTTTCCTCTGAGTGAGACGGAACTTTTGGCATACTCCGCCCGAGGATCGGATGCAGGCGGAGTAAGGTCAGGTTGGTTTTTCCCTAAAACCAACCGGGCCCCTGGGACGAAAATGCCAATAACTCTCAGACCGGGCGTCCGATTGACGCGCCGTCTGTTGCGTTGAGATCCTGTTGTCGATACGGAACTTTTGGATACATCAACTTCGGACTACGTGTCAGTTGATGTATCAGCCTCTCGGCTCGTGGAGCGGACCCTCCTAAACGAGCTCGCTGTGTGCGGGGACCCTAGCGCTGGCTGTGACTTCGACGACAGAGCAGAGATCCTCCGTGGACTGCGACGACGGCAGAGCAGAGATCCTCCGTGGACTGCGGCTACGGTAGAGCAGAGATCCTTCGTGGACTGCGGCGACGACTGTGCAAGGATCCTCAGTGGACTGCATCGACTACTGCACTCAGCGATCCCACGTGGATCAGTGCTACAGGTTCTGTGTGAGCCCGATCCTATGTGGGTCCTTACTACCGGTTCTGTGTGAGCCACTGCCTACAGGTTCTGTGTGAGCCCGATCCTGTGTGGGTCTTTTGCGGGGGTTAGTACCTATCGATCCTTCGTGGGTCCGACGAATTAGATGGATCAGTGATCGTTTTTGACGTCATCTGAAAAAGTATACCTGGTTGAGCTGAATCTTATGTTACTCTCCTTTGTGGTTTGTGTTGAACTATCCTTTGTGGATTTACTGTTTACTCTCCTTGTGGATTTGAGTCTTGCCTTCCTTTGTGGATTGAGTTGTTCTTGAGCTCGTGAGCAGAGCTAGAAGTGGGGACTTAGGTATATGTATGGGCATATACCTAAGTCGAGTCAGATGTTACTTCGTGATTGCATCTTTCTTTGTGCTATATCCTTTGTGGATTTCGGGAGACCTTCGGGGGTCTCGGGGTCCTTACTGAGTAGCTTGTACTCACCCCTGCATGGGCTATGCCCGCACCTTGTTGTGTTGGTTGCAGACGACGGACAGCGCTGATCACGGTTGGGGCATGGAGCAGGACGGTACCTGGAGGTGGACCACTGGGCGGGACGTGCTCGGAGCGGACGTGGGACCCGAGGATCCTGGAGGCTATCTGTACCCACCCTTCAGGTGGGATTGCCAGTGGAAGACACGAGGCCGCCGTCTTTTCTTCAGTTGTTGTACTTTACTTTTCAGTTGTACTTTACAGTTGGGCTTGTATTTCCGGCCCCCTTTACTTTTTTGCACTTTGTAGTTACTTTCCGCTTGCTGACTCTGTGGTGGTTGTTACTTTTAAAGGCAATGCCTTCCCTGTTTACCGGGATTTTACGCCTTGGTGCTAGTCGCCAGCCCCTGGCCTATGGAAGGCGGGCTTAGGGTAGTCACGGCATGGGCCCCGAGGACGGGTCGTGACATGACTAGCACCAAAGGCGCAAATCCCGAAAAAAGGGATGGCGTTCACATAATAAAAGTAAACAAATACAATAGAGTACACAACTGAAGTAAACACTAAGTAAACTGAGTACAAAATTAAGTGCTGAAAATTAAATGGCCCAGTATACAAACCCAACTAAAAGTACAGTAAAACTGAAAAAAAGTACAACAGAAACCACTATGTCGTCCTCCGGATATCCCACCTAAAGGGTGAGTGCAGATGGTCTCCTCATCTGGATGTCCGCTCAGTGTACGTACCGTCTAGTGGTCCACCCCCGGGTACCATCCAGATCCACAAGCCTCCACCTTGATCAGTGATATCCGTCGTCTCTATCCAACACAATGTAGTGTTGGAAATGCCCATGCAAGGGTGAGTATACGATACTCAGTAGGGACCCCGAGACCCCCGAAGGTCTCCCAGAATCCAAGAAGGATAAAAAAAGAGGAAAGATACAAACATGAAGTATCAACCAACTCTACTTAGGTATATGCCCGTACATATACCTAAGTCATCAATCTTAGTTTGGCTCCAATGTTCGAGCCCAAGCACAATCTAGTCCACACAAGAAAGAAGTCAATCACATCAATGAAAATGATTGCAAGTCAAGACTCATCTCACACAGGTATGCTGCTCACGAAGAGGGATGTAGGTGATTAGATCTAGCCTCTGAATCATCTCCTCTACCGAACCCACGTAGGATCCATGTACAGAAGTCATCACTGCCGAACACACGTAGGATCCAAGTAAAGTAACCATCACTGCCAAACCCATGTTGCATCTAATTATAGTCATCATGGCTGCCAAACCCACAGAGGATCCAAATACAATCGTCCTCGCTGCTGATCCAACGTAGAATCCAAGTACAGTCTTCATCTTTGTCGTACCCACAAAAGATCCTAGCACGGTAGTCGTTGCAGTCGCAGCCGGATCTAGGGTTCCTGCACACAGCGTACTCGATTTCGGGAGGGTCCACTTCTTGAGTAAAGGGGTTGATATATCAACTATCATGAAGTCCAGATTTGATGTATCCCGAAGTTCCATCTTGTCAAAATGAACTCAACGCAATAGACGATGCGTTAATCGGACGCCCGGTCTGAGATATATTGGTTTTTCGCATTCCAGGGGCCCGGTTGGAAATATGATCGTTCCAAACCCGGCCATCATCCAAAGTGGTCTGAAACTGACATAGATTATCGCAAAAGGACCTCCTCATCGAAAGTGTCCTAGTGCTACAGACGGCGCGTTGATCGGACACGCTGTCTTAATGTTATTCACGTTTAAGTGAACAACGTGCCCGACCCGTTTATCCCAGTGTGATGGCGGGTCGGGTCAACCAGTTTTGGTGGGTCTGACCTGGTCGGGGTGTCAGACCGGCCCAAGATTCACGCGGCCCGGCTTGAGAGGCGCAACCTGGCCCAAAGAGAGCATAGCTCGGCCCAAGGCGGCACGGCCCAACCCGATAGGGTGCGGCGCGACCCGGCTCAGCCCAGCCCGGCTGGGTGCGGCCTGGCTGGGCAAGCCACCCGGCTGGCTCAGCACGAAGGCCGAGTGGTCCGAGGGGGGAACAGACCCCCCGGCTATCCGATATGGCAGCGCCAAGTGGCACCACCCACCCAAACCGGTCGCATCGGCATGTCGGCCTTCTGGCGCAAGCGGCCCGCACGACGGGCCGTGGGTTTCTTCAGTGCGGTGCACTCCTGGGACCGCGGTTTAGCTCCACCCGGCCGGCCGATGGGCCGACAATTTTTCCAGCACGACACCATCCTGGCGCCGCGGCTCCCCTTCACCTGGGCGACTGATTCTTCCGCCGAAGCGGCCTACGAAGCGGGTCATGGTTCCTCCTGCACAGCTAGCATGACGACTCTGGCTTCATTTTCCGCATTCCCAGAATGGCGCGATGGTTTCATGCCTCCTCCACCTTCGGTTGCTGACTCTCAATAAGAAAAAAAATGATAGATGGTCGTTGGGACGTGTTTGTTCGGCCCGCGCCCTCCGCGTTAGGCAGTAACAATCGGCCAAGGTATTCACTTGAATACAATGAGAACGAGGGAGTAATTTTTTTAAAATAAATTAATGAAATCCCCCACCTTAACAAAATATGTCTTACATCAGGCTTTGTGGGAGATGGTGTCACGGGGTGAGGTTCCGTAGTCTACATTAGTGTTCATAGTCATTCTTTGTGGAACCGGCATTTTTGTTGAAGAAACGTCGTTCTTCGTCGAGAGAGGAGTTCTCTTCTTCTTCACAGAAGAGTTCTCTCCAATCTTCCCCAACCCAACGTGTGACAAAATAAAATAATAGGCTAGACTATTATTTTATGAACACAAGAAATTATAATTTCAAAATTCAAACCACTCCATTCATTAATTGAAGAGGGTGAAATTCTTTAATTATCATGTGTTGGCATGAATTAAAGAGGGAGAGTGAGGGAGAGGAAGAGTCCACATTTAAGAGGAGCTTACAAATTAAATAAGGTGGGTTAAAGAGTTTAGGGGGAGGTGAAATGTTGTAGCTCGTGTGGGCCCCAACTTTCAATTATACACACACGGGAAGTTGGATGGTTATGGGCCCCACCAACAACTTCCCATGGGAGGAATTAACATCCAAAGTTATTAAATAAAATGGTTCCAACAATTTTATTCATTTAAACTATACGCCCAATTATTAAATCTCAACCCGCTTAAAAGGAAACTATGGTAAAGGTCCCCTTAAGTAAATACAGGCGCTGTGATTTTATCGGTGCCCTTGGATTTCAATTCCGAGCACTGGATCAAAAGATAGTAAAACTCGCTCGTTCATTTACAGAACATTACCCGAGATAAACTTCGTAAATTGATTTTGGGCACACTGAGCTTCAGAATCAAGTATCGACAGAAGCCACAGACTCGTAAAATTATATAGTATTTAAAAAAAAAATTTCCATGAAATTTATGAGTATTTACATTACTCCCACCTCAAGGATTTACGTCCCCGTAAAGCTAAAACATAAACTAGGGAAACAAATGGGGGTACTGTGCATGCATCTGAGCCTCTCGCTCCCATGTGCTCTCCTGGAGGTTCCTATGCTACCAATGAATGTGCACCCGAGGAATCAACCATCCTCATAGGACCCGCTCCTGTCGATCCTCGATCTCCACTAGGACCTCCGTGAATTTAGCCCCATCATCGATGTCCAGCTCCCCATGATCAATGATGTGGGTCATATCGTGCACGTATCTCCTCAGTTGAGATACGTAGAAGACGTCATGCACCCGGTGCAACTGAGGTGGAAGGGCCAGGCGGTAAGCCACCTCGCCTACCCTGCTAAGGACCTAGAATGGTCTGATGAAGAGCAGAGATAACTTGCCGCCCCGACCATACTCCATAATCCATGTCGAGGTGAGACCCGTAAAAAAACATGGTTGCCATCCTCAAACTCAAGTGGTCTTAGTCTCCAATCAGCATCAGACTTTTTTCTGCTATGTGCAGTCCTCATCTTCTCCTGGATGATCTACACCTTCTCCGTCAAAGCCTGAACCATCTCTAGTCCTACAAGTGCTGACTCCCCAGGGTCAGTCCAGCTCAAAGGTGATCTGTAAGGTCAGCCGTACAGTGCCTCGTATGGTGTCATCCTGATGGGGGAGTGGTAGTTGTTGTCATACACAAACTCCACCAAGGGTTGGTGATCCTCCCAACTATGACCAAATTCAAGGACACATGCACAAAGCATGTCCTCGAGTGTCTCAATGGTCCTCTCCGTCTAGCCATCCGTCTAAGGATGAATGGCGGAGCATAGGCGTAGCTGCGTCCCAAATTCCTCCTACAACCCCTTCCAAAGCCGGGATGTAAAGCGAGTATCTCGATCAGAGATGATAGATGATGTAACACCATGAAGTCTTATGATATCCGGAACGTAGAGGCATCCCAAGCTCTCTACTGAGCCCTTCTCTCTAATTAGTAGGAAGTGGGACGACTTCGGGAGTCGGTCGACGATCACCCAGATAGAGTCGTGTCCCCTGGATGTTTGTGAATGCCCCGTCACAAAATCCATTGATATGTCGTCCCACTTCCACTCCTGAAACTCTAAGGGTTATACCAAGCATGCTGGTACCTGGTGCTCTGCCTTCACTTGCTGGAAAGTGAGGCATCAAGAAACAAACTCTGCTACAACCGTCTTCATACTTGGCCACCAGTGTTGTCATCTAAGGTCCTGGTACATCTTCACCACTCCTGGATGTACCTCTAGAGGGGAAGTGTGAAACTCCCTCAGCACTTCCACCTGAAGTGCACCTGGTCCCATGGTATGTCCCATGAAGAGAATGAAGTGCTCTCCTTCTTTAGAAAATCCATCAAGCGCCTGCCCTGTGGAAATCTGAGCACATCGCGTCTCATAGTCAACGTCCCCATGCTAAGCCTCTCTAACCCGCTGAAGTAGTGGAGGAGTGACTGCGAGGGACTATAGAAAGGCTTCCCCATCTGTATCCATGAAAGATATATGCAAGTCGGATAACTACTCTGTCACCTCTCCAAGTAGTTTAATGCCTGATCTCTAGCTAAGAGCATCAGCTACTATGTTCCCCTTCCCAGGAGTATATACTATCTCAAAGTCATAGTCCTGGAGGAACTCGTGTCATCGCAGCTATCTCAGGTTCATGTCCTTCTGCGAGAAAATGTACCTGAGACTCTTGTGGTTAGAGTAGACTGTAAATAGATCACCCATAAGATAGTTTCATCACATCTTCAGGGTGAGGACCACTACTACTATCTCTAGGTCATGGGTAGCATTGTTCTGCTCGTGCTGCCTCAATTGTCGTGAACCATATGCGATCACCGCCCACTCCTACATCTGGACACACCTGAGTCTAGTCTCGGATGCATCGTAGTAAACCACATACCCAACACCCTCCTCCATTAGCCTCAAGATGGGCGAACTAGTCAATCTCAGGCTCAGCTTGAGGGATCTCTCCTAGCATCTATCTGATCACACGAAGGGTTTCCCAATTTTCATCAATGATGAAAGCAGTGCTGCAACTCTAGAGAAGTATGGCCCAAATATCCAATAGTACCAAGGAAGACCTAGGAAACTCCGCACCTCCATCACGCTCTTGGGTGGCTCCCAAGAAAGTCTTGACTTGATCTTTGTAGGATCCATTGCGACTCCCACCTCTAAGATGACGTGCCCCAAGAAGTGAACCTCTCGAATCGAGAACTAGCACTCTGAAATCATACCATAAAGCCAGTGCACTCAGAGAGTGTCTCGTACAACATGTAAGTGGAAGGCGTGCTCTTCCTCAGTAGTTGAGTAAATCAGTTTGTCGTCGATGAAGTCTATGACAAAACAATCAAGGTAAGGCCGGAGGATCTTGTTCCTGAGACTCATGAACAATGGTAGTGCGTTGGTTACGCCGAAGGTCATAACCAAGAACTCGTAATTTCCATACCGACACATGATGGCCATCTTCTACAAATCCTCATCTCAAACTCTGAGCTGGTGATAGCCTGACCTGAGGTCTATCTTCGAGAACCATCTTTCTCCCTTGAGATGATCAGAGAGGTTGTCAATCCTCAAAACTGGGTAATTGTTCTTTACAGTCACCTGATTCCGGCAATGGTATTCAACACATATTCATAAGCTCACATCCACCTTCTTGGTGAATCAAATCGGAGAGGCCCAGGGTGAAACACTGGGTCAGATGAATCCCTTTCCCTTTAAGTCCTCCTGGTGTACCCGCAGCTCACGAAGCTCGGCAGGAGACATCCGATATGCTGGAGTAGATATCGGTGATGTCCCGGGGTACAGGTCAATGTATAAATCTACCTCCCTTTGAGGAGGTAGTCCTGGAAAGTCGTCAGGAAAAACATCTGCATACTGATCCACTGTAACAGAAAAACTCGGACACCGCACATCAACTGCTCCTAGGATGAGACTAGCCAAATGATGTGTTATCGGCTGCCCTATCCTCTGTGTAAGTCCATCATGCGCTGCAAAGGCTCCCTTCATGCCGGTGAAGGTGAACCTGCTCCCATCATTGCGGGCACACCGCACATTGCACCAAGTACAGTCGATCTGGTCATTGACTATAGATAACCAATCCATAAACAAGATGAAGTCGTAAGGACTCGACACCACTACAAGAAGATCCTAGCTAAAAATCTCTCCTCCTAGATAAGCTCACACTGCTGGCACCAGTGCGTAATCATCAAGTCTGCTCCCGTAGAAGTCTCTAGCCGTAAGGATTGAGCCAAAGGCTCCGTAGGAATCTCTGAGCTCCGAACAAGGGCAGTGACAATAAAATAATGACTCACTCCTTTGTCTATAAGAATTGTAGTAGGGGTGGATTAGACACACATTGTACCTCGAATCATCTCAGGTGTGTCGTGGTCATAGGCCTCAACTTCCTCGATCTGTGCATCCCCATGTCTATCAGCTCCATGTGGTCGGGGTGGTCCTCCTGGTGGTGGTGGTGGTGGTGGTGGAGCCTTGAAGTGTTGTACACCACCCACTGCTCGCCCACCTCCCCTGCCTCGACCGCCTGCTTCCTACGGACTGCCACGGTTGAACCTATGCCTCTTCCTGGGAGGTCCCTCTACTATCTGATGATCATCTGTATGGTGGGTTGGGCAGTCATGAGCCATGTGTCCCTGCCTACCACATGAATAGAATTTCCTGCACCTCGTATGGTTGGATCTACTGCGTGTGCCTCGAAGATTTGAACCAGTATCCTAATGTCTCCCACCTGATTGCCTAGTTCACTTGGACCTCTGTGACATCTGTCTACTTGAAGAATCAGAATACTCTACTACGTGTCACCCTATGGTGGGTCTCATTGCTGGTGTCAGCTCAGCAATAAATATCTCCACGAGAAGTGCTTGCTCCAGTACTCCTTCTTGCATAGGAATGCAGAGGGAGATCATCGATGTTCTGATCTCATGCCTCAGTCCCTTCTCAAAGGTCTAGGCCCAGAAGAATGGGTCTCATACCGTATCTGTGGAGTAGCATGAGAGGTCAGTAAATCTCACCGAGTACTGGGCTACTGTCATGCTGCCCTGTCGCAGTTGTAGTAACTTCGGGATGCGCACCACATGGAGGTTGGCTGGAACAAACTCCGAGTGGAAGAGGCTCTCGATGTCCGTACGAAGTAGTGATGCCTCACAATGCACCTAGCTCACAAGGCTCCACCATCTACCAGCTGCTGCATGTAGGAGACTCGCGACAAGGAACACCATATGGTCTGATGGTGTCCCTACCAATATGAAGACTATGAAATAGCCTTAAGACAATCCTCGGCTACCTAAGGGTCTGTCTCTCCATGGAACTTGTGTGGCCTCTGTCGATGAAACTCATCCAATGCACTTAGGCGGCGTGTACTCTTTGCTTCTAGGGCTGGTTGAATCAGTGGCTCAGCGGGTAGTGGTACAGCTGGTGCCTCCGCTGTAATGGGGCCCTACACTGAGGCCTTGTCACTCGGTGGGCTGCTGTCACGACCTGACCCTTCCCGGGCTCGAGCCGCAACTACCCCAAGCCCGCCTCTATAGGCCCGGGGCTGGCGACCAGCGCTGAAGGAAAAACAACTTGGGGAGGCCTTTTCCTAAGTACCTGTACACACATACGCAACACACTCAATGCAACAGTGTAGAGTATAAGAAAATACAAGCAATGAAAATAGCAACTACTATATATATACCACAAAGTGCATCGACCTCTAATCAGTACAATTGATGTGCTGAAAAGGAAAAAGGGGTAAAACACGCGCCCAACCAGAAAAGGTGCCATAACCCGGAAACATGTTAACAAAAAGGAAACAGCTGGTAGGGTCCCCCACCTGGAACCTAACCACGACCACCACACGTAGTCCAAGCTCCCAAGCTTTTATGCTCCTCTAAAGTCACGACCAACATGTCCGTCATCTGCAATGTAACACCAAGTGCGGGCAAAGCCCAAGCAGGGGTGAGTATAAAAATACTCAGTAGGATACCCCGAAGGCTCGAGGGAGAATCAAAAGGGTTACCGAAGGGTGAGCAGTAGAGAGAACATGAAATGTAGGGGAGTATAACTAAAAGTGCAGTAAAGAGTCCAGCTCTACCCAATAAGAGAAAGGAAGTGAACTCGACCAGGCACTAGGAGATGGAAATGGTGAGGAGATGAACTTCCCATCAAGTCTTTGCTACCTATAGCAGGAGAGTAGACTCATCCAACCACGAGATGCTAGACGCAGAAAGAACGTGGCATACCCCGCTCATCTTCGCCTCTCCTGGAGGGTGAGTAACCAAGCCCAATATGTTGGTACTCGAACAAGGTATATACATCCATATGCTCTTTCCAGAAGCCCGGACATCATCGTAAGGGGATCTCTATCCCGTAGCTCAGCCCATGAAAGAGTAGCCAATAGTCCCAGAAGTAACACCATCGATTACCAGCATCCCACAGGTCTTCCCCGAACTACATGTAAAAGGCTTAAACCACCACACCTCGACACTATCCGCTTTGGGCGGCACTGACTCGCCCGCACGGTTTTAGGCCGCGTCACAAGGAAGCATCACTGTGGGGGAAAACCTCCTCGTACTTGTGAGTTCTGGGGGAACGTCAAACCACACCACGTCAATGCCCTACAGTCGAGTGTTCTACTCAAAGTCAATAGGCGACCCCCTTACCATCCCCGCAAGAGGATCCCTGGAATTCAATGGGTTCCCACTCCAGGGAGACCCGAAAAGTTAACGGGCGCCACACTACCCAGTCCCGTAACAGGGTAACCCACTAGAGGGCGACCAAGATAATGTTGACGACGGGACCACTGCCCAGCCCAGCTGGAGGTAACCTGGCATCGGGGACCAGTTCCCAGCATAGCTGGAGGAAAGACCGACATCGGGGATGACTGCCCAGCCCAGCTGGAGGTAAGCCCGGCATCGGAGACCACTGCCCAGCCCTGCTGGAGGTAATCCCGACATCGAGGACCACTGCCCAACCCCACTGTAGGTAAGCCCAGAACTTCCCTGGCTATCCCTGCTAGATGGTACTGCTCAGTGAACACCGTTGTACTGGTCATCCCTGCTGGATGATAACCCACTAACGATCCCTGCTTGAAACAACCTCACCCCTGCTGGAAACAACCACATCCCTGCTGGAACAACCTCTGCCCTACTGGAAACAAAATCAGCCCCACTGGAAACAACCTTTGACCTACTGGAAACAACCTTAGCCCTGCTGGAAACAACCTCAGCCCTGCTGGTAACAACCTCAGCTCTACTGGAAATAACAACAACCCTGCTAGAACAACCTCAGCCCTACTCGAAACAACATCAGCCCCGCTGGAACAACCTCGGACCTGCTGGAAACAACATTATCCCCGCTGGAAACAACCTCAGCCCTGCTGGAATCAACCATAGCCCTTCTGGTAACAACCTCCTGGGTAGAGGATCGGTGCCCGCATAAAGTGTTGGTCACACTGAAACCACAAACTCTACCAGGGAAAACGGAGAAACGAGAGAAACTCCTCAGGCCTCACAAGGCGATCCCTCTCCAATCCACTGAGTCACTCAAGAAACGGACAGAGTCACCTCACCCCAGAAAGTGGGGAAAACACCCACACTGTACGAACACGCGTAGTCACAGACGGTGTCACATTACAGTAAAAATGGAATGGTACTGAAACCCCTCACAGCTGAAGAAACAGAGGAAAAAAACTATCTATGTCGGCCAAACCAATGAGAACAAGACTTGGGGGAGACCACTCAACCCTGCTGGTCAGACAAAAGAGTACCAGGACAGGGGAAACTTCACCCTGCTAGTCAAACAAACGAGCACAAAGGGACCCTCTACCTCACGAGAGGTCAACGTACATAATGCAGAAGACAACACGCAAATGGGGCCTACACGACGTGTGGCCCCAAGTCAACCCCAACTGAGCGCACAGACAACCACAGGTACAAGAAACCACACATACCTCCAAGCGCTCCTGTATACTCCAAGAGTATACCTTGTCTCCTGCCCTAAGGTTATCGTGCACCCGGAACCCAACGTCAATGTGAAGGTGTGACGTAACAACTCCAACCTGACACCTCATCGGATGAGGCAAAACCGAACACATGTTCATCACTCACTCGGGAGTGAACGCGATCACACGCCAAGGCTTCTCTACAAACACGGTGAGAAGAACCACCACCAGAGCACCTTTCACACTTCCACATTTAATAAGATCGCTCAAGAGGCTCCAGACAACCAAACGGATCATACCGTTGTAATCCTCGTGAAAACACACACGAGATAGACTACTTAATCGCCTCAAACGGATATCCGATGGAAAAGTCACCAATACCGCCTCACGCCCGAACGTCATCCCGTGATCCCGAGCCTCAGCCCCTAAAACAGTCGGGCACATCACACAATTTCCATCCCCTCCAGAAAACACTTCAAAATCACTACTCACTTGAGTGCAATGGATATCCGGAGAGAAAGATGCATTCCGGCGCACTGCACACGAGCGGTGCTACGTTGGACCCACATCCCGGTCCCGAAGCTCAACGAAAGGATCGCACCACTGTAATCCTCTCGAAAAAGCACACAAGATGGATTATACACTTGTCCAAAATAGTCTCCCGGTGATTAAGATGGAAAATCACCGTCGACGCCCAAACGACCCTTGTGGGCCCCGCACCATCATGCGGAATTACAGCGGGCAGACTGCGCCGACGCGATGCCCTCGGAAAAACACCCAACATCGACTGCTTGCATACCCTGAAGGGACTTCCGAGGAAAAAATTTTGAAACGCTGCACGCAACTCAAAAGATGGGCCATGGGGCCTATATCAACCCAAGCTTCCACGGTACGTTTCCCTTCTAATAATTCAATTGCGTGCATTGTACGCAACTTCGAGATTTTAACACACCACAACCAATCAAACTAGCCATTATGAACAGTAATTCCAACTTTTTAAAATTTTAGAAATTTTATCTCTCAAAATGGACTTCATTTTTGGATTTGGAGTATCGAATTTAGCCTAAGGTGAAATTTTGGTACTTTTCGAATAACATTAATATTTTGATGAATAGTAAAAATTACTAAATTTTAATTAAAAAAAACCTTTTTAATCAAAATAATTAGTAGTGATAAATTATGAATTTGAGTGGTTTTAAAGTATAATTAGAATATATTTTTACCTTTTTATCCAATGGTTTTCATTAGAATTAATTTCACTTTGAAATTGAACATAAACAATTGTCAATCTTTTGATATATATTGGTTCTTAAAAACACACTATTTGTTGTGACAGTGGGAATTAATTATAAAATTAATTAATAAAACTTTTATGTTTGGAATTTTGTAAAATAGAAATAATTTTTGAATTCGGAATATCAAATATAGCCTAGGGTGAAATTTTGGCATTGTTCTGAAATTTTTTTAATTTTTGATGAATAGTGAAACTACTAAGTGGTAGTTAAAAAACTGAATTTTTCATAAAACGTAATTTTACCTCTTCTGTGATTGGAATTTTGAAAATCCGAGAGACACGGTTAATATCAAGGAGTAAAATGTGGTTCAATGAGATGAAAATAATTTTTAGTGAATAGTAACTTTTTACTTTTATTTACCACGATTAAAAGTAAATAGGGTAATTAAGGGTAAAAATGATATTAATATTACCAAAACACATGTCCTAATTCTATTGGACAAGTGTATCTCGACCAAAAACAAACTTAGGAATAAAATATTATCATTTAGGTCCACATGGATTAGATTAGGAAATTTATTATTATTTAATTCAAAGAAGAGTTAAAAGAGTTAAAATCAAAGTCTATTTACTAAGGCATTTTTAATATAAGGTTATACATAAGATAGATTCGATTGTAAATATTTATTATAAATCTAATAAGATTTCCTACATAATGGTATTTTATTTATAATTTTTAGACCTTAAATAAGTTAATATATTTATGACACATAAATGATGCAGTTATTACCATAATAGTGAAAATTAAAAATAATTGATATTATAAATACACAAATAAATATATTTTAATACTTTTAAAATATTAATCTAATTTTTTAGGATACTATGACATATTAGGATTGATTTAATTGACCTTTTTTGAAGTAATGATTCTGTTATGAGTTTCACAAAATTTAACTATTGAATAGTGTCCAAATTGACATAAAAGAGTTTTTAAAGAAAATATTATACTATTAATTGATATTAAATTCTTAAAAATCTAAGGTTCGGCCAAGAGACTTATATCATGATATTTATATCAATAATGGACCACATGTGGTCTCTCGGATGTATATAGTATGTTTATTAACTATATAATAAAAAAATACAAAGTGACATGGTAAATGTCAAACTAATTAACTAGGAGTTAAAACTAAACGATAAGGTTAATAATGTGACCCAAACCTGTCTAAATTCTTTCAGTTGAATTTTTTTTGACCTATCCCCAACATAAACACTTAATATTCAACTTTTGAGCCATTATAAATCGAATATGAATTTATTATAAATTAATATTTTTAGCTTGTCCAAAGGTGCCCCTCAACCCTCTTATAAAGGGCACTCCTACTTCTCAATTCTTCACACCTTCAAAGCCTTTTGGTTCGGCCAACCCCTGCTCCAATACTCTCTCAACTTCCCTCAATACAACTTAGATGCCTTAGTTTGATTAGAAAGCCTACCTATGGAGCCCTTTCGATCAAATCAAAAGGAAGAACCCGAAGAAGAGGTAATGTTTTCACCACCCCTTTTCAACTTCCTTTCTTCTTCAACTTCTTCTTTATTTGTTATTACCATTCTAATATAATAACTCCAGTATCTTATATATACTGTTATTTTATTATAAATATTGTACAACCATATTCAGTATTCTATCCACCATTTGAATAACATGTCACCATACGTGCGTACGTACGACTTACCGTCCCCACGTCGTGGTGTAATTGTTATTCAATATATTATTATTTGGGTGGGTATAATAATGATGTGTAAATCATTAAAATAATAAATATAACATGATAATGATTCTGTATATATGATATATCATCCAATTATATATTATTTTAATATCAAAAGAATGATATTGTCGCTCGTGCGTACGTACGGACTACCGTCTACACGAACACGATGAGATTCATTCTCTATCGTATCCATTCAAGTATAATTATCATTTGATATAATGTTTAAGGACATGATATCATTCTGGATATGAATAATATACAAACTATCCATGAAAAACATGGCTTACGTAACAAAACATATAAAAGAAAACGAGTAAGTTAACACCTGAAACGACGATAATTCTATGATATTATTAACAAATCAATGTTAAAAGATCATATATGATATCATATTAATGTATATGATTCATGAATAATTTAATAACAAATATTTCCACATTATACAGGAGGTTAACCTACCCCCAACCAAGGAAAAGTACAAGGTAAGGGGTTTCTTAACTCACTCTTAATTTCGTGAGAATTCCATTGTTCACCACTTAATTATTGCATGTTGTGTATGTGTACTTCCCATGATTGTATTCATTGTGTAATATACTTTAATTTATCGTTATTTACATAATCATTGTATGATCCTTCTTTCATGGGTGTATGTTTCATATGTTACTTAATTGATAAGGGAATTCGAAATTTCAATTTCCATTTATTCAGCTTTACACAAACTTTATTGACTATTTTACTCCAAGATTATGTGTGGAATAACTATACATTTGCTTATGTCATAATTTACACTCCCCTTTTCTGTTGATATACTTTTGATATTCATTATCACTCCACTGATAATTTCTCAAGTCATCGATATGAATTTGATAAGGGTAATTTTAACTCATTCTCCATTTGTTGAGTTAAACATCCAATTCATTGGTGTTGTTTTTACAAGATTATGTGTGAATATCCTTTGATTGTTTTACACTGAATATCCAATCATATTTAGCATATTTATATTTTACACACATAACTATTTCGCTGATTTATCCTTAACCTAAGGATACGACCTTTATGATAGATTTCCTCTCAACTTAAATTCCATTGAGACTTCTTTGTTGTTATACACCAAATCACTTTTATGTGGTGTATATAATGTACTTTGACATAGTATATCATGAATCCCTTTATTCTCATTATATTACAATGTTTTTATTACCTCAATTATTTGTATTCAAGTGTCTCCCATTTGGATAGAATCTCTAACTGAAATACCATATTTAAATGTTTTAAAAACATATTCATCTAAATCATTATGATTAATGTCCATGTTTTAAAAACGGTTTTAAGGATTTATTTAAATGGAAATTAATATTTTAAAATTAAAATTCCTTTTAAAAAGTTTCAAAGTGTAATGGGACACTTTGATTCAAAAATCTATTATTAAATGTCTTCTTGACAAATAGTGTGATTTTTAAATGATTTCATGAAAAAGGGGGATATTTCTCTCAAATAGTTTTGATAATTATTTTCATCAATGTCAATATCCTTAATTATTCTTGATTGAGGATAATGTGATACAATAAAATCTTCCATATATTATCGAATGAGTTATGTTTGACTGTGGATGTGCTATTTTTATACCATTCATGGTTTGTGGATAAAGTATTGCCATTTCATATGCTAGTTTTAATACGAATGCTTATGTTATGTTTAAACTTGTTCATTTGAGGAATGAATTGGACTTAATAAGTAACGGGTGGAGCCCGCTATAGCTTCTCGATGCATCGGTAGGTCTCATGATACAAAATAGTGTCTCGACACAAGGCCTTGACAAAATTTTATTTGTAGTCTTGGCACGAGGCCTTGGATATGTGGTTATGATAGTCTGGCATTATTTATTCCATCATTATGAAAGTGGGTAATGATATTGCATGTGATTGTTCAACTAGTAGAATATCCATATGAATATGTAAATGGAATTATTTAATTTTATCTTTTCCATATTATTCTGATGTTCAATTTTAAAAGGCTTTTGTTTTAGTAATAAATTGCTTTAAGTGTTTATGCTTATCTATGAAAGCTTCTGCTATATTGTTATCCTTACTGAGCATCTAATCTCACCTCTTTCAGTGTTTTATTTTTCCCAGGATGAGAAGAAGTTATTTATGATAGACCTGCAAGGATAGTATGAGGGGATATGAAGACAAGATGTTGTTTTTGTTTTTTATTATCTTATGATGTAATGTAAGACTTATGAATATATCTAGTGTTTCCAAGGCTACTAAATCAATCGGTCATTCGAGATTTGATCTTTTGTGATCATGCCAATGTTATGTAATAATGCACTGACTCTAGGTAACTGGGGTCGGGGCATTACAGTTTGTATCAGATAAAGTTTAGTAGAAACCTTGGAAGCTAGATTTAGATAAAATCTGATTAGAGCACGTAGACCTATGATGAACTTTGAGGATTAGTATAGAAGAACTTCCTAGAATTTTCGTATTGTAGAGATTTTGTGAGTTTTCCGTGCAATACATCACTGTCAGGATACAAGTAGGTAGAGGCGGCTCTGGCACAGATGTATCTAGGGGTAAAACTCGAAAACACCGCTTTGAGATAGACTCGAACGGGAACTAGTGCACAACAACGGGCCTTTCTGCACTCTGGGTAACGACACTCCCAGAGGATATGCTTAGGATAATTTACATTTTCTATACAAGCTGATTTAAATTATTATATATATAAGATGAGAGTAAATGACCTTGTTTAATCCTAATGTGTTTCAAATTGAGAATATGGTGACTTTTTAATCTATAAATTATTGTATGACCACTATTACACACACAATGCTTTCTTGTTTTAGTCAATGGCTGGATTCCAAGGAAGTCATAGTGACTTTGAGAATGATGTACATGGTGGGAACTGTGGTGGCAATGAGTAACAAAATGGAATGTTGATAGGTGTAAAATATATCGTCTTTATGCCAAATCAATTTTCAAAAAATATGATCAACAATATATATATTGACCAATTACCGGACTCAAAAAAGAAGAGAAAGGTGATGAATGATAAGAACTCCAGTAGTGGAGACCATGGAGAAATAAATCATCAATTTCCATTATTCAAGAAATGTGGAAGGAGACACCCAGGAAAGTGTCTCAATGGGATAGAGAAATGCTTTATGTGCGGGAAGGAAGGACATAAAGTGAAGATTTGCCGAAGAAAAGTGAAGATTACTATAGAAGAAGATAAAAATGGTCCCAAGAATCCATTTACAGTCATTTTCCATAAATGTAGGGGACCTGGCCATTACCCGAGTGAATGTCCTATTCTAGAGGATATTTTCTTGGTCAGAGAAGAAGCTATGTGGAAATAAATGGTTGGATAAATGTTTAAAAATTATTAGTGATCCTTGTTTAAGGGTTTACTTTGGAATAATTTTATCTTATATTTGTAAACCTAACGTTTGCCATGTGAGAATGATATTTATGGAAGAATTATCTTTTCTCTTGTGTATATAGTTATAAATAACAATTTGGTTTTATATGATCATTGGGTTTGAGGTAATTACAAATTATTATAATTTGGGATGAAAATTCAAGGTATGAGATAACATTTGTGGTTAAATTATTTTATGGTTATTTTTAGGAATTTACTCATTTTGGTAATGATATAAAATATAGTTTTTAAAAAAGGACAACACGTAGACCGTGTGACAACCCATCGCGTCGGACAAAGCCGTGGGAATCGAACCCACAACCAAAGTGCGATTGGGATTTATCGCCTACCACTAGACTATGTGAAGTCCCTAGTTAGTTTGACTATTATTTTTAGTTAAATGATTTTATTGATCAATAATAATTTGATTTGGGATCTTATGTCTTATCAAATTTATACCCATAGTATAGGAAAATAATTTGGTGATTAAGTGAAAAATGTTATTTTGGAAGTTGTTCTCCTTGGTGTGAACACTATATGCCCAAGGAAAATAGAATAGTATGGGATTTCATTTGAGGAGTAATGGTTGATTTTTATCTATGTTTTTATTGTGGATTTATAATGATTTGGGTTATTTATGGAAATGATTATGTTAATTACTTTTAAGTATGTGACCTTAAGAGTAATTAATGTCATTTGGAGATAAACTTTAACGTGGAATACTACATTCTTAATATGTTTTGGTTTTCAATATTAGTTTTGATTATATTTAAGGATTTTAAGGACACTTGATTATTGAATGGTTTTTATTTAACTTTGCGGTATTGTTGGTTTAATTTTGGAAATTAAGATTAGTGTTTATTTCAGTCATGGAATATCCTTTTGGGGGATCATTAGATAATTTACTAACCATTTTGGTTTTGATTAATCTCTAAAGACAATGTAAATATATTTTTCATCCTGCATGGATCATGTGATTCTATAGAAGTTTATTCTAGCTCTTCCAGTGTGACCAAGTCTTCTTGAATACTCATCATTTAAAAAAAAATTAGTTAGTGGTGGAAATTTATTAAATAATGAAACTCTACTTAAAATGTATATATATATCGTTATATTCTTAGTAAATATCATAAATGAATTCCTCATCCTTATTTAATGTAACTTAAAACAAAAAAATGTTGTCTGTTTACATTCCTAATAGGAGACTAATGGCCATTCTGATCATGATTTCTATCCCTCTACATCAGAACATGACACTTATTTTATCATCCATATCCATGTTTTCCTACATGGAATCCGAGTATGGGTTATCATGGTTGATCTTTATACCTCTCTATCTTTCTTTTAAAGTGATAGTTTTATTGACTCTTTTTCCGATGTGGAACATTCCATTATATTTCCCAGTACAATTCTAAAAATTTCAAGGATGCAATTTATTGAAGGAGGTGAGATTGTAACACTCCAAGATTCCACGGTATGTTTCCCTTCGAATAATGGAATGGCGTGCATTGTATGCAACTTTGAGATTCTAACACACCACAACCAATCAATCTAGCCATTATGAATAGTAATATCTACTTTTTAAAACTTTATAAATTTTATCTATCAAAATGGACTTCATTTTTGGATTTGGAGTATCGAATTTATCCTAAGGTGAAATTTTGGTACTTTTCGGATAACTTTAATATTTTGATGAATAGTGAAAATTACTAAATTTTAATTAAAAACAGTGTTTTTAATCAAAATAATTAATAGTGATAAATTATGAGTTTGAGTGGTTTTAAAGTATAATTAGAATATATTTTTACCTTTTTATCCAATGGGGTTCATTAGAATTAATTTCACTTTAAAATTGGACATAAACAATTGTCAATCTTTTGATATATATTGACACTTAAAAACACGCTATTTTTTGTGACAGCGGGAATTAATTATAAAATTAATTAATGCTACTTTTATGTTTGGAATTTTGTAAAATAGACATCATTTTTGAATTTGGAATATCAATTAAAGCCTAGGGTGAAATTTTGGCATTGTTCTGAAAAATATAAATTTTTGATAAATAGTGAAACTACTAAGTGGTAGTTAAAAAACTGTATTTTTCAAAAAACCTAATTTTACCGCTTTTGTGATTGAATTTCAAAAATCCGAGAGACACGGTTAAAATCAAGGAGTAAAATGTGATTCAATAAGATTAAAATAATTTTTGGTGAATAGTAACTTTTTACTTTTATTTATCACGGTTAAATGTAAATATGGTAATTAAGGATAAAAATGATATTAATATTACCATAACACATGTACTAATTCTGTTAGACAGTGTATCTCAACCACAAAAAACCTTAAGAATAAAATATTACCCTTTAGGTCCACTTGGATTAGATTAGGACATTTATTATTATTTAATTCAAAGAAGAGTTAAAAGAGTTAAAATCAATGTTTATTTATTAAAACATTTTTAATATAGGGTTATACATAAGATAAATTCGATTTTAAATATTAATTAGAAAGCTAATATGATTTACTATATAATTATATTTTATTTATAATTTTTAGACATTAAATAATTTAATATGTTTATGACACAATGATGAAGCACTAATTACCATAATAGTGAAAATTTAAAATAATTGATATTAGAAATACCCAAATAAATATAATTTAAGACTTTTAATGAATTAAACTAATTTTATAGGATAATATGACATATTAATATTTAATTAATTTACTTTTTTTGAAGTAATCAGTATGTTATGAGTTTCACAAAAATCAACTATTGAATAGTGTCAAAATTGACATAAAATATTATTTAAATAAAATATTATATTATTAATTGATATTAAATTCCTAAAAATCTAAGGATCGGGAATGAGACTTATATCATTATAGTTATATCATTAATGGACCACTTGGGGGTCTCTTGGATATATATGGTATGTTTGTTAACTATATAATATAAAAATACAAAGTGACATGGTAAATGTCAAACTAATTATCTAAGAGTTAAAACTAAAATATAAGGTTAATATAGTGACCCAAACTATATAAATTATATTGGTTGAATGGTTTTCGACCTATCTCCACCATAACCATTGAATAATAAAATTTGGAGCCATCAAAAACTGAATATAAATTTATTATAAATTAATATTTTTAGCTTTTCCCAAGGTGCCCCTCACCCCTCTTATAAAAGGGAACTCCTCCTTATCATTAATTCACACCTTCAAAGCCTTTTGGTTCGGCCAAAACCTGCCCAAATAATCTCTCAACTTACCTCAATAGAACTTAGAGGCCTTAGTTTGATCAGAAAGCCAACCTAGTGAGCCCTTTTGATCAAATCAAAAGGATGAACCCGAAGAAGAGGTAATGTTTTCACCACCCCTTTTCATGTTCCTTTCTTCTTCCACTTCTTCTTTCTTTGTTATTACCATTATAAAATAATAACTACAGTATCTTATATATACTGTAATGTTATTATAAATATGTTACAACCATATTCAGTTTTCTATCCACCCTTTGAATAACATGTCACCATACATGCGTACGTACGGGTTACCGTCTCCACATCGTGGTATGATTGTTATTCAATATATTATTATTTGGGTGGGTATAATAATGATGTGTAACACATGAAAATAATAAATATATCATGATAATGATTCTTTATATATTATATAACATCCAATTATATATTATTTTAATATCAAAAGAATGATATTGTCGCTCGTGCGTACGTACGGACTACCTTCTCCACGAACGCGATGAAATTCATTCTCTATCTTATCCATTCAAGTATAATTATCATTTGATGATTTAAAAATAATGTTTAAGTAATTGATATCATTTTGGATATGAATAAGATACAAACTATCCATGAAAAACATGGCTTATGTAACAAAACATATAAAAGAAAACGATTAAGTTAACACCTGAAAGGACGATAATTCTAAGATATTATTAACAAATCAATGTTAAAAGATCATATATGATATCATATTAATGTATATGATTCATGAATAATTTAATAACAATTATTTCAACATTATACAGGAGTTTAACCTTCCCCAAACCAAGGAAATGTACAAGGTAAGGGGTTTCTTAACTCACTATTAATTTCGTTAGAATTCCATTGTTTACCACTTAATTATTGCATGTGGTGTATGTGTACTGCCCATGATTGTATTCATTGTGTTATATACTTTAATTTATGGGTATTTAAATCATCATTTTATGATCCTTTTTCATGGGTGTATGTTCGTATGTTACCTAAACTATAAGGGAATTCAAAATTTCAATTTCCATTTATTCGGCTTTACGCAAACTTCATTTATTATTTTACTCCGAGATTATGTATGGAATATCTATTCATTTACTTATGTCATAATTTCCACTCCCCTTTTCTGTGGATATAAATTTTATACACATAATCACTCCATTGATAATTTCTCAAGTCATCGATATGAATTTGATAAGAGTAATTTTAACTCATTCTCCATTTGTTGAGTTAAACATCCAATTCTTTGGTGTTGTTTTTACAAGATTATGTGTGAATATCCTTTGATTGTTTCAAACATAATATCCAATAATATTTAGGGTATTTATATTTTTCACACATATCTATGTCGTTGATTAATCCTTAACCTAATGAAATGGCCTTTGTGAGAGATTTCATCTCAACTTAAATTCCATTGAGACTTCTTTGTTGTAATACACCAAATCACTTTTATGTGGTGTATATAATGTACTTTGACATAGTATATCATGAATCCCTTTATTCTCATGATATTACAACGTTTTGATTACCTCAATTATTTGTATTCAAGTGACTCTCTTTTGGTTAGAATCTCTAAATAAAATACCATTTTTAAATGTTTTGAAGACTTCTTTATCTAAATATTTCTCATTAATGTCCATGTTGTAAAAATGGTTTTAAGGTTTTATTTATATGGACATTAAAGTTTTAAAATTAAAACTTCTATAAAAAAGTATCAAAGTGGTATGGGACACTTTGATTCAAAACTCTATTTTAAATGGCTTCGTGACAAATAGTGTGATTTTTAAATGATTTCAAGAAAAAGGGGGATATTTATCTCAAATAGTTTTGATAATTATTTTCATCTATGTCATCATCCTTAATTATTCTTGATTGAGGATAATGCGATACAATACAATCTTCCATATTGTATTGAATGAGTTATGTTTGACTGTGGATGTGATATTTTTATACCATTCATGGTTTCTGGTTAAAGTATTGACATTTCGTATGATAGTTTTAATACGAATGTTTATGTTATGTTTGAACCTGTTCATATGAGGAATGTATTGGACTTAATAAATGATGGGTGCAGCCCACTATAGTTCCTCGATGCATCGGTAGGTCTCATGAGACAAAATAGTGTCTTGGCACAAGACATTGACAAAATCTTATTTGTAGTCTTGGCACGAGGCCTTGGATGTGTGGTTATGATAGTCTGAAATTATGCATTCCATCGTTATGAAAGTGGTTATTGATATTGCATGTGATTGTTCGACTAGTAGAATATCCATGTGAATAAGTAAATGGCATTATTTCATTTTATCTTTGCCATATTATGCTGAAACTCATGTTTAAAGGGTTTTTGTTTTAGTTATAAATTGCTTTAAGTGTTTATGATTATCTATGAAAGCTTCTGCTATATTATTATCCTTACTGAGTATCTGATCTCACCGCTTCCTGTGTATTATTTTTCCCAGGTTGAGAAGAAGTAATTTATGAATGACCTGGAATGATAGTATGAGGGGATATGAAGACAAGATGTTGTTTTTGTTTCTTTTACCTTATGATTTAATGTATGACTTATGAATATATCTAGTGTTTCCAAGGCTACTAAACCAATCGGTCTTTCGAGATTTGATCTTTCATGGGATCAGGCCAATGTTATGTAATAATGCACCGACTCTAGGTAACTGGGGTCCGGGAATTACATGGCCCATGCCTCAAATCCGGCTTCAACACCCGGAACCACCCTGGAAACCTCCTCCTTCAGGCCAGGGTTCCAACGCCGCTGACGGTGCTTCAAACGGACGTCGGATGCGTCCGCGCCGTCTAAAACAAGATCCCCCGAAGAAACGGCTAACCCCTCGACGTACGTGTCACGCAACCGAGGCCCCTCATGTCGGGAATTAAAAATTCCCGAAACCATCTCAAAGCGTTCCCCTCGACGCAAGGTTTGCGCTGCCTCTGACAGTATGAAAAACAGATGCCCGTAACGAATGTTACGGGTGTCGGAAAACTGAGGGGCAAAGCCCCTCAGGGTGGACCAGCCTGGACTGGCCGGTCCGCCCGGCCTGGGCCGGCCCGCGCCGGCCGGCCCAGATCACCGTACTTGGCCTGAGTCTTGGCCGCGTGGGCCGGCGGTGGATTTGGTCCACCTCATGGCTGACCAGCTGAAGCCGGTCGCCGCGTTACAACCCGCGCGACACGGGTCGTTGCCTCAGCAAGGGGGTCGCGCGCCACGACCCTACCTCGCCGTCGCTCCAGCCCGCGCCGAGGCCCGCCACCACGCCTTGCTGCCTCCGGCCGAGGCCCCCATTTTCCTCCTCCGCTGAACACCCGCCGTGCCCCCAAGCTCACCTAGCCGTCCGCCGCTGCTGAAACCACCGCCTCCACCCGGATCGCCTGCCGCTCGCCGGACCGCCGCCCTGGCTTGCTGGGACGCCCCAAAACTCCTCCACAAACCCACAATCTTCGGCGAATGATTACGGGTTCCTCCGTACTCCAAAAATGAAACCGAAATATGCGTCAGATAGCTCATAAAAACAACTACGTGCTCATGGGCCTTGATTTGACAATCGAACAATAATCAAATCATATAATTGATGTTGATATAAGGATCAGAAATGAAAACGCAATGAAAACCTCCTACATCTTGGGCGATGCCCGGAGCTTCACGGGGAGTCTGCCGCCGCGCCGTGCCTTTCTGGAGCTGCTTTCCCAGAGATGGAGGAGGAGAGGGGGGATTTCCTCCTTGCTTCTCTCCAGGTGGGGATGAAGAAGATGGATGGGTGAGTTAAGCGTTTAAATAGAAAACACTTAACCACCCGCTCGTCGGCCCGAACCCGAACCCTCTGCAGGGTCGAGGTTAAGCCTCCCCTAGGGTAAAAACCTCCTCCCGAGCACAACAGCAGTCTCAGAATTTTAATCTGAGACCCCATTCAAACGTTATAAAACTTAGCGCCCGAGGCCGCTAAATTACGAAAACACCCATGGGACCCTTTTTTTACAAACGAACCGTGCCCGTGAAACTTATACCCCTCCAAGGGTAAACGAAATTCTCTGAACTCAACGGTGCACTCAGTTATCCATGACGAGCCATCGTTTAATATATACTATCGTTTCATCATTAAATAAATAAATTAATTTATTTAATCCGTTTAACGTCCCAAAAGCGGGCGAGGAGTCCAGACGTCCCGCGCCGACAAGCTTTATGTCGTTCCAAGGGTAAAAACCCCATTCTGGACCCATCCGTTCACTCAAATCCCTGATCTGGTGCACCATTTAGGAGTTATCCCATTTATTTATCATTTCCAATGTGAATGCACTGAAAATTTAATTCTGGCCACTCTGCGGCTCGGAATCGCATGTCATCTGATGGCGCTACACTGGAATATCAGTAAGAATATTCCAAAGTCTTTCACAGCAAAAACTGTGCTCTTACATCATTCCATCCTTCAAGATTTTTGTCCCTGAAAAGAAAAACTAGGTAGAAACATAGGGTACTAAGCCCACACTTGGCTTTCCCATACCCAGATGAACCCACACACAGCTCTACGCCACCGCACACAGACCAAAGTGTTGATCTGTTCACGCGAGGTTGGCCCCTGCCGATGTCGTGCACCCACTCCAGACTTGGGGTTAGGGCAAGGCGGTAGGGAACCTCACCATCCATTCCCATGGTCTCAAATGGCCCGAAGGCTCTCGGGGGTAGCTCACATCCCTGAACGAACCTCTACATCGCACACCGTGACTAGAATCACCCCTCGTACCTGAAAAAAGGCCCGGTGATTCCCTCATTTAGAATATCCATATGGTGGAACACCTAAGGATATCTGGTCACGCAAAATTGCACAACCTAGGATCGCTTACATGCTCGAAAGGCGAAGGATTCGACACCATCGACTAGAGAAAAGGTTCCCATGACTTTTTACTTACAAACATAGGGTTACTCTCGAAGCCCTGTGTCACCCTGGTAACATCTCAAACAAGGAGCAGGGAGAGAAGACTTTCACACACAGAGCCTAATAATTCTACTGCAAGAAGTAGATGAGTCTCAAGGCGTACCACTCACCATCCGTTGCTCTGCATGATTGTAGACATCCAAATCTCGCGGCTGTCCATGGTCCCAACCGTCATCTCCCGGAGCCTGACATGGACCGCCTAGTGGTGATGGGGAGACCTCGTAAAGTTGTCCCCCACTACCAGCTCATCCCGCTCCTCTTCTAGCACCACCTCTCTAGGTAGTACTCCGGTAACGGTGCTGCCTCTGCCATGGTGGTGCGCCTGCTGCCTGCCTGAAGCTCTCAGCAACTCGGGTCGGGCAGTCTTGTGCCAAGTGACCTCGCCTATCA
The DNA here is from genome assembly GCA_963277665.1 of Viscum album. Classification (NCBI taxonomy): domain Eukaryota; kingdom Viridiplantae; phylum Streptophyta; class Magnoliopsida; order Santalales; family Viscaceae; genus Viscum; species Viscum album. Next base: position 1,898,483,169 of record OY728133.1, on the reverse strand, counting down.
CAAGCATAGCACCGACTCTCTCTGGGATGCACTGGTGCCCTCCGGCGCCACTATGGTGTACGACCACGCCCCTGAGTCTGATTGTCAGTAAGACCCCTGCATCGAGGTTCCGCTTGCCAACGCCCACTAGCTGTGGCAGACGTCTCGGCTCGAATGTGCCTGTTGCCACCACCAACTCCAGAATGTGATAGGAATCCCTCTGTCACCAACATCTGCCCTAGCACCTGACATATGTGGAAATTCCCAAGGGTACTATGACAACACGAATCTCTCGCCAGAGACCCTGCTCAAACTTCTGCCCTCGGATGTCGTCATCATGAACCAAGTCCGGGTAAAGCCATGCACGATCTGCAAAACTAGCGACGTACTCGGCCACCGTCGTCCCTCCCTGCTGAAACTACAGGAGCTCCTAAATCTGAATGGAGCGCAAGCAGGTGGGAAAAAACTCCTCACCAAACAACAACTGGAAGACGTCCCACAAAAGCGACGACTCGTCAAGAATCTCAGTCACCAGACTCCACCAACGCCATGTTGCTCCACGAAAAAGGGTGGCATCCAAAGCCACTCTCCGATATGTCGGCGTCTGCACAAGCCTGAAAAGGCCAACCACTGCCTCGAGCCAAACCTCTGCTGCCTGAGGGTCTGGATCACCACTGAACCTCAACGGTCTCTGCCGCTAGAACTAACGTAGCATGCTCAACCTACGCTCAAGCTCAGCCTGCTCTGCTGAAACTGCCTGTTGCTCAACAGGTGAGGGTGCTGCTACTAGCCCACCCAGAGAAAGGGGCTCGCATGATGGGTCTTGGACTGTGGCCTCGTAGCACACAGGGTCGTCGTCATGAACCAAAGCTAGTATCCTGGCTGGCTGTCTTCACGGAGTCATCCGGAATATTATCAAGTAGTGCCGCAGTCAGATGAGCTTATATGTATATACCACAACAACAACGATGGTGAGCAGACTCAAGATGGAAAATCAATGAATCAATCCTATGTGATGCACAAACAAATTTCCCTGCAACAAGTGTCTCAGCATGCCGAGTCGACAAGCGGGTTATCAAGTTCATGGTGAATGGATTCGTCGGCCTCCGCACCATCACTGGACTCCCTGACCTGAGAGCCGCTCTCGAGACACGTTAACACTATTACCCTAAATCCCAACCAATTCCTTTTATTTTAGGGACGTTCACACAATGTCCCAAGGAACGAACCACCTCTGATACCACTTTGTCACGACCCGACCCTACCCAGGCTTGAGCCACAACTACCCCAAGCCCGCCTCTATAGGCCAGGGGTTGGAGACCAGTGCCGAAGGCACAACAATTCGAGGAGGCCTTTGCCTAAGTACCTGTACACACACATGGATCACACTCAATCCAACGGTGCAGAGTAAAAGAAAATACAATCAAAGAAAAGGGAAACTGCTATATATAAACCACAAAGTGAATCGACCTCTAATCAATAAAAGTAAAGTGCTGAAAATGAAAAATGGGCAAAACACACGCCCAACCAGATAAGTTGCCACAACCCGGCAATAGGTAATAAAAAAGGAAACAGCTGGTAGGGTCCCACACTTGGAACCTAACCACGATCACCGCATGCGGTCCAAGCTCCCAATCTCCTATGCTCCTCAAATGTCACGACCAACCTATCTATCATCTGCAAGGGAAAACTATGTGCAGGAAAAGACCAAGTAGGGGTGTGTATAAAAATAATCAGTAGGATACCCCGAAGGCTCGAGATAGAAATAAATGAGGTACTGAAGGGTGAGAAGTAGAGAGAACAGGAAAAGTAGAGGAGTACAACTGAAAGTACAGTAAAGGGTCCAGATCAACCCAATAATTGAAAGGAAGTAAACTCAACCAGGCACAAGGAGATAGAAGTGGCGAGGAGATAAACTTCCCGTCGAGACTTCGCTACCTATAGCAGGAGAGTACACTAATCCAACCACAAGAAGTTAGACACGGAAAGCACGTGGCATACCCCGTGCGTCTTCGCCTCTCCTAGATGGAGAGTAACCAAGCCCATGAAGTGGGTACTCGAAAAAAGTATATGCATCCAAATGCTCTGTCAAAATCCTGAACAACATCGTAAGGGGATCTCAGTCCCATAGATCATCCCAAGAAAGAGTATCCAACAGTCTCATAAGTAACACCATTGATGCACAACATCCCACACGTCTGCCCCAAACTACAAGTCAAAGGATTAAACCACCACACCTTGACACTATCTGCTTTGGGCGGCACTGACTCGCCGGCACAGTTTTAGGTCGCGTCATAATGATGCATCTCGGTGGGGGAAATGCTCCACGTACTTGCGAGTTATAGGGGAATATCAAACCACACCACATCACTGCCCCACGGTCGAGAGGTCTGCTCAAAGTCGATAGGAGACGCCCTGCCCAGCCCCGCTGGAGGATCCCTAGATGTCAACGGGTTCCCACTCCAGGGAGAACAAGAATGTCGACTGGTGCCACACTACACAGTCCCGTAATATGGTAATCCACTAGAGGGTGACCCAGCTAAAGTCGGCGACAGGACCACTGCCCAGCCCAGCTGGAGGTAACCTGGCATCAGGGACCACTGCCCAGCCCAGCTGGAGGTAAGCCTGGCATCAGGGACCACTGCCCAGCCCCACTGGAGGTAAACCCAGCATCGGGGACCACTGCCCAGCCCTGCTAGAGGTAAGCCCAGCATCGGGGACCACTGCCCAGCCCCACTAAAGGTAAGCCCGGAACTGCTCTGGCCATCCCTGCTGCATAGTACTACTTGGTGAACACCGCTGTACTGGCCATCCCTACTGGATGGTAACCCACTAGAAAGTCCTTCTCGTAACAACCTCAGCCCTACTGGAAACAACCACACCCTGCTGGAACAACCTCAGCCCTGCTGGAAACAACATCAGCCCCACTAGAAACAACCTCAGCCCTACTGGAAAAAACCTCATCCCTACTAGAAACATGCTCAGCCCTACTGGTAACAACCTCACCCCTACTGGAAACAACCACAGCCCTACTGGAACAACCTCAGCCATGCTAGAAACAACATCATCCGCATTGGAAACAACCTCAACCCTTCTGAAAACAACCTCAGCCCTACTGGTAATAATCTCCTAGGTAGAGGATCGGTGCCCACGCAAAGTGTTCGTCACACCGAAACCACAAGCTCTACCAGGGAACACGGAGCAATGGGAGAAACTCCCCAGGCCTCACATGGTGATCCCGAACCAATCCGATTAGTCACTGTCGAAACGGACCGAGTCAACTCGCCCCAGAAAGGGGGGAAAACACCCACACTGTACGAACACCCGTAGTCGCAGGCGGTGTCGCAGTCTGGTGAAAGGGCATGGTACTGAAACCCCTCACATCCGAAGAAATAGAGGAAACAAACCATCTCTGTCGGCCAAACCAAAGAGAACAAGACCAGGGGGAGACCACTCAACCCTACTGGTCAGACAAAAGAGCACCGGGCCAGGGGAAACTCCACCCTGCTGGTCAAACTAACGAGCACAAAGGGACCCTCTACATCCCAAGAGGTGAAAGTACGTAAAGCAGAACACGGAACGCACTTGGGGCCCACACGACGTGTGGCCCCAAGTCATCACCAACTGAGCACACAGACATCCTCAGGTACAATCAACCACACGTACCTCCAAGCGCTCCCGTATACTCCCAGAGTATACCTCGTCTCCAGACCTAAGGCTATCGTGCACCCGGCACCCAACGTCAACGCGAAGGAGTGACGGGAGTGACGTAACTACTCCAACCTGCCACCTCATCAGCTGAGGCACAACCAACCACATCTTCTTCACTCACACGGGAGTGCACGCGATCACACACCAAGGGTTATCTTCAAACATGGCGTGAAGAACCGCCACCAGAGCACCTTTCACACTTCCAAATTTATTGAGATCATGCAAGAGGCTCCACAAAACCAAACGGATCGTACTATTGTAATCCTCGTGGAAAAACACACGAGATAGACTACTTACCCTCCTCAAATGGATATCTGACGGAAAAGTACCCAATACCGCCTCACGTTCGAACGACGTCCCGTGATCCTGAGGCTCAGACCCAAAAACAGTTGGGCGCATCACACCATTGCGATCCCCTTGGTAAAACACGTCAAAAGAACTAATCACTAGAGTACAATGGATTTTCGAAAAAAAAGATGCATTCCGGCGCACCGCACACGAGCGGTGCTACTAGGGACCCACATCCCGGTCCGAAAACTCAACGAATGGATCGCACCGCTGCGATCCTCTCGAAGAATCACACAATATGGACTATCCAGTTGTCTAAAACGGTCACCTGGTGATTAAGATGGAAATCACTGTTGGCTCCCAAATAGCCCTCATGGGCCCCGCACCATCAAGCGGAATTACAGCAGGCAGACTGCGCCGACACGATGCCCTCAGAAAAACACCCAATATCGAATGCTCGCATGCCTTGAACGGACGTCCGAGGAAAAAGTCGTGAAACGCTACACACAGTTCAAAAGACGGGCCATGGGGACCATGCCTCAACTCTGGCTTCAACACCCGAAACCACCCTAGAATCCTCCTCCTCGACGCCAGGGTTCCAACTCCGCTGACGGTGCTTAAAACGGACATCGGACGCGTTCACGCCGTCCAAAACAATATTCCCCGATGAAACAACTAACCCATCGACGTACGTGTCACGCCACCGAGGCCCCTTGTTTCGGGAATTGAAAATTTCCAAAACCATCTCAAAACATTCCCCTCGACGCAAGGTCCGCGCTTCCACGGACAACACACAAAACAGAGGCCCGTAACCAAAGTTACGGGCGTCGGAAAACGGAGGGGCAAAGCCCCTGAGGCGGGACCAGCCTGGACCGACCAGTCTGCCTGGCCTGGGACGGCCCGCGCCGGCCAGCCCGACTCACCCTAATCAGCCCGCGGCTGGGCCGAGCAGGCAGGCGGTGGACTCGGTACACCGCGTGGCCGACCGGCTGATGCCGGTCGCCGCGTGACGACCCGGGCGACGCGGTTCGTCTCCTCTGCACGGGGGTCGCGCGCCGCGACCCCGCCTCACCGTTGCGCCAGCCCGCGCCGAGGCCCGCCACCACGCCTTGCTGCGCCAGGCCGAGGCCCCCATCTGCCTATTCCGCGGAACACATGCTGCACCCACAAGCTCACCCGGTCGTCCGCCGCTTCCGAAGCCACATCCTCTGCCCGGACCGCCTACTGCTCGCCGGACCGCCGCCCTGGCTTCCGGGGTCTCCCCAAAACTCCTCCACAAACCCGCAATCTTCGGCGAATGATTGAGGGTTCCTCAGAACTCCAAAACCGAAACCTAAATATGCGTCAGATATCTCATAAAAACTACTACGTGCTCATGGGCCTTAATTCGACAATTTAACTACAATCGATGCATATATTTGAGGTTGAAATAATGTTCGGAAATGAAAACGCAACGAAAACCTCCTACATCTTGGGCGATGCCCAGAGCATCACAGGGAGTCCACTGCCACGTCGCGCCTTTCTGGAGCTGCTTTTCCAGAGCTGGAGGAGGAGATGGAGGAGTTCCTCCTTGCTGCTGTCCAGGTGGGGAAGAGGAAGAGGTGGGGGGTGAGTTAAGCGTTTAAATAGAAAACGCTTAACCACCCGCTCGTCAGCCCGAACCCAAACCCTAAGCATGGTCGAGGTTAAGCCACCCCTAGGGTAAACACCACCTTTCATGCACAACGACGGTCTCAAAATTTTAATCTGAGACCCCGTTCAAATGTTATAAATCTTAGTGCCCGAGGCCGCCAAATTACGAAAAATCGCCTAGGACCATTTTTTACCAACAGCCCGTTCCCGCGAACCTTATACCCCTCCTAGGGTAAACGACACGCTCTGAACTCAATGGTGCCCTCAGTTTTCCAATCAAATCCACCGTTTAAGAGATACTAGTGTTTCATCATTAAACAGATTAATTAATTTATTTAATCCATTTAACGTTCCAGAAGTGGGCGAGGAGTCCAAACGTCCCTCACCGACAGGCTTTATGTCATTCCTAGGGTAAACACCCCATTCCGGAACCATCCGTACACTTGGATCCCTGATCCGGTGTACTGTTTAGGAGTGATCCCATTTATTTAGCGTTTCCAGTGTGAACACACTGAAAATTTAATTCCGGCCACTCCGGGGCTCAGAATCGCATGTCGTCTGAAGGCGCTGCTCTGGAATATCATTAAGAATATTTCAAAGACTTTCATAGAAAAAACCAGGTTCTTACAGCTACCATCTCGCATGTGACTAGTAACCCTGGCTGGCTACCTTCGTGGGGCCATCTTGAATAAAAAAACAGGTGTGCCATGGTTAATCAGTATGCCTGGTGAGCTGACACAAAGTAATCACAAAGAAAACTTTTGAAACACACATGCAATCTGTGTTTTCGAGAACTAAGTCGGAAATCAGAAGTCAAGGTCCTGATGTATGGATACGTCGGTCAATGCACCAACACTGAACTCCCTGGACAGAAAACCACACTCAATACTCTTAACACTATTGCTTCACAGAGATGAAATTATTAGAGTCATGTGTTCTGTGGTAGAACTGACTCCTTTGATACCAATTTGTCACAATCTGTCCTTAGGGTCCATGCCGTGACTACCCCAAACCTGCCTTCCATAGGCCAGGGGATGGCAACTAGCACCAAAGGCGTAAATCCTGATAAAAGGTAAGGCATTGCCTTTATAAAAGTAAACAAACACAACAGAGTACACATCTGAAGTAATCACTAAGTAAACTGAGTACAAAAGTAGGTGATGAAAAGTAAATCGTCTAGTATACAAAACCAAATAAAAGTACATTACAACTGAAAGAAAGTACAATAGAAGCCACTGTGTCGTCCTCCGAATATCCCACCTGAAGGGTGGGTATAGATGGTCTCCTCAGCTCCTCGGGTTCGGCTGTCCGCTCAGTGTACGTCCCGTCTAGTGGTCCAACCCTGGGTACCATCCAGCTCCACAAGCCTCCACCTCGATTAGTGTTGTCTGTCGTCTGCATCCAACACAACATAGTGCGGGAAATACCCGTGCAGTGGTGAGTATTTGGTAATCAGTAGGGACCCTGAGGCCCCCGAATGTCTCCCAGAATCCACGAAGGATAAACCACAGAGGAAATATACAAACACGAAGTATCAACCAACTCTATTTAGGTATATTCTTATACATATACCTAAGTCATCAATCTCAGTTCAGCTCCAACTTCAGAGCCCAAGAGCAATCCATTCCGCACAGGAAAGAAGTCAATCACATCAATGATTATGATTTCAAGTTAAGACTCAGCTCACACATGTATACTTCTCATGAGGAAGGATGGAGATGATTATATGTAGCCTCTGAATCATATCCTCTGCCGAACCCAAGTAGGATCCAAGTACAGAAGTCATCACTGCCGAACCCACATAAGATCCAAGTACAGTAACCATCACTGCCGAACCAACGTAGGATCCATGTACAATCGTCATAGCTGTCGAACCCACGAATAATCCACATATAGTCATCCTCACGGCCGAACCCACATAGGATCCAAGTACAGTCGTCATCGTTGTCGTACCCACGACGGATCCAAGTGCGGTAGTCATCGCAGTCGCAACCTGCTATAGGGTTCCCGCACACAACGTAGTCGATTCTGGCAGGATCCGCTCCTCGAGTAAAGGGTTCGACACATCAACTGTCATGAAGTCCAGATTTTATTTATCCCGATGTTCTGTATCATCAAAATGAACTCAACGCGATAGACAATGCGTCAATCGGACGCCCGGTCTGAGAGATATTGGCCTTTTTCATTCTAGGGGCACGGTTGGAAATATGCTCGTTCCAAACCCGTCAATTTACCAAAGTCTTATGAAACCCATTTAGAGTATCGAAAAAGGTTATACTCATCTAAAGGGTCCCAGTGCCATAGACGGCGCGTCGATCGGACGCTCGATCTTTATGTTATTCACATTTAAGTGAACAACAGGCCCAGCCCGCTAAGCCCTATGGGCTGGTATGTCGGGTCACCCAGTTTTGGCGGGTCCAACTTGGTAGGGGTGTCAGACCGCCCTGATGATTAGGATGGCCTGAATTGATATTCATGGACGGACCCGAAGAGGGTGCAACCCGGCCCAAGCTGTCATAGCCTGGCCCGACGGGGCCTGGCCCAGCCCGGTCCAGCGTGGCCCGGCTCGGCTGGGCCTGACATGGCTGGGTGCATGGCCCAGTTGTCTTGGACCGAAGGCCGAGTGGTCTGAGGGGGGCATGCCCCCCCGGCTATCCGATCTAGTGCTGCAAAGTGGCGCGACCCTTCACAAACTGGCTGGCCTTCTGGCGCAAGCCGCCCACACGGCGGGCCGCAGATTTCTTCAGCACGACGCCCTCTTGGCACCGCTGTTTGGCTTCGCCCAACTAGCCGACGGGCTGGCTGGTTTTCCAGCGCGGTGCCCTCCTGGCACCACGACTCCCCTTCACCTGGCCAGCCAATTCTTCTACCGAAGCGGCACGCAAAGAGGGACGCGATTCCTCTCGCACAGTCGGCGCGACATCGCCAGCTTCCTTTTCCTTTTTCCCTTGATGGAGCGACGGTGTCATGCCTCCTTCTCCATCATTTTATGGTTCTAAATATTACAGCAAATAACGGCTGATCATCAGGCCATGTTTTTTCGGCCCGTTCCCTCCCCGTTAGGCGGTAACAGTCGCCTAATGTATTCAATTGAATACAATGAGAACGGGGGATTAATTTATTTAAAATAATTTAATCAAATAACCTACCTTAATAAAAGATGTCGTACGTCAGGCGCCACGGGAGATGGAGTCATGGGGTGAGGTTTCGTAGATGACGTTAGTGTGCGTCGTCGTTCTTCATGGAACTGGCGTTCTTTGTTGAAGAGACCTCGTTCTTCGTCGAGAGAGGAGTTCTCTTCTTCTTCACACAAGAGTTCTCTCCAATCTTCCCCAACCCAATGTGTGAAAAAATAAAATAATAGGTTAGACTATTATTTTATTAAAACAGGAAATTTTATTTTCAAAATTCAAACCACTCCATTCATTAATTGAATAGGGTGAAATTCTCTAATTATCATGTGTTGGAATGAATTAAAGAGGGAGAGTGAGGGAGAGGAAGAGTCCACATTAAATAAGAGCTTACAAATTAAAGAAGGGGGTCATGGAGTTTAGGGGGAGGTGAAAGGTTGGGGCTTCTGTGGGACCCACCTTTCAATCATCCACACATGGGATGTTGGATAGTTATGGGCCCCACCAACAACTTCCCATGGAAGGTATTAACTTAAAAAGTTATTAAATAAAATTGTTCCAACAATTTTATTTATTTAAACAATTCCCCCAATTATTAAATCTCAAACTGATTAAAATGCAACTGTGGTAAAGGTCCTTTTAAGAAAATTATTGGCATTGTGAGTTCATCGGTCTTCTTGAATTTCAATTCCAAGCACCGATTCAGAAGATTGGAAAACTCGCTCATTCGTTTACTGAACGTACCCTAGCTAAATTTCGGAAATTGATTCAGGGTACACTGGGCCTCAGAATCAAGTGCCATCAAAATCCAAAGAATCGTAAAATTCCAAAGTATTTAAGAAAAAAATTTTGTGGAAATTTATGGGTCTTTACATGGGCCATTATTATGTGTACCACCTAATCTTGAGAAAAATAATGATCTTATAGATGATACACATAACTCAAACATATCAATTCACCCAGGCATCACAATGATATATCAAGATATATGAGAGAATATTTAGCAGGAAAATATGAAGAAGGAAATAAATAAATATAAATAAAATTGATTGGAATGTCAGCATGTGAAAGATGAAAGGAAAAAGTCTATGAGTTGATGCAACCATTACCCATACCGAAATGAATATGGGAAAAAATCACCATGGGATATTTCACGGGACATCTGAATACATCCAGAGAAAATAATTATATATGTGTTATTATGGATCATCTTTTCAAGGTAGATCAATTTATTCTAATTTCATAGGAGTTCTATCTTTAAGAACTTCTATGGACATACATTAGGTAAGTGATGAGGATGGATAGATAACTCTTTCCGATTAAATATGATTATGATCCAAGATTTACCTATATGTTCGGGAGAAGTCTGCAACATTTACTACACAATGGGAAGAAATTCAGTACAACTTATCATCCTCAAAATTATGGTCAATCTATGTGAACTACTAAGATACTAGAAGACATTTTGAGAGCTTGTTCTAGGGACTTTATAAAAGGATGAGACCAACATCTTCCACAGGTTGAGTTCTCTTACAAATATAGTTTCCACTTAGGCATCCAAATGGACCCATATAACGAACATTATGGGAAAATATGTAGAACACAGACATTTTAGGAATCAAATTGGTATATGTAAGATTCTATGACGTGAAACAATAGAAAAAATGATAGAAAAGATAAAAGCTATTCAGCATCACATCAAGGAATCCCATAGTCGACAGAACATATATTTAGATAATCATTAACAAGACATAGAGAATATGGTTTTTGAAAAATAATTCCGTTGAATGTCTCAATGTAATAGAGTAATGATATTTGGGATGAAATGAAATCCTTATACCAGGTACATTGTCCCCTTTCAGATTCTGGATCGTCTTAGAGTTTTGGCCTATCGTCTCGACCTTTTACAAACCATTTGTCATGTACATGTGGTATGGAATGTATCCCTATTAATGAAGTGCATACTAGATCCCTCAAATGTATTCAATTCAGTGGTTATATAGATAGAAAATTACCTCTCTTACTAGGAGTATCCAGTGAAGAACTTGGACTCTAGAAATAATGTTCTATGCAATATAAATACTAACAATGTTAATATACTATGGAAGAACCATATGTAAGAAGAAGAAACATGGGAACTGGAAGAAGCGATGAAAGATAAGTACCCTCACCTTTTTTCACCATAATTTGTAAAAACAATTCAAGGGTGAAATTTTATAATTGGGAAGAATGTAATGACTCAGAATTTTATCAATGAAATTTTCATTCTTATAATTATGTCATGTAGTATAAAGCACATTCATCACACATAGAACCCAATAAGAACATCATTACCATTAATTAATAAATATCCTAAATGTTTTTATCTATTTATTAATAGGAAACACCACTTTCAATTGTCTTGAGAAAAAATAATAAACAAAAGAATAAAATAATCAAAACCCCCCTCTCCTCCCAATATAAATACCACGCATCAACACCCCTTCTCCTCAGATATTTTAAGCCTTGAATATAGTCTAAATTATTCCCAATTCCCTTACAAATACTCTTTAAAACGTCTAGTATATTCTCATTTCGAAAAAATACAAAACCAAAGTTATTTAAGGAGTTTCTCAAGGAGTTGATATCAAAGAGGTAAAATTCTCCACCATTCATTTTTAAATTCATTATTTCTTCCTCCTCATCATTTCCCTAATGTACAAAGTGACATGATAAATCAATTATAATACATGTACTATAATTTTGTTAATTGAATACACACAATCAAATCTATTCTTTTGTCCTTTTGTCTTAAAAAAACATCATCCCTGATATGCTGTTTGACCACTTTCATGGATGATAATTGTTAATTTTCCATTACCAATATAAAGGATAGTTATAAAAAAATATTATGGTTAAATAATATTTTAATAAATAAAATCTATCTTGTTTCATGTTCTATAACTACTATGTATACAAATTATAAAATAATAATAAAATTTAACTCGTGACGATCGAAAAAATGCCAAAATTAACTAAACTTTTATAATTAACATTTAATTAAACAGATCATCATAATATCATGAAAAAAATTGTACAGGGGACCATTTAAAATTATTGAAATATATAATTACTATATCATTCCACTTATATATTTTTTCTTCCATTTGAAAATAATTCCCATAATTAAACTCATGGGAACCAATTAAAAAATTGTTAATCCAATGGTACCAGAGTGAAAAAATTGAAAATTATAACTCAAAAAAATGACCATAAATGAAATTAAAAAAATTACTATAAATAAAATAAATACATGGAAGGGTTTTAATTATGTAATTAATTGATGTAATTTTATTATCTATGACATTAAGTGCATGTTGTAAAACATTTAGACATAAGGAATGGTATCTCTCTAGACCTCCAAATTACCTTTGGCTTACAATTTTATCTCTTTACCCCAATTTATTTAGTAATTATTATAATATAAGAATTATAAATTATGTTTATATGTTCTAAAAATATTCATATAGTTCAACTCATGCATATTTTATGGGTAAATAAATGTTTTAAAAGGATCCCTTAACAATTCTTCTTAATAATAAATCCAGATTAAGGGGATCTTTTTTGTTGCTTACCCATGTTTAGGTACACTCCGTAAAATGTTTTAAAACACCCAAATTTTCTAATATAAATCATGTTATCATGTTAATCCCATTTTTATTTAACTTCTAAATTTATGTAAATAATTATCCTCTTAACCCATTTATAAGACTATTTACATCTTCCCTTAAAACATTGCTTAAGGGGACCATTTCCAAAGTAACCTAACTACTTTTTATCACGATTAAAATTAATTTGGACATCATTTATCATAATATAATCATAGTTTTACATTATTATTATCCAATAATGATTTATTCCCTTCTATAATGTAAACTATTATGATAAACATTTACAATTCCCATTTCATTCCATGGGTAACCATTATATTTATTCATTATGTTTGATGATTTATGTGGCACACATATGGATGAACTTGTTATGATGGGTGCACCCATATAGTGCTCCAATGTATTGGGTAATGTATAGTCTCATGAGTTTTCATATATGGGATTAGAGAGTAATCATATTCCATTTTGGGAATTTTAAACCATGCGATACAATCATGGTAGTTAGCCTTTAATCTTGTCTATGTCATGTTGTATGTTACTTCCATATTCTTATGTTTCCATGATCATTTTATTTATTGTTCCATGTAATATGATTCCATATTATTATTCTTGTTCCATGCCTTTTATGTTATCATGTTATGCCTTCTAACTCATGTGTTTTGATATATAACCATGTTTATTACCAAAATTAGCTTTTTAGATGAACCCTTTTGTCTATGAATTACCTAGTTTATCCTATGTAGTTTTAGCTGATCAAATGGAGTTAAGATATCATTATTGAGAAGATGATATATTTTTTGTTCATGTTTTATAATTATGTACCTAATCTTCCAAAGTCACTAGACTTTACGATCCTTATTATTTTTTTGAGGATAATTATGCTCAAAACCATATAATAATATGTATAATAGGAAAGGGTTGTTATAATGAACCACCAAAATTCTAGTGTTTAAAGTGAAAGGATTTTGGGAATTATGCGAACCGACGCCACAATCCATGGGATAACATGGATGATAATCTACAATAACCAATGAAGAAAAATGATAAAGGAGAAGATTATTAAATCATAATAGATAAGTGAATCGTGGTATTTATGGTCACATATATCATCACCCTTTTAGATAGGAACTTAATTCTTAACTTTGTACAAATGTGCCCGATGAAAATCTTATTTTGAAATTTCATTTGATTATCTCTTTCTACCTGGATTTTGGAATAGTGAAATAACATTTGATATTCAATTGGTATAAGTATGATCCAAATAATACAAAGGAAATGTTTTTGTATATGATAAGATATTATATAAGGAATAATGTTTTAAGTAAGATTTAGAAGTGTATATGTCTCCTTGTAATATTAACTTAATAGTTATGGACACCATAATTTTTCATGAGATTAATGTTGATAAAAAGTTTAAATTCATTGACAGTCATTTTGAGATTTCATGTGATGGAAGTTTTTCACAACCCAACCAAACACATATATTTAATTTTATTAATTTTTTTAACTTTATTTGATGAATTTAACAAGTTTTTTTCAGGTAATGTGATGGTTTTGGCATGGAAGAAGAATACATAAAGTTGGTGCATGGTTAGGAGAAACTAGACCACAACCAAATGAAAATCATGATACCCAAAAAATTTCACTATCCTAGGCATACAACTATGTTCACGAGTATGTGACCCTCTACGTAAATTGTATCAAACCAAGCCAGGATGTCATCCAACCCGACACCCAACCTAATTTGAGACATGCCCCGAAGGGTGTTCCCGAACCCCAATGGATGGAAACTCGTGGTGGACATCAAGGATAATATAGAGGGAAATATTTATCCAAATAAATAACCAGGAACAAAATAGATAAACCGAACACCTAGAAGCATTACAAAAAAACTAAATCTCAATAATTGAATATAAAAACTGATCCAATTACAAAACACAATAGAATAAACTAGAATATAAATAAAAATACAAACAAAATACTACCAAAATGATCTCCTTGTGACCTCATTATCACTAACATCTACAAAACCAAAATGCCACCAGACAAAGAAACTCAAAAAAACAAGAAATCGAACTAGAAATATGAACCAACAAAACATCTTGGGTATATCAACAATGAATGGTACAAGTAGGTTGTGATCTCAATAGTTCAGTAAAAAACTACCAAAGAATCTATATAGTTCCTTTACCAAAAAAATACATTAATTTTTTTTTGAAATACTGATATAAAAAAGGATTTTCTCATTTTTAAATAAACAAAACTTCTTTACCTTTTAAAAAAAATACTTACAATACATAACTATTTCAAAAACTAGATTTCCATTTTATAACAAAAACCTGGACCAAAATCGAAATAGAATGATACCAAGTTATTCTGAAAATGAAAAATCAGTACAAATAAAAAACCAAGTGTAGGAGAATGTAAAAAATAAAATACATATAATAAACCATATTCATTTTTTAAACATCCAAAGAACGATCCCAAAGCGTACTTGAATCAAACTCAACTATCGACATATGGCTGAGCTCTAGAACCAATAACCAACTGGCCGCTCTAAAATAGACAATACAGTGCAACATCCCACCTAGCCCTATAATGTCTATGGTGGGGAAATTACATCTACTCATGGTCGATAATAAACCATCACTCGACCCTCTAAAATATTACTAGGAAATCCATGGTAATAGTACACTATGTAAGTAGAAGTCTCTCACACACGTGACTCACATTACCTTCCACCACCGGACATGCCTACCCCAAAAACTGACACCCCCAATGAAATAACCCACATGGTGAAATAATCCATAGGTGTTACCATCAAATAATAATCCTTTCACAAGTTCTAACTGGGCCATCACATCACATGATTTTTCAAACTATTTCTCAAAATAACTAAGATTCCAACTAGGAATTTATAAATTTATAATAAATATATGTTCTAAGAAAATTGTAAAGTCCGAAACAATCCTACACATCATTAGAGTTTTAAAAGAACTCCCAATATATCTCATGTCTCAAATAGGTCTCAAATAATATAGAATTTCAAATAATTTTTTCAAAAAACATGCACAAAGCTAACCAGGCCTTTATACTGACCACTCACCATAGAATAACATAAGATGAAAAATGGGATATGTTTCTTGGAACAAATATGAGACCAAATTTCTATGTTACATGAAAAAAAACAAAATTTAGGAATTAAGTATACATTTAATGAATATAGTAAAAAATAATAATGGATAAACCTTTTAAAAAACTAAAGATTAAGGAAATGTTCATTTACAATCCCATCCATGTGTGCACCCTGTGATCCTATGGATGTTCCAAAATCCAATGAAATAATTCAAGTGTCTATAGAATCATTCAAAAACCATTTTCAAGAAACAACAATTTTAATTATACTAACAAATAAAATCATACAATTTCAACATCAAAAATAAGAATTCTAAAATCAGGAGAATCATTTCAAAAACATTTACCATAACCACTATAAAATAATGTGGAATCCAAAAAACACATATAGAAAAATTTATAATTTCACCCATGCTATCAAAAAATAATAAAGGAAATATAATACCCAAAGTTCTGAAATTCACTTCAAAACATAATTATCATTTTAAAAACCACCTTATGTCTATAACCATATAACTTATTTCAAGAGAGAGCCTTTTTTAACCACTAAATCCATTTTCTGTAACATGAATACACTATCCCATGAAAATCAGTCATACCACAGGCATGTGAAATTTTTATTTATATTATCTATAAATACATAAAAATCAGTTGAATGATTTGAAAATGAAAATAAATGAAATACCTACCTCAGTAGAGTACATAATAAATAATGCTCTCAAAGAAGAAAGAATATTCACCAAAAGACAATACACACACCCTAACATCAAATAAATTCACCATAATCTTCAGAACCTAACACTTTGGTTCATCCAAGAATGAAAACCACCAGAAAAAACTAATAACAATGAGATAAGAGATATGGGAAGGGTGAATCACCAAAATACTCAAAGAATCTTTCCTCGGATCTTGGAGGAGTATCATAAAATGGAAGGAGAACCAAAGGAAGAGGGTTTTGGGGTCCATTAATGAACTAAAGAAGGCATAGGAAAGAGATTGCTTGATTTAGGGTAAAAATATGAGAGTACAGATTTGATATTTTTAGATTTTAAATTTTTGGGCAGCTCGCACGGTTTGGCCACAGGGTTTTCCAAACCATGTATAAGTGGTGTTATCTCCACATTGCAAATGGAAAAACCCTCACACATGATTTACACATGGTTTTCCAAACTATGTGAAACCCATGTGCCTTAATTATGGACCCCAAAAATCCACACAGTTACATATAAAAATCCGCAGGGTTTACCCAAACGGTGTGCTAATCGTGAACTGGACAAAAAATCACCCGATACATCCAAAATTCGAAAAATTTAAACCAGGGATCAACTAAAAACTCACCCAAAAAATCCAAAGATAATAAAAGAATAAAATAATGCAATTACCAAGGAATGGGTGTAAAACATATACCAAAAAAAACTATTTATACCCCTAGAAAGTCACCTAGTTAAAAGATAAAAAAACATTGTTTCAAGCTTAATCAAAACAAGAAAAAAATGGGAACATCGGGGTGATCATTCAAATCACATGTCACAACTGACTAATCTAAAAGAGTCCAATATAAAATAATAATGGGAGAACATGATAGGGTCCTCCCATTAATAATTACCCAACAACCACAATTTTAATGGCAATATAATGGCCTAATAAGGGAAATACCAACAAAACTAACCAAAACTCATTCACATGAGATAAAAATTACCCCCACTAAAGTTGAAAATCATTCACACCGGCCAAAAATACCCAATAAATGGGGATATACCCACATGAAAAAACTTAACCAATCATTTTATAAGAACAAAATCTAAAAATATCGATTTTTATAAGAAATAATTTATCCAAATAGGCACAACTAGAAATAATCAAACAATTCATGAAAGGATAACCATTCAAAGATCCACATTTAGGGTAGAAAATGGAATTACAAGAAAAAAACTCCATGTCTCTTACATAGATAAAATGAACTCAAAAAAATAAGGAAATTACAATAGGAAATGAAGACTATCCCAAATCCAACACTGGAGATAATAATTGGTTCACGGATTCCCACACCTGTAGACAATTATTGAATACACGTGAGCTTCACTCCGAGGCCTGTGGCTAAAGCCGTGATGATTGAAGCATCCACTAACTCATATTCAGGTGCTAACATCCTCCAATAAGGAGTGTTTCTTTAGGAATATATTCTGACAAACTTCTCCAGATGACCCAATTGGACACAATGATGGAATGTCTTTAGAGGATTACGACACGAAAACTTCGAATGCCCAAACTAACCACATTGAAAATGAATGAGTAAACAGTTCAGTATACAAGAATTGGGGACAAATGAAGGATTATTTTAATAAATAGGTTCCTTTGTTACACACCTCCCACTAGTAGGATATCCTCCATGAGATCCAACCACCACTTAATTCACTTCAAGAACAAACTTATCTTAAAGCGCCTCATTAACCAGTTTCTCAAAATAAACTTCTACAGATGAGAGAAATTTCTCTACAATATCTAAATGAAGAACCAAAATTAGGATAGTATATTTAAATTAATCTTATGACCCCATCTCCAAAGTGAAGGAAACTAGATCTTTGAAGAGCTAAACATAAGATTTCACTGACCACTGTCCCTACTAAACATCCCACAACTCTTCTACCCTCCTCATCTTCACTTAATTATGTATAAACTGTTGGATGAAAGTAGACATAAACACTTCCCATATCATCCCATATTTCATCAATGATGGAAGAAAACCATCCATTGGTCCAAATTTGGATCCTCGAATAATCCTATAATAGAACAAACTCTAATATCTTTAATTGTTCCCAATGATATTAGTACACAACCAACTCCTTCAATCTATTCATCTTGCTATAAGGGACCTCGATCACCATGATATGTAGGAAAATATAAATAATAAACAGAACTAGGGAATGAATCACATGAAATGTTGGGGACCTTTCTGGATAGAATATTTAGAACAAAATCAAAACAAAAAATCCAAAAATCAAAATCCAACCAAAATAAAACCAAGGGACTATATCAAGCCAAAACAACTGGCTCACAAGACAAAAACATATAAGCACAACCAAAAAGTATCTTTTAAAAAATTACCTCCTAAATTTTAATTTCAAAAATTCCTTCTTCCAAGGACACATTCCAAAAACCAAAATTAATTTTCACAACACATTATCCAACTTTTTTTCAAAGAATATTCAAACCCCGAGACCATTGTCAACTCCAAACTCATTTGCAAAAACAAAGCCAATAATTTAATATCAAACTCTCTCCCATGGAATCCTAAAAATTGTCACATATGTGTTCATCCCACATCCAATCATTCCATATATCCACACATGACAACATTTAATTTCAATACACACTTATATATATGTGAACAGTCATAGGGAACACCAAGGGCCACACATACAGCTTTATCATCAAAACAAAAAAATTATCAATTTTATTACACATAATGATTAGTATTTTAAAACCCATTGTTTATAATTAAAAAACATTTAATGAGATAATTTTCATTTAATAACTAGTTTCATTTTAAATGCTCATTTTCTCCAACCAAAACAAAAACAGAATGCAACTTACACCAAACCACCAGAATGAGGAACTACATTTCATGCCTAACATGATGACATGGCTAGTGGGCCTTGCCCCAAATTGGAATTAATAACTAATAACGCATTGAATAAGTCAATTGGACACCACATGGGTCACTACTCCAAGTGAGATCACAACATGAAATAGATTCATCTCCATTTTTTACCCTCAATCCAAAATAAGACAAAAGAACCAAATATCAGACCACCCACATAAACTGGAGGATCAGTACCAGAAAGGGATCATGATGTGCTTCCCATACCTACTTCTCATGTCCTAACATTCCTAGACTCCAACTATCTGACAACCCTAATATCAGTCACATGCTCTGATACTATTTTTTTGATGAACCAAGCTGGGATGCCATCCGACCATACACCCGACCCGATCTGAGACATGGACCGAAGGGCGTTCTCCATCCCCATAGGCTGGAAACTAGTGTCGAGCATTAAGGTTAACCTAGAGGGAATGATATTACCCAATAAATAAACACGTTCAAAATAAAGAAACTAAACATGAATTTGTACTAATAATAATTGAATCTAAATAAATCAATATAGAAACTGATCTAGGTAAAAAACACAACTGAAGAAACTAGAATATAAATATAGAACCAATCGTTTTTTATATAATTTTACCCAACCTATAAAAACATAAAAAAGTCAATATAAAATAAAAATTTATCAAATTCTCAATAAAACATAATTAACATTTTAACAAATACCTTATGTGATAAACTATATAACATATTTGAAAAAAATCCTTTTCTAAACCAATACAATTTTTTTAGTTACATGAAAACAAAATATAAAGAAATGATGTCACACAATTGGTTTGTAAAATAAGTTTTTATATTATTTAAAAATACAAAAGCATCAATGGAAAGAGTTATAAAGGAAAAAAATGGGATCACCCACCTCAACATAGTGATGATGCGATGAAACTATCAGAGAAGGAATAATACATCCCAAAAGATAATCCACACACCCTTTAATCAAATAAATCGACCAAAGTTAGTCAACCTTAACTCTAGGGATTATCCAAGAGAGAAACCCTCCCTAAAATAATGAAGAGCCAATAGAAAAGAGAGAGGGGAAGGGGAAATCAACCCAAAACTCAAAGAATCTAACTTTGGATGTTTGGTGGAGCATCATAGGAGGGAGTATAACAAAGGGAGTGGGTGTTGAGACTCCTTCATGTACAAACAAAGACCAAGGAGGGAGGGGGATCGATCTAGTGTAAAAATAGGGGATGGTAGATTAGGGATTTAATGATTTATAATTTCTCGTATGCTCGCACAGTTTGGGAACATGGTTTTCCAAGCCATGAAGTCACCAGTTTTAAAATGGAATGAACCTTAAGAATGGTTTCTGAATAGTTTCCCAAACCATAAAAAACCCAAGAAAATTAGTTTTGGTCCCTAAAAAAGTGTCACGGTAACCTGCGGATGCCACACAGTTTACCCAAACCGTGTGTTAATCATGCATAGGCTAAAAACTCACCCGAGACGTCCAAAATTAAAAAACATTAATCTAAGGATCAAATCCAACCTCAACAAAAAATATCTAAATATAATAAAATAATAAGATAAACAAATTACCATGGACAAGGTGTCACAATTATCCCCTCATAAAAACATAATTCTCCCATAAATTAACCCATCCAAAAGATAGAAAAAACATGTTTTCAAGCCTGATCAAAACCAGAAGAAACTACAGACCTCGGGGTAACTTCTCACATTAAAATTCACACCATATTGATATAGAGGAGACCAAAAAATATAAACAACAGGGGACCATGAGAGGTTTCTGTCCCCCATAATAAACTGATTAATAGCTATTGCATGACTTCAAATCATCCCATGGGGATAATCCAAACAAAAATAATCCAAAATCCATTACATGATCTAAAAAATACTCCAAAGAAACATAAAATTATTCACACTAGACTAAATCTCCAAAATAAGGGGATAAACACAAGAAGGGAATGTAAAAGAAACAATGAATGTGAACACAAACTACAAAAATTGATTTCCAAAAGAACTAATTTCTACAAATTGGTACAACTGGGAACTAGAATCAGATTCATGAAACTCTAACCATTCATTGATCAAAATATAGGGTACAAAATTGAATTACATGAAAAAAATAATCAGGTCTATTATATAGATAAAATAAACCCACAGAATGAATGGAATTACAATAGGAAACATACAATATCCCTACTCCAATATTGGATACAAAGTCTGGTCCAAGGCTTCCCACACCGATTGAAAATTCATAGGCCTGTGGCATGAGCTTTGATGACTGAAGCATCCAATGCCACACAATTAGGCACTAACATTCAACAATATAGAATATTTAATCACGAAAAAAATTTAACAGACTTCTCCAGATGACCCAAATGGACATGAAGATAGAAAGACATCGGTGGATTAAAACACAATGAATTTGAATACCCAAATGAACCATATTTAAAATAGATGAGAAAATGATGTACTTAACATGAATCTAGGAACAATGATGGATACTTTTTATAAATATGTTCATCTGTTACATACCTCCTTCCATATGGGGAAACATCACGAGACCCAACCACCACTAACTGCACTCTGAGAACGAAGTCAGCTAAAAACATATCATCTACCAACTTCTCAAAACAGAAATCATTTAATGATAGATCTT
This sequence comes from Viscum album, assembly GCA_963277665.1. Lineage (NCBI taxonomy): Eukaryota > Viridiplantae > Streptophyta > Magnoliopsida > Santalales > Viscaceae > Viscum > Viscum album. Next base: position 1,898,461,353 of record OY728133.1, on the reverse strand, counting down.
TTTACAATAATTTTTAATGATAAACCCAAATAAAGGTAGGATATTTCAACTAATCCTCTGAAACATACTCTAGAGTCAATGAAACCAACTCTTTGAATTGGCCAGTATATGATATCACTTATCACTGTCCCTACCAAACATCCCACAACTCTACTACCATCCTCATCTTAACCTCCTCAGTTATAAACCATTAGATTAAAAAGATAATTTAACACGCACCATGTAAACCCATCTTGAATTGATGATGGAACTAACATCTTCCACTGGTCAAAATCTGGACACTCAAACAAACCTAGAACAATACAGACTCTAACATCATCTGGAGTTACCAACGATCTGATGACACAGTCAACTCCCTCAATCCATTCCAATTCCTTTAATAAATCTTAATCTCCACAATTGAAATGAAACACTCGAGAAGAACCAAAAACTCAGAATGAATCAAAAGAAACTTTGGGGACCTTTTGGGGTGAAATATTCTGGCAAGCATAAAAAATATACAAAAAAAAATCCAACTAAACCACAACCTAAGAACCATATCAAGGCAAAACCACTAGCTTTAAAGCCTAACATATATATGAAAAACTAAAAATTCTCTTTTAAAACCCACCATTTACATGTTAATTTCATAACCCCTACTTCCTTGGAAATATTACAAAAACTGAAATCTATTTTGATGAGACAATAACCTAATTTATTTCAAAGATAAATCAAACTCTATGTTCATTTTCCACTCATAAACCATTTCGATAAACCAAGACAAGTCTTTGATTTCAAAAAATCACCCATGGAATCATACAAACCATAACATATGTGTTTATCCCTCTTCCATTCATGCCATCCATTCACATATTCCAACATGTACTTTCAATACACACCCACACATATGTGAACATTCATAATGAACACCATTGGTAACACATATCACATTATCATCAAACCCAGATATTTATCAATTGTTAACTGAAATATATTTTTCTTTTAAAAACCATTATATATAATTCCAAAAACATTGAATGGAATCATTTTCATTTAAAAAACAATTTTCATTCAAAATATCACTTTCACCAACTGAAACCAAAATAGAATGAAACATACACCAATCCTCTATAATAAGGCACTAGTGTTCATGATTAACATTGCGATGTTGTTATTAGGACACACACCATGAAGGTATTAATAGACAAGAAGGCCTTGAACTACAAAATTAGACTCCACCTGGGTAACTACCCGATGTGATATCACAACATGATGCAGGATCATCTCCATTGACATTCCAAACTTCAAAAAAAGACAAAAGACCCAATCTTGAACCACACCTAGAAACTCAAGGGTCAGTATAAGAAAGGGTTCATGACACCATTCCCATACCTACCTCCCATGTACCAATAATCATAGTCTTCAACTACCTAAAACCACAAATAATAAGAAGCCAATTTATTATAATTTCATACGAATCATGCCAGGATGCTACCCAACTAAATACACGACCCTATCTGAGACATATCCTGAAGGAAGTTCCCGAACCCCATGGGTTGGCAACCAGTGTCGGGAATCATGGATAATCTAGAAGGAAAAATTTATCCCAATAAATAAGCAAGATGAAAATAAATAAATTGAATACATATAATCACTAATAAAAATTGATTCTAAATACCTATATATAAAACTAATCCCCATTCAAAACACAACTAAATAACTAGAATTTAAAAAAAAATCAATCCAGAAACGACCAACATGATCTCCATTTGAGATCATGGCCACCATCATCCACAAAACCAATCCACCACAAGCTTGAACTAATCCAAAAGTGAGTACGCAAACTAGAAATATAAAACTAAAAACAGACCAGGTCTACCAACACCGAATGGTACAAGTAGTGTTTGTTCCCAAAAACATAGTAGGAAACCACCAATGAATCCATACAATTACTTTCCCAAAAATGTTCTATTAATACTAGTTTGAAATAGATATATATAAATAGTTTTTTCTCATCATTAAATAAACAACACTGCATTCCCTTTTCAAAATAACAGACACACCAAATCTCTATTTTTAAATCATATTTCTATTTTATAACCAATACCGAGACCAAAATCCAAATAGAATGATACCAGGATACACTGAAAATGTACAAGAATAATTAATATAAAGAAAAGTTTAGCAGAATTTAAACAAAGAGAATATAGATAATAAACCATGGTAATTACATAAACATCCCTATAGCGATCCCTGGATGTATTTGAATAAGACTCACCTTCCTACACCTGGTGCAACCCCATAGTCCAAAACCAATTGGCCTCCCTAAAAATTCCTAGACATTGGAACATCCCACCTAGACTTATAATATTTAGGGGGTATAAATACATCTTATAAGGGTCTAAAAGAAACAATCACTTGAACCTAAAAAAGACACCCAGTAAAACCATGGTAATAGTGCACTGTGTAAGTAGTAGGTCCTCACACGTGTTACTCACCTTACCTTCAGCTATATTACATGCCTAACCCAAACATTAATACCACCAAAAAAATAACGAACATAGGAAAATATTATATAGGTGTTCAGATCATATAATAACCCATTCATAAGTTCTAACTAGTCCTTTATATCACATAATCTATCTAACCATTTCTAGAAATGAACTATGATGCCAACCAGATGATTGTACATTCAAAATCATAATTCAAATTAAATATATTATAAAGTAAAAAATAGGAATCCACATCATATGAGTTTGGAAAAACTACCAATATATTCAAAGTTCCAAATGGGACTCACATCACATTGCTTTAGAAATCATTTTCCCCAAAAACATACACAATGCCAAAATTTCCAAAATACCAACCACTCACCAAAGCATAACATAATATTCTGAATGGGATACATTTCTTGGAACACGTTTGAGACCACAATTTTGAGTTACATTAAACACCAAAAAACCATTTAGAAATTAGGTAACCATTCCATGAATAAGATAATAAGAAGGATGGGACAACCCTTTTGAAATAACGAGGCTCAAAGAAATCATTTTTTGAAATCTTATCCACGTGTACTCTCCATGAACCCAGGGATGTGCCAACATCCAATGACATAAATCAAGAGTCCATGGAATCATTCAAAAACCATTTTCATGAAACACCACTTTCCAATATACAAACACAACAAGTCACTCCTTTTCAACATCAACAATATTTTTTTAAACTAAGAGAATATTTCCTAAAAATTTTACGACAACCACTATACCATAAAGAGGAAAACAAACAAAAGATCAAGACCAATTTATAATTTCACCCAAGCTATCAAAATAAAATGAAGTCCAAATAACACCAAGATTTTTCAAATTCAATTTAAAACTTAATTATCATTTTAAAAAGCACCTTATGTGCATAACTAAATGACTTATTTGAATAAATACCCTTATTAAACAACTACCAACAATTTTTGGTAACATGAAAACACCAAAACAAGCCAATAGGTCATTCCATAGGTGTATGAAACATATTTTTATATTATTTAGAAATCCACAAGCATCACTGCATTGAGTCCAAAAGAAAAACAATGGAATCCCCTACCTCAAAAGAGTGATGATATGATGAAACACGTAGAGAATGAAGAATACAACCCAAAATATGATCCTCTCACCCTAAAATAATGTAAATATGCCAAAATCCAGCAACCCTAACCCTAGGGTTTTTGAAATATTGAAAACCACTATGAATGAACCAATAATCAAGAGACAAGAGAGAGGGGATGAAGAAATCGACTAAAAAAATAAAATAATTTTACCTTGGAATATTGTAGGAGCATCAAAGGGGGAAGGATAACCAAATGGAAATGGGTTTTGGGACCCCTTCATGGGAAAATAACAACTAAGGAGGCATGGGGCTCGATTTAGGGTAATAAGAGGGGATGGTAGATTAGGAGTTTTACGATTTGAAATTTTTCCGACGCTCACATGATTTCCAAAACTGTGTGAAACCTATGTTCCATTATCCTAGACACTAAAAAAAGCTGCATTATTAACTAGAAAAATCCATTCATTTTACCCAAAATGTGTTCTAATCATGCACAATCCAAAATCTCACCTTATACATCTAAAATACAAAAAAATTAAAACCATGGTTCCACTAGAACCTCATCCAAAAAGACACAAACTGGAGAAAAAAATAAAATAAAAGAATTTCCAAGGATGGGTTTAGAAAAACACCATGAGGCATAATTTTCTGATTAGACAGAGGTTCCACATGGTTGGTGCACAGCTTGGCAGACTAGGAGGCCAAATAGTGCCGCCTTCTAGGATTCAAAAAAATGGTTTTAAAAAATATAATAATAATAGTAATATAATTATTCTTAATATTAATATTAATAATATTATTAATAATATTTTTTTTGTTAAATATTATTTTTTATATGTGTAGATCCCAAAAAGATTGTATTTGGTCACTTATAGGAGGGTTGAATCATTGCGCCACAATTTTTACTGAATTTTAAATTCTTTTAGTTATTCTCTATTTATCATGAAACTCTTCCCCAATTAAGAGTAATAGATATTTTTTGAATTATAAAAAACAAAAATTTAGATAATAAATATGAAAATAACATAGACTAATTTTTACAAGGTTTGGTACCAAGAACTACTCCTTTTCATGATCAACATGTGGTGGTTTCTGGGATTTTCAAATCACTATAAATTACAATGATGATAAATGATTATAATTATAATAAAATGATAGAACAATCTATATAGACACTATAATGGATTTATGGAATTATTTATATTGGTTCCACTATTCATTAGTACTGTTGTCTATACTGGCTCCACCAGTTCTTCAAATATATTAAATGATTGATTCACTATAGGACGATACGGTGATATTCCTCTATAATATTTCTAGATCAAACATTCTTGTGTTCTTACTAAATACCATTATCATTGATGGTTTAGAAACATCTCTTAAAATTATTGGGTTAATTTGGTCATCTTCTTGATAAATTAACTAATCTTTGGAACCTTCTCTTTTTTATTCAAGAATGTATCAAGATATTTTTCTTTAACAATTACTACAATAGTTTTTTTATTAATTTTTAAACTCATGTATAAACATATTAATTTAAAAATATTGGGTTTTATGGATCTCAAATAATTATCGGATAAAAATTATCTATTTAAATCCCCCATTAAATGTGTTAAGAATTAAACACTTTCAATTCCATTCTCCCTCCTTCAAATAATAATATTCGAATGACCATTGATATAATATTCGTTTCCTTTCCTTTGAATAACGAATTTTTTATGGGTTTTAATTTCTCATTTTCCATTGATTACCCAAATGGATTATTTTCTTCTCTTATCATGGCCTTATTTTATTGCAATAATTCACCTAGAATTCATGCATGATTGAATTCTTTTTCTTTATTTATGTACATCATCTCATTTAATTACATGGTATAAAAAATACCCATGGCTCACCCCTCATTTTGAACACCTGAAGGAATAAGAATTCCATTTATTCTTGACATGGGATATTTTTATTTGAATACCCAATTTTTCAACTCATCATAAATAGTGGTTTAGGATGTCAATAAAAATTTCCATAAACCTTATTTAAAGGCATAAATATTCAGGATTCCAACATGTCTTCATGCCTAAATGTATATGACAGATTACAATTACAACCTCTTTTAAAGTCCATAAGGTTGAGGTTTCCCATTATTCATCACATTGGTATTTTAATGGATAAAGAATCACAACACATAGACCTGAAATTAATACATGATATGAGGAAAAACTTATGTTTTATTGTGAGATATTCATTTTGAAATACCCATGACATATCAGTAGTGACCTCATTTTATTTTTATGTATGAAATGTATATATATATATGAATGTACCATTTTGATCATATAAATGCTTAAATCTCATAATTTTATATCATCCATGATTTTAGATTCATCAAGAATCCATCATGCTTCGAGATTATTTATTTATACGTAGAAATGAAATAAAAACATGTGAAACAAATGATTTGGACATTCCTAGTCTACATGAGATCATCATGGACCTATCAACCATGAACATTTCCTATGATGTATATTTTTGTCTTAAAAATGTTGGATGATCCAATATATGTGGATTTAAATCTTTATAAGAGGAATAAGACATCGCTCCATGACCAGAAAATCAAGTTCGGATGGATTGTGTAGTTGAGAAAACACATGTCCTTTTTGAGTTTGATAAATAGTATTCTATTTGCCCGAATCCCACATCAAATTTTTTTGGATTGGGATTTGGTTTATTACTCAGTGTGTTTCCATAGCAGACCAAAAATCATACCCCCACTAGAACCACAACATTCAACTTCTCCCAACCTCTATGCTGAACTACACTACGGCACCACCACATTTTCTAATGTATTCTATTCTTGAGTTCTCTCTCTACAAGTTATATACATGATCTTGTTTCTCCTACCACCCATGGGATATACTAGGTTTCTCCCATGGTAATGGTTGAATTTGGTCCCCCAACAACACTTCATTGAGTAGATAAGGCTTTCTTGTGGGATAAAAATAACTTTTAATATAGACTCTTACAAATACAAGAAACTAATCAAAGTATAAAAATTAATTCAAATCCATAATTATTAACAATTCTAATAAAAAATCATTTAAAATAGTAGTCTCTACTTCCTCACTTATTATTCATTAAATGTATATATGAACTTCCATTTTTTCATGGTCTCCATCAATTCAACATCTTAAATAATGGAATCTTCAATTCACCTTAAAATTAAATATTTTTATGGTGTAAACTTTTGTATGGATTGTGGATTTATTATTTTGTATATAAATTATAAAATTAATATTATCTTCAAAAATCTTAAAATTTGGATATCATCTACATAATTATTTGATTAACAATAAATAAAATACGAGATCAGCAATCTCCACACTTTTAAAATATCCCATCAAATATACAAAAGCCAATATGCTTGCTCAATATTTTCTCCCCCTTTGATAATATAATGATAAGGAAAAGGGGATATGGGTATTCTCATTATCATATCTCTTTTATAAATAATCATAACATAATGTTAAAATAAAGGGATGATATCACATTATACATAGAAAAGATCCATTTGCTAATATACTCTTATTCTATGTGGGATAACCCAATGAAGAAAAAAGGAGTGAGATAACAATGTCTATATAAGATATCAATAACAAATACTCACATGTGATATCAAGCTCATAATTTCTCAATTCTCATTGAATGGGTAAATAATAATCAGATTTAATCAATGTAATAAAAAAAATCCCACACATACATTAACAAACATATTAAAATGGTCAAGTGAAATAGATAAAATTACACTTCCTTTAAACATTTCATAAACCAAGAAAAAAACCTTAATAAATATAATTTATAATATGTATGATAGTGTTATTGGTATAACTTGATCATCCATTTTGAATATGTCCCATGTTTTTTAGGTTTATTCTCAAATATTCTCCCACTTAATGTATGAACCCCATCATCGTCATGGAAATTAATGAAATACATAATGGTAAACACATATAAATATGTTAAATTATTTTTATCTTATAAATCATTAAAAAATGGATAATATGGAGGAACCTCTTTATTCAACAGGAGTAACATTTAGGATGGGAATAACCTCCCAACCTGGGCCATTATTTTATCCCAATTTCTGTCTTTCCTTTGGGTAAAGTGTAAGAAATCATGTAATTATATAAAAATTATTTATCAAATTCAATAATATTTATTAAATATGTCTTAATTAAAATATAATTTATGTTCAATATCATATACAATAAATCTAGTTTTATAGTTTAAAACATTATTTCTCTAAAAAGACAGTTTTCCACCATTTGATGGTGCACTTGTTTTAAATATATATTTTTAAATTTTATAAATAATATATTAAAAATTAAAATTCTTCATTGAAATTGGAATATCAAAATATACTATGGTCTCAGTTTTGGATTTTTTTAATGTTTTATATTTTGATGAATAGTGAAAAAAAATTTCAATTTAATTGAAATTGCTCTTTCATAAAATTTATTTATGGTGATACATTATTTATTTTAATGTTTTTAATGTATAATTATATAATTTTTTATAATTTAATAACATTTAGTTAATTGGAATCAATTTTACATTTAAATTGAATATAAAAACATTTTAATCTTTTAAATGTTTTTACTTTTATAATTAGTATTCTAATTCTGTCAATGGAATTTATTTTTAATTATTTTTTACCCATTATGTGTATTTGATTTTTAAAAAATGGATTAAATATTTGGAATCATATGTTTTAAATTATTTAAATTGTTCCATTTTAGTTTTAGTTATTATGAATTGTAACATTGCTAATATTTTTATTACCATGGTTTTGAGTAAATCAGGAAATTAAAGGCAAGAATTATATTATAACTAATATTAAATTACCCTAAAACTTTTCCTGATTTTATTTTATTAGTGTAATTAGATATATATATATAATCCTTTAACCAATGTTATAACATTTTGAAGCCACTTGTATGAGAGTAATAAATTAATATTATTATATTGAAAGAAAAATCAATTTTTTCACTCCCCTATTTTTATCAAGAAAAATATTTTAATATAGGATTATATAAGGAATATAATATACTATAAATAGTACTTATAAGTATTCAATTTTTTACATATATCATGGAAATATATTTATAAATTTAAGGAATTAAATTAAATAGTGACACAATATTAAGTCAATAATTGATTCATAATGGAAGAATCAAATAAAAGATATAAAAAATATTAACGTGAAATTTTATTTATATTATTGATTTCATCCAAAAATGATATGGATTAATTTTACATGTTATGGATGATTTAATATATATTTTTTAATATATAACATTTTAATATATATTTAAATATCCATTCAGCGAATAGTGTCAAAATTAAAATTATTGATATTTTAAAAAAAATATTTTATTAAATGATATAAAATTAATAAAAATATAACATTTATAAAAATTGTTAGGATATATATTAAAATTTCATTAATTTTTTATATATTTGCCTTTTTTTATTTTATAGTAATTAAAATACCGCTAAAATTTTAAATTAAATATTATCAAAAAAAGTATTAAAGAGGATAAATATGGGTTAAAACAAAAAGATAAGGATGAAAATATAATATAAACCTGTCTAATTTTTATTGGATATATGTATTAAAAACAGTAATCATCATATCTTATAAATAAATCATTTTTATCCAATTTTTAAATAAAATTATTTTTTAAATTTAATAATTTGAAGAATTACACGAGTTCCACTCCCCTCTTCTATAAATGGCACACATTATTCTATTTCATTTACATCTAAAAAATAGTTTTTCGAATATATAATCCCAAAAAACATACAATAAAACATCCTTATACTCTAGAAGAATTATTTTAGGCATAACAACCTTCTTATAGGTGTTAAGGTGTTAATCAAAGGAGGCCATCTGAAGCGTAGATATCTTTTTTAATTAAGGGTTTATCATTTATATCTTCTTTCACATCATAAAATATTATTCCACCATGATGAAATAATAAGTCCTATATAATCAATATACTGAGATGTTATTATGTTAATATCATAACCTAAATTTATATCTAATTTAATTAAATTTGAAATGAATTATTCTTTCTTGTGTACAACTGACTACCACCTCACGAACTAATATAATTCATTTTCCATCAACTTCTCTTGATATTGGATATAATTATGGAATTATAGTTTATATATTATATTAATTAAATATGTATAATTATTAAATAATAATATGTAATTTATGTTCTTACCTTTCTATACACATAAAAATGATAACATTGTTCTTGCATACATGTGAACTATCACCTCCACGAAGCGATGAATTTTGTTTTTTCACCACATCAAACAGATGATTTATATAAGTATATTTTAATGATTATTATGATATTTATGATATTATGATCAAGATGGATGTTTAAAATTCTTATTACCTTATTTCTATAAAGATCATTTTAAAATGGAAATATTACTCATGTGTACATACGAACTACCTTCTACATGATTATAATGTTGTTCATTTTTTATAACCATACATAAATAGGTTTATTTGAAAGTAGAATTTATGTATAAAATTTACTATCATGTCATTAATATTATTCTTTATATAATGGAATTATGACCACTTTGACTATTGACATCATACCTTGTTCATTTTGGACTCAAGTAATGAATATCATCAAACCATCCTACGTGAACATACATAATTATGTAATTATTATTACATGATAATATGTGATAATAATATCTCAAAAGTTTATGAAGAAATTAGATAATTAACCATTTTTTATTATTTATGAAGATAAATATTGTACGTTATGATTCGGTCCCAGGTACCATACATTCTTTTCAAAACTCTTATTTAATGTTTCCTTTTCAAATCTCTATACAGAAGTTAAATTAATGATTTATTTACTTATATGAAATGAAAACTCTATATAACTTTCACAATTAGTTATTAATTTAATTTTATTATTTATGATTTCTTATTATTCTTTTCAATATTGTTTTATTTTTATGTGTATGGTCTTTATATGTTAAAAGTGATTTTTATATGAAAAGGGAATTCTTATATATAAATGTTTTTAATGGGTTTAAAATATTTTTGAATCATTTTATTTAAATTATAATCATTGTAATGTTTTTTATTATTGGTTGACCTTATTATAGATCAATATATGGGGGGTTGATCCCTATTATATCTCTTTATATATCGGGTTGAGCCGAATATAACTCAATATATGAGGGGTGATCCCAATTATAGCTCTCCAATGCACTAGGTATTCTAGAGATGAATGTTTACCATAAGGTTGTTCCATTTGTAAGGGTGAATGTAATATTTATATAGTAATAATGAACCATGAAACCACATGATTTTTCTATGCATTATTTTTAGTTTTTATGAAAATGATTTTGAATGGTTTTCATGTTTTAGTTGGAGTAATGATTTATTTCATTATGTAAATTACTGAGTTTTTTGTTCTCATTAAATGTTTTAAAATATTTTTTACAAGGAATATGGATGGGTAAGAGAAATAAAAAACTCAATTTGGATGTTATAAATATTTTTTAGGAAAAATAATCCATATTTTATTTTAAATGTTTTATATTTTGGAAAAAATGATACTGTTTTAGAAGTATCTACTTGTTTTAGTAAGGTATTTTATATATGATTGATAACCTAATTCTCTAAAACTATAAATATAAAAATGTCCTCAATTTTAAATAAATTAAATTCATGCATAAAACCCAAAATTATGTAATATTTTATGTTGGGGTATTATAGTTGGTATCATAGGTCAGTTTAGATAACATTAGAGGTTAGGGTAATATTAATAGAATTTCAATAAAATAATTTACTTTATATATATTTTAATAGTTTATGGTATTTTAAGATTAAATTTTTTAATTTTCTATTATATTTCTATTCAGAATGATTTTCTACAATGGAAATAGGGATGATATGGTCAGAAGGAATCAATAGGAAAACATCATTCCAAATCAGTATCTTTAAATGGTCAGAATCAAGACACAATAGTTTTTTGCTATGATGGATTAGTTGACTCATGGAATAAATACTTGTTGTGATATCCCTGAAATGGAGCATCCGGATCAACTATATTGGAATATGTTAGTATTTGAAAATTTTATGAGGAAATATCCTTTAGCTTTTAGTAGAACCACTAATCCAGTGGTAGCTCAAGGATGGATCAATGCTCTTGAAAAAATATTCGAAGTCATGGGATATTTGGAATTCCAAAAGGTAAACCTTTCCATTTGTCATTATGAAGATGAAGAATATCAATGGTGGTATCTGGATTAGAATAACGGAGAAAAATATGATATTGACACTCTGGAATGGGATGAATTTAATAGTCTTTTTCAAGAAATATATTTTCCTAATAATGATAGAATTATAATGGAGAAACAATTTTGGGAACTGAGGTTGAAAGATGAATATTATATGGCTATGTATGATGCTTGTTTTATGAGTTTGGCCATGTATGTACCATAATTTATTCAGGATATTAATTGTAAAATTAATATATTCTACTTTGGTTTAAAATCATTTTAAAATATACTTATCATTACGAGATTTTAAAATAAATGAGAAACATTTTATTTGTGGAAAAAATGTTGAGATTGAGTTTTCTGAGACATATGTGCTGTATGATGACAAGAATATGAAGATTACAGGTTCAAAAGAATTGGGGAAGAATTTATCAAATAAATTTAAGGGTAAGAAAACCAAATTCCATTCTAGTGAATTGTTGGGTAAAAATAATCCCAGATAATTTCTTATATATTAAGGGAAGTACTACCGATAAAGAATGTTTGGAAACATGTCTCATGAGTGCAAGGAAAAAGATTAAAAAATAAAGATAAGTAAATGGTGAGATTCTTTAACTATAAGGAGCTGTGTCATTTATCTAATGTGTGTCCAAAGTTTTTCACTTTGGGGGAAATCAACAATATTAGGAACAAAATGTTGTGGAAAAATACTTTTCATTGAATTTAGCTGATATTGAACCATCAAAAAAATTCGTATGAGGTATATTTCTTGTTTTTATAGATTTTTACAATGTGTTTTTTTTGATTTTGGATCTATACGTTATTTCATTTCTGAGAACATTTCTAGTAAATTGTAAATTACACCTCATGAAATAAATCCAATACCTATGGTGAAAACCCTAGAGAGAAAAATTAATGAAAATATAAATTATAAGAATATCCATTTAATTTTATGTGGGAATAATTCACCAGAAAACCATGTTGTTTTTTCTATAGTAGAGTTTGAAGTTATTCTCAGTATGGATAAGATTTTTGTTTAAAATACTATTATATATTATTGAGATAAAGATGTTACTTTTCAAAAAGAGTTTCAATTTGTATAAAATAATGAACCCATACCATTGATAACGTATAAATACGGTGAGAAACAATTAAAAGATGGAAATGAATGTCATCTTGAATATATTGTTGAAAATAAAGGATCTATTTTTATTAATGATTTTCTAGTGGTAAATTAGTATCTGGATGTTTTCGTGATGAATTTTCTAGTATTATACCTGAGTGAGAAGTATAATTTACTATTTAATTAGTTATTTATTCTAAGAAAATTTAAAAACACAATTATCTAATAAATCAGGTAGAACTTTCAGAATTTCCAAAAGTAGTTAAAGGAGTTATTAGATAAAGGTTTCTTCTAACCTTGCACTTTACCATGGTGTGATCCTATATTATTTTTTAAAAATAAAGATGCTTTTATGAGACTTTTCATTGCTACTAGAGCCTTAAATAACATCCTTATTTATAACAAGTATCACTTTCTCATATCTATGATTTATTTCATCATCTCTAGGGTAAATATTTTTTAGATGGTTGAACTGATGTAAGGGTACTATCTGTTGAAAGTAAAAAAGTATATATTCTTAATACATTGTATCTGACTAGATATGGGAACTATGAAATAGTATTTATACTATTTGGGTTAACTAATGCAGCTCATGTATTCATTGATCTTATGAATATAATATTTTATGAGTTATTCGATAAGTATTTGGTTGTGTTTATTGATGAAATTTTGGTATATTCTAAAATTAATTAGGAATATAAAATACATATAAATTTTGTTCTTCAAACTATAAATGGGATGAAACTATATTGTAAATACAATAAGTGTTATTTTTTATGGAAAAAAATTACATACCTTGGTCTCATTGTTTATAAATATGGAATAACTGTTGGTCTTTCTTAAATGGAAGTTGTTGAAGAATGTATAATATCTAAAAATATAATTGATATTCATAGATTTAATTGTTTTGAATGATATTACTAGAGATTTGTAGAAATTTTTTAAGTGGAAGAAATAATGTAATGATTGTTTCCACGAATTGAAAAAAAAATATTAGTGAATGCTCAAGTTATGGCTATACCATCCAAAATTTGGGAATTTCCATCTACAATGATGCTTAATTGAAAGGAAATGGTTGTGTACTAATGAAAAATTATTAGGCAATTACTTATGCTTCACATTAGTTGAAACATCATGAGTTAGATTACCCTACCCATTACATTGAATTATCTACTATTGTTTTTTCATTAAAACATTAAAGGCATATTTTTTATGTAGAAAAATTTTAAATATATACTAATCATAAATGTTTAAAGTATATATTTTTTCAAGAAGAATTGAACATTGGATAGAGAAGGTGGCTGGAACTAATCACGTATTATGATTAAACTATTCATTACCATCATATAAAGTCAAAAAATGTGGCTGATGTATTGAGTGAGAAAATTAATTCAACATTAACCATGATACATTTGGAATGTGAACATTTGTTTAATGATTTTTTTTAATTTTTTCATGCATGTTTTTAATGTATTAAATTATTATGTTTTTATTTTATGTGTCAGTGAAATCGTCTCTATCAGATAGAATTAAAAAAACACTGAAGGTAGACCGTGAGTTGTAGAAAAAGGTCGAATTGGTTCAAAATGGTAATTTTACTATATTTATCATCGGTAAAAAACGTCTTTTGAGGATTTGCAGGATATTATCCTTGAATTTTGATTCACAGTTTAAGAAATATTTGGCATGTGAAACCCATAGTTTGATTTTTTTAGTTCTTCCTAGAAGATCTATGATGTATAGTGAACTTTGAGAGTATTAATAGTTGGATGGAATGAAAAGAGATATTGCTGACTTTAATATGAATTGTATAAATTTTCTACATGTTAATGAAGAATAATACTTTTTTAATGGGATGCTTCATCCTTTGCAATTGATAGAGTGGAATGGGAAACTATATACATGGATTATATAGTGGTATTAGAAAAAAATTATTGATGTAAGAATGCGATCTGGGTTATTGTTGTTTAAATTACTAAATTATCACAATTTATTCCTATTCAAGAGTCTTTATCTTTAGATAAAAATTCTTGGTTGTATTTTAAATAGATAATCAGGTTATATGGATCTAACATGAACATTGTAATTGATCTTGATACTAGGTTAACTTTTAACTTTTGGAAAGGACTTTAGAATTCATTGGGTAATGAATTAAATTTTAGTATAGTTTCTCATCCTCAATCATAAAGGAAATCAGAATGAAAAATTTCAATCTTGATGGATATTCCACATTCCTGTTAAATATATTAAGTTGGATTTTTAGAATAACATATTTATTTTTTTGAGTTTTCTTATAATTATATTTTTTCTAGTATATACAAGGAATCATTTGAGGAATTATATGGAATGTGGTGTTGAGCTCCATAATTTTGGGATGAGGTAATTGAAAGAACGTTGATGTGACCATAACTAGTAGAAGAAATGGAAGAGAAAGTGTAGTTGATTCACTAACAGATGAGGATAGCTCAAGGAATGATGAAATTTTATTCAGATAAATGAAAGAAGGATATTTATTTCGAGTTAGGTGATCATGTGTTTCTCAAAGTTCATCCATGGAAAAGTATGATTCATTTTGGTAAGTTGGGGAAGATGAGTACAGGGTTCATTGAACCGTATGATATCTTAGAGAATTTTGGAAAATTTTATTACCTAGAGGATTTCCCTTATCATTATCATAGGAATATAATGTTTTTCATTTTTCTATGTTATGGAAAAATTTGTTAGATTCATCTAATATTTTGAATCCAGAAATAGTTCAGTTAGAAGAGAAAGATTCTAATGAAGAATATCCTATTCAAGTTCTTGTATATAGAGAGAAGGTGTTTCAGAATAAGTATAATCATTAGGTTAAGGTATTATATAATAAAATTATGGTTGAAGTGGCATCATGGGAATATTAAGATTCTATGAATAAAAGACATCACCACTTATTTAATAAGTGAATAAAAAATTGCATCGATGTAATTTCCAAACCGGGGGATGAATGTAAAAAACCCAGGCAATGATATAATAAGTCTTTTTTATATGCATTAATATTTATTAGTCATATAATAACTAAAATTGACAATATTTTCAGTTGTTTATCCAATAAATCTATTTTTATGGTTACAAACATTATTTTTCTAAAAAAGTAGTTTTGCTATGTTTTTATGGAACACATATTTTTAATAAAATTTTAATAATATTTATAAATTATATTATAAAAAATTTATATTATTCATTTAAATTAGAATTTAAAAATTTACTTTGGAAACATTTTTTATAATTTTACAGATTTGTTTTAAATTTTGATGAATAATTAAAAAATAATGCATTTTAAATGAAAAATTATTTTACATAAAATTTATTTGTAGTGTTAAAGTATTTATTTAAATGATTTTAAAGTATAATTGGTTCATGTTTTTATAATTTAATCCAATTATGGTCACTTTAATTAATTCACATTTAAACTAGATATAATCACTTTCTGAACTTTTGAATGTTTTTACTTTAAAAAAACGATTTTTATTCTATAAACATGATTATTTTTTAATTAATTTCTAACAATTCTGTGTTTTGAATTTGGAAAAATGGATTCCATATTTTGGATTCATAAGTTCACAATTATGTAAATTGGTCCCTTTTATTCTTAGACATTTTGAATAGTATCTTTTGTAATATTTTTATTATCACAGTTAACGTTAAATCCGATAATTTAATGTAAAAATAATTTTATAACTAATATAAAATTACCGTAAAACTTGTCCTAATTTCATTGGATGAGTTTGGTTTGACCAAAATCATAATTTTATTGATGTTATATCCTTTATATTCAACTTGGGTGAGAGTATTAACTTTATATTTTTATAATCAATGAAAAATCAATTTTTTCACAGTTTTATTTTTGTTAATTAAAATATTTTAATATAGTGTAATACAAGGTTATATAGGACTATAAATATTATTTAGAGATAATTTTTTACATATGTCTTGGTAATTTATTTATAATTTTTATCAAACAGATAATTAAAGTAAAGTGTGACATAATAATGATGCAAATATTGCATCATTAACTGATGAATCAAATAAATAATATTAAATATATTAAAAAAAATATAATTTTATATATTTTAAGTCATAAACTAATTTTATGGATTTTTTTTGTATTTGAGGGATGATTTAGTGGAATTTTTTTTCAAATATATATCGTTTTTATGGTATTTTCAAAAAGTCCAATAATGAATAGTGTCAAAATTGACAGTTTTGATACTTGAGAATAAATAATAATTTATTAATTTATATATACTATTTAAAAAATTTAATTTAGAAACAAATTTTGGGACATTTCATAAAATATCATAAATGACTCAATTATTGGTCATTTATCATTTTATAGTAATTATATTAAGCCTCAAAGTTTAAATTACATAATATCATGGTAAGAAATAAAAGTGTAAAATAATGGTTAAAAAAAGATAAGTATTAAAAAATAATATGAACTTGCCTAATTTTTTTAATTAATATATTTAGACCAATAAAACACTATATTATAAATAAATTATTTTGAACTATTTTTAATTTAAAATTAATTTATATTTATTTACGTTGAAGCATTCAAAGAGAGCCCCTCCTATCTCTTATAAAATGGCATCCATTATTATCTTATATTTATGACTAAATAAAATTTTGGTTAAGGTGATATATACCCAAATAACTTCTTATAATCCATACAAAAATTTTGGAGTCTATATTTTAGGATTAACACCTTAATTAGAGGTGTTAAGGTGTTAATCAATAGAGGTCGTCCGAAGGAGGGGTACCGTTTTTAATTTACAGTTTCTATTTTATTTCCTCTTCCACTTCCTTCAAATATTCTTCCACCATGATGATACAACAAGTCCATTATTATTAATATACTGATATTTTATTTTGTTAATATCATAACCTAAATCCATCTACAATTTTATGAAATTGTACGTGAATTATTCGCTTGTTTGTATGACCGACTACATCCTCATGAACCAATATATTTCTTTTTCCAAAACTGTATCCCAAGAGTGGTTATAATAGTGGAATTAATGTTAATATATTATATTCATGAAATATTTATCAATATTAAATTATAATATTTCACTCATGTTCTATATTTTCTATACACATAAAAATGACAATGTCAATCATGTGTACCTGTGAACTATCACCTTCATGAATCGATATGATTCATTTTTCTTCAACACATCAATTAAGTCATATATATATGTATATTTAAATTATTAATATGATATTAATTATATTATTATAATATTTTATAGAAAAAATTATAATTTATTTCTCTACATAATGATTACTGAAAAATGG
The DNA here is from genome assembly GCA_963277665.1 of Viscum album. NCBI lineage: Eukaryota > Viridiplantae > Streptophyta > Magnoliopsida > Santalales > Viscaceae > Viscum > Viscum album. The sequence continues at coordinate 1,898,442,995 of OY728133.1, read as the reverse complement.
AAATATTACTCATGTGTGCGTACGAATTACCATCTCCATGATTAAAACATTGTTAATTTTTCATAACCATAAATAAATTGTTTTATTTAAAAGTATAATTTATTTATAATAGTGATTATTATTTAATTTATATTAGTATCAATATGATATACATTTTAAAAATTTTATTATTAACATGATACCATGTTCATTTTGGGCTCAAGTAACGAATGTTGTCAAAACATCCAGCATGAACTTAAATAATTAAGTAATTATTATAACATGATAATAAATTATTATAAACTATAAAAAGATTCTTAAGAATGTAAATAATTGTCCTATTATTATTATTATTTTGTAATATAAATATTTTATATGATGATTCAGACCCTGGTAAGGGACATTCATATAAAAACCATCATTTAAAATTCATTTTTCAAATATTTTGATAAAAGAAAAAAGGAATGTTTTTTAACTAATAAGAAATGAGAGGTTTCTACAAATTTAATGTAATATTAATAATTTATTGTTTTATTTATAAATATTAAATGTTATTTTCAAAATGTATTTATTTTTAAATAATCATATTTTTAAAGTTAAATGAGATTTTTACATGAAAAGTGTACTTTTATATCTAAAATTTTTATTATCATGGATTTAAAAGAGTTATCAATGGTTTTATTCCTGATATGTTTCGTGTAAATTATTTATTATGTTTATAGACCATTATATATCATTATATGATTGGTTTATCTCCGTAATAGATCAATATAAGTTATGTTGAGCCTAATATAGATCATGATATGATGTGTGAGCCCCATTTTAGCTCACTAATTAATTGGGTACTCTAGATATGGATGTGGGCTGGGTGATTATTCCATTTTCAGCGTTAATGTAAGATTCATTTGGTAATTATGTACCAATGAACCTGCATTATTTTTCTATACATGCTTTTGAGTTTTTAAGAAAAGGGATTTTAATGGTTTTCATGTTTTCACTGTGCTGCCAATTTCTTTATTTATGTCCCTTACTGAGATTTTTGTTGTCATAACATGTTTTAAAATGTTTTTCTTATGGTATAAGGATATTTATGGTAAATAAGGATCTCAATTTTTATGTTATGAATATTTTATTTATGAAAATGAATCCATGTTTTATTTTAAACGTTTTATTTTTTTTGGAAAAAATGGATACTGTTTTAGTAGTATCCACTTGTTTGACTAATGAATTTTATATATAAATGATGAACTAATTCTCTAAAATAATAAACCTGAAAATATCATCAATGTGATATAAATTAAATTCTTCACTAAAACTCTATATTATGTAATTTTTAATGTTGGGGAATAATATTAATATCTTTTTCCATTGATGTAATTTGAGTATATGAGCTCTTAGGTGCTTATTTGTTTACCAAAAATATCTATCATTGGTATTGTATAACTCTTATACAATTATTTTTATTATATCTAGTTTTTTTAAAAAATCTAAATAATATTTTTGTGGCATTAGACTTGTCAATAGTGGATAACATATCATGAAATTTTAATTATTTTGCATGTGAAAAAAATATTTTTTCCCTTTTTTTTTCACTTGAAAATTCATGATCTTCATATTTTTTTCATTTATCTAGATTCTTTCACTTGTTTTGAAAAAATTATTAAGCATTCATTCTTATCATATTTTGTATTGGAGGTTCCACATGGGTTCTTCAACATTTTTTAGTTAACTTAATGAGGAAACTTATTAATATATTATTTAACATTGTCTTCAATAAATCATATTTTCTTGATTAATTATTAGATTAATTATTTTCTTTATTTCTACATGATTATATTCCTCTTAATGGAATGTTTTTAGTGGTCCATGTAATTTTATATTTTTTCATAGTAGAATAATATATTCTTAGTTGATATGGAATTCATGTATTGTATATGTTCAATTTTTAATCATTTCTTCTAAATTATTTTTTGTATTATAATATATTATGATACGTAACCGATCATATCATACAAGAAATATTATTCTATCTGAATACACATATTTTAGTTCTCACAAAACTATTCAAGGCATTTGAATATTTTTTTTGAATAGATTCATTATCCATTTTAGAAGATACATTTGTTTATTATGCCTCTTTTTTTGTTCACCAATAATCCAGCTGAATACAAGACTTCTGTAGTGTTTATAAATTCTCATTTTATTTCAACATTTTTCAAATTAATTTAAAAATATCTAACAACAACAATAATATCCAAAAAATACTATCCATTTTATTTTTGTATTAGTTTAACTTTTTTAGTTACTTTTGGTTTCTAAATTGTATTATCATATTTGGAGATTCATTTTGGGTGTTATTTTTCATGATATTTCTAGTATTTAACTTTTTTATGTATGTATAATAATTTTTTTAAATCCAAATTTTTTGAAGTTTGTATTTGATCCTTCAATCACAATGTTTTTAAAGTATATTATTCTTTGGGATTTAACATCAAACCAGGATTCCTTTGATATGATACCATCTTTATAATATTCTTATAATTAATGGAAAATGTTCATATATTATTCATGAAACATGGTCTCTTATTCCACTAAAATGTCAAGATCCTTGAATTTTGAGTGATTTGTCATCAATATAATAATCTATGAAATACATGGAAATAATGAACAATGATTTAATTGAATGGATTACTTCTATAAAAAAATGTTTACTCATAGTTTTCTCATAATAATGAAATTTTAATTATTATTTAATTAATGAAATCTATTCATTTATATGTGTCATAGATTTTTCATTTTCTTCAATGAGGTCTATGGGAGCATTGCAATTTTTTTGTAACAAGTGTGTCCTTAGTTAAATTATGTTCAGCTTCAAGATGTTATCTATTATAAAAAATATCATTGGAATAAAAAATAATATATTAAATAAATTTTTAAGGAACATACTTCATATATATTTCAAAATGAGAGTATAAGTCTTCAATTAATTTGATAGATTCCACACCTTATGATCATTAAATCTTGACAAAGATTCTTGAAAATGATCATTGTAAATAATTTAACTAGTGTGTGATTATTGTAACATCACAAGTAAGTAAATAAATATGGATTTTCATATGTACATCTATTTATGAATTAGATAGTGTTTTAGAGGCTTAAAATGAGAATAAATCTAATCTTAAGCATATAATACTCTATTATTTTTAAAAGATGGTTTTAATTCCTTTTGATGGAAAACGTATTATTAAATCTATCTTTTGAAAATTTTATAAGCTTTATTTTTCATAATAAACCTATTATTTATGATTGGGTCATTGAAATTTACATTAGATAAATTTTCTGTATTTTTCTGACAATGTTCAATTTTTAATGAATACTGAAAAATACAGCATTTTACTTCAAAACTGCATTTTCATCTAATTTAATTATATGGATATATTACCTTTTTAATTGGTTTTAAAGTGAAAATAGAATATATTTTTACCATTAAATCCAATAGTGGTCATTTTAATTAATTTCACTTATAAATTGGGCATAAACATGTGTCAAACTTTTGATAGATATTTTTTCTAAAAAACCTGCTATTTGTTTTGACAACAGGAATTATTTTTAAATTAATTAATACAATTTATGTGTTTGGAATTTGGTAAAAGGGATTCCATATTTGTAATCATAAGGTCCAAATTATGTAATTAATACTCTTTTGTTTTTTGACTAAATGAATAGTAAGGACAATAATTATATTTAATTATCGTGATTAATTAGTAATCTGGTAGTTAAGGGAAATAAAATAATATAATAATAATATAAAATTACCCCAAAATTTGCCCTAGTTCTACAGGTTGTGTCATGTCCGACCATGGGATGCATTATGCCAAATTTTGGGACCCTATGGAATCACTTTTGGTTGATAGTGAAACATTATCATTTTAATTTTTTAAAAGGAAAGTATACACAAAGTATGTATCAACCAAGTAAAACAATTTTAAATTTTTCTACATAAATGATCTATTAGACTTTAAATATTAATTGTAAAGGAAAAATATTTCCTACATCATTGTAGTTTTTTTATAATTTTTATACATTAAATAAATTAATTTATTTATGTCACCATGATGATGCAACGATTACCTCATTAATGAATGATTTAAATAAAATAGAAAGATAATGAAAATCTAAGACATACACTTTTCAAAAACATATTGGATGAGTATATTTCAAACCCTTATCAACTTATCCTTGAAATATGTCATTGTGGGACCTTTAAAATTTGAAACTCATTTTATGATAAAGTAACATTTCTTAACATTCCAAGAGTGCCCCTCCTCCCTATTATAAAATTCCCCCACCTCTTCCCCATTACCCACACCTCTCAATCCATTGGATCAGCCAAATTAAGCTCCTTTTATCTCTCTATATCCCTCTCTTCATCATATAAGCCTTACCTTAGGTAGAAAGATCTTCAAGAAACCCTTTTGGTTCAAACCAAAGGGAGTTACCCGATTTAATAGTAATGTCTTATCTAATGATATTTTGTATTATTTTTCTTCTCCAACACCCTAAAATATTTTATTCCATTATTTTTTAACAAAAAATATAATCTTCAATATACTAGGATGTTTTTACGAGAAGGATTTGTTTTACACTTACACACACCTCGGTCCAATGGTTAATGAACATACTGCTTCTGTGGTTGGCGAATTTCTGCCTCACGAAACGATGATGGTTCAATATTTTGTTAACACCTTTCATAGTCACCAATAAGATGTAAATCTATCTATATATTATATATATTATGTCTATGTTTTCCTTGTGATTCTGTATTTTTCATTTATGGTAATCCTTTTGGTTCCATTATGGGTAACACGATATCTTCATTTTAGGAAGTGCGGACTAACGCCCCCAAAAATTGATTTGATTCATTAATGCCAAATGTGAGATGTATAAAGGATGGAGTTTATGATATTATATATGATATTATACTATAATTATAATATTCCTTTATATCATTATGATTTCACTCCATTGCAATATGAAATAGAAATTAAAGTAGCGTTCATGAGTACGTACGACTTACCGTCTCCATGAACGGTGCATTTCATTTCTTACCTCGAAATGTTATGTAATATTATATATGCATGTATAAACTCGATATATATGATATCTACATCATGAATATAATTCTGGATAAAATGGATATTTCACCATATGAACAACTTGTAATTATAAGAAGTTTATTTAGGACTTAAGTACCAAATATCGAAAAAATGACCGTTATTAACATAAATAATTAAATAATGTTCATAACATGACAATAAGTGATATAAAAGGAATAATTTAATTGAAAAATCATATTAAGAATGTATAAATTAACTCTAGTTTATTATTTAGGAGATTAAAGAACGATCGAGTCATGTCGGACACGAGGTAAGGGACTTCATCTCAATCTCCTTCCATTGAGGACTATTTTGTTTTATACAGAACTTTATTTTATTCGGTGTATAAACCCCTTTGAATTTTACATTTATTCAATGGGAATATTTTTATATGAAGCATTTTACTAAATGAGAAAAGGTAATGTTTTTGTCGTACATATACGGTGACAACGACTTCTTCGCCGCCGTGACCATTATTTGAGTTTCAGCTTCCTTTACGTGCCATAAAGTTTTTAAAATTAAAAATAAATAACATGTTTTAATTTTCTTTTTTTTTTGGTATTGAAAATGGTTTTGATAATCTTTTAATTATGTCAACGTGTTTTTGATATCTTGTGATTGAAATGTGGAAATGTTATGTTTCCTTTATGGATGTTTTATGTGATACGATTATGTTATGGTTCTTGGGAATTGGTTATGAAGACGAATGGTTTTGTGATAATCTAAGGGCGGTCCGTGATAGCTCTCCAATGCATTGGGAAACGTGAAGGAGTTAAACTCGGTGGTTTATCTGAAGATATTTAGGGAATATATAGTGCTGGGTATTCCAAATGTAACCATGAGGGTTACTCATTACGTAAGAATGGTATTAATGCCTTAAGATACCTTTATGTCTTATTATTTCTATGAGTTATTCATAAATCTTATGATTTCATGAGGTATGGTAATGTTCTTATGTTTAATGAGTAAAGTATTATTTAATTAATTCTTATATATACATGGACTAAAGTTTTCATTCCGTATTTTTATATACCTTACTAAGCTTTTTATGCTCATCCTATGTTTTTGAAATGTTTTTCACATGTGAAGGGAAAAGTACATGATGTGATGATAGTATCGAGGAAGTGTCAAGAAAGAATCCATGTTTTATTTTAAATATGTCTCCTTATATGTGAAAAATTAATACCATCTTTTATGTAACCACCTTGTTGAAGAGTGGAATGTAATGCATGATTTATGATCTAATTCTCAAAAACACTAAACCTGAAAAGATCCTCAATGTGTATTTTTTAAATAAATCAAGATTAAGTAATCTTTATGGATGGGGACTTATAGTTGGAATTAGAGGTTGGTTTATCTAACTTTAGGAGTTAGAATTATATTAAATGAGTATCCAATAATATATATATTTTGGTCAAATTAAAATGATATTGAAATTGAGGATTACCATGTTGCTTCATTTAAGACATGTTTTATTAGAATGGTTTTCCGCAAAGGAAATAGGGAAGTAATTCTAGGAAGTCACGCATAAGGAAATGACCTTCCGAATCAGCATCCCACGATGATCAGAATTGGAACTGATCAGTTTTTTTGTATTAATGGGGCAATTGACTCAAGCAATAAATGGTGGTAGAGTCCATGCACGAGATCAGTGAGATCAACCATAAAGGAACATGTTAGTGGTGGAACATTTCACGAGGCAACACCCCCCATCATTCAGAGGATCATAGGACCATATGCTTACTGAAGGGTGGATTGAAGCACTAGATAAGATATTCGATGTCATGGGGTGCTCATACAATCGAAAGGTTAGTTTTGCTGTTTACCATTTGGAGGGTGAAGTAGATCAGTAGTGGTAGATGGTTAAGAATATCAAGGACGCTGATGAAATTGATGCTCTTGACTGGGATGAATTCAAAGCTATTTTTCTTGAGAAATATTTTCCTAAGGCTGTTGGTCATAGGATGGAAAAACAATTCTTGGAATTGAGGCAAGAGGACGTCTTAGTGGCTGCTTATGAAGAATGGTTCACTCAATTGGCAAGGTATGCTCCAAATTTTATCCGAGAACATGATAGTAAAATCAATCATTTTTACTCAGTATTATAGTCAAAATATCAATGGTAATTAGCTTCTCATGAGTTAAAATGTAATGAAAAGCTTGATCAATGTGATGAGAAGGTGGAAAAGGTGTTTTCTGATGATCATCTGTTATATTACAACCAACAGAAGAAGAGACCTAGGTGGAGGTAGAAAGGGAAGAATCCTTAAAAAAGGTTTGATGGTAAGAAAACTAAGTTTTCAATTTTTGATAAATGTTGTAAAATGCATGCTGGGGAACGTCTTTTGAATTCTGGAAAGTGCTACCGATATGGTAATATGGGACATAAGTCTCGTGATTTCACTAAAAAAGTCCAGGGTGATTGTACGACCAATTTTGATTTACAGTTAGTGAAATGTTTTAAGTGAAATGATATGGGTCATTATGCAAATGAGTGTTCGACAAAGAGCTCAAATGATGGGAAGCAGTCAGACTACAAGAAAAAATGTGTGGTGAAATCCTTTGCAACTACTTCATCAGATGTTGAGCCATAAAATGAAATGGTATCAAGTACATTGTTTGCTTTTTCATATTATGCCAATGTGTTGTTTGATTTGGGGTCAACACATTATTTCATCTCTGAAATTTTTTTGATTAAATTAGGAATTCCATTTCAAAAAATGTCTCGTAAACTTGTGGTAAAAACACCCGTGGTAAATTTTGAGGTAAAAAGAATTTATAAGAATCTTCCTATCCAAATCCGTGGAAATAACCTACTTGCAATCCTTATTTTTTTTACCTCTAGTAGAGTTTGATGTTATCCTAGGTATGGATTGGCTCTCTGTTTACCATGCTAAGATTGATTGTAGTGCTAAAAAGTATCTTTTCAGAAAGGCATTTAGTCTGTGTACAAGAATGAACCCTTATCGTTGATAACATATCAAGAGGCTGAGAAACTTGTAAAAGATAGAAATGAATGTTACCTTGTACATATTATTGTAAAAAAAGAACTGTTCAGATTAATGATGTACCAATGGTATGTGAGTATCCTGATGTTTTTCCTGATGAGTTTCCAGGAATAAAACCAAATCAGGATGTTGAATTTAATATTTACATAGTTCGTAATGCTAATCAAATTTCAAAACCCCCTTATTGAATGGATCAAATTGAACTTTTAGAGTTGATGGAGCAATTGATAGATTTATTAAAGAAAGGATTCATTCGACCTAGAACATCACCATGGGGTGCTATGTTCTTATATGTTAAAAATAAAGACGGTTCAAGGAGACTTTGAATTGATTATATAGCCTTTAATAACATCACTGTTAAGAACAAATATCTATTTCCTCATATCGATGATTTGTTTGATCATCTCCAGGGATATCATATTTTTTCAAATATTGACTTGAGATCGGTGTACCATTAGTTGAAGGTAATGGATTAAGATATTACGAAGACTGCGTTTCCTACAAGATATGACCATTATGAATATGTATTAATGCCTTTTGGTTTAACCAATTCACCTGCTGTATTCTGGGAACTTATGAATAGATTTTTCCATGACTTCTAAGATATGTTTTTATTTGATTTCATTGATGATATTTTGTTGTCTTCTAAAAGTAAAGAAGAGAATTAAAGTCATTTAAGGGTTATTTTGAAAAAAATTAAAAGAAAAGAAATTGTCTCGGAAATTCAGGAAGTGTGAGTTTTGGTTGAAATAAATTTCTTTCCTTGGTTACATTGTTTCTAAAGATGGAATAACTATTTATCCTATAAAAACAAAGGTTGTTTAAGAATGGACAAGACCCACAAATGATACATATATTCGTAGATTTCTTGGTTTGGCAGGATATTACTGAAGGTTTGTTAGAAATTTTTTATGGTTATCTAGTCCAATGACTAAGCTAACTCGGAAGGGTTTTACGATTATTTGGAAAAAAGAATGCGATTATTGTTTTCAGGAATTAAAAATAAGTTTGGTGAATGCTCCAGTTTTGGAACTACCTTCCAGGAGTGGTGAGTTTATTATCTAAAGTGTTACTTCATTGAAAGAACTCGGTTGTGTCCTAATTCAATATAATCAAGTAATTTCTTATTCTTCACGTCAGTTGAGAATTCATGAGGTAAATTACTATACACATGATTTAGAATTACCTGCTATGGTTTTCACTTTAAAAATTATGAGGCATCATTTGTATGGTGTAATGTGTGAAATATATACTGATCCCAAATGTTTAAAGTATATATTCACACAGAAATAATTTAACATGAGACATAGGAAATGGCTAGAATTAATCAAGGATTATGACTGTACAGTTCATTACCATCCGGGAAATGTAAATAATGTGGCTGATGCTTTCAGTCGAAAAAATAATGCTTCATTAACCATGGTACGTTTGGAACATGATCCTTTGGTTAAGGATTTGATGAACATTGGCATAGATGTTATTGTTCGAGGATGTTCATATGTTTTGTTTCAGGTATCAGAGAAATATTCTCTATCAGACATAATCAATCAAGCTCATAAGGAAGATTGTGAGGTATAGAAAAAGGTAGAGCTGGATTATAAGGGTAATTTTCCTAAATTCAACATTTATAGTGATTGTGTTTAGATAGTTGGGAAGAGATTGTTTGTGCCTTGTGATTCACAGTTTAAGGGAGAGTTGTTATGTGAATCTCATAGTTCTTCATTTGCAATTAATCCTTGAAGTAATAAGATGTATAGATATCATCGTGATTATTACAGGTGGGATGGAATGAAAAGATATATTGATAATTTTACTGTGAAGTGTTTGACTTGTCAACATGTTAAAGCAGAGCAGAAGTTACCGAAAGGGATGCTTAATCCATTACAAGTTCCAGAGTGGAAATTGAAGAATATATCCATGGACTTCGTTGTGGGATTGCCGAAAACACCTCAAGGTAATAATGAAATCACGGTTATTGTTGATCACTTGACTAAATCTACTCATTTCCTTCCTATATAAGATAATTTTTCCCGAGATCAACTTTCTCGTTTGTATCATAAAGAGATAGTGAGGTTACATGTAGTTCCCCTCTCCATTGTATCTCATCTAGATACCAGGTGTACTTCTATCTTTTGGAAAGGCCTTCCTAAGTCGTTGGGTACTGAATTAAATATTAGTAAAACTTTTAATCCCCAATCAGATGGTCAGTCAGAATGAAAAATTTAGACTTTGCAGGATATGCTAGGTTCTTGTTCGATGGATTATAAGGGATGCTGGGACCAACATATTTTTTTTCATTGAGTTTTACTATAATAATAGTTTTCATTCTAGTAAACAGATGGAACCATTTGATGCATTATATGGGAAGCGGTGTCGAACACCAGCTTTTGGGATGAAGTAGGTGAAAGGAAGTGGATAGGACCGGATTGATAGAAGAGTTGGAAGAAAAAAGATCAGTAGATACAGAAACACATGAGAACAGTTCAGACTAGGCAGAAAAGTTATGCAGACAAAATGAGGAAGGATCTCTCTTTTGAAGTAGGTGATCATGTCTTCCTCAAAGTTTCACACTGGAAAAGTGTGATGCTATTCGGTAAAAATGGAAAGATGAGTCCATGTTTCATTGGACCCAATGAAATTATGGAGAGAGTTGGATCAGTTTCTTACCGAGTGGATTTATCTACATGTTTATCTAAGGTACACAATGTTTTTCATGTTTTAATGTTAAGGATGTAATGCTAGATCCATCTAATGTTATGAGTCCAGAGGTAGTTCAGCTAGAATAGAATCTATGTTCTGAGGAACAACTGGTCTAGATTCTTGACCATAAGGAGCCAGTGTTTCGGAATAATTTGATTCATCAAGTAGAGGTTTTGTGGAAAACCACATGATTGAAGAGGCAACATGGGAATATGAAAATGAAATGAGGGATAAATACCACCACTTATTTGATATGTAAATAAATTGTGAGGTTACAATTTTCTAATGGGGGGAAGGATGTAACATCCCATGTAAGTAATGAATTATGTATTTTCATATCTATGTATATTTATGAATTAGATATTTTTTTAGAGGCTTAAAATGAGAATAAATCCAATCATAGGCATAAAATACTCTAATATTATTAAAAGATTATGTTACTACCTTTTGATGGAAAATATTTATTTAAATCAATCTTTTGACAATCTTATAAGATCTATTGGCCAAAATAAACTTATTCAGTGGTATTAGGACATTGAAATTTACTTTGGATAAATTTTTGGTATTTTTCTGATAATGTTCATTTTTTAATGAATAGTGAAAAATACTGCATTTTACTTCAAAACTGGTTTTTCATCTAATATAATTATATCAATAGATTATCTTTTTAATCGTTTTTAAAGTGTAAATAGAATATATTTTTACCATTTAATCAATGGGTGGTCATTGGAATAAATTTCACTTTGATATTGGGCATAATAAAATGTCAAACTTTTGATAGATATAGTTTCATAAAAACCTGATATTTTTTTTGACAACGGGAATTATTTTTAAATTAATTACTACAATTTCTTTGATTGGAATTTTGTAAAAGTGAATCCATATTTGGAATCACAAGGTCCAAATTATTTAATTAATACTCTTTTGTTTTTGGACATTATGAATAGTAACGACGGTAATTATCTTTAATTATCGTGATTAATTAGTAGTCAGGTAGTTAAGGGTAATAAAATACTATAATAATAATAGAAAATGACTCCAAAATGTGTCCTAATGATACTTTTCGTGTCATTTACGACCATGGGATTCCTTGTGCCAAACTTTGGGACCCCATGGAATCACTTTTGGGTGATAGTGACACTTTATCATTTTATGTTTTTAAATTGAAAGTATAACCAAAGTATGTATCACCCAAATAAAACAATTTTAATTTTGTATAAATAAATGATCTCATAGACTATAAATAGTAATTGGGAATGTAAAACGATTTCCTATATCATAGTATTTTTTTTAATAATTTGTAGACATTAAAAATATTAATTTATTTATGAAACCATGATGATGCAACGATTACCTCCTTAATGAACGATTTAAATAAAATGAAAAGATAATGTAAAATATAAGACATAAACTTTTCAAAAACCTATTGTATGAGTATATTTAGAACCCTTATCAACTTATCCTTTAAATATGTTATTTTGGGACCTTTAAAATTCAAAACTCATTTTATGATAAAGTAACATTTCTTGACATTCCAAGAGTGCCCCTCCACCCTTTTATAAAAGGCCCCCACCTCTACCCCCTTACCCAAACATCTCAAGCCATTGGCACATACAAAATCTTATTATATTATCTCTCCACAACCCTCTCTTCATCATCAAGGCATTAACATAGGCAGAAAGTTCTTTATGTAACCCTTTTGGTTCAAACCATGGGGAGTTACCCGATTTATAGTTAATGTCTTCTCTAATGTTCTTTTGTTTTATTTTTCATATCCAACACCATACACTCTTTTATTCCATTACTTTGTAACAACCCTAGTATCATCAATATACGAGGATGTTTTTATGATAAGGATTTTAATTACACTTACACACACCTTCGCCTAATTGTTAACGAACATACTGTTTCTGTGGTTGGTGAATTTCTGCCTCACAAAATGATGATTGTTAAATATTCTTTTAACACCTTTCATGGTTACCATTAAGATGTCACTCTATTTATATATGATATATATTATTTCTATGTTTTCCTTATGATTCTTTATTTCTCATTTATGGAATATCTTATGGTTTCCATTATGGGTAAACACGATATCTTCATTTTAGGAAGTGCAGACTACGGCCCCCTCAAAGTGATTTGATTCGTTAATGCCATATGTAAAACATATAAAGGATGGAGTTAATTATGTTATATATGATATTATATAGGAATTATAATATACCTTTATATCATTATGATTTCACTCCATTGCAATACAAAATAGAAATGAATGTAGCGTTCATGTGTACGTATGGCTTACCGTCTACATGAACGGTGCATTTGATTTATTATCTCTAAATGTAATGTAATATTATAAATTCACGTATAAACTAGATATATATGATATATATGATATCTACATCATGAGGATAATTCAGGATATAATGGATATTTTACCACATGAACAACTTGTAATTATAAGAAGTTTATTTTTGACTAATGCACCAAAGATCGACAAAATGACTGTTATTAACTTAAATAATTACATAATTTTCCTAACATTTCAATAAGTGATATAAAAGGAATAATGAACTTAAAAAATATTCTTAAGCATGTTGAAATTAACTATATTTTATTATTCGGGAGATTAAATAATGATCGAGTACAGTCGGACACGAGGTAAGGGACTTCGTCTCAATCTCCTTTTATTGAGGCATATTTTTTTTACACAACTTTCTTTTATGCTTTGTATAAACCCCTTTGACTTTTAGGTTTATTCAAAAGGAATATTTTTATACAAAGAATTTAACTAAATGACAAAAGGGATTTTTTTGGTCGTACGTATGCGGTGACAACGACTTCTCCGCCACCATGACCATTATTTGAGTTTTGGCTTCCTCTACAAGCCCTATCTTTTTTTATGTGAAAAATAAATAACATGTTTTAAATTTATTTTATTTTGGTATTGAAAATGGTTTTGATAATGTTTTGATTATATCAATGTGTTTTTGATATCTTGTGATTGAAATGTGGAAATGGTATGTTTCCTTTATGCATGTTTTTTGTGATATGATTATGTTATGGTTCTTGGGAATTGGTTATGAAGACGGGTGGTTCCGTGATAAACTAAGGGCGGGTTATCCCATGATAGCTCTCCAATGAATTGGGTAACATGAAGGAGTTAAACTCTAAGGTTTCTCTAAAAATATTTATGGAATATACTATGAGGGGTATTCCAAATGTAACCATGAGGGTTAGTCCCTACGTAAGAATGTTTTGAATGCCTCATGATACCTTTACGTCTTATGATTTATATGATTTATTCATAAATCTAATGATTTCACGAGGTATGATAAAGTGAGTTTTTTATGAGTAATGTATGATTTCATTAATTCTAATGTATACATGGACTATTGTTTTGATTCTATATTTTTATATCACTTACTGAGCTTTTTATTCTCATCCGAAGATTTTGAAATGTTTTTCACATGTCAAGGGAAACATACATGAACAGATGATAGTGTTGTGGAAGTGGCAAGAAAGAATCCACGATTTATTTTAAATATGTCTCCTTTGATGAGAAAAATGAATACTATCTTTTATGTAACCACCTTGTTGAAAAGTGGAATTTAATGCATGATTTATGATCTAATTCTCTAAAACTCTAAAACTGAAAAGATTCTCAATGTGTATTCATGAAATAACTCAAGATTAAGTAATGTTTAATTCTGGTGCCTTATATTGATCCATTAATTATTTAATTTATATTTTACTCAATCTATTTTCTTCTCTCATCTCCATATTATTTAGATTATTGGTAGTGTCTTCCATATACTATTCAACAGAAGTGAAGACTATATATTCTAATTGAGGTACATCAGTATAAATATTTACTTCATAAAAACCATATAAAAAATTGTGGATAAAAACGTTGATCTAATATTAGGATTGACTATTCTAAGATACAACTTCTAGATCCCATATGGATCGTGTAGGGATGCTGATAGGAGGAGTGGTGGGTGGGGGAATCAGTGTTCACTTCCTTTTAATGAATTTTAATTTCTTTTAGTAGGCCCATATTTATCTCAATCATATGCCCCAGTTTAGAGGAATGGATCTATTGTGCACTCTCAGCAATCATAATGTAGATAATAATAGGTATATCATAACATACGAATTTTTATAATGTTTAATTATATGACCAACTACTTGGTGTGATCAAACTGTGGTTGTCTTAGGGATTATATTACCACTATAAATTTCAATGATGAATGATGTATATAACCAATATATAACACTAGAAAAGAAAATCCACACCTTGTAAAGGATTGATTGAATTATTTATACTATTACCACCAATCTTTAATGATGTTATTTAAACTCTAACCACCAGTTATTCAATGATATTGTAGGTTAATCCACAATAGGAAGCCTATTTGATCTTCCTCCAAAAGATTGTATGATCCATGTTTCTTGTTTTCTTCCTCAATATATTCAGAAATTCAGGTCTAGATACTTATTATTGGGTTCATGTGATAGTATTCATGAATAATTAACCTAGATTTGGCTCATTATCTATTTAATACAAGAAAGTATCAGAATATTTTTATTCAATAGATAGTGAAGTAGTTTTTACAATTTTCTCAACACATGCATGCATATATTTATATAGAAATAAAATGGGTCATTGGTATAAAATAATTTTATGACATAAATTCTTCATTTAAAGCCTCCAATAAATTTTGTATGAATTAAAAAAATAAATTCCATTCTTTATTATTCATGTTATAATAACCGAATAGCCTTGGGTATTGTATGGATTTCTTCATCACTGAATACCCCATTATTTGTTGGTATTAATTTAATTTTTTATTTTAATACACAAATGGGTTTTTAATTTTTCATCATGGGGAATTAGTTAATTGGAACGACTCACCTAGAACACGTTCATGCATTCATGCTCATGATGTCTTCATGTACAACATCTGATTCCTCCACACGATATTATAAATACACACAACTCACCATTACTTTTAAAAATCCAAAGGACTCTGACTTCCTTATATTATTCACATAGTATATTCATATTTAAATACCTAAATGTTTCAATCATCATCTATGGTAGATTACTCTACCTACATACATTTCCATGAACCATATTTAAAGTCTTAATGACTCGGTATTCCTATGTCTCTTCATGCATAAATGTATAAAACAAATTGCTATACACAAATCATTTAAAAAACTAGAAGATTGTAATTGACATTCTTTATCACATTGTCATTTCAAATTTTGAAAATTAATAGCTCATAAACATTGAACAAATACATGAACCATGACACACCTCATGTTACTCATGTGGGGTATTCCTTTTAAAATATCTGTAACATATTATCGATGACCTCTGTTTATTTTCATACATAAATGTAGAGTTGTATGCATTAACAATTTTGATCATACATGTGATTAAATATCTGTTTTCGACATTATCCATAAGGTTGGACTCATCATGACTCCATCATGGTTTTATGTTCTTTATTTATGAATGAAAATTCATAAAAAATGTGCGAAAAAAATGTTTCGACTCATCTAGTATTCAGTAGACCATAATGGTCTTCCCAACCATGCATATGGCATTAACATGAGAATCCTAGCTTCAAAAAATACAAAGGATCAACTACATATGGATTTGAATTACGGAAGGAGGAAAACACTACCATTGCTGATCAAACATTCGAGATCGACTGGATCATGTGGCCATGAAAAAATATATATATTTTAAGACTAGTGAATAGTACATTGTTCACCCACATCCAACATCAAAATTTCCTTTTTTGGGGCACTAGTTTATTAATCCAGACATTCCAACTCTGGCTTAGAAATCCTCAACACCCACATCACCACCCTATGCCACTTCTCTCTACCATCATGATGCCACACATGTTGGCCTCACCACTGCTTCTCCCATGTAATTTTTATGAGAACTATCTCTACAAAAATTATAAGGAGGCCCACTTATGCTTCATATCATGGGTATTATTGGGATTATCACATGGGCATGGTAGAATTTTTTCTCTCATGATCCCTTGGATGAGTGTATGGGGCATTTTTATGGCCTGGTCATCTATTTCAGTATAGACTTATACAAAAACATATAACTAATATAAGTATAAAATTTAATTGAAATCAATTATTATTGAATTTAACAATCCAACATTATCTCAGAACTCATTCTCTTCATCCTCACTTATTAATCATGAAATATATATATAATCTTATTGTTTTTATGGTTTCCATCAGTTAAACATCCACATGCATGGAATCTGCAATTCAACATGATAATAAATATTTTCTTGGTCTTCACTTTTTTTATTCATTGTGAATTTATTATTTTGAAAATGTCTCTAAAAAATAAGAAAAAATTAAATAATATTTGTATTTCATTATCACGCACACATTTAAATAATTTTACAAAAGTTAAACATGGGTCAAAACTTGGTTTCATTGTTGTTTTTTTATTATTATAAAATTTATAACCCCAAAGGGATTTATCCTCCTCTCCAATCTAACAAACTCAACCCGATGGTTTGATTGACTCTTTCTTGAAGGGGCTTCCTCATGTACCACTGCCTCCTCTCCTCCCAATGTCTTAATAGAATCTACACAAGATTTATGTTATGATATTCTCTAGTGAGTCCCTATTATCATTATCTTCTTTTTTTCCTTTATTTCGTGGTTTCTTCTTTCTACCCTTGTAATTCACGTGATTTTGGAGAACCCTATCAACAAATGGCTGTTTACTTGGTCGTTTCTTGGTTTTTAGGGTTTGTGACGTTTGATGAAGGATAGCTCTAGCAACAGTTTCTGAAGGTAGTGGGTTCGACATCGATTTTGGGTAGTTTTATCCCATTATAATACTTTGGCGTAATTTTAATAAGGTTATTTTAAATTTTGTAATTATTATTATTAATTAGGGTTTCATGGGGGTCTTTGAAGGAAAAAGTCATGTATATTCATTGGTAATCATACACACACACACAAACACATATCATTCTTGTATATATTACCTTATGTAGAGGGATTTATTTACATTGGGCCTAAGTTTTTTTATACATATTTTAATGTATATATGTGTGAAATTTTGAAGTGGGTTCATGTTTTTATTTTCAGAAGCATGTGTTTTGAGGTAGATTCCCTATATATGATCCCTTAATTTCAGTCCCATGATTTCTTAAGTGTTTTCAAAATATATTTTATTATAATTTGGTACATTTATTTTATAAAAATTTGTTGTGGAACTTATAAATAGTAATTTCATTCATTTATCATAATTTACCTTAACTTTTAACGGGAGTTAATATAATGGTTCAAACTTGTATTGGAAATTGTAATTTATTTTCATAGTTATATTGGTTTTATAAATAATATTTCATTAAAAGTGTGATATCCTTTTTGGATCCTTTATGTATTTATTTGGAAATATTTTTGAACTATCATGATGTGTATGACTGATTAGATCCTTTAATGTGGTTATTTTATGATGGGAACCCCCATGGTTTCCTTTAAGCTTGAGAGAGTCTTTTCATGGATGGTGTCAGGAAGTGGGCATGTAATGCACATTGGAACCCATGATTTTTCCACAAATGTGATGATCACATCATTTATATTTTATTCTACAATCATGGGATCCTAGGAATCTTAGTGAGAGTTCAGAGATGGTTGTTATTTAGTCCTGATTTGATGAACTAAATCCCCATGGAGTATCCATATAAGATGTTCCATCGGTATGGACATCTCAAAGAAATCAGGATGGTTGTTGAATTTGGATTAGATCGATTGACTGACTGATGGACTCTGAACTGAGTATTTCGAGGTTATATTTACTTGCTTTCTAGGTATATCCCACGAGAACTATTTTACTTACATTCTACATTCCCAAATTTTGTTAATTTTAGTAAATTAATTTAAAATATTTTCATTATATTTGTAGTTTTTATATTATCACTTATTTACATGTGCTTCACATTCCACTACTTTTTTTCTTCATTTTGGGTATTTCCTTATCCATCTGTTCTACTTTGTAAATTGGTTTTTAGGAAAACCTTTCATTCCTTGGGAAATGTTTTAGAAAATGTATAGAAAATTGGTTCTTTTGAAATTATTATCTTGTTGTTTATCATAAAAGGTAAAGAAATACTTATTTTAAACATATAATTTTCAAACTATTATGACATGGTTTTCTTTTTAATTTTATGGATAAGGGAGTGGTTATTATTTTGGCATACATACTATGCAAATTGGTGCTCATGACAAAATTATCTATTTCAGTTTCAAGTTCATCAAATTTTTGATCAGACTTGGAGAGAGCGTGGTTCTATGATTGTTGGTGAGCCTCGAGGTCACTTGTATGTATGTTTAGCCTTCTATTTTTTTTTCTTTTTCATTTTCAAATATTATATTATATTATATTATTTATTTATTTTTGAGTTGTTATCATGATAAATAATTAGAAATAGTGTTATTATTGATGCCCAAAATTAGTTGCAGTCTATGATGACTGGGAAAACCTATTCACCATTGTCGTTGACCTACTCGGGTGACCGGTTTAGGGTCGACATAGATTAGTTCATGAGAAGCTTTATCAAGATTAATGATATTTTAGGTGAAATTGATGGCCATACAACCCTGTTTTTTATAATTTTTGTTTGAAAATTTATTAAAACTTGGGGAAATATGTTTAAATCTAGTGGTAAACATTAGGGTTTATCGTCTCCTTTATTATGATATAATTATTAGTTTTATTTTATCGATATAAAAATTCAACACACATTTTTTCTATTAGAAAAGGTTTCTCTCTGGATAGTCTTTCTTAAACATAAAATAAGTAAGTTGTTCTGTTACATGGAGTACCACATCCAATTTTTCCTGATCCAGATCCAATGGTTACCATGATGTTTGGGAAAAGTGTTATGAAAGATATTAATATAGGTTTTAGTTTCATTCCTGTGTATTATCCTCACAAATGTTTTCAATATGAGAGAACAATTATAACCCTATAAAATATGCTATGATCTTGTTCTATGAATTTTAACGGTGGTTAGGATCAACAAATTTTTTTATGTTGATTTTTATGTAACAATATATTTCACTCGATCATTCAGATGGATCTGTATGAATTACTTTACAGAAATAAGCATATATAAACAATGTGTTATAATGAATTATAAAAATAAATTTATTGGGACTTGAGAAAGATGATGAGATGAAGGGAAGATTATTATCATTCAAAAATATTTTAAGGGAGAACAACATTTATAGAAATTTTTTATTGATAATAATAAAAATGATCTAAAATTTGATGTTATTGAGATGGTGTTTAAACAAATTCCATTTTTGATGAAAGAAGGGAGAACTATGACCTAGGTATATTGGTCCCTTTAAAATTCATGATTGTATTTTGACAACAAATTATCTCTTGGTGCTTCCATAAAACCTATCTCAGATTCATGATGTGTTCCATGTATCTCTCGTAAGATATCACATACATGATTCATCACATATAATGAATCATAGGTCACACCAATTAAGAAATAAAATTATTATGTGAAATAATGGGTAGAGATTCTAGATTATATATACAAATGTTTTACAAAACCACACCGCTCACCTGGTAATTTTTTTTTGATGAAACCACTAGTTAGAGGAAGCTATTTGGAAAATTTAGAATATGATAAGGCATATGTATTATCAATTTTTTATATCTTAGTGATGAATTTCACGAGAGAAATTAATTTTTAAGGGGGGTAGAATGTGAGAGCCCAAGATTTTTTGAAATATATTTTATTTCAAAAAAAATAATTCCTTGATATATTATGTTACATGAAATTCCATGTTAATCTATAACTACAAAAACCACTGGGATATCTTACATTATAATGACAATATGTTTTAACAAAACCATGATATATTATTAATATATTTATTTAAATGTGACCGTTATAACATTACTATTAACGATTTGAAAATGAATAGTAATAAATAATTTTTAAAATTTAATTTTAATGATTCTACATAAAGGAAACATATTGATAATAAAATACATAATTTTCAGTAATTTCATTTTATTATTAAAAGAATACCATTTTCTAAAAAAAATGAATTTTATGTCCAATTTGAACAACAATGAAATTAATTTTTGATACTTATGTAAAATTAATCTTATAAAATAAATTAATTTTTTGAAATAATAATGTCAAAATTAGATTTGGGTTAATTTTTCATATTTTTTTGAAACGTTTATTTCTTTAATGAATCGTAAAAATCTAGAATGTAAATTGAAAATTTAATTTAATTTTAATTTTTTTTATAAAGTCAAATAATATTTTAGGTTGGTTTTAAAGTAAAATTAGACCAATAATAACTTAATTAACATAATTCAGGTCATTCTAATGCAATTTGAAATGAAATTTTACATAATAAATTTGTAAACTTTTAATCTTTTAAACTTTTAAATCACACTTTCTCATCTCGTATACAGGATTGTTTTTTAATCAAAATTTTACACCTCAATGAATGGATTTAATAAAAATGGAATCCATATTTTTAATCATAATAATTTATATTACCTACTAATTTCAACTTAATTATTTACTATTTCTAAAAATATTTCAAATTAGTTATGGCGATTATGGGTAAAATGGGGTTTTGTGGGTTACTTACAGTTGGGTTAAAATAAGTTTTCCATTACACATAAGATTATTTTTTAAAAATTTAACTTAATACTTACAATAATTAGGTAGATATTTTAAAATAAATAAAATTTTAATTTTATTCATAATAGATAGATGATATAGGTAAATAAATAAATATATGTTACGGTGGAAAATAAATTAAAAGGGTAAGATGGTGTAAACATATAGACTAAGGAATAACATGATAAAAATTGTGTTTCTTTTGTGTGGTGTAGGTGTGCGTCTCCTATGTGACCCCTATAATGAATTATTGATCAATTGTTTGGACACATGAGGTATCATGAACCTACCAATAATAAATACTTTTTGGTATTTAAGATAATACCAATATCCTTGATTATAAAAGGGAACTCACTCCCCCTCACTTATTCATAGATCTAAAGAATTTTGAATCACACAAGATGGGGAAAATTCAATTCGAAAAAATCCTTAATCTAATCCTTGAATAATAATTTTGGAAGTAAAACCAACCTAGGTTGTCATTTGGATCAAACATAGCTATAACACCTGATGAATAGGTAAAGTACATCAATGAGCATTTTTGTTTTATTTCCCACTCCACCACCTCAAATTATCATTCTAAAATGAAGGTATAATGAAATAAATTTCATACAAATACTGAGATGTTTTTATGTTCATTTCATTACCTAAAACATTCTCCACATCCATTGAATGGGTTACGAAATCATCACTCGTGTATAAAGTGTACTATTTCCTCATGAATCAATGTCATTTGTTTTTCAATTTACAACTCTCAAAAATGGTTATAATGATGAATTTATTATATATATATATATGAATATTATTATATTATTATTCTTTTTTTATTTATTATATTACCAATAACTCCATGCTTATCAATTTTTTGGGAAAATGATAACATCACTCATGTGTAGGACAAACATCCACCTCATGAAGTGATATGATTCATTCACATTTTAGAAAGAAAGTAATAAGGATGGTTTTAATTATCATATTTAATATATAAGGAATAAAACCAATTCTATAATTTTAATATATCTTTTAAATTTATTTTTTTGAATCCTAGAAGAAAATGGAAATGATGTTCATGTGTATGTGAGACCTACGATCTCCATGAATGGGTAATTCATTTTCTATCACTAAATTTATTATATTAATATAATTCTATATATAATAAATATATATTATATTTATATCATTGTTATGATTTTTGGGAATATTTAACCCTTTCATATGTTATAGAAACAAAAAATAACAAATAAAAACACACATTAAATACCAAGAAATTATTAAACATAACATGAATTTAACATAGAATTATTAATAAATGGATAATAAAAGGTAATATGTAAATAAGATAAGTTATTAAATATATATAACTATGGTGTTTTAGTATATTTTTTCTAAACAAATATTTATAATATTTTAGGTTTGAATGTGTGCGATGGAAGTCAAGAGTTAAGGTATTGGATTTTTAGTCTCTCTTTTATTTTTGCGAGATATATGAAAATTCACCCTAAGTTTATTTTATTTTGTGTGTATACTACCCATTTTACAAGTTTTATCATGAATCCAATTTTTTCTTGCCATTTAATGTTTCATTTTATGTTATCATTTACTGTAGGTTATGATTCAAGTGACTAATAATGTGGTATCAGATTTTTGTCAAAATTTTCATTCTTTGAGATGTACATTATATTATGCACACATTTTATTTCACAAGGAGTATATACATCCACATTGAAATTTAATATCATTAATTTATTTACCCTAATGATATTATAGGTTCCATTTTATTTTATTCAATCATGGGGATTATAATTCAAAGATACCAAAGTGTTAATGATTTTATGTTACAATCTATTCGTTTATAAGGATTGTTTATAATTATATTTCCAATAACACAATATTTTGATCTATATCTCTAGAATCCCATGTGTTTTCTTATCATATGTTTACTCATTATATTTTCATGTAATACTTCCATTTTCACTCTTTATGACTAAAAATAATTGAGAAAATGTTTTAATGAAAATATGACATTATTTCTCTCTATGGTCGAAAATACATTTTATTCCAATTTTTTTCTAAAAAAGTATTCAATTTTTTATTAATATCCGAAGATTTTAAATAAGAAATTTCTAATAATTTTTAACTTTTTATATTTTTTTATGTTATATTTATGTAATTTTTGAAAACAACACCCATTTTTCTTTTACCGAAAATGTGAAAGGAATATTTTTTTAACTGGTACATCATGAAAACAATTATATGAAATCATCAAAAATAATTTTTTTCATGATTAAATTATAATATTACAAGTTCATTTTTAAATAAAATTATTTTCAAAATGTTTTTTGTTTTAAAATGATTTTTTTTCAAAGGGGAAAATATATTTCCCTCACGGAACATTGTAAACGATCTTTTAACATTATATTACATATAATATGATATAATTTGATGTTAATTATGAATTACTAGAATAATATACAAGGATTTATTTCTTATTCTTTATAGGAATGTTTTAGGGTTATGTTGGAATTATGGATATAGATCATGTCTCCTTTCTAGAGGTTATGATGTGATAAAATGTTTATGAAACCTATTTCATTTTTTTAGTTATGATATGATAAATGTTTATGGTATTATGGAATGTATAAATATTTTTTTCATACAATGATGGGTGAAACCTATATATCGCTCCAATTAATTTATTAAATATAGATAACTCATCAGTAAATATGTAATGTGTGAAACTGATTTCATGTTTATAATGTTATGTGTGAACATGATTACATGTTAGTAATGTTATGTGAGAACCTGATTACATGGTCACAATGTAATGTATGAACCTTGTTACTTGTTCATAGTTTTATGAATATACCTATATTTCATGTCTATAATATTATGAATGAACCTAGTTTGGTGTTCATATGTTTATGTGGGGGCTAGATTTCATGTCCATAACTTAATAAGTTAACCTATTTCTATCTACACATGTTCACATTGTTATAAGCTACTATTGATGCCAAAAATATATTTCTTATGCCAATATCATGATCTCAGGTATCATGTTAATTTATTACCATATGATTCATGTCTTATTAACTTCTAATATTTATTTCATGACTCAATATTATTATCCCTGACAAGTAGGGTTTTGTTTTCAAATGTTATTATCATGTTATCATACACTTATTTTCATGTTGGTCTTATATATCCCCTTTTTTACACTTATTGAGAATCTAAACTCATTGTTTCCTATATTCCATTTCCCTATATTATGATAAAATTATTAATTACGGTGTGTTTGTGATGATTAATAAATGGGGATATATTTATTGGAGACATTGAATATCCTTCATGAATTTAGAAGATTGTGATCCAAAATTCCAATGATTCTAAAATATTAAAGTCCTTAAGAATATTGTAGTGTAATGAATATTTATAAAAAAATATGTAATATGCATGTATGAAAATCCTAGTTTACTATACAAATAATATGGGATCTTAACCTATCATTAAAAACACATGGTCATTCAACCTTGTGCGGAAATCAAACATTATCCTTCTAATAAACATTCTCCTTAAATAAAAAATAGTTTTAATTTCATACTAAATTTTTTTATTTTATAAGAACCATGTTTATGGTATCATGATATATAAAAATTGGAAAATAAAATTACCATAAATCATTATATTCTACATTTATTCATATAAATCACCTTTATGGATCTCAGAAGCACCCTTATGAAACTCACATTTATCCTTACAGAACATAAATTAAAAATTTTATATTATATTGAATTGATGAGTTTACCTTATGAAGAGGCTATCCTACCGTTACACATCCATGGTTCCTTCAAGATAACCTTTACCTAGTATGTGTATTAAGCTTTTTTATATAAATATCATCAAGTTAATTTCAAATTCTCCTTGTTAAATCTAGATAACCATTACACGATGATTGTGTCAAGAGCTTTCTTTTTTATAACTAGGTCAATATACCTTTACATTGTAAAAAAAACTAAATATACTTTTTGTGAGTGGTGATAATTAATGATTACCTTTACACAAGAATCATAAACCTAGTATTACCATCATACTAGGACTATATTTCCACATTAAATCAAATTACATAAATTTTTTTGAAATATGTTCCAACCACATCAACAATATTTGTAAATTCTGTGTATAATTCAAAATAACTTCCATATTTATACTGAATAAAAGTTATATTCATTTATATGATTTATGCGTAATATAAAAAAACAAAAATACCATGTATATCCATCCCAAATTCATAATAAAATTCTTTCAATCTTGTCCTCAACCCCACCTCTCTCATCTCATTAGAAAATAATTATATCACAAGATAATTGGGATATAAAACCCCTTTTAGAAGTGAAATAGCCCCATGTCATTATTGCATAACCCTTTTTTAATTCTCACCATCCTATGAAACTCACTTCTAAAAAGGTTCACTAGTAATAGAATATTGAACAACCTCCTGAATATATTAAACAACCTGAATAACTAAATATAACTTTTTCCATGTCCATCACTATCACATAAAAACATTTTCCCATTATATTGCATGATCCATATGATATATTAAAACAACTCCTTCTAAAGTTCATAATTTTCATCATCTCACCCCTATAGTATTTTTAATGAATTTTTACTCTCATATTCTCTAAATTTATATTGGGTACATAATAAAATTTTTATACATACGTATAAAAATTGTCATAATAAATTTCAAACCATTAATACTTACCAAATAATTCACATATTTATTATTATTTATATTAAAAAATAATTACATCAATTCGAATTCATATCTACTGATAACCATTTTTCATCTATATCAATTTATTATTATATATTCAAAGAATAATATTTCAATCCTATTTAAAATGTCAATTTATTTAATTTATCAATTCTTTGTAGTAATCCACCATTATCCAATTGTAATAATAATCCTCCATTTCAAAACTCATCTCATTTCAATTATTTATCTTGAATAAATATTCATCTAAATTCAAATTCATTTTTCATCACCAATTTTATTTTACATTATACTAACTATCCTTTTATATTATAAAAAATCTACTCATCATGGAAAATATGGATCAAAGTATATTGGAAATTATTTAAATGAGATTAAAATTTTATTCACTTACATTAATTACATGTTTAACACAATAATTCAATCCTTTGACGATATCCACTGATCATCTATCCAAAATACTATTTTTATTCTTTTTCTTATTTTTTACCACATAATAAAATTCATGGTGTTCACTACCATGAGAGTAATTTAGAGAACATATAATTTCATTGTCAAATTACAATGGCATTAAACAAATATTCTTATTTTTATTCCATCAAATTCCCTCAAACACTCCTCATTGACTATATTTCATTACCATATATTAAATCATTTATCACTTTTTCTTATATTCATGTAATTACAAAAAACTTTTAATTATTATAACTATGAATTCAATAAAAAATCAAAATATCTTGATCCACCATATAATCTAATATTTTCAGGTAACATCCCACATAATTTCTCAACTCTAAAATATTTATTTAAATAAAAAATACATAAAATATGAATTACTTAAAAAAATAAATTATAATTAATTCACACCAACACCATATATTCATTTGAAAATAAACCACATTATAAAATTTGAAAACCAATTACCATGTTTAAACATTATATATCAAATATAATGGTGGAGTCAAAATATTTTACGAAGAATAATAAAATAACCAATTTTCTCTTCTTTGCTAAAAAACCATATGATTTGAAAAACACCCAAAATTGAAATGATTAAGTGCCTATATTAAAACACCTTTACTGATTTTATTCCTTTAATGGATTAATCCATAATCCTAAAAATGAAAAAATCCAACAAATATATTTTCCTTTCATTAATAAATCAATATTACACATCTAATATAACAAGAAATAAAAAATAATATTTGTTATTGATATCACACCCATGACTCCCTCTCCTAAGTATTATTAAAAACATTGTCATGAATACAAAGAATTCACACTTAGGGAATACCTCTCCCACTTTGTATTTTCTTTATATGGTCCTGAAGTTTCACATATTACTAAAAAATATTATATTTTTTTGATAGAAACATTGTGTAAATCAATCAAATGTTAAATATCTAGCTAAAAATTCGTAAGCCGTGATATGTTAAACTATTAATAAACACTGTACAACCATGGAGGTTTTATTAACTGATAAAATACCTATATAATACATTCTAACACCTCAAATAGACCAATAAATATTTGAAAAAAGTTGATTACCCTTCCAAACCTCAAATGTAAACTTTAGAAGAAACACACAAGAATACATGGTCTCTCTACATAAAATCTAGTGACCCCTCATCTCATTAATTTAGTATTTTTGTCCACTATTATATATCCTTATATAATATTGAGTAACTTATCTATTCTACATCATATCTTGTACAATATTTTCTTAAACAAAAATATCCTCACCAGCATCAACTGAACATAGTGGTGAATGACATGGATGGATATATAAATCCGTATAAAGTGTCATACTAATTAATGAATAAAAACTATTATTATATGTTAAATACAAAAATGTTAAAAGGTATTATAATAATCTATCAAAATAAAATACACGTTCTCTCAATATATTCCCTAATTTTTGGATTTTCTATTCAATTTTACCATTTGATTAGGGCTATAATATGGTGATAATGTAAAACTATGCACCTTTCAAACATAAAAATATTTTTTCACATCCATGATAAAAACTAATTATCTCAATGAAACAATATCATCATCAATACTCTATGAATTTTCACCGGTACCATCATAAAAGAAATTTAATAAACCATTTATTGGGATCAATTCATTAATTAGTAAGAAAGGAAATTACTTCATTAATCAATACATAATAACCAAAATGGAATAAAACCCCCTCATGGTATAGTGAAAAACTATA
The DNA here is from genome assembly GCA_963277665.1 of Viscum album. Lineage (NCBI taxonomy): Eukaryota > Viridiplantae > Streptophyta > Magnoliopsida > Santalales > Viscaceae > Viscum > Viscum album. The sequence continues at coordinate 1,898,414,427 of OY728133.1, read as the reverse complement.
AAGAAATACATGGAGATGTCCCCCCACTTCTATTGAAGAAATTTTAAAGGATGATTCAATCCCATTAGAATATGATGTTTGACTTCCACTTTTTGTCATAAAATATATAGTTAAACAAAATTGGCTACCATATTCATTATTATATACCACTAGAACTACCTCTTCAATGAATGATGAAAATTTACATGAATTAAATAAAAAAAACTGTGGATCACGTGAATAAATTCTTCCCGTAAACTCTAGGGAACAAAAAATATTCAATGAAACAATGAAGTATGTTACTTATACACAAACCAACCATCCAAAGAATCCCTATTCACAATCAGATGCCTCCATAATTCCACCTCACATTCTATAAAATGAAACTCCTCTACACACCAGACTAGAAAATATGTAAATAATATATGATAAATAAATTTTACCAAATCAAACTTATCAGATCCATAATTAAGAAATAAAAATAACTCCATGACATTCCAATTTTACTCATTAAAAAATCATCATCACCATAATACTTCAAAATCATGGAGACTTCCACACTTCACCATTTTTAATAGTATATATGATATCAAAGTCATAATATTTTATAAATTCAATGAATAACCATTCACAATCACATCTCTCCACACTTCTACCTCAAGGTCTCAAACTAAAAACTCTTTAATTCAACCATTTAATTTATCACCATTCATAATCTAATATATCCTAACATCCAAATCAAGATATCATATCCATATCTTCTATACTTGCATGAATAATGGATATTTCAATGATATATTATTAATACATTATACCATATAAATTGAATCAAATCCAAGATGATGAGATTATAATAAATATGTTACAATACATTTCTCACTCATATAAAAACCATCATCACCACAAGAATTCAAAATCAAGGAGTCAAACACCACATTACCATTTCTATTAGTATATATATTATTAAATTCATAATATTTTAGAAATCCATCCCTTATTCATTATCACTAATTAAAATAATTTTAATAACATATATATCTCAAGATCTTATTATCTAAATAAGCCTAAAGAAATTATCCAAATAAATAATTCCTCCATGTATTAATCATAAAAACTATAATTGTAATCAATAAATCATGGGTAGAATAATATTGTTCTTGGGGATGTAATCACCAATACCTATAAGAAATGAATTCTTTTTCCTATATCAATATACATCTAAAACCTTGATGGGGTGGATCAAAATATATCTCATAATTAACATAATCCTTTGAAAATTGAAAAATTAGAGCACTAATCAATATCTCTTTTGTTATCTAAAAAAAATCAGTATATTCATTTTTCAAAGAAAAGTAATTCCCATTATTTATCAAAGCTAATAATGGAGTAATAATTTGGGAAAAATTGGGTAAAACCCTCTTATAATAACGAAATAATACTAATAAACTCCTTACATCATAAATATTCATTAGAGGATTACATAATGTAAGAACCACTTTTTTTCTATGTCCACTTCCATACCACACATTAGAAAAATGTGATCTAGAAAATGAAAAAAATATCCAAAATTGAATCATTTTTATCTTCCAACAAAAATTATAATACTTATAAACACTAATACTTTATTGAGATTCTATATGATATATTACTATATATTTATATAAGAAATATCATCAATTATAAAAACCATATAATCATAAAAGTAGGATTGAAAACCCCAATTTATAATCCACAAAAACATTGTAGGTGCACTCATAACTCTGAATAAAATTTTAAAAAAAAATTCCCATACCAACATCAAAAAATTATCTTATTGACATATTCATATTTAACCCTCATATAATGATATTTATATCATAAATTGATCTTATATAAACAATTAACCCCTTTAAAATGATTCAAAAATCATCTTACTTCAGAACATTATAGCGATTATTCATAATTAGTTGATTAAACAATCAGTAATATTAATAAACCCATAAGATTCCATTCATATTATTTGTAAACAATACTAGTGTAGGACATGGTGGCACATTATGATGAATAAAACCTTTTTATAACAACTCATCAATCCAAATAATAAAAAATTTATGATATACTATGATCATTTGATATGCTTCCATAGAAATAGTAGAAACACATTGATATAATAAAATACTAAAATCAATTTCTTAAATTAAGGTAAACTCATAACTATATCTATTAACACATAAAAATAATCCCCCAAAACTCAAGATAGCTTCTCCGTATTGACATCAGATGCACCAAGAATCGAACTCACCAAATAAGACGCAATACTCTATGGATAAATCTATATTTTCCATTGATAAAAATTTATTTCCCAAAAATATTACACACGTTCAACATATAAACTAAATAAATATCGTTATATTTCTATAAATTTCGACACAAGATTAAATAAAGTAGATCAAATATATCATTGTGATAATATAATATGATTACAACTATAATAATATTACATATTTCTAGGATAATAAATATTTCCCCGAAACATAATCCCTACCACACACATCATACAAATATATACAAATACCAAATGAAGCAATAAAATTTAAATACTTTTGAGGAATCTCTACTAGAACCTATAATGTGTAAAATAGGTAAGGGGTAATGAGAGAATGCGGGGAAATATTATCAATCAAAATATAATAATGTGTGGGGTAAATGAAAACATTATTTCTAACCACCTTGAGTCCCTCCAATTATTTAAATTACAAGGTCTGAATTCCACATATGATAAATCCTCTCTATCCACACCTATCCAACTTATATCTACCCCCTCTATGGTCATATATCTATTGTGATACACTATGTTTTCCTATTATATTACCACCATTTATTTTGTGATCCCAATATTTATCTATATTTTTTTCATTGGAAAATACTATTGAGGAAGTTGAAAGTGTAGCCCATCAACAATCACACTCTATTTACACCCCCTATTTCCACTGTGAAAATATGGGAATATAGATTGGATATTCCACATGCAACCATATGATACTCATCTAAACAATTTTCTTCCACTAGATGACTCAGTACCTCCCACACCAAATAATTGAGATTGTTTTAGAAGTGAAATCCCAAAGACTCCCATAATCCTCTATTTCATAAAAAATGATAAAATCCAAATATTTCATTCTTATAAGCTACAAATATCTAGGAACTCACAAGAATAGTTCTCAACCACATCAATTATTTTTATACTCTTTTATAAGTTTCATAAATCACTATAAATGAAATCTAAGAAACAATTCCTAATTTGATTTTGATCTATTGATTAAAATACCTTTGGAAATGTTAATATATCGACTTTTAATTATATATAAAATTAGGTAAATATTATATAAACTCCATAATCTATAAACTGAAATCTCATAAAAATAATTCCATTGTGGTATCAATAGAAACTACTATTTATTCTCAATCATTATATTCACTGATACAATCTCTTATTTGAAGAACACTCAATAATAATTTCATTAGATCTTAAACACATTGAAATCTGTCAAGAAAATAATTCACCCATGAAATTACAAACCACAAGAAAAAAACATCACTAAAGGAATATGGTCCTCATCACTCATCAAGATTAGTTGAAAGGATATCTCAATCTCCTTTAAAAAATTATCAATTTCAGGACTAGAAATAGATAATTCATACATTATAATCTTGTTTCCTCTAGGAATTTTTCGCCCCTATGTCTACTTATTGATGCATATCCCTGGGTGCTTGAAACACCTCCTTTTATTAAACCTCATGAGGTCATTGAATAACCATCTTGACTACAAACTGACAAACCAATATAACCTCAAAGTTATATATATATATATAAAAGGAATTTATAACCACACTACTATATAATCTATGTGTCTAACCACATCTCCACATAATTCACACCCACATGGTTAGTCATCCTAATAATATGAAAAAAATCATCATGTCCCAGAACTAAAATATATATGAATCCACACCTATCAGGATACCCTTTAGTCAAATTACTATCAACTAATAATTAATATGAAGGTTATAGAATCCTCACATTAATCACAAGGTCTTTTTCAATTTTAATATAGATTCTCTTGTCTTTCTAACAAAATATGTTTATGTAATAGTGCTACCTTAACACATATATAGTCCTCTAAAATGCCTACTCCAAACTCCATCCAAAAATAACTTTATTTGAAACTATTTTATCATGAACCAACCACATTGGTACTCTACTTGAACTAGTAATGAGTTTTAGTATGACCTTAAAGAACGCCCTCATCATGCCATGGGTTAGTGACTATTACCAAGGGTATATGATCACACATATATGGAAGTAAATGTGAATTATAAATGAAAAAATCACTATATAATGAATAAAATAATAAAATTTCACATTTTCAATATATGAATAATTCATATAAATTTATGTCATGTCATATAATCCTACTCTACAGAGACAAACATATCATATATACCTCAGCTAACGTATTATTCATCAACCTCATCCAAAAAGGTATCCCCTGTTTAGCGGTATTTTTCTCTAATTCCAACACCTACTATATTAATATAATCTAAAAAATGATTATTTATTATAGGGTTGAGTGTATAAATATACGTCATTGGAACCTCCCCAAATCAAAAAAGTTTCCATGTGAATGTTGCATCTGAATCCACCCACATATGAAATAAATTAAAAAATAATCAATTAAAAAACAGCTCCTTAGATTCCACCATTTATCCACTTCAATTTTATACTACATTATAACAAATTCTAAAATACATCACATCTAAGAAACACATCATCACATAACCTATTATATAATAATTTCCACAACCAATCAACATCCAAATACTTATCCACTTCTTTGGACCTTAATTAAGTATCACCTCCACCATGTATCTATCAACCCATAGATATCATGATAATAATCCATTATCACCCCAATGTAGATATCCACCGACATGTAATCGAAAATAAATATTTGTTCATCAATTGGTTCGTTTTCCCGCAGTATAGTCTCTTATTAGAATAACAAATGTCCACCCTCAATGTTTTTCTCCACTAAAACTTATAGCAATTATTTAGCTATCCACCGTTGGGTTCTCTCATTGTATTTTTAAGTATCCACAATTAGGGATTGTCCCCTCTTCAAACTATATTATCACCATTGGACATCACATATACACCATAAATATCCATATCATCCATACAAACATCACATTATCCTCCTCATAATTATCATTTAATTTCACAAAACACATCCAAAAAACTAGTTATGAATCACTAACACACATAAAAAATACATTTAGTATCTTTACATCCATTTATTTTATATACTAGTCTATAACATATACAATTTTCCTTGGGAATATAATCACACTGAATAGATATAATCCACTATTTATTTGGTCCACTACAATTTTCATCATAAGGAGTATAACAATAACACATCACTAAAACTACTCATGCCATAGGTATTGACTTTAACTAAAACCATATAAAATAACCGAAACATGAAAAAGACCCCTTTAAACAAATCCATATCAATTTATTTATATTTTACATCTAAATATTCATGTATTCACACTAGAAAGACCATTTATGGGATTAATAAATATTTCAGTTCTACCACAATTATCAAATAATCCCAAAATCATTATATCTCAATATAATAAACCTTCGCAACCTCTACTATATGTGGCACAACCAATCAAAATTACTACATGGCCCTTTATTAATCACTACATCTTATGTAACTCACTAACAGAAAGGTACATCAACTCTGAAATTTGGTATAACCCCATAGATGCATGGAAAAAACCTGTATTTCTAACTAGAACTCCAAAACCAGACCTATTCATAACAAGAAACCATTTCCATGTTATTTCTTTAGACATAGTTCAAAATTGAAATATCCCATTTTAACATTTCTAAAATATATCCTATTACCTATGTGATATTTTCAATGAATTTCCTCCATACTGAGATCTAAATTCATATTTAAAATTAATAAATATTTATTAAATAGTCATAAGAAATTATAAACATATATATCTATTTAAAATTCATATGAAACAATTAAAATATCAAATATAAACAATAGTAGTCCAAAATTTCTTCAATTCTCATTCATTTACACTATTTATCATTTTTCATCTCTATCAATTCATTATTCTATATTAATATATTTATATTTCAATCAATTTATATATTTCTATTGTCATCATGTATTAATTACTTCAAATAATCCATCATTATCCAATTTCAATAATCATCTTACCTACCTAATCTCATTTTAATTATTCAACTAGAATATTTTTTTTTCAAAATCACATTTATTTTTTCCTTTCTATTTTCAATTTATCTCATACCCATTATTCTAGATTAGTATTAATCATACACCCAACATATAAAATCACAATTATGTTATAGTTATAATAATTTAAAGTAGATAATAATTTGACTCAATTACCATTATTCTAAAATTGAAACTAGCATTCGATCCTTTGGTGAACACCACTAATAATCCATCTAAAATAATGTTTTTTTTCATTTTTCTATTTGACTACCACACACCAAAATTAATGGTTTTTTCTTTGAGATAATATCATATTGGAATAGGCCATACCTCCGTGGCCCATTATATTTTCATGATATAGTGTTTGGTGTGTTCTGGGAGGCAATAATGACTCATTTCTAATGTTTTCAAATTTTACAATTTTACTATTGTTCAATCTGGTGTTGGTGAAACACTATCAGCGGCTTAGTATTAGTAGGTTAGAGTCGGTAGATCACATTTTTATCTCATCATTGGTTGATCAATGTCAGAAGCTCACGTTGGTATCTCAACGTCGGTGACCCAGGGCATCCGTGACTCAGGGCGTCTGTAGGTCGGGGCATCGGTAAATTGAGGCATCCGTTTGTCAGGCATCAATGAGTGGTGTCAATGAGTGATTTTTGTGAGTGGAATTAGTTAGTGGCATCAGGGAGTCACATCAGTTAGTTTCATTGGTGAGTGGCGTCAGTTACTCATGTTGGTGAATCAGGCATCAGTGGCTCACCCATCAATAATTCATTTCTAGTTTTTCCCAGTTTTTCTAGTTTAATCCCATTGATGCTTTCTTTGACATTAAACGAGTTAAATTCCATATTTAATGAATTTTAGGACATTTCAAATGGTATTTATCTTCTAAGAACATGAATCTTCCTTTTAAACCCAAATCGCATGGTCTTGATTGTGATCCAGTTTTAATGGACATTAAAATAGTTTCCCAATAGATTTAGGATCTGTACTTTCTAATGATGAAATCCTCTATTTCCTTGAATCCTTATGATTTATCTTGGTTCACTGAAAACCCTTCTTCACCAAGGAGTCGTGAATTTTATATATATATTTGTATTTTTAGTTTTCCCCTAGGGTCCTTCCTGACACTCGTGCCGCCCCCTATTTTTAACACAATGATGAATTGTTGATTGTCTATTGTTCCAAGTATGGATCCCATCATCTCTCTTTTTTTATGCATCATACAGGGTGGGTGTAATCATGTTACCATGTGAATAACATTGAAAAAAATTCAAAAAAAAATATTCAGTACTGGATAAGGTTATGGAAAGGTGTATGATAATGAAATTGTTTTATATGTTATTCTTGATCCACGTTGTGAATCGTGTTGAGTGTATTCCTTCAAAAAATCATGGCCATTGGTGGTACATGGTTGTGCACATATATGAATTGTGGAAACTATATTTTATACTCAACGAACATACAGATGATTATGAAATTATTGGACCACATATATTCAGTTAAAAAAATTGATTCCCCAGGATTGAATTAGTTCTGTGATAACCTCTATATTTTCTAGAGGAATTAAAGAACATGTGTTTTCCATATATCAGTAAATCATTACTTGTGGTGTGTTTTTGTGATGTGTGTGGTTATGTTTGGCCTTGTGGGTATACACATCATGTGGTGTTGTGTCTGGGAGGGTGGTTGTGTGTGTGTGGAGATACAGTCGGTTTGATGGTATCTCAGGCTAATAGATTGATTGATTGTAGATTTGATGGAATTGTTATATAGTGAGAATATATATGGACAGTTGTTGGAGATTAGGGCTATAGGAACGGGTTGTGACATGTCCATGATTATTGGTGTTCTAGGCATTGTTTATCTATATATCAGTGCTTCCAAGAATGTATAGGGTAGGATAACTTTGGAGAATTTTGTTGGCGGTTCATTTCGTTGTTTGTCTTGGTAGTGGTCAGTCTCGTTTCTTTACATTACAGAGTTTTTGGTGTTTTTGGTAGTTTCCTGAATGGGGATGGAAATAATAAATAAATGAATTGATAATGCATAATGAAAACTGGTTAAGTGAAATTTTGAGGGAATGTTTCTAGTTTTTATTTTTTGTGAAGTGGCATTCATTTATCAACATACGGAAGTTACCGTCAATCGTGGTGGTCAGTGAATGTAGGGTTGGAATGAAGGATAGTTTTGGTGTGGCCTGATTTTTTTTTAAAAACCCATAGGTTGGGTTGAGTTTTTTGTGCATATGTATATATACATGTAGTTCCCTGTTATTTCTATATGTACCAGACCCATGTTGATCACTACATCCCAAACACCCCCACTGCTATGGGGGAGGGTGTCCATTCCCAATATCTTAGTGTGAGGATGGATTAATGGTAATTAGATCTTCTTTTATACCACTTTTATTCATTGATAGCCCTAGAATCTTTTGGTAGGTTGTGGTGTGGTTCTGAGGACTAAGTGTCTGTAATCGAGGTGTGCTTCCTTGGTGTCTTTGGGATGAGTTGTGTAGTGATTACCAAGTTTTTTCAAGATAGGTTTGTGGCTATGAGGACTAGTTGTATGTGGTCTAGGTGTACTTTCCAGGTTTCTTTGTGATGAGTTGTGTGGTGATTCCCAGGTGTCCTCAGGATGGGTTTGTGTTTGTGAGGCCTAGGTGTTTGTAGCTGAGATGTGATGTGGTATGTGGCTCAGGTGTGTGTGGGAAGGTTGTGACAGTGGGGTTTGTGGAACATCATGGTAGCATTAGGAAGTATCCACTAGGGATGAGCAGTTAACCAGTGGGACGTAGCATGATTACCCAAATATCGATGGGATTATTACATTACTTTACTTTTATCTCATTATTTGGTGAGTGTGCATTAGTGTGTTTTGGGTGGATAGTATACCTTGTTTGGTGATTTTGAGTTTTTTCTATTTTCTCATAGGGGAATTAGTATTCTCCTCCCACTTGTGCATGAGTGACTTAGGGTTTTTCCTACTGAGTATACATGTATGATCACCCTATATATATATAACCATTTTGAGATTCCTAGGTGGACTATGTGAACATTATTGGACTACACTAGCTTGAACATTGGGGGTGGTTATTGTGTCACTACGTAGTTTTATATTTGGGGTATACATTGGAGTTTTCCATGTATCTTCTAGTAGTTTTAAATTAAAGATACTAGTGGGATGGCCTTTGATTTCTTTATACATATGTTTTTTTGAGTTGTCTAATGTTGATACATCTAATCTCTCGATCCTGGATACTATAAAACTACAAGGCCTCCTATTTTTGTGATACTTCAATACCATTGGTGGTGGTTTCCACCCTACGGCCGACTAGAGGAGTGACTTAGTAGTCATTATCTCTCCTTTATCATGAGAATGTAAGGTCCTGAAATCTTACAATCCCTTCCCTCATCCTGAAGAAGACGGTTCATGAAAGAATGATATCATAGGTGATGGTTGAGAGATAGGTTGGATTTTTGAGTTTGGAAAAGTGATGATCGTAGGGGTTGGTAGGAAAAAATGTTAGTTTATCTTAGTGCATGACATAGGATAGGGAAGACCAAATTAGACATGAGATTTTAGGCCCCCCATGATCTGATGTAAAGACTATGAACTTACTGAACAACCATGTGAGGGTACACCGATTATAGAGTATAGACCCTAGGAAAGGTACATTCATTATAATGGATTATGTTCTTTTTTGTGGAATTTTTTGGAAATTAAAATAAAAAAGAGATAAAATAAATCCTAAATGAATTCCATACTACCTATGATATAGAATTCCTTGTTTATAATTAATCTACAAGAACCCAGTCATTGTCTTGGAGTGGATTAGGTAGTAGAGGCTCATCCATAAAATCTGGCTGATTGGTGTAGGGTTGATATAGAGGAGGAGGGGAATCATTATCAGAAGACACATTGTCCTTTTAGTAATAGAGTCAGGTAAAGTTAAAGGGTAGTGTGTCATTCATGGATATAGGGTGTTGTCTTGAAAATATAGTGAACAATTTCATCTTGATCCAAGTTGTGATAGAGTTCATGGATCCCCTAGAAGTAATACAATTTTGGGGAGTAGCTTTCCAGTGGTGGATGCATTATATCAGAGAGAGGTAGGAGACCAATGTCTAATGGTATGGCTTAGAGAAAGAAATATAGTCAGAATTACTTTCTTTCTATGATTAATGAGGAGAATAGGTAAGAGATGCACTCCTTCCAATAGAGGAGTATGTCATTGAGGGATTTGTCGATCATGTTCAAGGATATCGTTATCTTTTACCTAGATCTCTTTCTAGATGAGGAGTCTTAGGTGAGATGGTTAGAGGAAGCACTTTATCCTTCCCTCATGTATCCAGTTACTCCATCCACCCTGCTGATGTATATAGAGGTCCTGAAGAAGGATGATGTGAAGGAAAGGATTCACTCAAGAGGAGGTATACTATGAGAGGAGATCCATCCAACTTCTTAAAAGGGTAAATATGTTTGCATTAGGTTTCCTACGTCAGGACCTTTTAGGTTTTGTAAAAAAGGGAGCCGACCACAATAGATCCAGTTCTGAACTTCGGGTCCTCATCTTTATCCCATAGGTGTGGGAATAAAGTGATTCACTTGTGGAGGCCACCAAAATCTTTAGATTCAGTTCCCAGTTTGAGCTCAGTATGGTGGAGGTGGGTAAGTCCAACATCTGCCTCAACAGTAGTTGTCAGCCAGACCATTTAAGTAGTAGGGAAAGAAGGATCCTACCTCATTGAGGGGAGAAATATCAGGAAAAGGTTGACATGAGGGTATTCCACATTGACCTTTACCAAGGCATGGTCGGGGAGGTGGACGACCTTAGATGGTTATAAGAGAATGGTGTGGTAAATTACATACCGTAGAGAAGAATATTTATTTGGGGAATAGATCATTCAAGGTATAATCATTTTGTTCAGTACTCTTACTTGTGCTTTTTTTATTCAGGATCTTCTAACTCTATCATTTCACCCAGCCTGGCCCATTTTTTGGGACTATAAATATAGATACTCTATGGGACGCTACGGTTGAGTACACCAGTCTAAGGCCATACTAGCTAGTTTTATGTTTTTCGGGGATGTAGACCGATGTTGGGGCCACATTATTCCACTGCGGATCTCTTTCTACTATAGTTGTAGAAATATAGTCTAATCCTTGGAATCAACTTTTTGTACTTTGTGTGTTCTGTAATTGACTACTTCTAGATAAGAACCATGGTTTTAGACATGAAATGCTAGAGTGTATCATTCACTGGCGAAAAGGGTTATCTAATGGGTAGTCAGTTGGTGGAGACATTAATTTCTTTATATGAAGTTTATTCATTAGAACTAATGGATACTATAATGGTGGAGATTTTGGGATTTATTTAAGAGTTTCTAGATGTTTTCACTGAAGAGTTTGTGACGCTACCCCATTAACATGATGTTGAGTTTCAGATTGACTTACAACCTGGTGCTAGTCCCATTTTGATGGCTCCGTATTAGATTAAGCCTCCTGAGTTATAAGAGTTGATGTTCCAGAATGCTGATCTGATGAAGAAGGGATTTAACTGGCTCAATGTGTTGATGTGGGGTACTATGGTCTTGTTTGCGAAGAAGGCAGATGGTGGTCTGAGGCTGTGTATGGACTACCAGTGGTTGAATGTGGTAATGGTCAAGAACCCTTACCCTCTCCCGACTACATACGATCTTTTTGACTAGTTTAGGGGAGAAATTTGGTTTTCTATGATCAATCTATGGTATTGGTATCACTAGTTTAGGGTGAAATATAGTGACATCCTGAAGAATTTTTTTTTACAATATAGGAACTTCGAGTTCGTGGTTATGACATTTGGTGTTAAAAATTCACCAACCATGTTCAAGGGTCTTATGAACTCCATATTTAATGAGTTATTAGACTTGTCCCTAATCATATTCATTAATGACATCCTGATCTACTACAATTCAAAGGATGAGCAAACCAAGTATCTCTAAAACATATAGGATGTTCTACAATGCCACCAGATCTATTAAAAGATGTCCAAGTGATTGTTTTAGATAGGAGGTCCAATTCCATGAACATTCGTTGTCTCAACAAGGTGTAGTAGTGGACCTGTCAATGTTGAAGGTAGTTGTATCTTGGGAATCACCCTAATATGTAGTAGAGGTTCACAATTTTATCTGTCTAGCAGGATATTACTAGAGATTTCTACCTTATTTTTCCCGAGTATCAACACTGTTATAGGATTTGATTATAAAATTACATGTTTTCTTAAGAATCAGGAGGTTCTAGGAAATGTTATTCTATCTGAAGGGAATGTTGGTCCGTTCCGCAGTGCTCAGGTTGCGAGAGGAATATGTGATGTTAAAGATGTTTTGAGATTATTCCCATCTGGCCTTGGGGTGTGTGCTATTGCAGCAACATGGAGTGATATTATATGGGTCATGGTAGTTACATCCCCATGAACGTGACTATACCACTCATGATCTAGAGCTAGAAATAGTAATATTTGTTCTAAAGTTGTGGCGTAATTACCTCATTGGGGAGCACATTGTGATCATCATGAATCAAAAGTGGTTGAGGTGCATCTTTTACCAATGATATCTAAAATTGAGGTAAAAAATGATGATAATTTTAATCCTGAATTAACATTTTGATATATTCTATACTTTAGGAAAGGGGAATGTTGGGGTCGATTCTTGGAATATGAAGTCATAGAAGGATGAATTTCAGGAATCTTTTGGTAGTTGGAATTGGATGGAAGAGTCATCAACCTTTCACATAGATGAAGGGACAGATTGTTGATAAGAATAAATATTTTAGATGAAGATGTAGTCATATATTAGGAAACGGGTGGAGGAGTCTTAGTGAGGAGTCTCAATGGTAGAGGTAATGCATGATCCCTTTGCCCAAGGTGATGCTTCAGAGGGATGGTCGGAGGATGTTCAGAATCAGATATTGTTCCATTAGAATCTATTTGTTGTAGTGGTGATTCAGGAGGTATATCTCAAATATTCTCATATGTCACCCCTATTTGTACACCCATGAGTTTACAAGATGTACTGAGGCTTGAGGGAACAATCCTGGTGGCATGGGATGAAACTAAAAGTGGTGGTGTATGCGGCAAAGTTCATGGTGTTCGAGTAAGTAAATGCTGAGCACCATGTTCTGCTGATTTATTGTATCCCCTAGATGTACCTAATTAAAATTTTGATGAAATAACAATTTAGTTCATCACTTTATTACCTAGGGACCAAGGAGGATTCAATCATATCTCATTAGTGGTGGATCGACTGAAAAAATAGGCTCACTTATTAGTAATTAAGGAGTCGGGCACAACGAATGACTTGATGAGAAGGTATGTGGATGAGGTAATGTGCCTGTATAGAGATATGATATCCATCATCGTAGATCAAGATATTAATTTTATGTCACGAGTCTGGAGGGGGTTGCAGCATGCCATTGGCACTCAGTTATGTCTCAACACTTCATTCCACCCTTAGACGGATTGGAAAATAGAGGGAACTATCCATACTTTGGATGAAATGTTACATGCATGTTTTATGGACTTTTTTAGATCATGGGTATGAAAAATTCCCTTGGTATATTTCACTTAAAACATTATCTATCACTCTTCCATCCACGTGGATCCATTTTAGGCTCTATACAGAAGATCATATCGTTCACTCTTATTCTAGATGAAATCAGGGGAGGAAGCTATTCATGGTCTATACATAGTGAAGATTATGATAGATAAGGTGAAACTAGTCCATGAGAGTATGAAGGAATCATATGACCAAGAGAATTCCAATTCCAATCACATGAGGATACTATTGGTGTATGAGGTTAGGGAACACATGTTATTGAAGGTTTCCCCTTGACATGGGCAGTGGAGGTTCGACTGAGGGAGTAAGCTTTATAACAGTTTAATCGGACCCTTCATGGTGTTGGGATGATTTGGAAAGGTGTCAAAATAGTTTGTGTTACCAATGCAATTTTTAAGGATCCATGAAGTCTTTCATAAAACCCATTTTCATTGAAATATTCACAGTGACTCCCATGTCAATGATTGAGGAGATTTGGATATTGAGGATGAACCATCATTTTTGGAGTAGATAGAAGATATATAAAATCAATGAGAGAAGTTTCTGTATGGATAGACCATTCACTTTGTTTGTATATTGTGGATTCATGGTATCCTAGAGGAGAGTACTTTGGAAAGTGAGACATAAATACATTCCCATTAAAAAGATATTTCTTCGAGTTTTATTTCTGTGGTTTGATGTGGGATGTTGTTCATGAACCATGTTTGTTATAATATTGGTTTATTCCTTATTTTGTAGTGTGTGACAAAGGCCTCAAATGTGAAAATGGAGATACCGAATTCCTAATCGAGACACATTAAATGAGACGTGATTAAACTCAAGCGGGCGAGTCAGTGTCATCCAGAGTGGATATTATCTATACATAGAGGAAAGAATTTCCTAATTCATATGCATAGATAGTTTGTTATTGTGTGGGTTATATTTGTCTGTTCATGTTAGAATATGTGGTAAAATTTGTTCATATGTGTTTTTCTTTCACTCCACTTTCGAACAACACAATTTGGTTTATCATTGAGAGGGATCTTTTGGGGTGGTTTTTCGAACCCCTCTTTTTTAGGGTTTTTTTTGAATTATCGATGGAGAAAATATTTTGAGAGGTATTTAATGAAATAGCCCAGACCTCCATGTTCCATAATTTTGTCATGAATTAGTGTTTGGGGTGTTCTAGGGGGAAATGATAGCTCATTTCCAGAGTATTCCAAATTTAAATTTATTATATTAGTGATTTAACAGTCAATGAATCACTATAGGTGGATCATATTAGATACGTCATCTTTAGTAGATTGCATAAGTATCCCAGTGTTAGTAGGTTACTGTCGGGAGCTTGCATCAGTAGATCAACATCGATGATTTTGGTGACTCAATTCGTCGGTAGGTTGGGGTGTCGATAGGTCAAGGCATCAGTAGGTCAGGCCTATTGAGTGGCGTCGGTGAGTGGAGTCAGTGACTCACATCAGATAGTTAGGGGATAGTGACTCACTCTTAGTGATTCACAACATTTACTAAACCATTAGTGGGTCATTTCTAGTATTTCCAATTTCTCCCCTTCGACGCTTTCTTTAATGTTAAATGATTTAAATTCCATATTTAATGATTTTAGTGCTATTTCAAATGTTATTTATCTTCTATAAACCTAAAGCTTCCTTTGACACCCAAACCACATGGCCTTGATTGTGATCAAGCTATAATGGCCTTTAAAAAAAATTTCCATGTAGATTTATAATTTTTCCTATCTAAAGCTGAAATCCTCAATTCATTGGAACCATTCATATTTATCTTAGTGCACTGAGAATATGTTTATGTCCTTTAAAACAATTTTCTTATGTAGCTTCCTTTGACACCCAAACCAAATATGTTTTTATATTTTTAATTTGATAAAACAACGTTCATTCATGAGGTTATTATTAATGAAATAATTATGAAACCCATTCATTTTGATTGGTTATTTCAATATTACGACTGTCATACATTCTATGTGGTTTGCATGATTATGTAAATGTTATGATGTGACAGGTGATCCCACAATCATATGTTCCACGAATGCATTGGGTAATGTGATGTATCTCTTTATATGATGTGTATTATGTTTGAAAATTATTCTATATTTTTCAACAAGATGATGTTATGATTATAAACATATGTTATGCATGAACATAATACTAGATTTGGTCATAACTAAGTGTTGTATTTGACCACTATGACAAGATGATTTTTTTTATACATGGACACATTACATGACTTTATAACATGTTTCATTCATTATTTCAATTATAATACTATGCTTATGCTATGTGAATATGTTTATGGTCATCTATGTTATATTGATTAATGTACCTTATTCATTCTCCTATAAGGATTTTAGATCACCCCTTTGGTTGATGTATATACTAAAGTGAGGGATTATACTTAAGAGAACAGAGAATCTTATAATAAGATAAAAAAGGAGGAATTAAATTTTGTTTATTTTTTATCATTTGAAATTTAGGAATGATATTAATTTTCAAAAGACAGTAAACCTTTTTTCCTAGGTTTGTATCTATATTAGGTTGTTTATCTTAAAATTAGGTATTTTTTATCAATGAAAGACTAGGGACACTATACGTGATTCTATTTTTGCGAACCTAGTCCCATGAGGAGGAATATCCTAAAATACATGAAGGGTCCCAAAAATATTCCTCGAGAGTCAATATAAGTTATTAATGATTATTAGGACCATTATTATATTTTGAAGGGCATATAATACCAACTATATACCAAATATTTTTTTTGAACATGGATAAGAGTACAAAACGAATGAAGAATTTATATTTTGAGGATGAAGTATGCATTTATATAATTAATAAAATGTTTGATACATCTATGTGGTTGCAATACTGAACTACATCATAACTCCAGTGAATTTATAAATTATATATTATGTTATATTTTCATCTTTTTTCCAATTATATAATAAGAATAGTTATTTTAAATAATTGAATCTATGACTAAATGGTTTTATGGTTTCTATTACACATGAAATGTATTTGATACAATTCTATAACTTGTTCAAAACAGAGACAAGGATAATTTTTCAACTAATATAAATGTTTTTTCCGATGATATTTGTTAAAATATAAGGGAAAGTTTTTACACTACCATTTACTATAATATTTTACAGAATAAAATCCAAATTTTAAAATATTTCTCCAAACCCATAAAATACAATATAATAATTTTCTATTAATTTTTTTTGTATTTATCAATAAATTGAAATGGTTTTATTTAATAAAAAAGTAATTTTTATATTATAATTATATTATGGAGAAAATAAATATTCTATGTGGGTGGTGACATTATATTTGATATTGAAAAAGTTTAAAGTTATAAATCAATTAGAAATCCACTTTGTAATAAAAAATATTCAAGGTATAATGGTAATGTATGATATTAATGTAAAGAGTTACATTTGTTAAAACGTTTTATAAAATAAATTTTTGTTTGTCAATGTTACAAGATTATGATTATTAAAATAGAAATTGTCCTAAGTAGAAAACATATGATATTAATATATAAAATTTGGATAGTGTAAGGTAATGACGTCTATATATTAAATTCAAGTATTTGAATGTGAGGATATTGAATCCTAATCATACCAATTTACATAAAATATTTTATCCTAGATGTTTCCCATAAAGGACCTTAATGGACAGATTTATCAAAATGTCAAATAGATATATTATAGGAATTATATTGTGGTGTAATTAGTGTAACAAAACTATATAAGTGTTATAAAAAAGGATTCTATTATATTCTATCATAAAGGATTTCATTATATGGGTTCTTATTTATTATTTTCATTATATTCAATAATTTTTTAATAATATAAAATATATAATGTTATATAATAGAAATTCACCACATTATCATTATTTTATGAATGATATTTATTATTCATGACTTATAATATAAAATTACGTCTTGAAGTATGGCTTTTAGTTATCTATAATTAAAAGTCAACATGGAGTATTATAGGTTGTTATGGAATTTCATGATTAAATTATGCCGGTTTTCATGTTGATATTCAAAAATAACTCATGATATTGTGACTGTCATCTCTTACCTAAAATTTTACTTCATTTTTAATATAAATCCATATAAATACCACCATGAAATCTAGAAGTAACATATGTTTGAGTGATTAAATACACCGAAAATATCTTTAAATTAACAAAATGATATTTAAATGAGAACAAATAATATGATATTATGGTTCATCATACACATATCATTGAATAAGATATCATTGGAACATATATAAAATAAGGTAAGGGTATAAAATGGGTTATACATAGGATGAAAAAATTATTAGTGTTAATAATAACCACATAGAAACTATAAATAGTATTGTAACATCCCACCCCTCACCCATTATCTATGGAAGAGGAGGAGGTGTAGCTGGACTTATGTGACATCCCAAAGACACCAAAAGATTGAAATAAATTATAAGGACATCATATATAATTGGGGAATGTTTTTTCCTTTGAAAACAAAACAAATAATCCATGATAACCACAAAGACCGTAACACCCAAATGAAAACAAGTTATCCAATAAAAAACACCAAATTTTATCCAAGATATAACTCAACAAGTCCTCCCCAAGGTATCAGAATTCATCACTAATAAACATTGATACCATTCCTTTATCTATGTATCGATAGATAACAACTAGAAACACACCAAAGTTATCATGAATGGTGTGAGAATACCACTCATTAGGATTTCCTAAATGTCATAAAAAATAACTATAATAGGATCCGTGTTTTTATCACAATTATATTAAATAGATTAAATAAAATTTTAAAAAGTTTATATTCATAAAAAAATGTTTTATAATGAAAGTAATCAAACAATCAATTAAACCCATTTTTTCAAGGAATGCATCACCAACGTCTTTAAATAATTTCTAAATTTGTGATTTTGAATATAATATTAAAATCTACAAAGTCATAAAAATCACATACACACAATAATGTTGTAACCATTAATAGTGAAACATCATGTACATACTTCATCCATTTGATAGTGATACACCACAAACATTATCCATCCCATTAAACTAATTTCAACCATTATTCCCAAATCATACACATTCATATATATAAAAAACCAATTTCCATGAAAAAAATATCATATAAAAACATTTCTTTTCTTTTAATAATTTCAAAAAATAAATTACATTCATTAAGAAACCACAATTTTAAAGACACTATTTTAATTTTATGAATTTTTTTTTTCCAAAAATTCATCAAATTCACATGATTTCAAAAACCATAATTCAATTATAATTTCCATAAAATGATACCATTATTTTCAAATAAGCATTATGTTATTTTGAATTCATGAAATTATGTTCAAATCAATAGGATTCAATAGAGAATACACCTAACTCTAAAACATAATCTAAAATAAGGAATTACACAACAATATCAACAAATTGGACAAAAACTCTAAAATTATTATTTTATGTTATTTACTTTAATAAAAAAAATAATATAACACCAATATTTAGATCCCAGAAAATGTATCTAACACCAATGCACTTGATCCATGATTCCAAGAGAGGGAATAAAGAGATATATAATGAAAATGACAAAGAACGAGCACACAAAGATGAATATGGTCCTCCAATGCACTTAGATCGTCATATGAATCACTCATCCATCAAAAGGAAATTTTTCTAAATCCTTGGGAGGATGAAGTGTTTTAGTTATGGTTGGTCTAATGGAAAAAAGAGTGCTTACATGGAAGAACTGGGTTAGATCCAAAATTTTCAGATTTGACTTTTAATGGTGCACTGTTGGGTCACACAGTTAAGAAAACTATACACTAACCATAAACAAGATACTTCCTCAAGAAAACTACCAAATAGTTCGCTCATATGATTTATAAAATCCATACACCAATCTTGGAATATCCACTGTATGAAATGACAGTTGGGTCACATAGTTTCTCCGGAGAATCATCATAGTTTTTCCAAACTGAGCGCCAAAAATGTGCCTACCCAGTGTCCTATGTTTTCCCTTAGATGGTTTTTTAGGGATTTCATGGTTTTTACTTACCATGATCTAATCTTGAAACTCCATAAAAACCTCAAAACAAATAAAATATCTTATTAACCTCCTGAAAAATTACCCGATCAATTTATTTTCAAAAAATACCTAAATAAATGGTTGTGTACCAGAAACTGAGGGTGAAAAAGAATCCCCACCATTGTCCTTTCCGTTATCAAAATTTAGAAGTCCACCATTGTCCTGAAAGAGTTCGGTCCATCACTCTATCATTTCCTTTTCATGCTCCCATGTTTTTTTCTAAATCGGACAATATTTCCATAAAACTTACACTAGAATAATGATTTTCCCATGAGAGTATTTATCTTGCATATCCAAAATCCATACTATCACATGAATAATGTTGCATCTATATCATGGAAAATGTGATCCCATAAAATAACATTGTTAGGGTCATGTTGATACCTCTTCATTGGGGATACATAAAATTTATTATGAACTAAATTGAACCATGGTAGCATGGCCAACCGACGCGACACCTCACCAAACTATTAAAGTATCACAAAAGGGCATATGTATTGAGGAGATAACTTTCCTTTATTAACGAAAATAATTATTCCTAAGACTTGGATGAATTCTCAATAACATATGTTAACTCATCTCAAATGAAAACAGTCATTGACAATGATTTGATAATGGTTCCCGATGACTCGAATTCATCTCTATTATCATTTAGATCAATAGAATTTTATCTATTGTCTATTAAATAAATCTAGATTCAATTGTAAAAGTATCACCTATCCCCACCCATGTGGAGAATAATTAGGACTCAAATAAAATGCATCAAAAGGATTCATATATATCAAGGTCTGATAACTTTTTTTGTTTGATAAATCCAATAATGATATTTTCTCCTCAAATATGAAAATAAAATTGATCACACGGTTCCTAATAATATATTAAAATGTTTTTAACACCCTTTTATATTTTCCATTGGTTTTAGGATGATACAATATTATCCTTTTTAACTGAGGCCCAATGTTTTTCTAAAAGGACTTCCACAAATAGGATTTAAACCATATATCTTGAACTGATAACATCAAAATTGGTATGCCATGCATTTTTACTACTTATCAAATATATATTTTTAGCATGTATTCCACCACATCATGTTAATAAACTATTCTGGGTAGGCCAGTCACAAAACTATATAGTTATATACTCTGATTTCCGAATTGAAATTCATACATATTATAACCAACCTACTATCCATTAGTGATCCACCATAACCCATTAGTAGGTGAGGTATATCAAAACAAATTCATCCAATTTTCTTTTCATGCTAGCCCACCAGAATTGTTCATTTAATGAATTATACATAATTTTTTACTCAGGGATGAAGAATCTATCTTTAATGGTTGTATGAATGTATAATGTTTTCCTATAAATCCACAATTATGAAAATCCAATCTCTAAAAAACAAAACTAATTTTATATAATGACTTCATATATTAATGGTACACCACCATTGAGTGTTGAGATCCTAGAAATACAGTCAATATTAGGTGACCATTCCCCTCTAAACATATCAACCAAATCAATGAAAAAATAAACAACAAATAAATCTTTTAAAATACCTCATTTATCAATACTCATGTACATTTTGGCTATCATAAATATTAGATATCATTAGTTTGAGGCCTATTTCACCAACTAACTATATGAATTTATTCTTAATGCATCTTCCAAAGTGTTCCTATACTTGATGAATACATTAAGTGAATTTCAAATATGTAAAGATACTTCATTCAAATTATTTGTCAAATATTAAAATATATTTGTAAGAAAATGTGTTTTAATACCTTATTATTTTTAGACACTATAAATTTCTAACAATTTGGTAATGATGTAAAGTCATTAAATAAAGGACCACACTAATTAGTTCCAAATCATGTGATGGGTAGTTACTCTCATGCATACATAACTTTTGTGACCCACAATAAACAAAATTATCTCCATACTTGATAAAACCCCCTATCCAATATCTGAAGCATTATAATTCAGCAGTATCCTTTTCCTAACATTGGAAATATCAAGACTGATGCTGATGTAAAGAGAAAATTAAGAACTTGAAAAGACTTCTCAAATTAATTTTTCCATTGTAAAGAAGAAATTTTCCTTGTTAGAGAAGTTATTGGTGAATCTAGTCATGAAAATCAATGAAAAAAATGTTGGTACAAACCAACCAGGCTAAGGAAACTATCTATCACAAACACATACTTTGTTTTTTCCAAGATATCACAACAATTTTTATTTCTGTTTTTATAGAAAATATTTTTTATATGTAACATGGATATTAAAACATATCACTTATATAAAAAATATCAATTTAAAATATTATAATAAAAAAACCGATACACCACGATTCCTAACACTATCTACAAATGTTGTTGATGGCCAACCCTTTTTTAGAACACACTAGTATGTTATCCAATAATGGAACCATAAAAGGATCTAGATAAAAATTTAATAACTCATTAATCAATGACATAAGTAGATATGGAATATTTGTTAGAACTAAAGAAATAACCACATATTCTTAATGACCCTATCAACTCCTCAAATATATCTTTGGAAAATACACCTTCCAAACCTATAGTTTCTAATATCCAGAATAAAAATAAATTTTAATAAACTATTGGGTCCTCTCAATTGATTGAATAAATCAACAATTCATGGAATTAGATACTGATTCCAAAACATAACCTGATTGAGTTTACATTAATCCATATAAATCCTGATAGTTCCATCCCCCCTTTTCACAAACCTAACTAGAGCGGCCCATAGATATGTACTACGAGGAATGGATCCATCTATTTCCAAATCCTTAAATTGGAAGTTTTATTCCATTAAGTTTATTGGTTCTATATGATGAAAAAAAATTAATAAAATGTTGATCCTTCATAAGAGGAAAATAGTAAATAATACTTCTATTATGGGTGGTAACCATATTGAATTATCTAAAAAATCATTAAGAAACAGATCAAATATTTTGAAAAATTTATATTCTTGATATTATCTACATGTAGTCAGGGTAAGGCTTATAAATGATATGAGATAGTTCCAAATTTTTGTGGCAAAAATATTTCTCCACATTGATTTATATTTCGATCTCCTCTGACGATATCGTTGATGTGATAATCATTTATAAATCTAACCCTTCACGTATAACATTTAGTGTGATATTTTAACATTTTCATCTAATACATACCCAAGATTAAGTCATATAGATTCATCTAAAGCATATTTAATCACAAATCCATTCATCCACATTGATAGTTATTAAACATGATTTAAATATAAATGATGAAAATTCTATTTGTCCATGATGTGTGTAATGTTTCAAAATAGAGGGAATCATGTCAACATGAAAACCCAAATGATCAAAAATACAAGAAAAAAAATGAATTGGACACATCCATATCAAGAAAATATTTAATAATGGTAGAGATCAAAAGAATCATACCTCTCGCCATTTAATGTCCTTATTTATCATCTAAAATCATTTCCCATCTCTATATAATTTCTTACTCACTTCACATTGGTCTTTAATACCATAATGAGATTCCACAAATTTTGAATTCATGGTATTCCCAGAATAAACAAGGATTTATCAATTCTGTAGATGAGATATATTCTGGTGCACAAGTCCTATTGAAGCATGAGATAAATGAGAAGAGTGAGATGTTTCCATAGAACCCATCCTTGTAGTACTATGAAAATATCACTATAGATGTACCATCATTTTGAAACTGTGACATTCTCTAGGTGATGTCATACAATATCACGTAATCAGATCTAGTTAACCACACAGAAAGAATCATGGCTTACCCTTAATTTTAGGGGGAAGATTCACCAATATATTATATAGGTTATGAGTCATACCAAAACATTGTAATTAGGTTTCCCTCTTCTAATTATTACCATTATTATAGTAACATATACTACCCATTATTATCAAGATGCTTCATCCATTTTTGTTTCTTGAGATATATATAATTTCCACTATTTCTATATTGAATGTATCTATGTAATCTAAATAAAATTCATGAAAAACATTGATTAAATAATTGGCCTAATCCCAAATTCATAAATGCATCCCTCTATGGATTCACTTGGCGTAAATTTTGGATAAAATTTGACTAAATTCATAAATTTAGTTGCATA
This sequence comes from Viscum album, assembly GCA_963277665.1. Classification (NCBI taxonomy): domain Eukaryota; kingdom Viridiplantae; phylum Streptophyta; class Magnoliopsida; order Santalales; family Viscaceae; genus Viscum; species Viscum album. The sequence goes on along the minus strand of OY728133.1, from coordinate 1,898,390,267 downwards.
CACTTTCACAGTGAGGTAATCATTTTTAAAATGGAAGACTTATTATGTTATTATAATCTAGAAGGAATGAGGATATAATTGATTATTAAAAAATTATTCAAAATCCTTCCATATAATTCTGTGATATAATTTTTCATGAACTTATAAATCCCACCATTTTAGTGATAAATATTTAAACATGCACATTACCCACTTTACCATCATATTAGAAAGTGTGCCAATGAAATAAAGTATTTTTATTCTTCATATTTAGACATGGTTCTACTCTTTCATGTTATGAATCACCCTTAAAGATAGGTTGATTTTTCTTTTGGAACTAAATCGAATAATCAAAATTCGATAGTTCATCCTTTCAGTTCTCTCTATCAACGACTTGAAAATATTGGTAAATACTCTGAACCAGATGTTGGTTCACCTATGGACTAGGTGAAACCCAAACCATAATAGCTTCTTCTAGTCAGTATACAATACCTACCTAGTGCCATTATCTATAAAAAAACAAACCTACAATTATTATTACTATCTAGGAACTAAAGTATTAGAAATTTTAAATATACTACATAACAAATATCAAAATAAGGATTTTCAAAAATCAAAATTTTTCATTTTCAAACCATTTGTGAAAATTTTACCTTAATTTCATAAAATTAAACCATTAATACCTCTATTAAAAAATAATACCTTTTAATCAAAATAATAAATAATTTCCTAAAATGATTTATTGACTCCTTTTAAGAATTCATTAATATCCATTAATTTCATTTCCTTCTCATATGAGAACCCCATGAAAATTTTGTTACAACTCATAAAAGTGTCTCAAAACATTTATCTACCCCAAATCTTTGGTAAATTTATGATCAGAATATTTAGTTTAGATATTCCTATTTATTCTCTAAATTTAATGTTTTAAAAATACTAATTCTTTTTACCATACCAAGAGATATAATAAAATTAATCCCATATCAAGGATCGAATATGATAATACCATTTGTAACATCCCTCCCCTCACCCATTATCATGGAAAGAGTAAGAGGTACTACTAGACTGTGGTGACATCCCGAAGATAATAAATAATAGAAATAAATTCTTAGGGATTAAAAAAATGGTGGATGATTTTCCATTTTAAAATAAATAAAAAAACCATGATAATAAATACAATATAACATCTATAGAATGCATCAGTACAAATATACTATTGAAGAAAAATAAACTATAATATCAAAGTACAAGTGGAAAAAAACCTAAAACACTCAAAGAAACAATGGACCTCAAAACCCAAAAGAAATAATGAAATCCAAATATAAACTTCATATATTCTCTGATCTCTTACTCAAAATGACATGTTCATGCTATCAAAATTCATCACTAAATAACTAGGATGCCTTTCCATTACCAATGTATCAATAGATAACATCTACAAATCTACCAAAGTGACCAAGAAGGGGGTGAGTATAATATACAGTAGGATTTCCCCAATTACTTCCCAACTCACACCACTCGGATAAAATTCTTATAGAAATTATATAAAATATTTTAAAATAAATTTAAGGTAGTTTATATCCAACTGAAACAAATTTCCATGGAATGAAATCAAACAAGAATTTAAAACCATTTTTCAAAGAATTCATCAACAATATCATTAAACAATTTCCCAATTTGTAATTTGGAATATACTATTCTATTTCCACACACATCCACAACACACAACAATTCTTGGTGTATCCATTGATAGTGGAACTTCATGTCCATACTCTATCCCATTAATAGTGGTACTTCATGTCCATTATCTAGGCCATTCAATACATTCTTATCATTATTCCCAAATCATACCAAGTCGTTTCAATCAAAAACCATTTTCCTTGAAAGTCAAATCATGTTAAAACTGTTCCTTATTTTAAATAATTTAAACAAATACTTTTCTTGAAACAACCTACCATAATTTTAAAATTACTATTTTAAATTCTAAAAAATGGTTTTCCAGAAATCCATCCAATTTCCATGATATCTAAAACAAATATTCAACAAAAATATCGATTAAATAACACTATGATTTTTGCAATGATTTTAATAAATTGAATAGATTTGAAATAAATCTTTCACATTATATTCAAAAGGATTTTGGAGAGAAGCCTCTACCTGTCAAACTTAAGAAAAAACAATAAACAAAACAACAATATCAATAACATGGATTGAAGCTCCTAAATTCATCCTTAGATCTTGTTCAATTCTAAAAAATATCATATCCCATCAATATTGAAATCAAAACACATTGATTAATCACTAAAAGACCAAGTCCATAATTATAATGGAGGTAAGAATGAGAGATATAGGAAAAATGATGATTAACAACCGAGTTAAATGGGTTTCCAATGCATATAAATTCACCAAGGAACCTATTTCAGAGCAAAATTTATTATATGTATAGCCTTTGGAGGAAAATGAATTCATGTTATAACTATATTTTGGGGAAAATTACTTCTTAATGGGTTAAACTTAATTATATTCTCAATTTTTTTATCTAAAATTTAATGGTTCGTGGTTAGGGTGCAATGTAAGGAAAACAATGTGTTAATCATATACAAGATACTCCCTTATGAATCCACTCACATGTTTGGATCACATTTATAGAAAAATCATGTATTAACTATGAAATATACACTATCTCAAATGATTGATTTCTTGCAAGATTTCTCCTAGACATCTTCATGGTTTGGGAAAACAACACGCCAACTAGGAACCTTCCCAACAACCTCTATTTTCCTTTCCATGGTTTCCTGGAGGTGTTGTATGGTTCTAACTAACCATGATAAATAAAAAATGTATAAAAAATCTCAAAATCTATCAAAGATCCTCTGAGTCTCCAAAAAAATAACACAATCATTTGATATACATAAAATACAGAAAAAGGGCTATGCACCTGAAAACAAGGGTGTTATAGTATGATCACAAAGAATCTAATTGAAAAATAGAATAAGTGAGAACCCTTCGAATCTTAATGGTAATATTATAAAAAACAAGAATATGTGACAAGAATAATGCATGTAATAATAATCATATGATGAGGCTCACTTCCACGAAATCATAAAATAGTGTTCTTTACTAACTGGCCATGAAAAATTTATATTATCTCATGAAATTTAAAAATTATACTATATATTAGGTGGTTGTATAATTATGATACCATTATTATCATCATTATATTATATGGATATGTGTTCCACAGAGAAAATAAACATACATCCATCATACATATAAAATAAACCTTGGGGAATGAAATATTTTACATAGAGATTTCCAAAGGCTCAGTCAAAAAAATCATATAGATAAACAATATTATAAGAGAATAAATCATATTGAATGATTGATTTTTAGGAATAAATAATATTTTTATAGTAAATTATTGAATTAATAAAGGTGGAGTATCAATAGAAATAAAAGTTGTAAAAAGTAGAGTATAATTTGAATGGCTTGAGTTATAAGGTTAATACGGATTGAATTAATGTAACAATAGAAAATGAAACAAAAAGGCTTTCATATGCAAGGAAAAATAAGGGAATATAAATAATAATGGAAATAAAGGAAATATAAAAGAAATATAAACGAGTAAGAGAGATAGATATAGGGTGAATAATAACATATCATTAATATTATGAAAGAACATTAATGACCCCCTTACCTCAAGTCAAAAAATTATTAGGATTTCCCTTTAACCATTTGAACAGTCAAAGTACATTAGTAAATAATTTTATAAAATAACATATTTACTTAATTAATCTCTCATATTCCATTTTATTATGAGTTATTTATTTATTAAATTAACATTGTGTAGATTGACAAGTTTATGTTTGTTATGTTTATAGTTCCAAAATTGGTTTGTTGTGAGAGTAAAAATCAATGATCATTGCCTAAATGGTTATATAATATCCAAAAATTTCTAGTTATAGTGTTCATTTCCTTAAATTCATTAATTAAAATAGTTAAATTTATTTAATAAAATATTAATAAATCAAGAAGAATTTTTTATAATCTTATTTTAGACAGTTAAAAATAACTACAATATATTACATATATCATAATTAATATCAGGGAAACATTATCATTACATAATTATATTAATGGATTTTTATATTAATTTCATATAAAATAATTAAATATATTTTTTTAATATCCATTAAATTCATAGGTGAGAATTAATACATCACTGTTCATATAGGTAATATAAAACCATTATATGTAAAAAAAAATTTATGAGTTTAAAAGAAGGAAAAAAATTAATAAATATTTTCTTTTCATAAATACAATATACTATAATTAAACTAATTTATTAATGTCAATTTAAATAATCACTACAATTATTGAAGGGGGAATGGTATAAATGAAATGAGAAGACATGGGTTCTGAAACCCTTAAATTTCTCTTTGAGCGGCCTCTTTTGGATTGTGTATTAAACCATTATATGGGGAACCTCTGGCTAGAAAATGGCCTTATAAACCTGTGTATATGATTTTATAGAATAATTTATTTAGATGTTAAGAAAATTGAAGGCATTTTGATGTGATAATAAAGGGGTGGAGTATGGGTTCTTATATATTTCCATGGGTAAGGGATAAAATAAATTAAATATATTTTATTATATTATTTACATTCAAGACTATTAATAGTAATGATTACTATGAATTTTATATCTATTTTACATAGGGATATAAGTTTTTTTATGTTTTAACAAACCCACAATTGAATGGAACCTTTTAAATATTTTATAAAAAGTAAAGAATGAAATATTTCATTCTATTAAAATCAAATGAAATATAGGATTTGAAAATTGATTTATAGGATTAAAAATTAAGAATAATATTTTTAATTTAATTATTTTATCATTAGAATAATTCTAATTCTTGTACATTTTTTCATATATTGTTTTTGCATATTACTTGTGAGATGATGTCACGATTCTTACAACATATATAGAAATCAAATTTTATTATTATTAATCAGAAAAAAAAACTTCAAAAAACATCAAAACAATTACCCTAATTTCATTTTAATATTTTTTTTAAAAATAATGTTCATTTTATCAATTAATATTATATATATTTATGAACATTAACTTTTAAATAATGTTATGTAGTATATATAAAATCAATTTTATCTACAAAAAAAAATTTCTTTCACTATAACTGATTACATATTAATTTTTAATTATTTATTTATTAAAATATATTTATCATTAATTATTATACATATTGAAAAAACGTTTCAAAATTATTTATTTCTATAATTTATATTTTATAATAAAGATTAAATTTTTACTAAATAAGTTAAAATAATATTTATTAATTTTTGTACTTATTTTTTTATTAAACAATTATAAATTGAGAAAATTATTTGTATAATCTTCATTTCTATTTTAATCTATTTAAATATAAGAAAATATTAATGTTTAGGAATTTTACTACTCTCATATGTCTAATTAGTATTCTAATGGATATTTAAACATACAATAATTAGATAGTTATTATACCCTTAATAAATAACTCTTGTCCCCAATAATATTCATTCACTTAGTTTTATCCAATTTACATAAATTTTATTTAAAAAATCCCACTCACATTTCATATTCTTTCTCAATTTTTATGTTATTTTTCATAGTTATGATATATTGAAGAGACTATGACCCTATGAATTTTAAAATTATGTCGATTTATTTTTTTACAAAGTTATACCATTTATAATTTAATAGAGTATAATTTTTTACTTTTATATAAAATCACTTTTATTGATGAAATAGAATTGAATTTTGTTTTTTATACCATGAATATGTTTTTTTATTATATAATATCGTTAATATAATATACATTTATTTTTAGAATATAGTTTTTTTGAATATAAATAGTTTAGTGCTTTATATTCTTCAACAAAATAAAATTGTTTCCCTTAAAATTTAAAATCAAACACTATGATAAAAATACATGATTATAATTTTATTTTGTTACCTCTTCAGGTTATGAAATTTCAACCTCATACTTATTATTTTACTATAGAACATTGATTAGATGATTGGACATGTTTTATAGATCATTTTTTTGTACGATCCACGATGTTTATCAGCTTATCCTTATAAGAGAGATAATGTTCCAATTATACTAGAACTATATTAAATTTTTTTGATTTACTTTGTATGTATATCCTTAATAGGGATATATGGAATAAATTATATTCTTGATACAATTGTTGTAGAAGGTTATATTAATAAGATATTACTCCATCTTGATCAATAATCACAAAGGTGCCTTTGTTCCTAGGACATGGATCTCCCTTTATTCCAAACATCATTACTCTCTTACTTGGAGACATTCAAAGAAATAATTCATCCCTAATCTCAAACTCTACTTCATATTGATTATTATCATAAAAAAAGATATTATAAAATTTCTATTTATTTTTTGTGTTGATGAATGGATTTAACCACCTCTATCATCTCTGTCACTAGTTTTAGTCATAATATCATCCTTTTTACATCTTCATCTCAATATATTGGAGTTTTAAATTTCATGTAACATCACAGTTATTGTTATAAAAAGTAGATTTAATATTAATTTATATTTATGAAATTTATTGTAATTTTTCCTTAATAGGGACCCAAAATCAAATAGAGTACAAGACACATAAAAATTATTATTTTTAGAATCATAGATAGCATGGAAGAATGATTTATTCAACATAATAATATACTATTAATATTATTATTTTAATTGGTAGTTATCACCTATATGTTGGTTATGTTGTAATGAATAAGGATAGATATAATTAGTTTACACTTGTTTATAATTTTTTTGTACATTTATCCAATACATTCAATAATATTAAAATAAGAATTGATCTAATTTTAATAATTGGAAACTGTATATTTTAAATAAGTAGTTTTACTGCCTTTTAACAGAAGACCCATTTAAAATAATTTTTTCACAATTATAATTTTTATATGAAAAATAAACATACTTTTTGAAATAGAAATATAAAAATTTACTTTGGGTTAATTTTTTGTATTTTTATGAGAACATTAATATTTTGATGAATAGTGGATAATAAAGTTTTTTAGTTCTGAAGTATTTTTTATTCCAATTTACATGTTTAGAAAAATAATGTTATAAATTATATTTAATGTATAATTAGATATTTTTTATAGAATTCAAACTAATTCAGGTTATTTTAATCAATTTCACTTTGAAATTGGATATAATAGCATAGCATTCTTTGGGACATTTTTACTTTAAAAACCTACATTGAAAGCCGTATGTGTGATTATATTTAAATTAATTTCTTCCACTCATGTGATTAACATCTGGAAAAATGAAATTAATACTCTTAATAATGATAATTTATAATATCTAATAATTTAAACTTATTTCTTGAAAAAAAGGATTTGGAATAGTGATTAAAACTATTTACAATGATTAAGGCAAAATTAAACATAATAAGGGACTAAAAATTAAACGTAAGGGCCAAAAGACCTAAAAACATTTTCAATGTAAGGGAATATTTATACAATATAATCCTTTGAATATAAATTTTTACCATTATTGTATTTTCATGACATGAAAGAAACATGGGTGTAATTTCCTTTCCAATAATTTACAAGAGTGACACTCCACCACCATTACAAATAAGCACTCAGCCCTTCCACTTACTCTCATCTCTCAAACAATTGGAATTGGAAAATATATTTCCAATAAATCTTCAAAATCCATCCCATAATCTTATAATACTCACAATGATAAAAAATCCATCCATGGAATCCCTATGGTGAAAACAAAAAGTAGTTACCGACATAAGAGGAAGGTAAAAACACAGAAGACAAGTTAGAACCAAAGTATGGGATTTCATCTAAATATACATTGATTGAATCATTTCATAAATATATACATGTTCATTATTTTATGAGGTGTATATATATACCATTTAATATTATATATCCATCTTTTATGTATTTTCATGTTTTTTAATGTTTTATTCATTGGGATTTTTTCATGGTGCTTATGATTTAAATGTTCAAAGTGGAATGAGATACTTTGAATTGTTTAAAGATTTAACCATTTAATTTTAATATTATTGATATTAATTTATATATTTATTCATATGGATATAAAAGGGTCCTAAAGAAAATTTTAATACTATTTTTTATTCAATTCAAATATTTTCAAAAGGAGTATTTTTACATGATTTATACCGAATGTTTCAAGAAACAACAAAATAAATGTTCTATTCAAAACCTACATGTAGAAAATGATTTTTCCTCATCCATGGGAATTATTTTATTTGTATATTACATAGAAAGATTTCATGTTTTCTTAAATGAAAATACTTATTTTCCTTATTTGGGTATTTTTAATTAAAAATGTTTTTTTAAATGGATTTGTTATTCCATTATATTTAAATTTTATCTTGTGATTATAAATAAGATTTGATGAGTGTAATTTTGAAAACTGTAATATTTTATGTGTTATGATAATATAATTTTTACATGGACATTTGATAGGTGGTTTTGTAATAAACCCATGATGGGTGGGTCCATGACAAAACAACGATGTGTTTGTCCGTGATATCCATTCAATGTAATAGGTATGGAATTTGGTTGTATGGATATTTGATTTGTAAGACTAACATGTATAGAATTCAGCTATATGATTATTCCATTTATAAGAGTGATAAGTATAATGATAATCTATTTATCCTTTATGTATTTCCAATTCTTTTTATGAGTTTTATGTTAATCTCATGATTATTAAAAAAGTATGAAATGAGATAATTATCAAAATAAAGTATGAACTACTTATCAGGGTGAAAATTATCAGTTGATGTTAAAGATTTCATATATTTTAAATTTTTATAAATGTACAAACGTTTTCAATTTTTTTATAACCCTTAAAGATCATTTTATGTTGATCCCAAATTTCATCACATTTATCACATGAACTAAGGATGAGTAAAGAATTAGAATAATTCATGTAAATAATCGTAAAGAGTTTTCATAAAAAGGATCATGTTTTATTTTTTAAGGTTTTATATGAAAAAATGGATACTGATTGGAAGTGTCAACTATGTATTTTATAGTTTTTTTATATTTTATTTATGGATTAATTATCTAAAACACTAATCTTTAAATGATCTTTACTGTGAGATAAATTAAAATTAATGACTTAACTCAAGATTATGTAATGTTTCTGGGTCAGGTCTGTAAAGACCCGCAAATTTCAAGGAAATTTTTTTTCTTAATTTTCTTTGGAATTTTACAAGAACGCAGCTTCAGACGGCACCTGATTCCGAGGCCCGGTGTGCCCGGAATCAATTTCCGAAGTTTGGCTCGGGTACGTTCAGTGAACGGACGAGCGGGTTTTTCTATCTTTTGAACCGGTGCCCGGAATCGAATTCTGAGGGCACCGATGAAATCGCAGCGCCGGTATTTGCTTAGAAACGCCTCTTCCGGAGTTGCGTTTGCTCAGACGTGGTTTTTAAATTTTACGGCTTTAAGTCAGAAATAAAATAAAGTTTGTGCGACAACTTTATTTTATTTCACTTAAGCTGCTTGGAAGCCACTTGAAGTCACTTAAAGACGGCTTGAACTGAGTTGAACTGGATAGGATGCTATCCAGAAATATCCTACCCCTTGGTAGGATATTTGTGCGGTGGGACCCGCACGAGCCCCGCCGTTTCTTTCGCTAAGTAACGCACCCGCGAAAACCCGTCAAAGTAACTGAAAAGTCAACCGACGCGTTTTCTTTAATTCTTAACAGACCATTTAATTGGGCGGTTTATTTCGTGAATTAAATGGACTGTTTCTTCGTGAATTAAATGGGTCGTTTCTTTCGTTGAATTAATTCAACGAATTGATGGATCGTTTCTTAACCGGTTTCGTGTTGGCATGTTTATAAAATAAGACCAACATAAAAATCCTTGGAAAGGATTTGAGAGAATCTTCGTTCCTCCACCCTCTCCGCGAAGAACGCGAAGAACGCGAAGAACGCGAAGAACGCGAAGAACGCGAAGAACGCCGGCGACCGGAATTCGACGACGCACACCAAGATCTGCGACGTCGACGAGATCTACCCGCGACGTTCTTCGGCGACGCCTCTTCTTCCGCGGCCGACCCTCGTTCGGCAACAAAGGTGAGAATCAGATCTTTTCTTCTCCCTTTTTAATTTCAATATCAACGGATTTAAACTAATTAAATCCGTTGATCTTGATCCGGAGATTGGCGACGCGACGAGCGATTCCGCGACGACGCGGCGATCTCCATCTTCCGCGACGAGCAATTCCGACGACGACGATAAGGTAAGGGTTGATTGGAATATTTTCCTTCCCGTGATTTATTTCTTTTAAAGTAAAGAAGCATGACCTTCGAACAATTTTAACATTTAAAATTGTTGTTGATTGTTTTATTGTTCCTCCCGTGGATTATGACTAACGCGGAGGGTGCGGGTCTAACGAACAAGACCCGGCAACCCTCCGCCGATCTATTTTGGTTGTGCGGATTTGGCGGACGTCGACAAACCGTGCGGCAAGGGCAATTTGTTGGCTCCGCAGTGAAGATCGTCCCCCGGGAGGAGCATCGGCGCAGACGGGAAAGAAATCGGGCCACCGGAGCATCTCCGGCGGCCCGCGGAAGGAGGCGGCGGCGCGGGTCGCCGGCGCGGCGGCGCCGGCGACCGGAGGCGGCGGCGCCAGGCGCGCCGCCGTGGAAACCTTCCGCCGCGGCTGAAGCCGCGGCGGCGGCGGCAGCCGGTTCCGCGGCCGCGCGGAACCGGGACGGACGCGGCGGCCCGGCCGCGTCCGCGTGACAGGCGGCCCCCCGCGGGGCCGCGGTTTCTCTCAAGCCGCGGGTTCAACCCCGCGGCGGCGGCTCTTCGGCCGCGCGGCCGAAGACCGAGCCGGCCGGTCCGGTCGGCCGGGCCGCGCCCAGGCCGGACCGGACCCGGCCGAGCCGGTTCGGGCCGGGTCGGGCCGACCCGGTTCGGGCCGACCCGGTTCGGCCGACCCCAGGGGGGGGTTCGGGCCGGGTCGCCCCGGGCCCAGTACCCCCGTTTCGGGCCCTCTACGGTCTTTCGCCCATATCTTGGGCCTGGGACCTCCGATTGACGAACCGTCAGCGGCTACGCGATCCTTGGATCGAGACGGTCGTTTCGGTATATTATACTCAAGGTTTCGGAAGACTTTGGGTTCGGCCGGGTTGGTTCGTACACGAAGCCAACCGGGCCCTCGGAGCGGAAACGCTCATAACTTGAGCTACGGACGTCCGAACGACGTACCGTCAGCTGTGGTAGTTTCCTCTAAGTGAGACGGAACTTTTGGCATACTCCGCCCGAGGATCGGATACAGGCGGAGTACGGTCGGGTTGGTTTTGCCCTAAAAACCAACCGGGCCCCTGGGACGAAAATGCCAATAACTCTCAGACCGGGCGTCCGATTGACGCGCCGTCTGTCGCGTTGAGATCCTGTTGTCGATACGGAACTTTTGGATACATCAACTTCGGACTACGTGTCAGTTGATGTATCAGCCCCTCGGCTCGTGGAGCGGACCCTCCTAAACGAGCTCGCTACGTGCGGGAACCCTAGCGCTGGCTGTGACCTCGACGACAGAGCAGAGATCCTCCGTGGACTGCGACGACGGCAGAGCAGAGATCCTCCGTGGACTGCGACGACGGCAGAGCAGAGATCCTCCGTGGACTGCGACGACGGCAGAGCAGAGATCCTTCGTGGACTGCGGCGACGACTGTGCAGAGATCCTCAGTGGACTGCGTCGACTACTGCACTCAGCGATCCCACGTGGATCAGTGCTTCAGGTTCTGTGTGAGCCCGATCCTCCGTGGGTCCTTACTACCGGTTCTGTGTGAGCCACTGCCTACAGGTTCTGTGTGAGCCCGATCCTACGTGGGTCTTTTTGCGGGGGTTAGTACCTATCGATCCTTCGTGGGTCCGACGACTGAGACGGATCAGTGATCGTCTTTGACGTCATCTGAAAAAGTATACCTGGTTGAGCTGAATCTTATGTCACTCTCCTTTGTGGATTGTGTTGAACCATCCTTTGTGGATTTACTGTTTACTCTCCTTTGTGGATTTGGGTCTTGCTTTCCTTTGTGGATTGAGTTGTTCTTGAGCTCGTGAGCAGAGCTAGAATTGGGGACTTAGGTATATGTATGGGCATATACCTAAGTCGAGTCAGATGTTACTTCGTGATTGCATCTTTCTTTTGTGCTATATCCTTTGTGGATTTCGAGAGACCTTCGGGGGTCTCGGGGTCCTTACTGAGTAGTTGTACTCACCCCTGCACGGGCTATGCCCGCACCTTGTTGTGTTGGTTGCAGACGACGGACAGCGCTGATCACGGTTGGGGCGTAACCAATGCTCCAGCGGTGTTCATGAGCCTCATGAACAGGATCTTCCAGCCATACCTCGACCGATTTGTCGTTGTCTTCATTGACGACATTTTGGTATACTCGACGACTGAGGAGGAGCATGCCTACCACCTGCGAGTTGTGCTAGACACACTCCGAGAGCACCAGCTTTATGGCAAGCTCTCAAAATGCCAGTTCTGGTTACGTGAGGTCCATTTCTTGGGGCACGTCATTTCTGAGGCGGGAGTTGCAGTGGATCCCGCGAAGATCGAGGCAGTGCTAGCTTGGGAGCCACCCAAGAGCGTGACAGAGGTGCGGAGCTTCTTGGGCCTAGCGGGATACTATCGGAGATTCGTGCCAGACTTCTCCAGAGTTGCAGCACCACTCTCAGCCTTGACGAAGAAGGGGAAACCCTTCGTGTGGTCAGACAGATGTCAGCAGAGCTTCCAGGAGCTGAGACAGAGATTGACCAGCGCACCTATCTTGAGGTTGCCTGAGGAGGGAGTTGGGTACGTAGTTTACTGCGACGCATCAGGGACTGGACTCGGGTGCGTCCTGATGCAGGAGCGGGCCGTGATCGCCTACGGATCACGTCAGTTGAGGCCGCATGAGCAGAACTACGCCACTCATGACCTGGAGTTAGCAGCAGTGGTCTTCGCTCTGAAGACTTGGCGGCACTATCTGATGGGCGAGCGCTTCACAGTCTTTTCTGACCACCAGAGTCTTAGGTATATCTTCTCTCAGAAGGACCTGAACCTGAGACAGCGGAGATGGCTTGAGTTCCTCCAGGACTATGACTTTGAGATAGTCTATACTCCTGGGAAGGGGAACGTGGTAGCCGATGCCCTCAGCAGGAGGACGGGCATTCAGCTGCTTGAGGAGGCGACGGAGCAGCTAGCCTCCTTGCAGATATCCTTCGTGGATAGAGACGGAACAGCCTTTCTTCAGTCTCTCACAGTCTCTCCTCCACTTCTACAGCGGGTCAGAGAGGCTCAGCGTGGGGACGCTGACTGTGAGACCCGGCGTGCACTGATATCCTCAGGTCAGGCGCCTGATGGTTTCTCCCTTGGAGCAGAGCACGACATCCTTTTCAGAGGACGTACCTTCGTACCAGTCGCTTTACGAGAGGAGGTGCTGAGAGAGTTTCACACTTCTCCCTTGGCGGTACATCCCGGAGTGGCGAAGATGTACCAGGATCTCAGGCGACAGCACTGGTGGCCGGGTATGAAGAAAGCTGTGGCAGAGTTCGTTTCACGATGCCTCACCTGCCAGCAGGTGAAGGCAGAGCACCAGGTACCAGCAGGTTTGGTACAGCCCTTGGTGGTCCCGGAGTGGAAGTGGGACGGCATATCTATGGACTTCGTGACTGGACTTCCACGCACTTCCAGAGGTCACGACTCCATTTGGGTGATTGTCGACCGACTCACCAAGTCGGCACACTTCTTACCCATCAGAGAGCAGGGCTCAGTAGAGAGCTTGGGACGTCTTTACGTCCAGGAGATCGTACGGCTTCACGGTGTGCCATCGTCTATCGTCTCCGATCGAGATGCTCGTTTCACTTCCAGGCTTTGGAAGGGGTTGCAGGGGGCGTTCGGGACGCGGCTCCATCTGAGCACAGCCTTCCACCCTCAGACGGATGGACAGACGGAGAGGACCATACAGACACTCGAGGACATGCTCCGTGCATGTGTTCTCGACTTTGGTCGCAGCTGGGAGGACCACCTACCCTTGGTGGAGTTTGCGTACAACAACAGCTACCACTCCACCATCGGGATGGCACCATACGAGGCGTTGTACGGCAGACCCTGCAGATCACCGTTGTGCTGGACAGACCCTGGGGAGTCAGCACTCGTGGGACCAGAGATGGTCCGAGCCACGACAGAGAAGGTCCAAATCATCCAGGAGAGGATGAGGACAGCTCAGAGCCGGCAGAAGTCATATGCTGACAGGAGGCGGAGGCCACTAGAGTTCGAGGATGGCGACCACGTCTTTTTGCGTGTCTCACCTCGACGTGGTTTACGGAGATTTGGCCGAGGCGGCAAGCTGTCTCCCCGCTTCATCGGGCCTTTCCAGGTCCTCAGCAGGATAGGAGAGGTGGCTTATCGCCTGGCTCTACCACCTCAGTTGCACCGGGTGCACGACGTCTTCCACGTGTCTCAGCTGAGGAGATACGTGCACGACCCGACGCACATCATCGACTTTGGGGAGCTGGACGTGGACGATGGGGCGACTTTTGCGGAGGTTCCAGTGGAGATCGAGGATCGACAGGAGCGGGTCCTACGTGGGCGGTCGATTCCTCTTGTGCGCGTCAGATGGTAGCACGGGAACCTCCAGGAGAGCACTTGGGAGCGGGAGGCTCAGATGCGTGCTCAGTACCCCCATTTGTTCCCCTAGTTTTGATGTATCTTTACGGGGACGTAAAGCCCTGAGGTGGGAGTAATGTAAAGACCCGCAAATTTCAAGGAAATTTTTTTTCTTAATTTTCTTTGGAATTTTACAAGAACGCAGCTTCAGACGGCACCTGATTCCGAGGCCCGGTGTGCCCGGAATCAATTTCCGAAGTTTGGCTCGGGTACGTTCAGTGAACGGACGAGCGGGTTTTTCTATCTTTTGAACCGGTGCCCGGAATCGAATTCTGAGGGCACCGATGAAATCGCAGCGCCGGTATTTGCTTAGAAACGCCTCTTCCGGAGTTGCGTTTGCTCAGACGTGGTTTTTAAATTTTACGGCTTTAAGTCAGAAATAAAATAAAGTTTGTGCGACAACTTTATTTTATTTCACTTAAGCTGCTTGGAAGCCACTTGAAGTCACTTAAAGACGGCTTGAACTGAGTTGAACTGGATAGGATGCTATCCAGAAATATCCTACCCCTTGGTAGGATATTTGTGCGGTGGGACCCGCACGAGCCCCGCCGTTTCTTTCGCTAAGTAACGCACCCGCGAAAACCCGTCAAAGTAACTGAAAAGTCAACTGACGCGTTTTCTTTAATTCTTAACAGACCATTTAATTGGGCGGTTTATTTCGTGAATTAAATGGACTGTTTCTTCGTGAATTAAATGGGTCGTTTCTTTCGTTGAATTAATTCAACGAATTGATGGATCGTTTCTTAACCGGTTTCGTGTTGGCATGTTTATAAAATAAGACCAACATAAAAATCCTTGGAAAGGATTTGAGAGAATCTTCGTTCCTCCACCCTCTCCGCGAAGAACGCGAAGAACGCGAAGAACGCGAAGAACGCGAAGAACGCGAAGAACGCCGGCGACCGGAATTCGACGACGCACACCAAGATCTGCGACGTCGACGAGATCTACCCGCGACGTTCTTCGGCGACGCCTCTTCTTCCGCGGCCGACCCTCGTTCGGCAACAAAGGTGAGAATCAGATCTTTTCTTCTCCCTTTTTAATTTCAATATCAACGGATTTAAACTAATTAAATCCGTTGATCTTGATCCGGAGATTGGCGACGCGACGAGCGATTCCGCGACGACGCGGCGATCTCCATCTTCCGCGACGAGCAATTCCGACGACGACGATAAGGTAAGGGTTGATTGGAATATTTTCCTTCCCGTGATTTATTTCTTTTAAAGTAAAGAAGCATGACCTTCGAACAATTTTAACATTTAAAATTGTTGTTGATTGTTTTATTGTTCCTCCCGTGGATTATGACTAACGCGGAGGGTGCGGGTCTAACGAACAAGACCCGGCAACCCTCCGCCGATCTATTTTGGTTGTGCGGATTTGGCGGACGTCGACAAACCGTGCGGCAAGGGCAATTTGTTGGCTCCGCAGTGAAGATCGTCCCCCGGGAGGAGCATCGGCGCAGACGGGAAAGAAATCGGGCCACCGGAGCATCTCCGGCGGCCCGCGGAAGGAGGCGGCGGCGCGGGTCGCCGGCGCGGCGGCGCCGGCGACCGGAGGCGGCGGCGCCAGGCGCGCCGCCGTGGAAACCTTCCGCCGCGGCTGAAGCCGCGGCGGCGGCGGCAGCCGGTTCCGCGGCCGCGCGGAACCGGGACGGACGCGGCGGCCCGGCCGCGTCCGCGTGACAGGCGGCCCCCCGCGGGGCCGCGGTTTCTCTCAAGCCGCGGGTTCAACCCCGCGGCGGCGGCTCTTCGGCCGCGCGGCCGAAGACCGAGCCGGCCGGTCCGGTCGGCCGGGCCGCGCCCAGGCCGGACCGGACCCGGCCGAGCCGGTTCGGGCCGGGTCGGGCCGACCCGGTTCGGGCCGACCCGGTTCGGCCGACCCCAGGGGGGGGGTTCGGGCCGGGTCGCCCCGGGCCCAGTACCCCCGTTTCGGGCCCTCTACGGTCTTTCGCCCATATCTTGGGCCTGGGACCTCCGATTGACGAACCGTCAGCGGCTACGCGATCCTTGGATCGAGACGGTCGTTTCGGTATATTATACTCAAGGTTTCGGAAGACTTTGGGTTCGGCCGGGTTGGTTCGTACACGAAGCCAACCGGGCCCTCGGAGCGGAAATGCTCATAACTTGAGCTACGGACGTCCGAACGACGTACCGTCAGCTGTGGTAGTTTCCTCTAAGTGAGACGGAACTTTTGGCATACTCCGCCCGAGGATCGGATACAGGCGGAGTACGGTCGGGTTGGTTTTGCCCTAAAAACCAACCGGGCCCCTGGGACGAAAATGCCAATAACTCTCAGACCGGGCGTCCGATTGACGCGCCGTCTGTCGCGTTGAGATCCTGTTGTCGATACGGAACTTTTGGATACATCAACTTCGGACTACGTGTCAGTTGATGTATCAGCCCCTCGGCTCGTGGAGCGGACCCTCCTAAACGAGCTCGCTACGTGCGGGAACCCTAGCGCTGGCTGTGACCTCGACGACAGAGCAGAGATCCTCCGTGGACTGCGACGACGGCAGAGCAGAGATCCTCCGTGGACTGCGACGACGGCAGAGCAGAGATCCTCCGTGGACTGCGACGACGGCAGAGCAGAGATCCTTCGTGGACTGCGGCGACGACTGTGCAGAGATCCTCAGTGGACTGCGTCGACTACTGCACTCAGCGATCCCACGTGGATCAGTGCTTCAGGTTCTGTGTGAGCCCGATCCTCCGTGGGTCCTTACTACCGGTTCTGTGTGAGCCACTGCCTACAGGTTCTGTGTGAGCCCGATCCTACGTGGGTCTTTTTGCGGGGGTTAGTACCTATCGATCCTTCGTGGGTCCGACGACTGAGACGGATCAGTGATCGTCTTTGACGTCATCTGAAAAAGTATACCTGGTTGAGCTGAATCTTATGTTACTCTCCTTTGTGGATTGTGTTGAACCATCCTTTGTGGATTTACTGTTTACTCTCCTTTGTGGATTTGGGTCTTGCTTTCCTTTGTGGATTGAGTTGTTCTTGAGCTCGTGAGCAGAGCTAGAATTGGGGACTTAGGTATATGTATGGGCATATACCTAAGTCGAGTCAGATGTTACTTCGTGATTGCATCTTTCTTTTGTGCTATATCCTTTGTGGATTTCGAGAGACCTTCGGGGGTCTCGGGGTCCTTACTGAGTAGTTGTACTCACCCCTGCACGGGCTATGCCCGCACCTTGTTGTGTTGGTTGCAGACGACGGACAGCGCTGATCACGGTTGGGGCGTGGAGCAGGACGGTACCTGGAGGTGGACCACTGGGCGGGACGTGCTCGGAGCGGACGTGGGACCCGAGGAGCCTGGAGGCTATCTGTACCCACCCTTCAGGTGGGATTGCCAGTGGACGACACGAGGCCGCCGTCTTTTCTTCAGTTGCTGTTCTTTTTCTTTTCAGTTGTACTTTACAGTTGGGCTTGTATTTCCGGCCCCTTTACTTTTCTGCACTTTACTTTCCGCTTGCTGACTCTGTGTGGTTGTTACTTATAAAGGCAATGCCTTCCCTGTTTACTGGGATTTTACGCCTTGGTGCTAGTCGCCAGCCCCTGGCCTATGGAAGGCGGGCTTGGGGTAGTCACGGCACGGGCCCCGAGGACGGGTCGTGACAAGGTCCTCATTTGTTGGTATCAAAGCAAAGGTTTGTATAACTTTAAAGAATATATTAATATTATTAGTATGCTCTTATAATAACTAAATTTATGGTTAAGTTAAAATGATATTTCATTTCAATATTTCCATGTCGATTCATATAATGTATATATTTTTGAATTATTTTCTACAGAGGAAATAAGGAAGCTATAATGGGAAGGCATTGAGAAGAAAATGTTATGGGGAATAAGAACTATGACTTGGTTAGAATTGGATCTAAGAAGTTTTTTTACAGTTATGGGTTAGTTTAATGAGGATCTAAATGTTGGTGGTGTCTATTAGAGAGAGAAACTAGATCTACCACAAATAACATGATAATAGTGGATCATTTTATGCAACAAAATCCACCACCATTATGCGGATTACATGTCCTCATGAGAGATTAAAGATGGATTAAATCCCTAGGAAATATATTCGATGTCATGGGTTGTTTGGATCACAAAAGGTAACTCTTTGAATTTTTCATTTTGATGGTGAAGCTGATAAGTGGTGGTAAGTGGTTAATAATTTTATGGAATGTAAAGAGATAATTTTTTTTAATGGGATGAATTTAGTAATATTTTCTTTGAAAAATATTTTTTGTAGGATTTGCGACATAGGATAGAAAAAATTTCTATGAATTGAGACAAAATAGAGGATATTTGGTATATCCATATGAATAAAACCACAATTTAATGGATATTTAAGCCCCAAAAATTATCCACGATATTAATTGCAAGAGAAATCAGTTTTTATTAGTATTAAACCCATGATATATATTGGAATGAAATTCTCATGAATTAAAGAGCTATGTGAAACATGATTTATTCCCTATAAAGGTAAACATGGATTTTTCTTGATGATCATGTATCATAGGAGAATAATTGAAAGAATAAGTCCAGTTGGATGGAAATGGGAAAACATTCATCAAAGATGTTTGGATGTAAAGAAACTAAATTCCCATACAATTAAATGTGTGGTAAAAATCATCTTGGATAATGTCTTTCAATGTCTTGGATGCTCTTTTGATTTGGTATTATTGGCCATATGATTCATGACCACTAATAAGATGATCATAAAAGCAATGAGGGGACAAAAATAAGATGTATTTATTGCAAGGATTTAGGCCATGAATCCAATGTGTGACCAAATTTGATTATATAGGGTTTAAACCATCAATATAGAAATAATAAGGTTTTGAAAAAATATGTTTCTACTACTGAAATTTATTTTGGGCCCTCAAACAAAGTAGAGATAAGTATGATACTGGATTATTCAAATTAGGCTAATTAATTTTTTTTACTCTATTTATTTTCATTCTTTTATTTATAAGAAAATTAATATAAAATTGGGAATATACCATAATGAATTTAAGATATAACTTTTGTTAAAAAAATATATGTGTAAGTATTAGAGAAAAAAATATTTATAAAAATATTTATATTGTAATTATTGGGGTGGTATTTCCTGAAAATCTTATTGGACTACTAATTTTAGAGTTAGATATCATTTTAGGTATGGATTGGATTTCAGTTTATAAAGATAAAATTTATTTTAATTACCATAATGTTTTATTCAATGATTTCATACCTTTGATAAAATATCAATAAGATGTGAATTTTATGAAATATGGAAGTGAAAGTTATATTTCCCACATTGTTAAAAAGAATGAATTTTTTTTATTAGTGACATCCTAGTAGTGAATGAATTTACATAATTTATTATTGATAAATTTTATTATATTGTTACTTTATAGGATGTTTTGTTTACTATTGATTTTGTTCCCGATGCTAACATTGTTTCTAAACTCCCATATATAATATCTTCTGTAGAACTTGATAAATTGAAAAAATAGTTGAAATAATTTCTATACAAGGGTTTCATTTGACCTAGCACTACACCATGGGGTGATCCTATTTTATTTGGGAAACATAAAGTTGGTTCCATGAGACTTTTTTTTCTTATAGACTCTTTAATAGCATCACTAATAAGAAAAGTAACATTTTACTCATATTGATGATTTTTTTGATCAGATCAAGGGAGCTCAGAATATTTCAAAGATTGATATGAGGTCCAAGTAGCATTAGCTAATGGTGATGGAGGATGACATTACAAAGATAGTTTTTCAAACGATATTGGGGCATTATGAGTTTGTATAAATTCCATTTGGGTAATTTAATGAAACATCTATATATATGTATCTCATGGACACTGTCTTCCATCAGTTTTGTAATCAGTTTGTGGTTGTGTTCATAGATTATATTTTGGTATATTATAAAAACCATGAGTGACATGAAAGGTATGTAAGAAATATTTTGAAAGCATTAAAAAGGAAATATATGTATTGTTTTGTAAGTGTGAATTATTTTTGGAAAAACATTCATTCCTTAGAAATATTATTTCAAATGAATGAATAACTATTTACCCTTCTAAAACAATGTTTTTATTGAGTGTCCAAGATCTACCAATTTCAATGAAATTCATAGTTTTAATGGATTAGTTGGTTATTACTAAATAATGTTTTAAATATTTTCTCAATTATATACCCCACTAATTGAGTTAACATGAAGCAGAAATGGCTTAATCTAGATAAAATATTTTAATGTTTATTCTTGGGAACTAAAAAGAAGATTTGTTAATGCTCTAGTTTTTACCCAACCTTAAAAAAATGATTAATTCTTCATCATCAACGATTCTTTATTAAATTTATTTGTTTCTGTCCTAATGAAGAATGAAAATATAATTACTAATACTTCATGTCATTTGAGAACTCATGAGTTAAATTACCCCAACCATGATTTGGAATTAGTTTTTGTTGTTTTTGAATAAAGAATGTGAAGGAATCATTGATATGGAGTGAAGTGTGAAATATAAACCGATAAATTGTTCTTGAAATATATATTTTCTCAGAAATAGTTAGACAAGAGATATATAATATGGGTTTAACTAATTAAGGAATATGATTGTATAATTCAATATCATTATAGAAAATGAAAACAAGGTATTTGAGGCATTAAGTTGAAATATTAATGATACGTTGATCATGTTACACAAAGAGTGTGACCCTTTGGTTAGTGATTTGTTGAATTTTTCCCTAGATGTGGAAGATGTAGAAATATATCCTATTTTTTTGGTTTTAGTGTAGTCAACTTTGTTATAATTAATTAATAGGGATCAAAATGAAGATCAATACTATCAAGAAAAGATTTAATCCATTAAAAATGGAAATTTTGTTATTTTAATATTGATGAATAATATGTCTTATGATTTTGGAAAATATTATGTGTTCCATGTGATTCATTTTTAAGGATAGTGTTATGGAATAAAGCTTATATTTATTCATTTTCCATTAATATGGTTAGTACTATGATGTATAGTGTCCTTTTTTGTGTAATATACTGAGGGGATTAAATGAAAATAGATATTGTTGAATTTATTGTGATGTGTTTGAATTTTCAACTGGTCAATTATAAGATATAGTTACTGAAGGGGATTCTAACACCTTTTCTAGTTATGGAGCGGAAACTGTAGAATATATCAATGGATTTAATGGTGGGATTTATAAACACTTTTCTAGGTAATAGTTTGATTTGGGTTATTGTTGATAGATTAACTAAATATGCATATTTACTTATTGTTTGAGATATAATTTCTTTAGATCGGGTTTCTAAACTATATCTAATTGTTATTCTGAGGCTACTTGGATTTCCCCTCTCTATTGTTATAGAATGTGATCCTAGATTCACATCCAACTATTGGAATGGACTTCAAAAGTTATTTCGCGCTGAATTGAATTTTTAATAGAGTTTTATCCTCATTACAATGGATAGAATATGTGGATGATTAATGACATGGAAGATATGATTTTTTATTGATTAATGATTTAACATGGAATTTGGGATCAATATTTTTATTTATTAGATTTTTCCTACAATAATAATTATTAATCTGGAATATAGATGGAAACATTCAAGGCATTATATATAAAGTGTTGTAGAGCACTAGATTTTTAGGATGATGTTTGAGCATGGATGTTAATGGGACCATTGTTAGTAGAGGAAAAAACAATGAAAGTTCATTTGATTCAGTGACACATGTGGAAAAATCATAACAAGAAGAACAGTTATAAAAATAAATAGAGAAAATATTTTTCTTTTGAGTTTTTTATCATGTTCTTTTTAAAATTTATTCATGGAAAATTGTAATGTAATTTGGTAAGAATGCTACGATAATTCTATGATTAATTAGAGCATATGAAATCATAGATAATGTAGGGAAAATTTCCTTCTGATTTTCCGTACATATGATTTTATCGAAGATACACAACACATTCCACGATTCAATGTTTAGGAAATTTATACCGGACTCATCTCATGTTTTGATCCTTGTAGTAGTTCAAAAATAATAGAATCATTATTATTGGAAAAAACCAATTTATATTCATGACTATATAGGGAATGTTTTGCAGAATAATGCAATTCACTAGGTTATGGTTTTATATAATAACCATATGGTTGAAGAGAAAACATGGGAATTTAAAAATTCTTTGAGGGAAAAATATCAATAGTTACATGATAAGTAAATAAAATTAAAAGGATACAATTTACAAAATGAGAAAGATTTTAAAATATCAGGTAATGGTAGAATATTTATTCTTCATATTTTTTAATATTTATGAATTATATTGGGACTTTTCCTTAAAATGGATGTTATCTCCAATGGACTATCTGACACCAAAAAATAAATTTCTTCAGAATATTATGTTGCAAATTAGACTGGGTTATACCAAAAATAAAATATTATTAATATTATTATATCAAGTTGTAGTTATCTACTATGAATTATATTAACGGTAATGTAAAGGGATGGTTATTTATGTTTACACATGTTTATAAAATTATTTTACATTCATACAATAAATTTTATAGGATTAAAATTATAATCGATCCAATTTTAAGAATAAAAGAAGTATATTTTTAAAATGTATTTTTACCACCTTTTAATGGAGAACCCATTTTAAATATATTTTTGATTAATATATAATATTTCTATTAATAAATAAACTTATTTTTTTGAAGATAAATATAATAAATAACATTAGTTTAATTTCTTGTATTGTTTTGAGAACTTGAAATTTTATGTACTGTGAAACAAACTAAATTTTAATTCAAATGTAATTTTTATTCAAATTTACATGTATAGTTAAATAATGGTTTAAATTGGTTCTAATGTATAATTGGATCATTTGTATTTCAGTTAAACCAATTTAGGTAATTTTAATTAGTTTAAATTTGAAACGTGATACAAAAACATTTCAAATCATTAAACGGTATTTTACTTTAAAAACTCACATTGTTGTCTTATCTGTGATATTTAAATTAAATTAATATGTAAGAATTATTTTATTGAAATTCAAATAAAACTAATACATATTTTGAAAATTCATATATTTTAATTTATAATAAGGGTAAACTAATTTTTACCATAAATTCTAGTCTATGTGAATAAAATTAGTTACAGCAAGTTATGTAAAATTAGGATTAAAAAGATACTAAACCATAAACCAACATGCCAAATTACATAGAACATGTCCAAAATCAATTTTATGGACATTTTGAAACCCTATAGTCCCTTGGATGATGTTTTTAAAATTATTGGAATCACATTAAATGATAAAAACATAGTTGTAATTCCCATTAAATAATTTTCTAGAGCGCCACTCCTTCTCCGCAATAAAAAACCACACACCCCTTTCACTTCCTCACACATATCAAGTCACATTGGATAGGCCAATATCTTCCCAAATTGATCTCAAACATACCTCCCATAATCCTAGAATCCTTACATTTGGTAGAAACCTATAAAGGAAGCCCTTTTGTGAATACCAAAAGGAGTTAGCTGAATAAGTGGAAGGGAAATACACAGAAGACAAATCAGACCCAATGTTAGGGATTTATTATCAATCATATTTAATTGAAAAATTTATTATTTACATAAAAATTTATTCTTTTATAATGTATATATAAATCCCCTTTGACATTTTATATCCATATTTTATCTATTATCACATTATTTAATGTTTTTAAATGTAATTATTTCATGATTCTTATGATTTAAATGATTAAAGTCATGTGAGGTTCATTGAATGATTAAATATTTAATAATTTACATTAAATATTTTTGATATTATTTTATATGTTTATTTATATTGATATAAATGGTTATAATGGATTTTTTATGTCTTTTTTTAAATATAATCATATTTTTTCAGAGATGAATCTTTTTACGTTCTCTATACACAATGTTTTGACAAATGACATCAGTAATGTTCAATATTTTTGGTACATAAAGAAATTATTTTTTCTCTATCATTAGAATTATTTTATTTTTGTCTAATATTTCAAGATTTCATGTTTTATTAATTTGAAAATCATCTTTTTAATGTTTTTGTATTTTGATACTCAAAATAGGTTATTAATATTATTAGATAATTCTAATGTCATTAAATATTTTCATGTGATTCAAAATGAAATAATATGAGTGAAATGTTGAAAATTCCCATCTTTTATGTGTCATGATTATATAAAATAATCATTGAAATTTGATGGATGGTTCCATAATAAACTAATGATCGGCGGTTCTATGAAAAACCAAATATGGGTGGGTCCGTGATAGCATTTCGATGAATTGGGTATAAAAGTCAATCATATGTCTATTCAATTTATAAGAGTGACATGTATGTAAGTTGACTGTATGTTTATTCTATTTATAAGAGTGACATGTATAATGATTTTCCAAGTACCATTAATGTATTTTTATGATTTCTATGGGTTTTATTGAAGTATTGTGATTATAAAACAAGTAAAAATTTATATTATTATCAATGGATGGTATTGAATACATATCAAGGTGAAAATTATTACTTTGTTTTATAGATTTAATATGTTTTTAATGTGATTAAACGTACTAAAAATTTCATTAATTTTATATCCATTATGGATATTTTTATGCTCATCCCAAATTTTTTCAAGTATTTTATTGGAATAATGTATGATTAAGGGATTGGAAAAATTCACATTGATAGTCATAAAGAGTTTTAAAAAAAGAGATCATTTTTTATTTTTTAATGTTTTTATTTAGTGAGAGATGGATATTGATAAGAAGTTTCTACTTTTTATTTTATGGTTTTGTTTTGTTTGAGTTATGACATAATTATCTAAAACACTAAACTTTTAAAGATCCTAAATATTAAATAATGAGAAATTCTTGACTTAACTCATGATTATTTAATGTTTTAAAGAAAAGTACTTATATTTAATTTGATAGAAGGTTTCATATGAATATATCTGAGTACTTTGTTAGAACCTATTATTCTATAATATCTTATCCATAGGAAGATATTGATACCATCCCCGATTAATGTCCATTGGAAAATATCAATTCTTGTCTTTTATTGATTGGATTATACTTTCTGACTTTCTATCTATCCAAGTATAGTTTATTATAGAAAAGTTTAATTCTAGGATCAATTCCATTTTAAGACATCTCCATAATATTGTATTAAAACTATAATCTTCATTAGATATAATTAATAATAGCTCTATTTTCTGATTCACTACATCTCTGATATATATCTTAATATGTTGATTGTGTTGTAAATATTCAAAAATAGTTATCATGTTGGTAGTCATTAGAAGAATAGATAATATAACCATTAGGGAATTAGTTACTTTAAATTACTTTTAATGAACTATGATAAATCCCATCTTGATATATCCCCATTTTCATATTGGTATGAGTAATGGTTGTATCATCATCTTGTAATTTTGTCATTATACAATAACATTGTTACATACCGAGAAATTTGATTTATATTCATTAATAAAATCCATATTATCCCTCATATATTTCTCCTAGAGTTCCATATAAATATTGTTTCTTCATAATGGGATATAAAATTTTAGGCTCTATGTATTTTTTAATTTGTCATTCTTAAACATCAACAATGATGGTTCACATATTGAAGTCCCAAATATAGAAAATATATCTCCATAAATTTTAAACTCGTATATTTTACCATTATTTAGAAATTATTCACTATTTTATATATTCAAATCATATATTCATCCCAATATAATTCTATGCAAGATATATTATTGATAAATCATTTGAGAAATGCAGTATTTCATGCATTATTTTATGATTTAATTATCCATCATTTTAATTTATAAGAACAATATATCTCATAAAATCATAATCAATGAAAAGTATTTAGGATCATTTATACTTAGAGAATCTACCACTTCATTTTCTTTTCCTTGATGATATTGGATTTAGTAGTCATTGTCATTGATTAGAATTAACAATAACCATTGGAACATATTTATATCATTATATGTGATTATATACTTTTGGTATTTATTAAAATTTATATCCCATAATTTTCACAATATATACCGTACTATAAAATATTTAAGTATAAAACTACCACTATCAACTCTAGATCACAAGATGTGTTTTTTTCTTTTGAACCTTCATCTATATTGAGTTATATGTTTTCAAATTATTATTTTTCATGATTAATTAAACGACACCTTTCTTTGAAGCATCAATTTATATCCCAAATATTTCCTTACATGAGGATAGTGAGAGTACACGTGTTTTGAATTACCATTATATCTTTGATTCTCTCTTTATATTCGTCTATGTGTAGATAATTTAATCATTTATGAGCTATATTTGTTAATTAGTTTGAAAATAAGGATACATTTTATAAAAACCATGGATAATACTCTATTATTTGTAGGATTATATAGATCTCAATCAAAGATAATTGTCTAGGAAATTTATCGGTTTCCTTATTCTTTGAAGGATCCAAAAAAATTTCTTCATTCATTATCTAATTCCCCAATAATGTAAATTTCTATAAAAATAGTAAAATTTAATATAATTTTTATAAAATTATCTATTCCAAATGTATTTATGTATATTTTCAATTATTCATCAAAATCTACATTAATTTTAATATATATAAGTATATGATCTATAAAAAACTTTTTCATTTTCCATGTAATGTGTAAAGTATATATTCATCATGTTTATGAATATTGTTAGTTAATTAATGAGATTGAATTGAATATATATGAATTAATAGCACACATATCTCATATAAAAGATAGTCTTGAACATATACTCTATTTTTACCATCAATTGATAATATCTTAATCAAGGATCCAAAATTGAGAAGTACTAAATCCCACATATTATTTTGAAAAAATTTTAATTTGCATAATACAATACTAGTTCTTTATATTGATTTTTATGATTATAATAACACAGGGATGTGTCGACCAATAATTTTTCATGAAAAAATTTATGGAGCACTCCATTGAGAATCATTAGGGTTTATAAAGCCATTTTCTATGTTTTCTTATAGTTTATTTTTTAAAATATTCTTGTTTTAAAAATGCCATTATACGAGGTATCATTACTATGCGATGGGATATGTGTACACGTTCTATAGTGAAATCCGCCTATAAATTATTAAAAAATTTAGGAAAATCTTTAAGAATATTCCCTCACAATTGGAAAATTTTGAAATATAATCCTTTTGTTTAACTCAATAATTGTATCATTATATACTTACAATTATGGAAACTAGATCTATAATTGAGAAAAAAAATTCAATAGAGATTCATAATTCCGCATACACATGTATAAAATTTCATGATGGTTTGGGAAATGAAGAGTAATTCCCCTCTCCCAATATTTTATATTATCTATATACAAGAGTGAATAGATTATTATCAATAAATAATTGAACTGTACCAAAGGGTGAATAACTAGATATTCACTTATATTCTTCTAAAAATGTTAATTAGGGAAGAATTCTATAGTTGAGATGTAATTATTTAACAACTTGTTACTTGTTAATAAATTTTGAAGACCCCTTTCCTGACTTTGTTTTATTATGTCTTGAATGAAATAACTCATATATCAGGATTTGGATATAGAGAGATTCATGAGGTAGTGGAAGACTGATGGAGGAATCGATGATCAAAATGATAATGTTCTGGAACGAGTTTGAAATTTATTTTGTCTATATGATTGAGGTGAAAAAGAATTATCTAGGTTAGATTATCTCTATTTATGTGTTATAGTTACTAGAGGTTTTTAAAGGGTATGTGTGAATCATTATAGGGATACATATAAATCATTTTCAGTGTTTATTGGAAATAGAGGTGGTGAAACTAATGGAAAACCACAGGTGGTCATAATTAATGGTGGGATTTCAATAATGATATGATGGTGATGGAATATAGAAAGATGGATAATCACCAGTATAAATCGATGGGGTAGGTCTGTTGTGAATGTTAACATGAACTGATATAATTATTATATTTATTTTATCTTTGGTATAAATAATGATATAATGTTACCCAATAGAGAAAGACTATGTCTAAACTATGAAATCTATTATTTTTATTCAATTAGTTGTTTCGTTTCAATTTCTTGGTATAGTCTATGTGTTTTGAGTGAATATGTGGCACATTTTTCTGGTGTTGCTGGGGTTTATTTTTCTTTTTATTTTGAACACACTATCTCCCTGATTCATTTTCAATCAGGGAGTTACAAACCCTATTTTTCACATGAGATTCTAGTGTATACTTCCAGATTTCTACTCATCAAACCAAACAATGGGTGGTTGATCTTAATATATATTGAGGCTTAGAGAAATAAAAATCAGAATATTTTATAACTTCTATTATATACAATTTTTCATTTGAGATGGATTCACGTTTTGTAAAATGAATGTAGTTGAATGATTTAAAGGTCCAAATTGAGAAATTAAAAAATGAGAAAATCAAGATTTTAGATGATATAAATTTGAGAAAATTTATTCTGGAATGAAATAAAATTTTCACTGAATGGATAAAATCTACTAGAAATGGATAAGGAAGATGGGAATGTTTTGATAAGAAAGAACTTATGGTAATAAATGTGTTATTTTAAAGGTATATTTCTTACAACATTATTTGGATGAATACCATTGTTTAATAGATGAATGATATAGAAGAATAATTCATAAAACCAACCATAAAGGAAAATTTGTTCATTATGTGAAGGATATTCTATATGAGAATATAATAAGGAAAGAAATTATAGACAATATAAATGACTTCAACATGATTAACAGTTTGATGGATAAAAAAATGGATATAGTGTGGGTTTTTTTTGTTTCTTTTATCACTTCTAAAATCCGAGGAGGTGATGATTACCATTGTCACTAATTCTAAAAGTAAGTTTGATCTTTAGGATTAAGATGTTCTTGGTCTAACATTTAATGAATCGATCAAGAAGAAGTCATTTTTGTAACCTTCTATATCTATGCTCAATGTGGGAGGTAGAGTATAGTTTTCAAAATGAAATGATTAAAAATGAATAAGAAAGTTGTATGAAAATACATATAAATCAACTAGACCTAGACTTATGATAGAATTGTAAGAAGAAGGGTTATAGAGATAATAGATTTAATTATGGATGGGATGATTCTCTTATTTTGATAAATACCATATTAAAATATGAATTTAATTTACTTTATCGTGTCAATATTCTATTGGAATCATGGATCATTGTTTCTATAGTACTATTTCATTCTATGTTTGAGGGAGGAATCTTGTGCAATTATGTTTCTATAAGATTTGGAAGGTTTTAAATTGAGGACAATAATACCTTTGATATCATATATATATTTGATATTAAAGTATGTATATCAAATAAAATATTTCTAGAGTTATTAGTTGTTCAAAATATACCCAAATTATATAAGTGATCAATTTTCTTAAGGTAGGTAAATAAATTAACATATTTTATATGCTCTATAGAAGGATTATAGATGATTATTCATAGATCCATTATTATAGATATATGTGTTAAATACTAGAAAATGTATTTGAATGGATGATCATATATAATAATTATTTGTATATTTAGAATGATTGAAATTATAGATTTGTGTCTTTGAAAATGTGGTATCTAAAGTAAGAAGAATATACGTGTATTACCAAAGAGTGGATTGATAATGATTGGTCACATAGATGTTAGAACATGTGAGATCTATATTCTACGAAAGAAGAGAATGGTTTTTATTTTTAATAAACATAATGACACCTAAATATTAAAAGTTATAACATGATACAAAAATTTAGACTCCACTATAGTTTCTTCTCATGAAAGTCTATGGTGTTAGGTTACCTTAATCGATAACATAACATGAAATGTAAAGTTTTAATTTATTAATAGAATATATAGTTTTTAGAGTGTTTTTTCATTGGAGACCGATGGTGGAGAGAGGGTCTAGAAATAAGCATAAGTTTTTTAGGTTGGATAATTGATGTGAGTACCGTAGTAGGTAATTTAGGAGGTTATTATTGGGGAAAGGAATCATGTTTTAAAAGACGGTACTAGGGATGAGGGAATAAAATAGTGTAAAAAAGTGAATTAAATAGACACTTAATGAGAAATCATAGATTGTGAGGTTGTAAATAGGGTTCTCAAAGGACATTAAGGATAAATTAATCATTTATTAAAATGAAATCAATAATATAAATATATATACACCAATGGTTTAGAAGATTTTATAATAGTTTTGGTTCATAATACTATTTCTCATTCTCGCATTAATGATTTTTAATCACTCACATATATCCTTGTTGATTCCAAGGATAAGGAAAATTTTGAGGTAAATTCCTATTCATGTTTCTCTATGGGGTATGTTGATGAAGAATCTGGATTCCGGATTTGGAATAATGATAAATGAATGATAGTTAGAATTTCAAAATTTCTCTTCAATAAAAAGATATTTTGGAATAATAAAAAAATTATGGAAGATGTATTTGAGATAAATGAATCAGATAAACATATACATGATGATAAAGATAGACGAACAAATGTTTCAAAATTTTTATGATGTTTTTAATTTACAAAGGAGACAACAATGGTAGATATTCCAAAAAACTATGAGATTGTGGATGTGTGGGTAGTTATTTTAGAAGATGGAGTTTCAGAAGTAGTGAAACTTATGGTGGAATTAAGGAGGTATTATAGTATCATATTATTAGTTTAAAGGATTGGAAATGATATTCTCTAGTTGATTCAAATAGATGCAAAAAAATAAATATCCTATAATAAGTGAAAAGTCTTAGTGATGATCAAAAATGTTATTTCGATATGTAATTTGAAATATATTAATTATATGAAAATGGGACCTCGGAGCTGAAGAATTACTATTAGAAAATATGTCATTCTAGAAGAAATGGGTACACCATTTGATTTTGGAATAAGATGATATGTAATTGCACAATGAAAGGCTTATTGTAAAATGGTTTCAATATAACAATGGGATATATTTTTCTAAAATATTTTCTCATATTGTTAAGAATATAAATATCTAGATAGCTCTATGTCTGATAGCTTTATAACCATTACATCTTGAAAATATAGATGTATTTTTTCTTAACGGTGAATTAGAGGATAAAAATTTCGGGAATAATCTAATGGGTTTCATGGATAACGGGAATAAATTCATAATTCTCATGTAAAATAGAGCATGTATGGAATGAAAAAAGAACTAGGAAGTGAAACTATAATTTTGATGCTTTTATGATTGATAATTATTTAAATATGTAAATTTAGTTCACAATTTGTTGAAAAGTGTTAAATAAATGATTTTAGGTCATTATTGTCTTATAATTGAATTGTATTATACCAATATTTTTTTGATAATAATCAGATTCAGAAAACATAATATTTCAAAAAACCTATAATATAATAGTTCATAGTGAATCCAGTCAAAATTTTCGGATATTTATTGTGAGAAGAATGAAAATGGAAATATTCATTTATCTCATATGTATTATATCTAAAAGATCATTTAAATAATCATAATGATTAGATGTAAACCTATAAAAAAATTATTTTCAAAAAATTTCAAATTTTTTAAAGAAAAAAGTAACTAAAATAGAAGATGAGGATATGTACATGTTGAATGTTGCAGTTTTATCAATGGTAAAAATATTGATGTATTTAATGGTTTATACAAGTTTGGAAATTTATCATTTATTGGTTGTTTGTAGTAGGTATGTGGATAGTACCCAAAAGGATTATTGGGAGTGGTGAAGTTTATTATGTAATATATCATTGTATTACAAGAACTATCTCATTGATTCAGAATACATGATTGTTATATGGGTATGATCATAGTTAATTTATAGGATATATGTATACACGGAAGAGTACCAAGGTTTTTTGTTTTCAATTTTTGAGATAAAATCATTATATTATTGTCAATTCCATATCTAATTGATATATCGTACAATATAGAAGAAGAGTATTTAGTTGTCTCAAAAGTATAATAAAATTATTTGGATAAGTATATTATTTGATGGACATTAAATAAATTAGAAAATTGGGTTTTTACCTATGATATTCATTGGGTGGTTCATCTATTGAGGATTCAATTTTTTCATTGAAAGATGAAGCATATAGAGTTAAAGAATCATTTCATCTAAAATCTAGTATCAAACAATGTATTGGAACTATAGATGATCAATTTATTTTAGAATCAATATCAAATGTTTAAAAATGTTTTATTCTAGTATAATACGATGAAAAAGTTTAGCTCAGTAGGTTACAGGTGAATATAATATGAAATAAAGAAATGATGGTTGTTTTCATTGAGGATATATTATTTAATTTTTTATGTGTTGGTGGTACTCATGAATCCTTGAAATTAATATTCAGGTCGAATAATATGAGTAAGTTTTGAATAATGATTTAATGATTATATTTTTTTGATTTCAGAATGAGATAATCATGGAATTTGGGAATCAGATATAGATAAGGATTACAATAGTATAATACCAATAGAGTAAGTGAGGGTCTATATGAAAATATTATAGAATAAGTTGTAGTGTGACAATGTGTTGATAAATGAAGTGATAAAGTAGCATCTGTATATGATTAAATAAATTTATACATCATTTTAACTGGATTTTTTCAATATCTATATCAAAATATAATGGGGATATATAAATATTAGTTTCATTATTCTCCACAAGACATCAGATTAGGTAGTGAAACTTATGTGAAACCAATGGTGTCCATAATCAATGGTGGTCTCCCCATTAAGTTCATATGTTAGTGGAATATAGAAGACCATATGGGACCTACTATAAATAGATTAGGTGGGTTCAATTGAATATATTATTATGATGTTATGCAATTATAATTTTCTTATATTATTTGTATAAATAATTCAACAGTGTTCTCCCCTATAGTAGGACTAAGTCTAAATGGTTTAATAACTAATTTTCATCAATTTATTTCTATTTTTTCATAGACTTATTCTATTATTATAGTTTTGAGTGATCAAGTATAGCATTTCACTATCATTATAGGGTATATTTTCTTTCTTAATTTTGATAGATAATTTCACCTATTTATTTTGAATTATAGAGTTATTGATCTTATTCCGTTCTTGACAGTCTAGTGGATACATCAGGATTAATTGCTTTATGACCAAATTTTTTTAATTAATAACTCAACATTCTATTATTGACTTGTTTTCATAAAATTTTTAAATAAAATATATGATAATAATTAATGGATAGTCCCCCTCAAGATTCACCACATAGGATCCCTTAAATCTTCTTCCGAATGTTCTACATTAACTATTTTAAAAATTACATTTCACCTATAAAAATGGAAATAAAATGGATATTTTCTATTATTGATTGAATAAAAACTATACATATCAACACTTAATTTTCATGATCCTATTCGGTGATGGTTATAATATAGGCACAGTCTTTATTACCCTTGTATATGGAGGTTGTGTTTATCTTTATCATCAAAACCCTTAACTTCGTGGACTAATTTCCGTTGTTACCACATTAATTATAGTTTAAAAAATATTCCTTGAGGTATTTTTCGGGAGAACATTCTTTAATTTCATCATATTGATTTGATTTTTAATGTAACTTCACTAGAAATTATCTTGATTCCCTTATTTTCCAAAGTTGAATCATCTATTTGTTCATATAAAGTAGTTTCTTCTAACACATTTTTATCTATGGGAACATGATTCACATTCCCTCTATGATGTTTATTAATTGAACTGAAAATTATAACAATAATAATTATTTTCTTGTCTCCAGAACCACAATAATATTGAGATACACTTATATTTATATCCACCATAAGGGAACATAAATTTATATCCTTATTTGTATAAATGTTTTAAATTGAGAAAGTGTTTCAAAGAAATGTATTAATGTAGACAAATGAAGATTTCAATATTTTTTTGATTTCATGATAAAAATAGTGGGGTGCCCTTAAATCCTTCAGATGGATTTTTTTGTGAAACCCATTTTAATTTTCCTCCCTTTGCATATTCCCAAGAATATCCTTCACCATTTTAATATGGATAGTGTAAGGAAAACATTTATTCAAACATTTATTCTTAAATTCATACTATTTTTTTGATTTTATATCTTCTTTTGGAAGGGTATTATAGATATATTTCTCCAACTGATTAGTTTTCTCCCTAATCAACAAATACCGAAGATCCATTTATCTTTTTTTAAGAATTAAGGCATGAAAAATAATTTTTCAATAAAGTTAATCCACAATTCTGGTATTTATGTATTAGAGGATCCACCAGAAGTAGACCATATGTTATAGATAGACTAATATACCACAATTTGATCCTTCTATTGAGAAATCAACTTCTACTTAATTATAAATTTATTGTTTATAACCTGAGTAAATTAAACAAGCTTGAATATAAGCTTTTTGACTTGCGATATCATCATATGTGTAATCTCATTTTGGAAATCACAATATTTCCCATCACATTGGTTATTGAATTGATTACAATTATTTTCATCCATATAAGAAAACAAGTTAATTTTAGGTATTATAATATAATGATTAATAATAATATAAACCAAAAATTATATACCTATAATGAATAACTCATAATTCACATGTAAATCATATCTTATGGAATCTCTAGTCTCAATAGAGATTATTTAGACATGTTTAATGACAATATTTACTAGCATAATTTCTAAAATTAATATTACACTCTTTGAAACAAAATATTATTAAAAGTATTACACATAATATTACCTAATTTTTAATATAAATCCACATAAATCACACCTATAAATTTATAGGACTAGTTTTATAAGAGATTAGACACACCATGATGTATCTTAAAATAATGTATACAATAATTTAAATAGATATTATTAATATGATCAATGATTTTATCTAACTCATATAACAAAATGTTATTTCATAAGGACATTTATAAATGAAGGGGTGAACCATAAATCTTATTAAGGTTATGAAATAGAATAAAAATAGGGAGAAAACTCATAAAATATAATAATCATATCATAAAATGAATAAAGGAAATCATAAAAGACAATAAAAAAATGAAATTTGAAGAAATATATCATAGTATCTTAGTAATTATGGAAAACATAAGAATTTGTCACAGTCATATGGCATTCCATTATAATCATAAGTCAATTCTCATAGTCAAGGAAACATAAGAGAGTGTGCTTGTCTCACTACCCATGTGTCATTCATCGTATCTAATGAGATGTAAAAATTGTTCAACTGATTGAGGGATTTCATAATTATGGATCTATCCATATCATTATAATATTATATCTATGTAATTTCGACAAATATAATATACATACAACAATCATAAAAATAAAATAAACTTTTATGATATGGTTATATATTTATTTTAGAAGACATAGTTAAATGTTAAATAATATATATAATAATAAAATAAGTTAATATATATTATTAGAATATTTAAATTCATAATAAACATATAATAAAATGTTTTAGTCCATTAAAGAAATAATTAAAGTGGAGTAAAAACATAAAAACAATTGGTAAATTAATAATGATACTAAAAAATATTCCATTACAAAATTCATAACGATGGAATTAATAAACCAGTAGAAAGGGAAGAAAATAAAGGAATGTATATCCATATAAAAAATAAAATTAATCATGAAGGATTTAATGTAATCTTATGATAATGATAGAATATGAACATAGATAGATAGAGGGTGACATCGAACATATCATTATGAAATATTAAGAGATAGCAAGACCTCCTTACCATAGTTCAAAAATATCGTTTGAATCCCTACTAAACTCTAGAATTTCAAAGATAAAGTTATTAATTTTATTTTTTAGAGAATTATTAATTTTATCATTTCTTATAATCAATTTAACAATTTTTCATTCATTAATTAAATTATAAATATTCACATCACCAATTTTGACGTTGTTCATTTTATAGTTCCAAAAATGATTCAGTGTCTTAGTAATGATATATGGTAACATTAAAATGGTTCTATAAGGTCTATATGTGTCATGGTATAGTTTCCATGTCATTAATGATGTATGTTAGTTCCATATTTCAGTATAGTTAACAAACCACGTCCAAATTTATATGTATTTATTCATAATCATGTTTTAAATGATTAAAAATTACATCGATTTGTTACTTTTAATATCATTTCAATAATACTTAATTTATATTTACATAATCATAAAAATGAAATTTTTTTAATATTTATTTTATATTCACTAATGAATTCTTTTTTACAATATTTATGAAGGGTATAAGTGAAAACTACAACATCACCATTCACTTATGTGGCAGAAAAATATATGTTTCATTTATATTTTTACACAGCTAAAACTAAATGGAACTTTGGAAATATTATATACTAATTAAATAATTAAATATAGTTTCATATTAGTATAAAAAATAACATAGGTATTAAAAATTGATTAATAGGTTTATAAATTGAGGATATTATTTTTAAATGCAATATTTTACTCATTAAATATTTTTTATTTCATTAAAACTATTTTATTGGCTTTTGAGAAATTTTTTAATAATTATTATGATATAAATTCATGGTATATTGAATTTTTTTTACTATTGACAAAAAATTTATTTTCTTCCAAACTAAAAAAATTCAATTAAATCATATTTCAATTTTTTGATTCTAAAAATTAAAAAGATTTTATTAAATTAATATTTTATATATTTGAAATTTAACATTTAATCAAAATTATATTATATTGATAAAAATAATTTCCTATAATTAATACATTTTTATGAGTGATTATATTTATATTTATAAGTATTTATTAATTACCATATTATTTATATTTAATTAAAATAAAATTTAACTGTTTTTGTTCAAATTAGGTAATTTTGATAATTCAATTTAAGAAACTAATGTTTTACATAAAAATTAAAAAAATACTTTATAAAATATATAGTTCAAATATATTTAATTTATATGAAATTAAATTTTTTATAGAGTTATAATAATTTTTTACTTATTTTAATCATTTAAATGGTTAATTTTTTTGGTATTTTACTATTCTAGTTGACCCAATTTATATTCTAGCCATTAGTTAGTATTTTAACGGTTTAATAAATATTATAATTCCTATAAATACTAATTATATCCTTAATTATTCATTTGTTAAATTTTTGAATGTTATTTTCATATAACAAAAAAATTCCAATCATATTCAAGTTTCTCTATTTTATTTTTATTGTGTTGTTTATGGTTGTGATATTTCTAGTAGATCATGTTCATATGTATTTTATAATTACAATGATGTTACTTATTTGTTTTTATTATCCCATTGTGTTATTCTAAGTAATATGGAGAAAAATTACAATTCTTATCATGTGTTTATTGTTGATCAAATAAAATTGAGTTTTTTTATTTCATGCATATGATTTTAATATACAATATATATAATCATTACTTTCTTATATTTACAAAATTTAAATTTTTATTCAAAACATTCGGTGTCATTACACATGAGTCGTATAATGAGTTTTCTTTACTGGATGGGCCACTTAGTATCTTACATAAAGTGTTATACACTGTCTCTTTTGTATACAAGTGGTGTATGTTTCATATTGAAACCATGTACCTGATGTTTACAAGATACCTATCATGAGTACCTTTATACTATGATAAAATTCTATTTCCATCCTTGAGGTTAATCTGACCAGTGTCTGGTTGGGTATGTTATTGGCTATTTTATAAATTTTGGTTTAATCAAGATGATATTTGTCGAACTGTATGATGATTATGACATACAATCCTTTTATTGAGATATATTGATGATGTCTATAGAAATACCTAAAAATGTTACTTGTGATGTTTTTATCTATTTTTGTAATGGGAATGTGTTGTTATGATCTATCATGGTAAATTCTATGTGATGTGTTCATAAATCTAGTCAGTCTATTCTTGGAGAATCTAGAATGTATGAGTATGTTATATGATATTTCCATACTCTAGGTCCCATGGTCACTAAATGACTTGGAGAAAGAGATTATATGATTATGAATAACTTTATAAAACAAATATTTTGGAAATAGGTATAGATATATATTTATATATATATATATATATATATATTTATTTGATAGAGATCATGTTATACCCCATTGTAGATGATTAATAATGGAAATTTTATAAAGGATTCTATCTTCCTATAATTATGAACTTGACAATTTGTAATTATTTACAATTTAAAAATGCCCATGGAATCACACCTTGTGATTTGCTAATGGGAAACAAGTTTTAAATGTTTCATTAAATAACTAAATGTTTTTGAAAAGTTAATAATCCAAGGAATTTTATTGGATAAAAATATAAATAATATAATATTTTTTAATTCATTTGTATTCAAATATGAGATTATTATTGTAAATAATACTCACACAAAAATCCCATTTTTATAATAGACTATTGCTTGACGGAAATATGTCACATGAATTGGGAGAATAACTTAATATATTGATATCCAAATAAGAAGGAGTCAGTTGGATTTTTATTAGTGATCCCCATCAAGATAATGTTGTCTATCATGGATGAATTAAATCAAAGAATAGTCTTTATGTATCCTTTATTTATTTTATTATGTATAAATTAATGAAAAGATAAAATGGACAAACAGTTTGGGTTGGGTATTTCGCCTATGTTTTAAATGTTATTTACCACTCTAAAACTCCTCATTACAATAAATAAAAATAATTAATAAAATGATATTAAACATGTCATTCATTGAACGATATACACTATTATAGATAATGATTTTATTAATTTTAAAAAAGATGTTTGTATACTTAAATAGATTCTAAAATAAAAATGAGAAGTGTTATAAAAAAATTATTCTGATCATATGTATATAAATGTTGTAGAATAAAATTTCTATAATGTTTACTCTTGTCTATTGGTTATCAGGTGAATATTATTAATTTTTTATAATAAACACATACTTATATTTATGTGAAAATTGATTAAAGGAGAAGTATATCTATATGTAAGAAATGTGTTGAGAGTTTTTTCTGAATAGATTTCAACACTTATGACAAAATTGTTCCTATTTTATTAGTTATATAATTATAAAATGATTAATATTTTATGGAAAATAATTTAAATTTTATTTTTATATCATTTTTTAAATAATGAGATTTTGAATTATTATGAAGAATAAGAGTTTTTCTATTTATCTAAAATATGTTTTTTTCTAGAAATTGTAATATAAGAAATTTTTTAAATTTATATATAGATAAATTAGTCTGTAATATTCTATATAAGAATGTATGGGTTGATTCTTGTGTCTCTTTTATTTTTAATTATATCCTTTTTATACAAATGATAAAACCATCAGATGTATTTACAAAGATAGATGGTTTGAATCATTCTATTATAAATTATTTTATAAAATTAATCATTTTTATGAATTAAAATGAACAAATTGTTTAGTGAAAAAGGTTAGAGGATAATGTGAATTTGGATCTTATATATTGTTATATAAATGGAAAATTGTGTAAATAATGTCAATATATCGTATTGGTACATCATATCGTTTAAAATGATAGTGTTTAGTATCTATATGTGATTCTGATGTGACACAAGTTTGGAATCACTAAAAAATACAAAGAGATTATAAATAAACAAAAAACATTAATTGGGTAAAATTATTAAGATCCTTTAACTAGATTAGGGTGTTGAATACATGATTTAGAAATTTACATATCATCTAAGAGTTTATAATTCATTTTAACTTAGTCATCCTCGAACACTATATAGGAATGGGGTGTTTGAGAGGTGGAATCATACTTTTTTTAAATGTAGTTCTATTGATTTAATGTTAATATAACATTCCTAAATCATTACAAGTGTATTATTGTAAGATTTTTAAGGTTAAAAACTCTTATTTATGTAATAAATTATATAAGTATCCATAACTGATATAGATTATTCAAGGAATCTAAAGACATTCACAATATAAAATGAATATAATACAATACACCATAGATGGAAAACATTCTTGTATTCACACAAATATTTTTTAATGATCACTTAATATAATATTAATTAATAATCCTTTATATGTAATTCAAAGTCTTATAAATTATACAATGGTGGATTATGATCCTTTTTAGTTTTGGTATGATAGTTTTCTAGTGTAAAAAATTAAAGAAAGTATATATTTTTCTAGGAATTACACACAATTATCAAGGGTTTGTCCTTTTTATATAGGTCTTGTGGAAGATCCAAAATAATTCATGAATTAAATTTAATGTTAAAAATCCTTCAAGAAATGATTTAGCATTAATATTTATCACTTAAAAAATCTATTAATTCCATCAAACATTTCATCATATGAAATGTAAATAATTTTATTCCATCCTCGAAGAAGACCTAAATGTTAATGTTTAATTTTAAATTATATTATTATATATCATAGAATTAAATTTATATATCTAAAATCATGTATTATACCCATATAATAAAATATGACTTGGTTAATACAATAGTATTATATAATTACATTGTACTCTATGATATAAAAGACCAGGGATAATAATACACCGTTACAGTATAGATTAAATTCTATATGAAATCCGTATATCATAAATTATGAAATCCTACCGATTTTTATGATAATATTTTAGCACAACCTATATTACTCTACGACGATCATTCTTTATAGATAAATATAGGAAAAAAATTTAGGGTTTAATTATCATTTTACAACATAAATACATTAATATAACATGAAATGGAGAAAAAAATTACAGAATATTTTTTTATAAAATTTTTTATTTCATAATCTTATTTTTTAAAAAAATACTAAAAAATCATAAATAAGTTTCTATAATATCACATCCTATATGATTGAAAACCTGATAGTCCATATGTTTCGAATGTTTTAGTCTTTTGTAAAACTCATTACATTTCAATGTAATTACTAACACATTTCTATGAAACCATATGATAAAACCTCCCACTAAAATATTTTAATGGATAAAATATGCAAGGATAGTTTTTTGGAATAATGGTAGGACAAGGAATCATATTCTTAATGTTCAATAATTTGAACATTGTATTCATAAATCGTTAGATCACAAAATATAATGTCATGTTTTTAATAAATTAAATATTATACTTATAAATCATTCAATGTGCCCTATCATCATAATTCTAGAAAATTATCCATTTATAATTTTCATTAAAATTATTTTAAATAAAAAAATATAACTCTATAAATTTTTTATTTTTCACTACCAACATATTATGAACACTTTTAGGACATAATGTGATATTAAATTTAAATAATTTTTATAATAATTTATTTTTTACACTTTAAATTTACTTACGTACAAACATTCTTCAATTAGTCTATTAAAAAATATATTTTCTCCAAAATATCACTTTAAAAAGAACATTTTTTAATTTTATAATTTTTTTTAATTTAGTGAGAATATTTAAACAATAATCCATCAAAAACCATATCACATATTGTATAATATTTATATAGTTAATTATCCTTAAAGGAACTTTTTATTCTATAAAATATATCACTATTAGGCTATAGAAACATATTCTCTTATATTTAAAAAAATTATTTATACAAATATTTAAATATTGGATAAGACATATTTTATACTTATCTTATTTTCCAACATGTTATGTAATTAGATCAATAATAACCATGTCTCTCCAAACAATAATCACTTTTAGTTATAATAATTAATATTTACAATAACTGCAGTTATCATATATGTGGAAAATGTGATGAGAATCATAAATCCTTATTCATATCCAATATAAATTTTATGATAATCCTTTGGATCCAACAATTTTATGTAAAGGAGGTTTTATCTATCACTTGAATAAATATATTAATATAAAACCACAAACACATCAACAATTGTGAACTCATAATCATATATAAAATGTATAATTCCTATCATATACCCTTTTATATATAAAAAACCATCTATAAAACATTAATATATGATGTGGAATATCCATGAATATTATTGAACCCTAGGATAAATTCTTAATTTATTGAATAAAATTTTAATAATGGAACCTCAAAAACATACTCTTCACACTTCTTTTAGGTTTTAATGACTTGGAGTGGCTATTAGATTAGACACTATTGGATATTATATAAAAACATTATACATCTAGATGAAAATTTAACCCACTTATAATGTGAATACAAAAATTGATGTTAGACTT
Source organism: Viscum album (assembly GCA_963277665.1). NCBI lineage: Eukaryota > Viridiplantae > Streptophyta > Magnoliopsida > Santalales > Viscaceae > Viscum > Viscum album. Next base: position 1,898,347,199 of record OY728133.1, on the reverse strand, counting down.
CTTTGGGTCCGCTCAGTTATCCTTACAATATTTAATTTATTAGTTAATTTTTTTTGAACTAATTTATTTTTTAGTTTAAAATAAACACATAAAATCCTTCCAGTAATTAATTTGGAATGAATACCTCATCTATATCAAGTATAAAAGGTGAAACCAACCTATATAAATTGAAAAAACTTATCATATTGAATATTTTATTAGATAATGTATTTTCATTAGAGTTATTGAATATAAATAATTCCATTTAAACGTTTTAACTATAAATAATTTAAATTTCTGTATATATCCTTTTAAAGATATCTATCATCTTTTGTGCATGCATGTTTTTTTGTTGTTTTCCAACGTAGTCTCCTCAAACACAATATTATGAGTGTATAGATCCAAAAAAAAATCTTCAAAACACTTATTATAAAAATCTAGTTATATTTATTAAAGGACTTATGAAGTCAAATTCCTCAGATCGGGCCTCCACAACACCTAATAGTTTTCATTTTTTTTTTCTAAAAAACAGTTCCTAATATTGTCTAGTAGTTTATGAATTATTCCATTTTGCTTATACTTTTATAAAATTGATCACAATGTTATGATTTACAATGGTGGTACTATATAATATATAAAGAAATATTTTATCATATGAGTATCATGTTTTAGATTAATTTAATAAGAAAAGTTATTAAATGTGTCCTACATAAAATAATTACCCATTTTAATTTAATCAAATCCACTCATGGTAAATAACCCATATTTCACTAATTAATGAGTCTAATTATGTTTTAATCTGAGAAAAACGAAATTTATGTGTAAAATAATTCTAGTTATAATAACGGTTTTGTGTTTATTCTCAATTAATTTTAGGAGATTTCATGATGATTGTTTTCTAAGGTGGATGATGTTTAGGATAAAGAAGGCAATATGAGACATTGAAGAATATTATAGTATATAGATCATTTTTCTAGTATTTTCTAACATTTTAGGTTTTATATTTTTGAGTGTAGTAATGTTTTATGAATAACTGTATAATGGTCACATGGAGGTATTAGTCAGAATAGATCATTGGATTACATTGGTTCAAAATAATATGAAGATGATATCTAGTGAATCATGTATGGATTACTGGTTTATGGGTTGTTGTTTTTTGGAATCTTGAGAAAAAAAATATATTGTAAATGGAGTTTTTTGGATTCCAATATGAGGGGATCATGTGAAGTAGATTAGGTGACTACATGAACATCAAGAGATCACATTATGTTGTCTTGAAAAATCATATTAAGTAGAAAAGTGTTAGGAAATCCCATGATGTGAATCACATATTGAAAGATACAATGGCATTGATAGAGATTAGAATTGACTTTTTAGGTGGATTTCACTCTATTTACTTGATGGATGTCTTGATAAAATAATATATGTGTTACTCCAATATGTTTCATGTGAACTACAGTGGTCATGTCTTGTAGATAAATGTTTTGGAGTCAGGAGGGTCATTTGACATGGAAAATATTGTCAACAATGTTTTTTAGAGTTATGTTTTTTGGGATATTCTATAAATACCCCATAATAATTCCATTAATGAGGGGATAAATGGATTATCTGATTGATATTATGTTTTTAGATTTCTAAGGTCGCCTGACTAAAGGAGTTATGCCTCAAGGTCACATGATTTGAGTTGTGAGGTGTAATCTCAAGATTGAGTTACACATCTAGGATCATGAAATTGGGGATGTGTGGTCTTAGTCCTGGTTTTTAGTCTCACGCATATAGTCACATTATTGGAGTATTTCACTCTAGGTTATGTTCTATGTTTCTATTGTTCTATGATGAACAATTATTATAGGAATATTTGTTAAAAGTAATAAGGAGTGTTTTGTAGACATATTTTTAAGAACATAAAAATTTTCAGGAATTGTATTGTAGATAAAAGTTTTCAAATCATTAAAAATAATATTTTTTTAAAAAAGAAACATTAAAATAATTAAACTAGTAAAGACTTCATCCAAAATAGTATATAAAGGGGAGTCAATAGAGGTTATTTTGAGGGAGGCTATTCTCTACCCCAGAAAAGATTATAAAGAATATTTACATAGAAAAATGTGACCATGGATATAATCTATAGTAAATAAAATAGTGAATAACATTGCATTTTAAAAAATTAACACATTTTCTATGTATGATCCTTGGTTTTATCCCTTTTAGTGAAACAAGTAATATTTGCATGGTCTAATTTAATTTTTTTCCACGTATATGAATTCTTTATATACCATACTATATTGAAAATTTAAGAATTTTCTAAATTTTTTTAAATATCCATTAAATAAAAACAAATTGTTTATAGATGGATTATCTCCTCTCCTGTTAAGGTATACAAAGGTCTAAAAAGTTGTATCAATGGTTAGGATCCCTGTTTTGGACATTTTTTTTGATATATGATCTCTTGGAGAACATTTTCACATAACATGGAATCTTTTTTTGGGATAAAATGTATGATATGAAATATTAGGATGAAGACACATGTCTTTTCTAATTAGAAATATTTTATATCTTAAAATTTAAATAGGTTTCATGTTAGTGATGCATTAATACTTTCAAAATTAGAAATTGGTTGAAATTTACTAGATATACACTTCATGGATTTATGTTAATTAGTTATAGCTGTATCAGATCAAATATATATCTATTTAACGATATAAAGATGGGAGAATTATTTTTGTGATAATTTAAAATATATATATATATATATATATATATATTTACTATGGGTATAATAAAGTAAAGAATGTGATGCTCTATGTTCTTCACAAAACTTAATGATACTAAAATGTATCCAGATGGAAATTAAGATAGTTTCTTTAATCGAATCATAGATGATGTTTGATATATCAATGGAATTATACTAAATATTAAATATTTGGACATCGTTAAAAATAATTTATGACATATTCATTCCCAATAAAATCTAAAAGTTTTAGCTCTCAAAGGATGCTATTTGACTAAGCTATCTTTAGTTTATCCTTCTAAGAAGTATTATGGATTATTATAAATTAATTCCACAAGATGATACTTCAACCTATACCAGTAAAGAAATTACATTTATGTCCATTGAAAATAAGAGAATAATTTATGTTGAAAATAATGATGATGTGAAATATTAGTTTCTATAAATAGCGCAATAAAACTTAATAAGAGGCAAATGTATATTAGAAGGAAAGTTACCACTTACAAGATGTTTATGTGGAAAAGATAGGAATATTACTAAATTTTCCCTATTAAGATCAATGTGGATGAAATAAAACAATAAGCTGTATAAAATAATGAAATAATATTCCTATATAAATTAGGTAAATCATTTGGAATGTAATTTCAATGGAAGTTCCATGTGAGAAAAGATGAAATAGAAAACAAAGTCTATCTTTAGGAAGTTGAAGAAAAATTTAAATATACTATTGAAGATGATATGATTGATACTGCTAAGTAGAGAAGACAAGAATAACAAATTTCAACAAACCAGAGGGAGTAGGTGTTCTTAAGGTGGAATTGAAGGCACTATGAAAATGATAATTTTGAAATAAAAAAGAATAATATTATTAGTGGATTTCTAAAGTAACTATATAAATATGTTTATAGTCTTAAAGTTCAAATTAATTAACTATAAAAAGGGTTGGATTAACCGTTGACTAGTCATAGGAATTCATAGGATGTTTTTAACATTAAGATAAATACAGAAGAACTATTTAAGAAAAATGATGAACATAATTCTTGTTTAAAATAGATCATAAAGAAGGTAAAATATCTACAAGAAGATATTTTTTTCTCTGAGAAACATATTTGAGATAGAGATAAAATCAAGTGATCTATATGAGAAACACAAATTTTTGATGTTCAATAATTGTGAAATATTAAAAAAGTCAATTGAGGGTCAAAAGGTATCAATAAAATTCAAGATAAAAATTTCCATTAATAGTATATAAGGGTGTAATTAGTTATGAGGATGAGATATAAAAAGTTTATATTTCATAGAACAATACAATTGAATGTGGAAGGTTGGAGAACATGAAATCAACACCAAAACAAATGTTATGTAAAGAATGTAGATTCTATTAAATTAAATCCTAGGATTAGAAACACCTATCAGCCTATAAGGGTTAAAAAATAATATTAGGGATTTATAGATCCTGGTGACATGTCTATGAATTTAGGAGAAAAGGTATTTCCTATTATAAAATATATGTTTTGTGGTTAAATGGTCTCACCATGTATTATTGAGATGAATAAAGAAGATATTTTAATGTTAAAATAACTAGAAGTATAAATATTATAATTATACCATATCCCCCAAATTAGAGAATAAATATATATAAATGGACATTTCATTTAATGTTTTAACTTTTGGAATAATTGTTTTTATTCTATAGAAAATATAAGGCGTGATTCATACTATTGAACACACAGATAAAGGGATGTAATTGAACACAATAAAATTAAACTAAAATTTATAAATACCATTGTTGGATGAAGATGATTATGAATACACATATTATACTGAATAAGGGAGGGAAATACATTTTTTCTCTAACTTAATTAGATATCTCATGGAAAGAAAATCATATGTTTGAAAGGATATTCTTTTATATTTTTTTCATAAACTAATGATTGGATATTAACTAAAGAAAACAATTAGAATGATTTTATAGAATAAGAATTTTTATGAATGGAGGGACCTTGAAAATAAAAGGAAGTAGAAATACACCATTGATTGGGGATAAACTAAAGAAAACAATAGTTACCTATATGCATGGATTGAGTCACATTATATTGAGTGTGATTTTACCATTAAAAACTTCACTCAAATTCTCAATCAATTAGAAAGGATAAATTAATAAAAGTAACATCTAGGAACTCTCTTACGAAATACTCAAGGAACAATGATAATTTATACTCATTGGCCAACAAAGATAACAATAGTTTTCTAAAATATGATGAGGAAATCAAATTGTGGCATTAGAGGTTTGGTCATATTAACTAATATATAATAGATTACATTTCAAATAAAAAATACTAATTAGATATTCCAAATTTGAATCTTGATCATGAATAAATGTTTGATTCTTGTATGTTGGAAAATGGTATAAAACATAGATCTTCCAATGAAAAAATGATTGTTGAATTTTCATAATCTAATTCAAACTGATTTGTGTGGTTCAATGAATAAATATGATACATACTGTTAAATATATTTCAATCTCTTTTTTGATGACTATAGTATAAGTTAATGTTCATGTTGTTCAAAAGTAGGTGAGTGGTGATGTGATAAAAAATGGATATATTATAAAATTTTAAAATGAGTCTCGATGAATTATTAATATTTTATGTTTCTAAAATAGAATAGTGTAAAATTACATTGAGTAAGATAACTATTATGATAATAATATATGTAAACATGATGAATCATTATTCATAACCGCATAAACATCATTTTATTGAATGAATCATTTGATTAGTGAACAATGTGGATACAAATGTACTAATTTAGAGTTCAATTTCACATCACAATTGAAAGTGGATATGAAAGTTTTTGTGTACACTCAAAACCAAGATGTTCTAAGTCCATGTTAAAATATAACAACCTATAAAATATTTTATTACAGGATGAATTTACTAATGAAATTACATGTTTTTGATAGCCAATGTTATATCTATAACAGAAATGTCAATCAATGAAATTATGGAGGTGCATAAGTTGAAGGAGTATTTCATAGAAACTCATTGAAATGTAATGCCAAAAAATGTGACAATAGTAGGATGAGAAAAATTATATTGATCAATAATGTTATGATCATTGAAGAGAGAATTTATGAAGAAAAATATATTTTAAACCTAAAATTTCTTTATTGAAGAATAAGATAAAGAAAAACAAGATATTGGTTCAAATATTAAGATACTGAAAGTTACATCAAATTATCATGAATCCCTAAATTATGAATGTCAAGATGATGAATTAGAGGATTAAAATATTGTTAAATAAATCTATCCTACATCAATGAGAATAAATAAAATAATAGAGATTTGTATATCTAATATTATTGTGGACAAATCTAATCCAAATAAAATAAAGAGTTTGAAGAGTAATGAGAATTAATCTTTGATGTCCACAATGGATCCATGGTCATTTGAATATTTGAAAAAAGATAAGTGATATAATAATTCCATCAATGATGAATTGGAGGATATTGAGAAAAATAAGAAATGGGAACTCATGAATAATACATACAATCAACATGTTATTGGGAAAAATTTCATGATCAAGAATTTTTATGATGAAAATGTAAATGTTATTTGAATTAAGGCACATCTTGTGTGAAATGGTTATACACAATTAAAAGGTAAATATGGATATCAATCATTTACGTAATTGTATCATTTGAACTATATCTTTTTCTTATTATGAATGGTTATTCATAGAGGGATAAAGACATACAAATGAATTTAAAAACTAAATTATTTAATGATATACTCAAAGTGTATTCTTTAATTGAAAAAATGGGGCTTTTATTATAAAACAATAAACCAAGGTGTGAATATAGAAAAGTAATTGTATGGTCTATAGTATGCACCATGTGAATTGATTATCAATTTGAACCGTCTTTATGAAAGATAAAATTTTAATTTTAATTAGTAGATATTAATATATATATATATAACAAAGAAGAAATTAGTATTCATAGTTCTTATTCATGTTAATGAAATCATATTTGGTGGAAGTAAATAAAATTTAGTGGAATAATTTAAAGACCGAGGAGTATAAATTTTTTATTCCCAAGATTTATGAGTTAAAAAATATTCCTACGCTATAAGTGATTCTGAATTACGGATATAATGTTTTCAACGATAAGAAATTAAAATGATAGATTCTAAAAAATATCACCATTCATGATTCAATAAAATTGTTGACTCCGATTACAGATGGGAAAAAACATGGGATGAAACATAATGATAAAAATATGGATCCATAGGAGGATAATTTGATGTTTAATTTATGAACACAACTAGGTATTGTATTTGAAACATGTTTAGCGGATCATTTATAATGTAATCTGATGGAATATCATATCATTATAGTTAAAAAATTCCTGAGAAATATTTAATGTAACCTTAATTTTTTATAATATATGAAAATGTATATGATGGTGGTCAATTAATATACATGTGGTTGTGCTTTCATTGTTCAACAAAATGTGTGGTATGGGTAAGTAAGAAAAAAGAAATAACATTATTTATTATTTAATAAAAATAATATATTTACTAATTACCAATGTTTGTAGGAATATTAAATGGATGAAGCAATACTTATAAGATGTTATTGAAGTAGTCAAACAAACTATGGTGATATATTATAACAATAAGAGTGATATTTATCTAATTAATAATCCCGTAAAACAATATTGTTTGAAACATATTAAATTAAATATAATTTTATTATGAAGAATCTATAATAAAGAATTTTTTTCAATATATAATGCTGGAACAAATTGGTAGGTGAATGATATTTTTAAAAAATCATTGGAGACTCTGGTATTTCGAAAACATAAGTAGAAACTCAGTGTCTATCCATATCCCACAACTAGAGGAGGTTCAAAAGTTCCCCTTTACTAGTTGTATATATTTATTTTAATATTTATTCATGGTTTTTGGGATATATTTTCTTGTGTTTGATACCAAATTTTTGAATTTTTTTCTTGGGAAATTCAATGATTCTAAGTCAACATGTGGATGATGGGAAACCCTGAAATCTTTTATTCAAGACGAATATTTTGTACTAATGTCAATGAGATATATTATTCATGTGGAAGGTTCTAGATGTGTGTGTAAATTATAAAAAATATGCGAGAATGGAGATAGGTAATATAAGGACCATCCTTAAAAAATATATAATCTTTATTTTTATTAAACAATTTAAATTATTTCATATTGAGGAAATTTTAATGATTAATGTTTTAGGAAATTAGAACATAACTCATAAATAAATAAACCATAAAATATAAAGTGGACACTTCTGATCAATATCTATTTTCCATAATATAAACCACTTAAAATATTGAAAGAATTATTTTGGTAGAAAATATCCACTAATTCCAACTTGATTTTTTATTTTACATTAATCATACATAAATACTATAAAAAATATTTAAAAATAATGGATGAGCCCAAAATTTCAGTAAATGATATAAATATGAAAAAATCATTAGTTCGGTATAAATATGAAAAATCATATAATTTTTACCTTTATCTTAAATGTTATTCCAGAATATTAAATGAAACATTTTCATATGATATTCATAAAACCATATGGTAAAATTCCTTTTAAATATTTTTTAATTATAATAAAAACATTTCAAAACCAATTCTATTACAATAACCTTGTGATGAAATTCAAATATTATCATTAGAAAAATCATTGGAGTACTATAATGGGCAGAACTAGAATTTTCCATCCCACCCCACATTAATATATAATGATATTTCCATGGGATATCTAGGAAACCACAAGTTAAACTGTAACGGTCTTTCCTAGATCTATATAGGCCACCCCATTCATGGTTTTAACGAGGTTACCCAAATCTATCTAGGCCAACCATGTTAAGATGAAAATATATTTCACTGTTCTATCTAGGACACCCCATCCTTTAATTCTCATGTTACACATTAGTAATAAAACACTTCCCTCATAAAATCATATGATAAAATATTTTAAAATAATATGAATACTCTTTTGGTTAAAATACCATTATGTTTTAAAATCCCACATTCAATATCAACAAAAAAAATTTACTTGGAAAACATTTTCAATTCTAGAATTTCCAAAAAATGTAAATAAGTATTTTAATTTAATAACACCTTTAATCTTGAAAAAAATATAGATTTTAAATAATATTCATAGTAACAAACAATTCACTATTTTTATGTTCGTTAAGAATAAAAACTTCCATTTTTAATTTTTCAAAAATGTTATGTATAAAAAATTTAAAAAATTATTTTTGACATAATTTCAATGAAATTAAAAAAAGTTCCTTTATTATCTTATTATATCCATATAAAAAAATATAAAATAATATCAAGAATGATCATTCATTAAAATAATCTTTAAACATTCAATGTGTCCACACTATATTGAAAAATTTAAATCCTAATCATTATTAATGAATATCATTTAACAAATCATTAAACATCATGAAATGAAATGAATTCATGATATGATATATCAAAAGGGATTTATATACACCTCGTAAGATAAGGTGGGAGTATAACATCAAAATATTCCTCAATGAAATGAGATTGAAATAAATTCCCTTACCACATTATAAATAGTTAAATCAAATAAATAATAAAATAATAAAATTAAAAAACTCAATGTATCATGAGAATAGATAAATTCATGATATAACATGTAAAATGGTCTGTATATACAACCAATAAAACAATAAAGGTGCATGAAATCAAGATACGCCACAATAAAATGTGATTGAGATGAAGTCACTTATATTGAGTGTTACTTGTCATGTGAATCTTTATATTCCTGAATAATATATGTATGTTAATTATATAATTTCATAATAAATTCTTTTTTTGTATTTCTAATAATTTTATTTTAGTTATTAAAATATTTTATAAAATTAATTAAAAAATTAAGTTTACATAAGGTGTTTTGACCATATTCAGTTTATGAATCAAAAATAACTTTGGATGGTTTACTATGGTCAATGAGTTGAATATATAAAAAAATATAATAATAATAATAACATAATTTTCAAATTTATTTTAAGGAAATAGCCATAAACATTACAAAATCATGAGTTTTGATTGATAATGTACTTTCTTTCACATTGAGGATCTTTTTAGGTTTATAGATTTACAGAATTTGGCCATAACTCATAAATAATAACATAAATATTACATGTATATACATCTATTAATTATCCATTTATATTGATAAAAAACTCTTTAAAATAATTATGGTATCATTTCATGTTTTAATAGAATTACATTTCCTTGATCACATCATTGACTCTATTCTTATTTTTTCTCTATGAAAAATATTTCCAAACAAGGGACGGGAATAAAAATATATTCAAGGGACAGACAAATAAGGAAAACTATTAGTCTTTAAAAAACATGAAAACAATGAATACATTGTAACAAAGAAATAGTTTTCATCTTTATGAAGTAGTAAATATACTTTAATGAATATAATATCATTTCTTCAACTTTTCGTAACCAAAATATTCCCATAAATCCCAGAAAAAGAAACATATAACATATAAATGTAACATGGGATATAAATATACATAAATGGAATAACCATAATGTCAACATCCCCACATATCACTAACTTAAATAGCTATATGGTTGACTTCTATACCCAATGCATTGGAGGTTATAACATAACCACCCGTCCATGGGTTATCACAGAACCAACTGTGTCTGGATTATCACAATACCACCTATCATTGGTTTTTCATGTAACCAACCCTCAAACATCCTACTGGAATTATATAATCATAAAACCTAAATATTTCTAATATACACATTTTACTAATAATATTTAATTTACAATCACAAGAAATCATTTCATGATATTCAAATATTGAATCCATTTGAAAAAGGAATTCAATACCACAACACCCGAAAAAGGAAGTAAATGATTTCTTTTCTATTAAAAACATTAAACCTTATAGTGAAATCCAAATATCAAATAAAGGTTATGGTGGTAGAGGATTAATTATCACATGATACCTTAAAAACATTAGTTTTTGTCATTTAGTAAAGCTCTTCATAGAAAAATATTCCATTTGAATGAAATTTAAAGTCAAGTGTGTTTATTACACACTCTATATAAGAAGGAGATGTATAACATCAAAATATGCCTCACTAAAAGGAGATTGAGATGAAGTCTCTTAACAAATGAAAAAATACATGAATAAAATAATTGTAGAATAAAATTTTAGAAAACATATAATATCATGAGAATAAGGATATTCATGATATAATATGTCAACTGGTATTATATACACCATATAAAAGTGAATTAGAGAATAACAACAAATAAGTATCAAGAGAATGAAAATTGAGATGAAATCCAGAAGAAAGATCAGACCCTTAGATTAAAGATACTTCAATGACATAATTTTGTGTGAAAAATACAAATACACAAATATAAATGGATATTAAGTGTAAAAATTCAATGGTCATTCAAACATAATCCTGAAAAAAAAACAAAACCAATGACATGGATTTTTAACTCATTGAAATGAGATCGAGTTAATATTTCCCTTACAAAGTTCGTATAAATGATGTATGAATTTATAAATGGAGTTATTATTTTTATTAATAGTATATACACTCAAATGTGAAGTGGAAATTACATAATATATAAATAATAAGTGATTCCACACGTAATATTGGAATTATATAATCAATGATGTATGCGTAAAACCCATTGAGTTGAAATTGAGTTCAGAAATTCCCTTACATTAAATCTGAAGTGTCTCGTTCTATATTTATATTCCTAAATAATAAATTTTGGTTAATTTATACATGATTAAGAAACATTTTCTTTCTTATTATTCATTTTATATCACTCATTACCATGTTACAAAAATTACCTACTTATTTATGTTCATATTGGTCATTTTTTTGATATTCAGTACTTGAGTCGATAATAAACTTGTTTGATGTAAATTTTCAATGTGGTCAAAATAACATCATATTAAAAATATTATTCATTATTTAAATATCATATATATCCACTATACATGTATTTATAATTTTCTATAACATTTGGAGAAAAAAATGAAATGCACCATTTTTTGAGATGGTAGGTCGTACGTAGGCATGAACACTAATATCATTTATTTTTAATATTAGTAGAATGAAAACCAAATGATAAATAGGTATATTATAATTATATTATAATATATATGTTACATAATTTCATTAATTCCTTCCTTTATTCCTTCTATCTATGGCATTAATGAGTTATATCACTTTGAGTGGGGCAGTAGTCCACACATCCTCAGATGAAATTATTTTATTTACACATTATGGAATGAATAATGGTATGTTATAAATAAAAATTAATGAATAATAGTGTCAATATAAATATAATACATATCATATTAATTCATTCTGTTAATGTATGTAATTATGGTTTATTTAATATTATGAGGAAATAATCGCATCACATCCTGGAGACGGTAGGTTGTATATATGCATGAACAATGATATCATTCACTTAATGGATAAATGATATAGAACTTGATGGTATATTTATTATAAATAATATTTAAATTGTTATATTAATAATTTATATCCATTATAATAATCGTTTTAATCGTCCAAATTAATTCTTGTTGAATAACAACTTACACCATGGAGTAGAGATGATAATCCATTCGTATGCACACATGGTGATATTGTTATTTTTAGGATGGATAAAAGGAGGTATAAAGTTATTAAAATATTATAAAAACATATATTAATTTAGAAGATACTTTATTTAATAATTTTGTATAGAATCATGATAAGAATATGATATAGAAGAAGAAAATAATTTTGAAAGAGGTCATAAAACAAATACATATTTTTCGAGTATCTCCTTAAGATTTTCACAAAACATCTCTAAATGATGGATTTATGCCAAAATTTTGGCCTATAAGAGGACATTAGGGATATTGGGAGCTTATTTTATCAGAATTTTGATGAGCCAATGGGCTTGAGAGGTGTGAGTAAGTGGGTAGAGTGGGTGGCCTTTTATAAGATGGAGGATGGGCACCTTAGGAAAGTCTTGAAATATTATTTTATTATAAAATTATTTTCGAATTCTAATAGTTAAAAAGTGATATATGTATAGGATAATATGAGTATGTGTTGAAATCCTATCTACTAATAGGTTCTATACACGTTTTATTCACAAAATTAACCTTCTCTTTTGGCTTTAACCCAAAGAAAAAAACCATTACTCTTACATTGTTTTCCTGTATATTTTTAATATATTGTCACTATAATTACTATAAAATTATAATCAAACCCAAAGTGTTTCATTAATGAAAATTTTAACATCATATAAGTCATTCGGATGAATATTATATTTTTAGGACTATAATATCATTTAATAAAATAATATTTATATTAAAAACTCATTTTTGTCAAATTTGAAAATATTTAGTAAATATTTTTTTAGAGTCGTAAAAACTTTATTCTTTAAAATAATGGAATTAAAAAACACGAAAAATATCAATTTCATCCAAAAAAAATCATTTATTGCATCAAAATTGTCAAATTAGATTTATTTTAATATTTATAATATCATCTATTAGAATCAATCATTAATAAGGTAATCACTACATCATCATTGTGTCAAAAATAAATGCTTTTATTTAATGTATAAACAAAATAAATCAAATACTATGATTTAGGTAATAGTTTTATCTTTCAAATGAATATTTATAGCCAAAATATATCAATTATATAACCCTATATTAAATTTTTTTATTAAATGATACATGTTTATGTTATATTTCCATATTCTTTAAATTAAATATTATAAAATCTCATTTTCACACCCAAGTGGCTCCTAAATAACAGAAGTACATCCTATGGATGATCAAGGTCGGAAATATCTCATCAAATAAGATTATACCACTTTTTATAGTAGTTTTAAATTATTATAATATTAATTTTTACCCTTATTTACATAATTTACCCTTTATCCATGATAAATAAAAATAGTTAATTTAATTACAATTCATAATGTAAAAAAATAACTATTTACATAATTTGGAACTTATTATTCATAATATTCAATCCTATTTTCCAAACAAAAAATAGAGTATTGTAAGAAATTAATTTGAAATTACTTCCTATTTTGAAAACCAGAAAATGAGTTTTTAGAAGTAAAAACTATCAAAAAATGATTTGCATGTATGTCTAATTAAAATATAAAATTACATAAAATGATCATAATTTGATTAGATGATAAAAATATAATAGAAATAAACTTTAATGTCAAATAATAGTATATTCTATCTATATAAATAAAATATATGAAAAGACAGTTTTGATTTAAAATGAATTATTTTTCACTATTCATTAAAAATTAATCATTATCATAAAAACACCTAAAGTAAATTTTTATTTCCTGATTGTAAATGAAAAGTTTATTTTATAAAATATAATATATAAAACAATTAAAAACTATTTATAAATAGGTTTCTCCCTCAAAAAGCAGTATATCGACCTTTTAAATATATTTGTGTATTTTATGATTAAAATTGGATTCATTCTCATTTTAAGCCTCTAAAATTCATATTATAAATGTATAAAAATTTATGAAATTACAAAAATTATAACATAATTAATTATGTTTATTCCCACCAATACAAAACTAGTTGTTAACTACCATTTAAAATAATAAAAATATTGTTGAATTATTTTTCAGTATAACTCAGTGTTGTGCGCAACGTAATATTTAGAAGAAACCCACTATTGCATGTCGGGTACGCTATTGTATATATTTTCCCATTTAAACATAAATTCATATTAAATTCAAAAATATTAATAGATATGAAATTGTATTATTCTATAAGTGCCTATGATTTGACATCATTCCCCCTTTTGGAAATTGAATACTTGAATTTTAAAATTGGGCTGATAAGCTTCAATAAAAATACATCACTAAAAAAAGAATCAATAAAACAATCACCTAAAAAGAATGAAAGAGAAGAAAAATGGTCAACCAAGATAACACATACTAGGATTCCATGTAATAAAACAGGGATATGTAATTGAAAATAACCATTTTATTCTGATGGAGAGTGATAGAGAACATGATTAAGAGAAAGTTAACAACCATAAAACCATAAAATTGTGATGGTTTAAATGGGATTTGATTTTCCATTTGGAAAAGTAAACGGAACACATTTTCATTATGAGGACCCTTTCATAAAGATGAGAAATTTATTTACTATCTTGACTAAAAACATAAGGAAATATACGTACATGTTATGTATAGTATTATCCAATAACAAATATCTACCAAAAACACATCTTTTCTCAAAATGATGAGTATTCAAGATGACTGAGTCGAACCTAAAGCCCTATAATCATCTTATATAGTATCACATAAACCAAAAAAGATGAGACATATATTTCCCATGTCTTTAGACATAAACCAAAACCAAAATAGTTAGTTCAAGATCATATAATACCCAAAAAGGATAATCCTCTATAAAAATAAATACTACACTTAATCTCCAAAATTCATCAAATAAAACCAAAATTTCACCAAAGAACATTCAATAAAAATTATTCCTTAAAATTATTCAAAATAACCCAAACTATGATTGAAACCCTAAATTCATAAGGATATTGATCACATATTCTTCCAAAATAAATCATAACATTTATCTAAAAATAAAATTGACTACTCATTAAGTTTTATACTTAAATGTAATTAACATAATCATATGTTCTCCATGATAGATTAATCATTTACATTAATAAAACAAAACAAAATTTGTAGAATTGAAAAACCATCATTCATCCAAAATAAAATTCAGTCATTAATCTTCAAAGTAAATCCCACAGTATTCCACATTTCGTATAAATATAGTGTTCTAAAAGAGCAAACATCTTCCAAAATAATATTTTTCACATAATGAACAAATAATTTTCCTATAATAAATATATCCTTTTAATGAAACATATGTTCCCAAAATCAACTTATTCTTAATCCATTAAATGATTTAACTAAAGAGAATAAGTCATAATAACTTGGGACTTCATATAGGAAAGTGGTAGAAGATACACCCTTGTACCCCTCAGTTGTGGGTTCGATTATAGCAGCTTTTCCGGATACGACGGGTTGAAACCAATCCTACAAGTTTTAATTTTTATAAAATTATATAATTCTTATAAAATATCCAACATGTGATAAAATAATCAAAATAATGATAAAATTTTGTAATCTCATGTTTATCTCATGCCTTTCATTTTTCATTTGAAAATGTAATAACCCGTAATTACCACAAAATCACAGATCATATAATACCTAATGTTTCTTTATAAATATGTCTAGAAAATAAAATATAATTATACCTCATTTTTATATAATAAACATAAGGGTTACACATACTATAAAATAGTCTTCCAATGTAATCCCATCATTAATTCATTTAATAATATCATCCTCATAGATCCAAAAAAACTCTTTAATTCCTAAAATATAGGTTTCTTAATCATCGAAAATTCTACAAGATACTTTATTCCTATTTATAGTCTTAATCTTTAATACTTCTTTCATATAAAAAATCATGCATAACGTCCCAGGATACAATAATTTCAAAACATGAGAAAAGAAATAATCAATATCATTCATATTTCATTTTTATTTACCTCATCTTAAATTGGAATTGAATTAGGTATTTGTGAAAATATATTTGTATGGTCCCACTCAACCCATTCTTGATCCTTCTTCACATGACATATATTTGGGTAATGAACATGAACACCATATTTAAAACATTTAATTGATCTTCCAGAAAAAACGTCTTTCCCTTTCCTGGATTCAACTGAATGATTCTTTTTTCCAGGCCAGGTTGTTGGTTTATGACCTTCATTACAACATCTATAACTTCTTCCCATCCCTTTGAAACATTTTTTAGGTTCTTATTTCCATATTGTTGACACATAGGTTATTTTTATTATACATACCTTTATAAATATTACCTAAACTTCCACATGGATTCATTTAACACATAAATGATTCCTTAGAAAAATCACCAAGGTGAAGTGGTTAACCATGACCCCAGATTGTTGGTTTAGAATAATCATAAGAGTTCTAGTTACAGCTCTCATTTTATTCAGTTTCATATTCAAAAAACCACCATAGTTTCCGTCAAATCCATTTTTACATTGGTTCCTACTATATCCAGACATTTATTAAAACCAAAACGGATTAGAGTGGGTATATTAATAAAATCATCATAGACTATCGTATGGGGAGGATAAACACTAAGATAAAAATATTAATATTATCTCAAAATAATTAAATTTAACTAAAATAACTAATAATATTTCTAATATGATAACAATTTTGGTTTTATAAAACATGTAACTTCTGCTTAAATAACACCCTAACCACTGAAGTTATCTAAACTGACCTCAAATACCAACTGTAAGGCCTGATCCTTAAACATTACATTATCTAGAGTTTTTATCATGAATTTAAATTCTATCATATCAAGTATCTTTTTAGGTTTATAGTTTTAGTTAATTATGTCATAACTGATACATAACTACTTAAATGTTACAAGTATACACTTTTACTAAATATCAATTTTTTTTTCAAAACAAATACTCTTTAAAAAGAAACATGGTATTGGTTCATGTTTTAAAAACATAAATTTTCCATGATCCTTGACATGATTATATTCTTCTTTATATACTAAGAAACAAAATTCAAAACTTCATATGAACATAAAAACTCAGTAAGGGATACAAACAGGAAGAGAACTGTTAGTATTGGGAAAACAAGAAAACCATGAATACTTTATCAGAAGGTAATAATATTCACCTTTAAGAAGTGGTAAATATATTTCACAGAATATAAGCTCATTACATAACATTTTTGTAATCAAATTATTACCACAAATCCCATATAAAGAAACATAAAAAAATTAAAGGTAACTTGGGACATAAACATACTTAAATGAAATAACCATACTGTCAACATCCACACATATTACTAAATGAAATAGTCATACGACCGACTTCCAAGGCCAATGTATTGGAGGATATAACGTAACTAGTTATCCATGGTTTATCATGAAACCACCCATCTTTGGTTTATAACATAACCCCCATCATTGTTTTATCACATAACCACCAGTCAAATGTTGAAGTACCATTATATAATCATAACACATAAAATACTAATAATTTCAAAATTTCACTAATAAAATTTTATTTTCAATTACAAGAAATTATTTCAAGATATTTAAATTTTCAATCCATTCCAAAAACCATTTTCAATACTAAAACACCAAAAAAGAGAAATAAGGTATTTCTTTTAATTTAGAAAAACATTAATGCTTATAGAGGAAGCCAAATTTCGAAGAAAGGTTATGGCAGTGTAGGAGCCGTTGTATCCACATACATTAAAAACAAATATAAAATTGAATTGGTACATAAAAACAAATAAGTAATAAAGGAATATAAATTGAGAAAAAATCACTTACAAGGATCGTATCCTTTTATTCATGATAAATTTATGACATAACTATGTGTTAAAAATACAAATATAACCAATATAAAGGGGTAATTAGTATAAAACAATCAGAGTTCATTCACAAATAATCATGGGAAAAAACAAAACTAATGACATGGATATTTAACATAATAATTGATATTTAGTTAAGATTTCCCTTACAAAGTTCATATAAATGATATTAGAATTTATCAATTCAGTGATTATGCGTAAAAAACATATATCCACATAAAGGGAAGTGAAAATTACAAAATATGTAAATAAATAGTGATTCCACACATAATCTGGGAAAAATAAAATCAACGAAGTATGCATAAAACCCAATGAGTGGAAATTGAGTTTAGAAATTACATTACCTCAAATCCTACTTGTCTAATTAATTATTTATATTCATGAATAATAAAATTATGTTAATTTATACTTTCATTAGATCCTTTTTAGAGTTCATTATTCCTTTTATATCACTATCACCATATTATAAAAATTACATAATTATTTGTGTTCATATTGGTTGTTTTGTCGATATTCGGTGCTTAAGTTGAAATTGAACTTATTTGATGTAAAATTTCCATGTCGTAAAATTTAAATCATATCTATAATATTATTAATCATTTAAATATCATATAATTCTATTATATGTTTATTTAGAATAGTTAATAACATTTTGAGATAATAAATGATACAGAAGGTCGTGCGTAAGTATGAACAATACTTTCATTTCCTTATCATGTTAAAAAAATGAATATTAAATGATACATAGTTATATTATAATTATAGTATAATATATATGTTATATATGTTACATACGTTTATTAATTCTATCCTTTATATTTCCTTTTTATGGAATGATCATGTCATATCATTTGGAGGGGGTGATAGTTCATGATTCCTCAAATAAAATTATCGTATTTACAGATTACGGAAATCATAAAGGTTAATTGTAAATAAAAATTGAAGAAGAAAATATTCAATATAAATATAATATATATCATATTTATTCATTCCATTCCTTTATATAATATTTGTATAATGAATATCATGTAGAATAAATCACATCGTATCGTGGAGATGGTAGGTCGTACATATCCATTAGCGATAATATCATTCAATTAATAGTTAACCGGTATAAAATCAGATGCTATATTAATTATATATAATAATTATCATTTAATATTAATCATTTAAAAAAATTATAATCATCATTATACCCTTTCAAATTAATTCTTTTTTAATAACAAATTACACCATGATGTGGAGATGGTATGCCTTACGTACGCACACATGGTGATATTATTAATTGTAGGATGGATAAAAAGAGGTATATGGATGTAAAATAAATTATAATAAAATATAATAATGTATAAGATACTATATTTATTACTTAAATATTGAAATGACTTAATAAGAGGATGTAAAAGTGAAAAATAATTTTGAAAGGGGTGATAAAACAAATAGCTATTTTTCGAGTATCTTTTTTTTATTATCAAAAAAGGTATCCTTAGGATTATTTTATGCTCAATGTGTGGCCTATAAGTGGAAGGTATGTATGTTGGGAGATTAATGTTTTAGAATTTGGATAATACAATCGGAAAGAGAGGTGTGAGTAAGTGAGAATAGTTGGTGGTCTTTTATAACAGGGAGGAGGGGCACATTAGGATTGTTGTGAAATACTATTTTATTATAAAAATTATTTTCGAATTATAATAGTTCAAAAGTGATAAATTTACAGTATAATATGATTATGGGTCTAAATATTCTCATCCAATAGGTTTTAGATGTGTTTATGTCACAAAATTAACCTTATCTTTTAGCTTTAACCATCAGTTAAAAACATTAACTCTTACAATATCTTCTTGTATATTCATAATATATGGTTACTATAGTTACTATAAAATTATAATAAAAACATAAATGGATATTTGATAAAATTATTAACATTATATAAGTCATTTGGAATAATTTTATATTTTATGGACTATTATATCCTTCAATAAAATAGTATTTATTTTAAACTCATTTATGTAATTTTCAAAACTATTTTGAAATTGGTTTATGTTAAAGTCATAAGAAATTGATTACTTATAATTATTGGAATTAAATAATCCCTTACATGTAAATGTATTCCAAAAAAATCGTTTATGGGAAAAATGTTCAGATTAAATTTTATTTTAATATTTATAATAATAATTATTTGAATGTTTCATTATTAGGGTAATCGGTGCATCATCATTGTGTTAAAATTAAATAAATTTATTTAATATCTAAATATTATAAATAAAATACCACGATGTAAGAAATATTCTTAGATTTAATGTTTTTGTTTATAGTCAAGGATATCAGTTATATAACCTATTATTAAGTTTTTTTATTAAAAGATACATGTTTATGTTATATTTCCCATTTTTTAAATTAAATATTAAAAAATGTCATTTTCACACCCAAGTGGATCCCAAATGAAAAAAGCTTATCCTAATGATTCTTATGGTCAGAAATATATCATCACAAACAGTTATGACATGTTTTGTTGTAGTTTTATATTATTATACTATTATATGTTACCCTTATTTTCTTAATTAACCCTTTTACCATGATAATTTAAAATAATTACGGAATTTACTATTCATAATGTCAAAAAATAAAAGGCACATATTTAAATATTATTGAAATTATGATTCTAAATATATAATACAACTCAACTAATTCAAAGAATATAATTAGTCGAAATTAATTTAAATTTTATTCCTGTTTTCAAAACTAGAAAATTCATTTTTAAAAAGAAAAAACTATCAAAATATTGACATGTGTTTATGTCATTTTAAATTTTCAAAATTACTTAAGAAGGCAATAATTTGATAAAATTATAAAAATATAATCTAATTAAACTTTAAAAATAATTATAAGGTCAATATTACTACATAAATATATTAGATGAAAAAGCAGTTTTAAATTAACAATCATTATTTTTCTCTTTTTATTAAGAGATGAATTTTAATAAAAAAATATCGAAAGTAAATTTTTATGTACTGATTCTAAAGAAGAAGTATATTCTATAAAATAAAACAAAGAAATGTTACAAACAGTATTTTTAAAATTTTTTCTCCATTAAAAGGCAGTAAAACTACCTTTTAAAAATATTAAGTATTTTATACTTAAATTTAGATTCATCCTCATTTTATGACCATAAAATTCATTGGATAAATGTATAAAAATTTAACATATATTTATAATCATAACATATTTAATTATTTTAATTCCTACCAATACAATATCTAGGTGTTAAATACCATTTAAAATAATAATATTATTGTTTCATTATTTTTCGGTATAACTCAGTGTTGTGTGTAATATAAGATTTTGGAGAAACCCGTTGTCATGTTTCGAGTACGCTACCGTACATAGTGTCCCCTTTATACTATAATTAATATGAAATTAAAAAAAATTCATTGATATGAAAATTTATTAATCTATAAATACCTAAGATGTTATATTTATTCATAAATTGTACTTTAAAAACCAATTATGAAATATAGATTTGAAAAAATGAACCAACTATACAATGATGGAGACCGTAGGCCTTAAAAACGCATGATTACCATTATCATTTTTCAATAATCATTATGGAAATAATGTATGTAATAATAAATTTCAATATAATGATAATTATATCATAAATACCATATCAGTTAATCATATGTATTTATATATAGAATACTTATCATGTAAAATGAATCATAACACATCGAGGAGGCGGTAGTCCACACGTCCATGAATTATGTTATCAACATTTTAGTATGTAAACTGGTAATAAAAATGATTCTATATTATATTTATATAAAGATGATTATGTCATTAATATAATATATTTGTATTTTATTTCATATATATTTATTAAATACATCCTTAATATATTCCATGTAAAGTGTGAATGTATCACATCTCTTTGAGGAGGCAGTAGTCCACACATCTATGAAAGATGTTATCAAATTTCCAAAATAATGTAAAGAATAAAGGTATTTGTTATATACAAATTATAGAAGTGACTAATAATAATAAATATCATAAATATCATATAAAATATTATATATATCCTAATTACCATCCATGATAGGTTGTAAAAAAACGATTGCAATTTTTTTGTGAGTCGGTTGTCTTACTTACATATGGATGATGATTCTATTTGACAATTAATGGATGTGTGTATATTTTTATCTGGAAACCTTAACATAAAAAATTCATAGTATATTTAAAATAATAATGTTATTGTATAATTATGGAATATGCATAATTTCATGGGTGGAAAAAGAAATAAAAACAGTGCCTGTGGAAGAATGTTACCTCTTATTTGGTTGAATCATTTAGGTTTACATAAAAGGATATTCTTGGATTTTATTATTTCAAAAGTTATTCTTTTAGGATGAGAGTAATTATTTTTGGAGATTATTTGGGTATGATTTTTATGAGACAAATATCCTGACATGTGTTAATAAGTGAGGAGGGTGAGTTATTTTTTATAGTGGAGGATGAGTGGCATTCATGTAAATATAAAAAGGTGAACACTATTGGTAGTTATTAATTATATATTCAACCAAAAATAATGAAACAAATATAAATTAATGTTTTTATATGATCTAAATATGGCAAAAATGGGTTTTTTTTCTTGTTTTTATGTCATTTTGTCCCTTAAGACTACAGTTTAACCAGTAAGTAATCTCACTTTCAACATAATCATGTCTTTAATTTTAATTAAATTAAATAATTTTTTTTGTAAAAAAACTATGTTTTTCATGATATAAATTTTATACAATTATGATTCTAAATATTTAATCCTTTTTTCCAAAATCCAATCACTGATGTGGTAGAATTTAATTTAAAATTAAACCTGTATACATAATGAGAAAGCATATTTCTAATGTAAATAGTTAAAAAGTTTGAAATGTTATTATATACATTTTTAATGTGGAAATTATTCCCATAAACTAAATAGGATTTAATTAAAAAAATTATCAAATTTTACTTAAAAAAATTAAAAATGTAATTTATCACTATAAATTATATAGATAAAAAACGGGTTTCAATTAAAATTTAGTATTATTTATTATTCATCAATATATGAATGTTATCAGAAAAAAATTCCCCAAATGTAAATTTTGATATACCAATTTCAAAAATGATGTATATTTTTTCTGATAAATATTATTAATATTTTAAAATTTATTTTTTAAAAAGACTTCCATAAAAAGATATTAAAGCTGCAAAAAATATATGATTTTTACACTTAAAAATGTATTTATTATTATCTTAAGAAAATTAATATTATTGGATAAATTTAAAAACATTTTATTCAATATATAACAAATAATTTATTTAATAAATATTATTAATTTGGATTAATTGAATATATTATGATAAAATTCCATTTTGGTCAAAATTATATTCATATTTGGACTTTATTTTAATTTATAATTATTTTTTATCAAATGAATTCATTTTATAAACATTTTTAAAATATAATATTACAATTTAGTTAATCTAATTTTTTCCCTCCATTCCAACTGGTAGGTGACAATAGTATGAAATTTTCCGACAAAACTCAATATTGTGTCTAACATAATTAATGAAATGAACTTTATGTTACATGAAATGAAATATATACATGGGAGATTATACATTAAAGACTGAAACTTGTATTTTTTTGTATGAAAATATATTAAACAATTTCAATTAATTTTAAATAATAAATTTCTAAAAATCTCAAGATGTTAGATAAAATTATATAAAAATTAATTTACACCTCGTAATTCATCTCTATTATAAAATGATTAACATTTCAATAACTCCACTATTCAAATCCATATAGTACAAAGGGTTTATAATAAAATACATTTAAAATTGGGAAATTGGTAATAATAATGGTTACTAGGAGATACACATAACATTTATTTCTCATAGGTGAAAATTTGATGGGAAATTAAAAGATTGATTTTGAAGGGATAACATATTCCTTTGGAATAATATAGAGTGATAAGGACTATGGTCATGAGAAAGTTAATTGTAAAAAAAATATGCGAAATAGGTGTTGAAAAGCTCAATGACATCATCAGAAAATAAGGTAATAGGATAAAAATTTATGTCAAGTTAATTGTCATATATTTTAAGGTTTATATTCGCATATATACTAAGAGAATAATTAAATACAGTTACATGATTAGAAACATTGCATCCTTTAATTAGTTTCACCCAAAATATCTTATTTTTCTTTGAATGATGAGTATCCAAGAGGAATTTTCATGCTTGAAGCACTAGAATCTACTTCTAATGGTTTACATAATCCTTAAAAGGATAAATCTATATTAATCATTAATTTAGATATTAACCAAAAAAATATTACCACATAGTAAGATAATTTAAGAATTTATGTGATGAGATAACACATTAAGCAATGATTTTAAAAAGTAAAGGAATGATTCTCATTAAAATAAAGCCTTATATAACTATAAAACCAACTAGACATATCCAAAAATTTCCTTAATAAATTTTTTATCATATCCCTTAAAACCTCCAAAGGAGTGTCTAAAAATTTAGCAATGTTTTACCCTTAAAATAATACATAGATCAATGAATATTCCATAACTTCACCACATTTCTCAATATCAACTGTATTTATAAAAAAATACTTCTCATATCCTTTTTTATTTCTATCATGATGATTTCCATACAGAGTAGGATGGTTTGGGAACATATAAGCATAATGTCTTGACTCATTTTAACTAAAAAACCTTATTGATGGATGGATATTTTTTCCCCATCCGTTGGTTGTTTGGGGATATTTTCTTTAAAATCACAAATACTATGAATATACTGAACACATAAGAAATATGTACCATATCGTTTAAAACATTATTTTAAATTTTTTTACACACTTGGATCATTTTTCTGTCTTTAAAACATAATTATTGGTTGGTTTCTTCTCCATTTTCTTAATCATTGACTGTTTCTTATAATTTTTATCTTGTGGAACATAACTGTTGAAAAAATCCATCTAAAATTTCTCATCACAATGAAACAATTTATCATAAATTTTAAATTATTGAGAGGCCATATCTCATTACATAATTGGTTTAAATCTTTAATAAAATATATTAATTTTACAATAAATTTCTATAATAAAATATGACATGAAGCTAACCAATCATTTGATATTTTCTTAATATATAGCCAAAATATATATATATATATATTTTATAAATTCTAGGAATTTATTATCCATCATAATCCAAAAAAACATAGACAAATATTTATTATGTAAAATATCATTTAGTGTTTCCCATTCCATGTAATAAATATCATATCTTTCTCTAGTATTCTAAAAAAAACACAAAAATCAACAAAATACCCCATCAAAATGATATATGGAAACAGTTACCTTTTGAAATTATAAACATCCCCTAACATCAAATATATTTTTATGGGCATTGATCCAACCTTCATCTAACACTATGTTAGATGATCCATTGAATGAAGGGGGATATTTCCTCATGAAATTCTCTACTATAGACAAGTTCCTTCATTTTACATATTTCTCCTCTCTTGCATGGACACCACCACTGTTTATAGACTCTATCAATTGAACCATCACTAAAAAAATGGGTATGTTCCTATTACAATAATGACAAGATATTATTTTAATGTATATTATTCTGTTCAAAATCTTCCCAGTAAAACATCTTTTCATCCAGAATGGAAAAACATTGTAAAAAAACATACTATACCAAAATAAATAAATAAAATATTAAAATCCTATTGTAATTTTATTGACACTATCCTAACCTATAACGTTGTATAAAAATTTACTTTGATACCAAGTATAATGAATAGCCAGAAAAATAAAATAAATTACAATTTTATTAGATAATTTATTTTATTTGACTTTGAGTATAATTTTTGTTTTATCGTTTTATATAATTTGGCCATAAATTATTCATAATGAAACAAAAAAATACAAAGTCGACAGTTCTTATTAGTATCTATTTTCTAGAAAATATAAAAATCTTAAAATAATGCATGAATTATTTTCAGGTTATATATCTATGAAATTAAACATTAATTCTTCCTATCCATTAATTATCCTTAAACCTTGTGATTTTTTTTAAAACTATTTGGGTGATCCTAAAATCAAAGTAAGAGATATAAAAATAATGGAAACTGAAGCTTTTGTAAAAATATGAATACTCATATAATGTTTACCTTTATCTTTAATATTATTTTATAGTAATAAAAGTCACAATTTAACCTGAAAAAACAGATATTCTAATTGTATAAAACCATAAAAAATGATATCAAACAATTAAAACTCATCTTGGTGATTTGGATCATTTTATTCATCAAAAAAATTCAAAATGCATTCAGAAACCCTTTCAATTGGAATACTCATATGATTGAATTATAATATTATGAGTACAAATTTTATTAGGGAGCTATAAAGGGCTCACCTGGTGCTATCTGGGCCACCCAAATTTAGGTTGTAATAGTATTTCCCTGAGCATTCTAGGATATCCTGATTTCAGCTAGAACATTCTTTCTTAGCTCCATCTAGAGCACCCTATTTTAAGATATAGCATGCCTTCTCTGTGCTCTATGGGTCACCCCATGTTATACTATAACTATTTTTCCTAACACCTTCTTGGATATTACATAATGTAATTCTCAAGAAACATTTCATTAAAAAAACAATTCCATCAAAAAACCCTTTGAAATACTTATATGAAAATAATTTCGGATAAAAATACCATTTTTTTATAAAAAAACATTTGAAAAAAACCAAAAACCCTATTATTTGAAGTACCATTTTCAATACCAATATTTCCAAAAAATGAATATAATGATTTTTATTTAAGATAACAAGTTATAATTAAAAGGTATTATGAATTAAAATTATAGTCATAGAGATGAAAAAGTCATTTCCACATTGTACGTTATGAAAGGTGAATTACTTTTTTAATTTTTCAATAATTTCGTTATAAAACACAAAAAAATATTCCTTTTTAAAACATTTGAATGAAAATCTAAAAATAAAGAAAATTTTCTTTATAATCCATTTATATCCACATAAATATAAATATATAAATTAATATCAAGAATATTGATTTTAAAATAGAACATTTAAATAATCCTTGTGCTCTATACAACATAGAAACATTTAAATCATAAGAAACATGAATTAATAAAATTGAAAAAATTTAAATAAATTTAAAATTAATATATTCATGATATGATATGTCAAATTAGATCCATATAAACCTCATAGAATAATGTGGATATATAACTTTAAAATATGGCTCAATGAAATGATATTGAGACAATATCTCTTACCACAAGAGAAACAATTGAATCATAAAAATATTAAAATAATAACATTAAAAAAATTTAAATATTTTTATAATAGATAAATTTTTGATATAACATGTCAAAGGGGATTTAAATACACTTTATAAAATAATAATGGTGTATAATATCAAGATATTCCTCAATGAAAGGATATTGAGATGAAGTCCCTTACTTTGAGTTTGAACTAGCATATGTCTCTATATATTTATGAACAATAATCTTATTTTTTTCATTTAATTGATTCATATCCTTTTTAATGTTTTTGATTGATTATATTTCACTTATTGCGTTTTTATTCAACCATTTGAACAATTATGATTATGTTTGGTGTTTTGAAAATATTTAGTTTATGTGTAAAAAAAGGACTTTGGTTTGTTTACTATAGTCACGGGGGTAATTATATAAACACATAAAGAATAAAAATAATTATTTAATTTTAATATTTATACATAAATAATACTTTTAATCTTCTTATGAAAATGGTTTTAAAAAATGAACTGATGTTACAATCATGGAGACGGTAGGCCGCACGTATGCATAAGTAACCTTCATATTTTTGAATGATCATTATGGAAACATGGTAAGTAAAATTTTCCTTTAAAATGATAATATATGTTAATTACTTTATAATTTAATCATATATAATTATGTATTTAATTCTAGTGATGTAAAAGTAATCACATCACTTCGATGAGGTAGTAGTCCACATATCCAAAAATGACATTATCACTTTTTCAGTGTGTGAAATGGTAATAAACATTTATATAATGTTTTTTAGAAAGGTAAATATTTCATTAATATATATTATAATTAATTTATATAACTTATTTTTTTTAAATCCACCCCAAATACATTTTATTTAATGTTTGAATGTATCACATTTCGTTGGGGAGGTGACAATCCAGACGTCCACAAATGATGTTATCATATTCCCCCAAAATGGAAATCATGACGGTATATGTTATATAAAAATTAATGAAGTACCAAGGAATCAAAAATAACATATATAAATATTATGTCCATAATAATTCCAAACCATGAGAGATGGTAAAGTAAAAACTAATGACATCTTTTCATGATGCGGTTGTTCACCGTACACATGAATTGTGATTTCATTACCTATTTAATGGATGTGTGTTTATTTTTAGGTATAAAAATTAACATAAAATCATATTAGTATATTTAAAATTAAAAGGTAATTATATAATCATTTAATAATTATAATTGAAGTGTTGTAAAATGAAATAAAAGAAAATTCTCATTGAAAAATGTTACATCTTTTTTCGGGTAACTTCATTTTGTTTTCAACAAAGGACATACATGGATTGATTAATTCCCAAAAGGATCCTTCAAGAATTAGAGAAGTTATATTTGGATCTTATTTTGTAAGGATTTGGATGATGAAAAAGTCTTTAAATGTGTGAATTAGTGAGGAGGGGAGTGTCTTTTTATAGTTGATGAGATGCTTTCTTGTAAATATATTAATAAAAAACAATTTTGAGGTCTATATTAAACCATGTGACTAAAATAATGATCTAAATTAGTTCAATGTAGTTATATTGTAGAATTATTCCATGAAAATTGGTTTGTATATGTGTCCATGCCAATTGGTCTCGTATGATTAATGTTTAGCCGCTATGTAAACCCATTTCTACCGTAATCCCTATGAATTATTTTATTTATTTTTTCTAATATTTTTGTTTTAAAATATTATTTAAGTTATTATAATTTATAAATTATTCTTATTCAAAATATGTAATAAATTTTTATGAAATTAAAATCACATAATTGTAATAATTTAATTTAAAATTAATCCCAGAGACAGAACGAGAATGCATGTTTCTAAAGTAGAAAGCTCAAATGTTTGAAAAAAATTTATATCCAATTTCAATGCGGAATTTATTAAAATTACCAAAAGTTTTTTTAATTATTTAAAATTTATATTATTATACATTAATATAAATTATTAATAAAGAATTTGACACTATAAATTATTTATATGGACAAATAGTTTTCAACAAAACTTTAATATTATTTACTATTCATATAAATTATAATGTACACATAAATATACGAAAAAAATACAAAAATTAAATTTAAATATCCCTATTTATAACATTAATTTTATTTTTATAAATAAGATTTATAAAAGTGTAGAAACATAGTATTAAAACATTTATTCCAGTAAAATGTGGTAAAATTACCTTTAAAATATATAGATATTTTTATTCCTAAAACTGGATTAATTTTGTTTTAAGACTACAAAACATATTAGATGAATTTTGAAAAAAATTATTACATATATAAAATATATATTTCATTTATAAATTTCAATAATATTGATTAATTTACTTACTTTTCATAAAATTTTATTCTGCTGAGAAAAATTAATTTTTCATAAAAACACATCAATTCAATTCAATTATTCATTATTATCATATTTAATTCATTAGTAACCAATGAATTATTATTATAAACATATGAAAGAAAATAATTTCATAATTTAGTTAATTTTATTCTTTATCTTCATTCCAATAGCAATGTGATAATTATATATTGTGGTCTGGTACGACTCGGGCATGTGTGTAGCATAAGTCATCAAAAGAACTCGTTGTTGTGTGCAATGAAAGGTAACATTAGTGTTGTGTATGATGTAAAATAAATTCTTTATTTCATGTAACACAATATATTAAATTATATAAATTAATTTTTTTTATTAAATTTATAAAAATATGGGGATGTTAAAGGTGGTGTTTCTGGAAATCATCTAGAATGGCATAATGTAATGAATTCTCTCTTAACTTCTTATTTTTAAAACCAATATTTTATCACTTAGAAATAGAGTGATATATGAGTTATTATTTTTATATCTGTATTCTATTCTGAATTTAATTTCATATAATATTTCCAAAAAATCTAAATGGGGTGAATGTTGAAACCCATGTGATCCAATTTAGAAGCATCGTTTTGTGTCTGTTGTCAATCTGTTTGTGGTGTGTTTAGGATTATTATTATCTAAATATGAAGTTCATGAATATGTATTCCATATGTGATTGGAAGATAATCAATTAATATGAAACCATGTATTATAATTATATAGGTTTTTTGTCTAAAATTATATAGTGTAGGATGGTTTATCAAATGACCATATGATTCTCATGCGTGCAAGAAAGTCAAAATTGATCACATGATCATGTATGTTCAAAAAAATCTTATAATGACATATTAACAACAATTTATGGATTAAGGGATTATGAAATGATGTTTTTGTTGTTACAAAAACAAAATAAACTACCAATAGTAGTTTTTTGGGATTCCAATGTGAGTGGATTGGGAAAAGAGGATCCAGAAATTGCATAATCTTGAAGAGATAGGACAATTGGGTTTTGTGAAATCACATTAGAAGAAATGTACTAATAGATCACTTGAGGTTAATATCATATCGAATTTTATTCATTTTTCAAATAGTTTGTGACCAATTGATTGGGGGGGGGGTTTATATTATGATTCACGTTGTTGTTTGATCTATATAATATAAGGGTTACTATGACTTCAGTCATTAAAACAATAATATATTAGTCTTATAGATGAATGTCGTGGATCCAAGAGAGATGTTATTGGTGTAAAAGATGGTTAATTGTGTTTTTAGAGTTAATTTTTTGGAAATATTCTATATGATCCCTTGACAGTTCCAATAAGGAGGGTCTAAAGGGATTACTTGATTAATCATAATTTTAGTGATTTCTAATGTAGCTTGGTGGATGGTGTTACGCATTAGGGTTGCATGATTGGAGATAAATAGTGTGAAATGTTGATTGAAGATACCTTCCCAGGACCATGAAATTAGGGTTATGAAATCAATGTCACCTGGTTGATATTCTTGGATAGAGTCATGTGACACTGTATTTTTCTGATTGTTATGAATTAGTGGTCTTGAGCTTATTATTATATGCTCAGAGTCTTGT
Source organism: Viscum album (assembly GCA_963277665.1). Lineage (NCBI taxonomy): Eukaryota > Viridiplantae > Streptophyta > Magnoliopsida > Santalales > Viscaceae > Viscum > Viscum album. The sequence goes on along the minus strand of OY728133.1, from coordinate 1,898,315,537 downwards.
TATTTGGGTTATATGATGAAAATTTAATGAATGGTATTTTGATAAAATTCATAAGGTGTGTTTTCCAATGTAATATTTAATATTAATGAGCCTATCACAGTGTCATATTATAGAAAAAATTATGGAAAAATATTCAACATAATGATGATGATGAGGAAGATACCTTCAAGTAATTTATTTAAAGATGAAATCATCTAGAGAAGTGATCTTAGAGGATTCAATAAAAGTAATATAGGGTAAAAGGTGTGTTTTCCCTGAATATATAATAATTATAGTGTTCCTAGGATAGATTGACTATGGAAAAAATTTATAATACACAAAAACTTGTGATGGATAATGGATTTTGGAACATAGATACATCTTCAGTCTGTTCTCTAATGAAAATTCATTTGTGGTGAACAATGTAAATTTTATGTGTGTTCTTATTTAATTTTCATCTGTTTTATGATTGTTGTATGTGTGATAATATATAAAAATATTAATAATTTTATACAAAGGTGGGGTCAATATACATTAAATAATATAAAAAATTAACACCTTGATTCACCCTCCTTGCTCAGGGTGTCCCAAGGTCTAACAATATATATCCCTATATAATTTATTTATATTTTTTTATTTACCTTTAATGGGTTAAATGGAATTCATAAAAAAATATAACCAACATAAAACCAACAAAACCAAAAGATAACATCTAGAAATAAAATCAACTGTCAATAAGAATCTATAGTTCCTAGTCAAGGAGGATTATACATCTTTTTATAAGATAAATTATTCTTATCAAATTTTTTATTGTTGTAGATTTTATCATCAATGTAATTTGATATAAAATCTATTATAAAACTATATCCATAAATGGTTAAGATATCACTTTTTAATTTCATAATGTTAATATCATGTTGTGAGTAAAAAATACCATAAGGTCATCATTATGGCACAACCATAATCTCTCCCCATCTAATTTATCCTTATTCTCTGGGGTAAACTTGATATTAGTGGGAATAGCATTTTTTGGTTCCTCACTTGAAGCCCTTAAAATATTATTGATGATTTAATTGATCATTTAAATGATGTTGGGGGGGGGGGGGGGTATAAGAACTAAATAGTATATCAATTCGTAATATAAAAATTTATATCTAAGAATAATTATGGGAATAATACAAAATAAATGAATATTTGATAAATTCAAGAATATTTATTCATTTATAAACAATCTATAAATAATCTATTGTAAAAATTTTATAATTTTGAAATTAGTTGTAGAAATTCCATAAATAAATATATATAAACTATTTATATTAATTCCTAATATGAACATGATCACATTACTATTTTATATAGAAATTATTCAAATATATGATGGTTAATTGATATATAAAAATTATATTTTATATGAAAAATGAAATTATCAAGTAAAAATTGTATATAATCAAAATACAATATGTTTTATATTACTTTAACCATGATCATATAAATTATAATATTTTATTTTTCATTAGTACAAACAATTTTTCAAATATGACCTTTAATATAAACACTTATAATTAATAATTTTGAAAAATTCATAAAAAATATGAAATCTTTTTTTAGATATCCTTATTTTCCAGTTTATAAATAAATTTAAATTAATTAATAATTATTATATACAAATTTTATATCAAAATTATAACCAATTTTATATATATTAATGTTATTTTAATTTTATGAATTACAACTACTAATATATTTTCCTTATAAATGTTTAAATCATTTTATAATTAATTACAAAAAATTTATAGTTAATTGATATATAAAATAAATATAAGTAAATTTAACATCCCAAAATATATTTTTGATTAATTATAATTATAAGATTAGACAAAATAAAATTTCCATTATATTATTTTGAATGATATTATCTAAATCATAACATATGATATAGTTTGGAACTTATAGTATGGTTAACATTATGAATTACCTAACCAGTGATGTATTCCTTAAGTGATAGATATCACATCTTATGATATAACATATAACATACGAATAATATGTGAATTTGTATAATGAAATAGAAAAAAAAATTTCCACATCCTGTGATAGATTATATGAATCTTTTTTATATACCAAAATAGATTGATGCAGACTATATATTAGGTGATGATGTCCTATATTATACATTTTGATTAAATAATAACTTCTGATCTTTGATATCAGAAAACATTCCATAGTAAAAAATATATATCATAATTTATGATACTAAATATGATAACTATTATTTATTCATTTTAAATTGGATTATATGAATCAATTAAATAATATAATTATTCAAATACTATTTTATGGTTTCTTATGATCAAATTTCATTTATTCATGATGTGTGAAACATAACTAAACCATAACAATGATTATCCCTGATTTGAAATTGAAACCATAAACAATATAAAATGAATTAAATATCATAAACATGAAAATGATTGATATATTTAATCATAGGTATTATGAAGGTCGCTTAGAATAAACCAAATGAATCATTCTATATAACTTATCCATGGGTTGATGAATCAAAAAAAATTTAGGAAGGATCCATCAATCAACTATGGTATTCTCATACCTCGAGTGTAAATGAAGAAGGCTAAGAGATCATTAATGAAGGAGAATAAAAAAGACTCCACACCATTCTCTTAGATTCAATCTGTTTAAATAGTTCATTAGGATTGTATTTATACCTTCATAAATTTTATCTATCATCGAATGAGTTTGAATTATTCATTTTAATATAATTTTTGAAAGTTATGATCCATATAAATTATCTCAAATTTTTATTATATGAAAATGTTAAATGAATTATTATGAGTAAAATAACCCAAAAATTAACGATTAATGTTTGGTTTCATTTTTCATCATTCATGTAATATGATTAGTATATCAAAACACTTGAAATATTCTCATTTCATTCAATGAAATATGGATACGGTAGTGGCATGTTATCCTAATATTGTACACTACTTCATTGCAAACCAAGGCATACGATTTTCCCTAAATCCTGATATGATAAATCATATAACAACATTATATCCCAAATGATGATATAAAATAGTACATCACACACACATATTATAATTCTCGAGATTCTATAATAAATATTTTATTACAATAAAATTCATTTTATTTCATCATATTAGTACAATATAACAATATTACCTTTACTAGAACAATAATGACTAGTAATGTAGAACATTACATATTATGTATAAATACAATCTAACAAGTTAAAAATTGTATAATGGGATAAAAAACAAAAGTATAAAATAGAGCTATCATTTTAAAATTCTAGATCATCTCAGTCACCGAGAAATATTAATCAAGCAAACAACACTTTGAAATGGACAAAACATTAGTAATATTATTATCATTATATTAATTAAGTATATAGAACACCACAAGAAAATGGAATGAATGTAGAATGAGGGTAATATATTGTATTGAAATGATATGTAAAATTATATGACTATTGGAAATAGGACTATTATAATATTGACATGGTTATTAAAATAAAAACCAAACCACTATAATTGAAACCTATCCATTGGAATAGAAAATTAACATTAGATAAAGTAATGAATTAACCTAATAAATATTTTACACCATTAATTAAATAAGATAAAATAAGTACCAAAATGTAATGAGATAATTACTCAACAAATTTTAGTATAAGTATTCATTTTTATTAAATCCTGGTTTATGTTATTTTATAAAACAATGTTATTTATAAAATAATTAAATATTAAAATTAAATAATTTAGGTTTTTTTTTGTAAATGGTGGTAATTTTCGAAATCACCATGAAACAATTAGTAAAGTTTTCTATTTTATTTTTTTTATAATTTATATTAATATACACTTATGAATATTAAATTATTTTATGAATAATGTATTTTGTAAGAATGATTTATTAATTTATTTTTATTTTTCTAGAGAATAGATGAATATTATAATATCCAACATGATAATAATTCCCAATAAACATACTATTTAATAAAAAAATGATATATATTTTATGAAATTATATTTAATTCTAGTATATTATTTTAAAACACACCTCTACCTCTTAGAAATACCATCCTCACAACCTCAAATATCCATACACCATTAGAAATACAACATAAAAAATGTCTTCCAAACTTTCTCCCCAACTCCACCATCCTTATTATGGATGAATCTTTATACCTGAATGGTTGTTAAATAAATCCCAAGTAGTATATTAAAGGTGGGATTCCAAAAGAAAAGGTGAATATTCTGAACCCAATAATTTTGAATTATTTTTCATCATATACACCCTCTAAATATCATCTTTACATCACGATATAAGTATATTATCATCATTTACCTACTAAATTGTAATTATATTTATGTAATATTCATTATCCCAATCCATGTCATATATTTAATAAAGAAAACATCACCCATCTTACATTCAGTTGGCTGCTTCTAATGATGATGCATTTAATTTTTCAGCATCACCTTCATGGTTAGTTTTAATATGTTATTGAAATGTAACTATTGTATAAATAAATTAATTAAATCTAGTTAAATATTATGTAACATATTATACAAAACAATAATGTGATCATATTAGTTATTATTTAATACAAATATCCATTATGTCTTCGTATAACGACTAATAAGAATATATTTTTTAAAATATAACTAAATTACATGGATGATTATAAAAATGGATTCAATGCATAAATATATTATTTCATAAAAAAATAATATATATATATATGAAAAAATGAAATTGTATTAATAATATTACAAATAAACAATCGTTGTCGTTTTATGCCCCTTAATTGGAATATCATGATATGTTTTCTAATTCAAAATCATTTTGTACCAGATATTAAATTCTAGAACATATATTCTAATAGAATAATAAAGAATCGATATACTAATTCTTTTCTATATTTTGGAACTATTTTAAAATTACTACTAGCCTTTATCATTATACAGTAGAAATAATGGATCAAAAAACCGAACCATACTGAATAACCAATATAAAAATACTAATCTAACAATGGAATGTTGTATGACACTAAATTTATTATGATATAAGAAATAAAAATTTATAAGTTTATTAATTATTAAGTAGACATATCAAATTAAACTATTTGGGTGATTATGGGAGCATCATAGTTAGTTGGTAACTGAGGTATGGGGAAAACTTCCACTCTCTTTCAATATTTCATTTTATGAATTTTCATTCACTTATGATTTAATAAAATCCGTTTTTCAATTAATTTATTTCAATTAAAATATATTTCATTTAGGGATATGAATGTTTTTATACATACATTTAAATTATTTCGTGTTTGAAAATCATTTCAAAACTATATATAATAATGTTTTCAATCCATTTTACTATTAATTTATATTCCTATAATGATTATTTTCATATATTATTTTTTAAACCATACATTTATATAACCAATAATAAGGTTCATTTATATTTTTATGGATAATCCATATTGATTTATTTCATTTGAAAGATAATTTACATATCGCTTTTAATTTTGTTAAGTTGTTTCCTCTTAAAGTCATCTTTGTGATTTTGTCTCACTGTTTAATGATGATTCCAACTTTTTTCTTGCATTTTAAAACTAAATATGATATTATATTATTATTTAACCATTTATTAGAATTCAAAATAATAATATCAACTACAATAGTTATATTATACATTTAAAAATTTATATAGGACATCACATATTAATGTTTCCTGTTTTAATCATGTTTGTCGTTTTTTAATGTTTTCCCTTATATCCATTTTGTTTATCTCAATTAATTACTCTACAAAATTTTTATTATTTATATTAATTTATTAATATCATCTTTGATTTATATCCATTTACATTATGTGATGTTAACTCCCTATATTTTATAATCCATATTAAAGTGGTTTTACCCACAAAATTATTCCATTTAATTTACTAGTGAAATATTGACAATCTCTATTTCCATTATTTTAAAATAAATAACTATTAATTATATGACCAAGATGTTGTTACATGGATTCATAGATAAAAAATATTTTTTATTATATATATAAAAATTTTATATAATGAATTTATTGGAAGATGTTTGTGTTGGGTGGGGCCTAATATTTTATTGCTCATCAATGCATTAGTCTGTATAATGATACAAACTAGATTATAGTAATAGTACCATCCTTTCACATTAATCCTTATTTATTTATATAAGGATTTTATGGTATGGTTATTATATCAATATTTATTCATTCCATTATTATGAGATCCATCACTGTTATCCATGTGATAATTTATTTCATTTTTTCTAGTTATGAAATTATTTTGAATTAAGTTATATGTAATTTATTTTTTATTTTTTGTATATATATAGTTATTCTAATACTTATTACCAAACCATATTCCACTATAAACTACTATAAAACTTCAAAGTATATCAATTTCTATTGTTTCCCCATTTCCCCATCAAACAGTGACAAAGGATACATGTGATCTATGTATAACCAAAGAAGAAATAATTATGCTTTCTGGGTTTTAACAAAGTATTTTAATTTCAAATGAAATGTAATAATAAATTATATATATTATTTTCATGAAATTTGAAAATTCTGATTGTGGAAGATTCCAATGCAATACACCTATCATTTTCTATATATAGTTACATATATATATATTATATTTTAGAGAATAAATTTATCATTACAATATATTATATTGTATTACTACTTAAGAACATTCCATATATAATAGTCATAATGAAAATGTATAATATATGGAATGATTTTTAAACTAATTTGTATTTTTTAATTAATTGAGGTCCGGAGGCATATGCATGTAATTTTTTTATCATATTACTTAACCATAAATTTAAAATTTTCTTAATTGTTGTCTATATTGAAGATGTTACAACTAATTATTTACATAATTCTACAAAAAAATGTATTTTAGTCCAAAGTTTTTATTTTTCATGAAAATTTATATATAAATCAATTATTCAATAAGAGGAATGTAGAACTCAAAGAAATTAATAAATAACATATTGGGATAGATCATGGGATGTAAAAATGATTTGTTTCCATATTGATCTGTTGAAAGACAACCAATCCTGGTTATAAAATAATCTCGAAGATCGTATAAGATTAATCCAAAACAAAATACATGTGTATTTCATAAGAAAAATGATGAATAATTACTAATCATAAAAGATAATCCAACCGTATATAGAGAGGACATTAGGGGTTATGAAATTGAGAAATAGCTAGATTCGATGGAATCAGAGCCGAACTCCATTTAAACTAACCATGTTTAGAACCTGATATATAATCCTGAGGTTGTGAGGCCCATAGATTGTGATTTAGTTTTCTATAATAAATATTACAAATATTGTAATGTGTTTTCCAATTACGTTCTCTTGTTAGAAGAGTGTGATAAAAACGTCTTTGTATTTACGAAAGAGATAAATATTCCATGATACTGATGGTATAATATATTTGAACATTTCACACAATGATAGATCATTATGAATATGAAATTCATCAAATTATTTTCAAAATTACTTTCCTTAATGATAATTTTTTCAAGGAATGAAATATGATATAAATCAATGGTTTTGAGTTCTCAAATGATGCTACTATGTTATGTAGGTTTCAAAAGTTCATTTTTAGATTTAAACGAGCTTCTTTATGTTAGAATATTATATTTGGTGATGCAATGAAAGTGTTTTATTACATAATGACCATTGTTTATTCTTATGTATAAATTTTTTTAGTGATATTTCATGTTTTATATATAAATAAAATAATAGTAATTGGAAATGATATCATGACCTTTCATTTTATTAAGGTTTAGTTTGGAAAATACTTGTCAATGAAATATATGGGTGAGGGTTCCTATATATTGGGTATGATGATTGATAGTAACATATAATTCTATATTTCCGAATATAAAATGAATTTCATAAAATATTAATGTGATAATTATTCAAGAAATATGATTATTTTACACATTTGATGGTAGGAAGTATTTTAATTATACTTTGAGTGAACACAAGAAAAGAAGAATTAATTTATTAAATATGTCATTTTAGATAGAAATTAAAGATATAAATTTTAGAGTTTGATATTGAACAAATATAATTTATTTTTGTATTCCATGTACTGAAATTATATGTGGATTAATTTTTTCGTATTTCTTAATAAAGAATAATTTTTAATTAAATATTGAAAAATACTGATTTAATATGTACTTCCTCATTATTGACACTATCATGATTTGATAATGAATTGACGATTTTTGAAACATTTGTTATATAATAAATATATAACAAATATATAATTAAATTCATTTTAAATTAATATTTTTAAATTAGAAAACAATATTTAACAATTTTTAAATTTTAGTAATGTTTTTACTCAAATAACAACTCTTTTGGCCTCTCTATTTTAATATTGTACGTGAAATATTATTTTGGAATATAGATTATTTTTATTGTTAAATAATTATCATATGATTGAAATTAATTAAATTAATTAAATATTAAATAACATTATACTTTAATTTTGTATAAAACATATTTTTATTTATAATTTAATTTTCATAAAAATTATTTTAATTGTGCTTTTCATATTAATTTATTAATTTAAAAATTAAATGTATTGAAGTTCAATATGGTAAAATATATTTAATATTTATAATAAGGATGTTAATATATTTTTGTATTATAAAATTTATTATCATTCATTATGAATAGAAACAATGGTAAGCTATTGTCACTAAGGCAATGGTTAGAAGAGTTAATGAATGGGGTTAACACTAGTAAGTGCATTTTGAAATAAGAAAAAACTTATTTAAATTTGATTATATGAGTGTATTTCAAATCATCATCATATGATATTTAAAATATGTTAATTTATGCCACATTACGTTTCAAAATACATATGTTTAATTTAAAAGATTTAGGTATTTACAATTCTACCACTCCCCTCATTTATAAATGGGAAACTCCTCTACACATTTTTATGAAAACATTTGAGAAAAATGACATGGAAAAAGACTTAAAAATACATTCTAAACTACCCTCCCTATTTCATTAATGGTATATTTTTTAAAACATCAATCCTATAAGGTGTAATGTGTAATCTAATGTGATATTGAGGATTATTTATAACACCTAACCGTCCTTATTCACGTTTATTTCTTCTTATACCTTATTGGAATCAATTATGAAAAATATTATATAATAATATATTTATATGCAACACATTGAAATGTTATTATATTGATTTAAAAACTATATTTTTCACTATTTGACCATATTGAAAAATATTACAACACTCATGCATAATTGGGGACTACAACCACCATGAAAATATGTGTTCAATTTTACAGTATTTACTCATTTTACTAGTAATAACGATTATATTAATTAATATATATTATTTTAATGGTATTATTTTGATTCATTAAATTTACTATATTACTTTTCTCCTATAAATTTCCCTCTATTAAAAAATGATAATGTAACTCATTTATACATGTGTAATACCAACCCCAAAATCCGATGTGATTCTTCTATTAATTATTTCCTCATTGTCGTGGAAATAAGGACAATGTTAATGAATAAATTTTATATGTAAAAAAGATTTATTCTTTTGAAAATCTAAAATATTTTATACATTAATACAATTCCATATAGTACAAAAATTGAAACATTTCTCATGTGAATATGGGGACTACACTCTCTATGATGTGAAGTATTTCATTTTTCATAAACTCCTTCCATGGATACTTCTAATGTTTTTAATTTATAATTTTTTTCACGTTTAAGATTATATAGATAATGACACCCTGATATCTTTGATTATTATCAATATACAGAAGCTATTTTTGACTTATAAACTAAACATCCTCAAAACATCCTACATAAAATTAACCATTTGTGTAATTACATAAATAATAATAATTAATGTAATATGGTAACAATGATAATGAAATAAAAATAATTTTTTCTAAAGGAAGTATAAAATTTATATAATTTTAATATCCATTATTTTATATATTCAAATTAAATAATTTTGTTCTCGATATAAGGTACTTTATTTTAAAAATAAAATTTTAATGTTTTCCTTGTATATATTTTTAATCTATATCAAAATTATTTAATATTATTTAAAAGTGTAAATATTTATTATTCAAAGGATGTTGAAGTTCATTCTACATTATTTTTGACCTTATCAACAAAGCATTAAGAAGGAAACATTTCAAAACATTTTTATGTGTTATTTTTGATTTTTTGGAAATATGAAAAAAGGGGGATTTTTTATGTATATGACATGAAAGCCATTTACCTCTACCATATACACTATTAGTTATCATGAAAATTATAAATGTTGGAATGGTTTTTATAAATTTTATCTAACCACTCTCTTCTGAGAATTTGTAGTTTTAAAATATGTTTATTTGGAAATGAAAATTTTCCCTCCCTAACATGAGTTATTTTAAAGTATTAATTCTTATATACTTAAATGTTAATTCAAATGAGTTATTTAGTAAAATTGAAATCAAAATTAGTTTTATTCATTATATGCTTATTTAAAATTTTATATGAATAATAGGTGATATTGATATAGCGTTAATGGTGGGTTATCATGAGATATATCTCTAATTAAATGTGTAAAGATATGATGTATACCAGTGATAGGTTAATCATACGAGATTTGAGAATTGTTTGGCTAAGTGATTCTATTTTATTGGTTCTTATAGGAGATGATTTAAGGATAATTTACCATGTTCCCTACATGATATTATTCAAATTGTTTTATAGGAAATATTTTTATTTCAAATGGTTGTAAAATGATATTGATTTCATAAATAATGTTTATGATTTTTTTTGTGAAATGATCATTTTTCATGGAATAATACTCATTAGTTTTTATGTTTTTATAAAAAACACTCATTACTATTATTTTTTTCCTTTAATAATTCATAATAAACATTTATGAAAATAATTGTTCAATATATTTATTTTTATGGGTATGAAAATTAAGGTTTTATCTCATATGATCCTATGAAAAAGGGAATTTTTTTGGTGTGTATATTTCATGTTCTCAAATAGACTATCTTTTTTCCGTTCTTTTATACCTCTTAGAGTGTTTTGTTTATATAACACTATATTTTCATTTATTTTTTATAGTAATTATGGTTGAGTTAGAACAATAATAAATTCAAAATTGCATGAATTTCAGTTACCTTGAGCAAGGAAATTTGATTTAAAAAAAACATGTTTTTTTGTAAAAATGGACATTTTATTTAAGTTCGCACTTCATAATATAGTATATTTTGTAATTAACTAAAAATATTGTACTAAAAAAGTATTTGGGAGTTATGTGCTGAAATAAACATCATTAATCATGCAATTTATGGGGTAGTCATGTGAATATTCTTATACATTGTATTAGTGAAACATTTTATATAATTTTAGAGGTTGAAATGTTGCTAAAAAATATTATTATATGATTACAACTTTAGTTATATTATTATTAAATATATTTTTGATAATTTTTGTATTTCTTTATCTGATAAAGGATTATTAATAATGGTTTTTTATAAATAAGTATTTTTAGTTGTAAAGGAATGAAGTGGATTATATCATTTTGAAATATAAATATATAATGATTTGAATTGGAATTGAGAATATTTTAGTTGTGTTAAATAAATTTTAATAGACAATTAATTTAGTAAAAAATTGATTTGAGAGACCAAATTATCTATAAAAGAATATATTAATAGTATATAATTTAATGAATGAACTCTCTCATAATTTTACTTGATCTTTACCCATAGAGATATGTAGGATGTATTAACACTTTGGTGATGGGATTTGACATTTTTGGATGCTTAGAACATGAATAAGACAACCCTTCTTGTTTATCTTTTTAATGTGAACATGATCAATGGGGTTATTTAATTGAAAATACTAAGGAAAAGTAAGAAATTGATTCCAATTAATGGATGATTTTTAAATATCTCTTACATTAAATATATTTTCATAATATTATTCGACATTGAAAGGAATGAAAACGATTAGATTTGATAAAAATTTAGAATGACTATTTTTCCACCTATGAAGATAGTTCTACTATATTATATAAATATATACCAAATTTCATTCTAGGTTATGATAGAAAAAGTTATCAATTTTACATATCTTTGAACAAATGATTGCAATGTTATCTGGTTACCCAGGAGCCCAAAAGATTGGAGGAAATCATATGGTGTGATGATAAAATTTAGGGGGGGGGGTTTGGATAATTTCTTGACAATAATATATCAAGAATTCCCAGAGGTAGGAAATGCTGAAACATTAATTATAGAAACTGAAATATTTGACAATCCAATTAACCTCTTGTTATAAGTATGGAAAAAAAATTTGGGAATTTTTTATGTGATTTGGGGTGTGTTATCATTGTGGAAATCTTAAAAACATGGATTCTGACTAGAATGAAAACATTAATGATATTGTTTTGACCAGTAAAGAAAATAATAGTGTGAAAGGTTATAATTATAATTATATGGGGCATTATGTTAATCAATGTATAATGAAAGGTATGAAGGTTGGTATCACAATGAAAATTATATGAAAGGTGTGGTAGTTTTATTTATTATTTTTGGTTCATAAATTGTAGTGGTGAGAAGAATAATACACATTTTCTCCTTGTACAGATTTTTTATTTGTTTTATTATCATCATTTTATTTAATTTCAAATAAATTTCCTTTTAAAATGGAAATACCTCATCAAGAAATGAAAAAAATACCTTTTTGTAAAATTTATTTTTTGAATTATTGAATAAATATAGTTTTATGGGAACCTTAATATTATTAATTATGCAATGATTTTTCCTATAAAATAAGTTTTCCTAACATTAGTTGGGGTTATTGTTATCATTGGAGAAGATTGGATTTTATTTTATCATTATATAATTTATTTCAGAGCTAAAAAAGTCATATTCAATCCTCAGAGTGAGTTTTAAATTTTATATAATTAGTTAGGTAAATAATTGAACATGGGAGTATAAGTTATGTTGAAGATATTATTTAAAATAATGAAGCCTTTAAAATTAGTGTTGTTCTAATTCTTAGTGAATATATTGATGTATTTATTGATGATTTTTTTGATTTTTTTCTTGATAAAGTGGTTAAATTTAGTAAATAATTTCTTCATAAAACTAAGTCATTTTCAAATCCTCTTTAGAGAATCAATTCAGTTAAGTTTTTATAATATAAAAATTAGTAACATTTGTTTCTTGATAAGAGTTTAATCCACCATATAACTTCACCTCATGTTTCCCCAATTTTGTTTATTAAAATTAATTATGGTTTAATATTAATGTAAATTGATTTTAGATCATTGAATAATATTACTATTACAAACATGTATCATTTTCCACACATCAATTACTTATATAATCTACTATAGTGATTGCATTTTTTACCAATATTGATATTATGTCCAGTTGAAATTAATTACAAAATAAGTATGATGACATTATGAGGATGTAACTAAGGATTGGGTATGACCATTACATGTTTTTTTGTTATTTATTTTGAGTTAATAAACAAAATATAATGCTTTAGACATAATCATTACTGAATATTGAGATAATTCAGTAATTTTACATTAATTCACATTGAAGATATTTTCAGTTTTAGGGATTATGAAAATTAGTTGATACCTTCTACATAACATCTTGAATATTAAAATTATACACTAATATCAATTATCCATTTTTGCATAAAACAAAAAAAACATTTGAAAGGAAACATTTCTTGTTTCATGTTTTAAACAACATGAATTTTCCTTGATCCCATCCATAACTATATTTTTTTTATTGTCATGTAAAAAACATTTCAAAACATTGGTTGAGCTTAAAAATATTAGTAATGGATACACAAAGAAGGAAAACTATTAGTCATGGGATAAAATTAAAACCATTACATGGTACATAAACATACATAAATGGAATAAACATACAGTTGAATTCTAAATATATCACTAAATGGAATAGTCATAAGACCGAATTCCATACCCAATGAATTGGAGGATATAACGTAACCAAAAATACTTGGATTATCACTAAACCACCCTTAATTTTGGTTTTTCGATAACAACTCATCATTATATTATCACTTAACCACCCTTTAAATATCCATGTACCATTATATAATCATCATATACAAAATATTGAAAATATAAACACATCACTAATAACATTTCATCTTCATTCACAAGAAATAATTTCAAAATATTGAAATATTAAATCAATTTCAAAATCCATTTTCAATACCAAAACACAAAAAAAGAATAATGGATTTCTTTTACATAAAAAATTAGTAAGGCATATAAAGGAATCCAAATATCAAATAATGGTTACGGTGGTGGGGAGGTCATTGTCGCCACATAAATTAGAAAAATTATTCTTGTTGTGTAGTAAAACGTGTCATAGAAAAAGATTCTCTTTGAATTAAATTAAATTTAAAAGGGTTTTATTATAAGCTGCATAACTGAAGGAGATATATATTCTCAAAATATTCCTCAACAAAAGGAAATGAAGATGATGTCCCTTACATTGAGTCTGACTCATCACATATTGTCCTCGTTCTTATTGAATAATAAACTAAAGTTAATTTCTACATTATTCAGAACCATTTTAAATTTTATTATTCATTTTATATAACTTGTTACCACGTTATTAATGTTAAATAATTATTTTAATTAATATCAGCCATTTTGACGATATTCTATAATTGAGTCAAAAATGAAGTTGGATTGAGGTAAATTGTCCATGTAGTGAAAAGTAAATCATATCCAGAATGATATTAATGATTTAAATATCCTATATATCCAATATTTATGTTTTTATAATACTCCATAACATTTGGAGAAATAAAATTAATTGCACCATTCATGGAGGCGGTAGGCCATTCATATGGATAAACACTACTTTAAATTATTTTTCATATTAAATGAGTGAGAACATAATGATATATAGTTATATTATAGTTATTGAAGAATATATATGTTATATAAGTTACATAATTTTATTAATTCCATCATTTATATGTTCTGTGTCTGGTATGAATGAATCATATCACTTTGAGTGGGCGGTGGTCCACACTTCCTCAACTAAAATTATTGTATTTACACCTCATGAAAAGCATAGACGTATATTGTAAATAAAATTACAGAAACCTAGATACAATATAAATATAATTTATATCATAAATAAATACAGTTCCATCATAATAGCCACCACGAGAGGTGGTAGGAGAAAATCGAACAATCATCGTTTTTTGAGGAAGTAGTTCATTGTATATAGATACATAAAGTTCGTATCCAGTAGATGGATGTGTGAGTAAGTGCAGTTCTAATACTTGTAATAGAAAAATCATAGTATATTGAGGATACTATTTGTTTTATGTAAACAAAGAATAATAAGAGTATAGGGAGTGGAGAAGGGTAAAAATCAAAGGAACTTGAGGGAAGAGGTTACCTTTAAATCAGGTAACTTCTTTTCATTTGAGACAAAATTCACTCATTAATAGACTTCTTTCCAAAGTAATGATTCTAGGAAGAAGGTAGGGATTTTGGGAGATTATTTGAACATTATTTGGATGTGACAAGGGGCTTGAGAGATGCGAGTAAGTGGTAAGAGTAGTTGTCCATTTATAAGAGGGTGGTGGGGCACTTTAGGAATTGCTGGAAATATTAATTTATTATAAATTAAATTTAGATTTAAAATGAGTCAAAATTTAGATATTTAAAATTTTGGATTAATATAAGTCCAAATAAAATCACCCAATAAAAATTAGAAATGTTTTGGAATTTTTTTTCCTTATCTTTTTTATTTAACCATTTTTTACTCTTACCGTTTTATGAGGGTTTTAACACATTGAGAATCAAAATTGTTACCAAATCATGACAAATGTCAAATAAATGTGTGTTTAATAAAATTTTAGTCTTATAATAACCATATATCCCAATATTATATTTTTTTTGTAATTATATAATATTTAATAAAATAATTTATATTTTAAAATAAGAATTATGTAATGTTTTATAATATTCATATTATGACTTTTTATAAATAAATAAAAAATTGATTACTATGAAAAAACATCATTAATACAGATATAAAATGTCATATTCATCTATAAAATTCATGTATGGCATAAAAATAAACAAATTACATTTATTTTAATACTTATAATATCATTTATTTTAATCCTTTATTAATGAAGAAATCAGTGAATCTTCATTGTGTAACAATTAAAACAATTTATTTAATGTCTAAAAATTATACATAAAATATCAGGATGTAAGAAAAAAAATTTATATTTTTAATGAATACTAATAGTTTAAGATACCACTTATATAACCCCATATAAAAATTCATTGAGTAAAACAGACATGTTTGTGTTATATTTCATTTTTTCTTTAAATTAATTATTATGAAATATCATTTTCAAAACCAAGTGGCTCCAAAATGGAAAAAATTAGGCCTAAATATTCTCATGGTTTTACATAACTCATATAATAGGATTTGGACACATTTTAGGGTATTTTTATATTATTATAATCTTATTTATACCCTTATTTACCTGATTTACCTTTTAACGATGGTAAATAAAAATAATTACATAAGTTACTAGTCATAATGTTAAAAAATAAATGGTACCTATTTACACAATTTAAACCATCTGATTCCAAATATGGAATCCATTTTTACAAATTCAAAGAATAGTGTTGGAAAAAAATTAATTTAAATTTAAATCCCATTGTCAAAACTAGAAAGCGTGTTTTTAAAAAGTAACTACCAAAAGATTGACATGTTTTATATGGAATTTAAATATTAAATTACATCCAATGACCAATATTTGATTAAATGATAAAAAATATTATACAATTACACTTTAAAAATATTAAAATGATAATTTAACTATATAAATAAATTAGATGAAAATGTAGTTGGAATTAAAACGCAATATCTTCACTATTCATTAAAATATAAATTTTATCAAAAAAAATATGAAAATTTCATCTAAAGTAGATTTTGATGACTCTTTTCTAATGTCGAAGATTATTTAGTTAAATATAACATATAAAAGTGACAAAACTAGATTCTAAAAGGGGTTTCCATCAAATGTTTCTAAAATGACCATTTAAAAAATATTAGAGTATTTTGTGCTTAAAGTTGTATTCATTTTAATTTTAATACACTAAAATATAATGGATAAATGTAAAAACATTAAAAAACATGTTTAATCATATTTTAGTTTTTTTGTTTTATTCTCACCAATACAATATCTAGGCAATAACAATTAATTAAAATAATAATAAAGTTATTATAATATTTTTTTGGGTATAATTTAATATTTTGTGAAATGTATGCTTTTAGAGAAACTCGTCCATGCATGTCAATTAGGATATCAAAATAAGTGTCTGTTTAATGTAAAATTAATATTTTTTTCATAAATATTAATAGATATAGAAATGTATGATTTTAGAAATACATAAATGGCTATATCATACTCCATTTTAAAAATTGTGTCTATGAAATTTTATTTACTTATCGAATAAGTGGGGTTATTTATCCCTTATAGAATTTTCATATTCCCACATTAGCTCTTCAACCATATTGTTTTTTCCAAAAAAATTTACTTGATGAATCACCTTAATCCATAACATTTTCTCTCTACAATCAGGAATCATTACTGGATGTATCAGATAAGAAATATTCTCTTCTAACTAAAATACTTATGGACTTAAATCATTATATGGATCCATTATATACTTTCACAACATTGAAACATCAATTTTTTTTTATAACTATGATAATATTAGAGGTAAATCAAATTTGAATGAAATTAATCCAACATTCTACAAGATTTCATAGGGTCCAATGAATCACAGAATTAGCTTTCCCTTCTTACCAAAACACATCATACTATTCTATAGAGAATCATTAAGAAAGACATGATCATCTAATGATAAATAAATAAAGTTCATTCAGTAATCCACATTACTTTATATCCTAATCTGAGATATTTTCATGTTCTTATGAATAAAATGAACAATTATTTTCATCTCTTCTACATATTCTGGTACCCACAACTTCCATTCACCTACTTCATTAGATAAAGTTGGAGTTCAACACCGCTTTCCATATAATACCTCAAACGGCGCCATCTCTATACTAGAATGATAATTTAAATTATTAGAAATATCATCTAATAAATGTTGTTGATCCCAACATCCTTGGTAATATATTGAACAAGAACATAGGATATCTTCAGAGGTATGAATTGTTTATTCTGACTACCCATTTGATTGAGGATGAAAATTTGCACTAAAACTATTTAAGTACTGAATGTATTCTGAAGGCCCTTTCAAAAGTGTGAAGTGAAACTTGGATCACGATAAAATATAATGGATATGGGAAATCCATGTAACAAGACTATCTCTTTAATATAAAATATATAATGTTGATCTTGGGATAGAGTATACTTAATAATAATAAAATTAGTAGATATAGTCGATCGATAAACCGTAACATAGATTGCATTATTTCCTCAAGAAGTATTTAGTAATCTCACTACAAAAACCATGGCAAAATTTTACCATTTACACTATGGAACTAGTAAAGGATGATGCATCCCTTTAAGTAACTACAACTCTGCTTCAACCAGTTGGTTAATCATCCACTTCAAAGTAATTTCAGCAATATTTATTTTCATTCCTTCCCAACAGAAATACTCCTGACGATTAATGTACAACTTAGTACTGCTGGGATGAATTGATAACGGAGAACTATGATTTCAAAAAAAACTTTTTCTTCCACTGTGAATTAAAAGGACATATAATCTATTTCCAGACCACAAAACACAATCATTATCAAGGTTAAATTCAGGTAACTTACCGTTCTATAACAATTCTAGATTTTTCTATAACTCATTTTCTTCTTTTTTAGAATGGTTAATTCTTTCATATATAATTGATTCAATACCACCTATAACAAAATAGTGGAATTCTCTGCACCAATAAATTCAAATCCAAAATTCATCAAATTAGAAACCAAACAATTTCGTTCCAAATATAGCATGGATAATGTAGCATTACACTTTCAACTCAAAGCATAAGCCACTTTATTTTCCTTTCCCAGATGGTATCGGATCATGAAATCATTATCCTTTATTAATTCATGCCATCTCCTTTATATAATGATTAACTATTTCTATGTGAATATATACTTTCAAATTTTTTTGATTAGTATATATTTCACACTTTAAACAAGACAAATGATGCCTCTAAATTATTAATGAAAAAATAGTAGCAGCTACTTCCAAATCAAGTGTAGGGTAATTTATCTCATGATGTTTCAACTAACATAAAGGTTAAGCAATTAAATTGTTATTCTAATTTATGACCCAACCAATTCCTTTCAATGATGCATCACTATAGATAACAAATTCACCATTCCTAGAACGCAAGGCAAAAACTAGAGCATTTACCAATGTTTTTTTCGGTTCTAAAAACAATCACCACATTATATTTTCTAGATGAACATAACTCACATATGTGTTAGATTAGTTAGTGGGAAAGGTAATAAAGAAATTTTTTAAAAAAACATTGGAAAGAATATTCTAATCTAATAAAAATAAGAATCTCTATGATATTGGTAGGTCGTGGACACTGTTCAATAACTTTTTTTAAAAGGGTCAATGATTATGCCATCGTTAGAAAAAAAATATGACCAAGGAAAGAAATTTTTTACAACAAAAATTCACTCTTAATAAACATTCCATGTAGTTTCATTTCTTTTAAGGCTTTAAAGACAACCCTTAAATGACTTTCATGTCACTCTTCAATCGTAGAATATACCATGATATCATCTATATAAACAACCAAAAATTGATCCATAAACTGAGGAAAGAAACCATTCATGGGATTCATAAATACATTAGGTGCATTAGATAACCCAAAGGGGATAAATAGAAACTCCATATACCCTAATCTCATTTGGAAATCTCTATTTGGAATATAATCCACCTTCACCTTTTGCTGATGGTACACTAAAGTCAAATGATTCATTGAAAAATACTGATCTCCGTGGAGCTGATCAAACAAATCATTGATATGGGGAAACATATACATTTTTATAATAGTGATCCTATTCAAGGCTCTGTAATCGATACATATTATAAAAGAACAATCCTTCTTTTTTCACAAAAAAAAACTAGAGAACCCCATGGTGATGTTCTAGGATTAATGATCCCTTTATCAATTAATTCTTGCAACAAATTTTTTAATTCAACGAAATCTGCATGGTCATTCGATAAGGGGGTCCAAAAATTGGTTTTGAATAAGAAAATAAATCAATAGTAAATTCAACCTCCATATTGGGAAAAATAAAATTCAATTCATCTGAAAAAACATCAATAAATTTATTTACAACAAGAATGTCACCAATCAAATTTGTTTCTTGGATTTAAACAGTATGAGCTAGGTAAATATAACTTCCATATTTAATCAATATTTCTCCTTCATGATATGTTATTAAAATATCGAATCATTGAATAAATATTTCTTGGATTTACAATCTATTTTTTCAAGATAAAATCAACGTTAATCCATACACAAAATGATATCAAATTCCATTATGGAAGGTTCAACATTATTTGTAGGAAATACAATCACACTAATGATAATATAAAGATTCTTATAAATATTGGTTTCTATAATACTTTCACCCAATTTTTGTTTTACAAATGTTATATATCACTTTCACGAGGTTCTATATCTAATTTACATGAAAATAACTCAGAAATGAATGAACGTGAAGATCTAAAGTCAAATAGAGTATTTGTATATTTTGAAGAAATATTTATCATACCTATCACTACATTATATCACAATCCCAAAACAAACGTAGTAGTTGAAAATGATTTTTACATTCCCTTTTAATTATGATATTGTTGGCTTCCACCCTAGGTAATCAGCTTTGGACACATATTGGAATAATTTCCTAACTCATTGCAACAAAAGAATATAAATGTTGGTTATTAATTTTGTGCCTGATTGTATTCCTTACAATTATGAGAAATATGACCAGTCTTACCACATTAGAAGCACATCCTAAACATTGAGATACATTTTCCAGAATTATTTTTACCACAATTTGGACATGTTGGAAGCTTGGTTTTCTTACCTCCAGTATTCTTTGAAGTCATATTTCACAATGCATTCCAACGTGATCGATTCATTTGTTTTCTCTCATGGAAAACATGATCACCAGAGAACTCAATTTCTACCTTCTCATCACATTAGAAAAGTAATCATATCTTTTGCACTCAGAAGAAGCAAAATCCCATCAATATATAAACTTCAAACTTGAGTAAAATGAATTTATCTTACTATCAATATCCCTGATAAAATTTGGGACATACCTTGACAAAAATGTGAAATTTTATTCACATGCACCCAAAAATTCATCCTCCTTTTGTCTGAATTCCATGAAATAATTTTCGATCCTAATTCGAACTACCTTAGGAAAATATTTCTCAGGTAATAAATTCATTGATTCATCACATTCCATGGAGTAAATCTCTTCACTTACTCTGATATTTTTATTCATTGTACACCACTGATCGGCACCACTCTCAAAATAATAAACAACAATACTAACCTTTTGATTGTATGAATATCCCTTTACATCAAAAATATATTCCAATTCCTTAATCCACCATTCATCTTCCATAGGGTTAGATGATCCTTTGAAAGATGACGGACATTGCCTCTTAAAATTCTCTGTGATAGACATATGCCTCTATGATGGGTGTAGTTGATCTCCTGAAAAAACAACACCTCCATTTATCTCCTGATATAAATGATCCATTATTGTAAAAAAACTATCCAGTTCTCAGTCTGACCATTTCTAGGTGCTGATTTGGAAGTTTATTTCCCTCTGTATTCCCTTCCAACACAACTATTATGCTTCCTCTGGGAAAAACCATTCTGAACAAATATATCATAGATGAAGAAAATGTTAATCATTAAATTTTATATAATTTCAATTTGATCATAATGTAAAAATATATTATAGATATTCTATTAACATTATTATAACTTCAATTGTTATTTAAACCGGCCTTTGATACCAACTATAAGGACTTAGCCTTAAACATTACATAATCTTGACATAAGTCTATTATTTGACATCAATTAACATTGAGGATCCTTTCATGTTTATATATTTAGATACTTATGTCATATATTATACATAACAACGTAAATATTACAAGAAAACACTTCTATCCAGTATCAATTTATTTCATAAAACAAAAAAAATCTCCTTAAAAAGAAATATGCTTCATTTCATGTTTTATTAATCACGAGTTTTCTATAATCCCGTCATTGAATCTATTCTACTTTATGTTGTATAAAAAACATTTCAAAATATAGTATGAGCATAAAATGATCATTATGGGATACACAACAATGAAAAACAGTTACTCATGGGATAACATTAAAACAATGAATACTTTATCATAAAGTAATACTTGTCACCATTAATAAGTAGTAAATATGCTTCACTGAATAAAATCTCATCACATAACCTTTAAAAAAAATATTACCATAAATACCATAGAAATCAACATATAAAATATAAAGGTAACTTGGGACAAAAACATCCTTTAATAGAATTACCATACGATACTGGCACACATATCACTAAATATAATAACCATAGAACTGGCTTCTAGACCCAATGCATTGGAGGCTATAAGGTAACCCCTCATCCTTGGTTAATCACGGTACGAATTATCATTTGTTTTATCACATATCCACTCTTTATTGGGTTATCAGGTTACCACCCATCAAATGTCTAGGTACCATTGTATAATCATATAATATAAAATATTACAAATATCAACATTTAACTAATCACTTTTAATTTGTAATAACTATAAATAATTTCAAGATATTAGAATATTCAATCCATTTCGATACTAATTTTCAATACCAAAACACCCAAAAACTAATTTGGTATTTCTTTTCCTTTAAGAGACATTAAGGCTTATAGAGGATGCCGAATATCAATTAAAGGTCATGACGGCATATCGGTCGTTTTCGTCGCATATGATAAAAAAATATATTTTTTAATTTATTAATGAGCATCATAGAAAAATATTATTATTGAATGAAATTTAATGTCAAGGGTTTTATTATAAGCTGTATAAAATAATGAGGTATGTATTATCAAAGTATTCCTCAATGAATGGAGATTAAGATGGAGTCCCTTTCCTTGATTCCGTCTCCTCATGGATGTTCCTTGTTCTTACTGGGTAATAAACAAATGTTTATTTATACTTTCCTAATAACCCATTTAAAGTTTATAATTCCCTTTATATCACTTATTTCCGTGTTATAAAAATTATATAATTATTTCTGTTCATATCAATCATTTTGTCGACATTCGATACTTGAGTCGAAATGAACTTGTTTTGGGGTAAATTTCCAATTTGTCAAAAGGAAATCATCTAAAGAAATATATTCATTATTTAAATATAATATATATCTAGTATCTATTTATATATATTATTCCCTTTCATTTTTTTAAAATAAATGAAATGCACCTTTTATGGAGATGGTAGGTCGTACATACGGATGAACGCTATGTTTATTTCTTTATCATATTAAAGGAGTAAAAACTAAATGATACATAAGAATATTATAATTAGAGTATAATATATGTTTTATATATGTTACATAATTTCATTAATTCATTCCTTTATATGTTCCATTTATGGAATGAAAGAATCATATCACTTTGAGTGGGTCGTAGTCTGCACTTCCTGAAATGAAATTATCGTATTTACACACCATGAAAAACATAATGTTATGTTGAATATAAAAATTATAGAAGCATAGAGACAATATAAATATAATTTATATCATATATGAATACAGTTACACCCTAATTTCCACCATGAGAGGTTGTAGTAGATAATCAAACAATCATGGTTTCGTGAGGCCCTAGTTCGCCATTATCATAAACAGTATGTTTGTATCTATTGGATTGAGGTGTGTGTAAATGTAGTTAGAATAATTAATATGAAACATACTAATTTTTTTAGGATACTGGTGTTTTTAAGTAATCATAGAATAAAAAGATCATAGGGAGTGGAGAAAGAAAAATAAAAGAATGGAACATGAGAGAAGACGTTACCTAATTATCTTGTAACAACTTTTGATTTGAGCCAACATCCATATTGAGTTGCCTTTTGCTCATTGTAAGGATTCAAGGAAAAAGGGAGGGATTTTGGGAGCATATTTGTTTAGAATTTTGACAATATAAGGTGATTTCAATGTGTTAGTAAGTGGGGATATGTTGTGGCATTTAATAAGGGGGATGAGGGTCACTTTAGGGAATTATTAAAATTTTAATATATTATGAATTATATTTTGAATAAAAATGAGTCGAAATTTAGTTATTTGTAATATAATATTAATATAAGTCTAAATAAATTCATCCAACAATAATAGACATGTTTTGGATATTTTTTTATTCCTTATTTTTTTATTTAACCTTTTTTTAACACTTACCATTTTTCATGAATTTAACACTTTGAGTACTAAAATAATAACTAAAACATGTAAAATGTCCAATAAAAGAGTAATTAATACATTTTTAGACTTATAATAACAATTTGGAGAAAATTTATATTTTTTTTTAATTTTATGATTTTTAATAAAATATATTATGTTTTAAAATATGAATAATGTCAATTTTGACATTATTTTTATCATTATTATTTTAAAAATACATATCAACTTGATTACTTCGAAACAAAATTCATTCATACAAAGATAACTTGTCATATGCATCTAAAAAATTCATTAATGGCATCAAAATAATAAAATAACATTTATTTTGATATTTATAATATCATTTATTGAATCTTTTATTAATGAAGAAATCACTGCTTCATCATTATGTCATAATTAAATTTATTTATTTAATGACTAAAAATTATAAATAAAACATCATGATGTTTTAAATATTTATATATTTTTAAGGACTATTTCTAGTATAATAGATCATTTATATAACCCCATATATATATTTTTTAGTAAAATATATCTGTTTATGTTATATTTTCTTTTACATTAAATTAAAAATTAGAAAATGTCATTTTCACTCCCAAGTGGCTCCCAAATTCCAATGGTTAGGCCTAAGGATAGTAATTTTTAGGTTTAACTCATCCAAATAGGATTAGAAAATGCTTTAAGGTAATTTTATATTATTATAATACTATTTTTACCCTTGTTTTCCATATTTACCATTTAACCATGGTAAAAAAAATAATTACTAAATTTACTATTAATAATGTCAAAAAATAAAAGGTACCTAATTATACAATTTGAAGATTATGATTCCAAATTTATAATATATTTTTTCAAATTTAAAACACTTAATTGGTAGAAATTCATTTAAAATTAATTTATTTTGTCATAACCAAAACACTTGTTTTTAAGAAATAAAAACTACTAAAAGATTTACTTTTGTTATTATCGAATTAATATGGGAAATTAGTTTCGATGACTAAAATTGGATTAAATTATAAAAACAAAATAAAAATACACTATAAATCCAATTAAAAGGACAATTTAACAATATAAATAAATAAAATGAAAATGTTGTTTTGAATTACAATTTTGTATTTTCTGTAATGGACCGTACCCACATGGACCATTACTTTAAAAAATAATAAGTGTTGGGGTGTCCCAGACAACATGGGTGAGTCCAAAAGATGTGGGTGTCAGTGGAAAAATGTCATCGTGGTGTCATCTATCAGTTCCACTAATCGTTCTCACTGATCAGTTCCACCCATCGGTCTCACTGATCAGCTTCGCATATCAAATTCATAGATATAATTCAATGGTTAGCTTCAGAGATCAGCTTCACAAACATTCTTCACAGATCAACTTCACTAATTAGATTCACAGATCAGCTTCACAGATCATCTTCACTGATGATCTTCAAAGATCAGATTTACTGATCAACTTCTCAAATCAGCTTCACATATCAGCTTCACAAATCATCTTCATAGAATAGATTCATTGATCAGCTTCATTTGATCTAATTCATGGATCAGCTCCATCATTCTCACATATTGGTATCACTGATCAGTGTCTTACTAGACGGTGTCTCCCCAATCGGTCTCACTGACCAGTTTCACCCATTTTTCTCACTGAGAGGTTTCAACCATCAGTCTCACCGATCATTTTCACCCATAAATTTCATCGAATAGTGTCTCACCGATCAGTTTCACAGATCGGCTTCACCCATCGATCAGTTTCACCCATCAGTTTCACTGATCATTCTCACTGATCGGTTTCACCCATTAGTTTCACCAATCAGTTTCACTCATATGTCTCATTGATCAGTTTCACCCATTTTTCTCACAGATAGGTTTCACACAATCAGTTTTACTGATCATAATTACCTGATGGGATTCACTGATTAGCTTTACCCGATGGGTTTCACTGATCAGCTTCACCGGATCGACTTCACTCAATCAGCTTCAATGATCAGGTTCACCCGATCAGATTCACCTAATCGGTTTCACCAATCAGCGTAACAAGATCAGTTTCACTAATCATCTTCATGGGATCAGCTTCACTCGATCATCTTATGTCGATCATCTCCACTAATAGATTTCACCGATCAATCTCACCAATCGACCAAAAAGGGGTGTCAGGTTTCCATCCCAAATTTTTCCCGTAACACTAAGTTTATGTCTTTTATTTTTTAAAGTGGTTCAAGGACATTTTTAAATCCAATAAATGATATCTAAAATACCCTAAGAGCTGGGAGACCCTCAACAAACCCATTTTCCTCTCTATAAATTGAATCCTTTAATGCACAACTATTATGGACACCTCTTTAATGAGAATTGTTAAATAACAATTTATTCTAATGTGTGTAACTGTCCAACTGCATGGTGAAACCATTATCTACCTTTAAATCCATTAAAGATTTCATATCCCATTACTCCAGGAATCTCACCTTTTATCGCATGATAATTATTTATTCTTCTTTGATGTTCTCTTTTTTTCCTTGGTGTGTTTGGAGTCCCCCTTCTCAAGGATAGTGGTTCACCTATGCTTGAGCCATTCATGATCATTCTTAGAGTCCCTTGAGTTCCTCCTAGGAAAGTGGAACTTCCCTAGTTGTTGGTACGAGGATTAAAAAATTTATGGTTGATCATCCAGGTAGGGTTTTTCCATCATCTCACATTACAGTGTATAATACAGGGTGGGTATGATAATGTTACCTTCGGGTATAGATGAAACAGAAACATAACGATGATAATAAACAGACATGTAAATAATTAAGGGGTTCGTTTGATTATTCTGTTGTACTATTTTATCTTTGTTTATATGTTTTGAATTCTATGAGCTTATGTCCACTGAAAATCATGACCATGGTTGGTCCTTTCTTGCACATTAATGAACCTCAATTTTTTTTAGATAAATATGTTATTAAATGATTGTAACATGGAAACTGATTAATCATGTAAAATAAGTTGATTTAATGTGTACCCAATGAATAAGAATCCTTGTATGGTAACCCTGATTAACTAAACATAATGATGAGACTAAATGAATGGAGTGTTTAAAATATAAAAACTCAATTGCTCTGTTTTGGAAATGTGTATGGTTGTTCTGCTTGATTCTTGTGAGGTGACATGGGTGGGGATGTTATCCTATATTGTGAAATTGTTATTTTGGGGATTTTGGGGCTGTGTGAGGCCTTATTTTTGGGATTGGTTAGTTTCCAGTAATTTGAGGGATCTAACGGATTCCTTTTGTTGTTGTGACTTTACAATAGAACCCGGTTTGAATGCTTAATTTGCAGCTTGGTTGTCTTTCACTCCTTGGATTGTGGCAATGACTATTATTTTCCCGATAGTAAAGGTTTTATTTAAATGGAATGAGTTGAATAAAAAAAGAATGGGTTCAGTGGGGCTTGGTTTTCAGGGAATGTGTTGTCACTTGTTTGGAGATATTACAATTCTTACGAAAGAATAGTAACGAAGGTGTTTGTGTATGTTTAGATTTGGAACCCCTAGGTTGGGATGAGTGTTTGTTTATCTATATGTATAATTTTTTCCTTATGTTACTTATTCATTCCTCACCCATGTTGAGAACTTCATTTTTAACACCGCCATTTAATGGTGGAGGGTATTTCCCGAATACTCTTATGAGTGGATGGTTACTAGATCCTTTTATGATCCTTTTTTTATTAGCCCAATACTCATCATGCAGGATGTGACGTCCTGAGTCCATTATAGACCATGATTCTTCGTGTAGGGTAGTTTTGGTGGTTTTCCCAATTCTGTGTGATAAATATGCTTCCCATGTGTCTTCGAGATGAGGCCTAGGTGTCTTCGGGAATGACATTAGTTGATCTGGCCCAGGGTTCTTTGGGTATGATGATAGTTGTATTGGACTAGGTGTCTCTGAGCATGGTTACATGTGGTTGTTTTTGCCCAGGTGTTTCCAGGAGGGATGTGTTGTTGTGGTATCCCAGGTGTGTGCGTGTGGGGTATGACAGTGGGACTGTGGTGAGAATGGCATGGGAGGTCTGGCGCATAGGATGTCTTCAATAACTAGTGGTAATGTGGTACGAGGTACCCAAACATAGATGTTTCATTACTATTATTTTACCAGACATGCATTATTTGTAGAGTGTGCCTTGGTGACGTTGTATGGATTGTTTCCTTACTGGGTGCTTTGATTATCTCCTTTTATCATGGGGCATTAGAATTAATTTCTAGTTATGCACGAGAGCATTTGGTTTTCCCTACTATTTATACATGTATACACACCCAATGTATATAATATTGCATTCAGGATTCGAGGAGAACTTCAAGAATCATGTGGGATCATACTAGTTCAGATATTGGGATAGTTCTTATTTTTTCGTTTCTTTGGTACTTCCACTTGGTGTTTTCTTGTACTTGTAGAACTTATTATTGGAACATGCATATGGGAATGGATTTTTTTTGTCTTTACATTTACTTTGAGATTTGGTGTTGTTTGGGATTTACTATCTTATCACCCGATCCTACAAATTAAAAGGGTAATTCCATCATTACTACATGTGATTCTATACCCTTGGTGCTAGTCGCCACTCTGGGGCCTTTTAAAGGCGGGTCTCGGGGGTCATTATCTCTCCTTCAACATGAAAAAGGAAGGGTCTGGCAGTTTTCTATCCCTCCCCTCATCTTGGTGAAGGTAGGTCATGACAGAATGGTATCAAAGGAAGCGGTTGAAAGATACGATGGAGGTCGGGGTTAGGAACAGTAAGGATTTCCTGGGATAGTAAGAAAATAGTGTTATGTAACCATGCTGCATGAAATAGGCCAGGTGAGACCAGTTAGGACATGGGATTTTAGGGTCCCCTGTGATCCGATGAAAGGACTTGGGACCTACCGAATGGCCTGGTGAGGCTTCACAGATTGCATGTTAGAGACCCTAGGAATGGTACATTAATCATAAAGACTTGTGTTCTAGTATGTTGTGGGACTTCTGGAAATTTAAATAAATAAAATGATTAATAATAATTTAAAATAAATCCTCTAAACTATTCGGGATTAGTTATACCTCGTGTAAATTGTAGCAATGGCTCCCGGATGGAGACCACGAGTAGTGAAATTGATTGAGGCCCAGGAAGATGATTTGTTTGATCATTTGGGGGCTTATCGAGAGGAAGATGATGACTAGTGGAAGAGGATGATTTGTTCATTTCAGCAGCAGACCCTTGGGAATTATGAGTGAAGCATCTCGTACATGGAAATAGAGAGTTGGCTCGAGGAGTTGGTGATAACTTTCAGCTTGATCCAGGCTCCAATAGAGTTTTCATGTTAAGAGACGGTGTGTGGAGCCTCTTTTATTTATGTTGGTTGAGATTTCAGTAGAATTAGTGGATGCTGGGATGATCTATGTTCCATGAGTTTTCATAGAGTTCCTAGATGATTTTTCCGAGGAGGATGTGACTCTTCCACCTCTACGTGGCGTTGAGTTTGGGATAGACTAACAACCCAATGCCATCAGATTTTGATGGCTCCTTATCAGATGTCGTCTTCTGAGTTGAAGATTCAGATTGAAGAGTTGATGAATGGTGTTTTTCGACCCAACGTGTCTCCCTAGTGTGCTCCAGTCTTGATAATGATGAAGGAAAATAATTGTCTTAGGATATTCATAGGCTACCGAAGACTGAATCAGATAATGGTCAAGAACTGTTACCCTATCTCGAGGATAGAAAATCTATTTTACCAGGTGAGGGGAGAAGGTTGGTTCTCTAGGATTGATCTGTGGTCAGGGTATCACCAATTAAGGGTGATTTATAGATATATCCCTAATAATACATTTTGGTGAAGGTATAGACACTTTGAGTTCGTAGTCATGTTGTTTAGTGTTAAAAATACACCTAT
Organism: Viscum album; assembly: GCA_963277665.1. Taxonomy (NCBI): domain Eukaryota; kingdom Viridiplantae; phylum Streptophyta; class Magnoliopsida; order Santalales; family Viscaceae; genus Viscum; species Viscum album. The sequence continues at coordinate 1,898,284,956 of OY728133.1, read as the reverse complement.
TGCGATCATGGGGCTCATGAACTATATTTTCCGCATGTTTTTAGACCGGTTTCTCATTGTGTTCATTGATGACATTTTGATCTACTCATGATCATAGGAGTAATATACTAATCACCTCATGATGGTCTTGGATATCCTTCTACATCACTAGCTCTATGGGAATTCGTCCAAGTGCAAGTTCTTGACACTAGAAGTGCATTTTCATGGACACATGGTGTCATAGAAAGGGTTAGTGGTTGATCTGTCAAAGGTTGAAGTGGTTGTTTCTTGAGATAAGACAATGAATTTGAAGGAGGATCATAGTTTTCTAGGGATAGAAGGATATTATCAGAGGTTCGTAATAGACTTCTCTCGAGTTACATCTCCTTCAACAGCTATTACCATAAAGGACCAGGCCTCCGTGTGAAGTGAGTAGTGTTGGGAAGCTTTTAGCTATTTTAAGGAAATATTGGTCAGTGCTCCATTTCTCAGGTTACCGGAGGAAGGGGTGTTGTTGGAGGTGCTTTGTTAGGCTTCTAGACTTGCCCTGGGGTGTGTGTTGATGAAGTAGTGGTGAGTGATCACTTATGGGTCTAGGCAGTCACATCCTCATGAGCATAATTAATGAAAAAATGACCTAGAGTGTGCAACAGTAGTATTTTCGTTGAAGTTTTGGCGGCATTACCTCATCGGGGAGCACATTATAGTCATCATAGATCACAAGTGTTTGAGGCATATATTTACCCAGCAGGACATGATCATGTAACAACAATGGTAGGTGGAGTGTCATTAGGACTAAACCATCCAAATCTATTAAAATAAAAGTAAGGGGAACGTTTTAGCTGATGACTTGAGTAGGAAGTCATAGAGTGAATCCGTTCCTGAATCTGTGGATTCTTGGATGGAAATGGAGGAGTTGTCTACCCTACACCTTTATACAAGGATGGATGGTGGTAGAGGTTGTCTATTTTAGATGATATTTCAGTCCTATCTTTTGTAGGATGTTGAAGAGTCTATGTGTGGATACATAGAGAGTTATTTGATGCACAATCAGTTTGACCTAGGAATTGATTTGTAAGGGTGGTCGAATTATGATTAGACTCATATGATTTTCTGAGGGATGTTATTTTTCCTAGAGATGATTCATTAGGGAGTTCTATGTGAGTTCCATAACTCACTCATAGTTGCACACCCAAGAGTTTCCAAGATGTATTGTGGCATAAGGGAAAAGTTATGGTGGCCTGGGGTGAAACAGCCCATGGAAGAGTTTATCACAAGGTGCCTGGTGTGTCATTAGGTGAAGGCTGAACACTGCATCCGAGGAGGTATGTTTCATCCTTTATATGACCCCGAGTGAATGTGGGAGTACATCTTGATGGATTTCATCATTGAACTACCTTGGGATCAAGGAGGATATGATTGTATCTATGTAGTGGTAGAACAGTAGATGAAATTTTCTTACTTCGTGGCATTCAAGGAGTCCAGTGCGGTGGACTCATTATCACGAAGATACATGGATGAGGTGGTGCGGTTGCTTGGATTTCTGAGGTACATAGTATTGGATAGTGATGAACAATTTACCTCACAAGTCTAGAGGGGATTGCAGTATGCTTTTGGCACCCAAATACACTTTAGCCAAGGTTTCCACCACTAGACAGATGGAAAGGTAGAGGGAACCATCAAGATATTGGAGGATATGCTATGTTCTTGTGTTTTGGACTTCAATTAATCGCAGAAACTACATTTTCCCTTTGTAGAGTTTGCCTAAAATAATAGCATCACTCAACTATTAACATTGAACCATTTGAATCCTTATATAGGAGGTTGTGTCGTTCAACTCTGTGGTGGACCGAGGATGGGAAGGCAGATGTTCATGGACCAGATGTAGTGTAGGGTACAACAAACAATGTTCTGATTTTTCATTAGAGGATAAAGGCATCCCAGGACAGGTAGAAGTCTTATGCCGATCGTCGGAGGAGGCCCATGGAGTTCGAAGTTGGAGACCATGTTATCTCGAAGGTTTTCCCTCAACATGGGCAGAGAAGGTTCAAAAAGCGGAGAAAGCAATCTCCTAGGTTCCTCAGGCCTTTCGAAGTATTGGGGCATGTTGGTTAGGTGGAATATCATCTGGAGTTGCCACATTAGTTAGAAATGGTCCATGATGTTTTCCATGTCTCCTAGCTTCATCGATATCTACACGGTGACACCCATTTCATTTAATAGAGAGAGTTGGATATAGTGGACAATTCTACATTCTTTCAGAGACTAGTGAGGATCAAGGATCAAAGGAGAATGTGCTTCATAGATGAACCATCAATTTAGTTCCTATGTTGTAGAGGCATGATGACCTCGAGGATAGTACATGGGAGCGTGAAGCTCAAATTCGCGCCCAGTACCCATATCTTTTTTAGTTTCTATTCCATTACCTCTTTGATGTTATTGTTTTTGTGACATGTTGTGATGTAATTCTAACCATGTTGTTTTATGAGATGATTTGTTTCCTTACCTTGTGAATGTTTATGAAATGTCCTCATATGTGGGGAAGGGAGAACCAGATTCCTAATTAAGATGCATAAATACAAATGTCGTTAAACTGGTGCGGGCGAGTTAGTGCCCCCCCAAGAGGATAATATCATGACATGGAGGAAAGAACTCCATGATCTGTGTGTCAGGAGAATGTGATCTGTGGGATTAATATGGATTTTTGTGGAGGTTTGTCCTCGAGAGGTGTCTTCTGGAGTTTTTGTTTGGCATACTCTTGTATTCTCGAGGACAGAAATAATTTCATAGGTATTTGATGTAATGGATCGAACCATCCTGATCCATTACATTGCCAAATTCTAAGTGTTGTTGTGTCTTGGAAACCATCGGTGGGTCAGGAGGATGTGGGTGTTTGTGGAAACATGTAACCATGGGGTCACTTATTAGTGTTAATGATCGGTCTCACTAATCAGTTCCACTCATTGGTCTCAAATATCAGCTTCATTGATCAACTTCAATGATCATCTTCACTGATCAGCTTCAAAGATCACCTCCACCACTCAACTTCATAGATCACCTTCACAAGTCAGCTTCACTGATCACCTTCATTGAACAACTTCACAAATCAACTTCAATGATTAGCTTCAATGATCAGCTTCACACATCAGCATCACAGATCATCTCCATTGATCAGCTTCATGTGATTAGCATCACAGATCAGCTCTACCGGTTTCACCCATCAGTCTCACCGATTGGTTTAACCCATCAGTCTCACTAATCAGTGTGTCACCGGTCCATGTCACCAATATGATTCACCGCTATGTTGCACCCAACGGTCTCACCGACTGGTTGGACCCATCAGTCTCCCCGATCAGTTTCACCCATCGGTCTCACCGATCAGTTTCACAGATCGGTCTCACTGATCTGTTTCACCCATCTGTCTCACCCATCGGTTTCACCCATCCGTCTCACCGATTGGTGCCTCACTAATTGGTCTCAATAATCAGTCTCATTGACCAGATTCACCCATCGGTATCATGGATCACTGTCTCCCCGATCGGTCTCATAGATCTGTTTCACACATCAGTCTCACCGATCAGTTTCACCATCGGTCTCACCTATTTGTTTCAAATCATCGGCCTCACTGATAGGTTTCACCCAATCAGTTTCACTAATCCTCCTCACCTGATCAGTTTCACCGATATGCTTCACCTGATCTATTTCACTGATCAGATTCACTAGATTAGCTTCACCCAATCTGTTTCATTGATCAGCTTCACCCGATCAACTTCACCCGATCAGTTTCACTAACTAGATTAACACAACATCTTTCAGTGATCAGCTTCATGGGATCAAATCCACCCATTCATCTTCACCCATTTAGCTCCACAATCCGGTATAACAAATCAGTCTCACCAATCATCCCCAAAAGTGGTGTCTGAGTTTCCTTCCCCAATTTGTCCCACAATGCAACTTTTAAGTATTTTAAGGATTGAAAGCTTTTAAAGCCATTTAAAGCCCATTAATGATATATATTATAATTTAAGAGCAGGGAGACACTCAATATACACATTTTCCACTGTTTAAATGAAAACCTTTAACATACATCTGTTATTGCCAACTCTCCTATGAGAATTACTGAATAACGATTTATTTTATCTTGTGTAACTATACAACAATGCGATGAAACCACAATTTGAATTTAAATATGTAAAATATTTTATATCCCGTAACTCTTGGATTCTAAATTTTTATCACATGAGAACTTTTTGTTCTTCTTGGCCGGTCTCTTTTCATTCTCTGGGGTGTTTGGAGTCCCCCATACCAATGCTAGTGGTGCGCCTGTGCTGGTGCCATTTATGATAACTCTTGGAGTCCCTGAAGATCCTCCCCTAAAATTTGTGCATCCATAGTTTTTGGCACAAGGATAAAAACTTCAACCATTGATCATCCAGGTAGGGTTTTTCCTTTTTCCCTCTTTACAATGTATCATTATGGGTGGGTATGATTATGTTCCCTTTGTAGATAGATAAAACCAAAACCTATTGAATATAATATACAGACTTATAAAGAATGAAGGTGTGTGTTTGATGATGCTCAAGTACTATTTTATCATTGATTATATGTTACGAATTGTATGGGCATATTTCCACTTAAAATTATTGGCTTTTATGGTCATTTATTTCACACTAATGAACCTCTATTTTTCTGGATATTTCAGTGGTTTAATGGATGTAACATGGAAACTAGTTAACTACAAAAAATTGGTTTGTTAAATGGATGAAAAATTAATAAGAATCCTTTTATGGTCACCCCAGTTAACCAAACAGAAAAACAAGACTAAATGAATGGTGTCTTTAAAATATGAAATCTCCCTTACTCTGTACTAGAAATATGTATGGTTGTTCTGCTTGATGCTTATGAGGTGTCATGGGTGGGAATGGGATCCCCTTTTGTGTAGTTGTTAGTTTTTGGATGTTGGGCCCATGTGAGGATGTATATTGGGGCTTGTTTTGGTTCTAGTACTTTTGACGGATCACACATATCTCTTTTGTGGTTGTGGCTATTGCAAGAGAACAGAGTGTGAATGGTTAATATTCTACTTAGTTGTTTTTCAATCTATGGAATCTGTCTATGCCTATTAGTTTCCCATTAGAAATGAATTTTTTTAAATGGAATTAGTTGAATATGAAAACAAGAATTGGTTCAGCCGGGTTTTTTTTTCGGGAATGATTTGTGACTTGGTTGCGGCTATGGTGCTTCTTATGAATGAATAGTAATGAGGGTGTTTGTGTATGATCTAGTTTGGAACCCCTATGTTGGGATGAGTTTTTGTTTTCATATATGTATAAATTAGTTCTTATGTTTCTTATTCACAGCCCACCCATGTTGAGAAGTTCATGCTGAACACCCCCATTTCATGGGGGAGGGTGTTTTTCCCAAAAATCCTATAAGTGGGGGGTTATTAGAAACATTTCTACACACTTTACCAATTATCACAAGACTCTTCTGGCAGGATGTGATAGCCTATGGTCTACTATAGCTCAAGATTCTTCAGGCATGGTATTTGTGGTGGTTTACATAGGTGTGCATATGTTTTTTGTTTAACAAGTGTCTTCATGATAGGGACCAGTTGTCTTCAGGCGTAACAGTAGTTGATCTATCCCAAGTGGCTTCAAGCGTGGTGGTAGTTGTTATAGACCAGGTGGCTATGGGTGTCATTATGTGTGGTTATTTTGGCCCATGTGTTTGCAGGTGGGATATTTGGTTTTGGTATCCCAGGTGTGTGCGGGTGGGGTATGTTAGTGAGACTGTGATGAGAATGGCAGGGGAGGTCTGACATGTAGGATTTCTTCAATAACTAGTTGTAATTTTTTGTACGGAATCCAAACATCGATGTATTGTTTCTATTATTTTACCTCACTTGCGTTTTTTGGGCTGTGTGACATGGTGCGGTTGGGTGGATAGTTTTCTTACTATGTGATTTGGTTCACTCCTTTTCTCACATGGAATAAATATTCCTTCCAACTTGTGCATGAGATCTTTTGGTTTTCCCAACTTAGTATACCAATATACTCACACTACGAATATAAAACTGCTTTCTGGTTTCCAGGAGGACATTGAGGACCGTGTAGGATTATACCATTTTAGCTGTTGGGACAGTTATTGTTGATATTTATTCATTACTTTGGTACTTACAAATAGAGATTTCTAGTACTTATAGTACCTATTATTATAACATGCATAAGTTAATGGATTTTTTTGGCTTTACATTTACTTTGAGATTTTTTTTGGGGATTTAATATCTTCTCTCCATATCCTCCAAAATAAAAGTGTAATGCATTCCATATTTCATGTGATTTATAACCTTGGTGTTATTCATCACCCTAGGGCCTATTAAAGCTGGGTATCGGTGGTCATTATCTCTCCTTTAACATGAAAAAAGAAGGTTCTCGCAGTTTTCTATCCCTCCCCTCATCATGGTGAAGGAGGGTCGTGACATTTTCACTATTAAATAAAATATGAATTTTATCAGAAAAATACCAATATTTCATATAATGTACATTTTTATGTCCTTATTATAATAAAGAATTTTATTTTTTCATATAGATCTTTTAATAGTGAAAAAAATTATTTAAAAAAGGTTCTACCTAAAAAGGTGGTAAAACAACCTTTGAAAAAATATTAGAGTATTTTATGCTTAAAATTAGATAACTTCTAATTTTAAGTATATAAATTTTATTTTATAAATGTAAAAACATTTATCAAACATGTATATTTATATTGTATTTTTTCCTATTTGTTCCCTCCAACACAATGGCTAGGCCTTACCTACTATTTAAAATAATAATAATATAACTATATTATTATTTTGGTATAATTTATTTTGGTGTGAATCATAAGATTTTGGAGAAACCCATCATTGTGTGTAAATTATGTTATCATACAAAGAGTCCCACTACCATAAAATTAATATCATTTTCATAAATTTTAATAGATATTAAAAAGTATTATTCTATAAATATATGGGCTACTACATAAAAAACGATATATGTATTGATAAATTGTATAGATTATTCCATTTGTATTTAGATAATTTTTTGATGTGTTTGTCAATGAATTTATATTATATTCTAAATTCTACAAAATCAAGAGAAACATATATGTAATATTTTGAAAACATTTAAATAAATATAGTTTTATGAAAAATTTAAATGAATTTTTTTAAAGAAAATTTCATCCATTAGACATATATTACTTAAATATGGAATTATAGTTAATATTCATACAAAAAACGTGGAATAATAGTGTCCAAGACCTAAAAATGTCATTGATATTCAATGTTTTCTTTGATTATCTGGTTAATAATGGTAGTTCATTGAATACATTTCATAGTTATATATCACAATAACCCTGCTAACTCAACAATTAATTATATTCATATTGATAATGTAATGTTATGAATTCTTTTAGGATTAAAAAATAATAATTATTAATGATCAAGTGTTATTCATTCCATCATGAAATGCAGTGTCTAAAATTTACTATGATGCTTCACTGCAGTTGTTTTATTGAGTCTTGATTCAAGATGACCAGGTAATTGAATATGATTCAAATAAATTGAATCTCTAGATGTATAATTATCAATGAATGATGTTGTTATTTCAAATATGATTTATATTTCAAAAAAATTTAGACGTATTTTATATCGGATAAAATGTGAAATATATACTAACTATAATAGTGTTAATTTGACATTCATTCAAAAATAGTTGAACATGAGGTAATGAAGGTGGTTAGAACAAATAAATAATTACCAATACATTATTCACTACTATAAAGGTAAACAAAAAATGATAGATAGTTCCTTGAGATGAAAAGGTAACACACCATTAATTATACAATGTTTGGAAAATGGTCATTTATATTGTGATTTAATAAAATTTATCATTGATATTGTGTATGTAGAAACAACTTCAATATTTTTCTCTAGTGTAAGTATATTTATATTTTTTTATGAATAATTTAATGATATTTGGACCGAACATAATTTATTAAATGAAATAATATAATTGGTCATGATAGAAATGATTACCGAGTTTAATATTGATGAATAATGTGATATTTGAGTTGGAAAGTGGATTTGTGTTCCATGAGTTTCCTAGTGGAATAAGGAATTATTGAGTGAATATCATAGATTTTATTTTTATACATCCTATGAACACAAATATTTATATATTAATTTATGAATATAATTGATGGGAAGGTATACAGATTAATATTTTTTATTTTATAGTGAAAGATTTCACATGTGAATAGGTTAATGGTGAACCAAAAATAAAAAAAAGAATCATTAATCTTTTATCAGTGATTGAATGGAAATTAAAAAACACTGGAATGGATTTCATGGAAATAATAACAAAGATTCCTGGAAGAAATAATTAGATTTTGGTTATTATTGATTATTTGACTAAATCTAAATATTTTCTTCCAATTTGAGATATTATTCCTTTTATATCAGCATTAAAAACATTATGTTAAAGACATATTTAGGTAAAATGTATTTACAAGCCATTTCATCTAATCAGGATCCAATATTTTCAAAATAAAATTAAAATCACCATCAAAATTTACTGGGTACTTTGATGAATTTTATTAATCCACTTTTCGAAGGACATTCAGTGTAGAAAATGCAGACATTAGAGGACATTCTTGAATCTTCCTCATTACATTATAAGATAATTTGGGATTATCATCTATATTAGGATTTATATTATTATTATAATTGTGTTTATTCTAGTATTAATATGGTACCTTTTGAGGAACTACATAGAACTTGGCATGAGTCTCCAATATGGTGGGTTGAAGTTTGTGAGAGGAAATTTTTGAGACCTTTATTATTAAATGAAATTTTTTAGAAGTTATGGATGATTAACCACCACATGAGGGATGCAAAAAGAAGTAAAACGAGTTATGAAAATGATTGGGGTTAAGAACACTAATTTGAGTTACGTAACCATTTTATTCATAAAATATATCCATAGAGTAGTGTAATTTTTTTTGAAAAAAGGAAAGGTTCTCCCTTGTTTTATTGAAACCTAATAAATTTTGTGTAGTTTGGGATAAATTTATTACTTTTTATCCTTTTCTCTAAGTTTATCTCTCATTCATGATGTGCATCATTTTTCATTACTAATAATGTTTTTAACTAATATATCACATGTTTTGAGCCTTGATGTAATAAATTCATTGGAGAATCTATTTTATGTGGAATGATCTATTTAGATTCCAGATAATAAAATGGAATTGTTTTGGTAGAAGGTAATTTTACTTCTAAAATTTTAATTGTTAAATCATATGATTGAATAGGAAACATGAGAATCTAAAGAGGTTATGTGGGAGAAACACACATACGTTTGAAAATGAACAAAACGTTGATGATGTAATTTCGTAAATACTGGATTAATTTACACACCCAGCTAATGTTAAATATAAGAATATTCCTGATTTATTAAAGATGATAAATATATTTTATGGATTAATTTATAATATTAAAATTTCTTATGATTTTTCATTAGAAAAAGAAAATGGTTTTTCAAAGGAAATGCTTTCCATTAAATGTAGTATGATATTAAACAATTTGAATATGATTTTGATAAAATCATCCAAATTTTTTTATTCATCAAATTGAAATTATCTTAGGGTTTCTTTTTGGGTTTTTTCTAGAGTGATTTATTTTTACATGAAGATTGAAAAATACCAATGTTGTAAGTATTACTAAATTTATAAAATTAAAATTATATAATAATAACATGAATGTATATGAAACCATTTCTATATAATAATAATATATCTAAGATGAAATATAATTCATTTTAATATATAATTATTAGCATATAAATATATGATTAACATTTTAAATATTTAAGTAATTTATTAATTGAAAAAAATAAATTAGTTTCATTATTTAATTAATGTATTTAAAAGAAAAATTTATATTTTAGAATATATTTAATGTTAAATATGTACCATTTGTTTTAACATAATTAAATTAATTAATCTGGATTCAATATTATACTTTATTTTGGTATAAAATCTTTTTTTTATTTAATTAGTAATTTTTAAAAACTATTTTCATTGAAGATTGAAACCTATAGTTCAATTAATTTTTTTTACCAATTCATGAAAATTATCCTTTTTTATTTGATATAATATTTTTAATAATATGGTTCATATTTTACAATAAATTTAATTTCAATTTTTTACCAATAATATTAATAATCGTAAAACATTTTCACCACAATGATGGTCAAAAGATTTAATTATTGGGGTAAAAACTATAATTACATGAATAAATTTTATTATATTACTTTATTTTACCCCATAATCTTCATAGATTAAAAATATATTATATAGGTTATACTTTACTTTGATAAAGACAAATATTATATTCAAATGGGTTAATTAATTACATGTGTTCTACTCCCCTCACATATAACACAGAACATCTTATCCTCACATATCAAATACTTTTCAGAATATTATCTTATATAATTAATTCCTAAATACCATCCCACTCATTATACCTATTTCATATATGTCATATTCATCTCAAAATATGAATCCTAGAAGGCTTAATGTGTAAACCAATGAGAGACATCCAAGGAGGATGTATGGGTCCCAATAGAACTATTTCATGATTTTTATTCCACCATGTTGAAATATGATTGATCAACTGTAAAATTATCACATAAATATATTATATTTATTAAAATATTATAATTTTTATTTATGATCCCTTTTCTATCACTTTCCAATCCAATTGTAAATTAAAATATCACCATCATGTTCTTATAGACTTCAACCACCATGAAGTTATGTGTTTTGTTTTCAATTATATTTGAACACAAATTCTTATAAATATATAATTAATGAATATATATATATATATATGATATTATTGTGATTCTTTAATACTAATATATTACTTTCTTTCTTAGCCATTACGTTATTTGGAAAATGAAAACATCGGTCGTGTGTTCGTGTGTAATGAAACTTGCATGAAGCGGTGTGATTTTTTTATTACCACTTCACATGGTTGGTCATAATGTTGTAACTAATGACTAAAAATAATATTTAAAACATAATTATTATAATAAAAAATAAAATATTACAAAAACATACTTCCTTTCCATAAAATAGTAAAAGTAAACCATTAGTTGAGTACACAGGGGAACTACCTCCTTAATGATACGACAAATTTTATTCTTGTCATAAAAAATTCCAGGATGGTTCAAAATATGTTTTAATTTTATAAAAAATAAAATTATTATATTAATTATTCAGGATATTATGGAACCATGATCATTTGTACCATAGTCAACCAAATGATGAAATTTTTTACATATAAACCAAACATCCTAAAAACATTCAATGTGAACATAACCATTTTAGTAACAAAATAAAACATTGAAAATTTTCATAAAATATAATAATGAAAATTTAAATAAAACAAGTCATAAATTGAGGAAATACACATTCTTTAAATAAATGAATCTATAAATATTTCAATAAAACTATTTTTCATCCATGTTATAGTTATTTTATATTTTTAAAAAATGTTATTAATTATAAATCAATGGTTTATAAAGTATATTTTCATATATTTTTGAATGTATTAAAAAATTATTAAAATGGAATCCTTTCAATATTTTTTATTTATATGATATTTTTACCTTTTAAAATATTATAAAATAATGGTTTTTGTTATCATATATGGATTAACTGAGTATTTCCACTATGAAAGTAATTATTAATTATCAATAATTTTATATAATTTTATATTTTTTTGCATGGAAGATTTTATACACTCTCTTCATCGAATTTTTAAAATTATTGAGTTTATCCAATGAAATTGAAATTCAACCTCATTTATATGAGATATCTTAATGTTTCATTAATTATGGAATTTAATGTTAATTCATAATTTTTTTTTGGTTAAAGTGTAATCTATATATTCTTAACAAATTCTATGGTTATTGTAAAATATATATGAATGATGCGCGAGCATGATAGAACTTTGATTATGGGTGAGCCCAATATAGCTCTCCAATGCTTTGGGTAATGTAAATTTTTTTCCCACTAATATGATACTCTTATGAGATGTGGGAATTTTATAGATAGATTATTCCATTGTAAGGATTCATATAAATTAAAATTTAATTATAATGTACCAAGATAACTATATAATATAATATCAAAGGATTAATTTAATGAAAATATTTTTATTTGAAAAGTTATGTAAATGAGATTATTGTTATATGAATACTTTATATTCTTTTTAATGATGAATGTAATTTTTTGAAGGAAAGGCACTCATGATTTTTCATATTTTTTCATGAAATAATCATGATTATGATATCTCATTTATGAATTCTTATGAATAATTTATGAAAAATATTTCATTGTTTAGATGGTTTTATGGATATTTAAATGAATATTTTCTCTAAGATATTAATATGGGAAAGTTAAAATTTTATATGGGCTTTTTCGGTTTACCGTCATATAATTGAGATTAATTTCATTTATGCCCATTAAAAATATTTTTTCCCTTATACAAAATTTTAATTTCTTTTCTTGAAATATGGATGAGTTGGAATTATAATGATGAATGCTCTATAATAATTGGATTTATCCTGAATAATGAAAGTGTGTCTTAATAATGACGACGTTTTATAAAAAAATTAAACAATTCATGAGGGTGACCAATTTTTTATTTAATTTCTTTACTTATTTAATAATATTCAAAACCTGAAATGGACATTGGCATGTAAGTGATGAAATATAAATAATAACTCAAGTAATTAATGGGACTGTAATATGATTACTATAATATCCTTCAAAGAGACATAATTATTTATATTTCCCATTAAACTAGAATTAAAATAGGTGAGTTAAATATAATATAATGTGGTGTTTTTATTATATTCATGGTTAAAAACATATTATATAGATGGATGTTTATATTAAATAAGAAATAAATATCATCTATTAAATCATGCTTATAAAAAGACATATGTTTGAAGTGAACATAAAACATATATTTTCTTTAAATGAATGTAATTTAAACAAATAGGAAGATGAGTATGTTTTCTCCTAGCGCTCTCGAGGAACTCCTCTTCTAGGGTTATCTTCCCTCCTACTCACACTCGCGCTTGTGCTCGGTGGTGCCTATTCTTCCTCTTTGTGATGTTTATTCAGGGTTGTGTCTTGACTTCTTGCATGTCTTTATCTTCTCGTTCCTCTTCAAGCTTTGTCCCTTACGATTTGATTGGTCAGTTTTCTGTTTCGTCTCGTTCCTCTTCAAATCTTACTACTCATCCCTTCTTGGCTATGTGTCTCATCGTTCTTCAACCGGCTTCGTCCTCCCCGTTTGCTTCCCTCTTTGGAGGCAATTATTAGTGGTGACTTCAGATCAGGGTCTTCTCCAATGGCGTCCTTGGTGGTCCCTTAAGGTTTTGGTGGTGGTCCTTCCAGCCCAAAGAGGCGTTGGTATGTCGCCCTCAACCTGACAGTGACCATGTGTTCAGCGAGAAAATTTCTCGGGCAGTAGATGGGGATGCCAGAGTTTGCATAGATCATTCATTTGGCATCTGGTTTTCTTGTCAGTTTTGTGTGGGCTTCTTCCTCCTGGCCACTGGTGAAAGTTTTCGGGGTTCATTTCTGTGAAGCGAATTTTCTATATAGTTTTTTGTTCGATGAGATGAGATGTGTCTAGTATTGGGTGTTCTTATTTCATGGAATCAATGATGGTGCTGTTTTGATATGGTTGACACGCGGCCGAGGACTCCGGCGCTGCGGTGGATGGCCGGTTGGTTTTCGCTGGTGATGTGGTAACTATGATGGGATGCTGGGCCGTTAGGGGGCACAGCTCACGGAGACTTGCCGCTCGAGGTTTTGTGACTGACGCATTTTGGTGATGGGTTCGATGCAGTACCAGTTTGAATTTCAAAATTGGGCTATTTTGTTTTTGTGGACTCTTGAAACATTATGTTTTTTGCAATTTGCGTAGTTGGTGTGGTTTGCATTGGACTGTCTATGAGGTTACCACTTTTCCATAAAGTGGGTTTTAAAAATACAAAAAAATGGAAAGTAACATAAACTAGGTATATATGTGCAATGTACAGATTTTAATATGATGTACAAATAATTTGAATCTCATTTTTAATCCATACTCCTAAATAATATAAATTCATTAGAGGTAAGGATGGATTTAAGAGTGTTTGAGGCTTATTCTTATCCTAGATCATTGAGTTTTTGATAAATATGTTGTGGAATATGATTGGTTCATGGATAATAGTATGTTTTCATTCCAATTGTGACACCCAAAATATGAGTAGAATAGATTGCAAATCATGTGAGGGAGGATACATGGGTATAAGAGATTTTGGATTAATATTTCTAAGGTTATATATATGGTGAGTTCATTATGTTTAAAACCATGCACATACCATGCACGATTAGTGACACATTGACTATGGTGGAACACAATGAGGGGAATTGTTTAAAAATATATAAAACTATAATATTCACCATTTATAGTGACCCATTACTCTTATGAATTTTATTAAATTATTTTTAAACATAAGTATCCACTAATAAAATAAAAGTATTATAAATTCCCAGTCTTTGGATGACTCTGTCCATAATAAAAAAATTAAATAAAAAACATATAAAATATTATTTTATTATCTATAGAGAGATGATAAAATCCATTTTAGATCATAAATCAACATAATATTACCTATGGAAAAAAACTAAAAAATTTAACGATTGAGATATTCCGTTAAGGATATAAACCAGATAAGGAAACATAACATGTGAGTCAATGGTATAACATGATATCATAAAGGATAATAAACAAGAGTAATCACATAGAAGACATAATGTAATTTAAATGCTATCAAAAGCCCATAAAATCATAGGAAATGTGGTAGAAATATAAAACATAATACAATATTAAGTTATGGATAACTTCCATGAAAATACCACATGGTGGAAAAATTACCATAATAGATTAGGTTTACTCCATATTCCCAAACATGAAATCTCAAGAGACTAAAACATTACCCAATGAATTTGAGGTATATATAATTCTGATCCCACCCATCACATTCATTTCATGTACAATCATATTTTTTCCTCATAATTAATTCAATCATAATGATTAAGAATTAAAATTACCCATGGGAAGAAAATGGGTTGCATAATATTATCTCATATCAGAATAAAATGGAATTTCATTAAGAAGGAATTTGATAAGTGACCATAATGATGGTATTAACCCATAAATATAAGAGATATTTATAATTATTTATTTGTAAGTGGAAAATATGCATTATTTATAATTATTCTATAAAAATAATGGTTGTTGTATTTAATAAATTTAAATACTTGTAAAAATGATTAAAAAATTCTTGAGGAAAATAACCATCAAACACTGAAGATCATTTTTGAAAAACTAAAATTCACAACATATTATAGAAATTATTTTATTGAAAGTAAACCTTGAAAATTAAAAAATTAAAATTCATGTAAAATAATTTTCATGGGAGTCCAAAATACCATTCAATATGTACACTTAAAAATATATATTCCATTAACATTTTAGGTAAAAGTTAATAATTAAATTTTTAGAAAATTAAAATAATATTCATTTAAAATAAATTTTTTAAAAAACAATCCCTTGTAAAAATTACTCTAATAAATCATATAAAAATATTTACTAACATTTTTTAATGAATACAAGGATATGGAAGGGAAAGGGTTTTCGATTGAAGAAAAAAATATAATTGATTTTCCTTATAAAATTGTTTCAATATTTTTAAGTAGAAAAGAGAGTAAATAGTAATATTACCATGGAATTTAATGAATAAATATAGGAGTATAAATTGGAAGGGTTTTATTAAGAAATAATCAAATAATTTAATATAATATTAATTCAACCATAAATATTCCCTATTAAATGAGACTGAAAAATGATCCCTGACTAGTTTTGTAATTTTTGAGTCACAACCCCTATTAGATAAGGAAATGAATTAAATATTATAATAAAATGAAATATTAATAATTACAAATATAATATGATAAGGAGAGGTATATAGACCTTATAAAATAAAATAGGTGCATAAATGAATATGTGTCTCAAATATAGAAGGTTTAAGTCCAAACCCTTACATTGAGGCTGAATCATCATGTGCATTCATTATATTTATGAATATTTAAAAAAATTACCTGTTTAAATTCCTAAGAACATTAATTCGATGTTATTAATCATTTTTCTGAATTTATTATCATTCTATGTCAAATTATATAATATATTAAGTGCATGTGAGATGTTTTTATGATGTTTGACTCATATCCCAAAAATCACTTTCCTAAGTTGAATAATGTCCAAGATATTTGTAATTCATAATTATAAAAAATAAAAATCATGATATATTTATACTTTTCATACATAATTTAATTTTTTTGAAACCAATAATTAATGATTTTAACGAAAAATGAACTGTGTTACAACAGTAGAGATGGTAAGCCATACCTATGCATTAGTAACATATACATTTCAGAGAGATCTTGTTAAAAAGAAGGTAAGTGATATTTTATACATAAATAATTATAATAATATCATAAATATTTTTTAATTTTTTAAATACCCTAACTTATACAATACATATGATGTGGTAATAAGAAAACGAATCACATGACTTTGCGAGGTAGTAGTTCTAAATAGACACGAATGATGTTATCATTTTCAATGGATGGTAGAATAATAAAGTACCTAAAATATTAATTTAGAAGTATTATTTTATTAAATTATTATAACATATAATCAATAAATCAGTTTTTAGTACATTAAATTTAATGGGTATGAGAAAAATGAATCACATAGCTTCACGAGGCATTATTCCTCCGTACAAACAAGAGACGTTATAATACTACCTATGGAATGAAATGTTAGAAGGTGGATGTGATATTGTAAATACAAAATTATAATTATATAATCAATATAATATATAATCACTAAATACGTTATTATATCCATCAGTTATAAGGGGTTATGAAGAAAAAATTATGTCGCTTCTTGATGTGGAAGTCCGCCAGACAAATGATCAATGGTTTCATTTCCCATTTGTGGGGGGAGTAGATGCTTGTAAGTCATGAAATTAAAATAAATCCATATTTTCATACTTAAATTATAAATTTTATTATATCATCATGGTTTAATAATATTTTAAGGAGGATTAATAATAAATAATATAAAATTCATGGTTAAGGACATTATCTCTCTTTCAGACAACATCTTTTTTTTTCACAAAAATCATTTATAGATTTCATTTCTGATAAAACATTATTATAAGATTAGGTGAGGATATTATGGAATTTATTTTGATATTTATTTGATGAAAAAATTGGTTTTATAAGTGTAATGGGGATATGAAAGGAGATGACCTTTTCTCTCCGGGGGAGAGGACAAACATTGAATTTTTTAAAATAAAGAATTAAAACTATGTTTTTACATAAAAAAGATAAAAAATATACCATTAAAAATCCTAAAATATATAATATCAAAACATGTCCCAAAATAGGAATTGTATAAGTTTCATATTTTTTTACCCCTTATATTTTTAATTTAACCCTAGGTAAAACCCATATTTACCTTAATAATTGTAAAAAATTGTTAACTGTTTTCAATATTCACAGTATAGAAAATTATTTTTCTTTATTAGATAATATTAATTATCAATTTAAAAATATTAAAACCATTTTTCCAAATTCAACCCATAAAAGAGGAATAATATAATTTACACGTTACCAATCATTTGTGTCAAAAATAATTTGAAAAGATTAAAATGGATTCATATAAAAAATAAATATTAAATTGATTAAAATGAAATTATTTTTATTAAAAAAATATATAATTGAACTAATATATATTTTAAAAATTAATTAAAAAATAATTTCTTGTAGATTCGTTAAACAAAAGGTAGTTTTTAATAATAATCATTTTTTATTATTCATTGAAAAATGACACTTTTCAGAAAAATATAAATACTTCACCATAATATATATTGATATTATTTTTTCAAAAAAAAATTTTATTTATAAATTTTATTTATAAAATTTTTAGATATATTAAATTTAATATATTTACGCATAATACGATGAAGCCTTTTTTGGAAAATTTACATCTTTCATAATTTTTTTTTAATTTCAAATATTTCTAATTTTATTTCCATTAAATAAAAAATAATTGAATTTATTTTATACAAGTTTAAACCATATACCATTAATAATTAATTAGTCATATTCGTGTTCAACAATTTAACAGATATGATATAATGTTATTAGAATATATTTAAATTTTGTGTTACGTGTTTCTCAATATATTGAAGAGAATTGTTATTTATTCAAAAGAAAGATATCATAACTTCTGAAGGTTTTACACTCTATTATAATCAAGTAATTGGGTGTTATATACACTATTTAACATGATGATCTTGTTTTAAAATGTTTGAGTGTTACATTCATTATACTTAAATAAATTTCTTCAACTTGATTTAATCATGATATAAAAAATAAAGTGTTTAAAGTTTAAAAATATATTTATTGAAGAACCATAATAATTAAATTGGTTTACAAAAAATTCTCTTAAAAATTAGGATAGATGAATTCTACATCTCTAAAAAAACTTGGATTCCACATAAGAGATCATTGGTGAAATGAGATGATATGACCCAGAAATAAAAGTATAAATAAAAATGGAGAGTGGTAGATATCATTGATCATTGAAAAGTGAATGATCATGAGAAATTAAAAATTGTAAAAAAACTTAAATCTATGATAAATTAAAAGACCATTTATTTATCAGGATTGAAGGTAAAAAGATAATATATTTGTTTTAAAATCATTTTATTGATTTAATGGATTGTTTTTCATTTAATATATAGAACATCCAAAAATATTCTTACATGATATCTTTTTTATTTCATGAACACAATTTTTTCCTTTCAATTTTCTTCCTTAAATTTCTACTACACTTATTACTCTAATGAAAATATTTTCCAGTATGTAAATTTTTATGCCAGATGCACTATAATAAAATTTTAACAAATCATAATATTCAATAATGTGTAACAATATATTTTTTATATATTTTTAAAAACCAAAATGGTTATCATGATGTATAATAATACCCAAAAATAATATTAATAATTTAATTCCCAATTTTAAACAATTAAAAAAACTATTATGCATAGATCATTCAAAATTAAGTTACTCTATATACCAAATAAACTCAATAACCTCAACAAGAAAAAAGGTTTTAAACTCAAAGGTTATCTCATAACTTTTAGGTTACATCTCCAAAAAATAATAGAATTCTTCAAAAATAATACTCTATTTCAAACATAATGGTTATATATAGATATAATCCTAACAAAAAAATTCTCACAATATCATTAATGACATAAAAATAATAAAAGATAAAAAAATATTTAATCCTCTAAAATAATTCCTAAAATATTCTTCATATATATCACCTAAAAATGTTTCGAAAAAATATCATATTAATTAGTACATCATGTAGGACAGTGTTAGGAACTGAACACTTATCATCCTTCTAATATTTGGTTTTTCCCTATAACCTTTCCATATGTGACATGTTATCAACTAACTTATAGGTTGTCCTTTTTTCTAAAACTATACTATAACTTATTTAATAATAATATTAATAAATAAACATTTTCCTATGATGTTAAAAATAATATGTAGAAAATATTCAAAAATAAAATAGTAATCAAGTCACCCTTTATTTTTCCTCTATGGTTTTCAATCCATCTCATTATTTTTGACATAATAAACCAATTTTAATTGAAAATAATTTACAAAATATAAATAAAATATAGAATATTATCTATTACTAAATTGAGTGTCTTTCCATAAAATATAACCTTACCATTAAATCACCGTTCTAGGTAATTAGTACCATTCCAAATAATCTTGAAAACAAATAAAGTATAAAAAAAGTGTAACAATACTTATAAGTTCATTGATTCTTGTAACTATAATACCACTAAAGAAATACTTGAACAACCTGATTCTCATGTTCTAACACCTAAATAGTTCAAAAATTCCACTTAATGGATTTTTATAAAAAAAATACCATTAATAATTATTCTTAGTATCAAGGAATTTACTCCATTAATTACCAATTTAACAAAATTTACAAAAATGATCCGTCTGTAGTAACATAGGTTGAACATTATTTCAATACATCTTATTAACATGTCATTATTTTTCTTCATCAATTAGCTACATTGGGCCCTACCTTTACAGAGATAGATAATATCCTAGTTAATTTAAATTATTTTCCATGGAGCCTCCAAAAATATTTTTGATAATAATGGAATATAATACTCTTTTCTTTTTCATATTTATCACTTGATAATCCATGAGATGCAATAAGTCTTTTTTTTGTAGTGTTTGGAACTTTTAATATGTTCTAATTATTTATTTTAATTTGATATATCTCAATTGGTATGATCAAAATATATCTAAATTATATTACCATTAGTTTGGGAATCTAATTTGGAAAATCATTACACTTCGTATCATATTTGTTAGAGAAATTATTTCTCATATTTCACACCATTAACTAAATATCATGGAAAACAAAATGATAATTAATTAACATACAAAAGGGAATCTTATAATCCTTGAAGGAATAAATTAAAAAAGATTACTATGTCTTGGAATATTATCATATGTTTTTTAAAATACATTACGCATGGTAATTATTCTTAGTATGTTTTCTCACTAATAATTAATTAAATTACAATAAAATGGTTTTAAAAGAGTTTGTGAACTTCCAAGACATATCCACCAAGATTGTCAGACCAATTTCACAAAATTTCCTGATCTCATGTAACATGTAATTCTTGAGTCAAGCCTGATGCACCTTGTTTAGAGTTATTATACCTATGAAAATTTATACATGAATGACATAGAATCCTTGTACCCAATAATTTTTTTAATTTATTAGAAACAAATTTCAATGTACACTACTATTTTTGTGAGATATTTTTATATACTTAATCATATCTTTATACTGATCCATAGGGTTCTCCCTAAGTATTTCTCATACATGTTTCTAAAGGGAAATTAATTTTTCTCTAACACCAACTATAGTGACACATGTCTTTGAATCATATAATTATATGATTATAAAAAAAATATCAATACAACATATGGTCTGTAATGGCCTAGTGTTATTAGAAGACTAGGATAATAATACAAAAACTTAAACTAAAACATGCCATCCTTATTTAATTTTCTGTAGAGATATCTTAAAATATATCTGATCACATAAATCTAGATTGGATAAGTTTGGTAATACAAAAAATAATATGGTGATATAAAAATATTATTAAGAATATAATCAAAACAGGGGTTAAGAAAATATCAGTCCAAGTTATAACATGATAACATAAAAGAGTAGGCCGAAGAGTGATTAAGTCAATGAGTGATCAAATAGAATAAATACATAATGAACATTGTATTATATGATTAAGGATTCAAAATAAATTCAGAATTAACACAAAACATGACATATGATTATGTTAATGATAAGTTCCAAAACAATATCATATGGTGGAAAGAGTCCCATAATTGATTATATTCCTTCCTTAATCCCATATATTTTGTATCATAAGACTAGAAAATTATCAAATACATTAGAGGGATATATATATTTCAAATCAACACATCACCTTCATTTTATGTGCATTCATATGTGTTCCATATAAGGAAATCAATAATTTGGAATAAACATAATAATTACCCCAAGAATGAAAGCGGTTTTCATAATATTACCTTATATCATAATCAAAAGACATTTCATTATAAATGAACATGATAAGTGAACATAAGGATTATATAGACCAATGTATATATTAGAGATACATATATATAATATTTTGAATCATTCCATAACATCAATGTGGTTTTTCATTGTTGAATAAAATTAATTTTAAAAATGTTAAACACATTCTTGATAAAGGTATCCTTTCCGCTATGAAAATCGCATTCAAAAAATAGAAATTAAAAACATATTATATATTTTTCTAAAATGACCTTGGAAACATATAAGTTATTATTCATTAACAAAAATGCCATTACGGTGGAAAATACCATTCATGACACACATGTTAAAACATTGAGTCCATGTATAGTTTATTTAAAATATAAATAAGTACCTCATTTACAAAATGATAAAGAAGATTCAAAGTAACTGTTTTTTAAAATGTCATCAAGGTTAAAAATAACACTAATCAATCATTCAATAATTTTTAGAATACTATTTAAACACTATATTGAAAACATGGGCATCAACGAGAAAAGAATTTTTATTGAGAGAATAAAATTCTATTTTTTTTACAAAAACTTTCTTTATAATTATAAGTAAAAAAAGTTGAAAATGGAAATAATATTGGAAAAAATAATTCGTAACCATTGGAAAAATAAATTTATAGTTTTTATTAGGAAATGAGAGAATATTTTCAAAAAATCAGAATTCAAAATTAAATAATCCCAATTAAAATGAGATTAAAACATAAACCCTTACTGCTTTGACAATTTGTGAATCATAATCCCCAAAAATAATGAAAATGAATTATAAATAACAATAAATCAATGTATGATGGAATTATCATATAATATTAATAGGCATATTGAATACATTATATAAAAAATCTAGGTGCAAAAAAGTATAAGTGTCTCGAAGAAGGAGGTTTTGACATGAAAGCCTTACCTCGATCCAGAATCATCATGTGTGATCCTTATATTTATGAATCATAAACATAGGTTATTTTTTAATTTCATAAGATTTTTTTTCAATTTTATTATTCATATTAATTTATTCATCATCATTCTATGTAAAATAATTTAATTAATTATGTTCAAGTTAGACGTCAAGACAATGTTCTACTCATATATTAAAAATCACATTTTAATGTTTTATAATGTAAATAAGATTAATAAGTCATTATTTAAAGAATTATAATTATTACATAAATATAATTTTATAGAAAATTCATACTTTTAAAACCATTCATTAATTCTGTTAATGAAAAATGGACCATGTTACAATCGTGGAGATGGTAGGTCATACAAACGCCTGATTAACATTTCCATTTTTAGTATATCATAGATGAAACATAAAAAATACTATTTTATATTTCATGATTAATAATTATATAGTAATAATCATATTAATTTTATAAATACCATTACATATACCATCCATGTTATTCGGTATTAAAAATATATATCACATCACTTTTTTGCAGTAGTCTACTAGACACATGAATTTTTTATTTTTAATGGTTATAAAAGAAAGAAATTTTATAATATATTACTTTTCTAAAATTGGTTATATTTCATTATTTTAATATATAAAAACAAAATCAATCCTCATTATCTATTTTTTAAGTCATATGTTAATATGAATCACATCTCTTCCTGAGGCAATAGTCAGCCACACACATGTACGACATTATCTCATTCCTTATGGAATGGAATGTTAGATGGAGGATGTTATATTACTGTTAAAAAAGAATTTTTATATCATAAATATAATATATAACCATTAAATACATCGTTATATCAATCAATGATAAGTGGTAGTGGATAAAAAATTATGTTAGTTCATGAAGTGGTAGTTCACTAAACAAAAGATAAATAAATTTGTTTCCCAGTTTTATGAGTAATATATGGTTATAGGTAATTCCATTAAAATAAAAAATCTCAATATATTGATGATAATGTAGTTCTCAATAGTTTAGGTTTAAAACTTCTTGACAGGTCATTCGAAAAAATCATAAGATCGCTAAAAAATCTTTTGGGTCTTTAAATATTTTATTCAATAGTTTTTACGTAGATTTTTATATGGTAGTTGATATTAAATATATGGATTTTTTAGGAAATATTTTAAATAAAATGGGTGAAGAAATATAATAGAATGATAATTTATATATGTTACCTTTTCTTTGAGAAATATGATAATATTTGTAGAAAAATAATTAATAGGTTGTAATTGTGAGAAAAAAAAAGTTTTCTTGGATGAGGGGAATGAATTAGAGAAGTTATAATCATGGGTATAGAATGAACAAAAGAGTTTTGGATGTTCAATGTGGATAGTAGAGGTGGAAAAAATTAAATAATGCCGGATATGACATACTTGTATTTTGTAAAAGAAAGAAGCACAACCAAATTTTTTCAATCCATAAGGCTCCAAAATGGTTCATTTTCATGCATTAAAAAATATATCTCAACACCCATTAAAAAGTGATAACTAAAATGATAAATTATACTTCCCATTTCGTCAAGGTTCCCCTTTATTTTTAGGATACTTCCATTTATTTGAACTCCATTTTTATGTGTTCTTGGACCAGAGTAGTGAACCAGATGTTTGAACTCAGGGGATGTTTCCTTGGGTGTGTCTCAGTGAAGGAAAAACACAATGAAATAACTTGTTTTTCCAGTGAGGATAATAATGTGTCTAATACGATACCACATTGAGTAATTTATTGTAGTGAGATATGAAAAAAACCAAGGTATTACAAGAGACCCATTGGGTTAGAAGACTATTTTCATGGCCCATGGAAGATCGCATCATGACAAGTGGTATTAGAGATAATACCCACCCATATGTTAAAAGGAACTTCCTAGGTTTGATGAATGATATCCATAACTATGGAATTGTGATGTAAATGGGTGGATATTGTAACACCTGTAGTAAAGTTATAGTAAAAATGTTAAATGTTACTACACATGCCAATAGGGTGCATCGTTCATTTTGGGTGTTTGTTTGATTAGAACTCCATATTTAAACATGCTTGGACTAAAATGGTGATAAATATGGGTAAACTCATGGTATGTTTCCCTTGGTGTGTTCGAGTGAAAACGAAAACATAAATAACATGTCATGGCATGTGGTTATAATCATTAGTATGATAAGTGACCCAGGAGAGTAATAGAAAGTTTTTTGATGGGTAGGAAAACAATGTATTATAGAATACCCATGAGGATTTATGAAAATTCTCATGGCATGGGGAAGTTGGGGTATTTCATGTTACTATTTTCATGTACTCCTCAAACCTATTTTTTATCATTCTTTTTTGGGTCTCATTTAGTGGTTCTTCAGGGAAAAATATGGATATTTTTGGATATTTTTTGGTTGTGAATGGTTGGAACACTACTTTTCCAAACCATGTTCTTACCATTAGAAGACCATAATATCTCATAAAATGTGTGATTTTATTGCCGAAAAATGGCCTAAAAACCATGTTCCCACCATGTAAAAAACATTAACCCCAAATTATGTGAACATAGTTTGGGTGCGTAGTTGAACAAACCGTGCGTACCTACCCATCTAACCATGCACACATAAATTATTTAATCCCAGAAATGTTCATAAATTCACGAACCCCCCATTTGATACCCAGATCAACCCTAAATCACCATATCTAAATTTACTAGATTTATAGAGCTTTCAAGGACCCATTTTGGATCCTTGAGACCCTTTACAGGGTAGATCAACACTTGTAGAACATCACCATATTCCTATCTAGAAAACTTTCTTCTCACTTTATTTCTCTCATCATATATTTTTATCTCCACCTTAGGTTTTTTTATATCCACCTATTTTTAGGGATCTACACAATTTTTTTGGACCTTAGATCTAGGTTTGATTCATTGATCTCTGTTTCTGATATTATTCATTTATTTTTTCCATTGTGGGAATGGTTATATGTGATCAACATGTTGTAGAAGGTGGTATCATAAATGTTTGTCCAATTAATTTTATCCCAAATTAATTTATTTTTAAATTTATTTTTATTGTAATATGAAAACAAATTTTTATGAAAATTATTATTGGAATTGGAATGATGAGATCTTTGAGAAAAAATCCAATTTAAATAAATTGGTAAGTGATTTGGATTTGGAGAAAATTGTCGAATTTAATTTGTGAAAATTATTTTTGTAAGAGTGATAAATTTTATATGATAATAACCGATTTGGTATTATCAAGAAAATGTAATTAATTGATTAAAAAAATATGTTTTTGTTTTTAAATAGAAATTGACATATTGAAATTAGAAATGAAAAAATTCTAGCTTAATAAGTTTTAAAATAATTTCCCAATTATAGATTGTTTATTGATTACATGTAATATTTGGATGTTTTGGGTTATTTGGGACAAAACCACTAGGTTGGTAATGTCCATGATATAGATTGATGACGTGAAACTATAAGGAAAGCATAGTGTGTTTGGTCTTTTTCCAGATGGGATATTTATTAGTACTCTTTGACTAGATCCAGAGGGATGTGTGTACACAAATTTCCTTGATCACTGATATGAGATGTGTGAGGATCCCTTAACTATGATCTATCTAACATCTTGGAAGATAACTGTGTTGTTTGTTTGTGAATTACATTTTTATATGTATATTTCATTCATTGTAAAACCATTATTCACATGCCATGTTAATTATATAAAATATTTTATATAAAAATTTACATTAGACCATTGTTTTATATGATTCTGTCAATTTAAATGAATAAAATGTTTTTTCTTAAATATGAAAGTATACATTCATTCATTTTTTACATGAAATGGAAGTGCATAATTTATTATTATTATTATTATCTTATTATGGAACATGTGGTGAGACCCTACTATCATTTTAGCACAAACCATAAATTTTTATTCAAGACTATGTAGATTTCTTTCTTCCTGGTTTGAGCATGAGAAACTCACATATTGGAGGTGGTGGTTGTTGATCCTTTAGGGATTAGAGTGTGGTCTATATTTGGGATTGAGTTATTTATCTTGTATTTATGGTAAAATATTTATGTACTATTTGGGTTTTTAATACTTATTTAACTCCTCAAATATCCTCCTTCAGGAGTGTTCCTTGAGTATGATAATAAGTATTTTTTCCATACACTATGTTTATGTGGAAAACCCATTCCCACATTATCTTGTATGGTTCGAGGTCCATGTATAATACCCATGTGGATTTGGATTTCCCTTCGATATATGTTAGTTCTTGATTGGGAATCAGTATATTGTAGTATTTAAGATAGTTTAAAACAATTTTATATCGAAGGTACAAGTTGATTTTATTTATTTGATATTTTAATTAAATAGTATAATCTTATTAAAAAATAGAATGTAATTGTGAGAGATTTCGTGGCTATATCTCAACTAAATGAGACTTATGTTTTTAGTGGTGGATTGGAAAATAAATATTGATGATTAGTTCTTGTATTTTACATAATTTGGATTTTGGTAGTTTGATGGTGTTCTTCAAGAGTGAGAAAATCCTCCCATGGAACAACATTTGTTTGAGGCTATTGTGTGTATTGGCCAGGATCTAAGACAAGCACCTACACCCATTCCCATTTAGAAACCATCTGTGTAACCTTAGAGGGATGATTCATGAAATCATTCTCATAAGTTCCTTCACTATAATCCACCATAATTCCATTGCTCAAATGATTTTCAAGAGGTAGAGGAATGGTTTAGAGGGATTTAACATTTATTCAAGTTATCAGTTATTCCTATGTCCATCAACCTGAAATATTTCACTGTCACGATGAAAGGACCCATAATGATAAAGTGGGACATTATAGTGATGGAAGTAAAGCATGATAGACTGGAGATGAATGAACATAATGTTATATTCACCAAATAGTTCTATCCTGAGTCTAGGGTGTTATCAAAGGATTTCGAGCTTTTAAAACCTGAGCAGGATGATAGGACCATGACAGAATATAAAAATAATTTTTTTATGATTATGTAGTTCACACCTACGATTTCATCGAATGAGAATAAAAATACTAGAGGTTTCTATATATACATTTATATTATATTTATCATCATGTATTCTTATTGAAGATATATTATTATTTTGAGGTGTTGGATAAGGAATTGATGGTCAATATTGAATTGGCAGGTAGGCTAGGGTTGATGGGAGTTCCTTTTTCTCGAGGTGTTAGTTTCGTATGTTCTTATATAAGGAAGTGAATGTGTGATTATTCTCATGGTGGTTCCTAAAAATAAGGTTCTTATAGACCTCCTATATATCTTGTAAAAGGACCATTCATTTTATTCTAGAGTGGAATGCATAGGTACTGAAATATGGTTTGCAATAAGGAAACCAATAAATTGGGTTCCTATAGATAATGAGGTCACTTTAAGAAGTCATTTCATTTCTATTTTCACCACATAATGGAATGTGATAATTAGAAAAAATACCTATAGTGGTGTAATCAGATTATTCACAAACTAAGTGGTTCCTGTAACACCCCAATCTTCCACGATACACTTCTCTTTAAATAATACAGTAGCATCTATTGTACACAACTTCGAGTTCTAACACACCACAACCAATCAAACCAGCCATTATGAATAGTAATACCCACTTTTTGATATTTTATACATTTTATCTATCAAAATAGACTTAATTTTAGGATTCGGAATATCGAAATTAGCCAAGGGTGACAATTTGGTATTTTTCTGAAAACATTATATTTTTTGATGAATAGTGAAAAAATAGTGGTATAGTTTAAAACCAAATTTTTATTTAGATAATTATTTATTTTAGTTAAATTTTTTTTAGGTCAAAATATATACATAATACCTATAAAAGATCAATGTAATTCATTGGATTCAGTTTATAATAATTGTAGATATATAAAAATTTTATTGAAATTTTCACTGTCTTTTACCCATCTCCTAGGAGAATTTGAAAATTCACCTACAACATAATTTTACCCCATATGTGAGTGGAATTTTGAAAATCCGAGAGACTTGGTTAATATAAAGGACTAAAATGTGGGTTAATAAGATAAATTTTTCCGGTGAATATTAATTTTTTACTTTTATTTACCACGGTTAAAAGTAAATAGGGTAGTTAAGGGTAAAAATGATATTATGATAACCCTAACACATGTCCTAATTCTATTGGCTAAGTATAATTCTACCCAAAACAACCTTAGGAATAAAATATGACCCACTTTGGTCCACTTGGATTAGATTAAGACATTTATTATTTTTTAATTCATTGAAGAGTTAAAAGAGTTAAAATCAATGTTTAATAACTAAAACATTTTTAATATAGAGTTATACATAAGATAAATTCAATTATAAATAATAATTATATATCTAAAAATATTTCCTCCATTATGGTATTTTATTTATAATTTCTATATATTAAATAAGTTAATTTATTTAAGATACAATGATTATGATGTAATTACCTAATTAATGAAATATTAAAATATTTGATATTATAAATATCCAAATAAATGTAATTTGAGAATTTTTATAAATTCCACTAATATTATAGGTTAATATAATATTTTAATATTTCTTAAATTATTTTCTTTTGAATTAATAAATTTGTAAAGACTTTAAAAAAAATTAATTATTAAATATTGTCAGAATTGACATAAAGGAGTATTTAAAAGAAATATTATATTATGAATTGATATAATATCCCCCAAAAAATAAGGGTCGGAAAAAGGACATATATAATGATAGGTGTATCATTAATGAACCACTTTGGGTTTTATTGGAAGTATATTGTATGTTTATTAACCGTATAATATAAAAATACAAAGAGACATGGTAAATGTCAAACTATTTAACTAAGAGTTAAATACAAATGATAAGGTTAATATTGTCACCCAAACTTGTATAAAATATATTGGATGAAAGGATATCGACCCATACCCACAATATCATATAAATAAGTCTCTGATTCCATTATAAACCGAATATGAATTTATTATAAAATAATATTTTACGGTTTTCCTAAGGTGCCCATCACCCCTCCTATAAAAGGGCACACCCCCATATCTAAAATTAATACCTTCAAAGCCATTGGTTCGCCAAAACCCTTCCTAAATATCCTCTAAACGTCCCTCAATTCATCATAATGGAATTCCTTTAGTCATAAAACCAACATAAGGATCCCTTTTGATCAAATCAAACTGACAAGCTAGATGAAGAGATAATAATTTCACCACCCTCATTCACGTTCCTTTCTTCTTCCACTTCTTATTTCATTATTATTACCATTCTAAAATAATAACTCTATTATTGTATATATAATTCTATTTTATTATAAATATTTTACAACCATATTCATTATTCTATTAATATATTTATTGACATGTCACCAAACGTGCGTACGTATGGCTTACCGTCTCCACATCGTGGAGTAATTGTTATTCAAAACATTATTATTTGAATGGGTATCATAATGATGTGTAATTTAATAAAATAATAAATAAAACATTATAATGATTCTATATATATGATATACCATCCAATTATATATTATTTTAATATAAAAAATAATGATATTATCATTTGTGCATACGTACGGACTACTGTCTCCATGAACGCAATGAGATTCATTCCCCATCGTATCAATTAAGTTATAATTCTCATTTGATGATTAAAAATAATGTTTAAGGACTTGATATCATTCTGTATATGAATAAGATACAACCTATTCATTACAAACATGAATTATGTAACAAAACATATAATAGAAAACAAGAAAGTTAACACCCGAAATGATGATAATACTAAGAAATTATTAACAATGAAATGTCAAAAGATCATATATGATATCATATTAATTTATATGATTCTTGAATAATTTAATAAAAATTATTTCACCATTATACAACAGTTTAACCTACCCTCGACCAAGGAAAATGACAAGGTAAAGGATTATTTTACAATATCTTCATTATCAAAGGTTGTTTATACATAATTACCTACTAAGACCTCTTTATCATCCACATCCATGTATCTTAAATATTTATTCCAAAATCACTTACTATTTTATAGACTATGAGATAATGTCATTTATAACCTTGTTTTAATTTTTATAAGATGTTTATAAAGGAATATTTCCGTCGTTTTCCAAACAAAGTCCTTTTTAACCTTTTCTGCAGAATTAAGGTAAGAATGTATTTTTTTTTAACTTATACGGCTCGTGCGGCTATTTTATTCAATTATAAAATTGTCGAAGCTTACCATAAAAGCTTATAATAATATTTTCAAGTTTAATGTTTTATTTTATTATTATGTGTCTTTTAAATGATTTCAAAAAAGAGATTTGTCTCTCAAATAGTTTTGATTTCATCTATGTCAACATCCTTTGATGGATTTTAAGAATATTGGAAGTTGATTTATTATGATACAAAACTTCCATATTGTATTTAAGGTATTGTGGTATGTTTTAATATAGATGTATTATTTTTATACCATTCATGGTTTATGGAGAATGTAATGACATTTCATATGCTGGTTTTAATATGAATGTTTATGTTATGTTTAAACCTATTCATATGAGTAATGCATTGGACTTAATAAGTGATGGGTGGAGCCTGCTATAGCTTCATTATTAATCGGTTGGTCTCATGAGAGAAACTAGTGTCTTGGAATAAGGGCTTCACAAAATATTATTTGTAGTCTTGGCACAAGGCATTGTCTATGGAGTTATGATAGTCTAGCATTATGCATTCCATAATTATGAAAGTGGTTATTGATATTTCATGTTATTAATATACTAGTAGAATATCCATTTGAATAGGTAAATGACATTATTTTATTGTATTTTTTCTATATTATGCTGAAGTTCAAGTTTAAATGGATTTGTTATATAAATTCCCTTAAATATTTATGTTTATTTAAGAATGTTTCTTCTATACTGTTATCCGTACTAAGAATCAGAGCACACCCCTTTCTATGTTTTATTTTTCCCAGGATTTGAAGAAATATTTTAGTACTGACCTGTAAGGATAGTAAGAAGGGTATATGAGTGTGGTCTAGGGAGACTATGTTATTTTAGTTTTTCAATTAATGATGTAATGTACCATTTATGAATGTATCTAGTGTTTCCAAGGATACTAAACTAATTAGTCTTCCTAGATTTGATCTTTTTTTGTCATGAAAATTTTCTATAATAATGCACCAACTCTGGGTAACTAGGGTCAGGGTGTTATTGTTGGTATCAGAGTAATATTAGTAAAAACCATGAAAATAAATTTAGATAATCTCTAATTAGATAACATAAGCCTAAGATGAACATTGAGGATTTGTATATAAGAACTTCCTATAATTTTGGTGTTGTAGAGATTTTGTGAGATTTTCGAGCAATACATCCCCATCTAGAAACGAGTAGGTAGAGGTGGATCTAGCACACAGATGTACCTAGGGGTAAAACCTGAAAACACCTCTTTGAGATATACTTTAATTGGAACTAGTGCATGAAAATGGGCCTTACTGCACTCATGGTTATGACACTCCCAGGAATTATTCTTAGGATAATTCTCAAACAATTATAAAGGGTTTATGAGTAAATACTTCCTCAATGAAAACATTTTTTTATTATGGATTATATCCATAAACTGTTCAATTCTTGTTAAGTGTTTTACAAGTTTGGATTTATGTATTGCGGATCATAAACCAATCTAGTGTATGCCATTGTTTAGAAATTGAACCTAGTGGAAGAAATGGAATCTGTATCAATGAATGAACTCCATATATGGATTTTCCTCCTACTCAAGATAATTATAGTGGAGCAGGTGATACAACTAGTGTTGATTAGCTTATCACTATACTGGGACAACTCACTCAGGTTATGAATAATAACCTTACCCGTATGGAGCACCGGGATCCACAACAAGGAGGATCAATGTTAGACCGCTTCATAAGGAAACAACAACCGACATTCAATGGGAGTACAAATCCAATGGTAGATGACCGATGGATAAGTTCTTTAGAGTGAATATTTCATGCCTTGGGGAGTAGCGAAATGGAAAAAGTTTTCATGACGGTTTACCGCCTCACTGGAGATGATGATAAATTGTGGTAATTGATTCAAAACACAAAGAAGGATGATGAAGTATAAAATATGGAATGGAATGAGTTAAATGATATTTTATTAGAAAAATACATTCCATGTTACCATCTATTAGATATGGAATGGTAATTTTAGAGTCTGAGGAAAAAGGAGGACGAGAATGTTGCAAAGTATGAGTCTAACATTACAAGGTTAGCAAGGCATGTTGCAGATTTTATACGTAACCCAAGAATTAAGAATGATCGTTTACTTGATGGGTTAAAACCATTTCTCCATTGAGAATTAGTCTCACAATTTTTCTCGTCGTAAGATGATATTGTCTCATGTGTATCAAGACAGAAAAATAATTCTCTAAGTATTACAACATTAAAGTAATGCAAGAGAATAATTGATCTACTGGTCCCTCAGGGATTGGAAATAAGGGGGAAGAATGGAAAATTTGAATATCCATCCAGCAGTGAATGTGGGAAGATACACCCTGGTTCGTGTATGAAGGGAATGTGAGTCTGTTACAAGTGTGGTGATAAAGGCCACCATACTCGTGATTGAAAGTTGAAGAAAGACGCTACCGATGTTCAATGCTACAATTGCAGGGAGATGGGAAATTATGCAAATGAATGTCCTAAGTGTTATGGGAACTTACCTCAGAAAAAGCCAAGGGATCAAGGCCAAGAATTTGATATCACTAATGCTGAGGTACAATCTCTGAATGATGTGGTGGAAGGTAATTTAATGGTTTCCTCAAGTTTATAAAATGCTTTATTTGATTCTAGATCATCACATTATTTCATATCATCCCAGTTTACTACGAAAATTAGATATTTTCAATTTTATTTAACAAGGGATTTTTCCGTAAAAACTCTTAAGGGAAGTATCATCGCAACAAAGTTTTTTGAATCTGTTCCCATTAGAGCATATAAATGTTCTTTATCTGCTAATCTCATTGTCATACTTATGATTGAGTATGATATAATCCTTGGTATGGATTGGAATTCAAACCATAATGCAAACATTTATTTTAAGAAGAGAGAGGATACAATTTTTGATGAGGATGATAAGGACCACCTTATCTTTAGAGGAGAATCATCACCACGTGATTCTTATCTAAATCCACCCCCAGTAGCTCAACTAAATTCAATTATCGGGGAGGGAGTGAATGAAATAACTGTGGTTGAGGAAAGGAATGTTCAAATAGACGATGCACCTATTGTGAAAGAATATGTAGATGTGATTCCAGAAGATTTACCTGGACATCGTCCAGATTGAGAAATTGAGTTCTCCGTTGATTTAATTCCTGGTTCAAGGCCTATATCGAAGACCCGTTATAGAATGGCCACTGTGGAATTAGTGGAAATAAATAAAAAAGTAGAGGAATTTAGTAATAAGGGATTTATTCGCCATAGAGTTTCCCTATGGGGAGCCTATTTCCTTTTTGCTAAAAATAATGATGGATCTACGGGGTTATGTATCGACTATAGGGTGATCAATGCTATAAAAATAAAGAACACGTATCACCTACCTCGCATTGATGATTTATTTGACCAACAGCATGGAGCTCAATACTTTTCAAAGATTGACCCTCAATCTAGATGCCATTAGTTGTGTGTGAACAAGGAAGACATTCTAAAGATAGCAATTTGAACCAGGTACAGGCATTTTGAGTTTATAGTAATGCCTTTTGGATTTACTAATGCACCCTATGTCTTCATGGATATAATGAATATAGTTTTCAAGGAATATCTCAATGATTTCATAGTGGTATTTATTTATGATGTGTCGGTATACTCTAAAAGCAATTAAGATCATGAAAATAACTTGCGCATTATCCTGAAGACTCTTAGAAGACATGAATTATATGGGAAGTTTATCAAGTGTGAATTCTGGGATCAGGGGATTTCTTTTCCTGGCCATATTGTCTCTAAGTATGGAATCTCGGTTGATCCTTCTATGACAAGAGCAATAAGTAATGGCCAGCACCGACGTGTATAACCGAGGTACACAGTTTTATTGGTTTTGCAGGTTATTATCGGCGTATCGTCCAGAATTTTACCCAATTGGCTAACCCTTTAACGAAGCTCACACGTAAAGGGGTTAAATTTTTTTGACAAAATATTGTGAAGAATGTTTCGATGAACTGAACATATGATTAGTCAATGCTCTTATATTGACTCTACCATCAGGGAGTGATTGTTTTGTTATTTGTAGTGACGCTTCAAAGAAATGACTTAATGGTGTCCTTATGCATAATGAGAGGATCATTGCCTATGAATCACGACATCTGAAAATTCATGAGAAAAAATATCATACTCATTATCTTGAGTTAGTTGCTGTAATATTTTCTTTGATGTTATAGATTCATTATATCTATAGTGAAAAATGGTAGATATATACCGATCAGAAGTGTTTGAAGAATATTTTCTCATAGAAAGAAATCAACATGAGGAAAAGGAGATGGCTTAAACTACTCAAGGATTATTATTTCACGATAAACTACCACCTGAGGAAGGAAAATAAGGTGGAATGTGCTTTGAGTAGAAAGTATCATGGATTTTTGAACAAAATGAGAGTTGAAAAGGATACTATTTTCATGGATCTAGTAAAGATTGATATGGGAATATCCACGGAAGGTGAAACATTGATACTTTTTCTAATGGTTTCTAAACCATAATTACTAGAAAGGATAAAGAGTTCTCAGACCGATGATAAAGAGTTTAAAAAGAAGATTATAGAAATTAATTATAGGATATTGAGTGACTTTCTGAATGAAGATAGAATTTTGAAATTTGGGAAGAGACCCTTTGTACTAGATATACCTGATCTAAAAAGGGAATTGTTGGACGATGATCATAGTTCCAAATTTTCTATACACCTTGGGAGATCCAAAATGTGTAGGGATTTGAAGGAATAATTTTTGTGGTAAAACATGAAGAGGGAGATTTCTGATTTTGAGTCAATATATATGATTTGTCAACAAGTAAATGCTCGAAGGAAATAGCCTGGAGGAGTCATGAAACCTATTTCAATACCTGAGTGTAAATGGGATAACATTGTGATGGACTTCGTTATGGGGATACCAAATAATCCTAGAAGGAACGATGCAATATGGGTCATTGTTGATCATCTTACCAAGTCATTCCACTTTATTGATTTAAGATAAGATCTACCACTTTATTGACTAGAAAGACAATATATTAATGATGTTGTGAGAATTCATGGAGTACCCCAATCGATTGTTTATGATTGTGATCCCCATTTTAATTCAAGATTCTCGAAAAGTCTTCAGAAAGACCATGATATTGAACTTCATTTGAGCCCTGCCTACCACCCCCAAACTATTGGAAAATCAGAACTAACTATTCAATCCTTAGAAGATATGTTGTGATCTTTCTCACATGGATTTCAGGGTATGTGGAATCAATATGTACCTCTGGTAGAGCATTCTATAACAATAGCATCCATTCAAGTATTCAGATGGCACCGTATGAAGCGTTATATGAAAAGAGATGTCACACACCAACCTATTGGGATGATGTTGGTGAAAAAAAACATGTAAGCCTAGAACTGGTGGAGGAAACGTTCGAAAAGGTGAATGTAATCCAATACAACATCATAGCAGCTCAAAGTAGGCAGAAGAGCTATGACATTAATCGAAGAAAGGATCTGGAATTTCAAGTAATAGATCATGTTTTCTTTATGTTATCTCAATGTAAGGGAGTTATATATTTTGGTAATAAGGGTAAATTGAGTCCCAAGTACATATGACCTTTTGAAATTTTAGAACTAATTAGGGCTATATCTTACCATTTGAAAATGCTGCAATGTCTCTCCAAATTTCACGATGTGTTCCACGTATCATTGTTGAGAAAATACATGCCTGAACCAATGCATGTAATCACTTATGAGGAATTATAACTGGAACCAGATCTGTCTTATTCCGAAGAGCCCTTCAGGATTCCTGATACAAGAGAACATGTGCTGAGAAACTGGACGGCTCTTCTGGTAAATGTTTTATGGAGAAACCATAAGATGTAAGAGGAAATGTGGGAACCTGAGGAACTAATGATGAAGAACCACCCAGGTCTTTTCATGCGGTAGTATTTTTGAAATTTTGAGGACAAAATTATTTCAATGAGGGGAGAATGTAAAACCCCAAGCTTCTAGGGTACGCTTCTCTTTGAATAATACAATAGCGTTTGTTGTATGAAATTTCGAGTTCTAACACACCAAAACCAATCAAACTAGCCATTATGAATTGTAATACCCACTTTTTGAAATTGTATACATTTATATTTCAAAATGGACATCATTTATTGATTTGGAATATCAAAATTAGCCTAGGGTAAAATTTTGGTATTTTTTTGAAAACTTTCAATTTTTTATGAATAATGAAAAATACTGAGATATAGTTTAATATCGAATTTTTATTTAAATAATTATTTATTTTATATAAATTTATTTTAGGTTAAAATAGATTCATAATACCTATATATGATCAATGTAATTCATTGGAGTCAGTTTATAAGAAATTTAGATATATAAAAATGTTATTGAACTTTTCACCTTATTTTACCCATATCCAAAGAGAATTTGAAAATTCACATAAAACATAATATTACCACATCATTGAGTGGAATTTAGAAAATCAGAGAGACACGGTTAATATCAAGGAGTAAAATTTGGTTCAATAAGATAAAAATTACTTTTTTTGAATAGTAACTTATTACTTTTATTTACCACGGTAAAAAGTAAATAGGGTAGTTTAGGGTAAAAATAATATTATTATTACCCTAAAACATATCCTAAGTCAATTGGATAAGCATAATTAGATAAAAAACCATAGTAATAAATTATGAATTTCTTTGGTCCACATGGATTAGATTAGGACATTTATTATTATATAATTCAAAGAAGAGTAAAAAGAGTTAAAATCAATGTTTAATGATTAAAACATTTTTAATATAAATTTATATATAATATAAATTAGATTGTTAATATTCATTATAAATATAAAATTATTTCCTACATAATGGTATTTTATTTATAATTTTTAGATATTAAATAATTTTATTTATTTTTGACATAATTGTGATGCAGTAATTATCTAATTAATGAAATATTAAAATAATTGATATTCTAAATAAACAAATAATTGTAATATGATACTTTTTATGAATTATACTTGTTTTATATGTTAATGTGACATGTTATAATTGCTTAAATGAATTTTGTTCGATTTAATAATGTTTTTTAGACTTTAATATAAATAAATTATTAAATATTTTCAAAATTGACGTATATGTATTTTTAAAAAAAATATTATATTATAAATTGATATAATATTCGTAAAAATATAAGGTTTGGAAAGAAGACTTATTTAATTATAGGTTTATAATTAATGAACCACTTTGGGTTATCTCGGAATTATATAGTATGTTTATTATCCATGTATTATAAAAATACAAAGAGACATTGTAAATGTCAAACTATTTTACTAAGAGATAAATATAAATGATAAGGTTAATATAGTGACCCAAACCTGCCTAAAATCTATTGGATTAATGTATTTCGACCCATACCCACCTTATCCTCGAAATAAGTAACTTTGGAGAATTATAAAATGAATATGATTTTATTATAAAATAATATTTTCTGTTTTTCATAAGGTGCCCCTCACCCATTTTATAAAAGGGCACTCCCCCTTCTCTCCAATTAATACCTTAAAAGCCTTTTGGATCGGCCAAACCGTACCCAAATATCCAATAAAATTATCTCACTTCATCCTAATGTAAATACTTTAGTAAGAAATCAAACTTATGGAGCCATTTCTATCAAATCAAAAGAAAGAACTTGAAGAAGAGGCCATAATATCACCACCCACTTTCAGGTTCCTTCCTTCTTCCACTTCTTCATTCTTTTTTATTTCCATTATAAAATAAAAACTACAGTATCTTATATATACTGTGATGTTATTATAAATATCGTACATCCATATTCAGTATTCTATCAATCCTTGGAATGACATGTCACCATACGTGTGTACGTACGGCTTACCGTTTCCACGTCGTGGTGTAATTGTTATAAAAAACATTATTATTTGAATGGGAATGATAATGATTTTTAATTGAATTAAATAATAAATATAAAAATATAATTACTCTATATATATGAAAATACATCCAATTGTATTTTATTTTAATATCAAAAAAATGATATTGTTGCTCGTGCGTACGTACGGCTACTGTCTCCATGAACGCGATGAGATTCATTCCCCATCATATCCATTAAGTTATAATTACCATTTGATGATTAAAAATAATGTTTAAGGACTTTATATGATTATGGATATGAATAAGATACAAACTATCCATAACAAACATGTCTTATGTATCAAAACATATAAAATTAAACAAGTCAGTTTACACTAGAAACGACAATAATACTAAGATATTATTAACAAAGAAATGTTATAAGATCATATATGATATGATATTAATTTATGTTATTCTTGTATAATTTAATAGAAATTATTTCAATATTATAAAGGAGGTTAAACTAACTTCTACTGTGGAAAAGTACATGGTAAGTGTTTATTTTACAATCAATTCATTATCCTAAGTTGTTTATACGTAATTATATACTACGACCTCTTTTTCATCCATATACATATTTCATAAAAATATATTACAAAACATTCATAATATTTTATACACTATGGTTTAATGTCATTTATAAACTTTTTTGACTTATTATAATATGTTTATAAAGTAATCATTCCATCATTTTCCAATCAATGTCCTTTTTAACTTTTTCGATATAATTAAGGTTATAATGTATTTCATTAACATATACGGTGTGTGCGACAATTTTCTGCCATTATAAAATCGTCGAAGTTTCCCTTACTATCTTATAAGAATATTTTCAATGTAAATGTTTTATTTTATAATTATGTGACTTTTAAATGATTTCAATAAAAGAGGTATTTCTCTCAAATAGTTTTGATTTAATCAATGTCAACATCCTTTGATGGATTTTATGTTTATATGATGTTGATTTATTATGATAAAAAACTTCCATATTGTATTGATGGTTTCATGATATGTTTGATGGTGTATGTGTTATTTTTATACCATTACTGATTTAGGGAGAATGTATTGACATTTCGTATACTATTTTTAATATGAATGTTTATGTTATGTTTCAAGGTGTTCATATGAGGAATGCATTGGACTTAATATGTGACTGGTGGATCCTGCTATAGCTTCTCGATGCATGGGTAGGTATAATGTGGCAATCTACTGTCTTCGAACAAGGCCATGACAAAATATTATTTTTCTTCTTGGCACAAGGCCTTGACTATGTGGTAATGATAGTCTGGAATTATGCATTCCATCATTATGAAAGTGGTTATTGATATCACATTTGATTATTCGACTAGTAGAATATCCACGTAAATAAGTAAATGGAATTATTTCATTTTATATTTTCCATATAATACTGAAGTTCAAGTTTGAAAGGCGTTTTTTAGTTATACATTACATTAAATGTTTATGTTTACTTACGAATGTTTCCTCTATATTGTTATCCTTAATGAGCATATAAGCTCACCCCTTTATATGATTTAATTTTTCCAGGATGTGAAGAAATATTTTATGTCTGAACTATAGGGATAGTCTGAA
The DNA here is from genome assembly GCA_963277665.1 of Viscum album. Lineage (NCBI taxonomy): Eukaryota > Viridiplantae > Streptophyta > Magnoliopsida > Santalales > Viscaceae > Viscum > Viscum album. Next base: position 1,898,244,305 of record OY728133.1, on the reverse strand, counting down.
GGGGATATGAGTGTGGACTATGGATACTATGTTATTGTACTTTTTCACTTTATGATGTAATGTAACATTTATTAATGTATCTAGTGTTTACATGGCTACTAAACTAATCAGGAATTTGAGATTTGATCTTTTGGGATTATTCCAATGTTATGTAATAATGCACTGATTCTGGGTAACTGGGGTTGGGCCCATATAGTTCCTGTCATAATCCTTTGTAAATTAGCTTTTAAAAGCATTGGAATAGTCTCCAGAGGCAGATGATAAATTTCCAGCAACTACTTGAGGTACCATCACTATATATTCATATTTAGTGACTATTTTTGGATATTGGTGCATCTAACTAATTCATTTCCACCTGTATTTTGAGTATACTAAATGTTACAATGTAAATTTAATATTATGTGAGATATTACTACACCCCTCGAAATAGAGAGATAGAAGTGTCTCCATTTTCCTACATGTTTTTTTTGTCTTCCCCAGAAATTTAAAATTCTTGGTATTTTATAGTTTTCAACATAAAACCACTTGACACTATATTTGAGAGGGATTGGTTTTTTATTGTAAACCATAAATACATTTCTTTCTTCAGTGGGTCACCATTAATATACCAGATGAAGTATATAGTATATTATAAGGACAATGCGACTTGAGTTATTATTGAACCTAAAATTTTATTCAGAGTTTGGGAATGTGATATATCTGTTTGATTTTGACGTGAAGGTAGAATATTTTACGGGATACATCCCCTAGTTATATTCTAGTCTCTCGAATTTTTTTCTCTGAATTCGCTGGGTTCCAAATGGTAAGGACGGTATATGTTTCTATATATTTATTACATGGTACTCAACTTGTGTTTATTCTTCCATACTACATGGGTCCAATTGAAATGAAAGTGTTTATGACTAAATTGGATGATCTTTTAGATAAAGGATATATTTGTCTAAGTGTGTCACCTTGGGTGGAGCCTATTACCATTTCTATGAATGTTGATGTGTCAATTAATCATTGTGTTGATTACCCATAAGTTAATCTTGTCATGGTAAATAATGTGAAAATGTTTCCATATTTTGATGATTATTTTGAATAGTTTAAAGGGAAGAAGTTGTTATCGATGTTTAATCTCCATTCTGGTTATCACCAGTTGAGAATAAAAGAATCATACCATTATAAAACCTCTGTCTTGAGAAGGTATTGACATTATGAGTACCATGTCATGCCATTTGATCTATCCAATACTCCTATATTATTTTTGGTCTTAATAAAAAATCTTTTCCCTAATTATATTGAAACATTTGTGGTTGTATTTGTTGATGAAAATATTACTTACTCTAGGTTCAAGGAGGATCACGTGCATCATCTTAGTGTTGTTCTAGAATTGTTTAAAAATCATTGACATTATTATAAGATCTCAAAATGAAATCTATAGTTTTAAGAAATGAATATTGTGGGACACATGGAGTCATAACATGGTATCTCATTGGATCATTCCAAGGTAAAATATTTTATCACATAGGATAAACTATGAAATGATTTTGATATTAGGATGTTCTTAGGTTTAGCGGTTTATATTCATCGGTTTTTAAAGGATGTATCAATGTTTTCTTCTCTTATGAATCATAAACTCATAAGGGAGTATAGATTACATGGGATGATATATTTAAGAGTTATTTTGTGGAGATAAAATTTATTTTGATAAATTTGTTGATGTTGACTCTCCCAAAGGCCAGGTAGGGCTATGTGGTCTTCTATGATTCATCAAGAACATTTTTGGGATATCTTATTATGAATAGTGATCTTATCATTGCCTATGGATCTCAGAAAATTAAGCCCCATGAGATGAATAATCTGACACAAGACCTTGAATTATTAGTTGTGACTAATGCACATATGATTTATCGACATTACATTTTCAGATATTAGTTTACCATGTATCCCTACGATAGGTTCTTATGTTATATATTATATCAATGTTATTTGAATATACACCAGAGGCATTGTGTGGAGTACTTGAAATCCTTTTTTTAATAATCGCCTTTACCCTGGGGAAAGGTATAGTTGTTGGAGATGTGTTGAGAAAGAAACATCCAACCCGGGTTGTAAAATAATCATCAAAAGTGTTTAAATTGATGGTTATTTTTGAAAATATTCATATATGAGTTAAATAAATGATTGATGAAGTTTTTTGTCTGGTATTCAGTTTACCTATACTCTTCATGAGTTGATTCGTGCGGAACAATATCTTGATGATGAGTTACATAGAATTAGTAATTATCTTTATGGTGGGGGTACTATTGGTGAGTGGTCATTCTCCCCATAAGTAATCCTATGGTTCCATAACTAGTATGTTTTTCCATTTCACATAATGAAATATGTTGTGGGAGATTTTCAAAATTCACAGTGATTAGTGGACCAAGGAACCAACAAAATATTCTATGACATGCGATTGAAATTATGGTGTCCAAGTATGAGATGAGGCATTAATGATTTGGTCTCTCATTGTTATAGATAACAACAGGTCAAGGATAAACACTAGATACCTTTTGTATTTATTCATCCAATTCCAGTACATACATGGATATGGGATTATATCTCAAGGAACTTTGTGGTGTGGTTTCTATGTAACCATATAATGAAGAATGAGATATGGGTTTTGATCAAAAAAATGACCAAATAGGCTCACTTCTTACCCATTCATGATACAACCAACATTGATTATCTGAAAAATATCTATATGAAATATCAAATAGTATCTTGTAGTGATCATTGATTTACATATCATTTTTTGAGTGTCCTTTAGGGGGCACTGGGATCCTATTTCCATTTAAGTAAGAAATATCATCCGTAGGTGGATGTTTAGAGAGAAAAGCCTATATAGAATCTTTAGTATATGATTTTTGATTATGTCCACCATTTTAGTGAAGCTTGGGATGACCATTTGGGAGTGGTTAAGTTTTCCTATAACAATATTTTCTAGTTCCAGATCAAAATTTATCATTTTAAGGCCTTGTATGAACAACCTTGTAAATATACATTGTGTTGGTTGGAGGTTAGTGAATGTTCTATGGCTGGACCAAGTTTGTTTCAAGAGATAATAGAAAATAATTAATTTATTCCTTAGATAATAATGATGGAATAGAGTTGGTATAAATATTATACTAATCATTTTATATTCTTTTGGAATTTTCAGTTGGTGAATTGGTGTTCTTGGAAGTTTCACCTCATTTGGATCATCATAACTTGGGAGGTATGTGATGATTTATCCTTGTTTTTTGGAATCTTTTAATGATTTTGAGAATGTAGAAAAGTTGACATACCATTTAACATTTCATCTATAGTTGACATCAATACATAACATGTTCCATGTATTATAACTATAAAAATATAGTTTTGATATCTCTCATGTTCTGAGTAGGAAGGATATTGATATTGAGCCTAATTTATCAATGAATGCACATCCATTCAAGAAAGTTCACTCTTAAAACAAGGTACTTCATGGGGGGACAATACCTTTGGTTTGAGTGATATGAATTCATGGTTATGATAATAATAATATGTGTGATAGGGAGACACTTGTAAAATATCAGTGACCCCATATCTTCAACATTGAGACTTATTAACATGATTTTTGGGGGAATAATGTTTCTTTTGTGTGAAGGATGTAACAAAATGATACTATTTTCATGTAATCCTTTTACCTTGTTTAAATAATTATTTTATTGGGTTTTCTTTTAGGGGTTCTTTGGGTAATTTTTTTTAATTTTTAGATTTTTTTGAGATTTTCACAGTTGTCACGTGATTTTAATATTTGACCACCCAGGGTAACCAACTAAAACCCACACAATGGGGGTTTTCATGAAAATAGAATAATTATAAAAACTATGTTCCCAAAAATAATATGTTGGTCACCCTACAAAATGGGATCATATTTATGCAACATGGTTTGAAAAACCATGTTCCCCTACCCAGCTTATCGTGTAATAAACAAAATTTATTTAAAAATTGAATTAAATTTATTTAACTCATCATTTGATCTGCCAATCCACCCTAACTCTCCATATTTAAATTTAATTTTTCAAGAGGTTTTAAAATGACCCATTTGGCTCAAAAAAACTCTTTCCAAGTTGGATCGAATCTTGGTTAATTTCATCACATTCCTCTTTGATAAGAGTTATTCTCACATTATTTCTCTTGCACTCTCTCCTTCTATGCTTTTTAGTGTTTTTAGATATTCTTGTTCATGATGGATCTAAAGTAATTTGTTTTTTATTCTTGGTCTATGTATGATTCCATGATCTCCATTGAAGTCATTATTTGTTAGTTTTTCCAGTTTTGGGTGTTGGGATACATGATCTCCATGTTAATGTATATGATTTCATATAAATTTTCCCAATTAATTTAAAATTGAATTTCATTATTGATTTAATATATTACAATTATATTTTGAAACCCATTTTTTTGTGAATTAGAATTTAAATTGAAATGGAATGGATTATGGGGAAAACAAAAATTCCAATAAATTGGGGTGTGATATGAATTTGATGAAAATTATTGAATATTATTTTTGAAATTTATTTCTAGAAATGGATTTTTTTTATAAGGAACCATTTAGTTTTGTCCTATAAATGTAATGAATTGATTATAAACCCATGATTTTATTTTTATAGAGTAATTGGCATATTGAAATGAGTAATAGTGAAATTTGACCTTAAACAATTTTAAAATAATTTTACAGTTACTATTTTTTGTTTGAGAACATTAAATTATGTGTATTTAATAGGATATTTGGGATAAACACAATTTGTTGGTAATTCCTTGGTAATTGATTTATGCTTTACAACTCTAACAAAAACATAATTTCGTGAGTCTAATCCCCAATGGGATGTTGATAATTCCTTTTTTCTCATTATATGATTGATGCGTGTTAAAACATTTACATGATCCACACTATAATATGTGTCAATATACCATAACTAGGATCTATCATACCACGTGGATGATGGCCATGTTTCTTGTTTTTTAATTTCTTTGATATATGTATACACCATTATTTGTAAAACACATTTATACATGCCTTGTTAATTACATAAATTATTTCATAGAAACATATTCATTAATATATTGAGTTAAATGTTTCAATAAACTGAAATGAATTTCATGTTTTGTCATAAATATGAAACTACACTACCATGTTTGTTTTATTTGAAATATAATGTTTGTAATGGTTTATTATTATTGGAATATTATTGGGGAAAACATGGTGATACCATAGTAGGAATTTTTCTCAAACCCGACCTTTTCCTTTGAGTTTTTACAGATTTAATTCTAAGAGGATAGAGAAATGGGAAGGCACCATAGGAAGGATGTGGTTGTTGATCCTTTTGGGCATGTAGTGTTATGTCCACTAGGAGTTGGGTCGTTTTTCTTGTCTTTCTGGTACTTTTTTATTCACTATTTGGGATTTGTTTTACCAATTTGAATTTTGTTAAAGTATCCTTTGGAATTTTTCTTAGATAAGGTAGAAATTTATATGATAATTATACTATTCATATATTAAATAACCATTCCCAATTTATCTTATATTATGGTTGGTTATAGTTTCCAACTCTTTAGGATTGGGGGTTCCCTTCAGGATATGTCAGTGCCGGCTCGAGTATCAGAGTACCTGGGTATGCATACTAGTTCGTTATAGATAAGGATGACTTATGACCATAAAATAAAAATTAAAGCAACTTTGTGGTAAATTTTAACAATCAAATAATTCGTTAAACCCCTGATAAATCCATTTATACATTAACTCTTATAAATATTATTTTATTATTATCAATTATAATGATGGTAAAAAAATTATGGTCACCATATTTGATACTATAAATCATTATTATTAAATATATGGAGTCCATTTTTGTAAATTGCACTCATATAAGTAGTAAAATTTTATTTAAAATAAATCCCCCAGATGTGTCGATAAAACAATTTTATAAAATAAATCCATTCAAATGTTTAAAAAAATTTATTTCAAAATTCAATATGAAATTCATTGTAATGAAATAATTTCGATCAATAAATATATATGTTAAATAAAAATACATTTAAAACGAAATTAAAATAAAAAATGGCTTGTAAATTCATTAAATGAAGAGGTGGTATTTTTTAAAAAAATTGAATTTTTCAATATTAATCGAAAAATAAAATCTTCAAGAAATTTCCAAAATTCAACTTAGATAGTTGTGATATTTTGGTTTACCAAAATGATTCCATTTTATGAAAATAAACTATCTAAATTTTATAAAAATTAATTTTAAAATTTGTGGAGAAACATATATAGAATAACTTTTTTTTAAAACATCTTCTTAGAAATTTTTTTTTATTTCAAATGATTCTTATTTTATTTAAAAATAGTAGTTAATAATTTATATTTTTTATAAATGTTGAAGCCATATTTTGTTTTCATTATTGTTAGTACTATTCAGGCCTCTCAATTTTACATCCATGATATAAATAAATTATAGTTTATTTAGATTCGGTGTTCTGTGTTCTACAATATATAGAAGATAATGTTCTTTAAGAATGTTATTATAAATTATCATGGTTTTACATTCTCTTATATAATTCGTGTTAAATGTCATATATTCTATCGGACATAATTATCCTCGTTTAAAATATTGTGGTGTTATATTCTACACCAATAAAATAAATTGTGTCCATGTAATTTAATCTTGATATAAATAATCAGGGGCTTAACAGTAGAAAATTATTATGTGAAAAAAACCCACATCATAAATGGGGTTAATAAAATATTCTATTCAGAATAGGTGAAGGAAAATATGAGATTAAAAAACTAGGCTTCCACAGAGGATAACATTAGCAGAAAGTGAAGACATGGACATATAAAATATAAAAAATAATTACATATAATGATAATAGTCATTGGCCATATGAAAGTGAAAAATAATTAGTAATTTAACACCCACAAAACCAATAATCTCTATTGAATTAAAATGCCCTTTATTTATCCTATTTGAATTTATTATGATTTCAAGTTTTCAATAACATTTTTCATAGATTTGAGGGTTAATTGTTTATATCTGGATAATTAACACGAAAAAAATATTCTTACAATTTATTTTTTATTTCATAAACACAACTTCATCCTTTAATTTATATTTAATAAATTTCTATATCACCTCTTAATCCAATGAAATGAATATCCAATATTATTTTATATTACATAATCACTAAAATTATCTTCAAAAAAATCATACGTGTTATACACCAAAACTCCCTGAGAGGGAAGGTAATAATTAGGGTGTCAAATATTTCATTAAATAAGATGGATGATGTCCCCAACATTGGTTGGAACCTATTAAACCTATCTAACAGAATTTGGAAATTACCAGACACAAATATATAGAAATAGAAAGACAAAATGTCAGTTTTACGTGGTTCCCTACTAAGTTCTATTACAAGGATCATAAAATGACTATTTTTTGGTCATAAATGAATCTAATAAGAGTCACTAGATATTACATATTAAAAATGATCAATTATCATTACTCCATTATATAAATGCTTAATTAACAAGAATATTGGTGATGTAACAGTACCTTCTTTAGACCAATTACATAGAATTTACCTTACTAACTTATTTAATTGATTTCTTCCCCAATTTATTGGCTTGAAGGGCACTTCATTAGATTGGAAACATGAGTATTTTTCCTTAATGATAATGAAACTCTACAAGAACCATAGTCCAGAATCGATTCCCTTGAATTAACTGTTCAATCAAAATATATTGTCCAGACCTTCATTTTCTAAAACTATTTCACATGCATAAAAATTGTTTTGTTATCATGACATTTACATTCATAGAGAAAATATTTTTTAGGAAACCACTTTTTTCTTCATGAATCTCAAAATATCAAGAAATCTAAATGAAACTAAATCTATCGCGGTCTTCACAGTAGAAATTATTTTCATTAAAAAAATATACTTTGAAAAAAACACTCATGAAACCCTACTAATCAGAAATCATTTATGAAGAAATGTCTATAGATATTCAATTTGATAGAGCATAATATTTAGAATGGATGTAACCACATATTTATAGATGATTCTTACTCTTTCCTAAACATCCTTACAGACTATTGACCTTGAATGAAACTTTCTTATTTTACTAAAATTTATCTTTTTGACTTCTCCTTTAGTGGAAAATTCCATCTATATTTCTCGAGTTTTCACAATATTTATTTTCATGCAACTTCATGAATTCATATAAACTCATTATTTTGTCGGATTTTTATTTTGTGAACCTGAACTATAATTTGCAAGAGACTATAAAAAACTCTTTCACTCTTTTGTGAGACTACTTTTTTACATGAAAATATTTCCATTTCCAAAATAACTCTCTCCCACGTTCAATGTTTGAACCAAAAAAATTAGAAAAAAACTAGAAAACAATACCACTTCAACATTGAAGCCACTCGAATGGATGATATAAATTGGCTTAATAAACCTAGTGATTATTGAGAAAAAAATAGAACACAACATCTATTTATATATATAAATAACAATTTTTCAAAAAAATGTAAGCCTTTGGGTTTGATATAAAATTTAAATTCAATAAATTAAAATCCTTGAACAAAAAAATATTTCAATGAAATAGATTATCTATCTCTCTATGTTTATGTGATCAAATATCAAAGTATGAAACTAGTGTTTGAGTGATAATTTTGTGCCTTGAGAGACCAAATTCATTTGAAACCTCTATTACATTGAATTTATTGTTTATAATTACTCCATTATACCCCATTAAAAATTTAAAATGAAATCATACTATTCCATTTATCAACCAAAACACCCCCTGGATCATGTATCCCTTGAAACCAGGAGCACATTCACAATGAAATCAGACAATTTTATAATTAGGGGGAGAGGGTTTAAACCATATCCACCTCATACAAGGTGATGTTCTTGAATTCTAATGTTTATATGATATTAATGAAACATTGTTGCTACCAAATGATTAGTCATGATGTTTTCCACTTGATCACCACTTCCAAAATGCTCCATTTTGGTGGATCATTGATCAAATTTTTCATTGATAATGTAATATATGATCTCTATATGTTTGGTATGAGGGTATTGAATCATATTTTTTGTGATATCGATCACACTATTTTTATCACAAAGTATCACCAATGGATATTACACTTCATCCCCAATAACAATATTTTATTATTTCATCCATAATAGTTAAGTGCATTTCTTTTTTCATAGAGATATATCTCGCCTAAACCATACAAAGAGAAGTGATTTTCTGTTTAATTTTTAACTGGAACACACATTTGTTTCCAATTTATAAATTACCCACACTTGTAGACATTCAATATCCCATATCTCTATCTCATTCAAAATCATAAAATTCTAGAAATTAATTATCCCTTCCTTTCTCAATGTATAATCATAAGATGATACTACCTTGAACATACCTCATGCTTATTTCAACCACAATAAAGTTATCTTATTTTTCATTAATTTTTAATACTGATGATATACATGTTGTTGAGACAAAATATGTATATTTAGTAGTAATATTATACATTATTATAATTATCCTATTGTATAGGGTAGGATCCATAAATCTCCCATCCTTATACTTCCCTTGTTTTTCCCCAACAAAAATTGCAGTTGAAATTGTTTAGGAATCAGGATAACATTTTAAAAACATATCTTTATTAGTTTGGATGGGAAAAGAATGTCTAATAATTATTTTTAATGACATACAACCCCACGAAGAATGTTATTTCTCAAATTAGGGAAATTTAAAATTCTAATTGTCGTAGATTATTAAATTCTACTTGTGATACAGACATACATCCATTAAATATGATATCGTCCACATATAAAAGCACCATAAACTGATCTGTTTAATATTTAGTCACATGGATATGTTGTTAGGAAACTCACATATTATATTTTATCTTCCACAGATACACATCCAATCAAAAATATCATTCTTTTGGTGACTATTTTAGACTATAAATAGACTTCTTCAATATAAATTCCTTTGTTTAATTATTTAAAATTGGAAATCCCATGAGTTTTTCAATATATACTTCCCCTTCAAGAACACCATTTAATAATTACACTTTGATATACATAAGGTAATATATATACAATATTTAAAAACCCATGGCTAGGAAGATCCTAATAAATTATAGTCGAGCTAATATAGAAAAATATTTCATTAATATCATTTATAATAATCTGTGCATGCCCTTTACACACCAAGAGTAATTTTTATCTAATAAAATTTAAATTATCATCAAATTTTATTTTTATGATCTGCTTATTTTCAACCACATTTGGATTTTGTGACCTCTAAACAATATCCCTGGTCCATATTTATTAACATGATTAATTTATTCATTAATGGACTTCACATAATATTTATTTCTTAATAGTTATTAAAATGGGTTTTTTACACTGCTAATATGAGTGTAGAATGTGATTCATTCCTTAGTAATTTTATCTGTATAGGTGTAGTAAAATACCCAATTATATTGGATTGATCAATTTTTTCTCTTCAATTTCTATTGTGATGTTTTGGTCGAGATTCTGTAGAAATGGTTACCTATTCTGATTCAATTTATGAATTATAACCATTTTGAGAAACCAGAATGTTAAAGAATCCTTCCAATAATTTTTTTACTAGAAAATTTCCCTTTTCTACATTCTTTTTCTTCTTCAATCACATAATCATATGATCTCCTTGAGTTATTCATAATGTTATCCTCAATAATGTTGAAATAACTTCAATCCACCATCATTATAAGGATATTATTATAGAATCCGTAGGATTTTATATTCATTGAGTATCCAAGGAGAACACCCACATATACAGTAGCACTATACTGATTTTGATTGACATTATTGTTTTGGAAGAAACATTTACCAACAAAAAACATATAAAATATTTTGTTAGGGCCTTATTCAATTCCATATCTCATATGGTTTCATGTAATCTCCTAGAATCAGCCCTGTTTTATTGTGAGTGTACAGCAAAACATGAACTGCCTCTTCCTAGTTGTAATGATAAACACTACTATCAATTATCATGGTTTTGGCCATATTATTAAAGTATCAATTTTTAAAAACATCCCGATTTTTATGAGTTCTCACAAAAGACACCTCATTTTTTATTCAATTTATTTTTATGGTTAATTATTAAATTTAATGAATTTATATTCACTTCCATTATTAGATAGTAATATATTGATTGTGTGGTCAGTTTTATTCTCAACTCTTCAGATAAATATCTTCATGTAGAAACTCACTTCTCATTTACTCTATATAATCATAAAAAATGAAATTCTACTATAATAATAAATAAATTGAATGAATTACCTTTCTCAATATGTGATATAAACATTAATTAGACCACACACAACTGTTTGGAATTTATCATGCATACTCAATGACCTTTTCATCTTCGACTGATAATAATTCCAAAACAAATTTCCATACATGCAAGTATCGCATGTATTTTCGTTATCACATGTCAAAATATGAATTTATTGAACATCGTTTACCTTGGATAAGTTTCCCATTATCCATTGATTAGTGTTAACGATAACCTGGTTCCACATGTTTTTTCCTCTTCATTTCTCATGAAATACATGTTTTCTTTGTTGTATACTACGTATGAATTCACATTTTCCTCCACCCTTTCATGAGAAGATTAACTAACATACCTTTGTTGGGGAACCTTTTTTGATTATATGTAAGTACGAGTCCCAAGTAATATAATTTAATCACACTCAAGATATTATGTTGCAATCCATACATATAAAGGAATTCAGTTTCATTTAGATCATCATTTTCTAATCATGTGTTTCCACGGATTTTGATCTTTAAGGTTTGATAATAAATAATTCTCCTCAATGCATCAAATATTTCCTTATTTTTATAGAAAATTTGAAATTCATATCCTATGGGATGATAATAATCTATCAATAATCCATGTTCTATAGTTCTTTGTATCTTTGAGAAAAATCTCGACCTTGGTAGATTTCCCAATATTCTTCTTTTCTATCCACTAGATAATAAATTGAATGGATTCATAATATAGACTATTCATTCTATTATCAACATGTGTAGTTCAATAATACTCATATTCATATTCTAGTAGGGAATAATTAATATCATGGGTAATTATTCCTGGTTGACTATTATTTACTTATGTCAAAGCTCTATAGTTATGGTTTCCACCTTCCCTCTACATGTATTGAATAGATTTATCGCCATAGTTAAAAAAAGAAAAAAATTTCCAATTAAATTGTTTTTTCAAAATATAATGGATAGGGTCTCATTCTCCTTTTCTATCTTCTTGGAGATTTCCCATTTAGATATATCATTGAATCATTATAGTAGAGGATGTTGGGGAATAGAAATCCATATAATTGATATATGAGAAGAAGTAATATAATCCCACATCCTTTCCCTCACATGTATCATATTGTTATATAGGTATTTAGTCATTAATTATATTTGGATGACTGAGGATTATTTTTATCTCACTTATCTATTTGGTTCGATGTTGTCTCTATTAGTACATGAACAATATTTTTGAAATGTCCCTATTTATGGTTCCCTTTATTTTAGATCATCGCATTTCTAGCCATTTATGTTTCTGTGTAACAACCTATTCTACTTCTTATAAATTTAGATATTTAATTATTCAAGGATTTATTTATGCATTTTAATACAAATTTATCTCCATAAAAAACCTATATTTTTAATAACCCTCCAAAATTCAATTTGATTTACTTTGTTTCTATTGATTTTGATTCAATTCCCATTTTACACCTTAAGGAAATTACATCTTATTCAAGGCCGTAAAATATATTATCATTTTCCTTCAATATTGTTATAGGGTCATTAAAAACTTTTTCATGCCATTCAATTGATAGATTAATATTTTTTATCTCATCCTAGTTTTCATGAGTTTTAATATTTTCATCTTCCTCTCTGTAATGTTGGTAAAAATTTTATTCACGAAGATCCATATGCTTTGATGACTCTTTAAAAAAATATCTAGTCTATCTATTTATATTTATTTGAATTTAAATATCATTAATAGAACCCTAAAGATCCACCTTGAGATAAAAAACAATCCATTTTATTGTCTAAATCTTTTTTATGTTCCACCTTTTCAACTATATCCATAAGGGAATCGTTATCATCGAAATTAAACTACATTTCAAAATCCTTCAGAAAGTATTTCCCATTGTGTTCCTACTTTAATGTGTTGAAAATATGTTTCCGTTTATTTCATAATTTTATTTATCGATTTTTGGTAACCTCATTTGAGGCCTCATCATTATTTATGATTAACATTATATACTTGAGAATTTCTTATCAGTGACTAGAAATATCCCCAACTTTTCAACACCAAAATAAGCAGAAACTATCCTTTATTCAAATATACCATTTCATATCTTAAATTTTCTTGTAGAAAGAATAATAAATTCATGATCCACATGATCTCCATCATCACTATCTTTGGTATTGTCAGGTTTTTCTAGGGATTTAAATTTTATTTATGTGTTCTAATTTTTTGTATCTTTTGGTTTGACTCTCATTTTACACTCCACCAAACTACGTAGCATGTAATCTGGAGAAATCATAGAAAAGTATATTTTATATAGGGGATAATACATTTGGATTGTATATAGGAGAAATCATTCTCATGATTTTATTCACAATGTTATTATCCAATCACAATTTTACAATACACTCAAAATTGTCTAACAAATTCATCATCTGTACAAATTAAACTAACTTTATTGTCATATAGAATCATTTTCAGATAATCAAAACTATTGTGAAAAAATTGGAGTTTGGCCTCCTTCATATTGTTATCACCATTATATATATTTTTTAATTTTTCCCACATGTCCTTTTATTTGTGAAAATCATCAAAGATAACTAGATTTGATCAGATAATACTATATTATGAGAATTATTAGATTTTTAATATTCAAAAAAAATATTCCTATCCATTTATGTCATAAATAACCATGTCACATCACTGCCACAAATCAATACAACTATGGAATAAATAAGTTCAATCCAAGTAGATCATAGATGAGATCTCATTTCACTGTTTAAAATATGGATGTTTCTCCCATAAAATGGGGAACTAACCTTATGTTTAATTAATTCTTCATCAAACCGAAATAGATAAATGATTTAATTCCTACGACCTACCTCTGAAACAATTTTTTATAGCAATGAACACCCTGAACCGGGGGTACTAAATCAGGGTGTCGAATTTATTTTTATTAAGAATGGTATTGTCCTCACATTGCTAGGGACTTGATAAACCTATCAGAGGAGATATTTTAATTACTAAACACCCATATGATGAAATAGAAACACAACATAATTTGTTTACATAGTTTATCACTTTGGTTTAGTCCCTGGAGAATACACTGATAGTTCTTTAGTCATGATTGATTCCACTAATATTACTTATATTTTTTGGATTAAAAATGTTCATTCATGGTCACTCGTTTCTAAGAACCCTAAGATTATGGTAATTTTAGTTATAGAACACTGCATCTCTCAAATAACATCCGTCAAATCTCCTGTTCTCACTGTATTGTGTAAATTATTCCTTAGTTTATCGACTTGAATGTTTCTCTAGTAGATAAGACACATACATGTTTTTACCAAATTAGAATGAGAATTTAAATGGGCCTTATTCTAGAATTGATTCTATTTAATTAACTATTCAATCAAAATATATATTCAAAATCCCCACATCACAAATGTCTTCTAATTTCATGATATTAGTGGGTTTTCTTCACAAAAATAACACAATCAAAAATGCCTTACCTTTCAAAAAAATATTGTTTTCTAGGGAAACTCAATCATTCACCCAATCTGATTGTTTCATGAATCCCACTTGTTCATGGTATATATAATTTTTTTCTCTCTCTAAGTCTTCTTCACACAACTCTTTCATGAAACTCAAATTCAATCAAATCTATAATGAAGTGGTGAATATGAATCTTCATTTTTAGAGATGGAAATATTTGTTATGTATGTACCCACATATTTATATAAAATTTTAACCCTTTATGAAAACTAATTTCATGCCATCGTCCTCATGAAAAACATCCCTAGTTCAGTGAACTTCATAATTTTGACATCATCTTTAACATGCAATACTTTCTATATTTTATGGGTTTGCACAATATTGATTTTTTGAATGTGTAAATACTTATACGAAACACTTTCCATAGTAATATTTCAATATAGAGGCCCTAAAAAATCATTTTTGTGTAACACTAGGTATATCCTTCATTGTTTAGTAAAAGTATTTTATTTATATGACAATATTTCCTTTCCAAAAAACAAATTTATCTGTATTTCAAGCATTGGACCACAAAAATTTGGAAAAAACATCAAAAAGATTCTACATTCAACATTGAAACCACATTTTTAGATCACATCACTTGTCCTGATCAACCTAGTGAGTATTGAATACAAACACGGCACAAAATAAATTTATAGATATGAATAACTCTAGATACAACCATAAGATTCATAAATGAGTAAAAAGATATGACTCATATATTTATTAAAACAAAAATGATTAGAAAGATATAATATATTACCTAAAATGAATATGAATATATTTATATCCAAATTTCAACTATAATTCCAACGTTTTATTATAGAAAATTCTATAAATAAGAAACCATATATCCCAAATAACATCAATAACATTAACATAAAAGATCGTGTTTACCTCAATGGTTATCTCACAAATTTCATGTTACATATATAATAAAATAATATATTTCTTCACAGATAATCCATTATGTTAGACATATATATTATATATATTGCAACCAAATAAAATATTTCTAAAAATACCATTACTCCCATCAAAATCAAAATAATTCAAAGAAATTAATAATCAAATAATCTATCATAAATAATCATGATATTAATTCAACAAAAAATATATGTGAAAAAATACCATACTAACTACTACATCGCATAGGCCAATGGTTGTAATTTTACCCTTATCTTCTTTCTATTATGGGTTCAATCCCCATGGCCTTTGTAACATCTCATGGTTTTCTAAAAATAAATTGAAAATGCTTGAAATTTTTTTTAAGGTATATATTTATAAGTATCCTTTAAACATAATTTTATTTCTTCTATGGTTTGAATTTCAAGAAACTGTCATCTACAATTGTGTTCAGTATGTTATTTAGAGTCTGATAGAACAAACTTTTTTTTTTGGTGAATAGTAACATGCCCTTATGAATAGTAATATGAATAGTAATATGACCTCATGAATAGTAAATAATAATATTATTTTATTTTCCCATGGAAATAGGATAATGGGATCTTAATTAATTTTCCAATGTCACATAAAACTAATTGCACTTCAATATTGTTATTTTTCGAATTAACTGAGACCTTATTTAAAAATTTAATTAATAATATATAGAAAATTATTTTTGAAAAATGGAGTTCATTTTTGAATTCTACACATCGAAAAATAGTTGGGGTAAATTTTTGGTATTTTATCTGAAACTCTTGAATTTTCAGTGAATAGTGAAATACGGTAAAATACCGTATAATCAATTTATCAGTAAAAATGCACTATTTATGACATCATAAGTGATGCAAGGACACTTGATTCAGACTCACTTGATATTTTCACTAATTAACGCCACTTGATTTGAGATTATTCATAGTCTTGATAAAAATATTATAATAATGATTAAAATAATCTAAAATACCTCCCCTCCTCCACTATAAATACCACCCTCACTCCCCTCTTCCTCCCACAACTCTCAAGCCTTGAGAATTGTCTAATTTCTGCCAAAATCCCTCCTCAATCCTCTTCCCCACGTCCTAGAGCTGCTGGTCTCACCAAAAGACCAAAATAAAAGCCCTTAAGAAGGATCTCAAGGAGAAGAGATCAAGTGTAAACATCCTCTTTCATTTTCATTCTTTCCTTCCATTTTATGTTATTATCTTCCTTTCCCTTTGTCTTTTGTTGGAATATTTCATTAAATATTTCCCCTTACTGTCCAAATTTTGTATTATTGATGAGATATTGCGTTCCTATCATCAATCTTGTTTTTATGAAATTTTAAGAGGCGCCGTTAGGCTGCCGAATTTTTTGTAAGAAATTTCTCATGTTTTCTTTATTTCATGATTCCTTCCTCTTCTTTCTTCAACCCCTCTTTTCCAAGAGGCATGAAATCTCCAGAATCATGTATATTATGGATTTTTTCATGTTTATGGAAAATTACAAATCATTATTCCTCTCCTCTCTAACTTATTTAAAGAAACAAAAAACATTGTCCATTTGTGTCGAATTACCGATATCGTGGACGATGTATTTTCAATTCCATTAATTATTTCAAGTCTGGTCATGAAACAATTTATATGGTTGAACCAGGTTATAATATATGTTTTATGACTCATATAAAGTTCTGGAATTCTTTTGTACTCATGATTCAAATTTATTAGACTAAATGAGGTTGTAATTATCAGGGAACCACTTAAATGATCTAAACGAACATAATTAATGTTTTAAATTATAAATCATCATCATATAAATCATGAAAGTGATAAATGGTATCATTTATGGTACTTTAAATATGTAAATACTACTCCATTCCAATTCTGGAGTTTCACTTCCAATCAACAAGAATGATTCATCATGAACCGATTGTGAATATCACAAAAGAACTCACCCAAAATAATGCAAGGAACCAAATACTAACAAATAAGGGATGAAATGAGGTTATGAAATGAACATATAAGATGTTATAAACATGAACATGTTTCTGTAAAATACTAATAACACCCTTTTGACCATTATACATGAGGTTTAACCAATTTTGAAGTAAGACAAGCCCAAGGTAAGGGAATTCTTAACCCGATTTCCATTCTTTGGGTTAACATTCTACTTTATAATTTATGTGATATTTAAATTGTTTGTGTGATGGGTTTTGTTTATATTATGTTTCAATATGTGTATTTACATAGTATATACATATTTCATCTACTCTATTAAGCTTCACTTCAAGTATATTATGTTTATAAGGAACTTTTCTTCTAAAATCCTCTTTTAAAATTCTGTTTTATAAGATTCAAAGGCAATGTTTTTATGCTATTGTTTATATTGTATGATTATGTTTTGGTAATTGGGAATTGTTTATGATGAAGGGTGGGACCTATATTTCCCTCCAATGCATTGGGTATGATTAAGTTGGGGGTCGGCCGTATGGTTACTCCAAGTGTAACTGCGATGGTTACACAAAGTAAGGTAGCCGTGAGGGTTACAAATTTTAAGGTAGCCAAGATGGTTACAAGATTATGTATGTAATGCCCCAATATACCTCTATGATTATAATTATGTTTGTGTGGATCTTGTGTAAATCTCATGTTACACAAAGTAAGATTTTATGGCTGTAAATCTTGTATTTTGAAAATGTTTTCATACGTCATGCGTATTCATGGACTAATGTGATTTTTCCTTCTTTTTCATACCTTACTGAGTTTTTGTGCTCATCCCAAGTTTTTAGATGATTTTTCACAGGATAATGGATGAATAATAAAAGGAAGGAAGACATGTTAAATGTTGAAGAATTGTCAAGGAGTCTTGTTTTATGTTTAATGTTTTATATTCTGAGGAAAATGGAAACTGATTTTATGGTATCCACTATGAAACAATGTGTAATGTTATGAATGTTTTTTCTTAATTCTCTAATTCTCTAAACTTGAAAAGATCCTAAATGTATAATGAAGTGTTTTCTTGAATAAATTCAAGATTACATATGAAATAATTTCGGGTCCTTATAGTTGGTATCAAAGGATGGTTTAGATAACTTTAGGGGTTAAGGTGATGCTAATAGAATAACATAAATAATTTTCAATCTATGCTTAATTTGTTATAGAATTTAAAGATTACCATGTTGCTTCATCTAAGAAATGCTTGTTTAGAATGGTTTTCCGCAGAAGGAACATGGATGCTGAAGAGGATAGGCACCGACAGAATGACATCCTTCCTGATCAACAGCCCGGAATGGTAGGGATTGGAACCGAGCAGTTTGTGACAGTAATGGATCAGCTAACGCAGGAAATAAATGGTGGTGGAATCCATGAAAGAGGACAAATAGAGGTACCCCAACGGAACATGACAGTGGTGGAACATTTTATGAGACAACATCCTTCTGCATTCAATGGATCTTCTGACCCAGTGGCAGCAGAAGGATGGAATAAATCCCTTGAAAAGATATTTGATGTTATGGGATGTTCAGACAATCAAAAGGTAAGTCTTGCCATTTATCATTTTGAAGGGGAAGCTGATCAGTGGTGGTCAATGGTAAGGAATATCAGGGGTAGAGAGGATTTTGATTCCTTAGTGTGGGATGAATTTAAATGTCTTTTTCTTGAAAAATATTTTCCTTAGGTGGTGCGACTTAGAATGGAGAAACAATTCCTTGAATTGAAACAAAAGGAGGAAGATTCAGTGGCTATGTATGAGGCGAACTTCACCCGACTGGCGAGGTATGCTCTAAATCTTATTCTGGATCTCGATAGCAAAATCAACCGCTTTTACTCAGGATTGAAGCCAAGGTATCGAAGGGCGTTGGCCTCCCGTGAATTCAAAAGTTACGAGAAACTTGTCCGATGTGCTGAGAGGGTAGAGATGGAGTTTGCTGACGATCACATGCAATTTGGAAACAAAGAGAAGAAGAGGTCCAATTGGAAAGCAATGGGTATGAATCAACCAATTAAATCTGATGGGAAGAAAATACAGTTTCCAGTTTGTGAAAAGTGTGGCAAGAAGCACCTTGGGGAATGTCTTATCAAAACTGGGAAGTGTTTTAAATGTGGTATGTTTGGACATATGGCCCGAGATTGCAATGAAAATGATCCAAAGACTAATCATGATAAGCAAACTGTAAAGTGTTTTAAATGTGGCGAGATGGGTCACTATGCAAATGCATGTCCAAAGAGGGATCCAAATGATGCAAAGAAGCCAGACTACAAGCAGAAAGGTGTAGTGAGATCCTTTGCGACTACGTCAGCAGATGTTGGGCCATCCAATGAAGTTGTATCAGGTACTTTGTTTGTTCACTCAGATTCTGCTAAAGTTATGTTTGATACGGGGTCTACACATTCCTTCATCTCTGCGGAATTTTCTAGTAAATTGGAAATATCACCTCAACAAATGATACCCGAGATTGTTGTTAAAACACCAGGGAGAAATGTTATAGCAAAGAGGAATTATAAGAATATTTCTATTGTGGTATGTGGAAAGACTTTACCTGCAAACCTTGTTGTTTTACCCTCAGTCGAGTTTGATGTTATTCTGGGGATGGACTGGCTTTCTGATTATCATGCTAAGATTGACTGTAGAGCAAAAGAATTTGTTTTTCAGAAAGAGTTTCAGTTTGTATACAAGAATGAACCCATAAAATTGATAACATATCAAGAAGCTGAGAAACTACTGAAAGATGGAAATGAAAGTTATCTAGATCATATTGTTGAAAACAAGGGAACTATTCAAATTAATGATGTGCCAGTGGTAAATGAATACCTTGATGTTTTTCCTGAGGAGTTACCCAGTGTCATACCTAAACGAGAAGTCAAATTCACAATTGACTTAGTTCCTGATGCTAAGCCAATTTCAAAACCCCCATATCATATGGCTCCAATAGAACTTCTTGAATTGAAAAATCAGTTGCAGGATTTGCTTGTCAAAGGCTTCATTCGTTCCAGTACTTCACCATGGGGATCCCCTGTTTTGTTTGTTAAAAAGAAAGATGGTTCCATGAGACTTTGAATTGATTATAGATCTTTGAATAACATCACTGTTAAAAACAAGTATCCTTTGCCTCATATTTATGACTTGTTTGATCAGCTCCAGGGAGCTCAGTACTTTTCCAAGATTGACTTGAGATCCAGATACCATCAGCTGAAGGTGAAGGAGGATGACATCCCGAAAACAGCCATTCGTACTAGATATGGGCATTATGAATTTGTTGTTATGCCATTTGGGTTAACTAATGCACCTGCTGTATTCATGAATCTTATGAACAGAGAATTTCATGAGTTCTTGGATATGTTTGTGGTTGTATTTATTAATGACATTCTGGTTTTTTCTAAAAAAAAAGAGGAGCATGAAAAACATCTAAGGGTTGTTTTACAAACTTTAAAAGAAATGAAACTATATGGAAAATTCAGAAAGTGTGATTTTTGTTTGAAACATATTTCTTTTCTTGGGCACATTGTAAATAAGGATGGAATAATAGTTGATCCTGCCAAAACAAAAGTAGTTGATGAATGGCCAAGACCCACAAATGTTACAGAGATTCGTAGTTTTCTGGGCTTAGCAAGTTATTACCGATGCTTTGTTAAGAACTTTGGACGGTTATCTATCCCAATAACTATGTTAACACGGAAAGGGGTTAAATTTGTTTGGACAGAGGAATGTGATGTTTGTTTTCAGGAACTAAAGAAGAGATTGGTGAATGCTCCAGTTTTGACCTTACCTTCCCGGAATGGTGAGTTTGTCATCTATAGTGATGCTTCTTTGAAGGGACTTGGTTGTGTTTTGATGCAGAATGGTCAGGTAATTGCTTATGCTTCAAGAAAACTTAAACCTCATGAGATGAATTATCCCACACATGATTTGGAATTGGAAGCTGTGGTTTTTGCTTTGAAAATATGGAGGCATCATCTATACGGAACCAAATGCCAAATATATACTGACCATAAAAGTCTTAAGTATATATTCACTTAGAAGGAATTAAACATGAGGCAGAGAAGATGGCTAGAACTGATAAAGGATTATGACTGCACGATTAATTACCATCCTGGAAAAGCAAACAAAGTAGCGGATGCCTTAAGTCGGAAAAATAATGCATCATTTACCATGCTACATTTGGAACGTGATCCCTTGATTAATGATTTGATAAATTTTGGCTTAGAAGTTGTTGGTGCAGGGAATATATCTGTTTTGTTTCAGGTTTCTGTGCAGTCTTCGTTGGCAGACAGAATTATGAAAGCGCAGAGGGAAGACCGTGAGCTACAGAAAAAGGTAGAATTGGTTAAAATGGGTAAGTTTCCATAATTTAATCTTGATAAAGATTGTGTTTTAAGGTTTAGAAAAAGGTTGTGTGTGACTTGTGATTCCCAGCTGAAGAAAGAATTGTTGTGTGAATCTCATAGTTCTCCATTTTCTATTCATCCTGGAAGTAAAAATAAGTACAGAGACCTTCGGGAGTATTACTGGTGGAATGGGATGAAAAGAGATATTGCTGATTTTACAATGAAATGTTTGACATGTTAGCAGGTTAAAGCAGAGCGACAGTTACCGAAGGGGATGCTTCAGCCTTTTCCAGTGCCAGAATTGAAATGGGAGAATATATCCATGGATTTTGTGGTGGGACTACCAAAGACTTCTCGAGGTAACAATGCGATATGGGTTATTCTTGATCGGCTAACAAAGTCTGCTCATTTTCTTTCTATTCAAGATACAATGACATTAGATCAGCTTTCTCGATTGTACCTCAAAGGGATTGTTAGGTTACATGGAGTTCTTCTTTCCATTGTGTCTGACCGAGATCCCAGGTTCAGTTCTAAATTTTGGAAGGGACTTCAGAAGTCTTTGGGCATAGAGTTGAATTTCAGTACAGCTTTTCATCCGCAATCAGATGGGAAGTCAGAGCGAACGATTCAAACTTTGGAGGATATGCTTCGAGCTTGTTCAATGGACTATCAGGGAAGTTGGGATCAGCATCTTTCATTAGTTGAGTTTTCTTATAATAACAGTTTCCTTTCCAGTATTCAGATGGCACCTTTTGAGGCCTTGTATGGAAAGCGGTGTCGGACTCCTGCTTTTTGGGATGAAGTCGGTGAAAGAAAGTTGATGGGGCTAGAATTAGTAGAAGAAGTGGCTGAGAAAGTGAGGATGATCCAGCAACACATGAGGACAGCTCAGAGCAGGCATAAAAGTTATCCAGATAACAGAAGGAAAGACTTCTCTTTCAAGGTAGGTGACCATGTTTTCCTTAAAATATCTCTTTGGAAAAGTGTGATGCGTTTCGGTAAGAAAGGGAAACTAAGTCCATGGTTCATCGGTCCTTTTGAAATCTTGGATAAAGTTGGAACAGTTTCATACCGCGTAGCTTTTCTTCTGAGCTTATTTCAGGTACACAATGTTTTTCATGTTTCGATGTTGAGAAAGTATGTTCCAGATTCATCACAGATCTTGAGGCCGGAAGCAGTTCAGCTGGCAGAGAACATTTCTTATGAAGAAAAACCGGTTCAGATTCTTGATCGAAGAGAACAGGTATTGCGGAATAAGGTAATCCACCAGGTAAAGGTTTTGTGGAGAAACCACATGGTTGAAGAAGCAACATGGGAGTCTGAAAATGGTATGAGGGAAAAATACCCTCAGTTGTTTAATAAGTAAATAAAATTGCGAGGACGCAATTTCAAGAAGGTGGGGATAATGTAACATCCCAAGGTTTTCTAAAAACAAATTGAAAATGCTTGAAATTTTGTTTAAGGTAAATATTTATAAGTATACTTTAAACATAATTTTATTTCTTCTATGTTTTGAATTTCAAGAAACTGTCATCTACAATTGTGTTCAGTATGTTATTTAGAGTCTGATGGAACAAACTTGTTTTTTTGGTGAATAGTAGCATGCCCTTATGAATAGTAATATGAATAGTAATATGACCTCATGAATAGTAAATAATATTATTATTTTATTTTCCCATGGCAATAGGATAATGGGATCTTAATTAATTTTCCAATGTCACATAAAACTAATTGCACTTCAATATTGTTATTCTTTGAATTAACTGTGACCTTATTTAAAAATTAAATTAATAATATTTAGAAAATTATTTTTGAAAAATGGAGTTCATTTTTGAATTCTACACATCGAAAAATAGTTGGGGTAAATTTTTGGTATTTTTTCTGAAACACTTGAATTTTCGGTGAATAGTGAAATACGGTAAAATACCGTATAATCAATTTATCAGTAAAAATACCCTATTTATGACATCATAAGTGATGCAAGGCCCCTTGCTTCGAACTCACTTGATATTTTCACTAATTAAGGCCACTTGATTTGAGATTATTCATAGTCTTGATAAAAATATTATAATAATGATTAAAATAATCTAAAATACCTCCCCTCCTCCACTATAAATACCACCCTCACTCCCCTCTTCCTCCCACACCTCTCAAGCCTTGAGCATTGTCTAATTTCTGCCAAATTCCCTCCTCAATATTCTTCCCCACGTCATAGAGCTGCTGGTCTCACCAAAAGTCCAAAATCAAAGCCCATAAGAAGGATCTCAAGGAGAAGAGATCAAGAGGTAAACATCCTCTTTCATTTTCATTCTTTCCTTCCATTTTATGTTATTCTCTTCCTTTCCCTTTGTCTTTTGTTGGAATATTTCATTAAATATTTCCCCTTACTGTCCAAATTATTTATGATTGATGAGATATTCCATTCCTCTCATCAATCTTGTTTTTATGATATTTTAAGAGGCGCTGTTAGGCTGCCGAATTTTTTGTAAGAAATTTCTCATGTTTTCATTATTTCATGATTCCTTCCTCTTCTTTCTTCAACCCCTCTTATCCGAGAGGCATGAAATATCCAGAATCATGTATATTCTGGATGTTTTCAGGTTTATGGAAAATTACAAATCATTATTCCTCTCCTCTCTCACTTATTTAAAGAATCAAAAAACATTGTCCATTTGTGTCGAATTACCAATATCGTGCACAATGTATTTTCAATTTCCATTAATTATTTCAAGTCTGGTCATGAAACCATTTATATAGTTGAACCAGGTTATAATATATGTTTTATGACTCATATAAGGTTCTGGAATTCTTTTGTACTCATGATTCAAATTTATTAGACTAAATGAGGTTGTAATTATCAGGGAACCACTTAAATGATCTAAACGAACATAATTAATGTTTTAACTTATAAATCATCATCATATAAAGCATCAAAGTGATAAATGGTATCATTTATGGTACTGTAAATATGTAAATACTACTCCATTCCAATTCTGGAGTTTCACATCCAATCAAAAATAACGATTCATCATGAACCGATTGTGAAAATCACAAAAGAACTCACCCAAAATAATGCAAGGAACCAAATACTATCAAATAAGGGATGAAATGAGGTTATGAAATGAACATATAAGATGTTATAAACATGAACATGGTTCTTTAAAATACTAATAACACCCTTTTGACCATTATACAGGAGGTTTAAACAATTTTGAAGTAAGACAAGCCCAAGGTAAGGGAATTCTTAACCCGATTTCCATTCTTTGGGTTAACATTCTACTTTATAATTTATGAGCTATTTAAATTGTTTTTGTGATGGGTTTTGTTTATATTATGTTTCACTATGTGTATTTACAGAGTATATACATATTACATCCATTCTATTAAGCTTCACTTCAAGTATATGATGTTTATAAGGGACTTTTCTTCTAAAATCCTCTTTTAAAATTCTATTTTATAAGATTCAAAGGCAATGTTTTTATGCAATTGTTTATATTGTATGATTATGTTTTGGTTATTGGGCATTGTTTATGATGAAGTGTGGGACCTACATTTCCCTCAAATGCATTGGGTATGATTAAGTTGGAGGTCGGCCGTATGGTTACTCCAAGTGTAACTGCGATGGTTACACAAAGTAAGGTAGCCGTGAGGGTTACAAATTTTAAGGTAGCCAAGATGGTTACAAGATTATATAAGTAATGCCCCAATATACCTCTATGATTATAATTATGTTTGTGTGGTTCTTTTGTAAATCTCATGTTACACAAAGTAAGATTTTATGGGTGTAAAGCATGTATTTTGAAAATGTTTTCATACGTCATGCGTATTCATGGACTAATGTGATTTTTCCTTCTTTTTCATACCTTAATGAGATTTTGTGCTCATCCCAAGTTTTTAAATGATTTTTCACAGGTAATGGATGAAAGATAAAAGGAAGGAAGACATTTTAAATTTTGAATAATTGTCAAGGAGTCTTATTTTATGTTTTAATGTTTTATATTCTGAGGAAAATGGAAACTGATTTTATGGTATCCACTATGTAACAATGTGTAATGTTATGAATGTTTTGTCTTAATTATCTAAATCTATAAACATGAAAAGATCCTAAATGTATAATGAAGTGTTTTCTTGAATAAATTCAAGATTACGTATGAAATAAGTTCGGGTCCTTATAGCCTTACTGGATGATATTTTTTATAACCCATATTTCGATATACTATTTTTCTAAAAAAATGGAAATCTATTTGTGATAATCCTATTAATAACACCCATTAGTCCCATAATGTTCCAAATAATATGACGAACATCTTGAAAAGAACATTAGTAATATGGTCACATTTTTTAAAACTATGGTTTTATTTCCAGATCATTCTATTACACAAAATAAAATGATATTAATTTACTATATTTACACTAAAATCAAGAACATATCAAAGATTATATTTTACTCAATGATGTGTTTTTTATTGAATATCATGATTATATTAAATTATATTTTTAAATCATTTGTACCATTCACAATAATCTAATAAATCCATAAAATTTCTATGGTATAATAATCGTTATATTCTTGTTGATTCTTTTAACCAAAATAAGATTGATAAATATAATACTCCAATAACATGATTCGTTAGTTTCATTACAGAAAAAATTCAATAATTTAACTTAAATGATTTTCATAACACAATACCTTATGAATTAATCACAATAGTAGTTCATTGACATGGATAATGACCATGTTTTGCACATTAATGACATTGAACCATTAATAGTGCCTTAGGTTGAAATTTATTTCCATGTGTCCTGTAAACCAGATTTTTTGTTCTTCATTAGTAATTATTTACTCTTTTCCATCCTTTTTGACACATAGAGAATCATATAGTTCCATTAATAAATATTCCATGATGCCTCTTCCAATATTTGTAACATGTAGAAAATGGAATATTATTTTATTTTTCATATTTAGCTTTTTATCATCCATGAGATTAAATAATTATATTACATGATGTTTTTGTAAATTTTACTATGTTCTAGTTATTGATCATAATTTTAGGTAGATAATGTAGAGTGATAAAAATATTTTTACCATACTCTACCATTATAATAGACATCTTATTTGGAAAATTATAATATTTCCCATCACAAAGATTGTTATTATTCTATATCTTATTTTCCTCCATTAACTTAATATATTTAAAATGACAAAATGATATGATATTAACATTACAATTGGTAACATAAAAATATAGATGGAATAACTTATAAATTTCATGTCTGTTCATACTTTTTGGCATATAGATTTCAATATATATTATCCATGGTAATTATTTCAAATAGTTTTTTTTAAAAAATCGTTTAATTCATGTTATTTATAATTGATTTTAAAGAGTTTTTGAGTTTCCAAATTACATCCCATGGGAGTGTCAAAATAGTTGCACAGTAAGGCATAATGATGTGTGCTGGGTAATCCTCAAGTCACACATGATGTTCTCTTTTTAGATATATTACCACTAGGTAAAACAATTAATGAACCACAACCAATTTTTGTGTCCCATCATTGATTTAATTACATAAAAACCACTCACTATATAGTTCACTATGATTATCATATATTTTTCTATACATAGTATTATCCTTAGAATTATCTGAAGGGTTAACACTAATGTTTTCTCACCATAGTTTCAAAATTTTAAATATAAATTTCCAATTAAACCAACTATAGCCACACATTCCTTTTACACATATAATTAAATTAATTTTCAACATAAATATTCATTAATAACTCACAAGGATCATAATGGACTATTATCATTGGAAAAATAGGTTAATATAAAAAGGAAACTATAAAATTCATATATATTTTATTCCAGATAGTGATATCAAAATATTAATTTGAGTAATGAAATTATCATATGATAAATTGGTGAATACATTGAAGAAATGGGTGAGATAAAAATCATAGTAAGGAAATAAATTGGATATGGAATCCGAACATGTGGGTCAAATGTATAACCTAATATCATAAAAGATAATAAAAATGACTATTCACATAGAATCATAACATAAGGAACATGCTATCGTAAGATTATCAGATAATAATAAATGTAGAAAAGACCTAATATAGGACATAATAATAAATCAAGGCTAATATTCAAGACATCACCACACAGTAATCACAATTCGATAATGGATTAGGTTCACTCATTAATCCCATACATGACATATCATGGGACAAAAATATTACTGAATGAAATAGAGGGCTATATAATTTAGGGCAAACATATAATATTCAATTCATGTATATTTATATGTGTTCCACATGATCAAATCAATCATATGAAATAAACATAATAATTACCCATGGAATGAAAATGGGTTGTATTATATTACATCATATCATAATCAAAATACATTAATTTAAGAATGAATTTTAGAAGTGATCATATGGAATGTATTAAACCATAAAAATAAGGGACATTGAGAAATTAATATAAGTTCGATACATATATACATTATTTAGATACACTCAATAACCATAATGGTTTTTTTATTGCCCAATTGAAAATATTTTTTTAAAAACATAAATTATAAAACTAATTTTGATATTTTTTAAATAACCATAGGATCATATAATGTATGATACAAGGAATATAATGGTCATTCTTTAAGAATACACCATTCATATTTTTGTTAAAATTTCAAGAAGTAACACATTTAGAAAACAACCAGAAAATTCATTTTAAACTTTTTTTGTAAAACATAAAAATGGATAAATTTGAATTAACCTACACATATAATAATATTTAAATAAGTTTTTTAAAAACACATTCATGAAATCATGGATTTTTAAGAGATAATTTTTTTTACTAAAGAGAGAAATAATGTCGATATTACATAAAAACATTTTCTCAATATTTTTGAGTATGAAATAGAGTAAAATAATAATTTAATTATAAATGATCTTGATTGAATATAGGAGAATAAAATTAATAGGTTCTATTTGGAAATTATTATATAATTTCCAAAAATGGAAATTCAAGCATAAATAATTTCAATTAAAATGATTTTGAAGCATAAAACGAAAAATATTTTGCATATTTATGAATAAAACAACCATTAATTAAGGAAATAAATTATAAAATAATATATCATATAGTGTGAATATTTTCTGATATAATATGAAAAAGGTATAGTATATACACTATATAAAATTAACTTGGTGAATAAAAGAACATATGTCTCAAGGGGAGGATATTTTGAGATGATACTCTTACCTTGATCCCAAATCATCACGATTGTTCCTTATCTTCCAGAAAAATAAAGTTATGACAGTTATATTAAATATTAATAACAATTTTCAAAAAAAATTATTAATTTTATTTTATTTATTATCATGACTTTATCAATTACTTATTCATTCAAGTTAATGTTTGACGCTTGGACAATGCTCAACTCATATATACCCAATCACTTTGGTAAGTTAAATAATTGAAGATATTATAAATTTATATTTTGAAGATTATAAAACATTAAAATATTATCATTTATAAACATCAATTATACATTTAAAACCAATAATAAATGATATTTATGAGTAGTGTACTAGAGTAAAATAATTGAGACGGTACTCCATACATACGCATGCGTAATGTTTCTATTTCTCAAAGATCATAATGGAATGAATGTAAGTATTATTTTTTATTCCAATATTGATAAAATTATTATAAATATCTCATTATTTATTTAAATAACCTTAAATATAAAATCCAGGTTATGTGGTTTTAAAATAATGAACCACATAACACTGTGTGGCTATAGATCGTCATTGACACAATGAGTTTATCTTTGTCAATGGATGGTAATGTATGAAAATATATGTTATACTACAATTCCATTATGGTTAATATTTCTTTATTATCATATATATATATATTTAAATAATCCCTTTTCCCTTCTATGTAAAGCATATGTGTACAACGATTCACATTTCCTCTCAAGGTGGTTGCATGTTGTGCACAAGAGAAACATTATCATATTCCTTAAGGAATTAAAACTAATAAGGTGTATAAGATATTATAATTCAAAAATTAATAATTATATCATAAATGTAATATATGACCAATAAATACATCATTATATACATTCATGGGAATCGATGATGGAAATGAATTATGTTGGTTCCTGGGGTAGTAGTTTATTGCACACACGATTAACGATTTCATATCCCATTTGAGGGAACATGAGATGGCTGTAGGAAATTGTAATAAAATACAAAATATATTTTTTTGGAATAAATTTATGTTATTATATCATCATGGTTTAATAATATATATATATTTTGGAAGAATAAATAAAATTAAACTCTCATTTAAGGACATTACATATTCTTTAGAAAAAATCATTAGGATTGCACAAAATGAATTTCTAGGATAGATTAAGAACTAAATCATTATAGAATGATGGTATAAAATTAAGGATGATATTTTGTTAGGAATTGGACAAGCAAATAGGTTTTGGATGTTTAAATTGTACATGAGAGGAGGAAGCCTTTAATTAGTGGGGGAGAGGACATAATTGGAACATTTGAATGAAAGAATGAAACTGATGTTTTTCTCACATTAAAAGGCTCAGAAAAGGCCAGTTTATAACGATAGAATATAAAAGGTCTGAGTATGGAAAAATATAGAAATTATATATATATGGGTTCATTTTAACCCATATCCTTTTAGTTTAACTTCCCTAATAAACCCAATTTTACCTTAACTATAGTAAATGAATTTTTTTATTTGTTTCAGTAAACATTATATTAAATAATAATGTGAACGTATTATATAATATAATATAATGTTGTTCTGAACATGGAATGTATTTTATAAAATTATACTCATAGAAGTTTCATAATTTAATTTAAAATTAAACCCACATGCATGTCAAAAAATCGGTTTTCCAAAAGAATGAATATCAAGAGAATATTATTTTAAAAAAATTCAGAATAAAAATGATTCAAATGAACTAGTTTGGATTAATGAATATATAGTTTAATAAATTTTATGTTTAAAATCTCATTAAACTAAGACAGGGCATGTAAATTCACTAAACAAAAAGATAACTTCTAATAAAAATATGTTTTTGGTAGTATTCATGTAAAAATGAGACATTTATAATGAATGAAAAAAATAACCCTACAAAAATTTAAATATTATGATCTAAAAATGATTTTTTATTAAAATTATGTTCTCTTATAGTGGTAAAATATTATTTAAACATATATGTGAAATGTGTGATGAATCATCTTTTGATTAATATACATCTTTTCATAAAATATTTATTTCTCTTTCAAAAGATTCTCATTTTATTTTAAATCAATAGTCGATAATTGAATTTATTTTAAACATTTATTTAAAAAATATTTTTCAAAATTTATTTAGTCATATTCTTAACATCCAATTTAACGACTCTGTTATCACTATATTTGGGACCATTTAGATTTGGGGTTACGTGATCCACTAACTATTATAAAGATTGATATTTTTTAATATAAAAATATCATAGTATCAAGGTGTTAAATTATGTTCTATTCTTTGTGATAAATTTCATAATAAATATTGAAAATGATGTCAATATTTTTAAATATTATGGTGTTAATCCCTTTAAATGTTCAATAAATTGAATTTTTCCCATTTCCTATAAAAACATTTTCCTCTCTCCTTCCCCAACTATTCACACACAGCAAGCCCTCATATCAGAGAAATCATGGGCATCCAACCTAGGAATTTAGTTCCCTCCACCAATAAATGTTTGATTCCTTTACAATTCATCTCATTTTATAATTATTATTTAATGATTCAGTCCCTTCTAATCTTTTCATTATTTCATTCTCCATACAAATTACTTAATACATAAAATCTAATATCATCTATTTTCAAAGTATTCAAGTATTTACATAACTTTACATTCATGAATCAATTAGAGGCCAACACTGGATACATATTTATGTACATCCCTAAGGTAGTTTTATTTGTACATTTCCCAAATCCCTATTATTTTATATCACTTGTTGTGATTCCACTTGCCTAAATTCTGGCAAATTGAATACAAAATATGAATAATCATAACATTATATATTATCCGTGTTTTAAATTCTACTATACACAATTTTCCATGTTGGATGATTTATACATCGACTAGTGTCACCACTGGAAGTGTACTTAATAAATTCCCATTAACATTATAAATAATTATATGACTATACCACCTTCAATGTTATCTGGGATTCAATCCTAAATTAAATGACAAATTTGAATTAAAAAATTGAATGGTGTGAACATGTCACGAATAACATAGAATATATTATCCTAATGAATGGTGTCCAATATTACACATGATACTTATTCATATATTCCATTATTATTTTTGATACACATGAATGCCTCCCCTTATTACACAAAATAGTCAGCCATGAAGTCCCTTATTCAACATGATACTAGATCGTGGATTCTGTTAATATTCACAATACATGGGCATCGAATCACTTATAATTAAATGATATAGATTTTCATAGTTAACCATTATTAAAACACGAGACTCTTATGATTATGTAAGGATACCTTGGGTTAAATCCATGAGTCCCAGATAGTACAAGGTATATATATATATATTCTATAAATATATTGGATATATATATATATACATGAATTCATCTATATATATATATATATGTGGGTATACGTTTTTAGTGATATTTTAGTATAGGATGAGGTACGTACAGTCTTCCGGGTGTCCTCCTAGAACCCAAGGTGACATGGTTACAATATTAATTTCTGCTTATTAGTGGTGATATCTTTACACTACTAATTTTATTTGCAGAAGCTGGATAATATTGACACCATTGGTGGTGGAATAATAATAATATCTCACACACAATTCTTATAACGACCCATACTTTACATACAATGTTGATACATCAAAATTGAAGTACACTTATTACAACATTTAAAAAAACCATGAAAGGACCGTATAGTTAATGTGTCTTTAGAAACTGGGAAAAATAAACAAATGGTTTATAAACCATCTACGTTGTCTCCCATTTATTTCATCATATCTAGATTCACTTTTCGGAATATCCTACTTAATATCTTTCTTCTTGACTTGGGGAAATGAAAACATACAAAATAGTGAGCTCAAATTCTCGATAAGGGTAAAAAAAGAAATATCAATAACATCATATTAATAAGATCATATCATTTTGGAAATCTTAACCTGCAAAAGAGATCATAATTTCATAACATGAGATAAATCATAGTAGGGAAATGTAATCCCAATAATCATAACATAAAACATGAATGTTTTTGGCATACACACATAATCCTAGAGAATCATTTCATAGTAGTCAATACTCATTTCGATGACTATCTTAGCGGACAATGTCCATTTCTGAACCGAGTTCACTCCTCATTTCAGTCCAGTTTCACTGAACTGGATTATCCTTCTGTTCCAACCATATCTATCTCATGAGATGTAAATCATTACCCTATGCATTGGAGGTAGATATAGGTCCAACCCATCTCATAATGAAACCATTTTTATGTGTTCCACAAAATCATAAATCATACATCATATCATAACCCATGTAATAAAAATGGGATTCTTATGCCATCATAAAACAATGAATATAAGATAAAAGGTCATCATAAAAATAATTCCATCATAACATAATAATAAAAAATATAAAAATAGGGATAGAAACAGAACCCTATATTATATTAGATGGAAAATAATTTTGATAAAACACTTGAACTCCATTCTTGATGAAAATATCCTTTCTACTTCAAAAACATTTTTCCATTCATAAAATGTCATAAAATTTTAAACATAAAGAAGTTTCTTAGAAATAAACATGAAAACTTGTAAAGGATGATTCATGGAAATAATGTTCTAAAATCTATTCAGGCTGTATAAGTTAAATATGATCATTCTTCTCGTACTTTGGTCAGAAAAGTCAAAAAAGTACCTCGTACAAAAAAAAAGATTCCTTTCATATCTTTTTCTAAAAACTCATAGAAGGGTAAAATTGGATTTTAGAAATTTTATGAGGATATAAATAATATTACATATTGAGGAAACATTGATGTGGATGATAATTATTCCCCAGAAAGTTTTGAAGTATAAACAATCTCGGATAAAAATTAAGATTGCGAGATTTTCCCTTACCATAGGTCTGGTTTCCTTTGTTAGTGTCCAAAACTCCTGTATAATGATTTAAATAATTTCATTTACTTATTAAAAAATCATACATAATTTTATGATATCATATATGGTCATATTCTTAGCTTCTTATTAGTAATATTTCATTGTTACCTGTTATTCGGGTGTTTATTGCTTTTTGTTCTTATGCGTGTTTTGTCGAATAAATTCTTATTTTTTTTAGTTTATAGATACCTTATTTCAGGAATGGTATTATTGTAGTACATATCATATTTATTCACTCAATTCATTTATGTAATCATTATACAATGAAAATCATGTAGAACGAGTCGCATCACATCGTGGAGACGGTATTCCGTACGTACGCACGAGTGATGATATCGTTTCCATGATCGTGGAATTTTATTGTGGTGTATGTATAATATTTCAGAATCAATATCACTTTAAAATAATAATATATCGTTATTATTTACACCATTATACCCATCCAAGTAAGGTGGTGGTGGAAAATAGATTACACCACGACGTGGAGATGGTATTCCATACGTACGCATGCGCGGTGAATTCGTTTTCCATTGGATGGATAGATGGTAAAATTGGGTTGTTTCATACATATAATAACAAATAATTATATGAGTGATACTGATGTTATTACTTCATAATGAAACAACTAATGGAGAATAAATGGAAGAAGAAATAATGTTGAAAGAATCGGTAATGGACATTACCACTTCTTTGAAGCGCCTCTTTGAGACCTCCTCTTAGGGCACTAAAATTGGTCTTTGAAAAAGACAAGGAACTCTAGGATGTTTCTAGGGAAGTGGAGAAGGTAATTTTTCAGTGGTTGGCCGAGCATGAAGGCTCAATGTGGTGTGAGGAAGAGAGTGAGGAGGTTCCCTTTTATATGGGAGGAGAGGGGCACCTTTGGAAAAACTAAAAATATTATTTTATTATAAAGTCATATTCGGTTTTTAATTGCTCCAAATTGATTTATATCGAAGCTAATGTAGTAATGGGTCAAAATACTCACATAAAATAGAATTTATACAAGTTTAGGTATCTATTTTAACCTTATAATTTACATTTGACTTTAAGATAGATAATTTAACTTTTACCGTGTCTTCTGGTTTTTTACAGTATAAGGTTAATAAACATACTATAACCAGCCAAAAGAACCCCAAGTTGTTTATTATTAATATATATAACCTTACATATGTTATTTGACCGAACCATTGATTTTGAAAAATAAAATAACAATTAATAATATAATATTTTTTTTAAAAACTATTTTATGTCAATTTTGACACTATTTGGTAATTGATTTTTGTGAAAATCATAACAGATAGATTAGTTCAGAAGAAGTTAATTAAATCAATACTAACATGTAATATTAATATATAAAAATATCGGAATTCATAAAAAGTCTAAAATTACATTTATTTGAGTATTTATAACATCAATTATGTCAATATTTTATTAATAATATAATTACTGCATCATCATTGTTCCATACATAAATTAAATTATCTAAAGTCTAAAAATTACAAATAAAATACCCTTATGTAGGAAATATTTATAGCTTTCTAATTAATATTTATAATATAATTTATCTTTTGTATAACCATATATTAGAAATGATTTAGTTATTAAACTTTGATTTTTAACTATTTTAACCCTTCTTTAAATAAATTAATATTAAATGTCCTAATCTAATCCAAGTGGGCCTAAATGGTAATATTTTATTCCTAAGGTTGTTTTTTTTTTCAAATTACACATATAAAATAGAATTGAAAAATGTGTTAGGGTAATAATAACATCATGTTTACCCTTAATTACCCTATTTACTTTTAACCGTGGTAAAAAAAGTAAAAAGTTACTATTCACCAAAAAAATTATTTTTATCTCATTAAACCAAATTTTAGTCCTTCATATTAACTGTGTCTCTCATATTTTTGAAATTCCACTCACAAAAGAGGTAAAATTATGTTTTATGTGAATTTGGAAATTTTCTTAAGAGGTTGGTAAAAGAGGGTGAAAAGTTCAATATAATTTTTATATATCTAAAATTATTATAAATTGACTCCAATGATTTGAATTGAACATATATAGGTATTAGGTATCAATTTGTACCTAAAATAAATTTAAATAAAATAAATAATTATTTAAATAAAAGTCGGTTTTTAAATAGTAACCTACTGTTTTCACTATTCATCAAAAATTAAAAGTTTTTAGAAAAATAACAAAATTTAACCCTAGGCTAATTTCAATATTCCGAATCAAAAAATGAAGTCCATTTTTAAAATTAAAATTTAAAAAATTTCAAAATGTGGGTATTACTATTCATAACGACTAGTTTTAATACTATTTTAATAGCATATCATTGTCTAGTGAAACTCGGTATTACGTACAGTGCAAGCTATAGAGGAAGGACGTGATTGCGTGTAAAGATAGCCAAGATAGTGCTATTTGCAGTGAAAGATTCCTTTGATTATGTATATAACATAATTACAAAATATTTCTCATAAAAGTCTCGGTTGTTACATTCTACCCCCCTAAAAATAAATTTCACCCCTGAAATTAGACACTTTTTATCATACAGATGAGGACACCTCTACCTCATCATATCCTCAAACTCCCATGTAGCTTATTCTAATTAGTGGTTCCTCCATAAAACATTCACTAGGAGAATGGTCTTGTTTTGTAGAACTTTTTCGCTACGATCCAGAATCTCTATCGGCTGTTCTTCATAAGAAAGATCTTACTCCAGCGGTAAAACTTCTGAGCTGAGTACATGTGAAGGATTAGGTGTGTACTTTCTCAGGAGAGATACATGGAACACATCGTGAACTTGGGAGAGATTTGGTGGAATTGGCAATCGGTAAGCTACATTCCCAACACGATCCAGTATTTTGAAAGAACAGATATATCTAGGGATCATCTTTCCCTTCTTTCCAAATCTCATTAATCTCTTCCAAGGAAATATTCATAAGAACACTTGATCACCCACTTTAAACTCTACGTCTTTTCTTCGGTTATCAGCATAACTCTTTTGTCGACTCTGAGCAGCTCTAATGTGTTGTAGAATAGATCTGACCTTTTCTGCCATCTCATCAACAATATCAAGTCCTAATAGCTTTCTTTCCCCAACTTTATCCTAGAAAGTTGGAGTCCTACATTTCATTCCATAGAGAGCTTCAAAAGGAGCTATCTGAATACTTGAGTGAAAGCTATTATTATATGAAAATTTCACCAAAGGTAGGTGTTGATCACAACCACCCATGAAATCCATTGAGCATGCTTTCAACATATCCTCTAGAGTTTGAATTTTCCTCTCAGACTGACCATCTGTCTAAGGATGATAAGCAGTGCTGAAACCCAACATTGTATCCAGAGTATGCTGAAGATTTTTCCAGAACATTTAGGTAACCCTCGGATCCTGATCAGATATAATAGAAAGTGGTACTCCGTGAAATCTTACCACTTCCTTCACATATATCATGGAAAGCTGATCCAAAGAAAAATCCTCTCTAACAGCGATGAAGTGTGCCGACTTTGTATGGAGATCAACTATGACCCAGATAGCATTATTGGATTTGTATGTTTTAGGATGTCCAGTGACAATGTCCATAGTGAGGTTTTCCCATTTCCATTATGGTATAGGTAATGGTTGTAACATCCCCTTATAATTCTGTCTCTTAGCTTTAACTTGCAGACAAACCATAATCGAGAGACATATTCAACAACATCTCTTCCCATTCCATCCCACCATAAGTACTCTTTCAGGTCCCTATACATCTTCGTGCTTCCAGGATGAATAGAGAATGAAGAACTATGAGCCCCATCTAGAAACTCCATCTTTAATTCTAGGATCAGAGGAACACAAACCCGATTCTTGAACCTTATTATCCCATCAAAATCAAGGTTGAATTCAAGAACATTTCTCACCTTTTTTTAACTCTACATCTTCTTTCTATGCCTCTTTAATCTTCACATGTATAGATGGTTGAACATTCATTAGAGAAAGATAAGATTTTTCCCCTTCCATTATAATTCCAAGATCCATCCTTTGTAAATCCATAAATATTTTATCTTTTTTGATCCTCATCATGGATAAGCTAGCATGGTCTTGTCGACTTAATGCGTCTGCTACCACGTTTTCTCTCCCAGGGTGGTAATGAATTGAGCAGTATTAATCCTTAATTAGCTCCAACCAACTTCTTTGATGCATATTCAGCTAATTTTGTGTGAAAATATACTCTAAACTTTTATGATCAGTATAAATATCACACCTTTAAGGTAATGACTCAAAATCTTTAACTCAAAGATTACTACAGCTAACTCCAAATCATGAGTTGGGTATTTTTTCTCATGGATTTTTAACTGTCAGGAGACATAAGCTATCACCATATAATTTTTCATAAGAAAACACCCCAGCCCCTTCTTGGATGCATCACTGTTGATCACAAACATTTCTCCACAATAAGGAAGTGTGATTACAGGTGCACTGGATAACCTTCTTTTCAACTCCTTGAAATTCTCTTCACATTCCTCCGTCCAAACAAACTTAACTCCTTTTCGAGTCAACTTGGTGAGTGGATTAGATAATCATGAAAAATATATAACAAAATGTCGATAATATCCAGACAAACCAAGAAAACATCGGATCTCAGTTACTGTTGTTGGTCTCGATCATCTTTCAATAACCTCTGTTTTTACTGGATCCACATATATCCCATCTTTTGAGATTATGTGACCCAAAATGCAACTTTTTAAAGCCAAAATTTACACATTGTAAATTTGGCATAACACTTATCATTTCTCAGGGTCTTTAATAAAATTCTCAAGTGATCTTCATGTTCTTCCTTCCTCTTTGAATAGACAGGAATATATTCTATAAATACTACCACAAACTGATCAAGATTGTCTCTAAAGACTCTATTCATCAGATCCATGAAGATATCAGGGGCATTAGTAAGACCAAATGGAATTACTATAAACTCATAGTGTCCATATATTGTACGGAATGTCGTCTTTGGTATATCCTCCCTTTTGACCCTTAATTGATGATACCCTAAATGAAAATAAATCTTGGAAAAGTATTGATCTCTGTGTAGTTGGTCAAATAAGTCATAAATGCGCGGGAGAGGATATTTTTTCTTGATAGTGATCTTGTTATGTTCTTGATAATCAATGCAGAGTATCACTGATCCATCGTTCTTCTTAACAAACAGAACTGGTACTTTCCATGGTGACGAACTTGGCCATATGAATCCTTTATCAAGATTCTCTTCGAGTTGCTTCCTCAATTCATGCAACTCAATTGGGGCCATTCTATGAGGTGTCTTTGAAATAGGCAAAGCACCCGGTATGTGTTCTATTGAAAACTCTACTTCACGATTTTGTGGAGGACCCGACAATTCCTCTGTAAATACATCATAAAACTCCCATACAATCTGAATATTCTTAATCGTCAGTTTCTCACCAACCATTTGAGGTAAATAACCGCCATTTAGTGGAATCAAGACCCATAAGATGGAAGAAATTTCCACTGGAAGGTTATGTTCGTCCTTGAATTGATAGATGATCATAGATTGATATGGAATATGAAATGTGACTTCTCTTCTTCAGAAATTGATATGAGCTCCATATAGAGAAAGCCAATCCATGAAAAGAATCACATCAAATTCCACTATAGGAAGGATCACAAGATTTGCATGCAGCACTTTCCCACAAACATCAATCAGAGAAGAATTTAAAACTTTTGATGCGACTCTTGTGCCATTAGGAGTTTCCACACCCAACTCAACATCTTATTGTTGAGGTAATACATCTTTACCCTTAGAAAATTCTTCAGAAATAAAATAGTGGGAGGATCCAAAATCAAATAAAATATTTTCTACTTTAGAGTGGATGGTATGTGTACCTTTCACCACTTCGTTATCATACTCTGCATCACTGATAGAAATTGCATGTCACTTTCCTATTTCTTTAGCCTTAATATTTTGTTGATGTCGATCATCATCAACAACCCTTGGATTAGGGGATTGATTGGAATAATTCACCATTTCCGTGAACTTGTAACATTGAAGTGTAGGAGGTTCACTATGTGTAGCCTTTTATTTTTTCTCATCACTAGACATCTTCTTCCCATTATTGTGGTATTCAAATGCCCGATGACCATCCTTTCCACATTTGAAACATTTACTTGTCCCTTTAAGACAACTCCCTCTATGTTTCATTCCACACTTTGAGCATAAGGGAAAACTCATATTCTTTTCAGTGTTCTCTTTATATTTTCCTTTGAATTCCATTTTCCTCTTCTTATCAAACCCATATGACTGATGGGTTACTCCAATCTCCATCTCAACCTTGAGAGCACATTGATCAATTTCCTTGTAGCTATTGAAGTCCCTTATGGCTAACACCCTTTGATGACTTGGTTTTAAGCCACTAAAGAATCGATCGATCATACTCTCAGGATGGATAATAACACCAGAAGTGTACCTTGCATGTCTTGTAACATTTTCTTCATAGGTACCAGCATAGTTATCATCCTTTTTCTTCAGTTCAAGAAACTCCTTCTCCATATTTGTTCGAAGAATATGAGGGAATTACATATTAAAAAATAATGTTCTTGAACTCGTCCCATTCCATGGACTCAATTTCATCCCTATGCCTCATATTCTTAATAATATTCCACCATTGATCTGCATCACCTTCCAAACGATATACTGCTAAGATGACTTTATCATGTTCATAACATTGAAGAACTGAAAATATCATTTCAGTGGTACTGATCCATTGTTTATCCACTAATGGATCAGAAGACCTGCTGAATGAAGGTGGACGCTGCCTCATGAAGGATTCAATAGAATGTTTCTCCTTCCTTTGCTCGTTTGGAGGCCCTGCATGATTCATATCTTGAGAATGTTGTGTGAGCAAGGATACAATATTTTGCATTCCATCTCGCATAACGTTTGGTTGCTCATGGCGACAATCATTGCATTTCCCGTCGCATTCCGCATTAACACGGTTCCTTAGGGTTCCATCCATTGACTAAAACCAAGAAGAGTAGTGTGAGTAACACTAATTATAATAGTAAAATCAGATAATCAAGAATAAAATTTTACACTTAAGGTCTTATCATAGGTTATTCTTGGCCATTCTTAAAACACTAATATTGTATTCAATGCTTAGACATATCCTTAACTTTCTTACTAAGGATTTCACATCCTATATTCCAAAGGATGACTATACCTTTCCTCTGATTCCAACTATAATGACCCATAATTTAAATACATTGTTAATACATCAAAATTGAAGTACACTTATTACAACTGATAACAAAACCATGAAAGGACCGTATAAGTATATTGTATTTAGAAACTGGGAAACATAAACAAATGGTTTATAAACCATCTATGTTTTCTCCAAATTATTTCATCATATTTAGAGTCCCTTTTTGGCATATCCTACTTAATATCCTTCTTCCTGACCTGGGGAAAAGAAAACATACAAAAAGGTGAGCTCAAATGATCAGTAAGGGTAGACAAAAGAAATATCAATCATATCATATTCATAAGAACATATCATTTTGGAAATCTTAGCCTGCAAAAGAGATCATAATTTCATAACATGGGATAAATCATAGTAGTGAAATGTAATCCCAATAATCATAAAATAAAACATGAAACTTTGTGGCATACACACATAATCATAGAGAATCATTTCTTATTTGTCAAGACTTATTTCCAAGACTATCTTAGTGGACAATGTCCATTTCTGAACTGAGTTCACTCCTCGTTTCAGTCCTGTTTCAATGAACCAGATTAACCTGCCCTTCCAGCCATGTCTATCTAATGCGATATATATCATTAACCAATGAATTGGTGGGAGATATAGGTCACACCCATCTCATAATGAAACCATTCTTATGTGTTCCACAAAATCATAAATCATACATCATAGCATAACCCATGTAATAAAATTGGGATTCTTATGCCATCATAACACAATCCATATAAGATAAAAGGACAACATAAAAATAATTCCATCATAACATAATAAATAAAATGTAAAAATAGGGATAGAAACAGAACCCTATATTACATTATATGGAAAATAATTTTGACAAAACTCTTTAACTCCATTCTTGAGGAAAATATCATTTCTACTTCAAATTTTTTTTTCCTTTCTTAACATGGAATGAAATTTTAAAATAAAATAAGTTAATTAAAAATAAACTTGAAAACATTTAACGGAAGCTTCATGGAAATAATTTTATAAAACCCATTCAGTCTGTATAAGTTAAAAAAGAACATTCTTCTCGTACTTTGGCCAGAAATGTCAAATAGTGCCTCATATGAAAAACGACAAAAGATTCCTTTCATATCTTTTAATAAAAACTCACCGAAGGGTAAAATTGGATTTAAACAATTATAGGAGGATATAAATAATATTAAATATTGAGGAAACATGGATTTGGTTGAAAATTATTCCCCTGTAAATTCTGAAGTATAAACAATCTCGGATAAAAATTGAGATTTGTGATATTTTCCCTTACCGTAGGTCTGATTTGCTTCATAAGTGTCCGAACCTCCTGTATAATGATTTAAATAATTTCATTTACATATTCTAGAATCATACATACTTTTTATTATATCATATATGGTCATATTATTATCTTCTTATTAGTAATATTTCATTGTTACTTGTTATTTGGGTGTTTATTGCTTTTTGTTCTTATGCATGTTTTGTCGAATAAATTGTTATTCTTCTTTTTAGGTTATAGATAACTCATTTACAGAATGGTATTAGTGTAATACATATCATATTTATTCACTCAATTAATTTATGTAATCATTATTCAATGAAAATTTTGTATAACGAGTCGCATCACATCGTGGAGACGGTATTTCGTACGTATGCACGAGCAATGATATTGGTCCCATCATCGTGGAATTGTATTAGAGTGTATGTATACAATTTCAGAATCAATATCACATTACAATATTCGTATATAGTTATTATTTACACCATTATACCCATCCAAGTAAGGTGGTTGTGGAAAATAGATTACACCACTGCGTGGAGACGATATTCAGTACGTACGCACGCGCAGTGATTTCGTTTTCCATAGGATAGATAGATGGTGAAATAGGGTTGTTTCATACTTATAAAAAATTATAATTATATTATTGATACTGATTTTATTACTTCATAATGAAAAAACTAAAGAAGAAGAAGTGGAAGAAGAAAAAAAGTTGAATGAATCGGTAACAGACATTACCTCTTCTTTGAAGTCCCTCTTTGAGACCTCCTCTTAGGGCACTAAAATTGGTCGTTAAAGAAGACCAGGACCTCATGTATGTTTCTAGGGAAGTGTAAAAGGGAATTTGGAAGGGGTTGGACGATCATGATGGCTCAATGTGGTGTGAGGAAGAGAAGGAGGAGGTGCCCTTTTATAAGGGAGGAGAGGGGCACCTTTGGAAAAACTAAAAATATTATTATATTATAAAGTCATACTCGGGTTTCAATAGCTCCAAATTGATCTATTTTTAAGATAATGTGGGGATGTTTATAAATCAACTCATACAATAGAATTTAGGAAAGTTTATGTATCTATTTTAACATTATCATTTAGATTTAACTTTTAGTTAGATAGTTTAACTTTTACTGTGTCTTCATGTTTTCTTACACTATAAGGTTAATAAAAATATTATAACAAGACAAGCGAACACCAAGATGTTTATTATTAATATATATAACTTTATATAAGTCATTTTTCCGAACCTTATATTTTTAGGAATAAAATAACAATTAATAATATAATATTTGTTTTAAAAACTATTTTATGCAAATTTTGACACTATTTGGTTATTGATTTTTGTGAAAATCATAACATAAAGATTAGTAAGAAAAAAGTTTATTAAATCAATACTAACATGTCATATTAACATAGAAAATTATCATAATTCATAAAAAGTCACAAATTACATTTATTTGGGTATTTATAACATCAATTATGTCAATATTTCATTAATAGTATAATTACTGCATCATCATTGTGTCATAAATAAAGTAAATTATTTAAAATCTAAAAATTAAAAATAAAATACTATTGTGTAGGAAATATTTGTATCTTTCTAATGAATATTTATAGTCGAATTCATCTTATATATAACCCTATATTAAAAATGATTTAGTTATTGAACATTGATTTTTAACTATTTTAACCTTTCTTTAAATAAATTAATATTAAATGTCCTAATCTAATCAAAGTGGGCCTAAATGGTAATATTTTATTCCTAAGGTTGTTTTGGGTCGAAATAAACTTATAAAATAGAATTAGGACATGTGTTAGGGTAATAATTATACCATTTTTACCCTTAATTACCCTATTTACTTTTAACCGTGGTAAAAAAAAGTAAACAGTTACTATTCCCCAAAAATTATTTTTATCTCATTGAATCACATTTTAGTCCTTGATATTAACCATGTCTCTCAGATTTTCGAAATTCCACTCACATAAGTG
Source organism: Viscum album (assembly GCA_963277665.1). Taxonomy (NCBI): domain Eukaryota; kingdom Viridiplantae; phylum Streptophyta; class Magnoliopsida; order Santalales; family Viscaceae; genus Viscum; species Viscum album. Next base: position 1,898,199,403 of record OY728133.1, on the reverse strand, counting down.
GTAAAATTATGTTTTATGTGAATTCGGAAATTCTCCTAAGAGGTGGGTAAAAGACGGTGAAAAGTTCAATAAAAATTTAATATATCTAGAATTATTATAAAATGACTCCAATGAATTGCATTGAACATATATATTTATTTTGTATAAATTTTTTCCTAAAATAAATTTAAATAAAATAAATAATTATTTAAATAAAAAGTCGGTTTTTAAATAGTAACCCAGTGTTTTCACTATTCATCAAAAATTGAATGTTTTCAGAAAAATACCAAAATTTAACCCTTGGCTAATTTCGATATTCTGAATCCAAATATGAAGTACATTTTGAAAAATAAAATTTAAAAAATTTCATAAAGTTGGTATTACTATTCATAACGACTAATTTTAATAATATTTTAATAGCATATCGTTGTCCAGTGAAACTCGGTATTGTGTATGATGCAAGCTTTCAAGGAAGGTCGTGATTGAGTGTAAAGCAAGCCAAGCTAATGTTGTGTGTAGTGAAAGATTCCATTGATGATGTATATAACATCAAAAAAATATTTCTTATAAAAGTCTCAGGTGTTACATTCTACTCCCCTTAAAATAAATTTCTCCCTCGAAATTTGTCACTTTGTAACAAACAGATGAGGATAACTCTCCCTCATCATATCCTCAAGCTCCCATTTAGCTTCTACTAATTGGTGGATTCTCTATAAAACATTCACCAAGAGAGTGTTCTTGTTATGTATGACTTTTTCTCTACTATCCAGAATCATTATCAGCTATTCTTCATATGAAAGATCTTGCTCCAGTGGTACAACTTCTGAGCTGAGTACATGTGAAGGATCTGGTATGTACTTTCTAAGGAGAGATACATGGAACACATCGTGAACTTGGTAGATATTCGGTGGAAGCGCCAATCAGTAATCTACCTTCCCAACACGATCTAGAATTTCGAAAGGACTGATTTATCTAGGGCTCAGCTTTCCCTTCTTTCCAAATCTCATTACTCCCTTCCACGGAGATATTCGTAAGAACACATTATCACCCACTTAAAACTCTAGGTCTTTTCTTCGGTTATCGGGATTAATATTTTGTCGACTCTGAGCAGCTCTAATGTTTTGTTGAATATATTTGACCTTTTCTACCATATCATCAACAAGATCAGGTCCTAATAGCTTTCTTTTCCCAACTTCATCCCAGCAAGTTGGATTCCTGCATTTCTTTCAATAGAGTGCTTCATAAGGAGTCATCTAAATACTGGAGTTAAAGTTATTATTATAAGAAAATTCCACCAAATGTAGGTGTTGAGAAAAACCACCTTTGAAATCCATAGAGAAAGCTCTCAATATATCTTCTAGAGTATGAATTTTCCTCTCAGAATGATCGTCTGTCTGAGGATGATAAACAGTGCTGAAACTCAACTCTGTATCCAGAGTATGCTGAAGACTTTGCCTGAACTTTGAGGTAAACCTCGGATCCCTATCAGATATAATAGAAAGTGGTACTCAATGCAATCTTACCACTTCCTTCACATATATCATGGCATGATGCTCCAGAGATAAATACTCTCTAATAGCGATGAAGTGTGCCGACTTTGTAAGATGATCAACTATGACCCATATAGCATTATTGCCTTTGGATGTTTTAGGATGTTTAGTGACAAAGTCTATAGTTATGTTTTCCCATTTCCATGCTGGTATGGGTAATGGTTGTAACATCCCATTAGACTTCTGTCTCTCAGCTTTAACATGCTGACAAACCAACCATCGAGAGACATATTTAGCAACATCTCTTTTCATGCCATCCCACCAGAAGTACTCCTTCAGGTCCCTATACATCTTCGGCTTCCAAGATGAATAGAGAATGAAGAACTATGAGCTTCATCCAGAAACACCTTCTTTAATTCCGGGATGGGAGGAACACAAACCCGATTCCTGAACCTTATTATCCCATCACAATAACGGTTGAATTGAGGAACAATTCTCACCTTCTTTTGTAACTCTACATCTTCTTTTTATGACTCTTTAATATTCACATGTATATATGGTTGAACATTAATTTTAGAATGATAATATTTTTTCCCTTCCATTATAATTCGAAGATCCATCCTTTTTAAATCCATAAATATTGGATCTTTTGTGATCCTCATCATGGATAAGCTAGCATAGTCTTGTCAACTAAATTCATTTGCTACCTTGTATTCTTTCCCTAGGTGGTAATGAATTGAGCAGTTGTAATCCTTAATAAGCTCAAACCATTTTCTTTGACACATATTCAGCTCCATTTGTGAGAAAATATACTTTAAACTTTTATGATCAGTATAAATATCACACCTTTCACCAAAAAGGTAATGCCTCCAAATATTTAATGTAAATATTATCGCAGATAACTCCAAATCATGAGTTGGGTAATTTTGCTCATGGATTTTTAAATATCGTGAAGCATATGCTATCACCATATCATTTTGCATAAGAACACTCCCCTGCCCCTTCTCTGATGCATCACTGTAGATAACATACCTTTCTCCATTACAAGGATGTGTGAGTACATGTGCACTAGATAAACTTCTATTCAACTCCAGGAATTTCTCTTCACATTCATCTGTCAAACAAACTTTACTCCTTTCTAAGTCAACATGGTTAGTGGATTAGATAATCGTGAAAATCATTCACAAAACGTCAATAATATCCAGCCAAACCAAGAAAACTTCGGATCTCAGTTACTGTTGTTGGTCTCGACCATCTTTCAATAACCTCTGTTTTTGATGGATCCACAAATATCCCCTCTTTATAGATTATGTGACCCAAAAATGGAACTTTTTGAAACCAAAATCCACACATGGTAAATTTGGCATAAAGCTTCTCATTTCTCAGGGTCTTCAATACATTTCTCAAGTGATCTTCATGTTTTTACTTTCTATTTGAATAGAAAACAATATCTTCTATAAATACTACCACAAACTGATCAAGATAGTCTCTAAAGACTCTATTCATCAGATCCATGAAGATACCAGGGGCATTAGTAAGACCAAATGGCACTAATATAAATTCATAGTGTCCATACCTTGTACGGAAAGCCGTCTTTGATATATCCTCCATTTTGAACCTTAATTGATGATACCCTAAACGAAGATCAATCTTGGAAAAGTATTGAGCTCTGTGTAGTTGGTCAAATAAGTCATCAATGCATGGGATATGATATTTGTTCTTGATAGTGATCTTGTTATGTTCTCCATAATCAATGCAGAGTTTCATTGATCCGTCTTTCTTCTTAACAAACAGAACTGGTTCTCCCCAAGGTGATGCACTTGGGCTTATGAATCCCTTATCAAGTTTCTCTTGGAGTTTCTTCTTCAATTCCTGCAACTCAATTGGGGATATTCTATAAGGTGTCTTTGAAATAGGAAAATCTCCCGGTACGAGTTCTATTGAAAACTCTACTTCATGATTTTCCGTAAGACCTGAAAATTCCTACGGAAATACATCATCAAACTACCGTACAATGGGAATATTATTAATCGTGAGACTCTCACCAACAATTTGAGACAAATAACCTTCATTTAGTGGAATTAAGACCCATAAGATGGATGAAATTTCCACTGGAAGGTTATGTTCATCCTTGCATCGATAGATGATCATAGATTGATCTGGAGTATGAAATGTGACTTCCCTTATTTGGAAATTGATATGATCTCCATATAGAGAAAGCTAATCCATGCCAAGAATCAAATCAAATTCCACTATAGGAAGGATCAAAAGATTTGCAGGAAGCACTTTAACACAAACTTCAATCGGTGAAGAATTGTAAACTTCTGATGTGATTGTTGTGCCATTATGAGTAGTCACAGCCAACTCAACACTTAATTGTTGAGGTAATATGGCAATACACTTAGAAAATTCTTCAGAAATCAAAGAGTGGGAGGATCCAGAATCAAATAAAACATTTGATACTTTAGAGTGGATGATATGTTTACCTTTCACCACTATGTTATTGTACTCTACATCCCTAATAGAAATTGCATGTGACATTCATTTGTCTTTAGCCTTAAGAGTTTGTTGACGCCGATCATCATCAACAACCTGTGGATTAGGGCATTGATTGGCATAATGCCCCATTTCCTTGCACTTGTAACATTGAAGTGTAGGAGGTGCACTCTGTGTAGACTTTTATTTGTGCACATCACTAGGCATCTTATTTCCATCATTGCAGCATTGAAATGCTCGATGACCTTCCTTTCCACATTTGAATCATTTACTTGTCCATTTAAGACAACTCCCTCCATGTTTCTTTCCACACTTTGAGCATAAGGGAAAACTCATCTTATTTTTAGTGTGCTCTTTATATTTTCCTTTGAATTCCATTTTCCTCTTCTTATTAAACCCATATGACTGATGGGTTACTCCAATATCCATCTCAACCTTGAGATCACGTCGAATAATTTCCTCGTATCTTTTGAAGTCCCTTATGGCTAACGCCCTTCGAAGACTTGGTTTTAAGCCACTAATTATCAATCGATCTTACTCTCAGGTTGGATAATAATACCAGAAGCGTACCTTGAATGTCTTGTAAAATTTTCTTCATAGGTACCAACAAATTCATCATCCTTTTGCTTCAGTTCAAGAAGCACCTTCTCCCACTTTGTTCGAAGAATACGAGGGAAGTACTTATTGAAAAATAATTTCTTGAACTCGTCCCATTCCATGGACTCAATTTCATCCCTTAGAAACGTATTCTTAATAAAATTCCAACATTGATCAGAATCACCTTCCAAATGATATACTGCTATGATGACTTTATCATATTTAGAAAATTGAAGAACTGAAAATATCTTTTTAGTGGTACTGATTCATTGTTCAGCCACTAATGGATCAGAAGACCTCCTGAATGAAGGTGGACGTTGTCTCATGAAGGATTCAATAGAATGTTTCTCCTTCCTTTGCTCGTTTGAATTTCCTGCATGATTCATAGCATGAGAATGTTGTGTGATCATGGCTACAAGATTTTGTATTCCAGTTCTCATAACATTTGGTCGCTCAGGGGGTCTATCATTGCATTGCCCATCGCATTCTGCATTAACACGGTTCCTTAGAGTTCTAGCCATTGACTAAAACCAAGATCAATAGTGTGAGTAACACTAATTTTAATAGTAAAACCACATAATCAAGAATAAAATTTCACACTTAAGGTCTTATCATAGGGTTTTCATGGCCATTTCTAAAACACTAAGATTGTGTTCTATGCTTAGACATATCCTTAGGTTTCTTACCAAGGCTTTCACATCCTAGTTTCCAAATGTTGACTATACCTTTCCTGTGATACTAACTATAAAGACCCATACTTTACATAAATTGTTAATACATAAAAATTGATGTACACTTACTACAACATATAACAAAACAATGAAAGGACCGTATAGGTATAGTGTCTTTAGAAATTGGGAAACATAAAAAAATGGTTCATATATTATCTATGTTGTCTCACATTTATGTCATCATATATAGAGTCCCTTTTGGGAATTTCCTTCTTAATATCCTTCTTCCTAACCTAGGGAAAAGAAAAAATACAAAAGGGTGGGCTAAAATTCTCAGTAAGGGTAAACAAAAGAAATATCAATCACATCTTATTCATAAGAACATATCATTTTGGAAATCATAACCTCAAAAAGAGATCATAATTTCATAACATGGGATAAATCATAGTAGTGAAATGTAATCCCAATAATCATAACTTAAAACATGAAACTTTGTGGCATACACACATAATCATAGAGAATCATTTCTTAGTAGTCAAGACTCATTTCCAAGACTATCTTAGCGGACAATGTCCGTTTCTGAACCTAGTTCACTCCTCGTTTCAGCCCTGTTTCAATGAACCGGATTAACCTGCCATTCCAGCCATGTCTATCTCAGGAGATATAAATCATTAAACAATGCATTGGAGAGAGATATAGGTCCCACCCATGTCATAATGAAACCATTCTTATGTGTGCCACAAAATCATAAATCATACATTATAACATAACACATGTAATAAAATTGGGATTCTTATGCCATCATAACACAATCTATATAAGATAAAAGGACATTATAAAAATAATTCCATCACAAAATAATCAAAACAATGTAATATTAGGCATATAAATATAACACTATATTATATGAGAGGGAAAATAATATTGATAAAACACTTGAACTCCATTCTTGAGGAAAATATCCTTTCTACTTCAAAAACATTTTTCCTTTCTTAACAAGTCATACAATTTTAAACTAATAGAAGCTGATTAAAAATAATACTTAAAACGTGCAAAGGAAGCTTCATGGAAATAATTTTCTAAAATCCATTTAGGCCGTATAAGTTAAAAAATAACATTCTTCTCATAATTTGGTCGGAAAAGTCAAAAAGTACCTCGTATGAAAAATGAAAAAATATTCCTTTCATATCTTTTACTAAAAACTCACCGAAGGGTAAAACTGTATTTAAACAATTTTAGGAGGATATAAATAATATTACATACTGAGGAAACATATATGTGGATGATAGTTATTCCCCAGTAAATTCTGAAGTATAATCAATCTCAGATAAAAATTGCGATTTGCGAGATTTTCCCTTACCTTAAGTCTGATTGGATTCGTAAGTGTTTGAACCTCCTGTATAATGATTTAAATAATGTAATTTACTTATTACAGAATCATACTTATTTTTACTATATCATATATGTTCACATCTTAGCTTCTTATTAGTAATATTTCATTTTTACTTATTATTCGGGTGTTTATTGCTTTTTGTTCTTATGCATGTTTTGTCAAAAAAATTGATATTATTCTTTATAGGTTATAGATACCATATTACCAGAATGTTATTAGTGTAATAAATATCATATTTATTCACTCAATTTACTTATGTAATCATTATGCAATGAAAATCATGTAGAACGAGTCGCATCACATCGTGGAGACGGTATTCCATACATACGCACGAGTGATGATATCGTTCCCATGATCATAGAATTGTACTAGAGCATATGTATACTATTTTAGAATCAGTATAACTTTTAAAAAATAATATATAGTTATTATTTACTCCATTATACGCATCCATTTATGGTGGTGGTGGAAAATAGTTTACACCACAGTGTGGATATGGTATTCCGTACGTACGCACGCGCGGTGATTTCGTTTTCCATAGGATGGATAGATGGTGATATAGGGTTGTTTCAAAAATATAATAACATATCCATATATGAGTGATACTGATGTTATTACTTAATAATGAAACAATTAATGAATAAGAAGTGGAAGAAGAAATAATGTTGATGGAATCGGTAACGGACATTACCTATCCGTTGAAGCGCCTCTTTGAGACCTCCTTTTAGGGAACTAAAATTGGTCTTTGAAGAAGACCAGGATCTATAGGTTTTTTCAAGGGAAGTGGAGAAGATAATTTTTCAGGGGTAGGCCGAGCATGGAGGCTCAATGTGGTGTGAGGAAGAGAGGGAGGAGGTTCCCTTTTATAAGGGAGGAGAGGGGCACCTTTGGAAATACTAAAAATATTATTTTATTATAAGTCATATTCGGTTTTTAATAGATCAAAATTGATTTACTTAGAATCTAAGGTGGGGATGGGTAGAAATCGTCTCATCCAATATAATTTAGACAAGGTTAGGTATCTATTTTATCCTTATCATTTATATTTAACTTATTTTAGATAATTTATCTTTTAATGTGTCTTCTTGTTTTCTTACACTATAAGGGTAATAAACATACTATAAAAAGCCAAAAGAACCCTAAGTTCTTTATTATTAATATATATAACTTTATCTAAGTCATTTTTCTGATCCTTAGAATTTTAGGAATAAAATAACTATTAATAATATAATATTTGTTTTAAAAATTATTTTATGTCAATTTTGACACTATTTGGTAATTTATTTTTTTGGAAATATTAACAGAAATACTAGTTCGAAAAAAGTTAATTAGATCAATACTAAAATGTCATATTAACATATAAATGTATCCGAATTCATAAAAAGTCTGAAATTATATTTATTTGGGTATTTATAACATCAATTATGTCAATATTTCATTATTAATATAATTACTCCTTCATAATTGTGTCATAAATAAATTAAATTATTCAAATTAAAAAAATTAAAAATAAAATACTATTATGTAGGAAATCTTTTTATATTTCTAATGACTATTTATAGTCTAATTTATCTTATGTACAACACTATATTAAAATTGATTTAGTTATTAAACATTGATTTTTAACTATTTTAACCCTTCTTTAAATAAATTAATATTAAATATCCTAATCAAATCCAAGTGGGTCTAGATGGTCATATTTTATTTCTAAGGTTGTTTTTGGTCGAATTACACTTTTAAAATAGAATTAGGACATGTTTTAGGGTAATAATAATATCATTTTAACCCTTAATTACCCTATTGACTTTTAACTGTGGTAAAAAAAAGTAAAAAGTTACTATTCACCAAAAATTATTTTTATCTCATTGAACCACATTTTTGTCCTTGTTATTAACCGTGTCTCTCGGATTTTCGAAATTCCACTCACAGAAGCGGTAAAATTATGTTTTATGTGAATTTGGAAATTCTCCTAAGAGGTGGGTAAAAGACGGTAAAAAGTTCAATAAAATTTTTATATATCTCTAATTATTATAAAATGACTCCAATGAATTTCATTGAACATATATAGGTATTATGTATCAATTTTCACCAAAAATAAATTTAATGATAATAAATAATTATTTAAATAATAATTCGGTTTTTAAATAGTAACCCAGTGTTTTCACTATTCATCAAAAATTTAATGTTTTTAGAAAAATACCAAAATTTCACCCTAGGATAATTTCGATATTACGAATCCAAAAATGAAGTCCATTTTGAAAAAAAAATTTAAAAAATTTCAAAAAGTTTGAATTACTATTCACAACTGCTAGTTTTAATAATATTTTTACAGCATATCATTGTCTAGTGAAACTCAGTATTGCGTACGACGCAAGCTATCGAGGAAGGTCACGATTGCGTGTAAAGAAAGCCACGCTAGTGTTGTGAGTAGTGAAAGATTCATTTGGTGATTTATATACATAAAAACAAAATATTTCTCATAAAAGTCTTGGGTGTTACAATTCTGGTCATTAATTGGTATCTGTACATACTTCCTCGATGCAGTCAGGTATAAAAGGAAGAACCCATCCATGGACTCCTGGTTTCTATACAAGGATATGGTTTAGGAGAAGAGGATTTAGTGTATGCTCATGATGCCACTAGGGAAATTTATCAATTTTTTTCATTTTTTGAAGCATATTGTATATTATTTTTCTCCTATATATTTTTATTCCTATATTTTTATAACAAATATATATATGAAAGTACTTATTATATGACCTTGGTTGTTATTTATTTCACATGTTTTACTTATCTGGTTGGATGATTCAATTTATCTTTTTAACTATTATCAATATATATAAATATTGATTTCTACACTAATAATTAGGGCATTTTCTCCCCACTACAACAGCATTGACCACCACTACTAGTTGGAATCCTCTTTCATAAGTAGATTCACGCTTATGGGCACATGGCCCACTAGGTTTGGTTAGATATGTGTAAAATGAGTCCAATACACAAAATAGTGGTATCATAGGATTATTTTATTTTCATTACTATTTAATTGTTGTTAAATAATTTATTAATAAGTTTTTTTTATTTTTTAATGGGAATTTGTTTACAAGAAACTAAACAATGAATATGAAAAAATCCAAGTTTCCTGGGATGGGTCTTGAAATTTTGTATTTCTCCCATTATAGATGTACTGATTTTACTATTGTGCGATGCACAAGATCTGTTGATTTTGTTATATATATTAGTTTATATTTGTATTTTGGATGGAACCATAAGGATGTTTTGTCTCATTCATCATTATATAAATCTGATGATTCATATTCTATGTGTGTGAATACCATGTTTATATTACTGCACACATTTCCTGCTGAAAATTGAAGGATCCTTAAATATTATATATGTCATATGAAATAAAGCATCTTGTAGGGATAAAATAATTAGATGAATTAGTGTTTCCTCATAAACATAGATGGTATTTTTCTATATATCATGATTTAAGAATCTTAATCAACCTATTATCACACGTCTGAGATAAATAACCATGTTAACAAGAGTAGAAACCTTAGTTTTTTTGATAACATGAATTGAAATTTAAGTTATTAATAATTTAATTTGATAAATTTTAAATGGATATTCATTTAATCAAATCATATAATAAAACTTGTTTAATTCTGATAACATTTGTAAGATTCGGTTTTTAGTTACATGGAATTCCAATTTCAACTTATAATGATTCTACAATTATAACCAAGGAATGGTGACTCATCTAACTCAATCGTGTTATTTATACATGTAAATTAATACAAACTATAATAAATTCAAATTATAAAATTAAATCATTTCCTTTGAATGAATCTATCAATTTCAATGTAAAGTGTTTTTTCCTATATATCATGTAATTGATACTACATATTCTGAGACATATACTGGGTGATGTAAGACCTTGACCCAGATCATACATTATGAGTTGGTAGTAGGAATTGTATATTGTGATCCTTTATGATCTATTTTATCACTTGAACCTGGATCTAGTATATGGAAATGAAGAGTTGATTTTTTTGCATAATTTGTCTACAACTTGTCAAATTCAATTATTTGAAATTAATTTTCTAGAAAATATTGTTTTTAAAAATTCATTTGGAATTATAGAATTATGATATAACAATGGCATCAAACCGTAAACCATGAAGGTGGTGAAAACCATGATTGGGAGGTAGATAAAATTAAGCCACCATTATTACCTCCCATAATTCCACCTATAAAATCCTATGCAATTCCAAACATGGTCCCCCAATGGTCAGTTCAAAGAGATTTTCATACAATTTATAAAGTCCATGTAGGGAGCTCCATGACTATCCCATACTATAAAAACTTTTATTTGAGAGTTTTATAAGTAGTATACACCTATTTAATTAGTTAATGGTTGGCCTCAGGGAGATGTTTCATGGATATAGGTAATTTTATCTATATTCAACCATTTTAAGACTCCATTAATTTGTAGTTACAAGATCAAACACTATATGCTACGTGATTATACTAAGATATTGGGGGACATTATCACCTAGGATGACCATCATAAGGGTGTGTTATGGTTGTAATTTCAGATAGTCTTCAGTGACTAGTTATTTCCACAAATGCGGAGAGTAGACCATTCCATAGTGTTTTGCATCAGTAAAAAGATACTATGTCTATCATGGACAATTCTACTCAATTCAAATATCATTAATATTATCATGAAGTCTCTATGGTTATGGGTTGGAGAATGTGAGAATATTTGAGGATGGGATTATGTACACGATCCAATCATAGTTTGATGTCTTTTGGATGACAACCATTTTTGAGAGTGTGAACCAGAACCTCATCAACAGGTAGAAATGGAGGTAATCTGATTATGTGGGATTAGGAGGTCTAGTACTGGGACAGGTATATTGTGGGTTGAGTGGAAGGAAACACTATCTAACGTTTCCACATGGGGGAGAGGCAATCAAATGGAACTTATTGATAGATATATAGTTTGTCTATTATATTGAAAAACTAGGGCATAAGTATCCTCAGTCTCCTAAAGACCCAGTTCAGTACTGAGGAAGTGGTAAGACGAGACAAATTTAGCATTATTACAGGACATCCCCATATGTATCTAGTGGGGGAGTATCCTTAGTAACTCAATGTTCTTGTGAAGATAATGTATCTACAACACTAGTAGGTAGTTGGAGTAGTATCAACCATTCTGGCTAAGGTGAAGGTGTCTATACATTAGTTATAGATCATCAAAAAAGTAAACCTATGCCTAAGAGTTTTTTTGTGTCTTTGGGACTTGGTTTAGTCAAATTACATGCTATATAACATGTACCATAGGAGCATAGCACTAAGACTTCTACTCTTTGATGTGTGATTTTTGTAGCCACCGCATTGGCAACTATTATATTAGACACATGATCTTTCCAATCCTTTGTGTCTCTCGAAATTATGGAGATTATTGGGATCGATCATTAGTATTTATATGAGTAGATGACACTCAATACCAAAATATTGGTATGATATGAATTTTTCTGATAGTTCAATGAAATCCCCCTTCTGTTAAGAAGATATCTTTTTATATGGGACCTCTTCATTCTTAAGATGAAGGGTTTTTACATAATTCTTGGGATGGTTATGTTGGTTCCCTAAAACATTTATTTTAATTTATATTATTTAAAAATGGCTTTATATTTCCCACGGATTGTAGTTACACACCCAAGGGTGAATGTGATGTCTAGTAAAGTTGATCTAGATCCAATTATTATGTTCTAGGAGGGGAGTTAGATTATATTTCTATTCATTATCTAGATTACCAGGGAATGCAAGGGACAAATTTCCCATTTGTAGTGGATCAATAGATGGATATCATCCTAGATGAATTTGCTGGGCTACCTTCTAAGAGAGGGGAGGAGTTTACTATTAATCTAGTACTATGATTAGTATTTGTATCCATTACTCCCTCCGGTTGGATCCCACTCAGTTGTAAGAGATCAATAAGAATCTATCAGAATTGCATGCTAAGGGGTTTATAAGACCCATTCCATCTCCATGGTGTTTTCCTATCATTATTTCAATGAATATTGATGGTATATTTATACTATTCATATACTAATGAAATTTTAATTATATTATATTTTATAACATGAATCCCTTAAGACCTTTTGATGGACTCTTTGATTAGTATAGAGGAGATCATGTTTTCTCAAATATTGAATGGATATTGGGCGATAATCAAGTGATGGTTAGACCCTCTAACATACTATATATAAAATCCCATAGTAGGTATAATATAAAAGATTACTTGGACATTCCTTTAATTCTAAAAAAATAAACCAATAGTGATCATGAAAATAATAAATTTTTTCTTCAACCCTCATCGAGGTTCATTTGTGTTCGTCTTCAATAAAGACATATTTGGGAATTATATCACTCAATAAAACCATGAAGAACAGATTCAGATCATATTGAATAAACTGAGAGAACACCAAATATATATAATGAAAAGTAAATTCCATTTTGGATCGATAATGTTCACTTCTAGGGTAACATTATCTTAGATGAAGCAGTATCTGTTGACAAAGAGAAGGTCAAAGTGGTGGTTTCCTAGGAAAATTCTATGATTTTCAGTAATATTTGGAGTATCAGGATGATTCTAAGACATTACAGCCATTTTATAAATTATTTCTCACATATTTCAACACATATCATAGGATTGACCAAGAAAGGTGACAATTTTAAATGTGTTCATGTGTCTGATAAATCATTTTAGGATTTTAAAGGAAGATTGAATTCGTAATTAATCCTGATTATTCCAAATTTGGGATGAATTTTTATAGTTTATTATGATACATATGGAATTATGATTGAATCTATTATGATGTAGGATGAGTGAGTCTTGGAATATGATTCATATTAGTTGAGGACACAGAAGAAAAATTACATGATGTATGATCTTGAGCTAGCATCAGTGGTTCATGCTTTTCAATATTAGAGGAATTATTTTTTGGTAGAATGATTTTTGTTATACATGGATCAAAAACTCACAAAATAAATATCTATAAAGAATAAATTGAATATAAGATAACTAATATTGGATTAAATCCTATATTCATATGATTTTGAGATTACTTATATTATTTGGAAAGGAAATATCAGGGCTGACACATTGAGTAAGAATGATTATAAAAAATTAGTTCATGAGGATAGTGGAGAATTTTAGTTGGTGACAAACTTTTCAATGATGAATTTGGGGGTTCATGAGTGGAAAAAGATCATATTATTCTTATCTTTGTTATTGACCTATTCACTTATATATAGAGTTAATATAATAATGGTTTATGACCCTGATGGCTTGGTTCTAAGTGAGAGTGTTTTAGGTTTGGGTCCACCACCTGATAAGGTCATCAATGAGGATGATGTCTTGAATAGTCATGGATGCCTCTGGGATCCCAATTAAATAAATGAGTAATTCATGTGAGAATCTTCCAACTATACATGGTATGTACATCCCGATATTACCAGCATGTTTCCGGAAATACAACACCGGTATTTTTCAATCAGGATGAAAAGAGTGATACCTGGCATTTTAAATTGGTTTTCCAAATACTAATAGGTAAATGTAGAGCACCAGTGAATTGTTGTACTCTGCAAACTATAACCCAATCAACAGATAATGGATGATATAACTATGGATTTTTTTTATGTAATTATATTAGTCCACTTGAGGTAGTGATGAAATTTGGTTTATCATTTACTAGATGATGAAGGTCACCCACATTCTACAAATGAGAGTGACCTTTTCATAGGATGTACTAAGTAGAATCTACATCTCTGAGACTATAATACTTCATGGTATCCCTTTTAATATCATGTATAATATATACTATATCTTAACATCACGATTCTAGAAGGGGTCATATAAGTGACTAAGTTCACAGTTAGTTCCATGAATAGCCTATCACCCTCAAAGAAAAGGGAAATATGAATACATGGTTCATGTGTTTTTGTACATGATCTAGGAAGGTGTGTTTTATTTTGGGTGTTATTGTGGGAGTAATATAACTCTTTCTAAGTTTAATTATAAAAAAATATTTCAAGAGACCATAAAAATGGATCATTACAAGGCATTATATGGCAGTTTATTCTGTTAGACCCTATGACTGTTTGAGTTAGGTGAGGTAGTACAAGTCATATATATTTTTCTGTTGGAGGAATAAGACTATGTAAAGATGATTAGAAAGAATATAGATATATTTATGTCTTCATAGAATACTTATAATAACCTCTATTAATGATACCTTGAATTAAAATATGGAGACCATTTATTCTTGTTTATTTTTCTTATATTGGGGAATAGATGAATTAATAGGTTGATATTGTTAGCTGGTAGATTCTTCAGACTGTTTGGTATTTTAGAATGTTTTAGATATGTGTATTATTTGATAATAATACCTCAAAGATACATGTATATGTATGGAATATTTCATCTATCTAAGATTCACCATTTTCTATCAGACCATCACATTCCATTGATCTTGATGATGTTGAATTAGAGGCCAATGCTTCTCTTGAGGAGTATCCTATTCATATCATCAATTTAAAAATGAAGGCTCTCTAAGGAAGGTCAGTCCCACTTTTTTGGAATCTATTGTATCACGTCTTCATATAGGAATTTACCTACGGAAGAGTGGCTGATGTGTATGATCAGTGGCCAAAAAACCCTCTCAATAGTAGATGAACTGTCCATAGGGAAATACGGGGATACGTTGTATTAAGTGGTAGAGGTTGTAAATTTCATGTTTTTCAATGAGTTATTGATCCTTTGAATATATTTTTTAAAATTATTTTTAATCTAATATGAATTCCTAAGAGGGTAATGGTGGTTTCAAGAGAATCTGGGGCCTCTTAGGAGGTTAGAGCTCAATTGTTTTTGGAGAAACATACTTTGGTCGGTGTTTGAAACATAGTTATTAGTAACTATGAAACCCAACTATTCAACCAACATATAAGAGGATAACATTTTGAAAAAAATGTGTGAGTGAGGACAATGTTTGTTTTAAATTAGAGCATAAATATTGTAGAGGTCATATGTATAGTGTGAACAAATTTTTTAAATTCATGTGGAATCCCATCATGGATATATAAACTTATCTAGTGGTGGAATATGGTTAGGTCCATGGTTTAGAAAACCATGGGTTATTTAAATGTCCATTAAAATGACTTTTTCTCCATTCCTTCCATAAAAATTATTTTCCTCACTAATTGACTCCCTTCTCATGCACTATTATACCTCATATTAGATCTCTGCTTTGGGTTCCATCCTTGGAATTGAGATTCCTCCTTAGTTCAGGATATGATTCCTTCTCTATTTATCTCATTATATAACCAATGAAAAGTTATTCAATCCCTGTAATATATTCTTTTTTTATTCAATATATAGAATTATAAAAACAATGTGATGTAATATGTCCTATTTATGGTGTTTTCATGTACTTATATAATTTCTTATATTCTATCTCAGATTATAGGAAACCAATAAAAAATGCTTAATCTACCACCAGCAGGTAGGTGATCTATTACTATACCCTTAATCACCAATTATTTTTTTATCAAGATCCATGATTTTTCATGCAAGATTATTTTATCACTTTCTCAAAAATTTAAATTACCAAAAATTATTTTTTGTACATTTTTGAAATTCTCCCACATACACATGTCCTTATTGAATGATTCACCCTTCGACTAGTTCCACATCATGAGTTTTTTTATGAAATTATCTTTGTAATTATTAATGATTATGTTACCAACCAACCATTTATGATAGCTTGAATTGACTCCTAAGTGAAATGAATTAAATTTAATTGAATAGAATGAATATGCCACACATCCATTATTTTTCTCGATCCTTGGGAATGGAGGGCTTTATAATCGATGATAATCATGAATTTTGTCTATTATTAATTATGAAACACATGAATGGAATATAATGTTACACATGATATATTGGAATGACATCCCTTATTCCACAATATTCTTGTGAATGGTGTAAACTTTTATTCATTAAACATAGGTAGGGTATCTCGAATTATAATAAGAGATAGATGTGAATGGTGAAAATTATTAAAAAAAATTAGAGTATTATGATTATGAAAGGACAACCTATTTTAAAGCACTCTATCCTAGTAAATAGTTTTTATTTATGTAAATATGTTATTAATATATTATATTTATAATTTTATATATATACATCGTGGAACATTTTCTGAGATATCATGGCTTAGGTTGAATTAGATAAAGTCATGTAGGTGTCCTCTAGGAACCCAAGCATCATGGTTATAGTTTTCATTTCATCTGATTGATTTTTAAACATGTACAATTATATTTTTATATGAATTTTATATATCATACTAGATTCTATTTGTGGTGGAATACTATGTATATCTCACTCGCTTTTTGGGCCACAAATTAGTACCCAAATAGATTCCATGGAAATACATTAGGACAATGGTAAGCAGACAAATACGGATTCCAAATTTCTGTAATAGAGTGGATTATGGATGAAGAGGGATAAGAGTATTATAATGATGCTACTGAAGATATATTTTAACATCTTTATCATTTTTAGGATTTATTGTATAATGATTTCAACAATTATTTTTATTCAATTTTTTGTATAATATACATAAATGAAATCATTTTTACATGACCTTGGTCATTATTAATTTCACATATTTTATTTTTATAGTCGGTCAATTTCATTTCCATCGGTCATTATTATCTATTATAAATGTTATCCATTTTTTATGTTATTGTTCTTCACTCTAATAATTTTTTTATTGTCTCACCACAACACCTCTATAGATCCTCATTACTAGTCGATAACGTCTACCATATGTGGAGGAGTGATTGATGCCATGGGCCCCACCAGGCTAGGTTACTTATGAATAAACTATGTATAATGCATCATAATATTTATAGAAATTCTTTAATAAATATGTAATAAATAAATTAAATGAATATTGTATAAAATGTATAAAAAATGGAGAACATGTAAGTAAAAAGTAAAGAGGGTGGTTGGTTGATACCAATTTATGATTCAAATAGCTTTCTTGAAATACCAATTCATAAAAACAAATGTTAAAATATTTTTTGAAATAAAAAAAATTAAAATATTATGATAAAATGAGAAAACACAAAAATTGGGTTTTCAATTATAATATAGAAAATTTTTTATAATAGAAAAATAAGGTATGGAATAAAAATAATGGTCATTGTGGAGGATAATTATTCAAAAAATTGTTATAATTTTTGAGAAGGAAATAAATTATGGTAAAATCATTAAATGAAAGATATATTATTTATAGAGTGTATGATAATGTTACAAGAAATAAAATAATAATGTGAATGATAAAATTTTCAGAAGAATGGTGTTCAATTAAAATTATTCTAACCCATTGAGGGTGTAGAGTAAATGATGACCGTTACATCCCCATTATCTTCTAAATCAAAAACCCATTAAGGTATAAAATGAGATAGATTTATGAATAACATATATTTAATGAGTTTTTAAAATCATTAAAATCAATTTTAAAAATGTACACCATAAAAAATACCCTAGATGAATAAAAATCATATCTCAATGAATCAAAATTTAGATTAAAAACCCTTACCTTGTGTTTAGATTCATTATAAATGTGCTCCTAATGTCCTGAGATATTAAATTATTTTTGTAATAAATTGTCATAAAATTTTTCCTCATCCATATTTAATTTCATATGATTTATTTTTTATCGGTTGTAATTGATTAACTAAATAGTTTTTAATTATGTTAGATGCATGACATGGTTCTATAAATTTATCTAAAACACTCTATAAATGTTGATAGTTGTAAAAAGAGTTATAAAATAGGTTCATAATCTCTAAAATAATTGGGTTTTATTTATTTTATTATTACATTAGCACAAAGATTATATAGTCGTATAAGTTTTACCGAAATGGACACAAAGTTAGAAGGTTTATTCATGATGTTTATTTAAGTATGTTAAGTATACTATAACCATTTAATATTAATATAACATATATAATGTGTATTATTAAAATTCCATAATATTTATATTATAATATACATATTTTTTTACCATTAATAGATTTCATTTGTTATCAATGTTAGGTGGTAATAGATAATGATATACATCATTTTGTTGTGGCAGTAGTCTCCATGTACAGAGACAATGTTTTAATTTTCTAAAAGATAAGTGGTCATAAAAAACAAAATAATTATCATTTTATAATCTTAATATTTTTATAATAATTATAATTAATCAATAAATGTCTTATTTGGACTATCTAGTAATCATTTTTAGGAAAAATAGAATTAGTTGTTCATGGTGGTGATGGTCCTCACAATCACATGATAACAACATCATTTTTAAAATAGAATTTGGTTGAGGTTGGAAATTGATATTCCATTAGTATAATAAAATTTAAAATATTTAAAAATATTATTTTATAATAATTTCATTCATATTAAATACTTTATATGGTATAAGTTTAATGGAACTAATATAGATTAAGTTAGAAAATTACTCTCCCAATGGATGTTCTTCCATGGAAAACACCTTAAGGATCATTAGTTTGGTTTTTTGCAAAGAACAAGGCTTCTATGAATCAGATAGAGAGTTTGAGATAGAATTGTAATGAGTTTTAATATAACGTAATTATTTTAATTTATGTATATATATTTTGGATGTGGTGTCCTTTTATAAGTGAATAATAAAAAACTTTTGAAAACAGAAACAACTATTTCAATGATGGCATAAAACAATAAAAGTTAAACAACTCCAAAATGAAAAATAATTCAGCGGGGGATGTTTTAAGGTTGATAATACTTCTAATATTAATTTTCCCCTATTTTAAACATATTTTTAGTCTTTTTCTATAATATTTTCAACTTTCACTATTTCGAGTTTCACTTTAGTTTGTAGTTTTTACCTAATATACCTATATATTATTTAAAACAAAAGGTAACCCCTATTATGAAAATAGTTTGTCCAATAAAAATATCTAAACACTACATAATATTATTAAATTTCTAAATAATAAAAATTTACATTTAAAATAAAACATTTAATATATAAAGAAACGTTTTGTGGAATGGTTTTTTACCATTTAGTGTTCTAAATTTTATTTAGTATTTATTATTGATTTAATTATTTGTAATATTGTTAAATAATGGTCTCAAAATTATATTATATTTAGAAAATAATATGGTAACTTCTTTTTTAACATATAAGAATGAAATTTTAATAAAACCAGTTTAAAAAGATAGATATTTTCCCATTATCGTGATGATATACTTTAATCATAGTAATCATACTATTGCGGAGAAAATGAAATTGGTGTTGTTAAATTTTATTTATCTTTTTATATGAAATATAAATATAATTTTTTTAGAAAATAATTTCAATAGGTGTTGAAAAATGAACTTTTTTATTAGATGATAAAAATAGTTTTTAATGTAAAACATTACTTATGTTTCCAAAAAGATAACATTAGTTTCATTAAATCAATTTAGTATATTTAATTTTCTTACATCAAAAGTATATATTATTATATAAAAAGTTTCTCTAAATCATTTATGTTATTATTAAATTATCATACGATCAGAAATTGATAGTATTAGAAAAATATGAATTTATTAACAATTGACCAATAAATAAATTTTTTAGGAAAAAAATAATAAATTTACATTAATATAATGTTGAAATGATTAATAAAATATTAATTTAACATTTAAAAAATAAAATTATAATATGAATAAATTGACGATTAAAATTATAATACTATATATAGAGGGAAAATCATATAGAAAAATGTGCATCAGAACCATTACATTTTTTTACTACAATTTTGTATAATTTTTTTTAATTATATTATTTACTATAGTTATTATAATAATTTTTTTTAAATAATATTTTATGTACTCTTCCATGAATCATTTTATTTTGGTTATGTAGGTGAAAAAATCTATCAAAAATAATATTAAATTTGTGGAAAACACATTCCATAATATTGGGGTAATACATTGACCCCCATTAAATAAATTAGATCCAATTTTTATAATTATATTATACAAATGAAAATACTTATGTGTATATAAAATATATAGAGTAGTCGAGATATAATTTCTTGAGAGATATCGACCATTCGAATTTATAGAACACATTTTTTATCAAAATAGGTTGATCCATAATATTTAGTTTCCTTTTCAATAACCTTTTTATCCAAGAGTTGAATATTAATTAGTATCATGATATATATTATATAATTTGATTTAAATGGGTGTTCATAATCATAATTAAAATTTATTGATTGTAGAGACCCAATTTTTTCATCGTATAGCTTTGGAATATTTCTCTATATATTTCAGGTGCTAGGAATTGAGATATCATCTATTTGTGAGGCCCAATGTTCCTGGAAGAAAATTTATTATAATATTATGTATATTATATACTATCCACATGAAGGAATTAAAATAACTCTCAAACTGTTGCTCGGATTAGAAAGTGGAGGCCACAATTGAGTGTAGATTTTTTTTACCCCATGTGAAGAATAAATTCTGTCGATTCGAGACTTTTGTGAGAAAATACACCCTTGGAAAAAGGGTTAAATAAAATAATTAGGATTAATTATTTTATATTGAATGTCGATTCAAATAACTTTGTCCTAAAATCTTGGTTTGGAAATTTGAGGCTGCCTTTGAGTTCGTATTGGGGTGTTTTACCAAGGTCTGATATAAAATCAAAGGGCATGGGTGGTTTGGATCCTACGACCATTGGTGGGAATAGTTTATAAGAAACTCCAATCCTAGATTAGAAAAAAATTTATTATAAAAATTTATTAGGGTTGACCCCTAATAATCCCTCCACTAGTGAAGAACTCCTCTCCCTCCTCCCTTGGAGAATCCCAAGTGAAACATCGGCAGATCGAAGTAGGGGGCGGAAAACATGTCAGAAAATATAAATGAATCATTTACGGTATAATTCTAGTTGATATTCACACCTCCAATTTCAATTTCTATGTTATTCATGAATTAAATATTATATTAAATATTTTGAACATGAAAACCATTGCCAATGAACACGACCATCATCTATTCTTCATTTTGAATTACCTCTTTTCTGAAATTCATATTTTCTTAAGTGATATTAATCACATACATATGGATTCATCAAACCATTTATGGATCATTGAGCGGAGTTTGGTGTGGTGAATATCTCATTGTGGGGATTGCCGATCCATTTATGGATACGTGATCAGGAAACTGGAGGACTCAGTATGACAAGTGGAAGGTTGAGCTTGTCTGTGTGTGTCAACAGGGATGGGATCTAGAAATGGGCGGTCTGTGGTGAGGTGAGTTGGGAGGTATTATGTGTGGTTTGGTCAGATGAGTCCAGAGAGACCTTAGTGGATTGTGGTGGTTTTTTGTGAGAGGAGGCATGAGCAGGGAGGTCTGGTGGTTCGAGACAGTGCGAGAAGAGCACAGTTCTGGTGAGACAATTGGTGATGATAGCGGACAAAGGTGGTGCATCCAGGATGATGTCTAGGCTATGTAGTGGTGATGGACTATAGAGGACACTGTAAGGGGAAAGGGGAAACTGTAGGATAAATAAAATAATAATAAATGAAAATGAAAATGAAAATAATGATATTATTTTTATTTATTTAAATTCCCATAACACCCTCATATAGAATCTGTTTGACATGATGTCAGTGGCGGTGTAACCCAATTTAAAATAAGATCATTTTATATCTATTTTTATTTCTTACCATGACACATGAATTGGGTCCATGAAACACTCGTGAATAATTATATTTAATAATATTATTGAATCATTAACTTTCCAAAACTCATGTGTGTGGCATCCAATAGACGTTCCATTAGTGGTGATGTGACCCTATATTGGACGTGTTTGATTCGAGACAAATTTGGGAATTTTTATTTAGGTTTTTGGCTTGGTTCCTTGAAGCACCCAACAATAATAATAATAATATTGTTGTAAAATCTTACATTTGTCGTAACTCTTCCATATGACATCTTATTAATGCGTCGTCAGTGATGGCATAGCCCTGGTCCCAAAGTAGACCATTCTAGACTATTTTAGAGTGTCTAAACTAAATCCTAAGTGTGTTCCACATTGTCCCCAGTTCTCATTCTTTATGATGAAATGTTACTTTTTCAAATGGTATCCATTTTGGATGATGGTGTAGTCAATCCCATATATTTTTCTAAGAGGATCCCAATGGCACGATCCATATAATTAATTTGGAGATTGTGGCATGGGCCATATGGTATTTCATTCATGTTAAATGGGGTGATATGTGACCTTTATATCGGATGTCCTTTTGTGATGAATGAATAGTCATACTTGATTGTTTTTCGCAAGGATCACAATAGTGAGATATGTTAGAATGTGTGGTGCCATTTTCGTGTTTTCATTAATTGTGGAAACAATAAAGGAATATCATTGGAAGTTGATGTTTTGACTAGTTGAAGAGGGGGAGAGTTGAGGAGATGTATTTTGAGGTTCTCTGAACATTTAATATCTGTAGTGATGGTCCATCCCTCCCCCCAGTGGGGGAGGGATCCTTATCGCTTCCAGTTAACACTTCATAATTCTTCTCCCCCTTCTCCACCCTCGATTTACTTCCTCTATTTCCCCAAATTTGGCTCAACCCTATAGTGAAAAATCTTCTCGATGGATGCCTTAAAAATCCAATCTATTACTTTGAGTTCAATGAAGCTTCTTCTCTTCTGAATCTAACCCTGATTGCGCTGTTCAAACAGCGACGTCTTTTAGTGGATGTCTTCGATAGGTATGTTTTCATCTTTTGGTATTTACAGGATTGTGTGAAGGTGGGATTACCTATCAAAAAACATATCTTGATTCATTTTGTAATGGAGGTAAATTTCATCAAGGTGTGGTCCAGTGCTCCCCGAATTTTCAATAGTTCCTGATTCATTCTGTTCAGGTGGTCCTTCGATTTTCATATGAAGGACGATTTCTTGACAATGGAAATATGGTTTAGTCTACTAGAACATCCTCTACCATTTCAAAATCCTTCAATTTTGGAAATGTTATGTAACATGGTTGGAAGATATCTGTGCTCCGATAGAAGAACCATGTCAGTATTTCATCCGGTAGCTCCTCAAATATGTGTGGAAGTGGATGAGTGCAGAAGGCTGTCTAATTTTATGTGTCTTACAGTAGGGGAGTAATTCTGGTGTAAACAACCAGTTTTGTTTGAATAGTGGTCTGATTATTTATCTACGTGCAAAAAACAAGGTCATGTCATGATTTCTTGCTGGCATGGAAGTGATTTGAATACTGGTTCGGGAGGCAGCGGTAACAGTTTGGTTGCTGGATGTGAAGAAGGGATGATGGAGCCATCATTATTGAGTGCCTCCATGTACCAAAATAAGGTGGATAAGTTACTGGATAAGATAATGGAGGACAATTTAAAGGTGGTTGATATCTTCAAATGATTGAGGAAGGATCTGGGATCTTCTTAGGATGCTGGAGAGGAACCTATAGGTTTAGTGGAAAGTGGTGTGGATAGAAAGGATGGAATTGTGAATTATAGTCCTGGAACATATGCACTGGATTTTCGAGCAGGCAGCGGTATAAATGTTGAAGGAGTGCCCCATCCTACTAGGGAGGGTAGTGATACGGTCTTCCAAGAATGGGTAGAACCAAAACATGACTACAATAGATTATCGAACGATAAACAAGGACTCCAAATGAGATGGACTTTATCCTGTATTAACATGAATAACAGTTTTCATCGCCTGGGTGATGATGGTTGTGCAGAGGGAAGCAGTAGTATCCTCTCCAGAATAGAGTTAGGAAAGGAAATCTCATATGAAAATTACAATGTCAATGATATTGGAGAGTATGGTATGGGTCATGACAACCAAAAGAGGAAGAGAGGGAATAAGGAAAATATGGATCTAGGGAGTTTATTTTCAAACAAGAAGAAGAAAAATAAGGAGCGTAAAGACTAATCAGGAATCCCTAAACCAATTGAGATGTGGACGGATAAAAAAGGTGGTAACATCAAGAAGAAGGAGATTCAGAGAGTGGAAGGCAGCAAGATGTATCTAGGGCCAGTTGGTGAAGTCAATGAGGTTACAAAGGGGAATGATCATCTAGAAACATTGGCAGATTCTCAAGGGGAGGTAGAAGAACAATAGACTGGGGACCTTCATGTAGTGAATCTATTGAAATCTAAGGACGTGTGGTTGTAAGTGGATGATACAATCACTGTGGGAAAGTCTAATGGACAGCAGTGGGACACAGCTATAGAACCTAATCAAGATTTGGATATTATTATGCATCCATGAGATGAATTAGAGGATAAATTCCTTACAATTAATGCCATAAAAGAGGAAGCAGTGAGGATGATGGGAAGAGAGATATGTGTGGACACTAATAGTGTGCAATGTGAAGGGATTGACATGCTTGGCCTTATTTTGATCAGGGGTTTCAATGGAAGGAAGATCAATATTGATGAGTACCTACATGTTTGGGATCATTTGGAAACACACTTTGAATATCTATTAACAGAGGACTGAGGCTTACAAAAACCATCACTATACTAAGAATTATGTAGGGAGAATGCATGCGTTAGGCTTAAGTTTGTTTTCATCATGTATATGGTTCACTTTAGTTGTATGCCAGGGAGATCTTAGGGTTTCTCACTTTTCATAAAAAGTTTTTTGATAATAAAATTTTATCCTTCAGATCATAAAGTAATATCATTGAATGATCCTTCTATATTTTTTGAATAGAACTCTAATCCTAGATCATCATCTAGTTCCGTGAGATTGTTGAATTAGTTTGTTGAGATGCAGTCGGATGTTCTAGATTTACTTGAGGAGGCGTGTCAGTGAATTATTCTTTTTCCATCCCAATCAATGATGAGCATCATGTTCTCGTTGTCCTTCTAACTATATGTTCCATGAACTCTGGGAGTATCTTGGCATACATGGGGTTACTTTTTCAAAATTTATTACCAAGGAATTGTAATGTACATGACAAAGTGATGAGGTGGGGTAACTCAATGTGTGAGCCACACACATTTTCTATAACACTTTACGATATGACACAAGATGTTCTAGTTGCAATGGCTAAATGTGCTAGAACACATTGACTATAACAACGTTCTTATTATTGGCACCGTCCATCAAGAATGACAAGTGTGGTTCCTCGATGATTTCGGAGAGGAACTATCCAACAGGGATGAAAATTTTGGTTCCTCGTTGCTTTCCAAGAAGTGCCATCTTTCACAGATGGCTAGAGAAGTTATGGGATTACCTGTAGCTAGGCTGGGTAGTGTTCTATTATCATAGTTATGGGATTACCTTAACCTAGGCTATGTAGTTGTCCCTAATAACAATTTTAGGCGTAACTCCGTGTGGGATGGGTAGGGGTCTCTAATGTATTTTTTGGGCTTCCCTCTAGTGGGGATGAGCAGTGGGTCCCATCAACAATGCTTTATAGGAAGTATCCTCTAGCATGAATGGGAAGTGGTTCCCTATCAACTTCTGAGTTATGATTCCCATCGATGTTCTAAGGCATGGAAACCAAATAACGGGCAGAATCCTACAGAATGGATAGGCATGGATCATCAACATTGACACATCCTATTTACTGTGATACACTGTGATGAGGTGTTCTTCGAGGATCCTTTATAATCAACCATAAGAGGGGATTTTTACCTCCAAGATGCATCCTTGTGATGTGACCTAAAATCGTGAGGGTGAGATGATTCTGCCTAATGTAAATTGTATCAAGGTGCAGTGATTATGTCCCTTTGACTTGCAGTTTTGGATATGAATATGGGATGTTGGGAATCGATGGTGGTTACTTTTGGGACTATTACATACTCAGTTTCATGGGCCAATCTGTGAGATCAATATCCCATTAATCTTTCCCACTTGGGATTCATTGAATGAGATTATAAATATATATATGTATATATATATATATATATTCTATTTGCAATACCCACTCCATGGGATTTGGTTTCTCTCCTTCCATGATAGGTGAGGACATGTGGGGTATGACACATTCTTTCTATGTCTAGTTTCTCATGGTTGGATTAGTCTAATCTCCTTTTATATGTTGCAATGACTTGATTATAAGTTCTTCTTCTCACCATCTATAACTCATTGCTCTTGGATGGGATTCATTCACTCCTTTATTGGGATTGAGATGCACTCCTATTAATATACACTGTCCTACCAACCAATTTCTATTTTATAGTATCTCTTACAGTTCCTCCTTCTCCTTTTTAGGGCATCCTACTGAGTATTTTGATACTCATACCTTCACGGGCATTCCCAACACTTGAAGTTCCTTTTACAGACAACAAACATGCTGATAATTACTTCAGAGGAGCATAGGGATACAAGTTCCTGGACCACATATGGTGGTTGTAGCTTGGATTCCATGATCATACCTCTATTATCTATTTTACATTTCATTTGGTGCCTCTTGTGAAATGTTTCTAGTTGGGAATGTATTTACCCTAATTTTTTATTTAGATTACTAGACCATACTTGAATTGTTTAGTGGTTCATGTATGTTTGAATTATTTATAAGAATATTTTATCTTTTGTTTCTTTCCCTCTACATGTTTTCATTGATTTGGTAGGATGTGGGTTTATATATTTATAGGTAAATGCATCCTTGAAATTTTTGTGCCATTAGAGCTTTTTTCCAGCCTCTGACCTTTGGAGGTGGGCTTGGGGTAGGTGTGGCTCGAGCCCCGACATAGTTTGGGTCATGAGAATGTGGTATGAGAGGTGGTTCAACACTTAATATGTTTATTATATGTTTCCCTAAAAATTTATTGGTTTTGTTTAGAGTGATAGTATTGAATTTTCTCATGATCGGCTCCTAGGGCAGGGAGTCCAGTGATGGTACAAGAAACTGATGTATCCATTCACCATGACCATGATTACCCGCTTATCGACAAAGAATCCTGAGACACTTTTTACCAGTAACAATGGTACATTAATCATATAGGATTGATCCTTTGACTATGTTATTGAGTCATATCCATTTTTTTTATATTTATATATATACATATATTATCATCTTACATCAGTACTCCTTGATAACATTCAGTTTGACTCTATGATGACATTCATGCATGATACTTGTTGTTGTCCCTTATGATAAACATATGAGTAATGAGACCTCATTAAAGGACCCATCATGTGATCCCCTTCACCTAGGTGGGTAGGTATAAGTACCACCACTTGGTGAGTAGTATACATCCCTAGATGAGTAGGCTGAGGGTGTGCATAGGTTTGGCGCACTCTTCGAGTTCAAGCGCGAGATACCGCTGATGTTCTACAGTGATAAAGACCCTTAGAAAGAAGTGGTTTGCCTTGAGTCGATGTTCCACATCTTCAGGCTTGTATTAAAACCATCAAATTAGATGGTGAATTTTTCATCCAACCTTTTCCACAGAGTAGTTGGATGTTGGTGGATCTCGGTTACTTAGATACTCGATGAGTTGGCTCTCTGGTGGGAATACATCCAATAGCTATTTTGTGAGGGGAAATACCCATCAATCGTACAGTATGTTCAGATCTAGGATGTCCTGCAGTTTCCACATGGAGGTATGGTAGATACTGATTACGCAACAAGGTTCATAGACCCTGTGTGATACACATTACACATGATCCATAATGACTAAATTTTAGCACAGATGTTTCAAAAGTCACTCTGTTGAGATATCTATGCTATCATAGTGCCCTTGTGCAACCCCAACTATGTTAGGGTGTTGGAGTAGGTTCTCGTAACAAAGACCTTTCTGTAAAAGCAGTTCCATAAAACTAGTTGTGGTAGTGGGAACAATTGAGCTAAAATGTCTTTTGTAGCTAGAAATTGTTAGTAAAACAGATCTCTATATAGGAGGCCACCCCATAATTGGTCATTGAAATGTAGTGGTATGGGGCCAAGGACGCACAGATAGTGGGGAAATCCTGGATAGGGCCAGTGCTATGCTTGTGATTGGTGAGGTCACATGGCATGAGACTACCCTACCATACGTGATATGAATCTTAGGAAGGCAGCATGTGAACCACCATGGAAGAGGCAGTGTCGTGATCAGGGATCCCCCAGTTGTGGATAGGGTGGTCCCTAAGGAGGTGGTGTTGGAAGAGGTGCTAAAGGAGATAGTGGTGGGGGATGAAATTATGTTATCTATCCAACACCATCCCTACCAGGCTATCCACTTCAGGATTAGGAATATGGGAGCTAGGGCCACGGTCAAACACAATCATTGGATGTGTAAAATCCTACATATTATGGGATGATAAGAGGCACACCCTATTTATTTTATATTTTTTCAATATACTATTTTAGAAATTGTGTGATGTAATCCTTACTCCATTCACATTGCATGATGTTTTACCAGGGTGATGTGGGGCATCGATATCGCCATGAGTCGGTGTTGTTCGACGTATCATTAAATTCATGTGGAGGAGGAGACTTTCCACCACCATGATGCATATTTGTGACATGAGAAATACCATGAGAGAGATTTAGAGATTCCCAAAGTGGTCATTATCAATGTGTGGTGGAAGAGTCCCTATAAATTGTGAGTATAGGGTGAGGTTGGGCCATAGAGTTTCGGAGTAGGTCCTAACATTTCCTGTACTATTTTCATGCTCGATTCCTTGTTATCATAATTCTTCTAACGACTGTATCATAGCATCTGTATTGAGGATTACTCTCCATACAATGATATTGAATATAAGAAGGGTGTGCAACATTCTTTACTTGTCTAGATTCTTGCGGTTGTATGATTTTTCTCAACTACCCTATTTTATTTTACCTTTGCATGCTCAACATCAATCTTAATTCATCAGTTATGAAGTTATTTTCACGGTGATAGAAAACCCATGAACAGAACTATGTTACTCAACATGAGGTGATGGAAGCATTAGTCTTCACCCTAAAAATTTTGAAACACTATCATAAAGAAGTGAGTTTTTTGGTTTTTTTACACTACCATGGATTTAGTTGTGTCTCCAGCTAGAGAGACTGGATCCTGAGGCAGTGATGCTGGTCGATATTACTACTGAACAAAAATATTGAGATAGTCTATACTCTAGTAAAGATAACGTTATATTTGATTCCCTTATAATGTGGTCTATGTCTCACCTATTGTGTTATGTTTTAGAGTTTTTAGTTTCCCTACATCTATCCTAGGTAGGGTAGGAGGGTAATATTTCTCTTCAGTCGATGGTGTTGACTTCTTCTCCCCCCGAGAATGCAAGAGAGTCTCTATTGTGATATATCAACTATGAAATATTGTGTGACAATATATCATTAGGTGTTTCACTGGATGGATATTCTAAAAAGGGAATCATGTGAACCTATTATTGGTAAAAACAGGGATTCCGATCAAGATGAAGGGTGCAGGGGTTTTTCCAAGGTGGAAAACTATCCCTTGAGTTTCATGGTCCTTTGGAAATTATGTAGAGGGATGTTGTGGTTTCTGATGAGTTTGACCTACCCCAAATATATGGAGTGGGTGCTCGATGTCTCCCACTTGCTTCAGATGAGAGGATACATGCTTGTTTCTATGTTCTTCATCAGATGGAGTAGACTATATGAGGAAAGACCATCCCTTTGATTCGCATGTTGTGCTAGCATGTAAACATGAAGGTTTTCATGGGAGTGGGAGGTCTAGGGACTGGCTCAGTAGCCTAAGGTAACACCCGAGATTTCTTATTTAGGGATAAAAATATTGATGTAAGGACCAATTTGACGACCCAATTGTTTTTATTTTAATAACTCGTAATATTTATCTATATAGTTCCAGTACTAGGCACTGATACGACATGAATTTCCAAGACACAGTATGCCTAGAATAGATTTTTTAAATATATTATGTATATTTTTATACCATGCATATGATCAAAATGAAATAACTCTCAAATAGTAAATCATATTATAAATCTAAGGATACAATTTACTTCATAACCTCGTGTTTACACTAGGGAAAACATAAATTTTATCAGTGCGAGGCTTTGGGGAGGAAACACTCATTGGGAAAAATCATAAATTATTTTTTTAATAATAATTATGTTATCTGAAATGATGAATCAAAAAAATTTGATCATAATATTGGAATGGAAATATGATACCACCATTGTGTTTTTAATGGGGTGTTTTACCATGATGCAATATATAAAGAGGGGTGTGGGATGTTCGGATCCTATGACCATTGGAATTAGAAGTTTACATGAAACCCTAAAACTAGATTAAAATATATTAATACATGGTTATGAAATTTGACTATGTTTATCCCCTCAAAATTACTCTAACATTGAAGATATTTTCTCCCTCATTCCTTAGTGAATCTATGGGGAATCATCGGCATATCTGTGTAGTAGTGTGCTGAACTCATTGACAGTGAAAAATGGATTAGTCAAGGTTGGATTCTTGTTGATATTTTCACATAAAAATTAAATTTTTATGTTATTATTCTATTCACCATTAAATTACAAATTTTGAACTTCAAGGCGATGGATAAATGAACACAACCATTTTCTAATGTCCATTTTAAATCTCCTTTTTTTCTCAAATCCATCCATTCTTTGTGGATATTCATCACTCACTTTGGGATGCATCAAACCACCAATGGATCAAAGAGTGGTGGATGGTGTAGTGAATCTATTTTAAATAGGTTCATCATTCCATTTTTCTGATCTAGAAAATAGGAACACTAAGGAGTTGGTATGGAAATCAGAAGGTTGGACCAGTCAGTGTAGGTCAACCATGACCGGATCCATTGGGCAGTCTGCGATGACATGGGCCAGGAGGTAGTTAGCAGGCTACTGTCAGGTGAATCTAGTAATGCCATGGAGTCTCGTGATGGTCTGATAAGAAATTTGGTCGTACAATCATTATGTTATGGATGTTCAAGGTGGCATAAGAAGAGTGCAGTTCTGACAAGACAACGGGAGACCGGCGTGCTATAGTGTGACCGAGACGGCAAAGCATACGGGTGCACAACATTCTGAGTCATTGATGAAGGTGGCTATAAGTGGTGTGGCCGATGGTTGGGACGATGTCCGGGATGCACAGGGGAGGCGGCCCATGGGGGAAACCGTAAAGGGGAAGGGGAAACTCAAAGTGAAATTAAATAAAAATAAAAATAAATAAAAATAAGAAAATTATATTATTATTATATATTTAAACTCTCATAAGTCCCTCATGAAGTCCTTATTTTCCATTCTGTCAGCAGCGATGTAACCCCATTTACAATACTATCATTTTAAGACCGTTTTAGAGAATTTACCAAGATCCATGACTTAGGCCCACAAAATATTCGTGAACAGTAGATTTAATATTATAATTAAATCTTTGACTCGCCAAAACTCATTCATGAGGCATTTGATTAACATTCCATCAGCGGAGATGTGAACATATATTTAAGATGGTTGATTCAGAAATAATTTTTGATATTTAATTCAAGTTTGAGGTTTGTGTCCATGAAAAACCCAATAATAATAATGTTGTTGTTGTTGTTTCACAATCTTACATCTATAATAACTCTTCTATACGATGTTCAATTAATGCGCTTTTAGTAGGGACATGAACCAAGTCCTTGAACAGAATTTTCAAAAATATTTTCAGATTTTCAAATTAATGTTGAGGTGCCGACCCCACAGTTCCTAGTTCACTCACATTATGGTGAAATACAACATATTTACCGGGTATCTATTTTGGAAGATCCAATAGTCCATCCCATGTATTTTTTCGAGAGGATCACAATGGTGCGATATGTATAATAAAATTTGGAATCAAGGTGTGTGTCCCATGTGATGTTATTCAATCACGATGTTCAATTTTTTTTCTTTTCCATCAGATGACCATTTAGGTGTAATGAAGAGTCGATCATTTTCATTTTTGTTATAATATCGCAATGGTGTGATCTATTCGAATGTTTGGGGAATTTTTATGATCTCATTAATTGTGAAAACAAGAAAGGATTATTAGTGGAAGATACTTCTATTGTGTTTGAAGAGAACTTTCAGATTATATTATCATCTAATCGTGTGATAGTGGAGATGATATATGATGAGGTGAGGGCAGATGTTCTTAGTCCACTTGAGGAAGCGTGTCAGTGAATTATTTTTTTGGCCCATCAGATCAATGACAAGCATCATGATCACATCAACCATATAACTAGATTTTCCATGTACAATGGGAGTATCTGGGAATGCCTATGGGAACTTATACACAATTTAGTACATGAAAATTGTTAGGTACACAGCCAGGAATTGAGGCAGGGTAACACGTTGTGTGATCCCCACAAGCATTGTGGACCACAGTACGATACGATAAGAGATGTTCTGATTATGATGCCTATATGGGGAGACACCAAATGAATGATATAGTATTCTTTGGGGAGTCACCATCTAGATGGGATAATCAATATGGTCACTCGATTCCTTCTAAGATGTACCATTCAGTAGAGATGACTAATGTGGTTTCTCTATGGTTTTTGAGTGGTACAATTTATCATGTATAGATAGAGAAGTTCCAGGTTTACCTCTATCTGGGATGGGAAGTGGACCTTGGGGAATGTTATGTGCTTACCTTTAGTTGGGCCAGTTAGTGGTCCCCGATGATAGTTCTAGGTTTATGTCCAGTAGGTCTAGGAAGTGCCCCCTGATGGTAGTTATGGGCTTCCCTTCAGTGGGGATGGGTAGGGGGTACTATCTACGATGTTAATCAAGAAATACCCTGTAGTAAGAATGGAAAGTGGGTCCCCAGAGACATCTGAGTGATGATCCCCCCTGATGTACTATGGCTCAAATTCTTGATTAATAGTGGCCTCCTCATACCAGGTTGGGCTTAGATCCTCAACCTTGAGATAACCTATCGATTGTGTGACATAATGAGGAGGCATGATTGGATGTAACTTTTTGAATCATGAGGAAGAGGGAAACTTTTACCACCCAGATGAAACTTACTAACGTGAACTAAAACTGTAATGGTGAGACAGTACTGCCCAAAGAGGATAATATCATGGTGTAGTGATTGAGTCCCTTTGACATAATCTCTAGGGATGTTTTGTGGGATGGTTGGAGTTAATGGTGGTTAATTGTGGGAGTAATGGCTAATCACATTTTTTGTATGCTCTATGATATGAATATCACCATACTCTCTCTCATTTTGGTTTCATTGACTATTCTTATATATTCTATTTCAAGTACCCACTCCATGTGTTTTAGTTACTATAATTCCCAGAGCGGTTAAGACACACATGGTACACCACATGCTTTCTGTTTCTTACTTCTCATGGTTTTATAAGTCTTCTCTCATACAATAGGTAGTGAATACTTGATGAAAAGTTAAACATCTCATAGTTTCTAGATCCTTGTACTTGGATTGGATTACTTCACCCCTTTTTTGGGATGAGTTGCACTCCTTTAAAAATACATTTTCCTATATATTTATTCACTTTTCAGAGAATATCTTTTGGCTCCCCCTTCAGCTTTTTTGGGCATCCTCTTGAGTATTTTTATACTCACCCCTGCATGGGCATTCCCCGCATGTGTTGTTCATTGTGAAAATGACAGACATGGTGATCATGAATGCATAAGAGCTTTGGGATATGGATGATTGGACCATGTACAATGGTCATAGAATGTGTTATAGGGGATGGGATATCATAGCTATTTTACTTTTCATTTTCTTCCATGTTGTGGAACTTTTATAATGGGGTGTGTATTTTCCCCTTTTTTTACTTTCAGTTTACTGTACCATACTTGTATTACTTTGTTGTCCATGCATGTTTGGTTTTTTTAGAGATGTTGTGGATATTTTCTTCCTCTCCCTTGACACATTTCCATTGAGTTGGCTAGATGTGTGTGTATAGGTTCATAGGCAATGTCCTCCCCATGTTTGATTGGCCATTGGTGCTTATCGCCACCCCCTATCCCATAAAAGTTGGATTGGGGTAGTTGCAGCTCGACCACCAGAATGGGTTTTTTCATGAAATGTTTATTCATAAGATGATAAGAAATGTGGTATTTTTATTATTTGAAATAAATTTTCATCATTTAATAGATTAAAAATTCATTTCCCAAAATAAAATTAGATTTAACTAAAAGTGGGAAAATAAGACATCCTTGATTCATTATCATGTATGGTTCAAAAAATATTCATATAAAATAAATCTACAACTAGGTGTTTTTATTTATAATTTCCTATATAATAGTTGGCAAAAATATATAGAACATAAGAAATTTTCAATTCGTTATTGAAGAATTAGTGTAACTAGAAACAAAATATTATAATTATCAACTTCAATAATAGTCATTGAATTGTATTTTACGTGTTTCCTTGTTATATATGTTCATTGATGCCTATTATCTATGGTGGTCCAATGTTATGGGATTTATTTTAAATATTCGTTACCTTATTTAATTAAATTAATTAAAGTATGTATGGTGTATTAGTTTAGACCTTTATTCCATCCATTGTATTGGTTGGCTTATTTATCAGTCTTTGAAAATAAAAAAAACCATTGGTCAATCCTTCAACACTTAAGAAACATTCCTATTTCATTCACACATTACCTAGGGATATTTATCTCCCTTATATGACATATATGATATTAAATATTAATTATTTAATCATACTCATCATTGGAACCTTCATGATACTCAATCCCTATATTTATTGGTGTGGTTGGTAACACAAATTTGTTAATGTTATAAATCCAAATTCTTTATTTATGGTTTTTTATGAACACAACATTTCATAGTCCATATCATATATTATTAGGTTTCTGAAAATATATGTTACTATTTTTAGGTATTCCTGAACCCATATTTTAAACAGGCCTTGGTAGAGATTCATTTATGGATATTTTAGGCGTTTTTTTGGAATGATTGAATATTTATGGGTTACCGCATGATTGATTCATGGTTGGAAATAAATATACCCTATATTAGTGAAAACTGTGTAATCCAAGACAATGGCGTTTTTATGGCTATCACATGGTTCGAAAAACCATTCACCCATTCAAGAGAATCCATGCACATAGAGAAAAAGTGAACCCAACTAGGGCAAAAAAATTTTCAAAATCATGCATCTTTTCCTAGCTAACCGTGCACACGAAATTTTCCATCAAAATATTATTTTTTTTAAACACCCGAAACCATTTTTTAAGGTTCCCAAAAAATCATTCAAATCCCATAATGAATTATTCTTCTAAGGGGAGATCTTAAGAGTAGTTTTGGGCCCCTCTAAACCCTTCCAAAAATTTATTGATGCTTGGAGAATGATGTTCGATCTCTTCCTAGTTAGTTTCCTATCCCCGTTATCTTCCTTCTTCTCTCTATCATTTCCTCCATTGGGTTTATAAGATCTCTATGTTAGTCAGAGGTTCTAATACATGCTATTTTAGGTCTTTGGTTGAGGTGAGTTTCATGAATCCCATTTTCATCATTCTTCAATGGAGAATCCCCAATAGTGTTTATATATTTGAGATCATGTGTTTTCAATATTGGTTGTCCCATTATGACAACTATATTTTATTAACCAAAATATGTTTGATTTAAATTTAATTATTTTATTTAAATCTAATTTCTTAAATATTTATTCAATTAGTTTTTTAAAAAACCAATTCTATTGGGTTAGATGATTTTGATTTGAAATTTTATTTTGGTCAAGAAATTGGGAAATATTCAAAATTAAATTGAATTGATATGTATTTGTGAAATTGAGGGAATCATTTGAAATTAAACATATTGAAATTTAATTGGGAAATTAAATTTCGTATGGTTATATTAAATTATTGAATTTAATCTGGGAAATTAAAAATGTGAAATTTATTTGATGAAATTAAAAAAAATGAAATTTTGAAAAAATGGATTGAAATGATTTTGATAGAAACCCCGTTATTTTTATCATAGAAATGGGATAATTTTATTAAAAATCGATTTTAGGGTTTAAATGGAAATTTTTCGTATTTGAAATGGAGAATGGGATGAATTTTATTTTATGTAGTCTTAAACAAAATTCCCATCATTTTTTGTAATTAGAGAACAAGAAAACCATGGGTCATTAGTGTGTTATACGGAAAGAAATATTTTATTTAAAAAATTCCAAAATATAAATTCATTGTGTTGCATCCATGATAGGATGGTTATGGTGTCATGTTGACCAGTGTCAAAGATATGTGTGTCTAGACATATTTCCCCATCACTTTGGGTGTGTGGAGTCCCATATCCTGCAACTGTCATACCATTAGGCATATTACCATGTCTCTCAATCTTTGTGTTTGAAATGAATATATAAAATTTTTATTATCAATTTATCATGATTTTTAAATTTATGTAAACTATTTTATAAAAAATATTTTTGAAACCAATTTTTTAAAGTATTTATTTCATTTTAAATGTAAAACATTATTTTTCATAATATTCTTTTTAAATTCAAAAATTATTTATTTAAACATAAAATTTTAATTTTGTTATTTAGATGTGGAATCTTATTATCTATTCATTGGTGAGATTCTAATGGTATTTTATGTCACACCCTACCTGTGGGTTCATGTGTTTATAGATTATCTTCATACGGGTTTGAGTAAGGGAAAGGTGACACTTGGTTGTGGTAGTATCTATTGAATGGCGGTCTTGGTGATTTGTGTTTGTTGGGACATACAATGTTATCCTATTTTTATGGAACATTTATATAGAATTTTTTGTTTTTAAACCTGTATGAATTCTGAAAAAACATCTCCCTATAGAGTTTCTATTCTATGTATACTGATATTTTTTATCTTTCTTCCATTGTGTTTTTGGAAAAAAAATTCCCACATTCATTTTATATGATTATTGATGTTAGTCAGTAACCTGTTAGTATCGGGAATGATCTTCAAGCAATGTGAGATCCCACTTAGTTATCAGGCTACCTGGGTACCCGACCTGGTTTGTTATAGATTGGTATTAGAGGTGATAATTTTTTCATCTTGTATTGATGTCAACTTGTGTTTTTGTAATATATTCAGGACAAAAGTGGTATTGTTTTTGAGTTCTTGGCCCACTCTCACTTTAATGATCCTTATGTAACCAAGGGTGGTTTGAAAAAAATTTCTTGACAAATAGTTATATTTTTTTTTATTTGTATGGATTGAAATCCAAATATTTTTCGATTATTTGTTGTGATTTATTTCCACTTTTCATGTTTCAGTTCGAATATGATGTAATTAAAGTGATCTATTAATTTTTTTATAATCAGGCCACTAAGAATGCATGTAAATAAGATCAAGGATAAATATGATTCTATCCCTTAGTGTGAAAATACTCTTATGAACCTGAGTCCGATTGAGGTGATTGTGTGTACTATCCATGCTTCAAGACAGGCACCACCACCAGTTCCCATTCATGATTTATCTATGAAACCTCATAATAATATTTTCCAAATACATTATCATGAGTTCCATTTGAAAAATATTTTATGATTAAAAGGCCCCAATGATCCTCCTGAGTATGTGGAATTTATGAGTAGGATTGAGGATTATTTAGGTTCTTAGGGAACGTAATGAAAGTAAGGTGAAGTGTCCCACCTTCATACAGGATGGACAAAGCATGATATGGTGGGACATACTGGTGATAAAAAATAAGCATGAGGTCTTAGAGTGGAAATACTTCAAGGTTCTTTTCATTGACCATTTCAATCTTAAGTCGATGTTGTTGTCCATGGCCATTGAGTTTTTGAAACATGAGAAGGATGATAAGACTGTGATAGAAGATATAAACTGGTTTACTATGGTTGTGATGTTTTTACATGAGATCATATCGAATGAGAAGTTGAAGGATCAACAGTTTGAGCTGGGGATATGATATGATATTCAATATTATTTTTCTTATGGAGTATTCCTTCTTATTGTGATGTTGTAGATAACGTGTTGATGTTTGAGATGGACATGGATAGAAATTCAAGGTTTTGCGGGGTCTCTTCTCCTCTTAAAGGAAATGTATTTTCCTCTAATGAGAAGTGGTATAATGATGATTATTGTGTTGTTTATCGACAACATGGTTTTTATAAACCTCATATTGTAGTTGGTAAAGGCCCTTTGATTTTATACGGGTGAGGAAAACCAATAAATTATAAGTGGGTTTTCACCGAGGCACCCAAGATATGTGTCTCTTGTGGATTCTCGAGTTACATAAAGATGTTAATCCATGTCTATTCCACTTTACATAATAGAATATGATCATCAACTCCATTAAAACTATATTGAAATAAGATTCTTCATCATCAAATGGGTTACAACCACAAGAATGTGTAAAAAAAATTTATTTATGCAGTGTATGATTATACAGAGGAAGTATATACGGGTCTAGGGTCTATGAGTGGAACAATAACTATATCATTTTCAATAGTGACTGCTTTATTTGATAATAGTGAATATCTTACATTTATTTAATCCCATACGTTTAATTTAATAAATCAACATATGATGATTTTATATTATGTGATTGAAATTAATACACCCCTTGGAATGAAGAGAGTTTAGGGTCTCTGTAGTCCTGCTAATGTTTTCTCCCTACCTATGGTCGATCTTATTTGGAGTTTTTTATTTCTTGACATCAAACCCATTGGTGAAATATTTAGGATTTATGGGTACATTTCCAATAAATACAATACTGATTTGTTTCTTGGATGGGTCTTCTTTTTTATACCTAATGGGGTGTGTCGTATGTTCCAAAGAGAATGGTACCCATGGTCGAGTATTTCAAAACCTTATTATCCAAAACTAGGGAAAGTGAAATCTATGGTTTCTTTTTTTGAGTGAGAATCATTTTTTTGTGATTTCCTTTAAGTGGTAATCATGTTTTCTATCATTTACTTCTGATTTATATTCTTTTTCACTAGTAAGAGAGGTATAATTTCTATTGAATTTGTTCCTGGTACTCAACTCATATATATTCCCTTTTATGAAATGGATCCTACAAAAAAGAAATAGTTGATGACTGAGGTGTTAGATCTTATAGATAAATAATTTATACACACCAGTGTGACACCTATGGTGGTTCCTATTATATTTACTAAGAGAGTTCATGTTTCACTATTCCTTTGAGTTGATTATGGTAAAGTCAACCCAGTTATGGTAAAAATAACTATTCATTGCCACAAATAGATGACTTTTTTATTAGTTGGAAGGGGAAAAATTATTACCAAATATAGAACATTGATCGGATACCATCAAATGAGAACAAAAGAATATAATGTTCATAAAACTTCCTTTCCATGTAGGTATGACCCTTATGAGTACTTTGTCATGCGGTTTGGATTAAACAATTCCCCTACAGTCTATATGGATTTAATGAATGAGATTTTCCATATATATCTTGATACCTTTATGGTTGTTTTTTCGATGAAATCTTATTACTCTATGTATGAGGAGGATCATGTGTATCATTTGAGTGAATTTCTATAATTGTTGATAAATCACAAATTTATACCAAGATTTCAAAATGTGATTTTTGAATTTGGGAAGTGATGTTCATGGGACATGTGGAGTCAGAATATGGTATTTCAATTTATCCTAAAAATTCAAGGGATGTTTTGAAAAGGGAAAAAATGTAAAATGATTATGATATACACAGATTCTTTAATATTTCGGGAAATTTCTGAAGTTCACATCGTGTACTTTCTGAGTACATGCCATGCATGTTTCTCCAGCTCAAACCCTTGTGTTGGCCATGTACGGGCCACACAAACGGTGTGTAGGGGTGACGTGGAGGCTGATTTTGGCGGAGTATTAAAAAAACCTAGTACACGCCGTGTACTTTTCATTTTTTCACTAAACACATCGGGGTCGCGCTTGAAGGAAAAAACACACCCCATCTCCAGGATCTTCATCCGAGAGCGACCCGTACAGCCAGATCGTCCCCAATCCCCCGCCTCTTCATCCATTCTCTGATTCGAACACGGTCGACTGCATTGGAAGCACAGAGGCAAGTTCTTCCTTCCTCTTGATCCTTGTTTTCCAATAACTCCTCCTTTTCATGTTATCGTGGTTTATGTGTTTCAGATGTTTTCTTAGATCTACGATGTTCTAAGGATAATTTGTCCTCGCTGTTCACTTATATCGATTTCCTAGGATCAAGTTAGGTGGTTTGTTCCTTTCTGTAGAAACTCGATGAGTATTTTTTAAAATTCCACCAATATCATTGAACGGGGAATTGCGTGTTTCCTATTTTTCCCCTGTTGTTTCCTGCTTTTCTTGATTTCTTATGTAGAAGTATTCGCCTGTGTATATGGTAGTTTTTATTGTACTATGGATGTTTCCATTCTTGTTTTTTTGTTTGGAATTTTGATGGTTGCCATGCCTAGTTGTAGGATACAGTAACTGTTGTTATGTTATGCTTTTGAGCCTTAGATTGATATCTAAGTAGTCGTTGAGGTTCACATGGACGTTGCACGCATGCTGAACATGTTTATTTCACACAAGACTATGAGATCATAGTATAGTATACCACGTAGATAATAGAAATAAGAGATTCTCCAGAGTGTCTTTTAATATGATGCGAGACCATATGGAGAATTGATGAAGAGTGATTCCTCAGAGAGTCTGTAGTTCCTCAACATGGGCCACAGGGGAAGTGAGATGTTGAGTGCTTCTCCAGAGAGCCTTTAGCATGATATGAGAATATAGGG
The DNA here is from genome assembly GCA_963277665.1 of Viscum album. NCBI lineage: Eukaryota > Viridiplantae > Streptophyta > Magnoliopsida > Santalales > Viscaceae > Viscum > Viscum album. The sequence continues at coordinate 1,898,157,984 of OY728133.1, read as the reverse complement.
GGAATTAATGGTGAGTGATTCCTCAGAGAGTCTATTCTTAACTCAACCAGAGGGGTGAGATTGTGTGTGCCTCCTAGAGGGTTGCTAGTACTTGCATGTTGAACCATAGGGGTTAGGCTGTGGGAGCTACCCTTAGGGTTACTTGTTTTCTTCTACTTTATGTTGTTACTTGTGTACTTGTATGATAGAATTGTGGATTGTAGCTATTGTGTGATTTTCTATTTAATGCTTCTTGCACTTTTACTTTTCTTGTATTCATTGACTGTTAGGCCCAAATCGTTGCGTTATTTCCTAGTGGTATTGTATCACACTCCCTGTTTGGGCCATGCTTTTGGGCCCAAGCGATTGTTGTAGTTGCTGGAATAGATAAGGGAAAGCGCCCTTCAACTTTTGGTACATGATTTCTTAGATATAGAGAGCAAGGGACCGAGCATAGGCTCGCGATGCTGAGGAGTTTACTTTGTTTTCTTTGAAATTTGTTTTTTTGTTGTACATCATCACGTTGGTTTATTTACTACATTCCATAGACATATGTACCTTATTGCATCATCATTATTTATACATTGATTCTGTTGTTCAGTTCAGTTGTTGTATGCTATTTATAGTTTCTATTATCGTGTCTGGTTGTTCTTCCGCGGTATACTTTACCGAATGAGGGCATAGTTTCCTCACCGACTCACCAAGGCCCTCGCTGCTAGTTGGAAGCCTCGGGCATTTGGGGAAACGCGCTTGAGATCATGTGGAAAACTGGTTACGGGGCACCAGTGTAGGGGCTCCGGAATCAGGTCGTTACAAAGTGGTATCAGAGGAATTATTTTCACTTTATTTACTGTTTGGAGACTTTAGCCAGGGATCAGATGGATTTGGTTCATGGTGTTAAGTTGTGCTTGGTAGTAGCTAGCCCGTGTGCAGGGAAAAGCCATACTACCTCATTAAATGTTGTTTCCGGTTTTTAGATTTTACATTTGATATGACTTCACCTAGAGTGATTCACATGCCTTGTGTTATTATTTTCTTGACGATTACGGTTCTATTTCTGACGCAACCTGATGAGATAAGGGTATGACATCTCATGCATCATATAGGCACTTGTAGAAATCACATGCTAGGCATTCCTGCCTTGTCATCTAGGGTGCATTTTCGTTTTAATGATGTTTTGATAGACTTTGTGTAGATTATGCATGATGTTGTGATAGATGCTTGATAGAATTTATTCTACCTTATTAGAGGATTGATTGCTTCCTACCTTGCTTAAATGAATGGAATTTTTTTGATTCTTGGGGTGTTGTTGTCCCTCTTGAATCGGAAAATGGTGGATTATGGTCCTATTTTTTTCCTTAACTGTAGGAGATGCCAATATTTGATTCGCAGGGACTATGGGCCCTAATGGATCGGAATTCGGCACCTGCATTCCATGTTTTCAGTATTTCGGGGCTTCTGTGTAGTTTCTGAGCTACCGCCCAGAAAAACCCAAAATACACGGTGTTTATTTTTCAGATACATGCCTTGTAGTTTTTAGGCTGTGTCACTTACCATGTGATCAGGAGCACAGTGTCGTGGAAATAACTTTAGGAACTCGCCATGTAGTTCGGATCCGTGTACCCGGTCGTGTCACTAACAACACGGGTCGGGGAAGATCGGGTAGAGCACGCCATGTTTTAAAGAAACACGCCGCGTGATCCTGTCCAGGTACCCGACCATGTCACGAACAACATGGGTCAGTGTTACCTTTTCTTAGACACACCTTGTTGTCTACGGAACACGCTGTGTAATCTCGTTCAGGTACCCGGCCGTGTCACGAACAACATGAGATGGTTCCACCTTCACCTATACACGCCGTGTTTGTTCGGAACACACCATGTAAGGTTCAGCTGTGTAGACGGCTATGTGTTTAACAACATGGGCCGATGAAGACTTGCCTAGTACACACCGTGTTTGTTTAGAACATGTCGTGTAGTATCAGGTTAAGTTGGACCGTGTGGGATAACCATGTAAGGAGAATTAGGCAGGGGAATAGTTTTCTAGTACACGCCATGTACTGGGTCAACACGTCGTGTAGTTTGAGTTGTTACACAACCTGTAGGGAAGGGGTACACACCCATGTCAGGGGCATAAGAAGACATGCCATGTACTTTTTATACACGTCGTTTAGTTGTGTTTTGTAAACTTGGGTGCTTTTATTCCCTATTTCTGTTTTGTACTCTTGTGTTCTCTGTCCTTGTTAATTCTGATCTAAGGGGTGCTTTTGATCATTCAGAGCTATGCCTCCTAGCCATCCTCCAGTTGTACATCTGTCATCAGGCAGTGATCTGACACCAGATATGGCTGATCAGAGACTTCCTTCCGATCCTCCAGTCGGGCCAGCCTTGGAACCGGCTGTCAAACTAGTTGCAGTCAACGATGTGCAGTTCAAGGAAGGTTTTCTGATGATGAATCAGACCTTTCAGGGAGCACCACCTCCTACCTCAACTATGGAAGATTTTTTGTGGGTTTTCCAGCAGCATCATCCTCCAACGTTCTTGGGAAAAGGAGGACCACAGGCTGAAGAGTCATGGATGGAAGCCACGTTGACCATATTTGACCATCTGGAGACGCCTCCAGAGAGGTGGGTCAATCTCGTAACATACATGCTCTGAGACTCCGTCAAGAGGTGGTGGGACATGATCTCACAGGTGGGTCATCAGCAGGTTATGGCTTGGGAGGAGATTCAGTGCATCTTTTATGATAACTTCTACCCAGAGACCTTGAGGGCCAACAGAGCCCGAGAGTTAATGAGCTTAGAGTAGGGTAATATTTCTGTCATGGAGTATTCCTCTCGTTTCACTAAGCTGTAGCGTTTCACACCCCTCGGGGATGGGAGTGGGGTGTTCTTAGCAAAGAAGTTCGAGGATGTTCTCAAGCGGGAGATTCACTCACAGGTGAATCTCTTCCAGCTGACTTGTATCACATCCATCTTCAACCAGGCGCTGATTATGGAGCGCCATATGAAAGACTCTGGAGCTGCGATCCAGGGCAGTTCTACTTCTAGAGCTAGTATTCCTCCAGAAGACAGCAAGAAGTGTCGTAGGTAGTCTATGCGCATTTATCTGAGGAAGAGAGATGTGTCGTCAGGGATCTAGGTGGTATGATACCAGTGTGGCCGGTCAGGGCAAACGAGGACACAATGCTAGAGAGACCCCATGGAGTGCCGATATTGTGGTAATATGGGTCACCTTCAGTGTTTCTTCTAGGTTTTCTCACTTGCAGCTGGTGACCGAGGTTCTTCCATGACTCCTCGTACAAGAGCAGCCCCACCAGTTTCTCACCAGTCGGGCAACTAGAGTTCTTCTGTCCATTCGGGTAGAGTTGGAGGACGAGGTCGTGGTATTCAGCCACCAGTCCCTCAACACCAGCAGGGAGGTTCAGCTCAGAGTGCTCAGCCATGGGCGCAGGGCTGCGGTGCATGCCAGTCTATCGCCATGGAGCAGACCTATGAGGATCATGATCCCGACCCTTCTACAGTTCGAGGCACGATCTTATTAGCCTGTGTTTTATCATTTGCTTTTTTTGATACTGGTGCTACACATAGCTTTATCTCTGTTGCTGTTATAGAGAGCCTTGTGCTATGTGTCTTTGCTTCTACCGACTCATTGTCACTAGACACACCTTTAGGGACAAGGACATCTAGTGTACGACAGTGTAGAGAGTTCCCTCTCGAGGATGCAGGGTATCGTTTCTTATGGGATATCTATGTCCAAGAGATGATAGGCTATTATGTCATCCTCGGGATGGACTGGTTTTCTTCCTTCCAGATATTCGTCGATTGTTATCACTGTAGAGTGAGTTTCGTTTCACCACAGGGTGAATTTTTTCTTCATAGAGGCGAATGGGATGTTCAACCGAGTCGATCTGGACTCGAGCATCATGGGCTAAGAAGGGTGATGGCCCAGATTGCTAGTCTTTATCTGGATGATGAGGGGACTTTGCAAATGGACTTTCCTCCAGTGGTATATCGTTTCAGGGATGTCTTTCTAGATGACTTTTTATGTTTTCCTCCAGAGCGTGAGGTATACTTCTTTATTGAGCTCGTTGCAGGAGCGGCACCGGTGTCCATTCCTCCATATAGGATGGCTACACCTGAGTTTGAGGATCTCAAGAAGCAGTTGGTGGAGTTACAGGAAAAGGGTTTCATCCAACCCAGTACTTCTCCTTGGGGTTCGTCGGTCCTGTTTGCGAAGAAAGAAAGTGCTAACCTTCAACATTGTGTGGATTATTGGAAGCTGAACCAGTTGGTGGTCAATAACCGATATCTCTTGCCAAGGATCGATGACCCCATTGATCAGATTCGAGGACCCTGGGTGTTCTCAATGATCGACTTTTGGTCTGGTTATCATCAGTTGCATGTTAGACCATCAGATATACCTATGACAACCTTCATGAGAAGATATGGTATACACCAGTATACAGTCATGTTTTTCGGTCTCACGAACATGCGTAATGTTTTCCTGGCACTGATGAACCGAGTGTTCCATCCTTACATGGATTCCTTCGATGTAATCTTTGTGGAATACATCTTGGTGTACTCTCATATGTGACACGACCATGCTACACATCTTGAGATCGTTCTGAGTACACTATGATACCATCGACATTATGCTAAACTCTCATAGTGCCAATTTTGGATGGAACATATTTAATTCTGGGGTCACTTTCTATCAAAGGAAGGATTATTAGTGGACCCAGAGAAAGTGACAGCTGTAGTTTCCTGGGAGAAGCTGAAGAACGTTTTTTAGGTACGGAGTTTTCTAGGGCTGGCTGGATACTACAGACGCTTCATTCAGGACTTCTCAAGCCTAGAAGCACCATTGACAGGTCTGACCAAGAAGGGGGTGAAGTTATTATGGTTATATTCTTGTGAGTTAGCCTTTCAGGAGCTGAAGTGAATATTGATGTCGGCACCGATACTGGTCTTTCCAGATCCTGGCAAGAGCGATACAGTCTATTGTGATGCTTCAGTTATCAGGCTAGGAGCTGTGCTTATGCAGGGAGATGGAGTCATTGTGTACGGGTCTGGGCAGTTGAGGCCACATGAGAGGAACTACCCTATGCACGATCTATAGTTGGCAGTTGTTGTTCATGCCATATGATGTTGGAGACATTATCTTCCGGGGGAGCACTTTGTGGTCTTCACCGGCCACAAGAGTCTCATGTATATATTCACTTAGTGTGATCTGAATCTGATGCAGTGCATGTGGGTCGAGTATCTTCAGTCTTTTGATTTCGAGCTTGCTTATACGCTGGGAAAGGGCAACACAGTGGCAGATGAGTTGAGTAGGAGAACTCAGATTCAGGCAGGTCAGGAGTCCAGCAGTGAGTGGCAGCTTATGGCTCTATTCTCAGAGATTCATATGGAGGCGCACGATAGATAGGGAAAGAAATTACTATCCTCTGTAGATGTTACCTCTACACTACTTGATCAGGTATGGATGAGGAAGCTATCAGACTAACTAGGCTTAGTCCTGCAAGAGAGTGTGTCAGGAGAGGACCCTCTTCCTTGATAGATAGTGAGTGAGGATGAGATCTTGGGTTTCCTGGGATGCGTATGGTTGCCTGAAGACATACGCGAGGAGCTGATGCGGGATTCTCATTCCTCAGTTTGGGCAGTTCATCCTGTCGTCACCAAGATGTATCAGGATCTTCATAGCCAGTACTAGTGGCCTGGTATGATGAATGATTTAGCTGGTTTAATCTTGAGATGTTCTACTTGTTAGATTGTGAAGGGAGAGCATCAGCGACCAACAAGACTTTTACAGAAGTTACCCATTCCATAGTGGATGTGGAACAATGTTGCGGTGGACATCAGGACTGGGTTTCCGAGGTCACCCCGAGGGAACAAGGCTGTTTGGGTTTTCGTTGAGAGGCTCACAAAGGTTTCTCACTTCTTGCTGATCAAGGACACCTTCAGTGTCGATGATCTGGGATGACTTTACATCAAAGAGATCATTCATCTTCATGGATTTCCAGGCTCTATTTTTTCATACAGGGATGTGGGATTTACCTCTCGGTTCTGGTAAATACTTTATAAGTCCTTTACTATATAGGTACTTTTGAGTACAACATACCATCCCTAGACAGATGGTCAGTCCGAGCGCACGATCCAGGTGCTTGAGGATATGCTCCGAGATTGCATCCTAGACTTTGGTGGTTATCAAGAGAATCATATTCCTCTGGTGGAGTTCACCTACAAAAACCGTTTCCAGGTTACCTTTCATATGGCACCATAGAAGGATTTGTACAGTAGGCCATGCCGATCACCCTTGTGATTGCTGGAGGCATGAGAGGCAGCTTTGCTAGGAACTCACCTTGATCTAGAGACGTCAGAGCAGATAGAGCTGATTCCGAAGAGGATGGCTGTAGCAATGTCTCAGTAGAAGTCTTATGCATATCAGTGGAGATGACCTCTAGAGTTCGAGGTTGGGGATCATGTTTTCCTGTGTGTCACACCAAGGTTGGGACACAAGAGGATTCAAGGACATGGCAAGATTTCATTGTGGCACGTCAGGCTGTTTGAGGTGTTTGAGAGAGTAGGGCCCGTTGCATATACGCTACAGTTTCCTCAGCGGTATCGTTCCATGCATGACTTCTTCCATGACTCTCAACTCTGATGTTACTTTTCAGAACTGTATCATGTCTTTCAGCCCGAGGAGGTTGTGCTCGAAGTGAATTCATCATTCGAGGAGCATCCTATCTGGATTGTCGATCGCAGTAAGAAGGTTCTCTGTGGGCGGTTTGTCCCTCTTTAACGGGTGTTATGGTAGCACGGATGAGTACAGGATGAGACCTGGGAGAGGGTGGCTGATGTACGATCGCAGTGGCGAGAGCTGTTCGGGGTTTCTTATTCTACACCTCGCTAAGGAAATTCAAGGATGAATTTATTAAAGAAGGGATTTTAGTAAGAACTCGGATCTTCGTTTTAGGTACGCCATTCCTTTTACTAGAGTTTTTATGAAAAGTAAAATTTCTGGAAATTTTTGATGTACATGCCATGTACTTTTTGAGTACACTGCGTGTACTCTTATCTGGCTCGAAGCCGTGTGTTGGCCGTGTCCAGGCCACACACATGGTGTGTAGGGGTGACATGAAGGCCAATTTTGGCGGAGTATGAAAAAACCCAGTACACATCATTTACTCTAAAAGTACACACCTTGTACTTTTATTTTATTCACTAAATGCACTGGGGTCACGCCTGATGGAAAGAACAACCCCCTTCTCTATGTTCTTAATCTGAGAGAAACTCATACGGCCGAATCATCCCCGATCCCCCGCCTCTCCGTCCATTCTCTGATTCGAGCATGGTAAATTGAGTTGGAAGCGCATCAGTGATTTCGTACTTCTGCTTGTGCCTTGTTTTCCAATTCCTCCTCCTTTTCATGTTATCATGTTTTATGTGTTTCGAATTTTTTCTAAGATCTACGACGTTCTAAGGAGATTTTTCTGTCACTGTTCACGTATATCAATCTCCAAAAATCGAGGTAGGTGGTTTGTGCCTTTCTTTAGAAAGCCAATGAGTATTGTGTTAAAATTCCACCAATACCCTTGAACAGTTTATTGCGTGTTTCCTATTTTTCCCTCGATCATTTCCTGCATTGATTTATTTCTTAAGTAGATTTATTTACCTGTGTATATGGTAGTTTTACTGTACATTGGATGTTTCCATGCTTGTTTTTCATTTTTGGAATTTTTCTAGTTTCCATGCCTAGTTTTAGGATAGTAGAACTACTACTATGTTATAATGTTGAGCCTTATATTGATAGAGATGTAGTTCTTGAGGTTCATTTGGATGTGGCATGCATGCTGAGCATGTTTATTTCACACAGGACCATGAGAACCTAGTGTAGTAGACCACATGGAGAATAGACGTTAGGGCTTCTCCAGAGTGTCTTTTAATACGATGCAAGACCACAAGGGGAATTGACGATCAGTGCTTCCTCAGAGAGTCTGTAGTTCCTCGACGCGGGCCACAGGTGGAATGAGAGGTTGAGTGCTTCCCCAAAGATCCTTTAGCACGATACGAGAATATAGGGAGAATTGACGGTGAGTGCTTCCTCAGAGAGTCTATTCTTAACTGAACTAGAGGGGTGAGACCGGGTGTGCCTCCTAGAGGGTTTCAAGTACTTGTAGGTTGAACTATAGGGGTTAGGTTGTGAGATCTACCTAGAGGGTTACCTATTTTCTTCTTATTGTTATTGTTACTTGCCTTGTATTCATTGACTGTTAGGCACAGATCATTGGGTGATTGACTATTGGGATTGTATCTCAAACCCTATTTGGGACTTGCTTTCGGGCTCAAGAGGTCATTTTTGTTGTAGGAATAGATAAGGGCAAGCACCCTTCGACATCCGGTAAATGATTGCTTGGAGCTGGAGAGAAAGGGACCGAGATTACACTCCCGATGCTAAAGAGTTTACATTGTTTTCTTTTAACTTTGTTTTTAAGTTGTACTTTAGCACGCTGGTTTGTTTACATCTTTCCATAGTCAAATGTACCATGTTGCATTATCACTATTTACACATTGCTTTCGCTATTCAGTTCAGTTGGTGTATCTTGTTTACAGATTCCATTATTGTGTCTGGTTGTTCTTCCACTGTATACTTTACCGAATGATGGTATAGTTTCCCCACCAACTAACCAAGGCCCTCTCTGCTAGTCAGCATCCTCTATTATTTGGGGAAACGTGCTTGAGGTCATGTGGCGAACCGGGTATGGGGCACCAGTGGAGGGGGCCCAGATTCGGGTCATTAGAATTCTAATGTTGTGTGATCATGTCATTGGTTATGATTATATTCGGTATAGGAGTCATGAAAATAATTACCTAACCCATGACATTGAAATTAAAGCTATGATGAAAGTTATTATGAGTTATAAAAACTAATATTTTGGAGAATGGTTTAATTTTTTATGACCATAACTATATAAGTTATAATTTATCTCAAAAATATCGAAATCTCTGCCAAATGTGTTGTCTGAAATAATTTCAGTCATTTGACCTTGACGTTTCATATAACCTTTGAAAAGAGATTGTCATCACAAATGCATTGATCAGGAAACATCCCATATAGGTTATTAAATAATCATTATATGATTGTAACTTGATGGATCTTTTCACACAGTTTCATATTGGATTATAAAAATCAGGGGATGAGGTGGCTTTTTCTAGTTTTTAGTTTACAAACTATTTTATGGAGATGATCTTATTGAAGAATCATCTTGGTAATGAGTATTATAGAATTATAGTATATATTTATGGTGGGGAGAGAATTACTGAGTGGTATTTCTCTAAATATTGAATTCTATTTTATCAGAATAATTTTTATGATGTTTTAGGTAAAGAAATTAATGATGGGGGATCTGTATAATTCCCAATGGGTAGTGCACCTAGAAACCATGAATATGTTTGATGAAATGTAGAATAAATTCAGGAGGATAGGTATGAAATTGGAAATTTCTGAAATTGTATATTTATATTTTACTTTTCAAAGAGATAAGGATGAGAAAAAGAAATAGTTGGGGTTTATTCATCCACTTCTAGTGCTGACATGGATTTTGGATGAAATATATATGGTGTTTTTTTGTTTGGTTGCTGCATACCCAGAGAAATAATAATGTGATATGGGATAAGATCGATCTGATTACTAAATTGGATCACATTATACCTATTAATGATACAACCAATGTTATGGTGTCAGTAAATATATTTTTGAGATAGATTTTTTATTTTCAAAGAGTTACATCTGGTATAGTTTCAAATAGAGATCCTTAGTTCACTTTACACTTTTGGAGAGGACATTAGGAGGCATAGATATCTCAGGTATAATTGAGCATGACATACCATTAATAATCAGATTAATAGATAGAAATAACTATATATAATCTTGAGGATTTTTAAATTCCAATATTCATGTCATTGGTGATGTTGGGGATGATGATTTGGGGTTTTTTGAGTTTTATTATAACAATATTTAATAGTTCTCAATTTTAATGGATAATTTTGAGGTCTAGTATGACTAAAATTATAGATCTCCATTATATTGATTGATGATTAATGATAGTTCCTTTCTTGGACAAGTCTTGGTTGAAGAGACAGAAGTAATGATTCATTTGATTCATTAGATATTGTTGAAATCCTAGAGTAGGTATAATTCTTATTGTAATCATCATCGTATAACTTTTTTATTTTTAGTTGGTTACCTTCTGTTCATGAATTTTTCACCACGGTTAGCACATCGATGACTTGGGAGTCCAGTGAAACATTATTATCATTTTTGGGTCCTTCCACAGTTGTAAAGATGGTGGAGAAAGTGTCTCACCATTCAGTAATTCTCTATAGTTGACATCGATATAAGGCATGTTCAATGTATCTCAACTATGAATGTATCTATCTGATCCGTCTCAAACTCTCAGTTGGATTGATATTGTGGTTACAAAAGATTTATCAATGACCAAAGGACCCATCTTGGTAGTTTATTCTAAATCAATGGTATATCATGGGAGGATAATACCTTGGGTTCAAGTTCTATAGAAGCATGGTTTTGATAGTCATTAGACATGGTAGAGGGAGGAACCGATGTGAGAGAAGTGGCCTCGTATTGTTTGTGTGAAAGCTTTTGAATTTGGTTTATAGGGACAAAATGATTTCATGATGGGGAGGTTGAAACAGCCATATACAATTTGTAGGTATTCTTAAACCTCTATTTTAAATATTATTTGTTTTGTTATTTAAATGGAGTTTTGAGATATTTTTTTGAAATTTTTAAAAATTTTGTCCTGGTGCATGGATAGCGCATGATTCGACCAAATAGTGTGATGTACAAGTGGAAACCATGAAAAAAAGACAATATTGTATTACATGGATAAAAAATATTTTGAAGAACTATGATCCCACATATGATAAATCAATATCTTAGAGAAAATGGGTTCATATTTAGAGCGCACAGTATGGGTAAACCGTGCAACTCAACACTGCTAACCATGCGTACATGATTTTTATTCTGAAAATTAAATTTTAAAACACCCACAACCCTAGTTTAATGTTCCTAATAAACCGTTATGACCCAAAATTATTTCTTCTTCCATGGGAGCTCCCAAGAGTAGCTTTGGGACCCTATACAACCTCCCCAAGGCAGATAAAATATTGGAGAATGATACTCATTCTTCTCCCAGTTAGTTTCCTCTTATTTTTTTCTTTATTCTGCTCTCTCTCTTTTTCTTCATAAGGATTATTAGGTCTTTATGTTGGTTATAAGATAGAATACACAAATTTTTTTTTATATCAAGGTGTGTTTCCCAAAACATGTTTTTTTATTTATTCATTAGAAAATCTTGATAAGGATTTGGTGTTTTGAGTTCCTGTGTTTCCAATATAGTTGGTTCTGTTATGATTGAATTTTTTTTCTGAAACTAAATTTCCTTATTTAAATTCAATTGATTAACATTTATCTATATTAGTTTATTAAAAACCTAGTTCAATTGAACTGGGGATTTTGATTTGAAATAAATTTTTTGGAATAAAATTAGGAAAACCCACAAATTCCATTGAATTGTAATGTATTCGAGAAATTTAAAGAATTATTTATATCTTAAATTTTTTAATTTATGTTGTGAAATTTTATGGAATGTGGATAAATTAAAAATTTTAATAAAGTTTATAGAATTTGAATTGTAATTTGATTTAATGAAAATAATTTCAATATGGTATATACAAAAATGGCTAGAAATGATTTTGATAGATTCATATTGGGGTTATCATAAAAAAGAAATGATTTGATTAAAAACTTATTTTGGGATTGAAATTAAAAATTATGATATTTGAAATGATTAATGAGATGAATTGAATTTTAAAATGTATTAAAATAAAATTCCTATCATTTTTTTGTTATTATATATCATGAAATACATAGTTAGTTAGTGAGTTTTTTAGAAAACACACTATGATTTACAATGTCCCAAACATAAATACAACATATCAATTCTCGTATGGCTTGTTGATAGAGTCCTCTGGATTAGTGTACAATGGATGTGTTTATACACATATATCTATTTCCGTTTGAGTGTTTGGAGTCCCATAGCTTTAAACCATAAAAAATTTTGGCATATGTGAAGGTTTCTCAATTTTTCATATTTGAAATGAATATATGGAATTATTATATACTCGTTAACATGACTTCTGAATTTAGATAAAATATTTTATATAAAATATTTGGGAAATAATTTTTTTTAATGTATTTACATCATTTTAAATGTAATGCATGATTTCTTTAAAAATGATTCGGAAAATCCAAATCTTTTTATTTAAAAATATAATATTTATTTGTACAATTAAATGTCACATCCTATTTTGGAATCCATCGAGAGACCCTACTAGTATTTTATCCCGCACCAAGACATTGCCTTCGCGTGTTTATATAATATCGTCTTCTAGACAACAGAAAGGGTAATGCTATAATTTTTTGGTAGTACTTGTTGATCCCTAGGCATGATGAGTTGGGTCCCTTAGGTCTTGGGATGTTATCTCATTTATCGGAAACATTGATAAAGTAATTTTGGTTTTTATACCTATTTGACTTCTCATACAATTCTATATAGTGATTTAATATTATATGCATATAGACTTGTTTTGTCATAACTCCATTGTGATAGTGGAAAATTCACTTACTCATTCATTTTGTATGATCTTAGGTTCTAGTCCCCAACCCATGGGGATTACGAACTCCATTTGGTTCATGTTAGATCTACATTAGTTATTAGTTTTCTAGGGTACCTAGGCTAGTTCATGACAATTTCACATTAGGTAAATCTCTTTGTTGACCATAGAATTCATTTTTAAATTAATTCTGTTGGTATTAATACATTAGTATTACTTCAAGGTGTCATCATGAGTGATAAATAATATACATAAAAGTAAAATTATCACAAATTCACTTATGAAGAACTCAATCGATAAATTTCATACTCATTAAAAAATGATATTAATTTTCATTTCAACCAAAATAAAACTCAATTAAAAAAATTATTCTTTACGATGGGTTATATAATAATCAATATCGTAATTCAATATATAATAAGACCTTCATAAAATATTTTACAGAGATTATGATTTTACTAAACTTATCCTGAGGTAATTCTACACTTGTGTGAAATAGTAGGTCCAGACATCATGCAATTGGTAAATATCAAGTTAATACTCAAAAAACTTTATTTAGGTGTTCAATCAAAGGTAAATTTGAGCCACAACCACACTAACCTGATAGTATCCATTAAAATATGTAATTTTTTAAAAAACACAAACCTAAACCATCACAATAATTTCGTTATTTTATCCTATACATATATTTATTCTATAATTTTATCACAAATATTTTCATTATTGTTCTGTAATCATATACCGTAAAATAACTAAACTAATCATTGAAGTTGAATAATCCAAAAAAAATACCAACAATATTTACCCAACCTACACAAATCCATATTTTATGTCATATCAATTGGAAAAATATTGCATATCATAATGTAATATAACATTCCTTAGGATGGTTTAGTTTTCTTTTAGTACTAGTTACATGAGAAATAAATATTAATGTAATTTAGAAAATTTATCTAGAACTGAGTTATGATAGGATTATTTCTAAAATTTTCATATGATATACTCATCTCCATAACCTAGGGATTTCAAACTTAATAATGTGGTGTGCTAAAAGGATTAGTAAGTTAAATCATTTCATATAGGGTTAGATTAAATCATTAAGAAATAACATGGTAAGGATACAAATTTATTATTAGACAGAACATTAAACAATAAGAGTTGTTAATATTTTATTATAGCAAAATATATAATCTAAAATGAATAAACATACACCAAGTCATAAAAGTGTTAGATAAAAATGGAAAAAAGGAAAATGTATGTTATATTATAAGTTCATGGAATCGTAAACATGTTGAAATGACATAAAACATGAAAAACATGTAATATTAAATGAAAAACATATACCATGACATAAGACTGTAAGATAAGAATAGACCCACACTACAATGGAATAATCTAATAAGTTCTTGGAATCCAAAATATGTGGAAGTGTTGTAAAACATGACATAAAAAGTATAATTAATGGTTTAGTTTTGACACTATTATAGTGAATTGACTCCCATTATAAGTTGGATTCACTTTGAATTCCCATAAACCATAGTGTAAAATGTCATATAGTGGATTTGATTTACTATGTATTCGATCACATATTATCTCATGCGAGACAAATCATTACCCAATATAATATAGGGATACATGATTTCATTACCATTCATCACATAGTTAACATTCTAATTTTTCTTTAAATACACGTGACTCATAAAGAATATAAGTGATACATAATGCTTGAGAAAGAAAATTACCATTAAATATAAATGTGTTTCACAATCATAAATTAAAGAATAATTTAATGATATAGACTATGTATTCCAAAGGTAGTTTGGAATTAAATTATATAGGATGTTTATATTTTGATATTTAAATATAGAGATTTAACATTGAGTTCCAATATATAAATATTAATTTTAATAATTTGGGAGAATTAAGAGTTAAAAACCATATATGTGATGTTTTGGTAATGAGAAAAGGATATTTTAAAGTAGTTAATAGATTGGTACATTACTTTTATACAAAAATTAACTAGGTGGGTTTTCAGAAATGTAATGAGGTGTTTTGAAATCTATTAGTGGTCAAATAAATATTATAGAGGTTACACTTTCTAGTAAATAAAATATCAGAATGTCACGTTATATTGTGTTCACAAAAAAGTGAGCAGTATTAAGGGAACATAAAACATGTATTATTCCAAAATTAAAGGTAAATTAATTTTGATATATATGTAATGAAAATAAATATATAATTTAGAAGAAATAATTGATCATAATATTTAATAATAGTGATAAAAAATAGTGCATCCATGTCAAAACTAACGAGGTTGGATTATAAGATCCAATTTTATGTCTTAAAATAAATATATATAAATAAAACATTGTAAAGTTGATAATAAAAAATGTTTTAATAATACGAGAAGATAAATATAAACGTCACCTGAGATAAAACAATGTTCGGTTTCTAATTATAATGGATAATGTTGGAAGGAAAAGAAAAATATGGATAAAGAATAAAATTCTTTTGTTAATAATATGATAGTTGTTATAAAATTTATATAATTTTTATGTATTCATTGAATTAGAATGAAATTATACCCATTGAGGGAGATAAATAGAACCAAAATACAATATAAATGTGGAAATAAAAAATTATGGGGGAAATAAATTCATAGAGAACATTTTCACTGAATAAATGGAGAATAGTTAATAAAGAACCCAATATCATCATTATGTTTTAGATAAAAACCATTATGGTATAACATGAAATTTATTAATAATTATAATGTATTTATTGTAATTTGTGTCAATAATAAATCCATTTTCAATATATACACTACAAAAAGAAAAAATTTGTGTATATGAATAACATCATAATGAAATAAAATTAATACACAAAAACCTTTTCTTTGGGTCCTAATACATTCATAATTTACACCTATCATCCTTACCAATAAAATTATGGTTAATAAAAAAATAAATAAGTTTTTTAATCAATAATTTATTTTATAAATATTTTTCTCATCTTATGAGATTTATCTAATAAATTGTTTTCTTGTATTTTCATTACTTTAGGTATATTATCAATTATTATGAAAAAATATGGGTATATAAGTCTAGGTTAAATGTATTAGAAAAATGTCTTCTCTATCTCTATAATTGTATTTTTTATCTATATATTAATTTTTCACTTGTATTATATAGTTCCAAAATAATTTTTCCAAATGTACTGAAATTAAGAATAATGTTTTGATATGTTAATTTAATGGGATTATGTTTATAGTTATCGTTTATTGTAAAACTCACCTATATTGTTTATAATATTAGCAAAATAGAATATTAATTTAATATTAAATTTAATTTTTATATAGAAAATACATTATTATTACCATGTCTATTAGTTGATAATGTTAAAAACACATTTTTTCAGTGAGGTGGTTGTTTTATCATACATAGGTATCACATACATTTTATATAAAATAATAGGGTGATAGGGGTGACATATATAAAAACTAAATATTAATAATTTTATAATTTTTATATTGTTATAATAATAATACTAGTTAAAAAATAAACATTTTGGACTATCTTTTAAATATTATCATGAAAAATAGAGTACAAAATATATTGAGGTGGTAGAAAACATAAACAAATAGCAATGTCTTAATTTGTTGAATGTTTTTATAGGGATGTATAAAAGTGGTATTCCATTATTTTTAAAAAATAGAATATATTTTAAAATTTTATTTTATCACAAAATCAGAGATATAAAATATTTTATATCGAATATGAAAAATGAATCTAAAATAGAATAGTTTAGAGTATTACCTCTCACTTTGGATGTTCTCCCTTAGCTAAAAATTTAAGATCTCATAACATGGTCTTTTAGATAGACCAATGATTATAGGACATTGTAAGACAGTTTAAAAGACACTACAGAAGAGTTTTGTATGCTAAAAATTATTGGAATGGATGTTTTGATGTTGTGGAAGTGGTCCCTTTATACAAGTGAATAAAATTGAACTATTGAAAATACACATTACTATTTCAGTGATGGAATAAAACTATTCAAGGATTGAAAAAGGAACTATTTGTAATATGTCTCTACCCACATAATTTATTTATTGTTAGAAACGTCTATTCACCTCGCGTAAATTTTTTTTTTATAATAAAACTCAACATAACATCCATATAATCTAATTGAATTTATAAATAATAGGACGATTTTTTAGAAATTAAAACATTTAATACATATAAAAAATTTGTTATAGAAAATTATTGTTTTTAATATTAATTATTTGTAATCATATTTATTGTTAATAAAAGATTTAAATACTAGTAATATATTTATATATGTTTTACTATAATATTATAATAATTTATGTCATGATATGAATATATTTTATTTCATATAAATTAGAAAAATAAAAAAACAATTTAACTAATATATAAATTTTACCATTAACATGGTGATTATATTTAATCATTGTAATAATTATTTTATTCATTGAAACGGAATTTAAAATATACCATAATATAAAAAAATTAATATAAAATATCAATTCCATTTTTATTGAATTAATTTCCCCCAGGATTAAAACTAATTTTTAATATAACCGAATAAAAATAGTGTTAAACTGAATTCATTACTTATGTTGCAAAAATGATAAATAGTGTTTTTTAAATTATTCATTGTATTTTTATAATACATAAATTACATTACAAATATTTATTTTAGATATAATGATTTAATATATATTTATGTGATTATTTTAGTAAGATAACTTCATAAAAGAGACTGTAATTGGAAAACCAGTATATCTTATAAATTCACTAAAATGAAAATAATTTTATAAAATTTCAAAAATTCATTATAAGTAATATTTTAAATGATAAATACCAAAATAAATTTATTTTCATCAAATTAAAATTCTATACTTTATTAATTATCTTTTAAATTAAATTGAAAAATATATCGAAAAACAAATTTTATTGAAAAATAAAATATAATAACATTAATTATAGTTAACATTATTTGGAATTATTTTATAATTAATTAAAATATTATTATTTATTTCAAGTTATAATTTTCTTATGTTTTATTGAAAATATTTATCTAATATTCCAAGACTCATTTAGGTTGTTGTTATGTATGAAGCTGACCATCAAATGTAGTATAAATTTAGTGGAAAAAGTTATAAAATCCAAGTGTGTTATATTGTACATTGGATTTCAAAATCTATGAAGGATTAAACCTACAAGATGGGTGAATATGGGTTTTTAGGTGATGCTATAAATCATCAACATCTATATAATTAATTAAAAACTTATAGAAGAATGTTTGCTCATTATAATGGAAAATGGATTTTTAAATACCTACTTAATCTCCAAGATCATATTCTAAACATTTCGTTTTAAAAAAATTCATTGGTGAAGATAAATATATATTCTTTGCGATGTGCGATATTTTAAAAAAAATATGTATTTATAATATCAAAATATTCCACTATCTAGTATTATTCATGAATTGGGTGGTAGAAACACTAGAAGAAAGAAAATAAACATCATGATGTTAAAGGAAGATACAAAGAATAAAAAATAAAAAGATTAAAAACCCTATGGTAGAACTAATTTTACTATCTAGAGTATAATTTTGGATAATTTGATAAACTAGTTCATTTTATTGGGGAATTCATAGAAACACTTCTTATAAAGGATTCTTATTCAAAAAAAGAAGGATATATGTGATAGAAGAACAATTGTTTTTGATTTAACACTAAAATATTGAAAAAATGATAACCAATGGTACCTAAAAGAGGTTGTTAAAGAAAACATTATAGGAAATGTGAAAATCCTGTATATAATGAATAATATTAGAGTGGATAACTTACTTTTGAATATTCTATCGTCAAAAAAAATATGATGAATTGGTACAGTTGAAATTGATTATTGGATGTTATAGTCCAAATAAAATATAATTTTTTGTTGTCATGAAGCTTTGATATTATATTTTATGAAATATTTGGTGGTGAGAATGAATTTATATTTTGGAAATATTGTTATATAATCTTATTTTGGAAATATGGATGGATTTTGAAAATGGAAGACAAATCCAATAGTAATTTATTCATAATAACATCCTATTGTAAGAAATTTTAGTTGAGTACTAAGGATGAAAAAAAATTGTGGAACCATAAAACTTTCCTTCCTGGGTATAATCATATGATAAAAACTCAAATCAATATCTTATAATTTAAATAAAACTGAGGAGGAAATATGATGCTAAATGCTTTAGTTTTGATATTGGAACGATGGTTGGTGAATGTCACACAAGAGTATAAATTCAATCCACTAGAATATCATGTCCCACACTAGTTCAAACTAGAAAATTATAAAAATTGATTCTCCACAATGCCTAATGTATGCCTCACATTAATAAAGTGGATGTTGAATAACAATGTGGGATAAAATGTGTCTTTAGGGAGACTATACCCTTGTACCAATGTAAGATAAATAAAAGATATAACATCATATCATTCATCGAAGTAAATAACCCGATAAGAGATGCAAGAATTATAAATAAGGATATAATAAAGAATTAAATATAGTAATGAACTTAACAACCATGTGATATATACTATACTGATTACCCAATAGGCTGATCACATATAAAAAAATGAAGGAAAAATTATAAAATGATCCTATACTGACATTGATTTGTGTAATATACCCAATATCTATGACTATCATACAACACCAACATGATAAAAATATTCTATATGAGTAGATCCACTCAATCATGAATCCCTAGGCCTCATCCATATACTTCATGAATCAATGATAAAGTAAAAAGTTAACATAAGTTTTATATTTTCACTGAGGTTTACATAATGGTGGTGAAAAATAAAACTCAGTGGCCACCCCTAACGACCAATCTATAAAATGTTTTCAAAAGTGAATGTTGTTGTAATTTTTCTAGGCTAGCAGATAGACACCTGTAATAAAATAAATCCACTACTAATAATTATTTTTATTACCATAATCAACTATATATTCTTCATCCAACATTGAATATTCACATGACCTCGTTAGATCACTACAGGGGGTATAAGCCCTAGCCATTTGATCACCCATTATCATATTCAATAAATATAAATTAGGATTTTAGGTATCAACTAAAAATCCAATAAATAAAGAATCGGGATAGATCCTTGTCTCCTTATCTATAAAACGTATGTCGCATGTAACCATTAGAACAATTATGAATTCTCAACATTGCCTATTATAGTCTAATATTGGATCCCTAGGTTATGGTTAGTAGGAAATAAAACATTGTAAATAGTGTGAATTACTATGTGGGATGATCCTTAGGAAATATATGAGGAATATACTATTAGATAAAAAAACAACCCAACATCGTTCAATCACTTGAAAAGGTTTCTATTCAAATATATCTCTAGGAAATTCAATCACGATAGATCCCACTCGATCATGAGGAGTATCCTAGGCATTGATCAAGGATATCAGCACTCAATCATGGTGATATTATATAAATACAGTGATTTGTGGTAATATGGACACAAAAAAACATTTAAAATCACCAAGATATGTGTAATATAGGTATCCTTTAAGACACACTATCAAATTTTAACTTTGAGATACCATCAACAATCTTCTTTGTTAAACTGATATATAGAGAGGAATCATAGAAACTAGGTGCTTTATGGTAAGGTTGAATTCATACAATTATGGATTAATAGAAAAAACCAATGAAGTACTCCTAGTCACCCGGCCCTATCATTGCGTTGGGGATGGACCACATGTTGAGATCTAAGAAACACCTCTGGTAATCATATAATGACCAAAAATAAATGAGTGAACGAATAAATAAAATAGTGGGTTTGTTGGAATACATAAACCCATCACTACTTCTACATCCCCCGAGGATAACATGTTTGGTACGAGTTCTTAGGTTACACCTTCTAACTTATCTACCCATCTCATAACAAAATAGCTTAGTGTTGGTCAACCACCAAGGCACCCATTGGGGTCCCATTGGTTAATACCTATGAGTATAATCCCATGTGGTTTCCTTTAGTCCCACACATAAGTGGAGGTATCCCTCTTAGGATTTTCTTTTTAAACACATAATTATAGTTATCCATCTTTGGATCCTTGGTTATGGTAAAACAGTAGAGACATCCCTATTATGATCCCAATGGAAAATAGATTAGTGGAGGAACCCCAAATGAGACCCTTAGAAAATATTATTAAAGTAGGTAGATCCCATATGGGATCATCTTGGCCAGATATTAGGGGGAGTAACACTTCTTGGGTTCTTCGATGAAAAATTGTGCTCTCCAAACAAGATTGTATATTAGGGTTAAAAAATCACACAATCTAGTCCTAACATCTCACAACCACAATGGAAAATGTGGAAAATGTAATTCCATGACCCTAGTTACCCAGAGTCGGTGCATTATTACATAACATTTTCATGATTATAGAAGATCAAGCCTCGAAAGACCAATTAGATTAGTATCCTTGGAAGTACTAGATACATTTATATGGTTTACATTATATCATAAATTGGAAATCTACAACAACATGGTTTCCATATAAAACACTGAGATCCCATAGACTATCCCTATAGGTCAGTAATAATATACATCATCGCATCCTGAGAAAAATAAAACATAAAAAGGGGTAAGCTCAGATGGTCATTAAGGATAATAATATAGAGGAAACATTCAAAAATAAACCTAAAAATTTAAGGCAGTGTATAAGAATAAAAAAAAGCCTTTTAAACATGAACTTCATCATAATATGACAGAGATAAAATCAAAATAATTCCATTTACTTATTCACATGGATATTATACAAGTAGAGTAATCACATTCAATATCAATAGCCGCTTTCATAATGAAAGAATTCATAATTCCAGACTTTCATAACCACGTAGGCAAGGCCTTGAGCTAATACGAAAAATACGAGTATGTCATGTCCTTGTGCCAGGACACTGGATTGTCTCATGATCCCAATCGATGCATCGAGGATCAATAGCGGGCCCCAACCCTCACTTACTATGTCTAATGAATTCGTCATATGAAAAGGTATAAACATAACATAAACATTAGTATTAAAAGTAGCATACGGAATGTCAATACATTATCCACAAACCATGAATGGTGTAAAAATAACACATCCAGAGTCAAACATATCATAAAACCTTCAATACAATATGGATGTTTTGTATCATAATAAATCAACTTCAGTAAGCTCAAATTACATCAAAGGATATTGACATAGATGAAAACAAATCATTTTTATAGAAATATATATTTCTGTTGTGAAATAATTTAACGAAACATTTATTGTGAAAATATTCTTATAAGCATGAAAGGGATGTTTCGACGATGTTATAACGGCGAAAAATAGTTGCACCCACCGTATAAGAAAAAAAAATATATTCATAAATTAATTATGTCGAAAAGGTTAAAAAGTACATTGTTTGGAAAATGATGGAAAGATTACTTTCAATCAATTTTATAAAAAGTCAATCAATGATATATATGACATTAACCTATAGTTTAGTAATTTGTAAAAATGTTTTGGAATACATTTCTAAGAAACATGGATGTGGAAGATAAAGAGGTCCTAGTAGATACTTACATAAAAACAACCTCAGATAATAAAGTGATTGTGAAATTAACCCTTACCTTGTATGCCTCGTTGATTGAGGGTAGGTTAAACTCCTATATAATGGTGAAATAATTGTTATTAAATTATACATGAATCATATACATTATTTTGATACCATATATGATCTTTTAACATTGCGTTGTTAATAATATATTAGTATTATCGTTTTTTCAAGTGTTAATGGATTCATTTTCCTTTATATTAATTGTTACGGGGGTTATATTTTTTATGTATGGGATTCATATTATTCATATCTAGAATGATATCAAGTCTTTAAACATTATTTTTGATCATCTATTGAAAACTAGTCTTCAGAGAATATGATGGGGAATGAATCTCACTGTGTTCGTGGAGACGGTAATCCGTACGTACGCACAAGCGACAATATCATTCTTTTGATATTAAAATAATATATAATTTTATTTTATATAATATATACAGAATAATTATCATGTTATATTTATTATTTACATCAATTACATATCATTATTATAACCATCCATATAATAATGTATTGAATGACAATTACACCACGACATGGAGACTCTATGTCATACGTATATACATATGGTGACATGTCATTCGAAGGATGTATATAATAATTAATTTCATTATACCATATTTATACTAACATCACATTTTATAGAATATACTCGAGTTATTATTTTAGGAAGGAATCAACAATTAATATGGAAGTGGAAGAAGAAAGGAACTTGAAAGAGGTGATTAAATATTTACCTCTTCTTCGGGTTCTTCGTTCTGATTTTATCAATAGGGCCACAAAGGATGGAAATATGATTAAAAAAATGCCTCTAGGATGAACGAAGGATAGTTGAGAGTGTATTTGGGAAGGGTTTGGCCGAGCCAAAAGGCTTTTATGGTGTGAATTAGAGAGAAGGTGGGTGCCATTTTATAAGGGGAGTTTGGGGCACCTTCTGAAAAGAAAAAAAATATTATTTTATAATAAAATAATTTTGGATTTTTAATGGCTCCAAAATGCATTTTTAAAAGTATAAGGTGGGTATGGGTTAAATTCCCCTCAAAAAATTGGTTTTAGACATGTTTGGGTCACTATAATAACCTTATCTTTTATATTTAACTCTTAGTTAAATTGTTTGACTTTTAACATGTCTCTTTGTATTTTTATATTATATGGCTATAAAACAAACCATAAACTTCCATGATAACACCAATAGGTTCATTAATGTCACATATAATATTATTTAGGCAATTTGGCCAAACTATAGACTTTTAAAAATATTATATCATCCAAAAATATTGTATGTGTTTTAAAAACTCATTTATGTCAATTCTGAGATTATTTAATAATTGATTTTTTTTAAAGATCTAACAACATTATTACTTCAAAATAAATACATTTAATCGTCCCTAACATGTCAAAGTAACCTAAAATTTTTTTGTAAGGCATAAAAAATTTCTCAAATATTTATTCTAGTATTTATAATATCATTTATTTAATTCTTTAATTAATAAACAAAATACTGTATCATCATTGTGTCCTTAATAACATTAATTTTTCAATGTATAAAAATTGTAAATAAAATACCCTTATATATTAAATAGTTTTATATTTCTAATGAATATTTATAGTCGACATGATAACTTGTATAACCTTATGTAAAAATTGTTTTACTAAAAGATATATGTTTATGTCAGTTTTGAGTTTACTTTAACTTAATTAATATAAATTGTCATTATCAAAAACAAGTGGCTCCATGGGGTCCCAAAATCGACCCAATTATTAAAATGGTCTGACATGTATCATTAAATAGGGTTAGGACATGTGTTAGGGTAATTTAATATTATTATAATATAATTTTTTACCCTTATTTACCATATTTACCCTTTAACCATGGTAAATAAAATATTTACCGAAGTAATTATTCAAAATTTTGTTATTTAAAAGTTACCTATTTATACAATTTGGACCTCCTGATTCTAAATATGGAATCGTTTTTTCTAAATTCAAAATAAGGAAGTGGTATAAATTAATTTAAAATTAATTCCCGCTGTCAAAACAGAAAGCGTGTTTTTAAGAAATAATAACTATCAAAATATTGATATTTTCTTATTTCCAATTTAAATGTGAAATTACGTCCAATGACCATTATTATATTAGATATTTAAAATATAATGTAATTATTCTTTAATGCCACTCAGTATCATAATTTATCACTATAATTTATTTTGATTAAAAAATATTTTAATTAATATTTAGTATTTTTCTCTATTCATAAAAACATAATGTTATATGAATGATGCCAAAAAATGACCCTAAGCTAATTTAGGTTATCCAAATCCAAAAATTATGTCCATTATGAATGATTAAATTTATAAAATTTCAAAAAGTGTGTATTACTATTCATAACGGCTTGTTTGATTGTTTGTAGTGTGTTAGAACTCGAAGTTGCGTACAACCCACGTACTGTGTTATTCAACGAGAAGCATACCATGGAATCTTGGGATGTTACATTCTCCCCTCCTTAAAATAATTTCACCTTCAAAATTTCTACAATATTACTACATAAAATGGCTCGGGTGGTTCTTTATCATAAGTTTTCGGGTTCCCACATTGCCACTTCCCTCTTATACTTTCTCCATAGAACTTTTATCTGATGAGTCGTGTGAATTCTCAGCACTTCTTCTCTTGTATCAAGAATGATGACATGCTCTTAGAAATTTGATATATTAAGTTTCAGTTCTAATTAATCATAGGTGAGTACATGCATTGGGCCAAGCATGTATTTTTTCAACAGTGATACATGTAATACATCGTGAACATTGTAGATAATTGGCGGCATTGCCAAACATTAAGATACATATCTGATTCATTCTATAATTTTGAAAGGGACGATGATCTGGGACTCAATTTTCCCTTCTTAACAAAATTTATAACACCCTTCCATGGAGATACCTTCATGAAAACATGATCTCCAACATGAAATTCCAAATTCTTCCTTCAGTTGTTAGTATGGCTATTCTACCTACTTTGAGATACCATGATTTTGTTTGAGATTACCTTCACCTTTTTCATCTTTTTCTATACAAGTTCTGCTTCTAAAAGTTTTCTTTAACCAACATCATCCCAACAGGTTGGTATGAGACATTTCATTCCATATAAAAACTCATATGGTGCAATATGAATACATGAATGTAAGGTATTATTATAGAAAGATTATTACAATAGTAAATATTGATCCCACATACCTTGAAATTTAGGTGAGCATGATTTCAACATGTCTTCTGGCATTTTAATAGTCCGTTTTGATTGTCCATCAGTTTTCGGTTGGTAGGCAGTGCTCAAACGAAGTTCAGTATCTAAGTATTTCTGAATAATTTTCAATAATTTTGATCTAAAATGTGGATCGCGATCAGAAACAATCGATAGTGGTACTCTATGAAGTCTTACAACTTCATTAATATATAGTCTTTCTAAATGTTCAACTGGTAAATCTTCGCTCATAGCACGAAAATGTGCTGACTTTGTAAGACGATCAACAATGACCCATATTGCATCATTCGGTATAGGAGTCTTTAGTAGTCCGATTACAATGTCCATCATGAGATTATCCCATTTCCACTTAGGTATGAGAAGAGGTTGCAAGACTCTTCCAAGCTATTTCCATCCAGCTTTCACTTGTTGAAAAACCATACATCATGACACAAAATAAGCAATCTCCCGCTTCATGTTGTCCCACCAAAAATTATCATTCAAATATCTATATATTTTGGTCCTCCCATGGTGTGTTGAGAAATTGGAACTAGGATCTTCATCCGACAATTCATTTTTTAGATTAGGTATATCGGGAAAACAAAGTCTCTTCCCAAATTTCAAAATTCCATCTTTATATAAGATGTCACTAAATCTACCATCACTCACAGCTTTAACCTTCTTTTAAAAATCCTCTTCATCAACATGAGATCATTTTATCATTTATATAAAGAATAGTTTGGAAACCATTTGAAAAACTATTTATGCTTCACCATCCATGGTTATTCCAATATCCATATTTTCTAGATCCATGAGAATATGATCCCTTTCAACTCTCATCTTTTTCAAAAATCCATGGTAATTTCTACTCAAAGCATCTTCAACCTTATTTTCCTTCCCCGGGAGGTAGTGTATCGTGCAATCACAATCCTTGAGTAGTTCAAGCCATCGTCTTTATCTCATATTGAGTTCTTTCTGTGAGAAAATATACTTCAAAGACTTATGATCAGTATTTATCTCACATTTTCACCATAGATATAATGTATATATATCTTCAAATCAAAGATTATAGCTGCTAACTCAACATCATGAGTAGGATAGTTTTGATCATGATTTTCAGCTATCGTGATGCATATGAAATAACTCTATCATTCTGTGTAAGGACACAACCAAGTCCTTTCTTTGATGCATAACTATAGATAACAAACCCATAATTACCCGATGGTAGAGTCAATAAAAGAGCATTGACTAATCTTCTCTTCAATTCATCAAAACATTTTTCACACTCTTCTGTACAAACAAATTTAACCCCTTTTCGTTTGAGCTTTGTTGATGGGTTATCCAACTGGGGAAAATTCAAGACGAAACATCAATAATAACTTGCAAAACCAATAAAACTATGTACCTCGGTTATACTCATTTTTTTATACATTCTTGGATTGCCTTGGTATTTGAGGCACCAATGGAAATTTTATCCTTAGAGACAATAGGCCAAGAAAAGAAATCCCCTCAAGCCAGAATTCACACATTCTAAACTTCCCATATAACTCATTTATTATAAGAGTATTCGAGGTAATGCACAAGTGATTTTCATGATCTTCATAACTTTTGGAGTATTCAAAGTTATCATCAATAAATAAAACTAAAAAATTGTCAAAATATTCCTTGAAAACTCCTTTCATTAGATCTATAAAGATATAGGGTGCATTAGTCAATCCAAAAGGCATTAGTGTAAACTCGTAATGCCCGTACCTAGTTCAAAATGCTGTCTTCTGAATGTCTTCATTCCTCACACACTACTGATGGTATACAGATCAATGGTGAATATTTGAAAAGTATTGATCTCCATGCTACTGTTTGAATAAATCATCAATGTGATGTAGGGGATACTTGTCCATTATTTTTATAGCATTGATCTCTCTGTAGTCAATGCACAAACTCATGGATCTATATTTCTTCGCAAAAAAAGATCAAGGGATCCCCATTGAGAAATACTAGGGTGAATAAATCCCTTATTACTCAATTCCTATAGTTCTTTCTTTAGTTCCACTAATTTTATAGTGTCCATTCTATAAGGGGTCGTCGATATGGGCCTTGAACCAGGAATTAAATCAACAGAAAACTCAATTTCTCTTTCTAGAGGATGTCTAGGTAAATCCCCCTGAAATACATCAACATAATCTTTCACAATAGGTTCATTTTATATTTGAACATTCTTTTCCACACCCATAGTTGTTTTATTCTCTTCCTCGACAATAATTGAATTCAGTTGAGCTAATGGGGGTGGATCTAGATAAGAATTAGGTGGTGACAATTATTTTTTAAAGATAAGGTGTTCCTTATCATCATCATCAACAATTGTAACCGCCTTGTTCTTATAATGAATATTCACATAATGGTCTGAAATCCAATCCATACCAAGGATTATATCAAATTCAATCATGGGTATGACAATGAGATCAGCAGATAAAGAACATTTATATTTTCTAATGGGAACTTATTCACAAAACATTGTTGTGATGATACTTCCCTTATGAGTTTTTATTATCATCTCCTTTGTTAAAGAAAATTGGAAATATCTAATTTTCTTAGCAAACTGGGATGATACCAAACAACACAATGATTCAAAATCAATTATAAAATTTTCTAAACTTGAGGAAACCATTAATTTACCTTCCACCATGTCTTTCGGAGCTTCAAACTTAGTAGTAGTGATAACATAATATTGTCCTTGATCCCTTGGCCTTTTCTAAGGTAAGTTCCCCTAACACTTAGAACATTCATTCGCATAATTCCCACTTTCAATACAATTGTAGCATTCAACATCAATATCATCTTTCTTACCTTTGAAATCATGAGCTCAGTGGAATTTTTCACCACACTTGTAACAGACTTCAATTCCCATCCAACATGTACTAGGGTGTTTCATCCTACATTTACTGTAGGATAGATATTCAACTTTTTCCTTATTCAACTTATTTCCATTTCCAGAGTGTTCATCAGATCTCTTCTTCTCTTTCTTTTCATTAGAGTCATAATACTTAGGGAATTTCTTTTTTGTCATGATAGCACACGAGACAATATCGTCGTATTATGAGAAGGATTGAGATACTAATTCTCGACAGATAAATGGTTTTAAAACATAAAAGAAATGATCAATCTTACTTATTGGGTTATGTATATAATCTATATCATGCCTCACTAACCGTGTAATGATAGCTTCATAGATTGGGACATTATCATCCTCCTTGTGCCTCAGACAGAGAAATTTCATATCCATATCTGGTCGATGGTCACAAGGAAAGTATTTTTCTAAAAAAATATCTTTAAACTCCTTCTATTCTATATTTGAAACTTATTAATCTTCCTTTGTGTTTTTAATCAATTACCATTATTGATCAGCATATCTATTGAGGCATTAAACTTCCATGAAAACATTTTTCTTTTCACTACTCCACAAGGAATGGAATACATTTTCTAAATAATGTATCCATTGCGCGCATACTAGTGGATTTCTACTCCCATTGAATGTTGTAGCTTGTTTCCACATGAAACGATCTAACATTGATCCTCTATGCTATGGATCAGGGTTCTCCATATGGGTGAGGTTATTATTAATAACCTGAGTGATTTGTCCCAGTATGGTGATTAGCTAATCAGCATCAGTTGCATCACCATCTCCACTATACATATCTTGAGAATGAGGGAAATACCTACATGGATTGTATGCATTGATATGGTTTCCATTACATACACTGGGCACCTTTTTTAATCAATAGAATAAACTAGACTAGTTTATGAATCAAAATACATAATTCCAAACTAGTAAAATACTTAACATAAATTGAACAGTCTATGTATGTAATCCATACTCATAAAAAAAATCTTTGAGGAAGTATAAACTGATAAACCCTTCATAATGGGTTATAAAGAATATGAGAATTATCATACACATATCCCCCGAGAGTGTCATAAACAAGAATACAGCAAGGGCCATTGTCGTTCACTAGTTCCCATTCGAGTCTTGCTCAAAGTAGTGTTTTCCGGTTTTACCCCTAGGTACATCTGTGCCAGAGGTGCCTCTACCTGTTTGTATCCAGAAAAGGATTTATTTCTTTGAAAACTCACAAAATCTCTACAATACCAAAATTCAAGGAAGTTCTTCTATACCAATCCTGAATTTCTATCTTAGGGTTATATTCTCTAATCAGCGTTTATTTAAATCTATATTTCAAATCTTTTACTAAACTTCCTCTTATACCAACTGTAAATCCCCAACCCTAAATACCCAGAGTCGGTGCATTATTACATAACATTGTCATGATCACAAAAGATAAATCCTCAAAAGACCAATTAGTTTAATAGGCTTGGAAGTACTAGATACATTCATATGGTTTACATTACATCATTAAATGGAAAACGACAACAACATTGTTTCCATACACAACACTGATATTCCATACACTATCACTGTAGGTCAGTAATAATATACTTCATCGCATCCTAGGAAAAATAAAACATAAAAAAGGGGTGATCTCATATGCTCAGTATGGATAACAATATAGTGGAAACTTTCATAATTAAACATAAACATTTATGGAATTTTATAGGACTAAAACAAAATCCATTTAAACTTGTAATTCAGCATATTATGGAAAATAAAAAATAAAAATAGTTCCATTTACTTATTCACATGGATATTATACTTGTCGAATAATCAAATTCAATATCAATAGCCACTTTCATAATGAAGGAATCCATAATTCCAAACATTCATAACAACATAGTCAAGGCCTTGAGCCAAGACTACAAATATTATTTTGTCATGGCCTTGTGTCAAGACACTAGTTTGTCTAATGAGACCTACTGATGCATCGACGAGCTATAGCGAGATCCACCTGTCACTATATAAGTCCAATGCATTCCACATATGAAAATGTTTAAACATAACATAAACATTCATATTAAAACTAGCATATGAAATTTAAATACTTTATCCATAATCCATGAATGTTTTAAAAACAACACATCCAAAATCAAACATATCACAAAGCTTTCAATACCATATGGATTTTTTGTCTCATAATAAATAAACTTCAATAATCTTAAATATTATCAAAGGATGTTGACATAGTTGAAATCATAACCTTTTTTTAAAGAAATATCTCTTTTAATCTTGAAATAATTTAAGAAAACATTTATATTGAAAGTATTATTATAATATTGAAAGGGAATATTCAACGATGTGATAACGACAGAAAATATCCGCACCCACCGTATGGGATAAAAAAATACATTCTTACTTTAATTATGTCGAAAATGTTAAAACGTACCTTGTTTGGAAAATGACGGAAATATACCTTTCAAACCATTTTATAAAAATTAAACCAAGGGAATATATGGCTTTAACCCATAGTCTAGTAAAAAGTAAAAATTTTTTGGAATAGATTTTTATGAAACATGGATGTAGAGGACAAAGAGGTCCCAATAGATAGTTACATTAAAACAACCTCGGATAATAAAGAGATTTTGAAATTAAACCTTACCTTGTACATTTCCCTAGTTGAGGGTATGTTAACCACTTGTATAATGGTAAAATAATTGTTACTAAATTATACAATAATCTTATACATTATTATGATGGAATATATGATCTTTTAATATTTGTGAGTTAATAATATCTTATTATTATCGTTGTTACAGGTGTTAAAGGATTCGTTTTCCTTTATATTCTTTGTTATGTGCGTCATATTTTTCATGGTTGCGATGAATATTATTCATATCTAGAATAATATAAAGTATTTAAACATTATTTGAAATCATCTAAGGAAAATTAGTCTTGAATGGATATGATGGGGAATAAATCTCACCGCATTGGTGGAGACGGTAATCCGTACAAACGCACGAGTGATAATATCATTCTTTTGATGTTAAAATAATATATAATTTGATGTTATATAATATATACAGAATAATTAACATGTTATATTTATTATTTACATCAATTAAAAATTTTTATTATACCCATCCAAATAATAATGTATTGAACAACAATTACACCACGATGTGGAGACGATATGTTGTTCGTACACACGTATTGTGACATGTCATTCAAAGGATCAATAGAATAATGAATTTGGGTGAACCATATTTATAATAAAATCATAGTATATAGAACATACTAGAGTTATTATTTTAGAATGGAAACAAAAAAGAAAAAGGAAGTTTAAGAAGAATGGAAACTGAAAGATGTGAAGAAATATTTACCTCTTCATTGGGTTCTTCCTTTTGATTTTATCAAATCGGCCCCTTAGGTTGGATCTCTGATTAAAAGAAGGCCTCTAGGATGAAAGGATGAAAGTTGTGAGGTTTTTTGGGCAGGGTTTCGTTGATCCAAACAGATTTTATGGTGTGAATTAGAGAGAAGGTAATGACCTTTTATAAGAGGAGTGAGGGGTACCTTATGAAAAGCTAGAAATATTATTTTATAAGAAAATAAATTTCGGTTTATAATGGCTCAAAAATGTATTATTTGAAGCATAAGGAGGGAAAGGGTTGAAAAATGACTCAATGAATAGGTTTTTGACAAGTTTGCGTCACTATATTAACCTTATCTTTTAGATATAACTCTTAGTTAAATAGTTTGACTTTTACCATGTCTCTATATATTTTTATATAATATGGCTAATAATCATACCATAAACATTCATGTAAACATAAATAGGTTCATTAATGTAACAGATAATATTATTTAGGCCATTTGGCCGAACCATAGACTTTTAGGAATATTATATCATAAAATAATATTGTATTTGTTTTAAAAACTCATATATGGAATTTTTGAGATTATTTAATAATTGATTTTTTTTAAAAATCCTAAAAACATTATTACTTCTAAATAAATACATTTAATCAACACTAAAATTTAATAGTAACCTAAAATATTTTTGGATGGAATAAAAAATTTAACATTATATTTGATATAGTATTTATAATATCATTTATTTTATTCATTAATTAATAAGGAAAATACATCATCCTCATTGTGTAATAAATAAATTTAAATATTAAATGGGTAAAAATTGAAAACAAAATACCATTATGTAGTAAATCATTTATTATTTCTAATGAATATTTATAGTTTATAAGATAACATGTATAACCCTATGTAAGAATTGTTTTACTAAAAGATATATGCATATGTAATTTTTTTGTTTACTTTAACTTAATTAATATAAAGTGTCATTATCACTTACAAGTGGCACCATTTGTTCCCAAAATCGACCAGAATATGAAATGGTCTGACATTTATCAGTAAATATGTTTAGGACATGTGTTAGGATAATTTATATTATTATAATATTATTTTTTACCGTTATTTATAGGATTTACCATTTAACCATGGTAAATACAATATTTACCGATGTTATTTATTCAAAATGTCAAAAAATAAAAGCTACCTATTTATACATTTTGGACCTCCTAATTCTAAATATGGAATCCATTTGTCTAAATTCAAAACAGAGAAGTGGAAGAAATTAATTTAAAATTAATTCTCATTCTCAAAACAAAAAATGTGTTTTAAAGAAATAATAACTATCAAAATATTGATATTTTCTTATGTTCAATTTAAATGTAAAATTACACCCAATGACCAAAATTGGATTAAATAGTAAAAATATAATCCTATTATACTTTAAGGCCACTCAATATCAAAATTTGTCACTATAAATTATATTTATTAAAAAAGATTTTAATTAAATTTTAGTATTTTACACTATTCATAAAAAATTGAATGTTATCCGAAACATACAAAAAATTCACCCTAAGATAATTTCGATACTCAAAATCCAAAAAATGAATTTCATTTTGATAGATAACATTTATAAAATTTCAAAAGTTGTGTATTAATATTCACAATAGGTAGTTTGATTGGTTGTGGTGTGTTAGAAGTCAATGTTACATACAACACACATATTGTATTATTCAAAGAGAAGTGTACCATGGAAGCTTGGGTTGTTCCATTCTCCTCTACTTAAAATAATATCACTCTCAAAATTTCTACAATATTACTACACAAAAAGTCTCAGGTGGGTTTTTATCATAAGTTCATCGGGATCCCACGTTGCCTCTTCCATCTTATGGTTTCGACATAAAACTTTTATCGGATGAGTCGTCCGAATTCTCAGCACTTATTCACTTTTATCAAGAATCATGGCAGGCTCATAGCAATTAGATAGATTGGGTTCTAGTTCTAATTCCTCATAGGTATGTACATGCATTGGGTTAGGCATGTATTTTCTCAACAGTGATACCTGGAATACATCGTGAACAGTAGAGAGACTAGGCAGAATTTCTTAACAGTAAGCTACATCCCCGATTCGTTCTATAATTTTGAAAGGTCTCATGTACCTGGGAATCAATTTTCCCTTCTTACTAAAATTAATAACATCCTTCCATGGAGATACCTTCAAGAAAACATGATCTCTAACCTGAAATTTCAAATCCATCATTCGATTGTTTGCATGGATCTTCTACCTACTTTGAGATTCCATGATGTGGTTTTGGATTACCTTAACATTTTTCATTGTTTCCTCCACAAGTTCTAGGCCTACATTTTTTCTGTAACCAACATCATCCCAACTGGTTGGTGTGTGAAATCACTTTCTGTATAACACATCATATAGTTCCATCTGAACACTTGAATGTAAGCTATTATTATAGGAATATTCATCCAAATGTATTTATTGATCCTACATACCTTGAATGTCATGTGAGGATGATTTGATCATGTATTCTAACTTTTGAATGGTCTGTTTTGATTGTCCATCAGTTTACGGGTGGTAGGCAGTGCTCAAATGAAGTTTAGTACCTAGGGATTTCTGAATAATTTTCAATAATTTTGATGTAAAAAGTGAATCACGATTAGAAACAATTGATAGTGGTAATCCATGAAGTCTTAAAACATCATTAATATATAGTCTTTCTAAATGTTCATGTGGTAAATCTTTCCTTATGTAATG
Source organism: Viscum album (assembly GCA_963277665.1). Classification (NCBI taxonomy): domain Eukaryota; kingdom Viridiplantae; phylum Streptophyta; class Magnoliopsida; order Santalales; family Viscaceae; genus Viscum; species Viscum album. The sequence goes on along the minus strand of OY728133.1, from coordinate 1,898,123,361 downwards.
AAAATGTGCTGACATGGTGAGACGATCAACAATGACCCATATTGTATCATTCCGTCTAGGAGTCTTTGGTAGTTCCATCTCAAAGTCCATTGTGATATTATCCTCTTTCCACTCTAGTATGGGATGTGGTTGTAAGACTCATCCAGGCTATTGTTGTCCATCTTTTACTTGTTGACAAACCATACATCTTGACACAAAATCCAAAATCTCCCGCTTCAGGTTGTCTCACCCAAAATGTCCCATCAAATCTCTATATATTTTGGTCATCCCATGGTTTATAGAGATATCAGAACTATAAGCATCATCCAACAATTCTTTTTTAGATCAGGTATATCGGGAACACAAATTCTGTTCCCAAATTTCAAAATTCCATCTTTATATACGAAGTCACTCAATCTCCCATCATTAACAACATTAATCTTCTTTTAAAACTCTTCATAATAAACTTGAGAACAGTTTCAACTTTCTAGAAAAGATGGTTTGGAAACCATTTGAAAAAGTATGGATGTTTCAGCTTCCAGGGTTATTCCCATATCCATTATTACTAGATTCATGAGAATATGATCCCTTTCAACTCTCATATTGTTGAAAAATCCATGATCCATTCTACTCAAAGCATCTGCAACCTTATTTTCCTTCCTCGAGTGGTAGTGTATCGTGTAATCATAATCTTTGAGTAGTTCAAGCCATCGTCTTTACCTCATATTGATTTCTTTCTATGAGAAAATATAATTCAAAAACTTGTGATTGGTATATATCGCAAATTTTAACCATAGAGATAATGTACCTATATCTTCATGTGAAATATTATAGCTACTATCTCATGATCTTAAGTCAGATAGTTTTGCTCATGATTTTCAACTGTCGTGATACATAAGATATAACTCTATCATTCTTCATAGGACACAACCAAGTCTTTTCATCGATGCATCACTATAAATTAAAAATTGATCATTCCATGATTGTAGCATCAAGATAGAATCACTGACTAAGCTACTCTTCAATTATTCAAAACATTCTTCACACTCTTCTGTCCAAAAAAAAAACCCATTTCGTGCGATCTTTGTTAATGGGTTAGCCAACCGAGGAAAATTCCGAATGAAACTTCGATAATAACCTGCTAAAACAATATAATTTTTTACCTCAGTTATAATCCTTGGTGCTATCCATTCATGGTTTGCCTTCATAATTGAGGGACCAATGTAAATTTTATCCTTATACACAACATACCCATGAAAAGAAATCCCCTGAGGCCAGAATTTACACTTGGTAAACTTCCCATATAAGTCATTTCTTATAAGAACCTTCGGCAGAGCAAGTGATTTTCATGATCTTCATATATTTCGGAGTATTATAATATATCATCAATAAATACCAAAAAAATAATCTACGTATTCCTTGAAAACTATATTCATTAGATCCATGAAGATAGAGGGTTCATTAGTCAATTCAAAAGGCATTACTGCAAACTCGTAATGCCCGTACCAGATTCAAAATGCAGTCTTCGGAATGTCTTCCTTATTCACACACAACTGATAATATCTAGATCATATGTCAATCTTTGAAAAATATTGATCTCCATGCAGTTGTTCGAATAAATCATCAATGTGATGTAGGGGATACTTGTTCTTTATTTTTATAGCATTGATCCCCATGTAGTCAATGCACAAACTCACAGATCCATCTTTCTTCATAAAAAAATAACAGGGGCTCCCCATGGAGAAATACTAGGGTGAATAAATCCCTTATTACTCTATTCATATAGTCCATTCTTTAGTTCCACTAATTATACAGTGGTCATTCTTTAATGGGACTTCGATATGGGCCTTGAACATGGAATTAAATCAACAAAAAACCTAATTTTTTCATTCTAGAGGATGTCTAGGTAATTTCTCTAGAAATAAATCATCATACTCTTTCATTATAGGTACATCCTATATTTGAACATTATTTTCCTCACCCATAGTTGTTTCATTCTCTTCCTCCCTAATAATTGATCTCAGTTGAGCTACTGGGGGTGGATCTTGATAATAATTATGTGGTGATGAGTCTTCTCGAAAGATAAGGTGTTCTTTATAATCATCATAAAAATTGTAACCTCCTTCTTTTTACAATGAATCTTCACATCATGGTCTGAAAGAAAACCATACCGAGAATTATATCATATTTAATCAAGGGTATGATATTTAGATCAGCAGATAAAGAAAATTTATATACTCTAATGGGAACTTATTCACAAAAATGTGTTGCGATGATACTTCCCTTAGGAGTTTTTATTGAAAACTCCTTTGTTAAATAAAATTAGAAATATATAATTTTCCTATCAAACAGGGAAGATATGAAACAATTCAACGATCAAAAATCAAATAAAACCATTGCAAAACTTGAGGAAACCATTAAATTACCTGGCACCACATCTTTCGGAGATTAAACCTCAGATGTAGTGATAACATAAGCTTGTCCATGATCCCATTGCCTTATCTGAGGTATGTTCACATGATTCTTAGAACATTCATTCGCATAATTTCCCCTTTCTCTACAATTGTAGCATTCAACATCAATAGCCTCTTTCTGCCCCTTGCAATCACGAGCTCGGTGGCCTTTTTCACCACACTTGTAACAGATTCTAATTCCCTTCAAACAAGTACCAGTGTGTTTCTTCCTATGTTTACTGTAGTATGGATATTCAACTTTTTCCTTATTCCCCTTATTTCCATTTCTAAAGTGTTCATAAAATCTGTTCTTCTCTTGTTTTGCATTAAATTCATAAGACATAGAGAATTTCTTTTTTATCTTGATATCACATGAGACAATAACTTCATATGATGAGAAGTATTGGGATACTAATGCTCAATGGAGATATGGTTTTATCACATAAAATAAATGATTAATATTACTTCTTGGGTTATGTATATAATCTGCAGCATGCCTCACTAATGTTGTAAAGATAGCTTCATACATTGCGACATTCTAATCCTCCTTTTTCCCCAGACTTAGAAATTCACTTTCAATATCTGATCAATGGTCACGGGGTAATTACTTTTCAAAGAAAATATCTTTATGCTCCCTCCATTCAATATTTGATACTTAATAATCATCCTTTGTGTTTTGATTCAATGACCACCATTGATCAGAATCCTCAGTGAGGCGGTAAACTGTCATGAAACCTTTTTCCCATTCACCACTCCACAAGGCATACAATATATTTTCTAATGAATTTATCCATTTCTCTTCTACTAGTGGATTTCTACTCCCATTTAATGTTGGTGGTTATTGCCTCATGAAGCGATCTATCATTGATCCTCCATGATGCGGATCAGGGTGCTCCATATGGGTAAGGTTATTATTCATAACCTGAGTGATTTGTCTCGGTATGGTGATTAGGTGATCAGCATCATCTGCATCTCCAGCTCCATTATACTTATCTTGGGCATGGGGGAAATACGTACATGTAGTGCATGCATTGACATGGTTTCCATTCCTTACACGAGGCACCATTTCTAATCAATGGAATAAAATAGATTAGTTTATGAATCGAAATACATAATTCCCAACTAATAAAATATTTAACATAAATTGAACAGTATATGGATATAATCCATAATTATAATTTTTTTAAGGAAGTATAAACTCATAAACCCTTTATAATGGTTTGTAAACAATATTAGAATTATCATATGCATATCCACCATGAGTGTCGTAACCTAGAGTGCAACAAGGCCCTCTACCATGCACCCATTCCTGTTCGAGTCTAGTTCAAAAAGGTATTTTCATGTTTTACCCATAGGTACATCTGTGCCAGAGCTGCCTCTACCTATTCGTATCTAGAAAAGGATGTATTTCTTTGAAAAGTCTCAAAATATCTACAATACCAAAATTCTAGGATGTTGTTCTATACCAATCATGAAAGTCTATTTTAGGGTAATATGCTCTAATTAGAGTTTATCTAAATCTAGATTCCAAAGATTTTACTAAACTTCCTCTGATACCAACTTTACTGCCCCTACCCTAGTTACCCAGAGTCTGTGTATTATTACATAACATTGGCATGATCACAAAAGATCAAGCCTAGAAAACCGATTAGTTTAGTCTCCTTGGAAGTACTAAAAACATTCATATGGTTTACATTACATCATAAAATGGAAAATTAGAACAACATTGTTTCTATAGACAACACTGAGATCCAATAGGCTATCCCTATAGGTCAGTAATAATATAATTTATCACATCCTGGAAAAAATAAAACCTAAAAAGGGGTGAGATCAGATGCTCAGTAAGGATAACATTATAGCTGAAACTTTCATAAATAAACATAAATATTTAAGGCAGTGTATAAGACTAAAACAAAAGCCATTTAAACTTGAACATCAGCATAATATGGCAATGATAAAATCAAAATAATTCCATTTACGTATTCACATGGATTTCTACTAGTCTAATAGTCACAGTGAATATCAATAGCCACTTTCATAATGAAGAAATGCATAATTCCAGACATTACTAACCATGTATTCAAGGCCTTGAGCCAAGACTACAACTAATATTTTGTCATGTCCTTATGCCATGACACAAGTTTTTCTCATGAGACCTACCGATGCATCGAGGATCTATAGTGGGCTTCACCCGTCACTTACTATGTCCAATGCGTTCCTCATATGAAAAGGATTAAACATAACATATACATTGATATTAAAAATAGAATAAGAAATGTCAATAATTTATCCATTAACCATGAATGGTGTAAAAATAACACATCCATAGTCAAACATATCAAAAAACCTTCAATACAATATGGATGTTTTGTATCATAATAAATCACCTGCAATAAGCTTAAACTCCATCAAAGGATATTGACATATGTGAAATCATAACCTTTTTTGGAAAAATATCTCTTTCTATTTTGAAAAAATTTTAGAAAAAATTTATTTTGAAAATATTCTTATAAGATTGAAAGGGATGCTTAGACGATGTTATAATGGAAGAAAATAGCTGCACCTACCGTATAAGATAAAAAAAGACATTCTTACCTTAATTATGTCCAAAAGGTTAAAATGTACCTTGTTTGGAAATTGACAGAAAGATTCATTTCAAACCATTTTATAAAAATTCAAAAAAGGGTATATATGACTTTAACCCATATTCTAGTAATTAGTAAAAAAAATCAATTACATTTTTAAGAAACATGGATGTGGAGGATAAAGAGATCCCAGAAGAAACTTAAATAAAAACAAACTTAGATGATAAAGAGATTGTTAAATTAACACTTACCTTGTACGTTTCCATGGTTGATGGTAGGGTAAACTCTTGTATAATTGTGGAATAATTTTTATTAAATTAAACAAGAATTGTATAAATTATTATGATACCATATATGATCTTTTAATATTTCTTTGTTAATAATATCTTAGAATTATCATTGTTTTGAGTGTTGAAGGATTCATTTTCAATTATATTCTTTGTTATGTGAGTCATATTTTTTAGGGATGAGATGCATATTATTCATATCCAGAATGATATCAAGTATTTAAAAATTATTTTTAATCATCTAATGAAATTTAGTCTTGAATCGATATGATGGGGAATGAATCTCACCGCATTCGTGGATACTGTAATCCGTACTTATGAACGAGCAACAATATCATTATTTTGATATTAAAATAATATATAATTGGATGGTATATCATATAAACAGAATCATTATCATGTTATATTTATTATTTACATCAATTACACATCATTATTATACCTATCCAAATAATAATGTATGGAATAACAATTACACTACGACCTGGAGACGGTATGCCGTACGTATACACTTATGGTGACATATCATTCCGAGGATTTATAGAATAATGAATTTGTTTGTTAAATATTTATAATAACATCACATTATATAGAATATTCTGGAGATTTTATTTTAGAATGGAAACAACAAAGAAAAAGGAAATAGAAGAAGAAAGGAACTTGAATGAGGTGATGAAATATTTACCTCTTCTTCGTGTTCTTCCTTTTGATTTGATCAAAAGGGATCCTTAGGATGGATTTCTAACTAAATGAAGGCCTCTATGATGAAGGTAATAAGGATGAGATAGTATTTGGGCATGTTTTTGCAGAGGAAAAAGGCATTGAATGTGTGAATTTTAGGGAAGGGGGAGTGCCATTTTATAAGAGGAGTGAGGGGCACCTTATGAAATGCTTGAAATATTATTTTTTAATAAAATAATTTTTAGTTTATAATGGAGAAAAAATAGATTACATAAAGGATATGGTGGGAATGGGTCGAAAATGAAATAACCAATATATTTTAGACATGTTTTTCTCAATATATTAACCTTATCTTTTAGATTTAACTATTAGTTAAATAGTTTGACTTTTACCATGTCTCCTTGTAGTTTTATATTATATGGAAAATAAAAATACCATACACATCCAAGAGAACCCCAATAGTTTAATTAATGTCACATATAATATTATTTAGGCCCTTCAGACGAACCTTAGACCATAATTAATATTATATCAACCAATAATATTATATTTTTTAAAAAAACTCATTTTTGTAAATTTTAAAATTATTTATTAATTTATTTTTGTTAAAGTCGTAACATCATTATTAATTTTAAATAAATAAATATAATCAACCAAAACATATCATATTAACCTATAAATTTTATTTATGGCATGAAAACTTTAAAATTATATTTATTTTAGTATTTATAATATAATTTATTTGATTCTTTCATTAATAAGGAAAATATTGTATCATCGTTGTGTCATAAATAAATTCAATTATTCATTGTATAAAAATTATAAATAAAGTACGATTATGTAGGAAATATTTTTATCTTTTTATTTAATATATGTAGTCGAAGAGATAACATATATAACCATATGTAAAAATTATCTTACTAAAAGATATATGCTTATGTCATTTTTGTGTTTACTTTAACTTAATTAATATAAAGTGTCACTATCACTTATAGGAGGCTCCTTGGGGTCCCAAAATCGACCCAAGGATGGCAATGGTCAGACAAGTATCATCCAATAGGGTTAGGACATGTTTTTGGCTAATTTAATATTATTGTAATATTATTTTTTTACCTTTATTTACCAGATTTACCTTTTAACCATGGTAAATAAAATATTTACCGAAGTAATTACTCAATATTTCTAAAAATAAAAGTAAACTATGTGAAAAATTTGGACCTCATATTTCTAAACATGGAATCTATTTATAGAAATTAAAAACATATAAATAGAAGAAATTAATTTATAATTAATTCCTGCTGTCAAAACGAAATGTGTGTTTTTAAGAAATAATAACTATCAAATGACTGATACTTGCTTATGTCTAATTTATATGTTAAATTATGTATAATGACAAAAATTTTATTAAATGGTAAAAATATAACATAATTATAATTTAAACCACATAATAGTATAATTTAGCACTATAAATTATTTTGATTAAAAATAATTTGGTAGTTAAATTTATGTATTTTCAACTATTCATCAAGAACTGATTGTTTTCAGGAAAATACAAAAAATTCACCGTAAGATAATTTTAATAATCCAAATTTAAATATGAAGTCCATTTTAAAAGATAAAATTATAAACTGTTAAAAAGTGGGTATTACTATTCATAACAGTTAGTTTGATTGGTTGTGGTGTGTTAGAACTCAAAGTTGCATATAACACACACTATTGTAATATTCAAAGAGAACTGTACCTTGGTAGATTGGATTGATACATAAAACATATAAAAGGTGAATAATATAACCCCAAACCCTTTTAAAATGACTATATGATGGAATACAAGTTTAACTATTCATATCCTCAATTCATAACCCAATCCAGCTAACAATGGACTCCCCCAGGATAAACCATCCAATAGAACTCGATGATCTCAGTACATTTATTATTTCCATCCTCACAAAAATCTGGTGGGTTTCTTGATATGATTCACTTTGGAGTCCAAATAATCCACTAACATGAGGTAGAACCACAACACCACTAAACTCTTTTCCCAAAAAATGCCACTTATGTGCCCTCAAATCACCATAAGGGTTTCATCACCATGATATATGTACTAAAATACACAATATGATATCTTATTTAACCCATTTTTGATTCAAGGGAATAAAATACACCAAAACCATGAAATGGGTAACATGAGAGTTGTGCACGACACATACTCGGAGTACAAGATGTGTACTCTAATACCTCCACCATAGCCTTCCACTTTTTCAAGGACAGGGTATACCAAAGGTATGTTCTTGTGATACTACTCAACAATTTAATGCATGGGTCATTAAATTTAATATTAAAAGTATATTAAAAACCTATGTTCTAGTTTTTTACTACTATAAGACCAATTTACCCATAAATGGGGTGACTTTCCGATTACACGTCCACTAGGATATGTATGACTATAGGGAACATATGACGAGTATACAACATGTAGTACCAAAAGTCTTTATAACTAGGTATTTTAATACATGGTTATGTAACACTAAATGATGTGTACTTTAAAATCATCATCTTCCCAAAATAGGAAGAACAGACAGTGTGTGTTCATGGAACCACGTGTTGTGTGATCAGTATCATTGAACGAGAAACAACAGTAATCAGCTAAAGGTCCCTTTTTTTGACAGTTTAAGAATAAAAAGAACCCCGATGGGACATAATAATATAATTTAGTTGATTTGATATTTTAAAACAACTATTTCATAAGATATATTCCCTAAAATATAGAATGGACCTACAATTAGGTGGAATCTTCTTAATCTTCTCCCATATCTATACTCTGTTGAAGTCACATGGTAATCCAGCTCCTCCTGAGCTACGTCGAACAACCTCTTTTCCCCCTCCTTATCAGTCTCTGTTTGATAAAAATAATTATCCCTAGATATGAATACAAGATAATCTAGTGGAGAATAGGATAAAATAAAAGGAAAATGGAAAAATGAAAAAGGGGATGCGACCCAGCCCCTGGCACCTGAGGTGGGTTTATTTCCCTAGTTGATAAACCCCCAGTTCAAACTCAACCATGATGTAAAAATCTCAATCCAACAACCCGTTCACAATATATAATTGAAGGTATTTACATATTTAAATTGATATTTTATTAGTTAAATATTAAATAGTAATTATTTCATTAAAATTTTAATTGCTGAAAATTTCACCAAACTCTGGAGTGGTAAGATAAATTATCATATATCATATATAGGGTATAAAAAAGATATTTTACTCCACATATGAAAAATAAAATTTAAATTCAAATTTTCATTCATTTCAAATTCTAGAGAAAATGAGTCTTTACATAAACAACTAGAGATATACATTCTGACCTATGTGGGCCAATGAGGTAACAATCAATGAAGTTTGTTTTTTATATTATTTTATTCATTGATAATATGACTTGGATATCAAATTTAATGTAAATAAATTAAATATATAATTACACACCAGTAAACTACTATAGAAACTAAAAAAATTGGGTAACAGAAATTTAAAATATATTTTTTGTTGATGGGAATAACCTTTATTTGTGAATATAAAATTTTAATGTTCTTATCTAGGGATGTTGTATATACAATATTATATAATCAAAAAATATGTTTATACAATTGGACATAATATTTATTCAATATGAGATACTTTATTAAAAGAGATGTACTATTAAATATTATTATGTTTTAGAATCTAATTATTATTGATGATAAAAAATAAGGATTTATAGAATATTGATGAAATTAAAGAATAAGTTGTCTTCATTGGATATAAATATAATATAGAATGACTTATGTATAACAATAAATAGCTAAATTATAAGGCTGATTCCATTGATTTAAAAGTAATTGGAAATAATTCCATGTGTATTGAACATTTTGAAGAATATATGGGAGAATTAATAAAAGATAAGATAATAACATATAAAGGAGTTAATGAAAAATAATATAACTATGATCTTAACCTTAAAACTAGTCTATTATGACATTTTTACTGATTATGACCTAATACTTGCGTAAAATGATAATTTTTTTAAAAACTAATAAAATAGGTTAATCAAGATAATATGCTCAGATATCATATAGATCTTAATCAAACCACACATATGATTATCATCAAAAGTAAAATTACACTTATCTCACATGTCTAATCTTAATCAAATTTTGAATTAGTAGAGCATAAAAAGTGGTTATATATGAATGAAGTGTTGAGTCCAATATAGAAAAATGATTCATGAGATCTTGTTCCATGGATGATTACACAGAATTTAATTAGAAATAAAATTATATTATTATATAAAGTCCATGAAAATGGAGATAATTTGATGAATAAAGGTAATTTTTTTGTAATGGATATTCATAGGTGGACGGGGTAGAATTTTATGAAATGATTCCCCTATTGAAAATCCCAAAACTATCTAAATTTTTATTTCATAAACACTCAATGATATTATTAATTATACTAGATCAATGGTTAGTTTTATTTCATAATATTTAATGTTAAACAATAATTTTTTATTAAGAAACCCATGATATTCAGTTTTGATATTAAAAGAGTTGTGGTGTGAAAATTGAAGAAATATTTATATATATTGATGAAAAACCCAGGTATATCTGGAATTAAAATGTTAAGAATATCCTAAACTAGTTGAACTATTCTAATTGAAAAGAAAAATGAAATATATATGTGGAAGAGATTAGTTATGGACCAATATTATTATTTTTTGTGTTTATAACATAATATTTATTGGTAATATAGAAATATATTTTGTGTATGTTTATGAATAAATGAAAAGGAAATTTGTGATGCTAATACATGGAGAGTTTAATTTAATTATCGGTCTAAGAGTCCATCAAAAGGGAAGTTAAATATTCCTTTAGAGGAAATATAATCCAATTAGTTTTTAAAATATCTTTTTCATAGAATAATTATTGTATGATATCATTCTAATTATAGTTTATTATGAAAATGGGGAATGATGATTTCATAAAATGTGTGAATGAAAAGTAAAAATTAATGATAACCAGATGTTTTATTTATATTACTATATAATGTTTATACAATTTATATTATGTAACTTAGTGTGCAAGATATTGGAGTGTTCCAAATAAATCTCATTTGATGGTAACCAAATGAATCATATGGTATGTCAAAAATATATCAATTTAGAATGACATGTAGAGAAAAATAAATGTGTTTAGTTTACATGGTTTCATATATCATGAGTTTTATATAAGCTAAAACGAATGAAAATTATGATCAGTATTTAAATTATTTTTTTATTATCTTATGCAATTTTGAATATTATAAAAATAATTTTCATTTACCATTTAGAATAAAAGAATAAAAATATTTTTCTTCCAAACAATTATCGACTGCAATGGTTTTGATTAATCTCTATCTATGATATTTGAGGATGATTATTTTAAAACCATTTAAAAAAACATGTAACAATAAAATTTAAACTAACATATATTAAAATATTTGGAAAACATTAGTATCCATGAAACATGATATTATGTTTTATTTTATCATGATGATTATTTCTTATGAAGATATAATATTTGGTAAATATAATAATGATATAAAACTATTAGTATATTTAATGAATCCTTATAAGGAAAATATTTGAGGAATTATAGATGAAATTTCATTTGCATCCCTATCTACACACATATGGATGTCATTGGAAGCCCATAATTTTCAATTGATTTTTTTGAAAGGGGGAGATGTGGTACATAACTTTGTAATTTTTCATTTGTTAATCTGAAGATAGTTTCATAAAAAAATTGGAGGTGATGTTCTAGAATATACACTTCAAGTAAATTTTATAGGTTGAATACAACTGTTGAAGATGAAATGATTAAGTGGTTAAAACACTAGGTTATTGGTGTTATAGGGATTAATGATTGATGTGGAGTATTAAATATTCATAGAAACTAAATTATAACCATTTTGGGATGAAATGATCTCAATAATATTCATTTATTTAGTTTTGTAGTTTAGGGAATATTTTATTAATGATATAATATGGATTGATAAAAAATTAAAATATTTTTATGATGGTTTTGATTGAAATCTCATAGTAAGATATTGAATATCCTATGAGTTTGGAATTATTGAGGTTGTTTTTTTTGTCAACATAATTTTTTAAAAAAATATACAAGTTTTACATGATGATGAAGTTATGAACTTATTGATTAAAGTAAAAAAGAATGTACACTTAGGTTATCATTTTGGGTGAATAAAAAATAATATTCACTGTTTATAGAAACAATTTTCCTTATTACACTATTGTGATGATTTTAAATAGAAAATTTTGAATTATATATTGTAGATCCTTGAATTTTTGAAGAATTTTTGGAATATTTAAAAAATATGGATCAAATCACAAGCTATACCATCAGTGCATCCTACCTTGATAAAGGATAATGAACAATATCAATGGATGTATAACAATATTGGAAGAGGTGAAGCGTGACATGATAAGTCAACACATACTTGCATATGGGATGAACAATTCATAAGCAAAGACTATGTCACATGGAAGAGAAAACAGTTATATTAGAATAAGTATGGGTAGTAGGATTTCAATATAACATCACATCATGTTCGAGTTAATTATGAACGACATTATATGATATATATATATATATATATATATTATATGATATATTCACATATATTATACTTTTTTAACATTTAAAGGGAGATATATGTTTTTGAAACAATATAATATTATTTCATTATTATCCCTGGTAACTAGCCATTGATATTCATGTACAATCATCTCTTAGTCTATGAAAACTATGATGCAACTATCAAGAGGTGAACACCATGAGATAATGTGATATGATCGCATGCTATATTCAAGAATTTTTATCTTGAAGATTATATTTTCAGACAATAGTTTCTCATATTGAGTGTTTGTGTTCATGTGGATTTTCTAAATAATGCCACGATTATGCTTTTCTGATGATTCAATGTAAAAACTTCTCAATACATTGATTTTAATAATCCTATCTTTGTTCAAATATTATTTTCTTCGTACGATGACCTGGAATGTTTTATATGGGGAATGAAGTGTTTTTTGGATATTTTTATTTATTGAAAGTTATTATTATCATAAAGAAGATACATTACATAAAAAATAGATAAATGAAAATGGAATTCATTGGAATATTAGTTTACCAAAATCTAAATGTTCAAGGCGATTGAAAGATAATCCATCAAGAAGTATGATTTGTAAAAGAATATAATTTTATAGGATTTTAAAGATATAGAGGTAGATAAGATGTACACGATCCAAAAGAATATGTGTCTGAGTTTTTATAACTGATGATTTCAATTTATCAAGAGTTATGTATGACTATTGTGATTGTGAAATGCATTATGGGTGTGAGAATCCCAAAATTGTGTGTAATTTGTTAGTGTGTTTATGTATAAATATACATTGAATATAATATAAACTTATTTATTGTTATTTTGTGAACCAAATTTGAAATATGATTAGGGAAATTATATTTTAAATAAATAAAGTCATAATTACTTTCATGTAGGAAAATAGTTTCACAATTCATTATATAGAGTATATCAGAAAGATATCAATGAAATAAAATTTAATTATGATGATAATGGTCTATATGATTTTTGATAAAATGTTTATGATGGAATTTTTTAAATCATGGTGAGAAGTGTGGATGAGTTGGAGATCATTGATTCTAATATTTATGGATGATTTTATGATAACCAATGAACTTGAATGATTTAAAATATTTAACTAATTTTATAAAAGAATAACAAACAATGGAAGTCTCCAAATTTGATCATCATGAAAATACAAAATATTTAATAAATTGATGATAATAAAAGAGTGAGTTCAATCAAAACATGACAATATAGTTCATTTTTTAATATTATGTGAAAATAAAGAGCTAACAACCTCTTTTGTTGGATGAATCTTTGGGATTAATAAAAATAATACGATATAAAAAATTTTATAGTTGAGAAGGAGGTGAATATTTTCGAAGAACTGTAGTCTTGAATAACTATGAGTAAAAATATTATCAATACAATCTCACGAAGACATTTTTAATAAATGGTTCACTGTGTAAAAAAATCAAAGTTCAAGTATTCTTTCTTCTGAAAAAAAGAACCAACCATTGAATCTGGTGGGAACAAGAATTATTTATTCTTAAAAGACATGATGATATTTTCATGTGATATGGAATTTAAGCTAAAATTGTGACTTATAGTGTATATTGTGTTCTAGAGATAGTAACTGAACACAACAATGATTAGTTAATCACATTGTGATAGAAACTAGTAACAAAATTTGTTCCATACATTTATTTTTCTTGTCACTACATCTAGGTGAGGTTTTGTTTTATATTTATTTTGACCAGAACTCTAAAAACGTTTCCCATGTAATATTTCAAGATAAAATGTAATTTAAAAATCACCAATTATTTAATTATATTAGATAATGTTATATATTTTATCCCTTCCTTGATATATGATGAAATTATAAAAATAAGTTTCACTAAACAACTTCATATTTACCAATACATGTGGTGGAATATACAACCTCTCACAAAACCATAAGACGCCATCATCCCAAGATCTATACTCTTATATCTATAATATATTTCTTTTTGGGAATCAATTTTTTTCATGAAACATAATTATCTCAAATAAATAGTGTAAAATAATAATATATAAGCCTAATTATTTGTCCCTTTCATCACAATTTTATAGTTTATCATTTCTATATATAGAATTATTTTATTATTATTAATGATCATTATAGAAAATATTTCTATGTTCATATATACTAATTTTATCTAAAAACGAGATTCATTTATAAGTCATAAATTCATATTAAAACCATAATCTCGATATTTCTCCAACCACATCCTTATTATCTATTTATGATCATTAAATGTAAATAAATTTATCAAGACCATTCTATTGGTCAATTTATTACATTTTTATCTATAAAACCATGTCTATATATATTAAACTATAAAAACATAATCAAAGTAATGGATACTGATAATTTATATCATTTTGGTTTAAATGTAAAATTAATACATTTAACCACATTAACTTTTTTTGATAATCACACATTGGATTCCTTTAAATAAATCATCACTATTAAATTGTAACAATTATTTTCTTTAAAAATGAACTATATGATTTCATTTACCAATACCCTATAAAATTGCATAGATATTTCATTACATTCCACTTATATATGGTAATTTACCACTTTAGATGTAATCATGGAAAAATTAAGAACAATTCAAAAATAATATTTAAAAAACTACTGATAAAATATATATTTGACAATAAAAATATGATTTTTTTCTATGTTACAGAAAATTATGTATACCCTAATGACCATAATTTTTAATGTAGTGATATATATATAATTTAAGAGTAATTCTTTTTAATTAATGTAATTTTTAGAAGAAAAATCACATCTTATATAATTCTCCATATTCAAATTTTTTCTATAGTCATAGGTATTGTTCATAAATAATTATCATGATCCCCATAAATATTATAGTATAAAATATTATAATAAAATTATACCCACAAAAATGAATCAATATAAACATTAAAAAAATTATTGTATACATAAACTTAATGGATTCATTTTCAAACAGAAAAAGCATTACTATAAATCCATTGTAATAATAAATATTTTAAAAATAATTATTGAGATTATTCAAATTATTGACATTTAACTAATGATAAATGAAAAAAATTTATGTTATTATTTAGTGTTAATCTGAACATAATTTCCTAAAAATTTCATAAATATGTTTAAATCATTACACATTCTTTATAGTAATTAAATTTATATAGAAATAATTAAAACATATCCTTATTGAAAAAAATTTATTCATCATAAAAAAAATTCATTGTACGTGTCAAAATATTTAGATGAAAGAATTACTTATCACATAAATAATATGGATACATATTTATCACAAACTATTACTATTGATCAATTTTATAAGGTGGATTAATTACCAGTTTGACATCATTAATAATATAAATAACGAATTTAAAATCTCAATCAATGAGAAACCAGTGTAACCCTTTTTAATTTATATTTATATATTTTTGTATAAGGATTGTTCATTCAATTTTTAGATACATATTTAATATTTATAATTATTTTTTATGTGAATAATTATAAAAAATATTATATAATATGATATTAATCAATGTATCAAACATAATTAATGAAATTATATCACCTCAAAAAAAAAAATTATAACCCACCTCAAACCACATTTATATTTTGTAAATGTAACAAATTCCTCCATCATATTTAGGGATCCAATCATTTCAAAATAACATATCAAAATATTCTAGATATAAGTAAATTATATTTGAAAATAAAAAACCCCTGTGAATTCAAATTTTAATAGACCATTGTATCTTTGTAGGAATTATGGTATAGAATTATCATTATCATGATTAATCATTCTATAAACTATTACATTGTTATTGAATGTTTTTTTTAATTTAAATATGAAAAATTGTTAATATTTCATTAAATAATTAATTTACAAGAAAAAATGAGAATATAATCATTCCAAATTCCATCATATTATATAAACTATTACATCATTATTTGAAATTATAAAATCGTAATATATAACCACTGATCATCTTATAGTTATTCTATAATTAAACCTACAAAAAAATTGAATATTACACCACATAATTTCCAAAAAACCATTCTATATAAAAAACTATATCAATTCCAAAATAATAATGTTATTCATTATAATTGTATATATAATTATATGATACAATGAATAATTCTATAATAGGTCTGTGACGTGTATTCAATGAATTTTTACATATATGGAAATCCTATGTTCATTTTTTTTATTGGTTCATTACAAATAACACACAACCGTCCATTTTTCAAATGTTTTCATTATTATGTATAATCTATCAAGAAAAACTTCATAGTCTTGATTAATTCAACCACTATGTACACATATACTAAATTATTTGTTTATCGTAGATCATAGAAGGATTGATTTAAATCCATTAGGAAAGACACAATTATTTTATTTTTTTTGTAGATATATTAAAATATAAATTTCTATATTTTTAAAATTATCATCATTTGCAAAAAAAATCACCTACTTTTTCAAAAAATGAATTATATTATCCTTTCATCTTTTATTATCAAGGGAAAATATATCTTATTAAATACAACATTAAATACTTATTAGACATATGAAATGAGAATTATGCATGTGTAATAATTTTAGTATTTTTCTAGAGTTAATATTATCACAATAACTATCATTGGATATAGAGATACCACTTGAGACTCTGTCACATAGATGAAATTCATGATAATTATCCAAAAGGAATTAGATTCCATGTTATTAACCCATTACAATAGATATTATGAAATATTAACAACTAATTATTTTCATAGAATCTAAGTGACTCATTATATAAAAAAGAGTTAAAGTTAGTGAAAGGTTATAAAGGATAATGACGTAATATTTAAGAATTTTAAAAATGAAAAAATGACGATGATAAAGTATACATGGGATCATTTAAGACATAAGTTTCAATCATGATAAGTTATCATCAATCAATAGGTATGTATAAGTTGGGATTAAAATTCTTCATAGTTATCAATATATTTCAATATATATAAGATTAATTTATTTTTTATGATTTAATCATTAGAAAATAATAAAGCCAAAAATTAATAATGTCATTAGGTCCTATGAAGAAAATTAAATTGAACCCTTGTAGATGGTTGGAAAATTATAGTAAATTTTATATTGAATATTGTGATCCAAACAAATATTATAATATTTTATTTGATATTATTATGTTCCCATAGAAAACAGGAAGACAAAAGGATAAAAATTGCATCTTATTGAATAAACCAATGAAAGAAAATAAATCTGGATTCAAAAACCCATATGATCAAAAAATATTTATTAATTTAAAAATTATAATGTTAATTTAATGATGAAAATTGATGATATAACTTATAATTTAATCCTTATGAATTAAGATATTGTTTGGATGCATTTAAAAAAAATTCTAATATAGTATTAATAATTTAATCTCTCGTAATACTAAACATATGTTTTCATATGACATATGAAATATCTATGATATGTAAGATGGGAATTATATATAATGACGTTTTCAATATGTTTCTAAAGAAACAGTGATCAAGAAAATATGTTTCTCATGTTATAAGATATCAATAAGTGCATTCTATTGATAAAACTCCATAATGGAATATCATATTCATTCCTGAATATACTAAAAACATGTTTTAAATGCAACATTAACATTAAATTGGTATGAAAAAAATATAATATTTGTAGGGATTTTTTTTTTTAATAATATCTATACTCTCATAAAAATTTACATGTATGGTATCCATTAAATGGTTTTTTTAGACCATCACATCGATGGCCATAAATTGAGCAATAACTGAATATGAATTTAAGTACACTATTTGTGCTGTGTTTTACATATAAAAAATTAATAGATGAGGTTTTGATGATAAATTTATTCCTTTACAAACGAGAGTTCATGAGTAATGGGAGAAATTTTTTATTTTAAGGATATTATTTTTTTATTAATTATTATTAATACTATAAAAATAGTTTTAAAAATTTTATTTATGTTTTTGGATGGTGTTATAAATAATTAAACACATAAAATGGGTGCCTCACTATTATTAATTATTAAATAAATAATTAAATTAAGGTATTATAATTTTTATAAGAATGAAAATCCAAGAATAAATAAAATGCTATTTATAATTTTTTATAGAATGAAAAATTATGAAACTATGGGTTAGAGAATACAGTTTCTCATCAAAAATTACATGGAACCAAAATAACCACAAATAAATTTATATATATTATTTATGTTGTTTTTCAATTTTTTTATAATTCATTTCCTATCAATTTTATTCAAATTGAAAAAATGAATGGAAAATATTTAATCATAAAATATGGTATTTTAAATAATGATTGTAAGAATAATCATCGAGTTTCTTAGACCAATAGGATGATGTATGTTGTGTGGGTTTAAAGAATAATAATAGTATTAAAAAAATTAGGACTAATTTATTATAAAATGTGGTATGAGAACCCATAGATAACATTACCTGGATGTAGAAGATAAAAAATGTTTATATGATATACATTATGAGAATATATTTTGGCACAAAAAGGGTTGGAATTTTGAAAAAAATTAAATGTGAAATCCATTATATTTAGAGGTGGAAGAAAACGTTATATTATACAATAAGGATACTGTAGTTTTATTAATATCTTGTAAAATCATAATATGGTGAAAAAAATGATTTACTGATTCAAATTAAACCCTAAAAACCAACTTTTCCTCATTTTAATTTTTGTGTATATATGAGAAATAAAACATCAGGTGGGAAAACTATTTCATCCCATATATTAATAATATTTCTAGAAATAAATTAATTATGTTTATTTCCCCAAAAAAACTGTTCTTTAGAAAATCCCTATGGTTTCAAATTATTTTTTTCAAATGTTAAATTTTAAAGAATTAATTATTTATATATTTGAAAATGGATGTGAGTATTCCTATTAAAAAAATTATTAATATGTTGAGAAACATTGAATAATAAATGAGTTTATTCCATGAAAAAATCGATGTAAAATGGAGTATTATAAATAATGAAGATGATCTCAATTGATATAGCTAGGACTATGATAACTAATATTGATACATCATGGTATTTGATGATGTATGAAATTAAAATACTTAAAAATATTCAAATCATCTATCTAAAATTGATAAAATTAGATGGTACTAAATCTAAAATATGGTTCCAAAGGAATCTAAATCTCAAGAAAATCAAAGTGTTTAGGATTCCATAAATAATAAACATTAAAGGAAAATAAGTTGTAACATTCTTTATATATGTGATGTGGAAATATATTTTAAAGATATAATACAAATTATTTTTTAATATATTCAATTAGAGAGTGATTAATATTATAGTTCATTGTGATCTTGTAATTCTTATTGATGATAATAAGGATCTTTAAAATTATTTAATTATCGATGATGATATATTTATAATTTTTTAACAATCTTAATAGACCTATAAAAATAAAAAAAACATGAAAATGATATATATTATTCTTATTATAGTAATATAGATTATTCCATGATTCCCATAGAGTAAAATTCAACATTGTGAAAATAGATTGATTCAATAAAAAACATTATATATCAAAATCAAGTTGTAAATACATAGAGAATGATTAGAAAAATACATTCTTGTATGTTTTTAAAGGTTGAATCCCAAATTTTTTATCATGATTTTGATCACATGAAATGTATTGATTCAATAAATTTATATATAAATAAATTGAATATAATGAAACTTGAGATCTTCTAACATGGTCTAATGAGTACAATATCATTAGAGACAATGTGTTTCCTAACAAAATATTAAGGATATGATAAGGTTTATGTAGTAAGTCTATTTTTGTTTATATTTTCTATCCTTAGATTTATGGAACATATTTTTGGTAATTATTTCACCTATATCCAAAATTAGGTCTATAAAGATCATTAATAACATTTCATAAAAAATAAACTATAATGTGAATCACATGGATGTGAATTTTATATTGCTAATTATATAATTGAATGTGGATCTTTAAAATGTGAATCATTATTGTTTTATTTTTTATGATTATGGAAGAAGGAAATTAAAAATGTGAAAATAATTCTCTAGGATGAAACAACCCCCAATGAAATTTTATTTGAGGCTAGATTAGTTCATTATATGTATAGAATTTATAATAGTGCATGTGAATATTATCATGTATTTGAGGAGAAATAATACAATGATAACAATTTTGTACATATATATTGACTATAATATAATTTAATGTGATTAGCAAACATTATGAGAATATTTTACAATAAATATAAGGATATTTTTTGAGATGTTCTTATATTATGACTTGATTGTTCTTCTTATCCTTAAAAATAATGTAAAAAACTAGTTATGTTATTATCTAAAAATAAATGTTTTACATGTAGATAATTGGATGAATTTGAATGGAATAATGAAGATGAGTTTCTAAACCAATTTATCTAGAAAAAATATTGGGAAAATATGATGAATGTTACGAAGCCATTGTGAAATTCTGGAGATTCTTGATTGGTATAATTTTTTACCTTAATATCACAATTATATAAACAGTTTTAAATATCTCACTTTAGAATATATATGAATATAAATTAAGTAATTGTGTTTTAATTGAATATTTTAGTATTTTTATGTTTATTAAGAACAGATCCAATTATATTTTATTTCATGAGATTAAATGGCAGTTGGAATTATATATCTATATAGATTATGAAAAAGAAAATCATGTAGAGGATAAAAGTTTTATATCTAGGGGAGAGTTTTTCATTGGTATAATATATGTAGTCTCTAATGTTAAGAAAAAATCATTGACCACATTGAGTAACAATAAGAATATGTATATTATTGAATCACATGAAACTAAACAAGTTATTTCGAATTACATTTAATTGAATGAAATGAATGTTATTGTAGAGTATCTATTTTTTTGTGATAGCCATAATGAAATAAGAATATCATTTTTCCTACGTGACATTCATGTTCAAAGATCACTGATGAAAAACAATTTTATAATGTATATAAGGTTAAAAGGGAGATATTTTTTTAACTTATTCAAAAACTGAACATATTGGATACATTCTAACAATGAAAACATCAATAATGAACCATGATAATCTATTATTTAAAATAGGTCTAAAACCCAATTCTCAATGTTCCTGACATAGGTTTCTAAAACATTACTTAAAATTTAATTATATTTCTATTAGGTTTTATATAACATATATATGTATAAAACTAATTTTTAAAAAAATTTGTATTATATTAGTTTAGACGAGTGAAGGGATAACCATAAAAATTAAAATCTAATTTTATAGAATTAATTTTTTGTTTAATTTCTATAGAGAAAAAATTGTTTTGGATAGATTTGATTCCTAATTTAATCTTATTTATTGTATATGATCATATAGATCATGAATACCATGAGTTGGTTTTCTAATTTCCAATTTATGTTTAAAATATAATACTATAACCTCCAAAATAATCATTATTAATATTTCTAATAATGTGGAGAAGTAAAACATTTACTTATTTTTATTGAACGATATATATTGTATTTTAGGGTAGGTGGAAAATATAAATTATATATAGAACAATTAATATTTAATTGAATAAAAAAAATTTACTATTAGCATCAAATTTAGAGTAAATAATTACTCATGTAGAATATTTTATAATAATTCATGATAATAAAATCCACATTGATTCAATATATTTTGATGCATTTAATATGATTGCAATTTATTTGAGATTAGTTAATGTATTTAGAGATTAAATTTAATATATTATGATTTCATCTGATATAGATTGGTTTTATTTATAACATTATCAGTAGTTTTAGAAATGGTACATAATATTTTAAATGTAGTGAAAAGATAACAAAAGACAAAAAATGATTTTTTGAGTAAGAAATTCTATTTATCACTTTTATATTTCAAATGTTTTGAAAATAACAAGCACCTTTTTAAAACCCATTTACAAAATAATCTTGTCCAATGTGTTTTTATTATGTATTTTTAGAAAAAAATATATTTTACCATAGTAAGAATAAGTTTCTTATGTATACTAATGTGAAATTTAACTTTATTCATTACAACTATCACAAAGTGGATGTGTCTCATAGACATCAAATTCACATTTATCAAAATAGTTGTTATATTGTTTATCTCTTCTATCATACTAACAAATTATTAACAATCATAATGATACTATTACCAAAAAAACATTAGTTTAACCCCAATGAAGATTATTATAATGATAATTTTTAGGTTTACCATAATAGTGATTTAAATTTTATAATCATATTCAGAAGACTAATTTCTCATATAAGGATTAATTTTTATACTGTAATGGTGTAATCCAATAAAACATTGTACATTCTATCATTATAGATAGATATGAGATATCAATTTATATGTTATAAGTTATTGAGATATACTAACGAAAAATATTACAATTGGGATTGAAATATTAATATTAGGAAGATGTTTATAATCCTCGGCCATTTGAAGATATTGGAGTTGTAAAATTTCAAGTCGATCACATTTGCTCTTGAATTTTTTCTAAATTTTACATATTATGAAAATATTTCTCCTAGTATCATGTAATTAATTAAAAAGATTAATCTTATGGAATCATTGTATTAATTTCTCCATGAGAATTATTTTTTAATAGTTTTTATGTCTAATTACTTTTTATTACGATCAAGGGCTTCTAGAAATAAGAAGAAAAATAATTTGATCATCTTTATAGAGGGATCAAAGGATAGTAAGACATAGAATCCTATCCATAAGATCCAGGGAATTAATGGATAGAATGATATTGATGATATTCAAATCAAGGGATTTCATTGGTGAGGAAAGATATACTTTCTTTTAAGTATAAAATAATGTATACATTTATCCAATGTTAGTGGATACCTAACACATAAGGATATAGGATGTTAAATATTTTAATAATGATTTTAATCCATTTTTAAATTACATTTATATTTTATTTATTGTTAATTTATATGTAACTATTCTACTAAATTTTTATAAAATAGATTGAAGCATCATATTCATAATTATTCAATAATTATTTTATCATAATTACTCTGATTATGATTCATTTACTCAAATTAATTGTATCCATATTGACTCTGATATTTTACATTTATTTATGTGTTTTTATTATAATTGAGATATAGTAACTCTATTATATCTAAATCATTCTAGATTAAGATACTTTGATTATCAGAATTATGGTTGAGTCTTAATCCTATAGTTTTACATAAACAGGTCTGTGAATTTTATTAATCTAAAATCTTTTATGATTTTATTTAAAAATAAAATCACCCCCTATTGCAATAGATCCACTACAAAAATATTCATTCAATCCTAATATCAATATAATTCACATTGATATCCCACAATATGTATGAGAAGAGGATTCCATTACCCAAATATATGATGAGTTTTTGTTTTTTTACTATTAAATTTTTATTAAAAGATTTTTTTATAAAATATATGCTTATAGATGTATTTTACAGTAATGTTCATTGTGGAAAAATAATATCACTGTTTTTAAATATGGAAAGAAAAAAAATTTAAATCTATAGACACTCTGTATACAGATAGACCTCTTATTTTTAATGGTGCTAACTATTAGTACTGGAGATAAACGATGTAGATTTTTTTTTCAAAATAGGGGTTGATAACTTTTTTATGTTACCTAGTTTCTAATAAAATTCACTATTAGAGTGTTTCTAATTTCCCACATAAAGAGAAAAATAAATATTAAATGATCTATAATGTTGTAAATACTTTGTTATGCTCCATGAAAATAATTATTTAGAGTTAAATACCATCTTGTGAAGCTGCCAATTGTATTTCGATAAAGTTTGAAGTAAAAAATTTTCGAAAATCAAAGATTATAGAAACCATAAGATCAATGTTAAGAGATTAATATAATGATTTATATTTATTACAAGTTGAATTTTTTTAAATTATGCATTATAGATTCATGACTATTATAAATAGTTTACTAGAAATTAGAGAAAATGGTTTATATAATGAGAATATTATTGAGAAGATAATAGATATCACTCCAAATGATTGGTAATCTAAAAGGACATATAATTATTATAAAATGAAGTAATATAATCATACTATTGATGATGTTAATAGAACCCTTATGTATTATGGGGGAAGATTAACAAGAGATTCTATGAAATTGAAGAATAATGTTGGTGTTTCTTTTGATTCTAATATTATTCCTTCAAATGGTAAAACTCTTGAAAAAGTGTTTATGTCCTTGAGAAAGAAAAAATTTATTTTTAAATCTGATCCTAGTGTTTTGGAAGAGTCTAAAAATGATTTTTCAATTCATATAAGTAGGATGTACCTGATCGTTGGGAATAATGTTTTCTAATACCAATACAACAATGTTCATAAGGATAGTAATGATAGGAAATAAGAAGTAACATTTTATCAATACAAGAAATATAGATTAATTGGGATATATGTTTTATAATAATATGAATAAATATAGGAATTATATGGATTAATAAAGGAGATATAATTATAAAATTAATCAGAACACATAAAAAACAAGCTAATAGTTTTAAAAATCGTCTTTCAACATATATATATAAATAAATTAAATAGAATATATAAATGATCAATTTAAATTTATAATTCATATAAATATCTTGTTTATATATATGCTTACATTAATTTAGTGCCCTTCATATTGGGAGTACATGTGTTTTTTGATTTTCAAAGAAAATTTTTTTAAAATTTTTTCTGTTTTTTTTTTCATACTCAATAATTTAGACACTGATTTACTTCTAAAAAGTCATTCCCGGAATTCCTAAAAATATTATCAATTTGGAAAATTTTATAAAAATTATATATACTTTTTTCGTTATAATGTTTTTAGATGTAACATTTTCTGTAATAAAAGTTTATTGTAATATTTTTTTCTTTTAAATTGTTGAATTTAAATAAATATAAAAAATTTATGTCGTAATATTTTATTTTATAAAAATAGTATAATATTCATTGTTTGTTTTAAAACTTTCATAATCTATTAGTCTTAAAAATCAAGAATAATAGGTAATCATACTGATGAATATTTATAATATGTAATATAACCTTATACTCTTTAAATTTTTGTAATATGTAATTATGATAGTTCTTTTAATTGTATTTTCTGCATTATTATTTTTATAAATTTTTTTATAAATATTTTTTATCAAATCTATTTACTGTCAATATAGTTAAATTTTTAAAAACCTCATGTTTTTAATATTATTTAAAATATTTATTCAGATGAATCTTAGGCATCAAATCATATTTCATTCAATATGAACTATGTATTTTAGTATGGAATTCAATTGAATTTATGATTACATATATAAGGTGGGTCACACCTCTTGTCCCATATAAGATATCTCAAACGTTTTTCCCATTCTTGCTTCACATTGAAAAGGCTCCACTCCAGAAATTTTTCTCCCGATATTAGTTTCATTTATGAATCTGATAGATTTTTAAATATATTAAAATGACTGGTTTTTATTTTGAGAAATTTCATTTGAATAATTTTTAAATGATAATTATGACTCTATATTAAAAAAATTAATAGAATTCTAAGGATGGAAATTTTTTTGATTATGAAATCTAGAAATAGTTTTGATTTTCTATACCCTAATATTGTTTTTTATTTTTATTCACCTTTTTATTTTTTTCACGAAAGAATGGAGAAAAAAACGTTTTTTGATATATGGAAAACAATTTTTGTTGTAGATTTTAAAATCTACATGATTAATAGGAATTTTATCATAAGTAGCAACTTTTGGCCTTCACATAAGTTTTTTAATGATATTGGTTCTTTTGATAGTATAATAGCATTTGATTATTTATCTGACAATTTCAAAAAACAATTATTTAATGTTTCAATCATAATGTAGTTTAATAGGGTTGTATCCCTTTGTATAATTTGTTTTATAATAATGGGAATATGAGCTATGAAATTATTAAATTTTGTGATGTTTTTTGATTGTATTTTATTTTTAACATGAGGAAAATACATCAATTCATATTTTTATTTATCACAATTGAAATCATTAAGACCAGTTCTTTAAATTCACATAGAATCATGTTATTGGATTTTATTAGAACACTAATGGTTGAATGCATGATGTTTTTCAAGATTGAAATAAAATGAAATAATATGAGGTTTAAGAATTTATTTTTCAGTGATGATATTATTAATAGGATGAGATTATTCACTCATAGTGAATCAATGATGTTTTTTGAGTAGTTTTTAACTATCACCGTAGAAGAATAACCTTCAAGAAAAGATAAACAGTGTGATCAAAATAAAAATAAAAGAAAAGACCTCACTACTGAAAACTCAAAAGAAATAGAATAAAGTTATTAATTAAGTATATGGGTAGGGGATGAAATATAAATAAGAAAATAATTCAAGAGGACCTATAATTAGACTTGATACAGAAAAATCAAAAGATATAATAATCCTTGTTGCTGATACCTTATATAAATTGTCACGACCCGTCCCCCGGTGCCCGTATTGTGACTACCCCAAGCCCTCCTTCCATAGGCCAAGGGCTGGCGACTAGCACCAAAGGCGTAACTCCATTAAAACATGGAAGGCATTGCCTTTATAAAATATAAACACAAACAACCAGAGTATAAGTGGAAGAAAACACTATGTAAGTAGTATAACAAGTGTTCTGAATTTAAAAAGGGGCCGGAAATACAAGCCCAACATAAAGTCACAGCTACAACCATAAATACAAACAGTTGAATGGTAAAGCTACTACTGGATCATCCTCTGGGTTCCTACCAAAAGGGTAGGTAAATATGTCCTCCTCAGCACTCTACATCTATTGGTCCGCTCTGTGTGCCATCACGACGAGTGTCCACCTCCAGGTACCGTCCAGTCTTCCTATACTATGTCTCGGTCATTGTTGTATGTTGTCTGTATCCAACACAACGAGTTGCAGGAATAGCCCGTGAAGGGGTGAGTATAATGATACTCAGTAGGGACCCTGATACCCTCATGGAATCAGTAAATACAAAAACGATAAAACACAAAGAAATATCTCAACTGAAAACCTTTACTTAGGTATATTCCCACACATATACCTAAGTTATCAAGTAACCCATCTCAATCATGAGGAGAACACAAATGTCATTGACTCTTCTCAAAACATGATTTACATTTAGAAAACCACAACTACTGGATAACACCTCCACTGTCGATTACAGTGGCTCTATCGCGACTTCGAGCCACTACTCACTAACATTATACTACTGAGGTACTCCTCCTGTTGAGTATCGCGGGTCTGTCGCCCCAACACAGTAGCGCTTCCCACCATGGGTCTGCCGCCCCAAAATAGTAGCTCTCCCCCTAATATCTTACAGAGGTACACCTCTTGCCGAGTATCGCGGGTCTACTACAAAAACCAGGAGCTCCATCCGCCGTGTGTCTATCACCAAATTGGGCGCTCCATCCACTGGGAAAATCGAATCACTCCGAGTCGAATCGGTCAAGCATTCATCATGTCTAGAGCTACTAGGTCTCGTCAATCCATACGATCATCTCTAGAAGGGTTCGCGCAATGAGCTAGTGGTCGATACTTCCAAGTGTCACGTAATCTCATGTGGAAGTATCTCAAAGTACAACTTCGTCATAGGGCTCTCAACGCAATAGACGGTGCGTCAATCGGACGCCTGCTCTGGGAGTTATTAGCATTTCTGTTCCAGGGGCCCAATTTGTTTTAAGCTAAAACCATCCCGACCATACTCCAATCTCATCCGAATCCTGTGTGGAGTATTCCCGAAGTTCCATATCATCAAGAGTAATCCAACATAGTCGACGGAACATCTA
The DNA here is from genome assembly GCA_963277665.1 of Viscum album. Lineage (NCBI taxonomy): Eukaryota > Viridiplantae > Streptophyta > Magnoliopsida > Santalales > Viscaceae > Viscum > Viscum album. Next base: position 1,898,094,725 of record OY728133.1, on the reverse strand, counting down.
TCGGACATCCATTCCTTATTTTATAAGCGTTTCCACTTTGAGGGCCCTGTTGGATTCTGTTTCGAACCAACCCATCCATTTTTTCAATGTTGTCCAAAACTCCCATAGATTATTAAAAAATGACTGCCTCATTGCGAGGGTCCCAGTGACGTAGAAGGTGTGTCGATCAGATGCACAGTATTTATGTTATTCACGTTTAAGTGAAAATGGGCCCAGCCATTTTAGCAGAGTGGGCTGGCGGGTCAAGTAAATACAGAGTTGGGGGTGTCTGACCCTGTAGGGGGTCTGACCGTCCTGATGAAACGTGTGGACCGACCTAAAGGGCGCGACTTGGACTGGCGCGGCCCGGCCCGGCCTGACACGGTGCTGCACGGCGCGGACGGGCGCGTCTTGGCCGTGGATCCGCCACTTGGCCGAGCGTTCCGAGGTGGGTGGCGCAGCCACCCTGTTGTCCTAAAAAGTGGCGCCAATTGGCACCGCGATCCCTAACCGAGTCAGGCCCGCTATGGCGGGACACATACCTATTGCGTGGCACCTTCAGGTGCCATGACTTTCCTGCACCCAGCCGGACAACGAGTCGGCCTGTTCTTCCGATGAAACAACCCACCCCGTGCGGGCCGCGGTTCACCGCAGCGCAGCACCATGCGGTGCCGCAGTTTCTCCCTTTGGACTTACCGACTATAGTCGTCCGGTTCTTCCCGGGTCGAGCGACCCGCGGTTATGGGCCGCAGTTCCTCTGCACGCGGTCAGTGCATGGTTGCCACTTCTCCCTTCTCTGCTTCTTTCAACGTGCCTGAATCGAAAACAAAGTGACTACAGAGGGCCATTGGGCCGTGTGCGTTTGTCCCCCACCATCCGTGTTAGGCGGTAGCAATTGGCCAAATTCAAAACAATTTTTACAACATAGAACAAGAACAATAATAATTAATTAAAATTGAACATAATTCCCCCTACCTTGCAAAGACGTTTCACGTCGTCAAACCGTGGAAGACGATCGTCATGGTGGTCGAACATCTCGGATGAACGGTGTTGATTCCATTGTCGTCAGAGAAAGAGACGTCATCGTGGCCGACGTTTCCTACAGCAGTGTATCCTCCCATGAGGCGCAGGAAGAAGAAGAGAAGTCATGTCGTCGGTGACTTCGTGTTCTACGTCGGAGTCATTCTTCGTTGAATGATGGTGTTCTTCTTCGGAGAAGAACACTTCCCTCTAAATCCTCTCAAGATCTGTCCCACCAATATTTACAACCCAAAATAAAATGGCCCTCCCATAATATAACATGCCATGTATTTTCAAATTAAATCAAACACATTAATTAATTAATTGAATATTTGATTAATTAATTGATATGGGTTGGAAAAGAATTAAATATATAGAGGGAGTTGGAATGTAGAGAGGATCCACCCAATTAAATGGGGAAGTTGTCAAGAATTAATAAATGAGAGTTAAAGGGAGTTGAATAGAGTTTTGGGGAGATGAATGGATGGGAATTATGTGGCCCCACCTCACAAATATCCACACATGGGAAGTTATATGGGGGTTGGACCCACCATTAACTTCCCCATGTAGGATTTAACCACCAAGGTGAATAAAATTGTTCTAAACAATTTTATTTAACTTTTTAATTAAACCACTGTTTATAACATTCCTCACACATAAAACGCAACTGCGATAAACATCCCCTTAAGAGAATATTGACGCTGCAAGTTCATCGGTGCCCTCAAATTTCAATTCTCAGAACCAGTTCAAAAGATACAAAAACACGGACATACATTTACTGAATGTACCCAAACAAAACTTTGAAAATTGATTCAGGGCACACTGAGCCCTGGAATCAAGTCTCTTCAGAAGCCACAATCTCGTAAAATTCAAAATAATTATGAAAAAAATTCCATGAAATTATAGGTTATTTACATTACTCCCACATTGGTGATTTACGTCCCCATAAAGTAAAGACACACAATAGTGAAAATAAAGGGGTACTTAGCACGCATATGAGCCTCTTTCTCTCATATTCCCCTGGAGGTTCCTGTGATTCCGGCGAACGCGTACAAGAATAATCATCCATCTACACAGGAACCGCTCTTGTCGATCCTCAATCTCTACTGGAACATCTGTTAATGTTTTCCCGTCATCGATGTCCAGCTCCCCGTGGTTGATGATGTGGAAATGGGAATGCACGTATCTCCTCAGTTGAGATACATGGATGACACCGTGCACCCGGTGCAACTGAGGTGGAAGGGCCAGGTGGTAAGCCACATCGCCTTCTATGCTATTGTCCTGGAAAGGTCTAAAAATTCATGGAGATAACATTCCACCCCATCCAAATTTCTATAGGCCCCGTCAAGGTGAGACCTGTAAGAAAATGTGGTCACCATCCTCAAGCTCCAATGGACTCTTTCTCCTATCAATATAGGACTTATGTTTTCTCTGTGCGGTCTTCATCCGCTCCAGGATGATCCACACCTTCTCTGGTAGCATCAATATGGGAGCACTGGTCAACCTCTGCCTCAGCTCCTAAAAACTCTCCCGGCATATCTTTGACCACACGAAGGTTTTCCACATCTTCATTAATGCTAAAAATCGGTGCAACAACTCTGGAGAAGTCTGGGACAAATCTATGTTTGTTCTACTTATGAGTGATTGACTGCACCAACTTATGAATGATTCCAACCTGTGTTTCCTGGGATTCCTTTTCGCTGACCATGGAAAACCCATCCCAATGTTGTAGTTAAACCACAAGATTTTTTCCTAATACAGTCAATCGCTGTATGAACTGTGGTTTCCCAGTCCATACCCAAACTAACATCATAAGGCCTAGATGCTACCAAAAATATGTTCCAACTGAAAATCTCTCCTCAAGGGTCATATCAAACCGTCGGCGTAAGCATGATTATAGATTCTCTTTCCAAAAAAATATACAGATGTGAGGGTCAAGTCAATGGCTTAACCAGAAACTCTAGGTCTCGGACAAGATTCATGGAAGGAAGGAAGGATTTGTATCAATTTCTATTGTTACAGAAGCTAGTAGTAGTCACAGACAATACGTCGAATCATTCCTAGAGCCCTTGGTTCACACTCCTTGACCGCATGCAGCTACTCTCTTCCCATGACCAACTACTCCTTGAGCCTGGAGGGGACTACAAAGGCGAGTGGTTGTAACTTTTCAAAACGTACACCACCCCATTCTGCCCTCCTAGATCTGATTCCACATATATTGCTCTGCAGATTCATCTTTCCTTAACACTTTGTCTTCTTGAAACATTTTATATGCCCAAGTCTCTTAGATTAGTGTCAGTTCCCTGCTTTCCAACTACTAACATTATTTAGTTTCATACATTCAGCCAACTAACATTCAACCATAGAGGGTCTCTATGGCACCCTAGCATAAGTAGGAATGCAAAGAGGAAAAGTGTTCACTCAGATGTCTTTTAAACACACCTCTCCATAAGGTCTGCGATCTAAAGAACTAATCGTATCATAGTCATCAAGTACCAAGAATGATCGGTACGCCTTGATGAAAACTTAGCTACCGAAATTTCATCCTACATGAGTTGTATAAGCTCTTAAAAACTCTCTGCCACCTCCTCAAGCCAGTCCTTAGCATCCTGTGATTCGGGCTCGCCTTAGATCTATAGGGGTATCTAAGGTTGAAACACGTGTAAGGCAATAGGCCTAATTGTGTCATCTACCCATACCTCCGGATGAAACTACTGACCAACAGGTAGTGATATAGCTGGAACACTACCAGAAGGTACTATCTTATGAATCTGTCCACAAACCGAAGCCTCATCACTAAGGGGACTAGACTCATGGTCACTCACTAGGAAACACCATTAGATAAGATCAGTATCCGCTCTACTAGTGTCCATACTTGGTGTAGAACTCTAGAAATCGCCTCCATCCAGTCCTCTACTGCCTGGGAATTTTCCTCGCCTTGTAACCTTGGAGGCCTCTGCTACTAGAAGTCATGTAATGTGCTCTGTCAGCGTGCAACGTCCGCTAGTAATGCTGGTTGAATCCGCTGCACAATAGGTGCTGGTGCTGCTGATTCACCACACGAATGTTTCATCATAGTAAGAGGGACCTACACCGGATCCTCATCGCTCGGTGGGCCTTCATCGGGTACTCTCTCGGAACTCCAACTGACAGTATGCGTGGAGGTATCCTGAATAGATGTGACACTGTCAAATAATTTAATCCTGGTGAGCTGACCTGGTTGAGCTGACCTAAAGAAAACATTTGAAAACAGGCATGCAATTAGTGTTTTCCTACACATAGTCGGAAATCATTAGTCAGGGTCCTGGTGTATGGATATGTCAACCGTCACACCAATACTAAACTCCCTAAACTAAAAAACACACTCAGAACCCTTAACACTAATGATTCACAGAAATGAAAAATATCAAATTCCTATGTTCTGTGATTGAACCGACTCCTATGATACCAATTTTTCTTGCCTCGTCTCCCGAGGCCCATTTTGTGACTACGCCAAGCCCACCTTCTATAGGCCAGGGGCAGGCGACTAGAACTAAAGGCATAACTCTCTAAAAACTGGGATGACATTGACTTTAAAAAAAACACACACAACTAGAGAACAAGTGGAATAAAACACTATGTAAGTATTATAACATGTGTGAAGAAAGTACAAAGGGGCCGAAAATACTAGCCTAATTGAAAGGTATTGCTACAAATGAAAAGACATACAGCTGAATGGTGAAGCAGCTCTAGATCGTCCTCCGGGTTCCTACCTGAAGGGTACGTACAAATGTCCTCCTCATCAACTGACGTCTATCAGTCCACTCCATGTGTCACCACGCTGAGTTTCCACCTCCATGTACCGTCCAGTCCTCCTATACTCTGTCTCACTCTACGCAGTTTGTCGTCTACATCCAACACAACGAGGTGCGGGCATATCCCATGTAGGGGTGTGTATAAAGATACTCAGTAGGGACCCCGAGACCCTCAAAGTCTCACTAAATCCCTAAAGGAAAAACCACAATGAAATATCTCAATAGATAACCTTTACTCTGGTATATGACCATATATATACCTATGTTATCAAGTACCCCTCTCAATCCTGAGGAAAAACTCAAAGGTCATTGACTCAGCACAAACCGGGATATTCATTAACGAAACCACAACTGATGGAGAACTCATCCTATGTCGAGTAAAGTGGTCTTGTTATGAATCCAAGGCGCTACTCACAACCCTTAGACTGCTAAGGTACTCATCATGTCGAGTACCGCGAGTCTGTCGCCCAAACACAGTAGCGCTTCCCGCCATGGGTCTGCCTCACCAACATTGTATGGCTCCCCCTAATAGCCTACAAAGGTAATCTACCTATTGATTACTGTGGGTCTGCTACCAAACCAGGCGATGCATCTGCCAGGGGTTTTCCACCAAACCGGGCACTCCGTCCATGGGGCTAATCGAATCACTGCGAGTTGAATTGGTCAAGCAGTCGTCATGTCTATAGCTACTAGGTCTCCGAACTCCGTACGCTCGTCTCTAAGAGGGTACGCTCCACGAGATACTAGTAGATACTTCCAAGTGTCACATAATCTCACGTTGAATTATCTCAAAAGACCGCTTCGTCATAGAGGTCTCAACGCAACAGACTGTGCGTCAATCAAATTCCCGGACTATGAGTTATTTACATTTCCATTCCAGGGGCCCGGTTGGTTTTTAGTCTAAAACAAACCTGTTCATACTCCAATATCATCAAAATCCTATGTGGAGTATTTTAAATGATTTTCTCATCATGAGGAATCCAACTTATTCGACGGCACGTCAATTAGACATCGGGTCCATATGTTATAAGCGTTTCCGCTCTGAGGGCCCGGTTGGATTCGGTTTCAAACAAACCCGGCCATTTTTTCAAAGTCTTCCAAAACTCACCTACAGTATCGTAAAAGTACCGCCTTATCGTGAGGTTCCCTCATCCATAGACGGAGCATTTATCGGACGCGCGGTATTCATGTTATTCATGTTTAAATGAAAATGGTCCGGCCATTTAAGCCGAGTGCGACGGTGGGTTGGGTCAACCCAGAGATGGCGAGTCCGACCCGGCAGGGTGTCGGACCGTCCCGATGAAACGCACGTCCCAGACTGAAGGGTGCGGCATGGCCCAGTACGGCTTGGCCTGGCACAACACGGCCTGGCCCGGAAGGGTGTGGCTCGCCCCGAGGGGGCCGACCAGTCCGAGGTGGGGGGCACGGCCCCCCAGCTACCCAAACTCGCGGTGCCGCCCTCCCTAGCCGGCTAGCAGAAGCCGACCTGCCTTCATGGCTCAAGCGGCCCACTCATGTAGTTCGCGGACCGGCTGTGCGACACCTTCTGGTTCTATGAAATTCTTCTACCTGGCCTGCAGATGAGCCGCAGGTTCTTCTGCTGAAGCGGCACGCCCCATGCGGGTCGCGGTTCTCCGCAACGGGGTGCCGTGGGGTGCCGCGGTTTCACCCTTCGGCCTGACCAGCTATATCCAGCCCGTTCATCCCTAGTAAATGTGGCCTGTAGTTGTGGGCCGCAATTCTTCTGCATGCAGCCGGCACACAGGCACCACTTCTCCCATCGCCGCCTCTTCCAATGTGCCTCAATCGCAAACAAAGAGACTACAGAGGGCTGTCTGGCCGTGTGCGTTTGGCCTGCGCCCTCCACGTTAGGTTGTAACAATTGTCCAAAGTCAAAACTATTTTACAAAGTAGAACAAGATAAATTTTATTTCATTAAAATTGAACAAAATTCACATTACCTCACAAAGACGTCGCATGTTGCCGAACCGCGGAAGATGAACATTGTGTTGGTCAGACGTCGCAGAAGAACGGTGTCGATACCATTGACGTCAGATGAAGAGCCATCGTCATTGTTGAAGTTCCCCGGGGTGGTGTCTCCTCCCTTGATGTGGAGAAATATGATGAGAAGGCACGTTGTCAGTAACTTTGCGTTCTTCGTTGGAGTCGTTCTTCATTGAAGGTTTGTTTTCGTCGTCGGAGAAGATCACTTCCTTCTAAATCCTCTCAAGAGCACTCCAACCAATATTTCCAACCCAAAATAAAATGGCCCTACCATAACATAACATTCCATGTATTTCCAAATTAAACCAAACTCATTAATTAATTAATTGAAGAGTTTTTTAATTAATTAAGATGTGTTGGAAAATAATTAAATGGAGAGAGGGAGATGGAATGTTGAGAGGCTCCACCCAATTAAAATGGGGAGTTGTCAAGAATAAAAATATGTTGAGTTAAAGGGAGTTGAATAGAGTTATGGGATGATGAAAGGTTGGGGCTCATGTAGGCCCCACCTCATAAATATCAACACATGGGAGCTTATGTGGGGTGGGGCCCTCCAGTAACATCCCCATATAGGATTTAACCACAAAGGTGAATAAAATTGTTATAAAAAATTTTATTTAACATTTTAATTAAACCACATTTTTTAACATTCAACCTGCATAAAACGAAACTGCGGTTAAGGTCCCCTTAAGAGATCACTGGTGCTATGAGTTCATCGGTGCCATCAGATTTCAATTTCATGAACCAGTTCAAAACATAGAAAAACCTGCACGTATGCTTACTGAACGTACCCGAACAAAACATCAGAAATTGATTTTGGGCACACTGGGCCTCCGAGTAATGTGCCGTCAGAATCCATAGAATTATAAAATTACAAAGAATTAAGAAAAAAATTTCTTTGAAATTTAAGGGCCATTGCAAAAATAATAAAATATAATAATGTAGAAGATAATGTTAATAAGAGATAATTTTTTTTTAAAATTTGTTAAAGGATGTAGAGAATTCTTCTGGGAATGTAGATCTTCAAAATTAAAATATCGACCAAATTAATCTAGAATGTGAAATAATATTACAATATAGCATAGATTTCAATGTTGATTCACCATTTGTAATATATTAATGAAAAATGAAAAATTATTGAACATGAATCAACCTTAAAAATTTTATTAAAAGAATCATAATCAGTTCTAGTTGGAAAATAAGATTTAATAACTAAATAAAACAACTCAAAAATGTATTTGAAGAGGTAATTGATGAAAATATTGAAGGATTTGATAACGTTGGGAAAGAAGAAAAAGAGAAAAGTAATAAATTTGAATATAAATAAATTGAATAATTATCTAAAGTTGAATAGGGAGTGGATATGAATAAAAACGGTGATGAAGATGACGAGGAAGAAAACGAAGATGAAGAAAATAAAGGAGAGGATGAAGATAAAGTGGGAAATGAAAATGAGAAAACCCAATATGAAACACCATAAGATGATTCATTATATAATTTAACGTTAAAATCTAATAATGATATAAATTATAAATGTTTCTAAAATTATTCATACGAATAAATTGTACAATCCTCATCACTGAAAGAAGCTATCAAATTTCTAATAAAAATGCTAAAGATGAAGTTATTGTTAATAAGGATGTAGAGATCCTTGAAATATTTTTTGATAAGGATGTTATTGGAAATTTTTTAAATCAAGTAGAAAAATAGTATTCAATGAAATATAAAGGGAAATAGAAAGAAATGGAAATTGGAGCCATTAATATTGAACTTTTTAAAATTAATCATGATAAATTAGATTTAGTTAACACACTAACATCATGAGGATTTGATTATATCATTCAATAAAAGAAGATACGTTGAGGAATAATTCCATATTTTCAAAGACTTCATGCGAGAGGGAAGATAATTCTTAAAAATATTGATTAGAAACCAAAATATTTAATGATCATAACAAAATGTCTAATATGGAATGATCTTGACAAAAGAGTTTTACAAGATAGTTATTATGTGAAAAATAAGGCATTCAATAACGTTATAATATTTTAAAATCTAGTATATTCCATTATTAGTTAATATGGTGAAACATTTTAATATTTGAAGATGTAAATTACTAAGTCCTATAAATTATATAATCATTTTACAAAAGCTATAGAAGATAGATTAAACATAATATATTGTTTAAAAGGTAAATTTCTTGATTATAATTAGGAAATAACAACTATGATTTAAAATAATTGATACTTGTAGTTGAATTTTTAGTGACTCAAATTTCATCAAGTGGAAATAAAAATTTTGAATAATGAAAAATAATTCTTGAGAAAATTTGGATTTTATAAGAGAAGCTACATACTCAAGATGAAATATTAGAAAATATAGATTAGGGAAATAAGTGTTTAATAATATGATGTCTTTACTGAGGAGTTTTATGAAGAAATAATAATATATTTTTTAATATTTTTTTATTATATTTGTAAAAGATATAAAATTATGTTAATTAATGAATGATATTTTCATCCAAATATGATTTGTTCAAATGTTTTCTGAATATGATTGGTTATATTTTCATTCATACCTTCCATCAATTATTAGTTAATTCATTATATTGGTTCTTATTATCACATTCTCTACAATTTCAAAAACTACAAGACTTTACAAATTATTTTGGTAAATCACAAAGGGGGAAATGTTTTGTTTAAGGGGAAAAAATATTTAGATGAGGGGGTAATTATTAAATTAGGGGAAAACGTATCAATGTATTTTATTACAAATTTGTAGAATATATGATTAAGGGAGAAAATATGATCCTTAGGTATATTTTATCTTATGGGTAAATTCATCATATTTAACATCATATCATCCATTATATTTTGTTGTTTTATAAACATAGGGGGAGTTAATAATTAAATATTAGTTATGAATATTATATTTTTAATAGAAATGGGATGTATGTTTCAATGTTATTTTTCATTAACTTATTGGGGTTTTTAATTTCCAAAAAGTGAGATATTATCGTATCCAAAATTCTATTTCAAAATTTCTCATCACATTTATAATGGAAATCACATTCACCATCTTAAAACCTATTTACTAACCATTCATGTAAAATGTATTTAAATATTTTTTTTGTATAAAACATTATGTTATTCCATACTAAGAATGAGATCATTATATAATAAAATAAAAACATCAACATTCTTCATTACGACTATTAGAATGAGAGTGTCTCTGAAAAACATAAGATTCACCTTTATCAAATATGTTGTTAGAATTTATCTCTTGTTATTCGTTTTAAAAAAGAATTTACAATTGTAATTATAATGGTAATGATAAAAATTCTACTAACCCTCGTGAATATTATAATAGTGGAAATAGTAAGGAAGTCCAAAACACGGACATAATGTTTATAATCATATATAGAAGACTTATATTTAATTCTACGATTACGTTTTACACTCTGTTGGTGTGATCTAATACGCTGTCCAAAATTTTGTTATGCTAGAGAGTTATGAGCTATAAAGTGCTAGGTTTACATATCTTTTTGATAATCTCAATTAAAATAATTCCCATTATAAGGAATAATGTTTATTGTGAAGATGACTAGAAAAAATGCTCTATTAATGAGTTTGGAGTTGGTAGAAATGCTGGTTGATAACATTCACTCTAAATTTTTTCCTAAATGTCACATAGATGGAACAACCTGTTCCTAGTCTCTTGTAATTATTTAGTGAGATAATTGATAAGGAAACCAAATTAGGTTTCATCATTAATTTTTTTATGTGGGAGATTGTTGTTATTAGGATCAAGGGATTCTGTGGATATGATGATAGATAATGTGATCATTTTGATTATGGGTTCATAGGGATACTGAGACAGAAAATATGATCCATCATATTGAGTGATTCTATGGTTTGGAAGATAGATACAATCTTCATATTGTAGGGTTTACTTACTGAGGAAAGAAATAAATTCGAGTAATAATAAATCAAGGGATTCCATTAGACAAGGTTAGTGGCTTCCTTACTCTTAACGTTAAAATATGTGTATTATTTTAGTAATAGTTGTTAGTCATTATTAAATTATGATACTAATTTATTTCTTGATTCTTTACAAGTAACAATTTTACTACATTTATATTAAATAATTTGATAAATATTTTAAATCATTCTTTACAATATTTATTATCATAATTACTATGACTAAGATTATTTTATTCAGAATTATTGGATCCATAATGACTTCGATATTTGATACTGATTTAATGTTAGGGATTTTAATTACATTTATATAACTCTTTTATATTGAAATAAATATTCATTGTGGTAATATAATTATTGGACTGAGGGTCGAGTCAGAATATGGTAGGTTTACATAATTTGGTTTGTAATATTTTTTATTTAACTACTTTTAAACTAATGTTTTTAAAACTAAAATCCACCCCTATTTTAATATATCAATTAATAACATATTATTTCAATCCTAACATCAATATTCATCATATTAATATCAATCAAAATTTATTACATGCAATGAAAGATCTTATAATGTTATATATTTTAGTTAATTGGGACATGTATGAATAAAACTAATTTTTCAAAATCATAAATTTGATTAACTATGATCTTATATAAGAGTAATATCGAAATACATAATATTAATTATATCATTTCACTTAATATTTATAGTCAATTGATTGTGATAAATAATATTTATAAGAAATTTCATTGGGTATGTAACATGTTTTTGGTGATATGGTAATATTAAAAATGTTTTATCAGAGGAGTTTTATGAATATTATTACTTAATCAATAATATTATTCATTACTCATGTTTCTCGATTATTTGTTATTATGACATGATTCAGAACATATTTTGGTACAATGAGTTATATATGGTGATTTCACTTTGAGATGAGAAATTTTACCTTAATGATATTTCTTGGTGAGCATACATACCTTGAAAAAAGAATTATAAAATTTATAGAATCATTAATGATGTAAAAAAATAAATTATTATTTAGTGGTCAATGATATTATATTAATAGATTATAAATGAATATTTTATTGAATAGTTTCAATATAAATTGATGTAATAAATCCAAGGATAAATCTTGAACCTTATGTGTAATAGATGTTCAAAAATTTGATATATAAATTTATCCTATTATTTTATGGATCCAAAAATATTGAGAACATATTCCTTAAAATAAAAACATGATATAAGTATCAATAAGATTTATGATGGTTACCGATACAACATGTGAAATTCATCCCAATGACATTTTTGTGTTTATGTGGAAGATCAATAGCCTATTAAAAAAGTATATTGGACACTCATACTTCCTTGAGGGATTATTACTGAGGATATTTATATTTATTATTTATTTGTAATAAATTAGTGTGTCTAGGATTATTTATTTCATGATTTGTGTTAGATTGAATTATATTAACTTGCTCATGGATTTTTAGGATAATAAGATTGATAGTGTGTAGAATTGATATCAACAATTATATAATAGGGATGTATTAATATATATTTAGGATTAAAATTATTTAAACTAATGTTCTATTGAATTAGTTTTTTTATTAGTGCATTGAGATATTTTTTATTGAAAATAATAATTGAGACTATGTATTAAAAATAAAAATATTGAAAAATTGATTCTCCCATTTTTAATGTTGATTATCTTTTCAATTAATCTAAATTGAGTATTCAATTAAACCAAAATAATTATACCTAATTACATTGAATTGTGAATAACAATTTTTTGAATGATAAAGAAATGAAATAAATTATAGTGGAATAGAACCCCCTAAATAAATTATACATTCTACCATAACACCGGCCATTATAACATCCAATACTCATCAAAGTTAATGTTGAAGTCAAAGAGATACACATTGAGATTGATATAGAAAAATAACTTAAGTGAAATATATGGAGAAATGATTTGAATGATTACTAATTAATGAAATTGGGAGTTGAATGTTTTCAATAATAATTAGATATTTTATAATATTTTCACCAGTGTTCCACTATACCATATAATACACAATTACACTATTTTTTGTCCAGTATAATTTTTTGGGATGATAATAGAACCAAAGTAATATATTTAATATGACACCATTTTAATATTTATTAGTGATGTAATGTTTCCAAAAATCCTTAGTATTTAAATCATTTATACCAATTTTAAATTTTTATAAATTATAACCAAGTTATATTCCATATAATAAATGAAAATCAACATTTATAATATCTATTCAATTTTATGAAGTTTAATCATGTTATTATTAGATATATCAACTTTTATTGTTGATGGATCATTATATAAAAAATAAAATATCAGGGTAAATGATATTTTGTTTCAAAATTAATTTGAGATTTATACAATATTAAATCCATGATCCTAACCTCTTGAAAATATATTATAGGATAAAATAATTAGGTATTAATTCTTGAAATATAATTTAGTCACAAATAAAGGATTTATCTTTTAGTAATTCATACTAGATAAATGATATGCAAAATACTAGTCATATCAAACTGCAATTTCACGTGTTTAATAAGGTTTTGGTCTAGGTATAGTCACATGGGTCCACAAAATATATTATTTTGAAAACAATATACTTGAGATGATTGTTTAAATAATTTATGTAATGGATTCACCAATATTAAAAATTTATTATACCCCACTAACCACATAAAGAAAAAATATAATAATAAATTTATGAGGAGTATGTTTCTAATTATTTAAATTCCAATCCACTAGACATCTTACCATTCAAATAATGACTATATATCTATTTTTGTTCCTATAATTTAACTACAGAGTAGTACATGAAATATCATTTATAAATATTATGATGCTTTCTTAAATATTTTTTTATTATATATATATTTTTTCTAATTGTCTTATTATGACAATTACTATTATTATAGGATCCAAGGGATTTGATTTTTGGTTTATAACCTTTTTATCAATCATTTTCTATTTTTTATTTTAAAATAAAATATTTTTAGAGAAATTTGTTATTTTGTTTTTAAATTTATAATTTATGTTTTGAGGAAGAATTTATATTATTTACAAATATAATTTCATCTCTAAGGAAACATAAATTATTGATAGACCTATTTTCTAAAAAAAAGTATATGTTACATAATTTTACAAGACAGCTGAGCGTTGTGCATCTGCATGCATCCATTTGGTTGATGAGCACCAGAAGTATCTCGGACTCCCTACGGTGATTGGCCGGCCCAAAAAAGAAATCCTTGCAGCTCTGGTGGACATGATTGAGAAAAATAATTCATTTATAGACCCCAAAAGGCATCTCTAAAGCAGGAAAAGGAAACCTCATTATAGTTGTCATTCAGTCTATCACTAGTTACTTTATGTCGATGTTTAAGCTCCCGGCAGCCATCGTCAACCTGATCCATTCACATACTTCCAACTTCTTGTGGGGGGGAAATTATTGATGAAATCGACTACACTGGTTGTCTTGGGAAAAACATTTCAATCCCAAGTTAGAGGGAGGGATAGGATTCCAGAATCTTCTTCTATTTAATGACGCACTACTAGCCAAGCAAGGATGGTCCTTCTCAACCGTCCATCATCTTTATGTGCATGGGTACTCTATGCCATGTAATTTTACCACACAGACATTCGTGGTTCCTTTCTTGGCCCTAACCCTAGCTTCCTCTGGAGAAGTATTTGGGTGGCCCGGAATCTCATGGAAAAAGGGCTGGCCTAGAGGATTGGAAATGTCTCATATGTAAACATATGGACCGATCCCTGGATTATCGATATGGATGGCTTGCGGGACACATCCCCCACCCAACTAGGTCTTGAAGACGCCACTGTCAACTGCATATTTTCAGTCCAGGGCCCGGGATGGTGTGTGGAAAAGATCCAGGAATGGTTTAATGAAAGAGACCAAAGAATTATTCTGCTCATCCCATTGGTACCTAATGCAGGCCATATCCATCTTTGTTGGACCAATTATTCTTCGGGCGTGTACAAGGTGAGATCTGGGTATAGACTGGCTCTCGACATTCACTCTCGCGACCGTGATGATGGACAATGGAAAGTACTTTTGAAGCTCAACAACCCCCAAAAAATACGCCAATTATGGTGGTAGGTGTGCATGGGAACCCTCCCTACCATGAGCCTCATTGTTTAACGACATTTGGCCAGTGCTAAATCATGGCCTTTCTTCCAGAATATTCCCAAAACTCCTTGGTACGCCATCATTCACTACCCAGGAGCCACGTAAATTTGGAATAAATGGGGCCTGACTTCGGATGCTTCACTAGACATTGCCTCTGACCTCCCATATCTTCTGATGTGATGGAGTTACTCTCTTTCATCGTCTAAGGAATGCTATCATTGCTCCCTAGCCTGGATCATTTGGGATCGGTGTAACGACACAGTTTTCCACCAAGTTCATCATCCCCCCTAGTTCTAGATTGAACGAGCCACTTCATGGATAAGGGTTGGAAGGACCGCAATGGCACATTATGCCAGGAGTTTCCCCCTTCTATTCCCCACATTGGAACCCCTCCCCCAAATGGAAGGGAGTCCTATGCTTAATGTGGATGCTTCTCTCTCCATGGATGGGCATGTTTCTCTCGACCTCCTGGATCGAAATCATCTGAGGCAGATTATTGCAGCAAAATATGAACCACATCATGCCTTCTGGGAACCTGTAGTTGCTTAGGCCTATACCAAACTTGCAGGGATGATGCTCACTATGGAATGTGGATGGGCTGATATCATCATCGAGTCTGACTGCCTTTCTGTTATCAATGCTATTATCCAAAATGACTCCAGACTCTATTGTTTTGGCTTTATTGTCAGGAGATTCTACTCGATGTGCTAGGTATTCCCTTGCTGCACCTTCTCCTTTACAAAATGGGATGGAAACAATGCGGCCCATCAGCTAGCGGCCTTAGGCCCCTTGGATGTCAACCAATTATAGATGGACAATTTCCCTTCTTTCCCCTTCTTATGTACAACTGGTGATATTCATCATTAATAGTATCTTTTCTTCCTTAAAAAAAAAATTAATGGTCTTCATGAAGATCACAAAATAATCCTTAAGATCGCAATCTATAAACATTAATTATATCAATCTTGTTAAATTAACAGTAGCATATGACTAATAGATACAAATCATTAATATAATATGTTATCATATATGTAAATATTATTTAGAATAGAAACTAATGTTCTATTTTGAGAAAACACTTTGTCACTAAAATTAAACCCTCGTGATTCAAATATGTTAAATTATTCATATTTGATCAATATCTTAGATATATATATATATATATCAATAAATGGATTATCTAAAATATTATCTATGGATTATTTTGGAACGAACACCCAATCAAACTCTCGTATTTAACTATAGATTAATACGAGCCATACTTGCCATGATTAAATAAGTCATGAATAATGATTCAGTAAATTTAAAATATTTTATATACCACAATATACATTTTTAGGCAACATATTATCCCATTCCCACATCCATAATAAAATCCAATGATTTATTATTCGTACTAAAATTAAATCCATTATTTGATAATTTTTTTTCAATTAAATTTAAAACCAATTTTTTATGTTATAAAATTCCACATATATTTTTGAACCACATACTTAGTAGAGATTTTTAAATATGATATTTTAATAGATGTTTATATACAAACCATTATCATAGGATATTATATTGGAAAGTCAATTTAAGATGTTATTGATACACTATATCATATTCTAATTTATAAATATTTCATTAAATTATTTTATACTAAAATGAAGTTGTACCTTGTATGATTTATGTAAATTTATTAGGCATGAATAAATGTATCTAATTAATTTATCAATATACCCAATTTTTTCATTTACCCTTATTAGAAGAAATAATTTTTTTTTTACAAATTCTAAATTATAAAAACCATAAAATTTCCAAATAAAATGAAATAAAAATTTATAGTTTACTTGGATTTCTATTTAATGGGACATATCTAGTCCACCTAGAATATAAACTAAAAATTTCAAAATGTCAATAACTACCATTAATATCAGTGATTAGATTTTTTTATTGTTTAGTTTTCAATCATGAAGAAGTATTTCACCCTAATCCAAATGAATTTATCTTTTATTAATTAAATGGATTTAGCGATTTCTGTTCGAGAAGGATAGTTATTATAATATATATTTCAAATTAGTATGTAATAAATAAAATTGTTTATATTCATAAAATCAACTTGAATAATTGTATTAGCTAATAAATATAGAAATATAAAACACATTATCATATTTGGATTTACTATACTCTTCTAGAATGATTTAAAAAAAATTTGTTAAGAATTTATTTCAGTAACTATACAATATTTTTTAGATTCCATATAAATAAACTCTTCATACAAACTTATACAGATGGAAGAAAATATTACGATCTATTTATGTTTTATTGATATTTTTAAATAATAATTTTTTAAAATGATTTAATAATTGTATAAATTGCCCAATAATTATAAAAATGAACATGAATTTTACTATAATGTGTTTATATAATTATGTTTCAATAATTTTAAAAGATTATTTGAATTTTTAATCAAATTATTTTATCTTCTAAACCATGAATTGAAAATTTAGTTATATCCATATCATCAAAACCCATTCTTCGTATAATTTTTCATGAACCCCCCCCCATTAGAACCGCTCTAGGGAAATTAATTAATGATGTGAGAGATAAAAAATAATTGAATATAATAATACACTAGATGATGTCAATCATAGAGGGTATAAGACACGTTTATAGAAGGAAATTCTCTAAAAAATCCTAGGAAATTTTGATAAAACCTAAAATCAACTCCATCACAAAAATATGGTATAACTCATGACACCACATTGCATGTGAATTCGATAGAGAACCAATAGTCTCCAAAAATAATCAATTCTGTGTTCAAATTCTAAAACATTGACTATGTGAAGACCAATGATTATAATGAGATAGTATTGCGAAGAATGATAATAAAATCCATCCATGAATCCTATATAAAGAGAGAGATATATATGGGTGATGTGACATGATCACCCAGATGGATCTTCCCAAAATCTTCTAATGAAATTTTTTCAGAAACCTATTAGTACCCTAGTGTAGAATAATCCACTTATCACATGTATGAGTTTAACAATCACCCATCCTCACTATGGATCAGTTACCCATTATAAAAAATAATATAATAAAATAATATTAAAATATATATATAACAAGTTTTTATGAATAATATTTAGAATAGAATTATTCGTCAACAAACAAGAACATCAATTGTATCGGATATATAATTATTCCTATGTTTAAATAGGTATATAAAAACATTTCCACATATCATCAATAACTACAATTCTAAAATACCAAAATACATCATACTAAAAACACAACCCTAATACATATATTCCCATTAAAAACATGTATCCCATACTTATTATCTTAAGTTATATAATCAAGAATAATATTTTACTACGGGAAAAATGGGTATTTGCGACGAGTTAATTGCGACTGGAATTATTCTCGTCGCAAATAGCCCTGTTAAAAACTTATTTGCGACGGGGGTATTTGCCCGTCGCAAATAAGTAGCCTTTTGCGACAGGATAGTTTTCCCCGATGCAAAAGGACTGGCGCGCTTTGCGCGCCAAATCGCGGGAAATTTATTTGCGACAGGGGTATTTGCCTGTTGCAAATATGTAGCCTTTTGCGACAGGATAGCTTTCCCCGACGCAAAAGGACTGGCGCGCTTTGCGCGCCAAATCGTGGGAAATTTATTTGCGACGGGGGACTATTCCCGTCGCTAATAACCGGCGGCGGTAAAAGGTATTTGCGACGGGAATATTCCCCCATCGCAAATAGTATGTCAGCAGGTGGTTATTTGCGACGGGACCCGTCACAAATAACTATTTAACCGTTGACTGTAATAAATAATGACTAAGGTATTTGCGACGGTACCCGTCGCAAATAATATTATTTGCGATGGGATACCCGTCACAAATGGACCCGTCGCAAATAATCTAACCTATAAATACCCCCATCCGTTTTTTTTTCAAATCATTCTCATACTCCATCTTCTTCTTCTCTCAAATTTTTTTTTTCTAAAGTTCAGTTTTTCTCAAGTTTAATTGTTTTCTCCGGAGTTGATATTGAAGTTTTGAAGAACGATCAGAGATCAACTTCAGATCAATTTTCCAGGTATTTAAATTCATTTCAATTTAATATTTATTTTTAATTTTTTTAGTTTCAATTATTCTTAATTTGTTGTAATTTAATTATGTTTACATTGTTTTATTACTAAATAAATTTAAATTATTAGTATTGTTCATAGTTAATGGTATTTAGGAATAATTAGTAAATTTTTTTAATAATTAAGAATAAATATTAATAATTAGTAATAAATTTCAATAATTAGGAATAATAACATTATTATATTATAAGTATATTTTATTATTAATATTAAAATAATATAAATTTTATATATATACAATTCTCTTTTCATTTGTGTGTTTGCTGTCTCCACATGTATTATTTGTATGTGGAGATAGAAAACACACAGATGAAAGGAGAATTGTATATAAATTAGAAAATTATAATTTTTTAATATTAATAATAAAATATACTAATAATGTTATTATTCCTAATTATTGGTAATTATTCCTAATTATTGGTAATTATTCATTTAATTACTAATAATTAGGAACAATTACCAACAATTACCAATTATTTAGAATAATTATTAATAATTAGTAATAATTACCAATAATTAGTAATAATTACCAATAATTAGTAATAATTACCAATAATTAGTAATAATTACCAATAATTAGTAATAATTACCAATAATTAGTAATAATTACCTATAATTAGTAATACTTACCAATAATTAGTAATACTTACCATTAATTAGTAATAATTACCAATAATTTGTAATAATTATTAATAATTATCAATAAAAGTAATAATTAGTAATAATTACTAATAATTACCACTAATTAGTAATAATTAGGAATAATCACCAATAATTACCAATAATTACCAATAATTAGGTATAATTAGTAATAATTAGCAATAATTAGTAATAATTAGTAATAATTAGTAATAAGTAGTAATAATTAGTAATAATTAGTAATAATTAGTAATAATTAGCAATAATTAGTAATAATTAGAAATAATTAGCAATAATTACAAATAATTTGTAATAATTAACAATAATTAACAATAATTACTGGTGAATAGTAATAATTACGGGTAAATAGTAATAATTAGTAATAATTAGAAATAATTACCAATTATTAGTAATAATTACCAATAATTAGTAATAATTAGTAATAATTAAAAATAATTACAACTAATTAGTAATAATTACCAATAATTACCAATAATTAGTAATAATTAGTAATAATTAGTAATAATTAGTAATAATTACCAATAATTAGTAATAATTACCAATAATTATTAATAATTACCGATAATTAGTAATAATTAGTAATAATTAGTAATAATTAGTAATAATTAATAATAATTGCCAATAATTAGAAATAATTACCAATAATTAGTAATAATTAGTAATAATTAATAATAATTACCAATAATTAGTAATAATTAACAATAATTATCAATAATTACCAATAATTACCAATAATTACCGGTAAATAGTAATAATTAGTAATAATTAGAAATAATTATCAATAATTAGTAATAATTACCAATAATTAGTAATAGTTCGTAATAATTAATAATAATTACCAATAATTATTAATAATTACCAATAATTAGTAATAATTAACAATAATTACCAATATTTAGTATTAATTACCAATAATTAGTAATAATTACCAATAATTACCAATAATTAGTAATAATTAGTAATAATTAGTAATAATTACCAATAATTAGAAATAATTACCAATATTTAGTAATAATTATTAATAATTACCGATAATTAGTAATAATTAGAAATAATTAGTAATAATTACCGATAATTAGTAATAATTACTAATAATTACCAATAATTAGTAATAATTAGTAATAATTAATAATAATTACCAATTATTAGTAATAATTACTAATAATTCGTAATAATTATCAATAATTACCAATAATTAGTAATAATTACAAATTATTACCAATAATTAGTAATAATTAGTAATAGTTAGTAATAATTACCAATAATTAGTAATAATTAGTAATAATTAGTAATAATTACCAATAATTAGTAATAATTACCAATAATTAGTAATAATTAGTAATATTTAATAATAATTACAAATAATTAGTAATAATTACCAATAATTACCAATAATTAGTATTAATTAGTAATAATTAGTAATAATTACCAATAATTACCAATAATTAATAATAATTAGTAATAATTAGTAATAATTACCAATAATTAGTAATTATTTCCAATAATTACCAATAATTAGTATTAATTAGTAATAATTAGTAATAATTACCAATAATTACCAATAATTAGTAATAATTAGTAATAATTACCAATAATTACAAATAATTAGTAATAATTAGTAATAATTAGTAATAAATACCAATAATTAGTAATAATTACCAATAATTAGTAATAATTACAAATAATTATTAATAATTACCAACAATTAGTAATAATTACCAATAATTAGTAATAATTACCAATAATTACAAATAATTAGAATTAATTAGTAATAATTACCGATAATTACCAATAATTACTAATAATTACCAATAATTAGTAATAATTATCAATAATTAGTATTATTTAGTAATAATTACCAATAATTGGTAATAATTTGTAATAATTATCAATAATTAGTAATAATTAGTAATAATTAGTAATAATTACCAATAATTAGTAATAATTACCAATAATTAGTAATAATTAGTAATAATTAGTAATAATTATTAATAAATAGTAATAGTTAGTAATAATTCATAATAATTAGTACTAATTAGTTATAATAAACAATAATTAGGAATAATTACCAATAATATTAGTACTATGAAAATAATAAAAAAGTTATATAATATTAAAATTATCAATATTTGTAACATGTTTTGCTTTATTCTCAACATATATATGTAATTCTTAAAGCGTCAATTTTTAGGTCTATCTAAATAAAAAGTTTGTGTCAGTCGTGTATGATCTAAACTCTATAATTATCCTAACTTGAGTGTTTTTTCTAACAAATTATTCAATACCAGCAATGCTTTTATATTTTATTTAGAAATATGGAAGAACAGGGTCATCAACAATCATTATTAGGTGACCGCATATGGATAAATCAACATCGAAATCCAAATGGTTCTGGTTTAAATTCAGTATATGTAGAAGGTATGGAGACTTTTTTATCATTTGCGACATCAAATCCAGAATTTGTTTCAGAAGGCAAAATAAAATGCCATTGTAGAACATGTGCATTGAGAACGTTTGACATGTTTGACAAAGTGGGAGAACATCTCTTGCGTTTTGGTTTTCAACAAGATTATGTTTTTTGGTATCAACACGGTGAACGCAGTTCCAGAGCAGGAGATACCAACTTGATTCCAGATCCATCCCGGTTTCAGGATTTAGTACATGATGTTGCAGGTTCATCTGTTCAACATACAGACACTCCGACTGATATAGCTTTAAATCCTAAGTTGGCACCGTCTGAATTTTATGAGTTGTTGAAGTCTGCTGAGGATGCATTATATGCTGGCTGCAAGATGAGAAAATTAGAAGCACTTGCAAAATTTATGGCTATCAAATCAGATAACGGAATGTCAAACACCTGTTTTGACCAGATATTTTCATTGCTTAAAACACTGTTACCTGAAGGAAATGTTTTACCTGCAAATTACTATGAGAGTAGGACGCTGGTTCTAAATTTGGGACTTACTTGTCAGAAGATTCATGCATGTTCAAATGACTGCATTTTATATTCTGGGGAAAATGAGTCGTTGGGTAGTTGTCTCACATGGGCAACTGAGATATAAAGAAGGAAAACACGGGAAGTCTGGTTTGATTCCTGTAAAACAGTTGAGATATATTCCGCTTACATCTAGACTTCAGGGTTTATTCATGTCTAAGAATACAGCGACAATGATGTCATGGCATAAAGAGAATATTTCAACCGATAAAAGCTTGAATAATCTAGCCGATGATGATTCATGGAAACATTTTGATAGAGTGCATCCATCTTTTGACGAGTCATGTAGAGGACACCAACTAGAGTACATTTCATCCCATGTATGGGATGGATTATGTGCGCACTGGTTGAGTGGTGCCTTTCTGAGGAGATCATCGGTGGGGAGGAAGAATCGGGGGAGACAGTAGGGAATCATCGAGATGGGAGTTGTTCTTTCAGTAATCATAGACAACATCTGGTACATACATTATTTATAAATATTTTATATAACTATAAATATTAACAGTTAATTTTTTATTCTTATAGGCTGTCGAGCACCCCGATATTACGGAGTACGACGTATAACCGATGATGTATAGAGATCCTGCTACTGGGGAGCTCAGAGGTGATCGTTAGCATCACATCATGGTCAGTATTATTTGTTTTCAAGCTTAAAAATTAACTGCATATAATATATTCACAATTTTAATTTTAAATTGCAACTACAGGAGTCATATGAGGCCGCAGCGTCACAAGCCCGGCCTAAGAGTCAGGCTGAGTCATCAGATCAGACCACTGGCCATCAGTTTGATGAGGCAGCATGGATGCAGGTCACCCAGTATGCCATCGAGAAGGGTCGGGTAGTTGGTATCGGCTTTCGACTGACTCCCAGAGATTATTATGGCAGTGCTGCGATGTCGGCGTCCAGCTCGAGAGGATCTCGTGCATCTTCTTCTGCTACACAGTATGAGTATCAGTTGCGATCTCAGACTGCACTGATAGAGAGTCTCCGACAGGAGCAGGAGCAGATGCATCAGCATCATGAGGAGGAGTGACGACGCCAGCAGTAGTTGTACGAGGAGCAGACGAGTCGGTGGCAGTAGCAGCATCAGGAGCAAATGGACTACATGCGCCGACTCACTCATGCTTTAGAGATGGAGTTTCCTCCACCACCATCTGCAGATCCCCCATCCCCCCCTCCTTCATATTAGAGTTTGTATTTATGTTATAAAATTTTTGAAATCAAAATATGATTTTTTTTCTATTCGTAGTTTCTGTCTCATTATAAAATATTAATAATATTATATTTTTAAATAATAATATTAATATGAATAATATTATTATTTATATTTTATAATATCAAATTTTATATATATATTAAAATTTTATAATTTTATAATTTAATTATATTTTTTTGTAATACTTGAATTATTTTAATATTTTAATGTAAAATAATTCTATTATTTTTATATTAATTAAAATAATTTATTAATATTTTTTTTATTTATGAATTATAATTCTAATATTATTATATTAATTAAATCATTTATTAATATTCTATTATTTTTTATTTTTGAATTATAATTCTATTATTATTATATTAATTAAAATAATTTATTATTTTTATTTGTGAATTATAATTCTATTTTTATATTAATTAAAATCATTTATTAATATTTTATTATTTTTTATTTTTGAATTATAATTGGATTATTATTATATTAATTAAAATAATTTATTAATAATTTATTTTTTTATTTTTTATAGTATTTGCGATGGGATACTATTCCCATCGCAAATAGTATTATTATTTTTTTATTTTTTTAAAATAGTTGTTGCGACGGGACCCGTCGCAATAGGTATTTGCGACGGGGCCCGTCGCAAATAGTTTTTTTTCAGATATAAGGAGTACTAGTTGCGACAGGGATTCTCCCCGTCGCGGAAAAAGGCTTTAGTGACGGGATCTTCCCAAAAAACTGTACTTGCGACACCGTTTTCAGCAACAGGTAAATTGCGACGGGCCCCCGTCGCAAAAAGCCATTTACGATGGGATCCCGTCGCAAATGACCCGTCGCAAATACCTGTTTTTTTAGTAGTGTTTCCTTATACCCTCATACCCCTTTTAATTTCCCCATCATCCAATCATATCATTATATCATCATCATCATCCTCATAAAATTCTGACATTAATATATTTTTATTTATATCAATAAATAAAGCCATTTTATATAATCTTTCATATGTATGGTAGGGTAGGGTGGTGATAGTTGTCGTATATATATATATATATATATATATATTTCACCTCCATACCAGATAGTTGTGGAGAACCCGATAACCAATGTCCACCTATGGGCTTTGGTAATGTCAACTGGCCTGTGTGGAAGTGTGTAATATAAATAAGAAAATAAATTGTATATAATAGGAAATTAATTTTGATTCTAAGGGTTAACCCACTAGTTACCAATAATATTGCATTAATTACCATAAAAGTTTATCTGTGTCTATTTTCATATCATTTATCAACATCAACCAATTAATTATAATTCACGTTTACCTCACTATGAATACAAATATTTCATAAATTTTTATTGTTTTATTATTTCCCTCATAACATCACTCATATATTTGTCATTTCATTAATTCATTACAAAAAATATTTAAAAAGGTAATTTACTATGATGGATTCACTCCTGTTCCTTTGAAGAGAAGATCACCGAAGGACTTTGCTAACTTACCACAAACTGTGTCTACTATATCCCATTTTAAATATTCAGTGATGATCAATTTAAAAATCCACAATATTTTCATCCAAGGTAATTCTAAATCATAATAGGATGCTTCTAATGTCTCTAAATATTGAAAATAAAATTCTTATTATGATTGATAATCTTTTTTTATTTGGTGGATGAGGGAAAGACCTTTTTTTACCCCACCCACCTATTTCTTATACTTTTGTCCATTACTTTAAATAAATTTATAGAGACATTGATTCTGTATAGAATTTTTTATTATAAATTAACTACATCATTATAGTTTCATTATTTCCATTAAATAATTTCATCCAAATATTTTTCTGATTATCCTTATATTGAGGTGATAATTTTCATCAATATTAATAAGAAATTATCCAATAATTTGGGATATGAAATCATCCATTGAAAATATAATAATGATGATATGAAAAAATATAATTCAAATAGTAATCATTTTTTCAATTCATATAAATACAAAAATCAATATACTAGTTGTATTTACTAAAAACTCCATTGATTGAATATGTACTAATATTAATTATATATTCAAAAAAATAGAAAAAATTATTATTTATATTGAATCTATTACCATGGTTGAATCTTTAATGAATAATACCTATGGAATTAAAATTAAGAGGGTTAATCACTACTAAAATTAATGGGATCTATGACATAACCTACATAGATCAAAAATCACATAAAATGATCAACCTAAAGAAGCCAAACCAATGTAATAATTATACATATTCCTTAGTAGTGTACGAATATAATGAAGGGGAATATAATAGAGAAATAATGGAGGAAATTTTTCCTCAGATAAATCTAATATGAATCCCATGAAGCTATAGTTTTATAGTTCATAAGGGAAGAGTATGAATCCCTCAAATAAAAAATCTGACAAACTATGTCACAATAAATAAAATTGAATTATAAGAGATGTTAGAGGGTGATACCTATATATATGGTAGTTGAAAGTGACCATTGAATGGTGTGGTGATGAAATCATCATAACATGGCAGTTATCAGTTAATTGAGAATGAAAATCCTTATAATTTTAAAAGACATATTGCAAAAAATTATATATATATATTTGTTAGAAATTTTATATACAAGTTAAATCGAAACCATTCCACAAGGGACCAAAAAATGATAATATTAGCATTGACCCCTAAATCTGATTAATGAACCACCACAACATCGATAAACAATCCTCACAATCTCATTATATCCCTATAACCATACCATGTCTAAAAACAATTAATATCGTTTAATAATGATCCCATAAATTTTATAATGGGTGTTTTCCCACTCCATGTTTTATACATGGACTACACCGTAATTATACATTAATTAATTGCACAAAATCTTCCACATATATGAAATAAATTACCCATTATAAATTAATAACTCCATGAAATTAAAATTTATGAACCTAAACAAAAAATATTATCAAAAGTATCTAGACACTACTTTAAATTCATATAAATGATCATCAAAATGTCATTAACCTTAATAAAAATAGTTATTTTTTTCTTAATATTCAAAAAAAAAATTTAATCCCCTTATTACTTCACAATATCCTTCAAATACCTCTAACAACTAAAAAATCAAATTTTATTGTTATTATAGAAAATTAAATTAAAAAATATAAAATGATTCTCATCATTGATAATATGAACAAGTTTTATTTAAAATAATCTACGGAGATACATCTTAAATAATAATTTGTTCACAATAAAATCAATAATAAAATCACTAGGTTAAAAAAAAATAATTATAGAACCATATAATTAATCATATTATCTTAATTATAGAAAATAGGATTCAACATAGCTAGATATACTAAGAATTCATTACAAAAATATGAACCTAGTTGTACTTATATAATACATTTTTCACCCAATAAATTATAAAATGGAATGAAGAAACAATGAAAAATATCTCTTTTATGACCATATAACTCGATATGCCACTCCATTAACATTAATTCCTGCATGAAATCCTGCATTCCCAAAAATATGACCTAGGATATTTTACGATAATATCAATAAAAACCATATATGTTGTCGAAATCATGATTCTGATACATCTAAGGTGGGAATACCAATGGATACACCTCCACCCATAAATGATATAATATCACTATAGGTCTAATGAATATAGAAGAAATATTGTATCCATTACTAAACCCCAACATGTGAATAACAAGAGTAACCATTAGAACACATGATTTCTAACATCAATGTTCTAGTTTCTACACCTCCAATCTATCTACAAATTTTTATGATCATGAGTGGGATTCATTCCCTCATGAATTAACAATATATTTTCTATCCTTATTTACACAAAATATTTCCTTATAACAAAAAAATCTCAAGCCTCAGTCTATAATAAAACAAATTAGAAATTCTACCAATACAAAAACTTGATTAATGAAAAAAATATAAGAGTTGTATATATTATTAAAAATAATGTAAACCATAAGTATATTATTCAATAACAATACCTAAAAATAGATTACACATACTCACAACAAGTCATTCAGAATTTAAGTCAATAATTCAATATATTGATCTATCTAGGGATGAAAATCAATGAAAATTAATATGTAAATCATTATATCATTTTTGTGGCTATTCCACACTCTCAATGTCAAATTAATATCCTTATCATAGATGAATATCATAAAATACCATAGATACATAATATCTCGAACATATAGTCTCACCAAATCATAAAATATATTCTATTCCCTAACCATCATGTAATGAGTTGACTTATTTAACCCATCACCAATAACATATAGAACATCACATCATCTATGTTTGTGAGGAAATAAATAATGAAACAATTTGAGATATCCTCTAAAATTACCTATGGATATTGGATTCTTGTAGTATATAATAAATAACATAATGATCACCATTCCTTACCAAGTAAACTAAAAAATGTATCATAAACTCTTTGTCTAATCTTATTACTAATTTCAACAAAACCTGAATTCAAAAAGCACGACACATCTGAATTATATGAATATATAAAGTATAGGGTGAGGTATGAGACTGATACATGGGTACCCCTTACATTACTAATGTAGTAAAGAGCTAAACCACTATAAAACATGATTACAATCCTCCTATAACCATACCTTAAAAAAATTACAAAAACATTTATTATCCATAAATACAACTCATGATATCATAGTGGAGACTCCTTCGCCAACAAAATCAATGATTACAACACTTACATCAGTGTTTGGTTAGCTATACCACTGAAATACATTACATAAATATTAAAATCCCTATGTATTTAGATTATCCCTTATTAATCTCTAATATCGTGATGACTATAAAAATGACATATTTAAATTTATAACAACAACTACGTTAAAATTCATCAATTAATTGAAGATCTTCAAGATGTCATATTTTTAAAAATCAATCCATCAACACTGATAAAGATTCAATTATCACTATGAGATTATATTTTTCAATCAATTATTTCTATTATGAAAATAAATCAATATATATTTTTGTAATGTCATTATAACATCATTGGGAACACCACCAACATAAACTAATGATAATGGGTGGAATTGTTTCTTATGAGGACACATCAGACGATACTCATAAGTTATCACATCCCCATACTAGATAAAAAACTTTAAATAATTATTTATTCATTATATCTCTCCCTAAATATAAACTATTCTATAATGAACAAAAAGATAAGAGTATAAATCAACTTCACATTTGTGTAGTTAAATTCTATATTATTATGATAAGTCCTTAGAAGGGAGCATCCTTTGCATTTCAAGATATTAAATGGGGGTAAATCAAAGATATATTAGATAAAAATATCCAATAAAATCATAGAAGGCAATGAAATTTTTTAGTATATGTGAAAAAATAGTGAAACCAAAAAAGAAAGAAACCTCATTAATTCAATGACATACTGATAAACTATAGTTAGACTAAAATTATATCTATAAAATTAATGTAGACAACTTCCCATAGACCAATAAAAATGAAAAACCTACAAATAAGATTTCAAAATATCAAAGTGATCCCCTTATTACCTGAATACACAATGAAACAATTTTTGAACACCACCATTAATGAATCCTAGAACTCAAAAACATTCATGTTCATGAGTCCAATAAAATATCCTAGTCATTATTAACATTTAATATCATAATGATGAACTAGAATCATCTATAGTGATAATTGAATTTACTCTTCATGATGTATTCATTATTTTAAATTCTTCTGTTGAGATCCATAATCAGTCTTAATGTGAAAAATTAATCACGTATCAAATAGACATGTAATCATTTAGAGAAGATATTGGATAACTAATTTCACATAATTCAACTACTTTAGGTTTATGGAAAACCATAGACTCTAATTCATTTTCATGGGGATAAAAATAAATGTTCAAAAAAGGGCTCACTATTATTGATTTAAAAAATCATTAATTGATCAAAAAAACGATTCAACAATTAATTTGTCTAAGTAGTTCACATGTGATATAAAAAAATTAAATATAAAAAATCATTCTATAACTATATCTCAAAATTTATTTTTCATAAAAGGTTAATATTATATAGTTTTTTGGAAAAGACATCATATAATTCATCTAAGGCCTTGGGAAATAGTTTTTTTATGATTTGGTACGTATCACAATAACATATCTACAATATTGTAAGATATGGGATCCATCCACCTATAAACCTTCATATTATTTTGATTAAAAATAAAAATCCCATTCATACCTTTAAGAACAAGTAATAAACCTTTATCTAAAATAAATAAAACAACACATCACCTTATATACAACAAATCCATTTCCTGGATGACATAAATTTGATATATTTGAAGGTAAAAGAAATCCCATATTAAATTATGATTAATTTTTATCAGATTATATAACAAACACAACCAAGGAATGTTAAATAAATATCATACTTGTTAATTTCATACAGATGGCATTGGATGTGTGTAATCATTTGTTCATGGAGATCTAATAAAGTTATTCACTATGAAAGAGTGTCATATAACTAATTAAAAAAACCATTAGACATGGTGGAATAGTAGTTTGTGGCATAAACAATCCTCGGGCCACCTAGAATAGAGATATCTATTAAATAAAAAATATCACACACTAATAATTTTCGTAATTATTCCCAATGATAACCACCTCCATTTATGTTGTTAACAATATATACTTGAATAATATGAATATGATATGGTTATCAACAACCTTTTACATATCTTATTTTCCATAAAAAATACCATGACATGGCTATTTATGACTATAAATCAAGGAAAACCACTACTGGGGATGCATATAAATTTTATCATAGTTTATATTCTAGGAATTGGTGCTAGTATGAAAATGTAACTATTGATGGTGTTTAAATCCATAATAAACCCAAGACATGTAATCTACATGGGGACCCAAAAATATCCATCTCTAGTGATGCGGGAAGAGAAGTTTCTGACTCCCTATTGGTGAAAATATTGAATATAATGATAATTAAGGACCACCATATATAGCATTAATCCTCATGGTGTATTTTGGAAATTCCTATTAGATAATAATTCAACATATGATTCTTCGATTCTATCATGCCCTTTTATGGTACCTCATTAAATTTCATTAATGTAAAAAATAGAAACATGTTGTTGGATGGTAAGAGGAATGTCTCAAAAATATTTTTCTCTTGGAACCTCCCAATGCAATAGAGTGGGATAATAATTAATAATAATCAAAAATATGATTCTAATATACACTAGGCTAAATATCCTCTTATAAAGAGATATCATTTTATATATCATGACAACCTT
Organism: Viscum album; assembly: GCA_963277665.1. Classification (NCBI taxonomy): domain Eukaryota; kingdom Viridiplantae; phylum Streptophyta; class Magnoliopsida; order Santalales; family Viscaceae; genus Viscum; species Viscum album. The sequence continues at coordinate 1,898,063,383 of OY728133.1, read as the reverse complement.
CAATATCAAATTATTGAATTATTTAAGGAACTATTTACAAACCCCATAATAAATACCATTAAATCCCCATGATATCTAATAAATAATTCCTACCAGTAATGGGTATCATATATTAGTAAAATGATATAATATAATATCCATTGCTTCTGATGGACCTATGTAATAAGAAACTTATGATTCTCTACCATCTACATTTTCTTCTAATTGGATATAGTCCCCTAATTATTCTCTATGATCATGTGTGCAAGGACTTGGAATAATTTCCATAATGAATCCTCGTCATCTATCTAATAAATCGACCAATGATAAACAAGTACTTCATATGAATCATATAACAAATAAAATATTAAAGGTTAATTACCACTATCGATCTCCATAATATAGAAAAATGAGACACCTAAACCTAGAAAAATTGAAATCATATAATACTACATACTTATATTCAATATTAATTTCATATAATCACCAAAAATAAAAACATAAACTAAAAACCCGATAAAGTTATAAACATATTGAATAATGTTATCCCAATATAAAATCAAATTGTCATTACTAATACCATACCCAGAAACCCAGTCTATTTGTTATCCATGTATATGATACAATTTTTCATTTAATGAACCACACTAGATCATATCATAGTCAAACATTGATTCTGATCATGACCCATGGTACTCTCATGAAATATACTGTGGTTTATAGGAATGAACTCTAGGTATACAACAAATTTATGGGATACATTAACCTCATGTTTCTAAAGAAAATTTGATTATTCCACCAATAAACGTCACAATGATAATATGAAATGTCACATGATCACATAATTCATGATAATGTAGTATTGAAAAAAACATATCTATAATTAATATTATATTGATTCAATTATATTATGGTCAATAAATTATAAAAACTATTAATATAGACAATTAGGATCTACATTAGCCACAAAACCCTTTTAAAATACAACACACACACATATAGAGGTATAAAAAATGTTCAACTGAAAATATTTTAAAAAAATAATTTCACTAAAACATTGGTTATAAATATTAATTAAGCATATATCAAAAATTGGATCAAAATAAACACTTATAACAGGTCAAATCCCAACCATCAGTAATAAGTAATACTCTTTAAATATAGTGACATGTAGAGTAACATGTTATCTAAATATATATATATATATGTAAAAAATACTTAGAAATAACATCCCTAATTAATTAATCTCCTTCACACCCTAATGATAATTGTCATTGATCATTCATCACTTTGATATATACATAACCACATAACCATAACTCTATTTTGAAACAACTACCATATTGAAAACATCCACATCAATATAATATAAAAAATACTTATACAAGACATATATACACATAAATGTCACACATATCATCCTCCTTATATTGAGGAATGTAATCATGGTGTATAACTACATTAGGTATTGCTCATTTATTGTATATTATAACTATGCATCCATATCCCATCATCATCAAAAAATTCCCACCTTATGTCATCATATCCTATTTAATAACCACATAAAGTATTGAATAATATTATCTATTTGTAAAAAATTGACTCATAATATTTGGTTCGAGATGGAGATCCAAGAGACCTTATTCCTACCCCCTATATTCAAGAGGCAACTGGCTTGTATTTAGGGTCGAATACCTTCTATGGGGAGATTATAAAATCATAATCATATCCTTTCAACATAAAAATAATTTATAATATAGCAATCCAAACATCAAGGGAATGTATTAGTATCATAATGTAATAACAAAAAATTTCCATGCATTTCATACACATGAATAAATAAACTAGGAATACATAATGTAAATACAAACTAGACTATATATGGTAAATGTAAAAAAAATCTCTACAGAATTTCCCATATTCTAACTCAATAGCACTACTATATACATGATTTTCTACTAAACCATCTTTCATGACACCCTTTTTATTATGTGGATCCCTATACATGATGTATTTATGCACATTGAGATGACCTTGAAGGATGTGAATAAAAAAAAGTTCGACACCACCAATGAAACCTTTATATTTGTTTACAAGTATAATAGGTTATTTCCATGATAACAATAAATATGTAAGAAATAATAAACAATCATACAATGATCGTTCTTGTTCTAACCAATCCACCAAGTTCCTCAAAAATACATACACATACACTTACCCCATTCCACAAGGACAATAAAATTATGTTGGAAGTGATCAAGTACTAACCAAAACAATTGTTATCATGATACTTTATATCCATAAAGAATGAAATTTTGGGTTGGTCCACAAGGATGACTCTGAACATGTTACTCGACATCCTCATTGCATCAAGTGAACATGTCACTATAGTGGGTTAGTCCACAAGGTCTTCATGCCCCTACCATGTATATGGTACCATCATCATCATCACCACATATCATTCACAATCCCTATCAAATAAATAAACACACCATAATGAAATACCTATTTCTAATACCCTTGTAAATTACTTTAATGTAGTGGTAAATACACTAAACATGATAGAGCATAAAAAATAAAAATACAGCACAAAATCATGAGAAACAGAAGAAACATATAAGTACATGTTGTCAAATTAATCATGGATATTGATATATTTAACAATACTCATGGAATAAAACATCGTAAATGGGCTTCATGGGATACACCCATATGAAATCACTTTCAATAAAGAATAAAAATAAGATCCATAAAAATAAATATATTATTGAAAAAGTGTATTCAAGAGCCCACAATGGTAAAGAACCTATTATCTCATTCTCATTGATGATGTAATCCAATATTCATCAAAGGGGAAAATCCAATACCTTTTTTCACACCCATTGAAATCTAGTTCACATGTCAATATGACTATAAGGGTTTCTTTCATCCAAGAAGAGGTTTTGAAAACTGACCCAGTGAGATTCCATAGTGTGATTGGTAGTTCTATAATTCTTTACATCCTATATTCTATAAATAGAAATATTTCAATGATATGTTGATGAAGAGGGTGTCCACTAACTAGAGCCACCCTCTATAAACAATGGATCATGAATTCCTCATCAAATCTAGAATATTTCCTTATGTCTAGTCAATGAACAACGATTCACATCAACCTATAATTAAATATATCTCCAATATGAATTATTATAATAATATTTATTAAAATTGATTGATCTAGGATTAAATTCCTGGAAACATCCATTGTTCACAAGAGATCATACTTTGGTCAAAGGGATGTCATTGACTGTTCGAAGCCACCATGAATCTATCAAAGGATAGTCAATATCTCATTATATCATAAAAGAAAATGTGATCTCTCTAGTATATTATAGTTCAATAATAATTTATTATTTAAAAAGGGGAGTGAGAAGAGGAATTGTAACAACATAACTATAATATTCTCATAATTATTGATTGATCAAGATCCGAACAAGAGGAATATTTAACGCACTATAAAAATCACTAAAAATTAATGCAAGAAATAAAAAATCATTGTATCTTCATAGAATTCAAAAATCCATCTTAGATATTTACACATATGTCAAGAAATACGAGGAATCAAATGTATATATTTAGATAACATACCTTCGTAGTATTATTAATTTTATAAAATTTTGATAAACAAATGGTAAAAAATTGTGATCTTAGAATTCAATGGAGGAGGAACCTAATTTTAAAATTTAGTGTTAGAGTCATATTTTTGAATTAATTAAGGTAAAAATATAGTGATATTAAAATTCATTATGGTGAATTTATTTCATATTTGACCAGGATCCAATAAGTGGGGGTATGCATGAAATATCCATAGGGGCTCTACCAACAAATTTGTTGGATAAGTAGGCTTAACTAACATATTAGGGGTAGATTTATAAAAACCATTATTCCAATCCTCCTCTTATCACTCCAACCATCAATTCCCAGAACTTTTATACTAAAATCCAACCTCTAAAACAAACATAAGAGAGTTGAACCAATAGACAAACAAATACATTTTTGAACTTAATACAACACATGCGTCAAATTTAGTTAGGATGTTATAATTACCCCCATTTAGAGACTTCTCAACCTTGAAATATACATTAAAGGGTCATTATAAAAGACGTGATCGATTGAGCCTAAAAAACATCCTCATGATTTCAGTTCCCCTCCATGACATGTACATGATTCCATAGTTTTTGAACATGATGTACTATCTTCCCTCACATGAATTTATCTCCCCATTATAAGGATTACACATGGAATTCCAACTATGATGCTATATTATCTCAATCAATATCATTGCAGTTGATAACATGTGTAGGATCAAGTATATACCTTAAGAGTATATACACATTAAATAGATTGTTCATACATTAGTAATGAGAGGAATAATACATATGTCATGATATTATTCCAATATACTTGTTGATCTCAAATGATTTAAAATAACATATTTCTAGCTTCCATTAATTATAAAAATATTGGTGGCATAACTAGTGAATCATTATCAGAAAAACATGTCAACCTATAAAAAAACTCAGAGGTATCCAACTACTATTGGGATAATATTTATACCTTTTATGAGCTATGATCACACTCTTATGAGTTGGTATCACTCTCTTAGAGGTCTCTTGTTCCATTATAGTTTCCAAAACTACTTCCTCACTAGCCTCATTCCAAAAAAGCGATAAACAACATTTTCTAAAATAAAAACCCTATGATGGCTCCATCTAAGTAAAAGTTTGGTAACTGGTGCTTTATAAAAAATAAATCATGTCTATTTTATCATATCAAGCTTCTAAAGATTCCAAAAACCATAGGAATGGATAATATCATGATGTAAATGAATTATCTACTCAAGAAATCCTTTTATCTAAGGAGGGTACATTGTGATTAATCTCAGTTTTGTCCCAAAGGACTTCTATAAATCATTCCAAAACAATGATGTAAAATATGTGTATTTATCAGATACAATTTTTAAGGTAAATTTATATAATTTTACAATCTGATGAACATAAAAAATTTCCATCTCACAAATTGTGTTATTCTCATTGACCCTTAATAAGTGATAATATTTCATTAGTTGATCAATAATCACCCAATACACTTCCTGGTTTCTTGGGGTCCTTAGTAACCTCATAAAATATTCCATCATGATTTCCCACACATCCACATGGGATGGTTAATTGTTTGGATTTAACCACAAGAATGATGGTGCTCATAATTTATCATTGGGTATGTAAGTAATTTGAAATAATCCGTCAATATCACAATTCATCCTTGAATATCAAAACTACTATATAAATTCATGATAAATATTTTTTCTCTAGGATTCAACACCAACATAGAGGAATGTAAATATATCCTCAAAACATCCTTGATAAAAGTAGGTACTAAAATATTTCCTTTTACTTGGATCACATCATCCCCATATAATGATTACCTTAGTATCAAGTAACCACTACTTTGTAGGTTCTTCATCACATCACACACTAGATCAGAATCATGAGTTGCCTTATCATTCTTTATAAAAGAATAATAAATCAGTAATGGGCCATACATCATTAATCCCAAGTCAAAAAATAATAAATATTCCTTGAATCAAACAATCTCATCAGACACCAATATTCTTGTTGGCACCAGAAAAAGTATCCTTGTATTTTATCGAATACTATCAACCATGATCCTGAAGACTAACAGGTTTCGCAATCCTTGATATGACTAGTCATGGAGTCTAAAAGGAGTCACAGATCATAAGTTATGGCTGTTTGATGTTAGAATTTTTAAAATGGCCTTCCTAGTCGATTTTTGGGAAATGTATGGTTTTGTGTGCTAGAATTACCATTTTTCATGCAAGAATGGATGTTTTTCACGCAATAATATAATATGTCATTTAGTAAAAAAATATTCTATTCCAATTATAGTGTAGACCTATTATGTTCCCAAATGCAATGTCATATCCCCCTTGACCAACCGACAAATGGAAAAGTAAGGTGTGATCAAGATTCGAGATGTGCGTGAAAGATCGAAATCCATGCGCCGAAATCTTATGCGGCCAATGATATGTCTGTAGGGAAGGTTCTGCAGTGTCTCGAGAAAGTGGCTATGGAAGGTGTGTGCATGTTTTGAGATGTGTGCACTAGATTAGAATCTATTCACATGATTATTTCACACCCAATGCGACGTCAAATACCCATTTTGCATGCACACTCATCGTATCTTGCACAAAAGATTTCTTCCTTGCATGGAATCATACAGACAACCACTCTAGGTTTCTCTTATAAATATGAGTGCACCCCCTCCCTTCAAAGTAAGTCTCCAGAGGTCGGTTGATGCTCTTCTGTGCGTAAGACCCCCTCATGTGTGCAGTCATAGAAGAGTGGAACCCCAAATGATATATATTTTGCAAAAGGTCCCATATGGGGCTACTTTTGTGTGGTTCCATAGGGGTTTGATCCTCATCCGACCACTTTTCTACCTATGTATTGTGCATGCAAGATCCCATTATTGAGCACAAAACATCGAATCATTCATGTAAATCTTAAAATCTAGTATACAAGATTTCCAATATTGCATACAATAGTGCCAATGTATCCCATCTAAAGTGCACTTGTTCCACATATTCCAATCTTGCGCATAACCCATTATACATGTAGTGCATCTTACATGCAACAATATCTAGGCCTGCACCCACTAGTCTTTACTATGGGGAATCTCCCCTTGCACCCCCATGCGGTTTTAGTGCTGGTCCCTTCACTTCCATCGTTGACCCCCATGAAAAAGGGAGAGTTGCACCACAAGATTTTCATGCCAGGAGATCGACATTTTCTGTTGCGCCCCTATGTGAAGCCACATCCCACCAATGGATTACCAGGATTCCAGAGACTCCTCTAAACACCATTAAATACCTTCATTCTACATATTCTTATTGGTCCCTTTCACATGTCATGAGTTGAAATTCTAACATTCAATTCCCCAAGTACCATGCATCGACCCATTCCTCAAGTTACTCTTTAAAACCCTATCACCACACTCCTATGTCAAGATCCACTAGAATGGGATGAGTTTTCATAAGTCCCAACACCAGCCATTTCTAGGTGACATATGCGTAACAATCCTATCTATATGATTTTAAATTTTAGTAAACATATTGTAAAAAAAATAGGATGCCACTATCTCCAAAAAAGATATGCCTTATGCTCTAAGAATATGATGCCAATTATCGTCAATACATGACTATAAACTGTATTACAACCTAGATGAAACAAAAAGGATACCACTTGTCTAAACATGATATTCCTTATGATCCATGAATAAGATTCCAATAATCCTCACTTCATGATTTTAAATTATAGCATTCCCACCCATTCAATAATTAGTTTCTTCTTATTCTAAATAAGAGATGCCTTGTGTAAAAAGCATAAAATTTTTCATTCCATGATTATAGTGGCGTAATTTTAGGATCATTTGAAACCATTCAGGAATTCCATCACTCTAAATCATGGATTATGTGTCATTTATTCTGATCAACATTCTCTTACATTTCTTAAGGGACCCCCTACACACTTGATCCATTATACTTCAGCTCACCTACTATTCTAGGAAGACATCCTAGAAGACATTGGATGACACATTGAGTCAGGTCCTATGTTTCGAACGTGGTCAATAGCCCCACATCATTTGTTTTTCCCCATTTCTAACTAACACAATATCGATGTTGTGTTTTGAACATGGTCAATAGTTATGCTCCATCATCACACCACTTTCACCACATTCCGAATGTCGGGAATGTGATTATCATTCTTCATCTCCATTTGTTCGGATAGATTTCAACGCATGTGGCGTGATCCCTCTTATGGTCTACCATATCGGTGTGGTCCCCAATTATAATCCTCAACAAAAAAATGATTTGGGATGCCCTCATGGACATACATGTGGCAGAAACGTGGGAATATTCTATGAAAAATCCCCTTTGACAATTTCTTCTCATCAACGGAACATAGGAAACTTCCATTTGTAATCCCCTTTCGCCATTTCCCCTCATTAGAAGCACCTGGAATGATTTTAAACGCAAGCCCCATCCACTATTGCCACTTTTTAGTGGAATCCTTGCCTCCATCATAGATTAATTCTCAATCTCTATCTCCCTACACAACTAACGAAGTGTTAACCACTATTATCTCTTTGAGATGGTAACCAACTGTAACCCCCTTGTTGCTACTTTGGGCCGCTAACCAAGTGTACACCCATGTTTTGTCTTTGGGCTTTTAATCACATGTAATACCCTATTTTCTCTTTTTCCCACTAGCCATGTGTAAGCCGCATTATATTCCTTGTGTATGCACCTTTCGTGATGCGATCATTAGGTCATTTCCACCTCTTGTTTATCACAAAAAGCATGACTCACAAGGGAATAGAGTAAGCATAAACCATGAAATCCCTCCTTGGATTCCCTAGCGCATAAGCCCCACACACCCACTCAAAACTACATGGATGTTGATCCTTTCCCTTTCCATGAAAGGTACTTAGGAAGCCTCCTTGATGATCAAGCCCACCACCCACTAGTCCTAAAAATATCACATCGGTTCACCCCCATCCTGTATGATGTTAAATAGTATTCCCACATCTTATCCTGCATGATCATGGACTGAAACATAGATGTTCATGAAAGGGGAATTAGAAGGAAAAATATAACGTTTTACAAATCATCAATACAAGTCATGTATGACCACTATAACGAATGTTCTCTTAAGTCTTTACATGAGCATGCACAACTACCGAAGCTGGTTGTGTCACACCCCAAAACACGATGTGTTCCTCCTATGGACACAACAAGTACTTGAATATTTTCCCCCTTCCAGAGTTCCCTTTCATGGAAAAAATACACGGTTCTCCAAGAACAAAACTACATGGTGTGTTTGTAACATACACAACATGTACAGCTTAGGTTTAAAATTATTGTGTCATTAGTCATATGGTTGGAGACAAATTTAAATCTACACAGTGTGTTTTATTCCAGAAATAGCATGTACAAGAAGTATTTCACTGACTCGTGTCATTAGTCACATAGATGGTTACACATTTGACTCCACACGACGTGTTCAAGATTGACACAACATGTACTACCTTAGATTTATCCATCCATGTCATTGGTCACACTGGTGGATACACAACTATTATTACCTGGTGTGTACTCCATGTACATGGCATGTGTCACCAAAAATTTCCCAACCTTGCATCTCTGCCCACATAGTCAGTCACATGGTCAAGGATTACACGGTGTGTACATGTAGTAAACAACGTGTTCTTAAGAAAAACATTTCCCTCCTGAACAGATGGATTCATGGCATGTATTCATCATTACCCACCATATATTCTGAGTTTTTTGGAAGGTAAGCCCCAGAAACTAATCTGGAACCCATAAAAATGCAGAAAAAAATGTTAAAATGACAAATTCCAGTACATTATTGCCCTTAATCCCATAAAATCAATGACTGTCATCTTATTCATGTAATATGAAAAATTATAATAGTTAAAGTTCAATATGGTCCACCATATTTCGATCCATGAGGGCTTATCATAACTCAAGGACCAATGTTTGGTGATCATCCAAAATAAACCTTACATATTAGAAGAAACCTATCATATAACATGTAATGTATCATGGAATCTATCACAACATCATCTATATCTAGCACAACATCTATCACAACAACATGAAATTAGTAACGCACCTAAATGGAATGACAAGAATGCACGATAAGTGATTTATATAATTTTCACATGTGAGGCATGAGATGGAATACCCACATATATTGTTGTTGAAGTAGAAATAGAACCTCAATAATATTAATGTTAACATCCCAAAAAATTGTGAATAAGCCAATTGTGAAATCAAATCAACTGTAATTATTGAATTAATAAGAAAATATCAATAATTGAGTAATATTTCCTTTTCCATGTACACGGGTTAGCTAATATTGGGAAAAACTTATTACCAACTACTTATTTCTTACTATCCCTATCTATATCCTCCAAATAGTACGTTAAGAATAAATAATTTCTCTAATACCATTTTCGTAACGTCTTGATTCTGGGTTCCCCCTAGTGGTTCCCCATACCCAGTTGGTGACATGGACTCAAGCACATTTCCTTAGACCATAGAGGATATGGACTTGAAGCGAGGTCCATAAAAGTGATCTTTGGGAAACTATGCCCTCATAGGCTGAGTAACACAATAGAAAAAAATAGGTAACAGTAGTGGAAGTAGTAATATCATACAATAAGTAAACAGCAGAAGACTAAAAATAAACAAACAAATAAAACATATATATACAAATAATGATGCGTGTCACAAGAATCTAAGAAATTATCCAATAAAGTCACAATGCTATAATATGGTACCAAACAAAAGTTAAAAGAAAAAACAAGTAAACAGCTCCAATAACACTGCAAACCTCAGCATGGCCCCATGCTCTCCAGATCATCGACAATGCTGTACCTGAAGTTGAAGGGAACATACCCATATCTATACCTATAGTAATATAATCTTTTTGGGCAAAAAGGCATGACCCAAAGAGGTTGTGAGACAAATACTAGTAGGAAACCACTCAAATATCTATCCTTAACTATTAGTGAACATATATAGAAGGTAATATAAAAAAGGAAGTAATAAACAAGAAATTACTCAAATGTAAATGATCCTACAGTTCAATCTACATTAATTTACATTTAAAATTATTATACCAAAAAATATCAAGCAGGCCTCTAGGATGCACTAATAGTATAACCCCTCTAGTTCAGCTTAGACAAAGACTCTCCGAGGAGGAACTCACCATCAATTCCCCATGTGGTTTCGTAATGGTACCTACAGACTCTCTGAGAAAGTACTCAATTTCAAATCCCCCCTATGGTCTAATAACGTTAAACTAAAAACACTCCTAGGTAGAACTTATATCAATCCCCCTTTTGTATCGTAATGTGAAATTTATAAAACACACTCTAGGGAAGACCCCACCATCCATTTCCCCTACTGTCTAACTACACCTTGTTCCCACAACCCTATGTAAGAAATCGTGCACAAGCGATATCCCGCACCCAAATTAAATATCAAAATAATACATTGATAAATAACTATAATTCATATAATGAGCATGTAATATAATATAAACTTTATCCTAACAACACTAGGCATGAGAAGAAAAATAGCCTAATAGGCAATTCTAGACCCAATGACCAATATCAAACAAACATGGTAAAACACATCCATAGTAAGGTAAATAAACCATATTCATAATAAAATATCCCTAACCAATCAAAAAAATCATAGTAGACATTAACAGTGTTAAATTACATAAACATGAAATACCCTAAACAAGGATATTGTGAAATTTTCGCAGATAAAATTCAAAGACAAATACGAAAAGGCACAAACCACCTACCTCGATGGTGTACAGTCAATATAGTTGATCCTCAACATTTGAATCAATCTAGAAGACCATAGATCTGAAATATGTTTAAAATGTTTAATGATGGATATCTCACGTTAAAAGATGAATCAGGAGAAGAGTCTCTAGAAGAAGGATGATCTCACTTATATGATTCCCACACAACCGACCATGTTTGATTTAGAGAACCGACAGTGGGTCGAGGGCTAGGAGAAGAATCGTCAGCTTCAGTCACTCCTGGATGGGATTAAGCCAAAATAATAGCTTTATGTGAATGAGAGGTGACCCCAGTCTAATGTAGTAAATAGAAATAATAATACATGTCATTTTCTTTAATGATACATGACATGCATATGCCACTTCTGATTCCCACTTTATGTGGCCCTACCAAGTCGTCACACAGTCGTGTACGCAGTAGTGACACGACCAAATAATGCCTAGACTCGGTTCCAATGTACACGGTATATACAAGAAATTAAACGACATGCATTCCTAAAATTTTCCTTCTTTCCTTTTTCGTTAAAATAATAAAAACAAAACATTTCCATACCTAATCGAATATCCATGTTTTTACACATATGAAACAATGATAATATCATTTTCTAACCGATATAAATGCAATAAGGATTATGGGATATTATATGTATGGGACTAGATCCCCATGGACCGACCCTCTTCACATTTCTAAATAATATGGTGATTAATGTAAGCTCGGAGGACGTCTGAAGGGACTCAAATGATAAATGTTGTAAGTGGACTGGATTTCATGCCATGAATATTTACACAACATGAATATAGGTTTCACGATGTGTAGTATATCATGGTGTAAAAAATAAATAAAATTAATTGGTGAAAACAAAATTTTAAGGATTATACGATGTTAATATGGGTTTCATTTCATGTAGTACATAGGGGTGTGAAAAATAAATAAAATGACGATGTGGCACATTTGTTTTGTGAAATAAAAATTTGGAGTATCACACAACCTAAAAGGGGGTTTCAAATCATGTAATTCCCCAAGGATATATGTTGTAAAAAAATTCAGCCTTTCATGTGGCCAATCCCAATGGATTAAGGAATCTCAATCAACTTCTAGTGCCTCAGTTATTCCATCTTAAATTTTTTGGGGATTCCATTATCATGGATCAATTCTTGTTTTCCTTCATTGATTTGTGGTGACTCGGGTTTATTCATATTGTTTCCCATTCATTTTCCACAAGATTCTTCTAATTTTATCTATTTTCCCTCATGTTCTCTTTTCCATGTCATATCAGATGATATCCCATGTTTCTAATTGGGTTTTTCTTAATTTTTTGTTTGTGCAGTTGTGGCATAGCATCCTTGGGTGGATGTGATTATTTGTTAAGGGGTGATATGAGTTCTATTTCATGATTTTTTACCATTTTAATAACATCGATGACCTTTTGAGATTGGGGATTGTTTCTTCTCAATTTATTAATGGGAAAATGTAGATATATCATGATTTTTTCCCTTGGATCATAATGAAATTTACATGATAATTATTTGATCCAGATTAAAGAGTTTGTATAGATCACATAGTGATGTATCTACTCTGTACAATGATAATGGTTTACCAATTTATTTTCTAAAGAGAGTGATATCAATTCCGTGATAGTTTTATTATGTTGTTCTTTGTTGAATTTCTAAATAAAATAAAGCCATAATTAATTGATAATTAATGTACCAAATGACTTCATAATTAATTTTTAATTAATTTTCTCATTATTATTGTAATGTGATGATAATAAAATTATTTTAAGGATGCATGTTTAATTAAATTGTTTAATGAAACTAAAGCGTTATGATTCTTGTTGATAATAGAAATAAATTCATGTCTAATTATTTGTTTAATTTTTTGAATGTTTTGATAGCTTACTAGTTAGGTTTCAGGTAGATGAAACCTATGAATAATGAATTTTCTAATTCAATATGGAATAAGAACCAATTATGTGACACATGATAATTCCATTTTAGGGCCTATGTTTTCCACTTTCATGTAATGTATGAGTTCATTCTTCTTTGGATATATGATAGATCATTGTGTGTGAAGGCTGAATGACTTTCATTGTGGCCAAGAACCAGGTTGATATTTTTGTTTCATACTTCATGTGATGTGTTGTGAGCCAGGGACTCCTAATCCTAAAATTATATTGTGTTTTGTGGGGAAGGGTCACCCGGATGTGATGTGATCCTCGGATGGTTGGCATGGAGTGAAGTTGTGGCATGATGGATGGGGAGTCTAGGTTTTTTTATTAGTTGATACATTGAGTAGTGAATATACATCAGTTTCCACTTGTGGGTATTGGGTAGGAAACCATATATGTCAAAATGAATAAAATATTTGATTACCAATTAATATCAAAGATGAATTCTTGTTTGAATCTGTAGTTTTTCCAATGACTCTGTTGTTTTTTATCTCTTTTCCTTTTTCCACTTCTTAAGGAAGATGGTTTTATATACCCCCTTATATGCGAGGTGAAGACACATGGGGTATTCCATGTGATATCCATGTTTAACTTCTATCAGTTGGATTATTATACACTCCAACTATAGGTGGTGATGACTAGACGATTAGTTTATCTACTCTCTATGATGATCCCCTTATGATTAGTAGTTTATATTTTTTTCATAGAATATTTAGTAATATAGAAACTGAGGATATTAAAAAATGAATAATTGTTTAAACCATGGGGTTGGAACTTGCAGGGATTCAATGGTGAGTTTATAAATCTGAGAAGTCATGAACTAAGTTTCTTATGCCCGAAGGGAATGGATCATTATTGAGATGCTAATAGAATGTAATGCTGACATTTTTATTTGTTAATTAATTGTTAATGAATTAATTAATATAAATTTTTACTAATAAAATGAAATAAGGAAACATGATTTTTCTCATTAAATGGTTGTGTGCATATTGGATTTTGGTCTTAGTAGGGGTGGTTGGGAGTCCAAGAGATGATAGCTGTAGTTCATTTTTAGATTATCATTTTTTAATAGAGTGGTTCTGAAATATATTATATTTTTTACTTTTTTAGTTTATATTTGATACTCTACCCTATCGGTTATAGAAACTGACACCCGATGATTCTGTGTTGAGGGGTGTTTCTCAAGAATCCTGGTGGGAGGATGGAGGAATGAAAATCCCCTTTTCCCCAACTCTCTTATATTGGTAGTTACATATGTTGGAAATCATGAAAGATAGATTTACCCATATATGTGTGTAGAGGGATGTAATGTTTTGTTGTTATTTCATACATAAATATTACAAATATAGTTTCTGGTGGAATAATATAGTTATTACGTGTCAAGGTTGTGATGGATCGAGGATTCCTACTCGGTGTATGAGTTGTGATGGATTGAGTTATAATACCTGCTTTATGATATATGTTACGTGAGACTTATTTCTTTCTAGAAACTAACTAGTGACATTTGGTTATGTGGATGTGGTGGTGTGTTGTAAAAGGTGAATGTTATGGTGCTTTTCCCAAGTGTATATTGGATATCCTTTTTTCAAAGTGATTCCCCGGACGCCCGATGTTCGGGATGAGTTGAAAACCAATTGGAATGAAGTAGCAGGGAACCCTTTATATTCTTTATTATATGATATTATCTTTTTTGTAATAGTTTTTGAGACAATCCATGGTGAGGGTGGTAACATAGTATACCTATTTAACTGATAATTCAATTTCATTTTTTGTTAATTGTTCTTTAGCATGATTTCATTACCTTTTTAATGAGAGTCTCCACATTGGATCCTACATAGTATACTGTTATAATCACCAAAGACATATATAATCTATTTTTCAGTTTAGTTGAATCAGGTTGGAGATCGAACTTGTTATAATTAGATTATGGGTTTTGTAGGAGTTTTTTGGACTTCGTGGTCACTGTCAGGTTAAATTTGTTTTGTAATTAAATTTTTCCATTCAATTGTAATAATTAGTCCCCGACATTACTTATGTGTACATTGGATTTTATTTTATATTGGTTTCTGAGAAGGAGTTGTTTGATGTATATCTTATCCCACCCCTCTATATTAGTTTCTCAAAGAGGGTAATGACTCTTATCTGCATGTTTGTTATACCCTCAGGGCTAGTCACCAACCAATGGCCTACTGGAGGCGGGAATCAGGGGGCCACTATCTCTCTTCTCCCATTTCCAACCTAGTATGGGTAATCTGTGTTGGGAGGGGGTCATGACATAGTGGTATAAGATCTCTAGTTACGGTATAGGATGGATTTTGGAGTTAGTAACAAGTGAGGTTGTGTGGACTAGTAGGAAAATGGTGTTAATTATGTTTATATAGCATGGTAGACAAAGTATATAGGCTAATACATTGGTATTTAGGGCCCTCTATTATATGATGCATATAACTTTATTCATGTATTTTATACTAAACAGGGTGATACTGGTTATAGGGTCGATTCCTATAAAAGGTTCATGCATCATTCTTTTTTTCCCTTTGTATGAATGGGTAGACCGTTGGATTTGTTAACCAAAAATGATTAAAAGAAAAAAATTAATTATTTTTATGTTCTTCAATATTCTAGGTTTCAGATCTCAACATATTAAATATTTTTAAGGAATGGATATAGTTCAACATCTACATATTGTTATCATAGAAAATGTTTAGTAGGTTATGCCAGTCGATCTCCAGATAATAGAGGTTGGTGATGAAAACACTTGAAGGAGGACAATCGAAGAGTTTAAATTGTAGATTTTGAAGAGGTATGAGGCATCCCTTTTAGATGACTTCACAGATTATTGGTTGGAGGAGGTAGAGATAGGCTTATGATGAATACATGATTAGAAGGGGCACGATGTATCATTAACTATGATGAGACTATAGGGTACTGCGTAGAAGTGATGGTAATTGTTCCACATGAATAATGAGGATTTGTATTTCTCATTGGAGGTGTTACGAGACCATTTCTAAGACAATTACATTTATTCAACCATAAAATTATCCATCCACCATGATCTACTTACCATTTGGGAAGTCAGCTTTAGTGTGTGAGTGTTCAGGATCTATTTTAGGAACCTTCTGTGATATGCTTCAAACATTATTCCAGATGAGGAGGAAATGGAGAGGGATATCGAGGAGACTTTTTTTCTATATATCCAGTGCTAGGTCACACTATTTAGGATTAATATGCATCCTAATGATCTAGGAAATTAATGGTCATTGAATGTATGTTAACTAGAAGTATATTATTATGATAGGGGAGTCATCAGAAATCCTCATAAAGCAGAGTGGTGGCCTGGGGTTCCCAGTTGATTGGACAGAGAATCCTCCGATCAGCTGGGGGTAGGTACCAACAATCAATGTATTATTTATCTAGGGAAGAACCAATTATACCTATGCTTAGGGTTTAGATCCATGTTTTTTCTTTAGTGGTGAGAGTGGCTGTACATTTTGAACATTTAGTTTGCACTAATTGTTCAACTTTAGATTCCTATATTGAGTTAGATTCATTCGAGGTAGAAATTGTAGGTTGTTCCAATATAGAATCAGAATAGACTTGTTGGGATAGGTTATGACTTCATCGGGATGGTCCACATCATCATATATAATAATGTGTCCATGGATTTAGTCATCAGCATGGTCAAAAAATTCATGGAGAAGGTTTTTGTTAGCATCATCCTCTAGTGTTTCCAGTACCAGGCTAGCCAGAAATTGTTTGAGGTATCTTTTTCTTTTCTTACACTTGGATGGATTCCTTGTTTGATTACAAAGCAACACAATCATTCATATTTTCTACCCTTTTCCATGCTTTGGTACATGAGGTAGAGAGACTTATAGTGCCCTTGGTATTGACTACACCAGTTTGAGGTCAAGCTATTGTGTTTGAATTTTGTAGATATTATAAGACAGTTCCAGGGTAGTATAGCTCTTTGGGAGATTTATATGTTTACAGTTACAAATATATTACATCATCCTCAGCTTGGATTGGTTGTATTCGGTATATGATATTATTTATTTTATTAAGAAGAATATTGTGTCATTCGATGTTGCTAGAGATCCAACAGTTTTGTTTTGTGAGAAAATACCACACACGGGTTGATGTCATGTAATGAAATTATCATTTTTAATGGTGTAGATGATATGGAGTTAATCACAGGATCATACATCAGTGTTTCCCATGTTCATATAAGAGTACCCTAATGTCTTTATAAATATGTTTTTTGCATTACCCCCTAGATGATAGATTGAGTTTCAGATCAAACTATAGGCAGACATGCCTTTTATCTCGATGTCTCTGTATAGGATGGTGCCTTATGAGTTGTGAGAGATGCATATATAGCATAATGGTATGATTCATTGTTTTATTTCAATTGAGCGTTTCAACATGGGTTGAACTAGTTTTGTTCTTAAAGAGTATTTATGGATGTTTACGGTAGTGTATCAATTTTCAATGTTTGAACCATGTGATATTGAAGAACCACTATAATCTTCTAAGGAATGATGATTTATTATATTATGTGAAGGGTGAAAGTTGGTTCTTGAAGATCAATTTTTGTTCAGGGTATCATTAGATGCATTTAATGGATGATTATATCCTAAATACATCTTATCATTGTCTTCATGGGAATTAACAGTTTTATTATGATTTAGTATTTTGTTTTGAATAATCCATTTTTTTCATGGGGTTAATGAACACTATGTTCAATGAGTTCCTATTAAATTTTGTTGTGGTTTACATCGATGAAATCCTTGTTTACTCCACATATAAGGACGAGTATGTAGAGTGTCTACATGATGTTTTGGGAGGTCTTCTCTAGGATAAGTTATTTGGTAAGTTTTCAAAGTCTTATTTTGGGTCCTGAGAAGTCCTTTTTATGGAATGTTTCATCCCTGAAGGGTGTTGATGTGGATCCATAAAATATAGAAGAAGTTTTATATTAGGCATCCCCCCTAGACAGTGGAAGAGGTTTGGAGTATCCTTGAAAATTCAAGGTACTACAGTAGGTTCATAGGAAATTTAGCATAGGTTGTGACACCTCTAAAAGTGTTAACCAAAAATGATTATGTGTTTCTTTATACTGATCAATCTCAGATATATTTTGAGTTTCTGAAAGATGATTTGGTCAGTGGTCTAGTTCATTGTATGCCAACATAATGAATTTTGTTTGATGTTTTTTATGCTTCACATCATGGATTAGGTTTTGTTATGATGAATCATAAATTAGTAATTTTTATGGGTCTTGGAATTTCTGTCCCCTTGAGCGCACCTAGTCTACCCATGATCTCGAGTTAAATGTGGTGGTGTTTTCCCTATTATTTTGGATACAATACCTCATCAGTGATAATTTTCTCTTCTTCAATGATCATAAGAGTTTGAGATATGTTTTCCCCCAACATGACATGATGTTTTATCAGTTTTGGTGTGTGGAGTTATTTTTGGATTATGACATTAAAATTTTGTATTCACCAATAAAGGCGAATATTGTTGCTGATGCGCTGAAGAGAATGTTGTGCACTGATGCAGTGAGGGAGTCAAAAGATTCCAAGAGATTGATAGAAGAAAATTCAATATTTCAGAGAGAAATAGTCGAAGTAGTGGGAAGAGATTGGATTTTTAGATGAAATTGATTTCATACCTGTTGAAATAGGTGGAAGAGTCCCAGTTTCTGGATCTTGAGGTGTATTTATTGAGAGAATATTTTTTATGGAAAGTCCCCTATCAGTTGTTCTGAGTATTAATATCAACAATTGGTGTTTTAGGGAAGGACTTTTTGTCTAATATATTTGTGTGTGATGGATTATATAGGGCTCGATAGTTTTACTTTGGTGGTACATCAATGCATAAAAAGGTGTACAGATCTTTGATTGGTATGTTTTGGTAGACTGTGTTCAAGCGTTCAATTTCAAGGTTTTTGTCTTGATGTTTTTCCTAATAGAAGGTAAAGGTTGAGAATCTTGTTCATGGTTGTTTCTCCATATATTAGATGATCCTCAGTGGAAGTGGGAGTAATTATCGATAGAATTTATTACTAGTTGAACATGATCTTAGGGAGGATATGGTGTTATATGGGTGGTATTATATTGTTTGATGAAATCAACCGCATTATAGTGATCAAGGAGTCGATTTCAACGGAGTTTTGGTGGACATAATGTCTAGATGTGGTGGGGATACTCCCCAATGATCGATGGACTATAATTTCCACTAAAGATCCCCTTGTTATGTTCAGTATATGGTGAGGTCTCAGGAAGAAATTTTTTTATTAGTAATTCCAGATAATCGTTTCTCATATTTGTATGGATGGTCAAAAAAAAGTCAATCGTCCGGACACTTAAAGGCATGTTGCGCTGTTGTGTCATGTATTTTTATGGTTAATGGATGAGGAACCTACCCTTGGTAGAGTTATATGAAAAAAATATTTTTCAACAACCCATCATTATGGGATAGCTTTGAGCCTTGTATGTCATACGTTTATGTTTTCCATTGTACTGAATTGATATTGGAGAGTCAGCAATTCTCTGGCCGAAACAGGTAAAAGTATGACAAAGATGTTTCCAGTAATTCGTGAGAGGATGAAGTTAACCAATTATTCATATAACTCTTATGTTGATCGTTGGAGGAGTCCTTTGAAATTTTATGTTGGGGATCTTTTTTTGAAGATGACTCCCTATAATGGGAATGGATGGTTTGGTTGTGGGAGTATGATTTCCCCCTGGATTGTTGGGACATGCAAGGTGTTGTCTCATGTAAGGTCCCGACCCGACTTACCACAAAACTTATAGCTCTAACGGTTGCCAAATGACCACAATAATCTGTCCCAACACACTAAACATTGTCGACTAGTATTGATGGTATAAATATAGTATAGTGGGGAGACTATACCCTAATTCTCAGAGTGAAAAGTGGTAAAGAGGGAATAAAACTCAGTTAATAGTTGAATTCGTATAACGAAGTAATTAAAGATGTGGATTAAAATTTCAATATCAAATAAATATATAAAATGTACAGTGGTAGTTAATAAAATTAAATCATTTCATGGTGATAAAAAATTTAAAAATAACAAATAATAAGTCATTATTTAAATATTAGTCTAATAATAAATAAAAGACCCAAATCCATAAGGGTGATATCCACAAGTATCCTTATACCACACTTGGTCATTTTCTCATAACTTCCTTGTATAAGAGAGAACAACATAAGAATTGATCCATAGCCTTACAAACAATAAGAGTCTACTCATATACTAATGGAATCTGATAATGGTGTGAGATAACATATCACAAGGCTGATACCCACAGTGTCTACCCCATACATTTTGTGTAATATGTAAATAGGTGGTGTGTAGTTAAATAATACATAAAAAATAAATGTATGAAATACCTAAGACATGGGACCTTATAATTGGGATACCCAAAATATCCCCTTGAGGCTCCTCCCAAGTGTGGGCTATGCGCACTATTTCGAAAATTTTGTGCTTCCCTTGGGAAATGTCTCTTCCCACTTGATAATGGTCATACGATTTCCTATAATGGGATATACGATAGCATACCAACCGAGCGCCCACTACAGGTCCTTTAAACCATCCATTCATGCTATGGAAATCCCCAAACTCCTAGATATTCCAAGGAATTTTCCTGGGAATTTTCCATAGTAAATGAATATCACTTTTAAACATCCAAATTTTGATAAATATGGTTAGAACATCCATTATAAACATGACCGGCTCAGTAATTATTGAAAATTCAAATTCCTATAGAATATTGTTCTATTTAGAAACACAAGTTATAAAAATATACCAACCTTAAAAGTTCTCATTATCGATAAGCCTTTGGGAACTATGAGAATATAACCCAACATACAAATATCGGGTAGTCTCATTTGGGTATTCATGTTGTGATTCCAAACAAAAAATGAGCCCTTTGACCATTTCACAAGTCCAAGGTGATTACGTCTTTAAAACATGAGCCCACATAACTAGAGTCCGGATCTCATCATCATGTTTTTAACAATCTACCCATTGGTTCTTCCCACCATGGGTATTAGCATTTAGCAGCCAACTCCACATAATTCTTCTTCCACTATTGGTATTTCCTAAAGGGATAATTCCTATGTATTATAGTGATGCTTCTCATGTTATTTCTTCATCTAGGTGATCCCCATTACATATTTTTTCATTATAGAGACCCAATATAAGGAAATAGTCGAATAAAAAACAACCAAATAAAACTGGCCTCACATGCTTTCCTAGAAAGGCATCTCCAACAAAAAAAACAACACTCTCCATTAAACTGAATATGGAATGATTAAAATGATTCCATTTCAAACATTATTCACATGTAAGAAGAACAACAAGCCTACACATGCCTAAATAACCGTTCATGAAGATTCTTGGCTTAGGCGGCTGACACATCCCAACCGAACTACAATGCCTGCCTTCTCAAGGCATTCAACAATTAATAAAATCATTCACACCAAAGTCCTTACACAATTAATGATGATATTCCCAAACCACTATCACTACAATATTCTAAAATAGTAATTCCTATACATGAGTAAAGGAATATTACATATCAAGATCAGATGAATATATTACCCTTTTCATGCACACCTGAAGCTTGAAAACCACTCCAAGATAAATTCTAAAGATCCACAGATCATGCATACAAACCCAAAATAGATCACGAAACAACCCCAAAAATTATAGACTTTAGAAAATTGTATATATGACGCTCGCCTAGTGCATCCAAGATGAAGTCAAGATACGGGAAATGATCTTCCCATTTAGAAGAGTGACCAAGAGTAAACCAAGACGATGAGTCGAACCAGTACTGGCTGACTCTTTATAATATCATGGCTTCACCTACTGATGAAACATCAACCGAACCTTGATACATATACCACCCAAGGAATTAACATTCATTCATGATTTATAAACAACACACTTACAAAAACAACTATGTTACTAAAAGATTGAGTGGACCACCATCATTATTGAAGTCATACTACCAAGTAACCACTAAATCATACCCCAAAAACCAATGTGAAGCTACCCACCATAGGAATGTCTATAACATTTGAATAAAAGACTGGTCTCTCAAAATAAATTTAGCTTAGAAAGACCTTAAACAAAAGTGTGAAATTCCTTGAACCATAATCACCATGTCATAACCTTTAGCATAAAATATAAAATAAAACTAACCAGTATTTCAAAATATAGAGTCCCAAAAAATCCTCTGAAATATATGGATGAACATACCTTAATTCCCCAATCACTCTACACATGAGTTAACCTGATAACACCGTCATCATCAAAAGAGCAATGATCACTCCAAATATAACAGGTTTGTTCCATCACTAAACACCTGACAGGGACCATGTATGTCATCACATCCAAACCTTGGTTCACAAAATCC
The DNA here is from genome assembly GCA_963277665.1 of Viscum album. Lineage (NCBI taxonomy): Eukaryota > Viridiplantae > Streptophyta > Magnoliopsida > Santalales > Viscaceae > Viscum > Viscum album. The sequence continues at coordinate 1,898,040,538 of OY728133.1, read as the reverse complement.
AATGTACAATTGTCTTGTAAAACCAATAACTCAGATGACAACATACAGATTTGTCTATCAGTAATGATATAAGAGGTTCAAATTACATTCTAAACATTTGACCATGACCGAGGCATGGATAACCTACCAAACTAAGAAGTCTTCAATTCGTGTTTTCACATCAAGAATCAACATTCAACATCCACCCCTTCGATCAAGGGTTTCCTTTAAAAAAATGTTCTACTAGGGACAACAACACCAAAACAGAACCAATATATAAAAACATCACAATAGATGTATGGAATATAAATCTCTAATGGTGATACCTATGATTGGTTATCACTCTTACAAATAACAAACATCTACACTATCACCAAGTCACACAAAACATACTTCATTAGGCTCAAGATCCCATTTTTCATTTCATAAAATTCTAAAATGAAAAAACCTATGGATAAATTCTCACATATCCAATCCAAGGAATACCACAATAACATTTAAAACAACTATTCCACAAGGGTTCAAACAAAGGACATCTCATCTACTTCCAAATTATATCCAATTAATTAATTCATTTCAACCTTAAACATTTGAATGAATTTTATCAAACCACAAATACCATTTCACAACAAGGATCATGGTTTTAAACAGCGCCCCAATGGAAAATGGAAATGTTATAAAAATCCATCTTTAATTCTTAAACCTTTATTTCCATTCCAACACAAACACCAAATATATCATCTTAATTCCTTTTAACAAAAAATGTGACCTCTGAGGGTCCTATACATTAACGAGATTCTTCAAAAAGAAACTTCACAAGAATTTTTTATCCTTCAAAATCCTTAAAAATCCTCAAAGGGTTATTACATTATAACATGCCCCAACTAACATACTTGGGTCCAGTTGAATATTTGAAAAATCTTCAAAACCCATTGACAGTATCACTAAATCACAAACAAAACATTCCAGTGATATGAGTATCCATCTACCAATCCTTAATGTGTCCATACACATTATAAATTGGAAATTGTCTCTAATTAATCACAAACAAATACATTTAACATATTAAATTTTGTTTCCCTTTTTTAATGGTTCAAATACATAGGTTACCCTTTATCCATTTATAAGGCACCCATACACCATAAAACCAAAACTGGATCCCATCATGAAACCAAACAAAAAATCTCAGCCCTTGTAACTACTTTCACATATCAAAACCATCTATATCATGTCATCATAATAAGTAACAAAAATATCGGATATGAAACATATGCATGAAATAATAGAAAAAGATGTTAAAAGTGGAGTTAGCATGGCATATAATCATCTAAACTTGTTATATATTTAGGCATACTAAAGAAAATAAATAGTATGGAATTTCACCCATTTATCAAAACAAAAATTAGCAGGGAACCTACTAATGCAACTATATGGCTTTCCATATGCATAGAATGTGAATTTCTATGTGCCAAAAATAATTCATGTAACCCTCCATCCCTTCCATACCGGTCCAAGGTTAAATTTCCAAAATTAAAAAATCAATAAGTAGTGGAAAATATGCCAGTCAACCAAGGTGAAATCATATGAACTATAACATAAAAGAATATAAATATAAATTCAAGGCCCTGGATAGTTGGCCATTTCTAACATGTTGGGTGATTAGTCCCATGTATTGATATTTAACAAGTTCCGACATCCTAGGGTGATCTCTCGTGTTTATAATGGGGTTTTTTGGACTTTCTGTGGTGATATTGTGCCTCGACATCATATGGTGTATACAGTTCTTGCAAGTGGGGTGATCAGAGATTAGTTGTGTCATCGATTCTCATATAAAGAACATTGATGACCTTTTGAGATAGGAGATTCATTTCTTCTCGATTTATTTACATGAAAACAAAGATATATCTTGATTTATCCCCTTGTATTGTATTGAAATTGATATGATAATAATTTGAATCATATTAAATAATTTTCCTTAATTGCCCATCAATGTTTCTACTTTATACCGTGATAATAATTTTCATCTTGACTTGCTTGATAGTGTATTATCAATAGATTTATTGGTTTCGAATGATTTTCTTGATATAAATTAGTAAATAACATGAATACATAATTAATTGGTAATTAATTGGCTAGTGGAATTAAATTTTCATGTTCAATGAATCTATTTTTTGATGTTGTAATTTGAAGATAATCAAATTGATGCAAGTATGTGTATTTGATATAATTTTTTAATGAACATGTAACATTAAAATAATCATTAATAAAATAATTAAAGAAATATTTTATTAATTATTAAATTATATTTTCAATGTATTTATCACTTGATTATTAGGTTTCTCAGAGTTGGATCCTATGAATAATGAATCGGTAAGTTAAAAATGGAATATAAACATGTTGTGTGATAAATGATAATTTTTTATAGGGAAAGGGTGTCCAAAATTCACATAAAGGATGAAGGAATTGTGATTTAGAGTCTTGATAGATCATTGTATGTGAAGGATGAACACATTAATTTAGGTCCAAGATCCCAGTTCTTATTTTTTATTCCTTCTCCTTGTGATGTGATATGATCCTTGGATGGATAATCTAAGAAGGAACTTGTGTTATGTTGGGTGGGGAGGCTAGGATGTGATGTTGGTCTATGATAGATGAGCCTATAGGGTTCGTGTAATATGAGGGGTGGGGAAGCCTAGTTGTTGGGACAAAAATTGGCACATAGAGTGGTGAGATGCAATGGTTTATGCATGTGGTTGTTGGGGAGGACATTGTAGATGATTGATTGGGTTGAAGATGGGATTACCTATTGATATGGAAGCTAGATGATTGTTTGAATCAATTTTTTTGGACGATGACCTCGTTGTTTATTTATCTACTTTACTTTACCACTTCATTAGGTATATGGTTTTTGTCACTCTTTTTCCATGAGAGTAAAAGACACATTGGGTATGCCATGTGATTTATGGTTTTATCTTCTCATGGTTGGATGAGTCTATTCTCATGCTCTGGGTGGCGAATTCTCAGCAGGTAGTTAATCTACTCACCATGTGGAGACCCATATGTTAGGTAGCATATAATCAGTTCCTAGAATACCAATAAATGTGGAAAGTTATTATTTTAATAAATTAATTAATTTTCAAGCCATTTTCTTGGAGCTTTCTAGGACAAAATGATGAGGTTATAATACTAAGAATTTGTAGATATGGTTTCTTCTGATGAAAGGCATGAATCTTTGGTAAGAGGCAAATGGAATGTAATATGAAAATTTATAATGTTTAATTAATGTTAAATGAATTAATTAACATTATGTGAAACTAATAAAAAGGAATAAGATAAAATAATTAATCTTCTAAAATGGATTTTTTCATACAGGATATCTATTATTAACCGTGGTAATCCAGTGTCTGAGAGATGTTAGCTATAGTTGAATCTAAGTCTCGGATATGTCTATAGTGTGCTTTTAAACTATATCATATGATGTAAATTTTATGAGTCAGTATGATACTCCACCTTGACGGTTAGGGAAAATATCACCATGGAGATTCTAAGCCCTATGGGGGTGTTTTTCACATATCTCGGTGGGAGGATGGATATCTGACTACCCCCCTTTTTACGTGCTCTCTTCTCTTGGTTGTTACATGTGATGGTATACAAATCAGTTTGTTTTCCCCATATATGTTTGTATATATATTTATTGTATTTTTTTATTTTACAGATATTAATTCAAGATATATTTTCCTATGTAAATGAATATTCATAACATGTATAGGTTGTGATGTCTTGAGGATTCTTACTTGTTGTATGGGTTATGATGGCTTGAGGTATAATACTCGATGTATGATGCACATTATACCTGAAATGATGGATCCATAATTTTACCTAGTAACATTTGATTATTTTTATTTGGTGATGTGTTTCTTGAGGTGCATGTTGGGGTGCTTTTCCCAGGTTTCTATGAGATAATATTATTGGAGAGATATGATCATGACATGCGACATTGGGGATGATAGACAAACTAGTGGGGAAGTTATAGTGGGGTAAACATGATATTTGTTTACATTATATTCTCTTGTGTGTGATACTTGGTGAGAGTAGTCATGGTGATGTAGTGAACAAGTATAACTATTTAGGTAATGATTAAGTTTCACTTGTTGTTCACAATTCTTTTGCATTATTTATTTACCTGTTGTATGAGATCCTATAGGGAAGACCCAACTGAGTATTCTTTTATAGTCACACAGTGTATATATATAAAAAATTCAGGGCATTTATATTAGACTATCGATTAAGCGAGTTACTACTAATTTGGTGGTTTTGTAGGAGTGGTTTGGGATTTTGGTTCCCTTTCAATATTAATTTCATTTAGTTACATGGAGTTTCTTAGGTTGTAATACATCCTACATGAAATTACATATCTATAATTTGGATTTTAATTTATATTAGTGTCTTATCATATAATTCCCCAGCATTAAATGATACATAATCATGATTTAAATAAATAATTTATCTTAATTCAAATTGAGAATATTTTATGGATTAGAGTTATAGTGAATTAGACCATAATTAATTCATAACATTTTAAATATTACAAAGTAGAAAAATATACATGTGATATAGTTTTTTTCACAAAATAAAACTCTTCAAAATAATCAAGAATTATTTTTACTGATAAAAATATTTATATCATTTATCTGGACTTCTATCTTTCTCCTACACATATTATACAGTACGAGAAACATTTCAAAAATAATAGATTATCACAGAAAGATTATTAAGGGATATAAAATAAGGAATGATACAATTAGTCTATGAATATTTTATACTCATGAAAACATTTTCACAAAATCATTATTTCTACCCATACAACATAAACCATGTGAATTACCTTATGAAATCTTAATATTCCTATAAAACTCCGAGAAATTATAAATCATGAAGGTATCATTTGGCATTCTTATCATTATTACAAAGGTAAGATTCATGACTACATATGGAGTAACCATCTTGGTTACATTTGCAATAACCACCATAGTATATTCCCTAAATATATTATGAGATACCCTATCATAAAACTACATGTCATTTCCCAATTCATTGGTGAGATATCATAGTCTTAACATCACTTGGAATATTATAGGACCACCCATATACATAATAAATTCACAAGAAAAAAAACATAAACACAATATATAAATCAGTCATAACGGAAAAATGGCATTTCCACATGGTAAAAAAATATCATTTCAATATATTGATATAATAAATTGATTAACAAAAAAAATTAAATACCAATGTACATGAAAAGGGAAAATGGTATTTCTTTTTATTTTAAAATCATTTCACCGTGTAGAGGAATCCAAATACCAAATAATGATCACGATGGTGGAAATTTTTTTGTCACTGTATATGTTAAAAATAATTATTTTGAATTAGTAGAATTATTCATATATAAATATTACTATTGAAAACTATTAAATGAAATTAAAACCAGAATGGAATTTATTATACACTCTATACAACATGGGGTTATATATTATCTAAATATATGATTATGAAAGGAGATTGAAATGAAGTCTCTTATCTTGAGTTCGAATCAACTTGTACATTATTTATCTTCCGAAATAATAAAAAAATATAATTTGAACTATTATAGGGACCTTTTTCATGTTCATTATTCAACATACAACACATCTTTCCATGTATTAACAATTACATAATTTATTAAAGTTCATATCATATGTTTTATTGATATTCAGTACTTGTGTTGAAAATAAATACCATATGATTTCTTAAGTCCAAGTTATCATAATTACATCATCTCCATAATATTATTCATGACATAATGATAAAATTTATATTTTAATTATACCTATTAATCAAATCATTTTTTATGGTAATTAAAAATGACCAATGTTATAATCATGGAGACAGTAGGGCGTATGTACGCATGATTAACATTTCCATTTTTAATTAATCATTATAGTAATAATTTAATTATTATTTTATCTTTCAAGAATTACCAGAATATTATTAACATCACAATAATAATTTTAATACACTTATATATATATCATACAAGTGATGTGGTGAATAAAAATGATTTTCATTGTTTTGGGGAGGTGATTGTTCACACGTACGCATGAAAAAAGTTATCATTTTTATGTTCATTTAATGAAATAAAAAATTGATATATTATTTTATTATAATGATAAATATTCTTGGAAATAATATATAAACATTAATCCCACCAATATGACAAGTCTCAAGAAAAATTAATGGAAAAAGAACTATATTGGTTGATGAGGTGGTAGTCTTCTATACATATGAACAAAATGTTTATTTCCCATTATATGAAATGGGAGATGGATTTATGTTTTTATATTAACAATATAACATCTATTTATTTTTAGGATTCTGGAATTATATTTTTATATTAGATTAAAGAGATAAAAATGATGTGGAAGAAGAAATAAAATAGAAACACTTAAATAAAAACATTACCTTTCCTTCAAATGATCGTTTTTTACACAGTTAGACATATAAGAAGGGTGTTATCCATAATAAATCACTAATGAATGTTGGGCAGGATTAGAGTGCGGGTTTTGGTCCAATATTGGATTAACAAAATTATTTTTTAATGTTAAGGAAAACAGATAAATGGGTTCCCTTTTATAGGAGAGGGGAGGTGCACTATTAGAATAATAAAAATCACGAAACTATTATAAATTCATTTTATAATAAAAATTGGACCAAGATGATTTATTTTAAGGTTAATATAATAATGGGTAAAATTATAATAATACAATTAAAATATTACATGTTTGAATATTTTTTAAGTCTTAATATTTTTATTTTAACCCTTTTAACTCTTATAGTTTTATTATGTAATTTACAGTTTGAGAGTAAAATTAACTACTATAACATTAACAACGAAAAATGAATGATTAATTGAAAAAATATATATATTTACATGAACTAGTTTGGTGAATATATTTTTTATAACATTTAATAAAATATTTTAACTTTTTAAATATGAATTATGTCGATTCTGAATCGATTCAATACATGACTTGTTAAAAAAATCATTACAACTTCATTCTTCTGAAATAACTACATTAACACCACTATAACATGTAAAATTAATATTGAAATTTTTTTCATTGAATAAAATATTTCAAATTATATTTATTTTATTGTTATTAATTTCATTTATTTGGTTCTTCCTTTAAAAAATATTTTACTGCATCATCATTGTGTCACTATTAAATCTAATAATTTATTTCCAAAAAATTATAAGTAAATTTCCATGATGTAGGTATGAGTGTTATTTTATAATGAAATATATATATTTTTATATATAACTTATAAAACCACATATTAAAAATGTGTAATAAGAGACATGTTTATGGCATCTTTATTTTCTATTTTAAATAAAATTTTATAAATATCATAATCACAAATAAGGGGTTTGAAAAGCACAAAACTCTTGACCAAGCATTTTCTTGGTCCGAAATAACTCATACAATAAGATTATTACAATTTTTTGGGTTTTATTTTATTTATAAATATTATTTTTCATTTAATTTCATTATTCACCTTTAACCATGGTAAATAAAATACAAAAGTTACTATTCACACAAAAATTATGTTCATAATATTAGATCACGTTTTTCATACTGATTAAAACCATTTACGTAAATTTTTGGCAATTCAATTTTCAAATGTGACTAAATTATTTTTAACACTAATCTCGTACATGTGAGGAGAAGGCAGGTAAACAAAATGTTTAAAAATTCCATTATGTTTTTTATATAATATTTCAATAAAAAAATTAATCCAATGACCTAAATTGGTTTAAATGATAGAATAATTATTGAATTATAAATCAAAAACATTTAAAAATATATTTTAATAATATAGATAAAAAATAGTTTTTGAATTAAAATGCAGTATTTTTCAATATTTATTAAAAAATTAATATTATCAAAAAAATACCAAAAAATAAACCAATATAAATTTTGATACTCCTATTCACAATAATAATTTTTATTTTTCATATAAATATTATAAAACATCCAAAATATTTATTCTAAAAGGGTTCTCCATCGATAGGAAATTATACTACCAATTACAAATATTAGTGTTTTTTATGTTTATAATTGGATTTATTCTTATTTTGAGCCCATATAAATTATTAGAAGAAGGTAAAAACATTTAACAAATATTTTTAAACATAATATAGTACGTTTTTTAATTTCCACCAATACAAAGCCTCTGCACAAACTACCATATATAAAATTAATATTAATGATGTATTATTTTCGGTATAACTATGTATTGTGTGAAACAAAATCTTTCGAAGAAACCCATTGTTGAATTTTGAGTACACTATTGGAAATATAAACCACTTTAAAGTAAAATTAATATCTATGTCATAAATATTAATAGATATGAAAGGGTCTTATTCATTAATTAACTAGAATGTTAATTTTTTTTAAAGGTAATGGCTTTGTCAAAGACCAAGAAATAAATTATTAAAATTAAATAAGGAGTTACAAAAGTCTAAAATGAGGGATTTTATTACAACCTCTAACAAATAAAGAAATAAGGTCAACCGACAGGTCATAATTCCAAGTAGTGCATTGGTTGATTCCATTTTGGCAAGACCATCTGCCACCGTGTTTGCTTCAAGGTAAGTATGAGTGGCAATGTATCTAATATCTTTATGAAAATTCATACAGTTCATCCATTGTAAGGTAAGCTTCCCGGAAAGATGAATCATCCCAGTCCAAATGGCTTGTAAAATGGTGGTAGAGTCCCTCTTAATCCATATGTGGTTTTAGCCTTTAGATTTAACATAGCCAATGTCTTGGATAACATCCATCATTTCTGCTTCGAGAGAGGAGGCATTACCACATATTCCATATAATCATCCAAGGACATGTCCCAGGAAGTCTCTGAAAATAGAGCCATATCCTGCTGGACCGGGATTTCCTTTAGAGGCACCATCAAAATTGATTTTGTTCCATCCTGGTATGGGGTCTTTCCAAAAGACTTCAAGATTATCACGTGGTTTTGGGAAGAGTCCATCAACACTATGCCTCGTTAAGATCATGAAGTCACCAACAGAGTTATCACAATGTTACTTTTGGATCAAAGCTACACCCTTGATGGCTATGATAATTCTCATTCTACCTACATTAATATTGAAAGATCATTTTTTTGTGAATAATATTATTCATGTCATACCAGATAACGTGGAGGAGTTCAGTGACCGAAAATAGGAATAGGTTTTTTATTTTCTTCGATGTGTTGCGCTTAACCAAACTTTTTAGTAGGTCGAGAATAGAATTTGAATATATCCATCTGCTGTCAAACAGGTCAGTAACATAATTACAGAGTGCAGAGGTTGTGGCACAGGATAATAAAATGTGATTAGTATCCTACCTATGTTGATGGCAAATTTTACATTGTGTGAAAATTTGAATTCCAAAATATTGAAGGGTAACCTCTGTAGGAATACAATTATGAGAAATACGCCAAATGAGGCTTAATCATGAAGGCTTGATCCAAGGTCTGTCCAATGATATTAACCAATTATAAATAGGATCAATGTTCGAAAAATTATGATTGTTAAAGCTTTTAAATTCAAAGATCCATTGTGGATAGGATCTCAAATGAGGCATCCATATGAGAAAGACAAAGAATTATTATCAATAATATTTATTATTGAATTAGGTCGGTTAATATTTTGAGAGTGAATCACCTCCTGAATAGTGTGGTTTATGCTATCAGGAAGGGGTTGAGAGAGATGCATAGAAATTAGAGGTGTGCCAGTCCAATTAGCATTCCAAAAATTAATAGTAGAGTTCCCATTGACTGACCATCTAGAATTGGCCATGATGTTGGAGAAGTATTTTTTGATGGAAGGCTAGATTGAGGAATTGGCATATCCAAAATTTCTATTTTTTAATTTCACCATGAATTTTGTACAAATAAATTCAAGGGCATTGTCATTCCGATTAATCAAGGACCAGTTAAACATGGATTGGAGAGATTCATTAATACATTTATGGTTCTTAATGCTTAGCCAACCCTTTTCTATCAGCTTGAAACATGTAAACCATGTGATGGTGATTAGCATTAATTCAGGGATGCTACCTATCCAAAAAACGTTTTTGATAAAAACATTAATTCGTTTTAGAAGAGAGACTGGATATTTATAAATCATGGGGGAGTAAACCATTTTAGAGTTGATAGTATATATCACAAGGCAGATTCTGCTACCCATGGAGAGTGATTTTCCATTTTAGGAGGATAACTAGTATAAAACATTGTCAACCACAGAAGTAATGTATATAGATTTGGGATGATCCTAGAATAAGGGGAATCCCATGTAACCTATTCAACCACATATTTTTCCCACAAAAACATACCACAATGAATCAAATTATTCTATAACATTTTCTCTCTGTAGTCACAAATCTGGACTAGTAATTCCCCATAATAAATATTCTCTTTCAATTGACCTACTTGTGGACCTAAAACATGAGATGGATCTGGAATATACTTATTTAACATTGAATCCTGAAAATATTTGTGTAAATGTGATAAACTACAAGTTAAATCCACTGAGAAGGAACTTGATCAAAAAAATTGAAGGATATCATAGTTTATAATGAACCATGGACTCACTTTGCCCCTATCACCAAAACTCATGTCACGTTTCCATGGATAAATATTGAGAAATACAAGATCACCTACCTAGAGAAAATGATTCTTCCTCCCATAATCTATATAACATTTCTATCTTCTCTGAGATGTCCTCATGTGATGCTAAGTAAACTAATTTTGATTTCTCATCTCCTCTCTCTATTATTATCCTATATGCTTTATTCCCCAATATCATCCCAAAAACTAGTGTTCGACATGACATTCCATATAATGCTTCTAATTTTTCCATCTTAATAATTTCATGAAAACTATTATTATAAGAAAAATAATTCAAATAAAGAAGATGGTCTCATCTTCCATGTTAATCCATGAAGAAGCATATTGTATATCCTCCAAGGTCTGAATTTTTTGTTCTGACTATCCATCAGATCAAGGATGATAAGTTGTAGTGAAATTTAATTCAAAACCCAATAACTTATAAGTAACGTTATTAAATATAGATGTGAACATGGGATCATGATCAAATAAAATGGAGAGAGGAACTCCATGTAATCTGCCAATATTTTTAAGATAAAACCAATAATGTTGATCTAGATACATTATTTCTCATATAGGAGGAAAATGAAAACAGTCAGTATATCTAAAAACAATTACAAAAAACACATTTTTACATTGAAAATTCTTGGGAAATACAACTATAAAATACATGGATATATTTTCACATTCCAACTATCAAACTAGAACCAGATAACGTATCCATTTAGGTAACTACTACTCTACATTAATCTATTGACAGTTCAAGCATATTAGGGTAATGTCTAAAATATCTCTTTTAATTACGTCCCACCAGAAATACTCTCGATGGTGTATGTACATCGTAGTGCTTCTGGTATGAACTGAAAATGGGAAAAATAAGATTTATATAACAATAAATTATATGACATTGAATCACAGGGAAAACATAATCTCTTCCAAAATCATAAAACAAAATATTTATCAATGTTAAATTTAGGGAAAAAACCATTTTAAAAAAATCATTCCTTTTTCTACAACTCAATATCTATATTATGTTCTTACAAAATTCTCTCTGATATAGATTACTTCACTTAAAACTTAAACAAAACATAGAAATTTCTTTCACCAATTACTTTCATGTAAAAGTACATCAAATCATTAACAAAAGTATCATGTTCCTAACATAACATGGATAATGTAACATTACTTTTCATCCTCAAAGAATCATCCATTTTTTTTTCATTACGAGGTTGGAAATTAATCATGAAATAATAATCATTGATTACTTCCAACCATCTTCTTTGTATAATGTTTAATTCTTTCTGGGAAAATATATACTTTGAGATTTTGGGCTCATTATATATTTCATATTTTACATCAAACAGATAATGGATCAAATTTTTTAATGAAAAAATAATAGAATATAATTCCAAATATTATATAGGGTTGTTTAACTAATGAGTTGTCAAACTACATGAAGCATAATCAATTAATAGATCATTCTACATTAGGACATAACTGAGTACTTTCAACAATGCATCATTGTATGTAAAAAATTTACCATTTCTGGAAGGTGGTTTCAAAACTGGATCATTCAACAATCTTCTTCTCATTTTTTAAAAACAATCAACACATTAATATCTCTAGATTAACTTAATACATTTTTAGTTAACTTAGTTAGTGGGATAGATAACCATGAAAACATTTCAAAAACCCTCTAGTAATTTCCTATTAAATACATAAATAAATGAATCTTAGTTATATTATTGGGTCTTGTCTATTATTCAAAAACATTTTTTAGTAGGGTCATTACTTATTCCATCTTCAGAAATAATGTGTCCAAGGAATGAAACATTTTTCAACCGAAATTCATATTTTATGAAGTTCCAGTATAGTTTATTTTCTTTTAGGGTTTTAAATACAACCCTTCGATGATAATTATGATCCTATTTACAATTTGAATCAACAAAAGTTTCATCAATAAACATAGCCACAATCTTATCTAATAATTAAAGTAAAATTATATTTATAATGTCTAAGAATACAACAGGTACATTAGTTAACCAAAAAGGCATAACTTCAAAATCATAATCTCTATGTATAGTATGGAAGGTAGTCTTTGAAATTTCTACTTCCATTATATTCAACTGATGGTACCCCAACCTAAATTCCACCTTCGAACAACATTGTGCTTGATGGAGTTGATCAATAAAACCGTAGATATTGGGAAACAGATACTTGTTCTTAATTGTTATGATATTTAAGGCTATATAAACAATTAAAATATTCATTGAAATTTATTTCTTTTTAACAAACAAGATAAGATCACCCAAAGGTGATGTGTTAGGTCGAATGAAACCTTTATCTAAAAACACCTATAATATCTTCTTAAAATCTAAAATTTCATTTTGATCTATTCAGTAAGGGGGTTTTGAAATTGGCTTAGCATCATGAACTAATTCAATAGTATATATAATTTCCCAGTTAGGTTTAATACCATGAAACATATCATGAAAATTATCAAGATAATCATTTACCAGTAGCATGTCATTGATATGAATAGTCATTTTTTTCAAAAAAAAATCATGATTAGAGTTGCTTCCATGTTTTAATAGTTTCTCATCTTCCTAATATTTAATCCATTGTGAGATTTCATTCTTGTAGAAAAACTGAAATTATTTCAAAAAATTAACTTCCTTAGATCTATCATCAATCTTAGCATAGTAAACTGAAATCCAATCCATATCCAGAATAACATAACACTCTAATGATGGAAATAGAACATGGTTCTTAGGTATATTCTTCCCATATAAATGGATAATAACATTATTACAATTTCATTTGTCCTCAAAATTTCCAAAATATATTTTTACTATAAGTTAGGGATTCATTTCATAAGGTAGAATTTCAAATTTATCAGAAAATTTTTCAAAAATAAAATAATGTGTAGAACCTAAATAAAAAATACTTTGGGAAAATTTCAATAATCCAAAGATGAACCTCATACCACTTCATTTAATTTACCAACATCTGAAAAATTTGTTTCAACGGATTTTAACATTCCTTTCTACTAATAGTCTACCAGCTATCCATCGTTGAAGTTATTTATCAGACACTTGTTTACATTATAAATTATCTAATTTCAATTTAAACGTTTTACTTACATTAAATCATATTTTGTCTTACCACAAAAATTATATTTTTTAGTGTAGTTACGATCCTTATTCCTCATTTTATTACATCATATGCAATTACTAAAATTCAAATAGCATTATATACTATGTTTTTTACAACAATTATCTCAAACTGTAATCAAAATTTTACTACCATCTGACTTTTCTTGTGAAATCTCCACTTTATCCTTCCACCTCCACCTCTTATTAATTTTTTTAAATGATCACATAATCATTAGAAAACTTTACTTCCACCTTCTTCGCACATAAAACATGTTTGTAATAACTTTTGAAATCACAAGAAGTTAACACCCTTTGATACGATGGATTTAATCCGGATTAAAAATTATTTACTTTACTATCAGGATCCCTGATAAAATTAGAAGCATATCGTGCCAGTCAAGTGAAAGTTTCTTCATATTCTACGACTTTTCCATTCTCCTTCCTCAGTTCAATGAATTTCTTTCCAATACGAAGACAAAGAGAATGAGAAAAATATTTCTCACGAAACATATTTTTTAATTCATCCCAATAAAGAGAACTAATATCCCCACTATACCTGATATTCTTAACCATCGATCACAACTGACTGACTTCACCTTCAAAATAGTAAACATTAAGACTAGACATTTTACTGTTTTAACAAAACATTACATAAAAAATATTTTCATGTGCTTTAATCCACCATTTATCTAAAACGGGTTCAGATGATCTTCTAAAAGATGGTGGATATTGCCTCATGAAATGATACACTACCAACATGTTCCACTTTGATTGATCTGGTTGATATCATGGATGGATTACACCATCATTTATAGCCCTAGTCAACTACATAATTACAACAAAAAATGTTAAATTCTGATTTTGAACATCTCATGTTACGGATTGGGAAGGTTATTTTCCTTGTGATGTCGTTCTAGCACAGTTTTCATATTTACTAAAAAGAAGTCTATTCTAAATAGAACTCTATTAAAAAAAGAGACATGGTAATCATTAAATTATATATCAGTACAATTTTACAATGATGTAAAAAAATCATTTATTGATATTCTATTAATTGTATCCTAACCCCAACATTTATCTAATCTTACATTTGACACCAACTATATGTATTTATCCTTAGAACACATATATCATGCATAAAGTAAAAATAACATTTCTACTTTGTAATCACAAAATATTATATCAAGATACTAATATAATCAATAAATAATCAAATCCATTTTCAATATCCAATTGCATGAAAATGTAAAATGATATTTATTTTTCATTCAAAAACATTATGTCTTGTTGAGGAAGCCAAATACAAAATAACGGTCATGGTAACAGAAAATTCATTGTTTCTATAGGGAATAAAAAACAGTTCATTTCTCTTTCAGTAAAATTATACATTTGGAAATAATCATTTTTATGTCCTTTTAATGAAATTAAAATTCAATTCAGTTCATTATATACTATATGAAATAATTTTTTGTATGTTATAAAAATATGTCTCAATGAAAGTATATTGTGATGAAGTCCCATACCTGATGTCTAAATCATCTTGTATGTTCATTGTCATAATAAATAATAAATCTATGTAAAATAATAATTGTTCGAGAACATTTTTTATGTTTATTATTCCCTTTATATCACATATATTTTTCTATAATAATTACATAATTTATTTAGGGTCATATCAGATGTTTTGTCATT
Organism: Viscum album; assembly: GCA_963277665.1. Taxonomy (NCBI): domain Eukaryota; kingdom Viridiplantae; phylum Streptophyta; class Magnoliopsida; order Santalales; family Viscaceae; genus Viscum; species Viscum album. The sequence continues at coordinate 1,898,025,002 of OY728133.1, read as the reverse complement.
ATTCAGTATTTGAGTAAAACATGAAGTATGTATGATGTCAATAGGCCATGTGGCCATAAGTCCATCATCTCCAAAAAAGTATTCATAATATAATGATATCTTTTATACAATAATTGTACTTTTTAATCAAATAATTAACTATTTTAATGAATAATGAACAAAATTATAATCATGGAGATGGTAGGTCGTACGTACGCATGAGTAACATTTCGATTTCTCATTGATAACTATGGAAATAAGTTCATTATTATTTTTTCTTCATAGAATTAGAATAATATTATTAACATCATAATAATCGATATAATATACTTATATATATATTTGACACATTTTATTTGACAAATAAAAACGATTCACATCGTTTCATGGAGTTTATAGTTCACACGTACCCAGGAACGACGTTATAATTATAATGTGCATGGAAACTAAGAGCATTATTGATATATTATTCTATTATAATTATAAAGATGTCATTTAAATAACTTATAAACATTATTTAAATCATTATAAGAATAATTAAGAGATGATATTTAGAAATAAACTATATTAGTTCGTCAGGTGGTAGTTCACCGTGCACAATAATGAAATGTTCATTTACTATTCTATAGAAATTGGAGATAGATTTAGGTGATGTTTTAAAATAATAACATATCATTATATTTTGGATAATAGGTTTTTTATTTCATCATGGATGAAGGATATTTAATGGAATTGGAAGAAGAAATACAATAGAAACACTTAAATAAAAACATTACCATTCCTCTAGATGATCACAATTCGTAACACCTTAATACATAATCGAACAGTATTATGCATAATATATGGCCTAATAAGTGTGATAGGGATTACATAAATGGTTTTTGGGTAGATATTGTCCGAAAAATTGGACTTTTAAGCATATGTAACCGAGATGAATGGGTTCCCTTTTATAAGAAAAGGGAGGGGTACTCTTTGAATTATAAAAGGTTTTAAATTAATATTAAATAATTTTCTATTAAAAATGTGAACAAGTTGAATTATTTCAAACATAGGATAAGGATTGGTCAAAATCTAATGATCCAATGAAAATTTTCAAAGTTGGAATATTTTTTAAACCACATATTTTTGTTTTAACCCTTTCAACTCATACAATTTTATTATATACATTACAATTTTAGAGTTAAAATAATTATGATAACATTTAAAAAGACCAAATAATGATTAATTAATGAAATTTATATACTTATGTCAACTATTTGTTTAATTATTGGTTTTATAAAAAATTTATAACTTTTAATAAAATATTTTATATTTTAAAATATTAATTATATAAACTTTGATAGTATTCGTTACAAGACATTAAAAAATTTCTTACCATGATTGGTTAAAGATAACTAAATTAAGTCATCAATGAAATGTAAAATTAAACCATAAAATTTTTGCATGGAATCGAATACTACAAATCATATTTATTTTAAGGTTTTTAATATAATTTATTTGATACTTCCATTAATGTAATCATTATTGCATCATCATTGTGTGACATTAATATTTAATTATTTATATCAAAAAAATTAAATATAAATTGCAATGACTTAGGTAATATTTTCATATTTCTATTAAATATTTCTAGTCAAATATATAACTTATATTAACCCACATTAAAATTATTTTATTAAAAGGATCCATGTTTATGGCATCAATGTTTTTACTATAAATAAAAATTAATAATTGTCATAATCACACCCATGGCTTCCGAAGGCCAAATTTTTGGCCAAAGTATATTATTGGTTGAAAATAACTCATCCAATAATATTAGGAAATGTATGAGGGTTGGTTCATATTATTATAATATTATTTTAACTTTTAATTAATAAATTTATATTTAACCATGGTAAATAAAATACAAATATATGACTCACAAAAAATGTAGTTGATCCTATTAGAATTTTTTTTCATACATATTAAAACCATGTATATCCATTTTTTAGAATTCAATTCATGTAAGGGACTAAATTTTGTTTAACAGTAATCTCAGAGGTGTGGAGAGAACAAGGGTAAATGAGAAAATAAAAATTCAAATATATTTTTATATCTAATTTCAATATAAAAATTACACCAATGATGTAAATTGGATCAAAAGTTAAAAAAAATATTTGATTATAATTTAAAACAAAATAAAATTATAACCTAATATTTTATTTGATAAATAATGTTTGAATTAAAAAAAAATTTCACAACACATTAAAAAAATGAATATTATCAGAAAGATACCCAAAATTCAGCTAATGTAAATTATTATACTCTTCTTTTAAATAAGATGTTTCATTTTTCATAAAAAATTATAAAACTATAAAATTTTATATTTAAAAATGGTTTTCCATCATAATGTAGTTAAAATTCCTTTTAATAATATTAGAACGTTTTATGAATTAAATTTTATTTATTATTATTTTAATAACATAACATTTATTGGAATAAAGTAAAACTATTTAATAAACATGTGTAAATATAATATACATAGTTTTTTTAATGTCTAACAATAAAATAACTATGCAATAATAACTGTTTAAAATAATAATACTAATAATGTATTATTTTTTAGTATAACTCAGTCTTGTGTGCAACATATTATTTCAGAGGAACTAATGGTTGTGTGCAAGGTAAGATATTAAACATAGAATCCCCTTTATTGTAAAATTAATATCTAATTCATATATATTAATAGATATAAAAAGGTCTTATTCTATATTAACTTTTGATATTACAGGGTAGTTGTTGGCATGTGTCAATATAATCAATCTCTTTCTCATGTGTTTATCTTTGAGGGAATTGTGTCTCATATAAATTTTTATAATACCCTCTATGTTAGTCAATAACCTAGGGCCTACTGGAGGCGGGAATTAGGGGTTACTATCTCTCTTCTCCCATTTTCGGCCTAGGAGCGGTATACTTTGTGGGGAGGAATGAGGACATTATAATTCCATATGTATAATTATGTCATAAATATTATATATAAATAAAAAAACCACATAACACTCATCCAAAAAAATGGTGATGAGAAATTTATAATATCTCTACATAGAGTTTGTAAGTTATATGTATGCACAAGCAATACATTCACTTCTTATTTTTTGGGGAAGAGGGTTGATAATTATGATTTCATAATCAGGATAAAATTTCCATCTATTTCAGATTAAATTTTTTTTATTTTATGGTAAATTCAATAGTATGATAATATGTAAAAAATAATAGAAAAGATAGTCATCTATAAAATAGATTACCTTTTCTTTGAAAGATCCCTCTTAGATATCATTTTATGGACCACAGAGTTAGCATTTTGGGAAGACCATAAACCTATAGAATGGTTTTGGAAGAGTTTCTGAGAAAAATGTTTAGTGTTTTGATCAGATATAAGACTTTTAGTGTGGTAAGAAATAGGAAGGTGTGTCCTTCTATTATTGAAGTGAGGTCCACTTTTGGAAAATCATAAAAAATTAAATTATAAAAAGGTCATTACCAATAAAAATTATTCTAAATGGCCCTAGATTAAAATACAAGGTAATATTTAGTTCTAATCACATCAACCTGTAGAATATTTTTTTACGGGATGTTTGAAACTATATCTATTGGATTAACCCCTTAGTTAACACATTATTACATCAATTTGGGTAATAATTGTTTACACATAAAGGGTTATAATTTAACTTATAAGGTGAAAATATGATAGTAAATGGACACGGTATGACATTATATTCCATATAAAATCATAATTCTAAAGTTAATATATTTCTATTAATTTTAATTAATTTAATTGAGTATTATGATTATAAAATATCATTAATGTTAATTTTGAAACAATTTACTTAATTTGATGTGAATGAAGTCAATTAAAATTTTTAACTACATTCTAATCCATTTTCACATGACTAATATTTCATATTAATATAAAAAAGTTGTGGAACATTAAAAATCCTAGAAATTATATCACTTTTAATATATTAAATTTTATTTTTAATTTATTTATTAAATGAATAAATAATGTCTTTTTTTATTGAATTTATGGTAATTAAACAATTAAATATAATATAAAAAAACAATTGACATGAAAATAATTTAATTTCTATTAAATTAATCATTTCTATTCTTTAATAACATTATTTCTTTCCCATATAGAAAAATAATCCATATTTAAATTTAGGAGTGTGACATTTTTTATTTTTCATTACTTTCAATATTATATGGGTAATTTTCATAGAAAAGTGTCCCTTCACCTAATGTATTTAAAGCTTTATATGATAAGGATAAAATTTAATTCACCAATTATTAATTAATACAGAAAATGGTGAATATAAAGATTAGTTATAACCTAGATTTAACTGGCATAACATTTATTAATGTGATAAATTTGACATTAGTTATTAAGCATATTGAAGAAAAACTAAAATTGTTCTATTTACCAATTTGGATTCTCCAAATTCCACATATTCAATCTAATTTTACAATTAAATTTTTTAATTTTTATAAAATAATATTAAAATAAGATCATAATATAGGACGAAAGCATCATTTTCAGAAAAAATAGTTGTGTGCATAAAACATCAATTATTCAAATACCATTCCAAAAAATAATATTATAATTTTTTTTAAAAATATTATTTCAATATATAATTTATAAGTTTCCTTAAAATAATTCATCAATAGTGATAAATTTTATCAATTAAGATAAAATCACATTGCATATATAGAAGATAAATTTCCAGAAAAAGTTCTCTTTTATGTTTTAAAACGATTTTATACTAAATTATACTATAAAATTTAATCCAAGGAACTTAATTGGATTACTAATAATTTGTTATAATTAGTTTAACATTGAAATAATTTAAAAAGGATCATTGTATATTTTTTTATTAAAAATACAATTTTCTATAAAAAGGATTATTTTTCATTATGCATTGAAAAAACATAGTTTCATAAAATTACTATATATTTACCCCCACAAAAATATTGATATTAAGGATTAAAAATTTTAGTTAATTTTATAAAAAAAATTACATGTTTGATAACTTTAATATATTATATTCACAAAAAAAAATATTTTTTAGCGGAATGTATTTTTTAAGTATAATAGAAGATTACCTTGTAAGTTAAATGATTATTTACAAATAATTAATCAATATATTTGTATTTAGTAAGAAATTTTTGTGTATATATATATATCATAATTATTTAATTCCTATTCATACATACCAATTAAACTGCTATTTTTTTAACGGTCATAATTAGATAATAATATTTCATGCTCATTTAGGATGAGTGTTTTATGTTAAATAATCTATTAAATATTATTTCATTCCGTTCAAATAATAGAGTTATATATTCTCTTTATATAATAAATTGTGGCATAAAACATTAAAATAAATTGTAGTAATAAATGGGTTTTCATTTTAACACTCCTTTATTGAAAACCCACATTGTAAAACGGGTTAAAAAATACCATGAAAATGGGGTTCGAGAAATATGATGGTCATCTGGAATTAAATATAATGTTCTTTCCAAAAAGGAAAAACTATTTGGGAATTGAAAATACAGAAATAAGGGAAAACATAATCTACAAATATTGATATAGGGTGATAGAAATAGTTTATCACATGAAAGTGATTGATCATGAGAAAGGTAATGACGAAAAAACTATAAATTCGCGAGGTATTTAAAAGGCAATAAATTTTTAAAAATTGAAGAATATATGGAAAAATTATTTCATCATCCGTTTTGTATAGTTGTGGAATTTATTTGACATATGTGCTATGAATATATGTAAATTTATTTACCTAAAATTTTTAATATCATCCAATAATCAATTTTCATAAAAATCCAATTTTTACATATAAATACGAGTATCGAAAAGGAGATTTTTATTCATAAATAAATAAAATAAACATCTAACACATCATAATAGGTATTAGGATATTCCTCCAATATTTATACATTATTCAAAAAAAAATTTACCACAAGGTATGATAGTTCCCAAATTCAATAAACATTCTTTTGATGAAATAATACAATTATATACCAAAATTTCCACAATATGAAAAAGGTTTACCCATAGATAATATCATAAATAACCACATATCCCAAATAACCTTAATATCCTAAATAATAAATAAATTTTAAACAAAAAATTTGATCTCATATAATTATTCTTACATCATTAAAAATTTAATTTCATTCCCCCAATTTTTCTGTTATATTAAATATCATGTTAAAGATGAATTTTATATATACATTTGAACAATACAATATTTTCCAATATATAATTAATCACTATGAAAAATTCCTATATAATCATATAATGTAGTGAACATTAGCCAAAATATAAATTATTAAATTTAGATACAAACTTGAAAGGTAATATTTCGTTAAACCATAATTATCTTAGAAGATATCACCTTTTTAATGAATCACTTTTCAACAATATTGATTATCTATATTTATTTTTCCAATTGAACATATTTAACAATAAATAATATCATATACCACCCCATAGGGTTTTTACAACTCAACCAAGTATTCCTTTTACAACCCATCATAGGTTTCAACTCACTTCAAAATCCATTCATATAAAATATGAAAAATGGGGTAATTATTCCATTGAACATATGTTAAACCTTAAACAAATAAATTAATGATGGTATCTATAACTATTAAGTTAACATCAGATCGAAAAATATATAATTATAGAAACTAACTCATTCCATATTCCCAAAATAACCACATAACCTATTTATATTATTCCATAAATCATACAATGAAATAAACATTACCAAATTTAACAATAATAACATTATCATAAAATGAATTTTCAATGTTACTAGAACCATCCAACATATGTTTTCAAAATATCATATAAAAATTAATGTGGAGTAACCCTTATATGTTTCTTGATACTTATTCCCAAAATATCATTTATATATTCCTTTTCCATTCTAATTATAGAATCATAATAAATCAATACTTAAATAATTTCAAATCAATGATTGGTATAACATAGTTTCATCATTGATATCAGAGTTAACCCATAAAGTATGTTATTATCTCATATAAGGCCTATATTCTCTTACATATATTCTATAAAATTACTTATAAACTCATTGATCTAAGACCTTAATTTCCACACACAAAAGATATTCCATTTCCTTTGATTCGTTATCCATGGTGTCCTATTCCACATTTCTAACAGAAACGAAATTGGAACATCATTAGTCAATGATGTCCACAACGAAAACACATAGTGAACTCCATTTTTCTCATCTTTAATGATTCCTATTGATGGTTATTTTAATGTTTATTAATGAAATTTAATGATCATTGATTAGGTATAATAACAAAATCCTTAACCCTAGTAATAATAACATTTCATTGCTCAAAATCACTTAATTTTATATTATATTATGTATTAACATGAATCATCTCGGTATTATCCATTGAATATAAAAAAATTAATTATTTGAGAAGAAATAATAATCCTAATAAATAATTCATTAGATGACTAAATAATGACACTTTTTCTTTGCTACCATATGTTTATCCATGGTCATCCCTGGTCATTGCCTAAAAGTTTTATGTTATCATATACATATAATTATATGTAATTTTATCACCAAAAATGTGTCATCATAGACTCCAAATGGAAAACACAATTTCTCTATTACCAACAATAATTACCCCTTATTTTCAAACATAGAATTTAAATCTTATTAGATGAATATTTATTACATAAAATTGGATTCCATTACATAATAATAAAGAGAATGTATCATTGGAAACTGGTTCACATAAATACCTTGTTTGTACGATCTTCCCATTATGTTTTTCATATATTTCCCTTATATTATTCATGTCAAACATAAATTCATATTCAATATCCATGGGAAAGTAAACATAAAAATGGGTTTGATTAAATCATTAGTAATAGTGTAAAAGTGAGAGATCAATGACCACTAAATCATCACATGAACATAAGGGTCTGGTAACATGATAATAACATTTCAAAACCATGCTCTTCATATCAAATATCATAATATTTAGTATGGGAATTAATATTGGGAATTAATAAGGCATGATTTATAAAGGAATCAGATAACATAATCCATGAGAGTATAATATAGACATAGTAATGTTGCAAACACCTAATCTTTTAACATTGGGGCCATATAAAAATATAACTTGAATTACTTATTTTATTAATGATATGAAATCGGGCCCTCACATAATCTAATAGATGGGAAAACCCTGTCTAACGTTAATATTATGAACATGAAATGTAGGACCATAAATAAAATTATAGAAATAAAACCTAGGTCCAACCATAATCTAATGGAAATTAAATCTAGGTCCAACCCTAATCTTATAGATATGAAAACAAAGACCATTTATAAACATATTGGCATGAATTCTATATACATGCCTAAAATATAGAATTAAATATATGGTTCATGTTTGACATATATATATCAAGAGTTAATATGATTTAAATAATTTATTTGAGATATATATAATTTAAGTAGCACCCATAACATAATTAAAACCATAAATATTTTCTTCACATGATCACAAAACATTCATCATATCATAACCCATGAAAAGAAATTTAGTTTATAAAAATTTCATCATAGAATCACCCGTGGAAAAGAAACAGATTTCATAAATATAAATCCATCATAAACATAATCCATACCATGAGAGAATATGTTTGGTGTCATTGGATCATATCCCCATTAATAAAAAAAGTATTATCAAATTATTTCAACATAGATGACTTTTTTTAAAGATCACATGGAGCATTACCTAAGGAAAATATAATTTTTCCTTTGAAATGATATAATTAAAATATTTGAAAATCTCTAAATATTATGGATTCAATTTTATTTGAGAAGAACCATGAAATATTGTAAATTAATCATCAAAAAATGTGTTTCCATTATGGTGGGAAAAGTTATTCATGTGGTAAATGTTAAAAGAAAACATTAGAATCATATTATTATAAAATGAAAAAGTACCACGTTTTAAAAATGAAAATAAGAATACTTATAAATGATTCTATAAAAAGGTAATCATCAGGTAAAATAAAATTTAAATAATAATTTATTAATAGAAAAAACATTCTTGAAAACATTTTTAGAAAACATTTATATATATATGAAAATGATTTTATATTGACAATCGAAAAAATATATGTTTTCCTTGAAAATACATGTTTTTATCACTTAAATTTGTTATGAGGGGAAAACTAAATGAAAATATATATACTAATGAAAATCCCATAGGAGAAAAAATAATGGATTTATTTATAGTTATATCATAATATTTCATAATTATAATATTAGTAATAAAAAATTTCTATAAACAATAATATATTAACATAAAATAGTTACAGATTCGGTAACATTTGTATGAAAATACCCATTAATGAATTACATAAAAAGATAATTTTGATATCATTAAAATATTGGTAATAATTACATAACATTCCAAATATAATTAAATATACATCATAAAATAATATTGGTGCATGACATAACAAATGTCCCAAAAATGATAATTTGAGATGATAAAGCTTTACCTCGAGTACCAATTTATTTAAATTCACTCTAAATTCCAATAAAATTATTTTAAATTAATTTTAATATTATAATAGATTCTTCAATATAATTTCTATATCATATATTATCCCCCTATAACATTTCAAATCCCATTTATCAATAATTTTTTAATTAAATTCATCAATGTCATGTGTTAATTATTTCATTTATCACAAGTATTTTAGTTTTATAATTATGTTCCTTTTACATTGGTCATGGTTCCATTTCATACATAATGTTAATAATTATATAAACATAATACATATTATTTATATTTATTTAAATACATACATAAAAGTTATAGATAGAAATTTTATTACCCAGTTCATGGAGATGGTCGGTCATACAAACAAATGAATGTTATTTCCTCTTTTCAAAAGATATAATGAAATAATGATAACAAATAATTAAATTTTTTGATTAATTATTATGTCATATATATAATATATATACAATAATGAAACCCTTATTACAATCATAAAAAAAAGAAATAAATATCAAATCACATTACATCATGGAGGTGGTTGTCAACACATTTTCATGAGCGATGTTGTCATTTTCAAATGGATTGGAAGGTAAGATAGTAGGCCTAATAATATAATTACATATGTATAATTATTTCATAAATATCCTATAGAATTATTAAACACAATACAATACCCATCCATAATAGATGTTGAGGAAAAATTAATTGTATCACTACGTAGACACAGTATGTCATACATCCACACGAGTGATACTTCCACATCACATTTGATGTGGAAAAGGGTGGATAATGGGGGGTGCATAACCATAATAACATTTCAAAATATTTAGGATATATATTTTATTATGTTATGATTAATCAAATATATTTATATGTAGTAAAAAAAGTAATATGTAAAAACTGATAGCATCTTGGTAAGGTGATTAACTCTTATTCGAAAGAACTCATTTAGATCTATTATTAAAGATGCAATGGTTGGTTTTTTAAAAATTCATCCACATCACATTTGACGATACCCATGCAAGGAAACTCGATCATCCTACATAAAAAACTCTCTTATCCAAAGCCTAATGTTTCATTTTATACCTGTCACAACCCGTCCCCAATGGCCCATTCCATGAATATCCCTTACCTGCATTCCATATGCCAGGGGTTGGCGACTAGCATTGTAAGGCATACCAGTAAAATGGGAAGGCGTTTCCTTTTTAACCTGCACAGACACAGACTAGGAACATAAAAAATGTAAACCACATAGTAAAACTGTTGATGTAAAAGTGTAAACTGAATGTAAAAGGTCTAGTTTAGAAGCCCAACTGAATGATAAAAAAATGAAAAATAGATCCTGAGGTCATTCGTCAAGCATCTTACCTGAATGGTAGGTACATCATGTCTATGTGGATCTCCAAGTCAACCGGTCACCTTCATGCCCCATCTGGTCCTGACTCACTATCTTCTGTCAAAGATTACCATCATTAGCATAAGACACAACATGGTGCGTGTGGAGACCATGAATGGGTGAGTCAAACAATACCCAGTTGGGTCCTCAAGACCCCCAAACGTCTCCAAGAATTCCACAAAGGAAGAATGAAAAATCATGATCGCAATCACAAATCACTAGTAAAGACACAACTCAGACTAGGTATATAAATTAAAAAATGGGAATAATGATAATTATTCATAAGGATAATACACCTTATTACATTTATAAGATCCACTATTGAACCAAGAAGTGGTCGCTCCATCACAAATCTACATAAGGTCGTAAGTCACAAATCCACACAGGGTCAAAATTCATTGATCCACATAGGGTTGTATGTCATTGATCCACAACAGGCCAATATAAGGATAGTCCACGTCATGTCATGTAACTATTGATCAAAATAGATTCGTAATTCGTCAATCCACACAGGTTCATTAGTCTTCGATCCACACATGGTTGTATGTCATCTATCCACACAAGGTTGTAAGTTTTCGATCCATACAGGGTAACAAATCGTCAATCCACAAAGGGTCGTAAGTCACTGATCCACATATGTTTTTAAGTCACTTATTCATGATAAGGATCTCTAAGGCTGGTCATCATTGGGTCATGCTACTGCTGATCCACACAGGGTGGTTCTGATGCTGATCCACACAGGGTGGTTCTGATGTAGATCCATAGAGGGTAATATGTCAATTGACATTCAGCCACATGATTCCCCCACTTATTGTGATATAGTTTTTGAGAAACCACTCAACATGTTATCAATTGTACGTCAACCACCACAAAGTCCCACAAAAATGTAACCTAAAGAACCCCCATGTCATTATGTTCCTACACAATAGACGGCATGTCCATTGGACGCCCTGTTTGTATGCCAGAGGTATTTTTGTCTCGAGGACTTGGATGGATTCAAGTCTGATCCAACTGAGCGATACAGTAACATTCTCCAAAACTGAAGTGGAGTATCTCAAAAGGACTACATCAACCTAAGGTCTAGATCATTGTAGTTTCTTTGTAAAATGGATGTATGGTTTAGAAGATAAACTCCATTATGGGGAACTTGGATGAAAAGGGTTTGGGTTTAGTCTGACCCAGTTAGACCAACCTGACTATGTCCTCTAGGCTTGACCCAAACCAGAAGGGCTTGGCCTCATCCAGATCAGCCCTTTTGGGCCTACTAGGCCCTTGGCTCAGACCGTCGGGCCCCTAGACCAGCCCGACCCGATGATGGGCACGGCTCGCTAGCTGGGCACAAGGGTCCGCTCCCCTCATGAATGGACTATGTTTCTTCGGGTTCCACCATCAACAACACTAGTTAATGCAACTCAACCTGACTAGTCAATGTGGACCGGTCAACAATGGGACCAACAGATGGAGTTCCACCCTCCGCCTTAGCTTGGAGCCTCATCTCTTCTTCATGTTGAGTTGTTGTGGCATGATGTTTCCATCAACGCAACTGACATTGGAATACCCCCTGCTTTACATGGTGCGTTCGGGTGATGCCACCTCCATGAGGCCGGTTAGCACCTTCCACCACCTCCTTTGGTTTCCATGTCGTCGCACCAATAGAGCTATCACAGACCTGTGATGAATCTCCAGAGGTCCGTTTTCTTTTCTGAATTTTCCTACGGGCTTCATGGGACATCGCCTGTAATGCATCTCACTCAGTTTCATCTTTCCACCTTGTAGCTCAATAGCCCATGAGGAATGCTACCAACCTGAGAATGGCAGAAGATCCAGGCCTTATATAGTTTGGCTCATGCCCTCTTCATTATTATTATAACAGTGGAAGAGTTGAACCGTCATCAAGAGTTGATGAATTCATAAAATCATATAAACAAATCGAGACAACCCCCTACTTATAACATGTTGGAATATGTTATAGAAGTAGATAGAGGGTATGTGTTCAATGATTTTTTTGAATGTTAGATTATTCGTCGTTCTTCGTTGGAGTAGATTTCCACCGGTGTTTCATTAAATCTTCCTCATGTCGACACCAAAAACCCATTCCATAGGTCTGTTTAAATATAAGAATTGGAACCACCCATGTTTCATTTTATTAATTCAGTTCATTAATGAACAATAATTAATGTTCCATTAATTCAACGAATATCATGGTTACACAACCCAACGGTCATGTAATTAAATGACACCCATTCAAGATTGATGTTACAGTAGGGACCCTAAATCCTACCCTCAAATTTGATAAGATAATAAAATAACTATTTGAGTTATATTTCTATAAAGTTCAAATAAATTAACATTTTCATCTAACCCATTTTGTCAATGTTAAGATTTTAGTAAGAAAATAATGGCTTTGTGAAATCAGCGGCGCCCTCATATTTATAATCTGAGAACCAGTTCAAAATATAGAAATTTTCACATGCACATATACTCAACATACTACAAAAAAAGTCAAAAAACTCCATTCTTGGCTCACCAGGCCTTAGAATCACATGCATTAAATTTTCGATGACTCATAATAATCCCAAATAATTAAAATAAATATTATAAACATTATTGGTCTTTATATCCTCCACACATTATGGATTTACATCTCTGACATCCACAACAATTATTGAGAAAAAAATAGGGTTACTGAGCACGTATCGGATCCCTTCGCTCCCATTTGTTCTAATGGTGGTTCTCGTGCTGCCACCGAACTCGCCCAGGGTAATCAAATGCCCACAATGGACCTGATCTTATCGATCCCCTATCTCGACAGGGAACATCAAAGACGTCTCTCCATCATCAATTTCCATCTCTCCCTAGTAGATAACGTGTGATGGATCATGCTTGTAACTAATCAACTGTGACACATGGAAATCATTATGCACCCTGTGCCTCAGTGGGGGAAGATCTAGGTGGTAAGCTACCTCGCCAATGCTTCTAAGGATCTGTAACAGACCGATGAACCGTAGAGATAGACTTCCACCTCATCCAAACCTCCCCATTCCGAAATGGGGTGAGACACATAGGAAGACATGATCTCCCTCCTCGAACTCCAAGGGCCTACGTATCCTGTCGGCATAAGACTTCTACCCGCACGGTGCAATCTTCATCTTCTCCTGGATGATATGCACCTTCTCAGTGGTCATATGTACCAACTATGGACCCATAAGTTCTTAATCCCCTCGTTCTGGCCAACATATATGTGATATGAATGGTTTCCCATACAAGGCCTCAAACGGCGTCATGTAGATGGTGGAGTGATAAATGCTGTTGTATGTGAACTCTACAAGTGGAAGGTGGTCCTCCCATCTACTTCCAACATCAAGGACAGAAGCACGAAGCATGTCCTCAATCATATGTCTGTTCCACTCCATTTACCCATCTTTCTGAAAATAGAAAGGTGGATCTCAAGTGTAACTTAGTCCCAAACACCTCATGTAATCCCTTCGACAACCGGGATGTAAAACTAGAATCACAATCTGAGATGATCATCAATGGAACCTCGTGAATCCATATTATCTCATTTACATTGAGTTTTCCCAAGCCCTCTAATGATCCCTGCTCTGGGATTGGTAGTAAGTTGGATGATTTAGTGAGTCTGTCAACAATCACCAAGATGGAATCATGTACCCTAGATGTATGTGGCATACCTTTCAAGAAGTAGATGAAGATTCCATCCCACTTCCATTATAGCACCTCAAGTGGATGAGTCAATCCTTCTATAACCTCATGCTCGACCTTCACTAGATGGAAAGTGAAGAATTGTGAAATGAACTCTTCTATGGATTTCTTCATCCCTGGACACCAATATTGACATCGGTGGTCCTGGTACATCTTCTCCACACCAAGATGTACTAAAAAAGGTATTTGTTGAACTCCCTCAAAACCACCTCTCATAGCGTCACTGGTACCATGTAGAATCCTCTAAAATAGATGATGTGAACTTAACTTTCATAAAATCCCTTAGGGGTCTGCCCTGAGGATATTGAAGCACATTGGGCCTCGCAGTCAATGTCCCAATAAAATTTCAGTCATACTCGATGAAGGAGTGGGGGAGTAACAGTCTTAGAATGGAGGTATTCTTCTCTATCACTATCCATGATGGATAAATTCAACATGAATAGATTCTCTATAATCTCACTCTACAACTATAACCCAGACCTCTTGCTGAGTATTCCAGCCACCAATTTCCCCTTCCCAAATGTGTAGACTATCTCAAATTCATAGTCCAAGAGGAACTCTTGCCATCCACACTGTCTCGATTTAGTTCCATATGTAAGAAGATATACCTAAGACTTTTGTGATCAGATTATATAGTCAAAAATTATCCCATCAAATAATGTCACCACATCATCAATGAAAAGACCACTACTACAACCTTTTGGTCATGGGTAGTACAGTTCTTGGTTGTGTTTCCTTAGATAACATGAGCCATAGGTGATCACCGCTTGATCGCTCATCCGGAAACATCCCAGTATGGTTCTTTTTGCATCGCTGTTTATTATATACCCGACGCCATTTTCGGGTAGCCTCATGATGGGGGCACTTTCCAGTCTCTGCCTCAGCTCTTGGAAAATCTTCTGGAATCTCTATATCCACAAGGAATATTTTCCCTTCATTTTCAAATATGAAAAGTGTGATTCTACTCTATAAATGATATGTACAAATCTCTAGTAGTACCCTACCCATACAATGATACTCTACATCATAGTCACACTCTTGGGTGGCTACCATGAAAACAATGCTTATATCATCACTGGATAAACTGAAAATCCAACCTTCAAGATAACATGCTCTTTGAAATTGGACTTCCCATATCCAAAACTGCCACTTCGAGAGATTACCATAGAGATAGTGATCTCGGTATGTATCAATAACTATATGTAGATGATTGATGTGTTCATCCTCTAATTCTAAGTACACCAAGATGTTTAAAATGAATTCGACCGTGAAAAAATTGTGGTAAAGCTGAATGACCATGTTCATTAGCCGAATGAACACTTCTGGAGCATTGGTTACACTGAAGGGTATCACCATGTATTCATAGTTTCCATACCGGTATCTAATGGTTGTCTTTGGTACATCCTCATCTCACACCATGAGTTGATGATAGGCTAATCTGATGTCTATATTCGAAAACCACCGAGCTCCCTTTAATTTATTAAAGAGATAATCAATCCTCAATAGTGGATACATGTTCTTCAAGGTAACTTGGTTCAGGAACCATAGTCCACACAAATCCTAAAACTACCGTATTCCCTTTTTTATAACTGAACCGGGGTTGTGCATGGAAAAACAATGGGTCTTATGAACCCCTTCCCTTGAACATCATCTAGCTGTACCTTCCACTCATGAATCTATGTAGGGGACGTCAGATATTCTGGGGTATATATAGGTGTCATATTAGGGTATAGGTCAATGTATAAATCTACCTCTCTATGAATAGGTAATCCCAAGAACATCATTAAAAAAGACATCAACATACTGGTCTACCAATACAGGATTACTCGCACTCCTCTCATCTTCTGCTATGAGATTTTTACTAGACAACTGATTACTGATTGGCTGCACCATCCTCTGAGAATGTCCATCCGGAGATTCAAAGGATCCCGTCTTTCTAGGGAAGGAGATTTTGGTCCCATCAATGCAGTAACCCTGTACTTTTCTATTAAAATAGTCTATCTGAGCATGGACCGTGGATAACCAGTCCATACCCAAGAAGACATCATAAGGCCTCGACGGTGCTATTAGGAGATCCCAAATGATGATCTACCCTCTTAGAGTAATATCACATTTCTAGTACTGGTTCGTAATCATTTAATACTCTCCTGACGGAGTATTTAATCCTAAGGATCGATCTAATGGCTCTACCAAAATCCCTAACTCTGAATGAGTGTAATGGAAATAAAATAGTGCCTTCAACCTTTGTCTATGAGAACTGTAGCTAGGTTGGAGTAGACACAGATCATACCTTGAATCATATCTAGAGCACCATGGTAGTAGGCCTCAGTTTCCTGAGGTTGAGCTCTTCCATGAAAACCTACTCCCTGAGGTCGGGGTGGACCACCTAGAGGTGGTGGCGGTTGCACCTCAAACTGTCACCCTCTGCCAACAGCACAAACTTCTACTCTGCCACATCTACCACCCTGGAGACCTCCCCAATAGAATCTCCACCTCTACATTAGTGGTCCCTTGACCATATGATGATCATCAATACTGTGGTTCAGGCAGTCACGAGCCATCTGGCCCTACCCACCACACGAGTAGCACACTCTTCTCCTCTACTGACCACATCTACCCCATGAGCTTCACACCTATGAGTCTATATCTTGGGTTCATACAATAGATGGGGTTTCCCACTGGGGAACCTATGTCATACACCTATTGTGTTCTGCAGATGGATCAATCATGTGTCATCTAGTGGTGTCAATAATTTTCTGTCCCTGCTCAGCTAGGAAGCTCTCTACCAGAAGTGCTCACTCTAGCACTCCAGCCTGTGTCGAGATATTGAGTGATATCACCGCTGCTTTAATCTAATTTAAAATAACCTGCTCAATGGTATGGGCATTGATGAATGGGTCACATACTTTGGTTGTGGCGTAGTGAGAGAGGTTAGTGCATATCACCGAGTACCGCGCCACGGTTAGGCTGCCCTACTGTAAGTTCAATAGCTCTTGAATATGCACAGATCATAGAGTCAATAGAATTAAATCCACCATGAAGAGGCTCCTAATGTCCAACAGGTTTAGGGACACATCATCATTCATTGGGAGCATCAGCCTCCACCATCTCCCTATCGTGCCTTGGAAGATATTAGTAGTTAGGATCACCATCTAGTCTATTGGTGTACCAACTAGGCTTAAAACTCTAGAAACTGCCTCCTGCCAGTCCTCATCTGCATGTAGATCTATTTCTCCTAGAATCTTCATAGGCATCTTCCACTAGAACTTGTGCAATGTGCTAAGTCGACATGAACCGTCTGCCGATGGGGATGGTGGAAACTAGTACCCTATGGGTAGTGGTGATGCTAGTACACAACCCAAAAGCACTATTGTCATAAGAGGTCCCTACACCAAATCTTCATCGCTCAGTGGTCCATCATCATGAACTCTCTCTGGAATCCTAGTTGGATGTCTATACAGCACCATCCTGTAAATAAACTGATGTGCCATAATCAATTTGATTATACCTAGTGAGCTGACACAAAACAGATCAAAAGAAAAACTCTTCACAAAAATGCAATGAATGTTTTCTTATATCGAGATAGAAATCATAACTCTGGGTCCTAGTGTATGGATACGTCGTTCTCCACACCAACACTGGACTACCCAAACTAAAAACCATACTAAATACATTTAACATTATTTATCCATTCAAAATATCAATGTCTTAGTTATTTGTTAGAATCGACTCCTCTAATACAACTTTTTCATGACCATAGCCGATGGCCAGTTCCATGACTACCCCAATCACACCTTCTATTAACCGTGGGTTGGAGACTAGCATCAGAAGGAATATACCTAAATTGGGAAGGCATTTTCTTTTTAACGTACACACACAAAGACTAGGTACATAAAAAAGTAAAACAAATAGTAAAACTGCTGATGTAAATCTGTAAATTGAAAGTAAAAGATTCTAGTATTCAAGCCCAACTGAAAGAGATATAGAAAAATGAAAAATTTATCCTCGGGTCATCTTCCAAGGATCTTACCTAAAGGTTAGATACAACTCGTCTCTACATCTCTCCATCTGACCTGGTCACCTTTGTGCACTGTCTGGTCCAACATCCCTAACCTCGGTCATATTTGCCCGTCGTCTGCACAAGACACTACAAGGTGCCAGTGAATCCTATTCAGGGGTGAGTATAACAATACCAATTAGGGACCCCGAGACCCCCTGATGGTATCCTAGAATTCCACAAAGGAAAAAACACAATGCATGATCCCAATCACAAAGCACATGCACAGACTCATCTAAAACCAAGAATATAACTTAAAGAACCAAATAATGTTGATTAATCATACAACTGAAACATCTTATTCCTTTAAAAAGATCCAATAAAGAACCACGATGATGTCTCTATGTCACCGATCCACACATGGTTGTAATTAACTGGTCCACATTGGGTTCTAACCCATCGATCCACATAGGGCCGTAAGTCACCAATCCATGTTAGGAATATCTAAGGTTGTTCCTCGTCGATTTGTGCTACTGTTTATCCACACTAGGTCATATGTCATGGATCCACAGAGGGTTGTAAATTGTCGATCCACACAGGGTCGTAAGTTGTCGATCCAAACATGGTCATAAGTCCCCAATCCACACATGTCCATAAGTCGATGATCCAAATAGGGCCGTAAGTCCAAAATCAACAAAAGTGTATAGGTAGCTGATCCACATTAGGATTCTCAAAGTATATTTCTCAATGGTTATAACTTCTTCCGATTCACCCAGGGTCATTCAAATGTTGATCCACAAAGGGTCGTATGTCAATTGACAACCAGCCACATGATTTCCGCACATGTTGTGCTCGAGTTTCAGAGAATCCACTGGTCAAGATATCGATCATACCTCAACCTCCATTAGGCCCCATGATGTAATAACCTGAAGAACTACCATGTCATAAGGGATCCAACACAATAGACAATGCCTCAATCAGATGCTAAGTCTGTAAGTTATTAGCAATCTAGATATGAGGGCCCAGTTGGATTCAAGTCCGATCCAACCCATCCAACCTCCCAATTTCTCAAAACCCGATGTGGAGTATCTCAAAATGTCTGTCTCATCCTATGGGTTCCAGCGCAGTAGACGATTCTTCAAAAGGACATCTGGTTTAGAATATAAGCCCCGTTAAGATTAACTAGGATCAAAAGGGCCTGAGTTCGGTCCGACCCAGTCTGACCAACCCAAACTGGTCCGCTGGGCCCAAAAAAACTAGCTTGTCTTAACCCGATCTGGCTGGGGACAATTGTTCCTATTGGGCCGTGTGATCGGCCGGACCCACATGACAGGGCGTGGCCCGCCTGGCCGCTGGACCAGCCCAGCCTGCTACTAGAATGTGCCCCACCATATGGGTGTGGGGGTCTACTCTCCTACCGAATAGACTATTTCGGTTTGGGTTCCACCATTAGTTGTGCCAGTTGGTGCCTCTCCACCTGACCGGTCCGTGTGGACCAGTCAGTAACCAGACCCATGGGCACGAATCTACCATGTGTCGCATCCCTCCTCTGCTTCTGCGACCACTATCAATGTCGTCGACCTCAGCCCCCCATCAACCACGATTCCTATAGGAGCCTCCTCCTCTACATGCTTGGTTAGAGCTAGCCACTGACTCCTCTGATCGCTAGTTCTTCCACCCCAACAGAGCATATATGGGCCACCGATAAAGATCTAGAGTTCTGTTTTATTTTCCGACTGTGCCTACGGGCTTCTCGGGACACCTCCCACACCGCGTGGAAATCTATTTAGCCGTGCCACCTTGTTTCTCAGTCACCCATAATGAATGCAACCAAACCAAGAATGGCGGAGGTTCTAAGACTTGCGTGATTCAGTCCACGCCCTCTACATTAGCGTTATTACAAGGGAAGATTTTAAGTGTCATCAAGAGAATATGAATTTATAAACCCTTATAAATTAAATAAGAAAAAACTCATACCTAGAACTCATAGAAAGATGATGCATATGAGGAAGGAGGGTCCATTTTCAAAGATGTTCGTCGATGTTCATTTGTTCCTTATTATTCATTGGAGTAGGTTTTCCACAACATCTCATCATAGCTTCCTCATGTCAACCCCCAAAACCAATGATATAGGTTTTTTAAATAGAAGTCGCGGAACCACCCATGTGGTGTTTTATTAATGTGGTTCATTAAATAACTACCATTAATGTTCATTTCATTCAATGAACATTTTCATTTTGCACCCCAAGGGAAATGAAATTAAAATTTCCCCCATTCAAGCCTAATGTTAAACCACAGTTGTTCATCCACCACTCAATGGTGAGAAGATAATAAAATAACTCTTAGAGTTATTTTATTATTAATTTTTAATTTTCAAAAAAAATTATCTTTTTAATCCAACCTATTCCGATCAATGTTATGTTTTTCCTATGTGAATCCTACCATTGTTAATTCAACAGTTCCCTAGAATTATTAATCTGAGTATCGGTTCAAAAGATAGAAACTATCACTCACATGTTTACTTGTCGTGCCTTAAAAGATGTTTAGACATTCCCTTCCATGATCTCCAGGCCTCGGAATCACATGCCATTAATTTTTGACTACTCTTAATAATCCCAAATAATTTTAATAAAACATTATATAGAAATTCCGAGTCATTAAAATACCATATAACTCTTTCATTATTCTATCATAATCAATGTCTTCACAGAAGACAAATTGTAATGACCCGACCATTTATTAAAATTTGTTTCCTGAATTTTGTGTGTTATTTTATTTTTATACTCAACAAAACTATATTATTTAATTAATTAAGTGAGTATAATTTAATGAGACTATTGGGTTTCGACTGTTATTTGTTCATTAGACAGTATGACAATTGGAAGCTAAAATCTTAACATTACAATTTTTTTGTTTGTAAATACAAGGGATCTTGGTTAATTAATATAGAAAGATGATTTGATAGCCCCATTAAGTAGTCTCGGGCCTATAAAAGCCAATCTGAAGGAACTCAAGAAGAAAGTAGCACCATTGGGGTTTCCTCTAGAAACATATAGGATTTATATTATTGATGAATTTTGGAAAAATAATATTTTAAAATATTTAGGTAAACCTTCAATAATTAAAAATGTGTAATGTTTTTTGTAAAATGCCCTTCTACAGTTTTGTTCTGTAAAAATATTAATGTCTAATAAGATAAACAAAATTTTTGGCGAATAGTAAATTATAAATAGTGATATTACGCTTATGATCAGTAATGTGACCAAATGGATTAAGTAACCTCACTTAAGAAAGTATTAATATAAATTAGGCACCTTGATTAAGTAATGCGATTCAATAAAATAGGTAAATAACTATTTCTGAAATTATTCTTTAAGTATTAGTTTTTTCAGGTGAATATTTTTTTTATTTTAATATTAAATTAAAAGTATATAAATAATTATTTTCAAAAAATGGTGTTCATTTTTGAAATATGATCATCTATAATAGGTTATGGTTTTTTGAGTATTTTTTCTGAAAAAATGAATTTTCGTTAAATGGTGAAAATATAGTTTTTAGATTCGAGTGTTTAATGACATCATTAATGATTTATTTATTATGTAATCATTCTGATCGACTTATGAATAGTAATATAAGTTATGTGGTGTCCCAAGTGGCCAATACCATTGTAAAATACCATGGTAAAGCCCATGGATTTTCCATTACCACAGATGAGGTGTCCCTTGGACATTAATGACTTGTCCCCTCAATTGTCCTATAAATACCAAGCCATTATATCATTAATTTGTATTAAAAATCCTACCCAACTTTTTTCTGGTCTCCTTAACTTCCATAGAGTCCTCCAAAGGTTCCCTCAAGCCTCTCAAGTACCCGACCTTCATGCTTTTGAAGTTACTCTTCAATGTAACAGATCATTTCACCCTCCCCATTTAGGTCAGGACTTCCATTATGTTGTGTCTTCTAATTTCCATTTATTTATGTAGAGGGTCTGTTCTTATATGTTCTAATTTCTATCCATTTCATTTATAATTGTTTATATACCCTTTCCACTCTAATCAATTTGTTTTCTAAATTTTTATGTGACGTCATTAGGCTGCAAAATTTATCATAAAAGAAATTCCATCTTCTCTTTTCTTTAATGATTCCTTTTAATGAGGTATGTATTTCAAATACCTATACCATGATCATATTCAGCACCAAAACTATATTATGAATTATTTGTTAGTGGGATACCCTTGTCTCATCACTTTTCAATGTTTTCTAAAACCATGTTATACAGCCGTTATGCTGCCGAAATTTCATCTCTAAATTTATATCTCTTTATGTCAAGAAATTTTATTGTTTATTTATGTGAATACCAAGACATATTTCGTTTCTATGGGTGTTCATAAATATATTAAACTGATATATTTTATTCTGTAATATTTATACACAAAACCCACTCTCCCTTTCCATGGGTTATAAATGACATAATGATCTTATTTCTAAGTACTTTTTAATCATCACAGTTTTGACATGAAACCCATTTCATTGATTCTATTTGGGTTATTTATGAAATTATTGACTATGATCTATGTGGATCATATGAAAGTAAAGACATATTAAGGGCGTGCTCTGATATCTCTCCAATGCATTGAGTAAATAATTAATCCCTAGAGATGCCAATTTTTACGATACCGTGGTGAATAACCATGGTAAATTTTATGACACCTTAGGGATGGGCCTTGGTGATATGTTCATGAATGTCTAAATTAAATGGTGTAGCCACATATTCATGTTATGTTACAAGTTATTTTTATTATGATATGACTATACTTCTATTGCTCATGTTTTTATGTTTTTATTCAAGTTCTTATTGATATCACAATTACGTTGATTCCCTTTTTTACCCTTACTGGGCCTTCTGCTCACCCTTTCCTTTGATTTATCCCTCCAGGATACGGGAGGAAGTAATTTTACATAGTTTGAACCTATTATTAATATTTAAAAGTGGTTTGGAATAATTTTTTATGTTTTTTTCATGTATTATGTTCCTAATTTCCGAGACACTAGACATTAAAGATCCTATATTGTAAAATGTAATCAAAAGTTATCTAATAAAAAGGAGGGATGTAATAGTTGGTATCAAAGGATATTTTAGTTAATTATGGAAATTAGGATATGAAAAAATTAGGAATAACCATATAGAAAAGTTTATATATTGTAAAACATCCTGGTATTTTGATGAGTATAGAGTTATTGGTTTATCAAAAAAATACATCCCGGTCTGGACAGGAGAAGGTAGAGGCGGCTCTGGCATAGATATACATAGGGGTAAAACTAGAAAGAACTGCTTTGAGCTAGACATGAAGGGGAACTGGTTCACGAAAATGGGCCTTGCTGCACTCTTTGTTATGATACTCCTGGGGATATGTTTGGTAAATCGCAAGCTTTTATGAATCCTTAATAAGGAATTATAATGAAATATAATTGTTTAAGCATGATGTTTTAAGACATAAAATCCTTTATAATTAAATGATTCATAATCAAAATAAGTTTTTAATGAAGGATTTTTTCTTTTAAAAAATTACAGGAAATAAGAGGAACCATGATAATGGTGACCGTAATGGACTATAGATTGACGACACTCCGATGGAAGCCGGAATGGAAACATTCACCAACTGACTCAAGATATGAGTAATAACTTGAATCAAGATGAGAGGCTGATCTCACAATGAAGGGAACAACATTGTGTTGAGTCATTTATGCTCTAATTACCACCAACATTTAGTGGATCGATCGACCCATTGATTGATTAACAATGGATTAGCTCTATAGAGAAGATATTTTCTGTGATATGTTGTTCAAATCAAGAGAAGGTCACCCTGGATGTATATCTCTTATAGGGAGAAGCTGATCAGTGGTGGGAACTAATTAAAAACATGAGGAAAAGGTTGGAAGTTGAAGCAATGAAGTGGGAAGAGTTCAGATGGATCTTTTTCATTAAGTATTTCCCTCGTTCCATGAGAAAAAGAATGGAGAAAGAGTTTCTCGAGCTGAAACAGAAGGAGAATGAATATGTGGGATGCTTCAAGATGAACTTTACATGGCTTTCATGATATACATATATCTTTTTCATGGATCAAAATGTTAAGGTTGATAGATTATTTGGTGGACTGAGACCTCATCTGTGGAAGAATCTAGCCAACCGAGATAATGATTGCTATGAGTAGATCGTGTGGAGTGTGATGAATGTCAAGATAGAGTTTGGTGAGATGTAGTGGTCTCATAAATCAAATGACAAGAAGATGTTTTTTGATCCATGAATTGGGAGGATATTCAATCAAGGAAGTAGGGGAACGAAAGTACAACTTACCACATAGAATAAATGAGGGAAGAAGCATTCGGGGAACTGCCTGCTCGGGAGTGGGAAGTGCTACAAGTGTGGTAGAGATGGGCACATTGTGAGGAATTGTAAAAGTGAGGTGAAACCTCAACATTCAAACACTGATGAAAAGGGGATGATGGTGCAAGCCCTTCCTGATGTCTAGTGCTTTAAGTTTGGACAATGTGGGAACTTTTCCAATCACTGTCTAATTCCAAGGGTAGTGGAGGGGAACCACCCTCAGCCTCAGCAAAGGCCAAGAGTTCAAGGTTGTTATTTTACTGTCACGATAGTTGAATTTTAGGATCCGAATTATGTGGTAGAATGTAATCTTATTTTCCTTTTAAAGCTAGAAAATAATTGGTTTGATTATGGTTCTATGCATTCCTTTATTTCCTCCATGTTTGTAGAGAATTTAGAATCAACCACCAATTTTCTAAAAGTCGAGTTATCAGTCAAGACTCTGGGTGGGACTATCCAAAGATAATCAGTGTTTAGAAACTCTAGTATTTAATTTAGTGAGATAAATATTATCAAAAATATAGTAGTCATACCCATGCTAGAATTTGACATCTTACTAGGGATGAACTGGCACTCAAAGTACAATGCTAAGATCAATTGTAAAAGCAAGGAAATATCAATGGTCTTGAATGGAAAACATATAGTTATCTTCCAAGGAGAGATATCTCAACCCCATATTTGTCGAAAAGAACCCCATATATCCTTCTTTATGGACTTGATCGGTGATGAAGAACAAGGTTAAGAGAGTTTGAGGATAGAAAATGTCCCCATCATTTATAAATATGTTGATGTATTTAATGAAGAGTTTTCTGGACCTCCACTAAAAAGAGAGGTAGAGTTCTCCATCAAACTGGTACCTGCATCTCATCCGATATCAAAGACCCCCTATAGGATGCAAAATGTAGAGTTTGATGAATTAAATAAACTACTCCAACATCTTTTGGAGAAGTGGTTTATCCGACCGAGTGTGTCTCCTTGGGGAGAACCTGTTCTCTTTGTAAAGAAGAAGGATGGATTGATGTAGTTATGCATCGATTATTGACAACTTAATGGGATCACAGTAAAGAACAAATACCCACTTCCAATAGTTTATGACTTATTTGACAAACTTCATGGTGCTCAATTATTCTATAAGATTGATCTTTGATCTGGTTATCATAAATTGAGGCTGAAGAAAGATGATATTCCAAAAAATGCCTTCCTATCAAGATAAGGGCATTATGAGTTTGTTGTTATTCCCTCTGGATTGACTAATGCACCTATTATTTTTACAGATCTGATGAGTAGAGTCTTTAAGGACTACCTTGATAACCTTGTGGTAGTTTTTATCGATGATATTCTGATATATTCCAAAAGTCATGAGGATCATGAGGATCATCTATGGGATATTTTGAAAACTCTATGAATGGAGTGTCTTTTTGGTATGTTTAAAAAATGTGAACTTTGGTAACAACAAGTTTCTTTCTGGTGGAACATTGTAACCAATGAAGGAAGCACATTTGACCCTACAAATACAAAAGTTGTAAAGGAGTGGCATCAACCTACAAAAATAACTGAGATTCGTAGTTTTCTTGGATTACCGAGATATTATAGGAGGTTTGTGAGAAAACATTTCACGACATTCTAATCTTTTAACCACGTTAACTCAAAAAGAGATCAATTCATCTAGATAATGGAGTGTGAGGAATGTTTCCAAGAGCTTAAGAAGAGATTGGTTGATGAACATGTGTCAACTCTACCCTAATGTGGATAAGGATTCCTTATTTTTGTGATGCATCTCTAAAAGGACTTGGGAGAATCCTCATGAAAAATGAAAACGTCATTTATTTTGCATCACGACATTTGAATACTCATGAGCAGAATTTTCTTACGCATAATCTGGAGATGGTCGCGGTCATTTTTTCTCTAAAGATATGGAGGCACTATCTTTATGGGGGGAAATGATATATATACACAGACCATCAAAGATTGAATTATATTTTCACACAAAAGGAATTCAACATGAGACAAAGGAGATGGTTGGAACTTTTTAAAGTCTATGATTATTCAATTCATTATAATCTTGGAAGATAAAACATTGTCACTGATGCATTAGGCAGGAAATACCAATTTATTCATTCTATGATGATGATTCAAAGAGATCAATTGATCAATGACCTACTAATGTTGGACATGGGAATTATAAGTAAAGGGACATCATCAACCCTAACCAAAATGATATCTCAACCATTTTTACTAGAGAAGATCACGAAAGAATATAAAGAAGATCCTTTATTACAAAAGAAGTTTGAGACTGTAAAGGATTGAAGGTCTCTTGAGTTCAATATTGATCAAGAAGGTGTACTGAAATTTCATACAAGATTATGTGTTCTATATATTCCAGAATTAAAGAAGGATTTGATAAATTAATCTCATAGATCTACTTTATCTATACATCCTTGAAGTAAAAAAATGTATAGGGTCATTTGTGATCTTTATTGGTGGGATAATATGAAATGAGAGATTATTGAATACACTTCAAGGTTCTCAGTATGTTAACATGTGAAGGCAGAGTGACAACTTCTTTATGAGGTTTTGAAAACACTACCCATACCAGCATGGAAGTGGGACTATATCACTATGGACATTGTCATAGGTCTTCTAAGAACATCCATAGGAAACAATGCGATATGGGTTATTGTGGACCATCTCACCAAAACTGTCCAATTTATCTCGATTCAGGAAGATTTCTCTCTTGATCAAAATGACATGATTTAGTTGAAGGGAATGGTAAGGATTCATGGAGTTACAGTTTCTATCATATATGATTGTTATACAAGGTTTACATAAAAATTCTAGAGAAGTCGTCAACATGATCTGAGCACTGAATTGAATTTCAGTACGGCCTATAACCCCCAAACTGATGGCCAGTCTAAAATTACTATTCAAACACTTGAGGACATGCTGAAATTGTGCACAATGGAATTTAAGGGTGGATGGGATCAACATATCACTTTAGTTGAGTTCTCATTCAACAACAGCTTCCACTCGAGCGTTCAAATGGAACCCTATGAAGCTCTATATGGGAATAGATATAGAACTTTTATTTGTTGGGATGATGCTTGTGAGAGAAAGATTCTCGACCCTGATGTTGTGCAAGAGAAGACAGAAGATGTCCATGCCATCCAACATAACATTAAGGCTACTCAGAGTCGAAAAATATCTATTCCGACAACCGTCAAAGGGACATGGAGATTGATGTCTGTGCTAAGGTATTTATTCAAAATTTCACATTGGAATTGAGTCATGAGTTTTTGGGAAAAAGGGAAGCACAACCCTAGGTACATTGGCCCTTATAAAATACTTGATCGCATGGGAGTAGTGTCCTATCAGCTTGCACTTCCATTAAATATAGCAGAAGTTCATGATTTCTTCCACGTATCCCTCTTAAGGAAGTACATACCTGGCCCTTCACATTTACTAAACCTAGAGGTGGTACAACTGGTACATGACCTCTCTTATGGGAAGCATCCGGTGGAGATCTTGGATCGTAGAAACAATGTTCTACACAACATGACTACCGAATTTGTTAAGTTGTTGTGGAGGAACCACAAATATGATGAAGGCACGTGGGAACCAGAGGAGTTTATGAGGAAGAAGAACCCACACCATTTTTCCTCTGAGGGTATGAGTTAAAAATTTCGGGGATGAAATTTCTAATGGGGGGAAGAATGTATCCTCCCAGACTTTTATTAATATATGTTTCCTAAATTATTTGTGTTATTTTATTTTTATACTCAATAGAACTATATTCATTAATTAATGAAGTGAGTATAATTAAATGAGACCGTTGGGTTTCGACTGTTATATGACTGTTTGTCAATAGACTGTGTAAAGATAAACTCTTAACGTTAAATTTTTTTGATGATAAATACAATTGATCTTGGTTAATTAAAACAAAAGGATGATTTGATGGCCCCATACAATACTCTCTGGCAGATCAAAGCACATATTATGGAACACCTAAAGGAGTTAGCACCATTGGGCTATTCTCTGGACCAAACCCAAGCCGAACTTCATCATGTGAAGCTGGAACGGAATCTCCTTTGCGAGAAGTTAATGCTGATAGAAATAACCACTTGGGCAATGTTGGCTAAGCCACCCCTTGATTATATCAACTTATCACACCCCACACGTAGGTCATATTCTGGTGTTATAAGGGGATATGTAACGAGACCTTAGTTTCCTTATGAAATTATTTAATATAAATAAAAATTCTGATTTCTTCTTTTAGTGAAGTTGGTAAATATAAAATATATGGATACATATAGGATGTATATTATTGATGAATTTTGATAAAATAATATTTTAGAATATTTATTTAAACCTTAAATAATTAAAAAATTGTAATGATTTCAAAAAAATGGTCGTCTACGTTTGTGTTTAGTATGATATTTTGAGTCTAGTAAAAACAACTTAATTTTTGGTGAATTATAAATTATGAATACTGATATTATTTTTATGATTAGTAATATGACCAAATTTATTGACTAACCTCACTTAATAAAGTATTAATATAAGTTAGCCACCTTTAGTATGTAATGTGATTCAATAAAATAGTTAAATAATTGTTTCAGAAATTAATGGTTAAGTATTAGTTTTTTCATGTGAATGGTATTTTTAATTAAATATTAAATTAATAATATTTAGAAAATTATTTTCATAAAATTGTGTTCTTTTTTGAAATCAGATCATCGATATAAGGTTATGGTGATTTTTGAGGATTTTTCTAAAAAAATGAATTTTCGGTGAATAATGAAAATACTGTTTTTAGTTTCGGGTGTTTAATGACATCATTAAGGATGTAATAATTATTTAATCATTATAATAGACTTATGAATAGTAATATAATGTATTAGGTGTCTCACGTGGCCATTGAAATGTGAAAATACCATGGGGAATCCCATGGTTTTTCCAATACCACTGATGAGGTGTCCCTTGTCCATTAATGACTTCTCCCCTCACTTCTCCAATAAATACCATTTCTTTCCCTCATTAACATCATTTCAAAATCCTTCCCAATGATGTTATAGAATATTTACCTTCAATTTTGTCCTCCCAAGGTGACCTCAAGCTTCCCAAGGTCCCAACCATCATTCTTTCCAAGTTACTCTTCAATGTATGAGATCCTTTCACCCTGCTCGTTTAAGTGATGACTTCCTTTATGTTATGTATTCTAATTTCCATCTATTTAAGTTGACGGTATGGTATTATATGTTCTAATTTTTGTCCATTTCATGCTTAATTGTTGATTTGCTCTTTTCTCTCACATAAATTTTTTTCTTAATTTTTATGTGATTCAGTTAGGCTGCCTAATTTCTCTTAAAAGAAATCACATATTATATTATGTTTCATGCTTAATTTTAATGTGGTATGTAATTCAAATATACATACCATGATCTTAGTTAGTACCCAAACTGTATTATGGATTATTTACGAGTGTATTACCATTTTCCCCTCTCTTTTCAATGTTTTCTAAAACCATGTTATATAGCCATTATGCTTTAGAAATTTCATCTCAAAATTTCTATCTATTTATATGATGAGATTATATTGTATATTTATCTAAATAACCAAACATATTTAGTTTCTATTGGTGTTCATAAATTTATAAAAATGATATATTTGATTCTGTAATGGACATACATAAAACCCTCACTCCCTTTCCATGTGTTATGAATGACATAATGATCTTATTTTTAAGTACATATTTAACGTCCAGATTTTGACATGAAACCCATTTATTTGATTATATTTGATTTATTTATGAAATTTCTTATTATGATATATATGAATAAGATGAATGTAATTAATTATTAAGGTTGCGCCCTGATAGTGCTCCAATTCGTTGGGTAAATAATTAATCTCTAGAGAAAACAAGTTTTACAATACCATGGTGAATAACCTTGGTAATTTTTACCACACCTTGAGGATGGACCTTGGTGATATGTTAATAAATGTCTAAATGAAATGTTATAGCCACATATTCAAGTTATATTACATGTTATTTTAATTATGATATGACTATACTTCTATTTCTAATGTATTTATGTTTTTATTCATATTCTTATTGATATCACAAGTACATTGATTCCCTTGCATACCATTACAATGCCTTATGCTCATCGATTCCTTTGATGTATGTCTCCAGGATATGAGATATAGTAATTTTACATATTATGAACCTATTATGAAGACCTACGAGTG
This sequence comes from Viscum album, assembly GCA_963277665.1. Taxonomy (NCBI): domain Eukaryota; kingdom Viridiplantae; phylum Streptophyta; class Magnoliopsida; order Santalales; family Viscaceae; genus Viscum; species Viscum album. The sequence goes on along the minus strand of OY728133.1, from coordinate 1,897,993,652 downwards.
GTTTAGAAGAATTATTTATGTTGATTTCATGTATTATGTTCCTGATTTCCAAGACACTTGACTTTAAAGATCCCTTATTTGTAAAATGTAATGAAACATTATATAATAAAAAGGAGGTATTATATAAAAATGGCCCTTCAACTCCTATGAATTATCATAAAAATATTATAACCCTATGAATTTCAAACCATTCACTTTCCAGTTAATAAAGAAGCCCTGTAAGGCTGGAAGAATCTCAGATTAAGTATTTTTAATACCTAACTATCCCCATAAAACTATTAATTTCAATGATTTCCATGGGGTACTCCTTGGAAACTAAGGCTATAACATTCTCTAGGTCTAGAGAAAATATATTACTCCAAGATAATATGACCTATAATGTGGAATTTTATGATCCAAAAGTGTATTTTAGAGACCTTAACATAGATATAATATTCTATTTTTATTTATCACATTCCCAAGATGGATTGAATGGTCATGTTTGGACTGTGAATAAACACATATATCATAAAGAAATACATCCATGAATGAATCCAACAATTGGGGTATAACCTAATTCATAAGATGCACGAAGATTATAGGTGAATTCTTGAGTTCACAAGGCATTACCATGTACTCTAATAAACTATACCTTATACTCATGGTCGTGAAAGGTATTTATGATGCCCTAAAACACACCTGATGACAGTCTGACCTCAAATATATTTTTGAAAATGATTTCCCTCCATATAGATAATAAAATATGTCATATATTTTATGAATTGAATACTAATTCAATACATTTAGCTTGTCTAATCAATGGTACTCCATTGAAAACTTTAGGATACCATCTACCTTCATGGATAAAAGTTCAAGTAAATCCAAATGACAAGTGATGGGGTGTATAAAGCCTTTACCATCCAAATCTGATAACTACATCTTGAGATCCTAAATCTCCATAGGTGCCATACTATATATAGTAATGGTACCTAGAACAACTATTGTAACAACATTGATAATAAATTTTAACTATCACATAAGTGTTAGACCAAATATGTCTCTGAGAAATTATTCATTGAAATGATCCACCATAGGAGGAAAAACAACGTGTTAGAACCCCTGGTCATCCAAGAAAATATTGGAAATCAGAGTTGTCACACTACCTGACCTCAACTGCACGGTCCCTGATCGTGTAACATAAACATCACATTATCCCTTAGAAATGTGCCTATTTCCATCTAGTGATGTAAGTGTCACCCTAAAATGATAGAAGTTAACATGGGCTCAGTAGTTACAAGCCAGTCCTTCCTAATGATTACTGAACATCCCTTAATGTTGTATATTAAATGATTCCATACCAAAACGTAAATTCAAATTTCAAGGGGATAATTCTTACAACGGATAATGACCTATAATCAGATATAGTACCAAGTATCTAGTATCATAACTCCATAGTAGTTCTCAATATCAGGGCCCATACAATATGTTATTTTCCTCATATATGAATGATTGAGATGTGCCTATGTAAAAAAAGTAGATATAAATGTAGAGGCTACTAGAATAGTACTTCTTAAAGTAGAAGGTATATCGCTGGTTTCCTTTGGAATGGGATGGAATACATGTAAATAGAATTTACCACATCCCAAAGTCACTACATGACTTCCCTGATGGAGCCCGCTCTGCTGGCATAAAAAATAATTAGTCTGACTACCCATGGCCCAATCTGCACCAAGGCTTGATTGGTCAGTGGTATTATAGTTTCATGCCCCAAGGGATACTACTGGTCCCACTCCTGATAAAGGAGTATGATTATATCACAACTTAATAGGCACAAATGGGAATGTTAGGAAAAAATGTTGTTTATTACCCATACTTTTGGGTGTCTACGCTCTACCAGATCATGTAAGAATTAGGTTTTATTGTTTCATAGCATCCGAAACTGGTGACATATAAAAAAATATGTAGCATGATGATCCTGACCTCTAATACCAAAATGAGTATCCTCAAATAATCTCTTCCTCCCATAAAAATAATCACTGATAGCTCTAGGTTTCAAAACTCACTAGCTCACACCATAATCTTCCCCCAAATTTTGATTTATGATATTGGCGTGGATGGCTGTTTTTAAAATAATGGTCAACCAAAATAAATTAACTTCCAAACTAATAGAAAAAACCAGTCCAACATCAAATATCCTAGCGGTCATATGATCACCCCACACCAAGGTAAGATAGAACTGATGTAGCTCATTGAAATTGGAAAATTATTCTATTAAGGATAGAATTCCCTACATAGTTTTCATATATTCTCTAGATTGATCATCCATTAGAGGCTGGGGAAAGAAATAGTCATACAAGATCACCTGGAAATTATCCCAAACATTATCTCTATGATGACTAGCAGGGGTGATAACATATGACCACCACATAAAATAATTGAAAAATATATACATAATGTGGTTGATCCTTTTATCTAGATCAATCTATATTTGTTTGAATATATAATGGTTCGCTTCATTTTAAGACTCAGTAGCATGTGGTCCTCCATCCCCCAAAAATGTGGGAGGATTCCACTACGGGAATTCCTAAGGCAACTCTAATATTTTCAGCTCTGATCACTAAGGCCCGGGCATATTCATAGATAAATTTATAAATCCTTCACAAAACTAGGTATCTTTGGGAATATTTTGAATAGAAAGAGGTTCTTGAGGTACACTACAATATAAACAACTAGAGGATCTTGTCCCACCACAAGAATTTCCTGGTCATCACCGCTTCCAGGTGTCTGATTTGTGTATTTCATGGAAGCATGATAATACAATGCTAAATTAATTCCTTAGATGATATCTTGACAATTGAGAAGATTTCAGATAGAAATCTAGGACAAGTATAAATCCATCATATAAGAACAATAATTCCTCTCTTAATTCTCCAAAACCAAGGTCTATGTTGTATAAAGGGACCACAATGGTCCATTTAAACAAGAGAGACACATATATACCCCTATTAAATCTAGGTTTAGGTCAATGTCTTGGTTTCACAAGTGTATGATCACTAATATTAATTTAAACGTAATATTCATTTCAAAATTGTGATCATTAAAATAAATAAATTCCTATAAATGGTTGAATTATGTTCACTATATTTATTGATCTTTAAGGTAACATACACCTTATGAACCTAAATATAGAATCCACTTAACCCACACCATAACACGTTCCATCCCATGTGATCAATGATCCATAGCTCAACATCCCAATATTGACTGCTTATGGTGTCTTCATTAACCAATTCAGGAAACACTATTAGGATAAGGCAAGATAATTAAGTTTCAATATTTTTTTTCAATTTCTAAAAGAAGTGTCAGCAAAATTTGATACATATTCAAGGATCTATTAATATTCATCAATAAAATTCATTTTGAATGTAGACATGACCTGGAAAAATGCATAGAATATTTTTTATTAGGTTCTTAATAATGATTCATGATCTAATAAAAACCAATCATTTAAATATTTCATGGTTAAGAAATCATTATTTCAGTAATACAAATATCAATAACATCAGATGTCATGTGTTTCACCACATAGTGAATTCATTTCAACTAGAAATGGTATAATCAATAATAATAGTATCACATCCCAATATATTTGAATTTCCCATGTACTTGGGATATCTATTTCAAAGAACAATGTAAATTTAAAATTCCTTTATCTCCTAGTATCCTTTCTAAATCCCAAATACTATGAAAAAGGAAAAAATATATGTTGTGATACCAATTCATAATATCCAGAATCAGGGTCCCCTTTACCCATGCCCTGCGCTAGTGGGTCACATTGATCATGTGTGCCTCCCCATATATCAGAGGTTTCTAACTAATAGGGTGGGTGTAATGGTGGTGTGGTATGGAAAATATAACCTATTATAACAGTGGTGTAACATATACAATCATAAACATGCAATAACCGAAGTATGTAAGAACACATAGAATAACAAAAGCAACATAATAATTAATAATTATAAATCTAAATAATAATCAGAAGCCACTAAGTCTTGTCATATACATAGATTTATTGTGTGATGATAGAAAAAAAGGAATATGTGATAGGAAATTACAAATATGAAATATATGGAGGAAAAACAACAATAACTACTCCCCCGGCATCTGGAACTTATGCATTGTCCTCTCCTCTAGTGATCCATATATAATAATTAATATGAAAAACCTGTAACCAGTTGTTTCCCCTATTCATACATGTCGTTATATAATCTACATGGGTACTAAGGTTTTCCTGAGTAGGGTGTTAGATAAAATATGTATAAGTCACCAAAAATGGTGTCTCGAAGTAATCTAATTAGTTCTTATATATAAATCATGTTTGAGAATAAGTAATTAATTTATTAATTTTTAATATGTAAATAACAACCCAATCATATTCCCAAAGAACACTACACATCTCTACCAACTTCATATCATGGACAAGAAGGATGTCTGATGAATCAATATATATATAGTAATATATATATATTATAGTTATATATTGTGACCACATTTTTGAACCAAGTATGTGCGAACATATGTGGTTGTATACCTAGAATAATAATTGTTGGCTCGACCGGGGCGTAACTCAGACATCCATAACAAGTCTAATGAGACTATAAGATCAAGAAACATAGTACACAACCTACATCTCATAATTAGTGGGATAATTCATTCTTTCCACTCGATTTGATGATTGTTCCATCATGTTAACACTCGAATAAGGTATGTGGCATGTCAAGAACAACTTCTATCTTGTATCAATAGTGTGAGACATCATTCTCAACACCATATGTAAGAGACCATGATAATGTCATGCTAAATAGCTATCTTACCATCATAAAACATCCCATAAAAAGTAATAATTATATTTATATTATTAATGTTGAGTAAATGCATCTCATATACCATGATTATCAAGCCACATATAAAGAACCCATAATAGTTCTATGAAGATTTTGTTAGGGAATGCAACAAGTGCTATGGAATTTTCATCCTTCAATAATTTCATTTAAATCATACATTTGATTTAATTTTATAAAACAATCATTCATAATATAATTCTATTTAATAAATCAATTCAATTCCTAAATATATGAAAATTCAGTTTATAAGGAATAGATATCCATTTAAAAAGTGACATGGTCATTAAAGACATTCCTTAGACATTAAATTCCAATTTTAGGAGGGCTATGAACATAATAGGTTCCATGGTTTTCCCTATATATTCATATAATTAAATAAAATCAATTTAACACCATGTTCAATTGAAAATTATTAGTTCCATGAATTTAGTTCAATTATCCACAAAGGGAAATTAAACATGGAATGCCGACTAGGTGTCCATAAATGTGTTCAACATCCTCTAATAAACAAAAAATGATCAATCAAAGTTTATAAAGGTGCATAGATCAATTTTACATGAATAAATCAATAAAAATGTGATGATAAAAAAAATATGGCATGAAAAAGAAGGGAATAGCTATGAGATATCAATACTCATGAGTAAAATGATGATAGAACCTACATCATGGTCGTAGATGACTCTTTAATTGATACTAGCCTCATATTTCGAGTACATTGGATGAAATTAGAAAAACCGTCCAATGAAATATATATGAGAAAAGTTATATCACTTAAATAGAGTTACAATTTTAATGATACAATTAGATATGAGGGGATAGGATTCATAGGCCCTCCATAAAGAATAGAATGCTTTTTTCAGATCTTAAATTGAACATTGAATCGTAGAGTGTCCTCAATGCCTTGGTTGAGGTGCTTAGAAGATCATGGGTAGAGAAATACAAAACAACAACTAGAATGCGATGAGATGAAAAATAGAATAGTATTATTAACTAAATGAGGAAAAAAAAATAAATTTCACCCAAAAATAGGGTACACATTTTGGTAGATGGTTTAGAAAACCATGTATAACACAATATTTAAGGATTTTCCAAGCATTGTTTAGATACATGATTTTCCTTAAATGGGTAAACCTTGTGAAAAAACCATAATAAAATGTCTTCATTTATTCATATGGTACTGAAACTAGAGTAGCATGCTTTCAAAAAACCATGTGGATCCTACTGAACCTCTATTTCACCCACATGGTTATAAGTAACAATGCGTCCTAGGAAGCACAATTTCTTCTAACATTGTGGCCTAGCATTTTTTCTCCATTTTCTAGAACTATGGGCTTTAGAAAATACCTTGATTACACTAGGAGCATTATTATACTGTATCACATGTTACCAAGATGAATACATAGGGATTAAATTAAAAACAAATGATCCATTCCTTGGTGAAAAGACGAGTCGTTAAAACGAGAATCATTTTCAACATCTCACCTAAACCACCATTAGGACTTATATAAAAGGGGGAAGTGATTTTTTATTGATCTATTGTTTTTGTTATAATGGGACGAATAAATAATTATAGAGATAATATGTTTACAGATAATTATTTCTTGAGGATGTTTGTTGGATAAAACAAGTAAATGAGAGGAAAGAAGATTGTATTTAGTTGATCAACATGTCAGGATGAATACTCATAATACGAATTGAATTTGGATATCTTGACTGATACTAAAGTAGATCATTATTATTCCAATGGTATTTTGGAATCGTATTATTATCATACTGAGAATATTAGAATGGAAAATCATACAAAGTATCAATTTGAATTATAGGAAGTTCTTTTCTGCTGTTGGGTAAGAAAGTGATGAATTGTTTTGAATAACATATTTGTGATAGTTTTTATAGAAGTAATGTATCATTTTTATTAATTTCATAAAAAAATTAATTACATCATTTTTTCTACTTGAAGAACATGCATTGTTGTATTTAATATGGTGTTACACAAGTGTAAGGGCATATCTTACTCATTTTATTCCATACAAAAGGATTGTTTTTTAGTGGATTGTTTTGTATTGCACTATTTTGAAACCATACAAAGGATGTAAATACAATTGTTTCGTATTGGACTTTGTAAATTCTTGTGCTCTAATTGATGTTTTGGAAATTTTAGTTAAACTGTTATCTCTTTTGGAGGACATGAATAATTTTGCTGAATAAAAGAAAAATAAGAGAAATTTATATCATAGATTCACCCCTCCACCTCTCTGTGATATTTGATTTTGACTGTGAACTAACAAGTTGTATCAGATCCAAAGATTCAATTTTTTTACTATTTCCTTCAATTTTTATGAATAAAGATGTGATCAGTGATCTCAACTATATGAACATAAAGGGTATTTGAGTTTCTGATGGTAAGAACTATCATTTCAAGATATAGATAATGTTTTCTTATCTTATGTATATTTGGAATGCTTTTAATGAAGTTAAAATATATTTATTTCCTCTTGTAGATGATACATTTAATCTTACATATATTGACAATAATAATCTTGATAATTTTAGGTGGGATAAAAAATATTTACTCTAATCCCTTTTTGGATGTGAGTTTTTAATAGTGAAGGGGAATTCCACTTCCAATGGTATTTGGGATATGATGAAAAAATTATGAATTCAATACCAATGTAAAAAAGGAAAAGTTTATAATATATAGGTAAAAGTATAGTGATCCCAAGATAAGTGAGTATGAATATTTTGGTGACTTATTTTCCATGATGAATAACATTGTCACCACTATTATTTGTCTTTATGAATTTTGAATATATTCTATAGTTATTGAAAAGCTCTTGAGCATTATCTATAACAATTTTGATGCTAAATATTCCTCTTTAGAATATAGATATCTATTAATATTAACTATTTATTATTTTCATCAAACTATCATAAGCTATAAAATTTTAGGGGAAAAGGTTATATGAGGAAAAAAAGTTACAGATAAAATTCTTTCAAGGCTGACAATAAGGAAAAGTTAATGAAGATTTTTATTGAAGAATAATTTGGGGATTATGAATCAAAAAATGTCAAATATAAAAATAATGATGTATTTTTAACCTTTTTCTAAAAATATGAAAATAGGTTAAGGAAAATATAAGGCAAACTGTTCCTTGAATATTATTAAATTGGAGTAATTGGGAACATTGTGGCTAATTTTACTCGATGAAATACGAAGTGGATTGTTATAAAGATAACATAAGGGAGAAATGATCTTAAAAGAATAAGGTGATTGGGATAAATAGTATTAAAAAGGTAAATATAAAATTTTAATCATATCCAAAATAAAAAAATTCCATTATAATGTTGATGAATAAAAATATAGTGTGGTAGAATAAAAAATAGATTAAAATACTTGAGAAAATAATTTCAATTCAGGAGTAAATAGTGATGTGATTGGAAGAATTAACTCCGAATATGAATAAACTCGATTATAATTTCTTCTAAAACAATAATTAAAAGAATGTATTATTAATTTTGAAGGACTTTATTTGGAGATCAGGAAGATAAACTATGAATAATTTTAATCAAATAATAAATATTTTTTTCTTAATCAGAAATTAATGATTTTTGGAAAAGATATAATACTTATAGACATCTCTTGAGAAAGAAAATAATAAAAATGAACATTTAGAAGTAATAATTAAAGAGAAAATAATAAAAGGTAAAACTTATCCAACACACATATTATAGTTTTTAATAGAGGTTTACAATTTTGAATAATTATCTCAATGAAGTGGGTGATTGAATAAGAAAGGGTAAACCTGAAAATGATTAAAATTACCTTCAATGTTTCATAAGAAAGTCGAAACTGTATTTGGAAAGAATAAAGCTAAGAAATATATATATTCAAAAAGACTAACAAATTAGAGAATTCATAATTATATAAAAATTATGGTTCAATAAAATTATCTAATACTTTTAGAATTGATAATTATCTAAAAAAGGCTGATCTAAAAATTATGATTCTGATTTATAATAGAATATTTGGTGGTAAAAATGGTTTATTTAAAAATATAAGAAGGTTGTTGAGAAAAATGTTCCCAACTCCTGAAAATATGAAAATTTAAGGGGAAAATATTTTATCTATGGATACTGATGGTATTTTTGTGGATTTGGACACAATAAAAATTAGTGTTGGTTCAAAAAAAACATTTCGACTATTCCAAAAATTACTAATGAAAAATTTTGAGGGGTGAAGGTCTTCTCAGAGGAAGGATTCAAAGAAATATATTTGGAAGAAACCTAAATAAGTTGGTGTAAAAATTGATAATTGTTTCGAACAACCTATATACCTCTCAAAAGGTTGATATTTTTTTATCAGAACAAAAAAAAATTTCAAACTATTCTTAGATTCCAAAAGTTAATAAAGATAATGGTTAAGAATATGTTCTTGTTGTTTAAAAAAAATTCAAATCTAAAAATGGAGAAATACCATAGATTATATATTATAGTTGTTTTTCACATTTGATAGTATATTAAAAATTATTGGATAATTTAAAATAATTTAATGTTGGTACATTAACATATGATAAATCTATCATAATTAAAAGTGTTGGATCACCCATCATTGAGGAAGAAATGTTTAAATATAATAAATCTTGCTTTTTTGATTTACTAAATCAAAACGTGATATGTGTCTCAAAAACTTCTGATGAAGGTAAGAAACATTTTTCCATAAAATATGAATTTTAATGGTCAGTGAGGATGATGGGAAAATAGTTACTATAGTCTAACATAAAAAAGGATGATTGTCCCATGTTTGTGAGGCTAAAAACATTTGTTATATAGTTTTGGTGGAAGAAAATTAGTTTTGTCATAAAATTATAGGACACAGATGTTAGAAAAACATGAATAAGTTATCAAATTGTGATATTATATTGTCAAATATAGATATTTAAATAAGAATATATTAGTGCTTATCAAGTTTTTTGAAATGAAATATTATATATATTTTTCATATAAAAGTGTATATTTCATCAAAATTTCACCATTAACTTATTCATTCCGATATATGTTGTCCAATAGGAAAAAATCAAATCATTGAGATATATACATCATCAATTTCATTGATGATTTCACTCACATTACTTGTGTATGTATATGAAACATAAGAAATATGCTCTAAAAATGATTTAAATTTTTAAGAGGAAGGCTAAAAAGAAATATGAGTATACAGTAAATAATTTGATAACAGACAATGGTGGGGAATAAAAATATTAATGTTATCAATGGAATCTTGGATGTTGTCCTTTTTTCAGTATGCCATACAATCCTAAAAAAATACGTTTTCATAATGAATTAATAGAAGTGTTGTTGGAATGTGAAGACCTATGTTACTATAAAATCATATTTCTTATTTCATTAGGATCCAAGACATCAAAAAAATTTATTATATTAAAAATTGAGGTTTTTATAATACATTTTTATATATGACACCATATGATTGTTTTTGGAAAACTCCGTGTTTGAAAATTTTAATAGTTTTTGGGTGTTTATGAATCATAGAGAATAAATGATAAAGGCCTGGAATGTTTCAGTAGAGAGAATAATATGGTATTTATATTTCATATTATCTAAAAGAAGTGGAAATATAGGTTTCACAAAAGATTTAGAATGATTAGATGAGCCTATTGATGATAATTTTATTGAAAAAACTAATGAAGAAAAACCAACCCACGAAGATACAAATGATAAAAATGAATAAATAACTTATGATAAAAATTATGATAAGGTAAAAAATGAATGAAATTATTATCATGAATAATAATCAGGCATAGTTATTTCTATTGATGATTCAAAATTGTGAAAATCTCATCCTAAGATGTGGAAGAAAGTGAATGTTCAATAAATTTATTTGCGACAAACATAAAAGGGTTCAAAGAAGTTGACCAATTGCATTTATACATTTGTATTCAATAGTTGATCAAAAGATGTGAATAAAGATTTTCAGAATCTATAATAGGATCCTTCTATAAATAAATAGTTTTATAAAATTTTAAATTATGATACATGTGAACTCATACTTACGCCAGATAAAAAAAATTATTTCTAAATTATTTTTCCAGAATTAGATGAATAATGATTGTGATGTGATTTTACAGAAAGAAAGAATATTATAAAAAGTTTACTCACAATAAAATTATGGTAATGAACATCAAAAGATGTTCAACATGAATAATTCAAATAAAAATTCCACACCAATTTTAGCGGTAACCATGTTGACTGAAGATAGAGATGGAAATGATATTGATTAGAAAGAGTTTTCGAAGATGGTATTGATTTTTTTTATTTGGATACATCAAGACCCAACATTGTTTACATTGTCACCATCTGTGCATGATTTGAGAGTGCTCCAAAAAAATAAAATACATTTTCTGTTAAAACAATTCATAGATATATCAATAGAACATTAAATTTTGGAATAGAATATAATACAATATAATGCATTTCACTATTTGGTTATTCATATTCTGATTAGTATGGAAGTGTTGATGATGGAATATCCACATATTCTGGGGTTATCTTTCTAGGGAAAATATATATTGATTAGAATAAAATGAAAATAAATTATTTTATCTTAGCACAGATGAAGATGTGTATGAATCTTCCACTCTAGATGATACTCAACATATGTTAATGAAAACAAAAATATATGATTTACTTATTTAAGTGAAGTTAACCTTGCTCTTGTGTTATGATACTCATTGTTCCATTATCCTTTCTAGATATCTAATACAACATTATCATTATAGCATACTGATTTCAAATATCATTTAATCAAAGAGCATTTGAAGAATAATGTATTTGATCCGGATTATACACATACATCGAAACTAGTTGATAAACTTTTCACAAACACATTTTCGAAGGAACCATTTCCCTAATCGAGGTTGAACAGAGGGATCTAACCCCCTTCTCTTCAAGGTTATGGTATGTGTTTTTTCCCATTCATATTTTATATTTGGATAGTGTTATCAAATGGGGATAATTTTTCATCAATATATACATTGAGTATGTGATAAACCATTTAATGGTGCAAGTATGCAAGGCATCTTGGGAAATTTTTTATATCAATATGTAATTTTTTGAACTGTTTTAACTGTTTATCATAGGTTTTGTAAGAAACATTTATTCACATGAAAATTATTGATGTGAAGAAATGATGAATAGTTTTCATGAGTCGCTACTTTCAGACAGGAGTTTCTTTCAATCGATGATCCATTTTTTATACAATAAGTTAGGTAATGTAGGCTTAGAAATATTGGTAAGTAATCCATAGCTGAAGGATACAATGTTCAATGATTTATGAATCTTGGTTAATAAAATAATTCTATGGAAAGAATTGATGGGACCATGTTGCAAAGAAGTTGTCTTTGGGAGATGGAATATGCTTATTTCTATCATTTGTTTGTATATAATATTACTAATAAAATAAACCAACTAACTTTGAATGTGATGGTGATTTCAATCACAATCATATTCGTGATTTCAGAGTCACAATTATAAAGAAATAAAATCGGTTTAGGAATTAGTTTGATGGATGAAAAGGATCATAAAACTCACTTTTGTTATGAAATGATGATCTAATCATAATGGCGAAGGGAATCGAATATTTAATGGATATGATGTATACCGATATATAGTTTTTCTAAAAAAAGTCATAATTTTTTAAAAAACATATGATGAATGCCTTATGAAGGAATATGGGAGATCGAGGGATATAAATATTGATGAGGATCAGATTTTAATGAAAGAAGTCAGTGGAATATTGAGATGTTACAATACATTACATTTAATGTTAGAGGATGACATGATGATCTTAAACATTATCAATTTCATTTGGAATTCATGATACAAGATAAATATTGAATTAGTTAGAAGTGTGAAAATTAATAGTTTTTTAGTTTAAGATCATTAGTTTCAAATCATTGGATTATTTTTTTAATTTTGAGAAGGTAGATCAGAACGTGAGAAGATGAGGATGATTGTTTTCAGTAATATCATTAAGACACATGAAATAAATCATTAAAGAAATAATATATTAGTGTGCGTCATGACTAGAAATTAATTAAGACATTTTTGAATTTGATTTTTATGAAACCAATACATTGAATGCGGTGTCCCACGAAGAATCATAGACATATTGACAATGATCATCTGTTGAAAACCGGTGGATTAATTTTTCCTTTTTTTCATTTTTTTGAAACATTGAAGAATAAAATAAATGATTTTTATAGAGACTGATTAGAAAACGAAATTCAGAGACTAATCAACAATACATTCATCTATTTTCATCAATGCGTTTTTTTAATTTTTAGGTGGTAACATTGTTTTTAATTAACAGGTGGGTCAAGTTAAATAATAAATCTTATATTAATTGACCATTTGGTCTATATTCATTGGATTTTAGGATACATCAATCAATTATAGGATGTAGAGTCCAATAAATCTGATGTGGTCTAACATCAATAACATCATCGGTTACAAAATCACTGGTTTGATGAAAAGAAGACAAAATGTTCTATTTTGTTTACAAGTGGGTCAACAATATTGGAGTAACTAATTGACTCCATCATAAGGAGATACGTCATAATGATAATCAGAATCAGAATTGATATGATTTATGTGTTTTGAGGTGAATTTATTTTGTGATGATATTCGATATGGTTTAAGAATAGTTAAAAATAAAATAATAAGTCGATGATTCATCAAAACATTATGAAAAATTATCTTTCATGAAATATGTATGAGTGAGAATGTTTTTTCCATAATCCCACAGAACCCACCATTCTGTTTCCTATAAATGGAGGATTTCCATAGTAATTTTAGACAAGGTTGTACTTCAGAAGAGTGAAGGATGGGTGCAGAATAATTCTAGATAGAAGGAATTTCATTAGTGTGCTTTACTAAGGAATATATTTGGACATAAGAAGTAAAGGAGAAGAGAAAATATCATATTCGACAGATCATCATTTTGGGATAGGACATCATATTTGGAGTCAAAATGGGGTTTTACATACCTAGATAAAAGAATATAATTATTGTTTCATTGGTATACTAAATGTATATTATTATTGGATTTATTAATCATACTAAAAAAATAATACTGGGAAATTTGGTTTAGAATCTTGACAAAGTCTATGATGTGCAGGCCTACTTTTGGGTAACAATGTGAACAATAATATTGAATAAAATATTTCTGAAAGTTAACAAGGAAACACAATAATATGTTTGTAAATTTGTTATAAAAAAATTTATTACATCATTTCATACTACACAAATCACATGAACTATTGTATTGAACATAGTGCAACACATGTGTAAGGGTGTATCTGACACATTTTTTCCACATAAATGTATTTGTTTTTAGTGGATTTTGTTGTATTGAATTGATTCAACCCATATAGAGGACATATCTACTCTTATTGAGTTATAAATCTTGTAAATTCATATATTCATATAGATGTGTGATTGTCTTTTTTAATGAATGTGATAAATCATTATCAAGAGATGATGGTTGTTATAGAAATAAGTAGGTAGAAAAAATATCATTGATTTACCCCATCCCCCTCATAGTGACATGTGATCTTGACATGGAACATACATAGGATAATGTATTTATTAGTCCCAATTATTTTTTCAAAGACCTGCATTCATAATGGTGACACAAAATTCCAAAAATATTAATATTAAGAACTACAATCTCCAAGATATACAATTTTTTATAAAAAAACCCTTAAAATAATATTTTTATAAACGATGTCCAAACTGATTTTTAATACATTTCACATAACATGGTGAGTATGGATTATATTAATATTCTATACCTATAATTATATCATATGTGGAATGAAATAACATGGCTATTTAAAAATGTGGAGAAAAAATTCAAAAAAATAGAAAACATTAATGCATATATTAGATGTTATAACCCATACATAGAATAATGTATATATTGAGCATACTCTATTTTTTAGATAGATATTTATTTGATTCCAATAATGTAATCATGAACAATGAAAAAAAAATTCCCACTAATTATTTCCCATTGTCTTTTATAACATAAGTTTTCAATGAAAGGATTAATTTTATAAGATAAAACAGATTTTGAACTATTATATTGTGTCCGTATAAGGAAAGTAGAGTTGAAGAGATAATGAATCTCTACATCAAGGTTATTTAAAATTGGAAATTGAATAATGTTAATGGGAGAATATAAGTTTACAGTGAACTTGAAGTGATGAAATATGAAAATGATCAAATAGATAATCTATAACAGAAAAAAGGGAAATACTTTATCCAATAAGTTATTTACAGGAAGAAATTAAATTATTATTTAATATTTCACAACTACAAAATCTAATAAATTTTCGTTATTATGAAGTCTCAAGGGACGAAAACAAATCATGTGGTGGAAGAAAACTACATTGTAAAATATATGAGAAAACCTATGAGGAATTATTCATTATCGTAAACTTTTAATACTGGATTGAAAATTCAATCAAATTAATCATTGAGGAATGTGGGAAAATTAATTACAAAAGGTAAAATAATTGTTATGGAAATAAAAAACATAATACCTTGATAGAAATAGCTAGGGTTGTTAGGTTAAACTATCATTTTAAGAAAATATAATTGGTTCAAGGATATATATGAATATATGATAAATAAATATGATCAATGGAAAATAATTGTCTATTAATGTCTTATTCTTTATCCTCAAATCCAATTTCCCAATAATTAAATAAATTGATTCAAGGGAACCCAGATAGAAGTCATTTCCATGAATTTAATTCGATTTAACATGATATAAATCCCATTTTTTAAAATTTTATCATTCATCTCACAATTAAAATAAATCCTAATATTTATATTATAACAATTGAAACTCTAGATGAGATTAGTATTAAAGGATAAGATAAGGGTATTATATTCAAAACATGAAGTGGATGTAAATCATTATAAAAAATGGTTATCTTGAGATAAAAAACAATTTTAGATTTAAAAAATATAACTCCATACTGAGTAAATGTAGAATATAATTGAAATAAATAAAAGATAATTTTATGGAGTTAATATCATGATTTTTGAATTTGTTATCAATGATTATGAGTAACCAAATCCATTTATTAATAAGAATCTCAATTGTATTAAAATAAATTTGAGTATATAATAATAGTGTTTTAAAATGATCCAAAATACCAAAGTTTATATTCCATTTGAAGTGTTACGTGAAAACAATTATTATTAATACAATCTTTTTATAGAATATCATATCATATGGAATTTTTTTGAAAATATTTTAACAATTTTTATCAATTATGTTTGTAGGGATGTCATTATTAGGAATATAAAATAAACTATAGGGATCAAAGTTGTTTTATAATATCCTATAAATTTTAAGGAAAATAATAATTCAAATTCTTAGTGGATGTTTGAGAATGTGTAAAATTCATTAAAATTTTAAAATATAAAGAACCTGTTTCTATAGAACTCAAGCACGAGTAAATGATTTTACTGTAAGAAAATGGAAATCTAAAATACCCCTCAAGATTGACT
The DNA here is from genome assembly GCA_963277665.1 of Viscum album. Classification (NCBI taxonomy): domain Eukaryota; kingdom Viridiplantae; phylum Streptophyta; class Magnoliopsida; order Santalales; family Viscaceae; genus Viscum; species Viscum album. The sequence goes on along the minus strand of OY728133.1, from coordinate 1,897,977,168 downwards.
AATGCATTACATATTAATAATAAAATGTTGGTGTATTTGAAAAAAAAAATTAATTATTAAACATATAAAATCATTAATATTAATGTAGTACATTGGGATAACCATTTCTAGACATTATTGTTTCCTTGGTTCAATTTATATCACATATATTAATTATATTTACATCTATTAACTTCTATGTAATGTGTTAGTGAAACGAATCATATTGCTTCACGACGAGGTAGTTCACCTTATACACATAAATCCTTATCGTATCCCCAATGAAATTGAAATCAAAAATGCAATATATATATATATATATATATATTAAAATTAACCCATAGGTACAATAATGTTATAAATATCATATATAAACATTATATACATCATTATAATCATCCTTTAGAGGTGTGAATGGAAAAATGAAAGACATCAGTTTGCAGGGCGGTAGTATCTCGTACAAATGAATAATGATTTCATAACCAATTTGATGGAAGAGGATAATGATTTATATTTTTATATTAACATAATAATGTATATGTATATGTAATTTAGTTATTTATATAAATAATAATGTTTTAATAATAATTTACATAGTTGAGTAAAGAAATAAAATAACAATGCTCGTTGAAGAACAACAACTCGACTTTGTGTATCCATATTAGGTTCGCACCAAATCAGTACTATGATAGATTTAATCCCAAAATAATCCTTCTAATATTAGAATAGGGATGTTTGGATATGATTTTTGTTGGTATTGGCCCAACTAAAATAGTTTTTATTTTTTCAAAAGAGAGGAGAGGTGGATTCCAGTTATATGTGAGGTGGGAGGCATAAATATAATGGTTTGAAAAGATCCAACAATACCCAAAATTTTATCATGATACATTCTTCTAAAATGGGTTATTAAAGAGAATAAAATAGATATGGTGAACCTGTTTCCATAAAATGTGTTTTTTAGAAGATGGTAGGTCCTTTTTACCCTAATATTTTTAATTAGACCCCACGATAATTCTATTTCTAAATTTACTATTGAAATTAAATTTTTATGGTTTCAATAGTAATTTTGGTAAAACATTATGTTTATATTAGTAAAAAATATAAAATTTGATAATTGAAAATATATAATAAACTATTTAAAATTAAATTCACATAAATCGAAAGGCATAATTTAAAATTAATCATATTTATGCGATGAGAATGTGGGTTTTCCTAGAGAAAAAGTTTAGAGGTTTAAATTTTTGTTATACAAATATATATATATATTATTTCATTGACATAAATTGTATTTATAAATATATAACTGAAATAATTTTTCCATAAATAAATTTAAAATATAATTTAACGTACTACATAATTTATATTGAAGGATGTTTTTAATTATAATTTTTTAATTTCCACTATTTATAAAAAATGAATCTTTTAAAAAAATTATGAAAATTCAACCAATGAAAACATTGATATTATGATTTCCAAAATGTATGTAATATTTAAAAAAATAATGATACAATTGGTTTAAGAAAATAAATTTAATTTATATGCACAAAGCGTGAAAATCCCATCCTTTAGGAAGAAAATATTTTTTTGATAAAATAATTATTTTTTATTTAAATGGTTATAATATTATATTTTAAGAATAGATTGAAATTTCATTTATTTGTAAAAATTGTTTTTTTTATTTATTTATTAATATTCATACTTTATAATATAAAAACAAGGTTATACTGGTAATTTTTAAAAATAAAATTTTACTAGAGTGTCATGCTTCATTAAAACTTAGTGGTTTGTGAATTGCATTCCATTGATAAAATTACATTTTTTTAAAATATATAAATTATAAATTCTTGGAAAATTACATTATTTTACAATCTGGGTGTTTCATTTTTATTATGGTATCAATAATATTTTTCTTCTTCTAAAATCTCATTTTTTAGAATAACACATTCCCAAAGAGATACACTGACAAAGAAAGGATCACATACCTGAAAAGAAAGAACATCCCTCTATTCATCTACATAACTTTTAATCTTTTTCTGAGCTATCATCAAATATTTCATAATAAAACAAACTATCTATATCATTTCCTCTTCCAAATATAGTCCCATAAACATCATTTCACCTACACCATCCAAAAAAAAATTCACCAATCATCACTTTCTACATAATTATTCAATAGGTCCATATGTATACTGGAATGAAAAAAATTTTTATAAGAATTATCCGCCAAAAAAATTTATTGATAAAACATCCCTCAAAATCCATTTAATAAGAATGAAACATATCTTCCATGTTCTGAGTTATTATTTCATACTATCCATCATATTTTGGATTAAAAGTTGTGCTAAAATTTAATTCACTACACATTAAAATCTAAATTCAATTTCAAAAATTACATATGAACCTGTGATCATAGTATAATAAAATAGAGAAGAAATTATTATAACCTAACTATCTCATTTATATAATGTTGAGATTGATAATTCAAAAATATTGTATCCAAAATTCAGTGGAAATTTGATGATTTAGTTAAAAAATAAACGTATAAAAATGTCACTTTTTTACATCAAGATGTGTTTGGAAATACCACCATAAAATCCACTGATATATTCTTAATTTCTAGAATGACCTTAAAAATGTTAACAAATCAATTCAAAAATATATATTTTTATTTAACAAGCTAATAATTAAATCAATTTATGTAGAAGCCATCAATATCTATTTCCATACCCTCCCAATAATTATAATTTTTAAATTATGACTGCATCATAGTGCTTCTAGGATGATTGGAAAATAGGGAACTATTATCTACACTAAACAACTCAATATTCAACTCAGAATATCATAGCATAATAAATTTATTTCTTAATCTTATCACACATTTTTCCTCCAAATTAATCCTAATAAACAAAGCCATATTAAAATAATCATCATTTTACTATAAAATGATACTTCTTATAAATTTTTTAATTATTTCTAAAATAGTAAACTATTATGGAACCTAAAAATAGTATATATCCCTACATCCACAATATATAGTCCAAAATTAATCAAATCATTAACCAACTGGTCATTTATATGTATAACACGTATGAAGTATTATTATTTTTGCAACTCAAATAATCAACAACTATGTTCCCTTTCTAGGATGGCAATAAATCATAAAATAATAATCATTTATTTTTTCCTACCATTTTCTCTTACTCATGTTTAACACATTCTAAGTAAATATATACTTGAATCGTTTTTCAAGCATATATATCTCAAACATTAATCCATATAATTTAATCCATAAAATTTCTAATGAAAAATAACAATGTATCTAATTATATATAAATTTTATTGTAATTTAACTCATGAGGTTTCAAATAATGTGAATCATAACAACTTCCTTGACAACTCTCAAAAATTTCACAACCAAATCGCTTCAATGAATAGTCATTATAGATGAAAAATTATGCATTTTTTATGTTATTTCAAAAACTACTATATACACCAATCTTATTTCTAGTTCCTAAAAATAATCATCACATTATTTTTTCCAAATTATTTTAACTAGTTTTTGAGTTAAATTTACTAGCGTGCTAGATAATCAAGAAGGGATTTCCATTATTTTTCAATTATAGCCTGTTAATCTAGGAAATAATTAATCTACTTTATATTTTTGGTGTTTTTCCATTATTTTCCATCTTTTTTCTTACTAGTGTTACTGGTTATACTCTATTTAGAAGAAAAATGACCAAATAAATATATTTTTTGAAACCAAAATTCACACATACAAATTTTTAAATAGAATTTATTTTTATTCTAGGTTTTCAAAAAAAAATTAGTGGTATTTCATGTAAAAAATTACTTTTAGAATATTACAAAAAAATCAATATACAAAACCAAAAAATTATCCTCAAACTCATGAGAAAAATCTATTCATAAGGTGCATAAATATTGTAAGTGCTTAAGATAACACAATATGAATAACTAAACACTAATAATGCAATAACTAGTCTGAAATTCCATATTCAGAATTTCATCCTCTATTAACTTCATATTATGGTACTCATACCTGACATCAACCTTAATAAAACATTTCTCACAATATATAATCTATAAAATTATTGAAATTAGTGACGTTATATATTTTCTTAATTGTGCTGTTATTCCATGATCTATAATCAAAGAAAAGTCACATTAAACCATCTTTGTTTTAAAAAAATTATACTATAGAACCCTATGTAGATGTGCTATATAGAATGAAACATTTATCAGTAAATTCTTGCGACTAATTGTTTTATTTCACATTTCTTATTTGAGCAATTCTATATGGGTTTTTTGAAATGTCCTTAGCGTTATAGATTAATTATGAATGTAAACTCAACCTACCAATATGGAATAACTCTTGATAAGTCATCAATAATTGAATCCATTTATTCCTTCATTACTATGAATTCACTAATTTTAATGGTTTTTTTTTCAATAATTCAAACTATGTAACATTCATATCCATATCAAATCAATTATCCAGCTTCTTGGTATCTATCAATGGAATCAAATCATTGAATAAATCATAATTTGGCTTGAATTATTTATTATCATGATAATGTAAAATCAAATAGATAACATGAATAACAAAAATATATATTATGGGTAGTTCAAAAAAATATTTTTGAAAGACCATTCCACTAATAAAAACCGATAGATTTCTATAAATCATGGATTCTTTAATATTTACGCCATGATTTTCTCCAAAATATCATTCTTCTTTTAATGTGATGAAATTATCATTTTACATTAAAATTTACCGGAAATTAATTAAAGTGAAGATCATGAGTCAAACAATGCATTTTAATAATTATAATTTACATGTATCCTACCTATCATCGCATCATTTGACCGTCCGAAATATATTGTATTAGTAGAAAATGAGTTTCCTACACTTTTTTGTACTTGATAAAATTGATATCCATCTTTTTTAAATTAATTCAAACACATTTATTATTATGAAACAACTCATTAAAACAATAAATCACAACATTTGGGTGGTTATCGGTTACCCTATTCAAGGTATGTTCAAGACTCATTTAATTATAATCACAAGCCATATGACAAAATTTACCACAATTGAATTACATTATATGTCCTGTAAAATATTATATTAAATTAATTATACCATACATGGAATATTTTAGAGGATTAACATCATTATTGTTATATATTTTCTTTAATGTTTTATACCATCGTGAACTTTTCATACTATTTTCATAGTGAGTAACAAACATGTAACCATTCTATACATCAAAATTCTTAGAACAATGAACTCGTTTCTTATAACATTTAAATTTAGATGTGTCAAATTCCCTTTAATAACATTGATTCAACATTGAGTAAATTTTTATAATTTTACTATCAATTTTCTGAATAATATATAGTACATAAATATAAAATATTATGAATTTATCTTCATATATAGATAGATAATAATAATCATTTTTCAGCAATTTTAAAAAAGTGTTTCATCATCCTTAGCTGAACAACATCAAGGAAATTTTTCTCAGAAAAAATATTCTTGAATGTGTCTCATTCCATGGAATAAAGAGAATATTTACCTTTGGAATTCATAATCAAATTCCACCATCCATCCACAATAACTTAAATATGATAAGTGTTAGGAGTTAAAATTTGGCATTCTAAGTACCCCATGAATTCAAATATCTTCTCTAGTGAATTAATTCATCCTTCAACTATCAAAGGTTCAGATGATCTACTAAATTATGGGAGGTATTGTCTCATGAAGTGATCCACTATCATTATTCTCATATGTGGAATATCTGGATCCTATCACAAAAAATATATCGGCACCATTTAGGGTTTATATCAGCTAATCCATCAAACAATTAACTCAACTTGTTACAATTCGAACCATATTTGGATGCCAATTTGGTATGACAATTCGCTCTTCGTGCATTCACGCAGTAGAATAATTAATTCCTCTATGGTAAAATATTCTTTAAAAATAATGTTAATTACTTCCAGGGAATCCTATTAACACTATTTGAATATAAACAACTATCTAAAATTTTTCTATGACTGTAACTATAAGATTCTAGAATTAAAAATTACAAAATATTGATTTTTAGGTACAAAATTCTTCTCTTCATTTGATGTTATATATAGGTTTATATTAATTTAGAATTTTTTTACAAATCTTATAAAAAAACTATATAATATGAATTTTACACTTTCGATAAGTATCCAATTTTTTCAATATAAAACTATAAATATAAATCAAGATTTGTTTTCATGATAAATATTTACAACTATGAACATGAAATCTTCCTTACACATACCTATCAAAAAATTCAATGAATTTTTTTTAAAAAGTATGGTGAGAATAAAAGTTTCCAATAATGTATTTTTGAGATAACAAAAACTATTATACTTGTCAAAAACATGAAATCCCATGAAATGATAACCTTTATCTCAACGTTCATTAATAGAATGAAATTTATTATTTGAAAATGAAAAAAATAATTATTTCTATAATTAAATCATTAAAAACTATAGTAATATAATAGAATCCCCTTTTGGAAACATAGATCATACCATTCATAACCCTTTTTATACTCTTTTATTAAATAATTAGAGACTCGTAAAATCGATAGGAGAAATGCTACGAAAAAACTCTCATTATTTTATGGTAAGAAAAAAAACATTAACAAATTCATTATATCTCTATTTTGGTTCACCAATTGTATATGTTATATCCGAATCAATTATTTCTTTTTTAGGACACCGATTTTATAAGATATGTCTGGATCCTATAGTGTTATCTTTTTACACCCATTTTAAAATATATATCTGCCTCTCCCATTTATCATATAATTATCAAGTACCATATCATGAATAAATAATTTTATCCTTTCATTTTTCATCAAAAAAACATGGTAAAAACACTTTTAAACATATATAAACACAATTTCTAATATCAAAACACACTTTTAATTAAAAAATACATTTTAAATGTCGTTATAAATTTTCAACACATTTTCAATACAAAAATAGTCATGAAAAAGGAAATAGGGGTTATTCACTGAAGAAAACTTGATGTAATATAATTTAATTAAAACATATAATAATGGGTATGGTGGCTGAAAAATTTATTGCCTTTGAATTCATTAAAATAGAACATCTCCCTTGTCGTTTGTAAATAAATCCAACAATTCTATAAAAATTTTCATGTTCATTAAAAAACACTGAAATAAAAAAATTAGTTTATAAAACTTTATTTTTCATATATTTACAATGAAATAACCATTTTAAAAAATTGTACATATAATATAAATTGATATCGAATGAAAACAAAAAAATTCATTTTATTAATCAAAAATCCTTTTCCACATTGTAAGCATTTTAATCGTTAGTATCATCAAATAATCATATATAAAACATTAAATGTAATTATAATGGAAAAATATATGATATAAAATTTAAAATTGGTTTTAAATAATTTTGATAAAATAATGTATCTTTATAATATTGAAATATGCATTAGCGAAAGGAAATTGAGTGGAATTAATTTACCTTATTTCTAAATGATCATGTATGTTAATTATATTCCAAAATATTAAACTCTTGTGAAGTATTTACCTTATAAAGAAAACATTTCTTATTTATTATATTTTAATTTCCCTTAATAAAATTTTATGTAATTTTAATTAGTCGATTAGGTTTAAGTTGGATATTTTGATCATATTCAGCTTATGTGTAAAAAATTACATTGGATGGTTGACTATAGATAAAGAGGTCACTATTTAAGCCTCTGCAAAAAAATAATGATGAAATAATAATAATTTTTATAGATTTTTTAGTATTTTAATACAAATAAAGAAATTTTGTTTTGAAAATTTAACAATGTTATAATAATGGAGATGATATGTCATACTTGGGCATGGGTAACGTTTCTATTTTTTAATGAACATTATAGAATTGATGTATGTAATATTTTAACATTAAGAAATTATTAAAATACAAAAAATAACATATTTTATCTTTAAATATTCATATATATATATATATATAGTCTATGTGATGTATTGGTAAAAAAAGTATCACATCGCTTCATAGATGTGGTAGTACACATATACACACAAACAACATTTTTAATTTTTTGGTGAGTAGAATGGTTTGAAAGAAAAAGATAAATAATTTTAAATAAGTATAGATATTTAATTAGTAATATAAATATGTCACATATATTCCATCACATAATCTTTATTACCATTCATGAAAAGATCTACTGTAAAATTTACCACATCACTTTATGAGGCAGTAGTTCATTGTACACATGACCAACATTACTGTATCCCCCATGAAGTGGAACGTAAGAAGGTATATGTGGTATAATAACTAAAAAATTAATAATAGTTTTAAAATATCATATATATATATATATATGAATAATTTTAAAATTTTATTGGATGTGATGATGGAAAATGATTAACATCGGTTCATGAGGTTGTAATCCTTCATACACAAGAATTAATATTTCATATCTCATTTGATGGAATAGGATATGGATTTTTTAAATTAAACTAAAATAATAACATATAGGTATATGATAGAAAATATTGAGGTTATATAAAAATAATTGTAGAATATTAAATGTTGTTGGAAGAAGAAATTATATAAAAATTATTTATTAAGAATGATACCACTTCTTCAGACAACCTCCTTAGGTTAACACAAAAATCAATCAGTGTGTGTCTTTACAAGAAAACATAATCTAGAAATTTTATATGTATGTGAGGATTATATTGGGGTTTTTATTGGCTGATACAAATGGCTTTTATTGTGTGAAAAAATAGAGTAGAGCAAGTGGCATTATTGGAGTGAGGTGTCTAGAATAGTTGTAATTTATTAAATGAAAAAGGCATACCCACATTTTTCAAATTAGGTGAGGATCCAAAAATTAAATATTATAGATCCTTTAAAATTATAAGGCCCTAATATATTTTTGAAATAGATTTTAGAAAAGTTTTTATGTCATGTTAACCCATATCTCTTTAGTTTAACCCCAGGTAAATTATCTTTTACCTTAACAAGATCTTTGGGGACTCTCATAAAAACTCAAGAGAAGGAATATATATCTTTTATAAATAAATATTTTATAATATGGATATAATTTTTCCCATCAAAATATCTTGGGATTATCTATAGTGAATTATTTTATGAAAAATATTTTCTATAGATATAGATTCACAAGTTCTATTATAAATAATTATGATATTGGACATTAGATTCATCAATTTAAAATATAATTAAGATGTATGGAATTCAGAAAAATATCATAATAACCTGTAATCCACAAACTAGTATACAATGTATGTTATTAAACAATGGTTTAATTATAATTATAGAAATAATATAATGAAACAAAATTAAGGATTTGATATTAAATATTTATGATTCTCATTTTGTATAAACACCAACACACAAAATAGGACCCATTATTTCTCAATAAGGACTTATTTAGGGAATAATTTTACTTTACACATTGGTATTTTACACGAGCCCTTTCAACTTTTAAGGTTTTCATCATGAATTGTAAAATTTATGAATATAATATATTTTTTTCCTGTTACAAATAAAATATATTAGTAGATAATATTATCAAAATTTAGGAGTTTTATGTAACACCGTGATATTTTAAATTATTTATATTATTCAATAAATTCAATTTAGTTTATATCTTTTATTTCACACAATATCAAATTTAAATGAACCACAATATACTATTAATAATAATATTTAAAATGATATTATAGCATACTTGTTAAATTATAAGGAAAGAATATTATTATCCGAAATTTTAAATTTATATATTATTTATTTAATAAAATGTTTTTATATTCATCCAAGTGATAACGTAGGAATAAGATAAGAACAAACCCAATATTACACATAAAAAATATATTTTTATAAAAGTAGTTCTATATCCATTTAAAGGAGAAACTATTTGAAATAAAATTATTGACACTTCGATATATTAAATTTAAAAAAACTTATTATTTTAATAATGTGGATCAAAAATTTGATTCGTTCTAATGTTATGAACATTTCTGAGAAGTTCCATTTTTTGATGAATGGGGAAAAATACGTTTTAATTCAAAATTTCATTTTCATCTAATTTATTTGCATGATTAATTTTTTTTATTTTGTTTTAAAGTATAATTAGACAAATTTTAAATCAATTAAACCAATTTAGGTTTTTGGAAACATTGTAACATTAAATTTAGATACAAAAACATTGCTAATTTGGGATATTATTACATTATGAACACACTTTTCATCCCATTTACGGAATTAGAATTAAAATTAGTTTTTCTAGTTCATTAAATTTAATTTAAAAGAGGAAAAAATGTTGTTATAATTATGAAAATTTTATGTTAATGATATAAAATTAGTTTTTTATAAACAATATTACTCATAGTGATTAAAATTAATTACAAGAGTTTTGAGTAAATCATATAATTAAGTGTAAAATAAATTATAAGCATTAAAAATTTACACTAAAACATGTAATAATTTTATTATATGAGTATTATTAGACTGAAATCATTTATTGGTCTATTTAAGAACCACTTTGATACACTTGGGTGAAATTAATGTATTTATATTATTTTAATCAATGAAAAGTCACTTTTGTTATACTTTTGTTTTTAACAAGAGAATTTTTTTAATATTGGGTTATATAAGTGATATGTTCAAATATAAATAGAATTTAGAAATATAAAATTTATATATATATCATGATATTTTTTGAGTTTTTAGTGATAACATAATTACGTTAAATAGTGACACAATGATGATGCAATAATTATTATAATTATCGAAATACAAAATAAATGGTATTAAAAATAATAAATTAAATAAAAATTAATATCATTAATGTCATCAAAATTTTTAATATATTTCCAATACATAGTTTGTATGTATTAATGGGGAATTATCTAATTTATGAGGATTTTATGATATTTTAAAATAAATAATATTTTATTAAATATTATAAATTTCATAAAAATATAACAATAAGAATAATTTATTTTACAATGTTTTAAATTTAATACAAGGCTCATTTATTGTCCATTTTACATTATATAGTATGTATATTAATATTTTAAATGTAAAAACACATATTGTCACAGTAAGAGTTAAAGGGTCTAAATAAGCTTAAAAACCAAAAGATTAACATATAACCATGACCTAATCATATAAAAGAATTATTGGATGATACTTATTATACTCATATAAAAATAATATATAATTTTAGTGGTTTAGTTTACATGATTATAATAAAATGACCTATATGTTAATTAAATCAAATATAATTACAAAATATAATTATCATTGAATTTAATATCATTTTTGTGTCCAAATTGTGAAAAAATCTAGATATAAAGGAAAATAAATTCCTATTTTGATCTAAATGAAATTTTTTCATTATATATATTAATTTTAAATTTTTATAAATTAAACAATTACCATAAATTATTTTGTGATGCTAAAAAAATTTAATTAATTAATAGAAAAATAAAGTAATTGATCTTAAATATATGAATTTTTATATATTTGGTATCATTTAATGTTTATAATTTATTTATTATACATAAAAGATATAATATATAATTTAGAATGTAGTATATTCTAATTAAAACTTTTTCATAATGTTTTTGATCAAAAATAATATATTCCTATCAAATTGGATGATTGTGATGTTTTATTGATTTAATACATTATTAAATTATTTAAAAGGCACAAAATTTTATATAATCACAAAGGGAATAATATATGGTCTAAAATATATTCACCTATTTATTTAGTCTATATTAATGTTTATGGTTCTAGAATAGAATTATTATAATTTAATATTTTGGGGATTCCCAAAAGTTCCTCTCACATCAATTATAAAAGGGAACATATTTCCTCACTTCCTCACATAAAATTAAACATTATATATCAAACACACCCATAAAAATAATATTCCATATTCCATATATTTTTCCTATAAGCATCATTTGGTTATAATTCCATCCATGTAATCCTTATGTGGAAAACCAAAATGATTTACCCAAATAAGATGTAACATATTTTCTCAAGTTCTTTATTTTTATTTCCATTATACACCACCTCAACCCTCGTTATACAATTACTATATTATGAAATGTATAATAAACATACTGAGATATTTTTATGATAAGTTTTATACATACACATAGACACAATTCCATCAATTAAGTAATGTACATACTATTTATGTGTATGGGGAACGACCGCCTTATGAAATGATGATTGTTCATATTTACCTTTACCAATTTTCATGGATGGGAATTATGATTGAAACCCTATTTATATATGTTATATATTATATTTTTTACAAATTTATGCTACTGTACTTTTTTATAAAACATACCATTATGATTTTCATTTTTTCTAAATATGATAACATCATATTTAGAAAAGCGGACTACCACCTTCTCAAAGTGATCTGATTCGCTCACACTATACATGGAATGTATAAATAATGGATTCAATGAGAATATGAGATATATATGAAATTGATAATATACATTATTTACAATTTACATTAATTTCAATATAAATAAATTACAATAGATAAAGTGTTAATTAATTTTCATTTTTTTAATATGGAGAAGAGATGAAACTAGAGTTCATGTGTTCGTACGACTTACTGTCTCTATGAATGGTCCATTTCATTTACTATCATCAAATATTATATATTGTTAAAAATATATATATAGAATATTTGTCATTTATATAATGGTTTATATTCTAGATATGACAAAATCATGATCTATTTAATTGTGACAATAAATAACAACTCAACACTAACTCAAGGAACATTGAAATTAACACCTAAAATATTGAAAATGATGAAAGACTATTAACAAAAGGGTGAAAAAACAATGTAAGAATATAATATATGAAATAATATATATGAATAAATTTTGGATATAAATTAATAACCTAATATAAACCACTAAACATTATGTTAAACCAAGAGTAACTAGAATAGTTTTGTGAGGTAAGGGATTCATGCCATACTTTCCTTTTCTTGAAGCATCCACCACTCTCACCAGTAACATAATTTATGGGACATATATAGTTCACATGATTGAATTATTGAGTATTATTCTTAGTATTATAGTATTCTAATATCCGTATAATTTTCATCCATGGGGAATAATATTCAATATATTATCAATTGGTGAGGGGTTATTTCATAATCTCATCGCTATTTCATATATGTTTTTATTTAAGTTTCCACTGGGAAATATTTATATTCCAAGTTAGTATTTTTTAAAATAATTTTCACAATGTTTTTAATATACTCCAATGATTTTATGTATTCATGGTTCCCCTTTTTAAATTTTTAATAAATTCTTGAAAAAGGAATCTTCTTGAAGATTTCTGAAATAAGGTACATTATATCTTTTCTTACAAAAGTGAAAAAGAATGTTTTTTAACTTATTTGTATTACATATAAATTCCCACTATCATGAAGATCTAATGTTTTGATGCTTCCATAACAAGTTTACATGTGTTTTTTCAAAGAAAATATTTTTTCTATAAATGTCCCATCTTTTATATAAATTATATCAAAATGGTATGGGTTTTCTTCTCAATTTACATTCCATTTGATAATTATTTTTTCTTATACACAAATTCACTTTTACATGGGGTATATATATTCCATTGAAATATTATATCATGAATCCCATTATTCTCAATGTATATTTTGTTTAATTTAAATTTATACGTTAAGGGGGGTTATTATTAAAATGATTCAGAATGGTATGTGAATCTATATAATGTTTAAATATTATTTTATTAAAAATTGTTTTAAGGATATTTAAATGGAATTTACATTCATAAACATCAGAAATCCTTATTTCTAGTTATCCTTTATAAGCGAATTATTGTTAAATTACTATCCTTTATTTAGTAGAAATATTTTATTATCCATAATGTTTTTTATTTGAATCGAATATTGGTTATGTGGAATTCTTTGGACAGGTACCCCACAGGTGGGTCCTAGTTATTGATAGACCCTTGATACATCATTTGACTAATGAAATTAAATATCAGGAAAAGAATAGATGTGTATTTTCCCAATAAGTTAATCCATCTTGTAAAAGTTCTTGACTGTAATGGTTCCATGTACCTGAGAAACATGGAATCCAATAATTAAGTATATCCCTCTTTTACACTAGGTTATCATTTATCTATGAGATTTTTCATCAACATTTATATGGATGAGTTGTATTCTTTGTTTTTTGATTAAAATGGCACGTGTTTCAATTTCTTACCTTTTCATATTGATTTTTCCTTAAATAGTTCATTAAATGGCATGTGTTATTAATTATTTACCTTTACATCTTGATTTATTTCCAATGATTCAATATTGATTCCTGTTTACAATCCCTTACAAATAATTTGACATCACAATTTTATTCGTAATATTTTCCCAAAGATATAAATGTGTTATTTGTGAATGAATTCAAGGATAAAAGTAATTTTCTGCACTTTTGTATTTTTTTTAGCATTATGAATGGAGAACCATTTTTGTATCTAATTCATCAAGACTACTAAACTGATTGTTTTTTTCAGGGTTTGATTCCTTATAATCATTCCAATTTAATACTCTAATTCACTGACTTAGGGATTCTGGGGTTAGGGATTTAGATTTTTTGTCAATGTATGTTTAGTAGATGCCTTTGAACTATATTTTCTAAAATATCGAATATGTATTGCAAACTATTCATTTAGTATGTGTGAGAAAATTATGTAAAAGATAATGCCTCTGAGTTTTCATGAAAAATGATTAAATGTAAGGATAACATTTTATTTTAATAGCATCGTTGAATATAAGGTAATTATGGGTATTTAAAACATCAGGAATAAAAAATTAAACATTTGAGACAATATTCGTGGTTAAAAAGTTTCTTTAATGTTGAATATATTTTGGTTATGTTTTTAGGATTATTATCACATTTTTTTAAAATATTAATAAGGTTTTATATAAAAGATATCACACATGTTGAGTGATAACCCATCATGTCCAGCAAGGCCATGAGGTCTGAACCCATAACTAAAGGGTGAAAGGTGTGAATCACCTACCACTAGCCTACGCAATGTCCTCATTAGCATGAATTACTCGAGTTAAACTATTGAATATATACTGGTTGTCTTTATTTTAGGGATATATTTTTACCAAATATATTTAGTAATAAAGTGATTAATGATGATATATATTTTCAAAATCCAATAAGCTTAAGGTAAAAAAATTATTATGAGAAATATAGGTTAAATTGTGTATTGCATTCAAAAAATATATTTTTCTAGACTTATCATGATTCTAGAAATTTATATAAATGGTTATCGAATCATGGAAATTATATGATTAATACAATTAATATTTTGGTATGATACACTAAGAGTGGTTGCTTTTATTTGGAAGACTATGTGATCAAATCCTTCAATTTATTTGGTATCAATCTTATTCTAGAATATTTTTGAGGAATTAAAGTTAATTTCGAAATAATATTTGTTTAACATTGGGGTTTTTCAATTGAATTTCAGAGATTATGTTTTTTTTAATTATTTTATCTGATCCTAATCACTTTTTTGGTTAATATATAAAACCTATTGGAATATGTTGTTATAATTTTTTTACATTTTGATGCATAGTGGATGATTAAAAACCTTTCCGAATTAAAAATTCAACTTAAATACATGTAATTTGGTAAACAATATGAGTGTTTGGTGGAATATGATTAAAGGAAAAAACTCTACCAGTAAATTATGTATGTGTACTTATGATCCTAGTCTATGATGTAAAAACATTATTATAATATATATAGAGACTGAAAAAAAATCCTAGTGCATTTAAAATTGATTAATCAAATGGTCCATTTGATCATGATAGATTTATAACTTTGGGATTGTTAACACTCTCCTCACTATGTTCTCTACCACTCCTCATAATAAATTGATGGTTAAGTTTCTTTTACATGTCCATGTTTTTTTAGATGTAATCATAGTATGTGTTATATTAAGTGACCTTCATAAGCATATTTTTTATATTAATGTGGTGTTCTTATTAATCCATTTTCTTATGTGGGACTTCAACAAAGCTGTTTTGAAATGTCAAAACCCAAGTTTTTGATTTTTTGATAAAATTGTGAGGACACAATTTACTGGAGGACAGAATGTAACACCCCAATATTTTTCAGTATGTATAATCCTAAATAAATTCAATTTCATCGATAGCATACGTTTCATGCAACACCAATATTTAATTAATTTTTTTGAAATTCATCCATCATATTTTATAGGCCTTAGATAATAACAAACCCAATATTACATAAAGAAACCAATATTTTTATAAAAGTAATTTTAACACTTTTTAAAGAAGAACCTATTTTAAATCAAACTATAGAAACTTTTATATTCTCTATATAACAAAATAAACTTCTTATTATAAATTTGAGTATCAAATTTTTTTTTTTTTTTGAATTTTCCATGAAGTTTCATTTTTTGATGAATAGTAAAAAAATTATACATTTTATCTCAAAACTGCATTTTTATCTAATTTATTTATATAGTAAAATTACACTGTGATTTAGTTTAAATGTATAATTAGGCCAATATTATATCATATAAAAAATTTATTTTCATTGGAAACAAGTTCATATTAAATTTAGATATAATAACATAGAAATCTTTTAGATATTTTAACATTAAGAACCCATTTTTTCATCTCATCTACAGGATTAGAATTAAATATGATTTTTCCACATATATCAATTGAATTTGGAAAAATTAAAATAAATGTTTTAAATTAGTATGATATATTTTGACACACACTATCAACATAAGTTTTTTGGAAACAATATAAGTTGATGTGATTTAAATTAAATATAGCGGTTACAGGTAAATCAATAAATTATGTGTAAAAATAATATTATAAAAATAATAAAATTACAATAATAATTTTCATAATTTTTTTGTATGAGTTTGTTTCAACAGAATGTATATTTTGGTTGATTTTAGGATCACATGGATCCACTTGGATGACTTTAATACATTTATAGAATTTTATTCTAATAAAATTAAATTATGTTTTACATTTTTTTTACAAGAAAAATATATTCAAAATAGGGAAATATGGGGAATATGTTTTACAAGACATAGTATTTATAAATATTAAATGTTTTTCTGAATAATAGTAATTTATTTATAATTTTTTCTAACAAAAAAATTATCTGAAATGGGGACACAATGAGGCTTTTGTAATTGTTTGAAAAATAGAAATTATAAAAAAATTATATAAAAGATATTCAAATGAATAAAAACTGGAATAATTAATTTCATCCAAATATTTTATAGATTATATAGATATATTATAGATTTATTTGAGTTTTTTATGTTATAAATTTCTGATATTTTTTTAACAAAATCATGTATTAAATAATGCACAAGTTGAGACTAATTATATTTTAAAATAAATACTATTTTTAAATGATATAAAATAAAAAAATATTAAAATTTATTGTTATAATGATTAAAATATCATCCATGACTCATATATGGTCCATTTTATATTTCATAGTAAATATATTAACCTTAAATTTATAAAAACACATGTTGTCACATTATAAGTTAAAGGGTCAATATAGTGGTAAAACCAAAATCTAACAGTATAACCATGAGGTTAACATGTAAAAAATTATTAGACGAACTGTATTATACCGTTATAACCATGATATATAATTATATTAGTTTAATGGATACTTTTCCATGAAAATAAATTATATATTATCTAAATCAATGATATTTACAAATTGTTTCTCTCATTGTCTTTAATGTCACTTATATGTCTAAATAGTGAAAAAATAAAGATATGATCGAAAATAAACATCTATTTTAACCTAAATGAAATTATTTTCATCATATAAATTTATTTTTTATTTTTAGAAACTATATAATAATGTTAATTTCTTCTGGGATTCTAAAAATAGAATTTATTTATTTAATAGAAAAATTAAATAAATTAATTTAAAAGTATTAATTTTGATATATTCGAGTTTATTTAATGTTTATAATGAATTTTATAGACCTATATAATATAATCAATTTGTTTTAATGAATTATATTCTAATTACTTATTTTTTTGTTTAAATTAAACACCAATTTAAATGAATTGTATGAAATTTTACAACAATGATATTTTATTGAATTAATACATTATTAAATTATTTAAAATCCAAAAATTGTTAAATAATCACAAATGTGGAAATTTATGGTCTCAAATGCTTTCAAATATTCATTCATAGTACATTATAAAGTCATTGGTTCTATAATATAATTATTATATTTTAATATTTCATTGATTTTCAAAAGTACCACTCGCATCAATTAAAAACGGATATCTCCTCCCTTACTTCCTCATAACACTTTGAACCATATATCAAGACCAAACATTGCCAAAATAATCTCCAAAAATCCCTATATTAATCTTATGTTTTTTCATTGTTAAAAAAATCAATCCAAGGAATCCCATTGGTGCGAACCAAAAGTATTTACCCAAAAAAATAGGAATCATCTTTTTTCAAGATATTTAGTTTTATTTACACTGTTCACTCCCTAAAATCACTATATTACAAGATTATATAAAATAAGCAGTATAAAGTATGGTTTTAATAAAAATATGTGATATATATGTCATAGATATGATACTATATTTAAAATAAACAAAAACATCATTTAATTTTCATTCTTTTTATATGTAAAATAAATGAAAGTAGTGTTCATGTGCATGTACAACCTATGGTCTCTAAGAGTGGTTCGTTTTATTTACTATCTCTAAATTCTATAAATTGTTATAAATATATATATAATTAATATATATGATATTTACATCATTTTTTACTTTATTTATATAATTAAATCATAATCTATGTAATTGTGACAACAACGAACAAGTCAAAACATAACTGAGAAACACCACAATTAACACATGAAATAATGAAAATAATGAAAGGATATTCACCACCGAGTGATAAAATAATATTAGAATATCATATATGATATCATAAATATGAATAAAATTTTCATATAAATAAATAACATGATTTAAAGCATTATATCAGAAGCTAATGACATACAACTAAAAAGGAAGTGTGAGGTAACAGATTATTATCACACTTTCCTTTTTGTGAGGCACAAACCACATTCACTACTAATTAAAATTATGTGATGTATATACTTCCCATGAATGACTTTGTGAGAAATATTTTTATTTATTATGGTATTTTAATATCTATTTAATTTCCTTTCATGTGGCATGTGATTCTACCTATTATCAATTGGTATGTGGTAATTGCACAATCTCATAGTTATTCGGGGTTTTTTTATCAGTTCCTCTACTAGGGAATGCGTCCCTTTAATGAAATTTCTTTATAATAATGTTTTCAAAAATATTTTTACTATTCTATATTTTTTTATATTAATTTTTATCCTTTTTTAATATTTACAAATTTTATGAAAAAGTAATATTCATGTATTTTTACAAAACAAGGTACATTATTACTTTTTTAAAAAAAGTAAAAGAGAATGTTATAAACTTATAAGCAATTAACACAATATCCAACCATCCTGATGTCCTAATTTTTTGAATCATTTTTTTTTCATGTTTACAGGGTTATTATCAAATAAAATATTTTCTTTTATAAATGATAGGAATTTTAAATAAATTGTTATAATATGGTAAAAGATTTATCTAAATTTACATTCCATTTGAGAATTATTTGTTTTAATTAAGCAATTAACTTTTATATGGTCTATATACTTCCCTATGAAATATTTTATCACAAATAATTTTATTATTATGTTATTCTATGTTTCATTTTATGTTATTCTTTCATTGGGATTATGATTCATATGTTTCAATGTGATATGGGACATTGTTTAATGTCTAACGATAATTTTCATAAAATTTTTTTTAATGATCTTTCAATTGTATTAACATTTATCAAAATCAATAACCCTTATTAATACATTAGCATCCACAAGTAAATTATTATTAAATTTGTATCTTTTATTCAATAAAAATATTTGATAAGGCATATTATTTATTATTTGAATTTATAATTTGATATAAGGAATGATTTGGATAGGTATGACATGTATGGGCCCTACTTATTGATAGCCCCTCGATGCATAGACTATCTGATGAGATGAAATAATTGGCCTAAATTAATGGGTTTTTACTAGATATATTCAAATTTCTTGTAAAAGGTATTGGTGATAAAATATATATATACGTAGGAAACATGGAATAAAATAATTAATTATATCTATCATTTATAATTATTTATAATTTGTCCATTATATTTATCATTGACATAACTTATGATGCATTATATTATAAGTTTATTGATTTAGATAGAATGTGTTTCAGTTTCTTACCATTTCATATAGATTCTTCCTTATCTAGTTTTTAGAATGTATGCATTATGAGTAATATACATTTCATTGTTGATTGTTTTTCAATTTATTCAATATTTATTCCACTATACATACCCATACATAGAATTTAAGTTCATCATTTTATTTTTTCTTTTTCGCCATATTATGAAGATGAAATTTTTTATTGAGTTCAAGGATGAATGTAATTTTCCTTTGTTATGTTTTATGTTTTACCAAATAAATAAGAGATCCATTTTGGTATCATGTTATTTAATATTTAATAAAATTATCAGCGATTAATTAATTTATTCCTTGTAATCATGAAAATTTAATATAATAATGTACAAAATTGGGAGTCTAGGATCAGATAGTTATATTTTCAATATTATTTTTAAATTGTTTTATTATATGTTAATCTAAAAGATATATTTATAGAATAGTAAACTAATTTTATATTAAATTCCAGAATAAACATGTTTCTAATATTTTCTCAGATTGATTTTCTTAGAAAATTCAAAATATATGATGTAAAATATAATCAAGCTATTAATATTAACAGAAAAAATAATGATCCCATCATTTTTAATGTCTATGGGATTAAATTTTACATAGAAAATTAATTGGTCGGGAAATTAAATAGTTTCCTAATAAACGATTTTTTTTGGTAAAGAGTAAAATGTATTGCTATAAACATTGTTATCCTGAAATTCACCCCAATAATATTTACATCTAATTTCTTTTTTACTACAGATTATTATCACATCGCCCAAATAATGTGTTGCTTATAGTAAGAACCCAGTTCCTCATTTTAGGTATGAATATTTCTTTTTCAATTTTTACATAACAAAATGGGAGAAAATAGGTCAAGGGATTGTCATAGTCCTATTACGCTATTTGAATAAGGACTACACGTCATGTATGTTTATGTATATACCATGTACTGAGGGATACATGTCATGTAATCCTAGTACATACCCATGTAATGGTCTATCAATGAGTTTTATGGACACGGTGTTTTGTCTCAAGTATACTCCATGAACATTTTTTTAATTATTTAGTATGTATGTAGCATCCTTTTTCAGATGGATTGAAACAACTCCATTTTGTTGTATGTTATGCACAAAAAATTTAAAAGAGCTTTTGGATCTTGATTTGTCATATGATCATTGATTCAAACACCGTCAGATCCGTTAGAATCCTGTCGGCATGATTTTGATTCCTCTGGACCCTTTATTCTTTATTTATTCTTTATATCTAGTTATTTATAGTCATTATTTTAAATGTATTTTATAGATATACTCTGATCTTGGACAAATCAAATCCCAACACTAGATGAGGAGAGTCTTACGAGAATGATGTAAGTGGTCTTATGCCTTTTGTGAATTTTCATGTTCTTTATATGTGTTGAATTTTCATGCTCTTGAGTTTAATGTGTCATCCTAAATAGAATAGACTCATGTTGTGGCCTAATGTTTATTAGGTAATTTATTAATTGAACTAAAGCATGTTTGAGATTATTTGACTTCATTAAGGGCAACCCCACATGTGCGTTCTACCTTGGATGACCAAAGTTTATCCATTTGGACTTGGATGCATATGGGCATGCATTCGATTTTAGTTTTGGGTTAATTGAAATGGATATGGTTAATTGAATGTTTTTTAGGTGAGTTATTATGTTATTAACCATGTTATATTGTACGTTATGTGTGTAGTATTTATGTTGTAATGATTATACACTGGGATTTACCATGATACAAGATGAAATAATTATATACCAGGTTTTGACCCTGGAACATACTAAAATGATTATCCACCAGGTTTCGACCCTGATTGAATATTGAGATTCTTATATAGTTTATTTTGATCCAGTTTGGTGTTTTGTTATACCATGGTTATATGGTTAGGGTTAAACACACCATGAGTGATACTTGATCTCCACATTAGAATGTTTGGACTAGACTCTATTGCGAATTTAATAAGGAAATAAAATGAAAAGTGACACATATTCCAAGACAAATCTCAATGAATGGATTCTTTCTTTACTGATACTTGATTACATTTTCTTCTGAGACATCTGATATGATTACTTTTGAATAATTACTGTTTATTTCATTCCTTATTGTACACTACCTATTATATATATATATATATATTCACTAGCATATCAGCACAGATCTTTGGTGGTTTTCTACTGGGATTTAGTCTCACTCCCTTTTGGGACAAATTTTTTTACCAAAACAGATTTTATGATTTATTATGTTCATCCGGGAAAGATCCCTACAACAGGTACATGATGTGCTACTCAAGAGTATGAGATCATGAGACCAATCTGAGGATTTTAATGCTTCGTAGTCTCCTTTTTTTCTTTTTGTATTTTTATAAATATATTTTTTATCACATAATTGTTCTTTTTTGGATACTTTTTTAGAACATATACCATGTTGCATAATTTTTTTATGGAATGATGCTTGGTTATTTTCCTAATCAGTATTATGCTATTTATTTTAGTTGTATGTTATTTACTTGATCCACTATTTTATATAATTTACTATTTTGTATTACACATGGCTAATGATTTCATAGTTTCCCCAATATCACAAATTAGGCACTCACTACTAGTCAGAAGCCATTGGTGTTTGTAGAAATGCGATTCAGACAATGTGAAAAACCAATTAAGGGTCACTAGTTGAGTGTCATTTATATCCAGGATGTTTAAAAAGTTGTATCAGAGAATTATATTCTACTTTTCATTATTCTTTGGCAATGATAGATAGAGATGGAATGCAATGGATTTGTTACAAAGTTGTTCCTAGAAGTAGCTATCATGCATATATGGTAAAGCCAAATTAGCTATAATGAAATTTTAATTTTTTAATTTGGGTCTATTATAGTGGATTCGATTTCACCTATGGGTGATGCACCTATTTTGAGCTATTATTTTTGACATAATGGTTGTTCTATTTTTTCACAACCTAATGAGATGAGGTTAATCCATCTCATGCATCATATAGTAACTTGTTAGAAATCACAAGCCATGCATTATCTCAATGCCTTTTTGAGAGAATTACTGATTTCATGCAGTTCTGATAAATGTCACTCCAGAGATACATTTTGTTTTAATAGGTAATATCAATTGATATGTATGCTATTGTGATTGGTGTATTAATACATTATATAGTTGAATTGGATATATTCCAAACATTGGTCCCTAGGGAGTATGTTCCCTCTTGGATTGAAATTTGGTGGATCATGTTTTGGCCATGGAATATTTATTTTATTGTTATTTGATAAATGTGATTCCAAAATCTCATTCAATGGGAGTACGACCCCTCACGAGTCAGAATTTGTAATAATGTTCCTTTACCTTTCAAAAAAAGATCTATAGAATTTTCATAGGCAGACGGTATGGAGACCAAGAAAACACGATTTGTGGGTTAATGAATGAATGCCTTGTGTTCTTCTCTTAGGAAAGAAAATTTCATTTTATGTACACATCATATGGTTTTTGATAATGTGTCCAGTCATGTGATAGAAAATACAGGTTGTTGGGTCATAATCAAAACATGTTTTGTACCGTATGTATACCTCATGTAACTCTATATAAGAAGACATGTGTGTCGCTTGAAATGCAAGAGTAAATGTACATGAGGAAAGACTTGAGTACACATCATGTGTCATCAAGAAATGATGTGTACCTAGAACGTTTACACGACCAAGGTAGGCGGACATAAAAACCCATGTGAGTGATTAAGGGGACACGTTGTGTTTAAAATCTACATGTCATATACCTATCATTTGTGAAATTTTGAGACTTCTCTTCCCATTTTTAGTTCATGAACTATTAAACTATGTACCCTAATGAACAAGCTTGTATTGGGGATTATGTGATAAACCTTTTCAAGGACTTCATCAATGATGAACTCTAGTAGTACACCAGGTGGGTGGTGATGATCATACCCAAAATGTAATAGGCCCTGGGTTACCACTAGATCCTCTAGAATTTCTAGCTGAGATACTAGTGGTTGATCGAGACACAGGTGCTGATATCTAGTTCTGCAATAGCTTTTCATGATTTTTTATAACTCTCCTATGAGCACCTCAGTCCTCCACTTCTATAAAGGAGCGGACTATAGTGTTCCAGTAGAAACATCATACCACATTTTCTAGGGATATGGGACCATAGGATGTATAGTCATGGATAGAGTCCATGCTATCTATCAATGAGCCTCTAAAGATGTCTCCTGAGTTGAGGGTCAAGCTAGTAAATTATATGCTATGCGATTCTTTTAAAGGATTGTGGGATGTGTTTACTCATATAGGGATTCTTCGAGGCATTACAAGGTAAGACTTCTATAGAGTCCTCTATGACTATTTCTATCGTAATACGTTGAGTTCCGAAAATTCCCAAGAGTTCATGCATATAGAGTAGGGTTCTCTATCAGTTATGGATTAATCATATCTTTTTACTAAGATTTATCTATTCTCACCTATTATAATAGGTGATGATCTTTCACAGGCTTGTTAGTTTCAGGATGGTCTCGAGTATGGCATCTGATTGTTAGTGAATACAATTCATCTGACCTTTTTATCTGCAATAGTGAATCATACACTAATTACAGAGAAGAATCAGAGGAAATCTAGTGGTGATATCTAGGGAGGTTTGGCACTGAGATCTGGTAGCATCTCAATAGATACCAAAAAAACATCATCTGGAGCTTACTCAGGACGATCTAGTTGTTAGACTATTTCTTTATGTTTCCAGGCGATGTGCTACCAGTGCGGAAGAGTTGGGAACATGAAATATTAATTCCCTTTGGAAATAGCTGAATACCAAACATGAGGAATGATTGTACATCTACTGATCTTCTTCATGACATTTCCACTAATGGCTAGTGAGATATGATTTTCACATACTCCATATTCCGGGGGAGGGCCAGAAGCATCTCACCAGTATGGGAATTGGAATTCTTCAGGACATTTTGGCCAAGGTAGTGGTCTTGGTTGTGGTAACCAGAACCTACATTTTTAGAGACTGTAGAGTATATTTCCTCATGGAATGTAGGTTTGTCACATGGCTGCGGTACAAGCCTGAATTTTGTAGTGCAGCTAAACCAGAATGTGTAGGATCATAGAGCTTCTATCATCATCGGTACTATTATAGTCACCTCTTTTTTAGCTTCATAACTCTTGATATAGAATATTCACATAGTTTCTTATTCATTTGTGTTGTGATGATCATTGGGATACATGTTTTCTGTTTTGGTGATATTATGAAACTAGACACTCTATTTGGGATTAAAACGATAGGTGTGAGACATTGCAAGGAGTAAACCATTGATATTAGTGGGTGTCACATCATTTGGGATCTATATGTCTTAGAGATGATAGGATTTGATATCATCCTTGGAATAGATTAGGTACTGTCTTTTCAATATTTTGATGATTTCTATCATTGTAAGGTGGGTTTTACATCAACAGATGGAAGATAGTTTTCATAAAATGGTGAATGGGAGGTCCATGTGAGTCGAGCTGGACCCGAGAATCATGGGTTGAGTGGGATGACGACACAGATTATCAGTCTATATCTAGATGGACAGGGGATATATCATAGATATTTTACTCCAATAGTTGATCATTTTTGGAATGTATTCATAGAATAAATCTCATGTTTACCTACGGTGAGAGAGGTATAGTTCTCTATCGAGCTTCTTCCAGGATAAGCACTTGTATCCATTTCTTTTTATGTGATGGCTACAACAGATTTTCAAGAGATCAAGAGGCACATAAAGGTTTTTTAGGCTAAGGGTTTCATCTGACCTAGTACTTCTCCATGGGTTCACAAGTCCTTCTGTGAAAAAGGCAGATGGTACCCTTAGTATATGTATGGGCTATCGAAAACTGAACTAGGTGAAGGTCAAAAAACGATATACCTTTCTTAGGGTAGATGACTTGTTTGATCAGCGTAGATGAGATATGATTTTCATGAAAATTGACATATGGTCTGGATATCACCAGGTGCATGTTCAATCTACAATATACCTCATACAACCATTCTTAATATGTATTGTCTATTTGAGTATCATGTTATGTCATTCTGTATCACGAACGCGGCAATGGTTTTTACGGCGTGGATGAACCGAGTGTTCCATCATTACATGGAATCATTTGTGGTGTTTTTCGTGGATGACATCTTGTTGTATTATCAAAATCTACACAACCATGAAAAAATTGTGAGGTAATTTTGAATACACTATGAGAGCATCAGTTATATGATATGCTCACAAAGTGACACTTCTGGTGGATCAGATTAATTTCAGGGGTCACGTCACTCTGATATAAGAGTATTAGTGGACCCACTAAAGGTGTGACCAGTTGTTACCTATGATCTTCCCAAGAACAACATTGAGGTGAATATTTATCTGGGGCTTGTTGGTTAATACAATTGTTTCATATAGGACAACTCACATTTAGTAGTGCCTTTGACATGCATGAAAAAGAAGGGTGTAGAGTACATATGGTAAGATTCATGTGAGATAACATTTCAGGAGGTGAATGGGAGATTAAGGTCAGCACCAATACCGATTTTTATAGAGTCAGGCAGCAGTTACCGATTTTACTATGATGCTTTAGGTATTAGTATGGGAGTAGTGCTTATGTTGGGGGATTGAGTTGTTGTGTATGGGTCTCAACAATTGAGGCCACATGATAGGAACTTCCAGATGCACGATATCAAGTTATCTATTGTTGTTCATCTCCTATAATGTATGATATATTATTTATTGGTGGAGTATTTTGTGGTGTACACATACCAAAAAAGTCTCAATTACATCATTACTCAGCTTGACCTGAATCTGAGGTAGTGAAAGTAGGTGGAGTACATTCAGTCTTATGACTTTGAGCTCACCCACACACCGAGGAAACATAAGGTAGTAGCTGAAGAAATGAGTAGGATGACTCATATGTAGGCAGTGTACCATGCCAATAGAAAGTTGTATCTTATGGAGTAGATCATTGAGACGAGATTGTATGTTCCTTATAGTTAGGGATATACAGTTAATTTATCCTTAGTGGTTACCTCTAACCTAATGGTAGAGTGAGGATGAGGAAGATATCAGATTCTTATGTCCTAGTTGTACGGTAGGGTATTTCAGGTGAGGACCCTCCTCCTTCTTGGATCAAAGGTGAGGATGAGGTTCTACGAGTACATGGTTTCTTATGGGTGTCAGTAGACATGTGTGAGGAGCTGATGTGGGGTTTTCATGGTTATACATGGGTAGTGCATACTCGTGTCAATAAGATGTATGAGTATTTACATCTTTAGTAATGGTGGCCAGGTATAAAGTGAGATGTAGCTGGTTTTTTCATGATGTCTTCCACCTATCTATAAATGAAGGCATAACACCAAAAACATGGTGGACTTTTACCCAAACTACCCTTTTTTAGTGGAATTGGAATGAAGTCAAAGTGGATTTTATAACAGGTTTTCCAAAGTAACCTTGTGGTAATTATGTACTGTGGGTTGTGGTTGATATACTTGCGAAGGTTTTACATTTCCTGCCAATTAACAAAACATTAAATGTTGATGATCTTTTGAGGTTGTACATCTAAGAGATTGAACGACTACATGGGGTTACTCAATATATAAGTTAAGATATGGATGCTCATTT
Organism: Viscum album; assembly: GCA_963277665.1. NCBI lineage: Eukaryota > Viridiplantae > Streptophyta > Magnoliopsida > Santalales > Viscaceae > Viscum > Viscum album. The sequence continues at coordinate 1,897,948,981 of OY728133.1, read as the reverse complement.
TACTTCTTTTTTCTTTAAAGGGATATAGAGGGAATTGGGTACAATGGTGCTTCTGAGCACAGCTTACCTCCCCCAGATAGATTTCTATACAGATCACACAATTCAAGTGATTGAGGAAATGTTTTGGGTATGCTTCAAAGATTTTAGGGGTTCTTGGGAGATACCCATTCCACTTTTTGAGTTCTCCTAAAAAAATAGAAACTGAGATACTACTCATATGGAAACATATATAGGAATGTATGGTAGGCCATGCTGATCACCCTTGTGTATGCTGGTGGTAGGAGTGGCAATGATGCTAAGATGTTAGCATGCCTATGATACCACTGATCATGTTCAGTAGATTCAGAAGCGAATGGCTTCTATGAAACCTCAATAGAAATCATCCATTGATCGCCACATATTACCTTTGGAGTTCTAGGTCTGGGATCGAGTTTTCATTTGTGTTGTAATGAGTTTTAGGAAGAAGATGATCAGGAGACATGGTAATATTTCCCCGAGGTATACCGTACCATTTGAGATTATAGAGAGGGTGGATCTGATTGCCTATAGATTGTGTTTACCTTATATGTATAGGACTATGCACGATGTCATCCATGTTTCATAGAAGTGGAATTACTAATCTGACTTGTCTCTTGCTATTCAAACTGAGGAGGTTGAGTTATAGAAATATGGGTCTTTTGAGGAGCATCTAATTCATATTTTGGATCATAACACGAAGCTTCACCGTGGTCAGTCGGTTTCTTTGGTACAGGTGCTATAGAAGCATGACAGGGTATATGATGAGACTTGGGAGAGGGAGGTTGATGAATGATCATATTGGTCATAGTTATTCTCATATATATCTTCATCACCCTTAAAAGGGAAATTTGTGATGAATTTCTTTAAGAGGGGATGTTTTTAAGAACCACACTCTTCCTTTGAGGTACAGGTTATTCCTTTTCATTTGATACATAGGAAAATTGGGTGAAAGTGGTCATGGAATTGCTGCGGACCTATTACACGAAGTGGCTGGGGACAACGCGTCATGTAATTTTATGTAAATTTCATGTTATGAGGGCTACTTTCCATGTAATACCAGTACATATCTATGTAATGGTCTGGACAAGATTTATATGGACATGGCGTGTAGTCTCAAGTATATGAATGGTAGTTTTTTATTATTATGTTGGGATGTAACGTCATTTTTCTTGTTAGAATGAAATTACTACCCTTTGATGTACGGAAAGCGTAAAATATGAATGAGGGTTTGGATATTGATTTTTTGTATTATCTTTGATTCAACCACATCAGATCCATTGGAATCCTCTAGGTGTACATTCAATTCCTCTTGATATATTCTTCTTTATTTCTTCTCTCGATAAAGTTATTTATGGTCGAGCGTTTATACCCTTTTTTAGATCAACTCTGTTCTTTGTCGAATCAAAGACTGATGCTGGATGAGGAGAGTTGTAAGACTACAAGTTTAGTGGTCTTATTCATTTAGTGAATTTTCATGTTGTTTATATTTTTTCGGAGTGCAATACACCCAATATTATGTTTCCGCATTTAATGGAATTTACTCATGTTTTTTCAAAATTTTGATTAGGTAATTGATTAATTTAACTAAAGTATGATTGATGTCGTTTTACTTGATTATGGTCCACCCCACTAGTGTATTATCCATTGGATGACCAATGTTTATCTGTTTTTCTTAGGGTTCAAATTGACATATTCCTTTGATTTCCAATTTTGGTTAATTTTAATGGATGTGGTTAATTGAATAGCTTTCCCATGTGAGTTATTATGTAGTAAACCATGGAATATTGCAACATACATGTGTTGTATTTATGATGAAATTATTATACATTATTCTTGTCCCTGATAGATGATAAAATACATTTATAATATCTTTTGAGAATGGCACATGTTGAAATGCTTATACAATATATTTCCACACTGATTGAGTACAGAAATGTACATATAGTTGATTTTGATCTAGTTTGTTATTATGTTATACAATGGTTATATTTTTTGGGATAATCACACTAACAGTGATACATGATTTTCACTTTAGAATGTCAGGACCGGACTAAGTTACTAATTCAATGTTGAAAAGAAATGACTAGTGACGTGTCTCCTAAGCTAAACCACAAGCTTGGATTCAGTATTTACCCATACTCGATTACATTTTCTTCTTATACATCGGATGTGCTTACTTGATAGTACTTACTGTTCACTACATTCCCCATTATACACTACCTATTATATATATATATATATATATATATATATATTCACCAATAGATTAGCATATAATTTTTTTGGTTCCCAACTCAAATTTAATCTCATAGTATGTTGGGTTATGGATTTTGGCCAAAATAGATTATAAGATTGGTGGTATTTATTAAGGAAAGAGCCCTCATATAGGTAATGATGTGATACTTAGGAGTAGATGATCATGGGACCGAGATGAGGCTTTTGATTCTTCCTAGTATCTTTTTTTTCTTTTGTACTTTTGAGACATATATTAGGTAATGAAGCGTTGTAATTGTTTTGGATGTTTTCTTAGAAAATATAGTATGATGCATCATATTTTTTGTGGAACGATGATTTTTTACTTATCATATCAGTGTTCCCCTATTTTTTCATTTGTATACTACTTACTTGTTTTTTTGTCATATTTATTTATTTCAATGTGTTATAGTCTTCCATTAAGAGAATAGTTTCCCCATAATAAAACCACAGTCCCATGATACAAGTCAGTAGACATTGGAATTTGTTAAAATATGATTTTGGACATGTGGAAAATTGATTAATGCAAACCAGTTGGGTGGAATTCAGATCTATTACATTACCCTAACATTAATGGGATGGACTAAATAATGTAATTTTATTATAAATGGAAGACATACATGTAACAGAATAAGTAATTAAGGAAGAAAAGTATTCAATTTTCCGCATCATTATTTAATCATACTATTTTATCATATTTTCTATTCATTGGGATTCTAATATGTCATTCTAAATTAAACACAACAATAGGGTGAGTGGTGTATCATTTATAAGAGTATACTTACAGGTAATTATATAAATCACTTTTCCATGAAATAAGGCACCGAGAAAAAAATCGGTGGCTTTTTTTCAAAGTGGCTATTACTGTTTTAATGTAGTTAATATGGAGGTAAATATTCTGACATATATAGAATCAAAAATTAATATTAATTTGGGATAATTATATTTATAATATTGTTAAAAATGTGTTCAAAATTTATATGAAAATAAAATATATTTTTTAAATAAGAGTAAAATAGGAAATTTGATTTAATGATTAGCTTTCTAAGATGACTAGTAATTGTTTTTGTGGGTTAAACATAATGGTTGTAAAAAATTATAAATTCATATATTAGATATATATAACTATATAGTTTATTATTTCACAATTTTTTAAAGATATCCTCAAGAGATTCATTGTATAATGTAATTTTTATTTTCAGAGTAGTACCACCCATTAATAAGTTAAAGTATTATACCATTTCATATATATTATAGAAATATTTTTTGTATTAAGATAACAAATAGAATATATTTAGGGGGAATATTAAACACATGTAAATAATAGGAAATTTAATTATCAATTTTCTCTTTAATTCATTCCAAGTAAGTGAAAAACTAAAAAATAGATAAGGATCATTATTGGAATTTATTTTTGAATGTGATTTATGATTTAGTAATGTTATATTTTAGGTTTGATTACTTAAACATTAATTAATTGGTAAATAGAGTTTAGATGAATTTTGATCCATGTAAATTATATTGGTACAAACTAACTGAGTAATGTAATCCATCAAATATTCGTAAATTTGTATTTAAATTTTGTCTTATTTTTTCATTTTTAGTTTTATGTAGTGTGATTTTATAATTTTTGATATTTTTTTAATAATATTTTAATATTATATAAGAATGAAATTATTTGTATAAAATGAATATAAATTTTTAAAGAAGATATTTTTTAAAATTATTAGCTATAATTTGGATGTAAATAGATAAAATTTAATATGCAATGAATGAAAAAAAGAGTTGTTTGAATAGAGGGCTGTAATATTCACATAATGGGGTTGAAATTTCATTGTGGGTAAATCTAAAATGAATATGAAATATATTTTTTCTCATGTTTAGTGTATTTGTGACCCAAAACTTGATTGGGAAACAACATTCCAATGTATAATCATAGACAACACTAAGCATCCTTCATGTATGAAAATTTCATTAATGAAAAATTATGATTTTTATTTCTAAAATCACCACACTAAGAACATGAGACTATTTTCCCCCTCATGTGTATTCCGCATCATCACTGCCTAGATTAATCCTCTCAAAAACTGATAAATAGTTATTATCTTGAAACTATACTATAGAAAATATAGTGTGTGGTTATAACATAATATGTTATCACCATGAACACAAAATCACAAAATCCAATAAACAATCAATCAATAACATAATTAAAACTGTGGGTCATAAAATATTAAAATATCAATTAAATACAATGGGTAATCATATTATCTATGTTATTGGACTGTAATATGTCAAGAGATTTAGGATACATATCCAATGTTGTGAGAGACACATCACTTAACAAGGATACATTTAAAATAAGTTAAAATTATTCACACCACAAGAATACTTATATGTTTCAATGTAATAATTAGATGTAACATATATGATCAATAGTCTCTCCAAAATAAATCTAGGGAACCAAACATGAGAATATATTTTGAATAAAACATTATTTGGAGTTCTAACCAATGATGCATGATATCTTATATATGATAGGGTTTTATTTTTTGAATATATATATATATATTATTTCATAATAGAAATATAATTTGAATATAAATGTTTTAATTCATCCCCAAATAACTATAATTGGAGAAATCACTCCAAAAATGTGATTATATTCATAATTATCTTATAATATAGTTATTGCACAAATAGATAACCGTGATTCTAAGGGCCAGACTCTTAACATTATCATAGAATGGTGAGTTTTTCATTTAGGGGGTATATTAATAATTAAAAGGTTACGACAAATGGAACCCTTGTTTTTATTTCCCAACATCTAATAGTAAGAATTATTTTATGAAGGGATTAATTTCATCATACAAACCATAAATGGAAAAGTATGTGGATGTGTTTATTTTTATTGGAAAATTGATGAACTCATGAACCTCAACAACATACCTAATACCAAATCAATATATATGAAAATTGGATGTGGAATATTCAATGTAAAACAAGTGGAATTGATTTTTCTAAAATTTAGAAATAGTTAATCATCAAATTTTAATGTATAATATATTTTATAATAACCAATGAAAAAGGGAAAAATTAAATAATTTTTGATATTTTCAGCATGTGATCTACTATGAGATAATTTAATTTTAAGACACATGATCATCACCAAATCAACTAATGGATTTATATTATAGGGTAAATTAATTGAGATATCCCAATAATATTATTCAATTAGGAAACCCGATTACCATGGATGAATTGAACACACAAATAAAACCTACAAGGAGTTGGTAAACTATATACAAAGATGATTGAAAAATATTATATTCATTTTAGAAGCTTTAAATCCATATAAAAACAATTGTAGAGAATACTTTAAAAAATTATTATTATCAAATATAATAAATTATAATATATTGAATACATTAGAAAATCTCAAAGATTCTATATGATATTAATTAAAGATGAATTAAAATTGTGTGAGAACTAATTAAAATTTCATAAGAATTGGTCAACTAATGTAATTTTATTATGCCAGAATTCATAACATGGAAGAAAATATTTAAAAACAATATAGAAAATTAACAGTACAAAATATAAAAATTATAAATACAATTTAAACAAATCCTAGATAAGTTTGTATTAAAAAAAAATTATGGTATACAATCAATTGAAAAAATATAGCGATATATGTATAGCCTAACAAGGAATTTAAGAAGAATAAGGATGTTGAAACTTAAGAGAGAAACATTTACCATGAGATGAAAAAATGGTGACCATAAATATGCATTAGATAATAAAAAATCCAATAAAAAATATTATTGACCGATCCAAAATAATAATATAAGAGATGTAAATTTTAGTAAACCATCTTCTTTATTTCATGAATTTGATATTGGATTTAATTAGTATTATAAAATTGTATATTAAAATTTCTAGGATATTAAAATTTATATTCCATTTTTAATTTTGCAATCCAAAATTCCATTACAGATGAAATTTGGAAAAAATCCTTGTGTAGAAAAAAACCACAATGATTTTTCAACTATACCACACAGTAAAGATTAAATTTTTTTTCCATTTATGTTACCAAAAAACCAAAATAACCCATGACTCATTAATATTTCATATTACTTTTATAGAAAACAAATTCACTTGTGTTGGATATATAATAGAATTTATAATCATTATTCAACTCTAATTTTATATTAAACATTGAATTAGAGAAAAAGAACCAAAAATTATTAAACTAATTTTAGCAAAAATACTCATCAAGTAACCCTAAATATATATTATAAACATACAATTAATTATTGTAATATTGATACAAAAAACTAATTTTTATTTTTTAGGCATGTTGATTGATAATGTGGAATCATTTATATAGTGAAAAAATCACTAGAATTGGGTGCCATGTTTGATGTTCATGTTGAGAAATTCAATTTTATATGAGGGAAAGAAAAGAGATAATTAATAAATTTATATCTTTGAGAAACCCATCTAGTTTACATAATTATTCACAAATATAAATAATTTACAATGATGGAATGTAAATTAACCATTGTAGCCTAACTCTATAAATGATAAAATAGAGGAGTTCTCTAAAATCAAGGCTAAAACAAACATTTATTTTGAGTTATAAGATATATATAGTGTAGATAAATCTAATAACAATTCTATCAAAAAAATAAATCAGTTATATATGGGAAATGAAATTTTTTTGAACTATATTATTATAATTCATTAATTTTTTTTAAAAATTAGTTTCATTCCAATAAAATTTCCATTTTTTTGTGGATAAGAAACATTGAATTCTTATTTTTATATAAATTATCTTCTTGGAAGGATTAAACGAAACTTGTGGTTATGAAATTTACTATTAATTTTATTTAATAATGTTCATCAATCATCTATTTGATTATTCCAACAATCAAAATTGAAAAACATTCTAATATTGTATGATGTTATATCATTATTTCCGTGTTAAAAAGGTCACAATATAATTAAGAAAAAAGTTTAAAGGTTAATGTAACAAATTTTATAGAGGTATGGATATTCTATTCCAAATAAGATAGTGATTGGGTAATCCTAATTGATGTTGTATATAAAAACAATGGTTTTATATTTAATAAAAAGGAATAAGAAAATTATAATAATAATTATAAAAAACAGAATATATTTAACATATTATAAAAATATCAACAGGTATATAAGTAATTATATTTTCTATCTTCTATTAATTTAGTAAAAAAAATCTACAAGGATGTTTCTAAATTATGTGTCGATAAATCTATCAATGTCAGGAGTGAAGGATATAATAACCTTTTAGACCCCCCTCACAGTATGCTACTATTAGTCATAAATACATTATTTAACTATTAAAACAACTAAAATAATTTTGTTTTGTGGATTTGTTAAAGGGATTGGATTTTGTATCATTTTTTATTGACTAAAAAAACACCATGTGGAGGGATTTACTATGAATTAGATTATTCTCCATTGATTTCATTATAATTTTGGGTGAGCCTCAGTAGTTTGATAAATTTTATTTCACTTCAATAAAACCAATATTTCCCAAGGAATTATATTATTCAACTCAGATTTCCCCATGTGGATGTAATCTTCTATCTTCATGGCTCAAATATTTCAATATTCCAATATACCATACTCTTATACAATATTATATTATATTCACATTCAATTATTTTATTCCCATATATTAATTTTAAAAGGGTATCTTTTGTTTTGTTTTTGTTTGTTATGGTTTTGATATGAAACTTTATTTTAATCTTCCTACTGGGAGGTATTTTTTTCGTGTTAATTAACCCTAAATTCATATCTTTATGTTATTTTTTCTTTAAAAAATTAATCAAGTTAGATGATTCAATAACTCTCTTAATTTTACATATTCTTTATTAAATATTTATCCCATATTTACTTTAAATGGGAATGTGGTTATAATTAACTAAAAGATGTAATTGACATACTAATATAATTTTAATGGGAATATATAATTTGTATGTACATAATATGATTTCCATGTAGTTGTTTTATGCATATATATAATTATTTCACACATTTCTACTTTTAGTCCATATTATCAAATTTTTTTGTTCTTTTTAAAAAACATAATTATCAAAATGAATAGTTTTTTAATGAAATAATGGAATGAAAATGTATACAATATATTTATTATTATTAATTATGTTTAAAATTAACATGGAAGTCATTAATGGTGATGATTATATACGAGCCATTGATGTAATATTTTTTCTTCATATTTATTCTCATACATTTTTTAGATTGAGTCGTTTTAGTGGTAGATTACGGTGTCCACCTTATGGGGATAATATGTTTTTGTTGTAGTATACGACTATATATGATGTAGGGGGAGTTGTTAATTTTGAAATGTTATTTTGAATAATTTGGTGACATTTTTCAAGGTTTATGGGGTGATTTTTGTCCATGATTCAGTGAAATATAGTTGGAAATGAATTTATAAAATTATTAATTTGATCCAATTATCAAATAATAAATTAAAATTCACTTGAATAGAATGTTAATTTAATAACTAATTATTTTCTTAAATATGAGAATGTAAAAAGTGCTGGATATTTTTAAATGGAACATTAAAATATAAAAACATTTGTTATGGTTTTATGGAAAATGAGAAAGTGAATAATGAGGTGGGTGGTGTTAAATGATATTTCAATGAATTTAAGTCATATTTAATGAAAATTAACTCAACATTATTGGTAAATACAAAATATATAAATATTTAATGATAATATATATTATAATTTCAGATATCATATAAACTTATTATGTGGTTTTGGTGTTGTTAGTTTTGTCAATTTTTGTTATGGTAATGGTTGTCGGTGTCTAAAAATGGTGATGAAGTGAAAAAGTTTCTCATATTAACAATCATAATGAATCTAGGTGTTATACCTTAGGATTTTATTGTGATTATTACTTAATACCTTCTTATTTATTATGATTTTTTACATACCACCATCTAATTCATGTAACTTTACTGATTTGAGTATTTGGAACTCTGTTTCGTTTGTTTTTTCCAATACATACGATGTTGGTTTAATGAATGGTTAATCATTCCCCCATTTCCTATATATCTTTTAGATGTAACATTATCTCTAAATATTATATAAACTCTGTCTTATGTTTAATAAATTCTTCATTAAATAGTTGGTTTATATATATTTTATGATTTTTGGTGGTTTTTTAGTATAAAGGGTCCAAGAAAAAATGTACATTATGACAAGAGTATTCATGGACTTTTGGTGTCTTTTTTGGAAAATAATATGTAATAACCCTGTTTTTGGATTCGAAGGACTTTGGATTATTCTTGATATTATTCCAGAGCAGTGCCTTCAGACGGCGTATGATTTCGAGCCCCGGTGTGGCTGAAATGAAATTTTCAGTGCATTCGCACTGGAAACGCCAAATAGATGGGATAATTCATAAACGGTGCTTCGGATCAGAGATCCGAGTGTATAGATGGGTCTGTAATGGGGTGTTTACCCTAGGAACGACATAAAACTTATCGGCGCATGACGTTTGGTCCTCTAATGTTTTCCTACCACGATGCCGGTTTCCGGCGAGGGTTTGATGGCGGCGGCGGCGGCGGGTGCTTCGGGCAGCGGTGTCGGAGGTGGTCCGGTGTGGTGGCAGGCTCTGGCAGTGGGCGGAGGTGGAGGTGCGCCGACTTCTCCATGCGTCAGAGCGGTGGCACCAGCAGAGGGCACCAGCCGAAGGCGCCGGTGAGGGGGGAAACCAGGGTCGTAGGCGCACGACCCTGCGGGGAGACCAGGACCAGCCGATGGCGGGTCTCTGTGTGGACGCGACCGGCCAGCTGGCCGGTTAGTGGAGGAGCCCGAACAGATGTGCTAGCCTCACGAAAGGCAGTGTGCTCGGTGTGGCGACTCGTGGGTTCGGCTGGACCAGGCCAAGCGGCAGGGCCACGGTTCAGCAGGGCGGACCGGCAGGACCGGGCCGGTCCGGCCCCGGGGTAATCCCCCTTAAAGATTTTGGACGCCCGTATTATGAGCTACGAGCATCCGTTTTGCACTCCATATATGGAGACACATCCCTTGGATCGAGGGAATCATTTTGAGATGGTTTCAGTAAATTTTATTTCTAGGGATGGATGTTCGGTGGCACAACACATGCTTTAAGTGGAATGACGTTTTATCCAGGGGATCCTATTTTGGGCGACACAGACACATACGGAGTCCGTTTTGGGCGCCGTCTGTGGGGTTGCGTCCCTGGAACCGAGGAATATGTTTCTAGGGTGATTCCAAGCATTGAGACTAGTGTTGAGTCGTGGGCCCCACGGCCGTCTTTTGATTTGCGAGTAGCGTTTAACGACTTTCTAATCGGGCGTCCGTTCGGGGTGTGTGAGCAGTTGATCCTGGATGTTTTTCCGAGGGGATTTCAATGGAGCAATCTGCCTGCTCTAATTTTCCGCAATGGTGCGGGACCCATGTGTGTTGTTTGGGCGTTGACGATGATTTCCCATCTCTATCATCGGGTGACCGTTTTGGTCAAGTGAATAGTCCAACATGTGTGATTTTATGAGAGGATCGCAATGGTGCGATCCGTTCGTTGTGTTTCGGGGCCGGATGCGGGTCCCATGAAGTACCGCTCATGTGCGGTGCGCCAAAATGCTTCTTTTTCTCTGGATATCCATTCCACTCAAGTCAGTAGTCCTTTTGATGTGTTTTCCCGAGGGGATCACAATGGTGCGATGCACCCAACTGTTTTCGGGGCTGAGGCTCGGGATCACGGGAGGACGTTCGTGCCTGAGGCGGTGTTGGTGACTTTTCTGTCGGATATCCATTTGAGGATAGTAAGTAGTAGATCTCGCTTGTTTTTCCATGAGTATTACAACGATACGATATGTAAGGATGTGTGGAGCCTCTTGAGAGATCTTAATAAATGATGATATTTGAAGGTGCCCTGGTGGAAGTTCTTCTACCGTGTTTGTAGCAGACCTTTGGCGTGAGATCGCGTGCACTCCTGGGTTAGTGAGGTTGGTGTTTAAGGATATGTGGTTGGATGTGCCTCATCCGTTGAGGTGGTAGGTTGGATTTTTTACGTTACGCCTTGGCGTTGACATTGGGTGTCGTGTGTACGATAGAATTTGGGCAAGAATGTGGTATACTCTGGGAGTATACGGGAACGTTTGGAGGTACATGTGTTTGTTTGTACCTGAGAATGTTTGTGCGTTTGGTTGGGGTTGACTTGGAGCCACACGTAGTGTGGGCCCCATGTGCGTTCTGTGTTCTGCTTTACTTACTTTTGACCACTCGTGACTTAAAGGGTTCCTCTGTTCTTTTTTGTTGACCTGAAGGGTTGAGATTTCCCCTGGTCCTGTTATGAGGTTTTTTCTAGCATGGCTGAGGTTGTTTATAGTATGGCTCGCCAGCAGTACCATCCAGTGGATATGGCCAGAGAAGTTCCGGGCTTACCCTCCAACGGGGCTGGGCAGTGGGTTGCTCATTGAATTTTTGAGGTTTACCATCCAGTAGATACTGGGCAGTGGGTTGCTCATTGACTTCTAGCGTTTAACCTCTATTAGAGACTGGGCAGTGCGTCACCCGACACACTTAGGGTCTACCCTCCAGTAGATACTGGGTAGTGGGTCACCTGACAACCTCTTAGGGTCTACCCTCCAGCAAGGATGGGAAGTGGGTCACCCGTCGTCTAGTTTCAGGTCTACCCTCCAGCAAGGCTGGGCAGTGGGTTGCCTGTCAACTTATTCCAGGTCTACCCTCCAACGGGGATGGGAAGTGGGTCGCCTGATGATGTATTAGTGTTTACCCTCCAGCAGGGCAGGGCAGTGGTTCACCCGATATTTGGTTAGGGTCAACCCTCCAGCAGGGCTGGGAAGTGGGTCGCCTGATGATGTATTAAGGTTTACCCTCCAGCAGGGCTGGGCAATGGTTCACCAGATATCATATTATGAATTACCCTACAACAATGTTGGGCAGTTGGACACCCGCTGACATTACATACTTAGTCCTTTATACTAGGCAAGACTGTGGTTTTACTCTATGACTACCAGAGTGGGACCCTTGTTTTTACGGATCAGTGATGTGAAAGATTTTCCATTGAGGAGACCTCTTGACTGTGATGCAGTGACAAGGTGTGGATTGATGTCCCCACGAAACTCTCAATTATGAGGGGTGCTTTCCCCACAGAGACGCGTCCTTGAGACGTGACCTAGAATTATACAGGTGAGTCAGTGCCGCCCAAAGCGGATAGTGTCGATGTGCGTTGATTTGAACCCCTTAACATGTAGTTCGGGGAAGACGTGCGGGATACTGGGCATCAATAGTGTTTATTTCTGGGACTATTGGGTACTCATTTCTTGGGCTGACCTACGGGATGGAGATCCCCTTACAATCTTGTTTGGGTTTCTTGTTGATCATACAGATATGTATAAACCTTGTTTCTAGTAACCATTTCTCATGTTTTAGTTACTCTATTTCTAGGAAAGGTGATGATGCGTGGTGTATGCCACGTGCTTTCCATGTCTAGCTTCTAATTTTTGGACGATTCTAATCTCCTTCTATAGGTAGAGAAGACTCGATGGGAAGTTTATCTTCTCACCATCTCTAGCTACTTGTGTCTGGATGATTATACCTTCCTTTGTCTTGTTGGGTTGAGCTGGACTCTTTACTGTACTCTCTACTGCACTCATTATTGTATTCCTTTGCTATTCCATATTCGATCTACATCTCACCCTTCGGTACCTCCTTTTTTTCTCCATCAAGCCTTTGGGGTATCCTACTGAGTATTTTTATACTCACCCCTACTTGGGCTTTGCCAGCACTTGGTGTGACCTTGCAGACGACGAACAGGTCAATCGTGACTTCAGTGGAGCTTAGAAGTTCAGGATCCTGGACCGCGTGCAGTGGTCGGTGTCGGGTTCTAGGTGGGGGACCCTTCCAAATGTTTCCATTTGTTTACCTATTGCTGGGTTGTGGCACTTTTCTGGACGAGCACGTGTTTTTTCCCTTTTCATTTCATTGTACCATCATCTTTTACTTTGTACGTTTAGAGTTCGATGCACATTATGGTTTATTTATAGCAGATGATACTTTTCATTTCTTTTTATTCCACACTTTTGATTTGAGTGTGTTGCGTGTCTGTGTACAGGTACTCAGGCAAAGGCCTCCCCGAGTTGTTTAGCCTTCAGCAGTTGTCTCTAGCCCCTGGCCTATAAAGGCAGGCTTGGGGTAGTTGCGGCTCGAGCCCGGGTAGGGTCGGGCCACGACAAAGTGGTATCAGAGGTGGTTCGTTCCTTGGGACGTTGTGTGTAAATCCCTAAAAGAGGAATTGGTTGGGATTTAGGGAAACAGTGTTATGTGTGTTGAGAGTGGCTCTCAGGCCAGGGGGTCCAGTGATGGTGGGGTGGCCGACGTATCCATTCACCCGGACCCTGGTAACCCGCATGTCTACTTGTCATGCTGAGATACTCGTTGAAGGGAAAATGGTTTTTGCATCACATAGGATTGGGTCTTTGATTGTATTTCTTGAGTCAAATCCCCATCATTGTTATTGGTATATACATATATGCTCATCTGACCGCGACACTCCTTGAAAATATTCAGGATGTCTCCGCGAAGACAGCCATCCAAGATACCATCTTGGGTGTGTGACGATGACCCTGTGAGCAACGAGGCCACAGTACAGGACCCATCATGTGAGCCCCTTTCTCTGGGTGGGCCGGTAGCAGTACCCCCACCTGTTGAGTAGTAGATATCTTGAGCAGAGAAGGATGAGTTTGAGAACAGGTTGAGTGCGCTCTGTGAGTTCCAGTGGCATAGACCGTCGAGGTTCAGTGGTTAGCTAGACCCTCAGGCATCGAAGGTTTGGCTGGAGACTATGGTTCTCCTTTTCAGGCTTGTGCAGACGCTGAAAAATCAAAGAGTGACTTTGGTATCCAACCTTTTTTGTGGAGAAGCTTGGTGTTGGTAGAGTCTGGTGACTCAGTTTCTTGACAAGTCGTCACTTTCGTGGACTGACTTTCAGTTGTTGTTTCATGAGGTGTTTTGCCTCTCCTTCATGCACTCCATTCAGATTCAGGAGCTCCTGCAGTTTCATCAGGGAGGGATGACGGTGGCCGAGTATACGGCTAGTTTTCCAGACTGTGCATGCTTTTACCTGGACTTGGTCAATGAAGATAACTTCCGAGCATAGATGTTTGACCGGGGTCTCCACCGAGATATTCGTGATGTCATAGTACCCTTGGGCATTTCCACATATGCTACGTTGCGAGAGCAGGCGCTGGTGATAGAGAGCTTCATGTCACGTTCTAGAGTTGGTGGTGGTAGCAGGCATGTTGGAGCCGAGACGTCTGCTGCAGCTAACAGACGTCGGCAGGAAGAACCTCGACGCATGTGGCTTTCTGACAACCGGACTCAGGGGCGTGTTCGTACACCATAGCGGCACTAGAGGTCACCAGTGCAGCCCGAAGAGAGTCGGTGCTATGCTTGTGATGAGTGAGGTCACATGGCACAAGACTGCCTAACCAGGCATGCAGAGAGCTTCAGGCACGAAGAAGGTGTGCCACCACGACAAAGGCATCTCCGTGATCAGAGTAGTACCTCGAGAGGTGGAGCTACCAGGGGAGCGGGAGGAGCTGGTAGTGGGGGATGACTTTATGAGATCTTCTCATCACCACTAGGCGGTCCACGATAGGTTCCAGGAGCAGACAATTGGGACCGAGGATATCCCCGAGCTTTGGATTTCTATGATCCTTCAGAGCATGAGGTGATAAGAGGTACGCTCTACAACTCTTCTACTTTTTAAGTCTAATTGTTAGATT
Organism: Viscum album; assembly: GCA_963277665.1. Taxonomy (NCBI): domain Eukaryota; kingdom Viridiplantae; phylum Streptophyta; class Magnoliopsida; order Santalales; family Viscaceae; genus Viscum; species Viscum album. The sequence goes on along the minus strand of OY728133.1, from coordinate 1,897,933,854 downwards.
CCATGTATGAAATTCAATTTTTCCCTGCTCCTTGCTTGGGTTGTTACCAGGGTGACGCGAGACGTTGGAAAAACACTGTGATGGTAAGGTAAACGGCCTTTTTCTCTAGTCAATGGTGTCGAATCCTTCACCTTTCGAGCGTGTAAGAGAGCCTTGGTTGTGGGACAATGACTGTGGAACCTTGTGTGACCAGATATGCTTGGGTGTTTCACCATATGGATATTCTGGAGGAGGGAATCACCGGGCCCTGTTCCAGGTGTGTGTAGTGATTCCAGTCGCAGAGTGTGACGTAAGGGTTTGGTCGGGGAGGTGAGCTACCCCCAAGAGCCTTCGGGCCGTTTGAGACCGTGCAAAGGGACGATGAGTTTCCCTACTGCCTCTCCCAAACCCAAAAGTCTTGGGTGGGTGCACGATGTCTCCCATGGGATTTAACTGAAGACATGTGTGCGTCCTCCTATGAACCTCATCGGTGAGGGAAGCCCTCACGTGTAAGGATCAATCTTTTTGTCTATGTGTGGTGACGTGGGACTGTGCAAGAGTTCCTCTGGGTACGGAAGAACCAGGTGTGGGCTTGGTGCCCTGAGTTGTTCCCCTAGTTTTTCTTTTTGGGAATGAAAATCATGAAGGAAATAATGATGTAAGAACCCTTTTTTGAATACAAAGTACTTTTGAATATTTTTTGTATTATTCCAGAGCAGCACCTTCAGATGGAGTGAGATTCTGGGTCCCAGTGTGGCCGGAATTAAATATTCAGTGTGTTCACACTGGAAATACCAAATAAATGGGATAACTCATAAACGTTGATTCAGATCATGGATATGAGTGTACAGATGGGTCTAGAATGGGGTTTTTACCCTAGAAACGACATAACCCTTGTCAGTGTAGGATTTTTGTACCCCTCGCCCACTTTCGGATTGTTAAATGGATAATTAAATTAATTATTTTATTAGTATAATGGATTAACTCAAATATCTCTTAAATGGTGGCTCGTATTGGAAAACTGAGGGCATCGTTGAGTATAGAGCGTGTCGTTTACCCTTAGAGGGGTGTAACTTTAGCGGGCGCATCCCGTCTGTGAAAAATGGCCCTAGGGGCATTTTCGTAATTTAGAAACCTCTGTCATTAAATTTTATAACTTTTGAACGGAGCCTCAGATTGAAATTCCGAGATAAATTTTGTTCTTGTGAGGTCATGTTTAACCTAGGGGAACCCTCCTCTCTTTCTGCTTCAAGAGCGGGATCGGGGGTGAGCCGGGCCGGGGGATTTAGTAGATATTTGCGTAAAATCTGCTTATTTCCCCTTCCCCCTTACCTCCCTCACATGGACGCACGGCAAGCATAAGCACCCTCCCACTCCTCCTTCCTCCTCCTCCCAGACGGAAACGATGGATTAGAGTCATATTTGGCTACAGCGGATCTCGGATCAAGTATAGAAGCATCGGCATGCCGCCCACAGGTAGGCGGATTTGAGTTTTACACCCTTTCCCCGCATTAATTTCTTTTTATGCTCAATCGTGCCATTGGATCGTCGAACGGATCCCATAATTGCGTAGATCATGTCTTGATCTTTCCGGAATGCTATCCGGATCGAATTTTTGACCACTGGATCGTTTCCGGTGGTCTGATGTTTTCCAGCAACGTGGTCGGTTTCTGGTGAGGGTTTGATGACGGCGTCGGCAGTGGGCACTCCGGGTAGCGGCGTCGGAGGTGGTCCGGGGAGACAGCGGGCTTTGGCAGTGGGTGGAGGCGGCGATGTGGCGGCTTCTCCGTGTGGCCGAGCGGTGGCACCGGCCAATGGCACCGACTGAAGGCACCGGCGAGGGGGGAAACCAGGGTGGCAGGAGCGCGACCCCGCTGGGAGACCAGGACCCGCCGATGGCGGGTCTCCACGTGGACACGACCGACCAGCTGGCAGGTCGGTGGAGGAACCCGCGCAGACGCGCATGCCTCACGGGAGGTGCCAGGCCACGGAGCGGAAACCCGTAGGTTCGGCTAGATCGGGCCCAGCAGCGGGGCCGCGGTTCAGCGGGCCGGCCTGAGCGGGGCGAACCAGCCTGTTCAGGGCGGTCCGGCCCAGGGGTAATCCCCCTTAAAGATTTTGGACAACCGTATTTTGATCTACGGGTATCCGTTTTGTGCGCCGTCTACGGCGACACATTCCTTGGATCGATGGGAACGTTTTGAGATGGTTTCAGGAAATTTTAATTCCTGGTATGGGAGTTTGTTGGAATGACACGTGCTTTAAGTGGAATGATGTTTTCTCTGGGGGTTCTTGTTTTGGGCGGTGCGGACACATACAGAGTCTGTTTTGGGCGTCGTCAGTGGCGTTGTGACCCTGGAACCAAGGTGGAGATTTATAGGGTAATTTCGAGCATTGAGACAAGAGTTGAGGTGTGGGCCCCACGGCCATCTTTTGAGCTGCGAGCAGCATTTAGCAACTTTCTCATCGGACGTCCGTTCGGGGCGTGCGAGCTGACGATTCTGGATGTTTTTATAAGGGGATTGCAATGGCGCAATACACCAACTCTTATTCGTCATGATGGTGCAGGCCCCATGAGGGGTTTTTGGGTGTTGACGGTGATTTCCCATCTCTATCACCGAGTGACTGTTTTGGACAAGTGAATAGTCCAACTTTTGTGCTTTTTCAAGAGGATCGCAATGGTGCGATCCGTTCGTTGTGTTTCAAGAATGAGACGCGGGTCCCACGAAGCACTGCTCATGTGCATTGTGCCGAAATGCATATTTTTCTCCGGATATCCGTTCTACTCAAGTGAGTAGTCCTTTTGTCCTGTTTTTCTGAGGGGATCGCAATGGTGTGATGCGCCTAACTCTTTTCGGGGCCGAGACTCTGGATCATCATACGTCGTTCGGGCGTGAGCTGGTGTTGGTGACTTTTCCGTCGGATATACATTTTAGGTGAGTAAGTAGTCGATCTCACGTGTTTTTCTGCGCATATTACAATGGTACGATCCGTTTGGATGTGCAGAGCCTCTTCTGTGATCCTATTAAATGTGGAAATGTGAAGGTGCCCTAGTGGTGGTTACTCTACCGTGTTTGTAGTGAACCTTTTGCGAGTGATCTCATGCACTCCTGGGAGAGCGAGGCTGGTGTTTAAAGAGATGTGGTTGGTTGTGATTCATCTGTTGAGGTGGTAGGATGGATTTGTTACGTTACGCCTTCACGTTGACGTTGGCTGCTGTGTGCACGATAGCCTTTGGGCTGGAACGTGGTATACTATGGGAGTCTATGAGAACGTTCGGAGGCACATGTGGTTGTTTGTACATGAGAATGTATGTGAGTTCGTTTTTTGGTTGACTTGGGGACACACGTCTTGTGGGCCCCATATGCGTGTCGTGTTCTGATTTATGTACTTTTGACTTCTTGCTACTTAGAGGGTTCCTTAGTTCTTGTTTATTGACCAGAAGGGTTGAGTTTTCCCCTGGTCTTGTTCTGAGGTTGTTTCTAGCAATGTTGAGGTTGTTTCGACCATGGCTCGCTAGCAGTACCATCTAGTAGAGATGGCTAGAGCAGTTCCGGGCTTACCCTCCAGCAGGGCTGGGCAGTGGGTTTCTCATCGACTTCTTCGAGTTTACCCTCCAGTAGATACTGGGAAGTGGGTTGCTCACTGACTTCTAGGGTTTACCCTCCAACATGGACTGGGCAGTGTGTCAACCGACACTCTTAGGGTCTACCCTCCAGCAAAGACTGGGCAGTGGGTCACCTGATGACCTCTTAGCGTCTACCCTCCAGAAGGTCTGGGTAGTGGGTCACCCATCGTCTAGTTCCATGTCTACCCTCATGCAAGGCTGGGCAGTGGGTCGCCTGTCGACTTATTCCAGGGCTACCCTCCAGCGGGGCAGGGGCAGTGGGTCACCTGATTATGTATTAGGGTTTACCCTCCTATAGGTATGGGCAGTGGGTCACATGATATCTAGTTAGGGTCTACCCTCCAGCAGGGGTGGGCAATGGGTCTCCTGATGATGTATTAAGGTTTACCCTCCTGCAGGGCTATGCTATGGGTCACCCGATATCATATTATGAATTACCCTCCACTAGGGTTGGGTAGTGGGACACCCGTTGACATTTCAGACTCAGTCTTTTATACTATGATAGTCTGTGGCTTTACTCTGTGACTACCACAGTGGGACCCTTGTTTGTATGGGTCGGTGATGTGACGACTTTGACATTGAGGATACCTCTTGACTGTGGGGCACTGATGAGGTGTGGTTTGATGTTCCCCTAGAACTCTCAAGTACGATGGGAACTTTCCCCCACCAAGACGCGTCTTTGAGATGCGACCTAAATCCGTACGGGCGAGTTAGTGCCACCCAAAGTGGATAGTGTCGAGGTGCAGTGATTTGAGCACCTTGACTTGTAGTTCGGGGCAGATGTGGGGGATGTAAGGCATCGATGGTGTTTATTTCTAGGACTGTTGGCTACTCGTTTCTTGGGCTGAGCTACGGTATGGAGATCCCCTTACGATCTTGTTTGGGATTCTTGTTGAGCTTACAGATATGTATATACCTTGTTTCCGGTACCCATTTCTCGTTTTTTGGTTACTCTCTTTCTAGGAGAGGTGAAGACGCGCAGGGTATGACACATGCTTTCCATTCCTAGCTTCTCATGGTTGGACAAGTCTACTCTCCTGCTATAGGTAGCGAATACTCGACGAGAAGTTCATCTTCTCACCATCTCCATCTCTTTGTGTCTGGACGAGTCTACCTCCTTTCTCTTTTTTGGTTGAGATGGACTCTTTACTGTACACTCTACTGCACTACTTGTTGTATTCCATTACAATTCGTTGTTCGATCTACTAATCACCCTTCAGTACCTCCTTTGTTTCTCCCTCGAGCATTCAGGGTATATTACTGAGTAATTTTATAATCACCCCTCCTTGGGTTTTGCCCACACTTGGTATGACCTTGCAGTCGACGGACAGGTCGATCGTGACTTCAGTGGAGCATAGGAGTTCAGGAGCCTGGACCACGTGCAGTGGTCAGAGTCGGGTTTTAGGTAGGGGACCCTTCCAGTTGTTTCCTTTTGTTTACCTGTTACAGGGTTGTGGCACTTTTTTGGATGGGCACAAGTTTTGACCCTTTTCTTTTCAGTGTACCTTCAGCTTTTACTTTGTACTTTTAGAGGTCGATGCACATTGTTGTTTATTTATAGTAGTTGGTACTTTTCTTTTCTTTTTACTCCACAATTTTTCAATGAGTGTGTTGCGTGTGTGTGTACAGGTACTCAGGCAAAGGCCTGCCCGAGTTTTTTAGCCTTCGACGCTTGTCGCCAGCCCCTGGCCTATGGAGGCGGGCTTGGGGTAGTTGTGGCTCGAGCCCAGGTAGGGTGGGGTCATGACATTAAAAAATAGAATATGATTGTTTATTAATTATTATCTCTTTATTTCTATAATTTAGTACACCTAATATTCTTTTCTAAACATTTTGAGGACACGGTGTGGGTGTTGTACTAGGTTATTTTACTCACAACCGACATGTGCATCAATATACCCATGAGCATGGTATGTATAGGGATCTATGTAAGGGAAGGGGTAACATGGAACATAGATAATATTCGGAGCATGAAGGTAGTAGTAGTACCATGATGGAATCTGCATGATTCTATGGTGTTTCTTTTTATTTAATTTCACTATATAAATTCAAGATTGTCTTATAAAATTTGGAGCCTTGTTTTTTTTTTGTTTTTTTAACATGCATTCAAATTTTTTTATTAAATTATAATACATATGATTAAAATATATATTTTGATGATTATATTTATATTTAGGTTTATGGTTTATGGATATGATTTCCAAGGGTATAGTCTATCAACTAACAGTATTGACACCACCACTACTTGTCTATAACCTCATCCATACAGTGATGCATTCATAAGGTTTTATACCTCTCCAAATAAGTAATTGATGTTCCAGTCGTGTAGTTTCATGATGGTATTTAAGCATTAGTTTCCTTTTTTTATTTCTATTAACCAAGGAAATGTTGGAAATGAGATTGGATGGGTGGAACTCAAGTAGGGGAATTTTTATGTGCCTAGCCCAGATATGATTCATAGAATTATATGATACCATTGATGAGATTCATATTAATGTTTTATGGAATTTTATTGCATCCATGAATCAAAACTACGATCATGTGAAAAAATCATCATAGGAATTATTTTTGATTATTTTATTGGGGAATGCTTCTATTTTTGGAGGATATTATATGTTGTTACCCCGCATTCCCACATTAGAAAGGAGGGTGACATCTGTCTCTTATTTAATGACGTTTTCTCCTTGATCAAATGGTATGATGGGATTTCAGTCTCTCCTTCTATGGATTACTCCTTGGAACTCATTGCCTAGTCTGGGTCTCCCACATAGATTTGAGTTATTGTTCATGAATCTCATTCCAGGTTCCATATCATAGTGGGCATCGGTTAATAAAAATGCTTCTGTATAGACATTTCAATGGGTCATGATAAGGAAGCAAACTTTGATCAAAGTATATGACAACATCAGGCATTTTGGGGAATCAATGGATGCATGGACATTAGGTTACAACTATTATTACTCAAAAGAGGGAATCTCAAGGGAGAAGAACCCAATGCATCCCAAAATGATTGTGGGGTATCACATGCCAGAGGCATGTATCATATATTTCTCTTAGCTTCCCATGCTTAACATGGGGTATGCCATGACTTTAACATTTAGAAGAGATGGTTATGCCAAAGGAATTTCTTCTGTGGTTTTCCTCAGACATCTCATGCTTTACCCAGGGTAAGTTGTGAGTTTAACATCTTAATGATACAGAATGAGGGTGACTAGAACATCCCATTGAGACAATTTGGATCTGAACATCCTTATGAGGGAGTACCGAGAGGTTTTACCAGAAGGATGGATTACAATTCCCAATGAGGATGAATCTGAGGTGGTGTGTCCCATAGAGGAATGATATCACTCCATAAAGGATGATGATGACACTAAAGAGGGCAGACTATAAATAGTACACCCCAGAATGGGTAACACTATGTGGATTGGTCAGAACGCCCAATGAGAGTGGAACCAAGGTGGTGTGTCCCATAATTGTATCATGTCACACCGTGAAGGCTGATCTAGACACCATTGAGGGTGGGCTAGGGAGAGTTCACCCCAAAATGGGGAACACCGAGGTTTACCATTTTCTGATATTAAATCTTTGGGTGATTTCTTACATACCCAGTGTAGACGATAGGGATCCAAACCCACATAGATCATGGGCTAGACATGAAATCAGGGTGTATATTAAAGAAAATTTCCCAGAGACATGTTGGGTATTATGCATGGTAAGCGGACCAAGTGCTGCAAAGGGAAGAAACATGATGGATATCATGATATCACCTGGATGTGGCACCCTTTTTAAGAACCATATTGGATGTGAAGGGAGTGTCGAAGGATAACGTGAGTGATTAAAGAACCAACATGAAGGTGATGGTGATGTTGGGCTTGAACCTCCTGAGGCTTCCTACGTATCCATGTTGAGGAGAATAAAAGTACACATAGTTTATTATGGGGAATAATATTAGGGTGTACGCAGAGGAAAATGACCCAACTACATGTCGGGGCTTACATTTGTTTATTATCCAAGGTGATGGTCTGATACCGATCGGACGAACCAGAGAGGGGGATCCCAACAAAGAGGATGACAACGACTTACTGTTGGTTGGGAAGTACAATATCTTATCAATGGTTGGGGACTACATTGGATTACTAATGTTTGAGGACTACAATGCAATACCATTGGATGGGGTTGAAACTCACGGAGGCTTCCTACATACCCTGTCTAGAAAATAGGGATCGAAACCCATGTAGTTCAAATGGGAGATGAATTGGCATGTACACCACTGACAACAACCTGAGGACATGTTGGGGATTATTCATGGATAGAATCCCATAGATGAAGTAGGGGAATGTGTGTGGTTATATTCCAAAGATTTGGTCTGATGCCACTAAGTGATGGACCATGGATGTAGGTCCCAACAAAGGGGATGCTGAAGTTTAGCAGTGCTTGGGGTTGAACCTCTAGGAGTCTTCCTACATACCCTGTCTAGGAGATAGGGATCAAATCCCACATAGTTTGAATAGTTTTAACGTTTTTTGGGGTTTTAACTCACATAGGATTCATACTATCCATGTTTATGAGATAGGGATCAAAACCCACATAGTTTGAATGCATACATGTGTGCTCTTGATCTTGTAGTTTCATGCTACCGAGAGGTCTTCCAGTTGTACACCATATTCTAGGCAACAAACCGACACTGGACAAGGTAGATCCGGGACTACTAGCAGATCCTCATGTTGTGCCTCTCTTGTCATGAACCATCATTATAGTCATAGGTGCTGATGCGATGTTCAAAGAGTGTTTCATGAGGTTTATGCAGACCATCCAGAGAGTACCGCATCCTTCCCCATATATGGAAGAGTTGGCATGGGGTAATTAGAAGCAACATCCTCCCACTTTCTCTGGGGATGAAGGACCTTATTCTGTTCATTAATGGTTAGAATCCATGTTTTCTATGTTCAAGCATCTCGATACACCTCTATAGAGAATGGAGAAACTGGCTATGTACAAGTTTAAGGATTCTTCCAATAGATGATGTGATGTGATATCACACCGGGGATTCTAGAGAGATATGAATTTGGATGAGTTCTACTGTACCTTCTATGGTTACTTATACTCAGATACTTTTAGGAACAATAAAGCCCATGATTTTATGAGACTGGAACGGGGTACACTTTCAGTCATAGAGTATTCTTCATTCTTCACAGAGCTACATCAGTTCAGAACCATTCCAATGGGTGATGGGTTATTTCCGGTGAGGATGTTTGAGGATGGTATTAGGAATTACATATTACATAGGTGAATATCTTTTTGTTGACTTACATCATTTCTATAGTCATCCATTTACTAATCACAATGTGAAACCTGAGGTGTTTTGGAGCTATGATCCTGGGCGGCTCGTATCTGGAATTGGTACCCCTCCGACTAACTGCAGGAAGCGCCACTGGGAGTCTATGCGTGGATATCCGAGTAGCCAAGATACTCTTTTAGGTAGCCAAATGATATTCTACAAGTGTGTAATGAGTGAGAATAAGAGACAACATTTCGCGAGAGACCTAGTGGAGTGCCGATCCTGAGGTATGAATGGCCATATTCATTGTTTATGTCATATTTTCTCAATAGAAGCTGGTGATAGGGGTTCTGTTTTAACTATTTGTTCAGGAGAATGACTATTAGTTTCTCCATATACTAGGAACTAGAGTTCTTCTAGACATTCAGGATGAGGTGGAGGTTTTAGTCATAGTTCCCAGTCTATAGGACTTCCGTGACAATATGGTGGATCCACTCAAGGTGGCTAGACATCTTCACAGGGTTGTGATGAAGGTAAATCTATATTATTGGACTTGACCCATGAAGAGCAGGATCAAGGGCCCTCTGCAATTAGATGTATAATTATAGTTTCCTCATTTTTAGCTTCTGCACTTTTCGATACAGGGGATTCACATAGTTTCATATCTATTGCTATTGTGGAGAGACTTGGTCTATTTATCTTAACTTCTGCTAATATCTTTATTATAGTAACTTTGTTGGGGAAAAGAACAGCTAGTATACTTCGGTGCAAGGAGTTCCTTCTAGAGTTTGGTGGGTGTCAATTCTTAAGGGAACTATATATATTAGAGATGACATGATATGATGTCATTCTCGAAATATAATGATTAGTTCCCTTCTAGTAAGTTATTGGTTGCTATCACTGTAGTGTGAGTTTCACGTCCCCGTAGGGAAAATTATTTATACAATACAAAAAATGGGATATCCTGGTTAGAAAAGAAGGACCCAAGAAACATGGGTTTGGAGGAGTTACCGTACATATTTCTAGTTTGTATCTAGATGGCCAGGGGAGTTCACTGATGGAATTTCTTCTAAATGTCGATATCATTAGAGATTTCATTCGAAATGAATTTTCAGGTTTTCCTCCAGAGTGAGAGGTAGACTATTATATTAATTTTGTTCTAGGAGAAGCACCAGTGTCAATTCCACTTTATATGATGGCTACAATAGATATAATGGAGCCCAACAAGCAGTTAGAGGATTACAGAAATGGTTTCATCAGACCTAGTACTTCCCCTATGGGTTTTCTTGTTCTGTTTTTTGAAGAAGGTGGATGGTACCCTCATACTTTGTGTGTATTATTGTAAGTGGAACCATTTGATAGTCAGGAACATATATCCCTTACCGAGTACTGATGATCTCTTTGATCATTTTGAGGAGCCTGGGTGTTCTCAAAGATTGACTTGAGATATGGTTTTCATCAGTTGTGTTTTAGATAATATGATATACCTATTACAAAATTTTGGAGTAGGTGTCGTTTATACGAGTATGTGGTTATGTCGTTCGGTCTCTGGAATGAACTCGTAATTTTTATGGCACTAATGAACCAATTTTTCCATATATACTTGGATTTATTTTGTGGTAGTATTCATGGAAGATATATTGGTGTACTCTCACACTTGAGACGACCATACCACACATCTTGAGATATTTTTGAGTACACTGATGGAGCATCAATTATATGCTAATCTCTAAAAATGTCATTGTTGGATTGACCAGATAAAATTTGTTGGACATATTATCATATAGGCAAGAGTATCAGCAGATCCATAAAAAGTGAGAGTATTAGTATCTTGGGAGTATCCAAAGTATGTCTTTGAGGTAAAGAGTTTTATTGGGCTTGGTGGTTACTATAGATGTTTCATTCATGTCCTTTCACACATAACAGCTCCATTTATGGGCCTGACTAAGAAGGCTGTGAAGTATCTGTGGATATATTTCTGTGATTCAGCCTTTCAAGAGGGAAAGGGAAGGATTAATTTAGCACATATACCAGTTTTTCTATAGGAGGAAAATATTTATATTGTTTACTATGATGCATTAGGTATCGATCAGTGAGAAATTTTTATGTAGGGTGAATGAGTCGTTGTGTACGGGTCTCTGTAGTTGAGGCTACATGAGAGGAATTACCTAACAGACAATCTCGAGTTGAATGCAGTTGTTCCTGCTTTATGTTTTTGGAGAAATAATAAGTTGGGAGAGCATTTTGTGGTTCCCACCATCAACAAAAGTCCCATGTACATCTTAAGTTAGGGGGATCTGAATTTTATATTGTGATTTCAGGTTGAGTACCTTCTGTCCTTTGACCATGAGCTTTCCTACATACATGAGAATTGTAGAGACCCGAAGCTTGATGTACATGTACATTACATTACTTCTTCGGAATACTTAATTTATAACAAAAACAGACACACAAGGACTGTAATAGTTTAGTGTCTCTGGAAACTTGGAACGTAATCTTCTAATGGTGGTGAAAGATCTTCAACATCTCCCATAAAGATGTTCCACATTTTGTTTCCTTACCCTACACCTTTCTTTTAATCATGGGGGAGAATAAAACATAAAAAGGGTGATCTCAATTGCTCAATAAGGGTAAGAATGGATAAAATAAAACATACCATATACATTTTAACATAAAAACATGAACATAATGTTTAAACATCAAAATAATGAGAAATGACATAAAACATGGAAGTCCATAAGGCATAGATCATAATAAAACATAAAAAATATCATGGAAATAAAACATGTAATAGTGGCATCCATTAAGCACATGTAATGATTTCCATAGTATCCAAGGCATTACTGCCAAGACCATCATAGTGGACAAAGTCCCTTTCTGAATCTAGTTCACTCCTCATTCCAGTCCTGTAATACTGAACCGGATTAACTTACCATTCTAGCCATGTCTATCTCATGAGATATAAATCTTTACCCAATGCATTGTAGGGAGATATAGGTCTCACACATCTCATAATGAAATCATTCTTACTTGTGCCACAAAATAAACATACATCATTCATAATAACCCAATAAATAAAATGGGTTTTATAAACATTATCCCATAATCACATAATACATATAAAAGAAATTGATATCATTTCATAATAAAAAAAGTGAAACCATGTAAATCATAGAGACATTTTACTTGAAACATACACATTTGAAATAATGTCATCTTAGATGAAAAATGGTTTTGATAAAACACTTGAAATTAACTCTTGATGAAAATATCCTTTCTTCTTCAAAATCATTTTCTTTTCAAAAAATGTCATTCAATTTCAAATGAAAAATATGTTATTGAAAATATTCATGAAATCTTTTGGAGGAAGCTTTATGAAAATAAGTCTTTATAAAACCGTAAAAGCCCTTTCATACCGTATAAGTTAAAGAAAACATTCTTCTCATAATTTTGCCGGAAAAATCCAAAAAAATACCTCGTAACGTAAACATAAGAAAGATTCCTTACATACCATGTAGTAAAAGTCAAAAAAGGGTAAAAAGGACTTCAAACATAAATGAAAACACTTTTATAAAACATGGACATGGATGATAAAAATAACCCCAGTAAATAATTAAGAATATGTAATCTCAGATAAAAATGAGATTTGAAAAATTATCCCTTACCTTAGGTCTGATATGCTTCGTATGGATCCGATCCTCTTGTATAATGATTTAAATAATTTCATTGACTTATTAAATAATCATATTAATTGTTATGATATCATATATGTTTCACTTATAAATTTATATTACCCGTTCTTTTGTAAATTCCATGTTATAGTAGCGTTTTGGGTAAAATCATTTCATTTGTCGTTCGTGTTTTGACTTGTAATTATTAATATGATTAATTAGATCATGATTACATAATTACATAATATAAAACATAATTTATATTTAATTTATATTTAGAATATACATATATATAATAGATCGATAAAAAGAAAGAAATACACCGTTCATGGAGACGGTAGGCCGTACATACGCATGAAAGCTGTTTTCGTTTCCAAATTGAGTTGAATGGAATTAAAAGATGGCATAAATATATATATATATACATAAATCCAGGTGCTTTATAATGTCATATATTTCATTATTATTTCTTATATATACTTTATAATCATTCTTAAATGGTTAACATTGAGAATGAATCTCATTGCGTCGTGGAGACGGTAGTCTGTACGTACGCATGAGCGATGATATCATCCCCATAATTATTGAATTGAATTGGAGAGGATGATACAATATATCATAATAAGTATGATGTTATAATAAATATTTATAGTTATTCTTTACACCATTACACCCATTCAAGTAAGGTGGTGTTGAAAAAACAGATTACACCACGGTGTGGAGACGATATTCCGTACGTATGCACGCGTGATGATTTCGTTTTCTGTAGGGTGGATAGATGGTGAAATAGGGTTTTTTCATACATATAATAACATATCAGTATATGAGTGATACTGATGTTATCACTTCATAATTAAACAACTAAATAAGAATAAGTTGAAGATTAAATAAAGTTGATGGAATTGGTAACGGACATTACCTCTTCTTTGAAGCGCCTCTTTGAGACCTCCTCTTAGGGTGCTAAAATTGGTCTTTTAAGAATAACAAGACCTCTATGCTGTTAGTAGAAAAGTGTAGAAGAGAATTTTGTAGGTTTCTGTTGGGATTAAAGGCTCAATGTGTTGTGAGGAAGAGAGGTAGGAGGTGACCTTTTATAAGGGAGGAGAGGGGAACCTTTGGAAATCTTAAATATATTAATTTATAATAAGTATAACCCAACTAAAAAACATCCAAAAATGACTCATATTCGAATATTAGATGAGATAGGGTTTTAATAGCATCAACCAATAAAATATAGACATGTTAGGAAATTATTTTAAACATTATCTACCTGATTTATCCTTACTTAATCAATTTAATTTTATTTGTCGTAATAACATTCTAAATATTAAATTATAACAAATAATTACTAATTTTTTGTGAATTTTCCATAATTGGTTACGTTATAACATTTTAGACCATATAAATTTAAATTTATAATTTATAATTATTTTTTTGATTTTTAATCAATTTTATAATATGGTATTTTTATAAAATAACAATAGTGTCAATTTTAAATCTATACATTATATGAATTTAAATAAAATATATATAGAAAATATGTCAGAAATAAAAGAATTAATAGATTCCTAAAAGGTCATATGTATCTAGAAAATTAGTGGAGCACATTAAATAGTTCATATAATATTTATTTTATTATTTTTAAAACCATTTATTTGTTTTATTTCTTAATAAAATAATTACTACAACATTTTTGTATAATTATTTAATATACTTATTTGTTGCATAAATATTAAAACTAAAATCTTATTATGAAGATATATCTATTACCTTTCACAATAATACTTTTACTCAAATTTATAATCTTAAAATCACAATATTTAAATTGTTATATTTTTAAATTATGAATGTGACAACATTGGCATCATTGAAAATAAAATAATATAAATGTCATAATCTCATTCATAAGACTCCAAAAGGTTATATATTAGATCATTGGATGACTATGGTATATATATACACTAACAATAACTTTTGGTAAGGTTTTTGGGCCTTTTAATAGGTATTATTATTTCAATAAAAACTATATTACTTATTTTTTTACTTAACAAATAATTTCTGCATCATTAATTTATCACCATTAATGATAGTTATTTAATCACTAAAAATTCTAAATAAATTATTATGATGTATATAATTTCATTATATTTCTGTAAACTATTCATGTTTGATGTTTTATGATGTTTATCACTAAATTAAAATTATTTTACTTATAAGATTTAAGAGAGTGACATGTTGTCACTTTCATTGATTTTAATAATAATTACATTATTTTCATGGTCAAAAGTCCATAAAAGGAATATAATAAGACCCTTAGGTGATTTAGGTCTACTGTTATCCATCCAATAGAATTTTTTCATGTGTTAGGGTAATTTTATAATATTATATTTACCCTTAATTACCCGATTTACCATTAATAGTGGTAAATAAAATTTACCGTAGTTACTATTCATAACTCCCAAAAATAAAAAGTAGCTTATTAACATAATTTGGACCCACTAATTCCATATATGGAATCCATTTTTCCAAATTCAATACAAAGAAGTTTTAGAAGTTAAATTAAAATTAATCCCGTTGTCGAATGAAAACGGGGTTTTCTTTAAAACACTGCAAAGGATTGAACTGATTTAACCTATGAATTCAAGGTAAAATAAGTGATAATGAAATACATTATCTTAAATGGTAAAAATATATTCTATTTAAACTTTAAAACCAGTAAATATTATAATTAAACCACATAAGTTATTACGTTGAAAAAAGATGTTTTTAATTAAAATTTAGCGTGTTTTTACTATTCATTAAAATAGGAAAGTTATCAGAATAATATGAAAATTTTATCCAAGGTAAAATTTTATTTCATTATTCCAAAGAATAATTTTATCTTGTAAAATTGAACTTATAAACATGTCAAAAACTAGATTTAATGTTTGTTCAACATTAAAAGGCGGCAAAACTGCATTTCTTTAAAAATACTTATTTTACCAGAAAAATTTATTTTTTTCTTATACCATGTTCTAGAAAATGTGTAAGATGAATAATAATGTTATCAAATTAAAAATATATTTAATACTATTCATAATGGCTAGTTCATAATAATATTATAATAACATATCGTTGTTTAGTAAAACTTGGTATTGCGTACAACACACGCTATCGAAGAAGGTCACGATTGCGTGTAATGCAAGCCAAGTCAAGTTTGTGTATAGTGTAAGACTCCTTTGTTGTTTCGTTATAACAGAATCCAACCATTTTTTCATTTATACGTTGAATATATATATATATATATATATATACTCAATGTTGCGTATAATGACTATTATCAAATGAACTTTCAATTGTGTGTAACACAATCTGAGAATAGTGTTGGGTATACTGCAAGCTAATAATGTGTTGCATATAGCGCAAGATAATCTTGGTGTATCATTCAACAGAATATATGAAGGAAATTAAAAATAATATATCTTATAAAATATCTAGTTATTACATTCTACCCCCTTTAAAATGAATTTTTCCCTCGAAAGTCATCGGGGTTATAAATGGTTTTCTACTTGAATGTTTCTTTAATTGAAACCCGCATTGAAAAAAGGAATACTAAAAATTATCATTAAAAACTAATGTATGAAATGTAACGGTTACTCAACTAAATTAATCACTGGGTTTCCACATAGGAGAACATAGATGAAAATATGGATATAGAAGAGAAATATAACCATCATGTTCTGATAGAGAGTGGCAGAGAACATGGCTATGAAAAATCTAACAATCACAAAGCCATAGATTTGTGATGATCTATGGTACCATTTGATTGATCAGATATAAGGTCATTTGGACAACATTTTTGGTTTTCGAGATCATTTCCCTAAAGTTGGTGAATTAAAAGAAAAAATTACATGATTTTGGTACAATCTCACTGTTGTTCGTGAACTGAACAATTTCCACTTCATCCCTTAAAGAAATGAAGTTGAATTTGTTAATCATGATGGTTAGAAGATCATGTGGTATAATTATGGGTCATTCCATCTATTTCAAACAAAAGGTTTGCAAAAGTTATAAGTCCATCATATGGTTAGATTAATCGTATATGGTTCCAAAAATGAACTTATACTTCATATATCATACATCTTAATTAAATAAAACTATTTTCTACTAACCGGGTACTTATTGTAGGCCAGTGGTAGGTGATAAAGGCCTGTCACACTTCATTTGTGGGTTCGATTCCCACATCCTTGTCCGACGCGATAGGCTGTCGCTCGTCCTAAATGTTGTCCTTTTTCTAAAACTATGTTACTATAACATCCAATCAATAATATAGAAAAAAATTCTATCCTTAAACAATACTATCATATGTCCAACATAATCCATTGTAATCTTTATCTAAAATATGTCGGTCCAAGCTCATAGTATAAAGAAAACTAATACTTGAACTGTCATCAACCAACCATCATATATCCCCCATTACATTGTTGGTCGCATTCCAATCATTTGAATACCTTAATCATGTATTCTCTTGAAAAAATGAATACCCATTAAACCTCAGTGAAAACATGAATTTTTTAAAAAGTTAACTCTTTCCACATACCAAAATCCAAAAATTCTATATACTCAAACCATGATATAACTTTCTCTCTATATCAGTCATGGGCTCCTGAATACTATCAAACATTTAATTTTCTCCTTATCCCTTCATTATGCGCATATCATATACTTTCCAAAAATACTGGAACCATTCATCACACACTTTCAAAACGTAATGAAAGACAACAATGTAACAATCCTTAGATGTCTATTTATTCCATAGTACCATGAGATTACTTATACAACATTACACTTGATAAACATGCAATCCTTCCACTACCTTCTTAAACCATTGACCGCACTTCAAAAATTCTTTCAACTCACGTATCATTTGTAGTAACTTCATCATCATCACAATAAATATTACCCATATGACCATATTGATTCTATTCATGAGACTTTCCCGAAGGGAATTGGTTTGCATAATGCCCATACATTCCACATTTAAAACATTTAACCATTATTGATGTTGTAGCAATACCATTATCATCATCCATGGTGTTAACTGAACCTTTTCCTTTGCACTTACTGGCTTTATGTCCTTCTTTTCCACACCCAAATCATCTTCCAGTTCCTTTGAAAAATTTTCCTTGATGCCTCTTCCCACATGATTTACAAAGGGGACATTGAACTTTCTTTCCTCCATGGTCACCATGAAACTCCATCAATATCTTATTAGTCGAGTCAGGAAACATACCAAATTTGAGTTTATTGATCATATTATGAGATTGCTGATTCAGCATAATAATGATATTTGGACTTCCAAATTCAATTTCATTTGGTTTCTCATGAAGAATATCATTCTATTGTCCATCATATCATCCATTATCATGAATAATCTTGTTTCCAGCCATTTTTTAAAACCCAAAAAGAATAGTGTGAGAGGAAAAAATCAAAATAATGTGGGAGTAATGTCAATATCTAACATCATAGGTTTAATCTAATATCATTACCATAATTCTAGGACTATTACCTATTCATATACTTATCCTTAGGGACATCCCTAGACATAACTTATAAATATCTCTAGGGATATCACTAAAGTTCTCACATCCTAGTTTCCAAAGGTTGACTAAACCATTCCTCTGATACCAACTATAGAGACTCGAATCTTGACGTACATGGAAATTACATTACTTTTGTGGAATACTTAATACATAACAAAAATAGACACACAAGGACCTTAATAGTTTAGTGTCTTTGGAAACTTGGAACGTAATCTTCAAATCATGGTGAAAGATCTTCAACATCTCCCATAAAGATCTTCCACTTTTTTGTTTCCTTACCCTAAACCTTTCTTTTAATCCTGGGGGAGAATAAAACATAAAAAGGGTGAGCTCAAATGATCATTAATGGTAATCATGGATAAAATAAAACATGCCATATACATTTGAACTTAAAAACATGAACATAATCTTTAAACATCAAAATCATGAGAAATGACATAAAAAATTGAAGTACATAAGGCATAGATCATAATGGAACATAAATAATATCATGGGAATAAAACATGTAATTGTGGCATCCATTATGTACATGTAATGATTTCCATAGTAGAAAAGGCATTGCTGCCAAGACCATCTTAGTGGACAATGTCCCTTTCTGAATCCAGTTCACTCCTCGTTCTAGTCCTATAATACTGAACCTGATTAAATTACCGTTACATCCATGTCTATCTAATGAGATATAAATCTTTACCCAATGCATTGGAGGGAGATATAGTTCCCACCCATTCCATAATGAAATCATTTTTACGTGTTCCACAAAATAAACATACATCATTCTTAATAACCCAATAAATAAAATGGGTTTCATAAAAATCATCCCATCATCACATAATCCATATAAAAGAAATGGATATCATTTCATAATAAGAAAATTGAAACCATGTAAATCATAGGGACATGTTACTTGAAACATACAGATATGAAATAATGTCATCTATGATAAAAAATTGTTTTTATATAACACTTGAAATTAACTCTTGAGGAAAATATCCATTCTTCTTCAAAATCATTTTATTTTCACAAAATTTCATTCAATTTTAAAAGAAAATGATTTTGTTGAAAATAGACATGAAATCTTTTGGAGGATGATTCATGAAAATAAGGCTTTATAAAGCAGTAAAAATCCTTTCATGCCGTATAAGTTAAAGAAAACATTCTTCTGGTACTTTTACCGGAAAAATCAAAACAAATTACCTTGTAACATAAAAAAAGAATGATTCCTTACATACCATGTAGTAAAAGTAAAAAAGGGTAAAAATGACTTTAAACATACATGAATAAACATTTATAAAACATGGACATGGATGATAGAAATAACCCCAGTAAATACTTACAAATAAGTAATCTCGGATAAAAATGAGATTTGCAAAATTATCCCTTACCTTATGTCTGATATGCTTTGTATGGATCCGAACCTCTTATATAATGATTTTAATAATTTCATTGACTTATTAAATAATCATATTCATTGTTATGATATCATATATGTTTCACTTATGACATTATATTACCCGTTCTTTTGTAAATTCCATGTTAAAGTAGCGTTTTCGGTAAAATCATTTCATTTGTCGTTTGTGTTTTGAATTGAAATTATTCATATGATTTATTAGATCATGATTACATAAATCCAGAATATAAAAAATAATTTATATATAATATATATTAATAATATACAAATATATAATATATCGATAAATGGAAAAAAATACACCGTTCATGGAGACGGTAGGCCGTACGTATGCATTAACACTGTTTTCGTTTCCTTATTGAGTTAAATGGAATTAATTTGATGACATACACATATATATATATATATAAATAAAACCAGTAGTTTTATAATGTCATATATTTCATTATTATTGCTTACATATACTTTATAATCATTCTTAAATGGTTAACATGGAGAATGAATCTCATCACGTCGTGGAGACGGTAGTCCGTACGTACGCACGATCGATGACATCATTCCCATAATTATTGAATTGAATTGGAGAGTATGATACAATATATCATAATATGTATGATTTTATAATAATTATGTATTGTTATTCTTTACACCATTATACCCATCCACGTAAGGTGGTGTTAGAAAAACAGATTACTCCACGGTGTGGAGACAGTATTCCGTACGTACGAACGCACGGTGATTTCGTTTTCCGTAAGATGGATATATGGTGAAATAGGGTTGTTTCATAGATATAATAACATATCATTATATGAGTGATACTAATGTTATTACTTCATAATGAAACAACTAAATAATAATAAGTAGAAGAAGAAATAAAGTTGAAGGAATTGGTAACAGACATTACCTCTTCTTTGAAGCGCCTCTTTGAGACATCCTCTTAAGGCACTAAAATTGGTCTTTGTAGAATACCAGAACCTCTAGGATGTTTCTAGAGAATTGGAGAAGATAATTTGACTTGTTTTGGACGATCATGAATGCTCAATGTGGTGTGAGTAAGAGAGGTAGGAGGTTCCCTTTTATAAGGGAGGAGAGGGTCACCTTTGGAAATCTTAAAAATATTAATTTATAATAAATCTAACCCCACATAAAAACCACAAAAAATGACTCATATTATAAGATTATATGGGATAGGGTTTTAATATCATCAACCAATAAAATTTAGACATGTTAGGAAATTATTTTAAACATTATCAACTTGATTTATCCTTACTTAGTCAAATTTTTTTTTATGGTAATGAAATTCTAAATTTTAAATTATATAAAAAAATTACTTATTTGTTGTGAATTGTAAATAATTGGATACATTATAACATTTTATACCATATTAATTTAAATTTATAATTTTTAAATATTTTTGTGATTTTTAATCAATTTTATAATATGTTCTTTTTAAAGAATATCAATAGTGTCAATTTTGAAACTATTCATTTATTTTAATTTAAATAAAATATATACAGATGATATGTTCGAACTAAAAGAATTAATAGATTAATAAAATGTCATATGTATCTAGAAAATTATTGGATCACTTTAAATAGTTAATATAATATTTATTTTATTATTTTTAAAACCATTTATTTGGTTTATTTCTTAATAAAATAATTACTACAAGATTTTTGTATAATTATTTAATATACTTATTTGTTGTATAAATATTAAAAATAAAATCCTATGATGAATATAAATAAATTAAAATTCATAATAATACTTTTACTCGAATTTATCATCTTTAAATCACAATATTTAAATTGTTATATTTATTAAATAATGAAGGTTACAACTTTGGAATCATTTAAAATAAAATAATTTAAGTGTCATAATCACTTTAATAAGACTCCAAACGGTTATATAGTAGGTAATTGGATTCTTATGGTACAGATATAAACTAAAAATAAGTTTTGGTCAGGTTTTTTTGCCTTTTAATGGGTATTATTATTTCAATAAAAACTATATTACTGATTTTTCACTTAATAAATAATTTCTTCATCATTAATGTATCCCCATTAATGATAGTTATTTGATCCATAAAAATTCTAAATAAATTATCATGATGTAGATAATTTTGTTATCTATCTGGATACTTTTCATGTTCGATGTTTTATGATGTTTATAACTAAATTAAAATTATTATACTTATAAGATTTAAGAGAGTGACATGTTGTAACTTTCATTGGTTTTAATAAA
Organism: Viscum album; assembly: GCA_963277665.1. NCBI lineage: Eukaryota > Viridiplantae > Streptophyta > Magnoliopsida > Santalales > Viscaceae > Viscum > Viscum album. Next base: position 1,897,912,064 of record OY728133.1, on the reverse strand, counting down.
AAGTAAATTATTTTCATGGTCAAAAGTCCATAAAATGAATCTAATCCGACCCTTAGGTGATATGGGTCTACGTTTAGCCTTAAAATAGAATTTTGGCATGTTTTAGGGTAATTTTATAATATTATATTTACCCTTAATTACCCGATTTACCTTTAACTATGGTAAATAAAATTTATCGTACTTACTATTCATAATTCCCAAAAAAAATGTAGCTTATTAACATAATTTGGACCCACTGATTCCAAATATGGAATTCATTTTTACAAATTAAATACACAGAAGTTGCCGAAATTAAATTAAAATTAATCCCATTGTCGAAAGAAAATGGGGTTTTCTTTAAAACATTGCAAAAGATTGAATTGATTTAACTTATAAATTCAAGGTAAAATCAATGATAATGAAATAAATTATATTAAATGGTAAAAATATATTCTATTTAACCATTAAAACCATTCAATATTATAATTAAACCACATAATTTAACACGATAAAGAAGTTGTTTTTAATTAAAATATAGCGTGTTTTTACTATTCATTAAAATATGAAAGTTATCAGAATAATATGAAAATTTTATCCAAGGTAATATTTTATATTCTGATTCCAAAGAATAATTTTATTTTGTAAAAGTGAACTTATAAACATATCAAAAACTAGATCTAATGTGGGTGATCCATCAAAAGACGACAAAACTGTATTTTTTGAAAAATACTTATTTTACCCGAAAAATTTATTTTGTTCTTATAACCTGTTATAGAAAATGTGTAAGATGAATAATAATGATATAAAGTTCAAAATATAGTTAATACTATTCATAACGGCTGGTTCATAATAATATTATAATAACATATCATTGTTTAGAAAAACCCGATATTGCGTACAACACATGCTATCGAAGAAGGTCACGATGGTGCGTAATGCAAGCCAATTCAAGGATGCATATAGTGCAAGACTCCTTTGTTGTTTCGTTATAACAGAATCCAACCTTTTTTTCATTTATACATTGAATATATAAATATATATTCTCAATGTTGTGTATAATGACTATTATCCAACGAACTAGAAATTGTGTGTAACACAATCTAAAAATAGTGTTGCGTATAATGCAAGCTAATACGGTGTTGTGTATAGTGCAAGATAATATTGGTGTATCGTGCAACAGAAGATATGAATGAAATTAAAAAGAATATATCTTATAAAATCCCGGGTTATTACATTCTACCCCCCTTAAAATGAATTTTTCCCTTGAAATTCGTCGGGGTTATAAATGGTTTTCTTCTTGAATGTTTCATTAAATTAAACCCACATCATAAAAAGGAATACCAAAAATTATCTTTAAAAACTAAAGTATGAAATTTAACGGTTACCCAAATAAACTATTCGATGGGTTTCCACATAGGAGAACATAGGTGAAAATATGGATATAGAAGAGAAATATAACCATCATGTTCTGATAGAGAGTGGTAGAGAACATGTCTAAGAAAAATCCAACAATCACAAAGCCATAAATTTGTGATGATCTAAGGTACCATCTGATTCATCGGATATAAGGTCACTAGGACAACATTTTTGGTTTTCGAGATCATTTCTCTAAAGTTGATGAATTAAAATAAATACATACAAGATTTTGGTACAATATCACTATTGTTAGTGAATTTTACAATTTCCACTACATCCCTTAATGAAATGAAGTTGAATTTTTTATTTAAGATGTGTTAGCAGATCATGTGGTATAATTATGGGTCATTCAATCTATTTCAAACAAAAGGATTGCAAAATTTATAAGTCCATCATATGGATAGATTAATTGTATATGGTTCCAAAAATGAACTTATACATCAGATATCATATTTCATAATAAAATAAAACTATTTTCTACTAACCAGGGACTTCATGTATGCTAGTGGTAGGCGATAAAGGCCAGTCGCACTTCGGTTGTGGGTTTGATTCCCATAGCCTTGTCCGACGCGATGGGATGTCGCTCATCCTGCAGGTGGTCCTTTTTCTAAAACTACATTACTATAACATCCCATCAATAATATCAAAAAAATTCTATCCTTAAACAATACTATCATATGTCCAACATAATCAATTCCAATCAATATCTAAAATACTACAGTCCAAGCTCATAGTATAAAGAAAACTAATACTTGAAATGTCATCAACCAACAATCATTTATCCCCCATTATATTGTTGGTCGCATTCTAATCATGTGAATACCTTAATCATGTATTCTATTTAAAAAATGAATACCCATTAAACCTTAGTGAATACTTGAATGCTGTCAAAAGTTAACTCTTTCCAGATACCAAAACACAAAAATTCTATATACTCAAACCATGATATATCCTTCTCTTTATATCAATCATGAGCTCCGGAATACTATCAAACATTTAATTTTCTCTTTATCCCTTCATTATGCACTTATCATCTACTTTCCAAAAATACTGGTACCATTAATCACACACTTTCAAAACTTAAGGAAAGACAACATTGTAACAATCCTTAGATGTCTCTTTATTCCATTGTTGTAACACCCCGGGTAAATAAAGAATATGAAATTTTCATATTTATCCATATTTTTTAATAAAATATTAATAATAATTTAAAGGGAATGCTATGCTCGAGGGCGTACCCAAAATACAACAATGAGTTTCTTTGAAATCATAAGTTGCACTCTAATAATAATATAATATTTTTTTAAATGGTAGTTAACACCTAGCCGTTGTAATGCTAGTAATGAACATAAATACCTAAAAATTGATTATATATGTTTGTAAAATATTTTTACTTTTTACAATAAATGTTTGGGGATTAAAAATGCGAATGAATCCAATTTTAAGCGTAAATATTCTAATATTATTTAAAATTTTGATTAACCACCTTTTGATGGAAAACACTTTTTAAATCCACTTTTTGACATTTTCATATTTTATATTGGACAAAATAAAATTCTTCTTTAGAATCGGGACATCAAAATTTACATTGTGTAAATATTTGGTTTTTTTCCGATAAAGTTCATTTTTTAATGAATAGTGAAACATGTTGTATTTTAATTGAAAACCACTTTTAAATCTAATTTATTTATATGATTAGATTATTTTTGAATTTTTTTAAATTCCAATTATAATATATTTTCACCATTTGATCCAATAGTGGTCATTGGATTTAATTTCACTTTGAAAATGGACTTAAACTAGTGTCAATATTTAAATAGATATTGTTTCTTAAAAACACACTATTTGTTTTGACAGCCGGAATTAATTATTAAATGAATTAATGCAACTTATATGTTATGAATTTTTTAAAATAGACATCATTTTTGAATTCGGAATATCAAATATAGCTTAGGGTGATGTTTTGGTATTTTTCTGAAAAACTTCAATTTTGATGAATAGTGAAACCACTAAGTGGTACTTAAAAAAACTGATTTTTCGTTTAAATGAAATTTCACCACCTCTATGTTTTGAATTTCAAAAAATCCGACACACATGGTTGTCATTAAGAAGTAAAATTTGGTTCAATGGGATGGAACTAATTTTTTGGGAATAGTAACTTTTAAGTTTTTAATCGCGATTAGAGGTAATTAGTGTAATTTAAGGTAAAAATAATGTTTTAATAATATGAAATGACCTAGAAACATGTCCTACCCTCATTGGATGTGTCATGGCCGACCAAGAAAATCCATGGGTCTACTTAGGGTCCCCATGGAGCCACTTTGGTAGGAAAATGACATAAATAACTTTTTATTTAAAGTTAAAATAAAAATGTCACAAGCATGAGTTGTTTTACTAAAAAACAAATTAAATGGGGTTATACAATTAATATGTTTGACTATAAATATTCATTAGAAAGATAAAAATATTTCCTACATCATGATATTTTTTTATAATTTTTAGACATTATATAAATTAAATTATTTATGACATCATGATGATGTAGAGATTACCTCATTAATCAACGATTTAAATAAAATTAAAAGATACTGTTAAAACTAAGATGTAAACTTGTCAAAGACCTATTGGATGAATACATTTCAAACCCTTACCAACCTATCCTTGAAATAAATCAATTTAGGACCTTTAAAATTCGAATCTCATTTGAAAATAAAGTAACATTTTATAACTTTCCAAGTGTGCCTCTACACTCTTCTTATAAAAGGCTTCCACCTCTACCACATTTCCCACACCGCTCAAGCCTTTGGCTCAGAAAACCCATGATCATTTTTTCGCTCCACATCCCTCTCTTACTCCTAGAAGACTCACTTTTGGCAGATGTCTTCCCATGGAAGACTTTGAGCTCAAATCAAAGAGAGATACTCGATTTTAAGGTAATGTCTTCACTTGTGTTCTTTTGTATTATTTTTCTTCTCCAACCCCATAAACTCTTTTTATTCATTTCTTTTTTAACAACTAAAGTATCTTCAATATACTAGGATGTTGTTATAATAATTATTCGAGATACACTTACACACACCTACATCTAATGGTTAATGAACATACTATATCTGTGGATGGTGAATTTGTACCTCACAAAATGATGATTGTTCAATATTCTTTTAACACCCTCAAAGGTGGCCATTAATATGTCACTATATTTATATATGATATATAATATGTTTATGTTTTACTGAAGATTCTGTATTTTTCATTAATTGCATAACTTTATGGTTTCCATTACGGTTAAACATGATATCTTCATTTTAGGAAGTGCAGACTACCACCCCCTCAAAGTGATTTGATTCATTAATACCATACGTGGAACGTATAAAGCATAGGTTTAATGATATTATATATGAATCCATACTAGAATTATAATACTATTATGTATCATTATGTTTTAATTCCATTAAATAATAAATAGAAATTGAAGTAGCGTTCATGCGTACGTACGACTTACCGTCTCCATGAACTGTGCATTTCATTTATTACCTATAAATGTTATGTAATTTTATAAATGCATTAATATAATGGATATATATGATATATATGATATCTACATAATGAATATAATTCTGGATATAATATATATTTTACCACATGAACAACTTGTAATTATAAAGGGTTTATCTTTTACTCAAGTAGCAATGATCTACAAAACGACCATTATTAACATTAATAATTACATAGTGTTCATAGCATGGTATTAAGTGATATAAAAGGAATAATGAACTTGATAAATGTTCTTAAGAAAGTATAAATTAACTAAAGTTTATTATTCATGAGATTAAAAGAACGATCGAGTCATGTTGGACCGGAGGTAAGGGATCATACCTCTCTCTTTCTTTTTAAGTACTCCCTTTTATGTCATTTACATTAAGCTCATCTTTATTATGTTTGGGGATGTTATTTTATATTCCTAATTCTGTACTTTTTATGTTCATATTATGAGACACCCTATTTTATCTAATAAATCCATTTTTGGAAGTTTTAATTGGCACCGTCAGGCTGTGAAAATTTCATAAGGGGCTTTTTAATCTCACTCTGTGTTATTGTGAGATTCATCCTACATTTGACAATATTTCCTTTTGAGTGGTGTATGTACTGTCAATTATTATACTCTTTGTGTAACATACTTTGATTTATGATTATTTACATCAATTTTGTATAGTCCTTCTTTCATGGGGTGTATGTTTCGAAAGTTACCCAAATCGGTAAGCGAACATTTCACCCTCCTCTTTTTAAAAGGCTTCTTTTATTATGTCTTTTAATTTTAATCTTATTATGTGGGGATATGTTCATATAAATCCTTATTTCCGTAAATTTTATGTCCATGTGATGAGATACCCTTTATCTATCTCATCGACTCTTTTTCTAAAATTTTATGTGACCCCGTTAGGCTATCAAGGGAACTTCTTAACCCAATTTCGATTTCTTTGGGTTCAACATGTAGGTATTGAATATGTCATCCTTTGAATATGTGTGAATTAACATTTATTATTTTACACTTAATATCCACTAATATTATGTTTATTTATATTTTTCGCACATAATTATGAGATTGATTTATCCTTTATTTAGGATACCATCTTTATAATGGATTTCATCTCAATTTACATTTCCATTAAGACTTCATTGTTGTTATGCACCAATTCACTCTTATATGGTGTATATACTATCATTTGGAATATTATATCATGAATCCCTTTATTCTCATGATATTATAATGTTTTGATTAAATGTTATTCTTTAATTATTGTATTCAAGTGTCTCTCATTTTGTTAAAAACCCTTTAACTAAAATATCGTTTTAAATGTTTTAACGATTTAATATCATAAATATTTCTCATTAATATCCATGTTTTCAAAATGGTATTAAGGAATTATTTATATGGATATTAATGGTTTAAATTGTTAAAAGCTTCAATATGGTATGGGACACTTTGATTTAAAAATCTCATTATTAAATGTTTTAAATGGTTTTGAAAATATTTTTTAGAATGGATTCATTATTTAAATATCATAAAATGTTATATTGGTATTGCAATGTGGGAATGTTATATTTACTTTATGATTAAGTTATGTGCTATGATTATGTTATGGTTCTTGGGCACTGTTATGATGATGGGTGGTTCCACGATAAACTTATGGCGGGTGAGCCCGATATAGCTCTCCAATGCATTGGGTAACGCGAAGGAGTTAAATGTTAAGGTTTCTCCGAAGAGATTTAGGGAATATACTATGATGTGTATTCCAAATGTAACCAAGAGGGTTACTCCCTACATAAGAATGTTATGAATTCCTCAAGTTACCTTTATGTCTTATGATTTTTATGATTTATTCATGATTTTATGATGTAAGTTAATGTGCTGATGTTTTATGGGTAAATTATGATTTCATTCTTATGTATATATGTACTCATGTTTCCTTTCCATAGTTTTTATAACCCTTACTAAGATTTTTTTTCTCATCCCATGTTTTTGAAATGTTTTTCACAGGTCAAGGGAATGGTACATGATATGATTATAGTGTCAAGTAAGTGTCAAGAATGAATCCATGTTCTATTTTAAATATGTTTCTGTTGATGGGAAAAAATGAATACTATCTTTTATGTAACCACTTTGTTTAAATGTGGAATTTAATGCAAGTTTTATGATCTAATTCTCTAAATAACTAAACCTGATAAGATCCTCAATGTGTAATCATGTAATAACTCACGATTAAGTATGGTTTAAGGCTGGGGCCTTATAGTTGGTATCAGAGGTCGGTTTAGAAAACATTAGAGGTTAGAGTGTTGTTTAAGAAAAAGTAACAAGTTGGGTATAACCACAATGGTTAATATATTAGATGGATTCATCATTTTGTTTTTTGAAAGTTAGAATTAGTTTGAGATAACTTGGATAAGTATATCTTGGTGATTATCTTCCTATATTTTTATTTGATGATTTTACTGATATACTCACACTGACCTTTTTGGTTTTAGTAAATGTCTAGATCTAGCAGGCACCAAAGTAACAGTGGATTTGAAGAATACTGTGACGGGTTTATGAAAGAACAACTGAATGATTTGGGAGCTGCAATAAGAACTCTTGTAGTTATCCTCAACCAACTATCTGGAGTCATGATTGACCACCTGAACCTTAGTGATTTTTATAAGGCATCGTATATGAGAGAAACAAATCCCTATGGAAGATCAGGTAATAATCATAAAGGTAAGTATGCTCAAAAACCTATGTGTCAAATATGTGGAAAGAAACACATAGTAAAATGTTTCAAAGGGACAGAAAAATGCTATAGATGTGGAAATGAAGGTCATAATGCAAGAACCTGCCTTGGAAAAAAGGAAGCATCTAGTTGACTCTAGGAAAGGGAAGAAGTTATTTCTAAAGGATCAATTGAATGTTTTAGATGTGGTGTTCATGGTCATTATGAAAACACATGTCCTACGAAGATGTTTCGTGAATGGGGTCACCAAGATCGTACAAATATTCATTTACCAATACCTAATGCAATTCTGATTGAGGATAAAGAAACTTACAATGAAGAATGAAAGGTATGGAATATTTCTTTACTTATGTTTTACTATTATAGGAATCTTAGGATATGATTCATGATTTTGATTATTTGAAAGAAGTATCTCAAAATAAGTTGAAAAGGAATGGCTAATGGATCAGGAAGAATGTTGAATGAGTAAGAAGTCATCATATAAGGGATTCATGAGTTATGGTAGATTTTAGGATGGTGAAATTCTTAGATGTATTAAGTATCTTTTGACGATGGGGTTACATTAGAAGCCTTTTTATAGTAACCCTGATGTTTGATATACGAAAACTTTATTCAAGGAATAATTGTCCTTGCTTTTGTGTATATAGTTATAAAGAACCATTTGGGTTTATATGATCCTTGAATTTTATGCAATTACTTGTTAATACATTTTGGGTTTCAAAATGGAAGTTATTAGATAACCTTTGTAGTTAAAATATGTTATGGTTATTTTTGATGAATTTAGCTCTTTTTGAGGAATGTTATAAAATTATATAGTTTTTGAAAAGGGAAAACACGTAGACTTTGTGACAACCTGTTGCATCGGACGAAGCTGCAAGAATTGAACACACAACCAAATTGCAACTGGTATTTATCGCCTACCACTGGACTACGTGATGTCCTAGGTTAGTTTGAATGATTCTTTTTAGTTAGATGATTTTATGAATTAAGAGTAAGTTCATTTTTGGTTATCAATCTAAATGATTAGCCTATCATGGAGGATATGTGATTCGTTTAATTACATTTCAGTATGAGACTGTAAGAGTAACTGATGTTATTTTGGAGAAAAATGTTAAAATTTATCTTAGGAGACTATGTGAATAAATCCTTCAGAGAATTGGGTTTCAATCTTAGTTTGGTTTACTTTGTAGAATTTTATGGATAGATATTTATTGAATGGTCTTTGTTGAACTTTGGGTTTTAGTTTTTTTTAAGGTCTAAAGACATATGAATTATATAGATTTTTTTTTTTGGATTAGGTGATTCTCTAGAAGTTTATTATAGCTCTCTTAATGTGAACAAGTCATCCTAAATACTCTTCTTTTGGAGGAAATATGAGTTTGTGTAAGAAATCTAGAAAAAGTTAAAAGTCAACATGACAATTAAGTATGCTTCCTGATGTTTTAGTTACGCTCAATAATAAATTCCTCAATGAAAATTAACTTAAAACAAAAATGTTGTCTGTTAATGTTTCCTACTGGTGAATCAAATACCATTTAACTCATCACAAGTTTGTGATTTTCTTGTTAGTAACTTTATCCTAGACATGTTTACTATCACTCTCCATCAGAACATGACCCTTTGTTTTTTACACCATATCAATATTTTCATACATGGAATCCTAGTATGGGTTAACTTGGGTGAAATTTGTACTTCTCTCCCATTCATTTAAAGTGATAGTTTTACTGACTCTTGTTCTGATGTGGGATTTTCAATGAAGCTTTCAAGCCCAATTTTAAAATTGTGAGGATGCAATTCCCAAAAAGGGGGAAGGATGTAACACCCCAGTTAAATAAAGAATATAAAATTTTTATATTTATCCCTATTTTTGAATAAAATATTAATTATACTTTAAAGGGGAATGACATGCTTGAGGGCGTAGTCAATACGCAACAACTAGTTTCTTTGAAATCTTACGTTGCACTCTAATAATAATATAATATTATTTTAAATGGTAGTTAACGCATAGCCGTTGTAATGGCGGGAATGAACAGAACTAACTACAAAATGATTATATATGTTTGTCAAATATTTTTACTTTTTACAATAAATGTTAGAGGATTAAAAATGCGAATGAATCCAATTTTAAGCGTAAATATTCTAATATTCTTTAAAAGGTAAATTAACCACCTTTTGATGGAGAACAACTTTTAAATCCACTTTTTGAAATTTTCATATGTTATATTGGACCAAATACAATTATTATTTAGAATCGGGACATCAAAATTTACATTGTGTAAATTTTTGGTATTTTTCTGATAAAGTTCATTTTTTCAATGAAAAGTGAAAATGTTGTATTTTAATTCAAAACGTCTTTTTAATCTAATTTATTTATATTATTATATTATTTTGGAATTTCTTTTAAAGTCCAATTATAATATATTTTTACCATTTAATCCAATAGTGGTCATTGGAATTAATTTCACATTGAAATTGGACTTAAACTAGTGTCAATCTTTTAATAGATATTGTTTCTTAAAAACACGCTATTTGTTTTGACAGTGGGAATTAATTATTAAATTAATTAATGTAACTTATATTTTTTGAATTTTGTAAAATATAAATCATTTTTTAATTCATAATATCAAATTCATCTTAGGGTGAAGTTTTGGTATTTTTCTGAAAAACTTCAATTTTGATGTATAGTGAAACCACTATGAGGTAATTAAAAAAACTGATTTTTTGTTTAAATAAAATTTTACCACCTCTATGTTTTGAATCTAAAAAATACTACATACATGGTTTTCATTAAGATGTAAAATTCGGTTCAATGGGAATAAACTAATTTTTTGGTGAATAGTAAGTTTTATGTTTTTAATCACGATAAGAGGTAATTAGTCTAATTTAAGGTAAAAATAATGTTTTAATAATATGAAATGACCTATACACATGTTCTAACCTCATTGGATGTGTCATGGACGACCACGAAAATCCATGGGCCTTCGTGAGGACCCCATGCAGCCACTTTGGTAGGAAAATGACATAAATAACTTTTTATTTAAAGGTAAAATAAAAATGTCACAAGCATGAGTTGTTTTACTAAAAAAAATTTAAATGGAGTTATACATGTCATATGTTTGACTAAAAATATTCATTAGAAATATATAATGATTTCCTACATCATGATAGTTTTTTTATTATTTTTGGACATTAAATAAATTAAATTATTTATGACATCATGATGATACAGAGATTACTTCATTAAAAAAATATTTAAATAAAATGAAAAGATATTGTTAAAACGAAACCATAAACTTGTAAAAGACCTATTGGATGAAAATATTTCGAAACCTTACCACCTTACCCTAGAAATAAATTAATGTGGGTCCTTTAAAATCCTAAAATCATTTGAAAATAATGTAACATTTTGTAACATTCCAAGAGTGCCCCTCCTCTCCTCTTATAAAAGGCCCCCACCTCTACCACATTACCCACAGCTCTAAAACCTTTTGATCGGCCATACCCTGATCATATTGTCTCTCCACATCCCTTAATTACTCCTAGAAGCCTCACATTTTGCAGAAGTCTTCTCAAGGAAGTCTTTTAGCTCAAAGGAAAGAGAGATACCCGATTTTAAGGTAATGTCATCACTTGTGTTCTATTGTTTTATTTTTCTTCTCCAACCCCCTAATCTCTTTTTATTAATTTCTTTTGTAACAATTCTAGTATCTTCAATATATTAGGATGTTTTTATAAGAAGGATTCGAGATACACTTACACACACCTACATCTAATGGTTAATGAACATACTATTTCTGTGGATGGTGAATTTATGCCTCTCGAAACGATGATTGTTCAATATTCTTTTAACACCCTCAAAGGTGGACATTAAGATGTAACTATATTTATATATGATATATAATATGTTTATATTTTTCATAATCTTCTGTATTTTTCATTTATGGCATAACTTTATCATTTCCATTATGGTTAAATGTGATATCTTCATTTTATGAAGTGCGGACTACCGCCCCCTCAAAGTGATTTGATTCGTTAATACAATATGTGGTACGTATAAAGGATATATTTAATGATATTATATATGATAAAATACTGGAATTATAATACAATTATGTATCATTATGTTTTAATTCTATTAAATAAGAAATAGAAATGGAAGTAGCGTTCATGCGTACATACGGCTTACCGTCTCCATGAACGGTGCATTTCATTTATTACCTCTAAATGTTATGTAATATTTTAAATGCATGTATATAATGGATATATATGATATATATGATATCAACATAATGAATATAATTCTGGATATAATATATATTTTACCACATGAACAACTTGTAACTATAAAGAGTTTATTTTTTACTCAAGTAGCAATGATCTACAAAACGACCATTATTAACATAAATAATTACATAGTGTTCATAGAATGGTAGTAAGTGATATAAAATGAATAATGAACTTGAAAACGGTTCTTAAGAAAGTATAAATTAACTCAAGCTTATTATTCATGAGATTAAATGAACGATCGATTCAAGTCAGACCCGAGGTAAGGGATCCTACCTCTTTCTTTTTAAGTACTCCCTTTTATGTCATTTATTTTCTTATTTCTTATGTTTGGGGATGTTATTTTATATTTTTAATTCATTACTTTTTATGTTAATATTATGAGAGACCCTATTTGATCTCATAAATCCATTTTTGAGTGTTTTAATTGGCGCCGTTAGGCTACCGAAATTTCATAAGGGTCTTTTTAATCTCACTTTTTGTTTTCGTGAGATTCATGCTACATTTTCCAATATTTCCTTTTTAGTGGTGTATGTACTGTCCATTATTCTACTCTTTGTGTAACACAAATTCTTTTATGAGTATTTACATCAATGTTGTATATTCCTTCTTTCATGGGGTGTACGTTTCAAAAGTTTCCCAAATCGGTAAGGGAACCTTTCACCCTCCACTTTTTAAAAGACTTCTTTTGTTATGTGTTTTAATATTCATATTATTATGTGGGGATATGTTATTATATATCCTTATTGCCGTAAATTTTATGTCCATGTGATGAGATACCCTTTATCTCTCTCATCAACTCTTTTTCTAAAATTTGATGTGACGTCGTTAGGCTGTCAAGGAAACTTCTTAACCCAATTTTGATTTCTTTGGGTTCAACATGTAGTTATTGAATATGTCATTCATTGAATATGTGTGAATGAATTTGGATTATTTTACACCTAATATCCACTTATATTGGGTGTATTTCTATTTTTCACACATAATTATGAGATTGATTTATCCTTAATTTAAAGATACCATCTTTATAATGGATTTCATCTCAATTTACATTTCCATTGAGACTGCATTGTTGTTATGCACCAATTCACTCTTATATGGTGTATATACTATCATTTGGAATATTATATCATGAATACCTTTATTCTCATAATATTATAAAGTTTTTATTAAATGTTATTCTTTAACTATTGTATTCAAGTGTCTCTCATTTTGTTAAAAACCCTTTAACTAAAATATCATTTTAAAAGTTTTAAGGATTTAATCTTATAAATATTTCTCATTAATATTCATGATTTCAACATGGTTTTATGGAATTATTTATATGGATATTAATGGTTTAAAATGTTAAAGGCTTCAATATGGTATGGGACACTTTGATTTAAAAATCACTTTATTAAATGTTTTAAATGATATTGAAAATGTTTTTTAGAATGGATTCATTATTTCAATATCTTAAAATGTTATATTGTTATTGAAATGTGGGAATGTTATCTTTCCTTTATGTTTAAGTTATGTCCTATGATTATGTTATGGTTCTTGGGCATTGTTATGAAGATGGGTGGATCCGTGATAAACTAAGGGCGGGTGAGCCCGATATAGCTCTCCAATGCATTGGGTAACGCGAAGGACTTAAACATTAAGGTTTCTCCAAATAGATTTAGGGAATATACTTTGATGGGAATTTCAAACATAACCAAGAGGGTTACTCCCTATGTAAGAATGTTATGAATGCCTCAAGATACCTTTATGTCTTATGATTTCTATGATTTATTCATTATTTTATGATTTATGTTAAAGTGCATATGTTTTATGGGTAAATTATGATTTCATTCTTATGTATATATGTACTCATGTTTCATTTCCATACTTTTTATAACCCTTACTGATATTTTTATGCTCATCCCATGTTTTTGAAAAGTTTTTCACAGGTCAATGGAATGGTACATGATATGATGATAGTGTCAAGGAAGTGTCAAAAAATAATCCATGTTTTATTTTAAATATGTTTCTGTTGATGGGAAAAATGAATACAATATTTTATTTAACCACTTTGTTTAAATGTGGAATTTAATGCATGTTTTATGATCTAATTCTCTAAAACTCTAAACCAGAAAAGATCCTCATTGTGTAATCTTGTAATAACTCAAGATTATGTAAGGTTTAAGGCTGGGGCCTTATAATAGTACCGTGATATTACTTATACAACATTACACTTGAAAAACTTTTAATCGTTCCAATACCTTCTTAAACCATTGACTGAGCTTCAACAATTCTTTCATCTCACATATCATTTGTAGTCTCCTCATCATCATCAATATAAATACTACCCATACGACCATACTGATTCTCTTCATGAGAATTTCCCTTAGGGAATTGGTTTGCATAATGCCCATACAATCGACATTTAAAACATTTAACCATTTTTGATGTCGTAGAAACACCATTATCCTCATCCATGGTGTTAATTGATCCTTTTCCTTTGCACTTATTGGCTTCATGTCCTTCTTTTCCACACCCAAAGCATCTTACAGTTCCTTTGAAACATTCTCCTTGATGCCTCATCCCACATGATTTTCATAGGGCAAATTGAACTTTATTTCCTCCATGATCACCATGAAACTCCATCAATCTCTTATTATCTGAGTCAGTAAACTTACAAAATTTGAGTTTATTGATCATATTATGAGATAGATGATTCGGAATAATAATGATTTTTGGACTTCCAAATTCCATTTCATTTGGTTTCTCATGAATAATATCGTTCCATTTTCCATCATATCCTCCATTTTTATAAATTCAATACACAAATGTTGTAGAAATTAAATTAAAATTAATCTCATTGTCGAAAGAAGATGTGGTTTTCATTAAAACATTGAAAAAGATTAAATTGATTTAACCAACGAATTCACGGTAAAATAAATGATAAAGAAATACATTATATTAAATGGTAAAAATATATTCTATTTAAACATTAAAACCATTCAATATTATAATTAAACCAAAGATGTTATTATGATGAAAAAAGTTGTTTTTAATTAAAATATAGCATGTTTTTACTATTCATTAAAATATGAAAGTTTTCATAATAATATGAAAAATTTATCCATGGTAAAATTTTATATCCTGATTCCAAATAATAATTTTATTTTGTAAAGTTGAACTTATAAACTTGTCAAAACCTAGATTTAAGGTTGTTGAATGATCAAAAGGGGGCAAAACTGCATTTTTTTAAAAAATACTTATTTTACCCGAAAAATTTATTTTGTTCTTATACCATGTTCTAAAAAATGTTTAAGATGAATAATAATGTTATAAAATTAAAAATATAGTTAATAATATTCATAACGTCTAGTTCATAATAATATTATAAAAAAATATCATTGTTTAGTAAAACCTGGTATTGCGTACAACACACGCTATCGAAGAAGGTCGTGATTGAGTGTAATGCAAGCCAAGTCAAGGTTAAGTATAGTGCAAGACTACATTGTTGTTTCGTTATAACAAAATACAACCATTTTTTCATTTATACGTTGAATATATATATATATATATACCCAATGTTGTATATAATGACTATTATCAAACGAACATGAAATTGTGTGTAACACAATCTAAGAATAATGTTGCGTATACTGCAAGGTAATAGTGTGTTGAGTATAGTGCAAGATAATCTTGGTGTATCCTACAACAGAAGATATGAAAGAAATTAAAAAGAATATATCTTATAAAATATCGGGTTATTACAATTATGGTAATGTTGTGGTAGATGCATTGAGCGGAATGAATAAAATACAGGTAGTTCAAGAGGCCTAAATTTAGTGGATGATTGTGGTTATGTTCTCTGAGATGCATTTGTATGTGCATGACAGACAGAGGAAGAAATTTATATCTTTTGTATATGTTACCATCACTCTACTTGATCAAGTGAGAATGATGAATCTATTAGATTCTAAAGGTATCGTCATCTGGGGGAGTGTTTCATTATAGAACCCTATACCTGGATGGATTGTAGGCGAGGATGAGGTCTTATGTTTCCATGTATGCAAGTATGTGATAATATACATATGCGAGGCATTTTTGGGAATTTTCATTCTCTAATTTTGGTAGTTCATGCTGGTGTCACCATGATGTATTGATATTTTCACCGTCAGTATTGGTGGTCTAGTATGAAGAAAGATTTTGTTGCTTTTGTGATGAGGTGGTCCACCTATTATTATGTGAATTCAGAGCATCTATGACCAATATGGATTTTATATCAGTTACACATTCCCAAGTTGAAGAGGAATGATGTCACGGTGGACATTGTGCTAGTTTTGCAGAAATCGTCTCATGAGAACAATGTAGTTTTGGTTTACATTAATAGACTAAATAAGGTTTAAAACATCTTGATGATCAATGAGACCTTCGGTGTAGATGATCTGGGAAGGTTGTTTGTCGAGAAGATTGTACACCCACATAGGTTTCCACACTCCATCGTTTCAGATAGGGACCCTCTCTTTACTTCATAGTTCTGGCAGGGACTACAAAGGGGTTTGGGTACATAGGTAATTTTGAGTATAAATTACCAACCCCAGAGAGATGGATAGTCTGAGTGTACATTTCTGGTATTTGAGGACTTTCTTAGTTCATGCGTCCATGATTTTGGAGGTTCTTGGGATACGAACATACCTCTGGTGGATTTTTCCTACAATAATATTATTCAAAAAACTATTCAGATATCACCATATGATGATTTGTATGGTAGGCCATGCTTATCACCCATATTTGGGTTGGAGGAAAGAGAGATAGCTATACTGGGACCTCATCTTGTCTCGGAGACCACGAAGCGAATATAGTTGATTCAGATGGGGATGAATATTTCATAGTAAAAAAGAAGTCTTATGTTGATAAAAAAAGATGAACGATGGGGTTCAAGATCGGAGATTAGGTTTTCCTACGTGTCACACCAAGGTTGGGACACAAGAGAATTATGATACATGGTAAACTTTCACCAAGATACATCGAGCTGATAGAGGTTTTGGAGAGATTTGGTCCAATTTCTTAACTTTTGCAGTTACCTCAGTGGTACCGGTCTATCGACAAAATCTTCCACGTTTCTTAGCCACGATGTTACTTCTCATAATCATCTCTTATTTTTTAACTTAATGAAGTTTAGTTTGAGTTGAATGCATTATTCTTGGAGAATGCTATCAAGATTGTTTATCATAGTGCAAAGGTTCTCTATGGTCGTAATGTTCCACTCGTATGGGTCATATGGAATCCTAGGAGAGTACATGACAAGAATTGGTAGAAGAAGACCAAGGTATGATTGTAGTGGCTAGATATGTTCGAGGATCCTTCTTCTATGCCTCCTTATTAGGGAAATTCGGGGAAAATTTTCATTAAGGGGGGATGTTTGTAAGAACCCAGATCATTGTTCAGGTATGCATATGTTTTTGATTTGTTTTGCGGAAAAAGGGAAGAAGAAATTTTTTTTGAGTACATGTCATGTAATTTATTTTGCACAATATGTACCCTTGCACCATGTCTGGGATGGGTTTGTCCAAGTCACGGTCATGTACACGACCATGTGACGACGTGGAGGGACCGCTAAAAGCGGGACCTAGAAGATGCTCATACACGCCGTGTATATTTATTGAACATGTCATGTATTTTTTTTCATATCGAACTAGGTTCATGTTTCACTCATAGAAATTTATTTATTTGTCTTTTTCTCATCTAGGATTGACTGAAGCCGATGATTCTTCTCTGAGCCCCCAACCGACCATCCGTTATCTGAGTCAATCATCGTCAGTTGCATTGGAGTCATATGAGTGAGTTCTTCCTTCATCCTGGGCCTCCTCTCTTGATTCCTCCTCTTTTGTGAGATATCCATGGTCGATGATTTTTGATGATTTGGTAGATATACTGAATGCTAGGTCAATTAAAAGGATGATGTTCTATTATATCAATTGTAAAATGTCGAGCTTGGTGGTTTGTTCCTTTCTGTAGTAGTCTTTTAATGATATTGGAAAAAAATTCCCAATACACATGTTGAGGGTATTGTGTGTTTAGGGAATTTTACCTTGTTAATTAATTCTATAATTTTTTTCATTATTAGGGATATTGAATTGTGAATAGGTATTATTAACCTTGATATGGATGTGTTTTTCATTGTTTGTTTGATATTGGTTTTGTGGTCTACAATTTCCCATTAGGCTATTTTTCATCCCAATATTAGTGTTTTTAGGATGGAATTGTTATTTTCTGACATGCTCATTATATGAATTTTAGTAGTTTGTCCATGTATTATTTTGAGATTTAAATTGGCTGATGGATATCGTTTTTGAACGATTGATTTCACATGGATGTGGTTACCTGGTGTAGTTAGACCATAGGGGAAATGGATGTTGAGGGCTTCCCCGGAGTGTATGTTATAATTTTCACATTGCATGATTATATGGGGGATGGACGTATATTCTCCCTCAGAGTTTCTGTAGTTCCACATTACGAGACCATAAGGTTAATTGGACGTTGAGTGCTTCCTCAGAGAGTCTGTAGGAACGGTTACGAGACCACATGAGGAATTGATGGTGAGTATTTCCTTAGAGTGTTGTTTTCTAAGCTAAAGTTGAGGGGTTAGACTATGAGTACTTCCCAGAGGGTTTTTTGAGATTTTTTGGTTATTTATTTGCAAATTAAAATGAATGTTTCTTGAACTGTAGGATTTTTTACTTTTGAGTACTTCCTTGTTTATAACATCATTTTTCATATTGCCTGTTATATATATTCAGTAATAGTTAGGCACATATCATTGGGTGGTTTCCTATTGAGATTAATCTCACACCATGTTTGGGTTATGATTTTGGGTCCAAACAGATTATAATGCTACATGTTTAGATTAGCTCAAGCACCCCTCTACATCAGGTACATGATTGTCGTGGAGCTGGAGAGTATGGGACCAAGATAAGGCTTGCGATGCTATTGGAGTTGTTTACTTGTTTTTCCCTTGTACTTTAGTTTAGTAATATATTCCATCATTATGACATGTTTGGATCCCTTCCTAGATACATGTGACATGAATTATTATTATATATATATATATATATATTAGTTGTTTGTTTATTTTTAGTATTCTTTTGTTTACTTATTATGTGATATTAATCCTTCCTCCATTTTTATCTATTTGTTTACATTGTATTACTTTGCTAATGAGGGAATAGTTTCTCACTATCACACCCAAGGCCCTCACTACTAGTTGGAAGACTCTGGTGTTATGGGAATTTACTTCAGGCCAAGTGAGCAAATATGTACGGGGCACCTCTAGAAGGCACCTGAAACTAGGATGTTACAGTATGTGTGGAGAACAACCTCTAGGAAGGAAAGTTATTTTCATAATTTATAGGGCAATAAGATTTTACATAATATATATTTAATGAATATATATGATATTTAGGATATAATATTAATTTTTAATGGATAGTTTTTGTTTATCCTTATTTCATTATATCTTATGAAATGTGAAAACATCTCTCATGCGTACATACGACACACCATCTCATTGGATAGTTTAATTCAATTTTCTATATCAATATTTTAGGGATGAATTTAAAAATATATATAATGAATATATATTATATATATGTCAATCCCAAAATTTTGGAGATTTTGTACACATGATTGATTATTAATGATCATAAAAACCAAATTGAAATACTCATGATAAATGAAATACTTCAACCTTAGAAACAACGATTATAAAATTGATTAATTGGTAAATATGTTTTGAAATATAATTAATTGATCATAAATGATATTATAAGTATATATATATATTATTATTTTATATAATTATAATAAATATAATTTTTGTATATGTAAATAGTGTGAATGAAGAGAAATTAGAACTTTAGGTAGTGGTTTATCATCATAACTTATATTCTTCAATACATATTTTATGCTATACGCCTACCATCCTTTATGAGGTTTTAATACTAGAAATTGTGATGTAATATCCATATTAGCTTTATGTTAATGATATTTAATAATTACTTTGAAATTATAAATTCATTGGGATTATGATTTAAGTATTACATAAATGGAAATAATTTTCTGTCATAATCCCATTGTTTATCATTTTTTTAAAAAGTTTCCAAATTTAAAATATTATGATATGAATATTAGAAAACTAATGAATTTTTGTATACCCTATTTATTTCTTGATAACACGTTTTTTCAATCATCTTTTTGACTTTATGTATTTATGAAATTTAATTAGTATTTTAATGGAAAATCGACTTTATTCATTTCATTAGTAGAAAGTCATTTTCAATAATATTTGTGTTTTTTAATGTTTTTTGAAGGTTGTTTTTAATATTTTCATATAATTTTTTATTTTCATTATTTAGCAGGATTTAATTTTTATAAAATGGTTTTAAAATAATCATCTTTTCATTTTTAGAACAATTTACATTGGTAATTTTACAACAAATACGAAAGGTGTGTTTTATTTAATCTTTTTTGGAATGTAAATATTTTCCACTCTAATGACCACTTAATGATTTTTATATACATTTAAAAAATTTGAATATATTTTTGATGAAATTGTATTTCTTAATATTTTAAAATTATTTAGATTTAAAATAAGTGATTTTAATAAGAAATGATTATTTTTTAACAAGGAAATGATCTAAGTGGTATTTTGAACAATTTTTCACCAATGATGACTTCCATTAATGTTACACTGGTTTTATAGGGGTTATGATCTAACGATATCATCCTTATTCTTTCATTGGATTTTTTATGTCGACTATAACATGATGATTATGAAACCATTTATTTAATGGGTTATGCTTTGAAAAAAATTATGAAATCCATTTCTATTTAGGGTTTCTGATATGATGAACATTAAATGACTTTTTGAAACACATATTTATGATTTTTATTATATAATGGTTGGGGCCAAAATCATATATTTCTCAAATGAAGGGGTTCAAAATGAATAACTCATGAGATAAATATGTTATTTATGGACATTATTTCATGTTCACAATATTACACATGGACCTATATTTCATGTCTATAAGTTTATGTGTGGACCTCGATTTCATTGACATATATTTATGTGTAGACCTATCTTGTATGTTTATACCTTTTTGGGTGGAACTAGCTTTCATATCCATAATATAATGCATGAAACATGATTTCTAGTTCGTAATATTATTCATGGACCCTATTTTCATGTCTATATTTTAATGTGGGTGTCTGATTACATATCCATAACATAACATGTAAACTTATTACAATTTATAAATATTCAAAATGTTATAATCATTTGTTTTTCCCACATTCATATGTCTGTGATATACTCTCTTGGATTATATTCCAAGATTCCGTTATTATCAATGTATTTTGAACAGGTATGATTTATACCATGACTCTAAAATATTATCTTTGATATGCAGAGAATGATATTCAAATGTTATGCTTAGGTTATCATACCCTTATACTCATGTTATGATTTAGTGATCCTCACTCTCTCCCAGGTTCGCCCTTATTAAGAATTCATGCTCGCTATTTCTTAAATTTCCTTTCTCTAATATATGAATAATAAATTTACGTATGATATTGTTATGTAGTGTTATAGTTATGATTCAATTAATGTGAGAATCATATGAAAATGTTATATAAGTGTCAAATTTTTTAAGGCTTGTAGGAATATAATGTTTGTGCATGGATAGTAATGTTATGTTATAAATATTGATCAAATATGGTGTAATATATATATGTGTGTGAAAAGTCCATGTTGATAAAAATACTAAGGTTTAGTCCATTCCAAGTAGAATTATATTGTTTAATATAAGAATAAATCTGTGGGAAAATATTTTTATTTTGTTTCCCAAAATCAAGGGGTCTGTAGGATACCTAAAAAATAATACTCATGTCATAATTAAGAGAATATTAACTTTCCAATTTATCAATAATAATGAAATTTCATTCCTAAATAATATTGTAGAATTATATATGATTTATTACTAAATGAAATGTAAACATAAACATAAAATCTAATTTCCATCCATTTAATTAGTGAACAAAATGGTTGATTGAGAAACTTTTAGTGGTATTTACATAGCCACCCAACAACTATATTAGATGATATAGAACATATATGTGTAATTTCTATAATTTTTATAATAGTGTGTGTTATGATAAATGGAAAGTATAATATTGTGTCTGGTGAAAATATAATAAAATTGTGTGAAATAAGGGTTATAACAATGTTCCACAAGAATATGATGTAACAAATAAATGTTGAAAAATTTATTGAAACAACTTCCATGAATATTTGTTTTGTTGAATAAAATTAGAACTACTAAGGATAACATGATTTTTTTAATTTTATCATATTTGATATGGTAATATTCACAAATTTTAACCAATCAGACTAACATGAATAAACTAGGAACTATATCAAGTTACTATTAATGTAAATAGTTTATTCACATCTCCACATAATATTACATATGTTAATTTTACTAAGATAATTAGGTTCATTATGTTCTATTATTACTGTGCTCCTCATATTTAATGTACACTATCTAATCTGTGAACTCAAACACCATTTTATATTTATTTTATTGGTTTTTAAATTTTATTCCTCATCAAAATTCCTTAAATATATATATAATTGATCAAAATACCAAATAATTCAAAATGTAATAAAAGGATATACAGAATCATATTTAATCAATCTCTTTGAAAAAACCCTAAAAAAATTAACCTCATATTTACCACAATATGTTTCTAGGACTTCATATTAATTATAAAGTAATCAATAGTTAATAATAATTATATTAATTTATAATTAATTTAATAGATGAAAATTCCCCTAAAGGATTTATATTCATGATCATAAATAAACACTACATATAAATCCCCTGTATTATTTTCATTATATCTTCCCATTTTACATATTTTAATAATACATGATATATGTGGATATGAAGGTATTTAGATCATTACATGTGGTTGATAACATGTATTTCTCATTAGTTTAGATCCACTACCATTCCCATGTGGATCTACTCTAATATCCACTTTATTTTCTACCAATAAACCCACTTTTTATTAAATTTCTATATTTGGATAGAATATTATGTACATCAATTCATGTTTTTGAAATATGAAATTAATATTCCCAATGTCGAAAAAAACATGATCATTTTCTCAAAATTGTTGATCATCATCCTTATTTTGATTGTAGATACTAAATTACATTTTGGATAATTTATTGTTTCACTATATATCTAACACACATTTAATAATTCTAGGATAAAAGTCAAAAAAATTGATATTTATTCCATAAGAATCATTTAGAAATAAAATAATGTTTTTTATGGAATCTATATTGCATTGGATCGATATTGAACACTATAAATGGTTCCATGTGGGGTTTTTTATTTTATGATAGATAATTTTGTTATTTCTAATTTTTTTCAGAAGTTAATACAAATGGTCCTTGTGTAGTTTTGCGAAAACAATTTTAACATTTCTTTGTGATCCTATACATCTAATGTTGTCTTAGTGTTGTAACCATGACTTTGTTAAATTACAGGATTTATTAAAGTATAACAATTCAATGTTCATTACATTTCATTGGGTTTATAGCATGTCTTGGGGAACGAGGCGCCATTTAGAGCATGAATTCTTTATTTAATCCTTCTAGAAGTCATCATCTGTGTTGATGGAAAATCATGTGATTTTCTCATCATACATTTCGGCTGGAGTAGTCCATGTATATAGATGTTATTTTAATTTTTTGGTGGAAATAGCCTCATTTTGATAAATGAATGATATTTTTAACGAACCATTTTACTCTCATGTTCTAATACTTTGGTTTTATGGCCTTCATATTCACTTATGTACAATTATATGAAATTATTATA
Organism: Viscum album; assembly: GCA_963277665.1. Classification (NCBI taxonomy): domain Eukaryota; kingdom Viridiplantae; phylum Streptophyta; class Magnoliopsida; order Santalales; family Viscaceae; genus Viscum; species Viscum album. The sequence goes on along the minus strand of OY728133.1, from coordinate 1,897,888,192 downwards.
TCCTTGTTGTTTTTAGGGTGGGTTTTTATTACATTTTGGTGTCTAAAAGCTTTCACATGTTTTGGAATGAGGAAATTTTTTCCCATATTAAATATAAAATGATAATTTTATAGAACTATTTTTAAAATTCTATTTCATCAATTATAGCTTATTCAGTTTCATCAAAGAAGTACAAAAGTTTTTGAATCAACCCCAATCAAATGAATATTTGTATTTTATCTTGAATAGAAAAAATAATAATTTTCTACATTTAGAATGTTTTTACCTTATTTAAAAATGAAAATAAATTCAATAAATAATTAAATCAATTAAAATTTTGAAAAAATTTTAAAAAAATCAAAAACAATTGAAAAAATGAAAAATTTATAAAATAAACCAATGTTAACTCAATTTGTCACCAGATATTTGTAAAAATAATACCCACTCAAAATACAAATAGACATATACACAAGATGGAATCGAGTGTTAAATTACTAATTATGTTTATATTTCATTCATTCTTAATATGATAGATATTAGTTATTTTTTATATTTATTAATATAAAAAAATTCTCAATTAAAAATAAAATTGATATTATCTATGTATTATGATTATCTTCTTTGGTATTTTTATTTGATCTACTCCAATTATTATATTTTAATTTTGGGAGACTAATCAATCACTGATATTGGTATCGATGGATCCTTCTATAAAAAATAGGATGTGAGGTCTACTTATGTCATGGTGTATCATCTTTCCTACTATAAGAATATCTTATAGATTTAGGAATACTTTATTGAATCCTTACATGTAATAACACTAGTTACACGGTGTGATAGAGATTTATTGAAACATTTTATTTTTTGGACATTGTATTCATGTGAGGTTCTGAATATTTCTATCATTGATTAGTTTTTTTTCAATTACATATAATATGTCACATTGAAAATTTTCAGCATAGTCAGATTCAATTTTTTTGGTGTAATTATGATTGTGAAATTGAATGTGGAAAATTATTTATAAATCATATTAGAAATAAATACCCATTTACATTTATTATTTTAAAAAAGAAAAAAATGATAAATTTAAAATTTATATAAGGATCGATGTGGTTAAATTTATATATTTTCTACCATGAAAACTATTTTCCCTTTTATGGTTTTGATTCCATGTAAAACCCAATAGTCGTTTATGTTTTTACAGTAACAAAAAATGCTTTACATTTTCATGTAATGAATCTGGGATCCATGTTGTTTCATTTAAAGTCAAAAATAATATAATAATGTTTTAAATTTTTAGGTAATTCATAATGGGGAAATTTATTGTTTTTTAGTATCATATAGAATGAAATTGTATTTTAATTTTATGCAAAAAAAATTTGGAATGGGATTTATATATGACTAGTTTGTTATTGATTGACCTAGAAGAAGGTTGGAGATTGTGTAGGGTAAGAGATTATACTAGTTTAGAGGTATGTGTGTAATGATTTTAGTTTTTTTATTTGGAAACTTTGAGTATTAAATATATAATACTTCATTTTAATAAGAATTTTTTTTGTGTTACACGTGTCACTAGACCCCAAACATTATTTATTGAATATACTAAATAGTGTAATAAATATTTTTCATAAATAATGGTTTTTATCTTGAACAAAATATATTATGGGGAAAGCGGGATAACCATTAGTTGTGGAATATGATTTTTATCCTTGGAATAATGTAAAATTCATTATCATCTGACCTCAAGTTGATCCATTTTCAAGTTCGCATATTAGATGAATTAGAATATATTACTTTAAATAAATTATTTAAATATCTTATTTTATGATTTTACCTTGAAACTGCCCATTTCTCCTTGATAAAAATATTTCTCTCGGATTATCTATATAACTCAATGAATTAAGAGCTATCTTGGGGATGGATAATAGTGAATGATTATGGAGGGATCATGGATCTACAGTCATATTCTAAGCAACATACTACCAACATTAATGAGAATCCAATCATCGCAATTGATTGATACAAAAAAGATCCAAAGATTATAATATTTTGATTCAAGATGTAACATTTTATATTTAATGAAATAGTTAATACATGTAATTTTATCTTGTTTCTCCATATCATTGGAATGAACCAAAGAATTTAAGATATTTTTTAGCCTAATAATTATATGTTTCACTCACCATCAACACCTAATGCACTAGGGGGCATCGAGACTGGGGGTAAGACAAGCTTGAAACCCAAAAACACTTCAAATTGGCTAAATGATGAAGACTATCATCTTGTAAACATATCATAAAAAGAGGATGCCTCCCCATGATAAAATTTTATGCATTCACACCTCCAAGTACATAAAAACTTTATAATATAGATAATAATGTATCAAACCAAGAAGAATAAATTATATGTAACAACATATAATAATAACCAAATCATATATTTTTTAATTTATCAAATGTATAAATATTAACAAACATGCACAACTAGAAAAAATGGGATTCCCAATATAATAAAAGATTCAAAGCAATAGTCTTTTCCATTATCCTATAAATTTATCACCCCATATGATCAGGTCACCCTATACCATTATCCTCCACCAACAATAAGCCTACCAAGGACACCCTAAAACATCATATCATATAATAAAGACATGAAATGTGCATGAAAAGTCCAATAAAGTGTGAGTATATAAATACCTTTTTAAATTAAATTAAAACCAATGTGTTGTGGATGAAATAAATATTCACCTAACCCTTATGAAATAGTGGAAAATTGAATCCAAACAAATAAAGATTCTATAGAAGTATCCAAAAATTATGTATATATATATAGGAGAAGCTCAAAATTATGATAGCTATATATGAATATTGTATTTTTTCAGAGCTCCAAATGCTCTTGTTTTCCCAAGGCTAGTAGAAAAACATAAACTTGATCGATATGTTATATAGGTCCCACACCTCTGTAATGGATTACTATTGGTGAAAATATATGTGATGAGGAAAAAATATGAAAGGAAGAATCCAATGCCAAAGGGTATTCTTCACGAAGCTCCTTCGAGGATCCTGTCAGCACCACAACCAACGCGAACACCATCGGCAATGCGGTCGACGCAAATACATGTTCTCCTCTATGATCGACTCAGTGTAAAAGAGGCAGATGACTATGTGGTAATGATGCAATTGATATAATTATCTGTTCCAAAGAGGGAACTAGATCACATTTGTGATCCCTTGGAAATTCACGGATGCATCTACAAATTCCACATAGGGAATTAAAGCAGCCTATGTGCTGAGAAGGGGATGACGGTCGACTCTATAATTATGAAAAACATTACTCAATCCACTTCCAATCACAAATATCCACGTTTCTTCACATAGAAATATCATTGCACCACACAACAAGACACCTATAAATACCATTCTCCCCTCAGACCCAAAGGATAGATACCTCCAATCATTCACCTTCATAACACTCACATCGTGAAACAACTAATTTTCAGTTAATATTGAATAAACATAAGCTCCTAAATTTATTTTAGCAATGTGAAATACCTTTTCTTTAGCATAAATACAACTCCTATTCAATTAGGGTTTCCTTTCGTGGAACCCACATTACACTACAAATGAAGGACCTCCCTAAGGTAAATTGGGTCTTCACCAGGAACTCATGCTTCGCTAAGTACCTTCCAGGTACATGTGGACCCCATGCTAAGGTAGGACCACTATGCTTTGCAATGTACATCACTTCGCAGTTCCCCACATTTCCAGGCACCCATTCTCCACAATGTCATACTCCACAAATACACATACACATAGAATACCACCCTTTTTATGCTGGTATACCCCATGGCTAGTCCAGGCCACTCCACTTCTAAAAGCATACCTCTTCGTTGAGTATCTCCACTTTATGGGGAACCACAGCATTGAAAGGTCCCTTCATGTGAACCTATTTTCTTCAAATCCGCATTCCACGTACAACCCTATAGGTTTGTGCGATGTGATTTCAAGGTCCCTTGGGTGGTGTATCATGTTGAATTGTGTAGCTTCTGGATTTTTCGTATAGGCATGCTAATAGTTATTGCTTCTTTTGATATCCACGCCAACATGATCCCCTAAAGTGACACTCCCATAAAACCACCTCACGATGGCATTCATAATGTCTTACCTTCCCCGTTTATGTGTGGGTATCAGTTATTTAAGTACTAGGGGTGTGTATTGAATCCTCATCATCATAGTAGTAGGACGTTAAACATCGAAGCACCGTCCACTTCAGCACATGATGTTTAAATGTAGCCTCACCCCAAGAAATATATGTGGGGTGCCTCACCTCAGGCATTTTCTAGGCCCACAGGTCTCCATAGGAGTGATATCATTCCTCACATGGAATGAGATCCTTTTCGTGAGAGTGTCATCTATCCACAGGAAAGGGAAACCATCTTTTTGTAAGCCCTCCAGTATTTCTTTGTCAGAGGTCGAACCCTTTCTCCTCCTATATTCACTATACACAAATTCTAGCGAATAGATGGGAAGAGGAACCGTTGCTATCTCATCTCTATCCCATTGGGATTTATCTCCATCAGGCCTCCATCCTGGTGTAAGTCCCAATATCCATCTCCCTGGGCCACTAACAAATTGTAAGCCCATATTTCCTCATTGAGCAGCCAACCACACATAAGCCCCTCTTCATTCCTCACGTACACACCCTTCGCAGTGTGGTTTCCAGGTCATTTCTACCACTTGTTTCTCACATCGAGCATTACTCACATTGGATTATAGTATGATTTGACCATGGAATTATTTCTAGACAACATTAATGTGTAATCTCCAATCCCCATTCTGAACAACATGGACTTTGATCATTTCCCTTTCTATGAAAGGTACATAAGAAGCCTCCATGAGGTTTAAGACCACCACCCATCAGTCCCGATTATCACCACATCGGTTTGTCCTCATCCTTCAAGACATTAATTTGTATTCTCCATTCATCCCACATAATGTTAAACTGTATGGATATGAACTACATGGTTTTTTTTCTACGTATCCTAGACATAGTACATAGGAAGCATCCCCGAGGTTCAATACCAATATACACTATGCTGTTGTATTTCCATTTATTGGGATCAATTTCATTGTTCCACCCTTAGTCACCAAACTATATTTTTGGTCATTAACCATGAATAATCCCTACCATCATCTTTGGGTCGATGTCCTCCGTGCACACCCTGATCCTATGACTCATCCTTAACTACATGGGTTTTGGTCTCTGTCTCCTAGGCAGGGTATGTAGGAAGCCTCCTTGAGGTTCAAACCCAAACACTGGTAAACATCAGTGTAACCTTTTTTGGGACCCACATCTTGGGTCCATCCTAGTGGTGTCAGAGAAGATCTCGGGCTGCTAACCACACATAATCCCCATTGTGTTTTTGGGTTCATGTCCTTTCTGTACAACCTTATTACATGCCCCTTCCATAACTACGTGGACATTTATTTCCATACAAAAGGATATGTATGAAACCTTCCTATGGTTCAATCCCATCACCCTTGTATCATCACGATCTCTCCCTTGATCCTATGTGTTCTAGGAAGGTCATGCCCCGACCCAGATGTTCAACTTCCTCTGGGTCCCATGAACGATTCCATCATCACAGGCCTCATCCTGAGGTGTCCCATCACTCCACCAAACTATGTGGACTCTAATTTCACACCACAGAAGTACACAATAATCCTCCTTGAGGTTAAAGCCCAATACAACCATCATCATCATGGTGGTTCCATATTATTCTCCACCCATTTCATTCAAACCTCCCTCTTCCATCAGGATTCTTACCCGGTCCACCACATCTTGGTGTGATCATGTCATTTCCTTGGGTGGATAATCATCCTTAAGCCCCATGTAATCAATAACCATCCAACCAATTGTGTTACTCTTGTGATTAAATGATAAACATGCGTAATACCTAGAATTATCATTTAGTATATTTCCTCCATGCAAACCTCAATCATATTCATCACCCCTCCAATCTACATAGGTTGTAATCCCTGTCCCCTGGGACAAGGTACATATGAAGCCTTCCTCAGGTTCAATCATACCCAATGGTACACTATGGAGTTCTCTTTTTATGGACACAAGAAAACTTGGTTCCATATCCGTTGAATGTTTTGATCCACCCATCTATTAAACCCTTTATGTGATCCCTCCGAGAGGTACACACTTCAGATCCACACATATCAGTTTTCTGATCAGTCCAATCCATCTCCGCTAGATGTTAAACTCAAAGAATACCCTGTTTTAAACATGGGAAGATGTGAAAAAACTTATAGACATGCCTATGTAATATAATTACCTGCACTCGAAGTGGGATGCCTCGGGGTTTTGCGCCCTTGAGAAGCCCAATATTAAGGGAATGAAACATTGACGTATAAATTCTTTAGTGTCTATACATTCCAGCAATATCTAACGTGACTACACCACCAATCAAAGGATGATTCACTAGCATGACCCTTTTTAATTTACTGATTGAAGTAGTCTAATTAACCATCATCCACAATGATATGGCATGGAGAAGAGTTTCACGAACAATGTCTTAATCCTTAAGGGATACACAGACTAGGTGATGAATTTTGAGGAGGAATCCATGTAAGGAGGAACCAAAATCCTATCATACCATTTCAATCAGTGAGAAAAAATCCCTAGTTAGTGACGGATGCCACCCAGTTTTGGAAAGCGGGAATGCAGGGAAACCATGAGTGCATTGTCAATGGATGGATGTGCACCCAATATAAATAATTGGAAACAAAGATGGTGAAACCAATTTGATTTTATTATCATAAATTTAATGATTATTTGTTTTGAAGTCATCAGTGGATAAGCATTTCACAAAATCTAGTTATCCACCACCAGGTCCTGCGAAGCAAATAGTGGGGCTGGCCTGAAACACACTTGATATTGGTGTAGTAAGATGTTGGACAACACGTTCTGCAACATTCCCAATGTAGATCCTTCTACAAACCATGGGAGATGAGATTTCACTAGGTAATTGGATGTGGGTATCCTTCTTTCAATGCTAATGGTTGAATCTCACTACATTGCAAGAACAAAGATGTGATGAAAGGAGACTGATCACTACCCAACCACTAACGTAGTGGATGGTGAAATACCAATATAGAAATCCTATATGGCTACACCTAGTCATCATTGAACTCCACATCCACGGCTGTTAGGATCTCATGCCCCATCTCATCATCTGAACTTGTTCAAAGGATGGTAATTAATGACCACGTCCGACAATATAATGAATAAGGGATTATCCCAACTCGAGATATGGCTTGATAGGACCTAATGTATTTTGTAACTCTCCATAACTACCACCCCCAAGGGCTACGTAGGTATCCACTACTCCCCACTCCATCCTAAAAGTGTTTTGGGAGCCTCTTCCCAAAAGGCTTTGACGACCCACCCCTTAACACTATTGAGGTGAGAGTAGTTCAGGATATCCTTACTATGATCACAAATCAAGGACCACCAAGGAGGTATCCCACAAGGTTGCATCATCACCACCATTCATGCACACATGATGAGGATTAGGAGAGTTATACACATTCACCATCAGCCACAGTCCGATTAACTCGATGCCGACGTTGGGTGAAAGATGTGGAGGGTGACCGCTATGGGGCATCTTCATTAATATTTATAGTGTCCTTTTACACCATTGATATGTGCCATTAGTGCCCCATTTATACCAAACATGGGAACATATATTCTAAACCGGAATCGAGGCCCTAAACATCCCACAAGTAGGTTGGGATGACTCTCTTGGTCGCCGACATAGGTGGTGCCCTTTTGGGCTGACCCACATCAATGGAGTCCAGCACAAAGGTACTCCCTATGCCATCACCATTGATAGCGTAGGTCATACCTTATCCCATGATCAGTGTGGAGGTCCTCCCCATGAAACCATTAGTCTAAGAGAAGGCCCTCCCATCCATATTGATATGCAACACATAGTTCTCTCCTACACTTGTGATCCCAAGTATTGAGTTGTTCCTCCTCTCACAGATCTCTGATGTGACGATCCTCTTTGCCCAGTCAACTACTAGCATGATGGTCTTCCTCAATTTATAAATTTAACCAAGGAAGGTTCTCCTCATCCCAGAAATCAAGGATGTTGAGGTCTTTCCCACATCATTAGATTCTAATGTGGAGGTTTTACCCATGTTTGATTTGGTTTGTACAAAGGCCCTCCTCATATCGTCACTACTAAGGGAAACATGCAAGGTAGTATAGCCCATGACCCCACCAGCTCTAGGGAAGGTCCTAACCAGTCCAAAAAATCCTATTGGGATTCTCTCTGCTCACCATCCAGTGGACACATAGGCCCTCCCTCTTTTCATTTTAAAAAATTTCAAGTTCTCCTGACACCCTAACTCTCCCTGGTGGAAGGCCTCTTCACTCTAGCACCAGTTCTGACGGTGTTCCTCCCTAGGATGAAATCATATACAATCCTAAAGCACCAACCCATTATAAGAGGGAGGGTTTCTGCTGCCAAAGGAAGGAGGCTAAGAAGTTTTAGACCAGGATTATACTTGTCTACTTTTATGATTCTGAGGTGGAATGTGATTTTTTAATGGAACCCTCACCTAGTTCCCCGGTGTTTGAAGATAGGGTAAGAATGAGGTGTAAAATCCCCATCCTTCCATAATGGGAGGTCTACTAGATTCATGTGTCCCAATGAATATACTTCCAAGAGGAAGAAGATTTTTCCCCTTTCCATGGCTTGGCCATGTGATCCCCCATATCATCAACATGATCACTCTCTACCTCAAATGGAGATCACAGAGAGATGTTCTAGGGACCCATAGGGGATGACAAATAACATGATCCACCATCAATAAATATATTCCCTATGCGGGAAACTATGGTTATCAGTCCATCCTACTGAGATTTAGTGGTGCGGTCGTTTCATTCTATGGATGACAACCCATGATGTAGTGGTTTTTTAGCTTGCTCAATGTATTCCCTACTGGCTAGTCTACCATCATTGAGGTCTGATTAAGTGTCATTAACATTCATAAAGTCACCCCCATTCGATGAATGGGGTAGCCAATGTCTGGACCCTTATTCTGAGCCATGAATCTTGAGGGACATATTACAATAGACCATTTCCCATTGATGTTCTGGCTAGTAACAACTATAAACATCAGTGTACTAGAATCACTTTCCTAGGATGATGTCATGTTCTTTCACCAAACCCTTTGGGTGAAAAATACTGCATTTATCATCAGCGGGTGGCCTAACAAAATAGTCAGACACAATTTGAAGATATTATCTATCATTGTTGTATGGTCGAAATGGATGCGCTCCCTGTGGGCCAGCACCCTAAGTCACCCAGTCACCATCCGACCCTCCAGAAACTATGTGTTCAGAACATTAATGTGTTTGACAGAATTATTATGGAGGCTTCCTCCTACATTCAGATCTATGGTTTGGGGTATTATGTGGCCCTACATTTCATTCTATCATGCACCACCCCACCATGACAGGAAATATTGAGGATATTCCATCCGGTACAGTCGTGGTTAACATAGAAAAATTTTTATAGGGAGAGAATGATATATTTCTCATTGAAGAGAACATACCCCCTGGGGAGTGCCACAACAATCGGATCAATATGGGAATGATTAATCACCATCAAAGAAATTTACTAGGTCTGGCCATACCTACCGAGTCATTAGCCCTCAACAAGAATCTCAATAAGGGAAAAGAGAATGTGCAGGCCATCAAACCATCTGACCCATCTGTCTCAGTATAAAAGAAAGAGGGTGATTCGAAAAATCCATTGTTTCACCAACATCTCATGGACCATAAAAATATTGTAAATGATTGTCTCACTGATATTGATGCAGAATGGGAACAAGACTATGATAATCCCCGACTAGGGTAGTAGTGGCTGGTACACCCTCCCCCTAGTGAGTTTACACTGGGTTCCCCTTACCATCTTACCCACATATATTGGGTAGAGGTTGATGTCTATATAACGAGGTAATGATATGACTCGGCAGAACCTCCCGAATTATGTTAAAAACCTCCTCGGGACCCAGTTCATGTTCCCCCATCCACTCCCTAGGACATCCAACTAGCCTCTCCACAAGCTTCATGGCCCACTTATCATGTTGAAGAACCCACCAATGCACTATTCATCACTGATCCTCGTCAAGACATAAATCATCACCAATATGACCCAATGTCATCACTCATTGCCCGCCTCGAGGCTTTGAAAACATGACATGTTGAAACCCCGCATCATCTAAATCCATATTCGGCATGGGTTGATGATATAACAATACCCCTAGTTTCTAAAATTCTACTTTTTCACCCTTTAATGGGATGGGTGATCTAATGCATCTTCTAGACCACTTCATCTCAAAGGGTGGACCCATGGTGGGAACTCCAGAGTAGCAAGAGGTCGACAAACTATGGTGTTTCGTGCAGTCATTGGAAGGGAATGCATTTGTCTGGTTCACATAGATATCCTTTGGGTTAGTTTACAACTGGTAAGATCATCATAGGTAGTTTAATTATCAATTCAGTTATACTACCTGAGGATAAGTATTTCAGACCTCTTCGAGTGAAAATAGAGGCTAGAATATCGTGTCGTGGACATTGTCACCCGGTGGAAAGGCTCCACCTACTCATTTGATATGCCGATAAATCAAGAGTATCTACTAAAAACGTGTGTGGGGAATTTTAAAACTGAACTTGTACCCACTATCATCATACAAAACTACCAAGTAGGATTTTTGGATTTCATTGAAAAAAACCAACCTCTAGATGAAATTTATAGAAGGATAAGAATGAACATTTGTTTCCTCCTATAATTCCTATGAGAAGGGATTCTAAGGCCGAGACAAATGCGATAGCCCAAATTGTGGCCCCCAAGTAGTTCTAGTTATTAACAGTGGAGCAACCTCTATAGTGTCACTAAGTCCCACCACTTCAGGAACAACCTTGATCCTAGCAACGACGACCTCAGAATCGGTAGGCGCCCCCGTATAACGCATCGCAGCTGCCCAGGCGAGATAACTAGCTTCCACATCCTCGACAAGCTCATTCATTACCAAATAAAGGTCGAGCACCCAATTACCCCTTATTGGATTTACTGAATTGGACATACACATTTAATGATTCTTAGGTCCCTAGTTATTTAAAAAGTTCCTTGGAATAGGGAATTCTATGGTTGTTGGAATACCTGAGTCCCAAATATGTAGATCTTACTAATATCCACTATTACTATCCCTATTACTGAATTATAGGGAACACCCTCATGTTGTTATATGTGTTTAAAGACTGGATTAATGACCTGGTAGTTATCAACATAGTCAGGTTTGACCCAGCCCCAACATATGTGGCATGTGTATTCATACAGTCCGGCAATAACAATGACATGGAAGGTGAGTGGTGGTAGGATCCCAACCATTGGTTCCAAAAATATGATATTTGGATGGCTCATAAGGTAGTACCCTATTCTCATGGTATTATATACGAACATTTGAACCAACCTAATACTAAAAAAGTCATATTGTCACCTGCAGTCACTATTTCTGTGTCAACGTCTCACCCTATCTCTTCTACAAAGAGAAAGCATCGACATCGAAAGGGAAAATGAAGTCCCCCACTGATTCCATCATCACACCATACTCTATGAAATTTTATTCCCCCAGAGTTTCCAAATGCACCTAAAATCCTCCTAGTGAAGGAAGATTCATAATGTAATGACCAAGGTTTTTGTTAGGTTAACACCATCGAGATATTAAACCCCTACGTGATTCCCAATGACCAAGAACACCTGACAGGTCCTCCCAATTTCCCATGTCATCACCAACATCAACAGAGGTGCTATTACATGTGTTGCGATGTTGAATTGGTCAGTACCTCCAACCAATCTACGCATTCCACTGAAACTAGAAAAATATCCCAATGTAGAGCTCCCCATGTGAAATCTTACCACATGGATCCATCACGTAAACCTTCACCTCTGTTTTTGCTACATGATTAGGAGGAGCCACCATGACTGTGTTACGATCAGCCACATTCTATTACAGACCGACCTCAATAATCTATCCCTCATCTGGTAGTCTCTCAATGCATTTTGACTTGTGAGAAGTGGGACATTCCTAGCGATAGTTGGCTGTCTGTTTATATATAAAGGCACGTCATACCCCCAACCAATGAACGCCCTCCTATAAGTATAATTACACACTTGGAAAAAAAGTATGATATCCTTAAGCACCTTTCCAGCATTCTAGAAAGGTTCTTATCCATGATTCACATCGCATATCAGTGGATATGTGTGAATACCATACATAGTCATTAAGAAACCCCCTCTAGTTTGATATGGAGGAAACAACTATCGATGACTTCCATGTTGAGTAGTTGATCAAGATGAATTTAAGGACATTGTCTCTTTCTATGGAGAAGATGAAGGTTATCTCATACAAGGGAATATAAAAACATTGTATATTACAATCCATTTAAACAGTGTGGAGGTTTTCCATTGTCTTGTTGACATAGGTTTAGGGATCAACTTCATCCTGACCTACACACTATGAAAGATGGGGCTTTCGGAGGATGATCTGAGTCCCTCTGACCTAAAAATTCAAGGTTACGATAGGATGTAACAGACACCAGTTAGAATGATATTCTTGAAGACATTGTTCAGTGTCCATGTTTCCAAAACCAAATTCAGGGTTGTCTTAGAGGACACCACTTACAACGTGTTGATGTGGTTTCTATGGCTTCGCCTACACACAATGATCCCTTCTTCGTATCGCCAATGCCTTAATTACCCCCTTAATGGTCGAGTGGGTGTACTACAAGGTGATATGTATCTATTTTCCTCTTTTGAATCCCGCTACCAAGATGCCAACTATTAAAATAGAAAGGAATAAAAATTAATGCTAACAAGGTTGAACACGCTACAGTTGCAACGGACCTGCTGATATACCAGGAATATGCCTACATTTTCTCAATCCACCATTTGGTGGCCACAAACCCTGACATTCAGAAATGAATTTTTTTCAGGTATGATTGGGAAGCACACTTCCATGTCTATGGAATTCTTGAATCTCACGTCATATTCCTATTCAAATATGGCATGGGAAATCCCCAAACCCCTACCCCCATAAGGTGTCGGGATGCCTGCCCCATAGCAACAAAAATACACCATAGTTTCTTGATTTTCTGAGCTGGGATAAACCAACTCAAGATGATGAAAATATATTGATTTGATATCATCTAGCATGGACCTTTGGAATGATATACTGATGGGACTGTGTCCAAAAATTTCACCACAATGGTCTTGGTAGTACATGATCTCCCCATTATGGTGTCCACCACCGCTCAGGCTGGCACCAACATCCCATCAGGAACTATCAAAATTGAAGAATCACCACTCACTAAGGATCCTTCCTCAATGTATAAATTAGAGGATGTTTACAACTATCCTCCCACATTTAAAGAGGGGGTTCCAACCACAGTTGAGGAATTTCTACTGGTGAACGGTGGTAATGAGGCAGATCTAAAACCAACCTTGATCAATATCGCTATGCCTTTTGAAGATAAACAGTGGTTCATGGACTTCTTAAAGCAACATCGTGATGTATTTAAATAGATTTATGTAAATATTACATGACTAGATCCTTAGGTCTCCATCCACAACCTTGTCCTTCCAGAAAGATATCACAGGATTAAACAACCTCACAGAAAGATGCACCCTTCTCACGGTGCCCTGCTCAAGGATGAGGTTGATAAGCTCATTTCAGCCAACTTATTCAATGAGGTAAAGTGCCCTAAATGGTTAGCCAAAACTATACCTATCTGGAAGAACAGAAAAATCATAGTCTGCATCAACATCTAGTATCTCAACAATTATTGTTCGAAGGATGATTTCAGACATCCTGTGTCTGAACTGTTGATTGATTCCACCACTTGGTTCCAGGACCTCACTTTCATGGATGGGTATTCCGGGTATAATGAAATTTATATGACCCTTGAGTTTGAAGAGGCATCTTACTTCAAGGAACAACAAGGTATCTTTTGCTACTTGGTAATTCCCTTCGGTCAAAAGAATGTTCATGTCGCCTATTAGAATTCCATAAATCACATATTTAAGCCAATCCTCGAGACATTGTTGGAATGAGACATGGAAGATCTAGTGGATAAATATCTCCAACACCATGACCATATAAATGATCTTTCGAAAGTGTTTGGCTTCATTTTATCCCACCATCTAAAGATGAAACCATTAAATTGTGCATTCAAGGCCACCTCCATAAAGATTATTGGGTTAATTTTTAGGTATTGAGGAATTGGAATCAGTGCGTAAAAGATCAATTCCATTAGTAATATGCCTCCTCCAAGAATCATTTAATATCATAGAGGGTTCCATGTACACTTAGCCTATATACGATGATTCATTAAAAATATTGCTGGAAAGTGTAAGCCCTTTTCTAGCTCGTGATGAAACGTGTCGATTATTAGTGGGACGAGGAGTGTTAGGCTGCTTTTGAGGAAATGAAGCAGTATTTTTTATAGCCTTTGGTACTGATTCCACCAGTTTCTAGGAATCCATTGGTCCTTTATGTGACCTCTCAAGAATGATCTCTTCACACCCTTCTCACATAGAAAAACAACTAGGGAAAAAAGAATAGTTTATATTCTATCATCTGTATGCTCCAAAATAAAAAGACAAGATACCCCTCTGTTGAAAATATCTTCCTTTCACTAGTGTTTGTAGTGATGAAATTACTACAAAAATTATAGCACCATGAGATAGAGATAGTGTCCCGAGTGGATCCGCTGAAGTACATTCGGAACTGCTCCATGTTGACAGGTTATCTGGCTCAGTGGGAAGTGATCCTCCAGTAGTTTGATCTCATGTTCCCCCCAGATGGATATCAATGGGCATGATCTGGAAAACATTCTTACCACCCATATGGATTCAGTGGATCAGTCTCTATATCATTATTTCCCATATGAGGAAATTTTCTCAGTATGTCAATCCATTTTGTGTTATAAAATTCACATTGATGGTGATTTTGGGTGCCATATTGGAAGAAGGCTCAATGATCCTCGACTCAATAGAGTGGGCCTGGGGGTCATCTTATCATGTCAGCACAAGATGTTATCCCATACTCATTATAGTTTCCAAAAGGATGCACAAACAATGATGAAGAGGACCAGAATCTCATTTTCAGTCTCGAGCTATCCCTCGAGATTGATGGTTCCCACATTCGTAGGAGTGCGGACTCCAAACTAGTCATCAAGAAAATCAATGGTGAAAACATTGTTTGGAAGGAAGATCTTGTACCACTGTTAGAATGTACCTTCCAGTTAATGGCCCAAGTCCAATCTTGTCCAGAAGTTACTCATGTCCCATGTTCATAGAATGGTCAATATAATGCCTTGTCTAGCTTGGCTTCTTATCTTGAAGATATTAATCAAGATGATTTTATTATCCATGTGGTACATCAGAGATTCATCACTCATTTTACTTCGGATGACGATGGTATTCCATAGGTAAGCCACCTTACCATTGGTTCCACCACATCAGAACACCCAGGTCCCCATTCTATAGTGATGGAAGTGACTCATGGCTGTAATATCTTCCATATCATGTATCTCAAACACGATAATCTCCCAGTTGATCTAGATAAGAATGAGTTAATATGATAGTGTGCAGTACATTTCACCCACCAGAGTGGTCCCATTCTTAAGAAGATCCTCTACATGTGTGTGTTTGATGTAGTTCTCCTCCAATACATTCAAATATGTGATATTTCTTTGGCCATGTAGGTGGTTCATGTCAGTTCTCGACGGGCTCATGAGACAGGGTCTTAACATTCTCACTAGATCCAGAGGTTTGTGTATTTTTGGCCTCCCATGATATGTGATTATATTTAGTTCTCCATTAGGTGACATGCATGCCAAAATCATGCATATTTTGGGAATCTTCTACTAGAGCCTCTCCACACTACCATTTACTCTTGGCTTTTGCAGTCTGGGGACTCTATGTCGTGGGACCATATACACCGGTGACAGGTCTTTAGTGTCGGTTCATCATATTTGCTATAGATTTCAATTCAATGAGGGAAAAATAATTTTTGCTCAAATAGGTCAATGCCCATTCTACCATTCATTTTTTGAGGTCCAATATTATATGTCGATTTGGATTCCCTCACGCCATCCTCACTGATAACGAAACAATATTTGGGGAAACCGAACTAACGAAGATTTATGCCAAGTACTACATCTATTCTAAAAAACCTCCCACTATCATGCACATGATAATGGGAGGATCTAGGATTTCAACAAACCTATCTCTAATATCTTATAGAAAATAGTTGGTCCGAAAAAGAAGATTTGGCTGTATAAACTCCTGAACACACTCTGGGCTTATCAGATGATGACTCGTAATTCCACTCATGGGACCCTATATTCCCTAGTGTACAGAACAGAGGTTGTCCGACCCATCGAGATTCATTTTCCTTCATTGTGAACAACTATCTACATCATAAGACACCAGATAATGTAATCGTTATTCATCTAGCTAAATAGGATGTTCTTGACATGAACATACTTCATGCCTTGCCAAATCTGGAGAGGTGTTATAACAAGATAGCATGAGATTTCAGAAATAATGTTATACTACACTCATTCTTACATGTTGACATGATGTTGGCTTTGAGAACATAGATGATACCTAAAAGGAAGCCACTGATGTTGGATCCATAATTAGAAGGAACTTGTGTCATTCAGATGGTTTTCCACATTGGAACATACTCCAAAGTTACCAAATATGGTGAGTTTATCACTCCTCCCACCAATGAAAACATCCACAAGTAGAAATTTTCTAAACAACGATTGTTCTATATAACCATAAATTGTTTCATTTTCACCGCAAAATGTTAAACTATGTGGTCTATACAAGTTGAAGGACATAAAAATACTCAGCACCCATCCTACATGATGTTAAACTATGAGCAGCAGACATACCATTATGGTCTGAGCACTATGACTATATACTAAGATATATAACATCATAATATATTCTGGTCCTACATGACCTTAAACTGTTTCGTCTTTAACACACGATGTTAAACTATGCAATCTGTCTAGACTGAAGGACGTAAAACTACCTAGCACTTGTCCCACATGATTATAAACTGCAAAATGATCTGATCTCTATGACCTTAAACTATGTTCTCCCTGCATCCTTTCTGCATGAATTTAAACTACATAGTATATCATGATCTATGTATGGATTTTATTCCATCTTCATGGGATATTTATGAATGTTTGGACACATCATCGTAGAGTATAGACCCCAAATTCTTCTCTTTGATTACCCCACATGGGTATAGTTCTCTTGGATAATCACACACAATATAGTGTAGACTTCCTTGGACCCCATTTATGACGGGATTACAATGATTGAAAAATATACCCCTATAGTTCTTCTATTCACCGACATACTCTCCATAAGATTTAAACTGCAAGGCCTTTCAATAACTATATATGGAATGATTCATGCACTTGTTGGATATGTAGAAATGTCCAAACAACTCGTTCATAGGACCATCCCCAAACATGAACACCCTCCCTTAGGTATGGCCCCTTAGACTAGATGCTTCTCAAAACACGTGGAGTGGTGCCATCTTTCTTATCCTCCATTTACGTCGAGTTATCATGGTCACACCATGTATCCCTTTCTATTGCGATCTCCACTTTTTTCTTCCTTACTGCATGACATTAAATTACATGGGAATATTCAGACATCACATATCCCCCTTATTTGGGTTTCCATAAAAATTTAGATCTGAAAGGACCCCCAAATGTTATGGATGCTAGGCCACAGTGCTCTTCTACCGTCTCTAGACAGTGTCCCTAGGGATTTTGAATGAAACATTGATACATGTGACACATTGTAAATATGATCATTGGTCGACACTCATTCGGTATACCCATTTCAGGTCATATGATATGGATGTTGTGTTTTGAACAAGGTCAACAGCCATCATCCATCGTTCTCACTATCCCCATATGTACCAAATATTGGGTAAAGTAATTTATTTATTCCTACAATTATTTTGAATTTCAATGTTCCTCGAGCATGTTAGTTGGTTTGGTTGGGATCTACCCCACCTGTTCTATTTCCTTCATTTTCATGTCTGTATATTCTGAGGAGAACCCGATTAGTTCCTTGTTTCCCACACCGATCATTGCTCATGTGGAATTAAGGCCTTTGGTATTGAAATATCAACATAAAGTGTCACATGATCATGGTATGAGCACTATGTACTTAAACTAAAATCAAAACCATCTTCACCACAAAATTTTTAATTGCATGATATGTCTGGGCCGAAGGACAAAAAAATTAATCAGCACTCATACATCATGGAAATAAATTACAAACTGGATGGGACTCTCCATCTGTGGCCTATCCTCGTGTCCCTCAACCTTTCTAGACCCTTGGACCAGGTTCTCCCTTAGGTTTGTGCGGTTTGGTATGGAATCCAGGTCCTTATTCAGGTGGGGCTGTTTGTGCTATGATTTTCAAATCCCCTAGAGACACCCCTCTTGCAATAATCATCTTTGCCGTAAGACATTGAACTACAAGGTTACAACCATGCTTTAAAAATCCCATAATTTGGGTTTACATGATCTTTCATGGCCCAACATACCCCCAAATGAAATGGATTCTATGACATAGGGCTCTCCTACCAACTCGGTCCAACATCCATGTAGATTTTTTAGCACTATTTGATTCAAGTCTCGCATTGTGAAAATGGTTAGTGGTTGATGCACAATTGTTTGTCCCGATTCCAGGTCACATGATACTAATACTATGTTGTGAATATGGTCAGAAGTTATCCTCAATAATTATTTTCATTCAGTGGTCTTCCAAATGATATGCATGATAATTCACCCTTTCCACCAATTTATCACATAAACCTAAGATTAAATTTGGAATCTACAGTCCAAGATCTATGACCATAAACTAAGATCTACCAAGACCTTTTCGTATGATGTTAGAAGGAATGGCCTCTCGAGAACTACATATGGATCGATTCCTATCCTCCTAGGATATGAAGGGAAAACTACACATTTTGTCATCAGGTCCAACCCAGGTTCATCTATCCTTTGCCTTGGCCACATGGAATGAGATCTATCATGGAATTATAAATCGTTTTGTGTACATGGGATTATGTCCTCATTTAAATCGGGTTATTTCCCACACCATACACATTCTTCATTTATGTTCCCCTCATATCAGTGTCCTTTTAACATGAATCTAAACTGCATGAAACTTCCAGATTTATGATTGTCTTGATTCTCATCCTTATGGGATATGTAGGAACACTCGGAAAATTAGACTTTGGGTCCATCAATGATTCATAGAAACAATCTCCTCCTTTCATTCACATAGACTAAGTCCTCCTAGGGGGTATTTGGTGTGGTTTGGTCTTATTTCCTCATTCATGAAATGTTTTCAATAGCCACACAATGTACCTCTCTCTCTTGAGAGCTCTCCATCCCTCGTTCCTCCAATGGTCTTCTCTATTATTATTCTCTCAAATTGGGCCCCTCAAACCTCTTTGGATCTTCACTAATGTTCCTAGGGGAACTCTGGTTTAGGACATAGAGTGTCAGATTCTACATAGACATGTTTTCATCTATTTACAATCGTCAACTTTCCCTTTATTTGGGATTTGATTATCATTCACATCGTAAATCACCCCTGAACGACATGGATAAAATCCCTTAGGGATCTCATATTGTCTTGGTACAATGTCCATGGAGATGTTTTTTGAAAATTGGATACAAGTCATGGTTTTAAAATATGTTAAGTGGTCAAGGCTCATTTTTTCCATTTCATGTCACTGGATATGGTTGTTGTGTTTCGAACATGGTCAATAGTTATCCTCCATTGTTACGCCAACCCAATCGTGCCATAAATATTGGTTGTGTAAATAACATCCTTTTCCACTACATCATGTCCAAGTGGAATTTCAAAAATATTGGTGCTTTCCCTCAGTGCACACATGCACGTTAAAAGGATGAATCCATGGTGTGGTGTCACTTGAGGCTTCACATCTTTTCCCCCATTCTATGTATCTGAGGGGATACAGAGACCCTCTCCACCCATGGATCCCAAATCAATCCTGGATCAAGTGGGATAGTGATTCGCTCACGGTATATACCTTCTTGGAAGAGTCTCACTTATTACGGTCTAAGATCTATGAATATAAACTATGATCTACCGTCATCCTTATCGCATGACGCTAAACTGCACGAATCCTTCCCTAATTTTGTGTGGATTGATTCTCATCGTCATGGGTTACATAGGAATTCCCATAAATTTCGTCTTCAGGTCCAACCCATATTATTTTAACATTTCCAACTCGTCAGCCTAACGTTGAACATTTATAATTGCACGTAGTGTGATGTGGACCTTATCCTCATTCATGACAGGTATTCTTTATCGCACCATATTCATTACATTTATAACCTCGCCCTTCGACTAGTTTCCAAGACATATAACCTTAAACCATGATTACTTGTCCCACATGACAATAGAAAGTTGTGTCTTTTCTAGACACGTTTAAAATTTATGGGTTTTCCTCTCATATTACCTTAAGTTGTGACAATATCGTCCTCGGTGCACGATTAATTACGACACCACATTTTGACATCCTCACTTTAGGGGAAATTATTTTGGTATAATTCTTCCACCGTGTCATTTTTCAAGTCCTACATAGGGATTGATTCTTGTAATTTTTTTTGTATTCACTGTCCATGGTTTATTGCTTCAAAAAAACACACATATTTCCATTAAAATATAATGAACAAACATGATCCACCAAATTCCACTTCTTTTGGTGCATGGGCCAGACCTGTACAATAGTATTTCCCCTATAATTGGTACCATACCATTCTATATTCCATTACTATGTATGTCTTGATTAAAATACTCATGGGATATATAGGAATGACCAAACATTTTGTTTTTTGGGTCTAACCCCAGGTATCTCAAATCCTATGCTATTTTTGGTCACCTTGGATGGAACTAGGTCTGAAGCATGTGGTGTGGTGAGTACATATTGGTTTCTAATTCACATTGGGTTTAAAAATAACCACACCATATTTCTCGGTTGTTCATACTAGCCTGTTCTGATTTCTATGACCATAAAAATAACTTTCTATGGGAACTATGTGTCGGGTTTGGTCACTTTTCCACCCTGTGCACATTCTGTTAAACCATGATCCCTCGTAATTGTCTAATATATGACCCTTATCTAAGATTTTTTATTACCCAGACCCTTTTCCTTGGACTGGGATTTGATTCCCTCTATCTAATACGTCTCATTAGCTCTCTCAAATGAGTATTGGAAAAGATCCAATAGTGTGGAATTTTTTCATGGACATTCCATCATTTCATGTCCATGATTCATGATCCCTTTATTTAGATCCTAATCCTCTTTCACGTCTGAAGGGAACCCATTTATGGCCTGCTATCATGTCATATTA
Source organism: Viscum album (assembly GCA_963277665.1). NCBI lineage: Eukaryota > Viridiplantae > Streptophyta > Magnoliopsida > Santalales > Viscaceae > Viscum > Viscum album. Next base: position 1,897,866,628 of record OY728133.1, on the reverse strand, counting down.
TCTCCCATACCATCTTGGGACAATTCCTGAGAAGACCCCAAATGACATTTCGTAACTGGTCCATCATTTTTAACATGTTCAGCGGTCGACCAACATTTTTCTGTCGCCCTGATAGGATAACATGAAATAGTTGTTTTGTTTCAAACCTGGTCAAAATTTATCCTCTATCTTTACACCAAAATTATTGCGATTGACATCTTGGACACCATTATTTACATATTTCCACTCCCTTATGTTCAAGTGAAATTCTAGAACACTCAATTTTATACAGCCATGCATCTTTGTCTGTTATGCAAGTGGGTCAATAGTATTGGTACTAAATTTACATAGTGTTTCATTACCCCTCATGTGTCCTCCCTGTACCAAGAAAGTCCCATCACCACTCATTGATTCCCACATTGAGCATGACTCATGCGGGCTTAGTGGTTTTGGTAGGATGTGTACTGGTGCAGCTGAACCCCACATGCATGTCGTCCAACGTGACATTAAACTACAATTTGAGAACTATAAATGGATTGATTCATATATTAATGGCGTGAATTTCAATTCTTGAACACATTCTCCCAGGCCCAACCCAAATTAGGCCACCTCTGGTCTACAGTCTCTAGAATTCCATTGGGAACACGGGGTGTGGTGTGGAATGCATGGTCCATGTTCACATCGAGTTTATTGTTACCACATCGCGTACCCCCTCGAAGATTACTACTACCATCATTTTCACATGATTTTAAACTAAAAAACATTTCCAAAACTACATATGGAATGATTTCCATATTAATAGGATATGCAGGAATGCCCAAACACTTTGTTTCCAGGCCAGCCCAAATTTTTCCATCATTATTCTCTTAACCTAAGATTTTTCCTTGGGATTACGTGGTGTGGAATGAACTGCCTTGGTCTTCATTCACATTAGGTATATAATGGCTACACTACGTAATCCCAATTTTGGGATCTACCCTTCCATTCTTTATCATTATTTCGTGATGTTAAACTACATGACATCTCCAGAACAATGTATGGAATAGTTCCAATCTTCAAGGGGTACATAGGAATACCAGAACACCTTACTTCGGGTCTAGACCATGTTAAACCACCTTAATACATTCTTCCAAAGAAAAATCCCACTAGGGACATTTGTTGTGGTGTGGACTCATACAGTCCTCATTCATATAGGGTCATGTACTGCACCTCATGATTCGTTTTTGGGTAACCACGTACTGTAAACAAGACTTTAAATTGTGATTCTACCTTAAACATGTGGAGGATTCCCGGTGATAATTATGTGATGCATACACCTCATCTCCAGAGATGATTCCCCCAACCAGCACTGGTCTCTGACTGCACTGTGGTCAAGAACTACATCTGGGAAAATTATTATCCTTATGGGATACATAGCGATGTCGATGCATTTCACTATGGGCCCATCCCCAGGGTTATCGAACTCACTATATGAAGTTAAACTACGTGTCAATCATTTTCATTGGCATGATGTAGAACTATAAGGAATTATATTTCCTTAATATAGAGCGAATGTTCGGATGTAGGTTTGATTCTGGTTCAGAATGATGTCCCCACCTAACATTTTTTCATCATGGTGGTGTAATTTGAAGAGTGCTGGACTCCATTTGAACAACACATCCCTCCATCCTTCAAGCATGGAATTCCATTCACTTGGATCCTAATTCTCATTCATGTATGAAGGAACCCTATAAAAGAACATATTCTTAGATTAAGGGTCACCTACTATCCTGGTCTAACATTCCTGAAGACTATTGGATGAAATTTCATGTCATGGCCCAGGTTTTGAACATGGTCAGTGGTTATCTCTCGCATGTTATCCTCATCTAAGGATAATGAAATATGGATATTGTGTTTTGAACATGGTCAAAAGTTATCCTTTCATTGACATTCCATACCTACAGTGTTACAGATTTTGGGTATCATGATTAACATCATTCCTCTCCTATATGTTCGGATTTATTCTCACGCCCTTGTAATTACACCGCTTGTATACTAGATTATTTTGTCGAAGTGAAAATTTGACTACTCTGAAAATGTCGTTCTCTAGTTAGGCCTCCCTCTTTATTCCTGGAAATCAAGATAGGTTTTTTAGACCCCATGAAGCCATGATCCTAGTTGGCACTCACAAATTCAAACAGAATAACGATGCAGTCATCCCTTGTTTCTCACATTAGGCACAACCTGAGTAAGATTTCAGATTGGTCGGTGGATATTTAATTAATGTGATGGATATGTAGAAAAACAAAACAAATAGAGGAACTCATGAATGAAATCAAAAAAAAATTAAATAATGAATGCATGTTTATAATTTTAATCACATTACAACGCCCATGGATTGACCCCTCTCATAGATGAGATGACCTATTCAATGGAGCCTCCAAACTACGCCACTATTTGGCTAGTGGTGTCTAGGATCCAATGTTACCTTTTAAGCTCCCACATGTCCTCAATTGAAATGGGACGTAGTGAATCATTCATGATCTGGAACCTACCATCGTCATCTTGGATAATATCCATCACATCTGAAGCTCACCTCATCTATTTCTCAGCCTCTTCAAGATGGTCCTTCAACCACGTAATGAGCCTCGATTGGATGTCAAGGAAATATTAACACTCGCCTGACCTCACCTTCAACTGATAGATCTAATTTTCAGAATTTTGGAGCCTCGGGATGTTTATAGAGTTCCTCTTCTACTATCCCACACTGAGGATGCAGTTTTAATCTCGTATCAACTCTTTCATGAAATATCAAATGAGAATATGGGGATGTTGGGAACCCACTCCTCTAGTGAATAGTTCTTGTATTCAAGAACAATAACACCACATAATTTCATTTTATATCATTTTAGGGGTCTCCCCAATTAATCACTTGATGTTCTTCTATGAATGATGATGGACAGACTTGCAGTCCTCTTCATTGGAAGTGATCTCATCCTGTTCCTCGAGGTCGGCAGGTTCATATGCTAGGAATACGTCCAAAACACATCTATAGGGTCCTCACCCAAAGTTTGATCATGAAGTCAAGGTCCCATGTCATTTGATCTTTCCCTGTCATCGAATTTTACCTTGATGATTTTAGGTTTTGTCCCGCGGATAGTCCCACCCATGATTGGGAGTGATGCGGCATAGTCAGTATGGGTTTTCACTTCCATGACCACCATCATTCCCGTAAGAAAAGAAGTGCTAGGGTCCCTAGTCATCCTCTCCAATGAGTCCCATACCATTTGAATAATTGTGCATGTGATAGTACATAGACATCAGTTGACTAGATCAATGGATGACAATTTTGAATTCTATGAGGACTACCTATAAAGGTCATATAATTGGTCTCTCCCATGAGATTTTTCCATCAGAACCATGTGGTGTGGCCCTCTGTATATTGTGGGAAAATTCTAAGGCTCCATATGATCCAACCAAGGTTTCATGGCCCCACTAGGTGTAGTAATCGCCATTGTCATGGGTATAAATCCTGAAGCTCCCACAGCAGCACCTACTAATTCACGGGAGTGGGTATTACATATGAGACCCAAAAACATAGGTCAAATGTTATTTGAGAAGTCATAAATTAAATTCATGAGTATCGCATGAAAATTGTTTATGGTTTACCTCAAGAGCCTCTGAAAACCCTTCCAGCTCTAGGTTCGAGTTTGCGACCTCACCTTCCTCTAGAGGGCTCCCTCTACTAGCCTCTTCCCCCCAGGAGGACCCCTTTAATTATTTTGGTAGGGGAAAGATCTCCCTCAATTCAGTGGCAGATAGCTACCGAGGGATTTTTTGATCTAGAAAAGAATTAACCTAATCCGTCATTGGATGATGAGTACCTCCAGAGTGCGCACCATTCTCCAGATCAATGATGTAATGATCCTCTTCCACCTGATATACATCAAATCCATCCATGGTGGGAAAAAACCTATAAAAACCAATCTCGATATTGTTTAGATAGTACCACATATAGGAAGGGATGGTGAATTGTCTATTGACATCCTAGATGTCCCAAGACACCAGGATGAAAACATCCCAAGGCATATCTATTTGGAGTAACTGCCATCCCAAATCTTGAGTGGGTATCCTATAGAACCCCATGGGTGGCCTTACCTATGGTATATTTTTATCCTCTGGGATCACCGGGTCTGCCACTGCCACATACAAAACGATTGGCATGGGACTTGCTATAGCTACAACCCCACCACCATGAGACATTCTTCTAGCCTTTTGGCCTTTACCGTGAGTTTGTGGAGGAACCCCATCACTGGCATGAACTGTCTACTGCTTGAAAATATCCCCCACATAGGATACCTCACAACTATTTCCATACTCCTACACTAGTCCATAGATAGCTTTTTCTAGAGGCATCTCATTTCACATCTTCCCATACTCCATTGTTAACATTAGCCACATATTCCTCATCACACATGGACGGTCCTTGTAGAGTACCCCCATGTAAACCTGTGGGGTGAGACCCTGCATTCACCATAACTTCCTCACGATGTGGTTTGGGCTGTACGACTCTTAGAGAAGCTCATGATCAACCTGTTCTGCCAGGACTCCATCCCAAAAGTCCATGAGGTAGGACTAACGCTCCTCTAGTCAATGGTCGTAATCAATTAACACACCTGTTGGCAATGGGGATGGGTGAAGTTGAACTCATCTAGCTTCTAGACCAAGTTCAGTACCAACAATGGGGTCGGCATGGCTGGGAAACTCCTCACTGCATTTTGAATGGCTAATCAGAAGTCCAACATTAGAGGATAAATTTGGTTCGATTCTTACTAGGTTCCCATATGCTACTACATCTACCAATACAAGAGATGAAGTGTCATTCACACCCGATGAGTCTTCTTTCCTTGCCTGGTATGCCACAGTACTTGGTATAGCTTGGATAGAATTAGGATCTGAAGATTTATCTTCTCCACCTTCACCAACATGAAATATATGATTAACATTCTTAGTCGAAGCCCATGTTCCTGTCCTGTACTAGAACAATTCAACAACAAATAAGAAAATAAATTAATACATCCAACCAGACCACTAGTTTCTTCTCCTTGTTGATAAAGAATCCCCATGTCTTCCAATATATTTCCTCCAAGAGACACCAATATGATTTTTCTATACTACGCTAGACCCCCCTCGAAAATGTGGAAGGCCCCCCAATAAACATCCCAATTATGAGGATTTCAAGAACGACATGAACCTCAACTTAATGTGGAAATAGATCACTAACTTCCTTGTCCTCTCCTGGAACCAGGTCCATCAATGCCTTTTCCAGTAGTGATATCTACTCTGGGCCATTTCATGTATTCTCTGGGGGGACGAACTCATCATTCATCTTCCCCAATATTAGGATCCCCCATATTTTTTGTAGGTCTTAGAGGTTGATCGCAACTTCTCTATGGGGAATATAGAAAGTGTTGGTCCCTGACAACCACATGCTCAGTAACTCTGGAATCAGTTACATCGGCTGGTAGAGTAGAATTGGGTGCCCCATGCCACATCATATAGTCCCACTCGATCAGATCTGCTACAAACTCTTCATAGGAGGCACCGAACCAATACTACCTTTCCCAGTCATCTGTGAATTTTCCTTTATTGTGAAAATCCCACTCATCATCTCACCCCTTATCCAGGTTCCCAAAATCCACCTTTAGAATGGTGTGGTACTACAGGGGAGATACCTCTTGATTCAATGCCTTCCCATCATCATTATTTACTTGTTATATAGATATTAGGAAATCATGGGTGTATAATCCACCCATGTATGACCACCGGCCGCCCTCAATCATGGGTATTGGCACGCCTTACTCCTAAACCAATAGGTTGTCTCATCCGTTCTCACTTCGGGGATGAGAATGTCATCCCTTAGACCAAATCTGTATAGGGGTAGTATTTGGCAGAGGGTGTAGTTATTTTGGATGTCCAATAAATGCTCCACAAGGAACTCATGGATTTAATGGATCCATACACATTCCACGATACCTAGGAAATCAGGCATCTCATACATATGGTGAGCTTCTACAATGACCCCCTAGTAGCTTCTTGGTGGTCCATTTCCTGCTCAACTGAAGAAATATTTGGTTCTGGATCGTGATGCTTGATGACGGAGCTCGATCATGGGGTTTTATCACAAAGATAGGTCACAAATACCTACCATTGACCTTGCAGAGACAGGTGGCGAAGTGTACGACCAATGAGTCAGAACACTCACTATGCACCGTAGTGAAACGATATCTTGGTTCACAAAGAGAGTAGCAGAGCATACGGAGCTTCACAAATTGAGATCCCAAGTGTGAGAATGGGGAGATGAGTAAGGACACAAGAATGGTTGTCCACCCCTATTTATTTTTGAAACCTCCATGTTTCACTGTGTTCCTAGCCAAAGCGAGCTTCACGACATTATCAACCCACACATCATCTCTTCACATCGTGAACCTATTTTTAGATAATGATTTTCATCTAGCTTAATTTTTCTGCGATATACTCTTATAATTAGACCATCATTTTCTCTTAATCTCCATTCTTTAGGGGAAAAATATTTTGGTCCCAAAATATCTGTAGTGGAAAAAATACACAAAATGGAAGCCAATGCCAAAGGGGATTCTTCGTGAAGCTCCTTCATGGAGCCCATCAGCAACACATCCAACGCAGAGCCCATGAGAACTATGGCCAGAACAATGTTATGGCCTCCAATATCATCTTTATAGAGTAAAATAAGTGGATGAATCTATAGTTATGATGCAATTGATAGAAATATTCGTGCGGAAGAGTGAACCAGATAGCCTCTGCAATCCCTTGGAAAATAACGGAAGCCTATGCAAGTGATGTGGAGGGAATTAAGGAGGACTCTACTATGAGGAGGGCATGGAGGTCAACTCCATGTTTATGAAATAAATGATGCAATCTACTTCAGATCTCAAAGTTCCATATGGCTTCACAAGGGACTATCAGAGCTCAGTGGCACCCTTTGCCTATAAATACCATGCTTCCATTGGTCCATAAGAATAGATAACCCAACCAATATCCTTCTTGTCACTCAAATTGCAAAGATACCTTTTCTCTGTGAGGCACTGAGAAAAATTATTTCTTCAAGGTAATTGAGCATTAAAAAAACCCTTTCATTAGCTAAAATAAAACCCCTATTCATTTAGGGATACCCTTCTCGAAGCCCATGGCCCACTACAAAGGATGGATCTATATTAGGGGACTTTAGTATTCTCCATGCACTCATTCTTCCCCAAGTACCTCCCATGTACAAGTGTACCCCATGATAAAGCAAGACCACTAGGCTTCGTGAAGTACATCACATCAAAGTGACACACTTTTCAAGGCACCCATGCTGGAAAAAGTATTTCTCTATGAATGAAATTTCACTTTGCGAATATCCCTTTATATTCATGTATACACAATGCCTAGGCTAGGACACTCCACTTCATAAAGAATTCCCCTTCTTAGAGTCACTCCACATTGTCGGATAATAGAGATTCGTAACGTCTATTCTTGTGAACCTCATTTAATCACAAACCCTTTTCCCGTACGACCCTCCAAGTTTGTACAATGTGATTTAAAGGTTCCTTGGATGGTTCTTCACATTGTATTTCTTAGAATAATGCTTCTTCATATCGGCATGCTAATAAAAATTTCTTCTTTGCATAGCCATGCTAATGTGATCCCATCAATGTATCACTCCATAACATTGACTCACTGTGGAATTTCTGATGCCTTCCCTTACCCATGTGTGGGTGGGGTTCATCTATGTATGTCCTATGGGTGAGGAGTGAATACTAATAGTATAAGTTGTGGGAAATTAAAATTCCAAGAACCATCATACTCATAACATGAAATCCATCAGTAGCCTCACCCCATGAAGTATAATTTGGTTTCCCCACCTCAGATATTTTTAATCCCCACTGGGATCCACAAAAGTGAGATCATTCCTCATAGGGAATGAGATACTCCTTGCAGGAGTTTCATCTATCCATGAGGATAGAAAACCATCTTAGTGTAAGCCCCTATACATTCATGCGTGAGGTGGAATCCTATCTCCTCCTCTCTTCTTCTGTGGGAAAAGGTTAGAGAAGAGATGGGAAAATGTGCCTTAATTACCCTATCCCACTCCCTTTAGGATTTATAACCATCAGGCATCTATCCTGGAGTAAGTCTCAATCTCCATCACCTTGGGACGCTAACCTACCATTATCCCTTGCTTCCTATTTTTTCCACCAACCACGCCAAATCCAAACTTCATTTCTCGCATACACACAATTTGTGACGTGGTCATCATGTCTTCGATACCTCTTGTTTCTCACACCAAACATGACTCACATTAGCATAGAGTATGCATTGACCATGGAATCCTCTTTGGGCCACATTAGCATATAATCCCCCATTCCCCCTTCTAAACTATGTGGAATTTGATCTTTTCCACTTCCAAGAATGGTATGTAGGAAGCCTCCATGAGGTTCAATCCCGTCACCCATCAATCCTAACCATCTTCAAATCAGTTCTTTATTATCCTGCATGACGTTAAACTGTATGCCCCATTCATCCTACATGACATTAAAATGTATCCCTACAAACTCTAGGGGTTTTTATCTCTATATCCTATATAGGGTATAATGGAATCCTCCCTGAGGTTCAAACACAATATACGGTAATCAGTTGTGTTCCCCTATGTTGGGATCCATTCCTATGGTCCGCCCCTCAGGTGTTAGACAAACATTTTGGGCCGATAACCATGCATAATTCCCATCATCATCTTTAGGTATTTATCCTTTATGCACACCCCGATCCTATGAATCATCCTGATCTATGTGGGTTTTAATCTCTCTCACCTTGGAATGGTATGTAGGAAGCCTCTCAATGTTTTACCCACAAGAACTGGTAAACTTAGTTGTCCCCATTGTTGGGACTCGCATCCTTGGTCTATCCCAATGGAGTCATACCGGCTCTCAGGACACTAACCACATGTAAGACCTAGAATGTCATCAGGTTTCTACCCTCTGTGTTCACCCTGATTCAATACCCCCATCCTAAACTACGTTGATGTTGATTACCTGCCACGAGGATATGTAGGAAACCTGCCTGAGGTTCAAGCATATCACTCATGACCACTCATTGTATATCCCCCAATCCTCTATGTTCCTGGAATTTCATTCCCCATCCTAGAGGTTTTATATCCTCCAGGTCCCATCTATGTGTCCATCCTCACAGGTCTCCCCCTGAGGCATCCCACCACCCCGCATAACTATGTGAACACTGATTTCCCACCATGGAAATATGTAGGAGGCCTTATTGAGGTTAAATATAAATACTAATATCATCATCATGGTAGTTCCATCTCATTATCCACCAATGTCATTGAATCCTCCCTCGTCGATCATGATTCTAACCTTGGACACCACATCCCGGTGATATGACACCATTCCCTTAGGAGAATAACCATGCATAATCCCCACAAGATCTATTACTATATAACCAATAATTCCCATATTGCGATGATCTTCTAACCAATCATAAGCACTAATATTATTTTTGGGTCGATGTCCTCCGTACACACACTGATTTTATTCATCACCCCCACTAAACTACCTGGGTTTTGATCCCTGTCTCCCCGAACATGGTATGTAGGAAGCCTTCTTAAGGTTCAATCAGTGCCAATGGTAAACTATGTCATCCCCTTTTTAAGGAACCATGATTCCTTGGATATTTATTCATTATTAATTTTTATCCACACATCTATTAAACACCTTAGGTTATCCTTATTAAAGATGCAGCCATATGATCCACTCATATTAGTTTTCCAATTAGTCTGATCCATCTCTTATTCACATTAAACTTGCAGTATACCATCTGTTAGACATGGGAATCTGGGAAAAACGTTAGATACATGCGTATGGAAAATAATTCCCTACAACCAACATGGGATACCTCGGGATTCAGTTCCCTTGGGAAGCCATGTAATAAGGTGAAGAAACCCAAATTCATCAGTGTTTCAGCATCCAAACACGCAATCAATGTCCAATGTGACTACTCCCATGATCGAAGGTTGTTTCCCTAACTTGAACCATTAGAATGTCCTTAAAGAAGAATTGTAATTAACAAAAATTTAAAAAGATATGTCTCATGAGTAGTTTCACAAGAAACATCTTAATCATTAAGCGAGACCAGGACTAGGTGAAGAATTACAAGGAGGAATCCACAAAAGGAGGAACTGACAACCCATAACCCTTTTTCGATCATGGAGAAAAAGTCGCTGAATAAGCAATGGATGTTTCCCAGCTTTGGAAAGTGGGAATGATGGGATATAGTGCAATGCATCGTCGATGGATAGATGTATTATCCAATGAAAGAATCAGAAACAAATACCATGGTCGAGGGGTACTGACCCTAATAGGGGACCCACGCCTCTTCAGTGATCCAATAAGGGGTATCAATTCATCAAATAAGGGGAACTTGCCCTGGGTGGGTCGGTGGGGTACCTACATCATCTCTACCTAGGATGTGGTGAAATATTACCCAAGATAAACCTTATGTAATGGGGGTGCTGACCTCGATGTAACTCTAGAGGAGAAAATTGAGTCACAATGTCAGTGAACCATGTCGAATAATGATATCATATCATAATATTTATTGTCAAATCTCTAGTATTGAGACAGATTCCATCATTGATTCCTATGTAGAAATATTCTCAAGATTGAATATTCCCATATCATATTTTTCTTTACCAATGAATGAGATAGAATAACAAGAACAAACCAAAGAAAGTACATGACATTTCATTTTGAGGAACAATATGTGTACTAGTATTTCAAAGCATCATCATATGAATCTTCCCCAAATAACATTTAAAAAGATATGAATATGGTGTATGGTAAAAAGAACATGGATTGTGGCACTACTTGTAGAATCCCCATCCTGGGAGCCATTGGAAGGGTGATCTGAGGCGGGTTGTCCACATGACCTCAAGCGCATCTCCCATAAATCTAGAGTCTACATACTAGAAGTAATGAAAAATTTTAATGTGTTCATGGGGGAGAGTATTCCCTCATAGGAAATAGGTTATATATAGTGGACGAAAACAATTTTCTAAAAAATAACATGAGTATATAAATAATCAAACTACAACATAAGAAAATGGATAGTCCCACCAAAATAAATAATAATTGAAAAATTTGATTAATAAAACAGATAAAAATTGATCTCATGATAGGATTTATATTGGAAAATAAATTTAAAAATTGTAATAAAACAAGAATGCTATCAAACTGTAATTAAAATTGAAAATTGTAAAACAAAAACATCTTAAGAAAAGTATTTCTTTACTTAATTAAATCTATATCCTAAGAAGTAGGAAACACCGATGCACCAGAGGTAGAATGGTTCCTTTTATAAATACCTACGATAATAAAGTCTAATCAATTACTTAATGGAACCTGATCAGGGAGTGAGATAAAATCCAATTAGGTTAGAACCCACTGTGTCTTAACCATTACATTTCATGATGTAAATAAAAGAAGAGTTCCAATACACGATAAACGAAATAAATCAGATGAACATAATAAAGTTAATATATATCTTGGTCTAGGTTCTCTATAGAACCCCTCCCATATCTCTTGCATCAGCCTAATCCAATAATCTCAATAAGGACCTGTAATAAGTAGGGTGCCTATATATATTAAAAGTCTATGAAAATAGAAGGAAGAAAAAAGAAACATACCCCAAATCTTGTTCTTTATCATGTGATCTAATATATGTATCACGACCCGTCCTCGGGGCCCGTGCCGTAACTACCCCAAGCCCGCCTTCCATAGGCCAGGGGCTGGCGACTAGCACCAAGGCGTAAATCCAGATAAAAATGGAAGGAATTTCCTTTGTAAAGTAAACAAGCACCACAGAGTACAAGTGGAAGAAGTAAACACTAAGTAAAAACTGAGTACAACAGTAAGTACGGAATTTAAAAGGGGCCAGAAATACAAGCCCAACTGTAAAGTACAACTCGAAATGGAAAACAACAACTGTAAAGTAAAGCCGCTATGCTAAGTTTTCCACTGGAAATCCCACCTGATGGGTGGGTACAGATAGCTCCACTACTCCTCGGGTCCCGCCGTCTACTCCGAGTATGTCCCGCCCAGTGGTCCACCTCTAGGTACCATCCTCCTCTGCAAGCCTCAACCACGATCAACGCTGTCCGTCGTCTACAACCAACACAACGTAGTGCGGGCATAGCCCATGCAGGGGTGAGTATAAGCTACTCAGTAGGGACCCCGAGACCCCCGAAGGTCTCCCAAAATCCACATAGGATAAACCACAAAGGAAATATACAATCACGAAGAAACAACCGACACTGCTTAGGTATATTCCCATACATATACCTAAGTCATCAATTCCAATACGCTCCAACCTCCGAGCCCAAGTACAACCCAGTCCACACAGGAATGTATACATATTCCACACAGGAAAGAAAAATGTAATCCACACAGGATAGCACAACACAGTCCAAACTAGAAAGAAAATAGGATTCAGCTCACACAGGTATACTTATTCGAAGACGATAGAGATGATCATTGATCCATCTAAGTCGTCGGACCCACAAAGGATCGATAGGTAATAACCCCCGCAAATACCCACATAGGATCGGACCCACACAGGATCTGTAGGCGCTGGCTCACACAGAACCGCTGAGCGCTGACCCACACAGGATCAGACCCACACATGATCGAAAGCACTGATCCATATAGGATCGCTGAGTGTTGTAGTCTTCGTCGTCGAATCCACTGAGGGTCTCTGTACAGTCGTCGTCGCAGTCCTAGTAGCAGTCACAACCAGCTCTAGGGTTCCCGCACACAGCATGCTCGTTCAGGATGGTCCGATCCACGAGCCGAGAGTCTGTTACATCAACTGACACATAGTCCAGATTTGATGTATCCAAAAGTTCTGTATCGTCAACAGGAACTCAACGTCGCAGACAGCGCATCAATCGGACCCCCCGGTCTGAGAGTTATTGGTGTTTTCGTACTAGTGGCTCGGTTGGTTTTTAAGGAAAAACCAACCCGACCATACTCCACATGCATCCAAACCTCGGGTAGAGTAAGCCAAAAGATTTGTCTCACTTAGAGGAACTCAACAATGTTGACATCACGTCAATCGGACGTCCGAAGCACAAGATATGAGCGTTTCCGCTCTGATGGCCCGGTTGGTTTCGTGTACGATCCAACCCGGCCAACATCAAAGTATTCCTAAACCTTGAGTGCGATATGTCGAAACGACCATCTCGTTCTAAGGATTGTTTCGCTGCTGACGGTGCGTAGATTGGAGGTCCGTAGCCCGAGTTATGGGCAATTGAACTCGAACGGTCCGAAAACAGGTGTTTCGGGACCGGACCGACCAGGCCTGAGACACCTCGGTCGGCCCGAACCGCGTAGACCCACCCCGAAACGGGTCGACCCGACCAGAACCGGGTCGACCCGCCTCGAACTGGGTCGACCTTCCCCGAACCGGGTCAACCCGCCCCGACCTGGGTCGGCCCGGCCTGGCAGACCGGCCAGGGGCCGGTCTGGCTGGGGAAAGCACACCCAGCGCGCTGTCTGGCTCGACCTTTGGCAAAGAAATTTCGGCAAAAGGGGGGGGGGGCGCCCGCCCCAATGTGTAACCGCGGCCCCCCCTCATTTATGAGAGGTCGTTTGCAGCTGGCCGAGGGAATATAATTCCCCCGGCTTTCCCCTTTATGGCCAGCCCGACCTGGCCGGCCGGTTCCTTCTCAACGGGACCGGCAGTGGCCAGTCCCTTTCTGGCTCTGACACCGGTGGCCCGGCTGGCCGCCGGTCACCTTGCTCCGCCGCGGCCCAGAACCGGCCGTGGCCCTTGTCGTTCGGCGCGGTGCGACGACACTGTGCCCCTCCGCCAAGGCCCCGCTCCGGCCACTGTGCCTTCGTTTTCCTTCGACGCGGCGTGACGGCACCGCGTTCTTGAACTTCTTTCCTCGGCGTGGTGCGACGACGTCGTGTAATACTTGTCGTGTGATTCCCGCGTGGTGCGACGACACCACGTCGTTCCGTTCCAACCACAAAGAATCAAACTTGAACATAAAAGGGGGGGTTCGGCCGTGTTTGTGTGGTCCGGCCCCCCTCTCGTTAAACGATATCATCTAGTCGAAAATTCACAATAATCGATAAACTAGAATCATGAACAGAAATAATTAAATAAAATAATCCCCTAACTCGGTTTAAAGAACGGTGTTCGTCAACGAGTCGCGGAATAGGAGCGTCACGGAAAATGAACGTCGACATCGTGAAGCGAGGATTCGAAGTCTTTGACAGAGATTTCATCGCGGAAAACCGTCGCGGAAGAGATGATGCGGAAGAAGAACGTCGTGTCGTGGATACGGCATTGTGGAAGAACCGTTCCGGAAAGAGACATTGCGTTCTTCGGTGGAGGTGTTCTTCGCTTTCTTCGTCGAGGTTGAAGAAGAAGAAGTCTCATGCTTCTCAATCCTCTCAAGGATGCAAAATTCTATCAATAATAAAATAAGACCAAGTATTATTTTATTAAATCAACCAAACCATTTGAAAAATTCAAGAGTTTGAAATTAAGTAACTCACTTAATTAATTATAACAAGATGTCAAAAATTAATAAAAGTGAGTTAATGGGGAGTTAGCAATGTGAGGGGTTAAGAGGGGTTAGAGAGATAGGGAAATTGAAAAGGTGGGGGGTTCATGTGGGCCCCACCATTTTAATTATCCACACATGGGAAGTTGGGTGGATGTGGGCCCCACCACCAACTTCCCATGGGCGAAATTAACCACCTTGGAAAAGAAATAAAATTGATTCAACAATTTTATTTACTTTTTAATTAAACCCCATTAATTAACTTCTTCTCCCGCACAAACGCAACTATGGTAAAGGTTCCCTTAAGCGATTACCGGTTTTGCGAGTTCATTGGTGCCATCGGATTTCAATTCCGAGTACCGGTTCAAAAGATAGGAAATCCCGCTCGTTCGTTCACTGAACGTGCCCGAGCCAAGCTTCGGAAATTGATTCCGGGAACTCGGGCCTCGGAATCAAGTGCTGTCAGAAACCACCTTCTTGTAAAATTTCAAAGAAAATTAAGAAAAAAATTCCATTGAATTTTACGGGTCTTTACATTACTCCCACCTAAGGTATTTACATACTCGTAAAGATACATCAAAACTAGGGAAACAAATGAGGGTACTGAGTACGCATCTGAGCATCCCGCTCCCAAGTGCTCTCCTGGAGGTTCCCGTGCTGCCATCTGATGCGCACTAGAGTAATCGACCATCCACGTAGGACCCACTCCTGTCGATCCTCGATCTCCACCGGGACCTCCGTAAAAGTCACCCCATCGACAACTTCAAGATCCTCATGGTCAATGATGTGCATCAGGTCGTGCACGTATCTCCTCAGTTGAAATATGTGGAAGACGCCGTGCACCTGGTGCAACTGAGGTGGTAGAGCCGGACGATAAGCCACCTCTCCAATCCTGCTGAGGACCTGTAATGGTCCGATGAAGCATGGAGATAATTTGCCGCCTCGGCCAAATCTCCGTAAACCATGTCGAGGTGAGACACGCAAGAAGACGTGGTCGCCATCCTCGAACTCTAGTGGCCTCCGCCTCCTGTCAGCGTATAACTTCTGCCGGCTCTGAGCTTTCCTCATCCGCTCCTGGATGACCTGGACCTTCTGTGTCATGGCCTGGACCATCTGTGGTCCCACAAGTGCTGACTCCCCTGGGTCTGTCCAGCACAAAGGAGATCTGCAAGGTCGGTCGTACAACGCCTCGTACGGTGCCATCCCGATGGTGGAGTGGTAGCTGTTGTTGTACGCAAACTCCACCAAGGGTAGGTGGTCCTCCCAGCTGCGTCCAAAGTCGAGGAAAAATGCACAGAGCATGTCCTTGAGTGTCTAAATGGTCCTCTCCGTCTGACCTTCCATCTGAGGGTGAAAGGCTATGCTCAGATGTAGTTGCGTCCCGAAAGCCTCCTACAACCCCTTCCAAAGCCGGGAAGTAAAGCGAGCATCTCGATCAGAGACGATAGAAGATGGCACACCGTGAAGCCGTACAATCTTTTGAATATAAAGTTGTCCCAATCTCTCTACTGAGCCCTGCTCTCTGATGGGTATGAAGTGTGCCGACTTGGTGAGTCGGTCAAAAATCACCCAAATGGAGTTGTGACCTTTGGAAGTATGTGGAATTCCAGTCACGAATTCCATAGATATTCCATCCCACTTCCACTCTAGAACCTCCAAGGGCTGTACCAAGCTTGCTGGTACCTGGTGCTCAGCCTTCACCTGCTGGCAGGTGAGGCATCAAGAAACGAACTCTGCCACATCCTTAGTTATGCCCGGCTACTAGTCCTGTCATCTAAGATCCTGGTACATCTTCACCACTCCAGGATTTACCGCCAAAGGAGATGTGTGAAACTCTCTCATCACCTCCTCACATAAAGAGACTGGTACCATGGTATGTCCTATGAAAAGGATGTCATGCTCCGCTCCAATGGAGAAACTATCAGGTGCATGTCCTGAGGATATTTGTGCACGCCGCGTGTCATAGTCGGTATCCCCATGCTATGTCTCTCTGACTCGCTGAAGTAGTAGAGGAGTGACTGTGAGAGACCTAAGGAAGGTTGTTCCATCTCTATCCACAAAGGATATCTGCAAAGAAGCTGGCAGCTCTTTCGCCTCCTCAAGTAGCTGAATGCACGTCCTCCTGCTGAGCGCATCGGCTAATACATTCCCCTTCCTAGGAGTATAGACTATCTCAAAGTCATAGTCCTGGAGTAACTCGAGCCATCACTACTGTCTAAGGTTCAGGTCCTTCTGAGAGAAGATGTACCTGAGAATCTGATGGTCAGAAAAAACTCTAAAGCGCTCGCCCATCAGGTAGTGCCTCCATGTCTTCAGAGCGAAGTCCACTGCTGCTAACTCGAGGTCATGGGTAGCGTAGTTCTGCTCATACAGCCTGAACTGTCCTTATCCATAGTTGATCACTGCCCACTCATGCATCAGGACACAACCGAGTCTGTTCCCTGATGCATCGCAGTAGACTACGTACCCTACTCCCTCCTCAGGCAACCTCAAGATAGGTGCGCTGGTCAATCTCTGTCTCAGCTTATGGAAGCTCTGCTGACATCTGTCTGACCACACGAAGGGTTTCCCCTTCTTTTTCAAAGATGAGAGTGGTGCCGCAACTCTGGAGAATTCTGGAACAAATCTCCGGTAGTATCCAGCTAGTCCCAAGAAACTCCGTACCTCCGTCACACTCCTGGGTGGCTCCCAAGCTAACACTACCTCGATCTTCGCAGTATCCACTCCAACTCCGGCCTCAAAGATGACGTGTCCCATGAAGTGGACCTCACATTTTTATAACTGGCACTTCGAGAGATTAACATAAAGCTGGTGCTCTCGGTGTGTGTCTAGTTCAACCCGTAAGTGGTAGGCGTGCTCCTCCTCAGATGTCGAGTAAATCAAAATGTTGTCGATGAAGACCAGGACAAATTGATCCAGGTATGGCTGAATGATCCTATTAAAGAGGGCCATGAACACTACTAGAGAATTGGTTATGCCGAAGGGCATAACCAAGAACTCATAGTGGCCATACCGACATCTGAAGGCCATCTTCTGTACGTCCTCGTCTCAACCTCTGAGCTGATGATAGCCTTACCTGAGGTCTATCTTCGAGAACCACCATGCTCCCTTGAGCTGATAAAAGAGGTCATTAATCCTCAGTAGAGGATACTTGTTCCTCACCGTCACCTGGTTCAGGCGATTATATTCGACACAAAGTCGCAATCTCCCATCCGCCTTCTTGGCGAACAATATGGGGGAATCCCAGGGTGAAACACTAGGTCGGATAAACCCCTTGCCCTACAAGTCCTCCAACTGTACACGTAGCTCTCGAAGCTCAGCAGGGGCCATCCGATATGCTGGAGTCGATATCGGGGCTATCCTGGGGTACAGGTCAATATAAAAGTCTACCTCTTTGCAAGGAGGAAACCCTAGGACTTTGTCGGGAAACACGTCCGCAAACTGATCCACCACTGCAGGAAAACCAGGACATCACACGTCCACTGCTCCTAGGATGAGGCTGGCCAACTGATGAGTGATGGGCTATACTCTCCTCCGCGGAAGTCCATCCTGTGCTGCAAAGGCTCCCTTCTCGCCGGTGAAGGTGAACCTGCTCCCGTCGGTGCGTACACATCGCACCTTGCGCCTAAAACATTCAATCTGTGCATGGAACGTAGATAACCAATCCATGCCCAAGATGACGTCGTAAGGCCTCGACGCTGCTACAAGAAGATCGCAGCCGACGCTCTCGCCTCCTAGAGTAAGCTCACACTACCGGCACTAGTGCGTAATCATCGAGTCTGCTCCCGTAGGAGTCTCTAGCCGTAAGGATCGAGCCAACGGCTCTGTCGGAATCTCTGAGCTCCGAAAAAGGCCAGCGGCTATGAAAGAGTGACTCGATTTTGTGTCTATAAGTATTGCAGCAAGGGTGGAATAGACACAGATAGTACCTCGAATCATCTCGGGTGCGCCGTGGTCGTAGGCCTCTGCTGCCTGGATCTGTGCATGTCTCTTCCCGCCAGCTCCCTGTGGTCTGGGTGGACCTCCTGGTGATGGTGGTGGTAGAGCCTCAAAGCGTCGCCCACCACCTGCTGCTCGGCCAGCTCCTCTGCCTCGTCCGCCTCCTCACTGCGGACCACCACGGTCGACCCTCTACCTCTGCCTCGGTGGTCCCTCAACAGTCTGTTGCTCCTCGGCACGGCGAGTCGGGCAGTCACGAGCCATGTGGCCCTGCCCGCCGCACGAGTAGCACTGTCTGCCTCTCGAAAGACTGGCTCCATGATGTGTACCCCGCACTGCTGAGCCAGTTTCCTGAGGCCGTCTGCCTGAGCGTCTGGTCTGCCTGGTCCACTGAGTCATCCGTCGACTGCCTGCGGCAGAAGACTCTGCTACGTGCTGCACTGTGGTGGGTCTCGGTGCTGGTGTAGACTCAGCAAGAAAGATCTTGATCAAAAGGTCTCACTCTAGTACTCCTGTCTGAGTTGGAATGCTGAGGGAGATCTGCGATGACCTGATCTCGTGTCTCAATCCTTGCTCAAAGGTCTTGGCCCGGAATAATGGGTCTTGTACCATGTCGGTCGAGTAGCGCGAGAGATCAGTAAATCTCACCGAGTACTGGGCGACCGTCACGATGCCCTGCCGCAGCTGAGGAAGCTCCTGAATGGGCACCGCACGGAGGGTGGCTAGGATGAACTCCGAGAGGAAGAGGCTCTCAAAGTCCGTCCAATGTAGAGATGCCTCATCATGCACCTGGAGCATCACACTCCATCTTCGGCCTGCTGCTGCGTGTAGTAGGCTCGCTGCGAGGATCACCATGAGTTCTGCTGGTGTCCTCACTAGCCTAAAAACTCATAGGACTGCCTCCAGCTAGTCCTCGGATGCCTGGGAGTCCATCTTCCCACGAAAGCTGGGTGGTCGCTGGCATTGGAACTCATGCAGTGCGCTGAGGTGACGTGCATCGTCAGCGGCTGGTGCTGTAAGTATCGGTGGCTCGGCTGGTAGAGTTACCACCGGTGCCACTGCTGACAAAGGGCCTTGCACCAAGGCCTCATCGCTCGATGGGCTGTCGTCACGCTCGACTCTCGGAACCCTAGTTGGCTGCCTTCGTGGGTCCATCCTGAAAAGGAAATAGGTGCACCACGGTCAGAACAATATACCTGGTCAGCTGAAACAAAGTAATCACAAAGAAAACATAAAACACACAGGCAATCAATTTTTTCGTGCATTAAGTCGGAAATCAGAAGTCAGGGTCCTGGTGTACAGATACGTCGGCCGCCACACCAAAACTGGACACCCTGGACTGATAACCACACTCAATATGCTAAACACTATTGCTTCACATAGAAAAGATCAGAGTTCACAGTAGAACCGAACTCCACTGATACCAATTTTTTCACGACCCGTCCTCGGG
This sequence comes from Viscum album, assembly GCA_963277665.1. Taxonomy (NCBI): domain Eukaryota; kingdom Viridiplantae; phylum Streptophyta; class Magnoliopsida; order Santalales; family Viscaceae; genus Viscum; species Viscum album. Next base: position 1,897,846,619 of record OY728133.1, on the reverse strand, counting down.
GCCCATGCCATGACTACCCCAAGCCCGCCTTCCATAGGCCAGGGGCTGGCGACTAGCACCAAGGCGTAAATCCCGATAAAAAGGGAAGGCATTTCCTTTGTAAAGTAAACCAGCACCATAGATTACAACCGGAAGAAGTAAATACTAAGTAAAAACTGAGTACAACAGTAAGTACAAAAAGTAAAAGGGGCTGGAAATACAAGCCCAACTGTAAAGTACAACTCGAAAAGGAAAACAGCAACTGTAAAGTAAAGCCGCTACACCGAGCTGTCCACTCGAAATCCCACCTGATGGGTGGGTACAGATAGCTCCACTGCTCCTCGGGTCCCGCCGTCTACTCCAAGTACATCCCGCCCAGTGGTCCACCTCCAGGTACCGTCCTGCTCTGCAAGCCTCAACCACGATCAACGTTGTCTGCCGTCTGCAACCAACACAACGTAGTGCATGCATAGCTCGTGAAGGGGTGAGTATAAGCTACTCAGTAGGGACCCCGAGACCCCTGAAGGTCTCCCAAAATCCCTAAAGGATAAACCACAATGGAAAGATACAATCACGAAGAAACAACCGACACTCCTTAGGTATATTCCCATACATATACCTAAGTCATAAATTCCAATACGCTCCAACGTCCGAGCCCAAGTACAACCCAGTCCACACAGGAAAGTATACGTATTCCACACAGGAAAGAAAAACATAAGACACACAGGATAGCACAACATAGTCCACACAGGAAAGCAAACAGGATTCATCTCACATAGGTATACTTATTTGAAGACGATAGAGATGATCACTTATCCATCTATGTCGTCAGACCCAAAAAGGATCGATAGGTACTAACCCCCGCAACGACCCACACAAGATCAGACCCACACAGGATCTGTAGGCGCTGGCTCACACAGAACCGTTGAGTGCTGACCCACACAGGATCGGACCCACACAGGATCGGTAGCACTGATCCACATAGGATCGCTGAGTGCTGTAGTCATCGCCGTCGAATCCACTGAGGATATCTGTACAGTCGTCGTCGCAGTCAGAGTAGCAGTCACAGCCAGCTCTACGGTTCCCGCACACAGCAAGATCGTTCGGGAGGGTCCGCTCCACGAGTTGAGAGGATAATACATCAACTGACACATATTCCAGAGTTGATGTATCCAAAAGTTCCGTATTGTCAACCGGAACTCAACGTCGCAGACGGTGCGTCAATCGGACGCCCGGTCTGAGAGCTATTGGTGTTTTCGTCCCATGGGCTCGGTTGGTTTTAAGGCAAAACCAGCCAGACCGTGCTCCACCTACGTCCAAACCTTGGAGGGGAGTACGCCAAAAGATCTGTCTCACTATGTTGAACTCATCAAAGTCAACAAAACATCAATCGGACATTCGAAGCTCAAGATATGAGTGTTTCCGCTCTGAGGGCCCGGATGGTTTCGTGTACGAACCAACCCGTCCGAACTCAAAGTATTATGAAACCTTGATTGCGAGATGTCGAAAGGACTGCCCCATTCTAAGGATCGTGTTGCTGCTGACGGCGCGTCGATCGGAGGTCCGTAGCCCGAGTTATGGGCAGTTGAACCAGAACGGTCCAAAAACGGGGGTTTCGGGCCCGGACCGACCAGGCCTGAGACCCCCTGGTCGCCCTGAACCGGGGCGACCCAGCCCGGCTCGGCCCGGCCCGGCAGGGCTCGGCCCGGCCTGGCAGACTGGCCAGGTGCCGGTCTGGCTGGGGACAACGCACCCAGCGCGCTGTTTGGCTCGGCCTTTGGGCGAGCCGTTTCGGCAAAAGGGGGGGGGGGGCGCCTGCCCCCCTGTGTAACCGTGGCCCCTCCTCATTTAGGGGGGGGGGGGCTGTTTGCAGCTGTCCGGGGGAATTTAATTCCCCCAGCTTTCCCCTTTCCGGCCGGCCCGACCTGGCAGGCCAGTTCCTTCTCAACGGGACCGGCAGTGGACGGTCCCTTTCTGGCTCCGACACCGGCAGCCCGGCAGGCCGCTGGTCACCTTGCTCCACCGCGACCTGGAACCGGCAGCAGCCCTTGTCATCCGGCGTGGTGTGATGGCACCGTGCCCCTCTTCCGCGGCCCCGATCCGGCCGCGACGCCTTCTTTTTCCTTCGACGCGACGCTATGGTGCTGCGTTATTTAACTTCTTTCCATGGTGCGGCGCGACGGCGTCGCGTAATACTTGCCGTGTGATTCCCGCGTGGTGCGATGGCACCACGCCGTTCCATTCCAACCACAAAGAATCAAACTTGAACAAAGGAGGGGGGTTCATACATGTTTGTGCGGCCCGGACCCCCTCTCGTTAAACGATATCATCTAGTCGAATATTCATGATAATCGATAAACTAGAATCATGAACGGAAATAATTAAATAAAATAATCCCCTACCTCAGTTTCAAGAACGGTGTTCGTCAATGAGTCTTGGAAGACGAGTGTCGCGGAGAATGAATGTCGACATTGCGAAGCAAGGATTTGAAGTCGTTGACAGTGATTTCATCACGGAAAACCGTCGCAGAAGAGACGACGTGGAAGAAGAAAGTCGCATCGCGGATACGGCGTCGCAGAAGAACCGTTGTGGAAAGGGACGTTGCGTTCTTCGGTGGAGGTGTTTGTTTCGTTTTTCGTCGAGTTTGAAGAAGAAGAAGTCTCACGCTTCTCAATCCTCTCAAGGTCGCAAAATTTTATCAATAATAAAATAATACCAAGTCTTATTTTATTAACACAACCAAACCATTTGAAAAATTCAAGAGTTTTAAATTAAGTAACTCACTTAATTAATTATAACAAGTTGTCAAAAATTAATAAAAGTGAGTTAAGGGGGAGATAGGAATGTGAGGGGTTAAGAGGGGTTAGGGAGTTAGAGAAATTGAAAAGGTGGGGGGTTCGTGTGGGCCCCACCCTTTTAATTATCCACACATGGGAAGTGGGGTGGATGTGGGCCCCACCACCAACTTCCAATGAGAGAAATTAACCACCTTGGAAAAGAAATAAAATTGATTCAACAATTGTATTTAATTTATAATTAAACACCATTAATTAACATCTTGTCCCGCACAAACGAAACTACGGTAAAGGTTCCCTTAAGCGATTACCGGTGTTGTGAGTTCATCGGTGCCATCAGATTTCAATTCCGAGAACTAGTTCAAACGATAGGAAAACCCGCTCGTTAGTTCACTGAACGTACTCGAGCTAAACTTCCGAAATTGATTCGGGGCACTCCGGGCCTCAGAATCAAGTGCCGTCAGAAACCTCCTTCTTCTAAAATTATATTGAAAATTATGAAAAAAATTCCCTTGAATTTTATTTGTCATTACAATATGTGTCAACAATGTGTGCTACGAGGCACCATAAACGTATCACAATTCACAAGGAATATCAAATAAGCATCAAAATACATTTCCACGCATTACCTTTATTATTATGTTCAAGATCAATGTTAGAGTCCAATCACATCCCTAAAGACTCGCTATGGTAAATCCTTCAATATATCCTATACCACCAAACATGTCCAATGAAACCTTCTAAAATACCAAGCATCACTCGATGCATGGTTTTATCTTGAGTCTATCCTAGTATCATACACAAGGGGTCAAGTGTCACTTTAGGCACGACATTGACACTTTTCATATGTGTATATCCTTAAATGTCACTTTAGGAACCCTTATAAATTTTGAGTATATAAATACCCACAGAAACCCTCATATTGAAATCTGTAAGACATCAACTCCCTAGAATAATTTGTAACTGGTTAGGAATGGAGAGTCTCTATGTGGTCCCTATACAGGACCCACATTGCCCCACCACCCGAAATTTAATTAGATTTCAAGAATGAAGATATCACAGAGTTTTAATTTATAATTTTACAAAACAATTTAATCAAAAAAGAGCCACGTACTTCATAATCCTTACATCTAGATAGTCACAATAAAAACTCATTACTTGAAAAAGAAAATAAATCAAAACATGATTACAATTGTAACAGAGAAAACTAATAAGGCCTAAATAAAAAAATAAAACCCAAAGTTCATGGTTCAAAATTATCCTATATAATCTATTTAATTATTACTCAACAAAAAGGTATCATAAAACACATGTAGTTAATTAATATATTATGTTGGGATAATAGAAAATAGACCAATTATGTCGGAACACCCAAAGGGGTGTCCACGATATTGTGTAATGCCCCGAACCGTGAATCTCAGAGCGGGTACATTAATTTAATACATTATAATTATTACAGGGAATAAAATTACAAAGAACCATGTAGTATAATAGTTTTTTAAATCCTGATACATACGTAGGTTCAACACTACAAATTGAAATGAAATACTACATATAAGTTCAATTGGGAACATCCACAACTTAATTTTTTTCCCTATAAGGCAGTCATAAAAACACCTTCATGTTGTGAGAAAAATGAAACATAAGAAAGGGGTGAGATCAAATTCTCACTAAGGGTTAGCAATAAAATAGAATATGTAATAATCATAAACATTAGACATGTTTAATAACTAAAAATACACACCTTTTAAAAATAAACTTTAACATAATATGGCAGGATTGTCCGTTGAGTAAATATTTCGTTAATAAAACATAATCATGGGTACTCTACTAATCTAATTGCCACATGAACTATGAATTTATAGGTTCATAATGAGTGAAATGAATATAATGGACAGTCTAATAAATACCATCAAGGACATAGCCATGACAACTAAAAATGATTATGTCCTCATCCAAAACCATAAATCAAATTGATAAATGCCTTGGACAAGACAACATCTATTTGTCTTGTGAGACCTACCAATGCACCAAGGTTCTATAGAGGCCCCCACCCAACACTTACAAAGTCCAGTTCATTCCTTATATGAATGGGGTGAAGATTGAAAACATAAACATTAATATTGAAAAAATCTTATGAAATGTAAATAACATTCCCCAACAATTAATCAGATACACATCCATTCATAGTAATATGGTGAATGGTTTCAAGATAGCACATCCATAATCATACTAATCATAAACCACTCAATAAAACATGTTGGATGATAAATTAAGAGATACACCACATTGAGCAACAAGATTCAATAAATTACATTGACATAGATGAGGATAATTTTATATGAGACAATTAGAAAATCCTTGAGGAATTAATCCTTAAACATTCTAATGTTACACATACCACATGAAACATTCAAATAATGATCCATTGGAATATCATGAGAATAAGGAGACTCTTGATATGATAAACCAAAGGGTAGTACATACACCATAATCAAGAAATAAGTGGTGAACAATGAACATATCCCATAAAAGCAATAGTTTGATGAGAAATGTCCTTTTTAACTATAGAAAGAGGAGATATTTTGGAAAATCATTTTTATTTATCATAAATCATGTTTTAATTATGTATATAAAAAAAAATAAAATTTGTGGTCATTGAAATTATATTTGAGGCCTAAATAAAGTCTTATTGTGTCAAAAATAATTTAAAATATGTTTTTAATGAATCATTAGAAATAAAACATTTTGGTGTGGTTTGTGGAAAATATTAACGAATTTTAATGTAAAAAAGCAATGTTTTCTTTAATAAATCTAGAAATGAACCAAAAAAAAATTTATTTTGAGAAGTGTTATTTTAGAAATATAAATATGGATTAAAACATAATATGTATTGAACTTTAACATAGTTAAAAATCTGAGAAGTTCCTTGAATCAAGCATTTATTTCAAGAAGAATTTTTGAAATAACCTTTTAAAACATAAAAATATCCATAAATTAAAGTAGTATTATGGTTGGTAATAATATATAAAAAATTAAAACATAATTAATGAGTATTAAATTTTAAAAAATAAGAATATTATTGAGGTGTGAAAACAATATGAGCTACACGAATGAAAATGGAGGTTCAGGTAGACTATACTTAAAACATTGTAATCAATTGAATCATATAGACCAAAATTATTAATCATCAATGATATATTTATTATAATAAAATTAAATATATTCATTATGAGAAACATAAATGGACAGTATACATACACCATGCAAGTGTAGTATTATTGAATACAAATTATCTTAGAAAATTGAAGTGATGTGAAGAAACCCCTTACCTTAAGTACGATGGTGTACATCACATGATCTTAGTGTCCGGGATAAACAAATTAAATTCATTAGTTAATATTTTCAAAAACTATTATAAATTTAATTTATTTATTATAAACTTATTATGTTCATTCATTCATTTTGAAAACGGTTAAGAGGGTCAATTTCATTGTTTGGTTTTGATTGTTTCATGGTCTGTATACTTATATACATGAACAGAAAATCAGGTAAAGTGTGGATTTTTTCCATTATTTAATTTAAATGTTATTAGTGAACATGCATATGTAAATATTTTTTAAAAATAATTTGGTCACATAGAGTAAATATGAATCATTCTATAAATTATTCACTAGTAACTGTTTGGGTTAATTTTCAGTTTTTAGACACCATGTACTCATTTTCATTTAATCAAAAACATATTTAAAAAAAGATTCCTGAAAAAAATATGATACATTATATATATAATAGGGTATTTGAAATATAATAATGGATTCATGACCATATTTAATGAGCATTTTAGAAATTGAAAACTCATCATCCTTGAATGTGGTAAATTAACACATCTCAGATGCTGTTTTAATTTTTAGTATTGGTGAATGGGAATGGAAAAATGAGGAAGAAATATTCCACTAGAATAATAAAATTACAGTTAATTTAAGTTACTATAATAATCATATCCTTTTTATGATGGTGATGAGTAATTAAAATAAAATAAAAGAACTAAAAATAAAAGAAAATTTGAGAAATCCCTCATGAAAATTCACCAGCCTAACGACGTCACTTAAAATTTCTTAAAATATTTTGATGAGAGAAAAAGGATTCCACATCACTCATAAATAATATGTAATTTAAGGGGGATATGTAATGTCATATCAAATAATAAACCAACTTAATGTAAATTATGGAAACATATTAAGAGTTCTTGAAAAAGAGTGATATTTTGAGATGAAAATTTTGTAGCATAATAGCTATGCAACATAGTTTTAGAAAACCCTAAAATGAGAGGCAACATGGGTCACCCCTATTATAAGAATCATAAAATAGTATAATGATTGAATAATGTGGAAAAAATATGGTATGAATACATGAAATACATAATTTATAAATGATAACTTGAAATAAAATAAATGAAATATGGAATTTACCTCTTGAAGTAACCTTCCTTGAGTGTCTATTTAGGGGACATTTTTTTGGAATTTCCGAAAGAAAAAGTGCTCTTGGAATTGAGTTGTGACTAATGAAGGGTATTTTGGAATATCATAAACAAGGAACAAGTCTTGAGTGGAGTGATGAGAAGAGGGAGTGGGGTGGTTGTTGTGGAGGAGAGGAGTGAATTTTGAATATTTTACTCATTATTTTATTATTTCCCTAAAGACAACCAACATTGTTGTCTCATGTGACCCCTAATAGTAATACATTCATCTGAGTTTTACCCTTGTGTACTTACATCACTGATGATGTCATAAAAAGTGTATTTAACAGATAAATTGTGTATACAGTATTTTACCCTATTTCACTATTTATAAAATATTCAAGAATTCTTGAAAAATCCCAAAATATCACCCCCAACCATCTTTCTATGTGTAAAATTTAAAAATAAACTCCATTTTCTGAAAAAAAAAATTAAAAAATTTTTAATGTATTTTTTAATTAAAATGGTAATTATTTTCAAAAACAACATCTTTAAAACTATAACACTTTTTATAACACTTTGATAAATTAATCACGGTCCCATAAAATTTTCTTATGACCATAATAAACTAATGTATCCATTTATGATTAAATTTTATAAAAATACACATCCATTTAAAATTATTAAATTTAACCTAAAATCATAATTAAAATATTTATGACATACAAAAACCCCAATATGTATACTGTGATCATTTTATTACTTTTAATATGTCTAAATTTTATTTATACATTAATGGGTGACGTTTATATTTTAATGGAAAATTTACTAAACATTACTATTCATAATGGAATGTTTCTATTCATAAGGGTATGTTACTGTTCACAAATAATTACGTTTGTCTTACATGACTCTAAATATCTTACTAAACGCAACTGTTTATGAAATTTTTTTTAAAATTCAAATCATAGAAGTGCAAAATTTATGTTTACTTGGATATGTTATAAAAAACTAGTGTTTCTAGAGACCCAATATTTCATGATTTCTATATTAAATTTTTTTATAAATTCTTGGGTTGTTAAATTATATGCTCCTTCCAAAAATTACTTCCTTGAAATCTGAAATTGAACTTCGAAATATAATGGTTGATTCATGATAATACCCTTGTGGGAAACCCCCAAAATGAATATGGATAAAATATCATATTAATGAGTGGAATGTGAATTAAACCGTTACATAGAAACAAAAAATTTATTTGGAAAACGTGGTCATGGAAGAATAATCAAACCATCATGTAGTGACAATAAACACTACAAATCCATACAAAGATCAACTTAAACCATTTAATAAATGATTAAAATTCTAAAATATAATAATTCAAAACATTATAATGAAGGTCTCTTAATTTCAATGGTGAACATATCATTAGCACTTAATAGAAAAGAAGTAGCTCTAATATTCACATTGCAAACATGTGAATAACATCATCGTGTATTTCATGAAATATTGTTTCGTCTGGAAATGGGGATGACCATGTTTGCTTAAGGTTCAAACATTCCAATCAGTTTCTAACGGGTTTTTTTCGTAGAACTGGAAACATCCAATGATTCCATATCCATACAGACCTACATTCCAAAGGTAGATTCTCATTAGTTGTGGATCGAAGAGGCTTAATAATTTTCATTGGTCGAGATGATGGTAGGTCAGACTCATCACACCTTTTTGGGGGGAATTATTGTCTACTCCGGGACTCTCTTTATAGATTTAATATATGTTCGTCAATCCTTATTACATTACCAAGTATGAAAATGACCTTTCCTTAAGATCTGGTAATCAATGATTAATATGTATGAGATTTAGATAATCTTTTATATGTATTTGAGGTTCTTCATCGATACAGAATCATCTTTATTTGTTAGAGATTCTTAGTCAATGGTATCCTCCAACACATTATATAATGATCTCTTGTTCATTTTGATAACCATAATGGTTTTAAATCCACTCAGCTGGGAACATGAAGTTTATTTTCATTCAGAAGGACATGGATTATTTCAGAGTTGGGATCGTACCCGCAGATGGGCTACCTATGTATCCTTGTTTAGAAAAGAATCAGAACCCACATAGTTCAAGAATTAAGATATAGTTTAACATCATATGGGATAGATAAGAATTAATGTTTGATAGGTCGAAACAATAGAAAGCCTTCTTAAGTACTCCACTTTAAAGGTAGAGATCATAGTCCTTGTAGTTCGGTTAAGAATTATGGGACTTACGTATCATTAACGGCCCGAAGAGATGTGTCACTATTACTTTTACACTCTACGCTCACGTGAGTCATGATCGGTGTGAGAAACAAGAGGTATCTGTAAACCTAATGATTTGTGCCCCAAAAGATGCAGTCATAAGGAATGATGTGGTGTTTACATACGTATGACTACCTAGAAAGATAAAGAGCGGGGCTTATTTTAGGGAAGATGCCCGAGAACAAGGTCCATAATGGTATATGTGCTTTATGGAGATTTGGATACATAACATAGGACTTAATTCTGAGAAGGATGACCAAATTAGAAGGGACTTTTGATTGGGGCTTATTCCTGAGAAGGAGTCCCATGTTAAAGGGACTTGAGAACTGGGGATTACTCCTGAAAAGGAAGCCCAGGTTAAGGGAAATTATGATTGTGGCTTACTACTGAGGAGGATACCCATTTTAAGGGATCTTGTACATAGGCTTACTATTGAAAAGGAAGCCTAGTTTAGAGGACTTGTGATCTGGGGATTATTACTAAAAAGAAGGCCAGGGTCAAAAGAATTTAAGACTTGGGGATTACTCTTATATAGGATTCCCAAATTAAAGATCTTCTCCTCTTAAAGGATGTGGCTGAATGAATGAAATATCAAACCTTAGTGTTGTAAAGATTTCAAAATCACTAGTTTTTGAGAGATATTCCACATAATTCATTTCAGATAAGGAATCCAATAAAGGAACCATGTCATAAATGACTTTGAAAATGGTTTTGAAGGATAAATCTTAATGAGGAGAGGTGGATTTGAATAAGGGAAGTGAATAGGAAGAAGGGGTACCCAAAAAGAAGTAGGAACACAGGTCCTGTTGGGGCGAACTAGTATTGGTCACGCAAGTATACTTGTGCTACACATGTATACTTACATGATGGTCAACCCATAGGGTAATACTTGGGCAAGGATTGGCGCAAGCTTTTAGTATTATCCCTAGAGGCTTCCAAAAGAGTGGGGTGCAAGTTCTATTAAAGGGATAAGGTGCGTGCAAGTATGACTATTTTACCTTATGTGTTAGACACTTAGGCATGCATGTGTTGGTGAATTTCAACAATTAATCCCTGTCCCCCCAATTTAGATATTCCATTCTACATTTGAAATTACCTTAGAAGTGTTCGGAAGACTTCAAGTACAGACTAGGGTGTCGAGAGCTTAAATCTGACTTTTGGAATTATTCTTCCACGAAATGGGAGGCCCAAAAGGGGTAATTATAGGGTAATAAAGACCTTGGGTGAAAATCAAATAGGGCGTTCAAGTCCCATGTTCCCCAAATATGTGGCATGCAAGTATACTTGTGCTACCATTATGAAACTTGTGCAGCCTTTACTTAATGGAATCCTTGTTCATGCCTTTTTCATTTTTTGATGTTTCTTCAAAGGATTAATCTCTTTATGCTAAGGTATTACCCTTCAGCAATCATTAGAATTTGTGACGCAAAGGAGCGTCAAAACATGTCCCCCCATAGAGTTGGATCCGAAAATAATGGGGATTTGACTCTGAGGTAAAAGAGAAATCTAAGGAAGAGTGGTGCACATGTTTTGAGCGCATAGGTCGCGGTATGTAGGTGAGAGTTGCCCAGGATTCGGCACATAGGGGTGGGACTTGGCCTATAAATATGCGCCCCATTCGCGTGCTATCCACCCGACTTTGAATGCTTCTGAGCTCTCACCGCGCAGGTTGCTCACATCGCGCAAGTGACTTGTTTTCCACGGTTTCATCACTTATGGTCATGTCTCAATTATATAGAGGTATTTGGACTTGCGCGGTGATACCTGCATGCCAAAACTTGCACGACATAGTTACACTTGTGCGCCAACATTGGACTTGTGCGCCTTAATGCCTTAGAAATTTGTTCACATTACTTCTCAAATTTTATGAAATATAAACTTACTTATGAGTAAATTCTTCAACCTTAGTTCATATTCAATGGATCCTAGAAGAATTGGAATGGATGATGAGCTGGATAGAAAGCGAATTGATGACATGATGAGAATCATTGGCCTTGATTATTATGATATTTGTGGCAACACACTCCTAGATTTGGCCAAGTACTTGAAGAAGTATCATCTTAATTTCCAACAGAGTATCTTCCTACCTCTGTATGGCCATTGTCATCTGCAATAATTCAACATTCCAGAGTAAATGAACTATCATCCGCATTATTGCTTTCAAACTTACACCAATTTTGATTCAGCAAAAATCTCAATGGGAGGATCATTTTAAATACTGGGATTGTGGAGAAGGCCTTTATAATGCCTCATATCCCTTGTGCCCCAGATCTAAAACCTCAAAAGCCTGAGCTGCAACCACATTATTATCCTTCAATATTCCGAAATTCTCAGATGGATCAATCCAATGGCTGGAAGAAGAGTTGGGACTTCCATCCTAGAGGAGGTGTGAATCCAACATGGATGTGGGCATATTGGGTGAGACACACCTATTTAGAGTTTGTCTAGGATTAGAAAGGAGCTGCAATATATGAAGCCTTCTAGGCTGGGCAGACGTATGTCTATAGGAATGATGGCTTTGTGCTAGAACTAATTTTCCACTGGAGCCCAAAAACCAATTCATTCCATCTGATTCAGGGAGAAATAGCCATCAGATTGTGGGATGTCTACAAGATCTCAGGGGATCCAATTTTGGATGATATGTATGATTAATTAATCCCCCCATGGTGACTTCTAATGGTTCAGAGGAGAATCTATCTTTGGATTGGGAGTAATTGAAAATTTTCTACAAGATCAAGAACTCAAAGACCTCCAAAACTCTTTCTAGAAAGGATATTCATCCAGATGAGTGGATGGATATGTTTCTTACCAAGAAGGAGGTGAAGGGGCCCACCTGTACTCGTCATTATACCTACCCCTAAACAGAGAAGAGGGGTGATTTTGGAACCTTCTGGTCGACCCAGGAAGCAGGAGAATTTGAGAAGTGGGGGTATGAAGTGGATCGGAGAATCCCACAAAAGAACCATCTGGAGGGCTTCTTAGCCTTGTGGCTCAACATTTATCTTATGCCAGTCTGGGATTCGAAGGGATGTGTTTGGCCAGGGACTTTCATTGTGGAAGCCAAGTTGGATGAGCAAGAAATTTTTGGGTTGGCCACCCCCATTTTGGAGAATATTCACAAGAGCTTACTACATGTCTTTATGGGTAAGTCTTCCTGGATAATAGTGAGAACATTACAAGTTTTGTGGCGATGGATCACCACTCACTTCAAAACATATGTTGTAGAGAACTAAGTATACGTTGCTGGATGTTCTTTCAATACATTAGTGTAGGCATTTTCTTAAGTTTCTCCATTAGCTCTCAACATTTATGATATGAAGGTGAGGCTGTGCATGTTCAAGGAAGTCAATTTTTTTCCTTATGGAAACCCACCAACTGAGAAGTTTGTTGATGATGGAATTGCCGGCCTGGAACTGAGGTCATACATGTAGGCTTGTAGAGATAGTGTATTGGCTAACATGATTGAACGAGAGATTCTATTTGAGTCCTATGCTCCGTACATATTTTCACACCAATTCATGTGTCTACAGAAGACTGTTGTATCCCCTTCTGTTCATGTCACGTCAGAACATCATCTGATGGATGCCCGACAACTATGGTTGCTGACATCTATGGAGAAGACCGGGGAAGTGTTTGATCTACCAGTTGCTAAAGTGGTGAGTAACTTGACTACATGGTATGCCGAGAACTAGATAGAGTCATACCCTAAAGGGGTGCTGAATTATCCAGTTCATATGGTTGGGAAATAGAAACGAAATGTAGAGAAAGAAACCCTTCATCTAGAAGGTTAATCTTTCCCACCTGGAGATGATTCACAAGGTTCCTCACCTAGGGATGACTCGCAGGATTCCCATGATGGGGATGATGAGGCACAAAATGCGGCAAAGCAACCTCATGCCAAATATAATCCTCCTGTCAGAATCAAGAGACCCACTCCATGGAATCCTAGTGAGTTACTTCATTGAGGAAATTAAATCTCCATTACTTTATAAAGTAACAAGTTTCATTTTCATATTCTCTATCTGTAGTTACAGGTTCTCTAAATAAGCTGAAGTCCACGATTGTAGGACCCTCCTCATATCCTTCTGGTACACATGCTGAATATATACGACCATAGGCTGTCCAAACATGGAGGAGTTTATATTGCGATTCTGAAACTACCTAGCTAGATCTGTGCGAGGGGCTACACATCCTTGGAATAGGGAATCATAGGGCCTCTATCGATATCCGTTTCGAGGATAAGCCCGATGAAGTTTGGGCATATATCAGAGAGGTGAAGATGCTCATATATGCAACTGATGACTCCATTCCTGTCACTAAGCGAGTGATGGAAATGATCGATTGTGGCACCACTGAGGGAACATATTCTTTCAATGATGAGGAGTGGCATGATTACGTGGCTCCGGAAGATGTATGTCTCTTTATTTATTTTCCTTGTAACTTGATTCTAGTTAAGGATTTTTTACTCAAGGAAATTACTTTATTCACCCTACAACTTGCAAAGAAAGGAACTGCTGAGGTTCCTTCACCATTGTATAGCCCAGGTGGTAATGCCATTTGGGCTAATGAATCTCCTCGCGAGCCGGGAGCGGTATCTCCATGCCAGTATGCCATGAAGAAGGATTTAGAAATGGATTTTCATTCTCCAATTCGTGTATTTGGTGATGATGATGTCATCACTCCCAAAAATCCGATTAAACAAATCCATCGATGGAAGAAGTCCATAGAAAAACATTTTATTAGTAGTGGTATGTCCTTCAGATAATCATGAGTCTTACCCCAAGAAAAGATTTATCATACTTCTTTGGAATGCTAGGGCTTATTCAATTTCCCCTTTGAGGGAGATGACTGACCCTCCTTTGTGGACGACAGAGGGTACTGGTGAACAATCACGAGTTCATGATGACATGGAGGATCCTGAAAAAGGGACATTGTTTTTTTCCCAGTATTTCTCATGTTGCTGTTGCAAGGAGAGAAGACCCATTTTCTGGTAAATTAAGAATTCTTTATAAGATGATGAATGAAAATATCAACTGACATCCATTCTGTGATACTTTAGGTTCAACCCTAGCACAAGAGAATTTGGGGGACACTGCAACTGATGCTGTAATTTTATCAGAAGAAGCTGTCCAGGGTCAGAGGCTGCATGATGAAGGTCACCAAGAAGACACATCAAATTCTCCCACTAGTGAGACTAACCAGGAATCTGGGATATCATTGGATGAAATGATGAAACATGGAACATATTTTGATATCTTTTTTGATCATGTATAATTATCATGTAATATAGAATATTTTTGACGTGAGTGTTATCCTTCATCCTGTTAAAATAAATTTTTATTAAATCTCTGACCATGATTGGTTAAAAATTTGAAGTACCATCCGAGCAAGCTGCTGAACTACCAATTCCTGAAGGGGGTATGGATAAACCTACCATTTTAGAGACACTATCTCATGTGTAGTTTAACCCGGTAGAGCTTCGTAAAACTCATCCTAAAAATCCTTTTGTAGCTAGAAAAGACGAGGATGATCCTTCTTCTACTGTAGATCTACCATTGGGTAAGAGATAACAATATTTTTGGTTGTACTTGACAACTTAATCAAATTATTTATCCTTTGAAACTAACCAAAACTTTCAATTGACTATGTAGGGCCATCAATTTCAGTGTCTAGATCTAGAGATGAAGTCTCAGCCTCCACCCCAAGAGAAATAGAAAGTCATGTAACAAGGGTCTGGGGGGAGGAGTGTGACAGGGCACTTCTCTAAGTGCATTAATCACATATTATGGTCCCACATGTGACACTGATGCCGAGTTAGATCCTGAAGTACAAAAGGAGATCAAATTTTCACATCGCAAGGCATGAAAAAATATATAAAAGATCATATCTGAAGTGCCTCTAGAAGACCTGTCTTCAAAGATCATGTGACTATCATCCCTGTTCGTAATTTTGGGACTTGGCGGTTTTGGATATCAAGAGATCCATTCCGGGGTGAAACAAGTCATCTTAAGAATGGAGTAGGAGAAAAAGTACCATCAAGACATGACCAAGGTGAGGATATTAACCAATGTCAGCAAATTTGATGTTGCGGTGTCCCGAGCTGAGGCTGATCATGCTACCAAGATGAAGGAGCAGAAGCGTAAGATCAAGGAGAAAGTTGTCTAGAATATGCACCTCCTAAAATAGTTAGATGATGTTACTGAGGAACTTGACAAGATTAACAATTCACTGGAAGGAGTTCAAAATAATGGTATGAAAACCATTGCAGATGCTATGAAAGCACTCCATCAAGCTGAAAAGAGTGAATATGGTTGACTGCATGAGCTTCCAGTGGCTGCTAATTAATATCAGGATGTCGTAAATCAAGTAAAGAGTTATGTTGATAGCCTCTTGTAGTTATTGAAAAAGATAAGATATTCTAGTTTGTGAATGTCCTTATATCTTTTATGCATCAATGAAAAATAATTTCATTTTCAATCATTTGAGCTTTCATTCTTCTACTACCTGCTTTAAATATTTTTTTCATAATCCAATGGGCCTAGTAAGCATTGTTTTATTTTTGATAAGATTATAAAATTAACCCTACAAACATTGAATGTTTTAATTGATCAATATTACCTAAACCATACAAAATGTATATTTAGTGAGCTAGAACTTGACTTTTTTTTCATAGTTCCCTTGTCATTTGTGGGCAGTTTAAATTCATGCACGTAAGACATAAAAAGGCTAATGTTTAAAGGCCAAATAGCTTTGACCGAATGGATTAAAATTGACTCAATTCCTATAAAATTTATCCGAAAACATATTACCACAATCAAGTATGGGGGGAAACATGTAAACTATAACTTATGAAATTTTGAATCTGAGGAATGACATGAAAAAGGTCTAAGAGGAATTAGAAGAAGTATTTTCTATGAGCAAAGTTACCATTTTTTAATAAACCCATTAGGGAGTTGAATTATGTAGGGCCACCTAAGGGCATTGGATGCATAGTCAAATAATAGCATTTTTTGGATGACAGGTCCATTTTTTAGACTACTTATGCAAAGCCGCCTAAGGGAATGTGCGGCATAGTCGGGCAAAAGAACTCTCAGAAATTTTACTTTTCTATTGATAAAAATACAGTGAATGTATATGGAGAATCAAATTTTCCAAAGCACAGAGTCTGATGTATGGAGATAGGTACTAGAATATATAGAGGATATTTCCAAAAAAGATTATCATAGAATTGGATGAATGTCACTCCTATGAAGGTCTGACCCAAATATAAGGAAGGGAAATATAAACCATAGACTTAAGTTCTTTTAGATAATGAAAAAGTGTATGGGACAAATATGTTAAGGATGGATATTTTTGTGGATCCCTATAAATTGTCATTAAGATAAATAAGGAAAAAAGAGGTTTTCCTCCCAAGAATGAATTTACCATTATTTTTTCAAACCCATTATGGGGTTGAATTATGCAGGGCCACCTAATGGCATTGGATGCATAGTCATGTAATAGCATCTTTTGGTTGACAGGTCCATTATGTAGACTACTTATGCAAGGCCTCCTAAGGGAACATGCTGCAGAGTCAAACAAAACAATTCCCGAGTATCAAACA
Source organism: Viscum album (assembly GCA_963277665.1). Taxonomy (NCBI): domain Eukaryota; kingdom Viridiplantae; phylum Streptophyta; class Magnoliopsida; order Santalales; family Viscaceae; genus Viscum; species Viscum album. The sequence continues at coordinate 1,897,829,483 of OY728133.1, read as the reverse complement.
TTTTGTGACTAGAAGTCAAGAAAAGGGTTATTGAGATCTGTAAGTATTTAAGGATAGGAGTATGAAACATTAAAATGGGCATTGTTTAATGCATGTAGTGATACAAAAACCAATGCTAACCATTATCATGTTGTGGCTGGGTCTTGAATTGACGTATTGAAATTCACTACATATCTCATTAGGATGAGAATCAAGCCAAATGTAGTTCTTGAAATACATTTTAACATCCTATGGGATAAGAGTGTAGGGGATCTTAGATTAGGGTCATATATCTCGGACCATAATGAGGAATACACATTGTCTGTTTTATAATCCTGATGTGAATGAAGACCAGGGTTTTCATACCACATTCATGTTTTCACAGGAGGAATTTTCAACCGTGAGACTGAAAGTGGAATTTGGGGTTAGGTCCAAAGACATAGGGCTGGATTCGAGGGATTCATTAACGTTTCTACGTATCCCATAAAGATGGGAATCAAGCCGCATGTAGTCCTTGAAATACCATTTGAACCGATTTGGTTCATTCTAGTGAAGGGTGAAAGGGGACATTAGTGAAATGATGGTTTGACCGAAGATTAAAGGTTCAGGCACTGCCTTTTATGTACATAGTCTTTGGAATAAAACATGATTGGAGATCAATGTAAATAATGATTCCCTCTCAGGTGAGGGTGTCCAAGAATGCTGTATTTTATTTTTGTACATGAAAAAAGTGCTAATATTTTAACATCATTTAGCAAGGACGATGGTGAACCAATGTAAAAAAAATTATTTCTGGGGGTAGCTTCAAGAATCAACATCGTATGAGAAGGAAGTGAACTGATGTGAAGAGATTGGATTTGGGCTTGAACCTCAGGAGGTTGCCAACGTACCTAGCCTAGAAGGAAAGTATCAAAGTCCTTGTAGTTCAATTAAAGAATGAATTGGTGATCAAGTTGTTCATGAGGACAATGATCTAAAAAAATTTTATTGGGACTTACACATGGTTAGAGGCCCATAAAGGCTGTTATGGTTGAAGTTCACTCTAAGCTCACATGAGTCATACTTAGTGTGAGAAACAAGAGGTAATAATCAACCCTAACGATGCACAATTTAATGTCATGAAAGACATATAAGGGACTGTGAAGTTTAATGTCATGCAATAAGGACTTAGGGGGGGACTATGAAGTTTAATTTCATGCAGTAAGGACAAAAGAGGGACTGTATAGTTTAACTCCATATCAAAAGAACATGTGCTATATAGTTTAGCGTCATGTAGCTTGGACGTATGGCTATGCAGTTTAATGTCTTGTAGTTAGGATAATGGGGACATAGTTTAATGGCATGTTGGGCATATTAGGGACTTTTTCAAAGTTTAACGTCATGTTGGATGACACAGTTTAACGTCATGATGGACATAAGGGGAAAAATATTGTTTAACATCATGTTGGATGAGTGCTGCAAAATTTATCATCATGTAGTTAGGAAGTCGGTTATGCAGTTTAACATCTTGCTGGATGTGCAAGTATTTGTGATACACAAAATACTTCTTCAAAAATCTGGCAGTGGATGGAGTCGTGATTAGTTATCCATCCATTGAGATTAATGAATAAGCTCCATTGGATTAGACCTTATGTATTGAGTACGGTCCGTACCATTTTGGCTCAAGCATTGGTGGTTTCATTCCTTGTATCATTGGAGTTATGAGAACCAATACCAATTCTCCTTGAATGAAATAACGAAGATGAACCTTTTTTTGAAAGCTCGTGATATTCAATTCTGATAAACATCCAAGTAGTGAAGGGTGCACAATATTTTTTCATTTTCTCGTTCCAATTCATCCAATCGCTTTTGAGATTGTTCATCTATATATGATTGATCACAAATGTCTACTCTGAGCGAGGGTAATTTAACCTCAATGAGAAATACTGCTTCTGTTCCATATACCAATTAATTTGGAGTTGGCAGCGTTGCAGTGCAGATGGTGATCTGATAAGCCCATAAAGCATGAAAGAGTTTATCAGGCCATGATTCATTTTCTTTATCCACTATCTTTTGCAGTATGTTTGAAAGAGTCATGTTGAAAGATTCTATTTAGTCGTTGTCCGCTGCATGATACCGAGATGAATGATTGGATTTGATGTTGTATTCTTGATACAACTTCCTTACCTCGGATGAACATAAATTGGTGCCATTGTCCATCAATATGGTATGCGGGAAACCAAATCTGGTAATGATGTCAGACTTGATGAAGCTAATAATTATTTATAACTACCTTCTATGAGAGGTATTGTCTCTTCCCATTTGGAAAAGAAGTCAGTAGTAGTAAGAATATACTTAAACTGCGTAGATGTAGTTGAAGGGTAAGGTACTATTACATCCATTCCCTATGTGGAAAATGGCTATGAGTATTTATCTTTATGAAGCAAATCTGGTGGTTGATGAATGATGTTTTCATGTACATGGAATGAATGATACTTCTTGTTGAAATCAACACAATCTTGTATAATTGAAGGCCAAAAGTATCCAAGCCTTCGAATTTGATCAGATAGTCTATGTCCAGACTGGTGGGCTCCACAGACTCCTGCATGCACTTCTTTCATGAAAGCCATTGTCTCTTCACAATCAATGCATCTGAAAGGAATCCCATCAAAACCAATATTGTAGAGGGTTTTCTCAAGGTTATATGGGCTATCATAAAGAGTAAAATTGACCACATGTCATCAGATTTGTTCTTTCCCGCATCTATCATGTGGGAGTGTTCCATTTTGATGATTTCCCCTGATAGGTGTCATCCATCCCATTGTATGACCATATGGTTCAGAAATGGAACTAATTTCATAGATTTCCTCTGTTATGGTTTAAACATAAGGTGAAATTGTATGATGGTGGGCCATGCTGATGATTGTCTCATCCCAATTTGGATCTTCCAGAGTTGTGGCTATATTAGTCACTACATCATCTTGGGCATTTTGTGATCGCGGGACATAAAAAAATGTCGGTTCTGAAGGAAATTCTACCATTAATTCTCTAACATAATCATTCAAAGGGTTTAACTCTTCATTTCTGATGACATAATCCCCATTGACTTATTTGATTACCAGGTCTGAATAACCTTTCACCTTTAAGTGATTCACTTGTTCCTGATGCACCAACTCCAATCCTGCGATGAGAGCATGTTATTCAGATTCATTATTTGTACTGCCTTCCCTCAATAATAAGAAATAGGGTAGCATTTCCTTTTCCAGGGAAATAGGTATAATTCCTAACTCAACATTGTTGAATTTAGGATCTTCTATTTTCATCTTTTTTGGACTTCTAGAAGAACCATCAAAGTTCATATCCCATGTTTGAAGATTATCTTGAATACAGAATACTTCCTCATTAAGAAGATTAGTATCTAAAGATGTATTTTCCCTTGAAGGATATTCAGTAAGGAAATCAGCTAGATCATGGCCCTTTATTGGATTTTGATACACATATTGGATATCAAATTGCTGCAAAATAACTTCCCACCTTTCTAGACTTCATGTAAGCATTGGACGACGAAGGATAAATTTGAGTGGGTTATTGCGAGATACTAATTGGACCCCAAGAGATATTTCTTGAGGATATCAAATGCTTCTGGAAATTATTCAGTCCACTGGTAGGTGACTCCCTTCTTCAATAATTTGGTGAAGGGTAAATGTTTTTCAGCCATAACGGCGATGAAATGACAAATATAGGCCATGTGTCCTTTAATTCCTCTCAATTCTTTTAAATTTTTAGGAGGTGACATACCAAGGATTGATTTTTTGTTCTCAAGATCTACTTCGAAAACACGATGGCATAAAAAAAATCCGAGAAATATTCTTGAGGTTACCCCAAAAGCACATTTCATGGGGTTCATCTTCAAATTGTGTTGTCGATGTTTGTGGAATATGACTCCCAAATCATCCTAGTGATTAGAACATTGTTTGGATTTAACCACCAAATCATCCACATAAAATTCTCTAAATTTCCCTAAAAAGGGTCCAAAGATATGGTTCATGGCACTCTGATATGTTGCCACTACATTCTCCATACCAAAGGGAATTACCCGATAGCAAAACACACCCTTAGGGGCTCTGAAGGCTTTAGATTATTTATCATCTGGAGCCATTCATATTTTATTATAACCGGAATATTCATCAATGAATTAATGTGCTTTATAGCCATATGTTGCAACAATTAAGAGTTATATGATCAAAACTGGAATATCATCTTTAGGACAATGCCGATTAAGATCTCTGAAATCAATACAAACTCTAATTTTACCATTATTATTTTTCACAGGGATAATATTATCCAACCATTTGGATATTGAACTTCTCTTAAAAAGATAGATTTGAAAATCTTAACAACTTCAGCTTCAATTTTAGAAGCATATGTTGGGTGTTTTCTTCATACGGCTTGCTTGAATCCTCAATGGTCTTCTGGAAAACCCAAATGATGAGTGGAAAAATCGGGATCAAGACCTGGAATTTCTGTATAGTTCCAAGAAATTACATCTTGATATTTCTTTAGAAAGGAAGTATACATCTCTTTCTCTTCAAGAGTCATGGACGCACTATTTAAAGTGGGGCGTGGATCTTCTTCTGTACCCAGATTTATTTCTCGGAGTTCATCCATAGTGGAAGAGATACCATCTTCAAATGCTAGAGGAGCATCCTTTATATATTCCTCTTCTTCTTCAACATGTGTTATCTCTTCTGTTTCTACTTTCACAGTAAATGTTGAAGCATAATTTCCATGATCAGGAGAGATGTTAAAATTTGAACATCTTGAGGAAGAAGCTTCCATTTCTGACCCTATTGATGATGAAGGGTCTTCCTCGGGTAATAAAGTGGAGATGATGGATTGCAAATCTACATCACCGTTCACCTCTGACATTGCTATAAATTCTTCTGGCCTGGTTGGCAATGTACAGAGTTTCTGGATTTCAGCGGATGAAATGAAGACATCTTCATTTCTGGTTTCATCATTCCATGGTGAATCACCAATTTCTCCCATGTAGTCTGGCATGATTGTAGTAATTGACATTATGGAAGATTCCATAATAGTATTTGGATTCGGGTCTATCCTGTCAATTTGACTGATAGGCAACACATAATCTGTACTCACATGTGGGAATGGGTTTACTAGAATCTTTTCCAAACCATATGGAGCATTAATTTTGGTAACCACCCTTGTTTTGGATTTCTCTTTTCCCTCCATTTAATTGAATTATGCCTCAATGTATTGAGATTCACTTGTTTGGAATGGGGATTTATCACCATGAAATGTCCCAATTTTACCATTGAAACAATATTTGAGACATTGATGGTATGAAAAAGGGTTAGCCGCATGTTGATATAGCCAAGGTCTTCTAAGAAAAATATTGAAGGATGTGTCATGAAGAACAACCATGAAATATGAATTGGATACAAGATCACCAAACTGATTTCTTAGTGTGATATCACCTAGATATTCTTATTCATTTTTATCATATCCTTGCATCATCAATGTAGAAGGAGATAAATCAGATTCTGCGAGGCCCAATCGAGGAAGTGTATGAATGTGGATGAGGTTGACACCTGAACCATTATCAATAAAAGCTCTTCAAATGTCTACATCATTGAACATAACAGATAAATTCAATGGTCTAATATTTCCATACACAATATCATCTTCATCATTATTTGTAAATGGTATAACTACATGGCATTCTGTAGGATCATTCTATACATGGTCGACTTCAGCTGCAGTACTTTCAGTTTTGAACTCCCGAGGACTTGACGAGGCCTCAATGAGTGCCTCTCGAAGATCCATTGAAAAATTTCAAGGCATCTATAATTGATAACATTGCCGGTACATGGGAGAAATGTTTCAAGACATCGTATTTTTGATCCAAAGGTCTGTGTTTCCCAACAAGAACATGTGGTTTTGCAGCTTCTTTAGAAGTTGATGCTTTGGAAGTAGATTCTTCTTATATTGAGGTAGGAGTTGGAAATAATCTGGTCTTCTGAATATTAGACTGGCTGTGTCTATTTAATTATTGAGAAGAAGAAGGTGTAACCTCCAATCGATCCTCCAAACTAACTGTACTAGGACTGAATCTTCCATGCGTGGAAGAACATGCTTGTTCTTGTTGAGCCCGCTGAAGGGCTCTACCATGATTTTATGCTGCATACACAGTTCAAGCATGGGTAGAATTGGAATAGTGGTTTCTGGGATATCAACATCTTCATCTATATCCCAGACCTCTTGAACTGCATTTAATTCCTCTGTTTGATTTAGGGAACTTAGGCTCATCACGATCAAAGCTATGACTGGCATAAGGATCCGTTAAATGAATCATTTTAATAGAACCAAAGATCAACTCCCCATCTAATGAATATTCTGCCAAATTATCCCATTTAGGCTATGCCGTTTGGTGGGGCAGTGCCCATGGCTTTGAAGTAGATGGCACAAAATCTTCCAGAGTCAAAGACATCTTGGGTTTTGACACGATCTCATCTTCTTCTGACTGTTCCTCTTTCTTTGAATAATGTCATTTCTTAGAGTATTTTCTCTCTAATGAAGAGGGTTTTGTTGTGGAATTTGTAGCAGAAGACACAATTAGTTTTTTCAACTACATTCATAACGTGGCATGAGTTCGGTTGATCATTTTTTTGACCATCCGATCATCATATTTCTATGAATTTTTTCTTTTGACTTCTTCTCACTCACCTTCTTCCTCTGGATTTGTAGCAGTAACACATGCAACCTGAGTTGAAGAACCATTCAGTTTGAATTTTCCTGAGTCCACCATCTTTTCTAAGAGGTCTTTGAAGACAAAAAACGTCTGAATGGGTTTCCCCAATATCTGATGAAATGGGAAATAGTTGGGATGGTCTTAATCTCTTTTCTTGTTCGGCCATTTGGGCCTCGGAAACAGAACCAAATTATTTCCATAGCCAAAATGATGTAACCATGAACTTGTTCATTTCAGAAATAATAAACGCTTCTCTTTAATTACTAAAATTGTTTCAATATTTGATCTCATTGATCATCTTGAAGAAACGACCTCTGTTGTTGATGCTCAAGAGGTGGATTCCTTCTATAAGATGAAGGTTTTGAAGAAGAAGCAGGTACATGTTCTTGTTTAAGCGTAACGATATCAGTATTTGCTTTACCCATTCTACTTCATGGAGCTAATGTAATTACATGAGTTTTATCCTTAGTCTTAATAAGAGAGTCTTTGATCTGCTGAGCTATTGAAATAAGGTCTTTAAAACCTCCTATGTATTTCACAGGGATCAATGGTGTGCATAATTAATCACGAAAAGTTTCCACATAGATTGGCAACAAATCATTTTGAGGGACTGATAATCTTAGGGAATATGTTATTCCCTTCCAGAGAGTAATGAAATCAAAAACCCTTTCATTCTCCATTTTCTTACAATTTTTATGATAAAAAATTGTTGTCTTTGGAAAAGTTGAGCTGAATTGAATAAGGAATCATTGACGGATATCCTCCCACCCGGTAATTTATCGGGATTGCAAGCTTGTATACTAGAAAAAAGCAGGCCCTTTAATGACTATACAAAACACCTGAGCATAAATGCTTCTTGTTGCTTAGGAGTTCTCATCATAGGATTGCAACGAGATAAAAAATGTTTTAAGTATTGCTATGGGTCTCCCATACCATTAAAGGTTGGGAATGCGGTACTTGAAAATTTTGATGTTGGAGGAATTGCATCAATCCATTCAGGCTAAGCTCTTTTTTCTGGTTGAATTTGGGCACGCTTTCCCTCCATAGCTTCCAACCGAGCTGTTAATGAATCATGGTAGTAATTAACATTTAAGAATCATATAGAAGATCTGGTACCTGAGCAGTTGAAAAAACAAGAGCTTGGACATGTGTGGTGGCTGGTACTGCAACTGATGGCAGAACCACCGATTGTTTTTGCACATGACCCATAAGATTAGACCTGTGAGGGTGTACTTGTAAGGGAATATAATCTTGATCCATCTCTGTAGCTACAATAAAATCCCTTTGGTGACTGGTCTCAACATGCTTAGGAGGAAGACTACCTTGAAGTAGTTCTGCATTCAACTTCCCTAATTCTTTTATTTCATCCGCCTATTGTGCGGACCATTTCTCTAGTTAGAGTGATTGGCCTTCTCTAGGAGAATAATGGAATGTAACCTAATTCTATCCATTCCCCTTATTGGATGCCTTTTGTAGATGGGGAAGTTGGTTATTTGTAGGGATAACTAGATTCTAGGTAAGCCTTTGATTTATTATATGCAAACCTTCTTCATTTGTCACTATATGAACAACCTCCTGAGTAGGAACATTCTCATCTGATCCCACCGTGTGAGCCTCATGTTCTGGAGGAATAGAAACAAAGTCATTGATGACATTTATTGATGCATAATGAATTAAATCCCTTCAATGGGAATTTCTACGATATTGTCTTCTTCCATGTCCCTGATGAGACATTTCATTTTGTTGAGTTGACCACTAAGCAACTTCTTGACAAAACATAATTTAGATGGAATATCCTGATAATTTGTCTCTTCATTCTTGTTGGGGATTCTTCCTTAATCGATAGAAGACTAAATTCTGCTGAGAAATAGATTGAGGATTTGAAAAACTCCCTAGCCCGGTGGACTAGGGTTGTTCCTGCTATTCCTTCTCAAATCCCCTAATCCTATTTGTTTTTTCCGAGGATTGGGTGAAAATATTACACAATATGGAAATCTGGGGTGGTTCTTGAGCTGCTACATCTGAGACATTCTTAAAATATCTCCTAATATTGTGGAATTTAGTCCGAAAAATGTTTGGATGCATCAACCTACATCCACTCAAATCATCTGGCTCAAAATATTGTTGGATGATTTCTGACACTTCTATCACGTGATGATGTTCACGCTCTAAACCGGAAGCCTATTAGATATTCTCATTTTCTTGATGCAATAGTAATTCGACAACTTGTTCTCTGTATGCCTGTCTTTGAGATGAACTAGTTGAGGCCTGTTCAAAAGCAAGCCTTTGATGATGCACAAAATCAGATAGATGTGGCCAATTCTGTGAAACAACATTGCATGAGACCACCTTTGGTGGGATTTGTTGACTGGAGAGTACCGTGACATTTAGTGCTCCATGGACACCCCATCCCCTGATATGAATATCAAATGGGGCATTGGAAATTAATTAGTGTAACCTTTATAGTGCTCCAAGGCATGAACACTGAAGGGTTCTCTGCTGCTTTTCAGCCTTCAGATATCGAGAAACTGAGAGAGATTCCAAATCAAATTGTCATTGTATCCCTTATATTATCATGAAATGATTTTCATATTCATCATAAGATAATCTTTTCCATTTCAATTTACAACGATTTTTCCACATGTTGAGACAAATATCATGAATAAAATCATACATCAACATTTCTATAATGTCATACTGAGAGTCAAACAAAGGCCAAAACATGACTTTTACTTCACCTTTCGCCAGTTGTTTTCTCATATTCAGCACTTCTTCTTTATCATTCGATGCGGATTATTCTACCCAATTAGACCAGAGATGGTGCTTCTTTTTTGTTTCATCTGATTCAACAATTACGGAAGAGAATTCATTTATCAAACAAGAATATGAATTACCCATGGGAGGTTTGGAGAATGCCCTACATCTCCGGCTATCTTCTGATTGAGAAAGTATTTCACCTGCTAGAGTTAAATCACCAGACATGACTAGATTCACATTTTAAAGTGCCTTAAGATAAGAGGGATTTCTCGTTACAACATTGTCTACTAAAGAATTTTCCAGACAATGTGAATTACTACAATGGAGAGGAATTTCATAGCTTCATTTATCATCATGGGTAGGACCACCATGGTGGGTACAACAAAAACTGAAACCTTTAGCTCCTTGAACTTTAGGCCATGCAGAGGGTTATCGTGACTCTCATATGAAGATAATACTTTGAGTCGACCAAAATGTCATGAAGCAAGCCTTCATGAAGAAGTATCTGATGTAGACCATTGGAATTAATGTTCCCACAGTTGGGAAAAGAGAGAGTAGAATCTTGAGTTGCAACAGATAATTGTCTGAGTGCATCAAGAACTCCAACATCGATTAAGGATTATTACAGATTAGCCCTTGATTTCTTGACTGTGCTGAATGGTTCTTTTTCATAGAGGCCTTCTTACTCTCTTTGGGAACCAATTGTTGACAAAAGTGGTTATTATGGGAAGGTGTATGTGGCTGCTCAGGATAAATAGTCATGTTAGGCTGATTATCTCCATTCAAATCAGGTGTATGTGCCTAACTTGATTTTCCGTATGATATGGGGGAGTATTCACCATAACCCTATTGGACTGGAACAAAGCTGTGTATCTATTATAGAGTGATCTGTTGATGTGTCACTCCTCTAGTAGGGACAAATTTTCATTTCATTCCCTGTGATGCTACTGAAGTAGTTATAATATTCTGGTAGGCATCCAGAATATTAGCAGGGATCTTCTTCTGCTCTTTTACAATCGTCAGAATGTGATTTGTGACTTCAGCTACCGAAACGGTAATATACGTGTATTCCATGCTTGGAGTAGGTGTGTATTCTTGCTCATATCCTACTTTTCATGTCAGTGATTTCTGAGAGTAATCATGTGTTGGGGCAGAGAGTTGAGTTTTCTCAAATTTTAACGTCGGGGTTTTCCGACTGAATTCTCCGCAAGCTACCAAACGAGACTGTTGGAAGGCTTGATTAAAATTGGCAGGTGTATGTGCATGATGTTTATTATTCATCAAGTATGTCTGAAAAGTTTCCTTCAATACATGTAGATGAGACTGCTGATAGAATTGTTGATTGTAAACACGTGTATGTGCCTGCTTATCAATTGCCACTATATTAGATTGACGACCTTATTTGGGTGTAGTTAGATTAGCCTACTGATTGGTTCATGAATTATAAACCGGTGTATATGACTACCTATAATACACCACCAGAATTTCCTGACCGGATTGTTGAGTTGCTACTAGACGAGTCTACTGGACAGCAGGATTAGAACGGACGGGTGTATGTGCCCGCACATTGCTTGCCATCAAGTTAGGTTGATGGAATTCTCTGGAGGGGGAAGAGGTAAGAACCTACTCCCTTTTGTCCAGATTTCACCTCTGGTGGTTTGTCTTAAATTATTGGGTCTGAGGAACCTGATCCGAACCCCTAATGGAGATACCCTCATCATGTTGAGGGCGCACTACCGGACGAGTTTGTCAGCGATTTGTTTATGGGATCCCTCAGGAAGGACTCCTTCATTATTGAACCGAGGCCTTGAGTGAACTCTTCATTCACCTCCCTATAATATGGGAGGGACTGGTTATTGTATTCTGTGGATAATGACCTGAAATGGTTGGAGACGGTGGTAAGCACTGCCTACTTCTTGATCACTGGTCATCATTGTCCCGACAACCATGTTGAGTTTCTGACTTGGAGGGCTTGTCGAGCAGCCTCCCGAGTCGGAATGGTACTGTGTCAATAATATTACTTAACCAGTGCATTTGAGACCCAGCGTTGAAGAAGCTGATTTGGTGATGTCGTCCTCAGAGCGGATGAGGATCAATCATGAGTAGTAGCTGATGCATTCACATGTGAGAACTTTAGAGAAGCCATTTCTATAACATAGAGAGATCTTGAAAACAAGTGCATGTTTTATATAATATACATAATCAAGATAAGTTCGGCGACTACAAATTTTGTATGAGATCATATGTTATAGATTGCTTTTTGGTCCTCACATTACGTTAAATAGTGGCCTAACAAACAAGTAAAACATCATTTAACTTGATTAAGGATTCACTTCAGGTTCACCATTTTTTGTTTCCTCTAGAAATGGATATGAACTTGTTTTTTTAAGGTTCAAACATTCCAATCAGCTTCTAACAGGTTTGTTTGATAAACGGAAACATCCAATGATTCTATATCCATTTGGACATACTTTTCAAAGTTAGGTGATCATTAGTTGTGGATCAATGAGGCTTAATAATATTCATTGGTTGAGAGGATGGGAGGTCGGACTCATAACCCATTTTTGGGGGGAATTATGGTCTACTCCGGGACTCTATTTATAGATTTATGTTATGGTTGTGAATCCTTATTACATTACCAAGTATTAAAATGATATTTCCTTAAGATCTGACAATCAATGATTAATATGTATGAGATTTAGAGAATATTTTATATGTATTTGAGGTTCTTCATAAATAGATAATCATCTGTATTTTTCAGATATTCTTAGTCAATGGTAACCTTCAACACATTATATAAAAATATATTGGTCATTATGATAACCATACTGGTTTTAAAGACACTCAGCGGGACACTTCATGTTTATTGTCATTCAGAAGGATGTGGATTATTTCAGAGTTGGGATCATACCTGCAGATAGGCTACCTACGTATCCTTGTTTAGAAAAGGAAACAAAACCCACGAAGATCGGGAATTAAGATGCAGTTTAATGTCATATGGGACATATAAGAATTAATGGATGATAGGCTTTAACCATAGGAAGGCTTCCTACGTACTCCACTTTTAAGGTAGTGATCAAAGTCCAAGTAGTTTGGTAAAGAATTATGGGACTTATGTTTGATTAACAGCCCGATGAGATGTGGCATGGTTACTTTTACACTCTAAGCTCACGTGAGTCATGCTAGGTGTGAGAAACAAGAGGTATTAGTAAACCTAACGATTTGTGCCACAAAATATGTAGTCATAAGGAATGATGTGGGGATTACATACAAATGATTTCCCATAAAGATAAAGATTGATAATTACTTCAGGGAAGAATCTTGGGAACAAGGTCCATAATGGTATATGTGATTTATGGATATTTAGATAGTTAACATAGGACTTAATCCTGAGAAGGATACCCAAATTAGAGGGGACATGTTATTGGGGCTTATTCCTGAGAAGGAGGCCCAGGCTAATGGGACTTGAGAACTGGGGCTTACTCTTGAAAAGGAAGCCCAGGTTAAGGGAAATTATTATTGGGGATTACTCTTGAGGAGGATGCCCATTTTAAGGGAACATGGACCAGGGATTCCTGAAAAGGTAGCGCAAGTGAGGGGACTTCTGATCTGGGGTTTATTACTAAAAAGGACGCCCAGGTCAAAAGAATTTATGACTTGGGGCTTACTTCTAAGGAGGATGCACAGATTAATGATCTTCTCATCTTAAAGAATGAGGTTTAATGAATGAAATCTCTAACCTTAGTGTCGTAACGACATGTAAATCACTAGGTTTTGAGAATTTTTCCACAGAATTCCTTTCAGATAAGAAATACAACAAAGGAACCATGTCATAAATGACATTAAAAATGGTTTTGAAGGCTAAATCTTGAAGAGGAGAGGTGGATTTGAAGAAAGGAAGTTAATAGGTAGGAGGGGCACAAAAAAAGCGGTAGGTGCACAATTCCTATCAGGGCACGCAAGCATTGGTCGCGCAAGTATACTTGCATGACACGTGTATACTTTTTCAATGGTTAACTCATAGGGTAATACTTGGGTAAGGCATGGCTCAAGCCTTTAGTATTATCACTAGTGGCTTCCAAAAGAGTGGCGCGTATGTTCTGTTGAAGGGATAAGGAGGTGCACAAGTATTCCCATTTTCCATTAATGGTTAGACACTTAGGCGCGCATGTGTTGGTGAATTTAAACAATTAGGCCTTTCCCCCCTTATTTAGATCGTTCTATTCTAGGTATGAAATTACCTTAGAAGTATTCAGGAGACTTCAAGTAGAGACTAGGGAGCCGAGAGATTAAATCTGAATTTTGAAAATTTTCATCCCCGAAATGGGGTTCCCACAAGGGGTATTTATAGGCTACTGAAGTCCTTGGGAAAAAATCAAATAGGGCGCCCATGTCACTTGCGCGCCCAATATGTGGCGCACATGAATACTTGAATGACCATGATGAAACTTGCACGACCTTTACATAATGGAATCCTTGTTCATGCCTTTATCAATTTTTGATGTTTCTTCAAAGGATGAATCTCTTTATGCTATGGTATTCCCCTTATTCAGTCATAAGACACTGTGATGTAAAATAGCATCAACAAATATGGTAATAACTTGAATTACCATTATAACCATATTGGAAACATGAATTCTTTTGTATTCCTTATGTAAGATATATATAATTTGATATATTATTTAAATCCAAATGTTTTGTAAACTCCATCGATGATAGAATAGACCATTTCTTGACAAGTCAATAATCATTCCAAGGTACTTAGTATTTATCAGAATCAATCATTTCTTCATCATTTTCTCTACATCTAATATATATTAAGGGTTGTCTTTACCTCAATCATATTTTTTTCTAAAATTTTCAAATTTCTACTGAATCACATTTCCTTTCTATAATTCATCATATAACCTCAAATACTTAATGAAAGTGTACTACAATACTATTTTTATATATCTCATAATTCATACAACCATTACATTACTGAAAAAATATTTAAATGGAATGATTCTTGACTTGTCATATTTGTCATTCTACTTCATCTGTGGTAGCATCATAACATAATCATTATCCTAAATCAGCATTTTGGTTATTTATTTTGATTATAGGGACATTTATTCGCATATTTTCCCATTTCATGACCCATCCCCTGGGGCCCATGCTGTGACTACCCCAAGCCCGCCTTCTATAGGCCAGGGGCTGGTGACTAGTACTGAAAAGGGTATTCACTAAAACTGCGAAGGCATTGCCTTTATATCCTGTAACACACACAACCAAGCACATAGAAAGATATAAGAACAAGTAAACTGTATATTAAAAATAGTGTGTGGAATAGGTAAAAAGGGGATAGAATACAAGCCTATCTAGAAAGTACAAGAAAACTGGAAAGTAAAATTAAACTGAAAAAACTCATGTGAACACCCTCCAAGGACCCCACCGGAAGGGTAAGTAGAATTCTCGAATAGTCATCTATGTGGTATACCTCCTCTATGGCCCACATCCGACCAAAATCCAGTCCTCGTACCCTAGTCCGTAGTCATTGATGTCCCTCGTTTTCACTAAACACAACATGGTTTGGGCATAGCCTATGTAGGGGTGAGTATAATTATAATCAGTAGGGACCCCGATACCCTAAAGGTCTCACAAAATACCCAACGGTTAATCCAAAAAGCATGGAATCAACTGAAATACCTACTTAGGTATATACCCATACATATACCTATGTTATCATGTATACCCGTCTCATTCATGAGAAAACTCAAGGTCCAACTCAAAATACCAAAGCTCAACTATTCCACAAAGGAACGAATACCACAAAGGTAAGTCCCCAATGGTAAGTACCACAATGGTAATGCCACACAGAAGAATACCACAAGGGTATCACAAAGAAGAGAAGTACCACAAAGATACGTTGCACAGAAGATTAACACAATGGTAAATTCTCATCTCACACCAGTTGTATTGTAGGGAAGGTAGTAAATATGATTAAATGTAACATTTGAATCATCTTACTCTATTAAGAGGCTGACCCACGTAGGATCCTAATTCATCAGACCCACATAGGATCCTGATATAGTAGACCCACGTAGGATCCTAGAGTAGTCTCACATGCATTTTGTAGAGCGGGTCCAAGAGGGACTCCCGAACATAGAGCCACGTAGGATCCCAAAGCATAGACCCTCTTAGGATCCCAAAGTGCTGAACAATAAATAATTCCAAAGAAGAGACCCAGATAGGATCCCTTTCTCATGTTACAGCAAGGTAATGGTTTTATGTTCTAAGCTCACTGGATTCCGTGAGAATCTGCTCATCAAGCCACAATTCAATACACCAACTTCCATGATGTCCCATGAATAAGTATTCCATAGGTCTGCAATGTAATAGGATTCTCAACACAACAAACGGTGTGTCAATCGGATTCCCGGTCTGTAAGTTATATGCCTTTTAACACTGATGGACCGGTTGGATTCATGTTGGATCCAATGTAGTCATACCCCAACATTATCCAAAAATAATGTGTTGCATTGAAAAACTAATATCTCGTTTCAAGGATTCCGGTGCCATAGACGGTTCATCAAATTGATGCATGAATCTCACGATATGGCCGAAAGTGTGGAAATGGTAGATGTTTGACTGGGTTCTCTCCGACCCTGTTATACCGACCCAAACCATCCCGGGTCCAGCCATGGGTCCAACTTGGCCCACTGGGTCTGACCTGACATGATATGTCTGGCCAGGCATGCTGGCACGGCCCGTCCAACTGGGCGGCCCACGATATGCAGCCCACGACAGCGGCCCATTGGGCGCTCTGCTCGGCTCAAGCCAGGCTGAACGAAAAACCCTCCTCCATGTAGTGTGTTCGCGTTCCGCGCCATCACCAGCAGCCGACGGCGAGCCAGCCACCCCTGCACTACCACTGTGGCCTTGCACCGCGACACCTACACGCTGGGCAGCACGGACACACGTTTCCATCACCGTGACCTGACTGGCCGTTCGTCGGGCACCGCCCTCGCTCCACCAAGGTTGATGGGCCGCGACCCTTCTCCAGGGCCGTGGTTGGTCCACCACGGTCTTTGTGGCTGGCTAGAGTGTCGACCATCCCTCATGAGTCCCACCAGTGCAGGTCGCCGATACAGGTCTCCAGCAACATTCCTCAGGTTACTAGGTGCGCCCTAGTGGGCCGTTCTTCATTCTGTAGAATTTCACACTCACCTTAGGATGCCACCATTGATTTAAAACCACCATGATCCACAAATGTGGTAAGGAGGTCAGGGCATGTTCATTTTTCCTGAACCCTACACATTAGAACAGTTTCAAGCGTCTTATTTGTTCTTGAATCATGAAGAATGTCAAGAATGGGTAAGGGGTATTCAAAAACAAAAAACCCTACCTTGTAGTTCATTGGAGGTGCCGAGTGGAAGAAGATGAATCCATTGAAGAACATCGGCATTCATTGCTTCTAAAAGGCGCTTCCTATCCGGGCTCACGGTTGGTTCCTCCTTCTTCATTGGAGCTAGTTCATCATTTGAGAGAATGAGTTTCTCCAAGGTTCTCCCCCTATCCCCTTTGCCAACGAAATCCTCCAAACCAACCAAATAAATTTGGATCCAACTTATTAAAAATATGTATAATAATTAATTAATGTAGACACATTTAATTAATTATAGTTGATTCAATTTATTAATTAGATAGTTGAGAGGTTTCCGCCCATTAAGAGGGGTTCAGGTGTTCCCCACCACCAACAATTTAAAAGAGATGTTTCAAAAGAAAAATAAAATGTTATTTATTTTATTTTTCTTCTTCCTTGAAAAAGTAAAAAACTACCTTCCACCTCGACCTACTGTGGTCGAGGTGAAGTTATATCTAAGAGAATATCAGCACAACGAGTTCAATGGTGTCATCGGATTTGAATTTCGAGCAACAGATAAAAAGATACAAAAACCCACTCGCACATTTACTAAAAGTACATTAAAAAATGTTCAGAAATTTATTCATGGCACACCGTGCCTCAGAATCACACTATGTCAATTTTCGTGGACTTGTAAAATTCCCATATAATTAAAAAATGACATAGAATGTTTTGTAGTTTACATTCTGTCCACCTTTTGAATTTTCTTCCCCGAAAGACACAACTCAAACTAAGGGAACAAGTTGGGGTACTAATAATGTATATAAGACTCCCAATACCATGTGTTCTCTTGAGGTTCCTGTTATTCCAACATACTTGCATTAAACATATAGATCTCCCATTAAGGACTCTCTTCTTTCGATCCTCAATCAGTACTAAAAACTCTGTAAACATCGCCCCATCATCAATGTCCTGCTCTTCCAATCAATGATGTGTGAAGGGTCATGAATCTGTCTCTACAGCTAGGATACATAGAAAATGTCGTGCACCTAGTGCAACTGAGGTGGAAGAGCTAAGATGAATTCCACCTCACCAACGCTACCGAGGACCTGAAAGGTTCTGATAAACATCAGTGAAAACTTGTCGCCCAGACCGAATCTCCACAATCATCCTTTGGGTGAGACCCATAGGAAGACGTGGTCACCATCATCGAACTCCAGAGGTCTCTATCTCCTATAACCATAATACTTATATCTGCTCCGTGTAGTCTGCATACACTACTAGATGATCTGTACCTTCTCTGTAGTATCCCACACTATCGCTGGTCCCATGAGTGCTGACTCCCCTAGGTCAGTCTAGCACAAGGCGATTTACAAGGTCGTCCATACAGAACCTCGAATGGTGTCATCCCAATGGTATAGTGATAGCTATTGTTTTTATGCAAACTCAAAAAATGGAAAGTGATCCTCCCAACTATGAATGAAGATGAGGACGCAAGAACACATTTTTTCCTCGAGGGTCTGAATGGTTTTTTCAGTCTGGCCATCTGTCTGAGGATGGAATTCAGTTCTCAAACGAAGATTCATCCGGAAAGCCTCCTGAAATCCTTTCTATAGCCAAGAAGAGAAATATGCATCCTGATCAGAGACAATCATCAAGGGTATTTTATGTAGCCATACAATCTCTGGAAGATAGAGGCGTCCCAAGCTCTCTACTGAACCCTTCTCTCTGATAAGTTGGAAGTGGGACTACATGGAGAGTCGGTCGACGATCACCCTTATAGAATCATAACCACTGGATGTATGTGGAAGTCTTGTTAATAAGTTTATGGATATCCCATCCCACATTCACTCTGGGTCCTCTAAAGGCTGAACTAATCCTGCTGGTACCTAATGCTCCGCCTTCACTTGAAGACAAGTGAGGCACCGAGAAACAAACTTTCCTATTTCTTTCTTCATTCTCGGCCACCAGTGCTGTCATCAGTGGTCCTGGTACATCTTCACCACTCCTCGATGTACTGCTAGAAGGGATTTGTGGAACTCCCTCAACAGTTGCTCCCAAAGTGAAACTGGTACCATGGTATGTCCTCTGAAGAGGATGATGTTCTCCCCACATTCAGAAAATCCATATGCTTCTTGTCCTATGGATATCTGAGAACGTCGAGCATCACAGTCTGTGTCCTCTTGTAGTGCCTCCCGAACTCACTGAAGAAGTGGGGTAGTGACTGTAAGAGACTCAAGATAACTTGATCCATCTTGTTCCACAAAGGATATCTTTAAAGAGGTCAACTACTCCTTCACATCACCTAGAAGATGTATACCAGATCTCTTATTGAGCGCATATGCTACAACGTTCCCCTTACTAGGAGTATAGACTATCTCAAAGTCATAGTCCTACAAGAACTCAAGCCAAATCCACTCTCTCATGTTTAGGACCTTATGCGATAAGATACACCTGAGAATATTGAGATCTGAGTATACTGTAAAACGTTCACCTATCAGGTATTGTCACCACATCGTCAAGGAGAAGACCACTGCTGGTAACTCTAGGTCATGTGTATCATAGATCTGGTCATGTTTTCTCCGATGTCGAGAACCATACGAGATAACTGCTTTCTCCGGCATTAGGACATATCTAAGCCTAGTCTATAATGCATCACAGTAGACAGTGTACCCAACACCCTCCTCCATAAGCCTCAATATGGGGGGGGGGGGAACAAGTCAGCCTCTACCTAAACTCCTAAAAACACCTCTTGCATCACTCCGACCACACTAATGGTTGCCCATTCGTCATCAATGCTGATAAAAGTGCTACAACTCTGGAGAAATCTGGCAGACACCACTTGTTGTATTTGGCCAATCCTAGGAAACACTGTACATTCACCAAAATCCTGGGTGTCTCCCAATCAAATACCGCCTCAATATTCACTGTATCCACTGGAACTCCAGCCCCTGAGATGAAATTTCCAAGAAAGTTAATCTTTCAGATCCAGAACTAGCACTTCAAGAGCTTATCATAAAGCTGCTGCTCTCGAAGTATGTCCAGAACTATCTGCAAATGATATGCATGATCCTCCTCGGTATACGAGTATATCATAATGTAATCTATTAAGACTAGTACAATGCGATCATGGTATGGATTAAAGATCCCGTTCATGAGTCCCATGAACACTGCTGCAGCGTTGGTCATGCCGAATGAAACCTCAAATCGTCGCCCACCGCTAGTTGCACGACCATCTCCTATTCCATCTCCTCCATCTCCATGCGGACCTCCTCATTAAATCCATTGTCTCTGCCTAGGTGGTCCTTCGACCATCTTCTGATCATCTGTACATCAGTTCAGGCAGTCACGATCCATATGACCTAGCCCGCCGGATGTGTAACACTGCCTTCTCCTTGCATGACTAGCTCTGTCAACGGTGCCCCGCACAACTAACCCCGAATTATACGGTCGTACACCTGTAGGTCTGGTCCTATTGGAAGTCTATGACATCTATCTGCTGCCAACAGTAGAAGAATATACTATGAGATACCTGGTGATGGGTCTCGCTACTCGTTTATGTTTACAAAGAAACCTCTCCACTAAGAGGGCTCTCTCTAACACCCCCGCCTGTGTTGGGATGCTGAGAGAAATCATCAATGCCCAGATCACCCACCCGAGTCCCTGCTCAAAGGACTTGACCCTAAATAATGGGTCCTGAACCATATTAGTGGAGTAGCATGAGAGGCCAGTGAACATCGCGATGTGTTGAGCCATAGTCATGTTGCCTTACTGGAGATGAAGAAGCTCTTATATGCGCACAATGCAAAGGGTCACTGGGACGAAGTCCTCCCAAAATAGGCTCTCAATGTCTTCCCAAAGAAGTGTCACCACATCATGAAGCTGGAGCATCAAACTCCACCATCTGCATGTTGCTGCCTGTAGAAGACTATTAGCGAGGATCACCATGAGATAAACTGGTGTCCCTACAAGTTGTAAGACTCTCACTACAGCTTCCAAGCAATCTTTATCCACCTGTGGGTCCACCTCACCCCTAAACCTAGGTGGCCACTAGCGCTGTAACTCATGAAATGCACTCAAGTGGTGTGCACTCTCCGCTGCGGGGGTTGGTTGCATCGGTGGCCGAACAGTTAATGGTAGATATAGTTCCTTCGTTGGTTCCCCTACAGATAATGGGCACCACACCGAGGCCTCATCGCTCGGTGGGATATCTTCGCATACTATACCAGGAACCCAAGCTAAATGTCTGCGTGGAGGAATCCTAAAAATGAAAATATGTGCGCCATGGTCAATATGTTATACCAGGTGAGCTAACACAAAGATATCAAAAAGAAAGCTTTTCAGAATACACAAGAAATCAATGTTTTTGTGCACTATGGCAGAAATCAGAATTCAAGGTCCTCGTGTATGGATACTTTAGCCTCCACACCAACACTAGATTCCCTATACTAATAACGAAACTCACTACACATAACAATATTTTTGTTAAAAAAAATTAGAGTCCAATGTTCTATGGTTGAACTGACTTCTGTGATACCATATGTGACCATTGGGTCCCAATGACAGCACAAACACCCATCCGTAACATGGACAGCGGTGCGGCCCGTGATGGGTTGACTGCGATGACGATATGCTTAGCTCATGGTTAGATGAACGGCCAGCCCTCCTTTGAGCGGTGCGGACGCATGCTGTGCCATCCCCGGTAGCCGGCTGTGAGCCGACCACCCGTCCACCATAGCCGCAGCCTTGCGCCGCGGCACCTGCATGCCAGGGGGTGTCGACAACCAACACCATCACTGACCCGCAGCCATCCATGCACCGACCACAACCCTCACTCAATAATGGCCGATGGGCCTCAACCCATCTCTGGAAGTGTGGTTGCGCCGCCGCTGTCTTCACGGCCGGCCGAAGTGCCGACAGTTGCTCTGGATACCCACCTGCTCCGCTCGCTGACACAGGTCGCCAAAAACATTCCTCGGTTCATCTGGTGCGCCCCGGTGGCCAGATATTCATTCTGTAGATTTCTAAACATGCCTTGGTACATATCCTTTTATTTAAAACAACCATGATCTACAACGGTTGTGGAGAGTTCATGTCATGTCCCGTCCCCAAGGGCCCATTCCGTGAGTACCCCAAGCCCACCTTCCACAGGCCAGGGGCTGGTGACTAGCACCAAATGCGTTAATCCCTAAAATGGGAAGGAAGTGCCTTTATAAACAAGAAACACACACAACAGAGTAAGAAGGAAGCAATAACACTTAGTTAAACTGTATACAAAAATAATTGTGAAAAGTAATGGGGCCAAAAAGACAAACTCAACTGAAAGTACAAGTACAACTGAAGAGGAAAAAATAGCTGAAAGGTGAAAAGATGCTCATAGATCATCCACCACAGATCCTACCAGAAGGGTAGGTATAGATAGCATACTCAGCACTCCACGTCCATTGGTCTCCTTCGGGTACTGACTCGCTGTGAGTTCCACCTCCGAGTTTCGTCCAGTCCTCATACACTCAGTCTCGATTAGGGATGTATGTCATTAGCATCCAATACAACGAGGTGCGGGCATAGCCTGTGTAGGGGTGAGTATAATTTTACTCAGTATGGACCCCAAGACCTTCAAGGTCTCACAAAATCCAACATGGATAAACAAAAAAGTAATTAAATATGTAGATAACCACACATAACTATATGCCGATACATATACCTCGAAGTTATCTAGTAATTCATCTCAATCATGAGGAAACACAAGAGTTTCTGACTTAGCTCACATAGTTAAACAACATATGTAGAGAGATATATATGATCAGATATATCCACTGAATCATCTAAGTTGTCGGACCCACACAGGATCTAGGACCAGCAGTTTGAACTGTCTGACCCACACAGGATCCAGGAACAGAAGTTGGAGCTGCCAGACCAACACATGATCCAGGACCAGCTATTTTATCAGACTAACAAATAATCCAGGAATAGAAGTCAAAACTGTCGAACGGACACATTATCTAGGAATAGTCATCAGAGTTGTCAGAACAACACATGATCCAGGACCAGCTATTCTTTTGGACCAACACATGATCCAAGAACAGAAGTCAAAACTGTTAGACCAACACATGATCCAGGAATAGTCGTTAGAGTTATCGAACCAACACATGACCCAAGACCATCTATTCTTTCAGATCAACACATGATCTAGGAACAGAAGTCAGAACTTTTGGACCAACACATGATCCAAGAAAAGTCGTCAGAGTACAGCCCGCCATAGGGTTTCCACAAAGCACGCTTGATTCTGGGAGGGTCTTCTTCTCAAGACAAGTTTTGATACATAAAATTCCATGAAGTCCCACGTTGAAGTATCAAAGAGGTATACCTCCTCATAGGGGTCTCAACTTAATAGACGGTGCTTCAATCGGACTCCCGGTTCGTGAGTTATTATCCTTTTAGTCTCGGGGGATCAGTTGGATTTTTGTACAATGCAACCTGATCGTATCTCAAATATAAGCTGAACTCTAGTTGGGTATTCTCAAAGGGACCGTTGCATTCCCAAAGTACCATCTCCGCTGAGGGTTCATCAAACAGATGTCATGCGAAAGATATATGGACAATAGAATGTAACAGTCAGTAGTGGGCCTAGGCTCGGTCCAACCTGGTCAGACCAACTCAGCCCAACCCTGACTGGGCTGACCTGGTTTGGGTTAACCAGGTCAGACCCGCTCAGTTTGACCCAGACTGTTTGGCATTTAAGCTCACTAGTTTTGGCCTATTCCACTAGGCCTGACCTAGCGGATTGTAGGGGCGGTTCTGCCCAGAGGCTGAGGCCAGTTCGGCCAGTGCTGCGAGGGGCGCAGTTCAGGAGTCTCGCCCGGGGAGGTCAAGAAAGGAACATGTAGGGCACCGAGAGGCCACGTGGTGTGAGGGCAGGCCGATGGGGTGCCGACTTGGGCACTGAGAGGCTGCTCGGGGGGCGGGCATGCATCACGGGGCGCAGGGCAGGCCGCTCGGGGCGCCAGAAGGCCAGCGGGGCGTGCGTGTAGTGCCCAGGCAGGCCAACAGGGCACCGGGTTGGCCAGCAAGGCACTGGGAAGGACACCAAGAGGCTGGCAGGGCACGTGGGCTGGTAGGGCGGCATGGAGGGGGCGGGCGGGCAGGCCAGTTGGGCGCGGATCGGGCCTGCACGGTCCTACGGGGTTCGAACGAGAGAATCAGAGAGCCATAGGGGGGGGGGATTTGCGGAGGCCGTGGGAAGTGAGACCTTTTTCGTTTCCACCTTCGTCACCTCGTTGTCACATTTCCATGACCAAGAACACCATGATAGAAATTGACAGAGGGTGTCGGGCCATGTTAGGTTTCCCCGCACCTTCTGTGTTTACGGTGTTATCAAATGTCTCATCAAGAAAAACAGATGATCAACAACACGTCCACAACAATACATTATTATCAAA
Source organism: Viscum album (assembly GCA_963277665.1). Lineage (NCBI taxonomy): Eukaryota > Viridiplantae > Streptophyta > Magnoliopsida > Santalales > Viscaceae > Viscum > Viscum album. The sequence goes on along the minus strand of OY728133.1, from coordinate 1,897,805,212 downwards.
TGAAGAAGATAAGAAAAAGGGTAAAACATCGTCAAGAAATAAACCCCTACATTTTGATTGTCTGTTGTCATTCGTTTATGGAGTCGTGGAAAGGAAATGAAGGAGTTCTTCATTCATCTCGTTCACCACGCACTTCCAATCCATGCTCATGCATCGGTTCATTGACGACGATGAGGATTGATGATCGGTCGATGACGTCATGCGTCAAAGGGGGCTCTGAGGAAGAATGTCGATGTAGATCATTCTTTGTTTGAAGTGTTCTTCGTTGGGATCCTTCCCCATGTATTTCTTCTAAGTTCCTCCTTTCTCTCCACTCCACCCAAAATTAAATCATATCCAAATAATAGGTAAGGATCTATTATGATCGTTGGCATAAATTCCAATTGAGCGATTTAATTAAATTAGTTGAATCATTTTATTAATGGGGTGGAGTTGGAATAATAATTCAAAAGAGATAATTAATTAAATAACACGGCTCCACTAATTAATGAATGAGAGGTGGCACTAATTAAATTAAAGGGGAGTTGGCTCCATTATGGTGGTGATGGTCAAGAGTTTTCTCCCAATTTAATGGGGAGTTGAGGAGGGTTTACCCTCCTCCATTTATAGAGGGTTAAGCCTCGTGTGGTCCCCACGTCATAACCTCTCATGAGAGGTTATGCTCAGGTGGGCCCCACACCGTAACCTCCAAAGGGAGGTTACGGTGTTGTGGTCCCACCTCTGACTCCCATGAGGAGGTTTTAACCACCCAACCTCCACATGGAAGTTAAAAATAAAATAAAGTGAGAATACATTGTTTTATTACATCAAAAGAAAACCCAAAAACTATATTTTATCCTCAACTCACTGCCATCGAAGTGAAAGTCATCTTAAGAGAATACTGGCACTGCGAGTTCAAAAGTGCCCATGGATTTCAATTCTATGAAAAGGTCAAAAAGTTACAAAATTCCACACGCACCATTACTAAACATACATGAAAAAAAGTTCGGAAAATTATTATGAGTCAACCTTGATTCACGCCGATCGAGGTTTGGCTCTGCCTTGTTGAAACGCTCCCCAATGAACCTAACGATACTCTCATATTTTCAATATGTGTTACCATTTAGATGAAATGAATTTTACAATAAAATAATTTTCACTTAATTATTTTATTTGCAGCTAATAACTAACATTCCCTGTTGTCCCGTGCAGACCAAAGTTATTATCTGCTTAAGCAATGAATAAACTCACGAGTTCCGTGGTGGTATCATATTATTAATCTGAGTTATAGTTTGTGAGTCATCAGCATTTGAAAATTAAAATAATTTATTTAATTATTTTATTTATGACTATTCTATTTTTTGGTTTCTCACTGGAATCCCGCGCAGACTAATCATAAGTCGTGTCAAGGGTAAAATTGCCATCCTAAGGGAAATAGTGCCCTCATATTTCTGATCGGTGTTACCGTTTAAGAGTTATTATAGTTTCTTAGGATAAATTTTTATGCGCGTTAACCTATGCTTAATAAAAACTTCAATGGATCATTCTAGGCACTCAGGGCCTCAGAATCATACGCCATTAGAATTTTCTAACTTGTAAAATTTCCATTTAATTAAAAAAAATTACATAAAAATTTCGGGTCTTTACATTCTCCCCACCTCAGGGATCTACGTCTCCATAAGCCACAACTCACAACTAATGGAACACGTGTGGGTACTAAGCACACATCTTAGCCTCCCGCTCCCATGTGCTCTCCTAGAAGAGCTCGTTCTTCCAGTGAATGCACACCATAGGAATCAACCATCCATGAAGGACCCACTCCTATCGATCCTCAAACTATAATGGAACCTCTGTAAAATTCGAACCATTGTCAACGACAATCTCTCCATGGTTGATGATGTGGGAAGGGTCGTGCACGTATCTCCAAAGTAGGTATACGTGGAAGACGTCGTGCACCCAGTGAAATTGAGGTGGAAGAGCTGTGCGGTCTTCCACCTTGCCAATTCTATTGAGGACATAAAATATAATGATGAATCTCGGAGATAACATTCCTTCTCAGCCAAATCTCCATAGTCCGCATCGATGTGAGACCCATAGAAAGACGTGGTCACCATCCTCAAACTCCAGAGGTCTACTTCTCCTGTCAGCATACGACTTCTGTCTGCTCTTTGCAGTCTTCATACACTCCTAGATGATCTACACATTCTCCATGGTAGCTCGTACCATCTCTGGTCAGTAGGAAGTGGGTCGAAAATGTGAGTCAGACGACGATCACCCAAATAGAGACACATACCCTGGAAATACGTGGAAGACCCGTCACAAAGTCCATGGATATCCCATCCCTCTTCTACTTTGGGACCTCTAAAGGATGAACCAACCATACTGGTACCTGATGCTCCTCCTTCACTTGCTATCAAGTGAGGCATCGAGAGACAAACTTCACTACTTCCTTCTTTATCCCTGGACAACAGTGTTGTCGTTGAAGGTCCTGGTATATCTTCACCACTCCTGGATGTACCTCTAGATGGGATGTTAGAAAATCCCTCAACACATCCTCCTGAAGCGACACTAGAACAATAGTACATCCTCTAAGAGGTTGATGGGCACCCCACCTTAATAAAATCCAACAGGAGCATGTTATGTGGATATATGTGCACGTCTAGTCCTGTAGTCAGTGTCCCCATGATTTTCCTCCCTAACATGCTGAAGAAGTGGGGGAGTGACAGTAAGAGACAAAAGGAAGGATTATCCATCTCTATCCACAATGAATATCTATAAAGTATCTAGCTTCTCTGTCGCCTCACCTAGTAGCTGTATACTAGATCTCCAACTGAGTGCATCTGCTACAACATTCCCCTTCCCAGGAGTATAGACTATCTTGAAGTCATAGTACTGGAGGAACTCAAGCCAACATATCTATCTCCGGTTCGGGTCTTTCTGAGGGAAAATATACTTGAGACTCTTGTGATCAGGGAATACGGTAAAAAAGTTCACATTAAATAGTGTCTCCACATCTTCAAGGAGATGAAAACTGCTGGTAACTCCTGGTTATGGGTATCATAGTTCTGCTTATGCAGTATCAGCTGATGAGAACCATATGTGATAACTTCTCACTCCGACATCATGACACATCCAACTCTGGTCCCTGATGTGTGACAATAAGCTATGTAACGTACGCCTTCCTCTGAAAGCCTTTTGATTTGGGCACTAGTCAGCCTCTGCCTCAGCTCTTGAAAGCTCTGCTGGCATCTCTCTGATGACACGAAGGGTTGCCCCTTATTCCCCGAGACTAATAGTGGGGTTGTAACTCTAAGGAATTCTGGAACAAAGGTAAGTCTACCCAACTCATGAGTGATCGGTTTCACCCTATTATGCATGAGTCCATCCTATGCTGCCTGGGTTTTCCATTTTGCCGACCATAGAAAACCCCATCTCAACGTTGTAGATAAACCAAAACCTTTTTTCCTAATACAGTCAATCTGAGTGTGAACTGTGGATGTCAAGTGAAAACCCAAAAAAACATCATAAGGCCTCGATGCATCTACCATGAGGATCCAACTGAATCTCTCACCTCAAGGGTTATATCACACTGTCAGCGAATGTGTGATTTTCGAGTCTGCACCCAAAGGTATTTACAGATGTGAGGGTCAAGTCAATGGTTTAACATTCAACTCGCTGTCTTGGACTAGATTCATGGAAGGAAGGAATTATTGGTACCAATTTCTATTGTTATGGTAGCTAGTAGTAGACACAGATCATACCTTGAATCATTTCCAGAGCCATTGGATCCCACCCCTTGAATGCATCCAGCTACTCCCCTCCCCTGTTCTCAAGCTCCATGAGCCTGGCGGGTTCCACACAAGGGAGTGGTTGTAACATGTCAAAATGTCCCCCACATCATGCTTCTCTCCTAGCCCTCCTTCCACATCTACTACCCTACAGATTAATCGGTCCTTAACACTTCTTCATCGCAAATAGTTTTTACATGCCCAAGTCTCTGAGACTGGAACAAGTGTCATGCTTTCGCACTGATAACATTCACTCGATGTATCCTCTCATCCAAAGAACAGTCAACCACAAAGGTTCTCCATATCATCCTAACATATGTAAGAATTCATAGAGGAATTGTGCTAGCTTGGATGCCCTTTAAACACACATCACTCGGAATATCGAGCCCTAAAGCACTGATCATACGGTATTCATCGAGTACCAGGAAAGATCGGTATGCCTCGATGAATATGTATCTACAGACATGTCTTCCTGCCAATGTTGTAGAATTTCAGGAGAACACTCACCCACCACTTCATGCTAGTCCTCAGATGCTTTTGAGTCGTTCTCATGTCGGAACCTAAGGGGTATCTAATGCTAAAACAGGTGTAAGGAACTAAGTCTACAAGTTTCCTCTACTAGTACTGTTGGTTGCAACTTCTGACCAACATGCATTGACATAGCTGACACACTACCTGGAAGTACTATCTCGGTTAATGGTCCATGTACCAAGGCCGCATCACTATGCTGACCATCCTCATGTTCACTCAATGAAAAAGTCTAGTAGATAAAATCCCTATATAATCTACTGGTGTCTCAACTGGGTGAAAATATCTAGCAATTGGCTCTAGCCAGCACTCACCTACATGGGAATCTATCTCACTTGGAAACCTCAAAGGCCTCTGCTGATAGAACTCAAATGATCGCGCTCTATCAGCCTGAATTGTACGCCAGTGCGGATGGTGGTATCTACTTCCCTACAGGTGGTGGTGATACTCGTACACCTCCCGATGGTGCCACAATGTAAGAGGGCCCTGCATCGGAGCCTCATTGCTCAGTTGTCCATCATCGTGTACTCTCTCAGGAACCCTAGTTGGATGTCTATGCAGTGGAATCCTGACAAGGAACAAGTGAGACATGGTCAATAAGTTATACCTGGTGAGCTGACTCAAAGTGTTCTCAAAGAGGACTCTTGAAAAAACACTCACAATCTGGTTTTTTGTGCACTGAGTTGGAAATTAGTAGTCAGGGTCCTGGTGTATAGATACATCAGCCACCGCACCGACACAAGACTCCCTAGACTGAAAACCACACACAGTAATCTTAATGCTAGTTCATCAAAAAAAATAATTATTAGAGTCATTAGTTTTGCAGTTGAACTGACTCCTCTGATACCAATTTGTCACGACCCGTACCCCGAGGCCCGTGACGTGACATCCCCAAGCCTGCCTTCCATACGCCAGGGGCTGGAGACAAGCACCAAAGGCATAAATCCCTAAAACTGTGACAGAATTTCATTTATAAACTAGAAACACATACAACAGAGTAAGCTGGATGCAATAAAACTTAGTAAAACTGTATTGAAAAAGTATGCTGAAAAAGCAATGGGGCCGGAACTACAAGACAAACTGTATGTTCAAGTAAAATGAAAAGGTAAAAAATTTCTGAAAGGTGAAAAGAATCTCATGGATCATCCACCGTGGATCCTACCATAAGGATATGTACATATATCCACCTCAGTACTCCACATCTATAAGTTTACTCAGGGTACCGATTCATCATGAGGTCAACCACTAGGTACTGTCTAGTCCCCGTACACTCAGTCTCGGTCAGGGCTGTATGTCGTCTGCATCCAACACAATGAGGTGCAGGCATAGCCCTTGTAGGGATGAGGATAACATAATTCAGTAGGGACCCCAAGACACTCAAGGTCTCACAAAATCCAACGAGGATAAAAAACAAAGTATGAAAACAATAGATAACCCCACTTAGGTATATGCCAATACATATAACTAAGTTATCAAGAAATTCGTCTCAATAATGAGGAAACACAAGAGATAATGACTCAAATAAAATAGGTATACAACATATGTAGAGAGATATAGATGATCAGATATAGTGACTGAATCATCTAAGCTGTCGGAACTACAGAGGATCCAAGACTAGCAGTTAAAACTGTCAGACGGACAGAAGATCTAGGAATAGAAGTTAAAGCTGTCGGACCAACACATGATCAGGGACTTCTATTCTGTCGGACAAATAAATGATCCAGGAATAGAAGTCAAAACTATCAGAACAACAAATGATCTAGGAAGAGTTGTCAGAGCTGTTGGACCAACACATGATCTAGGAACAGAAGTCAAAACTTTTGGACTAATACATGATATAGGAACAGTTGTCAGAGAAGTCAGACCAACACATGATCCAAGACCAGCAATTCTGTCGGGCCAACACATGATCTAGGAATAATCGTCAGTGTACAGACAGCCATAGGGTTTCCACAAAGCACGCTTGACTCCATGAGGGTCTGCTCCTCCAGAAAAGTGTCAATACATCAACTGCCATGAACTCCCACATAGAAGTATAATAAAGGTCTTCTTCATCATAGGGGTATAAAGGCAATAGATGGTGCATCGATTGGACTCCAATTCATTGATTTATTATCCTTTTAGTCCCGGGGCACAGTTGGATTCGTGTATGATCCAACCTTACTATATCTCAAATATACCCCGAACTCTAGTGGGGTATTTTCAAAGGGACCGTCGCATTACAAAAATACCAGTGCCATTGACGGTTCATCAAACCGACATACAGTTCCAAAGATATGGCTAAAATAATGTAACGGTCACTAGTGGGACGGGGCCCGATCCGACCCTATCAGACCGACTCAGCCCAACCCAGACTGGTCCGACCCAACCTGGGTTGACCCGGTCAGCCCGATATGTTCGGCCTGGTCCGCTGGGCCCGACCCAACAAACTGTAGGGGCGGTTCGGTCCAGAGGCCGCCACGTAGGCGGCTCATCCTGGAGGCAGGCACCGGTTCGGACAGCGCCGCGAGGGGCGTGGTTTAGGCGGCGTGGACTGGGAGGTTGAGTCGGGCACTGGTAGGGCGCTGGGAGGCCGCACTGGGCACAGGCATGCCGGCGTGGCGCCGGGTAGGCTGGAATGCTACAGGGCAGGGCGGTGAGAGGCCAATAGGGCACGAGGGTAGCATGCAGGCATGTCGGTAGGGCACCGAGGTGCATTAAAGGTTTGCGGGAAGTGTCCCGGCAGTCCATGGGATGGCCGGGATAGGGCTGAGTGGCGGCTGGGCAGGCCGGTTCAGCACGGATCAGGCTGGCACGGGCCTGTGGGGTTTGACCGGGAGCATCAGAGCGCATGGCCGGAAAAATAGATTATCAACAAAAAATTTGCGACAATCCATTTTATCATATGAAGAAGATAAGAAAAAAGGCATCACATCATCACGAAATAAACCCCCTACCTTTTGATTGTCTATCATCATTAGTAGATGGTGTCACGGAAAGGGAACAAAAGTTTTTTCCATTTGTTGCGTTCTCCACGCACTTCCAATACAACCTCGTGTGTCGGTTCTTTAACGACAAGGAGGAGGGAATATCAGTCAAAGAAGTTCAGCGTCGAATGGGGTTCCAAGGAAGAATGTTGAGGTAGATATTTCTTCATTGGAAGTGTTATTTGTTGGGAACCTTCCCCTATTATTTCTACAAATTTCCTCCTTTCTCTCCACTCCACCCAAAATGAAATCCTAGCCAAATAATAGATTAGGATCTATTATGTTCATTGAAATAATTTGAAATTGAGTGATCTAATTAAATGAGATGACTCATTTAGTTAATGGGGTGAAGTTGGCTTAACAATTCAAAATAGAGAATTAATTAATTAACTCATCTTCCCTAATTAATGCTTGAGAGGTGGCACTAATTAAAATAAATGGTAGTTGGCTCCATTAAGGTGGTGAAGATCAAGGGGTTTATCCCCATTTAATGGGGTGTTGATGAGGTTTTACCCTCCTCCATTAATACGAGGTTAACCCTTGTTTGGTACCCATGTCATAACCTCTCACGGGAGGTTATGATCGGGTGGCCCCCACCACCATAACCTCCTAAATAATTTTAAGGTGTGGTGGTGCCACCTCCAACTACCATGAGGGTGTTTTAACCACCCAACCTCCACATGGCAGTTAAAAATAAAATAAAGTGAGCTTACATTATTTTATTACATTACACGAATACAGAAAAAGTAACTGTTATCCTCAACTCACTTACATCAAAGTGAAAGTCTTCTTAAGAGAACACCGGTGTTGCGTGTTCAACAGTGCCCTCAGAATTCAATTCTGAACACCAGTTCAAATGTTACATAACGCCGCTCACGCGTTTACTGAACAAACCTAAAAAATGTTCAGAAAATTATTATCAGTCACCCTCGACTCACGTCGGTCGAGGATAGGATCCTCCTAAGTGGAAAATTCCCCAAAGAACTCAAGGGTACTCTTGGATTTTCTATCTGAGTTACTGTTTTGATGTTATGAATTTAACAATAAAATAATTGCCAATTAATTATTTTATTTGCAGCCAAAAACTAACTTTCTCTAGTGGCCCGTGCCTACCAAAGTTAGTATCTTCTTAAAGAAAGAATACACTCACGATTTTAGGGGTGGTCTTGGATTTTTAATCTAAGTTACCATATTTGTGTTATAAGAACTTGAAAAATAAAATAATTTATTTAATTATTTTATTTACAATTATTCCATCATTCAATTTTCTCATAGGAGGCTCGCGCCGACAGATCATAAGTCGTGACAAGGGTAAACCCGCAACCCTGAGCACAATGGTGCCCTAATATTTCTGATCTGAGTAAATGTTTAAGAGTTATTAAACTTTTTTAGGAAAATTTCTTACGCGCGTTAACTTAATGTTGACAAAATCTTCAACAGATCATTCTGGGCACTCTGGGCCTCAAAATCACATGCCATTAGATTTCACGGACCTGTATAATTCTAATTTTATTAAAAACAATTACATGTAAATTTCGGGTCTTTATAGGTCGTTCCGTGTTCGTTTGGCCCGAACCCTCTGCATTAGAATGGTAGCAAGTGGCTTATTTGTTCTTGAATCATGAAGAACATCATGAACGAGTAAGGGGTATTCAAAAATAACAAACCCAACCTTTTCGTTTGTTGGAGGTGTCAAGAGGAAGATGATGAAGCAGTTGATGAACGTCGACATTCATTGCTTCCGCAAGGTGCTTCCGATCCGGGCTTAGGGTTTCTTCCTCATTCTTCATTAGTGAAAGTAATTCATTGGAGAGAATGAGTTTCTTCGAAGTTCTCCCCTAGCCCCTTTGCAGATGAAATCCTCTAACCCATCCAAAAAATAATGAGCCAACTAATTAAAAATAATTCTAACAATTAACTAAATTTGACAAATTTAATTAATTATAGTTGGCTAAATTTATTAATTGGAGAGTTGATAGATTTTACCCCATTATGAGGGGTTCAGATGGTCCCCACCACCATGAATTTAAAAGAGAGGTTTCAAAAGGAAAATAAAATGTTAATTATTTTATTTTTCTTCTTCCATGAAAAAGTGAAAAACAATATTCCGCCCTCGACCTACTGCGGTTGAGGTGAAGCTATCCTTAAGCGAATATCAGCGATGTGAGATCAGTGGTGTCCTTAGATTTGAATTCTGAGCTCTGGTTCAAAAGATACAAAAAAAATGCTCACACGTTTTCTGAATGGACTTAATTTTGTTTTTTCATAACTTCATTCTGGACACACTGGGTCTCGGAATCACGCACATTCAATTTTCACGAACTCATAAAATTTCCATATAATTTAAAAATTACATGGAATTTACAGGCCTTTACATCCCATATCCTTGCAATGGAAGAATTAAAAATTGGAAACTATTTTCATACCCATGCAATCATTCACATGGTTTCCTTTTTCTTCAAACTTATAGTAGATACCCTTTCCCTTCAAGAATTTACCAGTGTGATTCTTTCTACAGTTATCACTTGTGGGAAAACACTGATTTCCCTTATTCACTTTATCCATGTAACACTATTCCATCCCATTATTCTATTTATTCCCTTATAATCCATTAGACTCATAGAAGTATTTACATACCTTGTTATCACATGATATTATTTTCTCGTATGATGAGGATACTTTGGAAACATTCTTCCATTGAAAATATGGCTTAATACCATTAAAGATATGATCCTTTATAATCTTTTCAACACATGCATTGGTGAATTTATCATTCCTTATACTAGGCGGCATTTCTAATCAATTATATATTATATATTATCTCCTAAAATTATGAACTCTCTATAAATCTATACATGGTATAGCATATAGGAGAAATTTATGCCTTTTAAATCCCAGAACCATATATTTGGTTATTTTGGGGGAATAAATCCTTCATAATAGTGGGTAAATAAAATTAAAATAATCATAATAATATCCCCTTAGACTGTTAATCATATGGTGCAGCAAGGCACTTTTTTAGGTACTAGGATACCCTAGCTCAAGACCAAAACTCCTTGTCGGGCTTTTCACTCTTAGGTACATCTTTTCTAGAGCCACCTCAACTTGTTTTTATTTTTATAGGAATTAATTTTCTAGAAACATCCACATAATTTATTCCTTAACAAAATTATAGGTTGTTCTTGTATATTTATTCACAAATGATATAATATAAATTTATTATATAACCTATATTTTCTAATTCGTGTTCTCAATGATTCTATTAATCATCCTTTAGTACCAAATATAACACCCCGACCTCAAAAGCTCATAGATGGCGCATTATTTTAATAAATTAGCATGATTACAAATAATCAAATCTCGAAGGACTAAGTAGTTTAGTTATTTTGGAAATATAGACATATAAATAGGTTCACCATTAAAAGATGAAAAAATACAACAAATATGTGTTATTTTGAACGTTCACAACACTATGATTATCCCAGTAGAGGAGTCAAAAAAATATCTTCATATCCTGAAAAAATAAAACATATGAATAAGAGAGATCAAATGCTCAGAAAGGTTAAGAAATACATTGGAATATATCATAAAAATAAAAATTAGACATGGTGAAACACTAAAAACACATTCCTTTTAAAAATAAACATGAACATAATATGGCAGGAATTAGAGAGGAGTAAATATTTTCTCAATAGAACATAATCTTGGGTATTCTACTAGTCCAATAAACACATGAACTAGGAATTTTTATCTTCATAATGTGTGATATGTATATGTCAGACATTCTAAAACATACCATCAGATCCTCATCCATGATGTCTAAAAATTATCAAGTCTTTGGCCAAAACCATATATCAAATTGGGGAAGGCCTCAGCCAAGTCCACATATATTTTTCTCATGAGACATGAAAATGCACCGATTGGCTATATAGGGCTCCACCCAACACATACTAATTCTAGTTAATTTCTCATATTAATGGGGTGAACATAAACAACATACACATTCATATTGAATCATACATATGAAATGTAAATAACTTTCCCCAGTCATTAATCATAAACCCAACCATTCAGAGTAATATTGTGAATGGTTCCAAGATAGAAACTCCATAATTAAACTAATCATAAACCATTAAATAAAACATGGTGGCTGATAACATAGTATATAAACCTCTATGAGGAATAAGATTCCACAATGTACATTGACCTAAATGAAGAAACTTTTAAATGAGACAATGGAAATTTTTTTGTTTAAATTATAGTTAAAAATTAAAACATGTTCCATACCAACGGAATACATTGAAATAATAATCCCTTATAATATCATGAGAATAAGGAGACTCTTGATATGATATAAAAAGGTTAATACATACACCACAATAAAGAACTAAGTGGCGAACAATTCATATATCCCATAAATGTTATACTGATTTGAGAAAAATTCTTTTTTACTTTGGAAAGAGTAGTTCTTTTAAAAATTCATTAGTATTTTTCATAAATATGGTTTTAACCATGTATATCCTAGAAAATAAAATGCATGTTTAGTGAAATTATAGTTGAGGTTTAAATAATGTCTTTTAGTGGTAAAAATATTAAAATAGTTTTTATATAATATTTTAATATAATATATTTTTTCAACGTTTAAGGAAAATAATAAAATATTTTAATGTGCAAAGGCTTGTTTGAATTATTAAAACTTGAAATAAACCAAAATTTATTTTTCACATTAAAATGTGTGATTTCAAAGAGATAAATTTGGCTTAAAACAAAATATATATTGAACATCATAATTTGTAATAATACAAGATGTTACTTGAATCAAGCTTATATTTCCGGAATATTTTTGGAAGGATCATTTTATATCATAAAACAACCCATAAATGAAGCTGGGATAATAGTTATTAAAAATATATAGAACATTAACACATAATTTATGAGGTGTAAATTAGAATACATAATAATATCATTGAGGTGAGTAATGAATAAGAGAAACCCAAATGTAAATGGAGTTTCAGGTATATTATACTTAAAAAATTGTAATATATAGAATCGTATGATCGAAAATTAATAATAATCATTGATACATTTATTATCATGAAACATAATAGATTAATTGTGTGAACCATCAATGGATAGTATAAATACACCATACAAGTGTAGTAATAGTTAATACAAAATATCTCACAACAATGGAAGTGAAATGAAGAAACCCCATATGTTATGTCCGAATGTGTTCTTAACTAGATCATAGTGTCTGGGATTACAAAAGTAAACTCATTAATTAATATTAAAAAAACAATTATACATGTATTTTATTTATTATAACCATATTATTTTAATTCGTGGCTTTTTTATGGGTTAAGAGGTTCAATTTCATTATTCGGGTCCATTTTTTTCATGATCGGTATACGTATATACATGAACATGAAATCATGTCAAATAATGAATTTTATGGAATTTAATTTATATGTTATTATTGAAAATATTGAAGGATAATTTTTTTTATAATAATTTGGTTAAATAGGGTGAAGATTAATCATTATATAAATTATTTAATGATAACCATTTGGGTAAATTGGTGGATTTTGGACCCCATGAACTCATTTTCTTAATAAATCTACACCATATGTTCAAAAAGATTCCAGAACCAAATATGAGACACAATATATATATTATTTTCTAGTGAAAATATAATAATGGTTTCATGACAATAACTTAATATGGTTGTAGAAATTGAAAACCCATCTTCATTGAATGTAGTTAAATAGCACATCTCAGATGGTGTTTTCATTTTTAGTTTTAATGAATAGGAAATGAGAGATGATGAAGAAATATTAAGTTTGGATAATAAAATTAAATTTAATGTTAGGTAATTTAGTTACCATATCATTTTAATGAGTTTTATTAGAGAATAAAAGAAATAAAAAAATCTCAAAATAAAAGAAAAGTTGAGAAATCCCGCATGAAAATTTGGCAGCCTAACGACGTTGCGTAAAATTTCATAAAATTTTGTGATTGGAAGAAAAGTGTAACTCATAATTAATAAATAATATGTACAGTAAGGAGGATATTTAATTTCATATCACATAATAAAACTATTTAAATAAAATGATAATAACATAATAAGAGTCCTTGAAAAATATAGTGATTTTGAGATGAATATTCTAGATCATAACGGCTATCCAACATAGTTTTTGAAAACATTAAAATAGAGAGGAATGGACGAAAACAATCATAAAAGGTTGATAAAATTCTATAACAATAAAATAATATGAAATAAATAACATTTTATGAAATCATGAAATACATACAAGATAAAAGAGAACATGAAATAAACGAAATGAAAAGAGGAATTTACCTCTAGAAGTAATCTTCCTTGAGAGCCTCTTTTGTAGAAGGGTTTTGGTCATTTGGAAAGACCAAGAGCTCTTAGACATGAATAGTGATTATTGAAGGTTTTTTGGGTAGAGACTAAATAAGGGACATGTCTTGATAGGATTGATGAGAATAGGGATAGAGGGGGGTTTATAGCTGAGGAGAGTAGTGACTTTTGAATATTTTACTCATTATTTTTTTATTTCCCACAAGATAACAAATAGACTTATTTCATGTGACCCCTAATAGTAATAAGTGAATATGAGTTTTAAAAATGGGTCCATACATTACTCATGATGTCATAAATAGTGTATTTAATAGATAATTTGTATATACAATATATTACTATATTTCACTATTCATCAAAAATTCAATAATTTTAGAAAAATCCCAAAAATAAACCCCTACAATTTTTAAATGTGTAGAATTCAAAAATAAACTCCATTTTTGGAAAATAATTTTCTAAATAATTTTTATTTAATTTTAAAATGAAATCATATTTTATTCCAAAAAACAACATTAAAACTATAGATTGTTTTATAACACCTTGAGAAATAAATAGGGACCCCATAAAATTATATTATAACCATAAGAATATAATTTAAAAATTTAAGATTAAATTATATGAAAATATACTTACATTTTACATTATTAAATTGAACATATAATTATAATTAAAATATTTATTACGTACAAAAATACCAATACAGATATTGTGATCATTTTTTACTTTTAAGATGTGTTAAATTCTTATATATAAATGGGTGAAATTTCTATTTTCGTGGCCTATTTAACATTCATTATTATTCAGTAGTATTGAAAAGGTTATTTTACTATTCATAGGGCTATTTTACTATTCTCAAAAAAATGTGATTGTCTTATCAGATTCTAAATATCTTATTGAATGAAACTATGTACATCAGTTGATTTTTAATTGAATTCATAGAGGTGGAAAAAATATGTTTACATATATAGGCTATAATAAAGTGTTGTTTTATAGATACATTGTATTTCATGCATTCTATATTAAATATATTTATTTGTTCTTGCGGTGTTACAAGTTGCAACAATTTAAACAAGCTAGTTTATCTCAAACAATGGTGTAATTGTTAAGCCCATATATTCAAATAAAATAGAATATGTGAATTTAAATATCGTGGGTAGGCACTGACGATCATCACAATGTGAAATAAAAATTATTTTATGAAAAAAGGGGAAAAAGTGTAGACTCCCTACCTCATAACCCTATAGAATCAAAATCTCCACAACGATATTTAATTTGACCTAAAATAGAAGAAAAATAAGGATTTTATAAAATAACAAAAATAAGTTTAAAAAAATCGATGGAAGGTTATATGAAATATAGTGGATGAGATAATAAAATAATTAGTTTTGTAATGTTAGCTTTACTGAGTGATTTACTGCGCACCTTAAAACATTGTAAATAGAAAATAATGGGAGTTGTAGTGGGAATCTGATGGAGAAAAGGAGAAGGTTCACCTCAAGGGGTAGAGGCAACAAGGGAGACACACCAAAGAGAGGGAGGATAGAAAGAGGGAAAAGAGAAAGAAACGAAATAAAGAAAAATAATGAAATGAAAAAAAGAAAAAAAAAAGAAAAAAATGAATATGAAATAAATAAAATATAATCCATGAGAATGAAAATGAAATAAAATAATAAAAATGAGAAATTTGTCATTTTAATTAATTTTTTCTTCTCATAACCAACTTTTTATTTTCTTAAAAAATTTCCTTTTATCTATTTTTTAATTTATTATAATTTCCTTTAAATTATTTTCTATTCATTTTCAATAACATTGAATTATTTTTAACTGAAGATTGTTCTAGGGAACGATTTTATAATTCACATATAAAATGAGAAATTATTTAAATAATTTTAATAGCTTCCCAAAAACGTGAATCCGGATGCGCATGTGCATACCATGGGACTCTTTATGGATATGTATTAAAAATTTAAATTGTCTGTACCTTGGTTAAAGCCATGACATTACAAGCTCTCTTCATTAAGATAAATATTCCGTGAGTGGCCCTTCTGGGGGTAATGGAACATCTTCTTGGAAAATATCTGTCCATTAAGAATGTAAATTGGTATCCCACTCCCAGGTCTTTTAATGAACATGTCCATGCTACCATATCACCCAGACTATAGGAACTGACAAACCATGGAGAACCATCATGCTATAGTCGATGATACATATCAAAAACTCCTCGAAGGATACATCCACTTTGTGATCGATGTCCTCAGGATCAAATGGTTTAGATTGGTATGAATGATACAGTCGAAGTTGAGATACATGAAATACATCATGCAGGGCATGATATCACTAACGCAACAATAATTGATAGGATAATGACCCAACTCTATCCACTATCTCGAATGGCCTGACAGATCTCGATGATGACACACCCAAATATATTCAGATCATCTTGTGACCCAAACATGTAATAACACACTGAAATAATTGATTTCTCACCTCAAACATTAGATGTATATGGTGACGACTGATATAATATTTCTGTCTAGACTGAGCTATAGTCATATACTTCTGAATTAGTTGAATTTTCTCAAACGTCTCTTGAATGAGATAAAGACCCCATAGAGCTACCTCACCTAATTAAATCCAACATAAATGAGAGAAACACCATTTAACATATAGGGCCTCATACATATAAATTTAAATTGTCACCAGAAATCTGTTATTATACGTAAACTAAACAAGAGTAATATGTTTCTCCTTTTTACCTCTAAAATTAAGGATATATGACCATATCATATTCTATAACACTCGTATCATCCAATATTTCTTAGCATTAGTGCAAGGGTGATATTTAGTACTCAAGAGTACCAACCAACCCAATGCTTTCTATATCCCTTGGCAGAAGTATGCAGTTAAGAGGGAATATCTCTCCATGATAATAGACTAAGGTAATCCATAAATCCACACTATATATCAGATATATAGCATTCTGAACTCATCAATAGAGACAATCTCCTAGATATGTAGCACAAGTGAAACATTGTTCAATCTATCAATAATCACACATAATACATCGCTTCCTCAAAGAGATAATGGAATGGCTATAATAAAAAAACCTTGTTATGTAATTTTATTTCAACTCAGGAATATATAGAGGTTGTAGAATTTTAGTAGGTCATTGGTGCTCTACCTTCACTTGCTGAAAGGTGGAGCATCGGTGCTAAAACCCAATATCTGGTTCTTCATACCTATCCACCAGTACTAACGATTGATGTCTATGTATATCTTGGTAAGTCATGGATGATCTTCCCAAAGTAAGGTATTTGACTCCTTTATTATTTTTACCATATATTTGATGGAACACATATATGACTATAGTAAATAAGAGTTTCACTTTCATTAATGGACCAACTAGAAAGAGGGTTTTTCCTGTGATGATTTCACTCAAAATGAGTCCCCCTGGATCAGATAACATTCACATATTGAATCTATCCAAAAGAGAGGACCCCACATTTTGAGCTATTAGAAATAGTTGACCAAGATTTAAATGATCCTCTAGATGCATCTCAAAAAATGAGTCTATCATCTACCACTCACTACTAGACTAATGGATGGATTATGTCTACGTTATATGGATCAAGGAATTAGCCACAAAATTTCCCTAAGGGTATAAGAACGATAAAAATATAATGAATTTCAGTATTCAACCCACCAGTGCTACCTTAAATTTTGGTCTCAATGTGTGGAGATATATTTCATGATTTTATGATCCATATACAACTAACCACTATTTCAATAAGTAGTGTCTCCATTAGTGTAAAGACTAGAAAATATCTACTAACTCAAGGCCACGTGTAGGATAGTTCCACTCATGAGGTATTAGCTCTTGGGATCCAAAAACCATGACATAATTTGCCTACATTGAAACTACCAAAATTTAGATTCCTAAAGCATCCACGCAAACTGTATATCTTATGTCTGGATCTGGAAGAATAAGAAATAGAGTTGTAGTTTGTAGTCCCTTTAACTCTTAAAAATATATCTCACGTGATTCTGACTAGATAAAATAACCACCCATCTTATTCAGGGTCATAAAAGGCATTTATATGTGGAATAAATTCGGCATTAAATTCCTATATTATCCAACTATCCCCAAGAAATATAACATGTAAAAAAAATTATTAGTCTACTCCCATGAAACTATAATAATCACATTTTCTAGGTCAATCGATATGCCTACATCAGTTATTTTATGAATGAATAAGAAAAAAATATCAATTCAGAAGTGAAATTTTCATAACTTTTCATATCGTTTGTTCTCCATTAGTGTACACATCATGATATAATGATCGTTTATATGGTCGTGTCTGGAAAATGAATACACCAAGACATAGTAAATAACCGACCAAAAAAGAAACACGGTATTGGTGAAAAAACGAATTCATCATCTATTTGAAGACTTATGGGAAATTCGTGATTCCAAATGGAATAAAAAAATACTCATACCAACTATACCAACTCCATAATGTCGTACATGGTATGATAGAGGGTCTCACATGAACCGGTTAATATCCCGACCTCAGATCACACTTGGAGAAAATAGTTTCTCCTTAGATATGGTGGATGATTTTTTCAATACAAGGCACCATATAACTATTATTTACCATAATTTGGTTGAGTTGATGATAATCCATGCAAAATCTAAATGTATCACCCGCCATCTTGTTGAAATGAACTTGCGAATCCCATGGTGACATGCTAGTTTTGATAAAACCCTTATCCTCGAGGTAAACATGCTGATTTTTATTTTCATGTAGCTTTATAAGGGATATCCTATAAGGGGTAATATACACTAGTTCCACACATAGCATTAGCTCAATATTGAAATCCAAATCGCTCATGCGAGGTATGATAAAGAAATTATTCGGGAGACATCCTTAAAATGATCCACAATGGGAGGGAAGTCCACATTATATGTTCCGTAATGGGTCATGAAGAGACTTTCTAATTGAGTTTTCACTCTTCCCAGTCCTCCACATTTATTTCCACCATTATATGAATTCATATTCCATTATATTTTTTGTAGATATATATCTCTTTCAGAGGATGTGAAAGAAACGTAATACCAATAGCAATCCACTTTGGAACTATTTGGAGAAATCCAATTCTTACTAAGATTGATGTCGATTCCAGACACATCAAGAATGTAAAAATTACAAAGGAAATGGTACCCACTTATCTCAATGGTCCCACTATGAATTCACATATTTCTTCTATCTTGGCCCCTAGAGGAGTGTCAATAGACATGATTTCATACATATACATGATTGTAAAACCATGGATTACAATAATAGTAATAGATAAAAAGGAATCCATTGAAACAGTATCAAAAATAAAAGAAACTAAAGTAAAGGACACACAAATAGAAACTCTTACCATATATGGTCCTCCATTTTTCTTTTCTGGTGCTGGGTTCACTACATACATAATACCAGAACCAAAACCTTGAGATTCTTCCAAACTGTCCAATGTAGGTCTGCTATGCTGACGTTGG
Organism: Viscum album; assembly: GCA_963277665.1. Lineage (NCBI taxonomy): Eukaryota > Viridiplantae > Streptophyta > Magnoliopsida > Santalales > Viscaceae > Viscum > Viscum album. The sequence goes on along the minus strand of OY728133.1, from coordinate 1,897,786,024 downwards.
TATTCTCGAACATGATTTTTTTATCCACGAACTCCCCAATTACCTCTTGCTAACTAGACCATGGAAAATGAACTCCCAACCTCATATGGAGTCATAGATCCCATACCTGATAGAGGTGCCAGTATGGATCCTCTCCCACAGGATACTAATGATAAAGAATATAAGAACAATGAAGGTATCCCATATTACAATATGCTAAGAACTCCATTGGGTTCCTTTTCCACTGAGGATTCATATGAACAACCCTTCCCCATTGATGACATATGATTGTGCTATCAATACATGTATTATTTCTATAATTTCCCAATATTCACCCTTGAACTGGTGCTTCCTACTTCTTGAATTATTATTACCCTATCTCAGAAATAAATTTCCCTAGCTCACAGGCTTAACGCCACTAACATTCTGTTCCAAAATTAGGTCTTGATTAAATATTTCTATTATAGTGGTAAATGAAGATGGTCACCTACAAGAGGATGGTATATCCGAGTCTGTACTCAAAGAATATCATAGATTTCTGTGCATCACCCTTAGGATATGGGGGAAAATGATGAAGCTCAATGAAACAAGTATAATACCGTAAAATTGTTGTAGATCCTTGAAGAAGATGTATCAATTCCCTAGCATGATATTCTATCACTAACTGTGGAAAGAAGAGTTCATATAAAGCTATTGGGAAGTGTTCCCAAACTGTGTCTCTAGTCTTCTCCATCTGAGAAATAAAATCCCTCCAATTCTTGGGAAATCCATGAAGCATGTAGACTGCATGTTTGAGCCTCCACTCAAGAATCTTCTCAATATGGTCAAATATAGTATTCATGGATTCTCTTAGGGACTCTAAAATATGCTAACCTTAATTCCTTGAGAAGGAGAGATGATGATTCTATAGAAAGACACGTATAAGCTCTGCCATAGATGGGGAAAGTGTGGGAATATTCTGAACAAAGTGCATAAACCTAAGAATACTCTCCCTAAACTGAGCGTTAGGACGCATCAGAATATAAAATGGAATTTTAACCAAATCTCTACTCTCCTAAGGTAGGGTACAAATTCATAGAGGTAGCATTGGTCTAAAATTGAAAAGGACAATCCTTTAGACAAAATATCATAATAGATGAGGAAAACATGTTATGTTAAAATAATGAGGTTAGTGACATAGTCTGCCTTTGAACATTACACAACATTTAGCCTACTCCAAGAACCATGTCTAGACTAGGAAGGGATAACCTATAATGATCACTAACAAGAGTCCAATAGCCTATTTCTCATGTAATTTCATGTTTACAAAAACAATCATCACAATTTTATATTTAACAAATTTGAACATGAAATATTTATATCTACGCACCATAGAACTCACTTAAAAACATAAAGATACATGTTTAATGTTGATATGGAATGTCAATATTCATTTAATTTTAATCCATATAGTTCTTAATATGATGCATGTAAATTTATTTCTCCATATCAGCAGGCTATAATGGTAAAAATAATTATATTATATAATATCAAAATAAAAAAAACATAAAAAATGTGTGTCACCCAAAGGTGAAATCAAATCAACAATTATTGGCATAATCAATAACTGCAATCCCAACCAAGGAATTTGGGTTTACCCCTTCACATGGGTCAGCTACGTCAAAGCATTAGGTAAGTTACGAATACCAATATCCTAGTCTCCTATATACCCAAAAGAGTAAGATTAAAGGAAAACAAACTAGGATTTAACATTGTAGAATCCTCATCCTAGGAGCCACTAGAAGTGTGCTCCGAGCTGGGTTGGACACATGACTTCAAGGAAATATCCTCGAATGCCAGAACCTACTGAATACAAGCAAGGGACTTTTTAAAAAGTTCATGGGGGAGATGATAACTTCATAAATAATAGGTCATATATAGTGGAAGAAAAAGTGTTTATAAAAAATAAAAGGACCATATCAATAATAAAAAAAATAGTAGGATAAAATGAATTATACAAATGAATAATTAATAAGTACAACAACTGATAAATAAACTATGTACAAAAATTTTGCCTTGATATAATGTATATGATAAAATAATTTTATGGAAAGCAATAATACAATCATTTTATCTAACATTAATGAAAACAACACAATGTGAAACAACAACATCTCGAGCCAAGGCTTAATCCTCTGCCTCAATCTCTATCCTAACCATTAAAAACACTCAAACATTAAAATAATCATGTTTCCTATTATCTATACCCATTATTATAAATTATAATTGTGTAACAAAAAATTCCCTTGCAGGGAGTGAGATAATATCCTAGTAGTCCAGCACCCACGATGCATAAGACATTTCATTTCATGTGGTAAACAAAATTTGTGTTCCAATATATGAAAAAAGTAAACAATCAATCAAACACAAAAAAATACATATATATCTTGGTCTAATTTCTCAATGACACCAATCCCATATCACCATCTTTGGAAAAAGCTGGGAATCAAAATTAGTACATGTGGTAAATAAGGTGAATATATATGGAGGCTAAAAAACCTAAAGGCATGAAAGCAAAATAAAATCTCAAACCTATGCTTTAGGTTGGGGTTTAATTTATGTTTCAAAAAAGTGTTATACAAGACACATGAAATGTGTCACAATTCACAAGGAATCTCAAAGAAGTATCAAAACCACTATCCATTCATTACCATAATTATTATGATCAAGTTGAGAGATAGATTTAAAGCCCATCCGAATGGTATTTTTATGGTACATGCTTCAATTTATCCAATTCCACCGCTCCAGTCTAATGAAATCTTCCGAATACCATGTATCGCTCGATGCTTGGTTTTGTCATGATTCTATCTTGGTATCACACGAAATGGGACATGTATCACTCGAGGCATTGAAAAGAAACTACACCAATGAGCCCATCCTCGAATGTCCCTCTAGGAACCATTACCACTCATGAGTATATTTAAACCCTAGGAATTACTCATCTCAAAAAGACAAAGTCATCACCTCCCTGGCATAATGTGGAGCTGGTTTAGAATTAAGAGTTCCTATGAGGTCCTTGATATGGAACCCATGTTGTCTCACTTCCCTAAATTTAATTGTATTTCAAGGAAGAAGATTTCATATAATATTCATTTATAATTGCATAAGACAATTTAAGAAACAAAGATTTGCATACTTTATAGTCATTCAATATAGATTGTCACAACCGAAACACATTATCATCAAAAGAAGAAAACTAAACAACACAATAAAAATTGTAACTCGGAAAATTAATTAGGCATATATAAACCAACAAAACCCAATGTTCATGGGTCATAATCATCCTCAATTATTTAATTAATTAAAAATCAATAGAAAGGGTTCACACAACATATACAGTGAATTAATTTTATTTTGTAGGGATATTGGAAAATAGGCCAAATACATCAGCACACCCAAAGTGGTGTCTATGATTTTGTAATAATTTTAACATGCTCTTTTTTCTAAAAAGGGTTTAACAGTTAAGAAATGGAATTTAATTAAATTAGAATAGGTGAAATTAAATATCGTTGGTAGGAACCAACGATCAGCACACCATGAGATAAAAAAGACTCTATGAAACAATGGGAAAGAGAGATGATGCCCGACTTAATATTGGTTTACCCTTATTTACCAGATTTACGCTTTAACCATGTTAAATAAAATTTTTACAGTAGTAAATATTACAAATGTCTAAAAATAAAAGCTTGATATTTACAAAATTTAGACCTCCTGATACCAAATATGGAATCTATTTTTTTCAAATTCAAAACATATATGTGGCAGAAATTAATTTAAAATTTATTCCTGCTGTCAAAACAAAAGGCCTGTTTTTAAGGAATAATAACTATAAAAAATGACACTTGTTTTTGTCCAATTTCAAAATGAAATTAACTAAAATGACCCAAATTGGATTACATGTTAAAAATATAATCTAATTTAGGTTTAATACCAATTAGAAATATAATCTAGCCATATACATATATTATATTTAAAGGCAGTTTGAAATAAAATGAAGTATTTTCACTATTAATTAGAAAAATGAACATTTTCAGAAAAATACAAAAATTTCATGAAATTTATATTGTAACGGCCTGATTATAATGAATTATTTTTTTCCAAATAGAACATATAAAACTGAAAAAGTTAGATTTAAAAAGGGTTCTCAATCAAAAGATGTTTAATTTTCCTTTTAATGAATATTTGAGTATTTGTCCCTAAAATTGGATTCATTCACATTTTAAGCCTCTGAAATTTATTGGATAATTGTAAAAACATTTAACAAATATGTATAATCATATTGTAGTTATTTATATTTATTCTCACCATTACAATGGTCAGACTTTAAATACCATTTTAAATAATAATATTATATTTTTATTGTGCAACATAAGATTTCAGATTAACCCGTTGTTGTGTATCGGGTACACCATGGATCATAGAACCCCATTTGAGGTAACATTAATATTTAATTCACAAACTATTAATTAAAAAGAAAATGTATTATTTATTTATTTACTAGGGATGTTACATCCTTCACCCCATTTAGAAAATGGGTCCTCTCAATTTTATTTACATATCAAATAAATGGGGGTATTTATCCCTCATATCATTTTCAGATTCCCATGTCACCTCTTCAACAATATACTTTTTCCACAAAACCTTTAACTTTTGAATTACCTTATTCCTTAATAATTGCTCTCTTCAGTCAAGAATCTAGACTGGTTGTTCCTCATAATAAATATTACTTCTAACAAAACTACCTTTGGACTTAAAACATTAGATAGATCTCACATATAGTTTCTCAACATTAAAACATGAAAAACATTGGGTACTTGGGACAAACATGGAGGTAAATACTATCTATACGCAACTGATACAACTTTCTCCATGATATCATATGGTTCAAAGAACCTCATACTCAACTTTCCCTTTATAGAAATACACATCACACTCTTCCATGGAGAAACATTGAGAATGACATGATCACCTACATCAAAAGAAATATCCTTTATCTAGTTGTCTACATAACCTTTCTGCCCACTCTAAGCTATTATCATGTGATTCTGAATCAACTTACCTTTTCCTACCATCCATTCTACCAATTATGGTCCCATAAACATCCTTTCACATACTTTATCCAAAAAATATAGAGTTCGACACCGCTTCCCATATAATTCCGAAAAATAGAGCCATCTGTATAGTGGAATGAAAACAGTTATTATAAGAAAATTCAACCAAAGAAAGTTGATGGTCCCATATTCCTTGGTAATCTAGTGAACAAGCACGTTGCATATCCTCTAAGGTCTGAATTTTTCATTCTAACTACCCATATGATTATGTATGAAAAGATGTACTAAAATTTAATTCAGTACCCAATGACTTCGGAAGGCCTTTACAAAAGTTGGAAGTAAACCTGGGATCATGACCAGATACAATGGAGAGGGGAACACCATGAAACTTAACTATCATTATAACATACAATGGAAAAATTTGGTCTAGAGACACAATATCTCTAATATGAAAGAAATGAGCAGATTTAGTCAATTTATCAATAATAAAATAGATTGCATTATTACATCTAGATGTCTTTGGTAATCCCACAATGAAGTCCATGTATATATTTTTCCATTTCCACTCCAGCACCGGAAATGACTGAAGCACCCCTTTCAGTAACTGATTTTCTTATTTAACCTATTGACAAGTAAACCAATTTACAGTAATGTCAGCAATATCTATTTTCATTCCATCCACAAGTAACACTCCCGATGATCTCTTTACATCTTAGTACTTCCAGGATGAACAGAAAATGGGGAACTATGAGCTTCATATAACAACTCATTATTCAATTGTGAATCACATGGAACACATAATCTTTTTCCAAACATCAAAACACAATAATTATAAATGTTAAAATTAGGCAACTTACCCTTCTGACCAAACTCTACCTTTTTCTGCAACTCACCATCTTTCATCAGTGCTTGCCTTATTTCGTCTGATATAGATGATTTCACTGACACCTGAAACAAATCAGAATAATTTTCTACACCCACAAATTCAATTGAAATGTTTATCAAATCAAAAACCAAAGGAACTTGTTCCAATCATATAATGGTCATCGAAACATTACATTTTCAACTCAGTGCATCAGCCACATTATTTTCTTTTCTTAGATGATAATGAATCAGGAAATTATAATCCTTGATCAATTCTATCCATCTCCTCTATCTAATGATCAATTTTTTCTAATTGAATATATACATCAAATGTTCATGGTCAGTATATATTTCATAATTTACTCTATACAAATTATGCCTTGAAATATTTAAAGAAAATATAACAACAAATAATTCCAAATCAAGTGTACGGTAATTTAACTCACTGGATTCAACTGACGTGGAGCATAAGAAATTACCTGATCATTCTGTATAAGGACACATCTAATTCAATTCAAATATGCATCACTATAAATAAAAAACTCACCATTTCTGGAAGGTAGTTCCAAAACTGAAGCATTCACCAATCTTCTTTTCAATTCCTGAAGACAATCATCAAATTCTTTTGTCTAAACAAACATAAGACATTTTCGAGTTTACTTAGTTAGTGGGATTGATAACTGTGAAATTTTTTCAATAATCCTCCTATAATAACCTTCCAATCAATGAAATCTATGGATCTTGATTATATTTGTGTGTCTTAGTCATTCATAGACAACTTTTTTTTGTAGAAGGATCAACATATATGAATTTTTTTAAAACAATGTGACCAAGGAAATAAATTTGTTATAACCAAAACTCACACTTTCGGAATTTCCCAAATAGTTTATTTTCTATTAAGGTTTCCAAGACAACCCTTAAATGAAATTCATGCTTCTCTTGAATTTTAGAATAATCCAAAATATCAACTATGAACACACCCATAAACTCATCTAAGAACTCTCAGAAAATTCTATTTATAATATCCATGAATACAACATGAGCATTTGTTAAACCAAAAGGCATAACATGAAAATTCATAATGGACATATCTAGTACAAAACACAGTCTTTGGAATATCTGCTTCCTTTACATTCAACTGATGGTACCCAGACCTCAAATCAATCTTCAAAAAATACTGAGCTTCCTGAAGCTGATCAATCAAATAATCGATATGAGTAAAATGATACTTCTTCTTAACAATGATATTATTATATGTTCTATATTCAATGAAAAGTATTATTGAACCATATTTATTTTTAACAAAACAAGATAGGATAACCCCATGGTTATTTGCTAGGCTGAATGAAAACTTTAACTAACAACTCCTGCAGTGGCTTTTTTAAATCTGAAATTTCAATCTGATCCATTTTATAAGGGGGTTTTGTAATTGTCCTAGAATTCAGAACTAAGTAAACATTAAATTCAACACCCCAATTGGGTGTAATACCAGTTAACTCATCAGAAAAAACATCAAAGTACTCATTTACCATTGGAATGTTATTAATCTGAACAGTTTTTTTTGTTTTCAACAATATGTGCAATGTAACATTCATTTCTATTTTTTACAAGCTTCTCAGCTTCCTGTTATGTTATCAAAAGAAAGGGTTCATTCTAGTACAAAAACCAAAAATCTTCCTAAAAAGAAACCTCTTTAGCTCTATAGTTAATCCTAGCATGATAAATAGAAAACCAATCCATAAACCAAATTACATCAAACTCTACTTGAGGAAAAACAATAAGGTTTGCATATAGATTGTTTCCACACACAAAGACATAAAGGTTCTTATGATTTATTTTTGTCTCAAAATTTCCTCCAGGTGTTTTTACCATAATATCAGGATTCATATCTTGATATGGAAGTATAAATTTACTAGAAAACGTCTAAAAATGAATGAATGTGTAGACCCTGAATCAAACAACACATTGGCATAATATGAACTAACAAATAGTGTACCTGATACCACTTTATTTGATGGCCCAACATCTTCTGAAGTAGTTGCATATGATTTTACCACCCATTTATGCTTATAGTATGGATACATTCCATTTGTTACGTTCAATATTGGACACTCATTTTCATAATGACCCATTACATTACACTTATTTTTTTTACTGATTGTAAATATGATTTTTGCTTACTATTACCCTGATATTTCTTCAGTGCAATTACGGGATTTATGTCCCATCTTACATCATTAGTATCAATTAATAGAATTCAAAAAACAATCACCAACATGATTTTGACCACAATATTTACAAGTTATAAACATAAGTTTCTTACCATCAAACTTATTTGAAGAGTTCTTCCCTTTCATCCGCCACCTAGACCTCTTATTCAGGTGATTATTAAAGAAAAAATGATCATAAAAAAACTCCATTTCTACCATATCTGTAAATAAAACATGTTTTTCATAACATTTTAAATCAAGAGAAGCTAAAGCCCTTAAATACTTTGGATTTAATCCAGAGTAAAAATAGATTATTTTACTATCAATATCTCATATGAAATTTGGATCATACCTTCCCAGTAGAGTGAGTTTTTCTTCATAAGAAGCCACTGAGTCAACCTCGTCGCATAATTCTAGGAATTTCCTTTCGATCCAAAGATGAACCACCTTAGGAAAATATTTATCAAGAAACACACCTTTTAATTCATACCAATCAAGAGCATCAATCTCCTCACAATCCCTGATATTTTTCACCATCGACCACTACTGATCAGCTTCACCTTCAAAATGGTAATCAAAAAGGCTAATCATTTGATGATATAAACACCCCATAACATAAAAAATATTCTCCAATGCTTTAATCCACCCATGGTCTAGCACAGGCTTAGATGATCCTCTGAATGATGGGGGATGTTGCCTTTTGAAATGATTCACTACTGACATGTTCCACTGTGTTTGATCTAGTTGATCTAGAGCATGAATACCACCACCATGTATAGCCTGTGTCAATTGTACCATCACCGCAAAAAACCGTTCAATTCCAATTTCGACCATCTCAGGTAGCTAATTTGGAATTTTTTCTTCCTCCTGATGTCGTCCCAACATAGCTGCCCTTTTTTGTGAGGAAAACCATTTTGAACACAGAAATATCTTAGTCAGAGCAACATGGTAATTTTTAAATGCTATATCACTTAATTATTACCATAAATTAATTTATGGACATTAATTTAACAATATAAAAACTACTAAAGTTATCTAAACTAACCTCTGATACCAACTATAAGGACCTAGTCTTAAAACATTACATAATCAGGAATTAAATGAATAATTCACATTGAGAATATTTTTAGGTTTACAGTTTTAGAGAATTAGGCCATATATATTACATTACATCTAATGTATTACAAAGTACACACTTCTACTTAGTTTTTCATTTTTTTCACCCAAATAAAAACTCTTGAAAAATAGAGTCATGTCTAGTTCTATGTTTTTGTCAGCATGGATTTTACATGATCTCATCCATTACACTATTTATCTTTATGTCCTTTGAAAAATATTACAAAACATGGGATAAGCATAAAATGCTCAGTAAGGGTTATAAAACAAAGAAAGAAAATATTAGTTCATAATTACAAACATTACATATGCTCTTTAACATACCTCATGAAATAATAGGATTTAGGAATAACACATAGAAATCATAAATCAAAAAGGTAAATTGTGGCATCCATATCATACTTACATTGTAGATATCACATCTACATAGGGAGCTACATTTGGAATACCCATCATAGTATATTCCCTAAATCTCTTTGGAGAAACATTCAAATTTACCTATCTCATGTTAACCAATGCATTGGAGAGCTTCTTCAGGCACAACTGCACTAGGATTATCACAGAACAACCCATTTACATAACTATGTCCAAGAACCATAACATATTCATAACACATAAAACAAATATAAAGGAAAAATGACATTTCCACATTTCAATCACAATATATCATTTATATATATTGACATAAAAAATCTATTATCAAAACCATTTTCAATACCAAAATACGTAATAAATTATATTGTATTTATTTTCAATTTTAAAACATTACAACTTGTTAAGGAAGCCATGGATCATTAATACTTGCTGCCACAGAAAGGTCTTTGTCACCACGTATGTTAAAAAAACATTAGTTTTGTAATTTAATAAAACACATCGTAGAAAAATATTCCTTTTGAATGAAATTTAATTTCAAAGGTGTTTATATAGTGTATAAAATAAATTCGTGTATAAAACAAAAAGATGCCTTAATGAATGAAGATTGAGATGAAGTCCCTTAACTCGTGGCCAATATGACCAGTTCATTCTTTAATCTCCGTAATAATAAACTAATTTTAATTTCTCATTTTATAATATCCTTTTCAATTTTATAATTCCTTTATATCACTTATTACATTGTTATAAACATTAGGTTATCATTTAATTTAATAATAGTCGTTTTTTCGATATTTGGAACTTGAGTCAAAATTATAATTAAAATTTGTTCATGTGGTAAAATATCCATTATATCCAAAATGATATTAATGATTTCGATATCATATATATCCTATATATCTAGTATATTTATGTATTTATAATAAAATTTAGAGATAATAAATGAAGCGCACAGTTTAGGGGGATGGTAAGCCGTACGTATGAATGAATGCTACATTAATTTATATTTCTTAAATTAATGGAATTAAAACATAATGATACATAGGTATATTATAATTCAAATATAATATCATATATAATATATTTAAATATGTCCTTTATACATCCCACATATGGCATTAACGAGTCATATCACTTTGAAGGGGCGGTAGTCTGCACTTCCTCAAATGAAATTATCACGATTACCCATAATGGAAACCATAAAGAAATGTTATAATTAAAAAACACAGTAGTATAAATAAAAAATAAAAAGAATATATATCCAATATAAATATATTTCCATCATAATGGCCACCATTAGAGGTGGTAGGAGATAATGGAACAATCATCGTTTCATGAGCCATTTGTTTTCCATCGAAAAAAATGTATGTTCTTTACCCATTACAAGGAGGTGTCTGTAAGTGTAGTTCGAATTATTCTCATAAAAACATTATAATATATTGAGGTTACTGGATATGTTATAAAATATGGGAATAAAAAGAGTTTAGTGGGTTGGAGAGGAATAATACTATGAAAGAACTTAAGAGAAGATGTTACCTTTAAATCGTGTAACTCTATTTGGTTTAAACCAAAAAGGTTTGTTGAAGTGCATTATGCCAAAGTTATGGCTTCTAGGAAGATGATAGGAACGTTTGGAGATTAATTGCGTCGAGTTTGGATGATCTATGTTTTTTGAGAGGTGTGAGTAATGGGTTAGAGTTGACGGATGTTTAAAGGGGGAGGAGGGGCTCTTTTAGAAAGTGTGAAAATATTATTTTATCACATAATGTTTTTTGGTTTCCAAATATTAAAAACTTATTAAAGTATATGATAAGGCAACTCATGGTCGAAATAAAATCATCCAATAAGAATTTCACATGTTTTGGATATTATTTTAATCTTTAAAATCCTATTTATTTAAATCTGTTATTAATGAGGTAAACATTGCATCATTATTCTGTCATAAATAATATCATTTATTTGATGTCTAAATAATATAAAAAAATACAACTAATTATGAATTATTTTTATCATTCCAAATAATATTTATAGTCGAATATATAACTTATATATCCATATATAAAAATTTATTTACTAAAAGATATTTGTTTATTTTATTTTTGTCTTTACATTACAGTAATTAAAATAAAGTTTCATTATTACTCCCAAGTGGCCTCAGGAGGTCCCCAAATCGACCTAAGGATGCCCATGGTTGGAAGTATATCATCCAATAGAATTCGGAGACATGTTAGGTTAATTTTATATTTTTATAATAATATGTTATTACCTTTATTTACCAGATTTGCCTTTTAACCATAGTAAAAAAAATATTTACTGAAATAAATATTTATAATGTCTAAAAATAAAAGATTCCAATTTACACAATTTGGACATCCAGATTCAAAATATGGAATCCATTTTTTCCAAATTTAAATCATAGAAGTGGCATAAATTTAAATTTAAATTAATTCAAAATTTCAAAAGAAAATGCATGTTTTTTAGAAAATAATAACTATCAAAATATCAACACTTTTTTGTGTCCATATTCAAAGTAAAATTAATTCTAATGACAATAATTAGATTAAATGTTAAAAATAAAATCTAATTATAATTTAAAAACTAGTAAATATATAATATATCTATATAAATAAATTATATTAAAAGGTAGTTTGGAATTAAAATACAGTATTTTCACTATTCATTAAAAAAATAAACTTTGTTTGAAAAATACCAAAATTTCATCCAAATTATATTTTGATGTCCTAATTCTAACGAAAAATATTTTTTTGTCAAATATAACATATAAAAGTGAAGAAAACTAGATTTAAAAAGGTTTCTACATTAAAAGGCACTAAGTCGACCTTTTAAAGAATATTAGAGTATTTGTGATAAAAATTGAATTCATTCACATTTTAAGCCTCTAAATTTTATTGGATATATGTAAAAACATTTAAAAAACATGTATAATCATATTGTAGTTAGTTATATTTATTCTCTCAAATAAAATCGCTCAGTGTTAAATACCATTTAAATTTATAATATTATATTATTATTGTGCAATGTAGGATTTCAAAGAAACCCTTTGTTGCGTATTAGGTATGCCATAGAACATAGCAACCCCTTTAAGGTAAAATTGATATGTAATTCAAGAAAAAATTAAATAAATTTTTTATTTATTATTTCTTTATTTAGATGGATGTTACACCAAGAATTATATTCCAAACTGCAGATGAAAATAAGGATCATCCACTAACTTAAACTTATAAATTCTCTATAAATTCAAAAAGTTATACCAACAAGTGGTATTATAATATAACAACCATATATCTTATGATACATAAAATTTATTATCAATGAATCTGTCACTACTCCCGACCTACTAATGTGACCAATTCAAATCAAAATGGTAATGTTATATTATTGAATAGTAAATTTTCTGTTAAAAAGCCCCATTATATGGAGCTAAATCCTTTAAAACAAGAGCTGTAAATTCAATTCATTACCAAAACATTGGTATAGATCTCCCAAAAACATAACAATCTAGAATCACCCATGTGTATTTATCCAATTTATCATCCAAACTATGTTTCCCCACATTATAGAACATAGATCTTGAAATACAATTGAACACCTCCATACCTACCATCTATTCAAATTACCTACCAAACCACATACTTAGTGGTTTTAACATATTATTTTCATGAATTATGACACACCTCACCACCACACATGTGAGGGTGACAAAAACACTAGTATTAACTCTAAAATCAAATTTCCAAGAAAAAGTATGTATGACTCCACCATCCATACATTACATGGGAAAAGTAAATTTCCCTTATATATCATTGAAAAACACTTGTAACATCTTGGATGTATCCAAAATTACATGCATGATTTGGTTTTAACTCACTACATCCAACTCCAAAAAAAATTACTAGTCCCACCACCTCTGATTGGTATATCCTAGAGAAACTTGACTGTAGCCACTGAAACCCATCGAAATTATCGAATCTCAATGCCTTCATCCCAAGAGATATCTAATGATCACATAAACATGACCATTATAGGGTACACTAGATATCAAATATAATTCAGTTGTTGAATTTCCAAAAAAATATCATTGTCCTACCACACTGTGTGAAACGTTCATTATCGATCTAAACCACCCCTAGTTCATTATAATAAAATATAGACCATAATATGTATTGTCAGGCTAGATTATATATAAAATTAAATATTATTATTATGATTAACAAAGGATATAAGACAAATTCATGTTCATTTCCTCATAAACAGAATATTGGGGAAGAAATCATCTAACAACCAATCCCACACAACACTGAACCATATCAGTTAAGGGTCATTACAAGTATGTATTATATCATTCTTCTCCATATATGATTTTCATAATCATTCCACTATTGAACCAAACTCCTAATAATCACAGGCTATTCCACATCCAACACTTTTCCTAATTACTTGTGTGTGTATGATCGTTCATAACTAGTAATTATCAAGAAAAGTCAAATTAAATAATTTTCTCCACGCGTAGAAATTCCGCCCATGAAATCCACTAAGATTCATCATATATGAGGTAAATTCCATCAAATGGATGACGGTGAACTCCAGACAATACATGTTCCTTTCCCCACTCCATAAGAATAAAATGAAAATGTTTTATCACCAAAAAATGTGGGTTGGTCCTCCTTAACGATTCTCATCAAATATCATTAAAACTCATTGGACCTTATCTCATACACAACCATCACTAATTCCAACTTATATAGAATTTTTCATAACATTTGATCACTCAGCAGCAAAATATTCTTAAAATAAATTGGAATATGAACTCATACATCAAAACCATAAAAAATCCAACTAATTATCCCTTTTATCAAACACCATCAAAACCAGGACGACACACAAAAGTAACAACTACATGGAATATACATATCAATTTAACAGGGTTCCCATGGAACCCCTCTTCAATATAGGCCACTCCGCCAATGTCATGATTAACCACATGAAAACCCACTTGAAGGTCACCCAAGGGATAAAGTAAGAACCCAATCACTAATATTATGATCCCCATATCATGTTCTATAAGTGTCCCACCTGGTCTAAAATTAAAGTATCTCACAAATCATAAACTATAGGTTGTAAACCACAATCCCATCTTAAATGTCATAGCGTGACTCACATTCCAAACTACCAACTATAGGATCTCATATAAATAAACTAAATAATATCCAAAATCATCTTTATGAAATAGATTTGGATCTCATAAATCTTACACATATATCAATTCATTATCTAGAATCACAAGCTTTTTTGTTATCATTTCTGTACATATGACAAATCTCTAACCATGTTTTTAAAAAATAAGCATGATAATTGGTTTTATATAATTTAGTTCCATTATTTTTGGGATACCACCCTAAGTGATGATTAATTAACATTAAATAAACTATCCTATAAGGTAACTATATATTTAGGGATTAATTTTGAGGCACGAAATGATTGTATCGAACCACTAATAGGGAACCCATCATCTCCAAGCATAATAACATTAAACATCTCCCAAGAGGATATAGATTCATCATACGTGAAAAAACATTGAATTGGAATCACCCTTTAACAATCCATACCCATTATTCTTCTTTCACAATGTTTGTTCAAGTTGAACTCCATTACAATCTATATGTGAAAACCATGTATGTAGTTACTAGAAAATTAGGTAACTAAAAATGAATAATAGAAACAAAAAAGGTGTTTTAGGCCACATGATCACATGCATATACCATTCCACCAAGGTCCATGCAGCACCTATTAATTGGAAACTCCATCTTTATCCTCATCCTTGAGCACCTTATTATTGATCTTCATTACATTCCATAAAAATGATATATATACATATCAATATGGTAGAGTAGAATTCGCACAATTGGTTACATAGTAATCCACCATATATAATTTATGATATTTTAAATATCTATTACTCATAATTAGTAAAATAGATTACACCCTAATAGGCTTACATGTCATGTTAATCCCTACACATCGATAATGTTGGATGATAAACCACTTTCCACTATAGTCAAATAGTGAAATCTAGAACTAGCCTTTTGAAAATGGTCTAAGAAACCAAAATAAATAATAAATAATAAATCTAAATTTCATTTATATCACATGATTTAAATTTCATACGATTATATCCTCGTAAATATACTATGTCAGTCCCATCCCTAGAACCCAAGTGATCATATCAGAAATGATTTTTATTATAACATCCTAATATTTTATGAAATATATTTCATTAAATTTAAATTAAATAATTTCATATCATCAATTAAATACAATGTACTATTTATATTTAATTTTTTGTAAAAAAACTTATCTTTCATTGCATATAACATCAAATATCATTGATAACATGGTATACATGTATGGTTGAGTCCTAACAAACAATAATACACTGTTGATATTATTATTGAATATGGATATCATTTCCTATAAATTATATTTTATTGTGTGAATAATAATACATATATTATTTTAGAAAAAATTAATTTTTTTACATTAATCCAATATATTTGATAGGAATAAAATAAGAATCAATCTAGTTGTATGCTTAAATATCTGTATATTTAAAAATTAATTTTTACCATCATTTTTAATGGAGAAACTGTTTTATACCTAAATTTTGAATGTTTTTTAAATTTTATAAGAAAATATGGCCTTTATTTTTAAAATAGGAATATCAAAATTTACATTGGGTGATTTTCTGGTAATTTTATGAGATGTTTTATTCTTTGATAAATAGTTAAATACACTGCATTTTATTTGAATACTTCATTTTCAAGTAATTTGTTTATATATATAAATTGGTTTTAATGTGAAATTATTTCAATTATACATAAATAAATACAATTAGGGTTAATTTATTTAATTTCACATTATAATTGGATTTAAAAAAATTCATCATTTTGATCAATTCTCCTTAAAAACTTGTGGTCTTGCATTATATGTGGGTTTATTTTGAAATTATCTTTATCCACTTATTGTAATTGAACATGAAAAAATTTATACACATAGTTAGAATTAGTATGATTTTTTTGTCTCAGATGTTTATCTTAAATTTATTACTAAAAAAATTTCTGATAGTGATTAAAATTAATTAGATTAAATATGTTAAAAATAAGTTTAGTTATTTATTAAACATAGAATATAAAGTGAATAAAAGACAAAAAACTTATCCAAAACCAATTGTTTTGAAATATTTGGAACCACACCACATTATCTTATATGTTTATAAGTTATTGGATTACATTACCTTGAATGTTATTGAAATAAAAATCTAGGTAAGGAATATTGGAAAAAAAACATTATTTTTTTGTAACACATATAAAGATTTGGAGTATGGAAGAAAAGAAATATATTTCATTTTAAATATATATTTTTAATATAAATGATATATTTCTATCATAATAATTTATATGTAATTTTTAGATAAGAAATAATTACACTAAATGCATAAGAAACACCAACACATGGATTATTTAGTTATTAATATAACAAAATAAATGATATTTTTTTATATGATATATAATTTATAGATTTTTTATCTTATACCAAGTAATTTTAGGTTTTAATAAAATAAAAATAATGTCTATTCATATTTTATAATGATCATTTTGACATATAAACTATAAAAACATTGTTAGCGTAGTTTGGTCCAAGAAAATGTTTTTGCTGCTTACATGAATTTCTATTAGAAATGTTGTGAATCAAACATGGAATTTTTATTTTTAAAAATATATTTCATATTTTAGAATAAAAGGGTCTATATTTTATAATTAGTCTCAAATTAATTTATTTTATAAATTTATAAATTAAATAGGTTAGAAAAATAACTACCTAAATGAAAACCCAAAATGAAAAAACTATGGAATCTTAAGGAGAAAGGAAAAACAATAAAAGTGTATTATTTTCATGCAGTTTCAATTTTGATCGACCATAAATCCAATTTAATATTAATTTTTTTTGGAATTTCCTAAGTGAAGGTAGAGTTATCAATAGTTTTTACCTTTTTATATTTATAAGAATTCCACTCCTCCTTCATTATAAAAAGTCACTCACCCTCCAAACTACTTCACACCTCTAATACCATTTTGTCTTATAAAAAACATGCCCAAATAATCTCCAAAAAATCACCCCTATAAAATAAAATCTTCACTTTGGGAATAAAAAATCTAAGGATGTCCATTGTTTTAAACCAAAAGGAGATACCTGAAAAATAGGTAACATTTTTCAATGACCACTATTATTTAATTTATTTCGCATACAATTAAATTACTCATATTTAATACATTATAACAAAATTTTTATCCTAAATATACTATGATGTTTCTATGTTAAATTTTAAACATGTAACTACTCACATATCCATCATTTGGTAAATGAATAAATTGTTCTTGTTTATGGCAAACTACCGCCTCGCAAAATGATGTCATTCATTACCTGAACTTTTGGTTGGGAATAATAATGGACAAACTATTTTTATAGGATGTATATATATATTATATTTATTTTTTCTATATACTTATATAATTTTAATATGAAACAAACCTTCATTCTTTCAATTTTGTGGAAATATGGTAACATCGTTTATAGGCATGTGGACTACCACATCCTCAAAGCGATACCATACATTCAAAAATTGAATGGATTGTATTAATGATATGTTCATGTAAAAATAAATGTTACAAATAAAATTTTAATAATATTCATGACATAAATATATTTATATAAATTTATATATCATTGGCATTATTACGTTTTCAGACAACGAGAAATAGAAAATGTCATTCACGGATTTTTGGATTACTACCTCCTCAACAAGATGTGGTTCATTTTATGTCAAACTAATTCTATATATAAGTATATATGATAAAATTAAATGTTATTAATGATATAATTAACATTCTATATGAAAAAATGTTAATAACTTTCTTTCTATAATGATTATGATGGGTACATTACTCATTTGTTCTTACGACATATTGTCTCAATGATTTTAATGTTGGTTTATTTTTCATAAAATTATATTATATTTTCATTAAATTCATAATTATTTATGAAATATGATAATTATGTCATGTGTTTTGTTTTGGATATGTTTATATTATAACACATTGAACATAGACATCCAACGTTAGTCATTTTGACACATAAACCAAATATGGTCAAAACAACTGTTGTGAACTTAATAGATTATATAGTTGTATACAATTATAAAATAAGTGAAATAAAAGTGATAATACAATTGAAAAATTTAATGAATGAATTAACTAAATAAAAAAAGTAAATTATTCAAGATGATAACATTCCACTTGGAAAGTCAAACATAATGAAATGGATTTTCATCTCACATTTCACATTTGTTAGATAAATATAATATTCACCACTTACTTATTTTTTATGTTGTATCTACTAAAAATTTTGATATATTATATAATTAATTATTTTATCTTCATAATATTAAATTATTTGATATGAATATTTTTACTTTTTGAGATTCCAATTTAGATGTTTCCACAGTTGTAAGGGGGTTAATCTTAATTAAATTCCTTTAAGAATTAATTTTTATTATTCACCAAGTTAGTTTTATATGGTTTATCCACATATCAATATATTTTTGAATCATTATTTTCATTTTTATCATGATATTAAATTTTTCAATTGATTTTATTATTTCATGGATCTCATGATTCAGTAATTAGTCATGTAATAACCGGTTTTTCCTCAATTCCATTATATTGAGGTATATTGTGTTGTTATGAACCTTGTTTATTTTATAAGGTGAATATAAAAACCATATGACCTTCTATATCCATATTTTATATATTTTGATGTTATTTAATGTTTTTTGAAATATGAATATTTCACGAGGATCATGATTTAAATGTTCAATGTGGCGTGTGACAATTTTAATGTTTAATGGTTTAATTTTGAAATCATTTTCCCTATGACTATATTATTGATATTGTTTTAAATAATTATTTTAAGTAAATAAATGGGTAATAATGGACATTTTATATCTTTTTTTAATTTCATTCAGTTGTTTAAAAAGGAATGTTATATGTTTCTTATATGCAATGTTTGGAAAAATAGAAAAAAATAATATTCTTTTCTTAATGTACATGAAGAAAATGAATTTTCAACCACCATTTTCATTTATTATACATCATGATTCTTTTTCAATATTTTCTATCATTTAAATGAAAAACAATATTTTTAATTTATGTATTTTGGTATTCAAAAATATGGTGTTAAATGATAATTACATTTTTATCAAAATTATTTTTCATTTGATTTTAAAAGTGTTTTTAAAAGGTATTTATAATGAATGTGTTTTATACAGGAAGTGTTACATGGGAATTACATGATGGAGAGGCCTTAATGGGGTCAATAAATCCTATTGCATATTAACAGGGGGTGGTATAGATAGCTCTATGAAGGCCCATTACAACATAACATGGGGTGGCACAGATATCACCAGGTGAGCCTATTATAGATCTTCAATGCATTGGGTAATGATAATAATGGAATTAACAGATATGGATATTCAAATTGAATGGGGTTTGAAATTTATTTTATAGGATTTTTAAATATTAATTTTTATTATGACTAAAGTTTTTTGAATTTTATTCTTTGGGGTTTAATGTGTTTTTTATGAAAAATGTGGGATTTTTAATCATGTTAGATAATTTTATTTCATATTCTCAAATAATGTTGAATATAATGTTAATATTTATATATATTTTTTACAATATTAGAAATCTAACTGTTATATTTATTTTCTATATCCCATATTGTAATTATGTGCTCAAACCATTTTTTTAAAATATTTTCATAGTGTTTTAATATGGGTAAGGGAACAGAAGAAGTGATGTTGGATGTTATGATGATTTACCATGAATTTAATTTATGTTTAATATTAAATGTTTTATATTATGGGAAAATTGCACAGAGATCAGAAGAGTCCACTTATAATTTTTTGTTTTTTATGTAACAGCCAAAGTAAATAAAGAATATAACTTTTATTAGATTTATTAAAACTTGTAAATTAAATATTAATTTCTCTTTAAAGGGGACTCTCTGTTCTATGGCATACCTAATACTCAAAAATGGGGTTCTTTGAAAAGTTATGTTGCACACAATGTTGAGTTATACCAAAAAATAATGTAATATTCTTATTATTTTAAATGGTAGTTAAGGACTAGACGTTGTAATGGAAAGAATGAACAAAACTAACTACACAATTATTATTCATGTTTGTTAATTTTATTTTACATTTATCTAATAAATTTTAGAGGCTTAAAATAAGAATGAATCTTATTTTAAGTAAAAATACTCTAATATAAATTTCTAAAATCGATTTATCACCTTTTGATGGTGATCCCTCATTAAATCTTGTTTTTGTCCCTTTTATATGTTATATATGATAAAATAAAATTATTCATAAAAATTGGGACCTCATAATTTATTTTGCGTAAATTTTTTGTATTTTCTGATAAAAATCGATTTTTAATGAATAGTGAAAATACCGTATTTTAATTCAAAAATTCATTTTAATATAATTGATTTAAAAGTCTATATTAGATTTTTCATTGTTTATAATGTGTAATTATATTATGTTTTTACCATTTAATCCAATTTTAGTCATTTCATGTAATTTCACTTTGAAATTGGACATAAACAAGTGTCAATCTTTTTATAGTTATTATTTCATAAAAACACGCTTTTTTGTTTTAACATCAGGAATTAATTTTAAATAAATTTATCACACTTTGGTGTATTGAATTTGGAAAAATTAATGCCATATTTGGAATCAGTAGGTTTAAATTGTGTAAAAATAAAACTTTTTTTAGGCATTATTAATATTTACTTCAGTAAATATTTTATTTACCATGGTTAAAGGGTATTTTTGGTAAATTAGGAACATAATAATATTATAATAATAATAAATTACACTAACTTGGGTCATAATACAATTTATTCATACATTTCCGACCATGGGCATCCTTGGGTCGATTTTGGGACCCCAATGAGCCACCTGGGAGTGATAAGGACAATTTATATTAATTAATTTTAAATACATGAAAAAATGACACAAACATATATATTTTAGTAAATAAATTCATAAATGGGGTTATATATGTTAACTCTTAGACAATAAATTTTAATTTTAAAATATAAAAATATTTCCTACATCTTGATATTTTTTTTATAATTTTTAAATATCAAATAAATAAAATTATTAATGACACAATTATGATGTATTTTTTACCTCATTAATGAATGATTTAAATAAATAAGATTATAAAAATTGAAAAAATATAAAAAACCTATACAATTCATATTTGATAATTTTATTTAGAACATGAGTCATATTATCTAATACTTTAATGAGTTTTGGACCTTTAGAAATCAAATATCATTATAAAATAAAATAAAATTTTATAATCATTCATGAAGAGCCCCTCCCCCTTATAAAAATCCATCACTTATAACACATTCTTCACACTTATCATGCCCCTTGGATAATCCATGCTATGACCAATTAAGTATAATACATACCTATCCTCCTCATAGATGATTTCTCTTAGGCATAATGCAATTCAATTAATCCTTTTGGTTCAAACTAATGAGAGATTCATGATTTAAAGGCTATGTAACAGCCCAAGATTTTATGAGAAATATTATTTTTAATTTCTATGATGTCTTATTCTGTATGATACCTTAATATTAGCTTTCAATATACGAAAACATGTATTACCTTGTAGTATACACAAACACTATTCTTGGCTTGTGTTGCACGCAAGAACGACCTTTCTCGGTAGCGTGTGTTTTATGCAATACCGAGATTCACTAAACATTGATATAATATTATAATTTTATGAACTAGCCATTATGAATATTATTAAATGAATTTTTATATTTTATAACATTATAATTCATCTTACACATTTTCTAGAATGTGATATGAAAATAAAAACAATTTTTTTATAAAAGAAGTATTTTTCAAAAAAATGTAGTTTTACCGCCTTTCTATCGTGCAACCATTTTAAATAAAAAATTTTACAATTTAATAAGATAAATTTTACAAAATAAACTTCTTCTATTGGATCAGGATATAAAAATTTACATTGCATAAAGTTTTGATACTTTTCTGATAACCTTCATATTTGGATGAATTGTAAAAATACGCTAAATTTTAATTGAATTTTTTTTTTCTCATTGTCATAAATTATATGATTAAATTATAATATTTAATGTTTTTAAAGTATGAATAGAATTTTTTTTTACCATTTAATATAATTTAAGTCATTAGAATTAATTTTATACTAAATTCATAGGTAAAAACATTTCAATCTTTTGAAACGTTTTTACTTTTAAAACCTGTTTTCTTAACAACGACATTAATTTTAAAATAATTACTGCCACTTATGTGTTTTGAATTTTGAAAAATGGATTCCATATTTCGAATCATTAAGTCCAAATTATGTTAATAGGATAATTTTTTATTTTTTGACATTATGAATAGTAACTATGGTAAATTTTATTTACTACAGTTAAAGGTAATTTTGGTAATTAAGGGTAAAAATAAGATTATAAAATTATCATAACACCTACCAAAATTCTATTGGATGAATAAAATTCGACCCATATCACCTAAGGGTCTAAATTGATTCATTTCATGGACTTTTGACCATGAAAATGACATAATTATAATTAAAACACAAGAAAGTGACAACATGTCACTCTACTATATCTTATAAGTGTTATAATTTAAATTTAGTGATAAAACATCATAAAACATAGAATATAAATAATATATATAAATATAATAAGATTATCTGCATCATGATAATTTATTTAGTATTTTTAGGGATTAAATAACTGTCATTATTGGTGACACAATAGTTATGTAGAAATTGTTTATTTTGTAAACAATCAATAATATAGTTTTCATTACAAAATTAATACCCATCAAAAGGACCATAAACATGACCAACCCTTATTTTTCTAGTATATATATACCCTAAGAATCCGAGGGTCTAATTATGGACCATTTAGAGCTTTATAAAACAGATTAGAACATTTATATTATTTTATTTTAAATGATGTCAAAGTTGTCACCTTCATGCTTTAATAAAGATAACATTTTCAAAGTTGGCTGTTTTAGAACATAAATTCGAATAATTGTATTCTTATGAAATATATTATATTTATATTCATCATTTTATTTAATTTTTAATTTTTATGCAAAAAATAAGCATATTAAATAATTATACGAAAATGTTATAGTAATTATGTTATTAAGATAAATATCAAATAAATGGTTTTAAAAATATTAAACTAAATATTATATAAACTATTAAATGTGATCCATTAATTTTATAGACAAATATGACATGTTAGGAGTCTATTAAATAGTTTTTATTGAATATATCTTCTTTTTGGATTTTATTTAAATTCAACTAATTGAATAGTGTCAAAATTGACACTGTTTATATTTTATAAAAATAACATATTATTAAATTTTTTAAAAATCAGAAAAATATTTAAAAACTAAAATTTGAAAATTATATGGTCTAAAATTTAATAATTTATCTAGTTATGGAAAATTCACAACACATAAGTAAGTATTTATAACAATTTATAAATTAGAATTTTATCACCACAAATAAATTTAAATAGATTAAATAATGATAATTCAAATTGATAATGTTTAAAATAAATTCCAAACAAGTCTAAATTTTATTGGATGATGATATTACAACCCTATCTCATCTCATCCTCGAATTAAAGTCATTTTTAAGGTTTTTATGTGGGGTTTTATTTTATTATAAAGTAATATTTCTTATTTTTTCAATGGTTCCCCTCTCCTCCCTTATTAAAGGGCACCTATTCCCTCTCGACGTCAATCTACGTTGAGCCTTCAAGATCGGAAAACGCCAACAAATATATCTTCTCAACTTCCCTTGAAATATACTGGAAGTCATGGGCTTATTCAAATACCATATTTAGTGTCATGAGAGGAGGTTTAGAAGAGGCACGTCGAAGAAGAGGTAATATCCTTTACCAATTAGTTAAAGTTCATTTCTTCTTCTACTTACTCTTCATTTTTTCTTTCATAATAAAATAATTACATAAGTATCACTAATATGCTGATATGTTATTATAAATATGAACCATGCCTATTTCACCATCTATCCATCCTACGGAAAACGAAATCACCGTGCGTGCGTATGTACGAAATACCGTCTCCACACTATGGTGTAATCTATTTTCAAGAATGATTATAAAGTATATATATTAAATAATAATGAAATATATTACATATTAATGATACTGGATTTATATATATGTTATTTACTTACTTCCATTCAATTTAATGCAGAAACTAAAACAGCGTTCATGCGTACGTACGACCTACCGTCTCCATGAGCGGTGTATTTCGTTTCATTTATCGTCCTATTATACATATGTACATTCTAAATATATATTATATATAAAACATGTTTTACATTATTCAAGTAATTTTTCATGATCTATGTAATCATATTAATAATTACAAGTCAAAACACGGATGACAAATTAAACAATTTTACCCAGAACCTTACTTTAACATGGAATTGACAAATGAACGGGTATTATAATGTCTTAAATGAATCATATATGATATGAAAAATATTATTACAGTTCTTCTACAAGTTAATATTATGTTTAAACCCACTATACATGAGTCTCAGACACATATGGAAGAATTTGGACATATGGTAAGGGATAATTATTTCAATCTCACTCCTATCCGAGATTGTTTATTCATAAGTATTTACTGGGGTTATGATTTTTATCCATGTCCATGTTTTCTAAAAATGTTTTCATAAAATTATTAATATTCTTAAATGTATGTTTAAAGTTATTTTTTCACATTTTTGACTTATTACTACATTTTATGGAATTAATATTTCCTTTGGTTACCATATAAGGTACTTTTTGACTTTTACGGTAAAAGTTTGAGAAGAATGCATTTTTAACTTATACGGCATGAATGGATTTTTACGGTTTCATAACACCTAATTTCCATGTGGCATCCTCTACAAGATTTCATGATTATTTTCAAACAAATAATTTTTTTTAATATTGAATGGCATTTTTGTGAAAAGAAAATAATTTTTAATTGGAACAGATATATTCCTCAAGAATTCATTCAAGTGTGTTATCAAAACCATTTTCTATCTAAGATGACATTATTTCATATGCGTATGATTCAAGTAGAATGTCTCTATGATTTACAAGGATTCACATATCTAATGATTAGATGATATCCATTTATTTTATATGGATTATGTTATGATAGGATGAGGTTTATGAAACCCATTTTAATCTTTGGGTTATGATGAATGATTTATGTTAATGATGTGGCACACTTAATAATAATTTCAATATGAGATGGATGGAACCTATATCTCATTCAAATGCTTTAGGTAATGATTTATATCTAATGAGATAAACAGGTCTGGAAAGGAAAGTTAATCTGGTTCAGTGATACATGACTGGAACGAGGAGTAAAATCGATTCAGTAAGGGACTCTGTCCACTAGGATGGTCTTGGCAGCAATGCCTTGGCTACTATGGAAATAATATCATGTGCTTAATGGTTGACAAAATTACATGTTTTATTCCCATTATATTTTATCATGGTTAGTGTTTCTTTTTGATATATTCCTTATGCACTACAAAGATTTATGTCATTACTCGTGATTTTTATGTTTTATGTTCATGTTCTTACATTCAAATTCTTAGGGAGTGTTTTATTTTCTCCATGTTTACTGTTAATGAGAATTTGTGATCACCCTTTTTATGTTTTATTTTCCCCAGGATCTAAATATAGGTTTTAGGTAAGAAAACAAAAGGGGAAGATCTTTGTGGGAGATGACGAAGATGTTTCACCGTGATTAGAAGTTTATGTTCCGAGTTTCCAAAGACACAATACTAATACGGTGTTTAGGCATCTGTATTTTTCATGTATTAAGTATTATGAAAATGTATTGTAATGTCTATGTACGTCAAGTAGTGGTCTCTACATTTGGTATCAAAGAAAAGGTTTTGTTAATCTTTGGAAACTAGGATGTGAAAAATTTAGTGAGATCTCTAGATATATTTGTTTGGTATGTCTAGGGTTGTCCCAATGGATATGTATGTGTATTGGTTATAGTCTTAGATTTATGGAAAAGATAATAGTATTAAACCTATGATCATATATATTTAAGGTACACCCCCTTTATTTTCTTGTTTTCCTTGCATGATTTTTGCCTCTCAGTCTATTGTTTTTGGGATTTATAAAATGGATGGAAATAGGGAGATTCAGGATAATTGAGGATATGATAGACAATGGAGTGATATTCATCAAGAGAAACCAAATAAAACAGTATTTCGAAGTCTAAACATCATTATTATGCCTAATCACAAATATCATAATATGATCAGAAATCTCAACTTTGGTATGTATCCTGACTCATCTAATAAGAGAAATATGGAGTTTAATGATGATCATAGAGGAAAGAAAGTTCAATTCCCCTTATTTAAATCATGTGGGAAGTGGCATCAAGGAGAATGTTTCAAAGGGACTGGAAGATGCTTTGGGTGTGGGAAAGGACACAATGCCAGTAATTGTAATGGAAAAGGGTAATTTAACAACATGGAGAGGATAATGGTATTGCTAAGACATAAAAATGGTTAAATGATTTAAATGTGGAATGTACGTGCATTATGAAAACCAATTCCCTAAGGGAAAGTCTCATGAAGATATTCGTCATGATAATATGGGTAGTAAATATATTGATGATGATGAATAGAATACCAATGATATGTGATATGAAAGAATTGTTGAGGCTCGGTCAATGGTTTAAGAAGGTAGTGGAATGATTTATGTTTATCAGGAGATATGTTGTATGGGAAATAGGGAATAAAGACACATATAAGAATTGTTACACTATTGTTTTCCTAACGTATTTGAAAGTGTATATTGAATGGTACTGGTAACCATGAACGGTTATTCTGATATTTTTGGAAAGTATATGATATGTGCAGAAGGAAGGGATAAGTAGATAATGAGATATTTAATATTATTAATGAGCTCATGACTGATATAAGGATAATGTGATATCATGGTTTGAGTGTATAGAAATTTGGGGATTTTGGTATGTGGAAAGAGTTATCTTTATACATAATTCATGTTTTCACAAAGGTTATATGGTAATACAGGTTTCAAAATAATACATAATTAATGTAATCATATGTTTGTTATGTGACCAACAAGATATATCTTGTGATATATGAAGGATAAACGATGGTATTCACATGCTTATTATATGACCTTTCTGGTAGTTGTTTTTTTAATATGAAATTTGGATAGAAGTTATTTTGATAAGACTAACATAGTAACAGATTAAGATAGAAATCAGATAGTATTATTTAAAGATAGAATTTGTTTTTTGATATTATTTCTGGAATGTTATAATAGCATAGTTTTAGAAAAAGGAAAACCCGTAGGATGGGAGTCAACCCATCACGTTGGACAAGGCTATGGGAATCGATCCCAGAACTGAAGGACGACATGCCTTTATTGTCTACCATTGGCCTACATGAAGTACTTGGTTATTAGAAACTAGTTTTATATTATTAATCCTGCTGATAGATCAAGTATAAGTCCATTTTTGGAACCATAAACGATTAATCTCAACATAGATGGACTTATATGTATATATATTACTAACCTTATGTTTAAGACAAATGGAATGACCTATCATTCTATCGCATGATCTGCATACACATAACAATAGAAAAATTCAAATTTGTTTTTTAAGAGATCAAGTGGACATTTTTCACGGCACGAGAAATAGTGATGTTGTACCAAATCAGGTATGTATTTATTTTAATTCTTCAACATTAGGGAAATGATCTTGAAAACAAAAATCGTTGTCCTAGTACACTCATTTTCAACAAATCAAATGGTACCGTCGATCATTAAAAATTTATGGATTTGTGATTGTTGGATTTTTTATACCCATGTTCTCTATAACTCTTCATCAGAACTTGATGGTTAGATATCTCTTTCACATTCATATTTTCACGTATGTTATCCTATGTGGAATAACAGTGATGATTTAATTTTGGGTAACCATTACATTTCATACTTAACTTTATAAAATTAATATTTAGTATTCCTTTTTAAGATGTGGATATCTATGAATTAAACTTTCAAGTAGTAAACTATTTATAACCCCGACAAATTTCGAGGGAAAAATCATATTAAGGGGGTAGAATGTAACACCTTGAGATTTTATGAGAAATATTATTTTTAATTTATTTTATGTGTTGTGTTGTATGATACACCAATATTATATTTCACTATACACAACACCATATTAGCTTGTAGTATACACAAACACTATTCTTGACTTGTGTTGCACGCAAGAGCGACCTTCCTCGATAGTGTGTGTTGTACGTAATACCGAGTTTCAATAAACAATGATATATGATTATAATATTATGAACTAGCCATTATGAATATTATTAAATGATATTTTAATTTTATAACATTATAATTCATCATACACATTTTCTAAATGAGATATGAAAACAAAATCCATTTTTCAATAAAAGAAGTATTTTTTAAAAAAAATGTTGTTTTACAACCTTTCGATGGCCCACCCATGTTAAATATAATTTTTGAAAATTTAATAAGTTCAATTTTATAAAATATAATTCTTATTTTGAATCAGGATATAAAAATTTAAAATGGATAAATTTTTGATACTTTTCTGATAACCTTAATATTTTGATGAATAGTAAAAACATGCAAAATTTTAATTTAAAACATCTTTTTTCATCGAGATAAATTATATTGTTAAATTATAATATTTAATGGTTTTATATTATAAATAGAATATATTTTTACCATTTCATATAATTTAATTCATTAGCATTACTTTTACACTGAATTCAAAGGTAAAAACATTTCAATCTTTTGTAACGTTTTAACTTTTAAAATCAGTTTTCTTAACAACATTATTAATTTTAAATTAATTACTGCTACTTCTTGGTTTTGATTTTTGAAAAATGGATTCCATATTTGGAATCTGTAGGTAAATTTTTTTTAATAGGATACTGTTTATTTTTAGGCATTATGAATAGTAACTACGGAAAATTATATTTACTTCAGTTAAAGGAAAATCGGGAAATTAAGGGTAAAAATAATATTATCAAATTACTCTAACACCTGCCAAAATACTATTGGATGAATACAGGTAGACCCATATCATATAAGGGTCGAAATATATTCATTTCATGGAGTTTTGACCATGAAAATGATGTAATTGTTATTAAAACCAAAAAAGTGACAACATGTCACTCTCTTATATCTTATAAGAGTAATAATTTTAATTTAGTGATAAAACTTCATAAAACCTAGAATATAAATAGTATACAGAAATATAATAAAATTATATACATCATGATAATATATATATATTTTTTAAGGATTAAATAATTGTCATTATTGGTGACACAATAGTGATGCAGAAATTGTTTCTTAGTAAAAAATTTATTATATAGTTTTTATAACAATAATAATACATATCAAATGGACCAGAAACTTGACCAAACCATATTGGACGGTTATACATATACCCTAAGAATCCATGGGTCGAATTATGGACTATTTGGAGCTTTATAAAACAGATTAGGAAATTTATATTATCTTAATTTAAATGATGTCAAAGTTTTCACCTTCATACTTTAATAACGATAAAATTTTAAAAGATGGTGGCTATAGAAGATAAATTTGACTAAAAGTATTCTTATGAGATATATTATATTTATATTTATCATAGTATTTTATTTTTAATTTTTAAGAAAAAAATAAGTATATTAAATAATTATACAAAAAAGTAATAATAATTATTTTATTAATAGAAATATCAAATAAATGTTTTTAAAAACATAAAAATAAATATTATATAAACTATTTAATGTTCTCCACTAATTTTATAGAAACATATAACATTTTAGGAATCTAATAAATAATTTGGATTGAATATATATTATCTTTGGTATTTATTTATATTCAAATAATTGAATAGTGTCAAAATTGACACTATTGATATTTTTTAAAAATAACATATTCTTAAATTGATTAAAAAACAAAAAAATATTTAAAAATTACAAATTTAAAATTATATGGTCTAAAATGTATTAATTTATCTAATTATGGAATATTAACGACACATAAGTAAGTATTTATAACAATTTAAAAATTATAATTTTATTACCATAAATAAATTTAAATACATTAAATAAGGATAAATAAAATTGATAAGGTTTAAAATAAATTCCAAACATGTCTAAATTTTATAGGATTATGATATTACAACACTTTCATTTATCATATTCGAATTTGAGTAATTTTTGAGGTTTTTATGTGGGTTTTGAATTAATTATAAATTAATATTTCTTTTGTTTTCAAAGGTTTCCCTCTCCTCCCTTATAAAAGGGCACCTCCTCCATCTCCTACTCACACCTCATTGAGCCTTCAATCTTGGCCAACCACTGACCATGTATCATCTCCACTTCCCTATAAACTTACTGGATGTCCTGGTCTTCTTCAAAGGCCAACTCTAGTCTCTTAAGGGAAGGTTTAGAAGAGGCACGTCGAAGAAGAGGTAATATACATTACAAATTATTTCAAGTTCATTTCTTCTTATACATCCTACTATTTTGTTGTTTCATAATAAATTAATAACATAAGCATCAAAAATATTCTGATATGTTATTATAAATATTAACAATCCAATTTCAACATCGATCCATCCTACAAAAAATGAAATCACCGCACGTGCGTACATACAGAATAATGTCTCCACGACGTGGTGTAATCTGTTTTTCCACCACCAATGTTCATTAATGGTTATAATTGTGTAAATAATAACTATTTATTTTTTTCTAACATTATATTAATTCTGAGATATTATATCATCCACTCTAATTCCATTCAATAATTTTGGGAAAGATATCATCGCTCGTGCGTGCATAAGGATTTCCGTCTCCACGATGCAATGAGATTAATTCTCCAAGTTAACCATTCAAGAATGATTATAAAGTACATATATATATAAAATAATCATCAAATATATTACATATTATTGATTCTGGATTTATTTATATTTTATTTACTTACTTCTATGAAATTTAATAAGGAAACAAAAACATCGTTCAAGCGTACGTACGACCTACCGTCTCCATGAACTATGAATTTCTATCTATTTATCAATCTATTATATATATGTTTATTCTGAACATATATTATATAGAAATAATTATTTAAAATTTTTAAATAATTAATCATGATATAAATAATCATATGAATAATTACAAGTCAAAACATGGATGATAAATGAAATGGTTTTCCCCAAAACGCTACTTTAACATGGAATTAAAAAATAAATGGGTAATATAAAGTCTTAAGTGAATCATATATGATATCATAAATATTATTGTGGTTTTAATACAAGTTAATAATATGTTTAAATCCACCATATAATTCTCTTGGAAATATACGGAAGAAATCAAACATAAGGTAAGGGATAATTATTCCATACTCATTCTTATCCGAGATTGTTTATTCGTAAGTATTTACTGTGGTCATGTTTATTATCCATGTCCATGTTTTCTAATAATGTTTTCAATAAATATTTACTATTCTTACATGTATTTTTAATGTTATTTATACCCTTTGTTGAATTTATACCACATATTATGGAAGGAATATTTTCTTGGGTTACCAAATAAGGTACTTGTTGACTTTTCCGGCAGAAGTACGAGAAGAATATTTTTTAACTTATACGGCATGAAAAGATTTTAATGGTTTCATAACAACTACATTTCATGAATCTTACTCTATAATATTTCATGATTATTTTCAAAAAAAATAATTAGTTTTAAATTTAATGGCATTTTGTGAAAAGAAAATGATTTTGAAGAAGAAAGTATATTTCCATCCAGAATACATTTCAAGTGTTTTATCAAATCCATTTTCCGTATAAGATGACATTATTTCATATGTGTATGTTTCAAGTATAATGTCTATATGATTTACATTTTTCACTTTTCTTATAATGAAATGATATCCATTTATTTTATATGGATTATGTTTTGATGGGATGATGTTTATTAAACAAATTTTACTCAATGGGTTATGATGAATTTTTTATGTTTATGTTGTTACACACGTAAGAATGATTTCAATATGATATGGGTGGGACCTATATCTCCCTCAAATGCATTGGGTAATGATTTATATCTCATGAGATAGATATGGTTCGAACTATATGTTAATCCGGTTAGGTGATACAAGACTTGAATGAGGAGTAATCTCGATTCAGTAAGGGACTTTGTTGACTAGGATGGTCTTGGAAGCAATGCCCTGTCTAATATGGAAATCATATCATGTGCTTAATGGTTTCCACAATTACATGTTATATTCCCGTGATATTTTATTATTGTTAATGTTCTTTTTTGATCTACACCTTATAAACATCCAAGATTTATGTCATTACTCATGATTTTGATTATTTATGTTCATGTTCTTACGTTCAAATGTTTATGGATTGTTTTATGTTCTCTATGCTTGCCCTTACTGAGCATTTGAGCTCACCCATTTTATGTTTTCTTTACCTGAGGATATAAAGAAAGGTTTTAGGTAAGAAAACCAAAGGGGTTGATCTTTATATGAGATGTTGAAGATCTTTAACCATGATTAGAAGATTATGTTCTGAGTATCTAGAGACACTAAACTAATACAGTCCTTAGGCATCTGGTTTTTTCATTTATTAAGTTTTCCCAATAAGTAATGTAATGTCTATGTATTTCAAGTAAGGGTTATTACAGACAATATATTCTTTTATGTTATTTTCCGTTATTTTACTTATCCAACCCCCTAAACTCTTTTTATTACATACATTTATAACAAAACTAGTATCCTAAATATGTTAGGATGTTGTTATGATATGTATTCGAACAAAACATACACAAACATCTATCTAATTGTTAATTAACATAGTGTTTCTACGGATGACGGACTACTGCCTCATGAAACTATGATAGTTCAATTAACTCCCACACATATAATGGTGGAAATTATGATATAAAAATATATATATGTTATATATATTATATTTATATTGTTTCTATTCTTCCGTATTTTTCATTTTTATCATACCGATATGGTTTCCATAATAGGTAAACACTATAATTTCATTTGAAGAAGTGCGGACTACCGGCACCTCAAACTGATATGACTCGTTCATACCATATGTGGAACGTATAATGGATGGAGATAATTATATTATATATATGATATTAAACATTAATTATAATATAACTATTTATCATTGCATTTTCATTCCATTAAATATGAAATAGAAATGAATGTAGCGTTTATGCGTAAGTACAGCTGACCGTCTCCATGAACTGTGCTTTTCATTTCTTATCTCCAAATGTTATGTAACATTAAAAATTAATATATACTGGATATATATTATATATATGATATCTAAATCATGAATATTATTCTATAGATAATGGAATTTTGTCCACATGGACAATTTTTAATTATAACATGTTCATTTTTTACTCACGTTCTGAACATCAACAAAATGTCCAATATGAACTCAAATAATTATCTAATTTTTTTAGCAAGGTAACAAGTGATATTAAAGGAATAATAAAATTAAAAAATGTTCTTATGAATGTATAAATTAAATTATGTTTATTATTATGGAATAACAATGAACAATCAAGTCGCGTCAAACACGATGTCGGGGGTTTCTTTTCTCACTTTTAATTTCATGAGATTTCTTTTGTTGACCCCTTATTTATTTCATATGGTGTATTGTGTTCTACCATTTGATATATATTATCATGATTTTATTTATATTCATTGTATTATGTGATTTATTTGTTGGTTATTAACTTTTGGACTTACAACTCGATTGATTACAACAAGGTAAGAGGTTTGTTATCCGACTTTTAAATCTGTGAGATTTCCATTGTTCTCCACTTATTAATTTCTTGCGGTGTATTGTGTACTAAATTTTGATATATATTATCATGATTATACTTATATTCATGATATTATATGAATAATTTTGTGGTTTTTATATTTTGTTCAAATGAATTGATTGATTACAACATGGTAAGGGATTTTCATCTCACTTTTTTTTCTTGTGAGATTCATGATATATTTGACTCTATTTCCTTTTGTGTGGCGGATGTACTACCCATGATTGTGTTATTTGTGTAATATAATTTAATTTATAGGTATTTAAATCCTTATATTATGATTATTATTTCATGGGTTTTATGTTTCGTATGTTACCAAATCGGTAAAGGAACCTTTCACCCACCTCTTTTATAAAGACTTTTTTGTGATGTTTTTTATTTATATCTTCATATGTTGGGATATGTTCTTATATATAATTATTGCTGTATATTTTATGTCCATGTTATGAGATAACATTATCTCTCTCATCAACTTATTTTTTGAATTCTAACGTGACATTGGTAGGCTTTCATAATTCTATAAAGGAACTTCTTCACCCATTTTCAATTCATTGGGTTGAACTTATACTTCACGATTATGTTGTGATATTAATATGTGTGGATGACCTATTATTTTTTTACACTTAATATTCACTATTACTGGGATAATTCATATTTTTCACGTATAATTATGTCATTGATTTATCCTTTATCTAAGGAAATCATCTTTGTAAGGTACATTGTCTCAATTTACATTCCATTGAGGCTTATTTGTTGTTGTACACCAATTAACTTTTACATATTTTATATACTTCCCTTTGACATATTATATCAAGAATATACTTATTCTCCTGATATTATAATCTTTTATTAATTTTATTACTCAATTATTTGTATTCAAGTGTCGTTCATTTGGTTAGGATCTCTTTAACTGAAATATCGTTTAAAATGTTTCAAAGATTTAATCTTTTAACTCATTCCAATTAATATACATCTTTTAAAAATTGTTTAAAAGATTTCTTTATATAAGAATTAATGTTTTGAAATAAATGTTTCATCTAAAATCCTTAATGTTGTATAAGACACTTTGATTAAAAAATATCTTTATTATTTGTTTTAAATGGATTTTGAAAATGGTTGGATAAACCATTGATTATGTCAATATCCTGAAATGCTATATTATGATTTCTATGTGGAAATGTTATCTCTATTTTATTTTTGTTTTGTGTGTTATGTATATGTTATGATTATTGGGAATGGTTTATGTATATAGGTTGTTCCGTGATAAATTTAGGGTGCGTGAGCATGAGAAAACACCCCAATGCATTGGGTAACATGACGGAGGTAAATGTTAACATTTCTCCTAAGAGAATTAGGGAATATATTATGATGTGTATTCAAAATGTAACTCCATATGTAGCTGTGAAAGTAAAAATATAAGATTGATATGGATTCCAAAAGGTTACATTATGATTTATTATTTCTATTTGTTATTCATAAATCATATGATTTCATGAGGTATGTTATAATTTAAAAGAATGGTTTCATTGATTTATATTTATTTATGGTTAATGTTTCCATTCCTTAATGTATAACTCTTAATGATCATTTTATTCTCTTCCCATGTTTTGAAATGTTTTTCATTGGACTTAAAGATGAATAGGGTCAGGGATGACATCAAGAAAAATTCATGCTGTCTAAAACATGGAACTAAACATTTTTAATTAGAGTATTTTTTTTATGAGAAAATGGAAATCTAGTAGAAGTTTATAATTTGAAATTTTTTGATATGTAATTTAATAGTTATGTCCTGGTTATATAAAAATATAAATCTAAAAATATCCCCAACTTTATTTATTAATTTAATTTAAGATTGTGTAATGTTTTAAGGTTGAGTCCTTATATTGGGTATTAGTGGTCGGTTTAGACAAATTTAGGGATAATGAGTTTTCATTAAAAACATGGTTAGTTTCTATGTCAATTATTTCTCTTAAATCCTTGTTTTATAAATTTTTCTGATCAAGTAAAGTCAATTTCAAATGGAAGGATGAGGATCTCAAAAAAAATCCTATTTCTTCCTAATGAAATGCTTCCAATAATTATTGCAATTTCATGTTCAGATGATTGTGAAACATTTTCTATCTTACAACTCAATTTTAAGCAGTTGTTTGAGATATCAAACACCTACACTATACCTTTATATAATTGTTTATCATTTGTTGTATTTAATCAAATCCTATTTTCTCAATAGTATCATATTTTCAAGAAAGGTAGATATTATCAAGTCATTTTCAAAAAATTTACCTTATCAGAAGATTTTGAAGTATATTAGGATTTTGAAAAAGGTGCTAAAAAAGGAGACCCTTGCGTAAAATTTTTGTATTTTCTTTTACAATAGATTCTCTTAGCACATACATATGGTATTTTAAAAGGACCATTGATTGAACGTTTCAACTCAAATTTGGTCCAACTATTTTATAAAAATCTTGGTTTATCAGATGTTTTGAAATGATATTTCATAAATGATTATTTTCTGATTTTTTTGGTGAACACCCATATGACCAAAGTTGTACAGGTTGTATTTGGATGAAGGAAGCAAATTATTTTTGAAGGATCTCTAAATAATTGTTGAAATTCTTGGACGTTCTACCAACATGAATAAGATGATGATAAAACCATGTGGACACCATGATCAAGGTATGATGTTCTTTCTATTGGGAATAATATTATTTTATCATATGGAGGTGAAAAAAATGATAATATAAAAGTTGTTGTGGTATTAATGTATTGGGATGAAAATGGATGGTATAATAAAATCATTGAGGTTAAAACATGTTATGGGTTTTTTTGAGTCATATAAAAAGGAATACCTGTAATATTGGTGACAACACGTCATGTTTGGAAAGGACATAAGAATCAATCCCTCCACTAATGGGAGATAGGGGTGCATCGCCTACCACTATCCTACATGATGTCCTTGGTTATTATGACTTATTAATTTATTTGAATGATTTTTTTGGATCAATAATATTTTGATTTTGGGAACATATGTTTTATCAAATGGAATCCTTAATATAAGAAAATTATATGGTGACTTAGTGGTAAAAGTTATTTTAGAAAAAAAATTTCGCTTATGAAAAATATATGCTTAAGGAAAATAGAATAATATGAGATCTCATTTGTGGAGTAATTGTAAAAATTTTAATTTTGAAATAATCTATGTTTGGTTTATTTTATGAAAATGATTAACCTATCAAAGAGAATATGTGATTATGTTAATTAATTTTCATTATGATACATTAAGAGTGGTCCATGTTTTTTTGAGATAAATGTTAAGAATTATTATGGAAGACTATGTGGTAAAATCCTCATGAGTTTTGGGATTCAATCTTAGTTTGTATTATATTGATGAATTTTGAGGACAATTGTATATTGAATGATATTTTTTGAACTTTGGGTATTTTTTGTTAAATTTTGTAGATAAAGGATAGGTTTTTTTAAAATGATTAACCTTTTAGGGATTATATGATCTTTCACTAACCATTTTGGTTTTGGTTGATGTATAAATACAGGGAAAATATATTTTTCAACTTTTTTAGATTATGTGATACTCTAGAAATTGATTCTAGTGCTTCAGGTATGACCATGACATATGGAATAAACATAGTTTGGAGAATATATGAGTATGTGGTTGTAATTTAGTAAAGGATGAAAGTTTATATGCAATTTAAGTATGCTTCCATATATTTTCAGTTATGCTCATAAATAAATTCCTCAACTTTAGGAAAATAAACTTAAAACAAAAAAGTTATCTATTAAATTTTCCAACTGGGAAATCGTAAAATGTTTAACCCATCACAAATTTATGATTTTCTTGTGGTTAAATATCTCTTAATCATGTTTCTACCACTCTCCATCAAACATTTATGGCTTGTTTCTCTTCTATATCCATGTTTTCCTACATGGAATACTAGTATGTGCTATCGCGGGTGAACTTTTTATTTTTATTTCATTATTTTAAAGTTATATATTTATTGACTCTTTCTAATGTGGTACTTTCAATGAAGATTCCAAGTACAATTTTAAAAATTGCGAGGATGCAATTCAAAAAAATGGTGAAGGATGTAACATCCCAGGGAAATAATGAATATAATTTTTTTATATTTATCAAAATATGTGTATTAAATATTAATTTTACTTTAAAGGGGATGCTATGTTAGATGTCATACTTGATATGCAATAATGGTTTTTTGACAAAATATGTTGCACACAACATTGAGTTATACCAAAAAATTATACAATAATATTATTATATAAAACGGTTTTTAACACCTAGTAGTTGTAATGGTGACAATGAAAAAAAATAACTAAAAAAAGATTATTCATTTTTGATAAATGTTTTTACATATATCCAATAAATTTTAAAGGCTTAAAATAAGAAATAATCTGATTTTAAGCATATATACTCTAATATCCAATAAAAGGCTGATTAACCGCCTTTTAATGGCGATCCCTTTTTAAATATAGTTTTGGTAACTTTTATATGTACTATTTTATAAATAAAATTATTACATAGAATCAGTATATTAAAATTTACATTGGGTAACTTTTTTGTATTTTTCTGATAAAATTCATTTTTTAAATGAATAGTTAAAATATTGTATTTTAATTTAAAACTACCTTTTAATCAAAATTTATTAATAAGTTTAGATTATCTTTTTTACTTGGTTTTGAAATGTATCTATATTATTTTTTACTATTTAATCCAAAATTGGTCATTGGATGTAGTTTCACTATGAAATTGGACTAAAAAATGTCAATCGTTTGATAGTTATTATTTCCAAAAAACAAGTATTTTTTGACAACGAGAATTAATTTTAAATTAATTTCTTCCTCTTATGTGATTTGAATTTGGAAAAATTGATTCCAGATTTAGAATCATGAGTTCCAAAACGTATAAATAGGTATCATTTATTTTTAGACATTATGAATATTTACTTATGTAAATATTTTATTTACTTTTGTCAATGGGTAAATCTGGTAAATAAGGGTAAAAAATAATATTAAAATAATAATAAATTAACCTTACATGTGTCCTGTTTCTATTGGTTGATAAACTTCCGATCACGGGCATCCTTGGGCCGATTTTAGGACCCCATGCAGCCAGTTGGGAGTGATAATGACACTTTATATTGATTAATTTAATGTAATGACAAAAATGACACAAACATATATCTTTCTGTAAATCAGTTCTTAAATGGGGTCATATAAGTTATATCTCAGAATATAAATATTAATATAAAATATAATAATATCTACTACATTTTAATAAATTTTTTATAATTTTTAGACATCATATAAAAATTATTATTTATGACACGTTAAAGATGCAATGTTTACGTCATTAATGAATGATTTAAATAAATTAGATTAAAAAAATTAAAGAAATTTATAAAACCTGAACAATTATTATTGGATGATTTTATTTCTAAAATGAGTCCTCTTATCTTAAAATTTAATGAGATTTGGATCTTTTTAAACTGAATATAATTATAAAATAAAATAATTTTTTTAAACAATCCTAAAGATCCCCCTTATAAAAAGCCATTAATTCTAGACAATTATAAACACTTATAAAGCCCCTTGGCTCATGAATACCCTTCGCAATTAGTATTCCTACATCCCTATATTCCTCATATATACCATACCCTAGTTATAAGTCAATTCAATTAAACCTTTTGGTTCAAACCAAATGGAGATACATGATTTAAAGGTGAGGTATTCTCTTAAGTTCTTTTATTTTATTTTACATCACCAATCCCCAAAACTCTTATTATTACTTTAGATTATAAAAACACCAGTATACTAAATATAATAAGTTATTTTATAGAAATTTATTCTAACTACACTTAAATACACCTCCATCTAATGGTTTAAGTATATACTGTTTTAGTGGACGGTGAACTACTACCTCACGAAACGATGCTTTTTCAATTATCACATACCGCCTCTCATGGTAGAAATTATGATGTCATTGTTTTTATATGTGATATATATTATATTTATATTTTATCTATTCTTATATATTCTCTATTTATATCATACCATTATGGTTTCCATAAAGGGTTAGCGCAATAATTTCATTTGAGGAAATGCAGACTACCGCCCCCTCAAAGTGATATGACTCGTTCATATCATAAGTTGATCGTATAAAGTATGGAGATAATTAAATTATATATTATATCATACTAGAATTATTATATAAATTTTTATCATTAAATTTTCATTCTATTAAATATGAAATAGAAATGAATGTAGCGTTCATGGGTACGCATGACTTACCGTCTCCATAAATAGTGCATTTCATTTCTTATCTCCAAATGTTATGTACTATTATAAATACAAATATACTGGGTATATATGATATATATTATATTTAAATCATGAATATTACTATTGAGATAATTTCATTTTGACCACATGGACTAGTTGTAAATATAACTA
Source organism: Viscum album (assembly GCA_963277665.1). Lineage (NCBI taxonomy): Eukaryota > Viridiplantae > Streptophyta > Magnoliopsida > Santalales > Viscaceae > Viscum > Viscum album. The sequence continues at coordinate 1,897,744,738 of OY728133.1, read as the reverse complement.
GTTGATTGTTTACTCGTGTTCTAAACATCAATTAAATGTCCAATATGGACTAAAATAATTATCTACTTTTTCGAGAAAGGTAATAAGTTATATAGAAAGAATAATAAGCTTCAAAAAGTTTCTTAAGAAATTATAAATTAATTTTTTTTATTATTTTGGATGAAAGGGGAACAAACACGTCAATTCGGACACAAGGTAAGGGGTTTCTTATCTCACTTTTAATTTCGAGAGATTTCCATTGTTCACCACTTATTCATTTCATTCGGTGTAGTGTGTACGGATATTAGATATATATTATAATTATTGTATTTATATTCATGGTATTATATGATTCATTCAGTTTTTATTAACTTTTGTACTTACAAATTTATTAATTACAATGTTGTAAGGGATTTTTTATCTTACATTTAATTCTATAATATTTCCATTGTTCGCCAAATATTTTTTGCATGTGGTGTATTGTTTACTGCCATTTGATATATACTATCATAATTATCTTTATATTCATGGTATTGTATGAATCATTTGGTTATTATTAACTTTTAGTCATACGACTAAATTGATTACAACATGGTAAGGTGTTTTCATCTCACTTTTTATTCCCGGGAGATTCATGCTATATTTGACACTATTTACTTTTGGGTGGTGGATATACTGACCATTATTTAAGACTCTATTTACGTGTTATGAAATAACCTTTTCTCTCTCATAAACTTGTTTTCTAAATTTTAATGTGATTCCTTTAGACTATCGAATTTCTGAAAGGGAACTTCTTCACCAAATTTCAATTCATTTGGTTAAACTTCTACATCTTTATTATGTCATGCAATGAATATGTGTTAATTAAATTTAATTATTTTAAAATTAATATCCACTAATATTTGGTGTATTTTTTTTAACAAATTATTTTGTGATTGATTTATCCTTAATCTAGTAATACGATCTTTATAAGGGACTTTCTCTCAATTTACATTCCATTGAGACTTATTTGTTGTTATACACCAATTAACTCTTATATGGTGAATATACTACCCGTTTACATATTATATATTGAATTTAATTATTATTATCATATTATGAGATTTGATTAATGTTATTCCTCAATTATTTGTATTCAAGTGTCTCTCATTTGGTTAAGAACTCTTTAACTAAAAAATCATTTCAAATGTTTTAATGATTTATTTTTCCAAATCATTATCATTAAAGTCTATGTTTTAAAAATGGTTTTAAGGATTTATTTATATGGATATGAATGTTTTGAAATCAATGTTTTTATAAAAATCATCAATATTTTATGGGACACTTTGATTAAAAATCACTTTAATAAATGTTTTTTAAAATGGTTTGATAAATCATAGATTATATCAATATATTGAAATGATATATTGTGATTGCAATGAGGAAATGTTATATTTTCTTTAAACATGTTTGATGGGTTATTAATATGTTATTATATTTGTGGATTGTTTTACGTATACGGGTGGTTCTGTGAAAAACCTAGGGTGGGTAAGCCCATAGTAGCTCTCCAATACATTTGGTAACATGATAGAGGTAAAAAGTTATATTTATCTTAGTAGATTTAGGGAATATACTGTGATAGGTATTCCAAATGTAACTCCCTATGTATCTATGAAAGATATAATGTATGTTTGATATGGATGAAAAAAATTTACATTATGATTTATGATTTCTGTGTATTATTCATAAATCATATGATTTCATGAGTTATGTTATTATTGAAAAGTATGGATTAATTGATTTGTATTTATTAATGGGTTAATGATTCCTTTCCCTATTTTATAACCCTTACAGAGCTTTTTATTCTAATCTAATGTTTTTAAATGTTTATCACATGACATAAAATGAATAGTGTAAAATATGGGATCAAGGAAAATTCATGTTGTAAAAAACATGGAACTAAACTTTTTTTAGAGTCATTTTTAAGAAAAAATCTAAACTGAGTAGAAGTGTTTAATTTGTAATTTTTTTGAGATATAATGTAATTTTTATGGCATAATTCTCTGAAACTCTAAACCTAAAAACATCATCAATGAGAATTATTAATTTTATTCAATATTATGTAATGTTTTATGGACCGGTCGTTATATTTTGTGCTAAGTTATGGAGTAAATATCTAAAACAGAAAAATTTAAAGGAACCTCTATGTGATAGAAATATAAGTTATTGACATAAATCAGGATTACTTAATGATTAATTTCTAGGAATTATATTTCGTATTTAATTATTTATTTATTCAAAAGTAGAGGATATTATAGTGTAAATTACATGCCTATAGCTGATTTTAAATTATAGTGAACATGAAATAACATCATATTTTATGATTTCCATGTTACATTGTCTAAATTATGTCTGTTTAAAAGGTTTTTACATAGTAAAAAAAAATTAAACATTAGATACAAGGTAATGGATAAAAATATCATTTAGAATCAACATTCTGAGTTGGTCGTAATTACTTAATCAGTACAGTGATGAAAAAAATCACGCCTCTGAGCGGTAGTGCTTTCTCCCTTTGTCGGGCTAGGGTTTTGTCTCAGTATTCTTCCACTTCCATCATATGGCGTGGCTCTTGCATCTCAGCATCCTCATATATCGGCTTAGCGTCGGCATGGTATGTGGAGGAGCCTTCCATCTTCAAGCACAAGCGAGGTTCTTGCTTCGTCTCAGTCTCTGCTCGGTGTGGATCTTACGAGGTTCAGGATTCATCTCCCTGGCATGCCGGATCGGCGAAGTATTAGGTGAGGTCTTGGTTTGCGTCATCATTGGTTCTTAGATCGGCATCGACCATGATGTGGCATGAAGGGGTGAGGGTTTCTTGGTTCCACTTTCTTTGATTATGTGGGTCTTCTATAGGTTCATTTTTGGTGATTTTTTTGATCTTCTTTTATTGCGTTGGAATGTTCAATCTGTTGGAATGGATGATTTGTTGAAATGGTGTGTTGTAGAATGATTTATTCTTCACCCCTTAGGTCTTCTTGGATCTGGATGTGATTATGCCTATTGGGTGATTTTGTGAATTAATTGACGATGTTATGAGTGGTCTTTGTGGATCTTTGGGATGGCGGGGATGGGAACTCATCCTGTATTGAGCTGCACTTGTTGCATCTTCTATGTGAGGGTTTGAAGGATTTTATGTACTGGTTTGGTATGTTGGCTGGTTGGGATATGAGGGATGGTTATGCGATGATGATGAAGGATGAATTGTGGTTTAGTGAAAGGTGGAACTTCAGATTTTTTTGCGGATCAGGGTGCTAAGGACGTCATGGTCTTTCCATCTTCATTCTGGTTTCTTTGAAGTCCTTTGTGTTTGTATTATTCATGGTGGTCCATTTCACTTCACTTGAATGTTGGGTGAATTCCACTAGAGTTTGCCTATGGGAGGATTTAAGCTGCTGTCGATGGTCACCCAGGGGGACGTTCAAGGTATTCTTTTATGAATTTTGGTCAAAATTTCTGATGTTTTTGTTCCCTGGTTCGTGGTTTCATGGACATTTCCATTGGTTTATGATGTTTTTGTGTAATGGTGAAAGTGGTTGTATTGGAATCATGTAGTGGGGTACTAGGAACCCATAAGCCATCTTTTGAAAATGGAAAAAAATGATTAGCCTGAGTTGGTTGTAATTATAACATATCTATTTGTTTTATTGATAGATTAGTTAAAAAGGTATAAATGACGAGGGTGTCCATGAAAGAGAGGAAACTGATGTACCACTAAGTAAAATGTCAATAGTATATAATTTCACAGAGAAACAACCCCTATTATTCAATGGACTATCTGACCAAGTGGTATCCAATGTATGGATCAATTCTATGTATACAATGTTTGAAGACATGGGATAATGTGACTCTAACAGGTAACTCATTCAATATATCATTTTTAGGGGAAACTGATTAATGGATGTCATTAGTTAAAAATACTATATAGAAAGATGAACTAGATTCCATGGAATGGGAAACAATTATGGATATTTTCCTTGATAAATATTTCTCTAATGTTTTTTAGTTTAGGATGAAACAACAATTATTGTAATTAAAGAAAAAGGATTATGATTCGGTTGTCGTATATGAAGAAAAAATCAGAAGATTTAAAATTTATTTTACAGAATTTATTTTATTCATTAATATTAAAATTCATATAATTTACATAGGATTGAAACAAATAATATTATGATATATGGAATCTCAAGTATTTAATAGTTTTGAAAATTGATTCATTGTGCTGAGAAAAGTGAGATAGTGTTTTAAAAAAATTATGTTCTATGAGACAGAATGTGTACGAAATGGTCAATGTAGAATGAAATGTAGAATAATAGAACTAATAATTCTATAAGTAATTTCCCAAAATTTTCCTTGTGTGGAAATTTATTTCAAATAATGTTTCATTGGATCTGGGAAGTGTTTTTAGTGAAATAAGTTTGGTCATAAGATTAAGGATAGTAATGAAATGTTACATGCCCAACCAAAGAATAGGATAAAAAATATTCATCAAATAGTGAGGTGTTTTAGTGGCAATGATTTGGTTCATTATTCTATTGTGTTCTCAAAAATTCTTATTCAGGATGGAAATTATCATTATCAAAAATAAAAGGTATGGGGAAATATTTTTCTACATCTCTAGTTGTTGTTGTGCCTTTTGGTGAAGTGATGTAAGTTTTAGTGAGATCAATATTTTCGGATGGTTATCCCTATTTTAAAGGTTTTAGAAACTCTTTTTGAGGATTTAAGAGACATTATTATAAAGTGATTAAGTGGTTTTTGGGAGACGTTTTGTTTGGTTTCAGTTTATGTAATGATTTAGTGTAATTAGTGACATGCCTTTAGATTTAAATAAATGAAATTCATTTATTACCTCATCACATGAATGTTATAATTTTCTTAATATGTGATAACCATTTTGGTTTGGTTAATATATAAATATAATATGAATATCATGTTAACCTTTTGAGGATTTTGTGTTCTATTAGACATTGATTCTGGTTCCTCAGGCATGGAAAATCATATTGAATAATCCTTTTATATATAAAAAGATAAAAATTTGGAGGAAATTAATTAGTGGATAGATTTTTTACAATTAATTAAGTATATTTCTTTATGCTGTTAGTATATATAGTATATGAACCCTTCATCTTTAAGAAAAATCATCTTGAATAAATTGAAAGTTACTCTATTTTCAATTGTTATGATCATATCTAGGGAATTTTCCACAACTATCCAGCTTGTGGTTCTGTTTACATTTACTTCTTCTAGACCTTGTATTCTACCACTTCATATTGATCCATTAGAATTAGTTTTCACTTCAAAATACTTCTTCTAATTTCCCGCCAATTTCATCCCAATTTAAAATCCTAGTTAGGCATAACTTATGCTGACTATTATGCTTTGAACTCAACCTATTTAAGATGATTTTTTATTAACCATTTCTACGATGTGAGTTTCATTAATGAAATTCAATAAATTTTAATCATTTTATAACCAAGATAAATTTATAGGGATAAATTATTTATATGGGAGTAGGATGTTACATCACAAGGTTTTATGAAATATATTATTCTCAAATTAAATTAAATTATTTTATAGATTTAGTTACATGAAATGAACCTTTTATATTTCATTATATCATAAACCAATTTTATCTTTCATTACATGAAACATCGAGTTTCTTAGAAAACATGTGAATCATTAAAGGATGTGTCTTACCAAGAAATAATACATTGTTGATATTATTATTTATTATCGATGTTATTTAATGGAAATTATATTTTTGGGTGTGAATAATAGTCTCTATATTATGCTTAAAAAAATTTAAAAATGTTTTTACATTCATCCAAAATATTTTATAGCTATAAGATAACAAAAAATATGATTGTATGCATAAAAAGAAGTATATTTTTAAAAGAATCATTACCGACTTTTAATGGAGAAACTATTTTAAATACAATTTTTAATAGTATTATATATTTTATATGAAAATATAAAACAATGTTTTGAAATAGGAACATAAAAATTTACTTTTGTAATTTTTTGTTATTTTTCTTATAAGATTAAATTTTTGATTGATAGGGAAAAACACTGCATTTTAATTAAAAACATCTTTTTCAATAAATTTATTTATATATTTAATAAATATTTTGAATTTTTTTTAAATTAAAAATATAAAAATTATGCTTGAATAAATACAATTTTGGTCCATTTATTCAATTTCTCATTGAAATTAAATATAAAACATTTCCAAATTTTGAATTATTCTCGTTAAAAACCCATTGTCTCACAACATCTAAGGGAATAATTTTGGCCACTTATAAGAATATAAATTAGAATAATAGATATAAATATTTTTAATTAGTTTTAAAATTGTCATATAATAATATCCAATTATTTTTTGGCATAAAATATTACTGAAATAAGTTAAAATTAATTACAATGATAATGTTGAAAACAATTTTACATAATGTTTAAATGTTGAATATAAGGTGTATAAATGACCCAAAACAAGTGATAACCCCATATATCATCATATTTATACACTAAACATATTAGAATTATAATTTTAGGATTTATTTGGATATTATTCTTTGAAAGAGAGAAAAATAATAAGATAATTAATGAAAAATGAAAGAAGAACATTCATAGCCTTTAACACTTATAAACATGGTAGTAGGTGAGAATCTTCATAAATAAGGTTATAAATATTTAAATAAATATAAATTATTTATTTTCATAATAATAATTTATTATTATTTATTATTTATTATATAGTTAGATTATATTATTTTAAAACACTAACACATGTATTATTTAGTTAATAATTAAGTAAAAAGAAATAATATTTTATTAAATGATTTAAAATTTATAAAACACTTTTTTTATTAAAATTGATTTTATGGTGTTAATAAATGTCACATATGGTTCATTAATTTCCTAGTTGATATTTTATAATGTACACATTGACAGATAAATAGTAAAAATGTTTTTTGCGCTGTTAGGATTTAAGCTATGTTTTTAGCATTCCATGCTTTTCTGTTAAAATTAATTTATAAAAAATATTTTATTTTGATTTTTTAAATCTTTATAAATACTTTAAAATAAATATATTTTTATTTTATACCAATTATAACATTAATTTATCCTCATTTGATGAATAAAATAGGTTATAAAACTAGCTATGTAAATAAAAAACAATATGAAAAATAAGGAAACTCAATGTCTATGTAAAAGTGATACAAATTATATTATTTTAGTTTTTTGTGAGTTTTTCTAGACCATAATTACCATTTACTGAATTATTTTTTATTTTTTAATCACATGACTGAAGGGATAAATTCTGTTTACCTTTTTATATTTATAAGAATGCAACTCCTACTAAACAACAAAAAGACAGTTACTCTCCCAACATATTAACACATATCAAACTATGTCATCTCATAAAAACCATTCTCAAATAACATCCCAAAATTTATATCTTTATCATAGAATCCACATAATGGGAATAAATAAAAATAATGAAATCCATCATTTTAAACCAAATTGATTTTCCCGAAAAAGAGGTAACATTCTTCAACGATTTTTGTTGTTTTATTTATTTCTTAAACAATTAAATTATCTTTATTAAATGATTAAATATAATATAAATATAATCAATATAATGATATTTTTTTTAAATTAATTGTTCTACTAACACATACACACACTTCCATCAAAATTGTAATGAACTTATCATTCGTGTATATTAAGAACTACCACATCGTGAAATGATGTCGTTCGTTTTTCCTTCACCATCTCTCATGTTATGGAATTTTGATAAAATAATTTTATTCATATGATATATATATAAATATATATTATACTTATGGAATACTAAGACTTATTTTTTTATGTAACACCCTGACCCCTCTATACCGGAGCCGGTGCATTACTAAGTTCATTGGAATTATTATAAGGAATGGAATCATGAAAGAATGATTGTTTTAGTATTCTTTTAGAAACTAGACACATATATGTAACTCAAAAATACATTGGAAAAGGTTAGAAAATACACTACCTAAAACTAACTAAAAATTGCATCCACATGAACTCAATAAATGATCTCCTCTTTATAACATATTAATGGTAAACGAAGAAAGGGGTGATAAAAAATGCTCAGTAAGGGATAAAAATAGAGGAATCAAAAATCTATAACAACTGAATCCTAAACAATAGGGCAATTTCAACAAGGCATGGTTAATATATGAAAAACACACGCCACTAGTAAATTGATAATGGATCTGCATCCATAGATTTTTTCATAAGGAAAAAATCATAAATTGTAATAATTGATTATGAATAAATAGGATTCTTATTAATTGGATTTCATGTATCTGGTACATGATACCATAATAACGTTAAAATAGATTATTTCTGTGGGTAGAAACCCATCTGATTTTTAGAAGCAAACTCAAAGGCTTTTCAACAAACTTATTGTCTTATGAGACATGTCAATGCATCGAGGGGATATAGTGGGAACCACCCTACACTGCATGTCCAATAAAAAATTTATACATTTTTATATTAAAACATATATATTGTTTTTCAATTTCTGTACGGTGTAGAGGATACAAATTCATCAATATTTCCAAAGTTAAACCAACATTCAAAATGAAAAAAACTATATGTAAAATGGAACACTGTGTAGAAAATAAACATATCCATGACACAAGAATATGGATATTTAGTTATAATATAATTTCAAATGAAAAGTGATATGAAATGGAGATTAGGTAAACCACATAAGAATAATTAGGTGCACAATACAATGTATGTCACAATGAAAGGGAAAATTGAGACAATGTTCCTTACCAAAATATAATCAATCGAGTAATATGACCACAAAATAATAACAAAAAAATTAATCTCAAAAAAAACCATGAATATACAGAGAATCATGGTAATATATATCAAAATGAGGAACACAATATGCCACACACAATTAATAAGTGGCGAAAAAATGGAAATATCACAGAAATGAAAGTGAGATGAGAAAACCCTTACCAACATTATGGCATGGTAATAGGTGTTCTTATGAGATATTAATGATAATTAAGGGGTATCCCATTAGTTATATATCATAATATAAGTATTGGGGAGGTTCTAAAACATACCCCATCATTAGAAATTAAAAATAAAAAGGCACAACATAGGGAAACTCTTGAACAAAAGTGAGAGAGAGGATCCCTTACAAGAATGTTTCATTAGATTGGGGACAAATAAATGACATAATTATGTTTGAAAAACATAAAACCTAATATTAAATGTGCATATATATAATAAAACAGTCATAGTTTATTAACACATATGCTAGTAAAATACAAAGTGAATAACATAGATGTTTTACTCAACGGAATGAAATTGTGTTAAGATATCACTTACCAAGATTCGGTCATTAGAGTGATGATAAATAATATAAATATTTATGTGTGACAAATAAAAATACAAAAAATATATGTGGATATAGAGTACAAAACATTCATTTTTATTTCAAACATATTATAGGATCAATGTAACCAATGAAATAGATGTTTAACTCAAAGAATGAATATTGAGTTAAGAAATCTCTTACAATGATTGTGTCATTAGAGAAATAATAAATACATTAAATTTTTATGTGTGACATATACAAATATTCAAAATTTAAGTGTATTTACAGTTTAAAAAATCATAGTTCATTCACACATATTCATGGAACAATGTAGCCAATAAAATATATGTTTAACTCAATGAATGAAAATTTAGTTAAGTAATAACTTTTCTTAAGCTCTAAGGTGGTATTTATTGTTCTTAATTACCTGAATAATCAAATTTATATTCATTAATTATGAATTCCAGAACCGAAATAACATTTATTTGATATTTTATGTGCTTATTAGGGTCATTCATGACATTTTTTATGGGTTTTGGAGATTCAATTTTATTGTTTTGTAAGCATTTTCATCCTTGGTTTTCATGATCCAATAAAATGTTTTAATGAATGGATGTTCATTTAAAAGGTGGTTAAACACACATAATTTTAAATATATATTAGTAGTAAAATTAGAAATATATAAATTATTTTATAATGATTCTGGTTATATACCATGAGGATGACTCATTCGATAAGTAAATGATAAACGCTTGGATTGGGCTTGGAAGTTTTGTGCACAATGAACTTGTTTTGTATTATTATTCAACATTAAGAGTGTGTAGGGATTACAGAACATTAAATAAGATAAAATAAATATATTATGATCTGGTTCAACCATTTAAATGGTTTCATGGCATTTATTGAAGATATTAATGTAAATTAAAAACCCTTATTCATTGAGTGTGATAAATTATCACATCTCAGACGGTGTTTGCATTTATAGTATAAAATCAATGGATAAAAAAGATATTATGATGAAACATTCCATTAGAATAGTGAAAATACAGTACATGTATGGTACTATAATTATCAAGGCATTTGGATGAGGTGAGTTGAGAAGATAGAACCAAATAATGGAACTTGTAAAAGGAATTAAAAGAAAAAGGAAGAGAGGTTCACCTCTTGAGTAATCCTCTTTGAGTAACTCCTTATGGCCTTTGTTTTTGACCTTTTGGTGAGACCAGATGGTCTTGGACATGGGTGAGGAGATTAGGGACTTATTTTAGAGGAATTTATTAATGTCTTGAATCATGATTGGTTTGGGAGGAAGAGGGTGGGTGGTTTATATAGTGAAGAGGAGAGGGGATTTATGAATATTATATTAATTAATTTATTATTTCAACAAAATACAAGGAATAGTGAGTCTTCCATTTCCATGAATAGTAATTTTATCATGTTAATTCAAATTAATTTGTGTTACATCAGCAGAACATCATACATGAATATATAATTACTGTACTTATCTAAATTTGTAAATTATAGTATTTCACTATTCATAAAAATTCACGTATTTCAGAATAATACGAAAAATTAACCGTAAACATTTTTTAACTAGTAGAATCAAAAAGTGAAGTCCATTTTTCAAAAATAATGGTCTAAATATTATTAATTAAATATTTAATTAAAATCATTTTTTTATCAGAAAATGTAACCACATAAAATAATCATCTTTATTTTTAAGGTGCATTAAATTATTTATATATTCATTTGTATGAATACCATTTATAAGAGTCATATTAATATTCATAATGCTAAATTACTATTCATAATGGTAGGTTACTATTCATAAGGGTAGGTTACTATTCACCAAAAATTATGTTTTTCTTATCAGACTCCAAATAACTTACTGATCACAACCGTGTATGTCCAATTTTCAAAATTCAAAGCATAGAAGTGAAAAAATTATGTTTACTCAGCTATTTTATAACAAAGTGGTGTTGGTAGAGACTTAGTGTTCTATGCATTATATAATTAATATATTTGTAAATTGATGGTTGTTATATTTTATATAAAACATACCATCATTTTTCTCATTTTTTGGAAATATAATAACATCGATTGTGGACATGGTGACTAACTCCTTATCAAAGAGATGTGATACGTTGAAAAATTAAATGGAATGTATTTTGTATTTATTAATTGAACACATTTGAAATAAATAACATTTATATGATATTCATGACATAATTTCCTTTTGGGAAATATAATATATCATTTTTCATATTACCCTTTAATAAACAGAAAAATTTATAATAGTGAATAAATCACTATATATGTATATAGGTTTAAATAAAATGATATATACAATATATGGATCATTATTTAATGATAAGTATTATATATAGTAACATCTCAACCCGGGATCAACATAACTAGTTTCCCAAGCTATTGGGTCACATGGCCTCATCCCACCTCCATATATACTAGTGGCTGCATACTAGTAGTGAGGGTGTGAAGGTGGTACAGTGGGATGACAATACACTCTTATAAGAATGGAACATGGGATAAGTAAGATACATTACATATATAATAGTGAAAATTGATAAATAATCATAATGAATAATAAGAAGACTGAATATGAATTGACTAGTATCCTGCCGTAGTAGAAATAAGATTTAATATACAAAAAAATTTATATTCAGCGGAAAAAGAATAATTTAATAGCTATATAATAATATAAAAATCCGATATGATATTGACATATACATGGATGATTGGTATGATAGAAAATGGGAACATTTTTTGTAGAGACCCATGCTTGACGTACATGAACATTTTATTTCTTTTATAGAATACTAAATAGCTGACACAAATAGACTCCCAAAGATCTTATTAGTTTATTATCTTTGGAAACATTGAACAAATATATTTTAATAATGGTGAATGATCTTCAACATATCCCATAATGATCTTACCATTTTTTCGAACGAAAAACATTTCATTATATCATGGGGGAAGGAAAATATAAAAAGGGTGATATCAAATTCTCATTAAGGGAAAACGTAGATACCTAATACAATCCAAAAAAATTTGAATGAAAAAACATGAACATAAAATTTAAATATCAAAAGCACGAGTCATGAAGTAAATATATGTCGTACATAAGGAATGGATCATAAAGGAACACTAACCATGATAGAATAGCATTGAAATAAAACATGTAATTATGGAAAACTAATGAGAACATAATATTATTTCGGTAACAACCAATGTATTTATTCCAAGTCCAAAATAGTAGACATAGTTTTGTACTGAAAAAGGTTTTCTTTTAATCCCAGTCATGTATTACTAAACTGAATTTACTAGTCGTTCCAGCTCTGCATTTTTAAACTAAATTTAATTTCTGTTCCATTTATGTATATCTATTGAGATATAAATCATTACCCAATGAATTTGAGGGAGCTATAGGTCCCAAACATCTCATAATGAAATCATTTTTACATGTTCCAAAAAACATAAATTGTTAATTATAGCATAACCCATGTAATAAATTGGGATTATTAAAGACCATTACATCAAAATCAATATAATATAAATGAATTTAATAAAATTAATTCCATAATAAACACAATATAATCAAATTAATAATAGTGATATAAACATAAACTTATGTCGTATTAAATAGGTAATAATTTTGATAAAACACTTGAACTTAATTCTTGAGGAAATGTCCATTAATTTTTGAAAATGATTTCATTTCATCAAAACATCATGAAATTTTAAAAGAAAAGAATTTAGTTGAAAATACACTTTTAAACATGTATGGGAAGCTTAATTTTATGAATTCATCATGATACTGTAAGAATCCATACATTCCATATTTTTTAAGAAAACATCTCCTTGTAATTTTGTCAAAAATGTCAAAAAGTAACTCGTATGGTAAACAAAAGAAATATTCCTTCCCAACCAAGTAGTAAAAGTTAAAAATGGATAAAAATGACATTAAACATACATATAATAATAGTGACCATTTTTTGATTTTTTTTAGAATACACGGACAGGGATGATAAATATATCCCCAATAAATACATATGTATAAAAAATCATGAATAAATATGAGATTACAAAATTTCCCCTTATCTTAGGTCTGATTTTTTCTGTATGTGTCTAATGCTCATTTATAGTGGGTTTATACATATAATTTACATGTAAAAGAACCATAATAATATAAATGATATCATATATGATTCAATTACAAATTTATATTACATGTTCATTTTTCAATTCCTTGTTAATGTAACATTTTGGGAAATACTCATTTAATTTATTGTACGTGTTTTGAATTGTCATTCTTCAAATTATTTGTTATATCATGACTTAATTACTTCTAGATTGTAAAATATGATCAATCATTCACTTATATTTAGTATACAAATATATATGTAATATATATATATATATATATATATAATAGATAGACAAATGAAATGGAATACCCTATTAATGGAGACGGTAAGTTGTATGTACATATAAATGATGTTTTTGTTTACTTATTGAATTGAATGGAATATGTAAATGACACACACACAGATATATATATATATATATCATGTATAATTTTTACTTCATAAATTTCATGATCATTTTTTATATATACATTATAATCATTCTTGAATTGTCTATATGGAGAATGAATCTCATTGGGTCATGGAGATGGTAAGCTCTACATATGCACGAGTGATGATATTCTTACCATAGTTCTATAATGGTATTTAAGTGGGTGGTGTATAATTTCTCAAAATTATTATCTTGTTATAATAATCAGGTATAGTTATTATTTCAACCAATATAATCATTCATGAAATGTGGTGGTGAAAAACATATTACGCCACGACATTAAGACAGAATGTCATACGTACGCACACACGATGATTTCATTATTCATATTATGGATAGAAGATGAAATAGGGTAGTTTTATATTAATAATAACAAATAACTATATGAGTGATACATATGTTATTACATTATAATTAAACAACTAATGGAGAGGAATTAGTAGAAGAAATAAATATGACAGAATTAGCAGAAGAGATAACAACTTCTTAGAAGTTCAACCTTTAAATTTACTCATAGTGGACTTCAGTTTATATTTTGAGAAGACCAGAACCCCAGAATGTTACTAGTGATGTTGATAAGTGAAATGGTCAGGATTTGGCTGATCTTGAAGGCTCAAAATAGAGATAATAGGAGTGGGAGGAGGCACCCTTTTATAAGATAGGAAAAGGGAACATTAGGAGACACTGAAAAGAATAATTTATTTTAAAATTATTTTCATTTTCAGAAGGTCCAAAACTCATTTAATTAGTATATAATATTTGTGTTATTCTTAATCCTCTCAACCCATAGTTTTCAGACATGTTTTTTTCTCAATGATATCCTTATCATTAAGCATTAACCCTTAGTTAAATATTTTAACTCTTACCATGTCTTCTAGTATATACATACTAAATGGTTAATATAGTTATTATAAAAAGAAAATAGAACCTCAAGTAGTTCTTTATATATATTTCTATCATTATATAATTTATTTTTCTTAATTATATAATTTTAGGTCTATTATATCATTTAATAAAATAGTCTTTGTAAACCCATTTATATCAATATTTATACTAATCATATCATGACTTTTTAAAAATCCCTAACATCATGATTATTTAGAAGAAAAACATCATTAATTCCAATAAAAATTGTCATACGCATCTATAAAATTATTGTATGGAAAGAAAAGGTTCAAATTAATTTTATTTTAATATTAATAAACTCATTGAATGAAATCATTTTTTAATAAGTTAATCACCACATCGTCATTGTGTTATAATGAAATTTAGATATTTAGTGTCTAAAAATTATAAATAAATTACAATGAAAAAAAAATTATTTCTAATTAATATCTATAGTCGTGTATATATGATATATAACACTATATTAAAATTGATTTATTAAAAGTTATATTTTTAGGTTATAAATATCATTACTTCAAATAACATTTTATAAAATGTCATTTTCACGTCCATGTGAATCCCTGGGGTGAAAAAATCATCCATAGGATGCCGATGGTTGGAAAAATCTCATAAAATAGGATTATGACATGTGTTAAGGCAGTTTAATATAATGATAATATCATTTTTTATAGTCATTTACCAGATTTACCATTTAACAATGCTAAATAAAATAATTACAGAAGTTACTATTGCTAATGTAAAAAATAAAAGGTATCTATTTACAAAATTTAAGCAATATAATTCCAAATAAGGAATATTTTTTTCCAAAATTAAAACACATAATTTGCAGTAATTAATTTAATATTAACCCCCGTTGTCAAAACCAAACAGCAGGTTTTCTAAGAAGTAATAACAACCAAAAGATTGACATGTGTTTTTGTCCAATTTAAAAGTGAAATTATTTAAAATGAACATAATTGGATTAAATTATAAAAATATAATCCAATTACACATTAAAATAAATTAAAAATATAATATAACTATATAAATTAATTATGTGAAATGGCATTTTTGAATTAAAATGTATTAATTTTCACTTTTCATTAAAATTTTAATTTAATCAGAAAAATACCAAAAATTCAACAGAATTAAATTTTATTTCAATCCTCTGAATAATAAGTTCATTTTTAAGATTTATCATATCAATGTTCAAAAACAACTCTATTTGAAATGGTTGTTCCATCGAAAGTTGATAAAACTGCCTTTTTTGAAAAATAAATATTTTATCCAAACAATTGAATTTTGTCACATATCATATTCTAAAACATGCGTAAGTAGAATGATAATTTTATATAAAATTAAAAATGTGGTTAATAATATTCATAATTGGTAGTGTATATCCAATTAAATATAAATATTTTAAAAATATATCATTGTTAAGTGAATCTTTGTATCACGTAGCACGAAAGATATTGACGTAGGTCACTCTTTTGTGTGATGCAAGAAAATTAATTGTTTCATATAGGTCTAGATTACATTGGTGTTTCATATAACGTAATTCAAACGTAATTTATCTATACATTGAACCAAATCTATACTCAGTATTGTGTGAAAAGAATTCTATCAAAAGAACATGAAATTTTGTGCAACACAAGCCAACAATAGTGTTGCATATAATTAATGCTAATATTGTGTTGTGTATAACCCAAGATAATCGTGGTGTAGTGTAAAAGAAATTCACCAAGGTCATTAAAAGATTATATATCTTAAAAGCTCAGGGTGTTATATTCTACCCTTCTGAAAATGAATTTCTCCCTTGAAATTCATTGGGGTTATAAATGGTTTTCTACTTGAATGTTTCTTTCAGAGAAACTCACTTAGTAAATAGGGATACAATAAAATCAATTTAAAAGGAATGTATGAAAGAAAATGGTCAACCAATTTAACACATCACTAGGTTTCCTCATTGGATATCTTAGGTGGTAATTGGAAACATGGATATAAAAGAGAAATTTTACCATCATGTTCTGATTGATAGTGATAGAGAATAAGTTTTAGAGAAGGTTAACTGCTACAAATCCATAAATCTATGATGATTTAAGGGACCATCTGATTTATCAGATAATTGGGTATTATGATAACATTTTTGGTTTTCCAAATACTTTCCCTAAAGTCGAAGAAAATTTCTTGAGTATATATAAAAACTTAATTTTGGTAAAATCACATTATTTTTCATGCCTTGAAGAATTTTCACTTCATATCTTATTTAAATAAAGGAAGTAAAATTTTTCATTTCTGAAGTGTTAGCAGATAATGCGATAGAATGATAGGTCATTCCATCTTTCTCAACATAATGGTCAATACATGAAATCAAATCTGCATAAGTCCACCTATTGTGAGAAAATATATTAATATAACATACTATAATTGGAAAATAAATTATACAATCCATAAACGGACAACATTAAAATCATTTCAAAAATATAAAACATAGAATCTTGTGAACTAAATTGATATGACATTTATCTCCCATATAATATAATGTAGTTCTAGGTTGTCACATTCAAAACACGTGGATACCTTAATGATGTATTCTCTTGTGTCACATTAACAACCTGAATTATCATATATCCTTTTTGAAAACATGCATGTTTCATTATTACAAAACTTATTGGACACATTTCATAAGTCCTATAATGTTCGATACAAAATCCATGATAGAATTACCCTCTTGTAAATAACTTTGTAATTAGATATAAAGAAACAAGAATAATCCAATTTACTTATTCAAATCTATAATTTTATTAATATAAGATACATATTAATGGTTATCATCCCATTAATCATGCATTCTCCAATTATGTCACCTTAACCTTAAGTAACTATTCTATCTCTTTAGAAATATTCATTATATCCTTTATATTCCTTATACTGAAAACACATATATATTTCATGATTTATATAATGTAATCCTTGAATTACAAAACATATACACCTCAATCATCAATCTTTATTCTTAAAACAATACTCATGATCTATCATCTTTATATTTCTTAAAATATGAATCATGTATTTCTATTTCTCAACCTCATTCATCTTAATTTAAATTTAAAAAATACTAGAAAAAAATCACATACAATTGACATATATTTAAAATTGTTTTTATCCTAAGCTGTATGACCAATAATCGTACTATCATCATGATTATCTTAATGATATTGTCAATTATTAAGTCGGTCTTAATAATTCCTATAATTTATAGATCTAAAACATTCACTAGTTAATTGTGTTCTTTGTAGTTTTGGATATTGAATATGATTGGAATGAAAATTGTGAGAAAAATATATTACATATTAAAAACAAATAATTAAGGAAAATTACTTATAATATTTAAATCTATGATATCATTAGTATCACCCTTGGTTAGTCGTGATTATCTAAAAAGTGGGAAGCATTTTTCACAGGAATTCTAGCTGAGCTTTCGTCTCCTTCATGGCTAGAAGTGGCTAGTTAGATACATGGTATGAGGGCATTATTTTCACCTCGTGTAAAGATCAACATGGGTGAGAAGATATTATGGCCATCTTGATAGATTTTTGATGAATGAAGAGGCTATTTCTATGTTCCCGGATTCCAAAGTCACTCATTTGATGCAGAGTCTCTCAGATCATTCTCCATTACATATTTCTCTTTGTATAGGGAAATGCGGGATGACGATGTCTATTTCTCAGAATCTTGGGTGTAGGAATTGGGTTTCCTAGAAGAGGTCAGGGAAGCTTGGTTAATGCATCATCGGGGGAATCCATGGATTTCCTTTCACAACATTCTCAGGCGGGTCAAGAATAATCTTCGAGAATAGAGGAAACCATACCTGATCATGACCACAATGTTGATGGATTCGGTGAGGAGGTGGATAGACTGGAAGCTATACTAGAACAAGCATGAGATGAACCATCCATTACTGATCTTAGAGCTATGAAAGATGCATTAACTGATATTCTAAGGAGATGGGAAATGACGGAAAGAGAAAGCACTCGGGTGAGATGGCCTCGGGGGGAGACCATAACTCGGGGTACATCCATGCTTGCATTAATGAGCGTCAAAGAATACAGATGGAAAAAATTCAGAGGGAGGACATATCCTTATCTTCTGATCGTGTGGAAGTTGGGGCTATAGAAAATGCATAGATTCAGGTTTTAATGGCTAGTCCAAATCCGGGAAAGGCAGAGGGATACCTGAGGGGGGAGGAGTTTTTTAGGGTATTCCTAGTATTGTATCGGGCTTCACAGATGAGGGTATGAGGAGACTTCTGGACGAGGAAAATGTGCATGAGGTATCTTGGTCTTCGAACCCGTACAGTGCTCTGGTCCTGATGGTTTTCCTGGGTCTTTTTATAGGGAGACATGGGACATCATTAATGGTGATCTTGTTCATGATGTCCAGGACTTCCTCCAGGGAGGGTCTCTTCCTCATATTTCTTGTGCAACCAAACTGGTCTTCATTCCTAAGGTGAGTAATCCTCAGTCCGTTGACCAATATAGGACCATTAGCATGTGTAACTCATCATACAAGATCCTGGCCAACATACTCAATTGGAGAATGGCCACTCACTTTGACTGATGGATTAATCCTGAGCAGCATGGATTTATAAAAGGTAGGACAATCCAGGCTGCGATCGGTTTGGCCCATGAAATGGAATGTGGAATCAATAACAAGTCTTTTTTGGGGAATATTGTGGTCAAATTGGATATGAGAATAGTGTACTATAGAATGGAATGTTGTTTCATCCTAAATGTTTTAAAATGCCTGGGATTTTCCAACTAGACAATTGATATCCTCTTTCATTATTTCAGCTTGGCATGGATCTCCACCTTGTTCATGGGTAAACAATTTTGCTTCATCAAGGCCTGCTGAGGTCTCAGGAAAGGGGATCCTTTCTTTCCCACCATCTTCATTCTTGCCCAAAATTCCTTCATCTTCTACTTTAACAAGGTAATTGACAGATGACAAATACTTCCTATCATAACAGGTATACCAAGAGGGCCATCTCGCACTTGATGTTTGCCGATGACACAGTCCTGTTTATTATTGGTAGTAGAAGATCAGTGAAGGGGTTGAAGTGTATTATTATGGAATACTATAAGTGGAGTGGGCAGGTGGTGAATTCCGACAAGATCTATTTCTTCACAGTAAGGAGTTCCTCTTAGATGATGGATCAGGACATAAGAGCCAGGATGAATAGGAGTAAGGGAAACTTCCCATGGACTAACTTGGAGCACCAGTCATCCCATCTTATCTCAGGGTAAATCATTTTGATAAGCTCATTAGAAAAATTACTAGGCATATTCAAAACTGGAAAAACATGTTTTTATCCTTTGGAGGCCGTATCACCCTGGTTAACTGTGTGATAGTCTCCACAACGATGCATGTTTTTTCTACCTTGATGGTCCAATAAACTATGATTTCAAACATGGAAAAAATAATGGTGTTCTTCATATGGGATGGGAAGATGGAAGTCCATCATTATTGGGCTTCAGGTAAACGGTTGGCTAGGCCTCTTTCAGAAGGGGGAATTAATTTAAGAAGCGTGCCTTCAACCATTCAAGGACTAATTGCCAAGATCTCTTGGGAGGTCCTGGAAAGATGATCTCTCTAGGAAAGAACAATGCAGCACCTCCATGGCCTTAATGGGACTAGCCAGTGATGTAAGGCTTTAATGGGGCTATGAATGGAGATCTCTCATACCATGAGGGAGGGTAACATGGTGGTGGAATTTAAGCTGTCTACGACAACACCAAATAAGACTATTTCTTCCATCTCATCTTTGGGGTCTTTTCCCATTGAAGGTTTGAAGTTTGTCAAAAACTATGCATTGGGGTTGAAATACTTTAGACCCCCTTGAATCTTTTCTTTGTATTGGGATTATAGTTTTTAATAAAAATTACAACCTTCAAGTCAAGTAACATATACTTTACATATCCATAGAACATCCCAAGACATATCATTGAAATATCTATTGGGATCTCATGATTTTTTTCACATCCTAGTTTCCAAAGGTTGACTAAACCTTCGGTATGATACCAAAATTAGAGAGCCATGCTAGATGTACATAGTCATTACATTTCATTTGTGGAATATGTAATACTTAACACAAATACATTCCTAAAGATTTTATTAGTTTTGTTTCCTTTGAACCTGAGAAAAAAATCTGTTATTCATGGGGAAATATATTCAACATCTCCCAAAAAGATCTTCCTTGGTTTTCCTACCAAAAATTATTTCTTATATAATGGGGAAAATAAAACATAAAATGTGGGGGAATAAATGACCAGTAAGGGTAAACCGCAAGAACATGAAACAGACCATGATCATTTGAAAGTAAAAAACATAAACATAATGTTTAAAAATCAAATTCATGAGTCATGGAATAAATCATGGTAGTACAAAAGGCATGGATCATAAATGAACATTAACCATGATATAATAGCATTGGCATAAAATATGTAATTGTTAAAAACTTATAATCACAAAAAATGATTTTTATAGTATCCAATTAATTTCTACCAAGACCATTATAGTGGACACAGTTCATTACTGAATTGGGTTTTCTTGTTGTTCTAGCAATGTATTATTAAACTGGATTTACATGTCATTTCGTCCCTTCATTACTAAACTCGATTTACTATCTGTTCCAATAATGTATATATAATGAGATATAAATAATTACATAATGAAATTGAGGGATATATAGGCCCCACCCATATCATAATTAAATCATTCTTACATGTGCCACAAAAAATAAATCATTCATCAAAACACAACCCATGGAATAAAATGTGTTTCTTAAACACCATTCCATAAAAATCCATATAAGATAAATGGATTTAAAAAAAATCCGTCATAAAAAAAATCAATTCAATGTAACAATAGGGATAAAAACATACCCATGTGTCATAATAATTGTAAAATAATTTTGATAAAATAGATGAACTTAATTCTTAAGGAAATTCTCTTTCTTTTTTGAAAATGTTATCTTTTCATCAATATGTCTTGAAATTTTAAAAGAAAATAATTTAGTTGAAAATAAACTTGTATAAGAGTAGATAAAGGTTCATGGAATATAGGTGTCATGAAACTGAAAAAACCATTGATTCCTTATATGTTAAACAATGAATTCTTCTCATACTTTTATCAAAAAAGTCAAAAAGTACCTTGTATGGTTAAAAAAATATTCCATACTTTCAATGTAATAATTGTAAAAACTGGGAAAAATGACATTAAACACATATATGTTAATAGAAATCATTTTATGGAAGAATTTTTAGAAATCATAAACATGGATGATAAATATATTCACAATAAATACTTATGTATAAACATTCTCAGACAAAAATGAGATTGCAAAATTATCCCTTACATTAGGTATGATTTCGTCCATATGGGTCTGAAACTCTTCTTTAGTGGGTTAAAGAATATTATAAACATGTAATAGAACCGTAATAATATATATTATATCATATATTATTCACTTATGACTTTATATTACCCGTTCATTTTTCAATATCATGTTAAAGAAACATTTTGTTAAGTAATCATTTTATTTATCATACTTGTTTTGAATTGTTATTATTGATATTATTAATAATAACATGATTTAAATATTTCCATAATGTGATACATGATTTATATGTCATGTATAATCATTATATATATATATAATATATATATATAATCTTAATATATATATATAATATAGATAAATGAAATGGAATACACTATTCATGGAGTGGGTAGTCCATACGTACACATGAACCCTATTTTAATTTCCTAATAAAATATTGTGGATGTAAGTAAATGAAATATAAATAAACCCATATATACAGTTTAATTACCATTTCATATATTTCATTATTTTTTAGTATATAAACATTATAATCATTCTTCAATTGTTAACATGGAGAATGAAGACCATCGCATCGTGGAGACAATAAGCCATATGTACTCACGATCGACGATATCATTCCATTAGTTGATGAATAGAATTTAATTGGAATATGTATAATATCTTATAATTATTATCATGTTTTTATAATCATATATAGTTATTATTTCCCCTATTATACCCATCCAAGTGTGGTGGTTTTGAAAAATATATTACACTGCGACGTAGAGATGATAAGTCGTACACACACACACGAGGTGATTTTGTTTTTCGTAGGATGGATAGTAGGTGAAATAAGTTTGGTTAAGATATATATATATATATATGTTATAATGATTTTATTACTTTATAATGAAACTACTAAATATGAGGATGTATAAGAATAAAGAAATTTGAATGAATCGGTAGAAGAGTTAACCTCTTCCTCGATGTGCCTCATTTAAATTTATACTTAGGGAACTAGATTTAATATTTTTAAAAGGAAATAAGATCTATAATGTAACTAGAGAGGTTATTAATTTAAATAAAAATTGGTTGGCAGAGATTTAAGACTTAAAATAGTGTGAATATGAGAGGGAGGAGGTTCCCTATTATAATAGAAGAGAAGGGTAGTTTAGGAAAATCTCAAAATATTAATTTGTTATAAAATTATTTTTGGATTCAAAATGTCCAAAACTCATTTAATTAGAATATGAGTTGATAATTGTTCGAAATCCTGTCAAACAATATGGTATTGACATGTTTAGGTCTGAAATGTATCCTTGTATTTTATCTTGGACCCTTATTTAACTAATTTAACAGTTACCATATCTTCTTGTATATTAAAACCATAAGGTTATTATAGTTACTATAAAATAAAAATAGAACCTCAAGTGGTTATTTATTGAAATTTTCAGAATTATATTAGTCATTTGAATGAATATTATATTTTTAAGCCTATAATATCATTTAATAAAATAATATTCATTTTAAAAACCCATTTATGTAAATTATTAAACTATTCATATAATGACTTGTTAAAAATCAATAAAAAACATTATTATTTCAAAAAAATTCATTAATTAAAATATAATAAGTCAAAAGAATCTATAAAATTCTTGAATTTCATAAAATGGTTCAAAGTAAATTTAATTTAAAATTTATTATCCTATTTAATTAAATCATTCATTAATATGGCAATCACTATATAATCATTTTGACATTAATAAATTTATTTATTTGGTGTCTAAAAATTATAAATAATGTAAAATGATGTAGGAAAAAGTTTTTTATTTCTAATAAATATCTATATAAATATATACCATTTAGATAACGCTATATTATTATCAATTTAGTAATATATATATGTTTACGTTATAATTAACTTTACATTAAGATAATTTTTATAAAATGTTGTTTTCACATTCAAATGAATCCATGGGGTCCCTAAATTGACCCAATGATTTCCATAGTCAGAAATATCTCATCCAATAGGATTATTACATGTGTTAGGGTAGTTTAATATTAATATACTATTATTCTGTACCCTTATTTACCAGATTTACCGTTTAACCGTTGTAAAAATAATAATTACTCAAGTTACATTTCATAATGACTACAAATAAAAGGTACCTATTTAATCAATTTAAACCTTCTGATTCCAAATATTGAATAAATTTTTCCAAATTAAAAACACATAATATTTGGAAAATAATTTAAAATTAATTCATGTTGTCAAAACCAAAACTTGGTTTTTTAAGAAGTAATAACAATCAAACGATTGACATGTATTTACATCCAATTTAACAGAGAAATTACCTCCAATGACAAACATGGTATTAAATGATAAGTATATCATCCAGTTACACATTAATATAAATTAAAAAGATAATCCATCTATATAAATAAATTATATGAAAAGGCAGTTTCAAATTAAAATGTGGTATTTTTCAATATTCATTAAAATTTGAATTTTATCATAAAAATACCAATAATTAAACAAAAGTAAATTTTTATATCTTAAGTCAAAATAAGTAGTGTATTTTCTTCATATTTAACTAATGAAACTGTTAAAACTATATTTAAAATGGGTGCTTCATCAAAAGGTGGTGAAACTATAATTATTGGAAATGTACTCCTTTTATACAAAAATTTGATTTCGTTCTCCCACCATGTTCTAGAACTTGTGTAAGATGAATTCTAATGTTATATATAATTCAAAATGAGATTATAAATATTCATAATGGCTAATTTATATACCATTTAAGAACAATATTTTAATAATATATTATTGTATAGTGAAACTCGGTATCGCATTCAATTATTGGTGTTGAGGAAGGTCACCCTTGCATGTAATACAAGCCAAGTCAGCGTTGCGTGTAGTAAAAGATCCCTTGGATGTTTCATATAATATAATCAAAACATATTTCATTTATACATTTATGAAAATCTATACTTAGTATTGTGTGAAATTAATTCTATCAAAATAACATGAACTTGTGTGAAACACAATTCACGTATAGTGTGGTGTATAATTCAAGCTAACACCGTATTGTGTATATTGAAAGATAATCATGGTGTAGTGTACAACACATTTCATAAAAGACATTAAACTAATATATCTAATTTAATCTCAAGGTTTCACATTGGACGTGCATGTATAATCATTCTATAAAAAAATAAAAAAAATTAAAAATCTCCTCCATAAAAATCTAAATACTATGCTCGGTTTTATACTCCTACGGTCAATCTAGAAGTAATAAAAAAAATAACCTAGAGATTATATCATTCTATTGTCAATACATATAGATAGATAATATTCTTGTGTACCAAAAGCAGCCTGAGTAGGGTGTGAGATAAAATTATAAATAGGCCACAAAAAACATTGTCTACTTGTAATCCAAGCATTGATCGTAACTAAACCGTTTTAATGAATAAATAATTAATTTAAATTAAAAATAATTGAATAATCACCTGCTCATGTTTTGAAAAGACACATGGTGGATCTACCTAATTTGGATCATGGATGAGAAATATCTTATCATCCACTATATATATAGTAGTAATATATATAGTATAGTTATATATTTCATCCACCTATATGAACCTAGTACCTAAAGACATAAGTGTACATATACATATAAAACTGGGTTTTGGAAATAATGGGGATTAACTCATATCTCCATAATCATTTAAGTGATCTTATATGATCATGCTATAGGTTAAATTATTTATATATCATAATGTGTTGGGGAAGTCAAGCTCATCACTCAAGATTACGTGTTTTCTATTATGTCAACAATCAAACAAGGGATGTGGTGCATCATGAACAATGTCCATTTAATGTAAATAGTTATACATTATGCTCAACACTCAATATATTAAGTGTGATTCCATCAAGCTCAACAGATAACTTACCATCATACGATGACATCTATCATGGAATATCTACAATTATAACATAATAAATGATGAAAAAAGCTCGTGTATCTCAATGGACATGTTCATTAATAAAAAACCAATTCAATTGAAAAATCAATTAATAAAAAATAGTAATAAAAATACACATTCTACTATTGTAAACTGTTTCATTTACTTCATTTAATTAATTTAATTGATATCAAAAAAATAAAAATAAATATTTATATCAAATCCATACATTTCATTTTATAAAACTATGAAAATAAACCTATAAGGTTTATAATGTCTTTTAGATGGAGACATGATCATTATTAAATTTCTGACCTGGGAAACTCCAAGGATATGTGGGCCAAAACTGATGTAGGGTCTTGTGTTTTATAGACAAATCATAAAAATGGGAATCATTATTTAATTTCTAATCCGAATACTAAATAGGCATTCTAAAAATTTGGATCAATGAACCATTATGAGAAATCGAACATTGCACATCTATGTGGTGTCTATAAATGAGATCAACTACTTCAAAATTATGAAATAATGGTAAAAAACATTTATTATGGTTCAAGGAAAAATTTAGTGTTAACAATGATATATAAATATGATAATTAGTAAAATCAATCATTTGGAACAATGTAATAGCTACGAGACATCAAAAACCAAGGGGAATATTTGAATATATCCTATCTCAAGGATGTTTATTACTCCCCACATTGTTACATCTTTAAATTTGTAGTAGTCTGAAAGAGATCTAAGAAACGGCCCAACATCATGAAAATATGGTAAAAGACTCACATATAATTAGTGTGGTGGATCCAAAGGTAAACATAGATTTAAGGTAATTGGAATGAAGACCATAGATTAATGTATCTATTTCTGTTGATAGATCTTTCCTCGGACACTAGACATGAAACAAAGAGTAGAAACTATTTTATAGGAGGATTTTATCCCTAAGAGAAGAAACATGCTTCCCACTAATGGATTGATCAAGAGGAAAGAATCAAATAGGTTTAAATATTAAAACTATTAAAAATTGTAATTTCACATTAAAATTTAAGGGTTTACAGTTTTGTGCATGATTGGACAAAACATTTTCCAACCATGCACGATTTACTACTTCAAAGGGCCACCCCTCATGGTTAGGCACACAATTTATCCAACCATGAACAAACTATTTAAAAAATATCATTCATAAAATAGTACAACACTTAACAACTGTGTTCCTAGGGTTATATAATCATTGAATATACATGAAGCTCCCATGCCATCACTATCTGCAAACAGACAGTTTCATAGAAATATGTGGGCTGGGCTGCATGATTTGGACGAATACTTTTACCCAATATTTTTATTTCCATTATAGGGATCTAATATTTGAAGGATCCACATACACCCATGAGACCCCCTTCAAATTATAAAGAATCATTTTCATATCTGTTTAATGAATTTTAATTTAAAAGAATGATTCATACCATTGTGAATGTTTGGGTCACCCCAAAATCACCCCATTAATGAAATTTATTACTGAGTTGGTCTTCTTAGTGTAAAGAGATATCATGTAAAAATCAATCAGATCATTGAGCTCATATATCAACATTCCATTCCTTTATATTATTTTGTAACCCTTCTTACTTTCATAGAACTATTGTTAAAGGGACTAACCTTCCTCAGAGTGTCTTTGTGCTCCAATCAACAAAATGAACTTGATACACCTCAATTAAAACATATTTATCTAATTCATACTCATCAGTCTAGGATCCATATGACAGGATTGGATAATATAAACAATGCATATACATTGAAATAATTATGCATAGATCAGTATCTATGAGGATGTTGGTCTGAAGAATATCAAAGCCTATAAGGGTACATGAAACTTAGGTGAGAGATTACCCTACCTCAAAATACTTCTATAGACCAATATGGGTTAGACTCTCAATAAATTCTTGCTTCTGACCTAAAACTCAAGTGGCGTTCAGTGTCAATTAGCATAATATTGATGTCTAGATTGAGATGTTAACATGATTTTTTTGGTTACCTGGACCATATTTGTTGTTTTCAATATAAGAAATGGTCTAATAATAACTTCCTCCCTTGCCACTAGCCAAAATAGTGATGATTGCTAGAGAAAACCATATAAGTGTTCATAATAATCCATCCCGATAGAATCTTGAGATATATTATTTTATACAAACTCAAATAGGGAATGTTTCTCTCCCAGGAACCCCTAAACAAAGGACACATGCACAAAGATTTTCCTCTAGCACCTGAATAGTACCATCCGTCTTTCCATTGGTCGATAGGTGATAGGCCATGATCAGAAGCACCCGTAAGCCTAATTACTACTGCAACCAATGCCAGAACATTTATGTGAAATGATAATCTATGTTAGAAATTATATTAAGACGACCACCATGAAGAAGTACCACCTACTTGATTTACAACTTTCATGTCTCGTCTACAGAGAATGTAACTTGCACTGGACTGAATTGTGAGACCCTGATCAAATGATCAATGAAAAATATCACTCTATCATTTCAACAAGGTGATCTAAGTAGGACAAACAAAGAATCCATCAAAAAATTATCCCATTTCCACTTGGGAAAGAGCAATGGCTTCAAAATCTATTTTGGATGCTAATGGTCATCCATCATCAAATAAAAGGTGGAACTCTGAGTGATAAATATGGAAATCTCTTTTTTCATACCAAGCCACTAAAAATGGTTCCATAGATCTGGATACATTTTCATAATGCTAGGTTGAAATATTCATGATGATGCATAATATTCTAGCATCATCTTCTCTCTGATGTATTTGCAACCATACATACCCCTGGAATAGAAAAATATTACCCCCATCCATGGTTTATTATAAATATGTATCATAATAAAAGATTCTTTCCATTATAAAGAGGACTTCTTGATCATTTGATTTACTCTTTGTTACACATTCCATAAGATTAGAGGTCCCCATCAAGGCCAAGAAAATAGTCTAATGATGAACCCTATGAACCTAAATGTGTATCTTTGAGAATAATTCCATGATCCTGTATTCGCCACTAGCTTCATGAAACTGCATGAATCTATGTCTTCCATCTCAAATAGAATTACATTCACCAGGCATGTACGCATGCTTGAAATCAAAGGACTTTAGGTATTAAACCCACCTGCAATATTTGGGATTCATATACTGATATTTAACGATTTAGTTGATGATTATGTGATCGTCGAATAACAAAAAAACTATATCTAGCTTGATAGTGTATCCAAAAGAGTATTTATTTCACAAAAATAGTGATATAGATGTAGTGTGTCAGGTAATACTATTCATAAGGCCTTAACTAACAAGACAAATATTCTACGAATCACTCGTACATCATCTTAAAATCTTCATGACTAAAACCCGAAGAATCATTTTAGATTTTCTAACTCCTTCATAGTTCTTGAAGAATCAATATCAATACTGAACATAAATGTACCTTCCACCCCAAAAGGATGCTTCACACTCTTTTGGAAATATGAATTTCACACTATTCTTCCTCAAACTAGTATTCCTGCATGGTAAGATAAATAATGGATGAAGAGTCTGTAATGACCATAAATCCCCAAGAATATATGAATGTCATATATTTTCTTAAACTAGTCCCACACAATAAATTTATCAATTTTTCAGGGTCTACTGAAACACTATAATCCGATATAATTTGTCAATGTAAGATGAAAATATCAATCAAAATTTTCTTGTACACATCATAGTATTGAGTGGAACGACTCAAAAATTCATTAATGAAAATTTCTCATGGTCTATTTAAATGTATTCTTATGGTTGTGTAAAACATATGCACTTATTTTCTTTTATTTTTTGGATTTTTAAAATACTGTTAATAATTCTATCCATCTCTAATATTGTCATTGAATAGTTATTACATTACTAGTATAAATATAGGGCTTTGACAAATCCAATTTACTCAGACAAAGGAAGAGATGACCTCATCCAGTAGAGTTTCCCCATTTGAAGCCCATTTGTTAGAGCTCGGAAAGGAGGTGGTGTCATTTTAATTCTCTTATGACCAATCCCATGTTGAGCTTTAGCATGTGTAGATTGAACAGAACTGCCTACGGGAGAAATGGAATTTGATAGGGATTACTACCCGAGCGATGTTATCCAAGCAACCCCACGAGTCTATCACAAATGCACATCATACCCAAAGGACATATCCAGGTGTTATAAGGGGTTATTTAACAAGACACTAGAACTATGATTATGTTCATTATTTTCTTATATAATAATGAATTTACATTCATTTTCTTATTTTTTCATTGTAAATAGTATTTAAAGCACAAATTGAACATTTAGTTAATATTCAACTAAGAAATATATTTTGATAAATTAAATATATTCATTAATAAAATAACATTTTAATAAGATAATATTATTATTAAATTAATTTTTATAATTACAAATTATAATATAATTTCTAGGAATACAATTGTAATTTTTATTAAGGTTTGAAAGCCATTTTTATCAATACCCATTAATTTTCGGTAAATGTTGGTTTTTATTTTAAAATAAAAAGTTAAAATAAATATAAAACTATATAGATACAATGAATATTATTTTTGGAATCAAGTTGTCAAAATTATACAATGGTTATTTTTTCATATTTTTTTGAGATAGTTGAATTTTTGGGTAAAAATTAAATACACTTTAAATATCTAGTGTGTTTTATGACATCATAAATACCCAATAGTTATGTAATAAAATACTATAAGCATTATGTTCAGGAAATACTTATTTTCCCATTAAAATAATGTGATTTTAGGTATGTTTGATTTATTTTACAATGATTTAGTGGACCCTCTAAGACTTGCAAAACATTTTATATATTTAAATTGATTTCCTTGAGAGTGCGGCTCACCTCCACATAAAAAACCCTATTATTTTAAGAAGTTAGGCCGTTGGCCTTATATTTTGTTTCACTCCCCATTGGAAAAAACCATGGGGAAAAACCATGTTATGGTTTGTGGTTTTTTTAGTTTGATGTGTAGTGTCCCAAACCTAATTAATAAATAATTCCCCATCCTTTCCTATATAAACTCACCCATGATCCCACATCCTCTTCACTCAATTCCTCCAGAGTTAGTACAAAATTTTCCCTCTTCTCTTTAAAATCCACTCATGGTTCCCTAAGATCACAATAAGCCTCTCTCAATCCCATCCTAACCCTTGGCAATCACACTACCATGAAAGGGATTCTTACATTCCTTATTTACGTCCAAGTTTCCTTATATAGTTATGACCTTTTATTTTCAATTATAAATGTTGGGGTATGATTTTGAACCTCCCCCATACTTACCTCTTCAATATTGAATAATTATAGATCCCATTTCTCTCTCATTAATGCCTCACATGTACCCCCGTTATCAGGCTGAGATCTCGTAATGGATTTCTCTCTCCACATTTATATTCAAGAAATTCATTGTATTACGTAACAAAATTCCATTAATTTTTTTAAATGTATCTATATAACCCCCTTACTATCAATTTCATGTCAATATTATGATAAACCCCTTTCCCTCTCATCAACCATTTTTATGAATTTTTATGTACTTCAATTATGCTTCCAAAATTACACTGATTTTCCAATCTAATGTCATTATGCAATGAATACCATGCCCATTTATCTCTCAAGGGTATTTATCTTAATGAAAATTTACATATAGATTATAATTATTTATGTTTGTATTCTACATACCTTTACCATTGAATAATTGATGATGATTCATTCCATGTTGTATGGACCATGTGGCACACTTATGCATGAAATGATATTTTTAAGAAGGGCGGTCCCTGATAGTGCTCCAATGCATTATGTAAAGTATATTATCACGGTACGTCATTTGAAATGAGTGTTGATTATGATAATTAATGTGCAATGAGGTTTTACTCATTCTTCATGTACAATGTGGGTTTACTAATGCTCTATGTGCAATGAGCCATAGCTCATGCTAATTCTATTTTAAGTGTTCCTGCCACATCTCTATGTTAGGATTATCAGGATTTTTCATGCCTTTATGTTTATGCAACTATTTTTATCCATTGATATGCCAATTTTATAACATATATTTTATTCCTCATGTTATTCCATGTTTATTCCATTAATGGGATTTATCTCTCTCCCTTTTTTAGGCATGTCCTCAGGTTATCCAATGCAATTCAAATTACGAGGGAATATAGTGGTCATGTAAATGAATTTATCAATAAAGATGTCATGTTTATTGTTTTAAGTCATTATGTAATGTTCATAATCCTCAAATTCACTTGGACACTCAATCTTCAATGTTGTATCATGTGATGATTTTATTTAAAAAATCATGTAATGTGTGTAATAAAAAAAACACAGTTTTCATAGTTGGTATTAGAGGATATGTTTTTTTATTTATGGAATTAGGAATAGAAATCCCTAGTAAAAGACTTAGGGATAGGACTATGTATAATAAAAAAATCCCTATGTTTTTGTGAGTATTGAGTAAGTGGTTTATCAAGAAAATACAGCCCTATCTGGATACGATCTGATATAGGAGGATCTTGCACAGATGTATCTAGTAGTGAAAAATCCAACAAGGAGTTCTGGGCTTGACCCAGGGTATCTTGGAACACGACAAAGGGCCTTTTTTCACTATGGGTTACCACAATCCCGAGGGATATGGTTTGGTAAATTAACAAGATTATTATACACCATTATTATGGGAATTTAAAAAAGTATTTCTAAGAAATCATTGTAGATAGTAGATCATGGATGACATAGATTGATGCTTATATACGCATAAGATAAGGAACTAAAGGTAATTAATATTTCATCTATTTTTTCTTCAAATTACACATTATGTGTTACCCCTAACATTCCTTTTATTCCGGCCAATGGCTGGTAATAGCAGGACTCAATCTAACAACCGATGTGAAGTTCAATACAATGATTATTCTAATGAGATCCCCAATCTGATGGGAGTGGGAATCATAAACATTGTCACTATAATCTCTCAGTTAACTCATGATTTTAATAGAATAATGGGTCATGAGGAACGTTCAACACCCCTATGAATGAAAAAGTTTCTACAGAGAGCTTTTAGGGATAAAGGCCACACATTTTTAATGGATCGTCTGATCCCTCAATCGCCAAAAAATGGATCAACTCAATTGAAAATATCTTCTCCATCATTCAATGTTCTGAACGAGAAAATAATCTCTTGGATTTTTATCATATGGAAGGTTAAGCTGATAAATGGTTGACATTGATCAAAAATACTAAGCACGAGGAGGAGATCAAGGTGTTGGAATGGGAGGATTTTCGAAAATTGTATTTTGATAAATATTTTCTGCATACCCTCTATCTTAATATGGAATGTGTCATGAACATGGCTGGGTCTCCATCTAACCGGACACCCGACCAGGTCCGTGGGAAAACTCAAAGGGCATTCCCAATCCCCACGGGTAGGTACAAGTGACAGGGTATCCAAATAAAACTTGGGAATGATTTACCTGGATATATGGACATAAAACTAACAACAAGATGGATAATTTAAAACTAAAACAAACAAACAAACATATCATTAATAAAAATTCAAAATATATGTTTAAAACATGAACCAAAAACCCAAAAGGAATTGAAATAATGAAATCCCAAAAACACTAACTTAAACCTCCCTGTAACATGAGGTGGAACAACCTAAAGCTCCATTCACCATGCCAACACAAGGAAGCTGCTGGCAACCCAAACCACAAACAATGTGCATGATGCCACAACCTAGAGTAAAAAAGAAATATTATCTACATACAACCGAAGCTGTATGTAGGGTCTTATCCAAGAGGCCACTAGGATGCCACCGAGAAAGTGGTTCCACACATAATTATTAAATGAAAAATAAATTTTCAATCATAATTAATGAAAAGAAATAAATTATTGAACATCTTTAATAAAAACCAATTTAAATGAATTAGTTTCAAAACGAAAAACATAAATTTAAACACACACGCACACTTACATTGAAAATAACCAAAGAGTCACACCGATCAGCATAAAATAAAAAGGGAGCACCAAATATGGGAGAGGCCTTGTGGGTGTTAGTTAGCATGGGTCCCTATATCATTGTGACTCGATTAATCATGGATTTGAAACCGAGAACCTTATAAAACATGAGTTAGAAGGACATGACCATAAAAAACGTGGTTTAGAAGACCACAACCCTCAAAAAAGCATATGTTTAGTTGGTGTTTCAATCGTCAATCCAGCCAGTGAAACTCGGTCGAGTAACCTCTGTAACACTAACACACTAGATCCAGTCCACCCACCTAGTACCCTGGATTCCCATTTGTGCTCACGTAGTGCAATGTTCATGTTAAATGTCAAACATAAACAAAAAATGAAATGTTCTCTCTACCCAACACTACACACATGAACACAAAAAACCATTTAAAAATAATTTTCACAGTTAAAATATCTCAAAACTAAATCTGCATCTATTACACAACCAATTAAATCAACTGCATAGTCAATGAAATCACTTTTATTTTCAAAAATTGCCCTAGTATATTTTATTAACCAAATTCCATACACATCGCATGAATTTATGCACCAAAAACATTTACACAAATTAACCATTTTTTCAACCTTAATAATTATTTAATAAAATAATGAAGATTTTCATTAATATATTTTTTAGAGAAAAACAATGATTTATACACTAGACTAACCCAAACCCCCTTATATGACCACACGTACACAACCCCACCTCAGGAACACAATTTTCATCATGCATGCAACTAAATAAACCACCCACACTGTTAAAAAGATCATTACAATAGTTAAACAATCCACCAAAAAAAATTATGCCAACCCATTTAAAAATATGCCGCACAACTAAAACACCAAAAATGAACTCAAATGAGTATTTAAGACTTAACACATATGGACGCAACACCAAAACACTGATTTCACACCTTATACATTCTAAAAAATAGTCTACACAATTTATAAAACAATGGTGAATAGTCCGACATGGGATTTCACAGAAACTACATAATCATATCATCTAAACACCTTAATAAACACATTAAGACATACTAAACCTTAATTAAAATTTGAAATATTACAAAAAAACTAATTTCAAGGATAAAATCACAATTAAAAAAACACTAACAATTAACCAAAGATGAGATTTCACCTGCAATTACACATATTATAAACATGCACCCAAAAAATATCAACTACAAATCATAACACATAGAAGATAAACTTCTCACTAAATAAATTAGTTAAATAATATTATAAATTAATTAAACATTCTAATTAACCAATTAGATAACAATTAAACATATAACCACCTACCTCACTATAGACCAACATCATGATTTGGCACAAAACTCTCGCGGCATGACAAATTCACCACAAGAAACTTTAATTTAACTCTAATTAAAACAGTTAAACAAAAATCATCATAAATGAACCAAAAGAAACACTAGATCCAAACCTCAACTTAATAAAATTTTAAGAATGAACAACTGAGTTATATCAAACCTATTGAAAGGCATCCAAGAATCTATCCAAGTGAGTTAGAGGGTGCAGAAAGGTGTTGTGCCGGATAGAGCCTCGCTGGAAGAAGGTACAACTAAGGGAGTCACGACCAGGGGAGCTATGCTGTGGGGATTTAGTACGAGGCATGTAGAGGGGTTCGGTTTCGTCACTGGAAAGGAGCACGGGAATAGGAAGGGGTGAATCCAATGGTAGTGTGTTTTGTGGCTTCTAAGATAAGTTGATAGAAAGGTCTCAGGGGTGCTGGTCAGTAGAGATGGAAGGGGCACGACCTGAGGGAGCTGGGCGGCGGAGGAGAAGGACATCGTAATGTGTTCATTGGGCATGGACAAGAGGGAAGTGGTGCTAGGGATTAGGAGGGATGAGGCAGTGTGTGGTGATGGTGCCAGATGGGAGGAGTGGCGGGTTGACGCTGGATAGGAGCATGAGTGGTCCGACAAGGAGGAGAAGGGAAGGAATAACACCTAGCTAGGGTTAGGGTGTGAGGTTGTTGCACGAAGGAAACAAGAGAGGGGGAGAGGTTGTGCGAGATAGGCCATGGATGGGGGGGAATGAGGGGATAAAAGAACTGAAATGGAAGATAATAATAAATAAAAAAATAAACTGAATGGAAAATTAAAATAGGACGTAAGGGAATCATAGATAAATTTGAAATTGTAAATAAATAAATAAAACATGAAATATAAATAAAATCAAAAATGTTAGTAATAAGTTGATAATTTTCAATTGAAAAAACAATTTAATACAAACAACCAATTTAAAATATTAATTTAAATAATCATAATAATAATAACCTTATTGAAATTTTAACTTTATTAACAATAATACCAATAATAAAACTAAAATAATAAAAACAACCATAACAGTAATAAATTTAACAATTTTGGTCGGAC
This sequence comes from Viscum album, assembly GCA_963277665.1. Classification (NCBI taxonomy): domain Eukaryota; kingdom Viridiplantae; phylum Streptophyta; class Magnoliopsida; order Santalales; family Viscaceae; genus Viscum; species Viscum album. Next base: position 1,897,708,025 of record OY728133.1, on the reverse strand, counting down.
ACATGCATTCTTGCATGCATGGTTGTGTTCATGGTCATGTGCCTGCATGAAAAAAAAATTAATAGTTAAACATTAACTTATTAATTATGGGAACCAAGATTGGTGGCGTGCATTTAAACACGTCCATATAAAACCCATTTTTTAATTAAACCAGGTTCAAATTAAATCCCAAAAGAAATAAAAAAATAATTAAATAAAAATAATGCATTGGTCGGGGTGTGATAATTCTCCCCACCATGAACCTTTCTGCCTCCAGAAAGTCCCCAAAGATCAGGTCAACCAATGATTCCAAGCAATAAAATGAGGACACTTAAAACCCAACCTCGGTCACGACCTTTCCTCAGGGCCCGTGTCGTGACTACCCCAAGCTCGCCTTCCATAGGCCAGGGGATGGCGACTAGCACCAAAGGCGTAAATCCCAATAACTGGGAAGGCATTGCCTTTATAAAAGTAAACAAAACACCACAGAGTACAAGCGGAAGTAAAACACTAAGTACAAAAGAAAGTGCTGAAAAGTAAATTGGCGAGAATAAAAACCCAAAAGAATGTACAACTACAACTGAACAAAGTACAACAGAAAAAGTCAACAGCTGGAAGGAAGGAAGCGGCTCCTAGTTCTTCCTCCTCAGATCCTACCTGAAGGGTAGGTACAGATGGTGCAGCTCCTGGATCGTCCACCACGGATCATACCTGAAAGGTAGGTACAGATAGCCTCCACAACGCTCTCGCCCATCAAGCTCCTCCAAATGTCGTCTCACCATGAAGTCCACCTCCAGAAAATGACTTGTCGTGGTGTCCACCTCTGGGTACTGTCTCGTCGTGTAGTCCACCTCCGGTACCGTCCAGTCCTCGAACACTCAGCCTCCGTCAGCACTGCCTGTCGTCTGCAACCAACACAACGAGGTGCGGGCATAGCCCGTGCAGTGGTGAGTATAACGATACTCAGTAGGGACCCCGAGACCCTCAAGGTATCATGAAAACCAACAAGGATAAACACAAAGAAGATCTCAACAGATATACTCTACTTAGGTATATGCCCATACATATACCTATGTTATCATGTAACCCATCTCAATCACGAGGAAACACAAATAATATGAAATCAACGGATATCCACTACGCAGGTATATGCCCATACTTATTCCTAAGATATCATGTAACCCATCTCAATCATGAGGAAACACAAAGATTATAAACTCAGCTCAAACTATGATTTTTATTATCGAAAGAGTAACTGCTGAAGAGCCCTGTCTCTAGAGTGTACAATGGTCCTCTCACGACTCTGAGATACTGCTCACTAACATAAGACTGCAGAGGTACCCCTCCTGTTGAGTACTGTGGGCCTGCTGCTACAACCAAGCGCTTCCCACAATGGGTCTACCGCTACAACCAAGCGCTCCCCCTCATAGGCTCAAGAGGGACTCCTTCTGTTGAGTACCGCGGGTCTGTGCTACAACCAAGCGCTCCTCCGTCATGGGTCTATCGCTACAACAAAGCCCTCCCCCTCATAGCCTCCATAGATACTCCTTCTGTTGAGTACCACGGGTCTACTGCTACAACCAAGCGCTCCTCCGCTGTGGGTCTGCCGCTACAACCAAGCGCTCCCCACTGGGCAATCCGAAACACACCGAGTCGATCGGTCAAGCAGTCGTCATGACTCAGCTGGCTACACGGTCTCCGTACTCCGCATGCTCATCTCCAGGAGGGTCCGCTCCACGAGCTGTGGGTCGATACTAAAAGTATCACAAAGTTTCACAAAGAAGTATCCCAATGGACCGCCTTGTCATAGGGGTCTCAAAGCAACAAGCGGCACGTCAATCAGACGCCCGGTCTGTGAGTTATTTGCCTTTTTGTCCCAGGGGCCCGGTTGGTTTCATGAGTGAACCAACCCAGCCATATCTCAACTGTACCTTGAACTCTCATAGGGAATACTCATAGGGACCATTTCTCAACGTGATCACCAACGCCGCTGACGGTTCGTCAAACGGACGTCTAGTCTGAAAGATATCAACTTTTTCGTTCCAGGGGCCCAATTGGATTTCAAGTACAATCCAACTCGCCCAAACTCCAACTGCATCCAAACCTCGGGCGAATTATGTCAAACGTTCCGTCCCACAAAGAGGAAAACAACGAGACAGATGGTGTGTCAATGTGACGTCCGATATGTGAGTTATTGGCTTCTTCGTTCCAGGGGCCCGGTTGGTTTCGTGAGCGAACCAACCCGACCGCACTCCGACGACATCCAAACCTCAAGCGGGGTAATCCAAAAGACCTGTATCACTTAGAGGAAAGCATAATAGTTTACATCACATCAATCGGACGTCCGGGGCTCAAGATATGAGTGTTTTCGCTCCGAGGGCCCGGTTGGTTTCGTGTACGAACCAACCCAGCCGAACACAAAGTGTTCTGAAACCTTGAGTACGATATATCAAAACGACCACCTCGATCCAAGGATCGCATATCCGCTTACGGTGCGTCAATCGGAGGTCCGTAGATCAAGATATGGGCAAAAGACCAAAGAGGGTTTGAAATCGGGGGGTCTGGGCCCTGACCGACCCGTCTCGACCCCCCCCCCCCCCCCGCCCCCGGGTCACCCCGAACCGGGTAGACCCGACCCGGGTCCGACCCAGCTCGGCCCGGCCAGGCCCAGCTTGGTCCGGCTCAACCAACCAGCCGCGGCTCGGCAAGCACGGCCGAGCGGATGCCGCGGAGCGGGGGTGCGCGGTTCCCCCTGCCCTCGCCGCTGAATGATGCCGGCGACGCGCTGCCACCGCCTTCCGCGGACCACCGGACGCACTCCGGTGCTCCGTTTCACCTGCCGTATTTTCCAATGGTCCTCCCGAGAAACGAAATTCACTGAAAGGATTTCAAATTTCTCTTTCAGCCCCGTTCGTCATCGTCCGACAATCCACATTTCAATTAACAAAACGCGCCATCTTCGTGGTTCACCGGCGTGATGCGATAGCGCAGCACCCTTTCACCGTGGCCCGACTCCATCCGCGGATGTCTTCAGGTTTCTCTGACATGACGCGATGGCGTCGCGCCCTTGTTTGTTTTCACGATGCAGTGCGACGGTGCCGCGCAATCCTTACTGCACGATTCCGCGCGGTGCGACGACACCGCGCCATCCCCTGTTTCAATCCACAATAGAAACCCACAAGGATAAGGAGGAGGGTCGGCCGTGTTTGTGCGGTCCGGCCCCCTCTCATTAGTTTATAGAAAAAGGTCATATTTCACGAAGATCGTCAAGTTAATAATCACGAACAAGTTAAATAATAATACTCAACAATAATCCGCATGAACGAACGATCCGCGGATCAACCTGGAATTGGTTGGTCCGCGCTCATCGTACTTTTCTCAAAAGATAATAGAACACCAAAATAAAAATTCCCCTACCTCAAGCGTCGTCGAGCGAGGGTTTGTCGCGGATTTTCTTGTCACAGAAGAAAGACTCACGGAAGGAGCGTCGCGGAAGAAGCGTCGTTGACGTGGCGGTACACGGCGTCGCGTAGTCGATCTCCGAGTGTTTGGCGTTCTTCATCTGAGGTCGGAGCGTTCGTCATGTTATTCGCCTTCTTCGTTGAAGAAGAACACTTTCCTCCAAATTCTCTCCATGCCAGAAGTCCAATTAAATAAAATAAGTTCATCCATTATTTTATTATTGACCTAATCTTTTGAAATTAAAAAGATAAGAAACGAACAATTATTTCGTTGAATTAATTGTAACGATTTAACTGCCCAATTAATTCGGGCGTTTCCTAACCAGGAAAATGCACGGTTGACTTTCATTAATGAAGAGGTTTTCGCGGGTGCGTTACTTAGCAGAAAAGAAACATTGGGGCTCGTGTGGTCCCCACCTCACAAATATCCTACAGGAGGGTAGGATATTTTGAATTCCACTCTATCCGCTTCTACTCAACTTAAGCAGCTTAAAGTGGCTTTAAACGGCTTTATGTGAAATAAAATAATGTTTTCCGCACCACTTTATTTTATTTCTTAACTTAAAGTCCAAAAATTAAAAACCACACCCAAGAAAACGCAACTCCAAAAGAGGCGTTCCTAAACAAATACTGGTGCTGCGATTCCATCGGTGCCCTCAGAATTCGATTCCGAGCTCCGGTTCAAAGGTTAGAAAAACACACTCGTTCGTTCACTGAACGTACCCGAGCCAACCTTCCGAAATTTATTTCGGGCACACCGGGCCTCCGAATCAGGCGCCGTCAGAAACTTCATTCTTGTAAAATCCCAAAGAAAATTAGAAAAAAAATTCCATTGAATTTTACTGGTCATTACATTACTCCCACCTCAGGGCTTTACGTCCTCGTCAAGCATTAAACACAAACTAGGGATACAAAAGCGGTACTGAGGACGAATCTGAGCCTCCTGCTCTCATGTGCTCACCTGAAGGTTCCCGTAATACCAGTGAAAGAGCTCCCGAGGATTAGACCTTCCTCAAAGGATCCGCTCTTGTCGATCCTCAATCCCCACTGGAACCTCCGTGAAAGACACCCTATCGCCATCGTCCATCTCCTCATGGTCGATGACATGTGAAGGGTCGAGCACATATCTCCTCAGTTGGGATACGTGGAAGTCGTCGTGCACCTGGTGCAACTGAGGTGGATGGGTCAAGCAGTAAACCACCCCGCCTGCCCAGCTGTGGACCTAAGAAGGTTCACTGATCCTCATAGATAACTTGCCGCCTTGGCCACATCTCCATAAACCTCGTCGAGGTGAGACTCGTATAAGGACGTGATCATCATCCTCGAACTCCAGAGGTCTCCAACTCCGGTTTAGAACTGGAACTCAAAACGACTATTTCCACGAGGGTATGGTTGACCGACTCAAGAGTGATCAGCTGCACCCTCCTAAGCATGAGTTTTCCTATGCTGCCTAGGGTTTCATTTTCATCGACCAGGGAAAACCCACCCCGACGTCGTAGTTAAACCACAACATTTTTTCCTAATACCTTCAATTTGTGTATGAACCGCGATTGCCCAGTGTACACTCAAACCAACGTCGTAAGGCCTCAACGCTTCCACCAAGAGATTCCAAACGAAACACTCTCCTCAAGGGTCTGACCACACCGTCAGCATAAATGTGATTATCGAGTCTCCTCCCAAGGTATCTCCAGACGTGAGGGTCATGTCCACGGATTACAGAAAACTCTAGGACTGGGACAAGATTTGTGAAAGAGATGAATTATTCATATCAAAATCTTTTACGACAACAGTTATTATTGGACACAAACTATCCCTTGAATCATTCTTAGAGCCATCGGGTCACTCTCCATGACCGCATGTAGTCGCACTCTTTCTCCGCCCTCCTGCTCCCTGAGCCTGGAGGGGATAACTAAGGTGGGTGGTTGTAGCATGTTAAGATGTACACCACCTCATGCTGCTCTCCTAGCTCTGCCTCCACGTCTGCCGCTTCGCAGACTAAAATCTCTTTAATGCTTCCTCTTCTTGAATCATTTATCATGCCCGAGTATCTAAGGCTGGCACCAGTTTCTTGTTTCATACTGCACTGTGCAGTCTTCATCCGCTCCTGGATGATCTGCACCTTCTTTGCCTACGATCTGGAAGAGCTGCTAAAATTTCTCCTTTTCCGAAAATAGTGACTCTGTCTCATCCCCTGGATGAACCACGCCCATTTCCAAATACAGTCAATCCTGAAATGAAAGATGCATTCATGCCATGGATGACGTCGTAAGGCCTCAACGTAACTACCAAGAGGTCCAACTATCACTCTCGCCTCCAAGGGTCGAGTCACACTGTCGGCATCAGTGTGAAGTTACTGGGTCTCCTCCAGTAGAAATATTGAAAGTGAGTGTCATGTCAACAGTTTTAACTGGGACCACTTAGTATCAACCAAAAAAAAGGACAGGAAAGCAAACATCACAAGATAAGTGTCTTTTTTTATTATTGCAGCTCATAGTACAAAGACACGAATACAACAACAAAATGGAACTAGAAGTACAGGGGAAGTATCCACTAGTTCCTCTCTTGTCCACTTACTCCCGGAGCTCTACTGCCTTGTCCACTGCTCGGTTGTTGCTCAAGCACACGCCGCTGCTTCTGCCTCGGTGGCTCCTCCAAAGCCTGCATATCAACTGTACGAGGAGTCGGATAGTCACGTTCCAGGTGACCCTTTCCGCCACATTCATACCACTTCCTTCTCTTCGTACAGCTAGCTCTGGCCCTCTTGGACCTCTGCATCATCTGTCTACTGCCCATAGATGACTCGACTACTAATCGAAAAACACGCGGCCAAGGCAGCAGCTCTTGAACACGTTCGGGGTGTAGAGCTACTGGAACAAACTCCACCCAAAAGAAGGTCTCGATGTCTTCCCATGTGACGGCCATCCCAACGAAAAACTGGAACAAGTGGATCCACCACCTGCCTGCTGCTGCCTGAAGAAGGCTGGTAGCAAAGATCACCATGTAGTCTGTTGGCATCCCCACTAGCCTGAAGACTCTCGCCACAACCTCCATCCAATCCTCAACCGCATGCGGGTCCATCTCTCCCTGGAACCTGGGTGGCCTCTGGCGCTGGAACTCGTGCAGTGCACTCAAGTGGCGTGCATCGCTTACTGCTTGGGCGGGTGGCATCGGTGGCCCAACGTATGGTAGTACCACTGGTGCCTTCGCTGGTGCCTCAACTACAAGAGGTCCCTGTACCGAAGCCTCATCGCTCGGCAAGCTGTCAGTACGCACATCCCTCTGGGCTCAAGATGGTCGTCCGAGAAAAGGAATCCTGAAATAAACAACGTGACATGATCAAACGATTATACCTGGTGAGATGACCTGGTTTGAGCTGACATTTAAAAACTTCTGGAAACACACATGCAATCAGTTTTATCGTGCACAAAGTCGGAAATCAGTTGTCAGGGTCCTGGTGTATGAATACGTCAGCCGCCCGCACCAACACTGGACACCTTGAACTGAAAACCACACACTGTACTCTTAACAATATAGCTTCACAGAAAGAAAATATCAGAGTTATGAGTTCATCGGTAGAACCGAATCCTCTGATGCCAATTTATCACGACCTGTCCTCGGGGCCCATGCCATGACTACCCCAAGCCCGCCTTCCATAGGCCAGGGGCTGGCGACTAGAACCAAAGGCGTAAATCCCGATAACTAGGAAGACATTGCCTTTATAAAAATAAACAAAACACCACAGAGTACAAGCAGAAGTAAAACACTAAGTACAATAGAATGTGTTGAAAAGTAAATGGGCCAGAATACAAACCCAAAGAAAAGTACAACTACAACTGAACAAAGTACAACAGAAAAAGAAAACAGCTGGAAGGACGGAAGTTGCTCCTTGGTCGTCCTCCTCGAATTCTACCTGAAGGGTAGGTACAGATGGCACTGCTCCTGGATCGTCCACCATGGATCCTACCTGAAGGGTAGGTACAGATAGCCTCCACAACTCTCTCGCCCGTCATGCTCCTCCAAATTTCATCTCACCGTGAAGTCCTCCTCCAGATACTGACTCGTCGTGTAGTCCACCTCCGGGTACTGTCTCGTCATGTAGTCTACCTACGGTACCGTCCAGTCCTCGAACACTAGGCCTCTGTCAGCACTGCCCGTCGTCTGCAAACAACACAACGAGGTGCGGGCATAGACCGTGCTGGGGTGAGTATAACGATACTCAATAGGGATCCCGAGACCCTCAAGGTCTCACTAAAACCATCAAGGATAACCAAAAATAAGATCTCAACAGATAACCTCTACTTAGGTATAGGCCCATACATATACCTAAGTTATCAAGTAACCCATCTCAATCATGAGGAAACACAAATATTATGAAATCACCGGATAACCACTACCCAGGTATATGCCCATACATATACCTAAGTTATCAAGTAACCCATCTCAATCATGAGGAAACACAAAGATCATAAACTCAGCTCAAACCAGGATTTTCATTATCAAAACCGTAACTACGGAAGAGCCTCGTCTCTACAGTGTACAATGGTCTGTCACAACTCCGAGGTACTGCTCACTAAACTAAGACTGCTGAGGTACTTCTTCTATCGAGTAATGTGGGCCTGCTACTACAACAAAGTGCTTCCCACCATGGGTCTGCCGCTACAACCAAGCGATCCCCCTCATAGCCTCATGAGTTACTCCTTTTGTTGAGTACCGCGGGTCTGCCGCTACAACCAAGCGCTCCTCCACCGTGGGTCTGCCGCTACAACCAAGTGCTCCCCCTCATAGCCTCCAGAGGTTCTCCTTCTATTTAGTACCGCGAGTCTTCCTCTACAACCAAGCGCTCCTCCGTCGTGGGTCTGTAGCTAAAACTAAGCAATCCCCACTGGGCTATCCGAAACACACTGAGTCGATCGGTCAAGCAGTCGTCAGGTCTCAGCAGGCTACACGGTCTCTGTAATTTGCACGCTCGTCTCTGGGAGGGTCCCCTCCACGAGCTTCTGGTCGATACTAAAAGTATCACAAAGTACCACTAAGAATTATCTAAAAGTACCGCCTCGTCATAGGGGTCTCAAAGCAACTGACGGTGCGTCAATCGGACGCCCGGTCTGTGAGTTATTGGCCTTTTCGTCCCAGGGGCCCAGTTGGTTTCGTGAGCGAACCAACCCGGCTTTATCTCAACTGTACCCCGAAATCTCATAGGGTATACTCATAGGGACCGTTTCTCAATTTGATCACCAACGCCGCTGACGGTTCGTCAAACGGATGTCCGGTCTGAACGTTATCAGCTTTTCCGTTACAGGGGCCCGGTTGGATTTCGATAACAATCCAACTCGCCCAAACTCCAACTGCATTCAAAACATGGGCGAAGTATGCCAAAATTTCCATCCCACCAAGAGGAAAACAATGAGACAGATGGTGCGTCAATCAGACGCCCGGTCTGTGAGGTATTGGCTTTTTCGTTCCAGGGGCCTGGTTGGTTTTGTGAGCGAACCAACCCGACCGCACTCCGACGACATCCAAATCTCGAGCGGAGTAAGCCAAAAGATCCGTCTCACATAGAAGAAAGCATCAAAGTCAACGACACGTCAATCAGACGTCTGTAGCTCAAGATATGAGTGTTTCTGCTTCGAGGGCCCGGTTGGTTTCGTGTACGAACCAACCCGGCCGAATCCAAAGTGTTCCCAAACCTTCAGTGCGATATAACGAAACGACCGTCTCGATCCAAGGATCGCATCGCCGCTGAAGGTGCGTCAATCGGAGGTCTGTATCCCATGATATGGGAATATGACCAAAGGGGGTCTGAAATCGAGGGGTCTGGGCCCGGACTAACCCAGACCGACCCCCCCTGGGTCGACCCGAACCGGGTCCGACCCGAAGCAGGTCGACTCGACCCAGGTCCGACCCGGCTGGGCCCAGCTCAGTCCGGCCCGGCCGGCTTGGTCCGGCTCGACCGGCCAACTGCGGCTCGGCCAGCGCGGCCGACAGGAAGCTGCAGAGCGAGGGTGCGTGGTTCTCCCCGCCCTCGCCGCTGAATGATGCCGGCGGCAACTGCCGCCGCCGGCCTTCCGGCAGCGCTCAGCCGCCGCGCCGGCAAGGCGTGCCGCCATCGCCTTCCGCGGACCACCAGATGCACTCCGGTTGTCCGTTTCTCCTGCCGCCTTCGCCAACGGTCGTCCCGGGACCCGACCTTCACTACAAAGCTTTCAAATCGCTCTTGCGGCCCTATTCGTTGTCGTCCGACAATCCGCACGTCAATTAACAAAACACCCCATCTTCGTGGTTCATACGAGCAATGTGATGGCGTCGCGCCCTTTCACCAAGGCCCGACTCCGTCAGCGGATGTCTTCGGGTTTCTCTGACGCGGCGCGATGGCGTCACACCCTTGTTTGTTTTCACGATGTGGTGTGACGGCGCCGCACATTCCTTGCTGCACGATTCCACACGGTGAGACGGTACCGCGCCATCCCCATTTCAATCCACAATAGAAACCCACAAGGATAATGAGGAGGGTCGACCGTGTTTGTGCGGTCCGGCCCCCTCTCATAAGTTGATAGCAAAGGTTCATTTTTCACGAAGATCATCAGGGTAATAATCACGAACAAATTAAATAATAATACTCAACAACAATCCGCATGAATGAACGATCCGTGGATCAACCTGGAATTGGTTGGTCCGCGCTCGTTGTACTTTTCTCGAAAGATAATAGAACTCCAAAATAAAAATTCACCTACCTCAAGCGTCGTTGAGCGAGGGTTCGTCGCGGATTTTCTTGTCACGGAAGAAAGCGTCGCGGAAGGAGCATCGCGGAAGAAGCGCCGTTGACGTCACAGTACACGGTGTCGCTTCGTCGTTCTCCGAGGGTTTGGCGTTCTTCGTCAGAGGACGGAGCGTTCTTCGCGTTCTTCGTGTTCTTTGTCAAAGAAGAACGCTTTCCTCCAAAGTCTCTCCCCACCACAAGTCCATCTAATTAAAATAAGTTCAACCCATATTTTATTATTAACCTAAGCTTTTGAAATTCATAAGATAAGAAACAAACAATTAATTCATTGAATTAATTTAATGATTTAACTGCCCAATTAATTGGGGCATTTCTTAACCAGGAAAACGCATGGTTGACATTCATTAATGAAGAGGTTTTCATGGTTGCGTTACTGAGCGGAAATGAAACGGTGGGGCTCATGCGGGCCCCACCTCAAAAATACCCTACAAGAGGGTTGGATATTTTGAATTCCACTATATCCACTTCAACTCAGCATAAGCAGCTTAAAGTGTCTTTAAGCGACTTTAAGTAAAATAAAATAAAGTTTGTTGCACCACTTTATTTTATTTCTTAACATAAAGTCCAAAAATTAAAAACCACACCCGAGCAAACGCAACTTCGGAAGAGACATTCCTAAGAAAATACCGGCACTGCGATTCCATCGGTGCCCTCAGAATTCGATTCCGAGCACCAGTTCAAAAGTTTGAAAAACCCGCTCGTTCGTTCACTGAACCTACCCGAGCCAAACATCGGAAGTTGATTCCGGGCACACCGGGCCTCAGAATTAGGCACCGTCAGAAACTGCATTCTTGTAAAATCCCAAAGAAAATTAGAAAAAAATTTCCCTTGACATTTACGGGTCATTACAACCTCAATCACCCAATGGCCAAGCATTCAAAATTACCTTGACCTGAAACATCAATGATCTCAAAACCATAATCACCAAGAAAAATTACAAATAGAATTTAATTCACCTCCAAGCTCAACTAAAATGTGGAACACCCCGACCCATAACATTTGGATTACCAGGGCAGATCGAGATCTATAAGAACAATTGGCTAACAACCCGCTTTCCGAGATAACCAATTAGCACGATCATGGTCAGGAAGAGGGGATGTAAGGGGATGTCCTTCCAAGAACACTATGAAGACAATGTTTTTTCACACGTTCATCCTATTTTGGTCTCCCCACAATTTTATGATTCTTGTTAAATGTTGTTTCTCCAAACCAAAATGACTAAAAAACCTAGAAAAACCTTTAACACTTTCTTTACCCATAGAGATCCCTATGTTAAAACAATCCAACACAAGATGGGATGTCCGTAAGACTTGCTCTGGGTCTCCCCATCATTTTAAAATTTCTTAACAACACATAACCCATGCATGAATTACCAATTTTCTTTGAGAAATACACACTGAACCCTTCATCATGAACCTACCAACATTGGGTGATTACACGGAAACTTCCCACAGTGAACAACACTCCACCACATGATAGGGTTTTGATAGCGGAAGCTCCTAAAATTTAAGAAAAATAGATATTCACACATTAATTACACAAGAAAAAGGAATATCTTAGATGAGTAAAACTCTAATCCTTAACCGACCATAGGATTGTCCATAGAGCACACCTTCAGGATTTACCGGAAGAATGATTTTTTAGAACCCCTTAAGGCGCAAGAGGAACTCCCACAAAATAATACTACAACAAGGATACACATCCTTCATACCCATCACAAAAAAGTAAAGCCTTCAGAGGCAATACTATAATAAGGAAATTCATGCTGTCCCTATCCCATCACTTCGGACTTAAGTCAGATCAATACAATCCGATGTCCGACAAGTTTTTTTCTACGTCCAAGCTTCATTCTGAGACCAACGACAAGGTCCCTGATTTATGAAGTATCTATGGCCTCATAGTCTGTCATAAGATGAGAACCTCTGACTAGAACTTCATCCGCTGGAAAATAATCCATCATATTTCTCCTTGTTCTCTATGTGGCCACTCTAACAACTTACCGATTGAGAAATGCGGAAAATAACCTAGAGTGCCCGACTGACAACACTAGAGATAAGAAATTGATCATTCTGTAAAACACATGATGCAAAATAACAGAAGGGGAACTCTAATAATAGGTCCCTTTTGCTCACAATCAACATTAAACAAAGAACATGCACATACCACAATAAGAATTAGTACAAAAACTATTACGAGCTTTAAACTGATTGTTCGACACAACCTTTCTGAAACATGAAGCTAAATCATCAAAAATGTCAAATACACCACTCTACCTATTGATTGGTCAAGCACCTATGATATCCACCACATTATCCCACCTTCACTTCCTTGGGTACGACCATGAGACGAGGATAGTGCTAAGAATTGATCACGACATCTTCATTTTCAATGAAAATGGAACAATAACCGTTTTATGGTGTAGAATCTCTCCTCCCAATATACATGGGAAAAATAATGCCTACACAAAATTTAGAGTTCCTAAAAACTAGACACACTCTTAACTTTCTCGAAGCATACAATGATATCCAACAAACCTCAATATCTACAGAAAGTCAAATCAACTGAGCAGAACACAACTCCACCATTCCACTAGAAGTCTGGGCTGAGCCAAGAACCGAGAGACCTACTAGAAACCCTTGAGACATTTCTTGGGTAATATCCCAAACACAAAACACAAAACATCCTGCCACAAATCCAAACACATCACTAAACAAACATCCAAAACTCATACATGATTCCTGTAATTATAATTTAAAACATCAATTCATTCTTAAAGAAAAACAATTTCTTGAATATATAGGCATAGAACAATAAAAATCAATAACTTTTTTTAGCCCATCACTTCCACCCGAACATAAAACTATTTTCCAATTTCTAAATCCATTTAAGCAAAAAAACCCATTTTAGAGAATAACCCACTTTCCAAGAAAACAAGAAGTAGCCTTAAAAATCAATCACTCACCACTGATATTCCCCGATGCCTCACAAATATTCATTTTTGTGCCACTCAGGCACCCATCCACACGGTCCACCAACTATCCATTAATCATGTCAACGTGAACATGTGAGCACCCATAGTAATACCACTAGAAAGAATCAAGCATACACCTCTTTCAAAATCAATCATTTTCAATAACAAATTTTTTCCTGCTAAGAAAACTTCACAAATTCATTGAAAATTTCCAGAATTATTTTCATTTATAGAACAACCCACTTCAATTTTAGATAAACCAAGACGTTATTTTAGAAATTTGACTTCGACAAATAAAACACCAATTTACAGAAACAAGGTTCAAAAAAACACACCCCAAAAATCATGTAAAACTCGAAACATGTAAAAAATAAGAGCATCCCCAAGGTTTACTTGGATTTTAAAAGAAAACACGTTCATGCCAACCTAATATGAAAGGAAGACATTATGAACACTAAAGAACCTAAACGGAGAACTAGGGGTCATGCCTAACCCAGCTACATGGTTTACCAGACCATGCACAAGGAAAGAGCCAACCACTAGGAGTGTCGAACCGTACTATCAGGCCTAACATGGGTCACTACTCTATATGAGACCACACATAGTATAATTTTACTCTTATTTTCATCCTATATCCAAACAGAGAAAATCCAAAACATAAATCCCACTCCACACATGGTTACTTGACGATCATAATGAGCAAGAGTTTGTGACGCTCTTCCTGCACCTACCACTCATGTACTAACAATACTATCTTTGATCTACATGAAACCCCAAATAGAAAGAAAAAAACCTCCTTTGATAGAATTTTTTAATAAAAAAGGTCAGGTTTCCATCTGACCCAGTGCCCGACCTGGTCCACTGAAAAACCCAAAGGGATTTCCTGATCCCCACAGGCTGAAACAAGTTCTCGGGTATCAAAAAATCATGGGAACAATTTACCCGAATAGATGTACATAAAATAGAAAACAAGATGAATAATTTAAAACTAGAAATATACAACAAAACAAGATACTAATCTATAATCAAAATATAAGTTTACAATATGAACCAAAAACCCAAAAGGGATGGCAATAAAGGAAAAACTAAAACACTAAATCAAACATCCAAGCATGATGGGGTGAAAAAACCTCAAGATACATTCACCAAAACAACATATGTATGCCTTTGACAACCCGAACCACCAATGTTGTGCACGATACCTCATCCTGGAATACAAAATAAATAGCATATACATACACCCAAAGGTGTATGAATGGTGTGATCCAAGATCCTAGTAGGATTCCACCAAGAAATAGGTTACACATATAATTATTAAATAAAAAATATGTTTTCAATCTCAATTAATGAAAAGTCATAAATTCTTGAGCAGTTTTAGAGAAAATGGCTTTAAATAAAATAGTTACAAAAGGAACACATTAAATTAAAACATAGACACACACACACTTACTTTGAAAATAACCAATGTGTCACATTGATCAGTGTAAAATAACCATGGAGCACCAAATATGGGAGTGGCCTCATGGGTGTTAGGTAGCATGGGTCCCTAGATCTTCACCACTCATTGAAACATGGCTTAAAATCCATGACCCTCAGAATACGTGTCTTAAAAGTCCAAGACCCTCAGAAAATGTGGCTTAGAAAACTACAAACCTCATAAATGAATATGTTTAGATAGTTTTTCAATTTTCAGTCCATCTAGTGAAACCGGGATGAGTCACCTACAGAACACTAACAAACTAGATCTAGTCCACCCACCTAGTACCACGGCCTCCCATTGGTGCTCACACAGTTCAATGTTCATGTTACATGTAAAAAATAAAAAAACAAAACAATTAAATGTTCTCTCTAACCAACACTACACTCATGAAAAAACCATTTAAAAATAATTCGCACACTAATAATATCTCAGAACTAAATCTGCATTAGTTACACAGCCAATTAAAACAAATCCACATTCAATGAAATCACAGTCATGGTGATAAAAATCACTAACATAATATATTAATCAAATTACGCACATGTTCCAAAATATTGAGCACTGATAACATTTACACAATTTCATTAAAACAAATTTTCACCCTTAATAATTATTTAGTAAAACAACCCAAATTTTCATAATTTAATTTTTGAGATAAAAACAATGATTTACACACTAGACCAACCCAAAACAACTTACATGTCCACACATACACAACACCACCTCAGGAACACAATCTTTATCATACATATGATTAAAGAAACCACCCACAAAGTTAAAAAGACCATTATAACATTTAATCAAACTGCCAGAAATACATGCCAACACATTTAAAAATATGCGTAACGACTAAAACATCCAAAATGAACTCAAATAATTATTTAAGATTGAACGCATACCGACGCAAAACCAAAACACTTATTTCACTTCTTATACATCCTAAAAAATATTTCTCATAATTTATAAAACAATGGTGTATAGTCTAACATGGGTTTTCAATGCAATAAACTACTCATATCATCTAAACACACTAATAAAAAAATTAAGACATTATAAACCTAATTAAAATTTAAAACAATACAAACAAACCAATTAGTAGACTAATTTTAAAACAAAAAATAGTAACAATTAACCAGAGATGAGATTTTAGCATCAAGTACACATATTATAAATATACTCTCAAATAAGTTCAATTTCAAATCAAACCTCAGAGAAGATAAACTTATCACTAGAACAATTAATTAAATAATATTCTAAATTAATTAAAATTTCAATTTAATTAATGAAATAAAATTTAAAAATGGACCCACCTACCTCAGTGTAGACCAACTTTGTGATTTGGCGTGAAACTCCTATGGTATGAAAAATGCACCTCGAGCAACCTCAGTTTTACTCTAACTAAAACATTTGCACCAAAATCATAAAAAATTAACCAAATACCACTCTAGATCATATCCAAAACTTAATATAATTTCCCAAAATACAACCAAGGTATAACACACCTATGAAAAGGGGTCTATGAAGATATTTGAATGAGTTATAGGGTGCTAGAACCTGTCGAGCCGGCTGGAGCCTCGCTGGAAGAAGGTGCAGCCAAGGGAGTCACGACTGGGGGAACCGCATCGGGGGGGGGGGGGGTTCAGTGTGAGGTGGGTAGAGGGTGTTGGTTTCATTACCGAAAAGGATAACTGGAAGAGTAGGGTGTGCATCTAAGGGCGATGTGTGATATGGCTTCGAAGTGAGGAGGATAGAAAGGACTCAGGGGTGCAGGTCAGTGTAGCCAAAAGGGGAGTGACCCGAGGGAGCTGGGCGGAGGAGGAGAAGTGTGTCACAAGGTTGACATCAGGTGGCTCTGTTGAGAGGGAAGCTGTGAAAGGGATCATGAGGGCTGAGGCGGTGCATGGTGATGGCTTGTGATGGGAAGAGTGGCAGGTCGACACCGGACAAGAGAATGAGCGGTCTGATGAGGTTGTTAAGGGAAGGAGTAGCACATGACTTGGCTTAGGTTTTGAGGTTATAACACAATGGAAAAATTAGAGGGGGAGAATTATTTTGTGATGGAATATGGGGGGGAATGATGAAAAAAATAAAATAAATTGAAAATAATAATAAATAAACAAAATAAAATGAATGGAAAAAATAAAATGGGACTTAATGGAATCCTATTATAATTTGAAATAACAAATAAATAAATTAAACTGGAAATATATATAAAAACAAAGATGTTAATAATAAGTTGATAATTTTACAATTATTACAAAAATTTAACATTAATAACCAATTCAACATATTAATTGAAATAATCATAATAATAACAACCAAATTGAAATTTTATCTTAATTAACAATAATACCAATAATAAAAATAAATTTGTAAAATAAACCATAAAAATAGTAAATTTATAAATAGAGGCCGGAAACCGTGCAAATTTGTGTGCATGGTTGTGTGCACGGTTTTGTTCCAATATTATAAAAAAATTAATAGTAGAATAGTATCTCATAATTGAAGATAACCGATCATTGTTTCATGTATGGTCACACGTTCATATAAAATCCATTTTTTTAAATTAAAAATATTTCAAACTAAATCCCAAAAGAATGCCCCAAAATAATTAAATTAAAATAAATCATTGGTTGTGGTGTGATAGAAAGGTACATCCTTTCCCTCATGCAAAAAGGCGAAGAATCTGTCAGAGAGTACGAGGAAAACACCACAAGGCTTCCAAAATATACCTCTAGATTTTTTGTTAACCCCAAATGGAAGGTTGAATTCTTCTTTGGTGGGATGAAACCTATGTTGAGGAAATCCCTGGAGATCCGTGACTTGAACGGGTATGTGAAAATTTTTTGTTGTTCCCTCAAGGTCGAAATGGAGATCGATGAATCTTAGGGGTATCATTGGGACTAGATTAGTAAGGTTGACATCAGTTTTGGACATCTGATGGATAAATCCAACTGTTCTATGAAATTCCCACACACCACATGTGAAATATGTGGAAAAAAGCACCCCAAAAATCTCTGTAAGGGGATGAGAAAATACTTTAGGTGTGGATTGGAAGGGAACCTAGTTGTTAACTTCCAACTAGAAAAAACAACGGCTGCAACAGAGGATAGAAATACAATATTTAGTCCTCAACGTGTTTTTCATTGATTCAATTGCAAAGATCCAGGGAACCTTTTAAATAAATTCCCAAAGAAAAGGGTTTTTGGAGGCAATCAACAACCTCCAAGGCCAAAATGGCCAGAGATTTCCATTACTACTGCCGAAGTGAACCCCGACTACAAAGAGGTGATATGTAAGCTAGTTATTAATTCATGAATAGAAAACATACTTTTTTATTCTACTTATACACATTCTTTTACTACCTAAATGTCTAGTAGAACAATCCCAACACCACCAAAAATCATGGAAGTAATGATATCAGTGAGTATCGAAAATGGGGAAATCATTGCATCCCATTAATAAAACTCCTCCCCTGTCATAATTTGTGGACTAAACTAACCAGTGAACCTCATCATACTACATCTAGTGTAATGTGATTCAATTCAAATCAATGACTATCTTTCCATATATAGATCCAAAATAAATTGTCGGGAGAGGGAAGTCGCTCTCCGTGTATAGAATCGACCCTCGATTCTATACAAGTGTAAGAAGGAGGATGGATCTTCTTTAGTTCCCTCATCTCAAGCATGGATATTACTTCCCTATGAGAATGATTATTTGACTAATATGATTGAGTCTAACAAGGAAACCATCCATCAAGCCATGCATATTGGGAGGGAATTCGCTGAAGTGTTTCCCAAAGAATGTTTTTGTCTTCCTCCTAAAAGAGATGTTGAATTCTCAATTAATCATTTACCTATAATGTTACCAATATCCAAGACTTTATATATAATGGTTGTTGTGGTTCTTGAGGATATGAAGAAACAATAATAAATGAATCTAGATAATGGGTTTATACACCCAAGCGCTTCACCATGGGGTGAACTTGTCCTATTCTTCATGAAGAAGGCTGGGTCAATGCACCTTTGCATTGATTATCGTGACCTCAAAGAAATCATGATAATGAACACGTATCATATTCCATGAATTTATGACTGGTTCGATCAACTACATAGATCAGAATAAATCTCCAAGGTTGATTTTTCGATGGGATATTATAAAGTAAGGGTGAAGATGGATGATATCCCCAAGACTACATTATGTACAAGATATTGGAACTATGAATTCATTTTAATACCTTACAGACTCCCTAATGTGCTAACAATATTCATGTACATGATTAATAGAGTCCTCATAGATTATCTCGATAATTTTTTGGTAGTATTTATAGATGATATTATAATATATTCGAAAACTAAGGAGGTTCATGAAGAGCATCTAAGAACTATTCTAGAGACCTTGCGAAAAGATAATATCTATGAGAAGTATATAAAATGTGTGTTTTGGATGAAGGAGGTCTCATTCCTATATTATATCATCGCAACCAATGGGATATCATAGGATCCCTCAAATACAACTACACTTGAGTGTTGGATGATGCCATCATTGGTAAGTGATATCTGTAGCTTCTTGGGTTAGCTATATATTATCGAAGAATTTTTAGAAATTTATCAGGATTTTAAAATCCTCATATCAAGAAAACTCGGAATGTAGTAATGTAATCTTGGAGTGCTAATTGCGAAGGGAGCTTCAAGGAGTTGAATAGGAGTCTTATCACTACGCTAATACTCACTTTACCCCCAAGTGAAGTACTTTTTATGGTATTTAGTGACCCTTCCAAGAATGTCCTAGGTTGTGGGTCGATGCAGAATGATAATGTGATAGCCTACACCTCAAGGCAGTTAAAAATCCACGATCATAATTATCCCACACATGATATGGAGTTGGCTGATGTGATCTTTTCATTTAATATCATCTAGCATTATCTCTATGGGGATAAGTGTGAGATATATATTGATCACAAGTGCCTAAAATATATATTCAAGAAGAAATATATTTATATGTGAAACATAATATGATTTGAACTCATAGAGGATTATGAATAATAAATCCATTACCACCCTTCAAAATTGAACAAGGTTGATGATGCTCTAAGTTGAAAGGATCCAATGATTCTATCATTGATTAGAATCGAGAAGGATGGAATATTCATAAATTGGAATTTGATGGAAATGATTATCGTTAAGGTAAGAACATCATAAATCTATTCACACATTATTTCCCAACCATCCATATTGGATAAAATAAAGGATGCTCAAAGAAAGGATTTGGAAATTCTGAAAAAGGTTGAAACTACCAAAAATGGGAAATCCTTAGAGTTCATGGGTGAAAAGGATGGAATTGTGAGATTTGGGTGATGATTATATGTAACATATAAACCATATATATAGAAGGAGCTTATGAATAACGCACATAGATCAACCTTTTCTAGTCACTCAGGGAGCAAAAAGATGTATCGAGATCTCTGAGCAATATTTTGGTGTGAAATTATGAGAAGAGGGATTGCTGAATGTACATCATTGTGCCTGGTATGCTAGTAAGTGATGGTTGAGAGGCACAATTCTAAGGGGACGACACAACCACTACCTATACCAACATGGATGTGGGTACACATTAACATGTACTTTTTCGTTGGACTTTTAAGGACATCCAGATGAAATAATGCTATATAGGGCGTTATGGATTGTCTTATGAAGACAAATCACTTTATCGCCATTCGAGTGGAATTGTCATTGGATAAAATTGAACATATTTACATCAAAGAAGTGGTAAGGCTCTATGGAGTACCACAATATATTGTATCCAATCTTGATATGAGATTCACCTCGATTTTCTGGAAATGTCTCCAGCATGATCTATGTACTGAACTGAGCATCAATACGGCCTATCATCCTCAAACAGTTGGCCAATCTGAGTGATCTATCCATAAATTGGATGATATATTAAGATCATGTTCAATTCACTTAAATGGAGGAAGGGACCAACAACTTCTATTGGTTGAATTTTCCTACAATAACAGTTTCCACTTGAGCATCTGAATGCAACCAAATGAAGATCTTTATTGGAAAAGGTATAGAACACTAGCGTGTTGGGATGAATTCAGTGACTGTAATATTCTAGGACCTGAAATGGTCAAAAAAATGGTGGAATAGGTAAAAACCATTCAGTAGCATATCAAGGCATCCCAAAGTCAACAGAAGAGATATGCTGATATCTATCGATGATACCTTGTGTTCAAAGTTGGATAAATGGTGTTTCTATGCATATCTCTATGGAATAAGTTCATGAGGTTTGGAAAAGAAAGGGAAGTTAAGCCTTAGGGACATCTACCACTTAGTGATTATTGATCTTGTCGGGGATGTGGCCTATTGACTAGCACTTCCACCTACCATGGACAAAGTACACGATGTCTATCATGTATCCCTATTAAGAAAGTACATAGTAGGCCCTACAAATGTACTCTCTTCAGAGGTTGTGTAGCCAAAAGATGATATTTCTTAAGAGGAGTAACCAGTGGCGATCATTTATCATAAAGAAAAAGTTCTATGAATTAAGATAATTCCCCTCATCAAGGTGTTGTGAAAAAACCACAATTTTGAAGAAGCGACATGGGAATCTAAAAAAGTGATGAAGATGAGTTACCCACATTGGCTTTAGTGTGGGAAAAAAGAAATTTCGAGGGAGAATTGTTTTAATGGGGGAAGAATGTAATGACCCAAAAATTAATTATCGAAAATTCTTGTTTGTAAATTTAAATGTCTTCTTATGGTTGTGTAAAACATATGCACTTATTTAGTTTTATGTTTGGGATTTTTAAAATACCGTTCTGAAATGTGACGGTTGTTAATATAGCTGTTGAAAATATATTTCATTATTACTATTAATATATGGCTTTAACAAGTCCAATTTACACAGAAAAAGTAATCGTTCAACTCATTTGGTATACATTACACGTATAAATCCCCTTTGTCAGTGCTCAAAAGGAGGTCATTGGGATTCGCTCTTTACAAATCCCAATCTCAGCTTCAGCATGTAAAGCATGAATAGAGCCGCCTATGAAAGTGTGGAAGTTGATATAGATTACCACCTGGGCTATATTATCCAAGGCACCTCTAGAGACTGTCACAATCACGCACCTTACCCTATGGTCTTATGATGGTTTTATAATGGGTTATGTAACAAGACCTTACAATTATGATTTTCTGCCTTATTTTTTATATTATAAGGAATATAAAATCATTTTATTATTGTTACGTTCTAAATATTTTTTAAAGCAAAAATATTATTTTTAGTTAATATTCAACTAAGAAATTTATTTTGGTTATTTAATTTATTTTTTAATTAAATAATATTTTATTAAAATATTATTATTATTAAATTAATATTATTATGCAAAAATAATCAAATAATTTTTAGGAATATAATTGTAATTTTTATCATGGTTTGAAATCTGTTTTTGTCAAAACCAATGGATTTTCGTTAAAAGGATGTTTTTATTTTAAAACAAATAATTTACATATTTAGAAAATTATTTAGATAAAATTAATTTTTTTTGAATTAGAACTTCGAAAATATCCATTGGTGAATTTTTTATAATTTTCTGAGATATATGAATTTTGGGATAAAATTAAATACCGTTTAAATATATAATGTGATTTATGACATCATAAAGACCAATCGTGATGTAATAAAATAATATAAAGATTGTTTTTGGAAAATATATGCAAAAGAATTAATATAATGTTATTTTAGGTGGTTTTTGTTTATTTTACAATGCTTTAGTGGACCATTCAAGACTTATAAAACATTTTTTCTTTTCAAATTGATTTCCTTGAGAGTGACTCAACTCCATATAAGCAAACCTATTATTTTAAGAAGTTATTCCATTTGAATTATAAAATATTGTTTTCCACTCCCCTTTGGCCAAAAACATGGGAAAAATCATGAGATTGTTTGAGGTTTTTATTAGTTTAATGTGTGGTGTCCCAAACCTAAATAATAAAGAATTCTCCTTCCTTTGATATATAATCCCAACCAAGATCCCACTCCCTCTTCACTCAATGCCTTTTTAGTTCATCCATATTATTACCTCCTCTCTCTAAAATCCTCCCAAGTCACCCCAAGCTCCCAAGAAGCCTCTCTCAAGCCCCTCCCAAGCCTATGGGATCACACATCCATGTAAGGGATTATCAGTTTCCTTATTTATGTCCATGTTTCCTTATATTGTTATAACCATTTATTTAAAATTACAAATGTTGGGGTATGATTTAGAACCTCCATAATACCACCCTCTTCATGTTTTAGTAATGATATATCTCTTTTCTCTCTCTCACTAATGCCACCCATTTACACCTGTTACCATTCTGAAATTTCGTAAGTAATTTCAATCTCCTCATTTACATTTAAGTAATTATTTGTATTATATATCTATATTCCATTAAATTTATTGGGACATGTATCTATATTACCCCTGTTCTACAAATTTCATTTAAATCTGAAGAAAAATCCCATTATTCCACATCAACAATTTTTATGAATTTTTACGTCACGTCGTTACGTTGCCGAAATTGCACTGATTTTCCAAGCCAATGTAATGGTGTAGTGAATACCATACACATTTCTCAATCAAGGGTATTCACCATTATGAACATTTACGCATTGATTATAAATATTCATGTTTATATTCTGCATCACTTTATCGTGGAATAAATTATGATGATTGATTCCATTTTGTATGATCCATGTGACATACTTATGCATGAAATGAAATGTTTAATAAGGGTTCACCATATGATCCATGTGACAAAATTAATTATATAATATTCTAAATTAATTAAAATTTCAATTTAATTAATGAAATAAAATTTAAAAATGGAACTACCTACCTCAGTGTACACCAACTTTGTGATTTGGTGCAAAACTCATGTGGTATGAAAAATGCACCTTGAGAAACCTCAATTTTACTCTAACTAAAACATTTGAACCAAAATCATCAAAAATTAACCAAATACCACTCTAAATCATATCCTAAACATAATATAATTTCACAAAATACAACCAAGGTATAACACACCTATGAAAAGGGGTCTATGAAGATATATGAATGAGTTATAGGGTTCTAGAAGGTGTCAAGCCGGCATGAGCCTCACTGGAAGAAGGTCCAGCCAAGGGAGTCACGACTAGGGGAGCCACATCGGGGGGGGGGGGAGGGGGGGTTCAGTGTGTGGTTGGTAGAGGGGGTTGGTTTCATTACCGAAAAGGATAATTGGAAGAGTAGGGTGTTTGGCTAAGGGTGGTGTGTGCTATTTCTTAGAAGTGAGGAGGATAGAAATGACTCAGGGGTGCGGGTCGGTGTAGCCAAAAGGGGAGTGACCCGAGGGAGCGGGGCGAAGGAGGAGAAGTGTGTCACAAGGTTTTCATCAGGTGGCTCGTCTTAGAGGGAAGAGGTGAAAGGGATCATGAGGGCTGAGGCGGTGCATGGTGATCACTTGTGATGGGAAGATTGGCGGGTCGACGCCGAACAAGAGAATGAGCAGTCTTATGAGGAGGTGAAGGGAAGGAGTAACACATGACTTGGCATAGGTTTTGAGGTTATTACACAATTGTAAAAAAAGAGGGGGAGAATTATTTTGTGATGGAATATGGGGGGGAATGATGAAAAAATGAAAATAAATTGAAAATAATAATAAATAAACAAAAAAATGAAAGAAAAAAAATAAAATGGGACTTAATGGAATCCTATAATAATTTGAAATAACAAATAAATAAATTAAACTGGAAATATATATATAAACAAACATGTTAATAATAAGTTGATAATTTTACAATTATTACAAAAATTTAATATTAATATCCAATTTAACATATTAACTGAAATAATCATAATAATAACAACCAAATTGATATTTTATCTGAATTAACAATAATAATAATAATAAAAATAAATTGGTAAAATAAAACATAAAAATAATAAATTTGGAAATTGAGGCCGAAAACCGTGCAAATTTGTGTGCATGGTTGTGTGCATGGTTTTGTGCCAGTATAATAAAAAAATTAATAGTAGAACATTATATTATAATTGAAGATAACTGATCATGGTTGCATGTATGGTCACATGTTCATATAAAATCCATTTTTTTAAATGTAAAAATATTTCAAACTAAATCCCAAAATAAAGTCCCAAAATAATTAAAATAAAATAAAGAATTGGTCGTGGTGTGATAGAAAGGGACTTCCTTTCCCTCATGCAAAAAGGCGAAGAATCTGTCATAGTGTACGAGGAAAACACCTCAAGGCTTCCAAAATATGCCTCTTGATTTTTTGTTAACCCTAAATGGAAGGTTGAATTCTTCTTTGGTGGTATGAAACCTATGTTGAGGAAATCCCTGGAGATCCGTGACTTGAACGGGTATGTGAATTTTTTTTGTTCCCTCAAGGTTGAAATGGAGATCGATGAATCTTAGGGGTATCATGGGGATACGATTAGTAAGGTTGACTTCAGTTTTGGTTATCTGATGGATAAATCCAAATGTTCTAAGAAATTCCCACACACCACATGTGAAATATGTGGAATGAATCACCCCAAAAATTTCTGGAAGGGGATGAGGAAATAATTTAGGTGTGGATAGGAAGGGAACGTAGTTGTTAACTGCCGACTAGAAAAACCCACAGCTGCAATAGAGAATAGAAATACAATATTTAGTCCTCAACGTGTTTTTCATTGATTCAATTGCAAATATCCAGGGAACCTTCCAAATAAATTTCCAATGAAAAGGGTTTTTGGAAGCAATCAACAACCTCCAAGGCCGAAATGGAAAGAGTTTTCCACCTCTATAGCCGAAGTGAACCCCGACTACGATGTGGTGATATGTAAGCTAGTTATTAATTCATGAATAGAAAAAAATACTTTTTTATTATACTTCTACACATTATTTTACTTCCTAAATGTTTAGTAGAATAATCCCAAAACAACAAAAAATCATGGAAGTAATGATATCAGTGAGTATGGAAAATTGGGATATTATTACATCCCATTAATAAAACTCCTCCCCTCTCATAATTTGTGGACTAAACTTACCAGTGAACCTCATCATACTACATCTAGTGTAATGTGATGCAATTCACATCAATGACTATCTTTCCTTATATAGATCCAAAATAAATTGTCGGGAGAGGGAAATCGCTCTCCATGTATAGAATCGACCCCCGATTCTATACAAGTGTAAGAAGGAGGATGGATCATCATTAGTTCGCTCATCTCAAGCATGGATATTACTTCCCTATGAGAATGAGAATCTGACTCATATGATTGAGTCTGATAAGGAGACCATCCATGAAGCCATGCATATTGTGAGGGAATTCGCTGAAGTGTTTCCCAAAGAATTTTTTGGTTTTCCTCCTAAAAGAGATGTTGAATTCTCAATTAATCTCTTACCTAGGATGTTACCAATATCCAAGACTTCGTATATAATGGTTGTTTTGGTTCTTGAGGATACGAAGAAACAATAATAATAATAGAATCTGTATACTGGGTTTATACACCCAAGCGCTTCACCATGGGGTGAACTTGTCCTATTCGTGAAGAAGAAGGATGGGTCAATGCAACTTTGCATTGATTATCGTGACCTCAATGAAATCACGATAATGAACAAGTATCATCTTCCATTAATTGATGACTTGTTCGATCAAATACATAGATCAGAATAATTCTCCAAGGTTGATTTTTGGTCGGGATATTATAAAGTAAGGGTGAAGAAGGATGATATCCCCAAGAATACTTTATGTACAAGATATTGGCACTATGAATTCATTGTAATACCTTACAGACTCACTAATGGGCCAAAAATATTCTTGGACATGATTAATAGAGTCCTCAATGATTATCTCGAAATTTTTTTGTTAGTGTTTATAGATGATATTATAATATATTCCAAAACTAAGGAGGTTCATGAAGAGCATATAAGAACTGTTCTAGAGATCTTGTGAAAAGATAATATATATGAGAAGTATATCAAATGTGAGTTCTGGATGAAGGAGGTATCATTCCTAGATTATATCATCACAACCATTGGGATATCATAGGATCCCTCCAAGAAAACTAAACTTGAGTTTTGGATGATGCCAACATTGGTAACTGATATCTGTAGCTTCTTGGGTTAGCTATATATTATCGAAGAATTTTTAGAAATTTATCACGATTTTCCAATCCTCTTATCAAGAAAACTCAGAATGGAGTAATGTAATCATGGAGTGTTAATTGCGAATGGAGCTTCAAGGAGTCGAAAAGGAGGCTTATCACTACGCTCATTCTCACTTTACCCCCCAAGTGAAGAACCTTTTATGGTATTTAGGGACCCTTCCAAGAATGTCCTAGGTTGTGTGTCGATGCAGAATGATAAAGTGATAGCCTACACCTCAAGGCAGTTAAAAATCCAAGATCATAATTATCCCACACATGATATGGAGTTGGCTGATGTGATCTTTTCATTTAAAATCTTCCAACATTATCTCTATGGGGATAAGTGTGAGATATATACTGATCACAAGTGCCTAAAATATATATTCAAAAAGAAATCTATTTATATATGCAACATAATATGATTTGAACTCATAGAGGATTATGACTATTCAATTCATTACCACCCTTAAAAAGTGAACAAGATGGATGATGCTCTAAGTTGAAAGTATCCAATGATTCTATCATTGATTAGAATCGAGAAGGATGGAATATTCATAAATTGGCATTTGATGGACATGATAATCATTAAGGGAAGAACATCATAAGTCTATTCAAAAATTATTTCCCAACAATCCATCTTGGATAAAATAAAGGATACTCAAAGAAAGGATTTGGAAATTCTGAAAAAGGTTGAAACTACCAAAAATGGGAAATCCTTAGAGTTCATGGGTGACAAGGATGGAATTGTGAGATTTGGGTCATGATTATACGTAACATCTAATCCATATATATAGAAGGAGATTATGAATAACGCACATAGATTATCCTTTTCTAGTCACTCAGGGAGCAAAAAGATGTATTGAGATCTCTGAGAAAACTTTTGGTGTGACATTATTAAAATGGAGATTGCTGAATATACATCAATGTGTCTGGTATGCTACTAAGTGAAGGCTGAGAGGCACAATTCTAAGGGGACGACACAACCACTACCTATACCAACATGGATGTCGGTACACATTAACATGTACTTTTTCATTGGAAATCTAAGGACATCCAGATGAAATAATGCTATATAGGGCGTTATGGATTGTCTTATGAAGACAAATCAGTTTATCGCTATTCGAGTGGAATTGTCATTGGATCAAATTGCATATATTTACATCAAAGTAGTGGTAAGGCTCTATGGAGTACCACTATATATTGTATCCAATCTTGATATTATATTCACCTCAATTTTCTGGAAAAGTCTCCAACATGCTCTAAGTACTGAACTGAACATCAATACGGCCTATCATCCTAAAAAAGATGGCCAATATGAGCGATTTATCCAGAAATTGGATGATATGTTAAGATCATGTTCAATTCACTTCAATGGAGCTAGGGACCAACAACTTCAATTGGTTGAAGTTTCCTAAAATAAAAGTTTCCACTTGAGCATCTGAATGGAACCAAATGAAGATCTTTATTGGAAAAGGTATTGAACACTAGCGTGTTAGGATGAAGTCAGTGAGTGTAATATTATAGGATCTGAAATGGTCAAAAAAATGGTGGAAATGGTAAAAACCATTCAGTAGCATATCAATCCATCCCAAAGTCAACAGAAGAGATATGTGGATATCTATCGATGAGACCTTGTGTTCAAAGTTGGATAAATTGTGTTTTTATGCATATCTCTATTGATTAAGGTCATGAGGTTTGGAAAAGAAAGTGAAGTTAAGCCTTAGGGACATCTTCCACTTAGTGATTATTGATCTTGTCGGGGATGTGGCCTATTCACTAGCACTTCCACCTACCAGGGACAAAGTACACGATGTCTTTCATGTATCCCTATTAAGAAAGTACATAGCAGACCCTACAAATGTACTCTCTTCAGAGGTAGTGTAGCTAAAGGATGGTCTTTCTTATGAGGAGTAACCAGTGGGGATCATTGATCATAAAGAAAAAGTTATATGAATTAAGAAAATTCCCCTCGTCAAGGTGTGGTGAAAAAACCACAATTTTGAAGAAGCGACGTGGGAATCTAAAAAAGTGATGAAGAAGAGTTACCCACATTGGCTTTAGTGTGCGAAAAAAGAAATTTCGAGGGAGAATTTTTTTAATGGGGGAAGATTCTAATGACCCAAAAATTAATTATCGAAAATTCTTGTTTGTAAATTTAAAAGTCTTCTTATGGTTGTGTAAAACATATGCACTTATTTGGTTTTATGTTTGGGATTTTTAAAATACTTTTCTGAAATGTGACGGTTATTAATATAACAGTTGAAAAGATATTTCATTATTAGTATTAATATAGGGCTTTAACAAGTCCAATTTAGATAGAAAAAGGAATCGTTCAACTCATTTGGTATACATTACATGTATAAAGCCCCTTTGTCAGTGCTCAAAAGGAGGTCATTGGGATTCGCTCTTTACAAATCCCAATCTGAGCTTTATCACGTAAAGCATGAATAGAGCCGCCTATGAATGTGTGGAAGTTGATATAGATTACCACCATGGCTATGTTATCCAAGGCACCTCTAGAGTCTGTTAAAATCATGCACCTTCCTTATGGTCTTATGATGGTTTTATAATGGGTTATGTAACAAGACCTTTCCATTATGATTTTGTGCATTATTTTTTATATAATAAAGAATATAAAATCATGTTATTATTGTTACGTTGTAAATATTTTTTAAATCACAAATAATATTTTTAGTTAATATTCAACTAAAAAATTTATTTTGGTTAATTAATTTAATTTTTAATTAAATAACATTTTATTAAAATATTATTATTATTAAATTACTATTACTATGCAAAAATGATCAAATAATTTTTAGGAATATAATTATAATTTTTATCATGCTTTGAAATCAATTTTTGTCCAAACCAATGAATTTTCGTTAAATGGATGTTTTTATTTTAAAACATACAATTTACATATTTAGAAAATTATTTAGATAAAATTATTTTTTTTTGAATCAGAACTTCGAAAATATCCATTGGTGAATTTTTAATAATTTTCTGAGATAGAAGTATTTTGGGATAAAATTAAATACCGTTTAAATATATAATGTGATTTATGACATCATAAAGACCCAATAGTGATGTAATAAAATAATATAAAGATTATTTTTGGAAGATATATGCATTAGAATAAAAATAATGTTATTTTAGGTGGGATTTGTTTATTTTACAATGCTTTAGTGGACCATTCAAGACTTATAAAACATTTTTGATTTTCAAATTAATTTCCTTGAGAGTGACTCAACTCCATATATGCAAACCTATTATTTTAAAAAGTTATTCCATTTGACTTATAAAATATTGTTTTGCACTCCCCTTTGGCCAAAACCATGGCAAAAATCATGAGATTGTTTGAGGTTTTTATTAGTTTAATGTGTGGTATCCCAAACCTAAATAATAAAGAATTCTCCTTCATTTCATATAGAATACCAACCAAGATCCCACTCCATCTTCACTCAATGCCTTTGTAGTTCATCCATATTCTTACCTCCTCTCTCTAAAATCCTCCCAAGTCACCCCAGGCTCCCAAGAAGCCTCTCTCAAGCCCCTACCAAGCCTTTGGGATCACACATCTATGTAAGGGATTATCAGTTTCCTTATTTATGTCCTTGTTTCCTTATATTGTTATAACCGTTTATTTAAAATTACAAATGTTGGGGTATGGTTTAGAACCTCCCTAATACCACTCTCTTCATGTTTTAGTAATGATATATCTCTTTTCTCTCTCACTAATGCCACCCATTTACACCTGTTACCATACTAAAATTTCGTAAGTAATTTCACTCTCCTCATTTACATTTAAGTAATTATTTGTATTACATATCTATATTCCATTAAATTTATTGGGACATGTATCTATAAGACCCATGTTCTAAAAATTTCATTTAAATCTGAAGAGACATCCCATTATTCCACATCAACAATTTTTATGAATTTTTACGTCACGTCGTTACGTTGCCGAAATTGCACTGATTTTCCAAGACAATGTGATGGTGTAGTGCATACCATACCCATTTCTCAATCAAGGGTATTCACCATTACACACATAAACGTATTGAGTATAAATATCCATGTATATATTCTGCATCACTTTATCGTGGAATAAATTATGATGATTGATTCATTTTTTTATGATCCATGTGACTCACTTATGCATGAAATGAAATATTTAATAAGGGTGCACCATAATAGCGCTCCAATGAATTGGGTAAAGTATAGTATCACGATACGTCATGTGAAATGAGTGTTGACTCATTATAATTCAAGTGAAACGAGGGTTTACTTGTGTTTCAAGTGCAATGATGGTTTTCTCATGCACCATTTGCAATTACCCTTGTCTCAATCAAATTCCATGTTAAGTGTTATTACCACATCTCCATTTAATGATTATAATGATTTATCATGAATTTATGTTCATGTTACTATTATGCTCCCTTGATATTTCTATTAGCTAAAATTTATTATATTCTTCATTTTATTCCATGTTTATTCCCTTACTGGGCTTTATAGCTCACCCTTTTTTATGAATATCCCCAGGTTATCCCATGAAATGGTATGTAGGAGGGAATGCAGTGCTCATGTAAATGAAGTTTTCAATAAAGAGGTCATATTTCATGTTTTAAATCATTATGTAATGTTCCGAAGCACAAAAGACACTAGACCTATTTATTTTATATGATGTAACAAGTGAATATTTTCTGTAATAAATCAAGAAACGTATGTGAGAAAAAGAAATACATATGATGGATACCTCTGATCAGCCCATGGATCAAGGTCAACATGAACGGTGCCACTTCTGGTGCTCCAATACGATCTGGATGCAGTGGCATCAATCGAACATATTGTGGCTCTTTCAAGGGGTGATTCTATCACTTTAATGATATTGGGGTTTCCTATGAGGCTGAAGTATGGGTGATAATTAATGTTGTTAGGTATGTTGTCCGATATAGCTAGAAAATGTTATGGATTGAATCAGATTCCCCGCTTGGGGTTCATTCCTTGGAATCAAGAACACGAAATTTCCCCTGGAGAGTGTCACCTCACTTGGTTGAATGACTCCTCAATGTTGTTATTTACAAGTGGTGGTGTCACATGATTATAAGGATGCCAATGCGGTGGAAGATGCTTTGTCCAAGCTGGTGATTTTGGAGATGGATATAATGTGGTCCTTTATGGACCCGGATTATTTTGCGTTAATTGTAGAGGCGGATATGATGGGATTCGTGCACTCTTGGTTTTGTAATGATACCCTCATTTTCTGAATCATTTATATTTTTATTTAATAAATTCTCTTAGGACCGGTTTCTACAGGGTCCTAGGCTTCTGGAGTATGTGATAAAAAGTAGGGTGGTCATTTTGAGATAATGATCTCTTAGTGTATTCACAATATCCAATGATGGTTAGAATGGTTGTGTCTGGAGCATAAATACACCATTATATTTTCATAAAATACAATTTCGAATGAATCCAGATACCTATTGTAGACCCAATTCACGTGATCCACAAATAATGAAAGTGCATTTGTGAGTCCAAACATCATGACCGTGTACTCACGTGGACTACACCTACTCCTAAAAGCTGTGTGAGTTTTGTAAGAAGTACTAAAATGAACATGGTGACATCTAGACCTCCAATATTTATTTTAAAAAATGTTCTTTCTTCTTAGATGATCAATGATGCCATAAGTTTGATTCAATGGATATCAATTTTTTATAGTCATTAATTTTATTTGATGGTAATACATGAGAATCCTATAGGTACCATCCAATTTTTTGTAAAATGACAGTTGAAAACTAAGGATAAGTGGTGTGACATATAAAACATTTGTCCTCTAGGTCTTATAATTTCTTTATAGGATCCAGTAGATCCATAGGTACCTTCCTATAAGGTGGAATATACACAGGTGCTTCTTCTAACATAAGATCAATAGTGCATTCTATCTCCCACGCTGAGGGTAGACCAAAGAGGTTGTTAGTAAAGACAGCCCTGAAAAACTCCAAAATATGAGGAAATAAAGTGGGTTATAAACCATAGTAATACACAAAAAGACCAGTGAACTGAGGTCTCACAGTACCCAGTCACAACTGTTTAGGTCCTACTCGTGTATCTTGTACATCCCATTCTCTCTTATGTATATACTTACCTTCCTCTAGTGGAAAAAACACCACCCTCTAATGATATTAGTCAATATGGAATTTATTGGAAACTAATCATTCCACTTCCTTGTATATATATAACTTCATCATTTCACGGTTGAAAATAATACATTCGAAGATGTATCAACCTATCTTAATGGCTTAGTCCTTAAAATGGTGAACGCCCTCTGAGCAGATACATAAAAGAGTTTATAGCATGAGAACCTGATTAAGGTATTTGATCTAAATGCTATGAAATCCCTTAATGGAATTTTATATTAAAGAATGTTCCATTAATATGTCAAATAAATAAAACCCTATAGTGGATGCTACTTGAATAATACATCATACTATAGTAGGAATGGTTCTCTACTCCTCTAGTTTAAGATGGTCTGTATGTAACTGACCTATACATTATCCACGATTTACATCCTAACTACCATAAGTGATCCCACTTATTTGGAACATAGAATCATCAATTTTACTAACCATTCATCAACAAAAAAACTCATCCTAGTTAATTGGAAGTATTGCAACTTCTTTCATATCATGATACTAATAGTCTCATGGATGATCATGGAGTAAGAGTAGATCCATGGTTTCTAGGCACTGATGGGATCATTTTTCAAAAAAACTGGATATGGACCATCTTCCTATAGCCACTTCACTCCAGTGGATCACATAGGTGCTATGGTTTTGTATGTCTCAGCATCCCACACTAATGAAAAATCTAAAAGTTATCTATATGAGAATTATGACTACTACTACCATTGTGAGTAGCCTCCAAACCTCTATTTATCATAGAATAAAAACTAACAGTAGCTCTATGTAACGCCCCGACCCCAGCTACCCAGAGTCGGTGCATTATTACATAACATTGGAATGATCACAAGAAAGATCAAATCTCGAAAGACCGATTGGTTTAGTATCCTTGGAAACACTAGATATATTCATAAAGTTTTACATTACATCATGAAGTGAAAAACTAATTCAACAACATACTGTCTCCATAATACACACTATTATCCCCTCAAAATATCCCTATAGGTCATTCATAATTTACTTCTTCACATCCTGGGAAAAATAAAACATAGAAAAGGGGTGAGCTCAAATCCCCAGTAAGGATAACAATATAGGGGAAACATTCATAAATAGGAATAAACATTTAAGGCAATGTATAACTAAATCAAAAGCCTTTTAATCATGAACTTCAACATTGTACGGAAAAAATAAAATGAAATAATTCCATTTACTTATTCACATGGATATTCTACTAATCGAATAATCACATGCAATATCAATAACGACTTTTATAAGGATGTAATGCATAATGCCAGACTATCATAACCACATAGCCAAGGCCTCGTGCCAAGACTACAAATAAGATTTTGCGAAGGCCTTGTGCCAAGACACTAGTATGTCTCATGAGACCTACCGATGCATCGAGGAGCTATAGCGGGCTCCACCCGTCGCATATTAAGTCCAATGCATTCCCATATGAAAAGGTTTAATCATAACATAAACATTCGTATTAAAAATAGCATACAAAATGTCAATACATTCACCATAAACTATGAACGGTATAAAAATAGCACATCAACAGTCAAACATATCACAAAACCTTCAATATAATATAGAAGTTTTGTATCATAATAAATCAACTTCAAATAAGCGTAAAATCCATCAAAAGATGTTGACATAGATGAAATCAAAACTCTTTTTAGAGAAATATCTCTTTCTATTTTGAAATCATTAAAAGTATTATATTTATGAAATAAAACATTTTCTTTGAAAATATTTTTATATGCTTGTAAGGGAAGCTTCGACGATTTTATAACGGCAGAAAATAACCGTACCCGCCATATAAGTTAAAAAAACATTCTTACCTTAATTCTGTCGAAAAGGTTAAAAGGCACATTGTTTGGAAAACGACGGAAATATTCCTTTATACCAC
The DNA here is from genome assembly GCA_963277665.1 of Viscum album. Lineage (NCBI taxonomy): Eukaryota > Viridiplantae > Streptophyta > Magnoliopsida > Santalales > Viscaceae > Viscum > Viscum album. The sequence continues at coordinate 1,897,673,081 of OY728133.1, read as the reverse complement.
TATTATAAAAATTCAAACAAGGGTATAAATGACTTTAAACCATATTCTTTTAAATAGTAAAAATGTTTTGAAATACATTATTAAGAAACATGGATGTGGATGATAAAGATGTCCCAGTAGATTATTACGTATAAAAAACCTCAGATAACGAAGAGATTGTGAAGTAAACCCTTACATTGTACTTTTCCTTGGTTGGGGGTAGGTCAACCTCTTGTATAATAGTGAAATAATTGTTATTAAATTATACAGGAATCATATACATTCATATGAAATCATAAATGATCTTTTAACACTGCTTTTTTAATAATATCTTAGTATTATCGTCATTTCGGGTGTTAACTTACTCGTTATCTTTTATATGTTTTGTTATGTAAGACATGTATGTAATGGATAGGATGTATATTATTCATATCCAGAATCATATCAAGTACTTAGACATCATTTTTAAATTATCAAATGATAATTATACTTGAATGGATACGATGGAGAATGAATCTCATCGCGTTCGTGGAGACGGTAGTCCGTATGTATGCACGAGCGACAATATCATTCTTTTGATATTAAAATAATATATAAATGGATGGTATATCATATATACAGAATCATTAACATGTTATATTTATTATTTACATGAGTTACACATCATTATTATACCCATCCATATAATAATATATTTAATAACAATTACACCACGACGTGGAGACGTAAGTCGTACGTACGCACGTATGGTGACATGTTATTCAAAGGGTGGATAGAATACTGAATATGGTTGTACAATATATATAATAACATCACAGAATATATATGATACTGGAGTTATTATTTTAGAATGGTAATAACAAAGGAAGAAGAAGTGGAAGAAGAAAGGATCATGGAAAAGGGTGGTGAAATCATTACCTCTTCTTCAGGTTCTTCCTTTTGATTTGATCAAAAGGGCTCCATAGGATGGCATTCTAATCAAAAAAAGTCCTGTAGGTTGTAGTGAGGAAAGTTGAGAGAGTATTTGGGTAGATCTTGGACGATCCAAAAGGCTTTTAAGGTGTTAAATAATGAGAAGGAGGAGTGCCCTTTAATAAGAGGGGTGAGGGGCACCTTTGGAAAATATAGAAATATTAATTTATAATAAATTCATATTCGGTTTCTAATGGATCCAAAGTTGATTTTTAAATTTTATGGTGGGGATAGGTCGAAAACCATTCAACCAATAGAATTTAGACAGGTTTGGGTTACTATATTAACCCAATCATTAAGTATTAACTCTTAGTTAATTAGTTTGACATTTACCATGTCACATTGTATTTTTATATTATATAGTTAATAAACTTACTATATAAATCCAAGAGACCCCTAAGTGGTCCATTAATGATACAAATATCGTGATATAGGTCTCTTGGCCGATCCTTAAATTTTTTGGAATTTAATATCAATTAATAATATAATATTTGTTTTAAAAACACTTTTAAGTCAATTTTGACACTATTCAATAGTTGATTTTTGAGAAACTTATAATAGAATGATTACTTAGAAAAAAGTTAATTAAATAAATCCTAATATGTCATATTATACTAGAAAATTATTTTAATTCATTAAAATTCTCAAATTATATTTATTTGGGTATTTATAATATCCATTATTTTAAATTTTCACTATTATGGTAATTATTGCATCATCATTGTGTTATAAATAAATTAAATTATGTAATATATAAAAATTATAAATAAAATATCATTATTTAGAAAATATTTTTATATTTCTAATGATTATTTATACTCTAAATTCCAACATATATAACCCTATGTAAAAATTGTTTTTCTAAAAGATATATGCTTGTGTCATTTTTGTATTCATTTTAACTTAATTAAAATGAAGTGTCCCTATCACCTACAAGTGGCTCCATGGGGTCCCAAAATCAACCCAAAGATTTCTATGGTCGAACATGTATCAACCAATAAGTCTAGAACACGTTTTAGGGAAATTTAGTATTATTATAATATTATTTATGAACCCTTATTTACCGGATTTACCTTTAACCATGGTAAATAAAATATTTACCGAAGTAATTATTCAAAATGTCTAAAAATAAAATTTACCTTTTTAAACAATTTGAACATCCTGATTCAAATATGGAATCCATTTTTCCAAATTCAAAACACAGATGTGGCAGAAATTAATTTAAAATTAATTCCCATTGTAAAAACAAAAAGCGTGTTTTTAAGAGATAATAACTATCAAAAGGTTGACACATGTTTATGTCCGGTTTAATTGTAAAATTATGTCCAATGACCAACATTTTATTAAATGGTAAAAATATATTATAAATATACTTTAAAACCACTCAAATTCATAATTTATCACTATTAATTATTTTGATTTAAAAAGTTGGTTTTAATTAAAATATAGTAATTTTCACTATTCATCAAAATATTAAATTTATCCAAAATGTACCAAAATTTCAACTTAGGGTAAATTCGATATTATGAATCCAAAAATGAAGTCCATTTTGAAATATAATATATATATAATTTCAAAAATTAGGTATTAATATTCATAACGGCTAGTTTGATTGGTTATGGTGTGTTAGAACTCGGTGTTGCGTACAACACATGCTATCTCATTATTCAAAGAGAAGCGTACCGTAGAAGCTTGGGGTGTTACATTCTCCCCTCCTTCAAATAATTTCGTCCTCAAAATTTCCAGAATACTACCACCTGAAAAGACTCGGGTTGTTCTTCATCAAAAGTTTCTCGGGTTCCCACGTTGCCTTTTCCATCTTATGGTTTCTCCATAAAACATTTACCAGACTCGTCGTCCGGTTTCTCAGTACTTGTTCTCTCGTATCAAGAATCCTGACGGGATCTTCGCAATAAGACAGATCAGGTTCCAGTTCTAATTCCTCATAAGTGAGTACATGCGTTGGGTCAGGCATGTATTTCCTCAATAGAGATATGTGGAACACATCGGGAACTTTGGAGAGACTTGGCGGCATTGCCAATCTGTAATCTGCAACCCCAATTCGTTCTAGAATTTCGAAAGATCCGATGTACCTGGGACTCAATTTACCTTTCCTACCAGATCATATGACTCCCTTCCATGGAGATACCTTCAGGAAAACATGATCACCGACTTGAAAATCCAAATCATTCCTTCGATTATCGGTATAGCTCTTCTTCCTACTTTGAGCTGCTTTGATGTGATTTTGGATTAAATTCACCTTTTCCATCGTTTCCTCCACTAGTTCTAGACCTACAAGTTTTCTTTCACCAACGTCATCCCAGCAGGTTGGTGTGTGACATCTCTATCCATATAACGCTTTATATGGTTCCATCTGAATACTCAAATGGACGCTATTGTTATAGGAAAATTCTACAAGAGGTAAATACTGATCCCACATACCCTGAAAGTCAAGTGAGCAAGATCTCAACATGTCTTATAAGGATTTAATAGTCTGTTATAATTGTCCGTCTGTCTGAGGGTGGTATGCAGAGCTCAAATGAAGTTCAGTATCTAGGGATTTCTGAAGACTTTTCAAGAATCTTGATGTAAAACAAGGATCACCATCATAATCAATCGATAGGGGTACTCCATGATGTCTCACAACATCATTAATATATAGTCTTGCTAGACGTTACATGGGTAGATCTTCTCTTATAGCAAGAAAATTTACTGACTTGGTAAGACAATCAACAATAACCCATATTGCATCGTTCCTTCTAGGAGTCTTTGGTAGCCCCATGACAAAGTCCATCGTAATATTGTCCCATTTCCACTCCAGTATGGGAAGATGTTGCATGACTACTCCAGGCTGTTGCCTTCCAGCTTTCACTTGTTGACAAACCATACATTTTGACACAAAATGAGAAATATCCCTCGTCATGTTGTCCCACAAAAAATGTTCCTTCAAATCTCTATACATTTTGGTGCTCCCAGGGTGTATAGAGAAATTGGAACTATGAGCATCATCCAGCAATTCCCTTTTTAGATCAGTTATATTGGGAACACAATGTCTCTTCCCAAATTTCAAAATTCCATCTTCATACACAAAGTCTCTCAATATCCTATCATTCATAGCTTTAATCTTCTTTTGAAATTCTTCATCATCAGTTTGAGAACTCTTAATCCTTTCTAGTAATGATGGTTTGGAAACTATTAGAAAATGAATTGATGTTTCACCTTTCCTTGTTATTCCCATGTCCATATTCACTAAATCCATAAAAATTGGATCCCTTTCAATTCTCATATTGTTCAAAACTCCATGATCTTTTCTGCTCAAAGCATCTGCCACCTTGTTTGCCTTCCCCGTGTGGTAGTGTATCATGCAATCATAATCCTTGAGTAATTCAATCCATCTCATTTGCCTCATGTTGAGTTCTTTTTCTGAGAAAATATACTTCAAACTCTTGTGATCAGTATAAATCTCACATTTTTCACCATAGAGGTAGTGCCTCCATATCATGAAAGCAAAGATCACAACTGCTAACTCGAGATCATGAGTAGGATAGTTTTGTTCGTGAATTTTAAACTGTCATAATGCATAGGCAATAACCCTATCATTCTACATAAAGACACAACCAAGTCATTTCTTCGATGCATCACTATAAATAACAAACCCATCGTTCCCCGATGGTAGAGTCAATATAGGAGCACTGACTAATCTTCTCTGCAGTTCTTCGAAACATTATTCACACTCTTTTTTCCAATCAAATTTAACCCCTTTACGTGTGAACATCGTTAATGGGTTAGCCAATCGGGAAAAATTCTGGACGAAACATCGATAATAACCTGCTAAACAAATAATACTACGTACCTCAGTTATACTCGTCGGTGCTGGCCATTCTTGGATTGCCTTAGTCTTACAAGGATCAACAGAGATTCCATATTTAGAGAAAATATGGCCAAGAAATGAAATCTCCTAAAGCCAGAATTTACACTTGCTAAACATCCCATATAATTCATGTCTTCTCAGAGTCTTCGAGATAATGCGCAAGTGATTTTCATGATCATCATAGCTTTTTGATTATACCAAGATATAATCAATAAATACCACCCCAAATTCATTGAGATACTCCTTGAAAACAATATTCATCATATCCATGAATACAGAGGGTGCATTATCCAATCCAAAAGGCGTTACAGTAAACTCGTAATGCCTGTACCTGGTTCGAAATGCTATCTTCGGAATGTCTTCCTTCTTCACACACAACTGATGGTATCCAGATTGAAGGTCAATCTTTTAAAAGTATTGAGCTCAAGGTAGTTGGTCAAATAAATCATCAATTCGAGGTAGGGGATACTTGATCTTTATTGTTATAACATTGATCTCCTTGTAGTCGACACATAACCTGATAGATCCATCTTTCTTTTTAACAAAAAGAACAGGGGCTCCCCATGGAGAAACACTACGGCGAATAAGTCCCTTATTACTCAATTATTTTAGTTGTTTCTTTAGTTCAACTAATTATATAGTGGCCATTCTATAAGGGGTCTTCGATATAGGCCTTGATCTAGGAATTAAAACAATGGAAAACTCAACTTCTCATTCTGGAGGATGTCCAGCTAAATATTTCAGAAATACAACTACAAATTCTTTCACAACAGGTACATCCTCTATATGAACATTCCTTTCCTCACCCACAGTTATTTCATTATCTTCCTCCCCAATAATTGAATTTAGATGAGCTACTGGGGGTGGATCTAGATAAGAATTAGGTGGTGACAATTCTGCTGTAAAGATAAGGTGTTCCTTATCATCATCATCAAGAATCGTAACCTCTTTCTTCTTACAATAAATATTCGCATCGTAATCTGAAAGCCAGTCCATATCGTGGATTATATCGAACTCAATCATAGGTATGACGATGAGATCAGCAGATAAAGAACATTTATGTGCTCTAATGGCGACTAATTCACAAACCTTTGTTGCAATGATACTTCCCTTAGGAGTTTTAACTGACAACTCCCTTGTTAAATCAAATTGGAAATATCTAATTTTCTTAGAAAACTGGGAAGATATGAAACAATGCGATGATCTAGAATTAAATAATGCATTTTCTAAACTTGAGGAAACCATTAAATTACCTGCCACAATGTCTTTCGGAGCTTCTACCTCAGCTGTAGTGATAGCATAAGCATGGCCTTGATCCCTTGGCCTTTTCTGAGGTAATTTATCCTAACTCATAGGAAATTCATTTGCATAATGTCCCATCTCCCAGCAATTGTAGCAATGAGAATTGGTAGCTTCCTTCTTCCCCTTGCAATCACGAGCATAGTGGCCTTTTTCACAACACTTATAACAGATTCCCATTCCTTTCAAGCAAGTACCGAGGTGTTTCTTCCCACATTTACCACAGGATGTATATTCAAGCTTTCCCTACTTCACCATATTTCCATTCGCAGATTGATCAGCAGGTCTCTTCTTCTTTTTCTTTACTTTAAAGTCATAAGACTTAGATAATTCCTTTTCAGTCTTGATAGCACATGAGACAATGTCTTTATATGATGAAAAGGATTGTGAGACTAATGCTTGACGGAGCAATGGTTTTAACCCATCAAATAAACGATCAATCTTACTTCTTGGGTTACGTATATAATCTCTAGTATACCTTTCTATCCTTTTAAAGTTAGCCTCATACATTGCTACATTCTTATCCTCCTTTTGTCTCAGACTCAGGAAATGCCTTTCCATATCTTCTCGATGGTCGCGAGGAAAGTATTTTTCAAAAAATAGATCTTTGAACTCCCTACATTTCATATTTGATACTTCATCATCTTCCTTCATATTTTGAATCAATGACCACAATTTATCAGCATCTCTAGTGAGGCGGTAAACTGCCATGATATCTTTTTCCCTTTCACAACTCCCCAAAGCCTGAAATATTTTCTCTAGGGAAAATATCCATTGCTTAGATACTTAGGGATTTGTACTACCATTGAATGTTGGTGTTTGTTTCCTCATGAATCGATCTAACATTGATCCTCCATGCTGTGGATCAGGGTTTTACATACGGGTAAGGTTATTATTCATAACCTGAGTGAGTTGTCCCAGTATGGTGATTAGCTGATCGGCACCAGTTGCATCACTAGCTCCATTATAATTATCTTGAGCAGGAGGGAAATCCCTACATGGAGTGCATGTAATGATACAATTTCCATTTCTTCCACTAGGTGCCATTTCTAAACAATGGCATAAAATAGATCAGTTTATGAATCAAAATACATAATCCCATACTTATAAAACACTTAACATTAATTGAACTATTTATGGATATAAACAATAATCATAAAAATGTTTTCTTTGAGGAAGTATATACCCATAAACCCTTCATAATGATTTGTAAAGAAATTGAGAGTTATCCTAATCATATCCCCCGGGAGTGTCGTAACCAAGAGTGAAGCAAGGCCTGTTGTCATGCACCAGTTCCCGTTCGAGTCTAGCTCAAAGCGGTGTTTTTTGGTTTTACCCCTAGGTACATCTGTGCAAGAGCCGCCTCTACCTGCTCGTATCCAGACAGGGATGTATTGCTCGGAAAACATCCAAAATCTCTACAATACCAATATTCTAGTAATTTCTTCTATACTAATCCTCAAAGTTCATCTTAGGTCTACGTTCCTGAATCAGAGTTTATCTAAATCTAGATTCCAAGGTTTGTACTAAACTTCCTCTGATACCAACTATAACGCCCCAACCCCAGTTACCCAGAGTCGGTGCATTATTACATAACATTTCCATGATCACAAGAGAGATCAAATCTCGAATGACCGATTGGTTTAGTAGCCTTGGAAACACTAGATATATTCAAAAAGTTTTACATTACATCATGAAGGGAAAAACTACTATAACAACATATTGTATCCATAATCCACAGTATTATCCCCTCATAATATTCCTATAGGTCATTCATAATTTACTTCTTCACATCCTGGGAAAAATAAAACATAGAAAAGGGGTGAGCTCAAATTCCCAGTAAGGATAACAATATAGCAGAAACATTCATAAATAGGAATAAACATTTAAGGCAATGTATAACTAAAACAGAAGCCTTTTAAACTTGAGCTTCAACATTGTATGGAAAAAATAAAATGAAATAATTCCATTTACTTATTCACATATATATTCTACTAATCTAATAATCACATTCAATATCAATAACCACTTTCATAATGATGGAATGCATAATCCAGGACTATCATAACCACATAGCCAAGGCCTCGTGCCAAGACTACAAATAAGATTTTTCCATGGCCTTGTGCCAAGACACTAGTTTGTCTCATGAGACCTACCGATGCATCTATGAGCTATAGAGGGCCCCACCCGTCACATATTAAGTCCAATGCATTCCCATATGAAAAGGTTTAATCATAACATAAACATTCGTTTTAAAACTAGCTTACGAAATGTCAATACTTTCACCATAAACTATGAATGGTATAAAAATAGCACATCCACAGTCAAACATATCACAAAACCTTCAATAAAATATAGATGTTTTGTATCATAATAAATCAACTTCAGATAAGCGTAATATCCATCAAAGGATGTTGACATAGATGAAATCAAAACTCTTTTTAGAGATATATCTCTTTCTATTTTGAAATCATTTAAGAGTCTTATATTTATGAAATAAAACATTTTCTTTGAAAATATTCTTATAAGCTTGTAAGGGAAGCTTCAACGATTTTATAACGGCAGAAAATAACCCTACCCGCCGTATAAGTAAAAAAAACATTCTTACCTTAATTCTATCAAAAAGGTTAAAAAGCACCTTATTTGGAAAACGAAGGAAATATTCATTTATAAAACTATTATAAAAAGTCAAACAAGGGTATAAATGACTTTAACCCATATTCATTTAAATAGTAAAAATGTTTTGAAATACATTTTTAAGAAACATGGATGTGGATGATAAATATGTCCCAGTAGATTATTACGTATAAACAACCTCGGATAATGAAGAGATTGTGAAGTAAACCCCTACCTTGTACTTTTCCTTGGTTGGGGGTAGGTGAAACTCCTGTATAATAGTTAAATAATTTTTATTAAATTATACAGGAATCATATACATTCATATGATATCATATATGATCTTTTAACATTACTTTGTTAATAATATCTTAGTATTATCGTCATTTTGGGTGTTAACTTACTCATTTTATTTTGTATGTTTTGTTACGTAAGCCATGTTTGTAATGGATAAGTTGTGCATTATTAATATCAAGAATGATATCAAGTCCTTAATAATCATTTTTTAAATCATCAAATGAAAATTATACTTGAATGGATACGATGGAGAATGAATCTCCTCGCGTTCGTGGAGACGGTAGTCCGTACTTACGCACGAGCGAGAATATCATTCTTTTTATATTAAAAAAATATATAAATGGATGGTATATCATATATACATAATAATTAATATGTTATATTTATTATTTACATGAGTTAAACATCATTATTATACCCATACAAATAATAATATTTTGAATAACAATTACACCACGACGTGGAGACAGTAAGCCGTACGTACGCACGTATGGTGACATGTTATTCAAAGGGTAGATATAATACTGAATATGGTTGTAAAATATTTATAATAACATCACAGTATATATATGATACTGGAGTTATTATTTTATAATGGTAATAACAAAGGAATAATAAGTGGAAGAAGAACGAAACATGGAAAAGTGTGGTGAAATCATTACCTCTTCTTCGGGTTCTTCCTTTTGATTTGATCAAAAGGTCTCCATAGGTTGGAATTCTGATAAAAATAAGGCCTCTAGATTGTTGTTAGGGATGTTGGGAGAGTATTTGGGTATAGTTTTGACAAACCAAAAGGCTTTTAAGGTGTGAAGAAATGGGAAGGAGGAGTGCCCTTTTATAAGAGGGGTGAGGGGCACCTTTGGAAAAGATAGAAATATTAATTTATAATAAATTCATATTCGGTTTCTAATGTCTCCAAAGTTGATTATTTAAATTTTAAGGTGGGGATAGGTCGAAAACCATTAAACCAGTAGAATTTAGACAGGTTTGGGTTAATATATAAACCTTATCTTTAAGTATTAACTCTTATTTAATTAGTTTGACATTTACCATGTCACTTTGTATTTTTATATTATATAGTTAATAAAATTACTATATACATCCAAGAGACCCCTAAGTGGTCCATTAATGATACAACTATCATGATATATGCCTCTTGGAAGAACCGTAGATTATTTGGGATTTAATATCAATTAATAATATAATATTTGATTTTAAAAACTCTTTTATGTCAATTTTGACACTATTCAATAGTTGATTTTTTTTGAAACTCATGACAGAATGATTACTTCGAAAAATGTTAATTAAATAAATCCTAATATTTCATATTATACTAGAAAATTATTTTAATTCATTAAAAGTCTCAAATTATATTTATTTGGGTATTTATAATATCCATTATTTTAAATTTTCACTATTATAGTAATTACTGCATCATCATTGTGTCATAAATAAATTAAATTATATATTATTTAAAAATTATTAAAAAAATATAATTTTGTAGGAAATATTATTATCTTTCTAAATAATATTTATAGTCTAAAATCCAAGATATATAACCATATGTTAAAATTGTTTTTCTAAAAGATATATGCTTGTGTCATTTTTGTATTCATTTTAACTTAATTAAAATAAAGTGTCCCTATCACCTACAAGTGGCTCCATGGGGTCCCAAAATCAACCCAAAGATGCCTATGGTCGAACATGTATCACCAAATAAGGCTAGGACACGTTTTAGGGTAATTTAGTTTTATTATAATATTATTTTTTAACCCTTATTTACCGGATTTACCCTTAACCATGGTAAATAAAATATTTACCGAAGTAATAATTCAAAATGTCTAAAAATAAAATTTACCTATTTAAAAAATTTGAACATCCTGATTCAAAATATGGCATCCATTTTTCCAAATTCGAAACACAGAAGTGGCAGAAATTAATTTAAAATTAATTTCTATTGTTAAAACAAAAAGCGTGTTTTAAGAGATAATAATTATCAAAAGATTGACATTGTTTATGTCCGGTTTAATTGTAAAATTATGTCCAATGACCAAAATTTTATTAAATGGAAAAAATATATTATAAATATACATTAAAAACACTCAATTTCATAATTTATCACTACTAATTATTTTGATTAAAAAAGTTGTTTTTAATTAAAATTTAGTAATTTTCACTATTCATCAAAATATTAAAGTTATCCAAAAAGTACCAAAATTTCACCTTAGGCTAAATTCGATATTACGAATCCAAAAATGAAGTCCATTTTGAAATATAATGTATATATAATTTCAAAAATTAGGTATTAATATTAATAACGGCTAGTTTCATTGGTTATGGTGTGTTAGAACTCGGTGTTGCGTACAACACACGCTATCAAATTATTCAAAGTGAAGCGTAGCATAGAAGCTTGGGGTGTTACATTCTCCCCTCCTTCAAAGAATTTCATCCTCAAAATTTCTAGAATACTACCGCATGAAAAGACTCAGGTGGTTCTTCATCATAAGTTCCTCGGGTTCCCACATTGCCTTTTCCATCTTATGGTTTCTCCACAAAACTTTTACCAGACGCGTCGTCCAGATTCTCAGTACTTGTTCTTTCGTATCAAGAATCCTGACAGGATCTTCGCAATAAGACACATCGGGTTCCAGTTCTAATTACTCATAAGTGAGTACATACATTGGGTCAGGCATGTATTTCCTCAACAGAGATACATGGAACACATCAGGAACTTTGGAGAGACTTGGCGGCATTGCCAATCGGTAAGCTAAAACACCAATTAGTTCTAGAATTTCGAAAGGTCCGATGTACCTAAGACTCAATTTACCTTTCTTACCAAAACGTATGACTCCCTTCCATGGAGATACCTTAAGGAAAACATGATCACTGACTTGAAATTCCAAATCCTTCCTTCGATTATCGGCATAGCTCTTCTGCCTACTTTGAGCTGCTTTGATGTGATTTTGGATTACTTTCACCTTTTCCATCGTTTCCTCCACTAGTTCTAGACCTACATGTTTTCATTCACCAACGTCATCCCAACAGGTAGGTGTGCGACATCTCTTTCCATATAACGCTTCATATGGTTCCATCTAAATAATCAAATGGAAGCTACTGTTATAGGAAAATTCTACAAGAGGTAAATACTGATCCCACATACCCTGAAAGTTAAGTGAGCAAGATCTGAACATGTCTTCTAATGTTTGAATAGTCCGTTCTGATTTTCCATCTGTCTGAGGGAGGTATGCAGTGCTCAAATGAAGTTCAGTATCTAGGGATTTCTGAAGAATTTTCCAGAATCATGAAGTAAAACGGGGATCACGATCAGAAACAATCGATAGGGGTACTCCATGAAGTCTCACAACATCATTAATATATAGTCTTGGTAGACTTTCTAGGGGTTGATCTTCTCTTATAGTTAGAAAATGTTCTGACTTGGTAAGACGATCAACAATAACCCATATGGCATCATTCCTTCTAGGAGTCTTTGGTTTCCCCATGACAAAGTCAATCATAATATTGTCCCATTTCCACTCCGGTATGGGAAGAGGTTGCATGACTCCTCCAGGCTGTTGCCTTCCAGCTTTCAGTTGTTGAAAAACCATACATCTTGACACAAAATGAGCAATATCCCTCTTCATGTTGTCCCACCAAAAATGTTCCTTCAAATATCTATACATTTTGGTGCTCCCAGGGTGTATAGAGAAATTGTAACTATGAGCATCATCCAACAATTCCATTTTTAGAGTAGGTGTATTAGGAACACAAAGCCTCTTCCCAAATTTCAAAATTCCTTCTTCATAAACAATGTCTCTCAATCTCCCATCATTCATAGCTTTTATCTTCTTTTGAAATTCTTCATCATCGGTCTGAGAACTCTTAATCCTTTCTAGTAAATATGGTTTGTCAACCATTTGAAAAAGCATTGATGTTTCACCTTCCCGGGTTATTCCCATGTCTATATTCACTAGATCCATAAAAATTGGATCCCTTTCAATTCTCATATTTTTCAAAACTCCGTGATGTTTTCTTCTCAAAGCATATGCCACCTTGTTTGCCTTCCTGGGGTGGTAGTGTATCGTGCAATCATAATCCTTAAGTAATTCAAGCCATCTCCTTTGCCTCATTTTGAGTTCTTTTTGAGAGAAAATATACTTCAAACTATTTTGATCAGTATAAATCTCAAATTTTTCACCATAGAGGTAGTGCCTCCATATCATGAAAGCAAAGATCACAGCTACTAACTCGAGATCATGAGTAGGATAGTTTTGTTCGTGAATTTTCAACTGTCATGATTCATAGGCAATAACACTATCATTCTGCATAATGACATAACAAAGTCCTTTCTTCGATGCATCACTATAAATAACGAAACCATCATTCCCCGATGGTAGAGTAAATATAGGAGCACTGACTAATCTTCACTTCATTTCTTTGAAAAAATTTCACACTCTTTTGTCCAAACAAATATAACCCCTTTATGTGTGAGCTTCGTTAATGGGTTAGCCAATCGAGAAAAATTCTAGAAGAAACGTCGATAATAACCTGCTAAGCTAATAAAACTACTTACCTCAGTTATACTCATCGGTGCTGGCCATTCGTGGATTGCCTTAGTCTTAGAAGGATCAACAAAGATTCCATCTTTAGAGACAATATGGCCAAGAAAAGAAATCTCCTGAATCCAGAATTCACACTTGCTAAATTTCCCATATAATTCATGTCTTCTCAGAGTCTTCAAGATAATGCGCAAGTGATTTTCATGATCTTCATAGATTTTTGAGTATACCAAGATATCGTCAATAAATACCACCACAAATTCATTGAGATACTCCTTGAAAACTCTATTCATCAGATCCATGAATACAGAGGGTGCATTAGCCAATCCAAAAGGCATTACAGTAAACTCGTAATGCTCGTTCCTGGTTCTAAATGCTGTCTTCGGAATGTCTTCCTTCTTCACACACAACTGATGGTATCCAGATCGAAGGTCAAACTTTGAAAAGTGTTGAGCTCCATGAAGTTGGTCAAATAAATCATTTATTCGAGGTAGGGGATACTTTTTATTTATTGTTATAACATTGATCTCTATGTAGTCGACACATATCATGATAGATCCATCTTTCTTTTTAACAAAAAGAACAGGGGATCCCCATGGAGAAACACTAGGGCGAATAAATCCCTTATTACTCAATTCCTCTAGTTGTTTCTTTAGTTCAACTAATTCAACAGTGGCCATTCTATAAGGGGTCTTCGATATAGGCCTTGATCCAGGAATTATATCAATGGAAAACTCAACTTCTCATTCTGGAGGATGTCCAGGTAAATCAACCTGAAATACATCTACAAATTCTTTCACAACAGGTACATACTATATATGAACATTACATTCCTCACCGACAGTTATTTCATTCTCTTCCTCCCCAATAATTGAATTTAGTTGAGCTACTGGGGGTGGATCTAGATAAAAATTAGGTGGTGAAGATTCTGCTCTAAAGATAAGGTGTTCCTTATCATCATCATCAAGAATCATAACCTCTTTCTTCTTACAATAAATCTTTGCATCATAGTCTGAAAGACAGTCTATACCGAGAATTATATCGAACACAATCATAGGTATGATGATGAGATCAGCAGATAAAGAACATTTATGTTCTCTAATGGGGACTGATTCCCAAAACTTTTTTTGCAATGATACTTCCCTTAGGAGTTTTAACTGACAACTCCCTTGTTAAATCAAATTGGAAATATCTAATTTTATTAGGAAACTGGGAAGACATGACACAATGCGATGATCCAGAATCAAATAATGTATTTGTTAAACTTGAGGAAACCATTAAATTACCTGCCACAACGTCATTCAGAGCTTCTACCTGAGCAGTAGTGATAGCATAAGCTTGACCTTGATCCCTTGGCCTTTTCTGAGGTAAGTTCTCCAAAAAATTAGGACATTAATTTGAATATTGTCCCATCTCCCTTCAATTGTAGCACTGAATTTTGGTAGCTTTCTTCTTCCCCTTTCTATCACGAGCTTGGTGGCCTTTTTCACCACACTTGTAATAGACTCCCATTCCCTTCAAGCAAGTACCAGGTTGTTTCTTCCCACATTTACCATATGATGGATATTCAACATTTCCCTTCTTCCCCTTATTTACATTACTAGATTGATCAGCAGGTCTCTTCTTCTCTTGCTTTGCTTTAAAGTCATAAGACTTAGAGAATTCCTTTTCAGTCTTGATAGCACATGAGACAATGTCTTCGTATGATGAAAAGGATTGTGAGACTAATGCTCGATGGATAAATGGATTTAACCCATCAAAGAAATGATCAATCTTACTTCTTGGGATAAGTATATAATCTCCCGCATACCTTGCTAAACTTGTAAAGTTAGCCTCATACGTTGCTACATTCTCATCCTCCTTTTGTCTCAGGCTCAGGAACTGCCTTTCCGTATCTTCTCAGTGGTCACGTGGAAAGTATTTTTCTAAAAACTGATCATTTAACTCCCTCCATTCCATATTTGATACTTCATCATCTTCCTTGTTATTTTGAATCAATGACCACTATTGATCAGCATCTCCAGTGTGGTGGTAAACTGCCATGATAAATTTTTCCCTTTCACTACTCCCCAAAGCCTGAAATATTTTCTCTAGGGAAAATATCCATTACTCAGCTACTAAGGGATATTTACTCCCATTGAATGTTGGTGGTTGTTTCCTCATGAATAGATCTAACATTGATCTTCCATACTGCAGTTCAGGGAGCTCCATACCGGTAAGGTTATTATTCATAACCTGAGTGAGTTGTCCCAGTATGGTGATTAGCTGATTAGCACCAGTTGCATCACCAGCTCCATTATAATTATCTTGAGCAGGAGGGAAATCCCTACATAGAGTGCGTGCATTGATACAGTTTCCATTTCCTCCACTATGCGCCATTTCTAAACAATGACATAAACTAGATCAGTTTATGAATCAAAATAAATAATCCCATACTTATAAAACACTTAACATAAATTAAACTATTTATGGATATAATCCATAATCATAAAAATGTTTTCTTTGAGGATGTATATACTCATAAACCCTTCATAATTATTTGTAATGAAAATGAGAGTTATCCTAAGAATATCCCCTGGGAGTATCGTAAACAAGAGTGCAGCAAGGCCCGTTGTCGTGCACCAGTTCTCGTTCGAGTCTAGCTCAAAGCAGTGTTTTCGGGTTTTACCCCTACGTACATCTGTGCCAGAACCGCCTCTACCTGCTCGTATCCAGAAAAGGATGTATTTCTTGGGAAACTCACAAAATCTCTACAATACAAAAATACTAGGAATTTCTTCTATACTAATCCACAATGTTCATCTTAGGTATAAGTGCTCTAATCAGAGTTTATCTAAATCTAGATTCTAAGGTTTGTACTAAACTTCCTCTGATACCAACAGTAACTCCCCGACCCTAGTTACCTAGAGTGGTGCATTATTACATAACATTGGCATGATCAAAAGAGAGATCAAATCTCGAATGACCGATTGGTTTAGTAGCTTTGGAAACACTAGATATATTCATAAAGTGTTACATTACATCATGAAGTGAAAAAGTACTACAACAACATATTCTCTCCATAATCCACACTATTATCCCCTCATAATATCCCTGCAGGTCATTCATAATTTACTTCTTCACATCCTGGTATAAATAAAACATAGAAAAGGGGTGAGCTCAAATTCCCAGTAAGGATAACAATATAGCAGAAACATTCATAAATAGGAATAAACATTTAAGGCAATGTATAACTAAAACAAAAGCCTTTTAAACGTGAACTTCAACATTGTATGGAAAAAAGAAAATGAAATAATTCCATTTACTTATTCACATGGATATTCTACTAATCGAATAATCACATGCAATATCAATAACCACTTTCATAATGATGGAATGCATAATGCCAGACTATCATAACCACATAGCCAAGGCCTCGTGCCTAGACTAAAAATAAGATTTTTCCAAGGCCTTGTGCCAAGACACTAGTTTGTCTCATGAGACCTACCGATGCATCGAGGAGCTATAGCGGGCTCCACCAATTACATATTAAGTCCAATGCATTCCCATATGAAAATATTTAAACATAACATAAACATTCGTATTAAAACTAGCATATGAAATGCCAATACTTTCACCATAAACTATGAATGGTATACAAATAGCACATCCACAGTCAAACATATCACAAAACCTTCAATACAATATATAAGTTTTTTATCATAATAAATCAACTTCAAATAAGCATAAAATCCATCAAAGGATGCTGACATAGATGAAATCAAAACTCTTTTTAGAGAAATATCACTTTCTATTTTGAAATGATTTAAGAGTCTTATATTTAAGAAATAAAACATTTTCTTTAAAAATATAATTATATGCTTGTAAGTGAAGCTTCGAAAATTTTATAACGACGGAAAATAACCGTACCCGCCATATAAGTTAAAAAAACATTGTTACCTTAATTCTGTCGAAAAGGTTAAAAAGAACCTTGTTTGGAAAACGACGGAAATATTCCTTTATAAAACTCTTATAAAAAGTCAAACAAGTGTATAAATGACTTTAACCCATATTATTTTAAATAGTAAAAATGTTTTGAAATACATTTTTAAGAAACATGGATGTGGATGATAAAGATGTCCCAGTAGATTATTACATATAAAAAACATCAGATAATGAAGAGATTGTGAAGTAAACCCTTACATTGTACTTTTACTTGGTTGGGGGTAGGTTAACCTCCTGTATAATAGTGAAATAATTGTTATTAAATTATACAGGAATCATATACATTCATATGATATCATAAATGATCTTTTAACATTGCTTTTTAATAATATCTTAGTATTATCGTCATTTCGGGTGTTAACTTACTCGTTTTATTTTATATGTTTTGTTACGTAAGCCATGTTTGTAATAGATAGGTTGTATATTATTCATATCCAGAATGATATGAAGTCCTTAAACTTCATTTTTAAATCATCAAATGATAATTATACTTGAATGGATATGATGGAGAATGAAACTCATCGCGTTCGTGGAGACGGTAGTCCGTACGTACGCACGAGCGACAAAATCATTCTTTTGATATTAAAATAATATATAAATGGATGGTATATCATATATACAGAATCATAAACATGTTATATTTATTATTTACATGAGTTACAGATCATTATTATACCCATACAAATAATAATATATCGAATAACAATTACACCACGACGTGGAGATGGTAAGCCGTACGTACGCACGTATGGTGACATGTTATTCAAAGGGTGGATAGAATACTGAATATGGTTGTAACATATTTATAATAACATCACAATATATATATGATACCGGAGTTATTATTTTAGAATGGTAATAACAAAGGAAGAAGAAGTGGAAGAAGAAAGGAACATGGAAAAGGGTGGTGAAATCAATACCTATTCTTCGGGTTTTTCCTTTTGATTTGATCAAAAGGGGTCCTTAGGTTGGCATTCCAATCAAACTAAGGCCTCTAGGTTGTAGTGAGGGATGTTGGGAGAGTATTTGGGTAGATTATGGATGACCCAAAAGGCTTTGATTGTGTAAAGATATGAGAAGGATGAGTGACCTTTTATAAGAGGGGTCAGGGGTACCTTTGGAAAAGATAGAAATATTAAATTATAATAAATTCATATACGGTTTCTAATGGCTCCAAAATTGATTATTTAAATTTTAAGGTGGATATAGGTCTAAAACCATTCAAAAAATAGAATTTATATAGGTTTGGGATAATATATTAACCTTATCTTTAAGTATTAACTCTTAGTTAATTAGTTTGACATTTACCATGTCACTTTGTATTTTTATATTATATAGTCAATAAACATACTATATACATCCAAGAGACCACTAAGTGGTCCATTAATGATACAAATATCATGATATAAGTCTCTCAGCCGAACCATAGAATTTTTGGAATTTAATATCAATTAATAATATAATATTTGTTTTAAAAACTCTTTTATGTCAATTTTGGCACTATTCAAGAGTTGATTTTTGTGAAACACATAACAGAATGATTACTTAGAAAAAAGTTAATTAAATAAATCATAATATGTCATATTATACTAGAAAATTATTTTAATTCATTAAATGTCTAAAATTTTATATATTTGGGTATTTATAATATCCATTATTTTAAATTTTCACTATTATGGTAATTACTGCATCATCATTGTGTCATAAATAAATTAAATTATGTAATCTATAAAAATTATAAAAAAAATATCATTATGTAGGAAATATTTTTATATTTCTAATGAATATTTATAGTTTAAAATCAAACATATATAACCCTATGTAAATATTGTTTTTCTAAAAGATATATGCTTGTGACATTTTTGTATTCATTTTAACTTAATTAAAATAAAGTGTCCCTATCACCTACAAGTGGCTCCATGGGGTCCCAAAATCGACCCAAAGATTCCTATGGTCGTATATGTATCATCCAATAAGGCTAGGACACGTTTTAGTATAATTTAGTATTATTATAAAATTATTTGTTAACCCTTATTTACCGGAATTACCCTTAACCATGGTAAGTAAAATATTTACCGAAGTAATTCTTCAAAATGTCTAAAAATAAAATTTACCTATTTACAAAATTTGAACATCCTGATTCCAAATATGGAATCCATTTTTCCAAATTCAAAACCTAGAAGTGGCAGAAATTAATTTAAAATTAATCCCCATTGTTAAAACAAAAAGCGTGTTTTTAAGAGATAATAATTATCAAAAGATTGACACTTGTTTATGTCTGGTATAATTGTATATTTATGTCCAATGACCAACATTGTATTAAATAGTAAAAATATATTATAAATATACTTTAATACCACTCAAATTAATAATTTATCACTATTAATTATTTTGATTAAAAAAGTTGGTTTTAATTATAATTTAGTAATTTTCACTATTCATCAAAATATTAAAGTTATCCAAAAAGTACCAAAATATGACCTTAGTTTAAATTAAATATTACGAATCCAAAAATGATGTCCATTTTGAAATAAAATATATATATAATTTGAAAAAGTAGTTATTAATATTCATAACAGCTAGTTTGATTGGTTATGGTGTGTTAGAACTCGATGTTGCGTACAACACACGCTATCACATTATTCAAAGAGAAGCATACCGTAGATACTTGGGGTGTTACACTCTATGTGTTTAACCACCCAGAATCGTACAATCTTTATACCTAATTTTTTGTTATGTAATAAGGGATGGGTTAAAATTTTCAAAAATAATGGTCATAAAAAACATTGACCTAGGACCGGATGGCATACATCTGTCCAACCTCGAGTCATATGGTAGTCATGTGGTCATTACCGGCTAGGGAAGTAGAGGAATGATACAACATAGTGAAATAAGATGAGTATTCCATTATAGATATTCTTTACTACTGTAGTTTCATGTAATCTATATCTATATTAACCCTCTGAGTCGAGGGAAATAATATGTCCTATAAATTCATCTGGAAATCCTCCTAGACCATGTTATGATGATGATATTCCCCGTGGATCATGTCCCTCCACCACATAGTGTAATAAGATAGACTATAATATGAAAACTTGACCTTCCACTATGGGGACATCTCTAGAAGCTTGAATATAGAATGTATAGATTTTATCCAAGACTCAACAGCATGTGGTCCTCCTGCCCCTGAAAAGGTTGGAGGATTCAACAGGTGGAATTCTCGTGTCAAATCTACCATACATGGGGTATGTATAATTACACTAGGCATATTATGAATCATATAGAGAAATACATCATGTATATCGGTTTAGGTGCCCATATTAGGTATAAGAAGAGGTTCGACTGGTACAATTGCTGAAGGATCACTTCTGGATTAGGGAAAACCACCTCATGAGCATGTTCATCACCACATTTGGGGCATGCGCCCGGAGAATGTCATTGCAGCATAATGATAAAATTCTAAATGCATTCCTAAAAAGTAATTTATGTGACTGAAACGATTTAAAGTAGGAACTAGGATGTATATAAAACCTTCTAATAAGAAATATCATGCCTCTCTTCCTACTCCAAAATCCAATTATCAGTAGTAGATTATACCATATTGGTTATTAGATAAAAATATACATTTATCTACACACTAAAAAATCTAGGTTCAGGTGTGATTCTCAATTTAAAAACAATAAGAGAGAAAAGTTCACTTTCAAAGTCATATTAATTTTAAATTTGTTATTATTCAGATAATTAAATCACTTTAAATGGTTTAATTATATGTAAAAATATTTTTGATTCAGAAGGCCACATACACCTTATGAACAAATATATGGAACCCACTAAAACTACCCCATTCCACGTTCTATCCCATGCAACCAATCGTCCATCTCTAAATGTTCCATAGTTGACATCTTAATATGTCTTCTTTAACATATTTAGGGAAATGAGTTAGTGAAGCTAGACAAATTAAGTGTAAATTATGTTTTTCAATTCCTATAATAATCATCCACACAATTCAATACATTTCCATGAAACTAACATTATGCACAAAAAAATGATTTCTGTAATTTTTACATGGGATAGAAAAATGCTTGAGAAAATTGTCCTATTATGCCTAAAATGATTCATGTTCTACTAAAAAATTCCCATTTCATCTCGCTTTGATAATTGAATAAAATTTCAACAATAAAAATAAAAATATCATTACAAATCATGTGTGTCACCCAAGAGTGAAGTCTTATCAACCATTAATATAAAACTAATTTAGTAAAATATACCAAAATAATGCACCTCATAGTCACATGTATATTACCCAAACAGTTTGAAAAGACAGAATTAAGCTCTAAAAACAAATTTTAATATCCAAACCCAAGATCCACATAACCTGTACTCCAAGCCATTGGGTCACATATTCTGAAGCATGCCTCCCCATATGCTAGTTGCTCATTAATAGTAGCAAGGGTGTGAAGGTGGTATAGTGGGTATACTATAACATATTATTAAAGTGTAATAGCATATACAATTTAAAAAATACAACATAAAATTGTGAAAGAATGATAAATACCTAGACATAATAATATGAATACCCAATATGACCCGACTAGTAACTCACAATATGATAATGTTGATATAAATGACAAAAAAAATAATTAGTGGAAGAATAATAACAAAAAACATACATAAGAATATCAAAAGACACTTTGGAAGTTTCATATACATGGATGTGTTTCTTGTTGAAAAAAATGGGTTCATGGGACATGAAGGTTAAATCATTGTATTAAAAAATAACTAAATTAAAAAAAACATCTTCAAATTCATCTTAAAATAATGATATATTCTATTCTCTTACACTCCATCGTTAAATAAGAAAATAAATAACCTTGATATGGGTGATTTCCCTAATCATTGAGTGAAGAAAAATAATAACCCCAGGTATCAAGGGTATCCTGAGTAGGGTGTGTAATAAAAATACCAGTAGAGTACTAACAATGATGTCTACTCTCAATCGAAATAATGATAATAAAAAAACAGGTTGATGGAAAATGTAATTAATTAACAAATCTGAATAAATTAATAACCACCAGTTCGGGTTCTGCAATGACACATGGCGACTCTAACTACATTGGATCATGGTTGGTTGGAATGTTTTATTAGTCTCAATTTATATAATATGAATATACATATAGTATGGTAATATATTTAATCCACATATATGAACACTGTAAAAAAAGATATATGTGAACATATACCATGAATTCTATTTGTTGGCTGATCCAGGGAAAATCTCAGACATCCATAACCAGTCTAATGAGCCGATAAGCTCAATATATTTTGGACATTCCCTAAATCTAATAATGAGCGGGATATGTCATGATCTTCACTCAATATGGTGACTATTCAATCTTGTCACACATAAAAAAAGGGACAAACCACGTCAATACCAACATCCAACCAGTCTCAATGGTGTGTGACATCACTCTCAGCACCCCATTTTAGGGAGGGTGATTATGTCTTGCTCCACAAATCCCATACCATCATACCACCACCTCTATCTAGAAAATATATTAATATAACATATGACATGATTATAATTATCTCATTTTCTCTATGGTCACATTTATTCATAATAAAATAAATTCAATTCAACGCTAATTTATTAATGTGTTAGGAATAGGCATGGCCTTACCACCCTTTGTAAAACATTCCATTTTATTTATTTATTGGGAATAAACCAACTTGAATGTAGATCTCTATGCAATACAACCATTTCATTTTCTAGATTAATAAAAACTCATTTGTAAGTCTCAATGGGTCTTATAGATGGCGACACACTCATTAAGGGTTTTTCCTATCGGAGAAATTCCATAGAAAAGTGGGAAAATGCCTTGTTGGATTCTCAAGTTATAAAAGGAAAACATTTAATTAGTGAAGAAAAATTTATTTCCTTAGTCTAAAGATGAATTATAATTTTTAGCATTATTATTAATTAAAAATGATGGGAAATTCAACATGAAACACCCATGTGGTGTCGATAAATGAGATCAATGAGTTTAATAGTTCTAAATAATGATATAAAAGTATGTATCAGGTTGAAAGGATCAATTTATTATTAATAAATACATATTAATAAGTTACTCAACAAAATCTAGCTTGCGGGAAATGGAATAGCTATGATACATTAAAATTCATGTAAAAAATTACTCGACCACCAAACTATATATCGTAGATGACTCCTTTTTTGACAGTGGCCTTCAATATGAAGTATGATATAAGAGATATAAGAAATGATCCAACAAAATAAATATATGGTGAACAATCTTACTCCTAAATATAATAATGGATACAATGGTAAAATTAAATTCGAGGATAGTGGAATGGAGATAAACCCTTAAGATATCCAATTCATTGGACAGATCATGAATCAGACATCAGTTGTGTGAGGTATAGGAGAACCTAGGATAGAGTATGATTTTAGTAATGGGAGAGGAATAATGCTTCCCACCATTGGATTGGGAAATATGGAAGAAGAAAATATGATTAATGATTTGAAAGATGGAATATTTTTAATTTCACTTCAAATTATAAGGGCAGATGATTGGTAGAATGTTTTGGCCAAAGTGTGGACCAACCATGTACAATTCATTACTTCTAATGGGAAAGCTGCATGGTTAAGAACAAATATTATCATACCTTTCCCGAAACATGAAAAAAGGATTTATCCCAAAACTCTATAAAAACAAACATTCGTGAACTATAGGTTGCATAGTTGAAGGAAAATCATGCATGACATAAGTCTCCACAGCCTGTAACCACACATTTTTTGGAAAACAATTTGGGTGGGGTAACACAATTTCATTTCACAGGGTATACCAACAATTTTCATTATATTTCTAAGCTCTAGTCTATGAATGATCCTTAGAATCTTCCAATACCCCTTGAATTGATTAAGAATTAGTGTTAGGGACTTCTAAGGAATTTAAATTGAATAAAATTATCTATACCTTTTTGATATGATAGGTTAACATAGTTACCTTCTTTCTACAATGGGCGATGAAAAATGGGAACATTACTCATGTGTATGTATGACCTACCATCCCCATGATTGTAAAGATGGTTTATTTTTCCAAACCATATTTAATGATTGGTTTCAACAATTTATATTTTTTAAATATAACAATAATTTCATAATTATTAATTTGAATATGTTTATATTATGACCCCTTGAACATAGACAACCATCCCTCTTTGTTTTGACACATAAACCAAATATGATAGAACATAAGAATAAACTTAACTTACTAAGTATATGTATTCAAAATTGTAACAATTGAAATAAAAGTAATAATAAACTATAAAAAGGTTCTACATAATGTATATAATTATCATAATTATATTTTTCTAGAGGATAAAGACATAAATTTCAAGTTAGACTTAAGGTAAGGAATTTTCATCCCATGATTTTACATCTATGAGATTAATGTCATATTCCACACTTTCTTATTTTGTGGGGTGTATATAAGTCACCATATAATATATTATATCATGAATTATTTTATATTCCTGAAATTTAAATATCTATTTTCATGATTATTACTTTTGGGGATTATAATTATGATGTCAACAGAGTTGTATTTGGTTGCGTCACAATTTACATTCCATTGTAAATTAATTGGTATTATACACCTAGATAATTAAATATGGTATATCAACTACCGTATGACATGTTACACCACAAGTATAATTTATTTCATGATATTTAATGTTTAAATAGATTTTATTCTTTCATGGATCACATTATTCAAAAGTTACTCAATTAATAAGGGTTTAATATCAATCTCATTTCACTGCGACATATTGGATTGTTATGCTCCTAGTATCTTTAAAAAAATTTATATAAAGAACCTTTGACATTCGATATCCATATTGTATGCATTATAATGTTATTTAATGTTCTGATATATATTAGTATGTTATAGGGATTTTGATTTAAACGTTCAATGTGATATGGGACACATTTAATATTTAAATATTTAATATTCAAATCATTTTCCCCATGTCAATATTCTTGAAATTATATTACATATTTATTTATATCGATTAGAATGGTTAAAATGGAAATTTTATTTCTATATTAAATTTCATTTAATGGGTTTTAAAAATAATCTGCTAAATGTTTTATTGGGAAAACATGGACAAATGAAAAAAATAATATTCCACTATTAATGTAAATAATGAAAATCTAATTTTGGATATCATGTAACTTAATTTTATTTATATATTAATTTTCAATATTTAATGTTACATATAAGAAATTAAATCATTCTGTTTTGGGTATTTTTTATTGACTAATGTTTTCTTAAAAATATAATTTTAATTCAAAATTGTTTTTAATATGAGAATAAATGTCTTTTCAAAATGTTTTATAATGAAATCATTCTATTTATGAATTGGTACATTATCATTTCATGATTGGGTAGCATAGATAACGAAGGGAATTACCTTTATATCCTAAAATGTGGTGTCCTATATTAAATAATGAAAGCCTATCAAAGCATAACATGGGTGGCCTAGATAACGATAGGTGAACCCGTTATATATCTAAAATGTATTAAGTAATGATGAATTTAGAAGCTAACCGTATGGTTATTAAAATTTAAAAGGGTTTAAAGGGGTTTGAAATTGTTTTATATATATAGTTCTCTAACTCACCTAAAATACTTTTTATTTCATTTTATAGTTTTTAATGATTTTATTTTTGAAAAATTTAAGTTTTTCATTAATGTGAAAATGTTATATTTTATACTCTCAATGAACATTGACGATAAAGGTAAAATTAATATTAGTATTCATGATTTTACAAATTTAATGATTTCGATTCATTTTAAATCCCTTACATGCTTTTTTTCCTCATCCCATGTTTCTAAAATGTTTTCAAAGGATTTAATGCAGGGTATGTTAAATGAACATGTTAAGTGGGAAGTCATGGAGAATTACCATGTAAAGAATTATTATTTATTTCAAAATTATTATATTATGAGAAAAATGGATATTGATTAAAAGATTCCACATTTTATTTTATGTTTTTTTTTATAATTTATGGACTAATTATCTAAAAATCTATAAATGAAAGCATTTTCAATGTGATAAAAAGTAAAATTAACGACATAAGTCATGACTATGTATTGGTTATGACTGGTGCCTTATATTAATGATGTGAAGAATAGTATGAATCATAGTCTTTGAAACATTCATATATCCTAGCATTGGTCATTATGAATAGAGGGTAGTCCATACCACCATGTGACAATTAGTGGGACTCTATATATGGTAGAGGTGAAAAACATGTAAGGGACACTTATAGTAGTATTGTGAGGAGACTATACCCACAATATTAGAGTGAGAAAATATAATATGTAGTCATAAATAAACTGCATTATAGTATATATGATGAAATGTAACTAAAAATGAAATCTAGGATGACTAGGCCAAAAAATTATTCCAAATTAATAAAGGAATAAAATACTCGGGGATATTTAACAACCCCAAGCCCCACCATAACGCAATATATTGAGTTTGAGTTATCTTACCAGACAATCAAAATTCCCGCCTCAACCCAACCTCTTCATGAAACCATATTTTTGTTATCTTGAGTAACCCAGTATTGTGGAGTCCTAAGTTCGTGTGAATACAAAAATCTAATGTTAATCATCAATGAGATATCATATATAAATTTTAATATAGTTATATGTTCACATAAAATTATTAGCTGAAAAAATTAAAAATAATCATATAAAAATAAAAAATTGACCACTTTCGATCCTCAGGTATATCACCTTGACTGACCATACTATAGTCGAATATTATCAGAGTATCTTTGAGAAAGAGAATCACTATAGGGGGACCTCTTTTGACACAATAGAAATATCATTCTCATGTCTCCATAATAATGAGTTGAAAAACATAGGTAATCTTGAAATATACCATATTCAAGAGTTCTAAGATAGTATAACATAGGTTTTTATTAATATCCATCTAGAATTTGATTCTTAAAAACGGAAAGGATCCAAAAATACCTATATATTTTGGTGTGAAAAAATTCATTAGTTACCTAAGAAATAAAATTGAATAGTCTATTGCATGTTGAGATCACTCACCTTTGAATCCAAATATCTTAACTGCCCAGTAAAACCATTTTTTGGGTCCACTTGATCCCTTGGTTCATATTTAGATTTAATCAAGGGACTCTTATGGGCACCCATATGATCTAGAACATTTGTTCTTAGAGATATATTCTCACAAGAAACCTAATACTTCCAATCGAATCCCAGAGTTCCCATTCATTCAAAATGGTCTGACAGTATTTCCATTAAAATCATGGTATCCCAAGAATTTACAATAGTCTCACTATATCAATGGAATCAAAGTTATCCTTAAAATTATAATACACAAACATTTTTCAGATTCAATGATGCATGCTAGGAATGCCCTATTCAATTACATGGATACATCATCATCATCACCATCCTCATCATAATCATAATAACACACAAACACAAACAAATTTAATGATATCCAAA
This sequence comes from Viscum album, assembly GCA_963277665.1. Taxonomy (NCBI): domain Eukaryota; kingdom Viridiplantae; phylum Streptophyta; class Magnoliopsida; order Santalales; family Viscaceae; genus Viscum; species Viscum album. The sequence goes on along the minus strand of OY728133.1, from coordinate 1,897,644,939 downwards.
AATGGAATCCCCCTAGTATACCCAGAGAATGTGTCCCATGAAAAATAGTCATCCACAGTCTCATCCATCTCAACATTTGATTCATGGGTCGGTTTAGTAATCACAATTATTCTAGGATCATCGGCCTATTTCTTAGAATTTTGGAAAATCACAAGTCATATTCATCATGTAAATAAATGAAAACATATCAAGGATCTTGGGAACATCCAAACCCATAACCCTCACCTCAGTCCCAAAGGTATCACATATAAGATAAGGTTCAAGGTTAACAACAGTAACTATCTATATGTATATACATACACACACTCTATGGGACATTCCATCAATGGAGAACCCCCTCATGTTCCCTAAGTCTCTATAATAATGTAGAATAAAAATTGAGAAACATGAAATATATTATTCTACGTAGTGAATTCCTATCTACCTAATCCCTTTATGCACCTATGTGTTGTAAAACAAATCTACCCTAAAGTCCCCATGGGTATTCAATATCACCAAAAATCATCTTAGATATATATAATGTCCTATATCTATGTTTATGATCCTAAATGATTGGTAAAAAAACCCATACTATCTGTAATATTCATATGGTCAACTCACCCAGGCCTAGTCACATCATACAATGGAAGATCAGTCTCCCTATATCAATATTAATGAATGTAAAAAATCTATGGTGCCAAAATGGTCCTAATGTAAACCATTCAATGAATTTATATTAATATATCTCTCAAATCCACATGCAGGTGTGTATGTATTCATAAATAAGGATATAAAATACTTATTTTTCTAATTTCATTTTAAAATAAAAAAACGGTAACAAATAAGAAGGAATTATTTATATGGAATGAAATAAATCACATAATTTATAGAGAACATACATCATGTGAACGGTTATGTATAAAGTATCACTGAACTCATAACAGGGATTTCCTTTTTAAATAAACACATTGTTTCTCTATATAGCCTCACCACGCCTAACTATGAAAAACTAAGCTTTTCCCTAGCCCAAACAGGAACCAAAAACCAACCACAGTCTCTATCGCATGCCACATAATCCATACTAAATAATGAAAAAATTTATAATTAATCCATCAACAAAATATATTAATGGAATAAACATTTAAAACTCTCTAAATCACATTTACATTTGAAAAAACATCCCTAACACAATTAGAGGTCCTCTATAGAATCTAAATAGAAAATCAAGATGATTCACTAACATATGCATCCATTTTCACTATAAAATTAATTAATTTTAATCAAATGGATTAAAAATATATAGCACTAAATACCATTACCAAAGATATGAGTGGAATCAGGTGGACATTTCCCCAGGACATTCCATTTCTAGGTTGAACAAAATCCCCATATAAAATGGAGGATCCCTCCAAAATCTTGTGGATTTAGAGTCAATCCCTAATCCAGTTGATGTATAAATTTGAAGTAAAGGAATGATAATAAGAAGGGATATCATCAAAGATGGAGATTCACCTTAAAATTATAGAAATATGAATTCAAATCATTATTAGATAGACAAAAAAATGGAGGACGAATGGGGTCTTATCCATACACAATGATTGACATAAGAGGAATGTGGTTTAATGGGGAAAATTTTAAAATTTCTACTGAATAACTATTACTAGGGCATCAACTAGCCGATGATCCTAGAATGGATACAAAGTAACTCATCAAGCCACATGATAGTGTTGTCATACTAGAAAATAGTTTGTGGGTGGGATATCCCAATCCAACCATCACTCCTAGGTTATATTCCCATTACCTCTAACAGCCATATAAACTTCATTTTTGGTAAAAATTACCAGTTTGAGGCCCCCAAAGACCCTTAGTTCTCTTTCAAAACCGATACCAAAATATGGCCTATCAATAAAAAAATACATCAAAACTATAGTAATATTAAAACACCAATATAGATATGGGATATTAATTATTTGTCTGATCTTATGATCAACCATAACATTATTTACTAATTATGATAACTAAAACTCTAAAATAATACACACATAATAATAATCTAACCTCTAATGTTATCTAGACTTCACTATTAAACATTAATTGATTTCCTAGAACCACAATCTCAGAACCATTTATCAAATAATAATCATTATATACTAGCTTTTATACTACCAACGGTTTCCAAAACAAATATTTTAATAGTCACAATGTTAATAACAAAAAACGATTCACTTATATACTAATGAAAATTTTGGTCTACTATTTTATAAATTAAATAATAATATAAAAATATAACATTTATATTTCTCTCTGATTGTATAAATTTTCCATCGTAATAATATATTCAATTTCCAATCTATTTCCACAATAATCTACCAAAACATTATCTACACATTATACTCTTCTATATATATCATATATTTTCTTATTCTTCGTAAATTAATGATGTTGTGATATAAGAAGGGTCATATTTTATATCAACTGAGGTTTAATGTGAGATATATCAATAAATATCATAAGGGATATTATGATGAATATATCATTATAAGAATAATATCATAGCCTACAAAAACATAAACAATATGTCTCAGATAATAAATAATGAGTTATTAATAAATGATTTTTTAATAACAATATACATGAGTTATAAGGTTTCAGAATGATCATTAATTAATATTGTTCCATGATAACATATCAATGGAATAAGAAATATGTATTCATAAAATAATTAATAAAATAAAATATTTTTCTTGGACAAGGATAACTTCCATGTTTATTATAACATAGTTACTGTTGTCCAATTATGGATGTTTTCACATGACATTCACAAAAAACATAGCGCAACAAGTCCTCTAATGGTTTGGGTTTACACGCTGTTAACATTAATATTATATCAGGAGATATGAATCCTTACCTAATGTATTATAAGGAAATATAATATAACCCCATAGATCAATTAATACAAATAATATTTTGTTCTTGAAAATATCTCTAAAACATTAACAATTCCATTGGAAATTAATTATTCCATGATAATTAATTTTTTTTCGTTAACCATTCAAAATATTTCAAAAAATCATTAAAAATAAAAATAGTGGATCATAACATTATAAAAACAACACAATAGAGGATTATAAACAACAATTTATGGTGACACAGATGAAAATAAAAATAAATGAAAATGGGTTATATAATATTTTGATATGGTGTAAAATAAGAAAAAATCAACAACTAAACTAATTGATATATCTAAATAAAATTTTCCAAAAAACTATATCAATATAAATTTTAGGTTTTTAATAGAAAAATTAGAATAATATAGAAAAATATATTTTTAAATTGGGGGGGGGGAATTGAAGCAAAATTGGTAAAATAGTTTTCTAAATAGTTTTTGTATGTTTTTTTGAAAAAAGATATTTAATAATTCACCTCAAAATTTATTTTCTTGATGTTTCAGGGAGACTTATAGTAATAAATTTTTAAATAATTTTCAATAATGTAATATTGATTATATTATATTGGTATTAATGGAAATTTTATTTTGATAATGAAAATATATGTAAAAAATCATCTTAAAAAATATTCAAAATAAAAAAAATACAAATTTCAGTTGAAAAAAATAAACAATTATAGAAATATATAATATATTTGAAATATATAAACCATATAATGGAAGATTAATACATAAAAATATTATAATATTGGGAAAATAATTCTTTTGTATAATGTTTTAAAATATTTTTTATCACTCATTTATAAATAAAAAAATTATTTTATAGAAAACATTAAAAATATTCCTTTAAGAATTTGGAATGTAAATTATATAAATAAAAATAGGGACAATTATAATTCCATGATGTAAAAAATGATTTTTTTGAAACAAAATGATGAATATGGATATGATTGAGAATGATACCGAACAAAAAAATATGAAATTACGAAAAATTTTCTTATAAGATTTTTATTGGTTTTTTTTACCAAAGAATGGAATAAAGGAAATAATACATGAATTCAAAAAATTAAATTCTATATAATAAATATATGATGTGTAGGAGAGAAATAATAGATGATTCCCGTAATGGAAACTGAAATATAAAAAATCACGATAAAAATGGTGATGGTTAAATCAAAAATTATAGATTTCGTAAAATTTTTTAAATAACCTTTGAAACATAAAACAAGAAATGAAACTTTATTTTCCACTAATAACATTTAAAAATTATATACCATATCAAATGGTTATTATGTGTAATATATATAAGAAAATATGAGGCTCAAAATGAAACAAGAGTCAAGAAATTCAAATGGAGACAAACTACCATTAAAATGATCATAATATTTGAATAGAGAATTATAAGATGAATATATTAAATTAAAAATTTATAAAAAAACAATTAAATATTTACTAAAAAATAATATTGTTATAACATAGTATATAAGAATATGACATAAATGAATGTAATAAAAATGTGTTATGAAACAATTTACTTTGGCTTAATTCTTGGTCAGAAGCATTCTAAAATCAACAATAATATAATTAAATTATTTAAATACTTTATTATTTATAATTTTCATCTTTATTTTATTTTCAATTGTTAATTTATTATCTTATGTATTTTATTGTTTGGACAGTTTTATTCCATACGTTGGATATTTGAGGTTCTTTTACCAATTTTCCTATAAATGATTTTGTACATTGAACCAAATTTATGGGATTACTAAATTGTTTAATCCACTCCAAAAACACATATATAGGCATTATTTGTCATTAAATTAGAATAATTTTTCTATGTCCAAATGGTTGTGAAAAATAATATTAAATGAAAAATATTTTATAGTTCTATTTCTTTTTAGTGAGAAATTTTTACAATGAACATTAATTTTAAATGATATAAATATAATTTACAAATTACCATTACATAGATATAATCATGTTTTTGATATCATATTTATTCATAAATATATATTTATAAGACACCATATTAGGTGGTGATGTAAAATGAAACATGTAGTTCATATAGGTAGTAGTCTTTTTATAAACATGAGTGACATTTTAGTTTTCAAATGAATGGGAGGGAATATGGTATAATTTTTTTATATTTTCAATGGATTTTTCATCTCATAAACAGAATATTTTTTATGTAAATGATATTTTCAAAACTATCTATGTAAGGTGGGTTTTAAAAACTAAATATTTTTTTTACTGAGGTGGTAGTTTTCCTAAAAACTCAAGTGGAATTTTCATTTTCTCGCATTTGGAAAGGAGGTAGTTGAAAATTTTCAAATAAATAATGTCACATTTTAGTATACTAATAAAAAAATAGTTGTTATATTTGAACGATTAATAAATATTAGGAGTAGTTTAAGGTATAAAGAATCATTAAATATTTTGTTTAAGACAACTACATATTCATCATGTATCCTATATTGAATCTCTAAATAAGCATAATGGCTCAGTCCTTTCCTGATAAAAAAAACTATGTCTCATATAATCATGTTTGGAATAATATTGCTTAGATATTTTTCTACCTGTAGGGCTCAATATGTGTGGAGAAGTTTGGAGAGGAATGGTTCATTTAAATAAGGGAGGGTGGAAATTTGGAAAATAAAACATACTTTATAACAATATATATTCTATTATAAACATTACATGTAAGAAAATAAAGATATATATAATCATATAGTAATAGAGGGTCATAATAAAGCCATTCAATCAAATTAGGAGAGGTTTTAATTATATTTGAATAAATATTCTTTATTTTAAACCTTTAATTAAAAATATAATCCCATGTTGTGGTAATTAAATAGAACTATAAAAACCAAATTTTATGAAACAAAAAATAAAATCCATGTCATAACATTATTTGAATATGATTATTCAAAATGTTTAATCCATTATACATGAATTAATTTTTTAAAACCTAATTCATTTCTACATAGAAAAAGTGAGAAAAAAATATGATTTTTTGGGTTCACATTCTCTTCAGGTGGAAAATGATCATTTAACTCTGTCAAATGTTCTTAAGTAATTTTTATGACAACTCCCCTGGTCCTAGAATCAGGTTTTTTCATTAGTATTTGAGTTTGGTCAATTTCACAGGCTTTCAAATTTTGAATAATTTTAAATATTTATTTAATTAAATTTTAATTTATTTATGCTCATTCATATGGAGGTATATATTGAATATATAATCATAATAAGATTCTATATCTATGATTGAGTCTATAATATTGGGGTTTCCTAATAAAATCATTACCATTATGTGGGAACTATCACCAAGACTTATCCCCATTTTTTCTTTTCCATTTTCCATATGTTTTTTCCTTCTAATTTTTTCATACTCCATTACGTGGTTTGTCTCAAAAACCCTTGGGGGATTCCATTTATAATGGGTGATAGAATATTTGGAGAGTGAGGAGAAGGGATATAGTGATAGGGGATGTAGAGAGGTGACATAAGGGATCTCAAGAGGAGAAATATCAATTTATGGTAGCTTTGAAACACATATCAGACGAAAGTATTATAAGATTCATCGTAGAGGAAGGATAGTAGTTTTGTTTTATTCCCCAATCCACATATGTTTATAGTTTGAATTTATAATTTATTATATTTGTTTCTAGAAACCATATGAGTATCAATTTGGGGTTATTACTATAAAAAAGATTTTAGGAGGATTTTAGGGGTTTAACTTTCAGAAAACCTGATCACATGATTTTTAGTTTATGGAAGACATGTGTTGTGTTATTATGGTTAAGAAAAGAACTGAATTTGAGTACCACATATTATGTGGTCCATATACATTTTATATAGTGGGATTCTAGTGGTGCAATTGATTAATCAGCTAAAGAACCCATGCAGGAGTCCATGGTTATGTGGGGTATATGGCCAGTCCTAAAATGCGATGCATGTCTTATAGGATTACATGCCTAGGAAGAACACATAACAACAAAATTTATGTAATACATGATAGTACATAGTGTAGGGTATTTTCTACCTACATATAGATACATTATGTACATGGGTTTTGAAAACCAATACTAGAAGAGGTATATACCCATGCGAGGCATGGATAATACACGCTTTATACATGGATGTCCATTCCATGAACTACCCCATTGAGTATTTTGGAAAATTTTCACCAAGAATTAAATATATGTGGAGAATATTTTGAGTTTTTTCCTATATAGAACATTATGGACTGACCATTTGGGTGCTTCTTGGTCCAAGAAGGGTCGATTTTGGGTGAGAGAGCAACATTAGAGGCATTCTTCCAAATGTAATTAAAACTAATGTAATTTTAAGGGGAAAAGTAATACGAAATATATATGGATAAGGGCCATGAGAATGTTTGGTGGAGGTGTAATGGGATCCCAAATGTGCTTATTTAGTGTTAATGTTACACGTCAATTTTATGTACCCTAATTTTGAAGAATTACCATTATTTTTAAACATGATTTTAGAAATTCAGCCCCAAGATATAGGTTTTATAGGGGTTAGAATTGGGCTGATGCATAGATGAGAGACATGCTGTAAATATTATAACGACAACATTTTTGTCATCTAGTGGGTGGGAATCCACTAGTAGGTCATTGAGTCTCATAGGAGTATTTTATTTGACCCAATTACCATTTTCTAGCTAGTGGTGCATTTGGATAGAATAAAATCTCCATATTGTCCCTGAGGTCACCATTGGAGGCCACCAACAAGTTAGAGGTGTCTAAGAGAGCTTACTAAATATTCTAGGTTTATAGGAATATTTATTTAAACCCAACACACATACATTTTAAAATTATACATATATCTCTTTGTCTTCACACACCTATATATCTTATCTGATGATTTTGGGTTTATTTACGTCCCTTAAAACACATTTGTTAGTCCCTTGAATGAATAAATAATCCCATACTTCTAATATGGTTATTCCTTCATTAAACTATAATGCTAAAAATATTTTATGCATTATAAATAATGAATATATCATAGTATTTTATCATATCTAGATGTTTTTTTCATGGTATAATGAGTGTATCATTTTATATTGATATAATCCACACATTGATTAACATAATTAGTGTTTACACATCAATTAAGTCAAGAACATTGTTAGTAGTTAATAATCTCATGTACATATAACCCAAAACTACCATTATGTTGTTGTTTCACCTCAACTTTGACTCAACATTTCTTATCATAGAGAATCCTGTCTCGTTTTGGGATCTAGTGGTGAATTTAGAATTGGATAGAAACCCTATCATATGATCATTGATATTTTTTAGGCTGGAATACCATAACATTAGTTAATGTTTTATATATGTTCTTCAAATTTTTTCTTATCATGATTGTGTAGTCAAGTGAGATCTATATGTGATGATAGATCATCTGAGTTTTTTTTACATATCCATATTGATTAACATTATATATGTCTCACAGTCATGTGGATAGATATGGATAATGAATTATACTTTATTACATTTTTATTTGGATATGTAATTGGAAATTTTTATCATATATGTTGTTCACCATCATATGTAGTAGAGTGTGTATGGTAATCCTTTGAGTCTATCCACTGAGTGGGATATGTTAGAAATTGGTCATCATGTACTTGGCCTATCCCACCTAGAAATATGTGTCACACCAATTTTTAGACTATCCCATTGAGGGGGGGGATGAGTGAGGTGGATGATCGATATTCCATCTCACATGGCAACAAAGTAGTTATATATGGTCTCAGAGGACCCATAAAATGTAGATTTAGTCTATAATTTATAATTTGGTAATCAATAGTCTATTCAATATTTGGTAATTTAACTTTTTATCCTATGAATATATGATAAGGGTTGTTGGTGGTTTATTACTATGTATTGTACTCACACCCTACTTGATAATTTTAGTGTACGTATTGAGGTCATGAAAAGATATCTGATGAAGGAAAAGAGACTTATTATTTGTGGTTCAGTAGGTTAACACGAGGATAATAGAAATTGTTTGATACATTTCATAATAAATAGTTGTTGTTTATTTTATTTACTAGATTTATCTTTTTATTTAGGACCTTTTTGTTAGTTTAGTTTATTTATCTAAAATTCCATATTAATACACTATGAGTTTTTATTTATCATTTTGGCTCATACACTATATTTTTGATCCATTATTGGTGATTATTTGTTGTTTCTTCCCAATTGTACTCTGATGTTTACAAATTACATAGGGTATTTTCTTCCAATATATTTCCACATTACCTCACCAATAGTCATCAACCCCTACCATTTGGGGAGGTGCGTAGGATTTATTTGACAATCTGGCTTTGAACCAATTGTTTGGGTCAAAGTGTTACAATATGGTGATAGGGAAACCCTTTCAATAACATATTTTTTTATCATTTACTTGATTTAGGATTTGGAATATATGAGATACGATATTTGGGATTTGGTTAGGAGAACGATATCATTTCTTAAAAAACATTTCACAGTGTTCCATCATGTTACAATAAAGTGGCAATTGGTGTTCTTTTTGTTTTATGTAAACTTTGACAAAATTCACATTGTATTACAGAAATTATTTCTATGTATTGATTTATGGGATTTTGTCTGTGTAAATAAATAATTTTAGGCACATGGTATCTCATTCGTTTATAAATGTTTATTGTGTTTGATATAGATGATTAATTAAATTAATGATGAAATTATGACATGTTCTTGGGTCGATTATTTGATACAATCATTTATTTATTCTTTTTATGTTATATGATTTACTTTATATATGTGGTTGTGAATGAATTTAGTTACTATAGGATTAGTTTGTTTTTTGGTAGTGATTTTGTGGTTATTCCTTATTTTTATTGACTGTCTATTAGATTGAACCTGGTTGTCATCACTTATGTGTGAAGTTGTTTTTAATCAGTTTTTGGTTGAAGATATTATAATTCCCTATGGTAGTTATAGACATTCATGAATTTTGACCATAGAGACCTCTCTCAAATCTAGTTCCACCATGTGTTGAAAATGAGGATTAAATTGAGTATGCTACCATAGTTCTCCATCTTGTCAAGAAATACATCCATCGCAACTGATACTCTTTCAAATAGTGCTTGTTAAAGGAAGAGGGGCCCCCATAGTATTTATAATGATGGTATATTATTCCCATAATTTACAGACACATCACTACCATCTATCCATGAATCTAAAATCCCTCATGCATTGTAGGATTGTATTCAAGTCTTCTTGAGGATTTTTAACATTGAATAGAACCCAGAGGGTCAAAAGTTTATGATTCAAAACATTATGCCTCAAGGCACTGTTGGTTGATGGTGGGATGTTAGGAAGTAGGTTGGTTGAATAGAAGGGATGGTTTGGGTTACCATAAAGATTATCCTTGTTAAGGATTTATTCTTAGATTAACTAAATATAGACTATTTATTGGAATTCATGGAGGTCCAATAGGGGACGATAACTATGAAAACCTTCTAAAATTCATCAATGAGATGATTTTTATTCATCCCATTATAGAAGGGAATGATGAAGACAATTCTTGAAAGATCAATATTCGTATTAGAATATAGATTATGTAATAGGTAATAAAATTCAACTTAATGACTTATGATGAAATGTTTTATAAGGAACTAATAATTGTGAAGATATTTTGGGATGAAAAAGATGCAAGTCTCCCTTGAGATTCTAGATGGCCATCATGTACATTTTTAGAAATACCAATGGATTCTTATTTTTGGAATATGAATATTATGGATTAGGATAGATTATAGTGTGGTGGTCTCCAATTAGAATAGATCATAGGTTCTTCAACCCTCTATATGTGATATAACTCCTATAATAGGTATATAATGGGGAGGAAATGGCACCTAATCAAGGACTATACCTATTCTTTCAATACGTGTCATCATTGTGCATAGATATTGAATTATAAGTGTAACTATGATAAGGATTCAAAGATATACACAATAATTGTAGGTACAATTTATTAAAAACAAGTGAATAACTCATAAGGGTTAGTAAATTATGTGATTCATATGCCTTTATGACATCTTGTAGTGGTGGATGGATAGGATGATGTAGCATATCAGGCTTCAGATAATGGTGGAGAGGGACCCCCCAAAGTGTGAGGTACCGTTTTGGCTTCCTCTACAATATCAAATTCAATGTTTGATATTTGAGAACACCATTCATATAGATATACTCATATAGTTTTTTGGGTTGGATTTAGTAGTAAAATTATTGTTTGAGTGTTTAATTTCAATCAATATATCCATGGGATAGAATGTAAATAATCATTTTAGTTTTCTAGATTTTTTATAGTGTCTTCTAGATTCAATCATTTTTTGAGCTTCTAAATTATGAAATTGAAAGTTTTTATGTGATTTTTGGAATGGATTGTTTAAAAAATTGTTGTTTGCACATATATAATTATTGATGATTATTATCATTAAAATAAACATAAGGGGAGAAGATATGTTTGAACTGGGAGTTGGATGTCACGGTAGGTACTGTGGGATCATATCCTCACTGGATATAAATTTTTTAGTGCAGGTGTCTATTATAAAACTTTTAATGTATCAAGGAGTGTGTCCCTTCTATTTCTCTTCTTTAGAAGGCTTATAGTGAGATGTATTATAAGTAAATTTTCATGGTCACCACCATAATGGAGAGTTGAGTATGATATCGAGCTTCTGCTCATTGCATTATCCATATCAATTATACTATAAAAAATGAAACCATTGATGTTGAAGGAATTCATGGTGATGCTTGATGATACTAAATATAAATGATTGAATATACTGAGAACAACCCGTAGGTTTCTCTAGTTTTATTATTCATTAAGGTGGATGGAAGTATTTGATAGTGTGTATACTATGAGAAGTTGAATTAGATCACTATGAATAATATGTAATCATTTTGAATAATTGATGAATTATAAAATTAGTCTATTGGATTATATCCAATTTTTATGATTTATATTCATTCATAGATTTAAAAAATTCATGTCTATGAGGAATATATAAAAAAGATATAATGTATTAGTGAGAAGGTTTTTTAATAGTTTCCCTTCATGAACATTGGAATGAAGAATGACACAACGATGTTTATGACTGTGATAAATATGATCATTAACCCATACAAAGAATAATTCATGTTTGTGATCATTCATGACTTGTGATATATTATATGATTTTGAAATCATATGATAGAAACATTGACTTTTATTGAATATCGTTTGTGATGATCAACATTAAACATATTTTTCAATGTTTCATTTTTGGATGTTTGAGTTGTCCCCTCTTAGGAACATATGTCCAAGGAAAGAATATTAGTTGTTCCAGAAATGGTTAGTACAACCATGTCTTGGTGATGATGGATTAATGTGTTTGATATTTGATATTTTCTCTTACAAGATGTGTATTATAGGGGGTTTATTCAATAATTCTCTCACATAGTATTAACCATCACTGTGCTATCGAAAAAGGGGGAATGTTTTAGTGGATAAAATTGTGTGAATAATAATTCATATAGATGAAGGAGTTATTGACACTAGCTTTAATAATGATTCTTTTTTGACTTGTATTCATGTAAGGTGTGTATTGTGACACATTTAGAATTTTCATGGGTATAGATAAGAGGGAGGGTGATAATGAAGTTTCCTATGGGTGTCATCACCAATGAAAAAATGAGTGTAAATAAATTTCTAATAATGTATGGTTATAAAATTCAGATCATGAATTAAAATATCAGTGAAAATGTCTTTTAGATGATTTATATTTCATATTTTATAAACATAATTCTATTTTGTATATATCATCCCACTATAACATGAATCTTAATCAGATTCGTATGGTTGATTTCTACTAGATGTTAATGTTTAATATGAATTATGCTCTTTTAAATGTCAATGCAGTCACTGATTTGTTTAGATGGACGACATAGGATGTTTGTGATTGGATGCCACTCACATGCACACATCACTGAATTTTTATGACATAAGGCCCGATAAAAATTTATTTTAAAAAATACACAAAATACATGGGTGTATTAATGTGTCAGTGTGTGGTAGATTCTAGGAGTAATACTAGTAGGTCAGTATCTAATCAGACAAAACTATTGGGAGTATTCCACATATTCACTCTTCTCTTTTTGTGTTTAACCAGAAATTTGTTTTTTTGGTGTTTTAATTTTGATATTTAATGGAATGGATCCTGTTTAATTACATAGTTATTAATAATATATAATCATATATTTCATGTATAACGGTTCTATTTTGTATGATGTAATGTGGTGAAAATATCACCAATTAGATTTGGTCAATCCAATTCAATCTAACCACACTAAAACTATCCCTTGGTTTAGGTATATATGATAACCTATGTATGTTACACATTTCTTATAAGATGAAATAATCAATGGTGAATGATAATTTTTATTCTCAACTCCAAATATGTAAGGTTCATCCAATCATACATCCCCTACTCAAGGATGTGTAAATGAGTATGATGAAAAAACATTATTAATCTTGCTACTATCCATAGTGCTACCAAGGTCCAATATAATTATTCATTAGGTTTAGAAACAACCCTAATCTCTACACCTAATCAATGATGTATTAGAAACAAATGGTGGTGATGATCAAATGAAAGGAAGTATTAAAAAATATGCACATAATCATAAAATTGTGGTAACAAAAATGAACCACAATTAAATTGAAAATAATCAATATCAAAAAATTTGATGAAATGAATATTTAAATATAAATTTTCATCGCAAAATGGAAAAATATAGAATGATGAACCCAAAGTCAAAGAAATTATTAAAAAATTACAAACATACTATAAATTATGTATTGATGAAGAAATGTAGGTGTGCTATTGAAGTGAAGAGTGAATCATTGAAAATAGGAACTAGAAAAAAATCATGGTTTTCAACAGATGAATAACAATGAATGGATTATTATAAGATCATTATAATTTAGCAAAAAAATTACACAAAGAAATAAAATAGGTTTAGATTAAGAAGGAATGAAAAAGTGGAAGAAAAAATGGGAGAAGAAATAAGACTGCTTCTCCCCAGCGCACATTGAAATTGTAAAATATATATAGGCCCATGGAGTACACCATTTGAATGTATTAAATATCATGTACTGGGTTAGAATATTTGGGTCTGAAAAAACACATGTCATGTAATTCAGTTACATTCCTTGTAATATTTACCCTCTTTTCCCTCTGACGAATGTGCTAAAATTTTAATCTGAGTGAGCCGTCAAACCTTGCACTTCATGTCTGAATTTTCAGTTTTCGTGATATTATGAATCTTGAAAGATGCACATCATGTAATGTATTCACATTCTATTTAATGTACCCACATCATGTATAATCTCTAGGGGTTTGTCTGTGACTTAGAAGATATGTTGTGAATGGAGTATACACATCATGTGAGTGACACATGGTGCATAAAGACTATTTTACAGAAATTATCATCATTAATACTTTTATGTCTGTAATTACTTATTCATATGAACTCAAGGGAAAAACCTAATTAATTATCAAATAAATCCGTAATAAAAAAAAATATTTCTAAATTTCATATTCAATATCTTCTTATCAAATTCTCCCACACTTGAATAATTTATTTTCCTTAACAAAAAATCATCTCAATAGGGATTCCAAATTAATCATTTTTTAAAACAAAAAAATGAAATACAAACATAAAAACAAAACTACATTCAATTATAAATAGTTATCCCTAAAAAATAAATCCTATAGAGAAAATTTATCATGCATAATATTTTTTTTCATTATCCTCATTCTAATTCTTTTAATTTCCATTTCATAACTATTTAATAAATTCTATAACCATTTTTAAATAAACTCACAAAATTTTTAGAGTTATAATCATAAGATGAATACATATTCACAACCACTGTATATCATTGGATCTATAAAAATCACATTTCACAGAAAAATACAAAATAAATCATGAGGGTTTCAAAAAAAACGGATTCAAATGACTATGAGGTGGAGGGAGGATAGGTTGAAAATTATTATAAATATAGAAATATAGGTATGATCTAAATTATAATTCATGATAAAAGGAAAATATTAGTTATGTGACTTCTCCAAGAACAATAGGAATCAATCTTATTTGTAGCTCAATGTGGATATATGAATGTTTTAGGTATATATAAATAAATATACCATATTTAGAACATTATATTTTTCTTTTGTTTATTTTTTAAGAGTCATGTTTTTTTCCAGATCACATATACAACCCTAATAAAATATGATCTATCATAGGATTCATCATCCAGGAAATGGGGATTTATGACCTTCCTAATAGGTGACTGAAAATATTTTTCATTCAATTTCCATTTTATTTTATATTTTACACTAGAATATAGTAGGAATAAAATTCCTAGATTTGTTATCAATTTCATTATATTAATATGGTAAAAATTTCATAGCATATGTCCTCAATAAATACATCACTATTCCAAAAACTAAAAATTACCCCACACTATATGCAGGGATAATAAATCATAATACCATGATCATAAAATGGAGGGATAATCATATTGAAGTACATGCATCCTAAATAGTCCACCCATGTAAAGTGCATAGTAAATAAAGAAATGTTTATTGTGGGTATTAAAAAGTAGCTCAATATAATTTCCTAAATAATATTATAATTGTTTATTTTTTCATTCATAGAGTCAACATGATCTCAATGAATGTTTCGATAAGTTTACACGTCCTTGGTGTCTCCCAAAAAATATACTAAAAATGAATATGAAATCATCATATCAGAATTATCTCACTAATTATGGTTAAAAAATTGAGTATTTCATAAGGTATATAAATCAATTAATAACTCAATAAATATTTTTTTTTAAAATGATGACTTTTAATTAAATTAATAAGAATATAATTATATAAATTTAAACATTCATAAAATATGGATGTCAGTAATTTCCCACTAAATGTTGACAATTAATTAATTGTGTGAAATGATATTTCTGTTTTGATGTTGGATTTTAGTGAAATATGTCTCCTATATAAATTAAAACAAGAATAATCCCTGTGTACAAATAGTAAATCCCAAGAATGACTCCCCCACATATAAAATTTTGTAGAGTCTGCACCGTCCTAGGAAGCATCATGAGAGGGACTTCATAAATAACATAATAAAAATGAAAATTAAATTGTAATTTAAAGATAGAGATTCCACAATGAGACTTGTGGATAATGATTTCATATTTTTGAAACATATGTAATGTGTTAAAAAGAAAAATACTTCACTATATAAATATTTAGTCCATAAGGTTTTACAAATTTAAAAGTAGTTAAATGTGAATCTTCACACAGTGAATAAGAATGGATAGAATCATAGATAAAAGATGATATTTGTGTACAATTTAGTTGATGGAGAATTAAAAAATAAATGAGAAAAAAAAACAATAAATATTTTGTATGAGGATTAAAATAGAGATTAAAAATAAAATATGGTTTTCCTCCAATAAAGTGACAATAATGAAATTATTTTGTACACATATTTTGGATCAGGTTAATTTTCAAGTGACAAAGCATGATTTATGGAATGTTTCTATATAATTTTTCATCCATTTCCCATTAAAATTTAACGTTGGTTCTTTTCTTTTTATAATTTTGACTTCTCCAAAATGGAATACCTTAATAACTTGGTAAGGACCATTCTATTGAGAATTATTATTTCCATGATGCAATTTTAAGTGAAAATTAATAAACATAACAATATCTCTTAGGGTGATGATTTGACATGGGATTATATTGTAATTCCATTTAGAGGTTTTTTTTGTAAAAATTATTTATTTTTCCTCTACATCCTTTCCGATTTATTATACCTCATCTATTAAGAGAATTTAGACCTCTCAATAATCAATGCATCTATAATAATTTTTTTTTACCAAATTTTTTTTGCTTTAATTCCACTAGATGGAATAATAGATTTCTATACAAAAATCATAATAAATTTGTGACAATTATCATTTTGGAGGTTCTGCAATAATTCCAATGTTTATCATCCTTCTTGATACTATAATATTTTATGTTAATTTTCAATTCCATTTTTAGGTTTTTTTGGATTTCTCCATTTCACACATCATAATGTCAACTTTTTTACTGGTTTTAGAGAATACCAATGTTATATATAATTCTATAATTTTATAGTAGGCCCTTCGTAGTTGTGTTTGTGAAATGAGTCCCATTATCACTAATGAGTAATGGGGGGAATACAAATCTAGAAGAGATATTTTTATTTAATATGTTAATTTTTTTCTTTTGTGTGATATGTAGAGGATTTTGCATTAAAAAATATTCTGACACTGTAAATAATGACTTGAATGTAATACCTACCCCAAGAATTATGAATTTTAACCATGAAATAAAGTCCCTATTTGTTGATGTTTTCAAATTCTAGGATGGAATTTTGTGGAATTTCCTTTCATTTTCCTATGGTCGTTATCCACTACCATCCATCAATGGGTTGAACAAATATCCATGTATCTTGATGAAGTGTGCACCACGATTTCCCATTTGATGGATTTTTTTCATTGTATGTTCAGGATCATGATGCACTTCTACAAGTGATATATGGAACATGTTGATAATAATTACATTCTCATATTTTTGGACAAAACACTACATTATCAGGGATATATTAAAATAATGAAATATAATCCTACTAGTAATGATAGTATTTAGTAAAAAATCACTTCCTTTGTTGAATATTAATGTCAAGGTATGGTGATCCCATGGTGACATAATTTTCAATATTTGACAAAAAATGATGGAGATGGTGTATTTATCAAGAGAATGGTTTCATTTTTTATTTCATCATTGATTTCAATATAATATTCATCTTTGATGTTGTGCCATGGAGGTCTAGATAAATTCTCCCTAATTAAATTTATAGTTTCTTTTGTGTCAAAGATTACGATTTCAACCTCTTGTAGTTATAGAATCCATTTTATCTCATGTGGTTTAAAATCTCATTTGGTTAGAAGGTATTTAAGTGCATCATGGTTTGTGTTGAGTAAAACCTTTTTTAGGGAAATAAATGATAAAAATTTTTTAAAAGAAAATATGACTTCCAGATGTTCCATTTTAGTTTTTATATAATTTACCAGAGTGTCATCTATTGTGTGACTTGAATAGTAAACCAGAAAAAAATTATTTTTGACTCCCTGGATTAGGACAACACAAATAGAAAAGTCGATTGTGTCACACATCATTTCAAAATCCTTATCCCAATCTAGTGAAATTATTATATGATTGGAAACGAGATGATTATTTATGGTAAATAATTTCCATTGACACAATTTAGTGAACTAAAAAATGGTTTGTTTTGACAATAAGTGTTTCAAGGGGTGAGATATTGACCCATAACAAATTGATTATAGAATCCAATATAGTTCATAATGAAAGTTATACCATTCACTATAGTAGGATCATGTAAGTCGTTTATAAATTTCATTTTTGTAGGATCAGCTCCCATGACTTTTTTTGAAGTTCTATTCCTATAGACTATTCCTACATGTTCCATGAAGTGATAAAATTACCAATTTAGTACAAGACATCTTTATGTATAGTATTGCCAGACTAGATGTACGTTACTCAGCCCTACATTTAAGGACCTCCCATACGTTGAAAAGTAACATTTTAGGATTTCTATAAATTAATCTAATGTATCACATAATATATGTGTCATTCCCTATTAAAAACTTTATGGTGTGTTGCACTTATAAACATACATTCACCTGTAGATGATGATTTTGGATGGATAAGTGAATGTATTTTTAGATTTTTCCACTATGTTAAATACAATTTTATTGTCTCTTAAATATCATTATATGAAATAGTTGAATTCATTCACTACAAGTATATCCTATATTTTATCCATAAATGGAAATGGAAAATGATATTTTTTTTATTTTTATTCATATTCCAATAATTAATTCATACTCACCATCTATATATGGTTCAATTATAGATCAACTCATTTTCATTATTTTTTACAACATTTATGATTCCATTCTTTAAAATTGATTTTGGTAGACTAACCCAGTCACAATCAGATATTAAAAATAGTATTCCACCATCTAGATTTTTATGAATGTATTTCTTAACCACCAATATCATTGGTGGGGTGAGTCGGCTCTGGTGTTTGAATTTTGGGTTTCAAGTTCATAAAATAATATTTTATTGGGGAACATTGTTGGGATTATATACTTATGGTTAGAAAATTTCCAAGAAATTGAGTTTTTGTGTCTTTAATTGTCATCCATAAAATTTACACATATTTCTAGGTCATATATGAGGTAATAACGAGTTTAAGTGTTTCATATATCTCATGGAATGAGTACATGATTGAGTGGGGAATAGTATTTAATTCCAATAATGTTAGTTTAATGACCAAAGGAATTAATATTGGGATGGTGTCCCACATTAAAGGATCAAAATTATTTTAATTATCAATTTTACATTGTTCATTTTAATTAATGGGTATCATCTCCCTATCATATTTAATGGTCATAAAATCACCTTCTTCATGAGTAATAAACATGGATCAATAGTCAAAAGAATTATTACCTTGATTGGAATACTTAGCTTGGTTGAACACAACTTATTCATATCTCTCCATGAATATAAGTATCTTTTAGTTAATGTCTATTAGTTCTTTCCTACTGGATAAAAACTATAGATATTGAATAATTGGTTTGCCTAATTCTTCTCCTATATCTATTGTTATAAAATATATTGGATTGATAAACATGAATACTTCATCTAAGAAATCATTGAGAAGTCCTCAGGTATACGTGACTAATAGGTCATCCACATAGAGTGCCACTCAGGATTGTTTTAATTATTCATGAAAAAACAACATGGAGACACCCATAGGGATGAGATTTATATTGGTTCCCATGTATCATAATTCCCTCCCAAAATGAAATTCTAATATAGTTCAAGAAATTTGAAAACATCTAGTGTCTCATATCATTAGTGTGATACTATAAATAACTTGACTCTGAAGCATTCCTCGTATAAAGAGATGTCTCAAAAGTATTCAATGTTTCTCTTACTGGAGAGATGTTCATTTATGTATTTTAAATAAGATGATATTTCAAAAATGGATTCAAAAAATTGGATTTTGATATGAAATTTCATGAACATTTCTCGAAATTATTTAGAATCATTGACCATTCATTGAATCATTTTGTCTAGGAAAGAAAGGGTTTTTATTTTCTAGTGGACCTAAATAAACTTATAATTTTTAAAGATGATATTTTTTTGGGCTTATTGTCATTTCCTTTGATTATAAATTGTTCTATTTAACTTCCTCATTATTTTTATCTTTTATATCTTCATCGATGTTAGATTCCCATTTCATATATTCTTCCATATTCTCTGGTTCTTATTTTCATGTATTTTGAATTTCTAGATTTTTCTGACTTCAATATACCACAAACATTGATTCTTCATTTGGGTTCATTATAGGATTTAGTAGTAGTTATTATGATAGTGTTTTCAAATTTCAACCCATTTGGTTCTCTATATTTCCCTTGGATTCTAAGCTATTTTTTATATCCATTTCATATGTTTCCACTATTTGGTCTGGTTTATGTAATATCGAAGTGAAAATGTTATCATGGTTGATTTACGAGGATGTGATTATGGTGGTGGTATTGGTGAAGCTTACTAGAATTGATGTTTTTCTATTTATGGCTACTTCTATACATGTTTATTTTAATTGAAAAAATAATTATATTGAATTAAAGGCTCTTCTATGCCATCACTACAATATTGGTATAACTGTGGGACTCCACAAATCGCATGGGATAGTATTTCCAATTCTAGAGTAGGAGGTGTTGGTGGAACATCAAGTAACTCGAATGTTTCCAGCATCTCAATAAGCACCTCAACTTGATATGAAATATGGGTGGCCTCTTCGTCTAGATGTATAACATTTCCGGGCAGTCCAAGATCAGTTTTCCATAAAAAAATCATTGTGAATGACTTCCTCCGTAATTTAATGGATGGATTCCAGTATGTTGAGCATGAGTTCATCCTATGAAACAGTTTCTATTTCAATACATACAACATGATGGAAACCCAAAAACATTACAATTGAATCCACAAACCAAGTTTTGGATGTGGGAATTTGGGAGACACCCAAGCTCCCCACACTAATTATTCATCCACCCGGGATGTGTTTGGAATTTCATTTTGGATATTCCATACCCTTATTGGTGGGAATTAAATGTTGATAAACATATTTTCTAAAATATTACTTGTCTTTATTAACTCATTATATATACTTTTCATCCATACCATGGCTCGGTCACACAACTAGAAAAAAAATCTTATGTGAATGGAATATGAAGATATTAGTTGGTTGAGAAAGGTATTGAAAGCCACATGGATGTTCAAAATATAATCATGTGGTTCTGTTAAATGATTCCCAATAAAATACCTCATTTTCTTGATCATGTGAATGATTCAATGTTTAATTTCAACTATGTGTTACTGAATAGGTAGTTGCAAAAAGTTGGATACAATATCACTAATGAATGATAAACAATAGTCCAAAACGGTTCACTCTAATAGCATTTGTCAGTATTCCTTATTGGAAGCTGGTTCATAAATAGGGCCTTGCTTTTGTGGTAGTAAATTTTTTTTATTCTCTTCCATTATGAAGAGGCAACATATAGTGTTGGTTCTATCGATATCAACATTGAATTGAATCATTTCTGGTGAGTACTCTATTCTTGAGCGTGTCAAGGTCCCCTTGTGAATTCATAATCCATGATGAAAATTAGAAATAAACAAAGAGACAAATATATATTGGATTTATGTGTGGCTGAAGGGAAATAATGAAAATGGAAATAGAGAGGTGTGAGGTAATACGAATTTTGATCCAATGGGAAATATGTCCGAGTAATATTTATACCCAACAATGGACCCAAAATTTAACACACCTGCCCAATTTGTTGAATTAAAATTGGCTGAGTATAGATTAAAATTTGTTGTTCCAAACTATAGTTAATTCAAGTTCATAGTAATGTAGTAGTGTGAGGTTGATCCAATGAGGACTTTTGGATAGTCAGAAAACAATCGAGAAAAATCGTTACATGGACTACTCACTTTCAATCATCAGTTTTTGTACTTAACTATAAATATTTAATTTTTGGTTTAAATTTTATAATAATATGCAGGGGATCACATTCAATTTCATGGACCTTGAAAAATGGTAATCTTTATTTTAATGTGTGATTTTCATTTAGAGTATGATTTGAAATGATGAAAAAGTAACAGATTGGTTTTAGTCAAACCAATAATATCTACCTAGGTTTTAGTTATCCTATGGCCATGATATATCAGAAAACATATGTGAATTACACATGGCTTCTATGAAGATGTTTTCATAAGTTAATTGATATAGTTCCTCTCAAATCAAGTTAGGCTAGGTTCATTCAATCTTACTTTCCATTGAAAATGCAGTGCAGACATATATGATGAACAATTATTATTAACCTAATTATTAGTTATAGGGTTACTATGATTCAATATAATGATTTATTAGGTTAGGAATGACCCCTAACCTATACCACTAAACTTATATGAACTAGAATAAGATAAAGGTGATGATCAAAAGAAATGATGTATTGAAAATTCTATGTATAAACACAAAATAGTTAAAAAAATAAAGTACCCATAATAAAATAGTAATGAATCATTATCAAAAGACTGGAAGAAAAATAGATCTATGAACGAACTAGTTTTCTAAGACGAAACAATAGAGAATGAGAAATATGGAATCATAAAAATTATGAATCATCACCAAAACTATTGTATAACAATAAGGGATGAAGAAAGGAGTGTGTGTTGATGAAGAAGAGTGTGTGGGATTTGAAATGTTTATAAAAACCCGTGTTTTTAAATAAATAAAAATATAGAAAATGAATGATTAACAACTAATTTTAATTCACTATGACAACAAAAGGAATGAAATTTGGCTAGTTTATAATAATAAGGAATGGAAATGTAGAATAAAAACAGGGGAATAAATATTTATGGTGCTATTTTTTTCTTAGAGGAACATAAAAAAAATAGTCCTGAGAAGTACATGTCATGAATGTTATTCAAGTCATCTACTATCTTCACTGATTTGGGTCTTTAATTCTACATGTCATGTAAGTTGGTTTAACACAATATAACCGGGATCCTAATTTCCCACTGAAGAATATGATCAATTCATTGTCCAAGAGAGACATTGAGGCTTGTACATTGTGTAATCTCCACACTTCATGTGTTAATTTTAATTTTTTGAAGAATTGTGAATTCTAGAATGTTCATATCATTTAATGTATTCAGTTATTTCTTTTAATTTCATTATGTTAGGAACAATCTTCATGGGTTAGTCTATAACTACACAGGAATGTTGTTAATGGATTAAACATGTAGAGTATGTGATATATGGCATGAAAAGGCTATTTTGGAACATTTTCATCAATTATTATTTTACGTTCATAATTTATTATTCAAGTGAACACAATAAAAAACCAAATTCATAATCTAAAAAATCAAGAATAAATATTAAATAAATTTATCCAAAATCTAAATTCAATTCTAGGAAATCATGATGTGAAATTAGGAGTGGATGCATAATAACTTATTAGTGGATTATCAAGTGAAAATATATATGGATATAATGGTAGTGGTTTTTGTACCCTTTGTATTCACATCCTCGTTTGTTGAATTAGTGATAAAAAATCCGAAGATTGATCCAATGTGTGTCATGATATGTTGGAGGATGGAAGAAAATGGTTTCAATATATGTTAGTATTTGGATATACATATAGTGATTCAAGTTCATGGAAGGTTAATTGATCCATATTAGATGAGATTTGAGATTATGATAGGATTTTTCTAATCAAATTGAATGATTCACCCAAGTTTTTCCAAGATATGTGTTGATGTCATGTGGAATTTCTTGTGGATCAAAATGAAGAGAACCATTGTAGAATTTTTCTATCATGGTATAACTTGTTAAATAAAAGGGATGAGATTAAGAGACATGGAATATTACTATAGCAACTTTTGGATCCTGTGTGAGGGTAGTATGAGGCAGTTTTATACTTTATGAGAGGGTATCTTGGGAAATTAAGAGGTAAAGTCACTACTTGGGTGTTAGTGGATTGGTTGACCGTGGTGTCTTAGATCATACTGACCAAATATATGAACATAGTGGATGATAGTGAAATGATATATATTTGATAAATTATATAAATTCATGAGATTCTATGATCATGGTATGTGACAGAGATTCATTGTATGCATCATGGTTTTAACAAGGATTATAAGTTGGAATTAGATCTCTATTGAAGTGGATTATATCCATTCTTCCTCAAACCTATAGGTAGTAAGAGATACTGATCATTAAATTAGGGGAAATTATTTAATAATGATCAATTAGGATGATCACATTGATACATTAGAGTGTAAAAACCATAATAGATTCCAGACCTTAATTCAGATGGCACCGCATGGGAATCCATTTCTTTCACTATTGTGCAAAAATGATATAAGAGAGTTTTTAGTTACAGAGAGGAGTATCGTATAATAGACCTCAAACTAGATGTGGTTGATATAGAAATGGATGGTTATGGATATTAACAAGAATATGTATATGAATGATTAAGGGAGTTGACCTTTGGATTTTTCCATGGGTAACAAGGTCTTGGTACATATTTCCCTCAGATAGGGCGTTAGAAATTTTGGAGGAAAAAAACTAGTTTAATTTTATAATGAGATATTCAAGTTCATTAATAAATTTTGGGTCATGGAAAATTCGATGGACCTTCATCCTGGGTATCAGGGGTTTAATAATCAATTTTTTGTTTTTTCATCATTGGAAGTATGAGTCTGATCTTACACATGGAATTGACTGTAGGGACATTGAGATAGAGAGAGATTCAACATTCTTGGAATTTCATATACGGTTAATGGAACAAAGAGGAAATTTACTATATTGAATGATTTTTCTTCTTGTATGGGTTAAGTGGCATCAGAAGTATCTTTTAGATGCGATTTGGGAGCATGAAGTTAATATTTAGGTTTACTGGAATATGTGGTACGAGAAGAAACATAGGGGTACTTCTTCAAGATGCTAATTCCTAATAGGAGAAATTTTGACACCTCTATTGAATTTACATCTCTCCTAAACATATACATAGATTTTTAATTTTGATTTTAGAAGTTAGAGGTGGTATATAAAATTTTATTGGGATATATTTATGCATAGATAGGGATGTGGTATTTTTATTACTTTTAGAGCTATAAAGTTCCCACCATATCATCAATGAGTATTCTTGATAGAAGGTATTATCCTTATAATCCACCATATAGTGGGTGGATTCCACTACCTTGTCAGTGGTGATCTTCTATAAAAAAAATTCTACCGAGAAACAACATGGTAGTTATTGGTTGAAACTAGCAATCTTGTGTCATCTAGCAGATCACAAAAATGATGCATGGTTTATAGGAATATTTCATAAAAAACAACCTACGATCACATGTCGTTTTTATATCTTCATATCATTAAATCCCAACATCATAGGGATTTGAGAATGATCCCATTATATTATCTATGACCAATGATGATTGGATTATAGATTTTTTGATTAGATATAGAGGGTTCAACTTGTTCTAGTGAGGTTTTCATAGATCATTGATAGAATAAACACTTGAATTATTGTAATTTTTATTTGTGAATCAATCAAATAATGATCATTATTGATAGAGGATCTTGTTGGATATGTAGGAACATGACCAACCATTATTTTGTGGGTTATTTTCATCATTGAACATTGATTTTTGAATCGTATCATGTTGGGTTCAGTTCTAGGATCTGATCAGACTTTTGTATTTAAATTGTGACCCTATTATTTTATCATAGATTTTTATGGTAGGAAGCCGTTGAATTTTTTTCATGTATTCTACTGGTCTATGGAAGGTTTTTGTTTCACATGTGTAGCTTAGTATTACTTATTTTTATAATTGATCACCTGAGGTGTGTGTGCATCCCTATTGAGACCTATAATTTGTTTCACATGTATATTGTTATGCCTTATTATTATTTATTCGTTTTATTTGATTTGGAACTATAATTGGTTTGTTTTATAATATGATAAATTCCTTATCATTAATAGTTCAATGTAATGGTTGGTACAATTACACTATCGCTTGAAATGGGTTGTTTCAGACATCTATTAGTACATACATGGGGAATCTAAATGGGATAGTTGTGTCAAAAAATATATTTGTAAAATCACATTAAGGGGGATGTGTCAAGAGGATGATTAATATTCCCCAAATAAAGGAATAATTGTTTATATTGCCTGAATTTTATGACCCAACATATGTATTGTTCTTGTATTACCATCTTGTTGCTTATCTATAATATGTTATTTCTCATGGAATACACCTATATCCATTTTAAAATTATGTTAGGGGTCATTTTTTGTGTCATATATAGTCTTATACAGACTCAATACTCATGAATTTCAACACCATTTTAGATTTAATGATTAGGGATATGGAAAGGGTAAAGGGACTTGTGGTGGATAGTAGTGTAAGTTTGTAGGAGAATGTTTGACATTTTGGCCTTGATTTCATGCTGGATATCAACATATTCTTTTATTTACTATGTATTATTCATACACATGATCATTTTTTATATCGATATATAAATATATATATATGATTACATATAGATACATATCGTGCTGTTATTTATTTTTTATACATACACATTGATGAATATTTATGTATATAATATTATTGAAAATTTATTATATTTTCCTTTTTTGTCCTCTAATATTTTCTTAGTTATTGATCTACCCTCTAAATGTTGTTCTCTTGAAACTCTACACTATTTAGGAACCACTTGAATACGAGGATGCATGAATTCGTTCATGGCCCTGCCCAGATCAGACATGGTGGTTATGGTTGTGGTGTTACAATTGGAAAAGTATAGTCCCTGGTTAGTGGGACTGAGAAATGACAAAAAAGAGATAGGTAGGTATGGTGTTCTGGTAATAAATAATTGACTTTGAATGGAGATGGTCTTGATTCAACACCGGTTGTGTGACATACCCTTGAGTTACTGTGATGCATTGAGTAGTTAGAGGGTGGGTTATGGGATGTGTTAAAATGTTAGGATGTCATTAGCCTGAGAGACTAGATTAAAATAAGGATTACATAGGGGATTCCTATGAAGTTTTTCTAATTAAGATGATGCCAATGTGATTCCTCTGCCTCCATACCTATTATAAGGATCCATATTGAGATTTATACATGTCGGTGATATACTAGTGTGCCCTAGTTGGTTCTCATTAACATACAAACCCTAGGAGACTGTCTTTGGTTATGGGTAGATATGGTATCAAATTTAACCTCAAATCCATAACGAACATGTGATCCCTAGAGGATGTTGATAGTGGTTAAGTGTTTACCCATCTACCCATTCCCAACTTCCTATTGAGGGTATCAAGTACTTACAATTTATATAACTACGATACCTAGACGTACTTCATGGGAACCAACTGATGGGCTAGAAGTGATGTGAGGGTGACTTTGGGGAAGCTTATAAATGAATACTGAGACCAAAACAATAAAAATAATGTAATGACATGGACCATTAAGGACATCAATAGTTTTTTTCAATGGATTTAGGTATATGTATTTTGTATTATTTATGTTTTATGGCGTGGTATATTATGTCATTAGTGTTTCACAATGGTATCTAAGGTCCTATTTTTGTGCCACATAAAGAATTATATAGATTTTAGGATTCCAACTTGAGTATATATTTGAATAATTTCATTCTATGGCTCCTATGGATTAAATTCCTATATAGGATCTATTAATATAGTTTTAGGGAATTTTTATGATTAAGTTTTCATGTAGTTGATATTCCTAGGTCATATATAAGATAAAACCAGTTTACTCTTATGTAATTTTGTGTTCTAGATATAGATTCCAAAGATAATGGGGATCATTAAGGATTGAATGGTGACATGGAGTTTTAAATATGGGAATGTGATGTCCTAGTATGTTGTAAATTCACTTCAAAGCATTTTTTATATGTTTTTTTGAGGGAATACCACGATTCATGGGATTTCTACATGGAGATATTCATGTTGAGATACATACTATTGGGAATAATGATTATGTATTATAGGGTTAAACCCATGTATTGTTATTCATATGGAGGCATAGAACTATTGAAATTCTCAGAAACACCACAACATTGGCTGAAGAAGGTATGATCGATCGAGGTCAGGAACCCAATGATATATGATGGTTTTTATTATTTATTTTTAATACAATTATTCTCATTTAGATTATTCAATTTACTTGAGAATGAACAAATTATGGTAGGTTATTGGTTCACCATTGGGATTGTGTATTTAGATTCATTTCTCACCAAAAATACATGAACCTTGGTGTATGTGAAGACCTTATGTAATCATTAAGGTTTATCAGAGATGCATGATAGATTGGGTGGAGGGATTGGGTTACATGATCATGCAGAGGAATTCATCTAGATTTTTAGGATCATGTAAGGGTATCATAAACTTATTTGGGTCATGAGATCTGAGTCATGCCTTACAATTGTACTGGAGACATTTTATTTATCTTGTAAATATGGCTTGCCTAGTAAGTGACCAATTAATGTTTACATTATGGAAATATCAGTTGTATGTAACTTTTCATTATATTATATAATGTTATGTTTATCTACATATTGACTTTATTTTGACGTGTTAGAAATTTGAATATTTCACTACTATTGTGCACTCTGATATGTGGGTACAATCTCCTTATAGAGCCTTTATAGACCCCCACTATGAGTTAGTAGTGTCAGTCACAGGGGGACGCACGTCTGAGGTCTTGTGGTGTACTCTAAAAGGGATCTAATATAATTCCTCGACCCCAGTTACCCAGAGTTGGTGCATTATTACATAATATTGGCATGATCACAAAAGATCAAGTCTCTAAAGACAGATTAGTTTAGTATCGTTGGAATAACTAGATATATTCATAAAGTTTACGTTACATCATAAAATGAAAACTACTACTACAATATCTTGTCTTCATATCCCCTCATACTATCCCTGCTGGTCATTAATAAATTACTTCTTCACATCTAGGGAAAAATAAAACATTGAACGGGGTGAGATCAGATCCTCAGTAAGGATAACAATATAGCGGAAACTTTCATAAATAAGAATAAACATTTAAGACAATGTATCACTAAAAGAAAAGCCTTTAAAACTTGAAATTTAGCATAATTAAGCAATGATAAAATCAAATAATGCTATTTAAAAATGCACATGTATATTCTAATAGTCAAATAATCAATTGCAATATCAATAACCACATTCATAATGATGAAATGCATAATGCCAAACTATCATAACCACATAGCCAAGGCCTCGTGCATAGACTACAAATAAGATTTTTTCAAGGCCTTGTGCCAAGACACTAGTTGGTCTCATGAAACCTACCGATGCATCAAGGATCTATAATAGGCTCCACTTGTCACTTATTAAGTCCAATGAATTCCACATATAAATAGTTTTAGACATAACATAAATATTAGTATTAAAACTAGCATACAAAATGACAATAATTTCACCATAAAACATGAATGGTATAAAAATAAAAAGTCCACACTCAAACATATCACAAAAACTTCAATAAAATATGGATGTTTGTTATCACAATAAATCAACTTCAAATAATATTAAAATCCATCAAAGGATGTTGACATAGATGAAATCAAAACTATTTGAGAGAAATTTTTTTAATTCATTTAAAAGTCACATAATTATAAAATAAAATATTTAATTTTAATATTTTCATATAAGCTTGTAAGGGAAGCTTCGATGATTTAATAATGGCAGAAAATAGTTGCACCTTCCATATAAGTTAAAAATGACATTCTTAACTTAATTTTGTTGAAAAGGTTAAAAAGGACCTTGTTTGGAAAACGATAAAAATATTTCTTTATAAACATCTTATAAAAAGTAAAAAATGGTATAAATGACAATATCCCATAGACATTAAAATATTAATAATGATTTGAAATACATTTTTAAGAAACATTGATGTGGATGATAAAGAGGACCCAATAGATAATTGCGTCTAACCATCCTTTGATAATAATGAGATTGTGAAATAAACCCTTACCTTGTACTTTACCTTAGTAGATGTTATGTTAACCTCATGTATAATAGTTAATAAAATGTAACTAAATTATACATGAACCATATACATAATTATGATATCATATATGATCTTCTAATGATGCTTTGTTAATAATATTTTAGTATTATCGTCATTTCGGGTTATAACTTACTCGTTTTCTATTATATATTTTGTTACATAAGTCATGTTTGTTATTGATAGGTTTTATCTTATTCATATTCATAATGATATAATGTTATTAAAAATTACTTTTAATCATCAAATGTGAATTAGTCTTTAATGGATATGATGGGGAATGAATCTTATCGCGTTCGTGGAGACGGTAGTCCGTACGTACGCATGAGCGACAATATCATTATTTTGAAATTAAAATGATATATAATATGATGTTATATCATATATATATATAATCACTATCATTTTATATTTATTTTTTAAATGAATTACATATCATTAGTATACCCATCCCAATAATAATATATTGAATAACAATTATACCACGACGTGGAGACGGTATGTTGTACGTACGCATGTATGGTGACATGTCCTTAGTATGATGGATAGAATACTGAATGTGGTTGTACCATATTTATAATAACATAAATGTATATAGAAGTTGCTAGAGTTTTTATTTTAGAATGGAAATAACAAATAAAGAAGAAGATGAAGAAGAATGGAACTCGAAAGAGGGTGGTGAAAACATTACCTCTTCTTCGGGTTCATCCTTTTGATTTGATAAAAAGGGCTACATATATAAAAATTATGTCTAAAGTAAGGCATCTAGGATGAAGGGATTATATTTTATAGGGTATTGGGTAGAGGTTGGCCGAGCCCAAAGTCTATGAAGGTGTGGAATTGAGAGAAGGGGGAGTGCCATTTTATAAGAAGGGTGAGGGGTACCTTTGGAAAGGTTAGAAATATTATTTTATTATAAATTTATATTCAGTTTATAATGGCTAAAAAGTATCTTATATAAAGACTATGGTGGGTATATGTCTAAAAACACTCAACAAATAGGTTTTAGACAGGGTTGGGTTACTTTATTAACCATATCTTTTAGTTTTAACTCATAGTTAATTAGTTTGACACTTACCATGTCTCTTTGTATTCTTATATTATATAGTCAATAAACATACTATAAACATACAAGAGACCCCCAAGTGGTCCATTAATGATACACATATCATTATTTAACGCTCTTGGCCGAACATTTGTTTTTTAGGAATATAATATAAATTAATAATATAATATTTGTTTTAAAAACACTTTTTTGTCAATTTTGACACTATTGGGTATTTTGTTGTTGATAATTTCATACCAGAATTATTACTTCGAAAACAATTTATATAATCAGTATAACATGTAATACTATCCTATAAAATTAGTGTAATTCATAAAAAGTCTGAAATTATATTTATTTTGATATTTATAATATCAATTATTTTAATATTTCAATAATTAGGTAATTACGGGGTCACCATTGTTTCATAAATAAATTAAGTTATTTAGTGTCCAGAAATTATAAATAAAATACAATTCTGTTTGAAATCATTTTAGATTTCTGCGAATATTTATAATCTAATTTATCTAATATAGAACCCTATATTAGAAATGTTTAGTTATTAAACTATGATTTTAACTCTTTTAACTCTTCTTTGAATTAAATAATAATAAATTTCCTAATCTAATCCAAGTGGACTTAAATGATAATATTTTATTCCTAAGGTTGATTTTGGTCAATATAAACTTGTCCAATAGAATTAAGACAATTTTTTTTGGTAATATTAATATCATTTTTACACTTAATGACCCTATTTACTTTTAATAGTGGTAAATAAAATTAAGAAGTTACTATTGAACATAAATTATTTTAATCTTATTGAACCACATTTTACTCCTTGATATTAACCATTTATATCATATTTTCGAAATTCCATGGACAGAAGTGGTACAATTATGTTTTATGAGTATTTATAAAGTCTCCAGGGAGGTGGGTAAAAGACGGTGAAAAGTTCCATACAATTTTTATGTATCTAAAATTATTCTAAACTAACTCCAATGAATTAAAATGAACTTATATTGGTATTATTTATCTATTTTGAAGTTAAATAAATTTAAATAAATAATTATTTAATTAAAAATTCGGTTTTAAACTATAACTCAATGTTTTTTCTCTATTCATCAAAAATTGAACGTTTTCAGAAAAATACCAAAACATCACCCTATGCTAATTTCGATATTCCGAATCTAAAAATGAAGTCCAATTCGTAAGATAATATTTATAAAAGTTAAAAAAGTTGGTATTACTATTCATAACGGCTAGTTTGATTGGTTGTGGTGTGTGTTAGAACTCGAAGTTGTATACAAAACACGATACAGAATTATTCAAAGAGAAGTGTACAGTGTATGCTTGGGTTGTTACATTCTCCCATCATTCAAAAAATTTCACCCTAAAAATTTCTAGAATAATACTGCATGAATATACTCAGGTGTTTCTTCATCGTATGTTCATCGGGTTTCCACGTTGCTTCTTCCATCTCATGGTTTCTCCACAAAACTTTTACCAGATGAGTCGTCCGGTTTCTCAGTACTTGTTATCTCATATCATGAATCCTGGCGGGCTCTATGCAATAAGAAATATCAGGTTCCATTTCAAATTTCTCATAGGTGAGTATATACGTTTGTTCGGGGATGTATTTCCTCAACAGAGATATGTGGAACACATCGTGAACTTTGGAGACTCTTGGCGTTATTTCCAAATGGTAAGCTAGAGCCCTGATTTCTTCTATAATTTCGAAATGTCCGATGTACCTGGGACTCAATTTACCCTTCATACCGAAATGTATAACTCCATTCCATGTAGATACCTTCAATAAAACATGATATCCTGCCTGAAATTCCAAATCCTTCCTTTGGTTATCAGCATAGCTCTTCTGCCTACTTTGAGCTACTTTGATGTTCTTTTGGATTACATTTACTTTTTCCATTGTTTCCTCCACCAGTTCTGGGCCTAAATGTTATCATTCACCAGTGTCATCCCAATATGTTGGTGTTTGACATCTTTTTCCATATAACTCTTCATATGGTGCCATCTGAATACTTGAATAGAAGCTAATGTTGTTGGAAAATTATACCAGAGCTAAATATTGATCCCTCGTACCCTGAAAGTCAATTGAGAAAGATCTCAACATGTCTTCAAGGGATTGAATAGTCCGTTCTGATTTTCCATCTATTTTAGGGTTTTAGGTAGTGCTCAAATTAAGTTCAGTATCCAGGGCCTTCGGAAGACTCTTCCAGAATTTGGATGTAAAATGGGGATCATGATCATCAACAATCGATAGGAGTACTCCATGAAGTCTCAAAACATCATTAATATATAGTCTTGCTAGATGTTCTAGTGGATGATCTCTTCTTATAGAAATAAATTGTGCTGACTTGGTAAGATGATCTATAATAACCCATATTGCATCGTTCCTTCTAGGAGTCTTTGGTAGCCCCAAGACAAATTCCATCCTAATATTGTCCCATTTCCACTCTGGTATGTGAAGAGGTTGCATGACTCCTCCAGGTTTTTGCCTTCCAGCATTCACTTGTTGACAAACCATACATCTCGACACAAAATTAGAAATATCCCTCTTCATGTTGTCCCTCCAAAAGAGTTCCTTCAAATCTCTATACATTTTGGTGCACCCAGGGTGTATAGAAAAATTGAAGCTATGAGCATCATCTAACAATTATTTTTTAGATAACGTATATCAGGATCACAAAGTCACTTCCCAAATTTTAAAAATCCTTCTTCATACACATAGTCTCTCAATATCCCAACATTCATATCATTTATCTTCTTTTGAAATTCATCATCATCGGTCTGAGAACTCTTAATCCTTTCTATTAAAGATGGTTGGACAACCATTTGAAAAAGCATTGATGTTTCACCTTCCATGGTTATTCCCACGCCCATCTTCACTAGATCCAGGAAAATTGGATCCCATTCAATTCTAATATTGTTAAAAACTCCATGATATTTTCTTCTCAAAGAATATTCCACCTTATTTGCCTTCCCCGGGTGGTAGTGTATCGTGCAATCATAATCCTGGAGTAATTCAAGCCATCTCTTTTGCCTCATGTTGAGTTCTTTTTGATAGAAAATATACTTAAAACTCTTATGATCATTATAAATCTCACATTTTCACCATATAGGTAGTGTCACCATATCTTCAAAGCAAAGATCACAGCTTCTAACTCGAGATCATGAGTAGGATAGTTTTTCTCATGGATTTTCAACTGTCGTGATGCATATGCAATAACCCTATCATTCTGCATAAGGACACAACCATGTCCTTTCTTAGATGCATCACTATAAATAATGAACCCATCATTCCCTAATGGTAGAGTCAATATAAGAGAATATAATAATCTTCTATTCAGTTCTTCAAAACATTCATCACACTCTTTTGTCCAAACAAATTTAACGCCTTTATGTGTGAGCTTCGTTAATGGGTTAGCCAACCTGAAAAATTTATGGAAGAAATGTCGATAATAACCTACTAAACCAACAAAACTACATACCTTAGTTATACTTTTTGATGCAGGACATGCATAGATTTCCTTGGTCTTAGAAGGATATATAGAGATTCTATCGTTATAGAAAATATGGCCAAGAAAAGAAATATCCTGAAGCCAGAACTCTCACAATCTAAACATCCCATATAAATCATGTGTTCTTAGTGTCTTCAAGATAATTTGCAAGTGATTTTCATGATCTTCGTAGCTTTTCGAGTATACCAAGATATCATTAATAAATACCACCAAAAATTTATCGAGATATTCTTGCAAATCTCCATTCATTATATCCACGAATACAAAGGGTGAATAAATCAATTCGGAAGGCATTAATGTAAACTAGTAATGCCCGTACATGTTTCGAAATACTGTCTTTGGAATGTCTTCCTTCTTCACACACAACTGATAATATATAGACCGAACTTCAATCTTTGAAAAGTATTGAGCTCCATGCTATTGGTTAAATAAATCCTCAATGTGAGGTAGGGGATACTTGTTCTTTATTGTTATAGAATTTATCTCGCTGTAGTCGATACATAACATCATAGATCCATCTTTCTTTTTAATAAAAAGAACATGGGATCCCAAATGAAAAACAATATGGTAAATAAATACATTATTACTCAATTCCTCTAGTTGTTTCTTTAGTTCAACTAATTCTACAGTGACCATTCTATATGGGGTCTTCAATATAGGCCTTGATCCAAGAATTAAATCAATGGAAAAATCAACATCTCGTTCTGGAGGATGTCCAGGTAAACCATCCAGATACACATCTACATATTCTTTCACAATAGGTACATCCTCTATTTGAACATTCCTTTCCTCACCCATAGTCATTTCATTATCTTCCTCCCCAATAATTGAATTTTGTTGAGCTATTGGGGTGGATCTAGGTATGAATTTGGTGGTGATGATTCTGCTCTAAATATAAGGTGTTCCTTATCATCATCATAAAAAATGGTAACCTCTTTCTTCTTACAATAAATATTTTCATCATGGTCCAAAATCCAATCTATACCGAGGATTATATCAAATTCAATCATAGGTATGACAATGAGATCAGTGGATAAAGAACATTTATGTGCTCTAATGGGTACTGAATCAAAAAACATTGTTGCAATGATACATCCCTTAAGAGTTTTAACTGAAAACTCCCTTGTTAAATCAAATTGTAAATATCTAATTTTCTTAGCAAACTGGGAAGATAGGAAATAATGAAATGATCTAAAATCAAATATTGCATTTTCTAATCTTGAGGAAACCATTAAATTACATGCCACCACGTCTTTCAATGATTTTTCCTCCGTAGTAGTGATAACATAAGATGACCTTGATCGCTTGGCATTTTCGGAGATATGTTCCCCTGATGCATAGGATATTCATTTTCATAATTTTCCATCTCCCTACAATTGTAGCATTGGACATCGATAGCTTCCTTCTTCACCTTGCAATAATGAGCCTGGTGTCCTTTTTAACCACACTTGTAAGAGACTCACAATCCTTTTAAACATGTACTGGGGTATTTCTACACACATTTACTAGAGGATGGATATTTATGTTTTCCCTTATTCCCCTTATTTCCATTCCCAGAGTGATCAGCAGATCGTTTCTTCTCCTACACTGCTTTAAAATCATAATACTTAGTGAATTCCTTTTCTCTCTTGATAGCACATGAGACAATATCTTCGTACAACCAGGAGGTTTGTGAGACTAATGATCGATGGATAAATGGTTTTAACCCATAAAATAAATGATCAATATTACTTCTTGGGTTACATATATAATATACAACATACCTTTCTTACCATGTAAAGTTAGCCTCCTACTTTGTGACATTATCATCCTTCTTTTGTCTCTGACTCAGAATTTTCCTTTCCATATCTACTCAATGGTCACGAGGAAAGTATATTTCTAGGAAAAGTTTTTTGAACTCCCTCCATTCCATATTTGATACTTCATCATCATCCTTTGTGTTTTGAATCAAGGACCACCATTGATCAGCATCTATAGTGAGGCGGTAAACTACCATGATAACTTTTTATCTTTCACTACTCCCCAAAGCCTAAAATATTTTTTCTAGGGAATTTATCCATTTCATAGCTACTAATTGATTTGTACTTCCATTGAATGTTGGTGGACTTTTCTTCATGAAGTGATCCAACATTGATCCTCCACCATTCAGATCAGGGTGCTCCAAACGGGTAAGGTTATTATTCATAACCTGAGTGAGTTTTCCCAGTTTGGTGATTACCTGATCAGTACCAGTTGCATCACCAGCTCCACTATAATTATCTTGAGCAGAAGGGAAATACCTACATGGAGTGCATGCATTGATACGGTTTCCATTTCTTCTACTAGGCCCCATTTCTATACAATGGCATAAAATAGATCAGTTTATGAATCAAAATACATAATTCCATACTTGTAAAACACTTATCATAAATTTTACTATTTATGGATATAATCCATAATAATTAAAATGTTTTCTTTGAAAAATTATACAATCATAAACCCTTCATAAAGTTTTGTAATGAAAATGAGAATTATCCTAAGCATATCCCTGGTAGTGTCATAACCAAGAGTGCCGCAAGGCCCATTGTCATGCACCAGTTCATATTCGAGTCTATCTGAAAGAGGTATTTTTGGGTTTTACCCCTTGGTACATCTGTACCAGAGCCGCCTGTACTTGCTCATATCCAGACAGGGATGTATTACTTATAAAATTCACACAATCTCTACAATACCAAAATTCTAGGATATTCTTGTGTACTAATCGCCAAAGTCTATCTTAGGGCTATGTTCTCTAATAAGAGTTTATCTAAATCTAGCTTCCATGGTTTGAAGTATACATCCTATGATACCAACTGTAACGACATGACCCCGGTTACCCAGAGTCAGTGCTTTATTTCATTATATTGTCATGATCACAAAAGATCAATTTTCGAAAGACTGATCAGTTTTGTATCCTTGGAATAACTAGATAAATTCATAAAGGATACATTACATCATAAAGTGAAAACTACTAAAACAAAATATTGTATTCATATGCCCTCATACTATCCCTGTAGGTCCTTCATAAATTACTTATTCACATCCTAGGAAAAATAACACATTGAATGTGGTGAGCTCAGATGCTCAATTAGGATAACAATTGTAGAGGCCCAAAACTTGACGTACATGGAGATTACATTACTTTTTCGGAATACTTAACACATAATAAGACCCAACACTCAAGGACCATAATATTTTAGTGTATTTGGAAACTCACAACCCAATCTTCTAATCGTGGTGAAGGATCTTCAACATCTCCCCTAAAGATCTTCCCCTTTTGTTTTCATAACTAAAACCTTTATTTAAATCATGGGAATAAGAATACATATAAAGGGTGAGCTCAAATGTTCAGTAAGGGTAACCATTGATAAAATAAAACAAATTATATACATTTGAACATAAAAACATGAACATAATGATTAAACATCAAAATCTTGAGCAATGACATAAAACATGGAAGTACATAAGGCATAGATCATAAAGATACATTAATAATGATAAAATTGCATGGGAATAAAACATGTAATTTTGGAAACCATTAAGCACATGTTATGATTTCCATATTATCCAAGTCATTTCTACCAAGACCATCTTAGTTGACAAAGTCCCTTTCTGAATCGAGTTCACTCCTCTTTCCAGTCCTGTATTACGGAACCGGTTTAACTTTCCGTTCCATACATCTCTATCTCATGAGATATAAATCTTTCCCTAATTAATTAGAGGGTGATATAGGTCCCACCCATCTCATAATTAAATCATTCTTATGTGTACCACAACATAAACATAAATAATTCATCATAACCCAAAGAATAAAATGGGAATCATAAACATCATCCCATCATAACATAATCCATATAAAACAAATGGATATCATTTCATCATAAGAAATGTTAAACCATTTAAATCATAGAGACATTATACTTGAAACATAATCAAACATAATAATTTCATCTTAGACGTAATATAGTTTTGACAAAACACATGTAATGAATTCTTGAGGAAAATATCCTCTCTTCTTCAAAATCATTTTCTTTTCACAAAATGCCATGAAATTTTAAAACAAAATGATTTTGTTGAAAATAGTCATGAAATATTGTAGATTAAGATTCATGAATGTAAGGAGTTATAAAACCATTAAAATCCATTCATGTCGTATAAGTTAAAAAAAATTCTTCTCATAATTTTGCTGGAAAAGTCAACAAGTACCTCATAAAAGAATGATTCCTTACATACCATGCAGTAAATTTCAAAATTTGGTAAAAATTAATTTAAAAATACATGAAACTATTTTTATAAAATATGGACATGTATGATAAATATTACCCAAGTAAATACTTACGATTAAACAATATCGGATAAAAACGAGATTGGAAAAGTTATCCTTTACCGTATGTCTGATATGATTCTATGTATCTAAACTTCCTGTATAATGACTGAAATAATGTCATTGACTTATTAAAAAAATCATATTTATTGTTATTATATCATATATTCTTCACTTAGGTATTTATATTACCCGTTAATTTGTCATTTCCATGTTAAAGTAGCATTTTGGGTAAAATCGTTTCATTTATCGTACGTGCTTGGACTTGTTGTTATTGATATTATTATTAATTATATCATGGTTTAATTAACTTTATAATTTAAAACATGATTTATATATCATATATATTCATTATATATATATAAGTATAATATATAGTTAAATGAAATGAAACACACCGTTCATGGAGACGGTAGGACGTACGTACGCATGAACATTGTTTTCCTTTCCTTATTGAATCAAATGGAAGTAAGTAGATGACATATATATATACAAATAAATAAAGTATCTCTATCATATAATATAGTTCATTATTATTAATTATATATACTTTATAATCATTCTTTAATGGTTAACATGGAGAATGAATCTTATCGCGTCGTGGAGACGGTAATCGTTACGTACGCACGAGCGATGATATCATTCCCATAATTATGGAATTGAATTGGAGTGGATGATATAATATATCAGAATCAATATTATGTTATAATAATTATATATAGTTATTCTTTACACCGTTATACCCATTCATGTAAGGTGGTGTTGGAAAAACAGATTACACCACAGTGTGGAGACGGTATTCCGTACGTACGCACACGCGGTGATTTCATATTCCTTAGGATGGATAGAAGGTGAAATGGGGTTTTTTCATATTTATAATAACATATCAGTATGTATTTGATACTGATGTTATTACTTTAAAATTAAAAAACTAAACAATAAGATGTTTAAGAAGAAAGAAACATGGAAGAATCGGTAGAAGAGATTACCTCTTCCTTGACGCACCTCATTTAAACTTCATCATATGGCACTAGAGTTGGTCTTTTGAGAAGAAAATAACCTCTAGGATGTAACTTGATATGTTGAGAATAGGAGTTGGCAGGGTTGGGCTGATCTTCAAGGCTAAAAAGGGTGTGAGGATAAGTGGGAAGTGGTTCCCTTTTTATAAGGGAGGAGAGTGGCACCATTGGAAAAACATAAAATATTATTTTATAATAAAGTCATATTCGGTTTATAATAGCTTAAAAATGATTTATTTAGAATCTAAAGTGGGGATAGTCTGAAATAATCTCAATCAATAGGTTTTAGATAAGGTTAGTTTACTATTTTAACCTTATCATTTAGATTCAACTCTATGTTACATAATTTAACCTTTACTGTGTCTTATTGTTTTCTTACACTATATTGTTAATAAACATACTATAAAAAATCAAACAAACCACAAGTGGTTCATTATTAATATATATAACCATATTTATGTCATTTTTCTAAACCATTGATTTTTAGGAATATAATAATAATTAATTATATAATATTTGTTTTAAAAACTATTTTATGTCAATTTTGACACTAATTGGTAACTGATTTTTGTAAAAATCTTAAAAAAAGAATATTTCGAAAAAAGTTATTTTAATCAATAATAATATATAATATTCACCTATAAAATTAGTGGAATTCAGAAATAGTCTGAAATTACATTTATTTGGGTATTTATAAAATCAATTATATTAATATTTCATTAATAAGGTAATTACTGTATCATCATTGTGTCATAAATAAATTAAATTATTTAATGTCTAAAAATTATAAATAAATTACCATTATGTAGGAAAAAATTTTATCTTTATAATGAATATTTATTGTCTAATTTATCTTATATTTATCCCTATATTCAAAATATTTTAGTTAATAAACTTTGATTTTCACTATTTTAACTATTATTTAAATAAAATAATAATAAGTGCCCTAATCTAATTCAAGTGGAACTTAAGGGTAATATTTTATAACTAAGGTTTTTTTTGGTTTAATTACACTTATAATATATAATTATGACATGTTTTAGGGTAATAATAATATCATTTTTACTCAGAAATACCCGATTTAATTTATACCGTGGTAAATTAAAGAAAAATATTATTATTCACCAAATATTATTTTATCTTATTGAACAAAATTTTACTCCTTGATATTAACCATGTCGCTCTGATTTATAAAATTCTACTCATAGAAGTGGTAAAATTATGTTTTTTGTAAATTGTCAAATCCTCCCAGGAGGTGGGTAAAAGACGGTGAAATGTTCAATAAAATTTTTATATATCATAAATTATTATAAAATGATTTTAAAGAATTAAATTGATCTTATATAGGTATTATGTATCTATTCTGACCTAAAATAAATTTAACTAAAATAATTATTTATTTAAATAAAAATTCAGTTTTTAAACTATAACTCAGTGGTTTTCAGTATTCATCAAAAATTAAATGTTTTTAAAAAAATACCAAAATGTCACCCTAGGCTAATTTCGATATCCCTAATCCAAAAATGAAGTCCATTTTGAGAGATGAAATTTATAAAATTTCAAAAAGCGGGTATTACTATTTATAACAGATAGTTTACAATAATATTATAATAATATCCTGTTTAGTGAAACTCATGATTGCGTACTACACATGCTATCGAGGAAGGTCTTGATTGCGTTTAATGCAAGCCATGTTAGGGCTCCATGTAGTGAAATCTGCATTGGATTTTTCTTATAACATAATCAAAACTTATTTCATTTATACATTAACGAAAATCTATACCTAATATTGCGTAGAATAATTTCCACAAAATGAACATGAAATTGTGTATAACACGAGCCAGGAATAGTGTTGTGTATACTGAATTATAATACGGTGTTGAGTATAGTACAAGATAATAATTGTGTAGTGTATAATAGAATACATGAATGAAATTAAAAATAATATATCTCATAAAATCTTAGGGTGTTACATTCTACTTTTTTTAAAATAAATTTCACCCTCAAAATTCGTCGGGGTTATAAATAGTTTACTTCTTGAAAGTTTCATTTGTAAAAACCCACATCATAAAAGGAA
Organism: Viscum album; assembly: GCA_963277665.1. Lineage (NCBI taxonomy): Eukaryota > Viridiplantae > Streptophyta > Magnoliopsida > Santalales > Viscaceae > Viscum > Viscum album. The sequence goes on along the minus strand of OY728133.1, from coordinate 1,897,602,621 downwards.
TAATAAAACTTCATTTTAAAAAGTGAAGTAAAAAATGTAACGGTTACCCAGATAAACACATCACTGGGTTTCCACATAGGAGAACATATGTGGAAATATGGATATGGATGAAAAATCTAACCATTATGTTCTAATGGAGATTGGTAGAGGCATGGATATGTAAAACCCAACAATCACAAAGCCATAAGTTTGTGATGATTTAATTTACCATCTGATTCATCAGATATAAGGACATTAGGAAAACAATTTTTTATTTCAAGATCATTTCCCTAAAGTTAAAGAATTGTTGAATTAAAAGTAATACTTACATGATTTTGGTACAATCTTACTGTTGTTTGTGCCTTGAACAATTTCCACTTCATCTCTTAAAATAATGAAGTTGAATTGGTATTCCATGAAGTGTTAACATATCATGCGATTGAATGATAGGTCCTTCCATCTATCTCAAACAAAAGGATAGAAAAATTGTTTAAATATATATAAGGCCATCTATAGTGAGATTAATAGTATATGGTTCCTAAAATGGACATATACATCATATATCATACCGCATAATAAAATAAAACTAGTTTCTTCAAACTAGGGAGTTCTTGTAGGACAGTGGTAGGTGATAAAGGCGAATCGAACTCAGGTTGTGGGTTTGATTCCCACAGCCCTGTCCGATGTGACGGGTTGTCGCCCATCCATCAGGTTGTCCTTTTTCTAAAAATACATTATTATAACATTCCATCAACAATATCGAAAATGTTCTAGCCTTAAACAATACTAACTTACATCCAACATAATCCATTCTAGTCTTTAGTCTTATCCAAAATACTTCAGTCCATGCTCATAGTATAAAGAAAATGATTACTAGAAATGTCATCTACCAAGAATGTGAATAACAACATTTATCTCCCATATATCATAAGATATATCTTGTTGGTCACATTCCAAATATTTGAATTCCTTAATCATATATTCTCTTGAAAAATGAATACCCATTGAACTATAGTGAAAACATGAATTCTATCAAAAGATAACTGTATCCACATACCAAAATCATAAAATTTCTATATACTCAAACCATGATATCACTTTGTACGTATATCAGTAATGAGCTCATTAATACTATCAAACATCTAATTATCTCCTTATCCCTTCTTTATGCACATGTCATCTACCTTCCAAAAACATTTGAATATCTTTTTATGGTTACCAGTACCATTCAACATATACATTCAGATACTTTAGAAAAAACAATAGTGTAACAATCCTAAGATGTGTCTTTATTTCATATTACCATTACTTATACAACATAACTCTGGATAAACACAAATCATTCCACTACCTTCTTAAACCATTGAACGAGCTTGAACAATTCTTTCGTATCACATATCATTTATAGTCTATTCATCATCATCAACATAAATACTACCCATACGACCATGCTGATTCTCTTCATGAGACATTCCCTTATGGAATTTGTTTGCATAATTCCTGTACATTCCAGTTTTAAAACATTTTACTGTTGTTGATGACCTAGAAATACCATTATCCTTGTCCATGGTGTTAACTGATCCTTTCACATTGCACTTGCTGGCTTTGTGTCCTTCTTTTCCACACCCAAATCATCTTTATGTTCCTCTGAAACATTCTCCCTGATACCTCTTACCACATGATTTACATGATGGAAATTGAATTTTCATTCCACTATGATCATCAAGAAACTCGATCTTTCTCTTATTAGTTGAGTCAGGAAACTTACCAAAGTTATGATTGTTGATAATATTATGATATTTCTAAATAGGCATAATAACGATGTTTGGACTTCCAAATAACATTTCATTTGGTTGCTTATGAAGAATATCATTCCATTGTCCAACATATCCTCCATTATCGGGAATGTACCTGTTTCCAGCCATTTTCTAAAACCCTAAAAGAATAGTGTGAGAGGAAAAATTAATTTTATGGAAAACAACATAATAAAGGGAGAGTACCTTCAATATGTAACATCTTAAGTTTAATTATAATATCATTACCATAATTCTAGGACTATAACCTATACTTATACATAAACATAGGGACATCATTAGATATACCTTAGAAATATCTATAGGGATATCACTAACGTTTTGGAATCCTAGTTTCCAAAGGTTAACTAATACATTCCTATGATACCAACTGTAGAGACCCAAAGCTTTATGTACATGTACATTTCATTACTTTTTCGGAATACTTAATACATAATAAGAACCAACAATCAAGGACTGTAATAGTTTAGTGTCTTTGAAAACTAAGAACACAATCTTTTAATCGTGGTGAAAGATCCTCAACATCTCCCATATAGATATTCCCATTTTGTTTTCTTATCTAAAACCTTTCTTTAAATCATGGGCAAAAGAAAACATATAAATGTTGAGCTCAAATTCTCAATAAGGGTAAGCATGAATAAAATAAAACAAATCATATACATTTGAACTAAAAAACATGAACATAATGTTTAAACATCAAAATCAGGAGCAATGACATATAACATGAAAGTACATAAGGCATAGAACATAAATAAACATTAATCATGATAAAATAGATTGGTAATAAAACATGTAATTGTGGCAACCATTAATCACAAGTTATTATTTCCATAGTAGCCAAGGCATTGCTTCAAAGACCATCTTAGTGGACAAATTCCCTTTCTGAATCGAGTTCACTCATCGTTCCAGTCATGTATTACTGAACCGGTTTAACTTTCCATTCCATACTTGTCTATCTCATGGGATATAAATATTTACACAACTAATTATAGGGAGATATAGGTCCCACCCATCTCATAATTAAATAATTCTTACGTGTGCCACAACACAAATATAAATCATTCATCACAACCCAAAGAATAAAATTGGTTTCATAAACATCATCCCATCATAACTTAATCTATATAAAACAAATGGATATCATTTAATCATAAGAATAGATAAACCATTTAAGTCATAGAGACATTATCGTTGAAACATAATCATACAAAATAATGTCATATTAGATGGAAGATAGTTTTGACAAAACACTTGAAATTAATTCTTGAGGAAAATATCCTTTCTTCTTCAAAATAATTTTCTTTTGATAGAATTCCATGCATTTTTAAAAGAAAAAGATTTTTTTGAAAATAGTCATGAAATATTGTAGAGTAATCTTCTTGAATGTAAGGTGTTATAAAACTGTTAAAATTCATTCATGTCGTATAATTTAAAAAAACCTTCCCCTCTTACTTTTGCCGAAAAAGTCAGAAAGTACCTCGTAAATGAAAGAGTACATACATACCATGTAGTAACATTTAAAAATGGGTAAAAAGTAATTTAAACATACATGAATCAATTTATAGAAAATAGGGACGTGGATGATAAATATAACTTTAGTAAATACTTATGATTAAACAATCTAGGATAAAAACGAGATTGGAAACGTTATCCCTTACCTTATGTCTGATATGCTTCGTATATATCTAAACCCTCTGTATAATGATTTAAATTATGTCATTGAATTTTTAAAGAATCATATTCATTGTAATTATATCATATATGCTTCACATAGGTATTTATATTACCCATTCATTTTCCAATTTCATGTTAATGTAGCGTTTTGGGTAAAATCGTTTCATTTATAGTACGTATTTGGACTTGTTGTTATTGATATTATCCTTACTAATATCACAATAAAATTACTTCCATAATGTAAAACATGATTTATATAACATATATATTCAGTATATATATATATATATATAATATAGATAAATGAAATTAAACACACCGTTCATGGAGACTGTAGGCCGTACGTACGCATGAACGCTGGTTTCCTCTCCTTATCGAATTGAATGGAAGTAGGTAGATGAAATATATATATATATATATACATAAATAAAATATCTTTATAATATAATATATTTCATTATTATTCATTATATATACTTTATATTCATTTTGAATGGTTAACATGGAGAATGAATCTCATCGCTCGTGGAGACGGTAATCCGTACATACGCACAGTGATGATATCATTCACATAATTATTGAATTGAATTGGAGTGGATGATATAATATCTCAGAATCATTATGATGTTATAATAACTATATATAGTTATTCTTTACACCATTATACCCATCCATGTAAGGTGGTGTTGGAAAAACAGATTACACCACGACATGTAGACGGTATTCTGTACGTACGAACGCGCGATGATTTTATTTTCCATAGGATGGAATGAAGGTGAAATGGGGTTGTTTCATATTTATAATAACATATCAGTATGTATGTGATACTGATGTTATTACTTTATAATGAAAAAACTAAAGAAGATTAAGTTGAAGAATAAAAAAACATGAAAGAATCGGTAGAAGTGATTACCTATTCCTCGACGCACCTCCATTAATCATCATCTTAGGGAATGAGAGTTGGTCTTTTGAGAAGGAAATATACTCTATGATATAACTAGAGATGTTGATAAGAGGGACTTTATATTTTTGGAAGAGCTTCAAGGCTCAAAAGTGTGTTAAGAGAAGAGGTAAGGGGTGGCCTTTTTATAAGGGAGGAGAGGGGCACCATTGGAAAAACTTAAAATATTATTTTATAATAAAGTCATATTCGATTTATAATATCTCCAAATTGATTTATTTAGATAATAAAGTGGGTATGCGTCCAATTACTCTCAACCAATAGGTTTTAGACAAGTTTAGGTTACTATTTTAACCTTATAATTTAGACTTAACTCTATGTTACATAATTTAACCTTTACCGTGTCTTTTGTTTTCTTACACTATATGGTTAATAAACATACTATAAATATATATAACCTTATCTAAGTAATTTTTTCATGCCTTAGATTTTTATGAATATAATAACAAATAATAATATAATATTTGTTTTAAAAACTATTTTATATCAATTTTGACACTATTTGGTAATTGTTTTTTGTAAAAATCATAACATGATTATTTCAAATAAATTTAATTGAAACAATAATAACATATCATATTTACCTATTAAATAATTGAAATTTATAAAAAGGCTCAAATTATACTTGTTTGGGTATTTATAACATCAATTATGTTAATATTTCATTAATAAGGTAATTACTGCATCATCATTGTGTAAAAAATAAATTAAATTGTTTAATGTCTAAAAATTATAAATAAAATACCATTAGGTAGATAATATTTTAATATTTTAACGAATATTTATAGTCTAATTTATCATATGTATAACTCTATATTAAAAATGTTTTAGTTATTAAACTTTGATTTGTACTATTTTAACTCTTCTTTAAAAAAAATAATAAGTGTCCTAATCTATTCCAAGTGGCCCTAAAGGTTAATATTTTATTCCTAAGGTTGTTTTTAGTGAATTACACTTATCCAACAGAATTAGGACATGTGTTAGGATACTAATAATATCATTTTACCATTAATTACCCTATTTACTTTTTACCATGGTAAATAAAAGTAAAAAATCAACTATTCAACACAAATTATTTTTATCTTATTAAACCATATTTTACACCATCATATTAACCGCGTCTCTTGGATTTTAGAAATTCCACCCATAGAAGAGGTAAAATTATGTTTTATCTAAATTTTCAAATTCTCCTAGGAGGTGGACAATAGATGGTGAAAAGTTCAATAAAATTTTTATACATCTAAATTTTTTATAAATTTACTCCAATGAATTAAATTAAACTTATATACGTACTATTTAATTATTTTTACCTAAAATAAATTTAAATAAAATAATTAATTATTTAAATAAAAATTCAATTTCTAAACTATAACTAAGTGTTTTTCACTATTCATCAAAAATTAAATGTTTTCATAAAAATACCAAAATATCACCCTAGGATAATTTCAATATCCCGAATCCAAAAATGAAGTACATTTTGAATGATAAAATTTATTAAATTTCAAAAAGTGGGTATTACTATTCATAACAGCTTGTTTATAATAATATTTTAATAATATCACGTTTAGTGAAACTCGTGATTGCGTACTACACATACTATCGAAGAAGGTCTTGATTGTGTGTAATGCAAGCCAAGTCAGGGATACATGTAGTGAATTCTCCGTTTGGTTTTGAGTATAACATAATCACAAATTATTTCATTTATACAATAAACAAAATCATTACTTAATGTTTCCTAGAATAATTTCCACAAAACTAACTTGAAATTGTGTGTAACACGATCCAAGAATAGGGGTGTGTATACTGCAAGCTAACACAGTTTTGCATATAGTACAAGATAATCTTGTTGTAGGGTATAATAGAGGACATCAAAACAATTAAAAATAATATATCTCATGAAATCTCAGCGTGTTACAACAATATAGCAGAAACTTTCATAAATAAGCATAAACATTTAAGGTAATGTATAACTAAAACAAAAGGCTTTGAAACATGAACTTCAACATAGTATGGAAAAGATAAAATAAAATAATTCCATTTACTAATTCACATTGATATTCTACTAGTCTCATAATCACATGAAATATTAATAACCACTTTAATAATGATGGAATGCATAATGCCCAACTATCATAACCACATAGTTAAGGACTTGTGCCTAGACTACAAATAAGATTTTGTCAAGGACTAGTGACAAGACACTAGTTTGTCTCATGTGACCTACCGATGCATCAGGGAGTTATACCGGGCTCCACCCGTCACTTAATAAGTCCAATTCATTCCTCATATGAACAGGATTAAACGTAACATAAATATTCATATTAAAACTAGAATATGAAATGTCAATACTTTCTCCATAAAACATGAATGGTATAAAAATAACACATCTACAATCAAACATATCACAAAACCTTCAATACAATATGAATGTTTTGTATTGAAATAAATCAACTTCAAATAAGCTAAAAATCCATCAAAGGATGTTGACATAGATGAAATCAAAACTATTTGAGAGAAATATCTCTTTTTTTGAAATCATTTAAAAGATAAATAATTATAAAATAAAACATTAACATTGAATTTTTTCATATAATCATGTAAGGGAAGATTCTACCATTTTATAAAGGCATAAAATAGTCGCACCCTCCGTATAATTTAAAAAATACATTTTACATTAATTCTGTCGAAAAGGTTAACAAAGACCTTATTTGGAAAAGGACAGAAAGATTCCTTTATAAAATTCTTATAAAAATCATAAAATTGTATAAATTAATTTATCCCACAGACTATAAAATGTTAATAATTATTTGAAATACATTTTTAATAAACATGGATGTTGATGATAAAGAGGTCCTAGTAGGTAATTACGTATAAACAACCTCAGATAATAAAGAGATTGTGAAATAAACCCTTACATTGTACTTTTCCTTAGTCTATGGTATTTTAAACTCCTGTATAATAGTAAAAAAAATGTTATTAAATTATACAAGAACCATATACATAATTATGATATCATATATGATCTCCTAATAATGCTTTGTTAATAATATTTTAGTATTATCGGCGTTTCGGGTGTTATCTTACACATTTTATTTTATATGTTTTGTTACATAAGTTATGTTTGTTATGGATATTTTGTATCTTATTCATATATAGAGTGATATAAAGTTCTTAAACATTACTTTTAATTATTAAATGAGAATTATTCTTGAATGGATACGATGGAGAATGAATCTCATCGCGTTCTTGGAGAAGGTAGTCCATACGTATGCACGAGTGAAAATATCATTCTTTTGATATTAAAATAATATATAATTGGATTGTATATCATATATACAGAATAATTATCATGTTATATTTATTATTTACATGAATTCCACATCATTATTATACCCATCCAAATAATAATATATTGAACGACAATTACACCACGACGTGGAGACGGTAAGCCGTACGTACACACGTATAGTGACATGTCATTCAAAGGATGGTTAGAATACTAAATATGGTTGTACCATATTTATAACAACATCACAGTATATAGAATATAATGGAGTTATTATTTTAGAATGGAAATAACAAATAAATAAGAAGTTGAAGAAGAAATGACATTGAAAGAGGGTGGTGAAAACATTACCTCTTCTTCGGGTTCTTCCTTTTCATTTGATCAAAAGGGATCCTTTAGATAGATTTATGACTAAAGGAAGTACTATAGGTTGAAGGTAGGATATTTGAGATAGTATTTGGGCAGAGGTTGACGATCCCAAAGGCTTTGAAGGTGTGGAATTGAGATAAGGGGGATTACCCTTTGATAAGAGGGGTGAGGGGCACCTTTTGAAAAGATAGAAATATTATTTTATAATAAATTCATATTCGGTTTTAAATGGCTAAAAAGGGGATTATTTAAAGGTTAAAGTGGGGATAGGTCGAAAACCCCTCAACCAATAGGTTTTAGACAGGTTTGGGTGACATTATTAACCTTATTGTTTAGTTTTAACTCTTAGTTAATTAGTTTGACAATTACCATGTATCTTTGTATATTTATATTATATAGTAAATAAACATACTATAAACTACCAAGCGACCTCATAGTGGTCCATTAATGATACACCAATATTTATTTAAGTCTCTTGGACAAACAATATATTTTAATGAATAGAATATACATTAATAATATAATATTTGTTTTAAAAACTCTTTTATGTCAATTTTGACAGTATTGGGTATTTTGTTTTTGATAATTTTATAACAGCATTAATACTTCAATATATATATATATAATCAGTCCTAATATGTCATATTAACCTATAAAATTAGTTTAAATCCAAAAAAGTCACAAATTATATTTATTTTGATATTTATAAAGTCAATTATTTTAATATTTCATTAATTATGTAATTAATGCATCAACATTTTATCATAAATAAATTAATTTATTTAGTGTCTAAAAATTATTAATAAAATACCATTATGTCATCAATATTTTATTCATTCTAATTAACATTTTTAATCTAATTTATCTTATGTATAACACTATATTAAAAAAATAGTTATTAAACATTGATTTTAACTATTTTAACTCTTTTTGGAATTAAAAAATAATAAATGTCATAATCTAATCGAAGTGGACCTAAATAATAATATTTTATTCCTAAGGTTGTTTTTGGTCGAGATAAACATGTCCAAAAGAATTAGTACATCTCTTAGGGTAATGTTAATATCATTTTTACCCTTAATTACCCAATTTTATTTTAACTATGGTAAATAAAAGTAAAAAGTTACTATTCACCAAATATTATTTTTATCTCATTGAACCACATTTTACTCCTTGATATTAATTGTGTCTCTCAGATTTTCAAAATTCCACTCCCAGAAGCGATAAAATTATGTTTTATGAAAATTTTTAAATTCTCATAGGAGGTGGGTCAAATCGGTGAAAAGTTCCATAAAATTTTTATATATCTAAAATTAATCTAAACTAAGTCAAATGAATTAAATTGAACTTATATATTTATTATGTATCTATTTTAACTTTAATTAAATTTAAATAAATAAATATTTAAATAAAAATTCGTTTTTAAACTATAACTCAGTGTTTTTTCAGTATTCATAAAAAGTTGAACGTTTTCAAAAAAATACTAAAAATTTACCCAAAGATAATATCGATATTCCAAATCCAAAAATGAAGTACATTTTGAAAGATAAAATTTATAAAAGTTCAAAAAGTTGGTGTTACAATTCATAACTGCTAGTTTTATTGGTTGTGGTTTGTGTTAGAACTCGATGTTGCGTACAACACACACTACTATATTATTCAAAGAGAAGCGTACCATGGAAGCTTGGGGTTTTACAAATAATTTACTGGCCTTTTTATTTAGATGTTATAAATTATTATTAAATATTTTTTCATTAATCAAACTATTTTGTATATATAGGACTAGACATTTAGGAATTTTTCAGAGCATCTAATGGATACCAAGATGAGGGAGCACTATTACACATATCGGTCGGAATTACACGTTTACATGGATGAAATTAATGTTTTAGTTTTGTGATTTCATAAATGCTTGTGATTTTCACCTTAGGTGACGCACCATAAGAATGAATTTATTAGTGAATGGATCTCTAGCTCTTATCCCATTAGTGAGAGACCATTTTTTGAATTCAATTTTATATTTTAGTGGAAAAAGTCTCTCTTGAATAATGATTAATCATTTAAGATCCACATGAAATATATTACTACCAGTGTGATTTTATCCCAATTTTTTCGATTATATATTTAAAGCATTATAAAATACATATACTATGTTCTTTATTATTTGTAATTTGTAGAATTATACTCCAATTGAATTATATATATATATATATTTCCTTCATATGTCTCACCATATGGTTCTATGATGAGATGCTCTTGAAGAATATGAAATTTTACCCATATGTATAACACACATTGTCACTTGAGTCATTCAATTCCGAAATTCAATTCATTAGTGAATACTTCCTTACAGATTCTTTTCATCCTAGTTTAGTTAATTAATAAATTCTTAACAACAAATATTGTGTTCTACCATATATATTATAATTAATTTATACTTACCAAGTGAGTGGTTGAGTTCCATGTAATATGGATAATCTATGATGAATTCATTTGTTATGGATAAATTTAACCTTCAAGTTGTTACTCTTGAGGTATCCATGCTATAGGTGGATTCCCAATCAAAATATGTGCCTAGTGGGATAGTTTTAATTAAATTATTGATTATTTTGTGGTAATTAGGCCACAATGGGATATTTTAGAAATCAGATACCAAATATGTTTTATACAAGATCATGAATGATGTATCATGGGGTTTTAACTTATGTAAGAACTATTTATTTCTAGGTGAGGGACATAGTGACCCTTTTCATGAAACATAACATGTTAGAGAGTTGGTTCTCAGTTTTATATGAGGGTGACCCATTAGAGATGCAGAATTATCATGTAAATACACAGAGGAAGTAATTCATGTGTACATTCCTTGAGTTTAGATCAATTCATTGAATGACTTCTCAATATAATTGAAAGGGTATGGAATTCGTTGAGGTTTTATAATAAGGCACATTAGAATGTGAAGCAATTTTGTTTCATTTTATTATGGATATTTATGAAGGGTATGTTTATTTTGGGGATTTAAAATTATATAAATGAATACAATTTTATATGTTGAGAGAATGGATGGATGATATGAACATGGAATGGAATTATATGACTTCTCTATGTGTGGTTATGTTAGGCATATGATCTATATCCAATTTTTAAGATAAGATTCAATAGTGATCTATCTTTTTGTAATTGGAATTGCTTAGTCACATGATTAGTTGTTTTAAAAACATATTCCATGATTCATGGATCTTGGTTTATGTAAGCTAGATTACTTATGGGTTGTTCTTGGGGAATCACTCTACATTAATGAAGAGAGTGGTGATTGGAACAATTTTTTTTAAATAACTCAATATCATGGAATGTCATGTTCATGTTGGTTATAAATATTACAGGTTGGGACATGCATGGGCCATTTGGGGTTTCACAAGTCAATTGTATAACATATTGGTGTTGTAATGGTGGAATATGATATGTTTTTAGATGTGGAGTTGTTTATGTAATTATTTATGGTAGGGAGTGGGCTATAAGAAATTGGAGGATGTCATTTATATTTAATTTGGTTTGTTGAGAATAATGATTTCCATTATTGTTGAGTTAAAAATGGGCGGTGAATGTTTTTTCTAACCATATTGATTGATTTTGTTAGATACGTCTCATTATTGAATTCAGTGATGTACAGAGAGTGGTACATAGGAACTGGGGTTGGTTTCCAGGAAATGATAAGGACACTCTTATTTAAGGGAGAATAAAACTATTCATGGTTAAATGTATATCATGTTGAGAGAGTTGTGCACAAGGTGTGACCTATATTTATATGGTTAAGATAAATTAGTTACATAAATTATTGGGGAGATATCATGGAGGTGGTTTGACCAAAAAATATTCTTGATACTGATATGTGTTATGGTTGAGAGATAGTAAAGACCCAGTTTTCTCATGGATGTAAAAATGATAAGAAAGTTAATTTTATTGTTTTGAAATCTAGTAAGGGTTTGAAAGATATTTTCTCTATATAATATGATCTTATATAATTTTTAACCACTCCAATAGTCTTATGAATATTGATTTTCCTTTGGATATGTGTTTTTTGTAATTTCGAGCCATTTTTATTTTATAAAAAACTTAATATTTAATTAATTAAATAGTAATTTTGCTATGAAAATTAAAAAGGTAATTTATTTTGAAGGGAGAATAATATTGATATTATGTATCCACTGTTGATTTTTATAAGTTGATTTCATTTCTATGAAATGCATAACTATGAGCCCGGTGATTAGACTGAGTAGGTTATTTTTTTCCTTTTGTTTTCATTTTAGTTTTGCCTATAATTTATTTTCCTTCCCCTTTAATTCATCATTCATCATATGGGTCACCTCACATTCCCCCAGTGGGATTATCTTTATCACAAACGAGATAGTATATGTAAAGGGAAAATGAGATATATAGAGGGAATGAGGGAGGTGTCCCTATAAAGATCTACTGGAGACATATCACAATACTACAAATATAAAATGTAGATCAATCCAATGTATCAATGGATTCCACTTAGATTTATTACATGTATTTAGATATATTCTATGACCTATATATATTTGTTGTTGTTAATATCTAAATCAATATATGTGTGGTTCGAGACCCCAAAGGGGCAGATTTTGTGTTATTATGTAAAAAGGGCATTCAAGAAGAATCATAATGGTTCTATTTTTAGGAAACATGATGTCACGATGTGTTTTTCCAAGAAAAAATATACCATGTTATTGATGTTGGGGGAAAAACTGGTTTTTAGGAAAACATGGTATATATTATATATACCTTCCCATTGGGGGTATCTAGAAATTGGGCCCAGTACATTGTTAGACACCCTATACAGGGGGTACATGGCGACATATGGTATGATACTAGACCCCATTTGTGATGGGTAGTGTGTATGGGAACATTCCCCAGTGGAATACGAGGAAAAAATTATTAGTTCATGAGAAGGTACACCATGTATTGTAAAACCCTTATATAGCGATGAAACATAATTCATATGAGTTCTACATGATATAGCAGGCTATGGTACATTCCCACGTGTGATTTGAGAGAAAATTCAATGTACATTGATGTACATGTTTGTACTACACTATTTGATTATTTTGGGGATATTCATATAAAAAATTTAAAATTGGATATAATCGGACTCGATCCAATCATTTTTTAATAAATAATATGATTGAGTGTCTCTTGGATTATTTTGAGGGCTTCTAGGAGGCAATTCAAGATTGGTGAGCTATAAGGGAGAGGCTCCTCCTCAAACAAAATATAGGACTTTGGAGGGATACATTCTATGAGACCTACATGAGTGTAATGATATTGGTAAGTGGAAATTTAATGGGAACTCTAATTACCTCCTTTTGTGTAATCAGGATAAAGACACTAGTTATCAAAACTACATTGTGACTCGAGGATATGGATACAATCAGTTTTTGGGACAACCTAGAGGGAATTTTAAAGGTAATTTTTGTATGGCCAACTCTATTGCAGAGATTTAAAATTTAGTCATTTAAGAATACATATTTTAGTGTATTGGTTGTGATATGAGTTATCCAAAGAAGATTGTAATGAACTAATGATTTATGAATAAAATTCCCTTTCTTTTAATTATTTTTATTATAAATATAGAAAACACATGAACCCCATTGGTTTTATTATATCCAATTCGATATTATTTAACATTAAATGTCATTACCATTGATAATTTAGTCATTGAATAGTTATCACATGACTACTATAAATATATGTTTTTAACAAATACCATAGACACAGAGAAAGGAAGTGATATACTCTACTAATATGATTAAACCCTATTATGACCATTTACCAGATCCTCCAAGGGTGATGGAATTAATATGATTTTCCCTAGACCATACCCAATCCTATATCTAACAACATAATAATGAGTGAAACCATTAATGGGAGAAGTTAACCTCCCCAATATCACTATCCAAACGATGTTCATCAAAAAAGCCTGAAAAAGCCCCACCATCAGACACATTACTCATAGGGTGTATACTGGTGTAATAAATGTATATGTAACAAGACCCTATCATTATGACTATGTAAATTATTTTTATAGAACAATTTATATTATTTTATTATATAATTTTTAATTTGTAAATTATTTTTAAATCACAAATAATATTTTTTTAATATTAAAATTCTATTAAAAAATATACTGATGATTAAATGTGTTTTTAAATAAATATTAATAAATTATTATTTTAAAATTACTTTTACTAAACATAAATGAAAGTATAATGTTAATGAATTCAAATGAAAATTTTAATTTTTTTTGAAAACATTTTTTGTCCAAACCCCTAAATTTTCAATATATTTAGATTAATATTCCAAAAGTAAAAATACATATATTTTTAAAACTATTTAGATAAAATGAATTTTATTTTTGGAATCTGGATGTTGAATTTATCCAATGATTAATCTTTCACAATTTTGAGAGATAATCTAATTTTGTGGGTTTAAATTAAATACCGTATAATTAAATATTGTGTTTCATAACATCATAATGACCCAATATTGATGTAATAAAGTACAATAAAAAGAATTTACTGAAAAATATATTTTCCCCATTAATGTGATGTAATTTTATTATTCATTTTATTATTTAATAATCCTTAGTTAATCCTCCAAGACATATAAAATATATTGAAATTTTAAAATCATTTCCTTGAAAGTGTGACTCAACTCCACATAAGAATGAAAAAAAAATTTAGTATATTCGGCACTTATAAATATACAATACTATATATCCCTCCACATTTCTAGAAACCATTGGAAAAATAGAGGATGGTTTATGGTTTTGAATATTTTTTTATGTAGTGTCCATAACAAAAAAAAATTGAATCCCCATCCTTTCCTGTAAAAAACCACAAAATCACCAATATATCTTCACTAATGATATTTCATGCTTGACCACCATATTCCCCAGCTACCGATAATCCTCCCAAGGCACCCCCATTCTTCCAGGATTCCTCTCCCATCCCTTTGGGATCACACATCCCTATAATTGATTCCCTTATTCCTCTTTTAATTCATGCATCTTCATTGAGAGTAGTCCTTTAATTTTCAATTTCATGTTGTGAAAATCATTTATAATAATTAAATTACTATCCAATTGATGTTATTTAAAGGAGGGATAATTTATTCTACCCCATTTTTACCATTACCTAAGAGATTACTATGCTGAATTTCCATAATGGATCTCCCTCTCCCCCATTTCCACAAGCACCTATTTTATGTCATGCCTTTTAATTTCCATTTTCGTGATTTGGAATATTTTATTACATAAATACTTTATGTCCACTTGATGTATAAATTATTGGATCTTCCTTTCACTCCAATTAACCCCCCATATGATCCTTTAAGCCCACATGTTACTATGAAGAATATCCGTAAGGTATTTCATTCTTCTCTTATCCATTCATTAATTTATTTTACGCATCAAAATTTAAATTTGTATGTTGGGATACCATGTTCCATTATCCCCTTACTACTCATTTCATGTATAAATATTAATACCCCTTTTTCTCTTCTCAACCCATTTTAAAAATTTCTATTTAACATCGTTATGGTCTTTAAATTGCACCATGATTTTCCATGCCAATATCATCATGCAGTGAATACCATTCACATTTCACTATTAAGCATATTCAACTTTTATGCTCATTTACATATTTATTTGGGACTTACATATTTTTATTCCACATTTATTTTTCATGGAATAAATTAATATGTTTAGTTAATCTATGTATTATGATCTATGTGGCACACTTATACATAAAATTAAAATGAGTATAAATGTGAAACATAATAAAACTCCAATCCTTTGGGGAATGTATAGTCTCATGACACACCTTGTGCAATGAGGGTCTACACATTCTAATTCACGTGGAATGAGGTTTTAATAATGATAATTACTGTGTAATGTGGGTTTAATCATGAAATCTGTGTCAAATGATACATGGATCATGATAATATCATTTGTATATTGTTTCCACATTTCCATGTTATGAATATAATGATATATCATGCCTTTAATATCATGTTTATATTGAAGTACATTGAGATGCATATTAAATTACATGTATTTTATTCCTCATGTTATTCCATATATTTTCCCTTACTGGACTTCATAGCTCAGCATTTTCTTTTGTATGTCCCCAGGTTACCACATTCAATGATAAGTACAGAAGAATGATAATGAAAATAAGTTTTCAATAACGATGTGTATTTCATTTTTAAATTTGTTCTTTAATTTTACTATTCACAAAATATATAATAAATCATGCTATTCTGAGATTTATTAGGTGAACATTAAGTAATAAATCATGATTAGATATGAAATAAAGAGCAGGGTTTTTATAGATAGTATCGTAGGATAGGTATTGTAATTTTTGAGATTAGGATTATAAAACTATAGTGAAATCGTTGGGGATAAGACCAAGTAAAAGAAAATAATCCCTAATTTTTTTGAGTATATTGTATGTTTACTATCCTGAAAATACCTCCCTATTTGTATATGAAAATGTATATGCAGTTCTTGTATAGATATATACAAGGGTAAAACCTGAAAACTCTGCTATTAGCTATACACAATTGGGAACTACTACACAACAACAGGCATTGCTGCACTTTTGGTTCGACACTCCCAGGCAATATGCTTCGGTACATTCAAAATCATAGTATAAACCATTATTAATTGAAAAAATAACATAAGAATAAACTTTTTTATGTATATTAGGGATAACATAGATCAAAGACTATAAATTTACAAGTTAAAGAGAGAAATGTAATTTATAAGTTATCCATTTAATTTCATTAGACACCATTTTATGTGTTTAACTATTTAAGATGCTCATCCCCAATTTTCCCTTTATCCAAGCCAATGGCCAATAATAGGAGGAATCAATCTAAAAACTAGTGTGAAGATCATTGTGATGACTTCCCTAATGAGATTCTCAATCTTATGGGAGTTGGAATCCCAAAACATTTTTAGGATACTCTCTTAGATAACTCATTTTTTGAATATAAAAAATGGTGGAGAGGAACTCCCCCCCCAATGTGATAACTTTTCACAATAATGAGAGTGATAAGATAAAGGCCTCCTACTTTTAGTGTATCATTTAATCCATGAATCACCAAACAATTGATCAACTCCATTGAGAATATCTTCTCATTGAATAAATTTTATGAACAAGAGAATGTTCTTTTTGAATCTTATCATATAGTGGGTGAATCCAACCAACGTTGGACATTGATCATAAATATGATGTCTGAAGAAGAGACCGAGGAGATAGATATCAAATAATTCCAAAAAATGTTTTTTCGAATTTTTTTCCTTCACCCTCTAACTATAGATGGAAATAGACCTTGTAACACCCCATATTAATGTGAATTTCTAAATTCATACCAATTTTCATTGGAACTCTATAATCTATTTTGAGAAAGAATAATCTTTCTTAAAAAATAATTTTATTTTGAAAATACAACATTACATCACTCATGGTTTTATATAAATACATTTCCATAAAATCCTTATTTTCAAAGTAAAAGACTATTTTTTTCAAGAATTAAACGAGGATTTCATTAGAGTATCATGCTCTATTACAACAATCTTGTTGGTTAAAATGTATTGTTTGGACTATTATTCTATTATATCATATACAATATTTTATTTAATGGTTTATGATTAGTTTGACTATGGATGTGATATCATATAACTATTGACAAATTTACACAGAATTGTTATTGTTTATGCTGAATGTTTCGGGAACATTATTGAAATTTCATATATTAGTTTTAATATGAATGTATATGTTCTTTATTATTTTACAAATTCATATGAGTAATGAATTGGAAATATTAAGTGATGGTTCATGCCTGCTATAACCCATCTATGCATTGGTAGGACTCATGAGACAAACTATAGTATTGGGACAAGGCGTTGAAAAATAATTATTTATGGTGTTATCTTGAGGCCGTAATGGTATGGTTATGATGTATGTAATTATGAATTTCCTCACTACGAATATAGTAATATAATATTCATGAGTTTATTTGAGTAATATAATAACCATGATTATTTTTTACAATAGCATTATTTAATCCCCTATTATTCCTACCGTAATGCATTCAAGTTCATTTTTAAAGGCATATATATTTAGTTATTCACCATGATTAATGTTTATGTTTATGCTATCCTCAATATTTTTTTATCCCCACACTGAGCATCTGATCTCACCCCTTTCTTATGATTCATGTGGTTTTCAGGACATGAATAGGTACATAATGAATGACATTAAAAAATTACAATGGTGTTATGTATGTTTTCAATAGAATTTATAAATAGTATTTCTATTCATGTTGTAATGTTGAACATATGTATATATATTTTTTACAAAACAACTAAAGTATTAATTCCTTAGGGATACAAAAGTCTTGTAATAATTCCAATGTAATCAAATAAGGTACTGACTATGTTCAACTGGGGTCGGGTCTTTATAGTTACTATACGAGGAAGACTAGTAGAACACATGGAAACTATATATAGAATATGCATATTTGTGATGGAAACAATAAGATAGTCATTGAGGATAAAACAAAAAAGAACATCCTAGATTTTTTGGTAAGGAATAGATTATATGGATATTTATAGAAAATAAATCATAGTATGGATACAAAAAGTGGACATGGTTATATCGTAGAAGTACCTAGGAGTAAGAACACTGAAAATGACTATTGGGCTTGCCTCAGGGTATCCTAGTACACAACAACAGGCCTTACTACACACCTGGTTTGGCACTCCAAGAGGATATGCTTAGGATAATTCAAATTTTCTATTAAATCCATTACGAATGATTTGAATATAAATTTTTCCTCAAATAAACTTTGTTTATGGTTATGATATTAGATATGTATTAAATTTCAATTTACTCTATGTATTTTTCTACATTGTGATTTTACATTATGGTTCATAACATAATCTATTATATGGATTTTTGTAGAAATGGGGTCTAGTGGAAGAGAATACAATATATATGGATGAGGTTGGGAATATTAAAATAAGGAATGTACTTATTGTACAATAATATTTTGATGTGTTTCTAGTGGTTTTAACTGGATAAACACTAGAGTAGGAAATTGAGTTTTCCATTAATTCAATTTCGGGTTCATAGCCTATATCAAAGACACCTTATATAATATCCATTGTAGAGTTAGTAGAACTCATGAATAAACTAGATTAAGTGGGTGATAAATGATTTATTAACCCTAGATGGGGCACCCCCATTTTTTTCATTAATAATAGTGACAGATCTATGATGTTGTGTTGGGAGATCAATCCTACAACAATAAAAAAAATTTATCCCTTACCTCGCATTGATGATTTATTTGATCAACTTCATGGAGCCCAATATTTTGCAATGATTGAAATTTTATCTTGGTATTATTAGTTGTGAGTAATTAATTATGATATTACAAGGAAGATGTTTTGAACCAGGCTAGGGGATTACAAGTTTAAAGTAATGCATTTTGGACTGACTAAAGCACCATTTTTCTCCATGGATATAATAAATATGGCTTTTATGTAATGTCTTGATGAATTTTTGGTGTTATTTAGTGATAATATATTTGTATGCTCCAAAATATACAAAGATCATGAAAATCTTATGTGCACTATTCTATAGTCTCATAGAAGAAATGTATTATATTGTAAGTTTAGAAATATATAATTTTTTCATCAACCAGTTTCCCTTCATGGACACATTTTCTCTATGAATGGAATTTCTATTGAAAATATGAGGAAAAATGAAGTTCAAGAATAGACTAATCTAACAAACATAACCGATGGAATTTTTTTATTATTTTTGCAGGTTATAATCGGCATTTCATTTAGAAATTCACCAGTTTATACAACCCAATGACAAAGCATACATGTAAAGTGGTTATGTTCTTATTGATAAAAATAATGGACTATCTATATTAATTGAAGAGGATATTAGAGAGTTATCTGATTGTAACATGACCATTGTGGAATTATGGGTTTGTGATATATAGTGATGCATCAAAGAATATACTTGGTTGTGTCCACATCTAGAATGATAGAAAATATTTCCTATGCATCTAGACAGTAAAAAATTCATGAATAGAACCATCCTGCTCATGATATTCTATTTTATGCTGTGATATTTTCTTTAAAAATATGTAGACACTATCTCTATAGTGAAATATGTGAGATATATACATATCTCTAGAATATGCAATATATCATCTCACAAAAAGAAGTCAACATGACACAATGGAGATGGCTCAAAATAATCAAGGATTAATATTGTTCCATAAACTACCTCAAATGAAAGCCAAATAGGGTATTTTCGGCATTGAACATGAAGGATCATGGATTTTTAAACAAAATAAGGATTTAACAGAATCTTGTATTCATAGATCTAATATGGAAGGACACATGAATTTTCAAAGAAGGTGAAACATCAATAATTTTTCAACTGGTTTCCCAACCATCATTATCAGAAAGGATTAAAATCTCTCATGTTGATGATGAGAACATTCAAAAGAAAATTAATAATTTGAATGATGTTATGTTTTCTGACATCATATATGAAGATATAATTATGAAATTTCTGGAGAGGATATGTTTTCCCTCTATACCCGAGATGAAAAGGTGAGTTACTGGTTGATGAATAAAGATATAATATCTCTATATAGTCAGGTAGCACTAAAATGTATAGAGATTTTATGTAACATTTATGGTAGGACAACATGAAGTGAGAAATTTCTTATTACGTACCATGATGTTTTGTCTTTCAATAAGTTAAGGCAAAAAGAAAATATCCTCAAGGAGTAATGAAACCTAATTTTATTCATACATTGAAATGGAATGACACTAACATTTAATTTTCACTAGATTACCCAAAACTCCAAGAATGAATGATATAATATGGTAAATTGTGGATCAACATAACAAATATGCACATTTCATTGCTATAAGGGAGGATTTCCCACTAGACTGAATTACACGACTCTATATCAATGAAGTTGTAATACTTCATAGATCACCTCTTTCAATAGTTTCTAATCATTATCCTCGATGTACAACAAAATTCTAGAAATGCCTTCAGAAATATTTGGATACTAAGCATCGTTTCAGTATTGTGAATCATCCTCAAACTAATTGGAAATCAGAAAGTATAATTAAATCTTTATAAGAAATGTTGAGAACATTATATCATGATATTCAATGTACGTGAGATCCATAATTACTTATTTTTGAGGTTTCCTATAACAATATTTTCAATTCAAAAATTTAAATAGCATCATATAATACATTGCATAGAAAGACATGTCATACAAAAACATGTTTGGATGAAGCTGGTAAAAGGAAGCTTATAGGTCTAGAGATTGTGGAGGAAACAATAATGAATTTTTATACTATTCAAACACATTTCAAAGTATCACAAAATAGGAAAAATATATTTTCTGATATTAGAAGGAAGGAATATGAAATTTCAGTAGGAGATCATGTTTTCCTGATGGTATCTTCCTTAAATGGTGTTACAAGATTTGGGAATAAATTGAAACTGAGCCCTGTGTAAATTGGACCTTTTGAAATCTAGAGAGAATCAATGTTGTTGCTTAGTGTTTGGCTAGGCCACATAGCCTGTTTAATTTACACAATGTGTTCTATGTCTCATAGTTGATAATGTACATGACAAACCCAACACACCTCACATCTGAACTTATAAGATTGAAACCAGAACTTTCTTACTCTGAATAGCCAATAAGATTTATAAACACTAAAGAACATGTGTTGAGGAAATAGATCGCTGGAATAGTAATGATAAATTGTTAAAATATTTTAATCAATGAGGTATCATGAGATACTAATGACAATTTGATGAAGATCTACACAAATATTTTTGTGGGGAAACATTATGTTAATTTCGTGGATGAAATGTTTTTAAAGAGGGGAGAACGTAACACCTCAAAGATTTATAAGTAAATTCCATATTGAATTCATAAAACAACGATTCCCCAAAAAACCCCAATTTGGTATAACCTATCTAGTAAACATATTTTTTTCCACCTCTGTGATTTGAATTTCAAAAAACTGACACACAATGTGGCATTCAGTAAGATATTTAGACTCTAACAAGACGAACACAATTTTTCAAGAATAGTAACATACCATTATGAATTTTAATATTAATAGTAATATGAACCTTATGAATTGTAAATCATAAAATTGTTATATTATCTTATCATTATTAGATAATGAGATATTGATTAAGATTTCAATGTGGTATAAATATATTATTGATTTAATAATGACATTTTTTGAATAAAATATCATTTTTGTTCAAAATTACATTTATTATATTTTGAATTTTTAATTCAATTAATTTATTTTATATTAGTATTCTACACTTCAAAATATTGTTAAGGTAAATTTTTGGTATTTTTATGAAATACTCAAATTTTAGATGAATAATAAAATATGGAATTTTACTGTATATATACATTATCAATTAAATTCACTATTCCTAGAATCATGGATGATGTAAGCACACGTGTACTGACATGAACATAATACTACTATGTATCAAAGGTGTTAATATTATTGTTTGATAGAAATAATAAAATAATGAATAATATATTAAAAAATCAACCCTCTCCTCTACTATAACCCCCCCCACTCCCTCTTATCTTGACTCCCCTAAAGCCTTCTGACTTCTCTAAATTCTTCTCAAATATCCTTCCAGGTAGTAACCGACATCCAGTATCCCATGATCACATGAAAAGACCAAAACCTCTCCACTAAAGAGGCTCTTGAGGTTTAAACCTTAAGGAGATAGATTCCTTTCATCCGACTATTGTGAAAAATCTAGAAACTTACAAGTATTTAAATGTTTATATTATAAAGGAATAATTATATATCATCTCTTCTTCCCACATATATTATACAAGAAATGAATACACCATCTGAGATGTTTTAATTTATCACATTCAAAGGCGATGAGTTTTCAATTTCTATTACAGTCATCAATTCTGGTCACCACACCATTTTGATAGTTGATGATGACTATAATATTAGTATTAAAACTTATTTAAGGTTCTGGAAACATTTTTGGATACATTATATAAATTTATAAATCAAAATGAGTTAATTGTGAGAAAAACAACAAATTATCCAAAACAATTTTAATTAATGTTTTATATAATGATTCATCTTCACTCTCAAAAACCAAATGAATTTTATTACCATGAAATCTTATGGTTATTTAATAATAACATTAAACTTAAATTCTATACAACTATTCTCATTATACATGTCTATCCATACATGAACATAAGTAAACCGATCAAGAAAACCATGGAAAAACACTCACAAATAATGAAATTGAATCTATTAAACCAAAACAATGCAATGAATGAACATAATGTGGTTATAATAATTAAATTAAATCTATATTAGGTTATTAAATCATAAATTTATGAACCTAAATTTTATTATTTAGGTCATTAATATCATTTTAGGAACACCTTCAGACTTAAGGTAAGGTTCTTATACCCAAACCTCCACTTTCATCCAAGTTACTCTTATTCTCTACTTTCCTCAATTAAATTCTTATTTATTCATATGTAAACAAAATATATTTTATGATAATGTTATATATGTGTGTACCAACCATATTCCATCTTTCATTCATGGGGATTTATATAATTTAAATGCATCTTTCAAAAATTCATATCAAAATACATGCTAGATTCAAAAAAAAATTCTCAAATTCTTACATATTTTCACGGGAACAATATAATCTATATTTGTAGACCATTATAACTCTAAAAACACTAATTTTAATACGAAAATAATATCTTACTTCAAATATGTTTTTATAAAAGGTCTTTTCCAAAATAACTCTTTTTTTGAAAGTAAAAGAATATTTATCTCATGAATTACATGATGGTTTTATAAGATTATCTTCATCAGTTTCAACACTCTTTTTGATTCTTATATAATATTTGTTGTAATATTTTTTGATATCATCTACCATGTTTAGATGAATGTTTAATTATTCTTTTTAATTTTGATGTGCTATCTTAATAACATTCAGCAATGTACTCTAATTGGTTAGTGTTTATGCTTAATGTTCAGGGAAAATTATTGACATTTCATATGTTAGTTCCAATATGAATGTATATGTGTTTTATGTTTATACTTGTTCAGATTAAAAAATTAATTCAACTTAGTATGTGATTGGTTGGACCTATTATATCCCCACTATGCATCAGTAGGTCTCATGAGACAAACTACGGTATTGGTACAAGGCTTTGACAAAATTATTATTACCATCTTGTCATGAGGACTTCACATTATGGTTATCTTATCTAGAATTATGAATTCAATAATTATGAGACTAGTGATTGAATTTTCATGAGGATACTTGACTAGTAGAGTTTAAATGATTATTCTTTATTATAGAATTATATATTTGTCTCTAAATCCTTCCATAATGTGTTCAAGTTCCTTTTTGAAGGCATATGATTTTAGTTATTCACTATGCCTAATTTTTATGTTTATGATATCATCCACTATATTTTTCACCTTTAATGATAATTTGATATCACACCTTTTTTTTATTTTATTCCCATTACCTGAAGAGGTATTTTATAATTGAAATTGATAAATAACCAAGGAGGTATGGATGTTGTCAGATGTGTTTCATAATTGTTTTTCATTTCATGTTCTAACGATGAACTTATACATGTACATGAATTTTTGGAAAAACTAATCTATTATATAATTTGGGATAAAAATTTATTGTAGTCATGAAAATGTACTCAAATAAAGAAACAACTCCACGAAAGTTGGGCCTGGTCATTAAAGACATCATTTACTTCAATAAAAAAATATGGAGAATACTTCAAAGCGTATTAGGAAAATGTCACAAGACATTCATGGAACACCCATGGTTTCATTGTCACCTCGAAATAAGGGAGATAAAACCTCGTCAATGGAATGCCCTAAAAATCCAAATTTTTTTTTGTTATGAATAGATTGTAAAAAGTTCTCTCAAAGTCGAGATGGATCTTCAAAAATCAAAGGGGTATCATGGGGATGAAAATCAGAAAGTGGGATTTAATTTTGGCGATTTGATGGACAAATCTAATTGTGTTATAAAATAACAAAAAATTTTCCTATTAAAAGTGCGAAAAGAATCACACTATAAATTTCTAAAGGGGATCAAGGAAATGAAATTTATGTTTAATAGAATAACACCTGAATAATAATTGAAATTAGGTGAAACCCCTCAATGTGACGGAGGAATAAAATATTCTAGTCGACCCTCAACACATTTTTCATTACAACAACTGAAAGAATAAAGGGAACATTGTGAACAAATTTCCAATGAAAAGTGTAATTAGAGGTAACCAATAACCTCCAGTGAAGAAAGGGTTAGGTTTTTCAATCACCACTTACAAATTGAATCGGGACAATGAAGTGATGAAATTTATGATGGATATTCATTCGAGAATATTGAACATTATTTTTTATTATAGTTCTACTTATTCATTTATATCCTGAATGTTTTTTATTATAATCCGAAGACTAACAGAATGCATGGAAGTAGTGATGTTCGTGATAATGTAAAATCCGGAAATTATTTCATTATATGTATATAAATCCTCCCTTATCACAATTTTTGGATTGAACTTCCTAGAGAATGTATCCAAACTCCCTATAGTGAAATTTGATGAAACTCTTTGCAAGGATTGGATTTCCATATATAGAGTTAACATAAATTTCTCTAAGAGGGAAATCACTCTCTATATTGTGAAACTACTCCTATTTGTATATAAGTTCAAGGAGGAGGTTGAATATTTTTTGGAACCATCATATCAAGAATAGATATTACTACCCAATGAGCACATGTACCTTTTTCAGATGATTGAGTCTATTGAAGGAGACATCCTTGAAGACATTCATATTGTGATAGAAATCATTGATATGTATCCAGAGGAATTTCCTAGTCTTCAACATAATAGGGATGATGAATTCTTGATTTATCATATTCTCGGGTTGTTGAAAATGTTCATGAATCTTTATAGAATGGATGATTTGGAGACTAAGGAGCTATGTAAAAACGACCTGAGAATCTTGATAAAGGGTTTATACACCCATGTGCTTCACCATGGGGTGCACTATTCCTCTTCATCAATAACAAGTAAATATCAATGAAAATTGAATTGATTAGCGTGAGATCATCAAAATCGTGATAAAGAAAAAGTATCATTTGCAATGAATTGATGACATTATTGATAAACTACCTGTTGCACAATAATTCCACAAGGTGGATCTATGGTCAGGATATTACCATGTTATGGTGAAGAAGAAGGATATCCCCAAGACTGATTTTCATACAAGTTGTGGGCAAAAGGAGTTTATAGTGATTCCATTAGGACTCACTAATACTCAAAAAATATTCATGAACTTGATAAATAGTATTTTTAGATTAACATGAAAAATTTGTGGTAGCCTTTATAGAAGAAATTCTAAGATATCCCAAAATAAAGTAGGAGTGTGAAGAGCATATAATCTCTATAATAGTGACCTTCTGAAAGAATATGTTCTATGAAATGTACCACAAGTGTGAGTTCTAGTTGATGTTTGTCTCATTAATGGGGAATATCATCACAAGTAATAGGATCTTTGTGGATCCTTCCAAAAAATGAAATTGATGAATGGTCGAGGGTGATATGAGTGAGGAATATATGATGCTTCCTGTGATTAGATTGATATAGTCGCCGATTTGTGAGAAATTTCTCATGATTTTAAAACCCACTTACAATGATATCTCAAAAGGGAGTCTTGTTTTATTGGAATTATGAATATTAATATATATTCATGGATTTGAACTAGAGGCCTGTCCATGTCCCTCTGCTCACACTACAAGAATGTGGGGAGATTTTCATAATCTTCAGCAATGATTTAAAGAAGGGAATGGGGTGTGTGTTGATGGAGAATAAAAATGTCATTTCATATGCCTCAATGGAGTTGAAAATTCATGAGGAAAACTATCTCACACATGTTCTAGAGTTAGCAGCTATGATATTTTCATTGAAAATCAGGTAGCATTATCTCTTTGAGGAGAAGTGTGAAATATATACTGATCAAAAACTCAAATATATATTCACAGAGAGAGAGATTCATACCCCAAAAAACTATAGTTAGAGCTCATAACGGATTATGACAACTCAATCCATTACCACAATGGGAAAAAACCCATCTGGAAAATTATCTATGTAGAAAGGGACCAACAATTCTATCATTGATGAGAAATGAAAAGGATCCAATATTATTATATTTAATGATTATGAACATTGGATTCCTAAAGAGAGGAACATAATCCTTCTTTTAACTAATGATCGATCAACAATATATATTGGAAAGGTTCAAGGATGCCCAAAAAGATGATGTGGGAATTCAAAATAAAGTGGAAACTATCAGAAAAGGGGAATCTTCATAGTTCAATTCTTATGAAGAAGGCATTGAGATATTTGGGTCAAGAAAATGTGTTCTATAAAATTTGGAGAGAATGAATGATATTAATGATGATTCACATAGTATTAAATTCATTATTCACCCAGGAAACAAAAATATGTATCGAGATCTCTGGACTCACTATTTAGTAGGATAACATGAAGGAGATCTCAAAATATACTTTGATGTACCTAGTATGTCATAAATTGAAGGTTGTGAGGTAGATTCCTATGGGGATGATGCAACCATTACCCATACAAACATGGAAATGGGAAAAAATCAACATTGAAGTTTTCACCAGATATCCAAAGATATCCCAATGAAACAATGCTATCTGGGTTATTGTGGATCTTCATTAAAAAACTGCACACTTCCTTTTAATTAGAGATGTTTTCTCATTTGATCAAATAGAGAGGATATTCATAAGAGAATTCATAAGTTTGGTTGGAGTACCACTGTCTACTATGTCTGATTGGGATCAATGATTTACCTTTATGTTCAAGAAGAGTATCCAATACACTCTGAACACTGTGTTGAACATTATCACAACCAATCAACCTGAAACTAATGGACAATATGAGTGGATTATCCAGACACTTGAGAAAATTATAACACATTTCTATATGGACTTTAAAGGTGGATGTGACCCACATCTTCCTTTGGTGGAGTAATATTACAACAACAATTTCAGCTCAAGAATCCAAATAGATCATTGTGAAGGCCCTTATAGGAAGAGGTGCAGATCCCCATCATGTTGGGATGGTGTTGGAGAATGAAAAATTCTACGTCAAAAAATGGTGGAAGAAATGATAGAGATGGTTAAGAACCTCCAAGAGCCCATCAAAGTTACTTAGGGCTGACAAAAGATCCATGCTGAAAATATTTGATGATATCTAGAGTTTGATGTTGGACACATGGTATTCCTCTTCATATATCCATGGATGAGGGTTATGTTATTTAGGGAGAAGGGAAATCATAGTCTAGTGTACTTCAGCTCTTTTGAGATCTTTGATCTCATCGGGGTAGGGGACTATAGACTAAAACTCCCACTGAACCTGTATCAAGTACATGATGTGTTTTTTGTATCACTCTTGAGTATTTACATACCAGACCCATCACATGTACTCAATAAAAAGGTGTTACAATTGAAGAATGTATTTTCCTATTAAGATAAATTCAATAAATATCTTAGATCATATAGAAATTGTTCTATGAAATAAAAAACCCTAGTATAATTGTTGTGGAGAAATGAAAATATTGAGGATGAAATAATGGAACCAGAGGATGCAATAAAGTAGAGTTAACCTCATTCATTTTAATTTGAGAAAATAATGTTTTTAAGGAGAAACATTTAAAGGGGGGTAGGCTATAATGAAACGAGAATTTATAAATAAAACACCATTTATTTTATTTAAATGTATTATGGATTTAAAAAACACTTGCACTCCATATCATTTATTATAAAAAATTGGATTTAAATGAATTTTAATTACCATTATAGTTCATAATATATCCATAGAATAGTGATCACATGAAGAATATAAATATAGTGTTTTAAAAAATCTTTTTGACATAGATAATGTATGTCTTGGCCTCAACAAGTAGGATTGTACCCAATGAAGCCCATTTATCAAAGCATCTCAGGGAGATATCATTCGAGTTATTTTCCGTAGACCAATCCCAAGCAGATATTCAAAAAACTTACATATCAGTGAAACCATTTTTGGGAGTAGTTCAAGCACATAAAGATCACGATCAAAACCATGTTCACCAAACAGCCCTATGGAATCCCCACCATTACACACATTACTCATAGGGTGTATGATGGTATAATAAAGTGATATGTAAAAATACCATTGAATTGTAATATAATTTTTTATAGATTAATGAATCTACTTTCATTCTATAATTGTTACTTTGTAAATTATTTTTCAATCACAAATAACAATTTTGGATAATATTAAAATTAAATTAAGATGTTTAATTTGATGAATTAATGTAATTTTTAATCAAATTATAATAAAATATAATTATTAAATTAATTATATTAATTATAAATGATCATATAATTTTACAGATTTAAATGTAATTTTTATTAAGGTTTGAAAACAGTTTTCTCTCAAAACCTTTATATTTAAAATAAATGTCAGTTTATTTATTAAAAGTGAAAATAAAAATATTTAGAAATTTTCTTCATAATGTTAATATTATTTTTGGAATTAGGACATCAATATTTTCGAATGGTTATTGTTTCATAATTTTTTGAGATATTACAATTTATGTGTAAAAATTAAATACGGTATAAATATATAATGTGTTTTATGACATCATAATAAACCAAAAGTTATGTAATAAAATACTATAGAAGTTATCATAAGCCCAATATATATTGTTTCCATTAAAATAATTTCATTTTAGGTTTATTTGATTAAATATATGAATCCTTTGTGAGTCCTCCATGACATATAAAATATATTATGATTTTAAATTAATTACCTTGAAAGTGTGAATCACCTCCACATAAGAAAGGGAAATATTTTAATATTATCATTACATAGACATATAAAATAAAGTATTCCACCTCTATTTTCCATAATTGTTTTGAAAAAACCAAGGTATTTTTTACAGTTTGGAATCTTTTTTTGTGTAGTGTCCAAAACCAAAATAATTAAGAAAACCCAATTCTTTCCTTTATAAACCAACCCAGGCATTCATTTCTCTTAACTAAATCTCTTTTAAAATTTACCAAGAATTTCCTTCTACTCCCAAGTGTCCTCCCATTGTTCCCCCAAGCTCCCAAATATCCTCTCGCAAGCCTATGAGATCGTGCATCCTAGTAAGGGATCCCTCTCTTCCAATTTGAATTCAAGAACATTCATTGAGATTAGTTCTTTTAATTTTATTTTAATATATAGAAATTATTTTTTAATCATTATCTTACTATAAAATATATTTTTTTAAATTAGGGATCATTTATCCTCCCCCATTTGGACTCGTACCAGAGCTGTTACAATGATGAAATTCTGTGAGGGATCTCCATCTCACCATTTTCTTCAAGCACCACTTTTATGTCATGCCTTTTCATTTCAATTTTGTTAATTTGGGATATGTTCTTACTTACCTTTTTACTATACATTTTATGTATAGATTTTGGGATATTCCATTCACTCCCATTAATACCCCATATGATACTTTGAAACCACATGTTACTATATCAAAATTCTATAATGGATTTATATCTTATCATTTTCATTCTAGAAATTATTTTATGCATCCAAAATTCCATTTTCTATGTTGGGATATTATGTTACATTATACCCTTACTATCCTGTTCATGTATAAATGATGAGATATATTTTCCAACCCCATAAATCCATTTTATAAAATTCTATTTGTGTTGTTATGTTTCTAAAATTTCACCACATTTTTCCATGAGAAAATCATCACATTGTGAGTACCATACCCTTTTCTCTATTAAGGGTATTCACCATTTTTCTCATGTAATTATTGAATTTGGAATTACATGTATGTATTCCAAATTCATTTTTCATGAAATAAAATATGATGTTAAATGAGTACATGTTGTATGATCTATGTGGCACACTTATACATGAAAATGAAATGAGTATGAAGTTTTTGACCAAATATTGCACACATGCATTTATTAATGTATAGTATCGTGATAAACCATGTGAAATGAGGGGATCTTAATGCTAATTCTTGTGAAATTATAGTTTATTCATGATTATTCATGAGCAATAAGGGTTTTCTAAAGTTAATCTTTGTGAAATGAGAAAAGTATCATGGTAATGTCAGGTTGTATGTTTTTTCCACATTTTCATGTTATGAATATCATGCATTATCATTACTTTATGTTCATGTTTCATTTTCTATCCATTAATATGCATACATACCAACATGTATTGTATTCCTCTTGTTATTCTATGTTTTTCCCTTACTAGGCATTATAGATCACAATTTTCTTATGTATGACCTCAGGTTCTACCATTCAAAGCTAAGTATGAAGGAATGATACTGTAAAATTACATTTCAATGAAGTGGTTTATTTTCTTGTTTTATGTTGTTTTCTATTGTTCCTAATACCCAATGACATTGGAACCCCCAATGCAGATTACATGACTTTTTGATTTATAATGAGGACACATATATGGATTCCAACATGTATATATCAACCCATTGGTCCCAAGTGGGTTATAATTTCAATGTAAAACCTGAGTGGGTGCATTTGGTTTTGTGTATAGATGGAAGTGGGTGTCACCGTAGACCGAGTACCTAACATGTGATATTAAGGGGATATGGATAATGGTGATGGGATTAAGAATTCTTCTAATCCCTCATTTTTAATTAAAATTTCACATATTTAGTATCAATTCCAATATCATACCATGATATATTAATAAGACTTAGTCCATGGAGTTGATGAGATAGGAGGGTAACATTGTGTATACCTTTGTTTTTCATCATGGGTCTAATAATATGGGTCATATGTTATGAGATGAAAAATTGGTGATTCATATAGGTGTTTCCTGAGACCAAAATTTTGGCCATATGTTATATTGAATTTTAGATTTATTAGAACATGATGCCACTATCAATGATTAGTGCCACGCGGGGATTAGATATTATACCATGTGTCGAATTCCTAGGATAATAGGATTCAACCATGAATCTATATGAGACTCCCTAGATGTGATGGGTGAGTAAGATTTCATTCATCTATAGGATACACTTAGAGAAGCCTATGGTTAATGTGATATATTCTTTGTGTGATGATGAGATTCATGGTGTATCCCCATGATCTAGAAATTTATGTGTCATTTCATCACAAGTTATTAATTAGGATTCAAAAATTTTATGTGATCTAGCCTACTGGCATGGTTAAATAGAGTTTCACCATTGGGTTAGGGACTTCTTGGGAGACTAGGAAATATCTCCGAGCCTTTTTATATGGTACATTTAGAGACACAATTTACTCTTATGATATGGTCGCGGATCCATTCATGATGAGTTATTTCCCATTGAGCTCGTGGATTTTGGATTACTTTGTTATATATTAGGAGTAGATATTTATAAATATTCATGTATATCATTACATTATATGAGGAAATATAACATTGGAAAATGTAGTTTTGGTCAATCAAAATCTCATACCCAATGATTAAAAATAGTTTTTATTATTTATTTATATTATTCATAGACAAGACATGTATATTGTATGAACCAGAACTTATGAAAACATGATATAGGTTCATCATTTGTGGTCACTTGCTGAGAATCATTTATCACTCCATATAGATGCACCTCTTTTTATGTATAAAACATATGACCAATTTCAGGTTGATAGAAAATGAATAACTGATTATGAATAGTCCCTGTATTCCATGAAAAAGTGGGGATACTCATGTGGTTAACTATGATTAGGCTTGAGAATCTCAAATTATTTAGGACACTGGGCATTTTTCTAGGATTAGTGTTTTAAGGAATATTTTTATTTTATTTATTTTTTTTACCTTTTATAAGTGTTTTTCCATGTCGAAGAAACGTTGATGTTTATAGTAGTATCGTATAAGGTGTAGGATTATTTTCAATTTAATTTTAAAATTTTTAGATTTATTAATTTTTATTTATTCTATGATTGTATAATTATTTTTCATTTTACTACTATTATCTACTTCTATATAGGGGTATAGGATACTTATAATACTACCTTATATTTCTGTTTTAGGTTAGATGCCTCTGACATATGAGGAGGTTCTCATAAGGTCTTATGGTGAACAGAGACAAGGCACTTGTGAAGTGTATTAAATATAGAATGTTAGATATTGATAAAAACATTTAAATTTACACTTAATATACAAATGTGGAACTATATTATAAATAGTAAAAAAATCATTTTATGTATAAATATTATTTATAAAAAAATAGAATTTTCAAAATGATCTATATGACAATAATTTGGTTTTTAATAAATTAATGAGAGTTACAGGACACTGAAACTAGTATAAAACATTATATAACAATTTCAATTCTTAATTAAAGTAAATTATCAACAATTGTTATATCATTAGAATAATTCAACACCATGGATTTAAAATTTCTATAATTGGTTACTAGATTCAAAAAAAAAATTTATTTTAATCTATAACCATATATCAATTCTATCCAAATTGTTTCAAATTTTGTTATGTAACTGTAATATCATTATTATTTTATAAAAATCACAATATTTGTAGATGGTTTATTTTTCTGTATTGACCGAAAATAAAAAAATGTACAAAAATCCTTAAAAATCATCTTAAAATAATATTGACTTGATGAATTAAGAAATGAATTACATTTAACCAAATTACAATTCTAAAATTAATAAATTTTATATTTTTATAGAAATATAAAATATAACGAAAAACTATTTTAAATTAAAAATATATCTTTTATAGTTTAATATTTATTAACATTATTTCATAATAATAAAAAATAAGAAAATATAGTTATTTTATAATTTTATATAAATAATTTATTTATGTAAATATTTCACTAAAAATATCATGTCTAATTTTGGTTTAATGTTTCATAATCTACGTGATAATTAAAAAAGTTTGGATTGAAGGTAAATTATATACTAATGTATCATGATGTTATAGTTACACATGATAAATATGAAGCCTCTGTAGGGAAGAAAAATATTAGTGTCTTTTATTATACTATAATATAATTATTACTATCCAAGATAGGTTTTTGGTAATTCATATATATAAGGCTAGATGTATAATTAATATATTCCGATATATTCAATTTTTTTTGGAATTTTCTGACATATGAAACATCAAATTGAATTGGGATGAATATATATAATTAAGATTGAAATGGGTTTGAATATTTAATAGAGACTATAATAGGTGAAAGAAATGGTGGTATATATGACCTAAAAATGTATCATGTGATAATTATTTCATAAAATGGTAAAGCAAATTATTCAAACATAGGTTAAATGAATGAAATATAGATTTAGTTAATTAGTCTATACTTTGAGAATATAAGTGAGGTATAATTTAATGTTTATTTCATTAGTAAATGTGTGATAAGTGACAATTTCATCTCTATGTATCCGATTATAAAAAGAATAATAAATATATTATTTTAGAGAAATGGGAATACCATTCAATATTGTGTTTATGGGTATTTATTTAATGATAAATATTTTGGTGATGCCTTCCCAAAGTTTGTGCATACAAAGAAAATAATGTGGATAAAATAGTATGTTACCCCAATTATGGGTTAAAGGAAAAAATCTGACATGAAATGGTGAGAACCTATATACAAGGGCTGAATAAGGGATGAGAATTTTTTTTTTGTGATTCTCTTATAAAGGTAATCTCTATTTCATTATTTATCACTTGATAATATGATTCAATAAACACAAAGAATA
This sequence comes from Viscum album, assembly GCA_963277665.1. Lineage (NCBI taxonomy): Eukaryota > Viridiplantae > Streptophyta > Magnoliopsida > Santalales > Viscaceae > Viscum > Viscum album. Next base: position 1,897,567,491 of record OY728133.1, on the reverse strand, counting down.
TAAATATGGGTTTTTTAATTTGGACATATGTTCCAAATGAGAGGAATTATATTAATTTATTATAATAAAAATACATATTTGTTTCATGATATGGTGTCTTAGTGTAAGGTTACCCTAGAAAACCTGATACGGATAATGAAATCCTAATGTTAATATTATAATGTAGATTTTAATATAATAATAAAATATTAGTTCATATATAGTAGTAAAGTTTATTATATTTTTGTTTATATGTGATCAACCACATGTATTTCAATTTATGTTAACAAAATAAGAAAAATATATATTATATTTTATGGTTATTTTTTCAAGAACAATGTGTTAGAAAATATGTGGTCATGAGGTTTTGGATTACCAAATATTGATTTTATAGTCATAAAAAGAGATCATTTTTTGTGCAATTTAATTTCATGTAAAATATTCTTTTTTATGCCCCATGTAAATATTTAATATTCACTAATTAATAAATATAATTTTTAATGGAAGATCCTTTAAATTTTGGATATTTTATTTTTGGATAAATTTCATATATCATTATTGTTCTCATGGGAAATATGAATTATCCATAGAAACAATAAGGGTGAAAAGTCTTTTTATTAAATTATTCGGATACTAAATTTTATATTATTGAGTGTTATATAATGAATGGATCCATTTATTAAAAAATAAAAAGAATTTGTAAATTATATCAATGATCATTAACTATTTATATTTGAAAAATGGGGATTTCTAAAATGTTGGAAAATAAACATAAATGGGATAGACCATGTCATTCCTAATCACCAGTGAATTCATGGTTTCAATCATGATTTTAAAGGTAGTTGTGTGGTAAGGGCACCCAATATTATAGAATTTTCCAGACAATAAGGATTATCCACCTCGATAATTTTTTTGAAAGAATTTAAAAAATAATTACAAAATTCCTAAAGTCTACCCATTAATTTCCATATGATTACATGATGAATGGTTATACATGATTTTGTGTTGTTGATAAAATTTCATTATTTAATACCTATTGTTGTCAAATCCATTATTTTTTATAATAATATGGGGATATCTAAATTTGGTGATGATATTGTATATCATGAAATAAATGACCGCCTTTTTTCAAATAGTAATTATATGTATAATATTTACTCATTTAAAGAAATAATAAGTAATTTTAACATTTAAATTCTACTACTAGATAATTTATAGAATGTATTGAACCAGAAAATCCATTAAATATATTTATAATGAATAAAATAATATATAATATATAATTTAATCCTCTGTTTTATGGTTTAATATTTCAAATACATTGCATATGTGGAATGTAATTTACAATTCATAAATCACTAATTTAGGTGTAACAAAAAATAATTGGGCATCATTATTTTATAAAAGATAATGTCCCATTTTTTATCTATACTATTGGTGAGAGATTTTTTTTTGTAATAATGATGATTGTTACTACACCATAAATTCATCTGAGAATGACCCCATCAGTGAATTATTTGAAGATGAATTTCTTGGAAATTTATCCATCCAAAATAATTATATTTATATATCTAGGAAGAACTGACTATTTTTAAAAAAACCATATGTAATAACACATTTATTTTGTAACTCTATAAATGAAGTTATCTAATAATTATTATATGAGTTTTAGGTATGAAAATATGGATTTTGTGACAACACTTTCAAACTAATTAATTTACACCATATCATTATTAATCAAATGTAAGGCCCCTATTATGTGTATGATATGTAAGAGTTTGTATATCATGATCACATGATAAAATTGCATTAAATATATTAAACAAAAAATCAATAATAAATGACAAACTGAAATGTTTGATTATACATGTTTCAAAAGAATTTCTGACATCATTTCACATTTATAATCACATATGGGAACTAAATCCTCCTTTTTCATAGAAAATACTCCATTAATTTATTTTATCTTATTATCAAATATTTCATTATTTTTTAGTTGAGTAAATAATATTAAAATGTTTTCCTATAATCCAATGATTTGGAATTGGGATCCTAAATTAATATTTATATACCAATTTTAATGTAGGATGGAATTACTAAATAGTTCCATTATTGAAGAAATTAATACAATCCCAAGGATGACATGGTTTAATAATGGATTCCCAAAGATATATATATATATTAATTATGAGAAAACACTTTGAGAATATTTCAGACATCTAGGAATAATTATATATGGGAAATTCATCTTCATTTTGTATAAAAAATATATAGTTAAGAATCTTATAAGGGTGAATGTAATTATAGAATATCAGTAAAATCCTGTCCTCATGTCTCTTTCTAAGAATAAAATAGATGTATTGTATTTGAAGGATGAGAAAAATATTTAAATTTTCTTGATCAAATTATGATGAAAATTTATATATATGAAAAGATAAATATTGGAGACTGGTTTTACCTCATTGGGATATAAAAATTAATTCATCATTTTCCCAGTAATTATTAATAAGAGGAATTTTTTAGTGAATATGATAAATTACTATTCATATTATTGCATGATATAGTTTCTTTATTTGTTACTATTACATATGTATGCATAATTATTTTTTGAATGAGGGGATATATGTGATTCCTCTACAGTATCAACATATAAGATAAAATGAATTACTTTTATGTGATGAATTAAATTTAAAGGATATGAATCATATTATTTAAGGATATATAATTCAAATATATAATTTTCATCAATTTAAATGTTTACTCAATTCTACTATTTCATTATGACTGGGGGATAAAAAGATTTTGAGTTTTAGATTATTATTTTTTATGTAATATATGTTCTATTTGTTTCTTCTCTACTACATAAAATTTTGATGACATTAGCTTCATGTAGTACTAAGAGAGGCTCAGTAATGTGCTCAAAGACCCATGACCCCAAAATTTATTGAAAAAATTAAATGTTGCAAGATACATGAAGAAATGCTACCATGAAGCATACCACATCAAGAAAGAAGACTAAAAAACAGCCAAACATCCCCTTTCTCTAGGATGGCCTCGACACCTAGACCATCCCTAATTTTCCGAAAGATGCCCTTGACCACTTTGCATTCCAGCTTCTATCTCCACCAGCAGAACCTCAGAAGTTTCCACAGGAGTAGCTTCCCCATGCTTCCTGACTTCCAGGGAAGTGCCATCCTAGTGGTCCTAATCTGCAGAAAACTCCTCATGCATGTACTGATGAGCCTCCTGTATAGTCTGAGATCCCTGCACATCATTAATAGAAATGACAGCATTATGTACTGGGCACTCCAGCACCATTGAGGTCCTCAACCCATCAACAGAAGCAGGTATCAAAGAATTAGATCTTCGATTATAGTATCCTGTATTCTTGAGCCCTTCAAGGTTAAGAAAATCAAACTCCGGAGTATTCATAGTCCCAAACATGGAAAAGAAACTATCGACTGTCTTTGGAGATTTTTGTAATGCCTCATAACTAAAAGCATCCATTGGAGAAACCTCCAATTTAGTCCCCCTTTGATCCAAATTCATTGGAGTATATCTTTCCTCCAAAATAGGAACCTTCACATGTGAGCTCTCCAACACATCCTCCTTCCCAATAGAAGCATCTCCCTTCATTTGGACATCCTCGTGATAGACCTACTGGGCCATGGCCTCTATTACATTAGCACTATCCACCAGCACAACATCTTCCATCCGAGCTCCCATAGTAGGCACCTAAACTAGACATACATGTAACTTCTTCAGCCTCACCAATTGGAAACCATCATCATCAATGACCTTCATCTTACCCTTCATACAAGCTGAGGTCAGTGAAGGATAATAAAATTCATCATTTACATAATTATGGACAGCAGCCTCATGATCCAATTGATACCCTTCCTCCTCCTCAACAAGAATAGTTGCACCATACTGGACAACAACATCAACATCTGGATGAACTTCAGCAGACTTTGAAACAACAACCCCATGTTCTACATGGAACCCTTCCTCCTCTTCAACTATATCATCCCATGACCAATTATCAACATCCCTGATGATTCCAACAACAACTGGATCCAATGCCATATCCACTGGTCGATCAGCAGCAACAACTGACTGAATCTAAGACAGCTTAGATATACCATGTTGGTCAGCCTCAGCAAAAGAGGCAGGACCTACATTTTTAGGGTCCTTGCCCCTGGAAACAAACATAGTACCAGTTTTCACAACCGATTTCTTTTTGTACTGATTAGATGTATGACCCAGTTATTTACAAAGTTTACATTTATTATTCCTACAACATTGCACAGGCGTATGACCAGAACATAAACATGACTTGAAAAAAGTAGGAAACCACTCATATTGTATAGAAAGATCTAACGTAAACTCACCAGCAACAAGGAAGAAAATTTCAATAAGAACATGTGCTAGATCAATTTATACCATGAAATGAAAAAAATGAACATATCTTGGGAGTTATGTTTCCTTATCATCCTTTATCAGACATCCAACAGCTGAAGAAACATCCCATTAAACCGAAGAAAGCCAAAAAAACAAGTTTAAATCCATAATGTGAATACATATTTGAGTGGAAGAGTTCAAAATTTCAAGAGGATTTGATAATGGATCCCACTGCTGAACCATTATATAACTAGGTTTCATCGAAACGTGTCCAAAACTCCAGGGTTCATTTTTTAATTCCATCGATGGAAAAATGACATGAAACATACCTCTCCCAATTGAGATCAAATGCCAATCAGAGAAGACCCTAATTTTGGCCAAGTAAGTGTGCAATTAATCAACCCTCACAGGAGATTCACTATGAGTTCTCGATGACCTAGCAAGGAGCGAGAACCAAAATTCTTCAAGGTGCGCTTCCATAACTTTCGGACTCGCTTCAACAAATGCAATTGAGCCATTCTTGGTTATCCGCTTATTTGACGAGGAAAATTTAATATGAGAGTTAGGGAAAAACCTATTTCGAGAAGCTCAACCATCAGTCATCCTCCTAGGGTTTATCAAACCATCCGTCACTGAATCTATCGGATCCATGGAAAGCTCGCCACCCATAGCCACCACCATCGAGGGTGAAACGAAGTCATATTTAGGATCGAAATAGCATTCCAGCAGATTCTCCAAAAAATCATCGACTCAACAATCGCTTATGAATACTGAGAACTCTCATAATGATGTATGAATTTGTGAAAAAATCTTGAGAAATCTCATAAAACCTATTTTAATAAATATATCACAATACTATATGATAATTTTTTTGATAAAAATTTATTAATGATAGAGAAATGTTCTAATATTTTTTTACATGAAAAAAAATTCAATTATGTAACATTCCATGTAGTTACCACGCATGATATTGAATAAGATTTATATAACCCTGATAAATTGAAATTTATTTTTTTTAAAAAAAGTGACATAGTATATAAAAATATATTACATTATCATTCCTTAAAAGTTGTGGATTCTATATACTTATGATTTATCAAAATTTCATTATTTGAAAAATGTTTATATATTAATGAGTGGTATTTCAAACCATAAATTCCATTAATAAATATTACTTTTATGGGAATGGGTAAATCAACATTTTTATAGTGATGTAAAAATTCCATAACGATGATTCATCAGGAAGATACCCATAATATACATAAGAAATATGATATAGGTAATCTATTTTAGATATTTACATGAAAAATAAAATTCGATATGGCCGCCTTGTAATCTATAGCCTCATCCTTTCACTATGAACTTGATACACTATAATAGTATAATTTTTTTATTACTAATTATTTTTTGGATGGACAATGGGATTAAAATATACTTAATGATAATATACATGAATGTTTTTCTAAATCTGAGGATATATATCTTGATGTTTATTAGAGAATGAAATATTTTAAACAATACCTTTATTAATTTAATTGACTGAAACAAATGTTGGTACTAGATATTCCTTGGTCACCCAAATAATCATTTTCCAATTCTTAAATAATTGTGGAGATATATACCATTAATATTTTTGTGGAATATTGTATATCTTCTCCCTAAATATCCACATGAATTTCAGAAATATATGTTATTTGATTTCTATATATTTTTTCTGTGGCATTATTAACAACATTGTGATTGATATTAGCCAATGATTGTTGAATATAATAATTATTAAAAAAATATATATGAATACTAGAAGAGGTTATATATCATTGTAAAGTTCCCATTATAGAATCATTAACCAACAAAAATGTTTTTTCTATAATGATCATACCATGGTTATTACTGTATTATAGTATAGATATCCATTGTTCAGATTAATGTATATTAGATTCATAATAATCCTTCCAATATTGGATGAATTTAGTTTAATTTTTTCAATGTTTTCCCCATAAAATGATACGAATGTAATTTTTGTTTACTTTAAATTAAAATACAATACTCTAAAATTTCACAACACTTTCATGATGTCTTTAATATTATTGATTTATTATCTGAAAATGAAATTCAAATCACCGAAGGTATTTTCTAGAGAATAACCAATGACAGTAAGGGAAACAATTTATATGAAATCATTGATATAAGTGTGCTTTTCTTCCATTTTTATATCTTCTTCAATATATATATTATTTTAGGTGTAAATGATAAATATTTAAAAATAAAAAACATAATAGTTTCCGTCAAAATGTTTTATCATTCATTAATTATAAAAATAGGTCACCAAAACTTGAATTTAAAGCCACATATTTCCAAAACTCTTCATTGAAGTTGGTTTATTGGTGAAGAGAAATGAATTCATAATTTGAACAATGGATTCCAAAATAGGCCATACATTTTTTCATTGAATTACATTTCTATTTACTATTTATCATATCCTTGATTTATGATATATTTAGGGGCTATAAGATCATCTAGATACTAAAGATAATGATGTGTCTAGAATATAATAAGATTAATTCCATCGACATTATCTTCGATGGATTTTTGGATGATGATTTAGTCAATATTTCCCGATACATTTTTGGGTTTTATTATGTCCTATTTTAATGAAATTGATATCATATTACAGGATGAATATACATACAGATAACAAGGATTGTTTAGTAATAACAAGATAATTTTTATTAACAACTTCATTTGTCATCAATTATTTAGGTAAAGTCTATCCCTCAATTAGGGAATGTAAGAGTTTTTTGGTGTGATGATGAAAATAAATTATCAAATTATGTGGTTTGACATGTTTAGATGATTTAATATATTTTATTATTTCCATCATCCACGTTCCCCAAAAAGAGCATTATCAAACACAAATATATAAGGAGTTATAATCATCTATAACTATGATGACATCATTCTTGAATCCATCATTTGGGAAATATTTATTTTAAAGTCTTAATGAATCGATATTATTTCACTATTAATTTGATATATATAATTTAATAATTAAGAAATTTATCCTCTATTATGCTAGAATCAAACAAATTAAAAGATTATTTTAGACCAAAATGATACTCAATTTGTTACATCTAAAATTTTTATGGATTAACTTCTACCTCATATAAAAATTCTATATATATGATAGATTAACTATAATATCATCCATAATAACATTTTCTACTATCATGAAATATTTCCCAATATAAATTGGTCTGATTATCCCTTTCATAAAAAACATTTTTATTATTATTTTGTTCTATAAAATTAAGGTATATGATAAAATTTTACTTGGATTTATCATGATAAGGATGTTCCAATTTCCTTATAAGTTCCAGTACAAATAATGTACGAAACATGATATCTATAAGAGTTGGGAAAATATTAAGAACCATTTGTAATTAAATTTCTAATTTACTTTCTTATTATTAGTATCATTAATTCATGATACATTTTAAGGATAATAATGGTACAAATTTTTTTTAGATGGAATCTGTATCATCATTTGTTGATTTGGTCATGGAATTATGATTTTCATCCCATAATTCAAAGAAATTATTGTCATTAAAAAATCAGAAATTTGAGGATTATATTTTTTAATCTTTTGCCATTATTATTCAAAAAAATTTTATTGGTGGATACAAAATAGAAATGCATCTAGAGGTTTTAAATTTATTTTACCCATTATAAAAACAAACATTTGAGTAGGTATTTATAGATAAATAAATCATTAATATTCTACTCAAAGATAAAATGGTTTTCATAATATTATTGTTAACCATTAAATATAATATATTTAGGATTTATGATCAGTAAAAGTATAAATTTATTTTATTGAATGGAAATAATAAAATTACATAAGTGTTTTTCATTATAAAATGAATAAATCATATTATTATAGTTCTCAAATTTTGAGAAATTAATCACTAAATTTTCCAAATATGTATTTAAATTAGGACATGTCCCCTATTTTTGTTTCGTATGAGGATTCACTAAAAATAATATTGAATGATTTAGGAATAGTTTCTAGAGTAGTTCGATTGTAATACTGATGACATGATTCATTAAATAAAAAAATTGTTTCTCCTCTTATGAATGAACGTTAATAGATTTTTTTATGTTTCTAATTTCATATTTTATATTATAGTTTTTATCATTTATTTTAATAAATATAATTGATATTTAAAAGGAATGATCTTTTTATCAATATAATCCGTGTTATTCTTCCTAGATTTTTCAAATTGGTCGACCTTTTATAGATGTTAATCGATGTAATATACAATACCATTTTTTCTAAGGATAATGTTCATAACCCAATAATTTAATTATTTTTTCACAATTAGTGACGAATAAAATTATCTTTATTCTTTTAATTTATATGAACTTGTAATTAATATTCAATTTGTGGACATATTAAGTATAAATATATCTATATAAGTTATTTATGTACAAAAAACATACGTTCCTTCCAAAGTATAAATTAAAAATATGACCAAAATTATATATTATAATCATATTGTACTTGTTATTGTGATAAAAAAAGATATTACTTTTAAGAGGAGATATAACATATCATTCATTCCATTTAATGATGATAATATATTACTATAGTTTTTTGGTGGGTGAGGATCCGATCTACAATATAAGTATATAGTTTTGCATCCAGATTCAAGATGCATGTAGCCCATTCTTGATAAGAATATGAGTAGTAATTTTTTATAGATTTTACATGGGAACAACATGGATATTTTAAGTTACATATATAAAATACCTGGAGATGTAATAATTTTTTCTTTCACTAATATTGTTATTTGTGACTCACTTTAATATTTTTATGATTACATGCTTGGAATTACAAATAATTTTTTATATGTATTGGATGTCTATGATTATATATATGTATAAGTGTTTAACTATGAAAGTATTTTTTAGACAACCAAATTTTTGTTAAATTATTCAATTATAATGATTTGTGTTACATAACTTGATCTCCATGAACATATACTACTTAAGGTGTCATGGAAACATCATCATGAATTTCAAATACATGGGGATTTCCCCCCCCACTAACTCAGCATTTAACTTTATTAACATCATTTTTAATCTTTTTACCAATAAATGTATTTCTTTTTAGAAAAAAAACCTCCATATTGTTTTACATATAGTGGACTATTTCAATATCCCCAATAAAAATAATCTCAATTTCTCTATCTCATTGATCATGATGTAAATGAATGTTTAGGGGGAAACCAAAATTAATACATTTTATCTTATACATGGATTAAAAACAAACTTCAATATATTTAAAAAGAATGAAATTATAGAAAAATGAGTCTTCATTGTAATGTTTTTTCTCTTCAATTTGACAAACTTTTGTATTTGTGGGTTATTAATTAATAAAATTTACTTATGTAATTCTCAACAAAACAACCAAATACACACCCAAATACGATAATTAAAATGCTTTCTCAAACATAGAGAATCCTATAAATGTCAAGTGAAAACCCATTATTGAATTTAAATTAATCAATGTCATATATTATTACTAATAATAAAAGAATTTTTTCCATTGATAAAATAAAATTTTTAATCTTAATATGTGTTTCTATTTAAATATTAATATTATTAAACTAAATATTAATTTAATGGAATGGATTATTATAGAATTAACAATGGAATAGACTAAAATAATTATTCTTGGGTGGCTTCATCTATCATTCATAATATTGATTTCCATTATGGTGGTAAACATTTCCCCAAACCGATAATATGGTTATTCATTAGTGATAACAAAATTAAAACCATATGACATTGACTTCTAAATTTTATTATGGGTGGAAGTGGATGTAATTATCCATATACCCCATTGATTAGTAGGTGTCACTATGTTGTTATATCCTTGGATGGATCCAATTAATCCTTTTGAGATTTTACCCTGGAAAGGGTTTAATGAATCATTATTACTGAATGATATGAATATGATTAAGCTACATTAGGAGAGAACACTCTTTTTAGGTTTTTATCAATAAATATTCACCATCCTCGTGATTTATAATGCTTAGTTCATGATTATTTTATTATGTCACCATAATTTTGTTGTCAATTTTAATTTTCTCAAAATAGTTGGATTGTATTATGTAAAATGATTTGAATATACAACTACAAAATATTAACCAGGAATCGTGGTAATTATATATTAATATACATAATATAATGATTTCATAGGGAAATGAGTAAAGTGAAATTAAAGGTGGAATAATACCCCCAAAATTATATACAAACATGAATATGATCTTTAAATATTATTTTTAGAAGCATCTTGAGAATCTGACAGTATGTGTGATTGTAGTACTTGTGATTCCTTTTGGGATTTTTATCCACTGAAAATTGAATTGTGTCCAATTAATTACGGAGACAATTTTTTACCCGCAATGTGATAGAATCATTATCCCCTATACATGGTGGATGTATTCATCAAAAATACTCCGCAATTATCCAATTATTATATAGATCATGGTATATACATTCCACATTAAGTATATTCGGAGTAATTTATTGGTTGGTAAAAATCGGTTAAAAATGATTAGTTTCTTTTCTTTATATATATCTCTTTTTATAATATTGGACCCCTTTTTATCATAAAATAGTGGTTACAAAATATTTTATTTACATAATTTTTGTTTATAATTTTTTCATGTGGTTCATGATCATTATAAATGAACATAACTGAGTATCAGATAATAAGATATAGATGTGAAAATAATGATTAATGTTACCGTAGTCATCATATTTGATATATTTAATTATTTTAATCAATGATTGATATTCCTATGTATCAAGTTTTTTATTTTAATTTCCTTATTATAGGTGGTAATATAATGAAAAATTGAAATATTGGGAGAACCTATTTAGAAATTTCTTTATTAATCATAACAAGGAGGGAATCCTTGCTGCCTTGATATTTGGTCACTATGGGGAGGAAATATATGGTGTCTAGTTTAAATATCATTATTTTTGTAACTTTAATTTATAATAATTTTTGGGGTTTTTCTAAGTGTATGATCTTTATGAATAACCCCATAGATATGACCACTGTAGTGTTATATTATATGATTCATTTTAAGGGGATAACAACTAGTGGGTTCTTTTTTATTCTATATGAAAATTATTCTTATTAATACACTATTTCATACCTAAATATTTTATTATATTTTATTTTTTAAAAATCAAAAGGCCACCATTTTAGCAAAATCCCCCATAATAGGGAGGATATACTCTTCAGATATTATAGTTACATACTCTTTTATTGATAGACTATGTTTCACCATGGGGAGTACCATCCTAGATTTCCTTATTATAGAAAAATTTAGGTACACTACAAAGTGTATTATATAACACCATAGTATCAGAAATGTTGGCTGTGAAATAACATGACCTTTTAATATTTTTTTTATAATTACCAAGATATTTAATGATGGGATGCATGGTAACTAAATTTAACTGGGGTTTCAATTCTCTCCATATCATTATCATGTGATGGGATCAAAATCCCCATATGAGTGAGAACCTATTTGGAAAATTATTTTTGGATTATCAATGATATATTTGTGGATTTTAGGGATGTGAAGTAATTATAATATACTATTTTAGCAGGATCTCCCAATGGAAGTATTGAGGAATCTAATTAAACAAAATAAACTTCCTCAATATTTCTATATTGTATAACGATTAAATGTTATGATTTCATAAAGTAATCTTTATATTGTAATATGTCAAAATAGTGGGGTAAATATTCCTTTATTTAATAACACAATTTACTTATATATAATGAAAACTATTTTATGTGAACATTAAAAAAATGAAATCATACCTCATTATTTATAATTTTTATCCCATTAGAGATTATATAAATTTAAATTTTCACCAACATTTTTTAACGTCTCCCATATATAATCTATTAATATGATACACTTATAGTCACATCATACATCACAATTTAAATAATTTTTATGATAATATAAAAAATAAGGCTTAGATAATAATCTCAGTATGTGGTTTACACAAGCGTTATAAATAAAAAAAATAGCGGGAACATTAGATAAAAATGTGGGTATTAAAATAAAAATAAGGTATAATAAAAAATATCATACCCAAAAAAAAATATATTATTAAGTCTATATCCTGATAAAAGTATTAATAAAAATATTTTGAAATAAGTCATTTAAATATGGAATCATAGGATAATTATTAATACCCACAGAAACATAACACAAGTATATGTTATAACAGATATATTTAGAATTATAAAATGAAATTTATATGTGATTTATAAATAATTTAATATTTCATGAATCAATGAAAATACCATAATCACAAAGCAGAAAAAGTCCCATAATGGATTGATTTCAAACCCTTACACCACAACCAAAGTAGATATATTCCCACCGTGGATTGGGTTCACTCACAATTCACACAATTCTGGTGAATAAAGATATTTATTATACATGGATTAGTCACCATTCATGTAGACAAAATTAATAGTGACCTATTTTTATTGGACCCACCATCCATTTAAATATTCATAGTCTAAATATTCTCATATTATATTAGATTCACTATCAATTACTTTAAACGTTGTAGAATGAGTTCAACAGTTTATTGGGTTCACTCTTAATTCCAATAAGAAAGATGATATAGTCCCATAGTTGATTGGATTCAATACCCAATCCATTACATTAAAAATCACGAGATATAATACATTACCTAATGAAATATGGTGATATCTAATTTCAATATGTAACTATCACATAATAAAACCCTAACATACAAGTTCCATAAGAAATCATTCATAATCCCAACATCACATAAATAACCCCCAAGAAAGAAATTGGTTTGGTAAGAATCATTATAGTTGAAAAAATTATCATAGTGAGATAGAATAAATAATCATTCATTGAATCATATCATCAATGAAATGTTAGAAATATTAATGGATGTTGACATAGTTTAAATACACATCATAAAATTATAGATAAAATAATTCAAAAAATATGAACATATATGCATTAAATTTTTATTACATTTATTTAAAATTAAATAAATTATTAAATAATCAGTTTATAAAATTACTGATAATATAAATCAATTAATTTATAGAATAATTATAATTTAAAAGTAAACACATCAATAAAAACCATATAATATTTTTGTAGACAGTTTCTTTCTAAGGAATATTAAAAATAGATTAATCTTACACTTTCATTACGAATGTCAAAGCCAATAGAAATTATCCATAGTAAATAATAAAAATATTTCCAAGGATATACACAATGTTATATAGAAAACATGTTCATATAATATAATTATTTCTTACCAAAAAAACTTTAAATTATCATGTATTTATACAAGAATCATTTTAGATTAATTCTATACTAAAGGAAGAATCATAGAAATTGTTTAATTAAAATGTTGAAAAAATAATAATAGAAAAAATTAATTTGGATTTAGATAGAATGAATGTGTACTTTCCCTTTATATAAATATAAAGGTAAACCATTTTGATTTTATGGGGAAATTCAATGTGAAACCCATAACATGGGTTTTTTATTTGTTGGTTGCACAGTAAATACTGGTATAATAAATTTAGTTTCACTATAAACATATAAAATAACCTTCCCCTTCATTATTTTGTATTATACAATTCATTTATTTTTATTTAATACCAATATATCAATTATTCATAATTAAAATTAATAATGTACCGTTAACTATCCTATTTTTCAATGTATGATTTGGTTTGGTGGTTATAGTATATACTCCATGACTGTAGTTCCATAACCTCTTGAATGATACAAATATGTATTATATGTGATTAATATATTTCTAGAGTCCTAGGTTTAATTTTTGGATCATATAGTTATAGTTCCCATGCAATGATTAAAAATATAGTTTTACTGATTATTGAGTTATGAATACAATTGAATGTACTGATGAATATAATTATTAATATTACCCATAAAAATGAATTATTTTAAATAATTTATTATTTATTTTTATATTCATTATAAAGGTTTTTTTATCAATCAATTTTATTAATGTCATAAATTCATTTATATTTATGGTAAAATTGTCTTAAACCAAAGAACATAATAATGACAAAATGATTAAGTACATGTTATTATATTGTAATAATATAATTTTTATAGATTCAAAGTTGCTTTAAAGATTATAATTAATGTTATATATAGTATTATAATGGAGTTGGATGGAGTAGATAATGATTTAATATTATAGAGATTATAACATTTTCATTGAAGATCAAATAATTTATAATTCCCAAAACATTGAATCCTAGATGAGATTATAAAATCATATTCAATGAATATAAGATTTAATACCAACATATTCCTCACAATTTAAATCATCAAAAATTGCGATATCAACAACTAACATGTATTAATTTATATGGACATGGAGTTTTTGGTTTAATATATTATATAATTTTAAAAAAACACTATTAGATAACAAAACCCATGAATGTATATCAAAATATTCATTATTCTATTATATGATGATTTTTATATAGTAAAACATTTCATAAGACATTATAAAAAAAATTCCACACATGATACTATTATAGAAAAACAAACGATTGACGTATGAAAAAATAAACAACGCAAATGACTATATTAACTTGCATGCATATCACACAATTGATATAGCCAAATGGTCCAGGGTCCATTCATCCATCCCTGGGAATCAATTATATAAATGATTATTAGAAGAGAAGCATTACAAGGGGTTATTACAAGCATGGTGTGTAGAGTACCACACATGGATGCCTCCACCACAGGAATACAAAAATAAGGAGTTCTAAAAGACGGCAACATACCCATTTCCGAAACCCCCTTTTTCGACAATGCATCCACAACATTATTTTCATCTCGATAAGAATTTGAGATCACAAAATTGAGTTGCTCAATATTTTTTAAACAGACACACCAATGTGGAATTATTTTTCACGGAACACTCTTTGTTCATTCTTGGAAATCCATGAAAAATATTTGAGAATTAGATTCAATCCATACCCAGTTCCACTAATATTTAATGGAATACTAAACTGCATACATAATAGGGAGTAATCATTCTTCATATACCACACCAATGATAGTGTAATGGTATATGCGTCCTTTGAAAAAGCCATGGTAGGTTCGAAAAACACCACCACATCCCAAGTGTCCTGGCATACCTGAGGTCTTGATGTCAAGGTTAACCTTGTTCCATAAAGAGATAGGTGGGATCCATCTTATGTATTTGATCATTTTGGGCTTCCCCGACCAGCCTGGAATTCCGAACCTCTGAAATGTGTCAAGATCATAAAACCTATTGGACATGTCACCTGATTGTAAAATGGATACCGTATCCACCTCCCTATGAATCCTCATATTTCCATCCCATATAAATGATTGTTGTCCACAAAAAGTTTTATTATTAATTTCATTCCAGGTCGCTTTAAAAACTGTTGCAGCGATTGCAAGATGGATGTTCTATATCTTCTCTATTCTGCTAGAATTTGTGAGGAGTTTGATAAAATTATGCACTTGTATTTGGGCATCAAACTGCATTCCAAATAATTACTCATCATATTCCCAGAGTTGTTGAAAAAAACAACAATTCAAAAATATATGATCAATATCTTCATCTCCCTTGAATCAAAGACACATACTGAATCCATTCGATGTCAAGTATTTTAAAGTTGATCATGAGTTGGTAATATGTGCATCCATATCCTCTAAATTAAAAAAAAACTAGAAGGGTGTGTGTATGATTCCTTTAATTTCATTTGCCAGGATGGTGATCTTATCAAATCCTTGCAATGGAAGGTATAATAATCTTTGGTATCGAATCAATCAAACATGTTACACTTCTATATCAAGATGTTGTGCTCTAGGAGGAAGTAGTTTTTAATGTTTAGCTGAGCCTGATAAGGTATAAAATTGATGTGCTGTTGATATTGAGTTATATTATTATCAATGGTCATATCCTTAAGATCTGGATGTATATTTACTAAGGTATCCATTGGGCTGCCATGTCAATTGAGGATCTAATAGTTTATAGTAGAATTCATGCTCACCAATCATTGAACCTCCTAAGAAATATTATTGAAGGACAGTTTATGTTATAGCCAGACAGAGGATTCATGATAGTACTTATATCCATTCAATAATTTCACATTAAACAATCCAGATATTAATACATCATGTGCATCATTTGAGAGATGATTGCATATAAATATCTGAATAAGGCCATAATATAATAATCCAAGATCTTTGATTTTAAGGCCTCTGATTTCAACGGGATTCATGCACCCTTTCCATGCAACAATTATCATCTTCCTTTCATAAGATTAAACAATCAAAATGTTGTTTCTGAGCTTAAATTGAAATTATTTCATGATCCATCAAGGCCACTAGTAGAGGGAGAAATAATAAATGAAATTTGAATTTATCACTAAGTTAAAAATACATAAACTTCAATCAAGGGATATTTATTTCCCATTCCAGCTATATATTTGAACACTAATGTTATTGACTATATCTTCAAGGTGATTCCATTGGACCGTACCCCAAAAATGACAAATTCGATGATAATAAAAAGGGAGAGATCCTATTTGAACAGTGTGTTTATTGGCTATTCTGTTTTTTTTACTCAACAGAATCTCATTCCCAAAGACAATAAAATATTTTTCCCAACTGATGGATTGACCCTATACTTCTTCCTAATTGCAAATAGGGTTTGGATGATGAAAATAGATTTTTTGTAGCTTTCCCAAGTAGGAGGATATCATCATCATAGAGAAGGTGTGAAGGAACATAGTTATATCTACCTGCATTTATTTCTCTATAATGACCTACTTGAGTGATATCATCAATGAATTTTCTCAAATAATCTTCAGAAATGGGAAAAAACCTCAAGAGTGGATCACTATGTTGCACACCCCTCGAACATTAAAAAATTCATTGGGAGTGCCGTTAATGAGGATGGACAGCTTTGCTGAGTTAATAATGTCAATAATAAGCATGATAAAATAAACTGAGAAACCATAAATCCTATGAATATCAAGGAGGAAGCTACATTTATGCGTATCAAAAGTATTTGAAATAACAATTTTGAGGGAAAAACTCCCTTCCTTCACTTTCTTCCTCATAAGATTAATGAATTCTTATTCCGTGAAATGATAATTCAGTATGTTCCTTATAGGGTCAAAACCAAACTAATTTGGTGAAATAGAATGTTTCATTATCTCCCCTACACTGTTAATAATTATTTTTCTGATCAGTTGGTTAATTTTATTTCAAAATAAACCGATCTTATATCCTTGATATCAAGGTAATTCACTTTCATAGGTAGCAATGCAATGAAACTGAAATTTACTCCATGAAACATAGAGAAGTGAGTTAAAAACTATCTGATTGGATAATTGATGTACTCTTCTAAGATATCCCATTATAACATAAAAAACAGGTTAGTGAATCCGTCATGGCTAGGTACACATTCCATATAGATAGATAAGACGGTTGCTTTAATTTCATTCTTGGAGGGATTAATTATAAGAGCACAGTTTTGATGATCATCAATACAGTGAACGGTGTTATCAATCATCTTATGTGTTATTTCATGCCCATCATCAGAGTGGAGACACCTAAAAGAATCCACAATAGCTTGAGATATATAATCGTCCAAGCTATGGAGCTCTCTATTAATCTTAATGGCCTTGAGGCCAACCTTTTCCCTCCTCTCATTTTTCAATATTTTGAAGAGTTTATAATTCCTATCACCATCCTTTAAACATTTCAGACTCAATTGATTTTTTTCGAACATTCCATTATCATTAGAAGTCCATCAAGGTTTTTATGGGCCGGAATTTCCTCCCTGTAAGGTGAACTCTGATATTGATTTTTGATTTGTTCTCAAGTAAGTTCATCTTCAACAGATTTAACCGCCAGGTCAATCATAGAAAATATATTATTACTCCATTTTATTGAGTAATTTTTTCATATGGGTTCATTTTTAGGCCATCCTATAAAATGTTAAACCGATTAGCTCATTCTTCTATGATTCAATCACAATATTTCTACATTTAGGATCAACAAGAAATCTATTATTATATCAGAATGTATTAGGAGATGAATGTTCCTGAAATGTAGAAAAATAATCTAGGAATGTGGTATGATCAAAATGGTGTTTAGGGAGAGTGAATGTAGAGAGGAAATGTACACCACTTATGTCAGCCATTTGAAAAAATGAATTTATCGAGCATATCTATTTGTCTTCCATTCAAATTATATCGATACCAAGAGAATTCAACACATGCAAGAGGATCCTCCACAATGATACACAGCTCAATACAAGAATATAGTTCTTCAGATACAATTCTATTGAAGTGGATTCCCATTTTCTCCATAGGATTCAAAATAGTGTTGATGTTTCCAAGAGTTATACATTTGCAGTTATTTGTAGTGGTACCTTCAACATCATTCCAAAGCTGTATCCTTTCAATGAACAAAGTAGAAGAATACACATAGAAGATGAGAAAGTCCATCCCCACAACGTCGCAAGTTGCTGAGATATTCATAGGATTCTTATTTCATGAGCCAATGCCCACAAATGGGTAGTGGAAAGAACCTAGTTCACAAAGGTTTTTTTAAACCATGTATCCCAACAACATGGCTACCTTGATGCTTATTAAAATAATATATATAAAATTTATCCCATCTATTATTTTCACTCACCCCACTATTTTATCTTTCACGGATTTGAATGTTCCAAAAAAGTATCCTCTCTCATTCCTCCTTTATACAAGCCTTACAATGGATTCTCATTTAGTCACATTAATAATCAATTCGAGCTATGAATCATCTTCAGTTATCCTATATTCTAATTTCTATATTCTCTAACTTTATGTATTTCTATGATTTCAGTTTTGTATGTTAGAATAACCTAATTAACTTTGGAATTTCATGCTTCATAATATAAGGGAAATTCAAGATACTATATGCACTAGGTTATTTGGCGATTCAGAAATGTATTTTACTATATAGGAAATTCTTAAATTTGTTGCTATGTTTTAAATAGAATAATTGTGGAATGGATTAAAGGTGTTATATTTTATTTCTATAAAGAGGACAGGGGTACATCATGTGATTTTTTCAATTTCATTATCACAGTTTGGATGTGATGAGGCCGACCGCTAGGCTTGTAGGAGTTTAGGAATTTATTAAATAAAAAATGATAAATTTTTTCATTTTTTTCTTCATTTTATAATTAATTCTAAATTAATTATATTATTTATTTTTTATTTATTTGTTGCATGATATGGCATCTATGTTTCATATTTTTGGTAAGTGGGCCTCAAGAACATCAGTGAAACCCATCATAAAACAATTAAGAGAGGTTTCACTTCAGTTAAAGGTAGTTGGTGAAATATTCCAACTGGTTTGTTTTTGGATGTTTTTTTATAGAATTTGACGTGTGGTACTTTAATTGTAGTTTTTAACCATATTTAACTAAATGTTATCTTATAAATTCATATGACTCAATTAGAACACACAAATTAAGATAGCCCCAAATAGGCAGTGGTAGTGGAAATTTCACCTTGGTCATCGATGGATGAGACCTTTACATGAAATTTTACTAGTTTATGTGTATATATTATTGCAAATGATGGTAGGTTGGGGGAAAGAACAACCTTATAAGACCTTGAAGACTAATATGGGATATGTACCATCTCATTAGTGTTTCTTATGTCAGATAACCTATATAGATCTGTGATGCATTACCTTTATGTATATTCAAAGGGATGTAGTATCATGGTAAATAAATTTTTACATAAGTCCATTGTGGATATTTAGGAATCCTATAAGCATGCCTCTTTTATGATGTGGACTAGGTCATTCTTGTGGGGTCCTTAATAACTGATCAACCTTGAGCAGGTGCATGTGGTCTTATTAGATATAATAACTAGTGTCAACTTATAACCCATATTGAATATGTAAGAACATATGATTATGGAGTTACTATGATAGGATGTGTGTGTTAATCAAACCCCATATTTCTATTTGTTTCTCCACGTATTTATTTTGGATGCTATAACTAATTCCCACACATACTTCCTTATACTTGCCCAATGGGAATAATGTTATGGGATTGTATGTAATATTACTATAGGTTCTTCCAGGAATAATGTCATTGGACTTATGTAATACTAATATGAGATTCCTGGGACGATGATGTCATTGAAGATTCCCTTTGTCTCCAAGGATCTAGATGTTATTCCATGTAAAAAATGTTTATGATACAAATATTTGACATTATATCTACATGTGACACCATGAATGGAATGAGTCTCTATGATTCCTTATTTTACTTTTTTCTAGGCAAAAAAGGCTTGGAAGATCATATTATTATGATTATGTTTATGATATGATGACTAAGTCATCCCTATGAGTAAGCTAGTCGAGCCTACTATTTTATCTTGTTTTGGATTGTTATACTATTGATGATTGGGATCGATCTAGTTGGAATTGTAACATTGGAGATGAATTTTATTTTCTTATACCCATGGATATTATAAAGTTATCTGAATCCATTATATATAAATAGAGTTTAGAGATATTCTCATTAATTTGGGGATCTTATTGTGAATTATTTTCTGATGATTTATTGAATGAGTGTGCCTTGAAATTGTGAATTCTTGTGGAAAAATAGTATCCAATATTTATATTGTTGGAACGATATAATGACATTCTCAAAGGGAACCTGATTCTAGCCATCATTGGTATTGTCGATCAGGGTCTGTAACATTTTGACTAAAAATGGCATGGTTTGATTACGGGTTTCCACAGTATAGAATTCGTGAATAGGGGAATTCATGCATTAGGCCAAAGAAGGTATTGTTAGTTTATTTAATTTTTTTATTGTTTATCGATTATTTTTTTAACTCATGACATGAAGATTTAGTACATTTTACGTTTGGTATGAGACTACATTGGGGAGACCATTTATGTTTCTTAATCACATCCTACTCAGGTATCCACTGTATAAGGGTACCTGAGACAGTGTTAAATGGTAATAATAAGAATAGTTTTGAGATGTGTTTTAGGATAGAAGGATATAGATTTCATCTTATATGATATTTGATATAGATTTCACACAAGGATCTGTTTTTTTCATGGGGATAATGTATTTTATATTCTTGTACAACTATGAATAGGTGTCTCACCCAATGGTTTGTTGAATATTTAATAATATTTATTTTCAAGAAATTATTTCAATGAATTATTTATATTTCAGTCTTCTATTTATTAATGCTACACTATTTTTATTACAATGGGTGATTTTTTGATATTCATTATTCTTATATGATGTTAGATATATGTGGTATATCATCCCCATTAAACCTACCTAGATACCCAATGATATTTGATAGCCTTGTAAATTCAGGGAGTTCTTCTTAAGGTAATGTGTGAAATAGTTATTGTTAGTATTCATAGAGGGATCCAGTATACAACATGGTATTAAAGATTTTATTTTCACTTTTATTACTATTTTGGTAGTTGGTAAAAAAAATATAATGATGTGTTAGTACTTTTGATGATGTCCATGAATAGTGTGCATCAAACACATTTCCTCATGGATATTTTTTTCCATGGTAGTGATATTTATGTTCAAGGATTGTGCTATTATGTTTGATATGATTTATAACTCATGAGACAGAAATTTTGTTTGAGATTTATGATTTATGGTTTATGGTCTATTGATATTTGTCCTTTCAAATGTTTTGAATAGTTGGATAATTGGATCCTAGACTATTGAGGTAAGTGACATCTTATCTATCATATCACGTACATATGAATCCAATGATATTGGCATCCTAGTGAAACTGTTTTTACATATGACTATGGTTTATTTATTTAGTGTTTAAAAAAATAATCCTAATATGTTTACATATATAATAATGTGGTGCAATTATACCCAGTTGTCCTGACCAATATACTTATTTCTTTCTAATTATATGTCATTTAGATCCTATTTCGAGATGATTAATAATGCTGCTGAATGTGATCCATTCTCACTAATGAGGGGAGATTTGAGACAGTAGTTGGACTTTTAATATTGGTTACATAATGTTACATTGACAAAAAATATATTGTTTTCTAAAATAAAATAGAAAGAAAATATAGTTAATTGATACATGTTATTGTCATACCGTTGGAAGAGATTGTGTTGGATGATTCTTTTATACATTTTTTATCACGTTTGACTTGTGATTATCAAGGGGGTTTTCCTGTGTATATATTATTGGTGATTATCTATGATATAGTAGATAATGAATTCGAATGAGGTTCTTGACCTTTGTGTATATGATACCCCGGAGTTTGTATTATTGAACTTGATATTAGGATTGATATGGGAACTATGTGAGGTTGACTATGAGTTATGACTTAATAATTGACTTAGTTGGACATCGTGGGTGACCTTGAGTCTATTATTATGAATTTATCTATAGTGGTATAGTATTTATTGATGTTTGAGGGAACACATGAGAGGTGTATCCATGTGACTATGTGTTTTCTATATTATCCTGAAGACGGTTTGGTTCTTCGAAGTATGAGAATGGTGTGTGTGATGTAATACCTTATAAAACATGGGCATAGTTATTTCATAAATCTATTGGGAAAGATACATTGAGAGATAGAGTTATGGATGAAATTTTGTGCTTAGTGAGGGCATTGGTTTGTTCATATGTTTGAGAATGATTCCATTGAATGAGAGTTTTTGTGGTGAAACAATGACTTAGAAATTGACAGATATTGGTTAGGAGTTCCAAGGATAGTCTTGGCATGGAATTTTTAGTTGTTATAAAGGATTATCAAATACTTTTTGAAATCTACAAATGATTATATTGTGTTTTTATTTAATACTTTTGGGGTATGTGATTTTACGCCCTCTATCTAGAATGGTTTAAGAGTCATACACAATATTTTCCTATGGTACCCATTAAAATTTTGAAATAGTGAGAATCATAATTTGTACTAATGGATGATGAGTTTTGATGATTTTTTTGGGAATTGTTACATTTAATTTTTAATGAAATGAGAATTTTCCATCCAACTCATATGTTATATTAGAATGTATTTAACTTCAATTTCACATTTCATGTAGGACATTATCCCAGTCATGTGTGGATATGAAAAGTTGTGTGTGGATCAATAGAAGTTACACACATGTTCAGATTAGGATCCTATTTACATATTACTCGAGGCATGTTATAATAAATTTATTTTGGTGGGTAGTGTTATTGTTATAAAATAAATATGACCATCACATTACAAAGGTATTAGGATCATTGAACCGATCATTTAATTGTGCTTTTCACATTTGGGTGCTAGTGTGTAAATGAAATAGATAAATAGATAACTCCACAAATGAATGGTAAAATTTAAAATATGTGATTAGTTAGAGTCATGTCATGGGATTTTTTGTGTAGATGGTGAATAATTTTTGGATTAGGGTGAATCAGT
Organism: Viscum album; assembly: GCA_963277665.1. Lineage (NCBI taxonomy): Eukaryota > Viridiplantae > Streptophyta > Magnoliopsida > Santalales > Viscaceae > Viscum > Viscum album. The sequence goes on along the minus strand of OY728133.1, from coordinate 1,897,543,489 downwards.
TACCACTATATAGATTTACAGTGAAATGGGTTGTGGATGGTTCCACAATGTAATGTCAGAAGATGGTCACTATATAAATATATGACAATTATGGAATAATCATGGAATGATTTTGTACTTAAAGGAATAATGAATAGGTTTTTGTAATTAATCAATAGCGTGAGTTTGGATTTTACAAGAAGGGTTATCAAAATGATCTTTTACAGATGTCCTTACATTAACCAGAATGTGGTGAGTAAGAAACAACACCAGGTATGTCATTTTTGATATGAAGGGTTTATTGAGTCTATAAGTAAGGATTTTCACAGAAAATATGGTTCATTGGAATTGTCACATGGTGATGTGGTTTTGTCTATAATAAAATGGTACTTTTAAATGATGTGTAGTTATGGCCCTAAATTGAACTTTTTATATGTGTTCAGGCATATTTAGTTGGGAACTGTGTTAGGTGAATAATGGAATTTGGTTGAAAATTCCAAGGAGGATATTATAATGTGGAGGGTGTTATGAATAAGAATTTATTTGGTATTTTAGCTTTATTGTGGGATCTCTATGAACTTACTGTATATGAACATACAATGCTCTCTTGTTAGTATTCTGATTGTGGCAGTTGGTTATTCTAATTTTGATGAGATGATCATTGAAAAAAATTTTGTTTTGGGTTATAAAATCATCAAGAAATACTATCATTAGGATTTGAATAAAATAATGAATTGTGGTAATTTTTATGTGATAACATTACATTGAAGTGTATTACATAGATTAGATTTCAGCATTATTTAATGGATCACGACCAATTTAGTGGGAAATAATTACTCTGGTAATTCAATATGTATCGATAAATGAAAAAAAATATACATCTAGAGGTTGATAAATGATTTTTTATGAAATTTAAAGACCCCATGTCTGTATGTGTCTGAAAATTGAAGAGGGAATTCAATTTTTTATATAATGGGTGTGAAATTTTACTATTAGATATTCGAAATTGAACCCAAGATTTAGGACATTTTCATGTGATGATTTTAGTTGTGGTTTGATCCCATTGAGATGTCTTGGTAGTTTTGATGAGACATGGGAACATTGGGAAATTTTATAGATGTTCTGAGGATGTATTAAATGTGGAATTATTAGACTACAGTTATTGATATCCAAGGACTGAAAACAATACATCATAAATTATATAGGTTCATGTCTTACAATTCTATGAAGTAGGCACTATAAGACCAAGAAAAAGACTATAGTAAAGTTCATATATATTTTATAACTAATTCATTGTTTCAATGACAACATGTTGTAAATGAGTGGAATAGATAGCCTTGGGAATTTTAGGGTGAAAAATGGTGCACAATTTGGCCAACCACGCAACCATAATGTGGAGAATCTTCAGTTCCCATTAAATTTTTTTTCACCATTTCCTCTTATGAATTTTGAATTTCCAAAAACTTTATATTCTCCTCAGGTGAATAGACCATATGTGTGATCTTCTCCACTTCATCCCTTTAGTATTCCTCACTACGGAGATGTTTTTGACAGAATTAATCACCGATTTATGGTATGTCTGACCATCGATCATGCTATATTAGTAATCTCATACCTCAATTCAACTATATATCTTATATTTATAGGGTTATATTTAAAATTACATTATATAAAGTTTTAATACCTGAATTATCAATTGGATTTAATTCTACATAGGATGAGGACATCATAAGATTCCATCTATAATTGGGTTGTTTGCATATTCCGACAATTATATGACAATTTAGAAATTTCATAGGATTTTTATATATATTAATAAAATAATTATATAATCAATTCCATGTTTTATGGAATATTTCAATAATGAGGATAAGGGTACTACATAAGATTTATGTGAGAATTTGGTCATTGTTCAAGTGTGATGAGGTTGACTAATTTGATTCTTGTAATTTACGCTATAAAAAATTTTAAAGTGGGAAATTATATAGTATTTTTTGAAATTGTTAAATTAGTTACAAAGTTATTATAATTAAATAATTTTATGGTTTCACTGTGAGAGTGGTACTCGTTGTATTGGATGATGACCAAATGGACTTAGAAAGATGCGATGAGAGAAATCAAGCCACTTTCAAGAGGGGTTTCACTTTAGTTAAATGTATGTGATCATCCTTACCTAAAAATATGGTTTTTAAATGTTATTTGATTTCTTGTACATGATTTAGTTAACCCTTTATATTGGTTTTTTTGTTTTAAAAGTTTATACCTTGATAAAGAAAAAAATGTACCAAGGAACCTGATGGACCTTAGTACTTAATGGTTCACCTCGGTAGCCAATGGATGAGGACTTCAAATTAAATATGATTAGGAAAGGTTGATAGACTATATGATATGTTGATAGGATTGGGTGAGGACTGATAATGTGAAAAACATAAGCACGGATATGGTTCATGTTCTATCTCATGAATGTATCCCTTGTGAGATACCCTGTGTAGTTAGTGGTGGTGTGCTATTTTTATAATAATGTCTTGGGACATATTGAGGGTTTAAAATGTTTAACTATGAAATATATCAATGATAATGCCCCATTTTATTGTTCCTCAATTATTTTGGTACCTTGGGGACTCCAATGGGGGCCATGATGAATGACTAACCCATAGTGGGTATGTGTGGTCTTAGAAGAGATGGAACTGTGATTCATTGTTGAACAGGTACAAAATGTAGAATCATGTGGGCCTTTGAAGTTTTAGTAATAGCGTTTGGGAATTGGGCCATCCTATGAATTAAATTTATGCGTTCATGTATCTATTTTGGATTTTGTGATTAATTCCCATATATAATTATCAGGTACCGAATGATGGGCCTAAAATGATGTGACTGTATACTGGATTCCAAAGGGTTTTCCTATAATCGATCCCCAGTTATTACATTTCAATTAATATTGATATATTGGACTATGATTTCTCTTCAGATGCTTAGTGGCACATGAGACCTGAACGCTGATACATGTAAAATATTGTTGGGATTCTAGGATTTTACCTTGAGTATATATGGGTTTCCACATGTGCTATAGTTCCCTAAGATACCTAGGTTATCCCTGAGATTCGGTTGGTCCACCTTGATGACATTTATTATTAATGACTAAAATGAAAAGGGTCCCTTGGATATAGCCATTTATTATTGTGAATTGGGTTTAATTTAATTCAGAGATTTCCCTAGAAACTATGAATTGGCCTCGATATGTTATATATACCTAGATATTAGAGATATTCCTAGTAAACATTATATTTTGACATGGATCCAATCATCTTGCGTTATTTGACTTGTTGAAACTGTATATGTAGGATTCCAAGGATACACTGGGATCTAACATTTATATTATTTAAAGATATATTAATTGTATTAGAGCCACCATAACACTCAAAAATATTGGTATGGTTGATCTGGCTCTTAAGACTACAGATCCATAATTGTAATGTTGGCATATGTGTTGTCACTAACCTTGATACATTCTTAGATAATTTTATGCATTGGGTCGAAGTAGTTATTTTTGGTATATTTTATTCAATCATTAGTATTTTATTAATGTATTTTAGAATCTCACACAATCATATCATTAATATCCCCATATGTTTGGGACCCAATTAGTGGTTCCCATAAGAAAATTCAACTCATACCCCCCTCAGGACCCCATTGAATATTGGTACCTTAGAATATCTCAAAAGTATATTTGAAGAACATTTCTGGGCTAGGGTGAAAATTAAAATGATAAAAAAATATTACTCATATTAGATTAGATATCAGAATATTATATGAATCAAAATGCCAATTGGTCCAATATCTTTTATTTTCTTTTTTGGGGAAGATAAATGCGATTCACCCACTGAGTGGTCGACGTTTGTATGACATGTCTCTTTGGTCCCATATTACCTTTCATTTATTATATATCCCCATTATATTTAATTTTTCCTCTATTAGATCACTAGGATGAGTGATTTTTGGTTATATATTCTTCCCCTTTTCACTATAATAAAAGTGGTATAGCTAACCCAAAATACATTTTTAATCCCCAACAACATGTCTGTTGGTTCTGGTATTTAGGAAGGCACACCTAAGTTCATGTGGTGAAATAGTACAATTACTATTAAGGGAGTGAGGTAAACCAGGGAATTATAGACATTCATACCCAATAAAACATCATTCCTAACTCATGATTCATGGTATAAATATTTTCCCTAAAATAAGAAAAATGTAAAATTAGTTAGTAATCATCATCCATGTTATACTGACTTCTTCTCAAGAAAAACCCTAAAAGTAATTTTTGATATATAAAAATCATGTCAAGATATTTTCATATTATCTTTTTTAATCACCATTCCTAAATCATTTATAATTAATTCATGTCTCTTGTATAGAAAATATAATTACACAATTTAGTGGAAGGATATATTAAACCCACCCAACATCATATATATTTACCAAGTAAACAAATTTTTAAAACATATAGAATATTTATCTTTTCGAAAAAAAATCATAAAAAATTCATAATCCTTGAATGTATTATCTAACCCATAAGTATTAAAATGGATTCATGAAAAAATCCTTAAAATAGTATCATTATCCATATATATAAATATGGTAAATTAAATGATTAGAAATTACCCAAATAAATAATCATTAAAAGATATTGACTGTAGTGACCATACACAAGTAGCTCAAAGATGGTACCCACTTAATTACATTGTCATAAGATACATGGAATCACATCCCAAATGACTAAATAGATAATTTGTCCAAGTAAAATAGAAATATACATGATTTTTTTGTTTCATTTGATTATATAGTTTACAAAAAATTTAGTTCAATAAAAAATTTATCACCCCTAGAATATATTTTCATAGTAATAATTATAATATTCATGGATTCCTAGAAAAGGAAAAAATAATGGTGAGATCAAATGGTCAGTAATGGTTAAGTATAGTGTCATTAATCAATTAGAATAATCAAAATGGAAGGATAAATAACTGAACATACATTCCATGTAATAAAAAAAATTAAAAGTGCATACAGATATATTATCACTATGAAAATATAAGGGATAATAGTTAATATGGTATGGTAAATAAATAAAAAATCATTCCAATCAATCAATAACTTTACTATCAGAACTGGATAAAGAATAATAAATATTGAAATGTATGTAACTAAAAACACATTCCACTTAATCTACAACTGAAAATGAAATGAATCCAAAGATAATAAAATAGATAAAATATCATGTATAATATTATGTCAAAACATAATTATGGAAATTATTAATAATTAGTCATCAGGCCTCAGACGTATGACAACACTATCATCACGAACATTCAGAAGAAAATGTAATACTACAGGCTAAAAACTCATAGCATTTGGGCAACTTATTTTTCTCAAGAGACCTATCAATTAATCAAGGGGGATTTTTATAAATGTACACAGTAGGTTTCAACATGTCCGAATAATTACTCACTTATTAAATAATCAATTTAATTCATGACTAATGATCTATGTCTTCACATTTCTGTATCGAATAAAATATATGAGATTATCAATATTCCCCAAGATATACAAATAATATTAAATGAAAACATAGTTTATAAAAATAATAAATGTTTGTGTAAATTATAATATTAATCATTAAATAATATTAATTTTTAGATAAATGTAATGAAAAATGAAAAATTATTAATATAAATTTATTAGTTCAAGATATCGATAAAATTAACAAAAGGATATTAGGATGCACAATACATTTATCATAAGAAACATTACAAGTAAAATCCCATTGGTTGAAATGATTAATAGTGAAACATAAAATAACCTTAATTATAAATGATTAATTTTATTAAACATTAATGGTATTTCACCTACACAATAATAAATTTAATTGGGGAACAAAAGAAAATAATTTTTATTGTAATTAAAATTGAGATAGAATTTTTTACCTCATGTTTCATTTTTTATTGAAAATTATTTAACCTCATTTATATTGGTTTTAAACATGTTATTAAATTATAAAAGAACCATAATTGTTTTTATGTTATTATATATTATTCTTTTATTCCATCTTATCATGTGTTCATTAATAATCATACATTATTTTAATTGTATTTGGTGTTAATTGCCATATTTTATCGTGATTTTTTGTCATTAAATATCATATTATTTCACATAATAAATAGTTTCAACATACCTAGAATTATTATCATTAAATAATTATGTTACATGTTCTGTGGTAAAAAAAAGATAGTCACATCGTTTCATTAAAGTGGTAGTCATCATGTTTACCAACGATGATACAGTACAAAAAAATGAATTATACGAACAAAAATGTTTTAATAGATAAAATATCAGTTAGTGAAAGTGAGAAATTCCCACAGATAATATGTTTTACCGAAATTTGTTTCAACTATGAATAATTATTTTTACCAACAGTTATATCGGTTTATATTGATCATTAAATGCCAAAAAAAATTTAGAAACAGTTAAACTTATTGCATTATCTTACAAATACAAACATTTTGTTACCAAAACGTGTGTATGTTATTAATAATAAACATTATTAACAAATATTTTTTTTCATAATAAAAATTATTAAAATAAACCATTTAATAAAAAAAAAGTATTTATCAGTAAAAAATTAGTGGAAACAAGTTATATATATATATATTATTCTTAAGTCTAAAGTGAGTTTAGATTTCATGGGGTTTTATTAAAAATATCAAATCTATTTATTTAAATTTAAAATTTTCTCTAAATAGAAACGATGTTTTAATTTTTCAATGTTATTAATTTAATAAACATTTAAATCATTTTTATAAAGATATAATATATATAATATCAATATTTCATATATTTACACATATAATAATATGTTTTCCCATTACATGTTTGTCCTCTGTCCGACTTATATCAACTCCCTCCTCCACCTCACCTCTTCCACCACCCTGACCCTTGTCTCCCTGACTACCCACCACCACAACCTCCGCCTCCACCTCTATCTCCCTACCATCAAGGATACATGCCTCAATGGACATTTCCCTTTAGTACTATATTTTCATCCACTATGAATCTTAATTTTTATTTCATTCAACCTTGTTTTCAATTACCTATATAATCTGCATCATTTTAACATGGGTGTCCAATTTTCCCAGTTTTATAGAACCCCAATATGGTTCCCTCTCCTTCTTGAATTGGGAAAACACTCAAGGAAAACCGCACTCTTCGTCATTCCCCCCACATTCATCATCATTTCTCTTAACCATAATACTGTTTTTTCATTATTCATGCTTCATTCCGAATTCATCAAATGGGGTTTCAAATTATTAGTTGATCAGCATCACATAATTCTCGCAATTCCTCTTACCATATCTAATTCTCACTTTCCATCAGGTTTATCTATTCCTCATGTTGGATAGTATTCATTATAGTGTGGTTGGTTATCATAATAGGTCAACATCAACAACAAATAACCTCCAAATCAATCTAGAACCTCTTCAGTAGACTCCATCACATGTTCGAATAACTTTTATCAATCAATTCATCAGCCTTATACAGTTCCCTTATTTTGGCTTCTTCAAATCACACTAAACGAATCTATTGTGTCATAAATCCAACACATAGGCAATGAGCCTCCATAAAAAAATAGTCACATGAAGGATTATAGTTGAAATTGTAATTCATGTTAAGATGTTATAAATATCCCCAAATTCATCATAAAATTCAATTTATTGTATGATTTGTAATAATCATAAACGGGATGACTTTGCATAACTGTCTTGACATATACTAGATGTTATAATTCTGATTTTTTTCTGTAATGTGCACATTTATATTTCAGAGTTACTAATAATTTTAAAATTTAAATTTTTTTTATTTTAAATAATTTATTCACTGATGTCTAATATATGATGTCCAATAACCTTCGATCAATAAATCATGTTCATATTTTTTTGACATTTTGTTGAACTTTAATTCTTCATTACATTTTTTTGTTGTATTGATAGATTCAGTTGTTCAATGTCTAGGTATGTGATCATTGAAAAAAAATATTGTTCTATATACATCTTAAGTGTATCTGTTTTGAACATGTATTAATTATATATTTATGAGATATAATAATGTTGTAATTATATAATTATTGTTTTTTTATATTATAAAATTAAAAAAATTAAATTAAAAATATTTTTTGATATATTTTTTTATAAAAATTGATAAAAATATCAATAAATAGATGCACATGTCTTTATAATTACATTCTGATATATATTTCAAATTTTGTAACTTTTTTACATTTTTTTCAGATTCATCAAACCTTTTATCTAATAACATCACTCTTGGCCCTATTTTAATAGGAGATGCGTCATTTTAAACTTATCAATAAAATTTAACACAATAAAGTCAACTATAAAATTTGTATATTAATATGACTATTTCAACTAAATTCAATGAAATATAATAAATATATGTTAATAGAATAGATGGATTATAAATTTTTATATGCATGTGGTTTTATTTATTTTCATAATGTTTTTTTTCTTTTTCATTATAAAACTCTTTAACATTATTTATTTATAATTTAATTCTAATTAATGGTCATTTTTTATTTAATTTCATTAATTTCAGTACATGTATGTTTGATATATCTATGATGCTATTTATCTTTTCAATACAATTATTGTTCTAGTAGATAATTCTTATATTAAAATTAGAATATAAAAAACAAAATAAAGTGGATGAACACATTATTGATGAGTTTTGTATCAAACAATTTGTTAAAAATTCATCTGTATGAAATCAGAATTCAAAAGAAGAAGTGATAAGACGATTGTTCAACTAAAAAACAGTAGTTACACCACATATCCCATTGTCTCTTAAGATAAATATTACATTTTAGGATATTATAACACCAAAATTCATCTAGTGATCACAAAAATGTTATTTTCAAATGTTATAACAAATATTACATTAAAATAAATGTCAATAAAAGATTGATTATAATTTTGTACTTCGTTATATTGATAAATCTATTTCATATTTTTGATAGGTGGTTTATATTATATTTCTAAAAAACACTTACGCTTATAAATAAATATCATTGTTTGTCAACACCACTATCTACAATTTTCCTTAATTTAAATTTTACATTCTTTATATACTACTTCTAGGAACTTGGATATGGTGAAATGTTAAATAAAATATTCAAACATTTTCATTGGCTGATATATCATCTCTAAATTGAATACAATAGGTAACTTTCCGTCACTATGGACTATATTTCTTACAATAAAATTACCGATAATAATTTTTATAGGACCAATGCATCTTGTCCAAGTGGAGTACCAAAGGTACATACCTAAACTATAAGCGATATTTCTTCCAATAAAAATATTGATCATATTTTATTTGTATAATATAATACATAAATGATTACAATCATTTGTTTAAAACTATATTTCAGTTCCATAAATTTTTTTACAATATAATAATTTGATATTTCAACTACAATTTATATTTTCCTTATATATTCATGTAGTACCACCCACTTAGATTTGTAATATATTAATCCCCATTAACATTGTTGTTATAATTTTTCAATTGTCATAAATGAATGAATCAATACTGATTTACGAATGTAGATTTTGCAAAGATTATTTTATGAAAACTATATCACCTAAAACATCATGAAATTATTTTTCCTAAATTTTATAAAAATGTGTTAAACTATGTATCTCATTTATTTTTCAATGAAGATAATATAACATATTACTGTATGATTTTTTTTTCAGGATTTATACATTATAAAATGAGAAAAAAACCTTTTTAATGTGTTCAACTAGGTATATCATATATTTTTCACACCTTTTTCTCAAATTTAGAATGGGTCTCTAACATGGGGGCTTCAATCACTCACTCCGAAACCAAATACACATACACTACTCCTCTCTAAATTAAATCAACATCAACTGAAATTTTTTGGTCAGGATGCCACATTTCAGTAACCTGTGATCCCTTATATGCCACCACCCCAACTGATTCCAGTTCCTTGTCCTACTCTTCATGTTTCAACAGTGACTGTCGGGTTATCGGATTCCCAGCAACTATTTTAAATAGAAGGATAAAATTCACATCATCATAGTACGTAAATTAGGTATGATGGTGTAGTTCTAGATCCATGTTTGGAGGTCCATGTTGAAGCTTCTAGATGTGAAATCAGAGGGGAATAATTATGGGGCCATGTGATGGTTAATTTAGATTACATGAACTCTCAACAGCAGTGTATCACCAGATTTTTTTTCTTTTGGTTAATTGACATGTGAAAATCTAGATTAAAATTAGTTAATGCTTTTATCCACCGTATTTATAAATTATTTCAATTAGAAAATTCACAATGTTCTAGAATTTTTTCATCATTATTATGTCATTCTACTTTTGTTAATTATTTTATAATTTCATTTATTTATATTTTGGTTTCAATTAAATATTTTTCAGGGATTTGTGGATATGTTCTTCGATAGTGTGGTGTTGATCTTAGAGCTAAATGGAGTCCCATATCATCGACTTCAGGTTCTTCACTGGTACTAGAGATGACCTGATTTGTTAATGTGTCAATAAATATGATGAATGGAAAATAGTCATTCTATTAATATCATTTTTATATCTTAGTTTATTTCAATTTTATTTCCAATTCATGCAGATATTTTGAACCGTTTGTGGGTATTCTATTTGTTTGTCTGCCTAGTAGAACATTGAGCTGAAGGGCTCAACATAACATTGACATTAGATTCCTCACTATTACTGGAGATGACTTGGATGGTGTATTATAATGACCTAAATTGGGGTGATGAATGATATTTGGTTGGAGTAACTATATTTCTTCCAGGAATGGTGCTGAAGAATTAGAGTGAAGAGATAGCATTAAATTTTTCATTTGGGGTGGGGGTGGTTGGTGCATCATTGATTTTTTGTGTGTTTATGATCAATTTAGGTATCAATAAACATTACTATGTATTGATTTATTTTCTATTAAATTTCATTAATAATATGATAAGTCCTTTTCTATGTTTGAATATGTGTGAAAATATTATTCATGTTGATAATTAAAATAGATGTATTATAAATGATAAATTAATTAATATTTTATAAAAAATATGCAATGAATATTGAAATACAAAAACATACTATCTAATTTAAATAATAAATTACAAACATATATTAATTATGGTTATTGGTTATGATTATTGATAATAATATTACCAATAGATTTTTTTTTCATAAAAATATATTTATAATCATTTGGATGGACACATATATTATCTGATGGCATTATTATAATCACAATAAAAATATTTCAAATGATGAAATAACATTTACTGATATAGTTTTTACCATCATTTTAGTGACATAATAAATGTTTTTGGTAAAATGTTTTACCAACAAAAAATATCTTCTACAGAATGATATACCCATGTTGGAAAATTCTATTTATTTTGTAATGTTATTATCATTAATTTAGTGAAATTTTAAGAAACATAATGATATAAATTATCTTTATAGAGTAACAATTATTACATTAGTGTCATAATTATATACTTTATATCTCATATAGTCCTGAAATTTATCCTTATCACCTTCTATGTAAAGGATTATAGAAGGAGGAATCACATCGCCTTTCTAGGAGATGGTCCATTGTACACTTAAGTGATGAAATCATATCACATATAACATGGAAATTCAAATGATATATATTTGATATTATGAATAATAATTTATTATTCAGATATAAATATTATTAATATACAATATAACCCTAAGCATACCCAACCATGTGAAATAGTAATGGAAAAATAAATGACATCGGTTCCTGAGGCGATATTCCTCCATACATACAAATGAAGATTTTGTAATCAATTTGATAGATGTAGGGATGGTTACATGTCATTAAAACCCCAAAAAAATCTATTTTTATATATTATAATTTGAATATTAGATAATCATGTTTTCAAATTAATTTAAGGATGTGGGTGTGAAATAAATTAAACATCCTGGTTGAAGAATGTTGCCACTTCCTCGGATATCCTATGGTTTTCAAAACATCCACCCTACGATGGATTTATTACCGAGATATGTCTTTTAGGATTAGATTTATGATGTTAAAAAGTGAATTGGTATGTCATATTCTAAACCAACAAGTTTTTAAGTTGTTAATAAGAGGGTGATCTAGTGGCCTTTTATAGGCGATGTGAGTGGAACACTTGTAATTTTCTTAAAACATTCAATCATTTCCATGTTTTAAAATTTTCAAAAGCCTAAAAAATTGGTCATTTTTGAAAATATAGGAAATAAATTCAAAATATGGACCTAAAATGGTTATTCTTCGAGATGGTAATTCATTTTAGACCATTATCATCAAAGTTTAACCCCCGGTAAAACCTTATTTATCATAGTCGTTGTAATTATTGTTTATGGCTTGCATTTTTCAATTTGGTAAAAAATTATGTTTTCCATTTTATAAATTATAAATTACAATTATAAAAAATATGAAATCATTTTTTATTAATTATATTTATAGAATTTCAAAATACGAATTCCAAATTATTCTCATAGACATGATGAGAAAGTATTGTTACAAATACAAAATGATCCATCATATTAGATTTATTAATATCAAAATGAAATATAAAAGTGATTATAGTGACCATAATTTCAATAAATGATGAATAATTTAAAAAAATTTAAATTATAAATTTTTTAATATAATTTAACATTATATTTAATTTAAAATAAATTGCATTTTTAAGTTAAAATTCATTATTTTTAACTATTTATAAAAAATTACAATTTTTAGAAAAATAAAAAAAACCATAATATAATTTTTATACCATGATTAAAAAAATGAATTTTAACAAAATAGTTTTTTTAATATTTTTATAAACTAATTTTAAATTTTGATTGGAAACTATTCTTAATACATATTTTAGGAAAAAACAGTTTTTATGAAAACATTTATCTTTATTTTAAATGAATATTATTTTTCATATAATCACTAAAAAATGAACATTTCAAATCTATATATTTTACTAATTCAGTAAACCCTATTCATTCCCTCTATTCTAACTTCTAGGTGATAACTACCACATTAAATAATAATATATTTATATTATCTCACATTTTATTTAAACATGATATTTCATTTAACAAAAACTAAAATAATTTTTTCATTTGTGACTAGTTAATCATTTTGTTTTCAACTATGAATGAAAAACATCGTGTTTTGTGTAATGAAATCTGTTGAACTAAATATTTTCTTTAAATATATTATAATGTATCATAATATAATATTATTTTTAAATAATGGTGTTGTGTTCAACCTAATCTATCAAATTAAATTTATTTTTTATTTTAGAGTTTTGTGTTATTAACTTCTCTACACAATAAATACATTTTCCCACACAATTTAAACCTGTTCTCAACAATAAAGTGTATTATATTTGAAAATTATATTGTTTAAATCCCACATCTTAATATTTTTAATATTATAACCTATGTATAAGATAGATAGATAATTATAATGATCATGAAGAATAACATATTAATAAGTTTTCTAAGTAGAAACATTGGTATATGGTGAAGAGATATATTTGTAATAAATGTGAATGAAATAAAAAATATTGATTTAGGTCATTAATTATAATAAAATGAATGATTAGAGGAATGTTATGGGACTAAAATCTCTATATTTGTATTGATTTAAAATATCATAGGATTTATAATATATGGATATAATAAAATAATTGTTTCAAGATCATTTTCCTATGGTAGAGTAATTATTTTACAATTTATGAATATAAGGAAACATACTTGATATATTTATATTTGACAATAATAATTTTATCCTTTGGATGTGTTTCGATCAGTTTCTAAATCATCCCATACTCTAATAAAATGAATTTCCAAAAAATGAATATTTAGGAATGAAGCACTGAAATTCAATATTAATGGATCATAAGATTAATAAAATTGTGCAATGCATTTCCATCATCCATTATCTATTTAAAAAACCATATGGTAACACTATGTTTTGAAAAAAAAATATGTAATTGGTAAAACTCAATGTAACTCCACTACTTCACCATTAATACTTTCTTTCAACATATATATCCAAAATAATGACATATTAGCCAGGAAATCACATCATCCTATCGTAGGAGAAAAACCTTTATCATCATTCATTCATGGGATAAATCCATGCGGCTCCTCCATATATGATGTGTTGATACCCTACATGTGGCTTATCTTTTTTGTAAACTATATTTATATATTTTATATAATGATCATTAAAAAATATGATAGAAATAATTGTGAAAAATTGATTCTTAATAAACCATTAAACTATTAAATTTATTACTAAATTCACACCAAAGTGACTAATAATATTATATTACTATGATTCCAATTTCAATAATTATCATATTCACCCTATAGTATACCAATAACATTAAAACAATTTATAAAAAATCTAAAGGACCAATTCATCAAATAAAATTTCCACTTAATCTTATGCCTGTAATAAATTCTCATTAAATGTTTTTATTCTTAGAAGAATCCTTGTCACAAACTAGCCTGGGTACCCTATTATCCTGATAACTGAGTTTGTGTTGATGTAGCCCTGAGGGCATTCACAATATCCATGGGTCGATGACTAGAACCTAGAATCATAAAACTAGTAAGTGGGAATGATATTTATCTACTAACAATTAAAAATAAAAATAAACAAGGAAGCATGCATAGAAAAAAAATACAATGAGAGTAATGTACCAGAATACAACCAATCATAAAAAATCCAATGGTACTATAAGACATGTACATAATAGGGAAAGACAACCCAATTCCAAGGACAAAACACAAAAAGTATTTGGCTCAAAAGATAGATCCTATTATAAGAGTTCTTTTCCCTATTATTGAACCTAGAAGGTGATAATCTAAAAACTCCCTAAGTCAAAAGTAGGGTGTGAGGTAAAAATCCCTATATGGTATCACCAAGGATTCTATAGGAGATTCCAAAAAAAGTTTAACCATATACTTTTTTCAATTTATAATAATAACCAAGTTTGGAATTTTAAAGAATATTTAAATAACTCATTATATGTAACTAAAATGAGGCAAAAATACATTAACCACTATATTTACAAGTGATGGAATATTTATAGAAAAATGGATTAAAAATGATTACATAAAACAGTTTATGTAAATTTCTAAGTCATGAATAGTTGTTTTAAAACATGTACATTCATTTATAACACAAATATAAATAACAAGAGAGATACATGGTTATTTTACAAATAGGTATGATATTATTTCTTGAAATAGGTCACTGCACACTCTATGTGATCTCAGTAATATGTGTATATATACATCCCCCAAGAACTGTCCAAAGACGGGTCCTCACCCTCTCATATAAGATTTAACCCACATCATGTATGTATTAGAACATTTTTATAGCATAGAGTGTGTCCAAGTAACTCACCAACATCCTCAGTTTTACATTTCTTCATAAAAAAGCAATGACGGGAAATTTATTTTGAGACAGCTTAAAAAATAATTAAACCATATTCTTCATTTTCAATTATTATCTTCAATTTAAAACAAAAACGGGTTTTAATAAAAACATATCACTTTCAAAATAAAAACCCAATGGGTTTCAATTAAAATAATTTATTCCATTTCACATGATTGGATTCAATTTAATAACAATTGCATCCATTTCAAAATTCATTTCCCCAATTAAATTAAACAATTTAATTGAAATTATTTCCATCAAATTAAAAACATTAATACAAGAAATTTCCATAATCATACACTATTTATATATAACTCGGCAGGGGGTCCAAATTTCCATGCCAAAACCACTTCAAATCATCAATTTTAGTTTAATTAGGTTTTATATAGTGAATTGAATGAAATATTTAGAAAATGGATTTTAATCAAATGTTAAAATATAAATATGAAACCAAGCCTATTCCCAAAAATAAACACTCACAGCAGTATCCATCAACATGAATGAATATTTATAAGGACTCGAAACACAACCATGAAAAGAGATATAACAACATGAATCATAGATCCATTAGAATCCATATAAGGTTAAAGAGATAATGTCTAAGAATAAGAGGTAATGCTTAGTCGGAGATAACACAACAAGCACAAAGAAGATCGAACACTGAAAAAAAGTATTCAAACTAGTTGGAAGGATTCAGTAAGGCCTAGGGAAGAATATTGGTCATGGGAGATGAAACTAGAGTGGAGGAGAAATGAAATCATAGCTGTGAAACACATTTTAAAAAATTGCATAGGGGTTTTAGATGATGAGTAATCCTAATACACTCCATGTAAAAGTATCGTTTTCGAACCACTAAGAACAATTTTCCTCTAATAAAAAACAATACATTAAATAACTCGTGACATGTAATGGCCAAACATGTTGTGTAACATTCACAATGTGAATCCATTAAATATTTTCCTCTAGAAATTTTCATACATCATAGAGCCCGGAACATGGTGTAAAACCCTCTATTGGCCAATATAAAATTTTGTTTAAAGATGAGAGTAAAAAATATCCCTAAAATATCCATTACATTTATCCTCCCAATTCAATATCACCCCTACCCAATCAACAAAAAGGATAAATAAATAGATGGTTTGAGGTGTACCTGTCACTTCAGTAAGGTATGTTACTCCCCACCCACCAATACATTATTTTCCTATAGAAAATATGTAGAATAATCTATGCCAACAAATATAGGGCCCCATATCTTTCATTAGTGTCTCTCATTCCCTCATGGCATGATTATCAAAACCATGCTTCCTTAAAACATATACTAAATGTATCATCCTCCCCGATGTAACTTGGTCTCAGAATTAACTATCATAACTAGACTCCCATTCAACGGAAAATTAGGATTAGTGTCAAGATCATTCAATCTCAAAACAATAGATGGATTAGAGAAATACATTGTCATATGTGTTATATAGAAGAAATTATGTATCAATGTTAGTTACGGTCAATGTGTTAACGGTTTGAAAAATTCCAATCCAATTCAACAAACCTCAAAATGTCCTCTTAAATGAGGAGAAATGTTAACTTTACCTCAAATAAGTTTATGACCCAACCATAATGAAAATTTCAAGAACACTTTTTCACCAATTGAAAACTCAAATGGTCAATGACATTTATAATCATACGAAATTTATAGGCACTATGATGTCATCATTCTCTAATGAATCAGCTGAATATTTTCAATCATCTATTACACGAAACTTGGCCCAACCAAGGAACATTAACCAATATCTAAAAAATAAAATATAGATTTACATGGATAGCTTTACATGGCCTCAAAACATTCCATTTTGATAGATGAATTGTTACTATTTTTATAAGAGAACTCACCTAGCCCAATGTTATCATCCCAAGCCCACCAAAGTAGAGAAGAAAGGCGGGAATATTTCCTCAATAATCTATATATGTATCTCATTATAGAAATGTAACTATAGATGATTGGACATTCTCAAAGGAACCTGAGATCCCAATGCCTCCAAAGGCCTCTCTATAAGAGATAAGTGATCAAAACAGCCCTATCAGAGTCTATAAGTGATTGGGCTCCATAAAAAACCAAATATTTCATGTATAAATTCCCCAACTTGTCAACATTGGATATATCATCAATGTGAATGAAGTTATATGACTTGTTCATCCATTTATTCAAAACCACATTCCATTATTTTTCTCTAGGTACATGGAAACGGAATAAAAAAATCCATAGAGATCTCATCCCACTTCCAAGTATGGACTGGAAGTGGTTGCAATAAACATGAAAGATTCTGGTGCTTGACATTCCCTTATTGGCTCGTACAGATATGACAGACAAAATAAACAATACCCAATATCATACCAGCATAACATAATTACAATTTCATATCAAAGAATGTCATATTGGAACATGGGTGCACAAACCATTAAAAATTATGATAGACCCCCCCATCACAACCTTTCGTTACACAAACAGCACAGCAAAGTGATTTCGATAGCACATAACACCTTCTCGAGAGAACGACCATAGTGACCCAATATACCCTCCATCATGAGAGACTCTAATGATATATAAATCATAATAAAGCTATTTAGAATGAAGAATAATCTTGATACTAGAAGAATTCAATTGAATTCTGGCTAAAGAAACTCCATACCCCTTTTCAAGAACACTAATATCCAATTGTGAAAAAAGTTCCATAAAATTCCACTCCTCCAAAGTTTATTTTAATACATGGGTTGTTAGATTCATGATCAATGTATTTTTAAGGAAATTCCATTTCCCCAAGTTATAGGCGATGTGAAATTAAAAATATTGATGGTACTCCACCCAAAATATTTGGCAATGCTTTAAATCTTATTTGGGAGATGTAATCGTAACCTATTCTCTAAAAAGGTAGTGTCACCAACTTTTAAGAGAATGCATCACCACATCATGTACAATTTCATGGGTATGATTATTATTCGTATTGACCCTATGCTAACATGATCCATAATAAACTAAATGATCAGCCTAGATGGGAAACTATCCAAGGCCTGAACCTGATGCAGAAAAAATATCCACATAGCCGTACCTAACCATTGGAAGAGTTTACATCAATGGGGTAGTAAAAAGGAATTTCTTCACGAACAAATAACTCTAAAAATTATCCTTCCAAGAAAACATCACCCCCTTTCAAGTCATAGTAGATAATAGTGAATAAAAATTCTGAAATTCCATCATGAATTAATGATAATATCTATCTAAACCAATGAATCTCTGAGTCTAAAAGAAATTAAATGGTTTCTCCCATGTAACAAAAGACTTAATATTTTTTGGATCAACTAATATACACTATTCAGACACCACATTTCTCAATATTTTCACTTCACAAATCTAGAAATCACACTTTGAATGATTTTCATAATTTCATTGATACCATAGAAGACATAGAACTATTCATAGATGGAGCACATGATCCTCGTCAGATTTAGTGTAAAAAATGATTTCTTCCCAAAATAATACAATAAAGGTGTCTAAAAAATTGGGTAAAATCCCATTCATCAGTACCGTGAAAACCTCCGTAGCATTTTTCAGACCAAGGGGATTAACAAGGTACTTATAATGAATGTACGTACCTTGAAAAGTTATTTTTTTGAATGTTATATTATTCTAACCTCAAATAATGTTAACTATATAAATTTTTAATCTTTTGAAACCACTTAGTTACTTTCAACTGATCAAATAGATAATATATCTATGGTAAAATTTAATTTTTTTTTACCTTCACTCAGTTGAGAATTTGATAATCAACATATAAGAGAAGTGAACCATCAATCTTCTTAGAATAGAGAACTGATGATAACCATGTTGACAAAGTCATTTGTATGAATCCTTTCTCAATGTGATCCTCTAATTTGTAGTTTAAATATTTCATTTCTTTTGGATCTATACCGTATGAGGTAATTGAAATGGGTTGAGTACTAGGCATCAATTCAGTTGAAATGTCAACTTCCATTTCAAGTGGAAAACCATAGAAGGCATAAAGAAACACTTCTGGAAACTCGATAAAAAATTGAGGGAGATAATTTTTTAAATATTATCCCTCCATATTAAAAGAAAACACTAATACTACATTCCCATACAATTTATTAAATGGTCATGATCTTCTCAATCTTGGGTTCTATTCTCCTCGAAGGATAAGAGTCCCACCACTATTTTTATTAAGGTAGAACCATCAAGGGTAATAATTAGTCATGTATTTATTTTATATGTGCCAATCCATTCTAAAAATGAGGTCAAGAGACCTCATTTTAAGGACCATAAATCTCTCAACCAACTCCACATTAGATAAAGAGAAGACACAAGTGGACCAATGCAACCCCTACTCTATCTTCATACCAAGTGGTGTAGGAATATACATTGAAAATGATAATATATACATATAAAGATTAAAAATATTCAGAATACGAGTGTAAATTAAGTTATGAGATACAACAGTATAAAAAAGAGTAGAAACTAATGATGAATTTATTGTAATGGTATCTATCACAACCACATGACCCATGTCTGATTTCTATAGAGACTATTCCACATCGTTAAGTAGCTTCATTTTAGGTGTCTATGTGTGGAACCCTTTTATATGTGACGAATCTGATTCCCCTATAGTATTATGAGGATATAATGATCTTATCCCACTACATGGAGTAGAAAAGTTATAGATGAATCTATATAAGCATCCCAAATATCTGTAGGAGACACAGTTCTTGGGTTCCTGATTGCAAACCCTCCTAAACATTTTGGGCTTTCCACAATGATAAAAAATCAAAGGACATTCTCCTAGAATTGGAGGAGGCCTAGATTGAATCTATCATTTAGAAATGTCATGGGAATCAGTACGCTCCCACATTCCAATAAAGAAACTGATGCTACCCCTTGGACAGAAAGAAACTCCTGATAACCATGAATTTATAACTATGTCCATCACAACCATCATCTATTTATCCAACACATCAGAATAAGTGCGTATATTTGGGTGTAAAACATGATATTGAATATCTGATCGAAGTACCAACACAATCTTATGATCCTTTATTCTCATGTTAGATACAATTTCTAGTGAAAACTCCCCCAGCTCAGCAAAATGATTTGAACACTCAATCATGGGTTTATCAGGATTCTCAAGCTTAAAAATTTCAAAATTCTTGGTCAACATCATTGATTCAATATATAACTATTTGGTGAAAATAATTTTGATGCTCTGCACTCTAAACCCAAATTTTTATTTTTCGTAACCATCGTGTCCCATTATATCATTCCCAGTCCCCCCATTATTAATGTTGTACACATATCCATGATCACATTCGTGGTCTCTAAGAACTCAATTAGTTGTTATACTATACCCAACCATTCCAAAAAACAATTAGGATTAGTGGAGAATTTGAAAACTATTCTCTTATGGTGAATAAGCTCTTGAGAATTATTTTGAGGAACATCCCCTTAGGGATCCATAGATAGATCTAGATTGGGGACTCAAGGTGGTGACACTTCCAGATCATGGCCAATGCACACACTCACCAGAACTCTATTTGGATCCCCAACCGTATTTTCTTCATATGGTTCTGCAGAAGCCCCTTCATAGATCTGATCCACATGTTTTCTCAGAGTCATTATGGTACACTCTATTATAATACAAAACGAAGACATTATAATAACACTCAAACGAGTAATAAGGGAAAGTATTCAGAACTGATCAGAAAACTAGATTTGTATTAAACATAATAAAAATCAGAATTAGGAAAATACAAGAACTAGACAACAAAATTTTATTCTAAAACCACTGATAGTGATATAAGGGTCATTATATTGAGAGAAATATTGACACACAATCATAGAATCTCATAAATCCCGAAAACATTTTACAAATGCATACTAACTGCAATAAAAAGTTCAACAACCCCATTGGATACCACTTTGTAATGAACTAGCCTGAGTACCACAGTAACTTGATAACTAATCCATTCCTCAAATATATCAAATGGTGTTCCCAATCCCCATGGGTTAGTGACTAGCACCTAAAATTATAAAACATGCATATGGGAATGATTTTTTCCACTAACAATGATAAATCAAATGAAACACTAAAGTATAAAAAAAAAGAATCCCCAATGGTAATAATGTACAAGAATATCACAAGTCATAAACAAGCCCGTGGTACTATAACCCATGTACTAAAATAGGGAATCACAAACCATGTCTGTGGACATAACTCACTGAGTCCCCCACTAAATATCTAGAACCACCTCTAAGATATCCTTTCCCCCCTACACAAACAAATAAAGAGATAATCTACAAACAACCAATGTAACAAGAAGGGTATAAGATAATGATCCCATTAATGTCTCACCAAAGATTCTATAACAATTTCTAATAAAAGATAAACCAATGAAATAATTACAATTTTAAAAATAAATAGGTTTTCCATTTTAAATCATATTTAAACAAGTCATGAAATATGTTTCAAATGATGGGAAAATACATTCAATAAAAGATTTAAAAGAGATTGAATATTTATATAATAATTGATTAAATATATATAGATACATAACATGTTTTTTAAAAACTTATAAATCCTGAAAATAAGTTTTAAAACATTGTAATTCAAATATATCACAAATTTAAATAGCAAGCTAGCAATATGGTCATATACAAAGTAGTTGTGATAGTATTTATAGACATAAGAGACTGCACTCTCTATTTGATCTCAGTAATATGAGTATACAAATGTATCTCTAACATTGGTGAGAGGTGACTTGTTACCCTCCCATCAAGGATGTAACCAACTATATGTGCATTTTACAAAGATGTTATAGAATATGGTGTGTCCAAATGACTCAAAAACTACCAAAGATTTTATTTTATATCCCTTAATCAATGATGGGTAATTTATTTTCATAATGAATAAAATAAAATAAAATCACATTCTTGTATTTCAATGACAATTTTCCATTTAAATCCAAAATGGATTTCAATAAAAAACCTGGCTCTTTCACAAGATGAAACTGCTGTGTTTCTATCAAAACATTTCAATCTATTTCAAAAATTTGAAATCCATTCAAAACCAGTTACCTAAATTTAAAAATTATTTTCAAAAATGAAATTCATTAATTTAATTGAGATCATTTCCACCAAATCATCAATTTAAATCAACCAATTTCTAAAAACACACCCCAATGTAGTGGAATTGGGAGTATATCCCAATTTATGTGCTGAAACGATTTTAAATCTCCTAATTTTTTGGAATTGGGTTTTATCAAGTAAATTTAATGAATAGATAAGCAATTGAATTTAAATAAAATAAAGAAATATGTCGAGAAATTAAAGGGTAGTCACAATAGACAAATGTGAAAAAATACCTTACATTAATCCAAAAAATCAACACACGCAACAGAACCTACCGACCATAAAAAGGTGTATACGACCCTGATAATCAAACTAGAAATGATATCTTTCAACAAAAAGCATAGATAAATCGTACACTAAATTTTTATAAAGTTATAAAGTTAATAACAAGAGTGAAATCTTAATCTGAAGTCACACCGCAAGCACATATATGATAAAATGCTAAGAGGGATGTTATGAATGGGTTGAGAGGCTTCTATAATGCATGGAGAAGGCCTCAAGTCAAGGGATATGAAACTATAGTGCGGGATAATAGTTACCTCGGTTATCCTTCTCGTTAAAAAATATATAGTCGGGGTATTACATGACATTTACTTTCGATATACTTAGAAAACGAGTTTTGTTTTGAAACATAAAAACATATGATTCCTAGAATAAAAAATCATTAATTAATATTCAACGAAACGCAAGTTCTGTTCATGACATGTATCCTTCACAACATTTAGGTTTTCACGACATGCCTCTAGATACCATTGCACATCGTGTATCCTAGTTAAGCAACGTGTAACCCTTCGACAACCTTTAGAAAAATTCAATTAAAGCTTAAATGTACAAAAAAATTCTATCATCAACATTGTAGGTGTCCTCCCATTTTAATTTCATCCTTACCTAGTAAAAAAATGGAATAACCACGATATGGTTTGAGGCATAAGTGTTAGATCGGTAATGAGATGTTACAATATGATCACATAAAACTGTAAAATTAGTGTTTATGACATTTAACGAGTGATGAATCATATTCTCATAAACCCATGATGGTATCCTTGATGTTTAATTTAATTAAATAACATTTTGTTATAAAATTACACACAATTCATATATGTTTCATTATTTTTATAATTAAAACACCAATTGTAAAATACTTCTATAAATTAATTCTTGAACCCAAATTCATCAATACAACCACAATTTTATTTCCCCCATGATCCTTCCGTAGCCTATGTTTTAAAATTTTAATAGGTCATTGACATAGATAATTCATAAGTTCTCCAGATTTAATACCTCAAACTACAAATGAATCCCTAGAATAAGTTTAATATACTTCAATCATACTCATCATTTTTTACCAGAAATTGTTTTCATTATTTCATTCTTTTAAAAAAAATTAATTTTAACATTAAATTTAAAAAAGGCATTTAAATCTAATACACCATTTTTTAGATAATGTAATTACTTTTCATAATCAATTTAAACCCTTTATAATGGCTCATAATGAAATTGTAATCATTAATAAGAATATCCTACATGACTGTCAAATTTTTTGTGTAGTAAGGGTTACTATGAGGTATCATTTGATTGTTAGGTCATGCCCAATGATCCCTTTCTATTTTGATTTCCTCGAGGTACATATTTTCACGAACCATGTTAACTTATATATTTCTAATACACCATATGTTTAGCTTATGTCATTCATTTTCATAATCTATTTTAACCCTTTACAATGGCTCGTTACGAAATTGTAATCATTAATAAGAATATTCAACATGAGTGTGAAATATGTTGTATAGTAAGGGTTACAATGAGGTACAATTTGAATGTTAGGTCACGTACAATGATCCCTTTTCAATGTTATTTCCTCGAGTTACATCTTCTCACGAACCATGTTAACTTATATTTTCCTAAGATGGATATATTTTATAAAAAATTCAACATAATATATTCTTTACCAAAACATTATGATATTATTGTGTACTTATTGTCAATGATTATTATTAGTTAAAGTTCCTTAATATAGTTTTTCTTAAATCATGTTTCAATGTTTTTTATTAATCAAACATTGATACAAACTATAGTGACCTCTTTCCCAGTATACTAGAGATGGTAAATTCTTTATTAGATTGGTATATGGGAAAGGAAATCGCATATTGATGTACTAAATAGTTTAGTAGTGATGGTAAATTAAATTCATACACTAATTATTGTATTATAATTAAATTTACAATTTACCACTCATTTTTTAGAGAATAACATCATTACCTTTTTTAATTTCCCCGAATACAAATCATATTACACTTCATGGATTCCTATAAAAGAAAAAAATAATGGTTAATCTAGATTAGAAATAAAGATTATGTATAGTCGAAGAAATCAAGATTCGGTAAGAATAATCAAAATGAAAATCAATATAACTGGACACACATTTCATGTTATCAATTAATTTAGAAGGATGTACATCTATAAATAATTTCATTGATAATTTATCATGTATAATAATAAATATTGAATTTAAAATTTATTAAAACACATGAAATTTAATAAATAAATGACAAGTAAAACTAGATATGGGATGATCAATATAGAATGATATGTAACTGAAAATACATTTTGATTAATAAAAACATGATAATTAAATACATAAAGAAATAATATAATTGAAAAAATATCGTTGATATTAGTAAATGAGTTTTTACTGAATGATAGAGTTACCTATTGGAATTAATGTCTCAATAACATGATTTCACTACTGTTAATTCCTTTCAAAAAATGGTATAATACTTCTACATTTAACTCATAGGGTTCAAAAAATAGATTAATCTCATGAGACATAATAATTCATTGTGGGGATATCTATATATTGTCCCCACCGATTTTTTCATGTAAAAAATATTTATCAAATATATACTAAACAATTTAATTCTTGAACAATTGTCATTATCAAAAAATGTCTATATTGAGAAAATGATACATTTTTATCAATATTTTCCAAAAATAATGAATTAAATTTCAATGTAAATAGATTATGAAAAAGGTATAATTTATTGAAATAGCCATATGTATAATGGAATGATATAGATAATTAATAGAAATGTATTTTAAAATGATAAATTATTTTAATAATGTTTTTTAAGATAATGTTAAAAATTGATAATTAAAGAGAGGTTGTATAGTAACAAAAAACACTTTTCAATTTTCTACTCAAATACCCTTGGATGAAATTATTCAAATTAAAAAATTAAAAACTATTAATTATGACTGAATCATGATATTACTTGTAAAATTTGAATTATATACACCACATTATTTAGAATTGGTGCATAATAACAATTATGTATCAATGGAATGTAAATTGGGAATAAAAACATTTCCATACATTTTTTTCCATTAAACATTTAATAATATCACATATTATTGTTTAAATAATGTTATTAAATAAAAATAGAACCATTTAAATTTTTATAATCACATGTATAATCCTTATATAATATCATATCATATTTTCATTAATAATTATATTAATTTTTATTTTTTTACTTGTTAATTTCTCAGTTATATCATGTATGTATTGTCGTTAATGTTCTGGTTATTCCATAAAAAGTATAGTATCATAAAATCATGAATAATAATCATGATATAATTATCATATTTTTATATAAATTTTTATTTTAATACAACATATTTAGGATGGTTTTTAGAAATGTTGTTCATTATGATTATGGAGATGGTATGATGTACACGTGCATGAGTAATGTTTCTATTTTCCAATTAAAATTATGTAGATAAGGTAAAATATAAATTATAATTAAATAATTTCAATAATATCATATATACCATATATATTCTTTAAATATACATATATTTTTTTATATCATACATGTGGTGTGGTGGTGAATATAGAGTCACATCGTTTTGTGAAGGAGGATATCCACACGTGAATAGACAACGACATAATATTACATTAATTGAATTATTAAGAAATAAAATAATTCATATTATCAATTAATATTGTTAAAAATATCATTAATATTTCATATATATCACATATAATCCTTAACATTATTCTCAAGACCTTCCATTTAAAGCATTAGTGAAAGAAAAATCATATCGTTTCGCAAGTCGATAGTTGCCTATACACACGAGTAATGATATCTCGTTTTCATAATGAATGGAAAGTAAAAAAGGTATATATGATATAGTTTGTCCTTAGGTGTAATAAGGATTTAAATATCATATTAATACTTTATATCCATCATGGAAGAATGTTTTCTCTTCTTGGGGTATCCCCATTAGGATTTAACAAAAGACTTATTGGGTTAGATTTATATAAAATATGATTCTAATATTAGGGGTGGTAATTTCGGTAGTCTTGGTAAAACAAAATGGGTGAGAATTTGTGAATAAGAGTATAGAGGGGGGTGGCCATTTATAATTGAATTGGGTGGAAAACATGTAATTATATGAAAATATTAAATTATAACCATGTTTTGATTATTCAAATACCCTTAAAATAATTCATTATTGAAATAATAATATATAATGTCTAAATATTGTTATAAAATTTGTTTTGGACAAGACATTATGTCTTTTAAAACCTATGTAATACATATTTTACATTTACTATGGTAAATAATATTTTCTATATTCACTGTTCATTTTGGTCATTAATTATGTTTTAATTATTATAACTTATAATTATTACCCAAAATATGGAATCCATTTTTCAAAATCCAAATCATGTAACTGGAAAACAATTATTTAAAATTAATCCAAAATATATGATGAGAAATTTGATTTTCAAAGAGAAATTGTTTAATGAATTAAATTGTTTTCAAATCAAAATTTAATATAAAAGTTATTCAAAAGACTATAATTTTATTAATTGATATATAGATGAACTAATTATTCATTAAAATAAATTCAAAATCTAATTGATTATAATAATTAATTTAAATGAGAGTTTTGTTTTAAATTATAATTAAATAAATTTTAGTAATCATTTAAAATTAAACATTTTAGAAAAGTCCAAAAAAGTCACCCTTAGATAATTTTTATATTATTATATAAAAAATAAATGACATTTAATAATTAAAACATTATAAATTATTTAGAATTTAATTTTAATATTTTTTTTCACAAAGCACAATTAATATATCCTTTAGAATAATTTTATTCTTCATAAAAATTCTATTTTATTTTAGTTGATTCATATATTATTTATAAAAAAAATGAATGTCTATAAACTATAAATTTTAATTATTTACATAAGTATATTAATAACATACATTCTAATAACTAGGATATAAATTTGACATTAAAAATTAATATTTTAATAATATTTCGTGTATCTTTGAAACTCAAGGTAGCATGTAACAAAATAAAAAGTCATGTTTTTTGTAATACAAGATAAACTCAATGATTCATGTAATGAACGATAAAATAATTTTTAGTGTAATATAATATATTGGAGAGATCAAATTTATTTAAATATACCATATTTTATTATGGTGTTATATTTTCTTGTATGTTATGTTTTATATATCATATACCCTATCAAATACAATGGCCTTATTTAAGAATTTAAAGATGATATATTGGGAGAGAATAAAAATACTTTTAAAATTAAAAATAATATAATTTTTAAATTAAAAGAAAATATAATTTTTGTGTCAAATCATAATTAAAAAATAAAATATTATTGAATAATTGGTAAATTATTTTAATAAAAAACCATAGACACTTGGGAATGAATAATAATAACATAGAAATAATATTTTTTTGAGAATGATATAATATAACGAAAATATAAATTAAAACACTCATTTAAAACTTTTTAAAGATATTTAAATGTTCATTTTATAGAAGTAATGAAAATTATTCCATTTTAAAACATTTTAAATAATGTAAAGGACTAGTTAAAGAAATAATAACAATTCATTTATTTAAAAAAACAGTAACATTGCCTCATTTTTTAAGTATATTTTCATGGTGTGGAATTAGTAATGTAAAAGAAAAATAATAACTCATGTATTTTGTTTAATGAAAAAATTATGAAATCCTAAAATAAGAAAAACAAATTTAATGATTAACCATGATTGTAGGTATAAAATATCACACACACACACACACACATATATATATATATATATTCTTGATATAATATATCAAATAGGTAGTGTACTCTATATAAAAATAAATTTATGTACAAAAATCGAAACATTCCTCAATTAAAGAATATCAAGAGAATACCCATTAATGATTATATATCATTGGAATCAAAATAAATTGAAATAAATAACATTAAATTGTTATTAGTTTCTAGGAATTACTTGAAATAATTTATAAAAATATATTCATGGCTTTGTGAGTAAATCATAAAATTAAAAAAATGGTTCACAACCTGAAACACATCTTTGGAAATTAAAATTTACATCAAAAAAAATTCAATGGTTGTAACAACAAACTTATGTATCAATTATCCATGTATTTCTATGAGGAAAATGTAAATCAATATAAAATTATTGAAATAAAAAAAAATTCTAATTTGGTATCAGAAAATAAAAATTCAACAAAAGTAGTATTAGAAAAACATAATATATAAAGATGTGATTTAATCATATATTATAAAATAGGGATAATAATTCCATTACCTAAGACTTCCAATTATATAGAAATCGAAAAAATATTCTAGTGTATGATTCAAGATCATCTTTCAAGGTATGGATCTTGTTT
This sequence comes from Viscum album, assembly GCA_963277665.1. Classification (NCBI taxonomy): domain Eukaryota; kingdom Viridiplantae; phylum Streptophyta; class Magnoliopsida; order Santalales; family Viscaceae; genus Viscum; species Viscum album. The sequence continues at coordinate 1,897,514,000 of OY728133.1, read as the reverse complement.
TCTGATTTTTTGTGGAAAAATGAAGAAAATAAGATTTTCTGCATTCACGTTGTGTACTTCCATGTAGATGCCCTTTACCTATCTTTCCATGTACAACTTTTTTTTGGAAGTGTAATGGCCAAATCAATGGTCGGGTGGTGTCTTGGATGACCTATTAAGTTGGGGGCCGATTAAGGTGACTACATGACGTGTATTTTTAATAAACATTTTATATACTTATATTTCTATTTGATATATTAGATCTTGGTCACATCTCATGTCAAGGAACACCTTCTTCTTCATGTATTACGTACAGAAGCTCTGTTGAACATCTGAAGAACTCAGAGCCCCTACCAATTCTCCATTTAAACACCGATTGAGACACTATTTGGTGTGTTGGAATCCCACTGGTGAGTTCTCAAAACCCAAAGAGTCCTTTTAAATCATCCTCTCTTGTCTATTATTAAAAGGTTGGGAAATTTTCACCATTTTTTAGATCTATTACGATCTTGGACAATTCAAGGGATGTCGTTCAAGTATATCGATCCTATGACATTGTGGTATGTGGTTTGTGCCTTTAGTTGTTTTTCATTCTATTATTTTTGAAAAATGTTCCACATACCCTTGTTTTTAGTTTTTCTTGATTTGGAATTTATCCCTGTTATTTCATGTTATGGTATGATAGATTGAGTAAGGGTATATTCTTATGTGTATGGTTAAATACCCTATTTAACAGAGACCTCATGGGTGTGTTTCCTTGATTGAAAAATTATAGCCATTTTTTATCGAATTTTTGTTAGCCTTTCCCTATTATCGATGACTTTTTTTTCATGGATAGAGTTACTACATATAATAAATGTATGTGATATGAGTTATAAATGTTTATCCATGTGGTATATATAGATTTCATGAGATTCCATGTTATGATATGCGCACTATGGAAATTTCCAATATACCATGGGAGAATTAGACCAGGAAGACTGAGAGGACAACAAGATTCTTTTTCCAATAGACCATGAGATCCTTGGACCTAAAAAACTAACAGGACGTCCAGTTTATTTACACTAATCTATGAGAGCCTTTGTGTAGATATTTGACCAGAGGAGATTAGATTGTGAGAGACTTCTTAGGTGGTCATTCATATTTTTCATGATGCTATATTTGACCAAAGGGGTTATACTATGAGAGAATTCCATTTGGGTAATTTTATAGTAATTGAATGATTGTGATGTTTCTGAAAATCCAAATCAGAAGCTTGTGTTAGGTATTTATTGATTGTTTTGATGATCATTTGAGATGTCTGTTTTGTTACATTACACATGGGATATATATATTAGTCTAGATCACAGGGTAATGTGATTCCAGGATGAATAATAACTAATAAATGAATGTAATTGAAAACTGTTGGATTGTTTACTTTTGAGTACTTCCTAGTTTATTGTTTCATTCATGTATATTTTTTACCATATATATTCACTAATAGTTAATCACATACCGTATGGTTGTTACTTTCTAGGATTCATCTCAAACACAATTTGGGTCATCCCTTTGAACCAAAACCTATAATATGATTGAATTTATAGATGAGTTAATGTTAAATTCTTCATCTGGTACATGATTTTTGTTGTTGGTGGAGAGAATGAGACTATGCTAAGTCTATCGATGTTGTTGGAGTTTACATTATATTCCATTTTTTTATTGTATTGTATTTCAATCTTTGTAACCTACATTGGATAATTTCTTAGACACATATCATATACATCACATAAATTATATATATATATATTATCTACTGGTTCTTCTACTTTCATTATTCTGGTATTATCCGTTTTTGGTATTATTGCTTCCTCTATTATTTACTATTTTCTTTCTGCTATTAATAATATTCCAATGAGGGAATATTTTCACCAATATCACTCTATAACCCTCACTTATAGTTGAAATCATCTTGAATTTGGGGAAATGTGCTTGAGGTCATGTGACCAACTAGGTTCGGAGCACCATTGGTGGCACCATGATCTGGGACGTTACAATGTTGTATCATAAGCATTTTTTTTGGTTTGTCTCACTGTTTGGAGACATTATAAATGGATAGGGTCTGGATATTAGTTGTTCCCAGGATTAAAAACCCCATTTATATTTAAAATCAAAATTACACCCAATTGAATTGTAATTATTTTATTTTGGAATATTACAGTTTATTCGAATTCACTGTTGGGTGAAACAGATTTTTGCGTCATTGGTATTTATATCATTGTGGTTCAATTTTTCTGTAAGATGATGAGATGAGGGTATTCCATATCATTCATCATATATGTACTACTTATAAATAATATGTCATGAATTCATTACAAGCCAATTATAGAGAGTAACTGATTTTATATTGTTGTGATAGATTTCCTGCTTGATATGCATGTTTCTGTGAAAGGATCCATGATATATATACCTTCTATTTTGATAGGGTATTGGTATCTATAATTTTTCATTTGATGGACACCATTCGTTTGTCCCTGAGGTGTTATGGGACCTGTAGGACCAGAATTTGGTGTATATTTTTTGATCAATAATTAAATTATTCTATTATATTAGATGAATAAAAATAAAAATCATTGACTCATGGGGATTATGGGCTCTCACTTATAGGAACATTGCTTGGGTTTGAAAAATTTCATGATTTTTGGGGTTATAGAGAAGTTTAAAAGGTCTACTATCACGAAAAACTAGAAAACATGTATTTTGTTATTATGAACACACTCCATGTGTTCTTATGTTCGGGAAGAAATAAATATTCTTATGTACATGTCGTTTATTCGATGTACACACCTTTTAGTTGATGACCATGTGATATATTGTATGAGTAGAGACAAAATGTTGGTAAAATTTTTGTAGAACACACCATGTCTTTAGATTACATGTCATGTGGTAATCGTCCATGTGTTCAGTCGTGTGAATAATGACACGACTGGATGGAATTTCTAGAGTGCATGACATGTCTTGAGTTTGCACACTGTGTTGTGGTACACCCATAGAACCATGTAGTTCTATCCATTTAGAAAGTAAATGGGAAGGATGGAATATTAAATTACATACTGTGTCTCAAGAGGAACATGTTGTGTGTATGTGTGTTACATAACCAGGATAGCCGAGGTACTTTATTAGGTCAAGGATTAAGGTAACATGTCATGTAGTTGATTTATATATTTGGAAACCCAATTTTGAAGAACATTAATTCTTTCCTTAACCTATTCCATTACTATAAATTTGAGTTGCATTTTTCATTAATCTCATACTAAGGCATGTTCTTTACGATGTAGATTCATACCAGTTGTGCATATTTTGGTTTTATTCCATTTACATGGTGATTATAAAACACCAGAAATGGTGATCAAGGACTACGAGTAGATCCCCCCATTGTGCCTATCTTGGAACAATCTTGTATACTAGGCATTAGTGCTCATGCACAGTTTTGTTAAGGCTTTTTTAGGTTGGTGCAGATATTTTAGGGAGCACCATATGCTACCTCAATTATTGAAGAGTTGATGCGAGTGTTCTATTGGTATTATCCTCCCACATTTTCTATGGATTGAGGATCACAAGCTTCAGACTCAGGGTTGAAGTCCATGGGTTCTATCATTGAGTATTTGGAGACTCCTCCTGAAAATAGAGTGAAGGTTGTGACTTACATGCTATGTGATTCCACCAAGAGATGGTGAAATGTTATGTCATGGGTAGGATGTCATCGAGACATGACATGGGATGGGTTCAAGAAGAGCATCTATGATTACTTCTACCCTATGACGTTGATTGGTGACTGATCTATAAAGTTCATTCCTTTGAAGTAGGGAACACATTCAGTGATGGATTAATCTTATCCTTATACAGAGATTCATCACTTCACACCGGTTCTGGGTGACATTTTATCACGGGCTTGGCAACATGAGAATGGTCTCAGATACAACATCCAATTATAGGTGAATTTTTTTAGGTTAACATCTGTGAAAACAATTGTAAACCATATGTTGATTACTAAGAGAAATTAGAGGGAGTTTAGAGCTACGATCTAGGGTGGATCATCATCTAGGGATAATAATACTATTAATAATAGAATAATGTGTCACTAGGTTCTTTTTTTGGTGATTATAGTATCATTAATGTATCATCAGGTTCCCAGGTGATGAGACACTTTTGTGGAAAAAGTGGGAACTTGAGACCTAAATGACTGAGAGACCCGGTTGAGTTCCTATATTACAGAAATATGGTTCAAATTCTTTATTTTTCATGATATTCTACTAAGAATATAGTTATAGGGGATATGTTATGAATCCACATATTGGAGTGGGGCTAGAAGTTTCTCATATGTTAGGGTGCTAGTGTTTTTCAGTCTCTTCAAGATGAGAAGGTGGTTATAACCATGGTAGCCATACTAAAGGTTTCCAGTGACATTTGGGTGGATCAGCCCAGGTTAGCCAGGAAGGGTCATGGGGTGAAGGTATATATATGACTTTTACAATAGAGTTGACAAAACATGAGCAGGATCCAAGACACTATACTGTTAGTGGTACGATTCTTATTGCATTGGTTTTTTCTTCTATTCTTCATAATATACATCCTTCCAATAGTTTGATATCAGTTTCTGTTATGAATATCCATCTTCTCTATATCATTAATTTTTATAATGTTATGACCCATGAAAAACTGCTAGAGATTAGGACTGCTAGTTAATGTTTGTGCATGTAGTTCTCTCTTAAGGTTAGTGGGTTTCACTTCATTAGGGACCATTATGTCTTATAGTGGACAGGCTTTGAGGTCATTCTAGGAATGAACATGTTTTTCCCCATTCAGTCCTTTGATGAATGATATCACTATAGGGTTAGTTTCACATCACCATATGGCAGATCATTTTTACATAAGGGTTAATGGGATGTCTAGGTGATCAGAGTTGGACCCAAGCATCATGTGATTGGTGGAATCACATCCCACATTTTTTGTTTATATCTAGATATCCATCGGAATTCACATATGGAATTTCCTCTAGTGGAGGATTATTTATGAAGATGTGTTTCTAGATGAATTATCAGGTTTACCAGTAGATAAAATAGAACATTTCCGTATTGAGTTTGATCTTGGTGTGGAACAAGTGTCGATTACTCTTTATAGAATGCCTACACTAGTGTTACAAGAGATTAATATACAGTTTAAGGATTTTTAGGAAAAGGGGTTAAGCCGACCCAATACTTCCCCTCTAGGTTTTCCTATGAATTTTTCAAAGAAGTTGGATGGTAACAATATATTGTGTGTAGATTATCAGAATTAGAACCATTTGATGGTCAAGAATATACTCCCTTGTTGAGGATTGATGATATCTTTGATCAACATTTAATATACTAGGTGTTATCGAAAATTAAATTGAGATGTAGAAATCATTAGTAGCATGGTAGACCATTAGATATTCCTCTTACAACTATTCTGAGTAGGTATTGTCTATTAGAGTATTTTTTATGTTATTTGGTCTCACAAACACATAAGAATATTTCATTACACTAATGACATGGTTGTTCCATATTTATTTGGATTATTTCACGGTTGTCCTCATGGATGATATTATTGTGTACTATTACACTATATATGACCATTCCAACCATTTTAGATCTTATCAATTACACTATGTCAGAAAACGTTATATGGTAAACTCTCATAGTAACATTTTTGGATGGACCCGATTAATTTCTTGGGTTCTTTCATCTTAGAGAATGGATTATCAATAGACCCAGAAAATGTCATAATGTTAGTTTCATAAGATTAGATGAAGAATATCTTTTATGTATACCATTTTTTTGGGTTTTTCTTATTTCTAAAAACACTATCTTTAGGACTTTTCACCCTTATATGTGCCACTGATGGGCTTGACTATGAAGGGTGATATATACTTGTGGATACATTCGTGTGATTCGGACTTTTAGAAGATAAAATGGAGATCAACTCTTGCATTGATACTGATTTTTCTCGAAATGAGTAAGAGTTACACTATTTACTATGACACATTTGGTGTTGGGATAGGGAGGAGTGTCCATGCCTAAAGAAGAATTCATTATGTAGAAGTCTTGTCAGTTGAGAATGCATGAGAGGAACAACACTATGAATGATCACGATTTAGTTGGAGTTGTACATTCATTTCATTGAAGGATAAATTATCTTTTGGGAGATCATTTTGGGGTGTACATGGACCATAAAATTCTCATGTACAGCTTTACTCCCTATGATATAAATTTGAGATAGTGATGGTGGGTTGAATACCATTAATCATTTGACATTGAGCTTTCCTACATGCCTAGGAAAGGCAACATAGTGGATTATTCTTTGAGTAGGAGGACTCATATATATGAAGTTCATGGTGCCATCAGTGAGTGGAATCTTATTTCTCTTTTTTATGTGATGCATTTTTAGGTTCACAAATAACAATTTTATTCATTTTTTTGTTTTATATTTGTTTCCTCTACTCTAGTAGATCGAGTGAAAATGAGGAACCTTACAAATTATAATGGTGAAGTCCTATGTGAGGGTGTGTCATGTGAGGATTCTACTCCTAGGTAGAACATATGAGAGGATGATGACATGTGTTTTCCTGAGATTGTATGGGTGTCAGTAGACAGATGGGAGAAACTGCTGTCAGATTATCATTAGATATTATGTTTACGTCATCCTGGTGTCACCAAGATGTATCGAGATCTACATTGTCTATATTAGTGGCCATGCCAGAAGGTGGATGTAGTTGGTTTTGTTATGTGGTTTTCCACATGTTATAAGGTGAAGGTGGAGCATCATAGACTATCATGGATATTATAGATGTTACCCATTACCATTTGGTTGTGGAATGATGTCACATTGGATTTCAGGATAGGTTTACCAAGGTCACATTGAGAAAATGATGTTTTATGGGTTATTATTGAAAAATTGAAGAAGGATTCATATTTTATGATGATCAATGAAACCATTAGTCTTGATGAGATTGGAATGTTGTAAATTCGAGAAATACTACGTTTTCATGTTGTTCTACACTCTATCATTTCAGATAGTGACACCCAGATTACTTATCATGAATTCTATGAACTAGAGAGTGATTTGGGAACAGTTCTGTTTATGAGTAAACCTTACCATATATAGATATATGGTCAGTCCAAATACATGATTCAGGTTTTGGAGGATATGTTTCGAGCATGTGACCATGATTTAAAAGGCTATTGGGAGATACAAATACCCATGGTTGCGTTTTTATATAATAATAATTTTTAGGCAATGATTTAGAGGCACCATATGAGAATTTTTATGGTAGGTGATGTCGATAACTGCTATGTTGGCTTGAGGAAGGAGAGGTTTTTATGCTGGGAACTCTCATTTCCTAAAGAAGACTGAGAAAGTGGAGTTAATGTTGATGAGAATGGCTACTAGACAATCTCTGCAGAAATATTATGCTGATCAATGGAGATGGCATCTGGGGTTTGAGGTTAGAGATTATGTTTTTCTTGCGTGTCACACCGAGGTTAGGACACAAGAGGATTAGAATATAGGATAATATTTCACCATGATATTTCAGGATGTTTGACATTTTAAAGAGATTCAGGCAGATTTTCTATCAGCTCTAGTTACTTCAAAGGTATTGGGAATGCCCGACAACATTCATGATTCTCATCAACGACATTACATTCTTGACTAGTCTCATGATTTTAAACCTATTGAGGTTTAGTTGGAGGTGGATGCATCTATCAAGGATCACTCTATTTAGATTCTAGATCGCAACACGATGGTTCTCTATGATTTCCATGTTCCTATAGTACATGTGATATGGAATAATGGGAGAGTGCATGAACATACATTGGATAGGGAGGCCGTTGTGTGATCACATTGGACAGTGTTGTTCATTGTTTCTTCTTCTTCACCCTTGGAAGGGATATTCTGGGATGAAATTATTTATGTGGGAAAAATTGTATGAATAAGGATCATATTTTATGGTATAGATCTTGTTTTAGGGTTGTTTTGTGGTAAAAGGATGAAAAAATGATTTTCTATGTACGGGTCGTGTACCTATGCTGCTACTTACTACCTTATTTGACCAAGTAAGGGATTAAAAAATGGGAAAGTGGGGACCTAGAAGACTGCTTATGTTGGGGGCGGGTTAAGGCTACTACATGGCATACAGTTTCAATGGAAACATCATTTACTTTTATTTTTAATAGATATATCGGGGTGGGGCCGCGTCTCAGGTTTAGAAACAAATTATTCTTCATGTGTCTCATACAGATAAACTATAGAACAACTGAAAAACTATGAGACCCTCCTAATTCTCAATCCAAGATCCAATTGAGACGTTGTTTGGTTCATTGGAATACCACCAGCGATATCACAAAACCTATAGTGTCTATCTTCCAGATTCATCATCTCTAGTGAGTTACTCATGGTTGGGTTTTATTCATAATTTTTTAGATCTACAAAAATCATGATTGATTCAATGGATTGTGTTCATGTATATTGATCATAAAACACCGAGGTAGGTGGTTTGTTCCATTAGTTGTTTTTCTTTAGATTATATATGAATAATGTGTTGCCTTCCCACTTTTTGGGTATTGTTTAATTTTTAATTTAACCACGTTATTTATTGATATGGTTTGATTGAATGATTAAGGGTGGATACTTATGTGTATGGTTAACCCCATTGTTTTTGAGACACACCAAGGGTGTGATTCCTTTAATTGATTGGTTATGGCCATTTTGGACTAGAATTTCTTTTTAGGCTATCCTTTCTTTCTAAGGCTTATTTTTCTGGGGTGGTGTTACTGATTATAAAAAATTCCAGTGATATGTACTGTAAATGTTTAGCCAAGTGGTAGTAATATATAAAATAAGAAGATTTTTTATGATATGAGTGGGATTAGTTTTCACAATGGACCATGAGGTCCTTGGACCTGGAATACTGAGGGGACTTCCAAATTTTTTATTCTAATGGACCATGAGAGCCTAGAAGCAGGATGACTAAGGGGAATTCCTGTTTATTTACACCAGACTGTGAGATCCATGGAGTAGATATTTGACCTCAGGGGATTAGACAATGAGTGTTTTCCAAGGTGGTAATTTACATCATACAATAATCTATGTTGGACCAAAGGTTTTAGACTATGAGATCTTTACTATAGGGTCAATAGTCAATAATTGAATGATTGTAACGTGTCTTCCAAGCCAAAGCACTGTCTTGGATTCAGTCTTACATGATTGTTTAGATGGTCTTCAGAGTCAGATGTTTTTGTACTTTTAATGGGGGATACAGATATAAGTCTAGATCCCAAGGTTATATGATTAAACAGATGAATAACAATTGTTAAATGACTATAATTGAAAACTGTAGGATTGTTTAATTTTGAGTACTTTCAAGTTTATTACTTTATTCTTGTATATTGCCTACTCAATATATTCATTAACCATTTAGAACAGAAATTTTGGTATATTCCTACTATTACTCATATCAATCCCTCATTGGGTTATGATTTTGTACTTAGACACATTATATGGTTGTAGGTACAGATAAAGTCCAACACCTTTCTTCATCATGTACATGATTTTTGTTGGTGCTGTAGAACAGGGGACTATGTTATGGCTTGAAATGAAATTATTGTTTAAATTCATTTCAATTTTTTGGATTGATTTTTATTCCTTTTTTTACCAATTTTTGATGCTTTTTGAGATACATATGACATGAATAATATATATATATATTCTCCAGCGGTTCTTTTACTTTTAGTCTCCCACATTTAATCTTATTTGGTATTATTTCTTCCACTATTGATTACTATTAGTTTTCCTTAATGTAAAATCTTCCAATGAGGAAATAGTTTCCCCAATAGCACACCTTGACCCTCACTACTATTCAACAACATTTTGATTTTGGAGAAATTTGTTTAAGTCATGTGACCAATAGGTTTGGGGCACCCTTAAACAACACCTGAATCTTGGTGGATACATCTAGAATAAAAATATATTTAATAAATATTTATATATAATCTATATTTTTATTTATATAAATATTTTCCAATAATTTATTTTATTTTAAATACATATATTAACAATTCATTATTTAAAACAATATATTTATATTATTTTTTCTATTTTCCCATAATGATTTTCTTCAACTATTCCTATAAATGGATCTTGGTATAGGATTTTTTTTCTAAAAATATTTATTCATGAATTTATATATGCATTTGTTATTATTATGATGTTTAATTATCATTTATTTGAAAATATTGTTATTAGTGACATGGAATGAAAAAACATTCACTCTCTAATTTTTAAATGAATTAACAAAATGACAACATTTAGTGTAAAATATAAATATGAAATATAATACATGTGATTTATGAATGAAATTATTTATTTTTCCTTAATAAATAATATTACAAGTAGTTAATATTCTATTATTAACCACGAACCAAATTTTATAACAATGATGTATTATGTGGTAAAACCAACCTATACATGAACATGTTTTAACAATGTAATGTGTATGAAATTTCCATTCTTTAATTACAATATTTATTTTTATAATATTAATGACATATTTAATATAATATTTATTTTTTGTGTTCCTTACTAGAATAACCCATGCATTGTGGAACATATTGTGAAATTATGTATTCCTGGAGGTTGTAGTTTGTAATTACTCAGGGGTGATGTTTCTATTCTTCAAAAATTGGGATGTAAAATAATTATCTAATAGTAAAATTTTACTAAAATAAATTATATAATATATTCCATATATATTAATTAAATACATCAATATAACCAACTAGGTGAGTTAGTGATGAAGAATGAGATATGTAACTTTTTGTAGGCTCTAGTCTACTATTACACAAGAGTAACGTTTTCATTTTCCATTGTATGGAAAGAAAAAAATGGAATGGTTTACCTATAAACATAATAAACTATCAATATAGTTATGTTAATGATTTAATTATGTTATCAAGATCATAATAATATTTATAAATACTGTATAACGAAAAAAATGGTTTTGTAAGAATATACACATCATTCATGGATAACCACCTTTGAAGTCCACTATTAGGAACTTTTGAATGATATTTTGTAATGATAGGAAAAAATATGAAATGGGTAATGTTTTTGGAGATTTATTTGGAAGATATTTGTATATTTAAGGTGATTAAATCTATATATATATGTAAGAATATGAGTGATCCTTTTATAAGTGGGGGAGTACATCACTTCATAATACATTTAATATAAAAAATATATTAGGTCATTATGAAGTGAAAGTGGACAAAAATTTATATTTTTTGAATATATAATCTTGTAACATATTAATAAACTCATAAATTAATATTCTAACATATTTTAGTGATATATTTATGCCTATTTTATTATATCAACACATTATTTGACCATTTTAAAACACACCACATTGGCAAACTTTTCATGGGTATCTTCATGATATGAGAGGATTTAAAACAGACCCTACTAACTAATTTGAAACATTATATTATAATTATTCAATACATTTTGATGATATTAAAAATACATGTTTTTAAGGATTGTATTTAATATAAATATGAAAAATAAAATGAAAAAATGTTTATAGAAAAAATGACTATAACACATAAAAATACGATTTTTTTGAATCATATATGCAATCGAATGAAATAACATTAGTTATTTTATGATTATAAAAAAGATAATTAAATTAAATAAAAATATTGAATATATCCATTAAAATAATAATATATTGTATAAAATATATGTTTTTATTTTATTTTAATAAAACTGTTATATTGATAAAAATTCCATAGATAGATTTTTTAAATGGACATAATATTAGTAAATACTGAATATAAACTATTAAATAAATATTTGTTCTATAAAAAATTTGTTAAAAATAGTCAATATATTCTTATAAAACTATAATTTAATAAAAGTGTCTGCCGTTGAAAAAAAAATCTATATTTTCATTAATCACAAAAAATATACATTTTTAGAATAATAATAAATATTTTAATATAATATTGAGATAATTAATTTCATATTGAATTTATAAAATTCTTAATTTTTTATTGAAAAAAACTGAAATGATATACTTCTTTACTAGAAAGATTACACGCATTAAAAACTAAACATTCCTAATTTTAATTCGTATAAATACCCAAATAATAACATGTCAATATATTATTTGGAAAAATTATTTATTACATTTTATAAAATTTAACATAAAAATGTAATCAATTTAACTAATTTTTGATAAAATTCACAGATCATTAAAAATATATCCAAGAAAAAATTACCTTTTACTATAGAATAATTTTAACCATATAAAATTAATTATTAATACCATGATGATTTAATTTCATAAATGTATTGGTATAAAATAATTATTCAAAATAGATAATTATAATAGGTATATATTAAATTAATTCTCAACTTTTCATTCATTTTGATGTTTTAAAGTTTTTTTATATTTATTAATGATGTTTCATAATTTATTCTCATAAAGTATTGTAATAAATTAAATATTTCATAATTTTAGTTTAGTTTTCTATGAAACACACATTATATAACATATTTTTATATTATTTAAAATATCATAATGAAATATCAAGCCGTTACATCCCCCCAAAAATAAATTATGTCCTCACAATTTTAATTTCATTATACCAACACGAATATATCAATATAAAGTAATAAAATTTCATTTATATTTAATTATGATTAGGAATTACCAAATTACATACATATTACCAAAACCATACTTTTGGATGAGTTTCCAAAATTATTCTTTGATAGATCGATGTTAAGTATGGATAGATTTATTATTTTTTCTTGAGATTGAGGAATTTTTTTACCATCGATAAAAATAATATAATAAAATTTAGGTAATATATTTCATTACATTATATAAATTCAATTGCATCACCATATTTTTTATTCATATCATTTTCTTCACCTCTACTTCATCTCATAAATAATTAATAACCAGGATGATTTTTTCATTCCATGAAGAACTAAAATCAACTCTTAATGGATCATGAGATCTAAAAAATTATGGATAGTCAATTATAATATAAAAATTAATTTACTATAAAAATTTAGAAAAAGTGTAGATAATACCAAATATAAATAATAAATAAAATGAAAAAATATATTAATCTCCCATATTTTGTTTACAACAACCAAAGAAGAAAAATAAATTTAAAATTACTTACTTTAAAACTATAAACAATATCTATAAAAAATTTAAATCCCAATAAAATGAAATTTTAAAACAAATTATTCTATGGTAAATATAATATTAATCCCCAAGAAAAATTTATATAAGAAAATAACATATTCTCCAAAAAATGATATCATTTAACTCAAATATCAACTATCATTGTAAAATAGAACCATATAAGATTCTTATATTATATCAGAAGATAACTCAATATTTTTTTAAAAAAATTATTAATATCATCCACTTTGACAAAAATTCCCTAGTAAGATAATAATTTACCTCAAACATTAATGAAGAAATATTCTAAGAAAATATTTCCTCCAAATTTTGAATAGTTAAATTAAAAATAGAATTTATTAACCATAAGGGATATCTAAATGTTTATGAATATTACCCTAGGTTTAACAATACTTTATTCTGAAATATGTGCATCTCAAATCACATTTTGAAATTTATGGTCAATTATATCCCACTAATTTTTTAAACCCCCAAAAAAATTTCCCATAATATCATAAGTTACAATGAAATCCTATCTTATAAAACCAAAAAACCATTATCTACACCATTTAACATATCATAAAAATATTATTTATTACACCATGATGCTTTCTAAAACACTTATAATTTAAAAATATGATATCATCCAAACCACTAAAGATAACTAAACACTTTTTATATTTACAAAAATAATTTCATATTCTCATAGTATTAGACTCAATGATAAAAAAATATTTTTTACATACAGGAATTTATAAACATATATTCCATTAAATTTTGACCATTCATAATTTTTATATCATCATACATAACTATGTCACATTCACAACGAATACTCATTAGGTGAAGGTTTTTTCGATAATTTGTAAAAACATATTATTTATAAAAAACATTGTATTTCTATTCAAATGAGATTATTTTCACATTATACCAATATTTTATTATTCAAAAATAATTATTTAAAAAATTAAAAAAAAATTATACACATGATACATTTATAGAAAAATAATTTTTAAGAATATTCTTTATAACCTTGCAAAATTGAAACATAATAGTAGAGATCATAAGTGAGCATAGTATGATCATATGTATATCGAAACATAATAAATCTTCAATGAAAAAAATATTGAAACCTAATAAAACTCTATTTCTAAATCGCAAGTTTTGTCATATTGGTTTTGATTAAATATGATGAAAATTTATACAACTCAATAATCATGAGGAATATCAAAATAAATAATTTTGAATAAAACTGGTAACACTCATAATTTAATATTAAAAAAAATTCATCATGAGACGTTATTATAATTATCACTATTAAAATAACCTCTACAAGAAATATTAAAATAATAAAACATAGTTAATTAATTCTAGAATTTCTCCTCAATAGAACCTACCATCATCCAATACATCCAAGTGCTATATAATAAAAAATAAATTACATATATTATTTCAAATACTGATAATTTTAAAATTGTTAAAATAGTTTTCATTCCATTATAAAACACATTAAAAATACATATTTGACCATTTATTAATTATCCCAGGGGAAATAAATAGATTTTTTGAGGACCCCCTTAAAACAAAATCATAAAAAAGCTAGTGAATAAAGGTGGGTGAAATTATTAGAAAATATACATAATGATTCATAAGGATCATTTACATATGATTTCATAGTTAAAAAATAGAATTCTAGAATTATATCAAATATATTATTTTGAATAAAACAATAAATAATACTTTCATTTGATAATAATTTAGAAAAGGATCAAATAATAACAAAAAAAAAATTCTTGTAAAACCACAGAAATTATATAATATGTTTAATAATTGAAAAATTATATATTTTTGTAGAAATGGATCAACTTGTAAATGTTTTAAAAATCGTTTATAAATTTTTTATGTGTTTTAAAACTCACCAAGAATTATATAATTTAATGGATTCCTTTTTAATCCATGTAAATGAAATTGATACACGACTATAAAAACATTAATAAATAATTTATGTTAATAAAATAACATTCTTGAAACAATTTCATGATTTTTGATAATGCTGTTGTTGAGTACGATAAAATAGATCAAAAATTAAATGTAACAGTTTCGAAGGACAACCTATATGACCATTGAAAATAAAAAAAATAAAAATATTGAAAATAAACCTCAAAAACCATGTTGATAGATATATTCATGAAATAATATATCAAGTAATTGGGAAATAAATTATACAAATTAATCTAAAAATAAAAATAAAATCATGAATTAAAGAAAGTTGATATGGATAATGAAAATTTTCTTCTTTAAAAAAATGTGAATCAAATTTTATTGAAATAAATAATATGATATGTTTGATTAAATCCCATATTTTACATGAAGGAATATTAATTGATATTTCAGTAGATTAGTAATTACACCATATTATCTAAATCACATTGCACAAATATAAAACAAGTGTTATGAAATTTATATTGAGTGTATGAAGCCCTGATAATGATACTACATTTTATGTATGGAATAATTTATGAATAAATTATGTTAAAAATGTAAATCCAAATAAAAAATTATTAAATAAATAATTATCAAACTAGATGTCATAATACATATAATAATTGAATAACATAATAAATGAAGATTCCATATTATCAAATAAATCGATTGTGTGTTATGAATCATCTTTTCTAAGACTTTACCTTAGTAGGAAACAATCTATCCTATTATATAATAAATAAGGGTTTATTATACATATATATGTGAATAAATTCTATATTTATCATTCTTAGTAACGTTAATTTTTTTATTCATACAAATTTATTAATAATTATTTGTTAAACTAAATATTTTGTGTTAATTATTCGGTTTCCATGCAAGTTTTGGTTTAGTGGTTATAACCCCTTCACAATGGTCAAGGTTTTATAACCACAGTAATGATTATGATATCAACTATATGAATTTTATAATATTCTCAATTCAATGTATATCTTATTGAACATATAGCATGGAGTCTCATTGAAATCTTTAAAATTATCATTTTCTATGTATACAAAGTAACTAATTACATTTATATATAGTTTAATGTATAAAACAATATTTAAAATAAATAACTATGAAAAAATACTTAATTCATATTTACTACATAAAACACCATAATGAAACATTCATTGATAATTTTTTGAAGAAATAACAATGTTCATATTGGTTGTAAATCCGACCATAAAAAGTGACATTATAACACTTGAATGAGTAAGAATTTTTTTTGTGAAATGTGTATATAATATTCAAATAATAAGTGTAATTTTGTAAATAAATTATTTAATGATTAAATTAATTTTATTTAAAATCCATTTATGGCTCTAGTGAAAAATGGAATACATCATATATGGAGGCAATAATTTGTGCATACACAAAGATGATGATTCCAAATTTTATTGGATGAGATGGAAAAAATATGATAATTTTTTTCTTAAAAAATAATATTTATATCCTATATTACATATATTATAATTATGTAAATCTTTATAACTATCTATATGTGTATGTAATAAAAATCATGATTTATCACATTATGAAATTAGTAGTTTTTGGGATGCCCCAGACCCACAATTATGGGTCTGATACCGAGAAATATACATTAATACATAGAATTGATACCATATCTAGATACCTAGATATAACTATACCATATTTGCACGAATTTTATAATATACTAATTTACATACATTCCCTGATCCATTATTTAGTGATTCAGAGAAATAAAATAGAACATTTATCTGAAAACCATGTCTTTCTCAGTTAAAATGAATTTTTTCAAATATATATGAAACTAATTAAAGTATAATATTTGTTAAAAATCTATTTCATAATATTCAAACTCTATATTTTTTCTTGAAATATCATGTTATCATTTTGATGTTCATTACTTGGGTAAATAGAAATATATAAAAAATGATCACAAATACTAAATAATATAAATCATATATAAGAAGCTTTCTTGTATTGAATAAAATGGAATTAATTAAAAAGATTCATATAAATATTTATAACCAAAAAATTGAGATTGGAATAATTCTATTAATGTATCAAAAATAGAAAATTCACTTGGATAATAATAACTAAATTCAAGTTGATGAAATTCATATTTCTAGAAATCATATACTGTCAAAGCAGTGGAAAATAAATGTTTCTTCCCCCCTAGGATATAGTGATGGCATCAATCAACCTATGGTTATTGAAACCTATACATCATGATTTTATTGATTAGGTATAAAATTATACCTAAAAATTTAGTATTACAAGAACATATTAATAATTAAGGGGATATATAATATCCGAACCCACCTACAACATCTTTATATATTATTCAATAACTATGTGAATGATTTGAAAATTAATTAAGTGTTTAATAAACATTCCTTTGTGGAAAAAATAAACATCTATTATGACATAAATAATTAAAAAATGTTTAAAAATTTCTAACTAATAAATTTCCATAATGAATCTTTTGAAATAAGTTGGATGATTAAATAAAATATTTATTAGACTAATGTCTATAAAATTTTCAATATTTGAAAAACTAATAAATTTAATACATTTTTATGTATCTATAACTCAAAATAACAGCTTATATAGCATATACTGTATAGTTAATTCAACAATTTCCCAATTTAAGTGTTCTGTGGAATCTAGAAGAAACCCTATTGATAAATGTAATGAAGCATGAATTTCTCACATAAGAATGTAATTTGATAAAAAATTACAACTATGACAATGGACTATTTGGAATGAAAAGTTTAGTGATGTATTTCAATGAGTTTAAACCCCCTAAAATAGTATAAGAGGATTAATAAGGTATCTCATGAAACTTATCTACACCAAAAAATATAAATAAGATATTAATAATAATTAAATTCATGTAATTCATAATTGATATGCACAAATAACTATTGTAGTGGTAACAGAATAATAAAACGAAATTGGGGTGAATAAAAAGAAATGATAATATAATAAAATGAAATCTAATCATTATAATTATTGGAAATATGGAATTTAATAGATTATATATGTAACACCCCAGGTAAATAAATAAAATGAAATTTTTATATTTATCCCTATTTGTGAATAAAAAATATTAATATTACATTAAAAGGAACTCTATGCTCGATGGGGTACCCAATACGTGACAATGAGTTCCTATGAAATCTTACGTTGCACTATAATAATATTATTTTAAATGGTAGTTAACGCCTAGCCGTTGTAATGGAGGGAATGAACAGAACTAACTACAAAATGATTATATATGTTGGTCAAATATTTTTACTTTTTACAATAAATTCTAGAGGATTAAAAATGTGAATGAATTCAATTTTAAGCGTAAACATTCTAATATTCTTTAGAAGGTCGATTAACCGCCTTTTCATGGAGAACCTATTTCAAATCCAATTTATTACAATTTTATGTGTTATATTTGACAAAATAAAATTCTTCTTTAGAATCGGGACTTCAAAATTTACTTTGTGTAAATTTTTGGTATATTTCTGATAAAGATCATTTTTTTAATAAATACTGAAAAATGTTGTATTTTAATTCAAAACCACTTTTTAATCTAATTTGTTTATATGCTTAGATTATATTTTGAGTTGGTTTTAAAGTTAAATTATAATATATTTTTACCATTTAATCCAATAGTGGTCATTAGGATTAATTTCACTTTGAAATTGGACTTAAACTACTGTCAATCTTTTAATAGATATTGTTTCATAAAAACAGGCTATTTTCTCTGACAGCAGGAATTAATTGCTAAATTAATTAATATAACTTATATTTTTTGAATTTTTCAAAATAGTCTTCATTTTTGAATTCAGAATATCAAATAAGGTTACGATGAATTTTTGGTAATTTTCTGAAAAAACTACAATTTTTTATGAATAGTGAAAACACAAAGTGGTACTTATAAAAACTGATTTTCTATTTAAATGAAATTTTGCCACCTTTGTGTTTTGAATTTCAAAAATCCTACATACATGGTTGTCAATAAGAAGTAAAATGTTGTTCAATGGGATTAAAATAATTTTTCGGTGAATAGTAACTTATTAAGTTTTTAATCGCGATTAGAGGTAATTAGTGTAGTTTAAGGTAAAAATAATGTTTTAATAATATGAAATGACATAGACACATGTCCTACACTCATTGGATGAGTCATGTCAGACCAAGAAAATCCATGGGTCAACTTGGGTACCCCATGGAGCCACTTTGGTTGGAAAATGACATAAATAACTTTTTATTTAATGTTAAAATTAAAATGTCACAAACATGAGTTATTTAACTAAAACGATTTTTACATGGGGTTATACAAGTCCAAATTTTGACTATAAGTAGTCATTGTAAATATAATAATATTTCCTACATCATATTATTTTTTTATAATTTTTATACATTAAATAAATTAAATTATTTATGACATCATGATGATGTAGCGATGACCTCATTATTTAATGATTTAAATAAAATGTAAAGATAATTTAAAATCTAAGACCTAAACATGTCCAAAACCTATTGGATGGGTCTATTTCGAACCCTAATAATCTTATCCTAGAAACACATCAATGTGGGTCCATTAAAATAAGAAACACATTCTACAATAAAGTTACATTTTTTACTTTCCAAGAGTGCCTCTCCTCTCCTCTTATAAAAGGCACCCACCTCTACTTCCATACCCACACTTCCAAAGCCTTTGGATCGGCCAACACCGACACATTTTTCTCTAAAATCCCTCTCTTACTCATTAAATCCTCACATTGGGTAGAAGTGTTCCCAAGGAAGCCTTTGAGCTCAAACCAAAGGAAGTTACCCGATTTTAAGGTAATGTCTTCACTTGTGTTCTTTTGTTTTATTTTGCTTCTCCAACCCCTAAACTCTTTTTATTCATTTATTTTGTAACAACTATAGTATCATAAATTTACTAGGATATTTTTATAAGAGGCATTCGAGCTACACCTACACACACCTACATCAAATGTTTAAAGAACATATTGTTTCTGTGGATGGCGAATTTCTGCCTCACGAAACGATGATTGTTCAACACTCATATAACACCTTCAAAGGTGGCCATTAAGATGTCACTATATTTATATATGATATATAATATGTTTATGTTTTACTTAAGCTTCTGAATTTTTATTTTGTGGCATACCTTTATGGTTTCCATTGTGGGTAAAGACGATAACTTCATTTTAGGATGTGCGGACTACCACCCTCTCAAAGTGATTTGATTTGTTAATGCCATATGTGGGATGTATAAAGGATGGATTTAAAGTTATTATGTATGATGTATGTTACATATAAATGATGAATATAATTCTGTAATTAAAATATACATACCTCTCATTTGGTTTTAATTCCATTAATATGACATAGAGATGAAAGTAGCGTTCATGCGTACGTACAGCTTACCGTCTCCAAGAACAGTGCATTTCATTTCTTACCTGTAAATGATTATGTAATATTATAAATACATGTATATTCTGGATATATATGATATATATGATATCCAAATAATGAATATCATTCTGGATATGATGAACCTTTGAACACACGAACTACATGTAATTGTAAGAAGTCCACTTTCAACTTAAGAACCAAATATTGACAAAACAAACATTAACTTAAATGATTACATAATGTTTACAACATGGAAATAAGTGATATAAAAGGAATAATGAAATTAAAAAATGTTCTTAATAAAGTGGAAATTAACTCAAGTTTATTATTCAGGATGTTAACGAATGATCGAGTCAAGTCGGACCTGAGATAAGGGATCCTACTCCTCTATGTCTTTTTAAGTACACTCTTTTATGTCATTCCTTTTAAGCTCATATTTCTTGTGATTGGGATGTTCTTTTATATTAATCTTACTGTAATTTTTATGTTCATATGATGAGAGACCTTATTCTCTCTCATCAATCTATTTTGGATGTTTTGAGTGGTGCCGTTAGGTTGCCGAATTTTCGTAAGAGATATAACTTCTCTCTTTCTTTTTAATTACTCTCCTTTATGTCACTTCTTTTAAGATACTCTTTGTTATGTTGGGGTATGTTATTTTATATTCCTATTTCTGTAAACTTTATGATAATATGATGAGATAACCTATTTGATCTCATCAATCCATTTTTGTACGTTTTATGTGGCGCTGTTAGGCTGCCGAGTTTTCGTAAGGGATTTTTCATCTCACTTTTATTCCCGTGATATTTATGCTACATTTGCCAGAATTTCCTTTGAGTGGTGTATGCAATGCCCATTATTTTACTCATTATGTAATATACTTTCATTTATGAGTATTTATATCAATTTTGTATTTTCCTTCTTTCACGGGGTGTATGTTTCAAAAGTTACCCAAGTCGGTAAGGGAACCTTTCAACCTTCTTTTTTTAAAAGACTTATTTTGTTATATCTTTTAATCCACATGCTATTATGTTGGGATATGTTGTTATATATCCTTATTGATGTAAATTTTATGACCATGTGATGAGATACCCTTTTTATCTCTCATCAACTCTTTTTTTGAATTTTGAAGTGACGCCGTTAGGCTGTTGAATTTTTGCAAGGGAACTTCTTAACCCAATTTTGATTCTTTGGGATAAACTTGTACTCCTTGAATATATCGTTCTATGATTATGTGTGAATGTACTCTGATTGTATTAAACTTAATACCCACTTATATTTCATGTATTTTTTTTGTCACACATAATTATGTAATTGATTTATCCTTAATCCAAGGATACCGTCTTTGAATGGGACTTCGTCTCAATCTCCTTTTATTGAGGAAAATGTTTTTTATACACAACTTTCTTTAATACAGTGTATAAACCCCTTTTACTTTTACATTTATTCAAAAGGAATCTTTTTTATACGAAGCATTTACTAAACGAAAAAATGGAATGTTTTTGTCATACGTATGCGACGACAACGACTTCTCTGCCACCGTGACCATTATTTGAGTTTCGGCTTCCTCTACAAGCCATACATTCTTTTTAAAATAAAAATAAATACCATGTTTTACTTTTATTTTATTTTGGTATTGAAAATGGTTTTCATAATGTTTTTATATCAATGTGTTGTATTGTTATCTTCTGATTGAAAAGAAGAAATGTTATGTTTCCTTTATGCATGTTTTTTGTGGTACGAATATGTTATGGTTCTTGGGCATTATTATGAAGACTGGTGGTTCCGTGATAAACTAATGGCGGGTGAGCCCGATATAGCTCTCCAATTCATTTGGTAACTCGAAGGAGTGAAATATAAAGGTTTCTCCGAATAGATTTAGGGAATATACTGTGGTGGGTATTCCAAACGTAACAAAGAGGGTTACTCCCTACGTAAGAATGTTATGAATGCCTGAAGTTATCTTTTATATCTTATGATTTCTATGATTTATTAATGATTTGATGATGTATGTTAAAGTGCCTTTGTTTTGTGGGTAAAGTATGATTTCATTCTTATCTATATATGAAATCATGTTTTTTTTCATATTTTTTTAACCCTTACTGAGCTTTTTATACTCATCCCAAGTTTTTGAAATGTTTTTCACAGGTCGAGGGAAAGGTACATGATGTGATGATAGTGTCAAGGATGTGTCGAGAAAGAATACATGTTTTATTTTTAAATATGTTTCCATTGATGGGAAAAAATGAATACTATCTTTTATATAACTACATTGATTAAATGTGGAATGTAATGCAAGTTTTATGATCTAATCCTCTAAATCTCTAAACCTGAAAAGATCCTCAACGTGTAATCTTGTAACAACTGAAGATTATGTAAGGTTTAAGGTTGGGGCCTTATCATATAACTAAAACAATGGTGTGTAACATCAAACATGCTTAATGGAAATGAATATTGAGATTAATAACACTAAGGACGTTAAAAACTATTGATCAATACCTATGGAAGGATATAATATCACATAAAACAATAAATAAACTGAATAATATAAGAATAATGATATAAAATATTAATTACATATTAATTACACCATATAATAGAAAATAAATGCATAAAATAATCATTTCTTAAGAAATTGAAAATTGAGACAATGTACGCTAACATTAATTCTCAATATACACTAATGGAATAATATATTCAATAAAAAATAACCACCATAATACCCTATATTATGACCATTTTATAATAAATAAAATTTAATAATACCCTTTTTTATTATTATATGCATGTATATTGGTAAATAATTATCCATTTTTAATATCGGGTGTGAGTAACCTGTAAAGTTTCAAACTAGTTTCTTAATTGAAATGTTTTTCTTCATTATAGTTCAAAAGTTATAAATTATCATATATTAAATGTTATTGGTATTTAGGATTTATAAATATTTATAGTTTAGTAATTTTATTTGGAATATTTTAAATTATTATTGATGATAACAAATTTGATTTCTAGCTTGTCTGGGAAATTAATGACAAACGAACTATGTTGTTTTAATTAGTGTGTTTAATATTAATGATATAATTAATGAACTAGAAAATAATTTATTTACATATTTTTTCATATATAGGTTGGTATTATGTTTCTATATTCATCCATATCATTATTAATATTGGTTTTTAGATCGATGCAAATAGTAGTATGCTATAATTTTTAGATGATTGAGATTATTAAAGTTGGGACATTAGGGAATAATATAATTTATTATTATCATATATTTATTTTAGATACATGTATTTTTTGAATGATATTTTAATATTGATTAATATAAATGAAATACAGTAGAAAAATAATTATATATGTTGTTTTATGTAGGTAGTATTTTGGACAACGCACGGATAAGAATTTAATTTCCAAGAGTTGATGTTAAAAGAAGACTATAAATTTTATCCCAATAAGAATAAATATATTTTAAATTCCACATATACTCTTCAATATATCTATTATATATATAAATATTGAATATGGTGAAAAATGAATATCATCACTTTATATATGGGATAGTCCACAAAATTAATGAATAGATGTAGCTTTTTTCATAGTAAAAAACTGGAAATGTGGTCAATAATTATCAAAAAAATAATAAAACATGGTAAAAAAATACAATTGTAAATTTATATCTTTTATAAAATTATATATTAGAAATTATGAATAAAAATCAAAGGATGATAGAAAAAAGGACCCATGTGGAGTACATGGTCTTTCTATTGGAAATGTCCTTGCAAATGTCAGTCTTTGGAAAATTTATTATGATCAAAGGATCAAGTAAAAAATAATTTTAATCTTGTTTAATATAAAATTGTAATATTTTTTATGTAAATTAATTTTTTGGGAGATCTTGAATGGGTGGTTATAACCCACATCTATAATTGTTGAGAATGTTATCTTTTTAAATATTTATACTTAATAATAAGGGTTAGGATTATTTATAAGTTTATATGAATAAAAAATATAATTTTTTGAATTTTTGGATGTTATAATTTGAATAATACATCATCCATTCATTTTTATACATTTTTAAACAAGTTTCCATGTTCATTTCTCTTATAAATAACATTTTTACTAATTTTTTTACCATGGTAACAAGTTTTTACATATGTAATTTACTTTTATGGATAAATTAAAATATAAGTTGTTATTTAGTTTTACAATAGTTATTAAATATATTAAATAATATTTATTCGGTTATCTTTTCATATGTATGATTTTGTCATTTTTTATATAAGTAAATTTATTTTTAAAAAACGTTTTTAGAAAATGGTTATTTTTATAATAAATATTATATAAATAATAAAATTATAAATGTACTTTATTATCCTGATTTGAATTTTTTTATAATAAAACATAAAAAATTCCTTTTGATTTAAAATCATCAATAAACAAATATTATTAAATATATATTTAATTTTTGGAAAATATTTAAAAAGATTTATTTTGTTCTAAAATACAACATAAGTTCATAAAATGAATAAGGTATGTTTCTATTTCAATAATAGTAATTATAAATGATCTATATGAATTCCTAAATATATATATATTACTAAATGAAATGTTTTAGAAATGTATAAATTGTTTTGTATAATGATAATGTAATAAAATTTTGAATTTTTCTATATAGCGTATAATTAGTATTCACCCAAAAAGAAACTATTTTAAAAAAAACTAATAGAATATTCTTTGTTATAAAAAAATTATTCAATTTTGAGAAATTTTAATTATTAATATTGATGATTTAACTTTTATATGAATAATAAATAAAAATAAATACAATTTTCATTGGAGAATAAAATTTTAATATATAAACAAATCATATTCTTATTTCATATATATTCCCTTTAAAATTAAAATTAAAAAGTTTATTCATATCCATACAAAGTTTTATTTATATTTTATTTATTATCCTGAAATAAAGAGTGTGAAATGGAATTTTAGAGTTGATAAATTGAATAACATTAATCAATATTGTAGTCATTTTTAACAAAACATTAATTTGTTAATTAATTATCATTGCTAATAAATTGTATTTTTATTTCTATATATATTTTATAAATGAAATTTTCATATTTCTTAGGAAAAATATTTAATTTTAACGTTTAAAATTGATTCTATGTTATGTATGATGCATGAAATTGAAAACATTATTTTCAAAATAAAAAAATTATAAATTAAACTCATAGGGTAATACAATCTCCATGTACTCATGAGAAAAAAAGTCATTTATCATTGGATAGAAATAATTTGTATAATGGTTATTACATCTACATAATATCATTTAATTATTGTATTGGTATTGATTTAGTTATATTATGATTATTATAGTGGATTTCGAGGAGTTTTTTAACAAATAAATTTGGAATGAGTTGGGTAGAATCATTTACATATTCCCTTTATATTTTTCATTGTAAAATTTCATGTTTCCTAAAAAATTGGAATTTTGGAAAAAAATAATTTAGAGGACATTTATATTGTTTTTTAGAAAGTATTTGGAAATTTATTAGTCAAGCATGGGTTGTCAAATTTGATGGGGGATTGTGATGACATGAGGTTTTCTTTATAATTGAGTGAGTGGACCACATATTAATTATAGAAATGCTAAAATGATATAAATTATTATTCATGGAAAAATATCACAAGATAGAGAATGTTTCAATTAATAGATAATAAATTATTGAAACAATCAAATATTATCATCTTTAGAAAATTTTACATATATGTTGAGTCGTATCCATTAGAAGAACCCTATCATTAACCCATTTTTCCTTTACAATGGTGAATAAATTTTACTAGGAAAAATTATTTGTATGGGATATAATAAAATGTACCTTTATAAATAATTAGTACGATTTTTTTGAAAATATAAAAACAATTTTACAATATTGAATATCATTAAGTTGATAAAAATTATTGTTAATATAAATTTGAAAAAAATAATGTAATAAAACTTTTAGTTGAAATAAAATTTAAGAATAAAAATTTCATCAAAATAAAATAACATAGTATATTTATTACCATCAAACTTGTTGGTTTTAAATTAGTAAATAATTATTTATGATACATAATAACTAATCTAAAACATAATATAACACGATAAATATTTAATTAATGAAAAGATCTAAATGTTGTTTTTTTATTAAAATACAATGATACCATGGTTTAAAAAACATCCAAGCATATCATTTCTAATTTAAAGATAGTCTTTTAAAATGAATTATTTTAAAAAATAAATAAATATATTTTCTATAAAAATATTTTTAAAAAATTCAATAATATAATATCATAATTGTTACATTATTTGAAAAAATTTACATTTCTATTTTACTATTTACTTAAAAATAACCCCTATTAAGAAAATATTAGAAAATATAAAAAATATTGTTTTTTATTGAATTATTAAATGAATTCACATTTTATCAAATTAATTTTATAATATTCAGTTATTTTCCTTTAAAATAAAAATATAAATTTTAATGAGAACCTACATTTAAAAAAAACAACCCATTTCATTTTTAAATTTTTCAAATATTGTTATATATAAATATAATATTAAATTTATTTTAAACTATTAGTTCACATGTTGAAATATTACATATGATCATAATAATCTTTAAAAAGTGAAAAATTTAACTTTTATGGATAAAATAACATACAATTTAAAAATAGTTTTTTAAATATACCATTATAATATTATAATTAAATTAATAATGTTTCATTATTTATTTACCACTTAATATATAGATATCAACATTTTAATAGTTAGAAATAATTTTATAAAATGAATAGTAATAATATCTGACGAATAAATTAAAAATAATAATTTTTATCTATGGAGGTTTTACAATTGTTGTAAATTTCATAATGATATATAACATTATATTCTAATAATATATTTTAATAAATTATACAGTTATTCATTTCAGTTTTTTGTTGAGTGTGCCATTAATTTTCTAAAATTATACTATTTAAGAAGAAAGTAAACTATTTAATTCTAAGTCAGTAACATGATCTCTTATAGAGTCTCTTAAAAATGATTTGGTTAGGAAAAATAATTTTATTGGGAAGTTCCCAAACAAAGAATAGAGATGTTAAGAATAAAATTTTAACCAATATTCAAGATTTATTAAGATTAATGATGTCGGTTGAAATTAGATTTAGAGGGGTCATTTTACAAGGGAGTTAAGTTGAATTTTCCGAATTAAATATTCCTTAATGTGTATGGAATTTCATTTAAAATTGAATGTGAGAAAACATGTAACACCCCAAAATATAAATAGAGTGGTATTCTTGATAGTGTATTTTACCTGAGAAAATAAGTTTAAACGAACCATGATTTGTTATTACTGTATAATATTTATTTAAAAATGAACATTTTAAACTAAATTTTGAATTGGAAGATATGAATAGTATTAACTACGTTGTGAAAGTTACATAAAGGTCATGGTACAAATAAATGTATTTATAAATTTTAATCAAATTGTCATTCATTTTTAAGAGTTTTCATATTATTCATTGAATATATATGTTCTTAATAAATAATATCTAATTCATTCCTAGTGAAAATTATATGAAATTTTTTTCGACACTTTTACAGTATATATTTAATAAAATTGATTATAATTTTAAATTTACCATATAAATATTATAATAGGTTTATGTTTTAGTATTTTTCAACAAAAAATTACTTTTTCAATGAATAATGAAAAATACTAATTTTTTTGAAATTATATTTTAATTTTAATCTATTATGTACTTTAAATATTCCATAATTATTTTAATTTGATATAAAATTATTATAAAAATTATTTATCTATATTAAATCAAATTACATAAAATAAAAAATCTATATACTAGATTTTAGTATAAGTTTATTTTTTGGATTGACTAATATATTATTTTCTTTTCACTATTTTAATGTGAATAATGTTCCTATATTTTAATTAATTATAATAGCCCATAATAAAGAGTCATTTAAATTAAATTCATTCATTTTATAAATAATTTTGAATTTCAAAGAAGAAAAGTACTTTGAAAAAGTTGGTGAAGTTGTTACCTCTTCTTCAGGTGTTTCCTTTTCAGTTGATCAAAAGAGCATCATAGGATGTCCTTATGATATAATTATGTCCTCTAGGTAAAATGGTGTGAAATTTGGTGGATATTTTAGTAGGGTTTCTTCAAGAAAAATGTCTTTGGATGTGTGATTTTCAGAGATGGGGAAGTACCTTTTTATAAGAGAGGTGAGGGTCAGTTTTGAAAAAGCTTGAAATATTATTTTATTATAAAATAATATTTGGTTTATAATAGCTAAAACATGATATATTTAGAATATAAAGTTGGGATGTATCGAAAACCTTTAATACAATAGGTTTTATACATGTTTAGGTTACCATATTAACCGTTTCTTTTAGAATTAACTCTTAGATAAAAAGTTTATCTTTAACAAAGTATTGTTGTATTATTATAATTAATGGTTAATAAACATTCAATAAAAATCCAACAGAACCCCCAGCAGTTCATTATCTATATATATAACATCACTATGTCTTTTGGATGAACTGTATATTTTTAAAAATGTTATATCACTTAATAATATTGTATTTGTTTTAAAAACTCATTTATATCAATTTTGACATTATTTGGTTTGTTGTTTCTGTGAAACTCACAAAAAAATTATGAATTCTATTTTATAATCAACCGCAACATGTCATATTAACATAGAAAATTTGTGGAATTTATCAAAATTATCAATTTATATTAATTTGGATATTTATAATATCAAATATTTTAATGATTCATTAAGAAGTTAACTACAACATCATCATTACGTCATAAAATTTTTAATTATTTAATGTCCAAAAATTATAAATTAAATTCCATTATATAGTAATTTGTTTAGATTTATAATGATTATTTATATTCAAATTTATCTAAAATGTATCAATATATTAAAATGATTTCGTTATGAACATTTGAATTTAACACTTTTAACTCGTTATTAAATGAAATAATAATAAATGTAATAATCTAATCCATGTGGACCAAGAAATCATATATTATTCCTAAGGTTGATTTTGGCCAAAATACACATATCCAATATAATTAGGACATGTTTTACGATAATAATAATATAATTTTTACCTTTAATTACAATATTTACTTTTATCTGTTGTAAATAAAAGTCTATAATTACTATTTACCCAAATTTATTTTCATCTTATTGAACCAAATTTTACTTACATATTTCAACTGTGACATTCATATTTTTGAAATTCAATTCACAGAAGTGGTAAAATTATGTTTTACTCAAATTTAAAAATGTGTCTAGATGGTGGGTAAAATTCGGAAAAATGTTCAATAAAATTTTATATATCTATTATTATTATAAAATTACTCCAATGAATTAAATTTTTCATATATAGGTATTATGTATCTATTTTTACATAATATAAATATAAATAAAATAATAATTTTTTAAAAATATTTTGTTTTTAAATATAACGTATTGTTTTTAACTATTCATCAAAAATTTAATGTTTTCCGAAAAATACAAAAAAAATCACGCTAAAATAATATTGATTTTCTAAATCCAAAAATAAATTCCAATTTAAAAAAATTATAAATTTTCAAAAAGTGGGTATTATTATTCATAAATTTCAGTTTAATTGGTCGTGGTGTGTTAAAACACCAAGTTGCATACAATGAAAAATATTACATTGTTAAAAGGGAAAAGTGCCATGGAAGCTTGGGCTATTATATTCTTCCCTTCATTAAATAATTTCATCGCAAAAATTATTGAAATATTACTGAATAAAATGAATTGGTTGGTTCATCATCATAAGTCAATCGGGTTCCGACGTTGCCTCCTCTATCATATGGTTTCTCTATAGATCTTTCACCAGACGAGTCATTCGGTTTGTCAATACTTGTTCTTTGGTATCAGGAATTATGATTGGCTCTTCACGATAAGACAGGTCAAGTTCAAGTTATATTTCTTCATAGGTTAGTACATGCACTGGGTCAGGCATTTAATTTCTCAATCATGATAGGCAGAACACATAATGAACTTGGGAGAGAAATGGTAGCATTACAAAATGATAAGCTGAAACTCAAATTTCATCACAAATTTAGAAAGGTATGATGTACCAGAGACTTAATTTTATATTCTTACCAAATCGTATTACACCCTTCCATGGAGATACCTTCAAGAAAAAATTATTTCCTACTTGAAATTCCAAATCATTCCTTCATCTATCGGCATAAATATATTTCCTAATTTTGGATGTGTTGATGTGGGTAGGGATAACCTTCACATTTTCTATTGTTTCATCAACATGTTATGGACCTACGTGTTTTCTTTCACCTACATTATCTAAAAAAGTTGGTGTGCGACTTTTATTTCTATAAAACGCTTCAAATAGTGTCATCTGAATTCCTGAATGGAAGCTATTGTTATATTAAAATTCTACCGTAGGTAAATATAGATCTCATACACCTTGAAAGTCATGTGAGAATGACCTAAAAATTTCTTCTAAGGGTTGAATAGTTTGTTCTTATTGTCGATCACTTTAAGGGTGGTAGACAGAGCTAAAATGAAGTTCTGTATCCATGGCCTTCTAAAAACATTTCTTAAATCCTGATGTAAAATAGGGATCATGATCTAAAACAATTGATAGGGTTACTCCATGAATTTTATTGAACAAATCATCATTGTGAGGTAGGATATACTTGTTTTTTATTGTTTAATCATTGATATTTTTATAGTCAATTCACAACTTCGTCGATCTATATTTCTTCTTAACTAAAACAACATGGGCACCCCATAGAGAAACAATAGGGAGAATAAATCCCTTATTACTCAATTCCACTAGCTTTTTCTTTTGTTCCACTAATTTCTCGGTGGCCATTCAATAAGTAGTATTTGATATGGGCCTTGAACTAGGGATTAAATCAATGGAAAACTCAATTTCTAATTTTGGAGGATGTCTAAGTAAATCCTCTAGAAACCCATCAAAATATTCTTGTACAGTAATTACGTCCTCTATTTTAACATTATTTTCCTCACCCATAGTTTTTTTATTCACTTATTCCCCAATAAATATATTTATTAGAGGTACCAGGGGTGGAAATAACTAAGAATCAGGTGGTGATGTTTCTGCTCTAAAGATAAGGTACATATTATCATCATCTGAAATTGTAACCTACTTATTCTTACAATAAATTTTCTCATCCTGGTTCGAAATCCTATCCATTCCAAGGATTATTTCGAATTCAATCATTTGAACGATTATGGGATCTGGAGATAAAAAACATTTTTATACTCTAATCGGGACTGATTAACAAAACATTGTTGTAGAGATACTTCCCTTAGGTGTTTGTACTACTATCATCCTTGTTAAAATAAATTTAAAATATACAATTTTCATATGAATATAGAAATTTTGGAGACAACGTGATGATCCATATTCAATTAAATAATTGGATAAACCTGAGATACCGTTAAATTACCTACCACCATGTCTTTCAGAGCATTAAACTCATCAGTAGTGATCACATAAGATTTTCCTTGCTCCCTTGTCCTTTTCTGATTTATTTTACCACGGCACTTAGGAGAATCATTTTCATAATGACACTTTTTCCTACAATTGTTCCATTCAAGGTTGACAGCCGCATTCCATCCCATGCAATCATGTGTTTGGTTTCCTTTTTCAACACACTTGTAATAAACTCTCATTCCCATCAGGAAATTATTAGGGCGTTTCTTCACACATTTACCAAAGGATAGATATTCTTATTTTCCCTTATTCCACTTATTTTAATTTCCATTGTGATCATAAGATCTCTTCTTCTCTTTCATTACTTTATAGTTGTATGACTTAGTGAATTCCTTTTCCATCTTCATAGAACATGATACAATATATCCATATGATGAGTAGGATTGTGAGACTAATGCTCGATGGTGAAATGGTTTTATCCCATTGATGAATCTATATATATTATTCCTCCGGTTACATTTACAATCTGTTTCATGTCTAGATAACCTGTAATGTTAGCATCATACTTTGCGACATTCTCATCCCCCTTTTTCCTTAGACTTAGAAATTATCTTTCCATATCCACTCTACGGTCACGAGGAAAGTATTTTTCTAATAAATGCTCTTTAAAAAACTTAGATTCCATATTGTATACATCTTCATCCTCCTTTGTGTTCTGAATTAATGATCACTGTTTATCTGCATCTCCTTTGAGGTGATAAACTGTCATGAAAACATTTTCCCTTTCACTACTTCACAAATCTTGAAATATTTTTCTCGAAGGAACATATCAATTTCTCAGCTAAAAATTTATTTTTAGTCCCATTGAATGTTGGTGGTTGTTTACTCATGAAGTGGTCTAACAATGATCCTTTGGGTTGTAGACTAGGGTGTTATATTTAGGTAATGTTACTATTCATAACATGAGTGAATTTTCCCAATATGGTGATTAGCTGATCAGCACTAGTTGCATCACCAAATCCACTATAATTATATTGAGTGGGAAGGAAATCCCTATATGGATTAAATCTGTTGATATTAATTCCATTGCTTCTACTAGGAACTATTTCTAAACAATTTAATACACTAGATTTTTTATGAATCGAAAAACATAATTCCAAACTTGTAAAACAATTAACAAAAATTAAACAATTTATGGATATACTATATAATCATAAAAAAAATTCTTTGAGGAGGTATATACTCAAAAATCTTTCAGAATGGTTTTTAAATAAAATGTGAATATTCCTAATAATATCCCTTGAGTGTGTTGTAACCAAGAGTGTAGCAAGGCATGTCGTCATGTACTTGGATACCCCAGGTTAATCCCAAAACTCCTTATCAGAGTTTTCACTCCAACGTTGATCTGTGCCAGAGCCACTCAACCTGCATGTATCTAGACAAGGATGTATTGTCTGGAAAATACAAAAAATCCATACACTACCAAAATTCTAGGATGTTCTCATATACTAATCCTCAAAGTCTATCTTAGGTAATGTTCTCTAATTATAGTTTTCCTAAACATAGCTTCTATGTATTGTGCTAAAAATCCTATAATTCAAACTGTAATGCCGCAAACCCAGTTTCCCAGAGATGGTGCATTATTATATAACATTTTAATAATACAAGGAATCATGTCCCGGATGACCGATCAGTTTAGTAGCCTTGGAAGTACTAGAAACAGAAATAAGATTTAAAATAAATTATGAAATAAAAATAAAACATTATGTCCAATTTTAAAACTCATATATCCCTTATCCTATTTCTATAGGATTATCCTAATATACTTGATCATATATTTTAAAAACTAAAACATAATAAAGGGTTGAGCTCTGATGCTGAGTAAGGAAAACAATATAACATAAACTTTCATAAAAAGGAATAAAAATTTGTGGGAATGTATAAGAATTACACAAAAGCCTTTTAAACAAAGTCATATGCATAATATGAAAAAAAATAAAATAATTCCTTTTACTTATTGACATCGATATTCTGTTAGTAGAATAATAACTTGAATCATCAATAAACAATTTCATAATGATGGGAGGCATAATACCAGACATCCGAACCACATAGTCAATGCCTCCAGTCAAGACAACAAATAATTACTTTTTCATGGCCTTGTACCAAAAAACTAGTTTTTCTCATGACACCTATCGATGCATTGAGGAACTATACCCGGATCCACTCATCATTTACAAAGTCCAATGCATTAGTCATATGAAAAGATTGAAACATAACAT
Organism: Viscum album; assembly: GCA_963277665.1. Taxonomy (NCBI): domain Eukaryota; kingdom Viridiplantae; phylum Streptophyta; class Magnoliopsida; order Santalales; family Viscaceae; genus Viscum; species Viscum album. The sequence goes on along the minus strand of OY728133.1, from coordinate 1,897,479,507 downwards.
AATCGTTCATATTAAAACTAGGTTACGAAATGTAAATACTTTATCAAAACACTGTGAATGGTATAAAAATAACACATCCATAGTCAAACATAAAATAAAACCTATAATACAATATGGAATATTGTATCATAATAAATCAACTTCAAAAAAGTGTAAAATCCTTCAAAGGATGTTTACATAGATGAAATCAAAACTTTTGAGATAAATATCTATTTATATTTTGAAATAATTTAATTGTAACATAATTATAAAACAAATAATTTATTTTCAAAATATTCTTATAAGATTTTAAGGTATGAATTGAAGGTGTTATTATGGTAGAAAATATCCACATCCATCGTATAAGTAAAAAATAACATTCTTACCTTAATTTGATGAAAAAGTAATAAAATACCTTGTTTGGAAATCAAAAGAAATATTCCATTCAATTTTTTTATAAAAAGTCAAATAATGACATAAGTGACCGTATACAATATTATAGTAATTTGTATAAATGTTTTTAAATAAATTTTTAAGAAACACGAATGTGGATGATAAAGAGATCCAAGTAGATACTCACATATAAACGGAATTAGATAATGAAGAGATTGTTGAATTAACCATTACCGTGAAATTTTCCTAGTCCAAGGGTACCTTAACATCCCATATAATAGATAAATAATTTTTATTATATTATAAATACCCATATACATAAATATTATATCACATATGATCAGATACTATTGCTTTATTAATAATATTTTAGTAGAATCATTGTTTCGGGTGTTAACTGATTAATTTCACTTTATATGTTTGGTTATGAATGCCATTATTGTTATGTATATGGCGTATTTTATTCATATATATAATGATATTATATTCTTAAACATTATTTTATTTTATAAAATGAAAGTTATTATTGAATGGTAATGATGGGGAATGAATTTCATCAAGTTCGGGGAAACAGTAATCCATATGTACGCACGATTGGATATATCATTCTACTGATGATGAAATATTATGTAATTGGATATTATATCATATATACAGAGTAATTAACATGTTATATTTATTTTATATATCCATTATTCTGATTATTATACCCATACAAATAATGAATTGTTTGAATAACAAACTACACCATGATGTGGAGATCATAAGGCGTACGTTCCCATGTATGGAGACTTGTCATTCATATGATGGATATAATAATGAATATGGATGTAACATATTTATTATAACATTAAATTCTGTATAAGTTAATCAAGTTATTATTTTGGTTTGGAAACAACAAAGAAATAGGGAGTTGAAGACGAAAAGAACATTGATAAAGGTGGTAAAATTGGAACCACTTCTTCGTGTGTTTTCTTTTGAGTTTTTGAAAAGGTCTTCGTATGATGGATTTCTAAAAAATGTAAGTCCTCAAGGTCGATGTGAGGGGAGTTTGGGGGATATTGATTTTGGTTTTTTATGAGAAAAATGGATTTGGAGGTGTGATATTGAGAGAAGGAGAAGTACCCTTTTATTATAGAGGTGAGGGTCACTTTAGGAAAAAATTAAAATATTATTTTATTATTCAATGATATTCAGTTTATAATGGTACCGAAATGATTTATTTCAATTATACGGTTGGGATGGGCCTAAAAACACTCAACCAATATGTTTTAGATAGGTTTAGGTCACCATATTAACCTTATCTATTGGATTTAACTCTTAGTTAAATAGTTTATTTTTTACCATGTATTCTACTGTTATTAGAATAGATGTTCAATAATCAAAATATAAAAAGCCAAGGGAACCTTAAGTGGCTAATTATAAATATATCTAACCTTATCTAAGACATTTTCCTGAAATGTAGATTTTTAGAAATATTATATTAATTAATAATATAATATTTGTTTTAAAAACTAATATATGTCAATTATGACACTGTTTATAGTTTTTTTTAAAGTCCAAACCACATTATAACAACAATTTTTTTATTTAATAAACTCTATAATGTCATATTAAATTATTAAATTATTTTAATTCATCAAATGTTTCAATTTATTTTTAATTTGGATATTTAAAATATCAATTATTTTAATCATTCATTAATATAGTTATTACTGCATCTTCATTGTGTCATAAAAATTTAATTATTAGATTACTAAATTTTTAAAATAAATTACCATTATGTGGGAAATAATTTTATATTTCTGATGAATATTAATTTTCAATTTCATCATATCTATAACCCTGTATTAAAAATGATTTAGTTGTGAAAATTTGAATTTAACACATTTAACTCTTCTTTAAATAAAATAATAATAAACGTCCTAATCTTATACAAGTGGGTAAAAATGATTATATTTTATTCCTATGTTTATTTTGGTCGAAATACTATTTTATAATAGAATTAATACATGTGTTGGGGTAACAAAAATATCATTCTTCCCTTTAATTACCCTATTTACATTTAACTATGGTAAATAAAAATCAAAAGTTATTAGTTATCAAAAAGTATTCTCATCTTCTTGAACCAAATTTTACTTACTAATTTAATCTGTGTCTCTCCAATTTTCTAAATTCATTTCATAGAAGTGGTAAAAATGTGTTTTATGCAAATTTTAAAATACTCCAAGAAGGTGGGTAAAAGACGGTAAATATTTTAATAAAATTATATATATATAATATTATTATAAAATGATTCCATTGAATTAAACTGAAAATATATAGGTATTATGTATCTATTTTTACAAAATATAAATTTAAATAAAAATAATAATTACATAAAGAAAATTATGTTTTTAAACAATAACTTAGTGTTTTTCAGTATTCATTAAAAATTGATGGTTTTCAGAAAAGTACCGAAAATTTACCCTATAATAATTTTGATATTATGAATCCATAAATGAAGTCCACTTTGAGAAATAAAATTTTTAAACTTTTAAAAATTGGGTATTTTAATTCATAATGGCTAATTTTATTGGTCGTGGTGTGTTAAAATATCATGTTGCGTACAACACTAGCTATTGCATTATTTAAAGGAAAATGTACCATGAAATCATGTGGTGTTACCATTGAAATATTTATAAAAAAATTAAGGAATTATTTTCAAACGAAATATTTATTTTAAAAAATTTATAATTTATTAAGGAATTAATTTTCATGTATTTTAGTAATAAATGATACCATTATACTCTTTAACCATCTTAAATGATGAGAGAGATATAATACACTATACATGGAATCTATAAATTTTGAAGGTTGTAAAAACCCTTTACTATTTACATTTTTATGCCATTGAAGAATAACCCAACAATAATTTTTTTTAGTTTAATAACCAACCCCAAAATACATTTTTATATAGTTTTATAGTTTGTTTACTATCCCATCACTAAACCGTGAGGCACAACAACAAAAAATAGATTAATGGGGTTTTGTAAGATGAAACATTAATTTTACTGTTTGTATAAGCAATAAATGAATAAAATAATAAGAATATAAATAAATATGTTCAATAAAAACAATACAATTCTAAATGAGTCATTCTATCTTAGGAAAAAGGTTCTTTCTAGTAGTAATGTAAAAAATTGAAACTCAATAACTGAGTGTTGTAATAAATTAATAAGGAGTATAACATTGTAATTTTAATGAATATAAATAAATTCAATACAAAAACATATTATCTTAAAATATAGAGTTAAATCATGCATACTGTATTCACATAAATAAATATATTTAATTTCATCCTTATGTAAGAAACTAAATCATGATCCCCTATAAAATATATAAGGATAATATTCATATATGTTGTACATTAATATTCTATAACCTTAAAAGACTTTTCATTTGAATATTTTAGAATAATTTGTACAAATAAAAAAATCTATACTAAAATCAATAATACTATTTTGAGAAATATCATATCACTTGTGAGTTAGAATATCTAAATTATATATAATTAAAATTTGGAACTCACATTTTTCCTAAATGAATTTTGAGTCATTAACCCTTTTTATGAAAATTTAATATTGTTTATAATTTATCAAAATTAAATTTATTTTCATCCAAATAATTAATAAGTATCCATGAAATCAATTAAAGTCAACAAATAAAAAAAACTATTTATTTATCACAATGTAAAAAAAATAAAATGATTGAGAAATAGATCATGATTGATGAAAAATTACTTTTAGGCACAATATAATGATATCATGGTTTCTCATGACAAACAATATATCCAATATAACAGTAAGTAATTGTTTTTTTAAACTATTATTTTTGTTTATTTGATAAATAATTTTCACATTGTGGTTAATCTGCTATTAAATGTGTGTTTTATCTGATTTATAATGTGTGGAAGATCATATTTAAAAATATGAATAATCATATTCAAAATGAGGTGTCAATTTCATCAACAAGGTATTTTTAAACTATTCATGTAGTTTATTGCAATCTTAAAAAAAAATTACTCATAGTCACACACAAAATGATAATGTGGTTGATTTACATTTCATCATACAATCCTTTGTTAATACAGGTAATCAGTTCAAAAGTGATAAATATTTTTACTATTTGTCTTACAATCCATCGATATTCATTCAGTAAATTAATAATTTTATGATTCTTGGTTTTTTAGATTGTCTTCCATGTCTTAGATATACATTTCAATAAATAAATCACCATAGAATAATAGTATATGTGATACTAATTATTGATTTAATTTTATATTTCTTTTTCATAAAATGATTGAAAAACAATATCATCAAAAAAGAAATAAATTCAAGGCATGATTGTATAAAGTTATTTTCATAACTCTTTCTATAAGTAAAAAAAGATTTAAATTAAAGATAATATAAATTATAAATATTTAATAGTAATTTATTTAAAATTATCAAAACAAAAATAAAAAAAGTAGATCAACGATATATTTCAACTTTCTCTAATATATTAATAATGAAAAAACAAAAGTACAAAAAAAAATTATCCACTATTTTAAATTGATCAAAAATAATAAATAAACCAATTGTTTTATTGTGTATTATTTTAAAATTAAAATATTATCTTTTAATATAGTAAATAATTAAACATAAAGAAAACATTTATGTTACATCGAACTGTATCAAGGTTCCCCCGAAATTAATTCATTTTCGGCATAATATGTATTGTAAATGATTCCACGGGATAGTATACAATTACTCTAATGCATTAAGAATTGATGGAAACATGTTAAGATTTTAAAATAGTAATTATATTTAATGATTTATCTTTTAACCAACAGTTAATGTATATTTTATTGATAAATAAATTTTTTTCATTAATATTGACAAAAAAGAAAACTAGATTTAATAATTATTTTAAAATCACAATTCAACACTATAAAGTAATATTTCCATCAACAAATATTAATATTTTGTTTTATGAAACCTAATATTTTTTGGAGTTTAGTAAAAATGTTCTCATACTATTCTTCCATAGAAACTGATTTAATAAAATGAACTTGCAGAAAGTTAAATCAGACATCAATGTGTTTAATCATATTATTATTCAATTTAATTTTAGATATAACTAATTATAGATTTAATTTTAAAATAAATTTTTGGATTTTGGAAATTAAAAATAATAATAACATTTTTATTTAATTCATAAAAAACTAAAACAACAAGAAGAAAAACCAGTATTCTCATTGTTAACAGTTGATAAAGACATTTTTTTTCATCATATAACTCCATAAATCTAATGAATTATCAAATATGTAATATATAAATTTATTTTTTCTACCATTTTTATAGAAAATTAAATTAGAATATTAAAACATGATCAGTTAAAATGACGAATGTGAAAGATTGAATAATTTGAGATGCAAGGAACCATGATTATACTCAAATGTTATTTTTTATTTTTTTTAAAATTAATTTCATTAGGATTGGTTGAAATTTAACACATATACATACTGTAAATAAAAATGATACTAAAGAAATTATGAAATATATAATATAAAAATCATATAAATAATGATATTATGATTTATTCATTCTATATCTTCATCATAATCTATCTTATAAGGAGTTCTCACCAAAATATTTAATCTTTTAAAAATATCATTCCCATAAATTTATATCAAATTTAGACTATTTTGACTGATTATCAAATATAAAATCTTTCTTTTGATGTATTTATAATCTCAACAATAAATTACGTTTTACCATAACTGTCATGAAAATATATAAAGACATAAAAATTTTAAATTCAATTAAAAATTGATATAATGAAATTCATAATAACATATCATCATAAATTATTATAATAATTGAAATATATTTTTAAGGCATTATAATTATTAAATTATGATCATCACTTCCCTTTCTAAAATAAATATTTAAAAGAAACAATAATGACATATCATACAAGGATCAAGGATCCTGTTAAAAACCATAATGAGAATTAGCGTGTTCAAATACATGGTTGGTTTTAGATTCATTCTCCAAAACAATGTTTTATTTTGCAATTTTTTTTGAGAAATATATCCATTCCATGTTGACCATTTCATATCCATTTGAAAAATATTAATAAAATAATATGAATTATATAAAAAATGAATTATTATTATATCCAATCATGAAATTGGTAAAATGGTTCTTGAAAATAAATTTATTATTCTTGGTTTGTAACCTTGATACACTAATATATATTATGTTATAATTAATTTTCCATAATCATCTAACTTAGTTATAACAATCTATATGATGAATATAATAATTTTATTCTAATAGATTTTATATATTTTTTACAAAATATTCTGGATCAATATATTAACTTCATCCTTCATTTTCAAAACCAGTTTATTATAAAAACATTTTTATTAATATTTTTAGTCAAGGAGTTTGATGCACTATAATGTAAACTATGAAATTTTTTAATAAATATTCATTTATAAAAAATGAAATTTTATTTGAAATTCCATTCATAAGTAGAAAATATTTTTGGAAATTTAAATTTTATTCATGATATTGACTATACACCTCAGATGATGCATCACATTTTGAATAATTAGGTTCACACTATATGATTTACTATTGATAAAATTTCCTCGAAAAATAAATTTATTTGATATCAAATCAAAATTATATTTTTATTCATTTGAATTATAAATAGAAACAATGAAATTAAAAACATTTCAACAATCCAATTATATGAAACCTTCCATTCTATATTCCATATAGTGTTATCTTTAATAATGGCGTAAAAATAATCTATTTTATACATTACAATGTTAGATAATAGATTATAGCCTAAAATATTTGTGAATTCAATTGTCACATCACATTATCCTTTCCATATCAAATAAACCCCTAAATTTTAAATCTACTACACTAAATTTTTTGTGGGGTATAAAGATGAAATGTTATGATTATATCCATTTTTATAAAACAAATTAATGAATTAATGATTTGAAAGCTCACTAATTATGTCATTTTAAATTGAAAATTTTCAGAAACCTAATTCATTCCAAAGTGAATTATATTAGGTGATAAATTTATAATGTGTTTTAGATAAATGTGAATGTATATATTATAATTTAAATTTATTGTATTCATTTAAAAATACATTTTTCCTCTATTTCTTAAAGTTATCATTTGTTTAAATATATACGAAGATAAATTTTTAAGAACTATAGACTTTTTACCTCTAAAAAAATGTATTAACTCATTTTATTACCAACTAGTCATTCATGAATCACATACATAAGGGGTTTTGAGTTTAAATTCGTGTAGATCAAACCCATTTTTATTTTTTATTTTTGCACCCCGTAATATTTTCATGGGCCAATAATCTTTTTCGTATCATATTATTATATTTTAAATTATATAATATTTTTATGTTTTATTCAGTAAAATCAGGTAAATAAATTAAATAAATATTGTGTATTGTTTTTGGTTAAAGTGATACATATTCTTCTTAAAAAGGTTATTTGTTATTTTGAATATTGATAATAAAATTATCACCAGAATTTTATGAAATATATATTTTATTTTATTTTATTTATTAAACTATTAAATCCTTTTAAATAATGAATCTATTTTAAATTTTTCATCTGGAAAACTGTTTACATTACCTTTCGAATTATGAATGAATTTAAAAAATACAAACATCACATATATTTAAGATAAAAACATTGATTTATTACCAGTAATATGTCATTAGAGTACTCTATCCATATACAAAAAATCCTTATTGATTCTTATAGGATACACTTCATATAAAAACATATTCATGAATATTTTTTTCTAATAAACATTTGGTTCATATGGTATTTTTATATGAATTTTTTGGAAATGATATTGGTTTAATAGAATTTTAAATAAAGAAAAAATAATACTATTATTTACTAAAGAAAGAATTTTCACAACCAAGAAACTAAATATGTATCAATGTCTATTCATTTTAATAATATACATTAATTTAATATATTATACATTTAACAAAAGAATTACTTTAATTTTCACCTTTAAGAAAAAGATGTTTATACATTTTTTTGCAATATTTTGTCATAACCATGTCCAATTAATATCTATTCATATTATGTAGAATAGTCATTTTACATTATCTTTTCCTGCCTATTAAAATATTTATAAATTGGATTTGAATCCTTAAATTATACATCTATGATTATCATTGACTTCTAAAATAGAATAAATTATAATTCCTTAATATTAATTAAATTTTGACTTCTAATATTTAAGTATAATATTTTCAACATAATGGAATTTGATAATGACAACTAATTTTTCAATGGATCTTAAAGGATTAATTTATAATTTATAATTTTGCGCGTGTACTTTTTTATGTTTAAATTTCTGATTTTTTAAAAACTCATATTTTTCATAATATTATGACTGAGTCTATATATATCTTAATTTAATTTAACTCTATAGGGATATAAATAACAATAAATGGAGTAGGAATAAATAGATTAAATTGTTTTTATGTTAAGATATTAAAAAATGCTTTCTAATTATTTTTAATAGCAATTTTTATCACTAATAAATATGTTCAATTTTTAACTCTAAATAGTTTCCATTATCTTTCATTATGTTTTATATTGTTATACCTTGTTTATTTTATTAATTATTATCATACTACTAGGATCAATGTTTTTTATTTCTCTATATTCATAACTAGTGAAATCATTATTATAGTTACCATTCATTCATAAATTATTATGTGGATAATTACTTCTAAATATCCTTCATTATTGTCTCTTTCTTCTCCCATAGGATACATGTAGGACATAGTGTCTTTGACCACTTCTCAATTCTAAATAAATAGATTATTTTGAAACAGGGATCATTTATTTAAAAGATACCCCTTTTATAATAAAAATATAATATTTTTTAACTTTATTTCAATTATAATTAATAATTAAATGATGGTCCCATAATATTATCTAGTATATATTATTTTAAATTCATATTTTCATTAATAGTTAAATTTTTATCATTCTATTTGATAAAAAGGGATCATCAATATTATTCAACAAAAATATAACTATATAAATATTATTTTATTCCATTATTATAATTATAATAATTTTAAATCTATAAAACATTTTATTAATTATCACATGTTACCATTTTTTATTTCATATTTCTCATTGATTAAAATTACTAATTGTTTATTGTAATTTTTTATGAACATATATGGGTTAATTTTAAAATTTCAAAATATTATATTTTTTAGATGAAAAAATATTACTTTACACATTCCTTTTAATTACATAATTCACAATATTTAGAACCCTAAAATTTATCTCACACATAACCAAGACACTATGAAACATTTATTGAGGAACAATATCATGATATTTTTATAGATTCACCATTATTGAAAAAATATCAATGGTTTGGGGATTAAAAAATCAAGGAAGAATATTATTACTTAGAATTAGTTTGATTAAGGATATGAGTCCATTTATGTGGTCATCGATTATTTTATCTATATTTTACAATTTTTAATATATCATTTACCATCAGATGTTATATTAGGATTTTATTATAACATATAACTAAAAATATTACAATGATAGGGGACTCCCATTAAATATATAAGTCGATGTTAAAGTATAATGATGTATTGGTGAATAGTGTTGGAATTGGACTATTTAAAAAATACTGTATCTTTTTTATATGTAACACCCCATGATTTCGTAGTACGTTATTTCTTTAAAATAATTCAATAACTTGAACTACACACAACCCCAAGTTCCACTACATCATTACTTACCAAACTAGACATCAAAAGCAGTTATGAATTGTATTAACTAAATTTTTAACTTTATATAATAATTTTAAATTTAGAATCTATATTGTGAGTTTCATATACATAATGTAAAAACAAATTCATTTATTCAGATAAAAGATTTATTTTTCAAAAAAAATGAAATTTTACCACCTTTTAATGGAGAACTATATTTCAATACAATTTTTTAAACTTTTATATATCTTATTTGACATAATAAACTTCTTCTTTAGACATGCGATATAGGAATTTATTTTTAATAATATTTTTGTGTTTTTTTGATAACTTTCATATTTGGGTGAATTATGAAAAATACTATATTTTTACTGGAAACATGTTTTTTAATCAAAATAATTTATAGTGTTAAATTATACATCATTTTGGTTTGGAAGTATTAATAGATTATATTTTTACCATTTAATCCAATTCTGGTTATTGTAACTAATTTCTCTTTGAAATTGGACATAAACAAGTGTCAATCTTTTTACAGTTATTATTTCATAAAAATACACTTTTTGGTTTTAACAACGTGAATTTATTTTAAATTAATAAATGGAGATTATATGTTTTTAATTTGGTAAAATGGGATTCATTTTTTTATTCAGAATATCAAAATTAGATTAGGGTAAATGTTTGGTATTTTTCTGAAAACGTTCAATTTTTGATGAATAGTGGAAAATATTGTGTGATTATTTAAAAACAAATTTTTATGTAAATAATTATTTATTTTAATGTAATTTATTTTAGGTCAAAATATATACATAATACCTATAAAAATTCAATGTAATTCATTGGAGTCATTTTATAATAATTATAGATATACAAAAATTTTATCGAACATTTTACCTTCTTTTACCCACATCTTAGGAGAATTTGAAAATGTACATAAAACATAATTTTCCTAATTCAATGAGTTTAATTTTTAAAATTCGAGAGACACGGTTGATATCAATTAGTAAAATTTTTGTCAATAAGATAATTATTTTGATGAATGGTAACTTTTTACTTTTATTTACCACGGTTAAAAGTAAATAGGGTAATTAAGGGTAAAAATGATATTATTACTAACCTAACACATGTATTAATTCTATTGGATAAGTATATATAGGACAAAAACAACCTTAGAAATAAAAATACGACCCTTTAGGTCCAGTTGGATTAGATTAGTACATTTATTCAAAAGAAGAGTTAAAAGCGTTAAATTCAAATTATAATTACTAAAACATTTTTAATAGAAAGTTATAAATAAGATAATTTTAACTATAAATATTCATTAGAAAGATATAATGATTTCATAAATAATGGTATTTTATTTATAATTTTTAGATATTAATTAATTAAATTTATTTTTGACACAACGATGATGCAGTAATTACAATATTAATGAAAGATTGAAATAATTGATATTTTAAATATCAAAATAAATGTAATTTGAGACATTTTATGAATTACACTAATTTTATAGGTTAATATGACAAGTTATGTATGTTTAGATAATTTTATAAAATTATAATCTTATTATAAATTTAGAAAAAAATACCAAATAGTGTGAAAATTGACATAAAAGTTTTTTAAAAAAATATCTTATATTATTAATTGATATTCTATTCCTAAAAAACTATGTATCATCCAAAACGAATATATAATCATATTTTTATCATTAATGACCAACTTCGTGTTCTCTTGGACCTTTATAGTATGTTTATTGAACAAATAATTTTAAAATTAAAAGATACATGTTAAATGTCAAACTATTTAACCAAGAGTTAAATCTAAAAGATAAATTAATATAGTCACCAAAACCTATCTAAAACCGATTGGTTGAGTGGTTTTTAACCAATCCCAACCTTATCATTAAAATAATATAATTTTGATCCATTAGAAAACGAAAATTAATTTATTATAAGATAATATTACTAGCTTTTCCTAAGGTGACCCTCACCTCCTAGATTTTCCTTTCCTTCTTCCATTTCCTCTTTCTTTGTTGTTTCCATTATAAAATAACAACTCTAGTATCTTCAATATACTGTGATTTTATTATAAATATGTTACAACCATATTCATTATTCTATCAATCCTTTGGATGGCATGTCATCATACGTGCGTAGGTACGGCTCATGGTCTCAATGTTGTGGTGTAATTGTTATTCAATACATTATTATTTCGATCGGTATAATAATGAAGAGTAATTGAGGTAAATAATAAATATATCATGATAATTATTCTTTATATATGAAATACCATCAAAATGTTTATTATTTTAAAATCAAAAAATGATATTGTCTCTCGTGCGTACATACAGATTACCGTCTCCATGACACGATGAGATTCATTTCCACATTCGCCATTCATCGATGTTTATAAAAATATATATTACTAATAAGTATGTAATATATGACATAATAATGCTACTATAGATATATGTGTGTGTCTGTGCGTGTTTTCATGTGTCTCTCTCTATTTGTGTGTGTGTGTGTATTTATGTAATTACATATATCTAATTCACCTAGATCTATTCAATAAGATATGAAAACGGAAACAGCGTTTATGCGTACGTACGGACAACCGTCTCCATAAACGATGTTTTCCTTTTCATAAATATTTCTATTATAAATATTTATATTCTAAATATATATGATATATAAATCATTTTTTATATTTTTTATTTATTTAAATCATTATATATTTGACACAATCAAGAGTAACAAGTTAAAACACGTAAGTTAAGAAAGAAAATATTACCCCAAATGTTAATTAAACATGAAAATTATTATTAAATGGGTAGTATAAAGTAATTAATGAATCATGTATTATATCATAAATATTTATGTGGTTCTGATATAATTTAATAACATACTAAGGTCTTTATATAGGAGGTTGACTATACTCTTGACTAAAGAAAAGTGCAAGGTAAGGGGTTTCTTTTTTCACTTTGAATTCTGTGAGATTGGTATTATACACAACTTATTTATTTCATGTGGTGTTTTGTGTACTTCCATTTGATATATATTATCATGATTCTATTAATATTAATGGTATTATATGATTAATTTTGTGGTTATTAACTACTGTTCATACAACTCGATTGATTACATGAGGTCAGGGTTAAATTCAAAATCTCTTAATTATCCGAGGTTGTTTTTACGTAAGTATCTACCGATACATATTTATTATCCATGTCCTTGTTTCATAACATTTTTTTAAAAGGGATTATTTTTAATGGAATTTTTTTTATTATAACATCATTTTAAATGTCTTAAATAATTATTCTGCTAAATCATTCTCTTTAATGTCCATGTCTTCCAAATGGGTTTTAAGGATTTATTTATATGGACATGAAATTTTTTAAAATGTTAATTACTTTAATACGTTTCAAATTTTTATGGGACAATTTGATTCAAAAATTTCTTTAAATGTATTCCTTTTTAAATTGTGTTACTTTTTAATGTTTTCATGAAAAAGAGATATTTATCTGAAATAGTTATCAAAATCATTTTCATCAATGTCAACATACTTTGATAGATTTTAAACATATTTGAAGTTGATTTATTATGATACAAATCATCCATATTGTATTAAAGGTTTTGCGATATTTTTTATTCTGGATGTTTTATTTTTATACCATTCATGGTTTATGGTTAAAGTATTGACATTTCATATGATATTTTTAATACGAAGGTTTTTTTATATATCAAGCTTTTCATATAAAGAATTTATTGGACTTAGTTAGTGACGGGTGGAGCCTGCTATATGTCCTCGATGCATCGGTCGGTATCATGAGACAACTATATGTGGAATTGGCTGAGGCCTTTCCCAATTTGTTATATGGTTTTCGCTGAGGCCTAAATCATTTTTAGACATCTTGTTCGAGGCCTTGAAAAATGTTTCAGAATGTCCAGCACTATGTATTCCCTCATTATGAAATTAGTTATTACATGTGATTATTAGACTAGTAGAATATCCATGTTCATGTTAATATGGTAATTTTTGATTTATTTTTTCCATGTTATATTCATGTTTATGTTTAACAGGATATTACTTTTCATTACACGTCTTGCCTTAAATGTGGATAGATTCTGCTAAATTATTTACCCTTACTAAGGATCTGAGCTCACCCCTTTCTAATGTTTTATTTTACCAGGATCCCAAGAAGTGTTTTATATTCGAGATGTTGGGTTAAGCTTAGGAAAAAATGAAGTTCTATAATTATTATATTTTTGTTGTATGTTAGAATGTGTAATGTAACGTTTATGTATGTAATCTATTTTCGAAGACTGCTGAACAGATTGGTCTTCCGATAATTGATTCCTTGTAATCATGCCACAATATTAAAATAATGCACCGACTCTGAAAATCTAGGGTCTGGGCATTAATGTTGGTATCAGAGGATGTTTTAGTACAATAACTGGAAACAAGATTTATATAATATCCGATTAGAGCACATATTCCTAAGATAGACATTGAGTATTAGTAAAAAAGAACTTCCCAAAATTTTGGTATTACAGAGATTTTGTGAGTATTCCATGAAAATACGTCCCTCTATGGATATGAGTAGGTAGATGTGTATTTGTCACAAATGTACCTATGGTCAAAACCTGAAAAAACCTCTTTGAGCTAGACTCCAATGGGAACTAGTGCATGAAAACGAGCCTTGCTGCACTATTGTTTACGACACTCCCAGGGGATATGCGTAGGATAATTCTTGTTTTCTTTTCAAATCATTATTAAGGATTTATTAGAATATACCTCCCCAAATAAAACATTTTTATGATTATGGATTATATCCATAAACAATTCAATTTACCTTAGGTTTTTTACACGTTTGGAATTATTCATTTCAATTCATAAAATGACCTAGTGTATGCCATTGTATAGAAATGGAACCTAGTAGAATGAATGTGAACACCAATAATGTGTATGATCCAAAGACTACGAAGGATTATATATTACACATAATTAAGCCAGCATTTTTAAGGTTAATATTCTCCCATGTATTATCGACATATGATGAAATAATATCATGTGTGAATAAGATAAGTAAATAAATCTCTGAGTCCTATGGCTTCGAAGGGAAAAAAGAGAAGAAAAGGATGGAAGATAGAAATATGGTTAAATGGAAGAGGGAAAAGAAGGATTTTCCCATATGTTATAAATGTGGAAATAATCACCTTAGTAAATTCTTGAAGGGAATGAGAGTATGTTATAAGTTTAGAGATAAAGGACACCAATTAATCAATTTCAAGGGTAAGAAAAAAGTTCCAAATGTATAATGATTCAACTGTAAGGAGTTGGGACACTACACGAATCAATGTTAAAATAACCAGAGTATACCATAAATGGTGCTATTGGATAATAATAAAGTAATGATAATATTGAATATGAATAAAAATGATTAGATTTCTTTTGCTGTTATTGAATTCTTGTGTCATTTGAGTATTGTATTAACGATGTACATGTTATAAGAATTATAGAGTACATAATGATTGTACTGCAATACTATTTAATTAAGGACTTCATATTGTGTGGTCCAAGAAAAGTGAATCAATAGATGGTTAAATTTTTGGAAAATATATGTATGATATAAATATAAACTATAATATGGTTCTAATTCTGAGGTAGTGATTTTTGTAATAATACATGATTGATATGGATAAATTTTATGGGATGGTCTTGACTAACTTGAAGCTGATTAATGATTTTTATATTGCATCATTTTTGGAAGTTACAACATTTTTGTATAAAAGAAGTATATCCAATATTATATAAGGAATAAGGGATCATGAATATAATCAATAAGGTTTTATGGTATTTCAGGATGTTGTAGTGTTTTAAAAGAATACATGATGTAGGTGTTCACAAGTTATTACGTGGAAAAAGGGATCTTCATTGTGTTTACCTTCCTTATAAATTTAAGACTATGAGTTTGCAAATAAGTATATTGGATAATTATAGTTTGAGATTATTTATGTATTTCCATTAGAAGACACATAAATAGTAATCCAATGGTTTATTACTAGACCCGTTAAGTAAAATTTTTTAATATAGGCCTCACATATGAATATTGGTTCATACATTTCTCTACATTTAATGTCTTAAAAGAAATCCAAAAAATATATCATTGATATTCCTTGATCATTAAAAAATGGGAATTTTATATATAGAAACTACCTCAAGTTAATAAATGTAATATCTTAATTCAATACTCATTAGATAACAAAACATTAAAAGGTTATTTTCAGTTTTAATGCCACCACTACGATTATAATTTATTAATATATTTTATGAAATAATTTCCATGATAAATCTTATATTTCACCCTTAATTTAGGATACAAATATCTAACATCAAACATTTATAAGTTTTGAACCCCTCATAGTAGATTGAATTATTCATCTATAAAGGGTTAGAGGATAGCTTTTCTCAACTATTATCTTGTATTGATAAATATCATTATTGTAAATACCCTTTGATCATTATTTCATTTTAATAAATGGGAATGTCTCACCCCATTAGTAATAACTAGTGTGTAATAATCTATTATATTTATTATATTTTCCCTTATTTATAAAATTTTCATCATATACTGGGTAAATTCTATGATGATTATATTATATTGGAATTAAAAAATATATGAGTTCTATGAAAAAATATTCATCAACACATCATTGTGTATAATGAAAATATACTTGGAAAAAATAATTTACTCATAAATAAATAAAATTTAGTTAATATTTATTTTATCCCTAAAAATTTGAGACAAACACCACTCATGAATGGGTATTATGACCCATATGATGGAATTAATTTTCACAAAATGTTAATAGTCATGTCATAACTTATTTATCATGATAGGTTGTTTTGGGATATGAAATGTGATTTAAAAGAAATAAATCCTTATATAGGATATGTGTAGAGAGATCCAATAATATACCAAAATCACATTTGAATTTAATAATTGAAAAAAATATATTTTTTTAGAATACACATCCTAAAAAACATTTTACAAATTTAATTATAGACATGGTATTAACTAATATTTACAATATTATTTTCACCAATAAATCCTTATTTATCAATTTTAGTTATGAATTAATTGAGATATAGATATTAAAATATCTGATAAAATTCATATAATAAGGTTTATATGATATTTTCTCAATGTTGGGCATACATATCACTACTAAAATTTAGTGATTCTATCATTAGAAACTTATTGAATTTAATTAGGGTGAGTATTAAAGAATAGTATCTATTGTAACCAATTATATGATAAAAAACTGTAAGATGTATTCAATAATTCAATGTCAATTTTAACCTATAACATTATATGATAAACTTTTGAAATTCATGGGACAGCTGTTATCAATATTGGTTCAATCTTTTAATTAACTCATTCTAGATTATAAACTTTTTATAAAATTTAACTAAGCTCTGATATCATTTTGAATGAAAAAACATTCCCATAAAAATATATTAAATTAATTTACATTTATGTTTATTTTATAATATATTTAAATGAATCCTAGAACCCATAAAATTATTATTATTTAGGATTAGATAAATAAAATTTATTTTTATAAAAATCATTCACATCATTAATAAAAAATCTCCTGGCATGAAACTCAAGCAAAAGTATAAAACAAAATACTATTCATTCTATACAAGTGAATTAAAACAAAATAAGGAGTGTGTATAGATTTTTAAAAAGGTGTATAAAAATACTTATTAATTATATATCATAAGTGATAATAATATTATTATTTCTTTATGATAGGGTAATTATTATACATGAAAATAATATAAAAAATAAAATATTATAAAATGTGGATCATGAATCATGAATTATGAATATGTAAATAATTTTTTTGATATAATATGATAAATTATCCATAAAAATGATCAATAAAAATGTAAATATTATAATACATGGAATCATAACATTAGAATATAGCATAATATGTAGAAATTACAAAAGAATATAGAAAATACATAATAATGTAAAATCAATTCTTTTGTTAATGATCACAACCAATACAATCATCATATATTTTGAAGTGTCATTGAGTTGATTGGGATCAATCTCGGATCAAATAAAACTAGAGGAAATAGACTCCTTGAATGTTTTAATCAATTCAAAATCAAATAATCATAGTGGAAACATTTTCATATTGTATTAGGATGACTCTCAAATCGGAAAATTGGAATGTCTTATACAGTTTATTATTTTCACCCCCAAACCTATAAAATACAGTGGGCCACATTACATATTTGAATGGTTTACCTACTCATTTTGATAAAATAAATATTATATGGACTAAATACGAGGATTTGGTTGACCCACATTTCCACAATCATATTTAATAGAGACCCTTAGTGGATTAGGAGTATTCTATATGTGATGGCTCAGACCTCTCCAATATATTCCTTTGTGAAAATATGGTGTTTTAGGTGTTTCAGGAGGTTATGGTGAGTTATCCCCAATTCTCCACCAAATTTTCCTTTTTTTGAACAGTTCCATAAGTGAACAGTACCAACTGTAGATAGCTGTGAACAGTGCATCGGTAACCATCTTTAAACAGTTTCATCAGTGACACTCGGCGAACAGTTCCAACAGTAGATAGTTTTGAAATGTTCATTGGTATGCTTCTAGGAATAGTTCCCATGATGAGGTCCAATGATAACCTCTATTTCTATTGTGAATTTTCCAATTCTATGAACAATTCCATTGGTGAACAGTTCTGTATGTAACCTCTAATGGTACCATTTGTTTCCTTTATGAAATTTCCAATTCTATGAACCGTTCCATCGGTGAAAAGTTTGATTGGTAACCTCTAATGGTAACCTCTCTTTCCATTTCCAAATTTCCAAATCAATGATCACTTCCATTAGTGAATAGTTCTATAGGTAACCTCTATTTACTTTTCCAAATTTCTAATTCTATGAATAGTTCCATCGGGGAATAGTTCTATCGATAACCTGTAACAGTAACCTCTCTTTCCTTTTCCAACTTGGGTGATCTGTGAATAGTATTTCATGAACTGTAGGTGTACAATGTTCAATTGGAGAGGTTCAAATGGTGAGGTTCATGAACAATGTTCTATTGGTGAGGTTTCTGAATAGTGTTATAATAGTGAGGTTCATGAATAGTGTTTTAACAGTGAGTATCATGAATAGTGTTTTATCAGGGAGGTTTATGAACAGTGTCTAACGGTGAGGTTCATAAACAATGTTCTAATAGTGAGGTTCACAAATAGTGTTCTATCGGTGTGGTTCTAATGACAATGTTCATAAATAGTGTTCTATCATTGAGGTTCATGAACAGTGTTCTATCTGTGAGGTTCACGCACAATGTTCTATCAGTGTGGTTCTAACATTGAGGTTCATGAACAATGTTTTTTCATTTGACAAATTTTGATTTCATGAACATTGTTTCCAGATTCCTACAGTTTCACCCCATTGATGTTTCCTTTGACATAAAATACATTTAAAGAATATTTTAAGGACTCCAATGCCGATTAAATTGCTATAACTCCTATATTAATTATTCCTAAGATTTGGGGTGTTTTTACTTGGTCAAATAGCACGGTTTAATGGGATTTGCATTCAATGGGAAATTAAGTGTATCTTAAACATTTTCTCTATTAAATATTCTAAAGGGACAAGATATCTTCTACCCTGTTCTCTAGTGTGAGATGGTTGTAAATTTACTTCCTTACCGTAGGAATCATGATATCAAACTTTTCTCCATGGATTAGTTTCATCGATGTCCTTCTTGTTGTAAGTGCACCCCCAATTTCTGTGCAACCAAGAAATTTTGATAAATCATTAATATAAGGTGTGTTTTATCATCGTTATTTTGGGGTTCATCTTCTACTTCATATCATTTTCATATTATAGCATGTGGTATCCTCGATTCTAATGGTGTTTTCTTGGGGTTCGGTTTTTGCGGTCATACCATGACATCTTCATGTGGATGCAGTTTTCACGAGAGGAGGATCCTGACCCGTTGTGTGGATTGTTCTCGTATATAAGAAGTCATGATCATTTTTAGGTATGGGATTTGTTCCTTCACTTTTATTTTATGTCCTAATTTATAGTTATCATGTTTTATCCCACTAGATCACAACAGAATAAATATAATAAATATTTGAATGGGGTAAATAAATTTATATCGATCATATGTTAATTGCCTCTTGTTTTGCTAGATAGTTTGATATCCATACTTGTTTCGTTTACCTATTCGTTCTAGATGGAAATTGGGAAAGAATGTAAACCAGAATTAATTGATAACTATTTGGATATAGATAAAGAGGCATGTAAAGGAATCTGGTTCCTCTTGTTGTAATTTGATGTTAGTCAAATTGGCATAGTAAGCAAGTTTAATAATTTATGATGACATACTAATTAGGTTTTCTGAATATGGGACCTTTGAATAATAATCGGTTAACCCAAGATGGATTAAAGAACCAGTTGTTTGACAAAAGATAATTCCTTTTAGGGTTCTGAGTTACCCTTTTGATTGTTAAAGGGCCAAGATCCAAATTCTAAAGATGTTTATTTTCATACTGCTCGTGTTGTAATGTGATCCAAGATGGCTATTGTGAAATGTGGGGGCATGTACCCCGTTTGGTTGTGCCAGCGAATGATGCCTAGAGTGGTGAGATTCTTTAGTTTATGAAAGTGGGTGTTGGGGAGGACACCAGGGATAATGGAATGGGATGGATGTGATTGTTGGATGCATGTTGTATATTTTTGGTGGATTACCTGCTTTACATTTCCCCGATGCTTAAGGTAGCTGGTCTTTCTTACCCTTATTTCTAAAGAGTTGAAGATGCACAAGGTATACCATGAGCTTTCCATGTTTAGCTTCTCATGTGAGGATGGGACTACGCTCTTCCTATAGGCAGCAAAGACTGGACGAGTAGTACATCTACTCACAATGTTGATCCCCCTTGTATTTAGTAGCATATAATGTATATCGAGAATTCTCGGGAATGCTCGAGCATAATTCTGTAATGAGTAATTGAATAAATGGTGATTACCCATGTGGTTGGAGTTTGCTGCAACACAATGATGAGGCTTTAATTTTGAAGGAATAGAGTACTTTGGGTGTGATGCTAATGAACATTAATGTGGAATTGGTACTGGTTAATTCATGTTTAACGAATTAATTAATGTAATGCGAAACTAATAAAAATGGAATGAAATAATGTATTAATGCTCTTTAAATGGTTGTGAGCTTATATGATACCTAATCATAGAAGTGGTAGCCAGAGTTCGAGAGATGTAATCTAGAGTTGAGTCTAAGACTAGGTTATACCCATTGTGTGGTTGTGATATATAGTATATCCTGTACTTTTTGTGTTTATATATGCTACACCACCCTTTAATTAAAGTAATATAACACCCTAGGTATTCTGAGCACTAGGGGTGTTTTCAACAACATTCTGATGTGAGGTTGAACGGTTGACTACCCACTTTGGCTCCTCTCTCCTCTCTTGGTAGTTATTTGTTCTAGTAGGCACATCAGTTAGTTTTCCCCATATATGTGTGTAGAGGGCTATAATGTCTTGTTGTTATTCACACACATATATTCTGGAAATAGATACCTATGGACTACTTTAGAGGTAACATGTATAAGTTGTGATGGCTTCAGGATCCTTATTCGGTGTATGGGATTTAATGGTTTGAGGTATAATAATTAATGTATGATACATGTTATGCAGGCTGTGGTGTCTCCCAGAAACTACCTGGTAACTTTTATTACATGGACGTGGTGGATTTGTAGCACGAGGTGCATGTTGTTGTGCTTCGCCCAGGTGTCTTCATGCACACCTTTTTTGAGAGAGATGCTTAGGACACACGACATTGGGGAAAAGCGGCAAACCAGTTGGAAAGTAGTAGAAGGATACCCTTGATATTATTTATTATATTATATACACGTGTATGCGTTACTTGGTGAGTGTATGCATTACTTGGGGAGTGTATCCATGGTGTGGTTTGGAACTTAGTATACCCTTTTAGGTGGCGAGTTAGATTCACTTGTTGTTCAATGTGCTTTAGCAGGCTTTATTTAATTTTTCATGGGAGGCTTTAGGGAGGATCCTAATGAGTATACTATCATACTCACCCTATGTATTTATAAACTATTTTTTAGGTCACTTAAAGTAGGTTAGAGATCAAGCTTGTTTCTACATGCTTTAGGTTGCAGGAGCTATTCGGGCATCTGTTTTCTTCTGTTTTTAATTAATTTTGGGTAAATTTATGTTTTCCCCTTCTACTTGTAGTAGTTTTTCTTGACATTACATATGTGAACATGGGTTTTATTTTATATTTATTTTCTAAGATGGATTTGGTTTGGTTCCATCTTATCTTTCTCTTTTTCATGTTTTCTCTTGTAGGGTAATTCCTCCCATTTGTGTTTTTACTATACCCTTGGTGCTAGTCTCCAACTCGAGGCCTTCTATAGGTGGGACTCAGGGGGTCATTATCTCCCTTCTCAAATTACTGGCCTAGGAAGGGTACCCATTATGTGGAGGGGGTTATGATAGAGTGGTATCAGAGGTCTGTTTGAGGGATAGGATGGAGTTTAGAGTTAGGCAATGGTGAGGTTGCATGGGTTGGTAGAGAAATAATCTCAGTCATGTCTAGAATTTTATGTAAACACTAGAGATCGGTTGAGACATAGGTGTTTAGGTACCCATATGACATGATGTACGGAACACTGTGTTTCCAATGGATTCTAAATGAGGTGATACTAGTTTAAGGGTAGATTCATTGGAAGTGATCATACATCATTCTTCTTTTTGAATGTGTTTGAATCGGTAGATCTTATGATATGTTCGTCTAAAATTAATAAAAAAAAAATTAATTAAATAATGTTGAGTCTTCCATATTCTGTGATAGGGGCCCTAAATATTTTTTTATTTTAGAAGTATGGCTCCATGTAGATGTCCTTGTCAGGATCGCATAGAAGATGCACAGAAGGCTCTTCCGGTAGATCGCTATAGGGTAGAGGTTGATGATGATGACAATTGGAGGAAGACACTCTGAGAGTGT
Source organism: Viscum album (assembly GCA_963277665.1). Taxonomy (NCBI): domain Eukaryota; kingdom Viridiplantae; phylum Streptophyta; class Magnoliopsida; order Santalales; family Viscaceae; genus Viscum; species Viscum album. The sequence continues at coordinate 1,897,456,185 of OY728133.1, read as the reverse complement.
CAGTGCTAGAGTCTGCAGAATTACAAGGTCTCCATTTCAGATGTAGTCACGGAAGACTTGTTATAGGAGTTATAAAACAGCTTCAGTTCGATCCATGCTCAGTAAGAGAACTGGGTGTCCTCAGTTGTGATGATGCTGCTGAAGGACCCCGGGACACCCTGAGAGGGGAGGGGTGAATCTGGGTGACAACTTTTTCTTTTAATGTGATGGATCATGTTCCCATGATGGTAGGAACTTGTTGAACTTGTATGATGAAAATGATCTGAAAGCAAACATGCACATGCACAGAGAAGACACAACCCTTTTTACTTAGTTCACCACTAAGGGCTACGTCCAAGGAGCATACGCCGACAAGTTGTCGGTCGTACCAAATTCCACTATGCTTCACTAGCTAGAGATTATAATTGTTCGGGCACTGTCAATCTGTCCCAGGCTCACTTCCTTTACAAAGGTTCATAGATAGCTCACTGCTTCCCTCGGGTCACTCCCGTTGACTCCCCCTAGTTCACTACCATTGGTGAAGTCACACTCACTTTATAGACGTGAAGGTATCTTCAATTGAAAGACATTAAGTTCATTGTCACCTATTTAGCATGAGACTTTTCTTGCATTAGAGTCCTGATTTAATGCTCTGTTAAAGTCCAAATTCCAACCACTGATGATAACCCCCTTTTCCCTTGTCCACTGGGAAAAAAAATTTGGAAAAGACCTTCACAAAGTACCCTACATTGCAAGGCTCCCAATTTTGCAATGCTCAAACAAGACTTTGTGGAGTCCCTACCTTTTCACGAAGCTCATTCACGAAGAACTCTCGCGATTCTACAGCCTTCGCAACACTTGGATATCGTGGAGCTCCTGCCTCTTTGCGAAGCTCACTGAGCCAACCCAGTGCGCACTACTTTTGCGGAGCTAGAATAGCCACCTCAAAGCTCCTCTTCCACGGAGCACACTGCCTTCGCGAGAGACCTTTGCAAACAAAGAGCAAAGGATTTTTTCTGAAATTATCTCTTCTTCTCTTGAGGGGGTTGGCCTCTATTTATAGGTGATTCCACCGACCCTCGAACTTTCCATGTGAAGTCAATGCCACATCATCTCAAATCACGAATCTCCAAAGTTTTTTCTGAAATTCTGTACAAATCACGAACCACCTCGGCAATTTTCGGATCGTGGAGCTCGTCGTAATCGCGGATTATCACTGTCATCATTCCTTCGCACCTTCTCCGCGAAGCTCCCTCACAATGACCTTTACCACCATGATGTGCTTCAACTCCGTCGTTCAGAAAGCATTGACGTAATTGGGAAGCCACACTGCCTCCATTCTTCTTGTCATCGTGATTTCCAAACCATGCGTCCTTTATTCGCTAAATTCATGCATTTTCCATATTTAATTATTATCTTCATGGAAATCCACTTTTTGCGATGCTCAGCAACTTCCAGATTTTGGACCCCAAAAATTTGGCAAACAATGCGAATTGGCTCCACCTTCAATACTGTTTTTTGCTTGAACGGTATGATCTCATTGCTGGTATAGGATCCAAACTTCCATTGATGATTGACAAAAAAACCCAAACCATACTCAAAATCATTCATAGAAGACCATGGTTCCAACAGCTGCATGGAGCAGCGAGACAGAGGTGGTTATTGATTTTTGGGGATCATGAGGAGTTAGTTGACTCATGGGAGGAGTTCTGAGAAATTTTTAGAGTTGATTTTATTTATTTGACTGCAATGGAATCCAGTTGTCATGATATTATTACCCTTCTATAGGTGTGCTCCAATGTGTGAGAGTTTTGAATCAATTTCAAGAACCATTTACGACATGCATCAGACCTGTTTCTAGATGAAGAGGAAAGGTTGTGGCATTTCGAGGAGGCTTTGTGTCTAGAGATCCAGCTCCTGGTCACCCCATTTATACTAAATTCATATCATAAGGTATTGGTGAGGGAAGAGGTTGTTGAGAGGAATTTGGACAGAACTGGATCATCACGATAGGGGAGTCTTCATGATTCCTCATGAAGTCGAGTTGTGGTCTGGTGTTCATGGTTTTCATGACAAAAGAGTCTCCATCTGGTCGAGGGTAGGTCCCATTCCTCAACATCTCATTTCTTTGGGGTCAGCAGCTATCTGGCCTACGCCAAAGGATCATGAACTTTTTTTCTTGAGGTGGTTGAGGTCCTCAGTAGCAAGAGTGCCCAAACATTCAGAGCAGTAGGTTGCACCAACAATAAATCTGTAGAGGTTAGATGAGGCAGGTAGAGGACATCCTTGTGATGCTCTCCATCCTCATATAGTAGAGCATGACCATGGTGGTGGTCATCAACAGGGTCAGGGAGGCCATGTAAGAAGTTGTTATCAACTTCATGATTTAGCGTTGATATCGCCATGTGATCCAGACAACGTTTGAGGTACCCATTACTTGTTTTCTACCATGGTGAATGCCTTTTTTGATTTAGAAGCAACACACTACTTCATATCTATTACAATTGTCCATGCATTGGGACATGAGTTAGAGAGGCTTCCAGTGTCCTTAGTGTTGACTACACCAGTTGGAGGTCGAGTTGACTTGTTTGAATTATATAGAAATGGTGACCTATTGTTGGAGCAACACCACTCTTGGATATATTTCCTATTATTACAAATAAAACAATATGATTTCATCCTTGGAATGGATTGGTTTTATTCAGTACATTCTATCATGGGTTGCTTCAAAAAGAAGGTTATTTTCATTGGTACGCATAGTGGGACGGTGGTGTTTGTTGGCGAGCAAGATCCTCGGATGGGTTATCGGAATGTTCTATCATTATCATTCATGATGGATGAAATTATGTTGAGTTATTTAGAGGTACAACAGTTGGTGTTTCCTATGGTCGTAGAAGAGTACCATGATGTCTAGGTTGTAGTATTTCCCCCTCGACAAGAGATCGAATTTGGGATTGAGCTACATCATGGAGCATCTCCAATACCTATATCTCTATATAAGTTGTCCCTTTTTGACTTATGGGAGCTACAAATATAGCTTTATGGTCTGTTACAGTGCGGTTTTATTCAGCCAAGTGTGTCACTGTGGGGTGCGCCAATTTTGTACATGATGAAGGCTCATGGTAGTTTGAGGTTGTGTGTTGATTATCATCGCTTAAAAAAAGTGACAATAAATAATCACTATCATATTCTATGGATTGATGATTGATTTTATCAAATGAAGGGTGAATGATGGTTCTCAAAGATCGACATGCGGTCAGGATACCATCAGATGCGTGTGAAGTATGAGGATATCTTGACGACTTCCTTTCGTAGTCGTCATTGGAATTATGAGTTCGTTGTATTTCCATTTGGTGTGAATAATGTTGTAGATGTGTTCATGGGATTGATGAATGCTGTGTTTTGTGAGTTATTGTACATGTTTGTGGTCGATTGCATCGACAGCATCCTTGTGTACTCCATGTATGAGGAGGAGCATGCAAAGTATCTACACGCTATTTTGGGAGTTCTTAATCAATATCAACTATATGGGAGGTTTCCAAAGTGTGAGTTTTGGGTTCTAGAATTCTGTTTCATGTGGTATGTTGTGCCCAAGTAGAGAATATTTTTGGATCTATCGAATATATATGCAGATGTCTTGAGAATCCCCCTTGACTGTGTTGGAAGTTTGAAGTTTCCTTGGTCTCACAGGCTACTAAAAGAGGTTTTTATCCGATTAATCACGAGTTTTGACTCCTATAATAACTATGAAATTGAAGGATATGGCATTCATATAGACTGATCAATGTCATGTAGCTTTTGATTATCAAAAAAAGAATCTAGTGAGTGCTCCAGTTCTTTTTATTCCAGCAAAGTGAGTTATGTTTGAGGTTTTCTGCGATGCCTCGCATCTGCGGTTGGGTTGTGTTCTAAAGCAGAAAATATTAGTAGTTTCTTATGGGTCTCGATAGTAACATCCTCACTCATGTAACTATGCCACACATGATCTTGATTTGGCATCTGTGGTGTTTTCTCGGAATTTGTGGAGACATTATCTCATTGGTGAGCGCTTTGATGGTTTCACCAAACATTAGATTTTGTGGGATGTTTTCTCCCAGCATTACATGAAATTAAAACAATGTCAGGGGATAGAGTTTGTATAGTAATATGACATTAAAATATCATATAGACCTAGAATGTGGAATTTTGTAACTGATGTGCTGCGTCGGAAGTTGTGTAGTGATGTGGTTCATGAATCTTGTGACTCTTGGAGAGTAATGGATGAACTTTCATCATCACATCATGATATGAGGTATGTTGGGGGGGGGGTTGTTTTTTAGATGATGGTGCTATCATCTCTCGTGAAGAAAGTGGAAGATTCCCAATTTGGAGATCATTAGGTGGAGGTTTGGAGAGACCGAGTTGTTTGTGGTGAGGCCCCTAATGGATGGTCGGAGGATGAACAACATCGAGTGTTGTATCACTGAAGGATTTTTGTTCCTTTGCAAATGTGTCAGATGGTTCTCAAAGAGTTTCATAGATCGCTTTTCGAGGTACATTCTGGCATGAAAAATATGTACAGAGCCTTGATGAGATAATTTTGATGGCCTGGGATGAAGGGTGAAGTTCCAAAGTTTCTGTCTCGAGGTTTGGTCTTCCAGAAGGTGAATGTCGAACACTATGTTCCTAGTGGTCAGTTCTAGCTATTAGAGATTCCTCAGTGGAACTGGGAGGACATCTCACTGGAAATTTTTACTAGTTTACCTCTATCTTTGGGAGGAAATGATGCTATTTGAGTGGTAGTGGACCACATAACACAATGGGCCCATTTATAGCAATCATGGAGTCGAGCGTAGTGGATTTTTTTTTCAAGGCAGTATCTTGAGGATGTGGTGAAACATCATGGAGTTCCCTAGATTATCATTTGTGATAGAGATCATCGCATTACTTCTTGGGTATGGAGATGTCTCCATCATGATTTTAGTTTTCAGATATGCCATAACACTGCTTTTCATCCTCAAACAGATGGTCAGACAGAGTGAACCAACCAGACCTTTAAAGACATGTAACACTATTGTGTTCTTGATTTTGGAGGATTGTGGATGAGGAACCTACACTTGGTGGAGTTCTCTAACCATAATAGTTTTTTCTTCAACATCGATATGGCACCATTTGAATCCTCATATGGGCGACCTTTCCGTTATCTGTTTTTATAGACTAGGGTGAGAGAGTCATCAATTCTAGGATAGGATCTAGTGAAAAATAAAGCAGAGATGGTTCGAGTGATTCATTAGAGGATGAAGATAGCGTAAGATCATCCGAAATCACATGCCGATCAAAGGAGGATACACTTAGAGTTTAATGTTGTGGATCATGTGTTTCTGAATGTTACAATCCCTCATGGGATGTAAAGGATTGGTCATGCGAGTATGTTTTCCCCCTGCATTGATGGGCCATTCGATGGGTTAGCTCTTGTTGGAGATATGGAATATTGATTAGCACATGCCACACAGATGAGTCAGATACATGATGATTTCCATGTATCATAGCTCCTTCATTATATTCATGATGAATCTCACATCATTGATTGGGGAGAGATCGATGTTGATGATGATGTAACCTTTGAGGAGCGACCAATGGAGATCAAAGACCGCAAGGAGACTGTGTTGCGTGGGAGTTCTATCCCATTGGTTCGTGTCTTGTGGCAACATGGTGTCATGTTGGAGAGTACCTGGAAATGTGAGTCACATATATGTGCTCATTAACTAGAGTTGTTTTATGTTTAACACTTTTCATGTATCAATGTAGCCTTTCTGGTATAAGAAAAACTATCATGTTTATGAGATGACTTTCTTTTGTTGCCTTTGTGGCTTTCAATCATTTGAAAGGTATCTCAATGGGTGGTTGTTCAGACCCCATTTTTTTCACATTAGGTGGGTTTTCAATTCTCGAGGACAAGAATGTTTTGATAGCTATCTGATGTAATGACCTGAACAACTCTGATCCATTCCATTGAGAAAATATGTTGTTTGAGGTATTAAAGGAGGATAATGTGCCTTATCCCAAACAATCTGCCAATTTTTCATATTCGTGAAGAGTTCCATCGGTGAAAATTTCCAACAGTATACATTTTTGAACAATGCATCGGTAACCTTCTGTGAACAGTGGCATTGGTGACCCCCAGTGAATAGTTCCAATGGTAGACAATTGTGAACAGTGCATCAGTATTTTTCTATGAATAGTGATAACGGTGAGGTCCAACGGTTACCACTTTTTTATTTTCTTATTTTCCAATTCAATGAACAGTTAGATCTGTGAATAGTTCTATTGGTAACCTCTAGTGGTAACTTTTCTTTCCCTAGCCAAATTTCCAATTCTATGAAGAGTTCCATTGGTGAACAGTTCTATTAGTAAACTCTTACTTTAACCTGCCTTTCCTTTTCCAAATTTTTAATTCTATGAAGTGTTCCATCAGTGAACAGTTATATCGATATCGTCTAACAGTAACCTCTCTTACAATTGATAGATTTCCATTTCTATGAATTGTTCCAATTGTGAATAGTTCTATCGGTAACCTCACTTTCCATTGCCAAATTCTGAGTTTTGTGAACAATGATTCCAGAATGGTAGGTGTACAGTGTTCTATTGGTGAGGTTATAATATTGAGGTTCATTAATAGTTTCTTATCGGTGAGGTTCATGAACAGTGTTCTAATGTCGAGGTTGATGAATAGTGTTCTATCGGTGAGGTTCATGAACTATGTTCTAACGGCGAGGTTCATGAACAATTTTCTAATAGCAAGGTTCATTAATAGTGATATATCGATGAGGTCCATGAGGAGTGTTCTAATGGTGAGGTTCATGAACAGTGTCCTAATGGTGAGGTTCATGAATAGTGTTTGATCAGTGAGGTTCTATTGGTGAGGTTCACGAATTGTGTTTTATCCTTGTGGTTCTAACGGCGAGGTTCATAAACAATTTTCTATTAGTGATGTTCATGAATAATGTTCTATTGGTGAGGTTCAAATGGTGAGGTTCATGAACACTATTATTCCTTTGAAAAATTTTCAGTTCATGAACTGTGTTTCCAGTATCCTATAGTTTCAATCTTTTGACATTTCCTTTGATGTAAAATGAATTGAACGCCTTATTATAAGGACTCTATGGTCGATTCAAAAGGAATAACTCCTATATTATTTATTCCTATTTCTCGGGATGTTTTTACATTGTCAAACCGCATGGTTTAATGCAATCCACATTTAATGGGAAATTACACATATCATAAAATGTCGCTCTATTAAATCTTTAAAAGGGAGAAGATATCTTCCTCTCATGTTATTCCTCATTGTTCTATGGTGAGAGAAACATAAACCTTTCCTTCATTCCCATAGGAATCGTGAGATCAAAATTTCCTTGTGGATTGGTTTCCTCGAAGTCTTTCTTGTTGTATGTTCATGCCATATTTCTACACAACCATGGAGTATCGATCAATCTTCAATATAAGGTATGTATAATCAACATTAATTTGGGGTTTATCTTCTACTAATTCTCCTTTACATATTATATCATGTAATCTTCGTGCTTCTAATGGAGGTTTCTTGGGGTTCAGTTGGTGTGCTCATACCGTCACATCCTCAGGTGGATGCAGTTATCGTGAGAGGAGAAGTATGACACATTTTGTGGACTATTCTCATATGAAGAACGTCATGAACTATTTGAGGTTGGGGATTCATTTCATCCATTTTATTTTATGTGCAACTTTATAGTTACCATGTTTTATCACATTGGATCCCAATAGAATTGACATAAAAATATTAGAATAGGATATAAAATTGATATCGATAGTATGTTAACAGCCTCTTATTTTGATAGATAGTGTGATATCCATACATGCTTCATTTATCTATTCATTTGTGATGGAAATTGGTAAATAATGAAAACAAGAATTAATTGATAACTGTTGAAATATAGATAAAGAGTCATGTAAATGAATCTAGTTCTTCTTGTTGTAATTTGATGTTAATCAAATTACCGCAGTAAGCATGTTTAATCATTTGTGAAAACATACTGATTAGGTTTACTGAATTTAGCACCTAAAAATAATAATCAGTTAACACAAGATGGATTAAAGTACCACTTGTTTGATAAAAGATAATTTCTTGCAGGGTTATGAGTTACCCTTTTGATTATTGAAGGGTCAAGAGAAAAATTGTTAAGACGTTTGTTTCCCAACTACTTGTGTTGTAACGTGAGCCTCGATTGCTATTGTGTTATGATGGGGCCTGTAATCCTGTTGGTTGTTGTAGAAAATTAATCCGATGGTGGAGAGATCCATCATTTTATTCTTGTGGGTGTCGGGGAGGACACCAAGGTTGATGGAATGGGAATGATGTGTTTATTAGATGCTTGTAGTTTATTTTTGGTTGATAACCTGTTTTACTTTTCCCAACATCCTAAGGCAGTTGTTCATGCATACCTTATTCAAAAATAGGTGATTATGCATGGGTTATGCCAATTTTTTCTATGCTTATCATCTCACTGGAGGATGGGTCTACGCTCTTGCTATATACCGAAAATACTTGATGGGTAGTACATCTTCTCCACGTATTGATCCCCCTTGTGTTTAGTAGCATATTTTATTTTCCTAGAATTCTTGAGAATATAGTAATGTAATGATGTAATGAATAATTGAATAAATGATGTTAACCCATGGGGTTGAAGTTTTCTGGAACATAATGATGAGGTTGTAATTTTAAAGGAGCAGTGTACTTTAGTTGTGATGCTAATGTAAATTAATGTAGAATTTGAATTGGTTAAGTAATGTTTAAGGATTTAATTAACGTAAAGTGAAAGTGATAAAAAGGGAATGAAATAATGTATTAATTCTCTTTAAATGGTTGTGTGCTTATAGGATGCCTATTCTTAGAAGTGTCAGCAAGAGTCCGAGAGACATTAGATACCATTGAGCTTAAGACTAGGTTATTCCCATAGTGTGGTTGTGAGATATAGCAGATCCTACACTTTTTGTTTTTCTTTATGCTACTCCACCCTATCAGTAAGGGAAACTGACACCCCAGGGATTTTGATCCTTGGGGGGTGTTTTCCACAACATTCCAGGGGTAGGATGAATGGCTGACTACCCCCTTTGTCCCCTCTCTATTCTCTTTATTGTTATATGTGCTGGTAGGCACAATGGTTAGTTTTCCGTATATATGTGTGTAGAGGGCTGTATTGGATTTTGGTTAATCACACACATATATTATTGATATATTTTCTTATGGACTACTATAGGTGTAACGTGTATAGGCTGTGATAGATTGAGGATCCTTACATGGTGTATGGGCTGTAATGGATTGAGGTATAATACCCGACCTATGATACATATTATGAAGGATGTGGTGGCTCCCAAAAACTACCTAGTTACTTTTCTTACATGGAAGTGGTGGTTTTGATTCATGAGGTGCATGTTGTGGTGCTTCGCCCAGCTGTCTACAGGCAAGCCATTTTGGAGGGAGATGTTTAGGATGTGCGACATTGGGGAAAAGATGAAAACCAATGGGGATGTAGTAGCGGGTTACAATTGATATTCTTTATTATATTTTATACTCTTTTATGTGTTACTTGGTGAGAGTATACATGGTGAGGTTTTGAACATTGTATACCTATTTAAGTGATGAGTTATTTTCACTTGTTGTTCACTATGCTTTATCATGCTTCATTTACTTTTGCATGAGAGGCTTCCGAGAGGATCCTAATGACTACACTATTATACTCACCCTATGTATTTATAAACATATTTTAGGTAACATAGATTAGGTTTGAAATCATGTTGGTTTCTACTAGCCTGAGGTTGTAGGAGATGTTTGGGCTTCTGGTTTCTTCTGTTTTTACTTTTTTGGGTACTGTTAGTTTCCCGATTATAGTTGTAGTAGTTTGGCAAGACATTACATATGTGCACTGGGGTTATCTTTTATATTTTAGTTATGAGTATGAGTTGGTTGTTGTCTATCTTGTCTCTCTCTTCTGCATGTATTCTCTTAGAGGGTAATTCCTCCCATTTGTGTGTTCAATATACCCTCAGTGCTAGTCTCCAATCTGAGGCCTACTAGAATGGGGACATGTGGTTCATTATCTCTCTTCTCAAATTTCCGACCCAAGAGGCGTACACTTTTTTGGAAGGGGTCATGACACTAAAGCCCCAGACATAACATCTCATGAGATATGGTGCATTAACCATTGTATTAGAGGGCTGTCTAGTTATGATCCCACCCATCTCATAATGCATCAAATAAGTATTGCTTCCAAATTAAGTCATTTTTAATTACACCTTGTCATAAATATAATTTTAGAATGAAACAATTTTCATAAGAATCTTAACATGTTATAAAAATGGTAAATGTAGGGAAATAATATTTATATTTCAATTAGAATAGAAACCCAATGAAACAGTATAAAAAATAATATACATTGATTATGAAAAAACATTATATGTCAAGTGAAAATTTTATTTGAAAAGTAATTACAAATATCCCTTAGTTTTTGATAAATTATATTCTAAATTGAATTATTTTTTAAAAAACTATTTTCATATTAGTAATGTAAATTTTAAAAATATCAAACATTATATATTTATGAATATGTGTAAGGGATACATGGAACTGAATACCAAAAAATCATTTACTGAATGTACTCATATAGAAAATACTAAAAAATAATTATATTCAAACTATTTTAGTTCAAGTAAATGTAAATATAAAATTATATTAAATATTCAATTATATTTGGATAACAACACACCTAAATGAATTTAAAATCATGGTTTTTGAGGTGGAAGGGTAATGACCTAAAATAATTGATAAATCCAAACTCACATATTGGCACCTATTCAGTTAAATAATAAAATAACGGAGGTTATGTAAAGAGAATATGTATAAACCCCATAAATAAGTACATTACAAGAAAATAAATTGGGTTTTATTTATAAATAATATATATATTTTTAAAATAGAAATGTAAAAAAACAATCTCGATTTCAATGAGAAATTGGGCATGAAATAATTACATCAAACATTCTCTAGTTCATTCATAATGTGAATTTTTTTGATAATATTTTTAGTTTTATTATTCATTTTTTAAAGAAAATTAATCAAAATTATCTTATTTTTTTATTCAATTATAATTCCTTATTTCCCACATATTAATTGTTTTTGATAAAATTATAATTTTGGAGATAACTATTTGGTTCTTCAAAATATGATTTGATTTTTAGGTTTTGGAATATTCTCAACAATCATGGGTTCATCACCAAAAGAATTTTCATGAATATTTATTACATTTTAAGGATATAGTTATTGATTACTATGATCATTTCATGGTTGTCATGGTTATATTTGTCATGAAATTAGTAAAATCCCAATTCATGTGACTATTGAATATAAAAAAAAGAACTAAATTTATTTGTAAACAAACATTGGAATATTTCTAAAAATTAAGTATAAAAAAAATAAACATATTATTATGACATTATCGTACATATATTTACATTTTATTACTAATTAAATATTTAAATGTTACAAAATAGTTTATGTATGTTCTAAAAATGATGGATATAAGAACATTTTAAAATTACTAAATGAGTGTACATTTTTTATTGTATAATAGTTATATTATATTAAAATAAGATAATGGATTGGAGTTTTCTTATTAATAGTTAAATATGACATATGATTATGGGGATGAATAAACTGAATGATAATTTTTATTGAGAGGATAACAACTATGTTGATTGTGAGAATATTCTATTTGAGAGTCTATGTGAAATGATAGATTTTGGACTATTTCCTGTAATTGGATATTATTAAGGATGGTATTTTATTATACCGAAGATAATATTTGTATGTATTTAAAACTAAATATGAAGAAAGGCCATAGATTAATTGGGTAGAGTGGAGGTTATTAGAAATCCTATTTTATGTTGAATTTTATTAAAAACGTGTTCATTAATATCGAGGGAATGTTTTTAGTCATGAAAGGTGGATCCTAAATAAAAATAAATATTAGATAGGGTATGGGAGGTTCATAATACCCTCAGTAAATTATTAAGGTATAATGATTTGTAATATTTTAGGTTACTACCAATTTTCATATTCATTTTACCTCATTTTAATGTCATTTCTATAACACTATTTTTACCTATGTAACATATTATTATTACAAAAACATCTATTAAACATACTAAGAAATGTCCAAAAGATGAATAAAACAACTAAAAAATTATTTTGTTCGATTAATAAATACGATAAATTTAATTGTAATATAACAATTAATGACTCATAAAATGTAATATTTGGAAATATATTTTAACCATAAAAATAAATTCATTTTTATTCAATTCCAAATCACATAACATATATATTTTTACATTTTTAACATATAAAAGTGTGAATATATTTATTTCTTATAAATAAATTTTTTTTTGGAACACATAGAGTTTTTATAGATCCTATAAAACGTTCGCTAGAGTTTAGGAGCTAAAATCTAGATGCAGGAGGACTTAAAACCATGCAATTTAATTCACATCATGAATGGGAAATTAAAACCATGTTTGAGAGTGGATTATAAGGTGAATTAATGATGCTTAAAAAATATTGATGAAATTATCAAATTTTAAAATAGACCTAGTGATCATGTTCCAAAAAAAATTGGCATGAATATAAATATCATGATGTTAATTGATCTTGATTTATTAGATCGATATGAGAAAATTTTTAGTGAGACATGAAACACAAATCTTTAACAATGTAAACTAACAAATGATGTCATGAATTTTTATCTAGATGTTTTTCTATAAATCTTAACACACCCTTGGATCTATTAAACACCCCCAATTCTATTCCACCATTAAGATATTATAATATAACTATCATGGGGTTTGAAATACATTTCAATAGGGATTTGTATTCAATTTTTTCTATTCAATTATTTGTAATCCAAGAAATGTTTCCATCATTATCTTGAGTTTTATTCTTTGATAAATCTCGTTTCCTCATGTCATTTATTTCCACGGCATGGTGTATGATATTACTTGTTGGTAGGGAGATATATTTATTTTTTGGTATCTTGTGGTGTATTTTTCATTGAAGTATATATTTTGCCTCTAAGGGAGGCGATCAATATTGTGTATTGTTGTTGAATTCTTAATTAAATAACATTTAATGCCTTAAGATAGTGTATTAATTTATTTTCTAAATATATTATTTGAAATCAAAATAAAATAATTATTTATATCTTTGGGTAATGGTGTAATTAACCACAATAAATATTAAACAAGATTTTAGAAAATAAATATATTTTGTTTTTTATTATTACATTTATTGTTCCAATATGATAATGATTTTCATTTAAAATTTATAGATAGTTTTGTATTAATTTTTCATATTTGATATTATATTTTTATTCAATTTTTAAATTGATTAATTAATGAAAATGGTTATAGAACATAAATTTAGTGATGATGTTGTATAAAAAATTAATGATGCATGTTTTTATAATAGTTTGTTGTTATAAATTGATGATAATCAATTAATGCCTAATTAAGGATTATTTATTTATTTTATTCCAAATTTTATTAGAATTGACTACTGAACAAGAAACTAAAAATAATGTTGTTATAAATATTAAAAAATACTCATATTTTTTGAATTTTCATCTAGAATGTATATTGAAATTGGATTCCTGGTTTTAGTTACATGATTACCTATTGTCTCTATTTTATTATTCAATTTTTTTTATTATTTTCATCAATTGATATTTTATATGTTATTTGAAGTTAGATAAGGATATATTATTCCTTGGAGATATATGGAAATATTCATGGTGATATATGGGATCCAGTCATATTTTTCCTCATCTATTCTCACCCTCTACTCATATGTGTTGCACCCCATTGTCCAGGTGGTGTGCCTCCAACCACCTCCACTTTGGGAGCTCGCTACAACTCTGAATCTCCTTTGATTTCATATCCATATGAAGAATAATTAATCCCCTGGTTAGGCTAATCATTCACACTAACTAGATTATGTTTTGATTATATATTTAATGCGTAATCATCCAAAGATTATTTTTACCTAAAATTGGCATTTTTGTTAAATCCGTTCATATCGTCCATTTTACGTCAAATCAATTGTTGTTGTTGGAATTGGGATATACTATGATTAAATGGTAGAGAAACTATTTTACATCCCATTTTTTCTTTGATTCGTTAAATTCACACCATTTAACCTCTCATAATTGCCTAACTATGAATCCTAAATATTGAATTTAAATTTAATTAAATTGTTTTTCCTTGATATTTACATACCTTTTTATTGGAAAATCCAATCCTTGGTTTTTTTTCATGATGTCAAAAACCCCTTTAGGTGTACCAACAATACTATCCTATTTATCATTGTCATGTAATCATTAAATTATCAATTTTTTCCAATGGGTTATAATTTTGTTGAATTCTTAAAATTAATTAATTATTTAGGATTATTCAATAACCATGAATTTGGTTTTCGTTTTAATTTTTTCTTCATAAATAAATTTGGTTATAAGTCTTATAAAAAATTCATATTATTAAGTGTTTTTGCCTCTACTTACACTGATAAAGTCCTAATTTTGTTTAATATTTTGTAATTATTATTAGCTATGACTATTGTTCTTTAATAACTAGAATTCATGTTGCACTAAATGCTTAATTATAGTAATGCAATCATGCGTTATTTCTATGTGTTATATATGGTTCTCTTGTTTTCTTAAATGAAATTAAGACATGGAGAGATCTAGGGTCTGGAATTCAGATCCTACATTTTGAATCTCCATGATAGATTGGTAAGCATTTAATGTGTCAAGAAAGTTATGTTTTAGGATCACCAGGCAAGGGATTCCTCGGGATTTTACTATACTATTCAGTGATAACAGTTCACTAAGGGGAAGATGAGGAAGGGTCGGCCGACAAGATGGTTATTTCATTGCATGGTTGATACTCAGTCCCTTACGTGTGATAGACATTAATGACTCGTATTTACCATACTAAGTGTTATACTTGTACTTCTAAAAGGATTTTTATGGACCAGAATGTGTAATTGGATATAATTTAATGTGCGTACCATTGTTATACCATAGTGAAGGGCTCAGACTGTAGGACCCCGGGACACCCTGAGAGGGGAGGGGTGAATCAGGGTGGCAACTTTTTCTTCTTTAAGTTGTGGATCTTGATCCCATGTTGGTAGGAACTACTTAAACCTGTATGATGGATATGATCAGCAATTAAACATTCACATGCAGAGACAAATGACACAGCTATTTTACTTAGTTCACCACTAAGGGCTACGTCCAAGGAGTATACGCCGACAGGTTGCTGGTCGTACCTAAATCCACTATGCTTCACTAGCTGCAGATACAAATGTTCGGGTACAGTCACTCTGTCCCAGGGTCACTGCATTTACAAAGGTTCCGGGATAGCTCACTGCTTCCCTCAGGTCACTCATGTTGACTCCCCCTGGCTCACTACCGTTGGTGAAGTCCCACTCAGTTTATAGACATGAAGGTCTCTTCAATAGGTGTGCATTGAAGTTCTTTGTCTCCTATTCAGCATGTGACATTCCTTGCATCAGGGTTCAGATTTGATGCTCCTTTTGGTTCAATCCATCTTCTTTAGTGCAATGAATGAATGCACTAGATCTCCTTGTCTTCATTTGCCTGAATCACAATCACTGATGTGATTTCTTACTTAATGAAGCTCATCTTACTCATCATTGTCAGAATCCTTTTTCCATGTATGCATGAGATCCTGCATGTATCATTTAGATTTCTTCTTCAATCTCACTTTGCACCAAAAGTATCAGTCAATATTTCAGCTCTTGTGCTGCTCCAGAAAGGCGGGCATCCTTCAACAATATTTGGCTCTCCTTTTCAAGCCCAACGCGCAAGCCTCAATCTGGAACACAAGTCTTAGGTGCGCAAGTATAATCTGGTGCGCAAGTGTCACCAAAGCACCTACGCGACTCTGTCTTCTTGAACTTCAAACCTGCGCGGCTCAATTCCTTCCTTGCCCAAATCACCTGGGGCGCTCAACCATCAGTTGGTGCGCAACCTCTTATTGCGCGACCCGACTACCACATGCGCGGCTCAACCACCTGAGCGACGAGATCTCGAACAATCTCAAAGCCTTGAGCTCCGTCAGAAATGAGGATGGGTGGTCCAGTATTTATAGGCAAACTGGACCCCCTGCGCGGCGGCGCGCAAGTCATCCATCGGCGCGCAAGTCTCGGCCCCTGCTAGGCACTTGCGCGATCAACATCCAAACATGCGGGAACATCTTGCCTTTTCCAAATTTGCATCTTCTGATCTCAAAAACCCATAGGCGCGCATGTTATAATGCATTCAAGACGTCGGCGCGCAAGTCTATTCCCAGCAAATAATTCACCTGCGCGACCTCAGCAAAACTTCCGCGACACTTATCCCTTTGCCATATTTTGATGATCTGATCTTCAAAAACATATGGCACGCAAGTTTCCTATCCTCCAAGAGTATGGAACACAAGTCCCTTTGCCAAAATCACCCTTCTTCATTTGTGGATTTTGAGGCCCTGAAATTTGGCAAACACTGGAAAACGGTGCCACCTTGTATCTACTCTTTTTGTACCGCCTCTAGATCATCCATTCCTCTGTCGATGTTCTTGAATCAAACATAGATCATTGACCACAACTCTTGAACATGACATGTCACCATGGAATCTCATTTGTCATCAAATTTGTAGGTTATTTGTTTGCTTTGTCAACAAGCACAATCACCTCAACAACACTTCTTCTTGGTGATCTGTATCCTTTAGCAACTCTAGCTTTTATCACAAACTCCACTATTGGGATATGTATTCTTTGAAGGAACAACTTTAGTACCATCATATTCTATGACAATGTGATGTGTATGTCCATTTCGTAAGTCAACTCATTGGCACATTGCCTCTTTCATCAACCGTCATGATCAACTTCATGCAAACCATGTGATTCAATCTGTCAAGAAGTCTCTAGCATGGTTCTCACGCAATCATGCGTAATTGCATGGTCTTCATCAAAACCCATTGTTCTTATGCAATAATGAGGTATTGCATGGTCTTCATCAAAGCCCATGATTCTTATGCAACAAGGAGGAATTGCACGGTCTTCATCTAAAAACACCATCCTGCTTTAATCATCCTTGGATGGATTACTCCTCACATTCGTCATTGTTGAAAACAAGGTATCACCTTTGACACATGTTCTTTGAACACACGATCAGAAAAAAATGTGATGTGCATAGTCATTTCGTAAGTCAACTCATTGGCACATTGCCTCCTTCATCAACCATCATGATCAACTTCTTGCAAACCATGTGATTGAATCCGTCAAGAAGTCTCTAGCATGGTTCTCACGCAATCATGAGTAATTGCATGGTCTTTATCAAAACCCATTGTTCTTATGAAATAATGAGGAATTGCATGGTCTTCATCAAAGCCCATGATTCTTATGCAACAAGGAGGAATTGCATGGTCTTTATCTAAAAACACCATCCTGCTTTAATCATCCTTGGATGGATTACTCCTCACATTCTTCATTGTTGAAAACAATGTATCACCTTTGACACATGTTCTTTGAACTTACGATCAGCAAAAAAATCGTATGAATCACTACTCCTCTACATCATTTGAGTACTTCATGATCTCCTTTATTGTGAGCTTCCATTCCTCCATTTTATTGGAGTACTTCTTGATCTCTTTCATTTTGATATTCCATTGATCACTATTGACAATAAATACAAACATATACACAATGTGGTTCCAACAATCTCCCCCTTTGTATTTTGTTGCCAATACCTTATACATCTTCTGAAATGAATTTGTCATTGTCAAAATGAGAATCTTCTTATTCAAACAATTTTTCTTTTCAAACGTTCATTTCACATTCTCTCCCCCTTATTGACAAGAAATACAAAGAACATGGTAGGGAGGGTATCAATCCACACTTAAGCAATGTTTCATTAATCTTTTCACTCTAAGCCTACTTGAGCAATTGTCGATGTAGAAAACAAGAGGATTTGATTAAGTCAACAAGGTTGTCCATTATCCACAGATCATGATACCAACATGAGATGATAAATCATCTATCTTGTCTTCAAGGGTTTACCACTTTAATTCCAAGTAGAATAAGATCAACTATGATAGAGAATAATCAACCTGAAACTCCTGCACTCACATCAGAAAATAGATTGAAAACATTCAAGTGCAATCGACAGGATAAGTGACCTTGGGGCACTTCCATTCTCTTTGTGTCACTGATCAATTCAGTTACACCCCCTTTGTAAAATAATCTTTGATTTGAGTAACCAAGGGATAGTGATTGATAAATGACATACCTTCTCCATTGGAGTGTTCTTTATGAAATTCTCAGAGTAACCGCTTTTGAGTCCAGCTGGAGTTGATATTGATTGAAACAGTGATTATGGAAGCTTCTTTATTCTTCTCCCCCTCAAGGGAAACAACCCTCATCATCTTCATCAAGAGTGATCCTTCATCGTCATAATCTCTGAATATCAATTGAAGAATCTACTAAGGATGGAAACTTCTTCAGCTTCGCTATCAAGAGTTGACATCATTCACTACTTCTCATGTTCTCCCCCTGAGAGCATGCTTCACCTTCAATTCCTTGCATTATCAGCACAAATACAATACACAAATGATTACGGGAATAAGGTGGTTCCTTCGTGCTTCATCAAGAAGACTTGCTTGGTTGAGGTCCTTTTCTCAACCAAGTTCCTCTGTTCACTCCAGTCTTCAAGCCTGCACATTTGAACATATGTTCTGACATCTGTCGGTGTGGCATGGATCTGTTCACATTCTCTTCTACATAGTGTGATGAATTATTCTGCTTAGCAGCCATCATGAATGATATAGTCTTGTTGATCTTAAGGACTGCTTCATGCTCTGGTATTAAGGTTAGGCAACCTTTTACAATGTGACCAGACTTCTTGCATCTCTCACACAAAAATTTGACATGTGTGTTTCTCTTTGTTTGCAATCTCTCTTGCACTGTGTCTTCATCATGTGAATGTTTTCCTTTTCCTTTGTCACCAGCCTTGGCCTTCTCATCTTCAAGTTTCCTTATTCTTTTCAAATCTTCTGGCCAGATGACCAATAAGTCATTTGGAACTTTTGCAGCTGGTTTAGGTCTTCCACATGGGTTCATCTGAGATTCATCCCACTTAGTGTTTCTTTTGGATGAATGACCCTTCAATTTCATGGATCTAAAATCCTGGGTCTTCTCAGCTTCCCAACCTGAGATCTTCTTGGGGAGATGTGTGTTCTCTATATTCTTTTGATTTCTTCCCAAGGTACTTTCTTCATACTTATTTGGCTTGTGTGGTCTTCTGTTCTTATCAGCTCTGGATATCTATTGACCTAGGATGCACCATTCTTGTGACCACTGTCGTTGCATACATCACAGATTTTATCAAGCATTCCAAATCTTTTTGCTGTAAACAAATGCTTCTGGACCTGTGGATGTTGCTTCTTCTTCTCTGGCTTCCTCCCCATTAATATAGGCTTTTCCTGTGCTTTTCCATGAAAGGGATTATAAAAACAATCCAGTGCATAGGGCCCAAATCTATTGCAGCACCAACATTGGCCCACAAATCTTTTCTTCTTTGTTTCTTCAGTATTATGTTGTTGGGCCATCTGCTTAATCGTTTGTGATCTATTTGAGGAAGAAGCTTCCTCCTTTTTCTTCCAATCCACCCTAGTCATGGTGGTAGGTTTCTTCTTCTCACCTATCCTCATCCATACTTGTTTAGAGATTTTATTCCCACCTGCACTAATTGTCGGAGTGTATTTAGAAACATGAGTGCGAGATGGTCTGGATGGTACCTTCACTTTCTCAGTTTCATGTGATAGATCAATGAGCGAAGTCATGATCTTCTTATCACATTTTGGAGGTATTTTGAAAATAGAATCCTCCATTGAGAATTTAGTACTGGCAGAAACTGATTCTTGATGTGGATAATCAAGAGTTGTCATAATCTTCTTATCACATGTTGGAGTCATTTCAGCTTTAGACTCCTCCAACGAACATTGAGTGCAAGCATCACTCATTTCAATCGTTTGTGAAGTCTCAATATGTGTGTTCTCAATCTTGGTCAATTGAGCTTCCAATTTTTGACCCACAATATTGAGGATGATCTTCTGATCTTCAATCCTGATCATCTTCTCTTCACAATTCTTCTTCAACCTTTCAACCTCATCTTCATGCATCTTAACTTTGTTTTGTAACAAAGAGTCAAGTTCCCTGAATTTAATGGAAGTTTCAGCCAGAAAAAAATTGTTGACTTCAATTTTCTTCTTCAGCTCATCTTCAAGTGCATGGATCGGTTCTTCCATAGTATTGCTGACTTCACCTTTTTCTTCAAGGGCGTTCACCCGTTTGGTGAGCTTCATACTTTCCATAATTTTTCTTTCCAACCCCTTTTCCATATTGTCAACTTCCCTTTCTAATGGATTGATCTCAACCTGCATAGATTGGAATAGGCTACAGATAATCGCAACCCTTTCTTCAGGAACATCATGCAGATATGTTTTGAGTTTTTCCTGAATGCTTGAATAGGGGGTGTTATCCTTTCCTCTGGAAGAATCCTGAGCCACCATCTCAATAATTTCCAAGCCTGATGTTTCTTAATTATTGGAATGGCATGGAGAACAAGACATTGTATTTTCTTTGGATATGAGGGACTTCTTCAACTGCTTCTTCTCTTTCTTTTTCATGTTCATCATGGTCTTGCTAGTTGTAGACTTCTGCTCAGAAATGACTACGTCATTATCAAGACTGATCTTCACTGTTGACTTTAGGAAATAAACTCAAATCCTCTTCTCTATAGAATTACTGGAGAATATCCAACATATGCCACCCTCCCTCTGATACCACTTGTAGGACCCCGGGACACCCTGAGAGAGGAGGGGTGAATCAGGGTGGCAACTTTTTCTTCTTTAAGTTGTGGATCTTGTTCCCACGTTGGTAGGAACTACTTAAACATGTATGATGGATATGATCAGCAATTAAACATTCACATGCAGAGACAGATGACACAGCTATTTTTACTTGGTTCACCACTAAGGGCTTCATCCAAGGAGTATACACCGACAGGTTTCCGGTCGTACCTAAATCCCCTATGCTTCACTAGCTGCGGATACAAATGATCGGGTACAGTCACTATGTCCTAGGCTCACTGCCTTTACAACGGTTCAGGGATAGCTCACTGCTTCCCTAGGGTCACTCCCGTTGACTCCCCCTGGCTCACTGCTGTTGGTGAAGTCCCACTCAGTTTATAGACATGAAGGTCTCTTCAATAGGTGTGCAATGAAGTTCTTCCTCTCCTGTTCAGCATGAGACATTGCTTGCATCAGGGTTCAGATTTGATGCTCCTTTTAGTTCAATCCTTCTTCTTTAGTGCAATGAATGAATGCACTAGATCCCCTTGTCTTCGTTTTCCTGAATCACAATCACTGATGTGATTTCATACTTAATGAAGCTCATATTACTCGGCGTTGTCAGAATCCGTTCTTCATGTATGCTTGAGATCATGCATGTATCATTTAGATTTCTTCTTCAATCTCACTTTGCACCAGAAGTATCAGGCAATATTTCAACTCTTGTGCAGCTCCAGAAAGGTGGGCGTCCTTCAACAATATTTGGCTCTCCTTTTCACGCCCGGTGCGCAAGTCTCCATCTGGCGCACAAGTCTTAGGCGCGCAAGTATAACCTGGCGTGAAAGTGTCACCAAAGCACCTGCACGACTCTGTCTTCTTGAACTTAAAACCTGCGCGACTCACTTCCTACGTTGCCCAAATCACCTGGGGTGCTCAAACATCAGTTGGCGTGCAACCTCTACTTGCGCGACCCAACTACCACTTGCGCAGCTCAACCACCTGAGCAAAGAGATCTCGAAAAATCTCAAAGCCTTGAGCTCTGTCAGAAATGAGGAGGGGTGGTCCAGTATTTATAGGCAAACTGGACCCCCTGCGCGGCGGCGTGCAAGTCATCCATCGACGCGCAAGTCTCGGCCCCTGCTAGGCACTTGCGCGATCAACATCCAAACTTGCGCGAACATCTTGCCATTGCCAAATTTGGATCTTCTGATCTCGAAAATCCATAGGCGCGTAAGTTATAATGCATTCAAGGCATCAGCGCGCAAGTCTATTCCCGGCACATAATTCACCTGCACGACCTCAACAAAACATGCGCGACCCTTATCCCTTTTCCATATTTTGATGCTCTGATCTTCAAAAACATATGGATCCCTTTTTGTACCGCCTCTAGATCAACCATTCCTCTGTCGATGTTCTTGAATCAAACATAGATCGTTGACCACAACTCTTGAACATGACATGAATCCATGGAATCTACGTTGTCAACAAATTTGTATGTCATTTGTTTGCTTTGTCGACAAGCACGATCACCTCAACAACGCTTCATCTTGGTGATCTGTATCCTTCGGCAACTCTTTTGCTTTTATCACAAACTCCACTATTCTAATATGTATTCTTTGAAGGAACAACATTAGTACCATCATCTTCTATTACAGTGTGATGTGCATGGCCATTTCATAAGTCATCTCATTGTCACATTGCATCCTTCATCAACCGTCATAATCATCTTCATGCAAACCATGTGATTCAATCCGTCAAGAAGTCTCTAGCATGGTTCTCACGTATTCGTGAGTAATTGCATGGTCTTCATCAAAACCCATTGTTCTTATGCAATAATGAGGAATTGCATCTTCTTGATCAAAGCCCATGAATCTTATGCAACAAGGAGGAATTGCATGGTCTTCATCTAAAAACACCATCCTACTTTAATCATCCTTGGATGGATTACTCCTCACATTCGTCATTGTTGAAAACAATGTATCGCCTTTGACACATGTTCTTTGAACTTATGATCAGCACAACAATCGTCTGAATCAATACTCCTCTACTTCATCGGAGTACATAATGATATCCTTCATTGTGAGCTTCCATTCCTCCATTTTATTGGAGTACTTCTTGAACTCTTTCATTTTGATATTCCATTGATCACTATTGACAACAAATACAAACCTATACACAATGTGGTTCCAACATAGACTCCACCTCTAAAATTAAAAGCATACATATAAATTATTAAGATAATTTTAATGATATTTCATAGAGAGCCCTTATGATTTGTGACACCTCTCATATGCCTTTAGTGCTCTTAGATTTTGACTTATGGATTAGACCCCATTCTATAGAAAAATCATTAGAGTGTTTCGTTTTATTTTGTATTTCATGTTATATAGGTCTTACCTTGTTTATTTTTTTAATAGGTATCACATTCAAACAATCATCTTAGGCCGATGCAGGCAGTATGTGATGTGTCACCATTTAAGAACACAGACCATGTTACAATTATTTTTTATATATTTTAATAGCTTGAATTTAATATTTATGGAACATTTTTATTCATCTACAGTATGAAATGGAATGGTTTAAACATCATGGGGGTCGTCCTACAATGATTATATCATACACCCTGCTCAGGAACCCTTTGGTACCTAGGTAGACTATACGTTCACAGTTACATATATAGGGGATCTTTATTCTCCCAATTTATGAGTTCTATTCTATTTTGGATAAGGCATTGGTGGAAGAGGACTGAGACAGTTCTCAAGATGTCGAGTGGCAGTTTTTTGGGTCATTTGACAGTTTTATTTGCATGTAATATATACATGTACCCCATAAAAATGAAATTTGATTTATTCAATTTTGTATTCATACATTTAAATCATCATGGTATCTATTATGAATATTCACCTTCCTTAAATTTTAATTATTCTATTGGGACATTTATATACATCTAATAATGTCCTTTTTTCTCTATATTTCCTATTCATTCATATATTATTTACCATAGTTTAATGCCTTATACTATGGGGGAATAGTCTCCCCACATACTAACCTAAGGCCCTCACTACTAGTAAGTAGCTTCCAACATTCTAGGATATGCACATGATGTCATAGGGCCGGCCATCTCGGGGCCCGGTTCAGTGGCACTCATGATGGGGCGCTACAAAGTGGTTTTATATGACAGGTTTTCTCCTTTTGTATTAATATTTTTGTGAAAACAGAGATTAGGACATAAGAATATTGAATTTATCCTATTATTGGATGTAGACAACCAATGTAAAGGTGAACTCCAAACTTCTTATGTCAGGTATTTTAGTTATTGATTATACCATTTATTATTGATATGACTTCACCATTGTATGACATAATTATTTCATGCAATTACTTGTATTGGTGTTATTGAGATAATTATATTGAATAATACAATATGATGAAATGAGGTAATTTCATTTACATACATCATATTAGGCACCATAGGTATTAAAATGACATGCATGTTGTCATTCGATGTCTACATTAAACGTGCATATAGATGTTTCCATATGAGATATATTTTTTTATTTTGATATATTGAAACATTTCTATTTATAATTATAATTTGTGTATGTCTATTATTTATCCTTGGAAAAAAAATTCCATTCAACCTAGACCCGGCACCAAGAGCGGCCTATGTATTGTATAAATCTCAAAGGTTAGCCATGTACATACGCTCTTTACATGATTTTATAACCTATTATTCTATGTTATGGGATGTATTTCACCTGCCCATTTCATACTAATAATTTAATTTTTTTACCACATATCAATGGAGTCTTTTCTAAGGTGTTCTTTTGGAATTTTTTGAACGAATTCATTGTGACATATTTTTGTTTAATGACAATAGAGTAACAATGAGAAAATTCCAATGACAGTGGGTCTGTAACCTCCTGTAGTGCCAGCAGTAGTTCCTCATGTAATTTCTCATGTAGAACCTCCTCTACATCTTCCATTGGGCATCAATGCCTAGTTTAGGGTTAATCTTCCCATGTTCACACAGTCAGTTCATATTGTTCCCAGGCCTACCTTGACTATGGAAATGCATACATTGGATTTTCCATGGAATTAGCCTCTAACTTTATCAGTGCCTTGCAGTCCCATTAATGAATAGTCATAGATAGAATTTATGAAATCTATCTTTGACCATCATTAGACTATTCTATTGTGGAGTGTCAAACATTATTACATTATGCTTCATGATAAAACCTAGAACTGGTGGCATGTCATTTATTAGGAAGACCAACCCCATGATATGGTTTGTTCAAACTTCAAGATAGATTTATATGATCACTTACTTCTATAGATTTTGAAGCAGATAATTCCATAGAGTTCTTACATCTTCAGCATGGATCTATGATAGTGTTAGAGTATTCAACTATCTTCACTGAGCTCTAGAGTTTTACTCTATCTCGGATCAGTGATGCACAAACTACTACGAGGTGCTTTGAAGATGAACATTGTATTCTATCCCTTTGTAGTTGAATGTATTTCATTTTTCATCCTATACAAAGATCGTGTATCATGATCTAATTATTGATCAAAATATTAAAGAATTTGATCCTGTGAGTAAGGGAGGTTCAGTTCTTAGGTAGGTTTTTGGTTCTTCTGGAAGTAATAAGTGTTTTTTGGAGGGTTCATGTGGGGGAAATGGAATCCAAAGGACACATATTGATATCATTATCATATTTAATCAGCATGGAAAGGTTGTCCATAAGAACCCCTTGTGCTCCAGGAACCCGATAGAGTAATGACCTTGTGGTATGTTGAGTAATGTTAGGTGTTTTTTCTATTGTTTTCCTTCAGAATCCAAAATAAGGGGATTTGTGTCAGTGAGTCAATTAATTATGGGATATATAGATCCATGTCAGATATGGAGTTTTTTTTTCACGGGCTGATTATGACGATGTAGTGGAGGTCGTGGGCAAAGAAAACAAGTTCCAAAACACCGACGTCAGTAGAGTGAATATACTTAGGATATACCTGAGGAATCTCTGGGACAAGGTTCAATAAATATGTGTGCAATATAACCAACACTATTGGAGCACAGTTCATGGCCATCTATAGATTAAGAAGCATTTCTTGTAACC
The DNA here is from genome assembly GCA_963277665.1 of Viscum album. NCBI lineage: Eukaryota > Viridiplantae > Streptophyta > Magnoliopsida > Santalales > Viscaceae > Viscum > Viscum album. The sequence goes on along the minus strand of OY728133.1, from coordinate 1,897,430,116 downwards.
TCTACTTTAGTTTATTCATTTTTTATAGAGTGGATCCCACTCTTTTATATCTATTGTGACTCAAGACAGTTTAGGTCTTTCCATTGACTACTTATATTGTGTTATGTCACTCGATAGTCCTTTGGGGGTTAACATAGAGTGAATAATCCAATGCCAAGAGTTCCCCTTAAGAGCGATGTGTATTTTTTCTTCTTGAACATCTTCATCGTAAATATAACTGGGATCTATATCATTATCACTATGTTCTAGATTGTTCTTTATCATTCACTAGTGCATTACAATCAATATTGTGTTTCCTTTAGAATTGTATAAGGAATCATGTATATACAAAATAGAGAATAGGATATCTAGGAATATCATAATAGACCTAAGTGTTCTTGCCTTGGCAGAGTTACAACTCAACAAGAATGTATCTTTATGATTGATAATGGAACAATGTTATTGAAATTATCTCCCGTTTCGTATCGTTTCAGGGAAGTATTCCATGTTGCTTTATTTGGAATACATCCTATGAAGGATGTTGAGATAACCATTGAGCTAGTGCTAGGTATGGAACCGGTGTCCATTACTAGTTATAGCATCACACAAATAGAGCTACAAGAACACAAGAAGTATATTGAAGATCCTTAAGTGAAGGGTTTTATCATAACTATCATATCTCTATCAGGATAAATAGAAAACATCACAAAAGAGATTGATGGTTCCCTGATTGTCTATGGATTACCGTTTAGCCATCCGGCATATGGTAAAGAATTGAGAACATATTCCTCATATAGATAATCTCCTCGACCAAATATGGGGAGAGAAAAAAATTAGACTTATCTGAGGTCGGGCTATCATCAATTTCACGTGAGAACCTTAGATATACCATGTAAAACATTCTATACTTGGTAGGATTTTATGAGTTTTTTGTTATATAGTTTAGTCTAACAAATATTCCAATAGTTTTTATGCCTCTAATGAATCTGGTTTTCCCCCATACCTTGATTACATTTTATTAGTCTTCATAAACTACATCTTGGTGCACTCACGCTCCAAACATGACCATGAAACCGATCATGAGTTATTTCTGGGTACACAGAGAGAGCACCAGCTATAGGTGAAGCTCATTAAATGACACTTATGGATCAATATGTTTCAACTAAGGGGTCATATCATATCTAAGGAATACGTATCAATCAACCTATAGAAGGTGAGAACACTGGATTCCAAGGATAAGAACTAGAACATTTTTAACATTTATATATTATTTTGGTCTTATTGATATTATGGGCATTTAATCATGGATATCTCTTACATAACATCAACTATTATGGATCTAACTAATAAGGGAATGTAGTTCAACTATTTAGGAGTTTGTGAGAAATATTTTCTAGATTTAAATGAAAAACTAATGTCATCTCTGATCCTAATTCTACCTGGGCCAGAGAGATATTATTCTATACACTATGATTCTTCAAGAGTCAGACTTGGTGAATTTCTAATGCAGGGGGAATGAGTCATGCCATATGGATCCCACCATCTATGGCCTCATGTGTAGATCTATCCTATACATGACCTCAGAATTGGATTTTTGGTATATTATATTTGTTGTTGGAGAAAATACTGTTTCGAGGAGAGGTGTTTTGTTTACATGGATCATGAATTCTTGAAATATATCTCTAAAAAACATTACATAAATTTAAGGTAGTGTAGGTGGGTCAAATATTTGATTTATTTTGACTTTGAGATTGATTATATGCCTGGTAAGGGTAATTACATGGCAGACACATTGAGCTATGGAAAAAACACAAGTAGTCCTGATAGCCAGTATTGAGTAGAAAATGATGGATTTGTTTTCTATGATTCATCTGGACATTAGATAGCATCATTGACAACTATTTTTAGCATATCTTTTAGTGATTTCATCTCTTAAAGAGTGATTCCAAGTGTGACAATTATTTGATCAAGAGGAGATCTATTCGAGGGAATGTGTCAAAGGAGAGAACCCTCCTCTTGGATGGTTTATCGATGATAGTATAACTCTACAATTCTGTGTACATGTATGGGTTCATTCTGATAGTTGGGAAGATATGACATGGGAATCTCATTCTTATTTTTCTATGATCATCATAGACATACCATGATGTAGAGAGATAAGCATCATTAGTACTGGTGTCCATGTATGAAGAAGAAAATAATGGGTTTGTTTACATGGTGCTCCACCTGTAAGCATGTGAAGGCAAAACAACAATGACCCACTAGACTCCTAAAACATATATTAATTTCTGAGTGGATATGGAATTACCTCACAAAGTATTTTGTTACAATATTTCTATGTTCTCTTTAAGGATTAAATGTAATATGGTTGATTGTCATTAGGTTGACAGAAGTCACACAGTTCTGACATATCTAGGAGACCTTATCTATTAATGAGTTAGAGAGGATTTATATCCAGTTGATAGTTCGACATCAGTTATTTCCCCCTGTCAATTAGGTTGGACCAAGATTCACATTTCACATTGTTATTCTGAAATGGTTTGTAGAATGAACTTGGTTCATAAGTGCTTTTGAATACAACAGACCACCACCAAACTAAAGACCATTCCAAGAAGACCGTATATGTTTTAGAGGATATGTTGTGGTCTTGTATCCTTGATTTTGGTGTTTCTAGGGAGAAACACAGTACTCTAGTATAGTTTCATATAATAAAATCATCCTATATACTATTTAATGGATCCATATAAAGCCCTATATGTTAGATAGGGTCATTCAACTCTATGATGGCTCGAAGCAAGCGATACATCTCTTACGGGTCTTCATCTCACTCATGAGACTTCTGAGCAAGTGATACTAATATAGATGCTTATAGATATAGCCCAATCCATAAAAAAATTCTTATACTGGTCTTCATTATAGACCTCTACAGTTTGAGGTGGGATATCAGGTCTTTCTGTGTGTTTCACTGAGGTTGGGTCAATGCCAAATCTAGAGATAAGGGATGTTATGACAAAGATATGTAAGTCCATTTGAGAAAATGGAGAGAGTTGGTATGATAAAATTTGTGTTTTTGTTACCACAAAGGTACTGTTCCATGAAATATTACTTCCATGTATCTCACCATCGACCTTATCATCCTGACCCATCTCATTCGTTTAATCATGTTGCCAAAAATCTTGAAGAGGGTGCATCATTTAAGGGGAATATGATCTGTATCATCGATCGTAGCATGAAGGTTCATTGAGGAAGTTATATCCCTATGGTCTAGGGGATATGGAAATACACATTCATTCATGATGAGATCTAGTATCTGAAGACTGATGTGTATGCATAGTGTCCAAAAAACATCTCATACAATGTTCCCCTTCATTGAGAAGGGAAACTCGTGGATGATTTTTCTTATTGGTTGGGGGGAGGGATGTTGTGACAAACCAGATTTATCCAAGTTGTAGACTACTTATGTTTCACTCTAATTCCTTAATGCAACCCCGGAAAGATATTTGTGCACTCCGTTGCATGTCCTGAGTATAAAATATGTATTTATTGTTGATTAACTATTCCCTTGCGCAATGTTTGAGGAAAAATGTAATTAAAAGGATTAAAAAATAAAATAAATTTATAGAAATAAAATTAAATTAAATAGGAATAAAAATATATAATTTTTTTGATGATTAGTATAGATAATTAAAATGGGATTAACCCATCATCATTATTATTATTATTATTATTATTATTATCTCCTTACCCTTTATGTTATTTTATTTTTCTTTTCTTATTCCATTTCTTCTTTCTGTTTTCTTATACTCTATTTAATTACAGTATTTATTTTTTCCTCCACATTACTCTCCATCTCACCCTATGCATCACACCCCCTTTCAAGATTGTTCACCTCCCTCATCCTCTTCCACATTAAAATGTCATTGCTCCTCTAATTCTCCTTCGATTTCGTCCCCATATTAAGCGTAGTGAAGCTATTTTGTAAGGATTATAAGTTGGAACAATTCATTTTTTTTTCATCTTCTCTTTGTCTAAAATTTTAATTAGATGATTATACATGAAATTATTATTTTTATTAAACCATATGATTTCGCCAATTTTAGGTCAAACCAAAGGTTGTCGTGGGATGTGGGGTATTCTATGACTATAAGGTAGGGTGCCTATATTCATTCCATAAATTGTTTTTATCATACACCCTCGAACCATTATTCCCCTCATCAGTTCCAGCCACCAAACCCTAAATAATGCATTTTAATTTAGTGAATTTTTTTCTCCTGATTCTTATGATCTTTATTTAAGGAAAACCCTACCTTGGATGTTACAAACCAATTGAAACTGTTTTGGGAGTGATGAATATATATTAATTTTTAAATATGGGCATGAATCCTTAAATTATATATTGTCTATGCATGTGAGATAATTTTGGTTGATGTTGAAAGTTGAATAACTTATTTAGTATGAATCTTAAACCATGTATTTGGTTTTACGTTGAATTTATTTAGCCTAAATAATATTTTTTATATATCATGTTGAAATTTTCTATTATTAAATTTCATTGCCTTTCACTAATATTGTACATGTTTTATTTAATATTGTGCTATTATTATTAGTTGTGACTATTGGGATTGAATAATTAGTATGGATGTGACATTAAATGGTTAATTATTGGGACTGAGTAATTAATTCTTTCTCTCTGATATATATATATATATATGTATATATATATGTCTCTCTTGCTATTTTAAATGTAATCATTCCAGGTAGATAACATGGAAACCGTATTAACAACCCATATTTGGACTCTTTATTCTTGATAGGTCATTACATAATGAGAAAGGAAGGAGATGATATGATTTCTATTAAAGGGATTATCCATTCTATATAATATTATATTGGGTGATACCGGTTTCATAAGGGAAAGCCGAGGATAGAACTGTTTCCAAGATGTATATTCCAAGACTCAGATGACACTTGGTACCCTTTGGGAGATACTCATGAATGACTCAAAGTTACCATATCATGAGAGATACATAGGAATCAAAAAAGATCTACTTAGACGATCATGTATAATTGGATACAATTAAATGGATTGACCGTAGCGATACCACATGGATAGGATTGGAAACCATATGTGAAATTGATGGATAAAATATAAATGAATGAGGTTCTTTATTTGTTATTTCAAAGAGTATCCTTATTCTTTGTGATACCTCTCTTTCTTCAATCAGTGCACTAGGTGTTGACATATATATTTGACCCCATTCCAAAGTAAAATATTTGGGGTATGCCACATTCATGGTAGTTCATGTAACCAAATCCTTTCGATATATTTTCTTTCTTACCAGGTATCTCATTCGAACATCCACCTGAGGCCAAAGTAGGTGGTATGGGATTGGTGTCCGTTTTGGATCCCATACCAAGTTACATATATATTTTTATTTATTTAAATTTCTTGATTTTATTATATATGGAACATTTTTAGTTGTTTACATCCTGAAATGGAATGGTTTAGACACCATTGGTGCTAACCTACTATGATTATATCTCACACCCTGATTGGTCACCGTTTGGAACCTTATTAGACATTATGTTTGGTGGTATGGATATATGGAAGTGGGACTCTCCTGAGGATTGATTGTTTTGCAGTTTAAGATGGAGAATTGGGGGTAGGAAACCAAAAAAATACATGAGATGTCATGTGGTAGTTTTTTTTAATTTGGTAGATTCATTAGTATAAATTCTATGTTTTTACCTCGTACCCATATACTTTGATTTATTTACGTTTGGAATAATTCATTGACATCATCATGGGATCTGTTATAAATATTAATCATCTAGAGTAATTATTTATTATGTAGTTTCATTCATCATCTTGTTTTTCTGTCCAGTTTTTTCTATTATTCCTCTAAGTCTTTATATATTATTTCCCTCTATGTAATACCTTATCTTATAAAGCCATAGTCTTCCCACAGACTCAGAAAAGGATCTAACTACTAGTTTGATGCCTATAGAATTCGAGGAGATGTAGTTGAGGTCATGCGGCACCCCATCTCAAGGGATAGTTTAGTGGGACTTGGGGTCATATGAAACACTTCCAAAAAATTGTATACACAATCATCATTCATGTGTATGATGATCTACTTCTTAATGAACCAATGTCATTTATTCTTCCATTTACTACTATTCACAGATGGAACAAATATATATTTTTAGTTTATATATGATAAATATAGCCTTTATAATTTCATTATTATTTTGTAAATTTTTATATATCAAGAACATCATGACTTACATTTTAAGGGAATGTGATAAAATTGTTTTGTGGATGTGTGGACTACTGCATCCTCAAATGGAAGTGATTCTCTCACACAAGACAATGAATTTATTAAGAAAACTTTTAATAAAAAATATGAAATATTTTACTTAAATTTTACAATAATATTATAATATTCCTATATGTATTTCATTTAATTTTAATTATTTTGAATATGGAAATGAAATATAGGTTGCATTCATGCGTACATACAGCTACCATCTTCATGAACAATGCATACCATTTAATATCTTCAAATTTTATGTATTACTATAAATAAAAATTTACTAAATATTACTCATATTTAAATAATGTTTTACATAGTTTAGATGATGAAATAATGATAGTTGTGATAAGAAAAAAAATTCAAAACGAACTAAAAAACTAGTCAATAAACCCCCGAAATAGTTAAAATGAAGAATGATTAACAACAAGTGGGTAATAAGATATTATAATAACATCATATATGATAATATTAATATTAATATTGTTCTATTATATGTTATTTACTTGTTTAATTCCATTATAAATGTGGTTAATGTACTATCACATGATATGAAACATAAGGTAAAGGACATAAACTCAATTTCCAATCTTCAAGGAATACTTTATTTTTGGGAAACTAATTTCTTATATATGGAGTACATACTACCACTATGTAATATAATATAATTATTCATTCAATTTTTTTTAATATTTTGAGTTTTAATTGGAATTATTTCACATAATGTGAGTTACACATAAGGTTACCCTATTAGTAAACAAATTTTGTAACCCAATTCTTTTTCATTATGGTTATCCTACATGAAAATTTTGTTTAATATTATATTTTCACATTTATAATTATTTTGACCAAAATTTTATTAATTTAAACATAATATATTTGAATTTAATATTTATATGCATAATAAATTAATCGGTCGACTGTTACATCAATGTTTCTGTCATTTCAAGGGTTTATATCAAAATATCATTTTGTTCAGGATTGATTACACATGAATTAAAAGTAGAAGAAATTATTAGATCATTACATAATAAATAATTTAATTATACACTACACTGGTTATTCAGGACATTATTCATTTTAATGATTCATTTTTAAACTGTTTGGTACTCTATACATTTTAGAAGATGCGTTTATGAAAAAGCGGGTTAATTTATCTCTTTAGTTAGATAACTTGTTTTCTTATAAAAACAATATTTGATAAAAAATATAAAACCATTCCAAAATAATTTTTTAAATATTTTTTTACCATTTAATTATTTTAATAATCTAATGGAATCTCTTTGTTTCATTCCCAATAAGGAATTTTTATAATCATTTCACTATTAAAAGTGAAATTTTCTTTTAATCTTGTATGACCGGTACATATTTACCCTTCTTATTTTCTTTAAAGTATAATTTTCATGTTTTAAAGGATATTTGTTATATAAATATTAATAAATGTTCATTTTAGAGAAAATATTTTTCCAAAAGATTTTCAATGTAAAGAGGATATTTTCTATAATGATCCGAATGCGTATACTTACAATTACCTTATGATGTAAGGTCATATTACATAATATGGTTATAGAAACACATTAACTTAATTTTTATATCCAATTGGATTAAAAAATATAATCAATAATAATTACAATTGATAATAATACTTATAAATATTTATTACATGATTAGATTAAATATAGGGAATTAACAAATCTAATTGACATTGAAAATAAAAGTGATGGTCAAATCCTGTTGGATTTTATCCAATAAAGAAAATTTATTGAAGCATACAAGGGAGACATAAACCATATGATTATACCATGTCTAATCAGATATTTGTATACAATAAACTATGAATGAGTGAAACTGTTTACAGGAGTACTTTTAGGTCAATGAGATCATGGTCCAATCCATGTTTATCGAAAGATCACATGAAAGTATCATCATTCGGCAGCATAATCTAAGGTAATAAGATGGTTTGTTAATTTAATATCTATAAATACCCATCAAAATTGATTATGTACATTATTTTTTAAATAATAATGAATATATTTTTTACTTTGGAAATATAAAAAACAAATATTAGTTTTTTTGGTAATCATCAATTCAATTTAAGAATTTATTTTTACTGATTAATTAACATTTAAACTAAATAATATTTTAATTAAATATTATATTTAAATTACGTTTATTAATAATAAATCTTCATATATTTTTTATTAATTCCAATGTAATGTTTTCTTAGGTTTTAGAAACTGTTATTGCAAAAACCTAACATTTTCAATATATGTTGACTATTATTTTGTAAATGTGAAAATGTAGACATTTTGAAAATTATCTATATAAGATGAATATTATTTTTTGGAATCACAATGTAAAAATTATATGATGGTGTGTGTTTCTTAATTGAATGATATAGTTAAAATTTTTCAATGAAATTAAATAACTTATCAATATAAGAAGTGTATTATGACATCAAAATGAATAGAAAATGTTATAATAAATATGATAATGGGTATAAATGGCCATAGATATTTTTTACTCTTAACAAAATGTGCTTTTAAATTTATTTTATTAATTTTATAATTATTTTATGAATCCACTAAAACATATAACATATTTTATTATTTTAAAATTCATAATTTCATAAGTGTGAGTCACATCCACATAAGAAAGGGTTATATATTAATAATTTCATACTTTTTCCTAATAGAATATTGAAAAGTACTCCTACTTCGAAATAACCATGGTAAAAAACCATAGGAATTTTTGTAGTTACAAATATTTTGTTAAATAGAATAAAAAACATATTCTTATAAAATATTAAATAATTTCACTATAATTTCTTATATAAAACCACTTTATATCGCATTTATTTTTTTTAAATACTTAGAGAACATCATTACTCTAACCATCTATCTCTATAATCCTCATAAAGAGATTTAAATCTGTTAATAAGCCCCTTTCAGGATTTTGGTTTATACTCTTAGGGAAATGTATCCTCTATTTCTCTATTTTATTCAATCATCTCCCTTAAATCTTACTCTATAATTTTTAATTCATACTGACGGGGTACATGTTTGCACCTCCCTCGCACTACCCTTCTTGATTTCTAAATGAAGAGAGGCACATTTCCATCTCATTAATCCCTCCCAATCCTAGCCATTAACATGAGAAAAATTATTAATAATTATTCCTTCATCTTATTAAATTATCTTTATTAATTATAACATGCCTTATATTTCTAATTTCTATAGATGGTATATGTATTTACATTACCATATTACTGAAAAATATATTTCAAAATAATTAGATTCCTTAACCTATGTTGTAGTGTTTTATGTTGTTGTCACATTATCCTTGTTTAATTCATGTTATCATGATATATCATGTCCTATAATTTATATTTATGATTATAACACAATTTAATCCCCTAAATATGCCTATTTTCTAAAATGTTTGTCCTTATTCCTTATTTAATCAATTACTGGACATTATCACTCACCCTATCCTCATGTATTTTTTCAAGTTATCTCATGCAATATTAAGTGTTCTCATATTAATAAATTGTTCAATAAAGATATTATATTTGATGTTTTTAGTTGTAATGGAATGTACCTAACACTAAAATACACTAGAGATATAGTTATTTTAGGATTAATCAAATGTAATGTTACGTAACACATCATGTTTTAGTTTTTAATAATTGGAAGAGTTGTTAGAGTTTGTATTAGTAGAATAATTAGTTATTTTTGTAATTGAGATTATAAAAATATTGAATATGACATAAGGATAATCTTATGTTTAGGAAAACATCCATAAATTTTGGTAAATTTAGAGTATGTTTTTTACTAATAAAATGAATCCCTATATTTATACTCCAAATGGCCGTGGTTCTTGCATAGATGTACATATGAGTAAAAACTCTGACAAGGACTCCCAGTATATTCTCAGGGTGACCTATTACATAATAACTTTCCTTATTATGCACATAGTTTGACACATTCATCGGATTTTATTTGGTAAAATCATAAGATAATTATCTAATATTATTAGTGAAGTAAAAAAATATTCTTAGAAGTGTAAAATTAAAGAAGTACATCATTGATGAAATAGACTAAAGACTAGAAATTCAAAAATTAATGAAATTAGTGTAGTTTTTTAGTCATTCATTTAATGTCATTGGAATCCCCTTTTATGTGTTTAAATATTAAATATCATCATCCATACATTTCCTTTTATTCAGGACAATGGTTGGAAATAGGAGGAATCATGTAAGAAAATAAATTTGAAGAGAATTGTAAAAACTACCCCAACGAGATGACCAACATGATAGGTGCCAAAATCATGGAGATCATGACTATATGATCTCATATAAATTAGGTTTTGAATAGAAACCTTGAATAGAAGGACTGTCCAAATTCCACTAAAAAGAACAATTTTCAAACAAATTATTTATGCAAAAGGACATTAAAATTTAATGGGTTTGTAATACCTAAATCATTGAATAGAGGATAAAATTCATGGAAAATATATTCTCTATCATTAAATGTTCTTAGTTAGAGAAGGTGCTACTGTATTTTTTTCCAATGGAAGGTGAACCTGATCAGTAGTCAACATTGATTAAAAATATAAAGCATGAGGAATAGATTGAATCAATGTGGTGAAATAGTTTCCAAAAAATGATTATTGATAAATCTTTTCCCCAAACATTCAATATTAAAATAGAATACAATTAACGTTACCTTATTAAAATTTACTATGAATCAATTATGGTGTATGTGGAAATGTTTACAAGACATTCGTGATATGCCTACATCTTTTTTTATTAAACCTGAATGCAAGGTTGGCCACTTATTTTGTGGGATAAATCCTAGTCTAAAAAATTTTATGGAGATCTGAGAATTTGATATATATGGAAAAATTTTATAATATCCCCTCAAATAAGTAATAGAGATCAAATAACCTTAGGTGTATTGAGGGTATAAGAAGAAGAAACTGGAGTTTAATTTTTGATGTCTGATGAAGAAATCCAACTGTGCCAAGAAATTTCAACAACCCACATGTCAATGGTGTAGAATCAAGAACAACATAAATTACATAAAGGGGGTGAGGAAATGATTTATGTGAGGTATGTATAGTAAAATAGAGAAAGATTACTAACATGAGAAACATGCCAGTGTGATGGAGGAATGAATGATCTGATTAACACTCAATGCATTGTTCATTACTATGCCTAAAAGAACAATGGAAATTTTAAAACCAATTCACAATGCAAAATGTTTTTGGAGGAAAAAAATTAAACTCCAAGGACGAACATATGGTCTATTACAATCAAAACCATCTAGTTTGATCCAAAAAATGAATTTGTGATAATTAATATATATATTCATTCAAGAAAAGATAATTTATTTTTATATTATGGTTCTACGAATTCATTTATATCATTTACTCTTTAGAAGAACTATCAAAACAATCAAAAAAATATTAGAATAAAATCATTCATTGAGAATGGAAATGGGGAAATTATTCCATCCCTCTTATATAAATCATCCCCTATCTATGTTTGTGGGCTAAATTCCCAATGAACCTGGTCGTACTTTCTTTGGGGGAATTTTATTCAATTATGTGCATGGAATGTATTTTCCTGTATAGATCCAAAATAAATTTCAACACAATGGAAATAATTATTTGTATCGCAAATCATCCTCAGATCCCATATAATTGCAGTGAGAAGGATGAATCATCTTTTCACAATCAACTCAATCATGGATACTATTGACCTATGAGAAATCATATATTTGTCAATTTATTGATTCTAAGGAAATGATATTCCTAAAATACATTCCCATAGTGAGAGAATACAAAGATGTGTTTTCGAATGAATTTCTTAATATTCATCCTCACCTAGTGTTTGATTTTTCAATTGATCTTATATGTGGGGGTTACCATTATCCATGAATTCGTATAGAATGGATATTTTATAATATGAAGAACTCATGAAAAAAATAGGATAATATGGATAAATGGTTCATACTCCCATGTTCTTCACTATGGGGTGAACCAATCCTCTTCAAAAAGCTGAAGGATTAGTCAATGAGCCTTTTCATTGTCTATCAGAAGCATAAAAAGATCATGATAAAGAACATCTATCCTCTTCATCAGATTGATGACGTGTTCAATTATCTACACGGTGCATACTATTTCTCCAACGTTTTATCTATAGTCATAATATTACCTTATTGGGGTTAAGAATTAGGATATCACCAATACTACATTTTCATACAATGAATGGGTGCTATGATTTCATATTTCTGCATTTTAGAATCACTTATGCTCCATAAATCTTCATGTACTAGAAGAATATATTATTTATGGATTACCTAAAAAACAATTGTGGTCTTTATAGAGGATATACTAATTAGAAACAATAGTAAGGAGGATCATGAGGATAATTTTTTTATTGTTCTAAAGACCATGCAAAAGGAAAAACTGGTTGTCATGTATAGAAAATTTGTGATCTAGTTTATTGAAGTATCGTTATTGGTATATATCGTCTAAAATGGGATATGTGTGGACTATTCAAAGATATAAATAATTGATGGATGGATGGGGCCATCATTTATGATAGATATCTACAGTTTCCTTAGGTTTTCTATGAATTATCACTAATTTTTTACAAAATTATCATTATTTTTTGAACCATATTACAAAGCCTACATGGAAGTGAGTAATGTTTTATTGGAATTATTACAATGTAAATATATTCAATGTGTTGAAAATGAGGCTTATCACTTCTTATATTCATACAATACCCTCATGTGGAGATATTTTCATGGTATTTTTCCATGATTTGAATAAGGTCTTTGGTTTCGTGTTAATGTAGAATGAAAAATTGATAGAATAGTCCCAAAGGCAGTGGAACACCCATGAGAATAATTACCAAAACATGACTTGGAGTTGGTTGTAATGATATTCGCATTGATAATTTTCCATCAGTACTAGTTTGGGAAGATGTGTGAAATATATACAGATCAAAAAATCAATATGTAAATATTTGCAAAAAAACTGCTAAATATGCACCAAGAAAGATGGTTAGAGCTGATAAGAAAATATGATTTTCCGATCCACTATCATCATAAAAAAGAAAATAAAGTGGATTGTGCTATAAGAAGAAAGGATATAGGAATTATATCATTGATGAGAATTTAATGTGATATAATATTCTTATATATGTAATGGATGGACATAGAAATCATAGAGGAGGAAACATCACAAATCCTTTATAATATTATTTCTCAACCATATCTTCTAAAGAGGTTAAAGGATTATCACAGAGATGATTTTATATTTTAGATGATATTTCAATAAATAAAAAATGATCGATCCTTATAATTTTCTATTAATGGTGAATGTGTTCTATAATCTGGGTCAAGACTATGTAAACCATTAAATCCTGAGTAAAAAAGCATATATTTGATGATTCACATAGCTCAACATTCTATATCCACCTATGAATCAAAAATATGTATTGAGATCTATGAGAACCCTATTGGAGTGACAAAATAAATAAGGGGATCGAAGAATATACATCAAGATGTCTTGTATGTTAGCAAGTGAAAGAAAAACAATATAATTCCAAGGGGATGATGCATCAATTACCCATAAAAACATGTTGATGGTAAAACATCACCATAGGATTTGTCACTAATCATTAAAGGACATCATGAGGGACTAGTTCATTTTGGGTTTTGGTGGAAAATCTTATGAATACTACACACTTTATTGTGATATGAGAGGAATTTTCATAAGATATACTTGAACATATATATATTTGAGAAGTAATTAGACTATATAGAGTGACACTATCAATTTTATCTGATATGGGTCCATTATTCACCTCCATGTTCCGTAAAATTATTCAGTATTCTCTAAATACTAATTTGAACTTCATTTGGACTTATTAATATCAAACTGAGGTCCAATCAAATCAGACTATCCTAAAACATAAGGTATTGTTTAAAGACCCTCAAATAGTTTTATGACATGTTTATTCCTTTTATTTTTTTATTGATGAGATGATGTTGTGTGTTGGAGTTGGTGTCCTGAGAACCAACTGATTGTACTTTTGTTAAATTAATGTATACTTATTACATATTCTTCATTATTCTACATGACTATAATATAATAATGTCCTGGAATATTTGTTGCATTAATAAGGTATTGGAAGATCCCCATTATGATGAGAACCTAGAAATTCTATAACAATATTCTTAAATAATGTTCTACGGTTGGATGACATACTAGGACAGGACCCCTAGTATACAGACCGTCATGTGCGAGTACTCGTAACAAGATGAGACTCTCTCTCATATAACTCACACTTTGAAATCTCCATGATGGGATACTATGAGAACAGACGTGCTAGTAGTAATTCTGCATGTCTTGGTGTCATCGGATATTACTATCTACGAGCGTATGTAAAGGTCCTTAGACCGGAAGATTTTCATTAACTCATGTCATGACTCGCAAACATAGATTTGCTGACAAAAACCATCACAAAGACAGTTGGAGGGAAGTAGGGTATGTTGGGTGTGTCACGAATGACACATTGATAATAGATATGTTGAGGAAGGATTTTCCATTTCATATTTATAGAAGTATATATCTAGGGCCCTTTGATTGAAATAGAACTGTCGAACAAATTACATGGCCATGGTGACACGCCGAGCTTATTTCTGGAAGTCAACAAATTGGCAGATCAAGCATATAGGTTTATGAAACTACCATGAATCTTACGTGATGAGATATCGATACAAAGGGATTAAATTACACGATATGCATCCGTATGAGGTGACATGTCAATGGGGCGTCAACTTCTTTCTATTGGGTGCCTTGACCTGTTGTTAGACATTAATCATGGACTTTAGGCAAGCTCGCCTAATGACAATGAGAAAGAGGTTTAGAGGGTCACACACTAAGTGTATTATAGTATCTCAAGTAGAATAAAGATTATTCCCATACATGGTTAAATAATTATTCCAGGAATCCTAAATCATTTTAATGTTGGAGGAAGAATAAAATGAAAAAAATTACACGCCATGTATTAATGATTAAATGCCATGTAGTTTTTATTTTGAAAACAAGTACACGTCAAGTATTGATGATTACACACCATGTAGTTTTTAATGAAAATCAAGTACATGCTGTGTAGTTTTTATAGTCAGGATTTTTGAGGAAATATTGTTTTATTAATTGATATTTATTATAATCATCCTGGGCGATTGGGATTAAGGCTATCAAGAAGAACATAATTCCTTCCTTCTCTCCTAGGGCTCCCGCGATGGCACTGGCCACTGCGCCGGCCCTTCTCCCCCCCCCCCCTGCGGGGGAGGGGCCTTCATCAATCCACAAGGGGGTGGGATCTGCATTCACTCCCTTCTCTAACCCTGACCTTCTTCCCCCTTTTCCTCAAGCTCTGCTATTCCC
Source organism: Viscum album (assembly GCA_963277665.1). Taxonomy (NCBI): domain Eukaryota; kingdom Viridiplantae; phylum Streptophyta; class Magnoliopsida; order Santalales; family Viscaceae; genus Viscum; species Viscum album. The sequence goes on along the minus strand of OY728133.1, from coordinate 1,897,414,352 downwards.
CAATGTTCTGGATCAGTTTGAAGGGAGCCCTAATATCCCACTTTCACTTTTGGAGTTTAATGGTGCACCTTCCCTTCTGAACATCACCCTGGTGGCTCGGTATAAGCAGTGTCTTCCCTCGGTAGATTCATTTGATCGACATGTCTTCGCATCATGGGATTTATAGGAGTGAGTGACGGTGGGTTTTCTCGACAACAGGCAGATCATGATACACTTCTCGTCGGAGTAATATCTAATCAGAGCCTTTCTCGAGGCTCCTCGTAGAATCAATGGAATATGATTCTATATATTTCGTTGGACGTAGGACTTTCATATGCGGCGTGATTCTCCATCGATTGTGATCTGGATGAGTTTCCCTAATCTCCCCATACCGTTTCAAAATCCCAATGTTATTTGTATGCGTGCTAACTTGGTTGGGAGATACCATTGCTCTGATAGTCGAATGGAGTCCCTATGCCATCCAGTTAACCCACGCGTCTGTGTGGAGGTGGATGTGTCCAGGGGGCCCTTTGAGTAAATCTAGATTACAGTGGGAGAAGAATTTAGGTGTAAGTTTCTGGTGATATATGAAGCTTGGTCTGATTTCTATTTAGGATGTAAGTGATTGGGTCATTCGCAATCTCTCTGTCGATGGGGGGCTATGAGTCTCTCCAAGGAGATGACTTTGGCTAGCAGCAAGGGGACAGAAGCTCACTCCAAGATCGCAGTTCCAGAGAAAATTTCAGTGGATGGGAATTCTGGATGTACCGATGTTAGAGGCTCACCAAGTGGTTCGCAGGAGGTGGTTCCTGTGGAAACTGAGGGTGAGGTGTTTGAGCAGAACCCAGTTGGTGAGGCCCCTAACTGTGCAATTGAAAGGGGCCACCAGAATGTATCCCAGGAGGTGAACACCTTGGTGACCGAAGTTTCTAAAATATTGAGGACTGATTTTCATGCACCTCAATTCTAGATGCATCCTACCTCCGGGATTGGGATATTTTTTGGGGAAGAGGAACCATCTGGAGGTGTAAAAAACTGGGAGGTTTCTCATATGGAGGATGAGGGAGTCTACACATTGCATGGTAAGGCCTCTTATGTCGAGGTGCTGAGCTCGGATGGTGGAAAGAGCAAAAGAGGAGATATGCGTTTTGAACAGGCAGGTAGGAGTGCAGTTGCAGTTAGGGGAAGAACCATAATGGTTGACGGTATTGAGCTGGTAAATCGGTTTGACCCTCTGGTCAATGAGGATACCACCCAAGATGTTGGAAATGACTTGGCCATAGCCTATGCGAATGTGGAGACCAATTTTGAGAGAGAATCAAGTGTAGAACGGTCAAGCCTCTTTTCTGGTGATACAGAGGATGAGGATCAAGAGAGAAGGTACAATAGTTTGAGGTGGAGAAATAACCGAAGGGGAAAACAGATGGAGAAAATGGACTACTCATATTTACCCTTACCGATGGATACCTGGTCGACAAAGAAGGCGAAGGACAAGCCAAAGTATTTCACCCCCATCCTTTCAAGGGGGCCAGCCAGCAACAGGAGGTGGATGATAACCTTCATTATATGCTTATGAACTTGGATTTTGTTATGCTTGAAACCATTCTGACAATCAATGATCCAGATGAAGAAGTAGAAAGAATGATGACGAAGACTCTCAATGTGGACACCAATGATGAGAAGAGTGCATGTATGGAAAAGAAAGACTTGATTATGGTTTGGGGATTCAACAACAGAAATATTAATGTAGAGTATTACACCATGTCATGGTGGAAGTTGGAAGTCAGGTTTCAAGACCTTCTGATGGAGCAACAGGACATCCAGGTAAACACTAAATTAGTGAAACTGTTTAGAGAGGTTATCCCAGGTAGGTTGAAACTCCATTTTGATGACTTTTTTCTCTCCCTCAGTTCTTGACTTGGTTTCTCACTTTTTCCTTAAAAGTGATTGATAATAATATAAATTTAATTTTGAAGTGAAGCATGGGTGCATGTCATCGAATTAATGATTCGACATGGAGTTTTCAAAAGAGTTAATGAAATAAATAAAACACGTGACGAGTTTATTTATTGTCATAAGTCTACAACCTTAAACCCGATTATAAATTCTTCACAACCACAAATCATTTCATGAGAATCATTGCACAAAAAAATTATGGAAAATTCATTCAAGGTCAAAAGATCATTTTCCTCCAAGAATTATCTCAAGATTGAGAGAGATCAAATTCCATCTGATCAAGATGATCTAAGGCGAAACAATAGAAGGAAAGGTTTCTCCAGGATAAAACCCGAAGACTACATTGGCGATGTCTAGAGATACAAGATGCATGTGTGGATCATCTCTAGAGTATTTTGACACTTGGATTCTGCGATGAAGTGAAGAATCACATCGGAATATGATCAAGAATATCAGAGAATATATAACACCCAAAAGGTACTTCTTGTTAATTAATAAAATTAATTATAATCAACATGTGACGATCCAATTTTGTGGTTCTGAGACCTCTCTTCTTCTTTGTCTATTTCCATGAATCGATCTATTGAGACTGGCATTTATTATTACATTGATCCCATGATGATCATTACTAATGAAAAAAATCTAAGTGGGAATGTCCAACCACGAGCCTCCGCTGCTCTTAGAACCTTCAAATGGTATCATAGGAAGGATTACAATGATGACTATAGTTATTTAATTTTTGTTGAAAATTTACGCATTTATATTTGTTTAAATTCAAGATAAATAGTTCTATAAATATGAATGAACGAGGATTGTTATTCCACCTAAATTTCTCGATTCACATCACAAAAATGGCCTTTTCATTTTAATTTTGATTAAATTAAAAACAAGGAACTCATCTGGAGTAGCCGATCTTTTTGTCTATACAACATAAGAATAAATAGTATGTTGTGAAATCTTCAAGCCATGTACTTAGGTTCAACGAACCGGCATTGGTCCTCCAAACCACTCCGTGCGAATTTAGTATACCTAAGTTTTATTACACTATGTTGACCAGAATTGAATGGCTCATGGAAACCAGCATACATGACGTGTATGTTGAATCAACACGTTTTGTAGTCCGAACCGGCCCAGGTGAAACTGTTTACAAGGAGAATCTATGCACCTCATACACGGTATTTCCCGGCCAGTAAGTATGTAACAAGGAAGTACACACTGCGTTAGATTAATCTACATGATGTGTACTCCAAAATTCCTAAAGTACAGAAAACAACTCAAATCCCCCGGTGTGTAATTTGGATAAAGGGTGAAAAATACATGCCTTGTAATATATCCTACATGCCGTTTACATTCCATATGTGGAATTTCACCAGGTTTCCTCCAAAAGTGCAATGACCTGTACAAGGAATATGGATGAGAATAATATCAAGTAAATTTAGAAAGAAATTTATGTTAATGAATAGATTAATTACAAGAACATAATTAATTAATTTCAAGCGTGACTTATCATAAATAATAGAACGATTAAAAGAATTTGAATTCTAAATATGAGTAAATGTTGTATCAGGATATGGATGATCATGAGATAGACTAAATACCCTTTGTATGTGTGTATGTTTTCATTTAAATTTGTTTAATTTATATTTGTTCGCCTACGAGCCTTATTCCAATAAAATGTAGGGCCTGTGTGACAATGGTTTATTTAATTTAAACCCCATGTAATGAAGGATCTCCCAAGACAGAGGAGATGGTTCAAAATATGAAGCTAGGGTAAAACCAACCCAATAAGATGCCAAGGTGTACTAGTGGGAGTTACAAAACATGAACCATTAGTTCAAGGTGTTTTCTCCAAGGTAAGGATTATCTTATCAAACAACTAGATAAGAAAACCAATAGAATCTCATGATCATACCATTTTATTTTATTTCTATCTAATTGCATGGTTTATTTATTATTTATGTGTTTCCATAATCACATAATTAATGAAATAAATTAGCATGCAAATGCGGAATAAAATTAAAACCGGACTATGCGTAAACATTATCAGAACATGGTTAATCACTTAAGTAAGCATCACATAATATTAAATGACATGTGATAACGAAAAAATATTCATAATGAAAAAAATCCCTCAAATACCATATTATGTAAGACCAAGCCTTTTGTTACATGATTAATGTAAAGACTCAAAACAACTGTGTGTCTGACCAACCATTGTTGGCACACTTACTTTTATAAAGGAATCTCTTATTAATTTTTCAGGTTGACGTAAAAATGTTACATCAAGAGAGTGATCCCTTGATAGAATTGTTTTAAAATGGAGGCATGTTTTGAGCATATGAATGTTAGGATGTAAGGATTAGGGAGTCTACTAAATAGATCAAGGAACTGTAAGCTCACAATTGGCAAAGACCTGCCAACCAAAATACCTTCAAATTGCTTGACTAGCCCTTGATGGGGTTATGTGAAAGGGAATATTGTAGTACCCACAATTTCTGGTAATTAACACCATTTTTAATCTTTTTATGTACATGATGCATATGAGTAATGGTTGGGGAATGTGTGGAGACTTTTAAAGAGTCAAAGGGAAAATGGTGGTGATGCATTGGCTACGCATGGTTTGTCAAAACCGTACGGAAGCTGTGAAGGTGGGGTCACCTTGGACAGAGGATACCACACAGTGTGCACATGGTTAGGGAAAACTATACGAGGAGGGTGTGTGGACTGCCCCTTCCAAGCAGTGACTACTGCACAGTTAGCGCACGGTTTCACTAACCGTGCAGACTAACTGTGCATAGTATCCACTTAGTTACTATATTTTAGGATGTAATCTATTTTATAATTAATACCCCTCATTTTTGATCCTAGACGACCCTACCTTGGTATTTATCTCTAGGAAATGTGGGAGAACACTTACCATGAGTTTAAAAATCAATCCGTAGGGTTGCCTTGGCATTTCGAGCCCGGTTGATCAAGGTAAGTCTTGTTTCCATTAGGTTTCTTAGATCTCCTTCTTCCCCCATTATGGATCCTTAGATATACACTCATGGTGGGTAGATATAAGGTATTGGATGACATTTAAGTCGGGTTTTGGGCTTGTTGGTGATATGGGAAGAAGTTTAAGGAGGTTTCGTGGTGCTTCGACTCAGTTCATGGTTGGATTCACCTATTTTGTTGAGGTAGGGGGCTTCACTCTTGATTACTCTTTCTTAGAAGTTGAAGGCATAGATCAAATTGATTTAATTGGTTGGTTTTAATTTTGAAATTGTGGTGCAATTGAAGTTATAAATCTTTTTTACTGATGATTTATGGGTTTTGATGAAATTGTGGAAACATAATGAATGGTTTGAGAAAAGTGATTTGGTTTCTTGATTTTAAAATAGTTATTTTAAAATATGGATTTTATGGATTAGAAAAATAAGTTGCATGGAAAATGTATTCAATGAAATGATTCTGTAGTTGAAATGGTTTTGGTATGGTTGGAGTGGTGTTGTTTTTGGGAGAACATGGTGTGTGTGATCATATTGAATTTACGAGGCTTGGTTGAAATATAACCTTGTGCTCAGTGCCAATGTTCTAATGTCACATGGGGAATAATTACCCTGTGATGACTTGGTAGATCGATGATAGACCACTCATGAGTATGGAATTGGCATAACGAAGCATGCATGGTTGATATCGAGGGTTGTGAAATGGTTGGGTGTACCGAAAAGGGAAGTTGTGAAATGGAAAGGTGAATTTGGTTGGAAACATTTCTTGGATTATTTGCTTAAGAGTCATTGTTTTTGATGGAAAATGGTTTTGACATCGATATTGTTATATTTTGAATTGTTTTGGAATTGTTTTATATAAAATGTTTTATATAAATGTGCTAGCATGTTTTATCCTAGAGGCATGGGTTGGGAAGTAATCGGGGAAAACCTATTGATTTTTATTACTCACCCCTTGCTTTTGTACAGTAGTGTTTTTGAAAATATCATATACTGGGATGTTGGCAGTGGTAAAGTGTCCCATGTTTATAGCACTACTTCATGATACTTGGACGCGTTCGTGATGATTGGAGGTTGGAGCTTGTGGAGAATGGAGTTGGGTTTCCGTCTTGTAGTCTTTTAGTCTGTCTTTGTTTACTCTGATTTATTGTTGGTTTTTGCTGTGGTACTTTTTTTTTGGGTTATTATGGAACAAATGTTTGAGTTGTCTTAGCTTTTATCATACATCATTTAGTAGATTTTCTTGGCTATGTTTGTTGGTTCTGTGGTATTTTCAAAAATGGAAAATCAACCCCTACTTGAAACCCTTCGAAATTTATTGCCAGACTTTAGAACCTTGGGGATGTCTCTTAAGGCCTATTAATGAATCGTTGTAATCTCAAGCCAATGAGAATTTGTGTGTCATTACAAATAGTATCAATTTGTTCGGTCCTTTTTGTATAAATGCAATCAAATTGTTCCTTTTTTGGGGAACAATTGGTAATCAGTTTTTTTGGTCTTGGCGTAGAATTATTACATGTCTAGTCCTTGGGAAGAAATCTTAGGAAGGAGTAGGATTGTCGGAACATTGCATATAGAGCATAAAAAGTTGTAGCTAAACTTTTTATGGTGAACTTCATGTTACCAGGGAGTTGGGTACATAAGTGTATTGGAGACACTAATAGGATAAAAAATTTCACTGTCATGGGTATAGACAAGGAGATGGGCATGAGATGCATTAGAGGAATAACTTCCCACTAGGAGTTCATAGATCATTTTGAGAAATGGATTGTGATTTGATGGAAAATCGCGATTTCTGAAATTTTTTGAACTTGTTTTCAAATGAATGACTTTGAAAAGAGAATTAATGATGTATTTTGAAAATGGATTAATTTTCAATAGAAATAGAAATTTTTTCAAAAATAGATAAATAGGGAAACACTAAATGATTGGAAATCAATGTTGTGATTTTGATGTGAGAGATATATAAATGCTAAGACATCAGTTGGTATGAAATGAGACTAACAGTGTGCGTTGTTTTTATAGAAACTTGCACCTGTTAGGTGTTGTACAAACCAAACAGAAGAGGCTATAAAGAATATGGGCTCCCTTGATCCACAGGTGAACTATATGCTGGTCCAAATCATAGTTCAAGTGTTTCAGGTTGTGTAAATGGAGAATCCGATGGATGAGTAAAGGAATGTAGACCATTTTGTCCAGTTCCAGAAGCAGAATCCAACCATCATTTGGGGTGATTAAGAACCAGAAAGGGCGGAGGTATGGGTGAGTACGATGAATCAAATCTTCAGTTTCATCAGCACACAAGTAGAACAAAATGTAAAGTTGGCGACGTATACGCTGGAGGATATTGAACGATAGTGGTGGTATCTACTGCTGTAGGCTAAGGTGGGTCAAAGCCTGGGTTGGTAGGAATTTCATGAATTGTTGAATAAACAATTCTATCCTCACACATTTAAGATCCAGAGGACGATAGAGTTTTTCAGTCTGAAGCAGGAGAATCTTTCTGTCATGGATTATGTGGCAAAATTCATGAATTTAGAGCCCTTATAACCAGAAGTTACTGCTAGTGAATCGATGAAGGCAGACATCTTTGTATCAGGATTGAGATAGGAAATTCGCTCGATGATATTTGTGCTCTATATTACCGTATATATGGAGATGGTAAACATAGAAGAAGTAGCTGAAAGAGACATCTCCAAAGTAAAGGGAGGAGGATGTATGATGATACTCATGGGAACAGGTGGGAACTCTAATGATGGGAACAAGCGGAAGAGGGACACCTACTTCAAAGGTGGGAGTGCCAATCAGACGGCTGGATCAGTGAATCTTCATCCAGAACCCATGATTATAGCAGGTTGTTTTCAATATAGTGCAATTGATCACATGAAACGAGAATGTACATCACCACTGAGATCATGCCACAAGTGCAATAAGATGGGGCATCTTCAGCGATATAGACACCATGAATATGTAGTCATGCCCTTTGGTCTTATGAATGCACCATCTGTCTTTATAGCATTGATAAATCGGATATTTCAGTGATATATGGATTCTTTTGTTATGGTGTTTGTGGACGACATATAGATGAATTCAAGAACAAAGGATGAGTATGAGCAACACTTGGCGATAGTGTTGGAAATCTTGAGAGACCATCAATTGTATACCAAATTATCAAAGATCCATTTTTGGATACTGTTGGTATGCTTCATGTGCCATTTTTATTCTGAGAATGTTGTTTCAGTTGATTCTGAAAAGATATAAGCCGTGATCTCTTGACAACCACCGAAAAATGTGTTTGAGATACACAATTTTCATAGTCTATCTGGTTACTACCAACTCTTTCTGCATGATTTCTCATGACTAGCATCACCAATGATAGCTCTAACAAAAAGGAATTATCTATTTCAATGGAAATTGGAATGTTAGAAGTCCTTCTAATAATTGATGGTTCTTCTTACATCGAAACCTATCTTGATCTTTCCATATTCCGGACAGGGGTATATGGTGTGTTGTGATGCTTCACGATCAGGGTTTGGTTGTGTTCTCAAGCAAAGAGACCATGTGGTTTCTAATGGTTCAAGGAAGTTGAGAGTACGTGAGAAAAATTCACCAACACATGATATTGAGTTAGCTGTAGTCGTCCATGCTTTGAAAACATGAAGACATTATCTATTTGGTGATAAATTTACTGTGTTTATGGATCACAAAAGCTTGAAACACATTTTCTCACAATGAGATTTGAATTTGAGGTAGAAAATATGGATGTAGTATCTTCAAATGTTTGACTTTGACATGATGTATACACCATGTAAGGGAAATATGGTGGCCAATGCATTTTGCAGAGAGTCATATGCTCAGTTGGTGAATGATGCTTCAGATGAGTGGTAGTTGATGTCAGTCCAAGACGAAATTTGTATGGAATGTGAAGACCGAGCTAATGTTGTGGTTTTCTTTCCAGTTGCAATTTTTCCTAATTTGGTGAAGATATTAAAGGAGGCACAAACATCTGATGTAGAATTTGTTGTAATGAGTTCAAAAATAAATGGTAGGGAGACCATTTGACGGATGAAAGCTGGATGAGATTTCAGTTTTTCGGTTTTGAGATCGGATGGTTGTTCCTTTAACTACATATGAACAACACCTTCATGCTTAACCTCGTTCCAGATGGGGTTTTCATCTAGGAACGCATAATATGTATAAGGCGTTGAAGGAGCATTTATGGTGGAGCGGCATGAAAAAGAAAGTGGCCAAGTTTTTCTTGCAGTGCTTAACTTATCAGCAAGCTAAAGCAGAACATGAGTGGCTAGCGGGTATTTTGAATTATTTACCTATCCCAGTGTAGAAATAGTATCAGATTGCAATGGATTTTGTTACAGTTCTTCCAAGAACAGTCTGGAAACACGATGCCATTTGGCTGATAGTGGATCAACATACCAAGTCAGCCCATTTCATCCATATTTGTGAAACTCATACGGTGGAAAATATTTCAAAAATTTATATCTGAAAAGTGGTAAAGAGAGATGATGTAGAATTGTCTATCATCTCGGATAGATATCTGAGGATCACATCTCATTTCTGGAGGTACTTACCGAAAGCCCTGGGAACTCAGTTGAATATGAGTACGACATATCATCCCCAGACAGATGGAAAATCCTAAAGGATGATACATATGTTGTAAGACATGTCGCAGGCCTGTGTAATATATTTTGATATCTCATGGGAGGAGCATGTTCCTTTAGTGGAGTTCTCATATAATAACAATTATTAGGCCTTGATAAACATGGATCCATTTGAAGCAATGTATGGGAATCATTGTCGTTCTCCACTATGTTGGGTGGAAACAGGTGAGACTTCACTAGTTGGGCTATTCTTAGTTGAAAAAAACAATGGAGAAGATTCAGTTAATAAAAAATAGAATGGAGATGGCATATAGTCATCATAAATCTTTTGAGGATCATCGTCGAAGACTGTTTTCATTTGCGGTGAGTGATCATGTCTTTTTGAGATTCTCTCCTAGGCTTGAACAACGTAGTTTTGGGAAGTAGTGAAAATTATCTCGTCGATATATAGTCCGTTTTGGGATACTGTTAGAGGTTAGCGTGGTGGAATATCAGTTAGCATTACCACCACTGTTTAGTGTAGTGCATAATTTCTTCCATGTATCACAGCTTAAAAAGTATCATCTTGATCCTGACCATGTGATCAGATGGGATCATGTTGACCTAGAGCCAGATGCTTTATTGATACAAATCCTGGAACAAATTGTGGATATGCAAGACAATGTCTTGCAGGGGAAAATCATTGGTCTAGTGTGGGTTTTGTGGAAACATGGTTAGATTCAGGAAGAGGCTTAGGAAAGCGAGAAGGAAATGAAAGAGCAGTGGCCAGAACTCTTTCAGGCAAGAGATGCTTTTCTACTTTCTAGGGATGGAAAGGCCAATGGTGGGGAGAATGTAGTACCCACGGTTTTTGGTATGTAACCCTTGTTTAATTCTTTTTAAGTACATGAAGCATATGAAAAATGGTTGGGGAAAGTGTGTAAACTCTTAAAGTGTCAAAGGGAAAATGGTGGTGATGCACGAGCATCGCATAGTTTGCCCAAACTGTGAAGGTGGTGTCACCATGAACAAAGGAGACCACATGGTGTGTGCACAGTTTGGGAAACCATGTGAGGAGGCCATGCGTAGTGCCCCTTCGAAGTAGTGACTAGAACGGTTAGCACACGGCTTGACAAACCGTGCGGGCTAACTATGTGAAGAGTCAACTTAGATACTATTTTTAAGAATCCAATCCATTTTATAATTTATCCCACTCTTTTTTGCTCCCAGACATACCTAACATGGGATTTCTCTCTGGTGAAGGTGGGAGAACACATACCAGGCAGTTTGGAAGTGATCCGGAGGGTTTCCTTGGAATTTAGAGGCCGGTTGATCGAGGTAAGTCTCATTTACTTTAGTTTTATTATATATCCTTATTCCATATTGATGGATCTGTAGATCTACTCCCAAGGTGGGTAGATCTATGGTTGTGGATGACCTTTATGTTGGGTTTTGGTCTTGTTGGCAATAGGGGAAGGAATCTAAAGAGGTTTCGTGGTGTTTCAGCCCTGTTCTTGGTAGGTTTCACCTATTTTGTTGAGGTAGGTGGATTCACTCTCGATTCCTCTTTCGTAGAACATGAATTCATAGTTCAAATTGGTTTAATTTCTTGGTTTTGATTTTTAAATTGTGGTGCAAATCATTTTATAAATATTCATTAGTGATGATTTATGTGTTTTGATTTAATTTTGGAAATTGAATGAATTTTTTGTGGAAAGTGTTTCGGTTTCATGATTTTAAAATAGTGATTTTAAAATATGGATTTGATGGATTTGGAAGATGGTTTGTGGAAAAATGGTTTTTAGTAAAAGGATTGTTTTATTGAAATGGTTTTTGCATGGTTTGAATGGTATTGATTTTTGGGCATACATGGTGTGTGGGTTCAAATTGCATTTACGAGGCATGGTTGAAATATGACCTTGTGATCGGTGCCCAAGGTGTAATGGCACGTAGAGAATAATTACATTGTGACGACATGATAGATAGATGAGAGACCTCTCTTGAATATGGAACTGTCATAAAGAAGCATGCATGGATGATTTCACGGGTTGTGAAATGTTTGGGTGTTTCAAAAAGGTATTTTGTGAAATAGAAAGGTGAATTTGGTTGGCAACATTCCTTGGTTTCTTATCTTGAGAAAGATGGTTTTTGTTGGGAAATGGTTTTGACATGGAACTTGTTATATTGTGAACTATTTTGGAATTGTTTTATATAAATTTTTTTATATAAATGTGATAACATGTTTTATCCTATAGGCATGGGTTGGGAAGTCATCAGGGAAAACCAACTGAGTTTCATTACTCACCCCCTACATTGGCACATCGGTTCTTCTACAGATGTCATACACTGGGATGTTGGAAAAGGTAATGTGTCACCTGTTTATAGCACTAATTTATGATACTTGGACGGGTTCATGATGATTGGAGCTTGGATCTTGTAGAGCATGGAGTAGGGTTGACGTCTTGTAGTCTTTTAGTCTATCATTGTTTACACTAATTTTTTATTGGTTTCCTATGTGGTAATTTTGGGTGGCTTATGATAAAACAAATGGTTGAGTTGTCTTAGCTTTTATCAAGCATCATTTAGTTGATTCACTAGGTTATGGTTGTTGGTTCTGTGGTACGTTCAAAAAGGGTAAATCATCCCCAACTTGTTTTAAAACCCTTCATAATTTATTTCTAGCCTTTGGTGCCTTGGGGATGCCGCTTAAGGCCTAGTAATGACTCGTTTTACTCTCGATCCCATGAGAATTGGCAGGTCATTACATATATGGATACATGCCACTAGAATGTCAAATCAACTAGACATTCCGAGTTCAATGGTGAGGGCCATTGGGACTTGATAAAATAGTGGGAGACTTAATAAATTACTTTTTTATTTCTCAAAAAAATTAATCAAATGGTACAGATAAATGTGCTATTTTAATTTATTGAATAAATATGGTATTCTCTTCGACCAAATTTTCTCTACGACCAATTCTGGATAAAGACAATTTCATCACCAGCAGAAATGTTCAATAATTATTTAGGTGCCTTCAGGTTATCCTATGCCATGAACGATAGTTTTACGCGCTGGAGTCCTCCCTTCCTGATTCACCTCCCAAAGGGGCAAGTGATAATGTTTTCCAGTTCTATGATCAACATTAGAATGATGCACTCGGCGTCTAATGTTTGATGTTGTCATCAATGTCTAGTGAGCTCATGAAATATCATGAAGACATGGATGCCTATAGCATGCTCGAGCACCTCCATGGTCTATACCAGGAGAGAGAAAGTCAAGAAAGGATTGAGATCTTCAAAGCTCTATTTTCGAGAAATCTTGGAGAGGGTGCCCCAGCTGGGCCTCATGTAGTCAAGCTCATTAGTTTCCCTAACCGCTTGGAGGTTCTAGGGTTTAAACTCCCTGATGAACTGGGAACTGATCTCATTCTTGCATCACTTCACCAGAGCTTCTCTAACATTGTTGTAAATTTCAACATGAACAACATTGAGGAGTCTCTATATGATATTATCATCGTTATTCGCCAAGTGGACAATGACGTAAAGCATTAAAATCCTTCTGTTCTAAGGGAGAATAAAAAGAAAGGGAAGGTGAACAACATTAAACCCAAAGCTTCATCACGGCCTTCCAAGAAAAGGAAGATCAAAGGGGAGGCATGAGAACATGAGGTTTTATGTTTCACATGTAGAAAGATGGGTCATTGGAAGAAAAACTTCCCCAGCCAAGGAAGCAAGGGGAATCTTCAGGTGCATTTGTTATCAAAGTAAATCTATATGTTTTTTCAAATTGTGTATTTGATACTGCTTATGGTTCTCACATCTATATCCAAATATAGGAAGAAGTAGATTCATAAAGATTGATCGAGGTGAGGAGTATCTACGAGTAGCCAACTGCACCAGACTCAATGTTGTAGCTGTCTCAGACTACCAAATAACATTGCCAACAGGGATGGTCTTGGTTTTAAAAGATGTTATTATGTACCCTTTATAACCAAAAACATTATTGCAGTATATTGATTTGAAACTGATGGATTCATCTTCATGTTTGGAAATGGATGTTGCTACTTTCATAAAGGCATCATTTGTTATGGTATGGAAGATTTATATAAAGACCTTTATGTGTTAGACTACAAATACCAAGTAATGGAAATTGATGAAAAAATTATGTCACATGAATCATACCACACCCATCTTTTGCATCACCGACTAGTCATGTCAACGAGAAACATTTGACAAGATTACATCAAGATGGATATTTGGATTCTTTCAAACTAAAACCACTTCGTGTATATCATGAATGTCTACAAGGAAGATTGACCAAATAACCATTTAGTGGGAATAGTGAAATGGATAATGATCTTCTAGAATTAGTTCACACAGATGTGTGTGGGAAATTTCCAGTTATATCAAGGGGTGGTTTCTTGTACTTCATAACATTTACTGCTGATTTTAGTAGATATGGATATATTTACATAATGAGGTATAATTCATATTCTTTTGATTGGTTAAAAAAATACAAGAATGATGTTGAGAACCAGCATGGTAATAAGATTATGAAACTCCTCTCAGACAGAAGAGGATAATATCTTTATCAGGACTTCTTTTATTTCTTACAGGAGTTTGGGATTCAACCTCAACTCACTCCTCCATACATGCCTAAATGGTATGGTGTGAGTGAATGGAAGAACCACACCCTATTGGACATGGTGAGATCAATGATGAGTCATGCGAGTCATCCTTTATCCTTTTTGGGGATATGTATTATATATAGTAGCACACATACTAAACCAAGTACCAACTTAATCGATAAATTGTATTCCATAAATTTTATGGAGTGGACTCAAAGCCATGTTATAAAATTTCCATCTGTGGGGTAGGGAAGATTTTGTTATGACCTCTTCCGGTAACAATGTTTCACCCCGAGGCACAAAGTGTATCTTTATATGATATCCCAAGGAAATAAGGGGATACTACCTATAAAAACCCGCAGATAAAAAGTTTAAATTGGCATGACACACCATATTACTTGAGAGGGATCACATCTTCAAAAGAGATAGTGGGAGGGACATAGACTCTGATGATGTTGAGGCTCAAGATAGACAAAAGTTGGTAAAAATATATTCCACAAATCCATGTGGAAGAACAATCTATTCCAGAGATAGAAGAACTGTGTAGGAGCACAAGAGAGGTGAGAGAACCAGAATGACATGGTCTTCTTGTCATAGAGGATAATGACTCATTATTGGTTGACAATGATGACCCTCTTAACTACAAGGATGTAGTTGAAGGCACAAAAACTGCCAAGTGGAAAGAATACATAAATTCTGAAAAGTATTTCATTTACCAAAACGAAGCTTGGATTTTGGTAGATCCTCTAGTTGATTTAAAGAATGTTGGTAATAAATGGGTATTCAAGAAGAAACTAGACTGGAAGGTCATGTTAGCACCAATAAAGAAAAACTGATTGAAAAAGGTATTTGAAAACATCAAGGAATTGATTATAATGAAACCCTTTCACCAGTTGCGATGCTGAAATCAATCAAAATACTATTGGCCATTGTTTCTTACCATGACTATGAAATTTGGAAAATGGATTCCAAAACAACATCCATTAACGGGAACCTCCAAGAAGATGTCTACATGACACAACCTGAAGGGTTTGTGAATCCAAAGGATTCCAACAAGGTATGAAAGTTGTAGAAATCCATTTATGGATTAAAGAAACCATTATGGTCATGAAACATTCGTTTTAATGTAGGCATTACATTATATGGATTTTTTTAATAACAAATGTGAGCATTGTGACAACAAAATGATTAGTGGATGTGAAGTTGTTTTCCTAATAGTATATTTTGATGACATATTATTAATTGAAAAAAAAGTACCCATCTTAAAATCGGTTAAGGCTTGGTTGAATAAATGCTTTTCTATGAAAGACTTGGGTAAGGTAGCATATATTCTTGGGATCAAGATCCATCGTGATAGATCCAAGAGAATGATGTGCCTAAGTCAAAGTACATACATTGACAAGATACTAAAGTGATTCAGTAGAAAAAATTCAAGAGTGGATTGTTGCTAATGTCACATGGCATTCATCTTTCAAAGAAAACATGTCCTCAGACACATGAGGAATGAAGGAAAATGGCAAGTATACCTTACGCATCCACGATTGAGTTAGTCATGTATGATATGCTATGTAAAAGGATAAATGTTTCATATGCATTGTAACAACCCGAGATTTTATGAAAAATATTCTTTTTAATTTTATTAATGTCTTGTACGCTACACCAAAAGGAGCTTGCACAACACGCATCTTTGACTTTCCTGGCATTACACGCAATCACAACCTTCCTCGATAGCGTGTGTAGTACGCAATAATGAGTTTCACGAAACAACGATATGCAATTAAAATATTATTAAAACTAGCCGTTATGAATAGTAATAACCACTTTTTAAAATTTTTAGCTCTCAAAATGAACTTAATTTTTGGATTCGGAGTATCGAATTTAGCCTAAGGTGAAATTTTGGTAATTTTCGGATAACTTTCATATTTTGATGAATAATGAAAATTACTAAATTTTAATTAAAAACAACTTTTTCAATCGAAATAATTAATAGTGATAAATTATTAATTTGAATGGTTTTAATGTGTATTTAGAATATATTTTTACAATTTAATACAATGTTGGTCATTGAATGTAATTTCACATTTAAACCAGACATAATCAAGTGTCAATCTTTTGATAGATATTGTTTCATAAAAACACGCTATTTGTTTTAACAGCGGGATTTAATTATAAAATTATTTAATGAAACCTCTATGCTATGAATTCAGTAAAATAGACATCATTTTTGAATTCGGAATATGAAATATAGCTTAGGATGAAATTTTGGCATTGTTCTGAAAAACATCAATTTTTGATGAATAGTGAAACTACTTAGTGGTAGTTAAAAAATCAGAATTTTTCATAAAACAAAATTTTACCGCTTCTGTGAATTGAATTTCAAAAATCCGAGAGACACGGTTTATGTCAGTAAGTAAAATGTGGTTCAATGAGATGAAAATATTTTTTGGTGAATAGTAACTTTTTACTTTTATTTACCACGGTTAAAAGTAAATAGGGTAATTAAGGGAAAGAATGATATTAATATTACCCTAACACATGTCCTAATTCTATTGGACAAGTGTATCTCGACCAAAAACAACCTTAAGTGTAAAATATTATCATTTAAGCCCACTTGGATTAGATTAGGACATTTATTATTATTTAATTCAAAGAAGATTTAATAGAGTTAAAATCAAAGTATATTTACTAAAACATTTTAAATATAGGGTTTTACATAAGATAAATTCGATTGTAAATATTCATTAGAAAGATAAAAGGATTTCCTATATGATGGTATTTTATTTTTAATTTTTAGACATCAAATAAATTAATTTATTTATGACACAAAAATGGTGCAGAAATTATCTTATTAATGAAATATTTACATAATTGATATTATAAATACCAAAATAAATGTTATTTAAGACTTTTTATGCATTCCACTAATTTTCTATGTTACTATGATATATTAGTGTTGATTTAATAAACTTTTTTCGAACATATAATTCTGTTATGACTTTCAAGAAAATCATATATCAAATAGTGTCAAAATTGACACAAAATAGTTTTTAAATAAAATATTATATTATTAATTGTTATTTTATTCCTAAAAATCTAAGGATCGGTAAAATGACTTAGATAAGGATATATATATTAATAATAAACAATTTGGGGTTCTTTTGGCATGTAATAGTAAGTGTATTAACCATATAGTGTAAGAAAAAAAAAGACACGGTAAAAGTTAAATTATTTAACTTACAGTTAAATCTAAGTGATAAGGTGAAAATAACAACCTAAACTTGTCTAAATCTTATTGGTTGATAGGATTTCGACCCATCCCCACTTTTCCTTCGAAATAATACCCTTTGGAACCATTATAAACCGATTTTGACTTTAATATAAAATAATATTTTGAGATATTCCTAAGGTGCCCCTCTCCTCCCTTATATAAGGACACCTCCTCCCCCTCCTCCTCACACCAATTTGAGCACTCAAGCTCGGAAAACCCCTGCCAAAATCTCTTCTCCAATTCCCCTGAAACATCCTAGAGGTTCTGGTCTTCCTCAAAGACCAATTTTAGTGCCCTAAGAGGAGGTCTCAAAGAGGCGCTTCAAAGAAGAGGTAATTACCGTTACAAATTCTTTCATCTTTATTTCTTCTTGCACTTCTTCATCTTAGGTTGTTTCATTATGAAGTAATAACATCAGTATCACTCATATACTGATATGTTATTATAAGTATGAAACAACCCTATTTCACCATCTATCCATCCTACGGAAAAAGAAATCACCGCGCGTGCCTACGTACGGAATACCGTCTCCACGCCGTGGTGTAATCTATTTTCCACCACCACCTTACATGGATGGGTATAATGGTGTAAAGAATAACTATACATAGTTATTAAAACATCATATTTATTCTGATATATTGTATAATCCACTCCAATTCAATTCAATATTTATGGAAATGATATCATCGCTCGTGCGTACGTACGGACTACCGTCTCCACGACGCAATGAGATTAATTCTCCATGTTAACCATTTAAGAATGATTACAAAGTATATATAAGAAATAATAATGAAATATATGACAATATAAAGCTACTGGATTTATGTATATATATATATATATGTATTTCATCTAATTACTTCCATTCAAGACAATAAGGAAAGGAAAACAGCATTCATGCGTACGTACGGACTACCGTCTCCATGAACGGTGGTTTTCATTTCATTTATCTATCTATTATATATATATATATATACTGAATATATATGATATATAAATCATATTTTATATTCTGGAAGTAAGTAAATCATGATATAAGTAATAATAATGTCAAGAACAACAAGTCAAAACACCTACGATAAATGAAACGATTTTACCCAAAACGTTTCATTAACATGGAATTTACAAAAGAACAGGTAATATAATGTCATAAGTGAACCATATATGATATCATAACAATAAATAAGATTCTGTAATAAGTCAATGACATTATTTAAATCATTATACAGGAGGTTCGGACACATACGAAGCAAATCGGACCTAAGGTAAGGGAAATATCACAATCTCATTTTTATCCGAGATTGTTTATTCGTAAGTATTTACTGGGGTGTATTTTATCATCCACATCCATGTTTCATCAATATTTAATATTGTTTACATCCACCTAGAATTGTTTAAATCCATTTTTACCCTTCAGTGAGTTTTTAGTAATATCTATGAAAGGAATCTTCTGTCATACGAGGTAGTTTTTGACTTCTCCGAAAAAAGTACGAAGAATGTTTTTTTAACCTATACAGCATGAATGGATTTTTAAAACATTATTTCAAAGAAGCTTCATTTACAAGTTTTCAAGATTATTTTTCATGAACTTCTTTTAGTTTAATATGGTATGACATGTTAAGAAAGGAAAAGTATTTTTGAAGTAGAAAGGATATTTTCCTCAAGAATAAAGTTCAAGTGTTTTATCAAAATTATTTTCCATCTAAGATAATAAAGGGTTCTGTTTTTATCCCTATTATTACATTGATTTGATTATGTTGAGATGGAATTATTTTTATGAATTCCTTTATCTTATATGAATTGTTTTATGATGTCATGTTGTTTAAGAATCCCATTTTTATTACATGGGTTACGCTATGATTTATGATTTATGATTATGTGACACACATAAGAAAGGATTCATTATAAGATGGGTGGGACCTATATCTCCCTCCAATTCATTGGTTAAAGATTTTATATCTCATGATATAGACAGGGCTGGAACGGTAGGTTATACCAGTTCAGTGAAACAGGACTGAAACGAGGGTTACTCGATTCAGAAAGGGACTTTGTCCACTAAGATAGTCTTGGAAACGAGTTTTGACTAACAAGAAATGATTCTCTATGATTATGTGTGAATTCCACAAAGTTTCATGTTTTATGTTTTGATTATTGTGATTACATTTCACTTCCATGATTTACCCCATGTTATGAAATTATGATCTTTTTTGCAGGTTAAGATTTCCAAAAGTTACGTGCTTATGTATATGATGTGATTGATATTTCTTTTGTTTACCCTTACTGAGAATTTGAGATAACCCTTTTATGTTTTCATTTCCCCAGGATATAAAAAAGGTTTTAGGTAAAAAAAAGGGAAGATCTTTATGGGAGATATTGAAGATCTTTCACCAAGATTAGAAGATTACGTTCCGAGTTTCCAAAGACACTAAACTATTACGATCCTTGTGTCTGTGTTTTTGTTGTGTACTAAGTATTCCGCAAATGTAATGCAATGTCCATGTACGTCAAGTTTCGGGTCCTTATAGTTGATATCAGAGAAAAGGTTTAGTCAACCTTTGGAAACTAGGACGCGAAAACGTTAGTGAGATCCCTAGAGATATTTCTAAGGTATGTCTAGGGATGTCCCTAAGAATAAGTATACGTATAGGATATAGTCCTAGAACTATGGTAACGATCTTAGAATTTAACCTAAGATTTTAGATATTGAGGGTGCTACCCCTTTACTATGTTGTCTTCCCTAGCATGATTTCTCCTCTCACAAAATTCTTTTTGTGTTTTAGTTAATGGAGGGAACCAGAAGGAATTCGGTTAACATTGAATCCAATGGAGAAATTGGTGACTATGAGCAACAAAATTGTGTAATGCCTAGAGATAAAGATATTGTGATTAGGCCAAATCAGTCATCACGATATATGATTAACAAGGTGAAATTTAGTGGTATACCTAATTCATCAAAGAAGAGGAAGATAGACTATTATGCATGTTCGCATGTTGAGCAGCATAAAGAAAGGAAGATTGAGATTTCTAAAGAAGAGAAGAAGAACCTTGAAGAATACCTCAAATGGAGGGACCTATGTTATTTGTGTGGAGATAAGGGTCATAGAGTGACAGACTGTTATGGAGTTCAATGTATTATTTGTGGAGAACATGGGCATTACCCAACTCAATGCCCTGACCTAAAAAGATACTTCTAAATCAAGGAAGGACTTATTCCAGGACAGTCATTGAAGTGGATGGACTGAAGTGTTTATGTATTGGTATTCAAGAATAATGTTGTTGAGGTACTTTTATGGTGTATTGGAATATTTATGTATTGTTCTAATGTGGTATTCGAAGTGATTGAGGTATTTTTGGAAAAAATATGATATGCGCATAATGAAGGTAAAATGAGAAAATGAAATATTTGACAGTATTCATGAGCTCATGATTGATATAAAGACTAAGTGATATCATGGTTTGAGTATATAGAATTTTGAGGATTTTGGAAAGTGTTAACATTTAACTGCATTCATGTTTTCACTAAGGTTCAATGGGTATTCAAGAGAATACATCATTAAGGACTTTGAATGTTTGGAATGTGACCAACAAAACATATCTTATGATATATGGGGATTAATGATGGTGTTAAATCTCTGGTAATCGTTTTCACTATGTTATGAGAGTGGACTGCAGTATTATGGATAAGCCTAAAGATTGGAATGGATTATGTTGGACATAAGTTAGTATTGTTTAAGGATAGAAGTTTTCTCGATATTATTGATGAGATGTTGTAGTAATATAGTTTTGGAAAAAGGACAACCTGCAGGACGGGCGACAGCCCATCGCGTCGGACAAGGGTGTGGGAATCGAACCCACAACCGAAGTGCGACTGGCCTTTATCGCCTACCACTGGCCTACAGGAAGTCCCTGTTTAGTAGAAGCTAGTTTTATTATATTAAGATCTATGAAATATGATGTATAAGTCCATTTTAGGAACCATATATGATTAATCTCACTATAGATCGACTTATGTATATAATTTTTTTTCTAACCTTTTGTTTGAGACAAATGGAATGACCCATCATTCTATAACATAATCTGCTAACACTTCACGAATAACAAATTCAACTTCATTTATTTAAGAGATGAAGTGGAAATTGTTAAAGGCATGAACAACAGTGAGATTGTACCAAAATAAAGTAAGTATTTATTCTAATTCAAATTCTTTAACTTTAGGGAAACGAGCTTGAAAACCAAAAATGTTATCCTAGTGATCTTATATCTGATGAATCAGATGGTACCTTAGATCGTCAGAAATATATGGCTTTGTGATTGCTGGCTTTTCCATAGCCATGTTCTCTACCACTCTCCATCAGAACATGATGGTCATATTTCTCTTCCATATCCATATTTTCACCTATGTGGAAACCCAGTGATTAGTTTATTTGGGTAACCGTTACGTTTCATACTTTTCTTTTTAAAGAATGGTTTTGATATTCCTTTTTACTATGTGGGTTTCTATTAAAGAAACTTTCGAATAGTAAACCATTTATAACCCCGACGAATTTCGAGGGTGAAATTCATTTTAAGGGGGGTAGAATGTAACAGCCCGAGATTTTATGAAAAATATTCATTTTAATTTTATTAATGTCTTGTACGCTACACCAAAAGGAGCTTGCACAACACACATCATTGACTTTCCATTCATTACACGCAATCGCAACCTTCCTCGATAGCGTGTGTAGTACACAATACTGAGTTTCATGAAACAACGATATGCTATTAAAATATTATTAAAACTAGCCGTTATGAATAGTAATAACCACTTTTTAAAATTTTTAGCTCTCAAAATGAACTTCATTTTTGGATTCGGAGTATCGAATTTAGCCTAAGGTGAAATTTTGGTAATTTTCGGATAACTTTCATATTTTGATGAATAGTGAAAATTACTAAATTTTAATTAAAAACAACTTTTTCAATCAAAATAATTAATAGGGATAAATTATTAATTTGAATTGTTTTAAAGTATATTTAGAATATATTTTTACAATTTAATAAAATTTTGGTCATTGAATGTAATTTCACATTTAAACCAGACATAATCAAGTGTCTATCTTTTGATAGATATTGTTTCTTAAAAACACGCTATTTGTTTTAACAGTGGGATTTAATTATAAAATTAATTAATGTAACTTCTATGCTATGAATTTGGTAAAATAGACTTCATTTTTGAATTCGGAATATGAAATATAGCTTAGGATGAAATTTTGGCATTGTTCTGAAAAACATCAATTTTTGATGAATAGTGAAACTACTAAGTGGTAGTAAAAAAACTGAATTTTTCATAAAACTTAATTTTACCGCTTCCGTGAAATGAATTTCAAAAATCAGAGAGACACAGTTGATGTCAGTAAGTAAAATGTGGTTCAATGAGATGAAAATAATTTTTGGTTAATAGTAACTTTTTACTTTTATTTACCACGGTTAAAAGTAAATAAGGTAATTAAGGGAAAGAATGATATTAATATTACCCTAACACATGTCCTATTTCTATTGGACAAATGTATCTCGACCAAAAGCAGCCTTAAGTGTAAAATATTATCATTTAAGCCCACTTGGATTAGATTAGGACATTTATTATTATTTAATTCAAAGAAGAGTTAAAAGAGTTAAAATCAAAGTATATTTACTAAAACATTTTTAATATAGGGTTGTACATAAGATAAATTCGATTGTAAATATTAATTAGAAAGCTAAAAGGATTTCCTACATGATGGTATTTTATTTGTAATTTTTAGACATCAAATAAATTAATTTATTTATGACACAATGATGATGTAGTAATTATCTTATTAATGAAATATTGACATAATAGATATTCTAAATACCAAAATAAATGTAATTTAAGACTTTTTATGAATTCCACTAATTTTATAGGTTACTATGATATATTAGTGTTGATTTAATAAACTTGGTTTGAACATATAATTCTGTTATGACTTTCACAAAAATCATATATCAAATAGTGTCAAAATTGACACAAAATAGTTTTTAAATCAAATATTATATTATTAATTGTTATTTTATTCCTAAAAATCTAAGGTTCGGCCACATGACTTATATAAGGATATATATATTAATAATAAACAATTTGGGGTTCTTTTGGCATGTTATAGTAAGTGTATTAACCATATAGTGTAAGAAACAAAAAGACACGGTAAAAGTTAAATTATTTAACTTAGAGTTAAATCTAAGTGATAAGGTTAAAATAATAACCTAAACTTGTCTAAATCATATTGGTTGATAGGATTGCGACCCATACCCACTTTTCCTTCGAAATAAAACCCTTTGGAACCATTATAAACCGATTTTGACTTTAATATAAAATAATATTTTGAGATATTCCTAAGGTGCCCCTCTCCTCGTTTATAAAAGGACACCTCCTCCCCCTCCTCCTCACACCAATTTGAGCACTCAAGCTCGGCCAGACCCTGCCAAAATCTCTTCTCCACTTCCCTAGAAACATCCTAGAGGTTCTGGTCTTCCTCAAAGACCAATTATAGTGCCCTAAGAGGAGGTCTCAAAGAGGCGCTTCAAAGAAGAGGTAATTACCGTTACCAATTATTTCAACTTTATTTCTTCTTCCACTTCTTCTTCTTAGGTTTTTTCATTATGAAGTAATAACATCAGTATCACTCATATACTGATATGTTATTATAAGTTCGAAACAACCCTATTTCACCATCTATCCATCCTACGGAAAAAGAAATCACCGCGCGTGCGTACGTACGGAATACCGTCTCCACGCCGTGGTGTAATCTATTTTCCACCACCACCTTACATGGATGGGTATAATGGTGTAAAGAATAACTATACATAGTTATTAAAACATCATATTTATTCTGATATATTTTATAATCCACTCTAATCCAATTCAATATTTATGGAAATGATATCATCGCTCGTGCGTACGTACGGACTACCGTCTCCACGACGCGATGAGATTCATTCTCCATGTTAACCATTTAAGAATGATTACAAAGTATATATAAGAAATAATAATGAAATATATGACATTATAAAGCTACTGGATTTATGTATGTATATATATATATGTATGTCATCCACTTACTTCCATTCAAGACAATAAGGAAAGGAAAACAACATTCATGCGTACGTACGGACTACCGTCTCCATGAACGGTGTTTTTCATTTCATTTATATATCTATTATATATATATATATTGAATATATATGATATATAAATCATATTTTATATTCTGTATGTAAGTAAATCATGATATAAGTAATAATAATGTCAAGAACAACAAGTCAAAACACCTACGATAAATGAAACGATTTTACCCAAAACATTTCTTTAACATGGAATTTACAAAACAACAGGAAATATAATGTCATAAGTGAACCATATATGATATCATAACAATGAATATGATTCTTTAATAATTCAATGAAATTATTTAAATCATTATACAGGAGGTTCGGACACATACGAAGCAAATCGGACCTAAGGTATGGGAAATATCACAATCTCATTTTTATCCGAGATTGTTTATTCGTAAGTATTTACTGGGGTGTATTTTATCATCCACATCCATGTTTCATCAATATGTAATATTATTTCCATCCACCTACAATTGTTTAAATACATTTTCACCCTTCAGTGAGTTTTTAGTAATATCTATGAAAGGAATCTTGTGTCATACGAGGTACTTTTTGACTTTTCTGAAAAAAGTAGGAAGAATGTTTTTTTTAACCTATACAACATGAATGGATTTTTAAAACATTATTTCAAAGAAGCATCATTTACAAGTTTTCAAGATTATTTTTCATGAACTTCTTTTAGTTTAAAATGGTATGACATGTTAAGAAAGGAAAAGTATTTTTGAAGTTGAAAGGATATTCTCCTCAAGAATAAAGTTCAATTGTTTAATCAAAATTATTTTCAATATAAGATAATTAAGGGTTCTGTTTTTATCCCTATTATTACATTGATTTAATTATTTGGAGATGGAATTATTTTTATGAATTACTTTATCTTATATGAATTGTTTTATGATGTCATGTAGTTTAAGAATCCCATTTTTATTACATGGGTTACACTATGATTTATGATTTATGATTATGTGGCACACATAAGAAAGGATTCATTATAAGATGGGTGGGACCTATATCTCCCTCCAATGCATTGGGTAAAGATTTTATATCTCATGAGATAGACAGGGCTGGAACAGTAGGTTATACCAGTTCAGTGAAACATGACTGAAACGAGGGTTACTCGATTCAGAAAGGGACTTTGTCCACTAAGATAGTCTTGGCAAAGAGTCTTGACTAACAATAACTGATTCTCTATGATTATGTGTGAATGCCACAAAGATTCATGTTTTATGTTATGATTATTGTGATTACATTTCACTTCCATGATTTACCCCATGTTATGAAATTATGATCTCTTTTGCAGGTTAAGATTTCCAAAAGTTATGTGCTTATGTATACGATGTGATTGATATTTCTTTTGTTTACCCTTACTGAGCATTTGAGCTCACCCTTTTATGTTTTCTTTTCCCCAGGATATAAAGAAAGGTTTTAGGTAAAAAAAAATGGAAGATCTTTATGGGAGATATTGATGATCTTTCACCATGATTAGAAGATTACGTTCCGAGTTTCCAAAGACACTAAACTATTATGATCCTTGTGTGTGTGTTTTTGTTGTGTACTAAGTATTCCGAAAATGTAATGTAATGTCCATGTACATCAAGCTTTGGGTCTCTACATGCATTTAGTGCGGTAGGAAGTTATCAAGCTGATACAGGAGACTTCGATTGGTTGGAAGTCAAGATTATCCTTATGTATCTGAGGCATACTAAGGATATTTTCCCGGGTTATGGAGGAGATGAGAAACTAGTCATTATAGTACATGTAGATGCTAGTTTCCAGACTGATTATGATGACATGAAGTTGCATACTGGATACATCTTCAGTTTGAATAGAGGTGCAGTGAGCTAGAAGAGATCAAAGCAAGGTGTGATAGCAGATTCTACAGTAGATTCCGAGTATATCATAGCTTTCGAGGTAGCTAAAGAAGCAGTATGGATACGAATCTTCACTAGTGCAGAAAACGTTATTTAGATCACCATTTTTATGTTGGTTATATATAACCGATGTGAGAATCTATTAAACGTGGTTTTTTATGTCGGTTATTTTATAACAGACGTAACAAATGTGTTGAGTAGCTTTCTATCGTCAGTTATTTTAATAACCGACATTATAAATCGTGCGTGTTCAGTTTTTACATCCGTTATAAATTAAGCGACACTAAAAATCAAATCACCGGGGTTTTTTTACGTCCGTTAAAAAATAACCGACGTAAAATACCCCTCGTGCTTTGGTTTTTTACATCTTTTATTTTATAACCAATGTAAAAAATGAGATATTTATGACTTTATTACATCGGTTATAAAATAACCGATGTAAAAAACCAAAGCACGCGGGGGGGGGGGGGGGGGTTAGGTTGGTTATCAAATAGCCGACGTAAAAAACGAGTTATCTTCGAGTTTTTTACGTCGGTTATAAAATCACCAACGTAAAAAAACCAAAGCATGGGGTGTTTTTTATGTCGGTTTTAAAATAACCTACATTATAAATTGATAAAATAGTTTATAACGTCGGTTATATAAAAACTGATGTTATAAAAAATTTAAAAAATTAAAGCCCTGTGGACTGTCATTTAGGATATTTCGATCGACAGTCCGCCAGCTCGTCTCTCTCGCGCGGCAAACCCTAATTGGATCATTGATAGACCTGCGTTAATATCATTTTGGCTTCATCGTTTATCAACTTTACTCTCCTCGGATCTATCATCTCAGCTCGCAACACTCAAGTAAGCCTTCCACGAATTTATTTCGTTCGTTTTTTTCCCGGATAGTCTATATTTATGTTTTGCAATTTCTTTGTTTAAACAAGGTTAGATTCTTCCATTTGGAACCCTATTAAATCTTTTTGAATATCGTTGGCAATAGAAATTCTTTTTTATCTTGAGTGTCTTGTTTTTGTATTTCACTATCAAACAAATTTTGATAATTTACCTTGCATTTAATGACTCAAAATCCTCCTATGTTGGAAACATATTTGGGGTTATTTATTGACAGACTATGGCTTCATTAAGGAAAGCTTTGGAATATTTCTTGATTTGATCGGTTTTAATTTAATTATCAAAAAGAAATTTGAGGTATGGTTGATTCATCCATTACTTTTATCCTATATTTCATTTAACGCTCAGGTTTATCTAATAATTTTGTAGATGGATAACCAATAATGTTTATGTGATTATAAAATTAAAAGAAATTATCATCATATATAGTGAATCATCCTTGTTGAGTGTATTATCATAGAATAGGAATCATTCATCCATATTGAAGATGTCATTTTTTTAGAAAACAAAAACCATTAATGTAAACCATTTACCATTCATTAATTGAAGTAAAATAAATACTTACACATGAGTTTTAATGGAACATAATAAAATAAATATTTATCATTCACCCTCATAGAGTCTAATAAATCTATGATAAACCATTTTTTTAATAGAAACAAATTCACTTTAACCACTTTGTATTTTTAGAAGACACCAAGCTCCCTTATAATTTCACCCTTATGGGAAGTATTTAACATCATTATATCCCTTTAAAAAATCTTAATGTCACAAAAATATCAAGCATCCATTTTGTCTTATAAGACTGTACTATAGATAAGTATACCATTTTTAATATTATTAGTTATTATAAAATCTATCATAACATCATTAATATATGTATATAAAAATGGGAATATCACAATTCTCATGATTTTAGTTGAGAATAATGATAATATTTTTATTAATGATAATATATACATGGGTAATTTTACAAAAATAATGTGAACTTGAATAATGAATGTTACTTATATGTATTTCACAAGATTTTTTGATTTTATGTCACAAAACTAATTGATGATCGAATACAACAAATAATTGCACCACCAACCATAGTGAAACCAGTGTATTGTTCTATTTGAGAAATTTAGGATTCAATCAATGAGATTGTGATTTATTTATTTTTTAGAGTTTCTGAATCATGATACTAGATTCTATTTCAAATGGGTATTAGTTTGTTTTTTGATGTATCACGATTTTATTGGATGTAGGTTTTTCTTTTTCATGGATAACATCATAAAGTGGTCTCAGTTTATTTGATTTTTTATTTCCTTTAAAACCATCCCGCCTCAATGACTATGATCTCTCATTGCCAGTTTTTCTATAATTGTTCTCTCATACACCTTTTGGATTTGATGGTTGATTACAAACATATTTATTTAAATATTTAAGCTGGATTATTTTCATTTTTTAGGATTATATTGCTGTTTTATGCCACTTTATTTACTATTCTATCCAATAGTAAGACCCTTTCTAGTAAGAAAAATTTCATAAGAAATAAGATTGGACTCTTCATCATATTTTATGAAACGTTTTAAATAATGTCAATTTTTTTTAAAAAATTGTTATATCAAAGATGTGGAAACGAGTTGTGTCCGGGGGGTGTCTACGGGGGTGGGTGGGTGAGAGTGGTTGTCCACGGGGGTGGGGCCTGTCTAGAGGGTTTTGGGGGTTGTCCGGGGGGGTGGGGCTGTCCAGAGGGTTGGGGGTGTCCAGGAGGGTGTTCAAGCGGTGGGGGTGGGGGTGGTGTCCAGGAGGGGTGGAGGTGCTGTCTAGAGGGGTGGGGGCTGTCCGGAGGGTTGGGGTGTCCAGGGGTGGTCCAAGGGGGTGGGTGGGTGTTGGGGGGGCTATCCAAGGGGGTGGGGGCCTTTCTAGAGTGTTTTGGGGGTTGTCCGAGGGTGGGGGTTATTCTCAGGTTTACTCCATTTTCTCAAATTTTCTATCAACTATGTAGGCGGCATGGTTTTCTTTGATTCAATGAAATTTAAAACTGTTATATCTAACTATATTTTGTTTTAAAAGTAATATTCAAGCATATTTTCTTAAATACCCATAAATTTGTTTTATATTTTAAATGTTTTTACATTCAAATTATTATTTTTTTCATATAAAAATATATTTGTCTTATCATAAAAATATATATTTTTGTTCATATTTGTTATAGGTAATAATGAGTCAAAGTTGGATTACGGCACATCGAATGAGAAATGAATTTGAGGAAGGTGTTGATGCCTTTTTGGAATTTGCAAAAAAAATGTTCCATGTAGTGACATTTTTTTCTATCCATGCCTGAAATGTTTGAATATGAAGACGTTGAAAAGTAGAGAGATAAAATATCATCTGATTTGTCATGGGTTTAATCCGAGTTACACCCCTTGGATTTGGCATGGTGAAACTGGATGGAATGTCACTGATGATGATGATTCGCAAGATGGTAACTCCAATGGAATTGAAGAAATGATTCACAATATTGTAGCAGAACAAATTGAGATAGAACCGACAGTTGCGCGTCTATATGGTGATACTAAAATACCATTATATCCTGGTTGTACAGATTTTACGGTTTTGTCGGTGGTGTTACAAATGATTAACATGAAGGTGAAACATGGATGGAGTGACAAGAATGTTTTACAAAGCTGCTATAATTGATGAAAGACATTCTTACAAAAGATAACGATCTTTCAGATTGACATTACAAATCCAAGAAAATATTATGCCCGATGGGATTGGGATACAAGAAAATGCATGCCTGTCCGAATGACTGCATTATATATATAGGAAGGAATATGAATTTCTGTCAGAGTGTCCTAAATGTGGGACATCACTGTATAAGGTGAACGAAAAATCACAGGTTGTTGTCGAGATTACAAAGTTCCCTTCAAATGTATTTTGCTATCTTCCTATAATTAATCATTTAAAATGTTTATTTGCTAATTCACATGATGAAAAAAGGTTAAGATGGCATGCTGAAGAGTGGGTATGTGATGGAAAAATATGTCATCCAGCTAATTGTCCACAATGGATTAAAATTGATGCGCAGTATTCTACATTTGGAAATGAAATTAGAAATCTCAGACTAGGGTTGTGCACAGATGGAATGAGTCCATACCGAACCCTCAGAAGCACACATAGTTCATAGCCTATTTAATTGGTAATTTAAAACCACTCTCTTGAAGTTTGTATGAAGCGCAAATATGTCATGTTGAGTATAATGATCTCTGGTCCAAAGCAACCCAGTAATGATATTGATGTTTACTTCTCACCGTTGATTGATGATTTGAAACTGTTATGGGCTGATGGTATTAGGGTGTATTATTCTTATAAAATGGAATATTTTCAACTGTATGCAGTGCTTCTTTTCACTATAAATGACTTCCCAGCGTTTGAAAAATTGTCTGCATATAGTGTTAAAGGGCATAAAGCATGTACAATTTGCGAACAACAGATGTCATATTGTCAATTGCATCATGGGAGGAAAACAGTGTACATGGGTCATCGAAAGTTTTTTCCTATGTAAAACCCTTATAGAAGACTAAAAAAGGCATTGAATGGATCACAAGAATTTGATACTACTCCAAAACCTTTATCCTCTGATCTGTATTTTGAGAGGGTGAAAACACTTGATGTGACATTGGGAATGACACATAAATCTGGTAATGATAGACATATTTGGATGAAAAGGTCAATTTTTTTGAGAAACCATATTGGATGTATCAGTAAGTTAAACTTAATATTGATGTCATGTAGGTGGAGAAGAATATATATGATTCTTTGATTGGAACATTGTTAGATATTAAAGGAAAGACTAAAGATGGGTTGAATGCAAGATTAGACTTACTATCAATGGGAATACATTTGGAGTTAGCTCCCACTCCTAAAGGAAGATGAACATTTCATCCCCCGGCTTGTCATACATTATCGAAGAGGGAGAAAATTAGCTTCTGTCAATGTCTTCATGATACCAAAGTGCCTCAAGGTTATTCTTCAAATGTAAAATTTTTTGTCTCATTGAAGGACTTGAAGTTGATAGGTATGAAATCACATTATTGTCACTTCATGATGCTACAAATTGTACTAGTTTCATTGCGTGGAATATTGCCTATTCATGTCAGAAAGACTATAATGAAGTTGTGTTATTTTTACCATTATATTTGTAAAAAGGCGATTGATGTGAATGCTTTGAATATTTTGGAAAAGGATGCAATTTTTATACTTTGTCAATTAGAAATGTATTTTCCTCTAACTTTTTTTGATATAATGGTGCATTTAATGATTCATCTGGTTCGAGAAATAATGCTTTGTGGACCTGTATATCTTCATTGGATGTATCCTTTTGAATGGTATATGAAAATATTAAAGGGGTATGTTAAAAATCTATATCATCATGAAGCCTCCATTATGTAAAAGTATATTACTGAGGAGGTAGGAGAGTTTTGTACGAGCTACTTGGCTGTGGTGAAACACATAGGTTTACCTCCATCTCAACATGAACGAGTTAATAATGAGGGAAAGGGGATTCGTGGCTTGAAAGCCAAATCATTGTCAGACGAACATATGAAGAAGTTAGAATCATTCATCTTGAAAAACATAGCTTATTCTCAACCGTATATCACATTGCATATTAATGAGTTGAAACAATGTCATCCAAATAAGAAAGAAATGTGTATTTTCAATGATCAGAACAATATTTTTTGGTCATGGATTAAAAAGACATTTCTTGGTAGATCAGATGTATCAGAGACATAAAAATGGATAGTGGGTGGTCCATGATTAAATGTGATAAAATGGTCCGGTTATGACATTAATGGTTATACATTTAATACGAAATCTCAAGACAAAAGAAGTGAAGTTCAGAATAGTGGTGTATTGGTGTTTGCAGAAGCAATGCATTTTAAGAGTGCTAAGGACAAAAACCCAATTTCTGCATCAAGTGCATATTATGGAGTGATTGAAGACATATGGGAGGTTGATTACTTTAAAATTAAAGTTCCTGATTTTAACTGTAAATGGTTTAACGGTAACAACAGTTTTAGACACGATGAATTTGGAATGACACTTGTTAATATGAATAGATTGGAAGACACAACTGATTCTTTTTTAATGGAAACACATGCAAAAAGAATTTTATATGTAGTAGTTCAATCTGATATGCAGTAGGCTATTGTTTTACAAGGGAAAAAAATATGTTGGTGAGGATGAAATTGATGAATATGCTGATTTATGTGAGATCCCTACTTCCATGGAAAGATTAACATAACATAATGATGATCATGTTGAAGACATAGTTTACGCCATAAGGAACAATCACGATGAAGGAATTTGGGAAAAAATCCATTTGTATATTCCTAAAATTACAGGTAATATATGTTTATTTCTTCTGTAAATTTATTTATACATAAATGTTAGATATTGTATGTTTTTTATTTATTAAAACATGTTTTAAAACAAAATAAGTATATGTTTTTGTTTGTTGTATGTTTTTTAGTTTACTTTATCATGATTATAACCATTACATGAATTATATATCTATTATTTTTGTTCACTAACAATGACTTTACCATGTTTACTAGGTTTACCATTTTTACCATGTTTACCATCTTGACCATCTTTACCATCTTTACCATTGTTTAACATGCTTACCATATTACCAATGTTTACTATTATGTATCTTAGTACACTTTTCAATTTTATGAATACAGTAGTATTAAAATAATTGAATTTTTGTATTTGTGAACTGACAATATTTTTATGATTTGAAGGATAATGACAGATCATTCAGATGACCAACAACATGATTCTGGAGAGCAGCATATTACTGGTCATACCTCTGGGGATGAACATTCACACGCTCCTATTACAACAAAGAGTTCGAAGGTTGGTAAACATGGGTGCACATGTTTACCAAAATTATCACTTCCCTTGCATAGGATCAGAGGATAGTCGTTGAGTTTGATGATGATGATATTCCTAGAGGTTTGAATGCAAAATATTTTAAGAGTTTTGTAGCAACTCAGGCTAAGAGCAAAGTAAGCATTATGTATAATGATTGGAGAAGTGTGGATAAAGCAATTATCTCCAATTTGTGGGAGACAATTTTGGTAAGATAATTTGTCATTGTTTGACTATTATTTTAATGTTTCTAGTATATATAATATGCTTATCCTCTTCTTTATCAGATGACATTTGATATTCCTAACACTGGAGGAGTCAGGAAGAAATGCTTATCGTTGGCTGCCAGGAGATGGAGGGATTTCCAATCAAACCTCCCATCTGATTTCATTTATGGTCATAGGAGTAATGACAATCCATGTTGTATATATCCTTTTATAGATGAAGACACATGGAGACAGTTTTTTGAAAGTAGAAGAAAAGAGTCATTTCTAGTAAGGGAAATGTAAACTATTATAAACTTTCTTATATGAATGATTTTATTAATTTTTTGTTAATGATTTCTTATTATTAAATTATAGAAAATAATGAATGATCATCAGGATATCCATTCTAAAAATGTATACCCTCATAGTTTATCTCAGGGAGGGTATGCATTATTGGAAGAACAAATGATGGCGAAAAAATTTCAATAACTAAGAGCTGAGTCTTCATGCTCTGGAGAAGTTTCCCCTCCATCCCCTCCATCTAGACATGAAAAATGGAAGAGAGTTTAGAAGGGAAAAAAGGGAAATATCTTGAGGAAGAATCGAGAATCTTAGCAGAGAGGATTGTAAGATATCTATTTTATTTAGTTAAGTTAACTATTTTCTTCATATAATTACAATCATTACAGAAATGTTCAATTAATTAATACAGGACTCTCTTGAGGAACAGAGTTCAAAGGGGACATTTACAGCTACTCAGAGGAAAGATATTTTATTTGCAGCATTAGGGAGGCCCGAACATCCCGATCATGTAAGAGGATATCCAGCAGGTGTATCGGTAAGAAAAGTGAGTCCACGTTCTTCAACATCTAACATTGAGGGGGTTTATAAAAAAAATAGAATCCTTGGAGGCTGATGTTCATAATATTAATGCGAAGATGGAGGAAAAGATTAGAGAGTCGGTGCAGTCTATGTTTGCAGAAATTCAAAGACAATTTCAGACTGCAGCTCCCACTCCTCCACCTCCCCCTACAGTCCCCATTATTTATCCTCCTCCTCTGCCAGTAGCTCCCACTCCCCCACCTCAGCCTGCAGACTCCATTTTTTATTCTACGCCTCCGCCGTAGCTTCCTACTTATTTCAAGTTTTATGTTGATGATTCTCAACCTCATATAGAAGCATATGGGTTGGTATATTGTATAGGAGATACAGTCCATCATCAACAATTAGAGATAGAGAATCAGAGGGTCACTGTACAGGATATTATAGATATATCATCAAGGGTATCAATACCTACATATGAGGTGGCGCCAGTTGGAAAGAGTATCGGCCATTTTTTAATTTGGCCATCCAGACTTCTTAGACTCATTACCAGAGAAGTTTGAATGTGTTATCTTTTATTTTATTTTTTTATTAATGTTGTTTTATCATTTGAAAACTATTATAATTATCAATTTTTTTTACATGAATACTTCAAAGGTAATGAAATACTGTATAGAAAACATCAAATACAAATGGCTATGACATCAGATACATATTCAAATGGTCTTGACAGATTGCCAAGATATTCACTTTTGATGTCGGGTTATTATGAGTTTCCAATAGAAGCTCATGTTTTTGGACGTGAATTAAGATTGGGGAATTTAAAAACATATATCATGGAGCTTGTTACTAGAGATAAGTTGGGCATCAACGTGGTGCAAATTTTTTCTATGAAAGTCTTAACACCTTTTCCCTGCATTATATTTATTAAAAATGTATACTTATGTATGTTTTTTATTAGGTATCATTATAAAATATGTTAGAGGAATGAGATGACAGAAGTATATGGATTCATGGACCCCCAATTGATTTCCCCTGAAGTATGTGCATTGAATGAGGAACAAAGAATGCTTTATATTGCTGAAATATTTGAAAAGAATATAATCACACAATTATGGATGATTCCTTTTTGTGAGAGGTATGAAACACATTTCTCTCAAAAATTTAATTGTCTTTTAACAGAAAAAACCACTAACATCAAATTTCCTTTTATCAATGATCATTGGATGTTAGGGGTTTTTTGCCCAAGGGAGAAAACCATTTATTGGATATGCTCTATCCATGGAGATGTGTGGGAATGTTTTAAGAATATATTGGAAAAGTAAGTTTCAAATTTTTAATAGTTTTATATATTATAATGTTTTTAAATTTACCCCATTCGTATTATTTTCTAACATTGCATGGGCATACTTTCGAAAAAACACAATGAAAAGAAGTGCAAAGATCAAATATGTAAATGCGAAGGTAAATATCCATTTATAATTTGTACTTTTTGATTTATTAAATAAAAATAATATATTGAATTTACATTCATTCAAACAGAATTGTCATGAACAACAAGGCCTCATCCAATGCGGATATTATATGTTACGATTTATTTATGAAATAATAACAACTGGGACAGTTGTGAATTTGGATCCGGTACGATTTCATCTTAAACATTTCCATAATATTTCAATTTGATTTATTTATTATACATGTTAACTACTTTATTTTTCATTTGTAGCTTTTTGATGACCCTAAACCCTATACTGCTGAAGACATCAAACACTTACTAGTGGAGTGGTCAAATTATTTTACAAGTTTGATTGAATTTTAGTTGTTTGTAATGTAAAATGTAATTTTGAATATTGTCATTGTAATTGTGTATTAGGTAGTTCTTTAGGTTGGATTTAGTTTTTTATAAAGTTGACAGTGTAAGTTTTGAATGTTATATAAGTGATTGATTAATTTTTGTATGCTTCTTGTTTTGGTTTACTTATTATGGTTTTTCTGGTATGGATTTGGGTCTGTGGGGGAGGGGTTCTAAAGGTGTGAGGGTGTCTTCAGTGGGGTTGGGGGTGTCCAGCGGTCTGGGAGGGCTATCTGGTGGGGTGGGGGACAGTCCAGGGGGTGGCAGGGCTGTCCAGGGGTGTGGGAAGGCGGTCCATGGGTGTGGGAGTGCTGTCCAGGGGTGGGGGTATACATGAGGGTGGGGGGTTGTCCAGGGGTGTTGGGGGCTGTCCAAGGGTGTGGTGGGGGCTGTCAAGTGGGGTGAGGGGGTGCTGGTTAGGCAGGTGGGGGTTGTTGAGGGGTGTTTGGGGCTGTACGGGGGTTGGGGGCAGTCCAGGAGTGTGGCAGGGGCACAAATGGGGTGGGGTAGGGTTGTCCAAGGAGTATACATGAGGGTGGGAGCTCCAATGGGGTGGGGGAGGGCTGTCCAGGGGGTTTAAATGAAGGTGAGGGCTCCAATGGGGTGGGGGACGTCTTTCCATGGGGTATACATGAGGGTGGGGGCTGTCTAGGGGGTATGTTTTATATGTTATCAATGTTCATGCTTAATTTTGATCTACTTCTGTTTTTGTGGTACGATTTCTTGATTTGTTTTCTGGTTGATGCTGGGGGAGAGTAGATGACTGCATTCAATTTTAAAAAAAAATTGGTTTATAATGTTCGTTATTTATTACCAGATGTGATAAATGGCTTGGGAAATGGTTTATCACGTCAGTTATTTAATAACCGATGTGATAAAAGGCATGGAAAATGGTTTATCACATCAGTTATTTAATAACAGATGTGATAAAAGACCCGGATAATGGTTTATCACATCGGTTATTTATTAACCGACGTGATAAACCCCCTCCCTTCCGGTTTATCATGGTGGTTATATAATAACCGACATGATAAACCCCCCTCACCCCGGTTTATCATCACAGTTATATAATAACTGATGTGATAAACCCCCTCCCCCCGGTTTATCATGCATGTTAATAAAACACCGACGTGATAAGCCCCCCGCCCCATGATTTATCACATCATTTGTTTAATAACTGACGTGATAGACCATTTCCCCATCCTTTTATCACGTCAATTTTTTAATAACCAACGTGATAAACCATTTTCCATACCTTTTATCACGTCATTTGTTAAATAACCGACGTGATAAACCCTTCCCATTTTATTTATCATGTCAGTTCTAAAATAACTGACCTCATAAACATCACGATTTTATGTTTTTGACGACTGTTTTTAAATAACTGATGTCAAAAACGTTAATTATAACATCGCCCGTATTAACGTCGGCTAGAAACCGATGTAAAACTTGAAAAATAACCGACGTATAAACTGTTTTCTACACTAGTGCTTCATCCAAGAGATGAATTTAGTACATAGTAGTAAATATCATATGACACTCTATTAAGATAACAATTTATCGGTGGAACATGAAAAAGAGCCAAGGTCACATTTGTAGAAAAAGAACATAATTAGGATGTATCATCTCTTGCGTGATTTTTCTCAGAGAGGTGAAGTTGCAGGGAGTAGTATTTCCATAGAAGACAACGTGTCATTCCCCTTTACTAAAGCCTTGACTTAGCAAAAACCTGAAAATAATGTGAGGACTATCGGACAAAAAGTCATAGGCATTTGGTAGTAGTCTAAGAAAGATTTTATTAGAGTTGGTGTCCCATGAACCAACTGATTGTACTTTGATTACATGAATGTATACTTATTATATATTTTCCTTGTTCTGCATGACTATAATATTATAATGTCCTGAAAATTTGTTGCATTAATAAGGTCATGGCAGATCCCCGCTATTATGAGAACCTTGAAATGCTATAAAAATATTCTTAGATAATTTTCTATGGTTGGATGACATACTATGATAGGACACATAGTATACAGACCGCAATGTGTGAGTACTAATAAAAAGACGAGACTCTCTCTAATAGAGTTCTCACTTGGTATTTTCTAAGATGGGAGATTATGAGAATAGACCCTCCAGTAGTAATTCCACATGTCTCGGTTTCATCAAGTATTTCTATCTACAAGCATGTGTAATAGTCCTTAGACTGGAAGATTATCATTAACTCATGTCATGACATGTGCACTTAGATTTGCCGATGAAAACCATCATAATGATAGTTGGCAGGAAGTATGGTACATTGGGTGCGTCACAAATGACATGTTGATAATAGAAAAGTCGAGTAAGGATTTTTCCCTTCCATATTTATGGAAGTATATATCTTGGGACCATTGAT
Organism: Viscum album; assembly: GCA_963277665.1. Taxonomy (NCBI): domain Eukaryota; kingdom Viridiplantae; phylum Streptophyta; class Magnoliopsida; order Santalales; family Viscaceae; genus Viscum; species Viscum album. The sequence continues at coordinate 1,897,375,806 of OY728133.1, read as the reverse complement.
TGAAATGGAACTGTCAAACAGATTCCATGGTCATGGTGACACGACAAGTTTATTTATGGAATTCAAAGAATGATAGATCAAGCATATATGTTTATGAGACATCCATGAATCCTACTTGTTGAGATATTGATAAAAATGGATTAAATTACATGGTAAGAATATGTATGAGGTGGCATGTCAAAATGGTGTCAAATTCTTTCTCTTGGGTGCCTTGACCCATTGGTAGATAGTAGTCTTGGACATTAGTAATGCCCACCTAATGGCAATGAGAAACATGCCTAGTGGGTCACACACTATCTGTATTATAGTGTATCAAGTAGAATAAGGATTTTTCTCATACGTGGTTTAATAATTATTTAAGGAAGCCTAAATTGTTTTAATTTTGGAGGCAGAATAAAATGAAAACAAGTACACGCCCTGTATTAACGATTACACACGGTGTAGTTTTAATTTTGAAAACAAGTTCACATTGTGTATTGATGCTTACACGTCGAGTAGTCTTTAATTGAAAAATAAGTACACGCCGTGTATTTATGATTACACATAGTGTAGTTTTTCCAGTCAAGATTTTGAAGAAATATCATTTTATTAAATGATATTTATTATAATTATCATGGGCGAATGTTAAGGAATTAACGATTTGACATGGGTTTTCAAAAGTGGTAATTAAATATATAAAACATGTAACACATTTCTTTATTGTCTTTACCCGACAACCTTAAACCAGATTATAAATATCCTCACAACCACAACTCTTTTCAAGAGAATTAGAGTGCACAAAAATTCTAGAAAATTCGTTCACGGCCGAAAGAACCTCGTCATCCAAGAACTCTCTCAAGACTGAGAGAGATCCTCTTCGATCAAGTCAAGACTATCTAAGGCGGAAAACTCAAGAAAAGGATTCTCCATGCTATCACCCGGAGACTCATTTGGTGATGTCCAGAGATACGAGGTGTACCTGTACAGCAGTGCTAGAGGAATTCTACATTTCGCTTCTATGACACAGCAACGAATCACATCAGAACGTGATCAACAAAATAAAAGATGAAATAAAACCCAAAAGGTACTTCAAGTCAGTTAATTAAATTAATTATAATCAACCTTTGACGATCCAATTTTGTGGTTCTGGGACCTATATTATTTTTTGTCTATTTCTGTGAATCGATCCGTGGAGACATGCTTTTATCGTCGTATTGATCCCAGGTTGATCATTACTAATGAAAATAAGACATGTGGGCACATCCACCCATGGGCTTCCACTGTGCTCGAAAATTTCATTGTATTCATCTAAGGATCATTAATTTGGTGTTTCCTTGGTTTTGATTAGAGTAACTTCATTTCTACCCGGGGGTGGTTGTTGGATAATCACCTTACTGATATTGAGTTTGGATTAGAGATACATCCAGGTACTTCTATAATCCCTATGTGTGTATGTAGGATGATATATTATATACTGAAATACATTATGATATATCTGAATTATATTTTTTACTGAGGTTTTATTTATCATAACACATCACCTCATGCAGATCCATTTTTTTGAGAAGGATGATTTAATTTTTCATCTCTATAATGATTATCATCAGTTGAATAAATTTAATGTCATATAATTATAGAATATTGCATCTATTATTGATTTATTTGATTAGATAATATGATTTACTTTATTATAGAAAATTTATAAATATTTTGGGAATCATCAGATTCATGTAAGAGATGTTAATATATTGAAGTCTACTTAATGTTGTCGTTGTGGTCATTAAATGTTCTCTGTGATGTCGTTCAGTGTGAAAACATTATCATATGTTCATAAGGTCTTGAATAAAACACTTTTAAGAGGGTTCCAAAAATAATTTTTGGTGGGTTTCATTTATAAATCCTTTTGTTCTCAGGAACTCAAGAGGAGCACATAGATAAATTTTTTTCCATTTTGGGATTTCATCCACATCATTACCTATTTTGGATTCAATTGATTTGCATTTTATGGTTTCATGAATTTAATTTTAAGGGGCATGTTGAGTCATTTTTGGTTTAGTTGTGGATCCGTCAAAAAATGAGGATGTTGATTCTTCAAAATCAACCAATATTGTTCTATAGGTGAAGAGTAATATTGGAGATTGAATCAATTACTAGAATATCATAGCTAAATTAACTAATGATATAGATTATTTTTATATTTGAATATAAAGAAACAACAATTGTTTTGGATTTATCAATTCCATGTAACTTTTGAGAACCTAAAAGAGAAGAAGTATAGTGCTCTAGTTATTCATTATCCTCACCAAGGAGTTCAGTTTGTGTATTTCTAGGATGCTTCATGTATTATATTATTCGATGTTCTTATTCAACCTAGATCAGTTATTTATTACAGGTGTCATAAATTATGTCCCCATTAGTTAAAATATTCCACTACAGATCCTGATTTCACAACAGTCACATTTTTCATTAAGCTATTCTGTCTTCCCCACACTGAGGATCATATTATGGTTTTACCCAATCTCAATATTGTAATGATTGACTTGTAATAGGATGAACTGAAATTGATAAAAATAAAAAAGGTATAATTACTTCAATATTATAACTTCAATAGTTCATATACACAAGTAAAAGAAATCTTATTAGATTATTAACTAAGTAGAAAGTGACAAAGTTATTCAATTCATGAATTGGGAGATTCATATATATATTAATGTAATATCTCTATTAAATAAATCATGATATTATAGAAGTTTGTGATACAGTATTCCATTTTGAAATTATAGTGTTTTTGTTTTTGGTTCCATGAGAGGAGTCACTATTGTTGGATTCTGACAACGAGGTTTAAATAGAACTGGTTTTCTTTGGTTAATACCATGATGGATGGTTTGAGGATGAGAAAAAATGATTTTTATTCCATGGGAGGATTTTTATTTCTATAGTTGTTATAGATGAACTTAATAAATGAGACTAAAAGGTATACACTGGAAGGAAAATTTATATTGAGCAATGATTGGTCATTTTTTTCCATGTGTTTAATTATTCAAATATAGAGATTTGTTTCATAATGTTTGTACATTCATATGGTGAAGAATGAGAATAGATTTATTGGTTCTTTCATCAATCCATTGGAAATTAATATTTGGAATTTGGATTACATGATGATTAACATCATCAGTAGATTTGCTCAATATCTAGGATTCATTATGAATATATTGGTTATAATGGACAATTTTATGTTATCAACAGACATTAAAGAGATCAAGTAGTTGAGGTTAGTGGAGTTTTTATTAAGGTAGTAACTAGAGGAGGTTGTGGGACTCCATAGAGCACATAGGGAAATATTCTATTAACATGTTACTTGTTTTACATACTAGGTGTAAAGAGGGATCATGAATTATTTTCAATCTCTGTTATGACTAAAAATGTTTTTTATCAATTGATGGAAGGTTTGAAAAATCATACCATATAGGCTCTTAATGACATATAACATTATTGTTCATTGAATTTTGAAGTTTTTGTACAATGAATATAGAAGTTGTGTATTTTTCTTAATATATATATTTTTAATAATCAATAGGTAATAAACTATTAGACACATTTTAAAAATCAATGTTCTATACTATATTTAGAAGGTTTAGTATCGATGACTTTGGAATTCACAATTCGATACTAACTGAGATATCTAAAAATTTGTTTCATATGATGCATGATATAATGAATGTAACAAAGGCTCATTATTAGTCTTCTTTCGATCATATGATGGTGCATCATGAGTTTCAATTTATGGATCATGTGTTGCATTAAGTGGTGCCAAATAATGGTCAGCAATGGTTTAGACAAAAGGGAAATCCTTATATGATTTATGTTTTACATTTCAAGGTGTCGGATCGTGCTAGATATATTTAATATCACTGATCACTTTCCCCATGGGTGATCAAGATATATGATGTATTTAGAATATTTCATATTTTTTCTAATATAAAAATGAATATAACATCATCTATTTGATACAAGTCCACATTGATGATTATGTGTAATTCAAGGAGTGACATGAGGACATCGAGTAACACAATGAGAATGTGTTGTGTAGTTGTGATTTTTCTTTAATCACGTCCTTTTGTGGAATAATGGCATGGAGGTGAACCCCCAGAAATGTGAGAATTAAATAAGTGCTCAATCTTCCATGTTTTTTATGTATTGTGTCACTTTTTTAGTGGTTTTAGATCATTATAATTCTTATGGTTTATTTTTCTCTTCCTTGAGTCCTTATCTATGATCTTCCTATTGTTATAAAGTTATATTCATAGTGTGATTAGTAGGGTTATTGATAATATTTTGTCATAATTTGGTGAATTATTCACTGAGTATATTGGTTGAGATACAGTTATGCAGTGTTTCTTGAAATTATTCTTGTGAGGTTTCTTTTTACGATGAACCGCTTTAATTTTTCTTCTATCATTGTGTCATTTAAATTTATGGGAAATATAATTGTTTGAGAGGTGTATCTTGTAAGGCAATATATCATTTTATCCCATTTCCTGGAATATTCTTGATACTCATGGTACTTGTAATTATACTAGAGATAGTTTTTTTGTGGATGAAATATAAAATATAGTGGTGGGAGGAGATTGTGATGTTTAATGGAGTTTATATAATTAGTGGGTAGTTCATGGATCGAGCGTATTTGGTTCTCTGGGTTAATTAATGTAACTTGAATCATATTCATTACATTAATTGATTGGTGGTTTTTTAATTGATTTAACTTTTATAAATCCCATTATGTTTCCATATAATTCACAATTTCAATCGATCCATCATTATTTTGATGAGATGATGAGTTGTCTGGTTGGTCATAAACTCAAACCTTTTAGAATATGAATTAACCATTTGTGCTATGAACTTCCAAGAGGAAGTGAACCAATAATTCCTACCATAAATTACTTTATTCCCAATACTCCATTTTTTCAGAAAATATTATATAGGGGAGCCCCCTCAAGTAATTTTAAACCCATTTTGATTGAGAGTGATATCCTAATCTTTGGGTTCTCTTTCTGTTGATTTGAAAATATTTTTCATTATTTCTTTGATGGATTCATCACTGATCTATCTTCTTTTATCATTTTATTTTTTTTCTATGATATAATGTTTAATATTTAATATTTTACAAACGTATTTTGATATATTTTTGTATAGTTGTTGTGTGATATTCATGATGTGATATAATTTCCAGGCAAGAAATGTGATTAATGTTTTTATTTTTTGATCCACTATTGATTAAATAATGTTAAAATAAATAATGTAGTTAATTTTTTATCACATCTAAATAATTAAACATAATATTACCATATAATTTTATAATTTCATTCTTACTAGAACAATTATTTTATTTTTACAATCATAAATTTATTAGTTTAGAATAATAATATCACTACTACATTTTAAAAAAATTTACATTATTAATGAATATGAATTAAAATTTTCATTTTAGTTTATTCTAAAATTATTTAATAGTTTTGAAATAAATAATTTATAATTTTTTATAAAAATTTAAAAAAATCACCACATTTACATTCTTTATTTAAGAAGATAATCAATATCATTTAATGACATTGAGTCTATATTTTTGTAGGAATCAGTGTTGTATAGGGTTAGCATTTGTAGATTTCCTATTTATATTTATAATATTATGTTCTTACATGGATTCATATTAGTCCCAAAATGTTATTTTTTATTGTATATCCATGATTTATTTTGTGTTCATGATTTTTTATGGAAATTTTGTAGCACATGTTCTTATCCTCTATCTTATTCATAATGATTTTCTTATGGTCACAATTAATATTTTATACTTATATAAAATATTAAAATTGTTTATGAAGAAATTAATATTATAATTTTATGAATATATATCAAGTAAAAAATAATCCACTTTGAAAATATGAAATTAGCATATGTATATTTACCATAAATATGTGTATAGTAATAAATTTCTATATATAGCCTTATATATATCTTTAAAATTATTTATCATTTTTGATAATATATTTTTCAGGATGTTTATTATATTTTCTATTGTAATTATTATGTTTATGATCATTATGGTGAAGTTCATGGGAGATAATTACATCATTTGATTATTTTTATTGAAATGTGGTTGCCTTCCTATAGTAATTTTACTAATTATGATTCATGTACTAATTTCATAATACATTTTCTGTTTATTTTAATATATTTCCATAAAAAAATAATTAATTATCAATATGGATTTGTGTTTTAGGTTTCATTAACCATTTAACATATACGATTTATTTAATGGGGTTTTAGGATAAAATTCAAATTTGTTACAATCCCCAAGCTAGTTTGTCATCTTTGTGACCTCCTTAGGGGAATAATATTCTCAAATAGTATCTCAAGTTATTCAAGGGGTTATAATATTGTATCTTTGAAGGACATATGTTTTTATAGCATTAACCACCTATAACTAATGGTTTCTGATGAATTACACTATCATATTATTATTCAGATAAATTATTATCATTAAAATGATACTTTATTTTTTATCCAAAATGTTAAGTTATATGGTTAAGACAATGATAATGTAATAATGATAGAACCCGAAGTGATGGTGAATTATAATCAAATATTTTTTATATCGATGTAATGTGATGATGATTTGAATTTTTTTTAGTTTTTTCTGATTGACAAAAAAACCATTCAATGGATGAACCAAATAAAAAATCATGTAAATATTATTGAATCATATTATCTAGTTTTCAGAAGGAATATAATAAGATAATATAATAGTTTATAACTATGAGGTTTAAATTTTACAGATGTTTTATTTTATTCGATAACATTATTAATTTTCATATTTCATTATAAAAGGATAAAACAACATAATATTAACAAATTTATATACTGGAATATGTCATGAGATAATGAAAAGGTTTACTTCCTGATATTATTCTAGAATATGATAATATTCTAACTAATACTTCATGAAAATATAAAATTGAAAAAATGGATATTACAATATATGATTTTCAAAATATTCTTTTTAGGAACCAATTGTACGCAACCACTTATATGATTGAACAATGGATGCGATGTTCATACCATAATGTTTGTGGCTATGATATTTTTGTGCTTCTATATAATGAATGTTTTAAGATACCATAATGAATTATTTTAGGACACTAAAATATGACTAAATATTTTTTTGTTTCTTTGGAAAATCATAATTAATGTGTATTGAAGAACATGAATACAAAAAAATGTGAATTAATATCTTGTTTTCAATTAATTTATAATTTTATCCTTATTTATACTAATATGAATAGAATATTAATTTTATAATAATTTATAAGATCATATTTAGTGACGGTGGTATAATGAGTGATCCATTGGATACAAATAAATTGTTAAAACTTAAATTATAGTTTTCTTTGGAATAAAAATTTAAAATTAAAATTACAAAATTATGTTTAATATTGTAAACAATAATGTCTGAAAACATAGAAGAGGGATATAAAGGTGAATAAATAATAATTAATTAATAGTTGAATTTATAAGAAGGATTATAATTATTACGAAAAATATTTTTTATGTGTTTCGGAATTTAATAATAATATGAAAAGACATATTGTAACAATATGATGATTGACGACTATTAGGTAACATAGTATTCTTATTGACATAATAATTTTTTTTTGGAATTTATAACAGATGATGAAAATGAAACATCTCATAAGATGAATAAAATTATAAACCTGACACATATAATCAAACGTGATGAAAATAAATGATCATTTGATCACTAGTTTCACTGGATCATTCGATTGATGTATCCATTATCTATTACTAGTAATAATTATAAATACACTATTCATTATTTTTATTGACAGTTTTTTTGTAAAATTTTAAAGATAATCTAGTGACTCTCTCTAATAAGTGAATTTTTAAAGGATAAATATATAATAAATACATCTTTTCTATAATTTACACCCACATCATACTAAATTCTGGATATTTATCATTTGATTTAATTTGTATGAAATCTTATTTCCATATTTCCTTGAAATAATCATTATTAGTATATATTTTTTCTATGTTTACACAATGAATTTATGATGTGATTATTTTGATTTTTTTTTTTGATTTTTGATCCCATTAATTTATTGAATTGAAAATGGGTTACCTTTTTGGTGTTAAATTTTCAAAATTTTAATAAAATAATGAATAAATATATATAATCAATTTTTTTGGATTTCATGTAGTATCAAAAAATATATATATACTTGTTGAAAAAAATATAATGATGATTACATTTTCTCAAATTAATATTGATAATAATTCTTTTTCATAGATGGTGTATATAAGATATTGGGTTCGAATTAATGAGGAAGGGAAGTAGTTTTAAAAAATAATTTTACTATAAAAAATTATACCTTATATATTAGTTAGATGAGATGGGTTTCATCAAAATTATTATTTAAGAATAGTTTTTTAATGAATAATATAATGTGGAAATCATATTTCAAAAATATAGATTTCATTCATATAAAAATATATGAGATAGGTAAATTTTCATGTAATGTATTTTAAATTCGGATATTTCAGTGATTTTAGATCAACATGAATAAAAATGATTTAATATAAAGAAAAAAAATATAAGGATGGTAAATCATGGATTTTATCATTGAATAATGACTTTATATTTAATGTATTTGTTTATTAATAGATGAATAGTCAGATTTTTTATAGACTAAATATGAATCTACATATTTGTGTTTAATTTTATTAATAGTAATATGTATGATTGGTATATTAATTCTAAATGATAAATTGAAAAAAATTATTTATTATTAATTATAATAATGAGGAAATATAAATTAAAATTAGTAGAAATGGTTTATTTGAGGGAAAAATATAGATGAAATTCATGAAATTTCCGTAAATCGTAGATTTAAATTTATTGTTTTCAAATAAATAAAATATAAATGTGAATTAAAAAAATATTATCAGTTATTAGAAAACCATTAAAAAATATAATCACAAAACAATTTAAAGATATTAAATTTGGTTTACAATAAGATTTTTTACTCAAATAATGAGTCATGTGGTTATTGGGATATAGGTAATGGATATAAGAAATTAAATATGAGCTTTATCTTAATAAATATAAATTTATGGATCTATATATATAATTAAACTAGTTTAAATCCAATATTCATATTTTATATACAGACGATAAAAAATTATTGAAAAAATTGATTATTCTAATGATTTGGACATTAATGAATGACAGCAATAATGACTATATGGTAAGGCCATTGTTATATGTTACAATCGTTTTTTGTGTGTGATTTTAATAGACCATTCAAATAAAATAGTTTAAAATATAATGTTTATAATGTATAGAGATAACTCTCATAAATATGTAAATATTATTAATGCTTAAATGAATAAGATAAAAATTAAAATAGTTATATTAATATATTGGAAAAAATTAGTTTTTTATGATTTTGGATTTCAAAAATTTGTATATGAGTAAATAATCATGAATGATAATAAATTCTGGTAACACATATTGGATTACACATAGTTTTCCATGCATGATATTCTTTTCTTTTAAATATTTTTCTATTTTGGGATATTTGGGAATATGAATAAGATATCAATGTTTAACATTTATTATCATTATGAACGAAGTATATATATATATATATGAAAGAGTTTTAGTTGGATTTTTCATACTCATACATATGATATTTTGGTATAATCAATAAATTATAGAATAAGAAAGGAACCAAAATTTAAATCATGAGATTGAGTTTTTCAATAAAACCCTAGAACACTGAACTATTTTTAGGAATTTATCACCATTATATATTCTCAAATTAGTATTAACATGAATACTAAAAAGTCATAAAGAACAAAAAATAATAAAATTGATTTGTATTAGTTGATTATGTGGAACTAAAATCATATCTAAATTGTTATTCATCGATTTTTTATTGCATATGTTCTTCACATATAATTTTTTTTACTACTCACAGAGGATGTATAAATGTACAAGGAATGAATAGCGAATATTTGAAATGAATGATCACTATAGATAATTATAGACGTTATTATTTTCATTATATATGATTAAATAATGTCTAAGAACTACTAATTTATTTATGGGTTGAAACAAAACATACATTGCTTTTCTAAACATTATGATAAAGTTAATAAAGCAGTTTTTCATTTAGATGAATAATTTTAAAAAAGGATAAATGATTATGGTGTTTTTATTATAAGAAAGTGAACATATGAATTATTTTTTGAGTTTACTAATGTAGATAATTCTCTCTACCAATTATGTAATAGATATAAATTACACTAGATTTAATGATTTCAGAACATTGGTTATTAGAATGGGAGATTGACATCATAATATATTAATATTATTGGTGTCTATTAATTCAACTGTGACATAAATTGGATGTTATATATATGAAAATAGTTTATTATTATCCACTCATACATTAATATGTGGAGATTCAATCATATCAAACATTAAAAATTATTTTCTCATATGCCTTTGGACCTATAATGAATAAATTAGATAATGTGGTAATGTATTATAGATATTATATTAATGAATTTTATCATCATTCATGAATAACAGTAATGTAGATATGTTATAAGCCATATGTTTCTATCAATGAGTTGAATGTTTTTATATAAAATGATATTTATAACACATTAATAAATTTTTGTATTTGTGTTATAGATTGGGAATAGAGAAATTTAGAAATATAACATGGAACAAATGTTATTATTCATGAAATTCGTGCATCATATAAAACATAAAATTTTATGTCTGTATTTATAATGAAATTATGTTAGTGGAATAAACTCTCATTTTAATGGTATTTAATAATTATTATTCATTTTTTGGAAACATATTTGTGTATTGTTTCAAATTATATAACTTTTATTGTATCATTACACGTATTCCACATTTATGTATCCAACCATAAATAGAACCTTAACTCATAATTTTGGATTATGACTTTTTTTGTGGAAGATAATGATGGTACCTTTTATTTGACCTTGTTGATCTCAATGTTTCCAATCCATGACATGGTTTCATTGATCATATAATGTTTCTCACTAATTATTTCTTTATTTAAAAGTGTTTTTGTATATTTCCATACGTTAGAAAGAGGAAAATTATTACCATATGATCTTAATCATGGTAATCACACCCATTATAATCCAGAATATATATGTTTCATTCATAAATAAGGAGTATCTAAAAAACATGAAATGTTTTAGAGTTATCCTTATTTATCATGTTAATGAGAGAAACATTATCAAAATAAAATAATAATATATTTTCAAAAAATTAAAATCAGTATTTTCTTGTAAAAAATATATGGGGATAAATCTTTATCCATTGTTTTACAATCAGTATATTAAAATATTATTATTTATGAAGAATATTTTATAACAAATTTGTTTAATAATAACATTGTTGAAAAAATATTCCAACTAATTGATTTGAAACAATAAATACCATTAAATGGGTGCTTCTAAGGAAAGGGTCCTGAGGAAAAATATTATCTAATTTATCTCTTTTAATATATTTAATTAATACTAACATGATTCATTATTAAAGTTAAAATATAATTTTTATTAAATTATTCATAAGTGATTTAATATTTCAATTATCCTCAAAAAACATGTAAAAGAACCTATCATGAACACGAATGGATCTAAGATGTTTTATAGTATCGTGGTATAGAAATATTAAAATATTATAATCCTAGTATATCTCCCACAATTACCTTATCTAGAGATTATACATTCAAGAATAATGATTCTCCCCATAATAATGTGACATTTTTTTAAATTCAAATCAATAAACCATTCAATGTAAAAATATAAAATTTTCCCTTATTATTAAGAATTAAATAACTCCATAAAATTTAAATCCTTCTAAATATTTATCCATAAATAATCATTTATATTTTTTATGATTATTTTCATGTGGAATTATAATTTACCTAGGGAATTTCATAAATGTGAATATATCCCACAGTTTTAAAATATTCCATATGGATAATTGAATGGTTTTCCCTCGGTTTCAACTGTAATAAGGACACTAAACCATCTTGTGAAACTATCATTAATATAATAGTCATAAAATGAACTATAATTTGTAGGGTATGTTTTTTATGTGTCATGTGGAAATGTATTTTTATAATAAATACATTCCATCATTATATTTTTAAATTATGGCCTTAAAGTATTAATTATTTTAAAAAATTATATTAAATACTTTATAAATTTTTTTAGAATAAATTGATGTATATTGCCCATATGGTGTATAATATTTGCAAACTAATTCTATTTAGCAATAGGTTTTTAATATATTTTTTTAACTTTATACATTTTCATTTGGTTTATCCTTATATGAGAATGATTTATTTATTTTTAATTGATCTCATGAATGATCTTGTGCTTGTTAATAATGTTTTTAATTCCATGAATAGCCCCAAATTTCGAATCTTTTGGACAAAAAATATTCAGTCATAATATTTTGTTTTTATATTTATAATTAGAATCCATGTTATATAAAAATATTTATTTTTTATTTTCCTCCACTACTAGATGTAAATATACTTTATTTAATGTATAAAATTTTAATTTCAACCTAGTATATTTTTTGTGGTGGGGAAGATTGTATAGTATCACTCATATATATAACTTATTTGTGAAAATAAACTATATTATTGTTATAATTAATCAGTTAACACAAAATATATTATAACAGTATTTATATACATTATCGTATCAATTCATTTTTTATAATATTCAATTGATTTCAATTAAATATTGATATATAATGGTTTTGGTGACTATAAAGTTGCACCTTAATTTATTATATCATATAAAATATGGGTTTTATGATATAGTTAACAATGGTTTTCGGAGTGTAAAAAGTTAAATAGAGAATTATACTATTAATAAAATTTTATTGTATCAATAATGTTGATGTACAATGCGACTTGACCAAATATTATAGATCGATAGACTCTATTTACATTTATAATGAAGTTAATGGGTACCAGGAATACCCTCCATAAGATGATATCTAACTGAATAGTACCTATTCATTTTTTCAATATTAATCTTTTAAAAACCTAGGGAATTATATCCCCTTTTCAAATAACATTAAATATTCCTAACCTCACACTAATTGTTATTAAATATATTTTAATGATATAACTATACATGGGATGGTTTGATCCGTTCGTCTTGAAATTATGAAAATATCAAGTGATTCCTAAAAATAATTTATTCTCTCAAATTACATTATTAATTTTTTAATTTATATTTTTATATACAATAAATAATTGTGAATTTAAGAGGATCTGGATATTTCCTATTTATCAAGGGAATGCTTATTTTTTAGTTTAATATACATAATCCTACTCTTCCATTCCTCTGATTCCTTCTCCTCTTATTAAAAAATTCATTCAGAATTATTTTATACTGAGAGTTGTTATTAAAATTTTTGTAAAACATAATTTTCCATTTATTCCATAATATTGTACTCACTCAGGAAAATTATTCCAATTTTGACCATAAAATAATGATTATATAAAAATATGTGAAAAATGGTATCTTTATATGTTATATGATTCCTCAAAATTCATTAGTAAAACCCAGATAGTCCATGAAAACCATTCATATTCATTCAAATATTGTTCTAGGATACTGATCAATTTCCATTTTCAAATTTTCTCAAAGAAAACACCATTAATAGTGATAATATTCACCATGAATAATAAAATTTTCACTGAGAATCCACATGAATTTTAATTTTTATATATATTCTGCTTTGTCAATATATTTACTTCAATGTTGAAATTCTCATAATGTTCACCCATGATTTTCGAGTAAATAATAATAAATTTTATAAAGACAACCACAATATTTTAAAAGTCATATATAAATAATATATCTGTTATATCAAGAAATATTTATTGATAATTAGTGAGTCTTAAATCGTCCCTATGAAATCATAGTTTCCATACCTTTAATTAATGAATATTTTGGGAATATATTTCTTCTTCACCTTTAATTGGTCATATTTGGTCCAATGGTCCACCATAGAGAAATAATTTACTCCATATAGTAGATGAATCAATTCATCAATCCATTAAATTTGATAATTTTTATTTATCATGATTTTATTGTGTTGATTTTAATCAATTTAGTGGAGAATTAAACCATACATATTCTTGTCTAAGAGGACAACCACACACCATGGTAAATGATAATGGCATAAAAAACCTTTTTAAACTCTGTTGTAATATATTGTTCTAATATTGAATATAAATGATCTCCATTTTATGTAATATTTTATATAGGTAGAGATCCGAAATTTTTTTCAACTTATAACTCAACCTATTAGTTAGGAGAAATACCTATAAACTCATAAGGGAATATATCAGTATAATTTCATTAATGAATAATGTATTAATATATAGTTCTATAATTTTTAACAATATTTTTTTATATATATTATTTCTCTAAAGTAAACAATATTTAAACATAAATATACTATTCAAGGGTAGATTCATCATTGTCCTTAATCTTTTATATAAGCATAGAATCCAATCAGACTTGAAGAGTGTTCCCCCACTCTTGACAACCTATTTTGGATTTCTATAAGGACAACATGTACATACCCAATATAAATGAGAATTTCACTAAAATAATAAATATAAGATTTTATGGAATATTATGTCCACAATAATTTTCTTGGTAGGATACACATGGTATTCCATCATTGTCCCATTTATTTTTCTAATAGATAGATCAACCAATTTGTTTTGGGATGTTTCTTAAATATCTCAAAAAAAAATATAGATGAATGAATAGAACCATACTAAAAAAATTGATTAACCATTATTTAATAAATAAATACCATATTTATCCCCACAATATGTTTTAATCCACATTATCCATTGTAATAACATATTATCTTCCTTGATCCCATGGATATGGAGGTTGTGGTTGTCGATTTTTTCTAAGATCCCATGGATAATTGAATTTCAATGAATAAATTCTACACTACTTTCTGTTTAAACACCAAACTATAGGTTTATTATTTATAAAAACGATATTTAATTATTTTTCTTTAGTCGGATTCATCATTTCCCTACTTTATAGTTTAGCCAGATTCCCAACCTTTTCTCATTTTATGTATTTTATAATTCCCAATAGATTGTTTCTAGTATTAAAAATCCCAAATTGTTTAAAAGAAGTATGTTCGTGTTTCCAAACTCGAATATATTTATCTATTTTTAAACCTAAATAAAACTCTATTTTAAATTTTGTTCACCAAACACAATGGGTAATTTAATTCATCTATATCTATCTTATCATTGATGAAAATGGACAATCTCAATATTAAATTAAAAAAACCAATTCTTTTTTTATATTTTCCATTAATCAAATATTGAATAATATGACCATATAATATGTGTTGATGATAAAGTATGTGGAACACTATGCATGTGTTATGATGTTTTACCCTTACACATCAATTGATGTATCTTCCTTTTGTTTTAGTCAGAGGAACTCTATCTTCATTTTATGATATAGTGTTTGAGGAAAATATTTATTGTAATTTATTTTTGAAGTACAAAAATTACAGGGAATAAATCATCTCTTTTTTAATTTATGTTATTCATTGGTTAATAAAATTGATCAAAATCTCCCATAATGTGATAAAGGTAAAACACAATTCTCTCTATCATAGATAATTTGAGGATAGCGAATATATTCTCCATAAAGTTAATCCATTACTCCATGATGAGGGGATTAGAATATCCATTACTTGTAGGAGGCCTTTATAACATAAATACATTATTGAGTCTTGATATTTTATTGTATGTGTATATATTTTTTCATGATTCTTATTATTATTCATATCATTATAATGTTGATCTATTATTTCCATATATTTCTCAGATGTCACTCCCATAAGATTAAAAATATCATTTTAATTCAATAAATTACCTATAATGTTTATCCCAGAATGCGTTCGCATATTTACCACAATTAAAAAAATAAAAAAAGATGACTAGAATACATTAAACAATAATCTAACAAAATAGAATCTTATAAAATTGAGATAAAAACATATCAATTTTTTTTTATCCGAACATATGATTCCCTATGTTTCAATATATGTTATTTATATTATTTTTTACATTAGGTTATCTAGATATTTAATTTTATAAAGACCTTCATAATGTTTGGTATATAGTTTATAAATTTCCAAAATATATCCCCTTGGAGTTTTAAGCCCGATGTGTTTTAAGGCCCACTATAATGCACTAGGTGATGACCATGTCCTGATAAATGAATCGTTATCATAGATATTACCCAATGCTCTGAGTATTTAATATCTAGGTATAATTTTAGTATCCATGAAAATATGTAATGCCATGAAACCTCACTCACTATATACTCCACTAAAATTAAATGAAATTTTATTATAGTTAGAATATATATAAGAATTATCCTTATACCTTACCCTAGTGTTCAAACTAAAATTTCACATCATAGTGTAATAATATTAAATAAATCATTTTACTTACTAAATATATCAACCAATGAATTTTACATACATCAGTAGATGCAATTTTAAACATAAATATCCAATAATTACATACCAATGATTGTGGGGCCTAATGTATTTTTAATACTAGGTTCATATTATATAAAAGGAAATAATATACATCATATATTTATTTTATTTTCTATAATTTGATCCCAAAAAAAATTTCTCTGAAAAATACATAGGACAACATATGGTATACATAACAATAAGTGTGATATAAAATTAAAGTAAGTGAAGAAACATGATAAGGAATCATAACGTGTGAGTCGATGGTTTGACATGATATCATAACAGATAATCCTCATGAGTAATTATATTATATAAAAAAATGAACATGGAATCATAAGATCAAGGAACGAAAGTATAATTTGAATAAAAATATTAATGAAATCAACATGAGTCATGGATAAATTCCTAAAAAATATCACCTCGTAGAAATAGTTCCATAATGGATTAGGTTTACTCCATAATCCCATATATAAGGTCTCATGAGACTAAAATATTTTCCAATTAAGATGAGTGATATTTGGTTAAACAAAGCATACATGTTCATGATATATGGCTGAAATATAAAGGATTTTAGTCAATTTTCATAACATAGAGATTGGACATTGAAAGAAAATGCAATTCAAAATGTTTATTATTGTCATAATCAATGAAAATTTCCCAATGAATTCATTTGAGAAATGAAAATAAGGAATTCATTACCAAATAAAATCAAGGGATAATAAGAATGGTATATATGAGAGATACATAAAAATGGAACCTATTGTCCTTCGCTAACATCAAATAGAGAGAGAAAGTTAGTTAAAGAAAAGTTAGTCGTAACCCAATGAAGAGGGTGGATTAAATAGATCCCTTAAACCGATCATGAATTTCCCCTTTCATTATTTAACTATCATTAAATAAAAATATACTAATTAATATCTTTCATGGGAAAAAGTTTCATGTTTATTTTTCTTTTTATAATTCATTAATCTATTACATTTAATTGCATAATAATTTAGGTTCAATTTGGATGTTTTAATGATGTTTGAATCAGATTTCAAATTTCACATTATAAAATTGAAATATGTCAAATAAATTATTATTTAATTGTAATTTTATAAATATGATTCTAATATATAAATTAAACTTTTAAAATTGACAATGTGTTATGGTTATTAAAAATGATCATAGTTAGAATAATGGAGAATGTTGGTCATATATATTCATTTGTAACATTTATATATTTCTGCAATCATAATAGAAATGAGATAAGTGTTATTTTATCTCTAGAAAAAAAATTATATAAAAATCAATACATTATTTCACAAAAAACATTTATATATACCATCGACGTGGAATGGAAAACAACTAGAGAAGATCATTTTGTGTAGTTGTATTCCATTATACACATGAATAAAATTATCATTCATTAATGGAAGGAAAGATATAAAGTAATATGTTATAATAAATTCTTAAGAAATAATATTTAATTAATATAATATATATACATTAAATGCGTTATCATGAATATCCATAAATATGATGTTGCAAAATGAGTTACATTAGTTCCCACATTAGTATTCTTCTATACACTTGAATAACAGAAATCATTTCCCATTTGATAGATGTAGTGATGGATTAAGGAAATGAAATTAGAAAATATAACTTATTATGTGGTAGATATTATATGTTGAGTCAGATGCTTGACTTATCATTTTTCAAATCAATTAGTTTTAACAATCACAAACAATTTTTGAAACACAAGTTTACAAAATTATTATGTCCCCAATGTTTAAGAATTTTATTATAGAAAACATAATCTTTTCTATATATAGTATATGTTCTAAGGTTTTAAAACAAAAAATATTTTTCCTCATTAAAATTATTATAATTATTATTGGTCTGATAAATAAGACTCACCATAATCAGACCAGAAGTTAGACCATAGTCATGTCTATTGTAATGAAAAATGACTTGACAATTGGACTAATAATGGTACCCATACAATCAGACTGACACCAACAATGAAAATCATATCGACAATCCCAAGTAATTTCATCAGACTGATTGATGTTTATAATAAAAATATGGAACACTAATATATATTAAATTTAAAAAATTTAACACTGTAATGATATGTTTCGAAATGATGTTAGACATTTAGTCACAAAATATTGTTATGAGCTTTCATGTGCAATGTTTTTGACAAAATATTATATGACTAAATAAATATGATTACTGTGAGGACACCTATAAATACAATGTAATTTGATGGTTTGGATTAGGTTGATTACTTTCTCCCCTGATGATTTCTCTTTGTGAAGGACTTGTTCCAAGTCAGTTTAATTCATTAGAGAGTTATTGTTCTATGTTTCCTTTGTTATGTTGTCACCTTAAGAACATTTATAATTGTAATTCATGTATGAGTAATTTTATGATCAATGGATTATAAGGATATAATGAAAAAAATTACAATCCATCAGATAGAGTTATCATAGGGACATGAAGAAAAAGAAAATCCGAACACTGAATCAATGTATTTATAAGGTACATAGAAAGGGATAACCTAATCATCATATAGAGGTACTTACTACAAAGGAATTAAATACTATGCAGTAAGTATAAAACATTTTTTATTTGTAATCTAGGTTATTGACTACCATTTTCTTAAGTCCAGAAGAGTTATATTTTACAGAATACCTTGTATATCATTCATATTATTGTTTTCTATTATAATATTTATTTCTTTACCAGTTAATATTATAATACATGTAATAAGAATTGGATCATCATATTCAAGTTTCTACTCTTTTGGTTTTATCATTAATATTTTTATTACAATAAAAATTATATGATAAATTATATCCATATGGATTATGACTTTTAACTATAATATAACCATACACATATTAATACTGATTCCATGACAATGTTAATCAGGTAGATGGTTTTGTCTGATAGAATACATAAAGAGGTGTTGGAATGGTTTAGTTTATCTATGTTAAACAATGTGCGTAAAATATTATATATAACCCCTTGTAATTTTATCCATAAATAACGGATATTTAAACAAAAAAATTAGTATCAGAGTAGGATTACATTTCTCATTTTCTTGCAAAGTTTTTTACATTATTTACTATTGGATGTTTTTTATGTTTTGATATAAAATTTCTCTTAATATAAAATTTTTAGACTGACATATATCTATTGAAAATAAATTTTTTATTTTTTTTCTGAAGATGTATGGTCTTATTTTTTTAAAATGCAAGATAAATCCAAACAAGCCAGTGATCCTTGTAGTTGCTGATTATGAATAATGAAGAGATATGATGATTTCTTATTCAACCAATACTCGATTAGATAACATTTTTATTCTCACAATAGATTATTAAATTCTATATAAATATTGATCGACATTTATACTTTATAAAAAATGAGATAATTTTTTTAAAATAATCAGAACCCATGATCAACTTGCTAAAAATTTGACAAAACCTATATGTTTGAATATTTTTAAATATATTTAACAAAATATATGAATGATCAATATAAATTAATCATTACTATCTATATATCTTTAACATATCTAGGTATTTTAAGATAAAAATTTCATATGGGGAGTTTATAGGAATTTTTTATTTCTAAACTATAATTTTTTTATTGAATTTTCTACTTTCTATAAATTTATGTTTTCTTAAAACAATTATAACAATGATTTTTCTGGATTAAAATATTTTCAGTGTCAGAAGTCTGAAAATGATTTTTTGACTCAAAAAAGGTAAAAAATAATATGAACTAAATTTATTTAATAATATTTTTGGATCAAAAAATTTTCGTAATAATTTTTCCAAAATGAAACTGTGGTATATAATTTTAATACTGAAAAAATGGTGTTTAATCCTTATTTTCAAAACTATCGTAATCTATTTCATGAAAAAAATGAAGAATAAATTATTCATGCAAATGGAAATATTCACTCTGAATGGTACTTATCTTTTTTTTTGTTTTTATACTATTTAATTACATTAGTTTTTAAAACATTGGATTTATATTTTTAGTTTTCATGATAACATTGTTATATATTTAAAATATTAAAGGTTTTATAAAATCAGGTTTATTATCAATCCAATAAGTGTTTTAAAACATAAAGTGTTTAAAAATATATTCAAACCATTCTTCAAATTAATATCAACCATAAAATTATTTTTATTTCATCTCAAACAATAATTTTTATATTGAAGAGGAATCAACAGACCTGATACCAATATGAAGAGTGGAATTCCTTCTCCCACATCAATTATTCTGGAGAAATTCCCAAATGCTCTGGCCAACTTCCTTTTTTAGAGTTTGATAAATTTACATATTGAATTATCACCGACACCAGTCTTAGAACAATAGAGATAATGTAATAATTCACTAATTGGAATGTCTTCGGTGAGATAGTTTTTGAAAGTTCGTGGTATAAAAAGTGTGACTCTACACATAGAATATTATATCATTTCAATGATGAGAATCATTTTTTATGGAGATATTATATATGGTATTTGATATTTTCTTTTTAGATACTGATCATAAATATTACACATCAGTTCACTTTCCCATGGAAGATGTTAAATAGAATCATTGTTATTGAATATATGGGAAAAAATATAAGTTGACAGATAAGAAATATAAAGATTTGGTTAGTGTTCCCAATGAATGTGAGTTATATTATAACACAATTATTTTTATTATATGAAACACTATATTCAATAGAATACATGATATACCACATATAGCATAAATGAAAAAATAAATTCTATTATTTTAGCTATACAATATTCATTACAATGGAAGAAATGAAAATAATTAACATAATTATGAATATATGGTATACAAAAGAATATATAATTAATTCTCTTGTGATCAATTAAATACAAATTAAAAGAAAACCCTTTTTAAAATAAATTAGAGTGTTTTTATGAAAAACAATTTATATCTACATAAGTGTGATTTATATTATTAAATAATAAAATAACTATTGTTAGATTATATTAATGAAATATATATATTTATATAATATTAATAATCTAATATTTAATATTTATATTGTTTTTTATAGACACAATGTCAAAACAAATCGAATTTTACAAATAAAACATGTATATTAGTAAAAAATGGAATATTTTTTGACTTTTAATAGAACAGTTGTTTTAAATATTAGTTTTGGAAAAAATATTAAATTTTATTTTAAAATAAAACAATTTATTTTAAAGAGTGTCAAAATTTACATTGGTATATTTATTATTTGATATTTATCTAATGATTTTCATTTATTGAAAAATAGTTAAAACAATAATGAATTTTAATTAAAAACCACAACTTCATAATATTTATTTATTGTGTATAATTATCTATTTGAATTATTTTAAAGTATAATTATATAATATATTAACACATTAATCCAATTTAGTAAATTCAAATCATCTTTTTAATGAAATTCGATATAAACTAATTTCAATGTTTTGAACATTTTTATTTTAAAAACCATTTTTCTTCTTCCATCAATGGGTTTAATATTAAAATAATTTTTAAACATTATGTGTTTTGAAATTTGAAAAAGGGATTAGTAATTTGGAATCATAAAGTCCAAATTTACTAAATATGTCCATTTTTGTACAAAATATAAATATTAACATACGTTTTTCATTACCACATTTACGGGTAAATTACATAAAATATGGTAATGATAATAATATAAATATTATAAAATTACCATAAAACATTTTCTAGTTTAATGTTATGATCCTTTTTCGACCAATATATTACATGGGCCAAAATTAAACCCTTTTAAAGCCACTTGGATGAGATTATGACATTTATAATATTTAATTCCAAGAAAACTTGATTTTTGTCACACATTTTTCACAAGTGAAATATTTTTAATATGATGTTATGTAGTGGATATCTTCAACTATAAATATTCTTTTTAATTATAAATTTTTATCATTATAATTTTTATTTAATTTTCATATATTTAGTAATTAAATTAACATCTTTCACAATGATGATGCAATAATTATTTTATCAAAAGAAATATCTAATATCTGGTATTATAAATGTTAAAATAAATAAAATTTGATATAATTAATTCCATTTTAAATTATTTAGATTAATTTTACATTCAATATATTATTAAATATTTTTTTGATAATTTATCTTTTAATGATATTTTTCAAAATCTGATGTAATGAAAACTATCATAATTGATATAAATGATTTTTTAAAATGATGAATTTTTATTTAATGATTGAAATCATCTATAAACAATAAATTAGGAACAATTATTGGTATAAGACTCAAAATTTTCATAATTTCTATTTTTTTTCAAAAAGTATTGTAATTTTGTTATCCCTTAAAGTATAAATTACATGATATCATGAAAATAATTAAAAAGGTTAAATAACAGTCAAATAATATAATGATTTAATATAATAAATTATTATCTAATAATCATTGAATGAATATATTTTGAAATTAAATAATATTAAATATTAATAAAATATTTTTTGTTAATGTTGGAACAGAATATTAATTTTATATTAATTTAATAACTTGATGAATTCCAAGACTATCCCTCCCTTATCATATGAAATTTACGCCATTTTTACATCTTATTCACACATGAAAACCAATTTTGATATGTCCATATCTACGTAAATAAAATACTATAATACCTCCCCACATTAATGAGGCCTTACATTAGGCATAACACAATCCATAGAGTTTTGAAGTTGTTAATCAAAGGAGATATTCTGAAGAAGAGGTATAATTATTAATATAGCATCATCCAAATCCATCTCCACTTTTATCAAATGGAAAATTAATTATTTATTCTTGTGTACGACGGACTACCAGCTAGCAGATTGATAAAATTCATTATCCATCAGTATCTCTCAATACTGGTTATAATTATTTAATTGGTGTTTATATATAATATTCATGACATATTTATTATTATTAAATAATAATATATATTTTATTTTTTTAACTTTCTATGATCATAAAAATTATTACATCGTTTGTGCAAAAGTGTGAAATATCACCGACACAAAGTGACAAGATTCATTTTTCATCAGCACATAAAATGGATGTTTTATATAACTATATATAAATTTCAAATTTTATATTTTTTAAATTAGTGAAATTAAATAATGGAAAAATTTGAATTACCATCATTAGAAAATGTTCATTTAAAAACGTAGACAATACTCATGTGTGGGTAGTGCATAATGTCTCCATGATTGTCACATATTTCATTTTCAATATAAATATTTAATGAATGGATTTAAATGTAAAATAGATTTAAAAATTTTATAATTATTTCATGAATATTATTCAATATATGATGTACTGATTTATAATTTTAATATAGACATGATGCCAAATTATTTTTTAGACTCATGTACTGAATGTCATCAAAAAAACCAAAATGAGATTAAATAGTTATATAATCATGAGAACATGTTAATAAGTGATTTAAAATAAATTATTATTTTAAAAAAAAAATTCACAAAATTAAATAATTAATCTATGATTAATTTTCAAGAATATAAAAATTCTATGTGATGAGTCATACTCAATGTAAGTGACTTCAACCCAATATAATTTTATTGAGGAATGTTTCAATGTTACACAACCAC
The DNA here is from genome assembly GCA_963277665.1 of Viscum album. Taxonomy (NCBI): domain Eukaryota; kingdom Viridiplantae; phylum Streptophyta; class Magnoliopsida; order Santalales; family Viscaceae; genus Viscum; species Viscum album. The sequence goes on along the minus strand of OY728133.1, from coordinate 1,897,351,461 downwards.
CTTCACTTATAAGGTGTATATACACACCTTTGACATATTATATCATGAATTTATTTATTATTATTTTATTTTTTGTTTTATTAAAATTAATTCCTTCCTGGATGTAATTATTTAGTAATTTCAATGTGTTATAGCACACATTGATTTAAGAAATCATTTTAATGTTTTAAAATACCATTTTAAATGTTTAAAAACATAATTTCAAATTATTTTCCCCCATGTCAATATTTATTATATTATTTTATTGGTTAATTTATTTTGATTTTAAAAAATTATAAAATTAACTTTATATCTATTTTTAATTAATTTTATTGTTTTCAAAATTGAATGTTTCCATGTTTTCTATATGGAACGTTAGACATTCTATACAAATGAAAAAAGTAGTGATATTTTTAAACATATTTGATGAAAATAACATCTTCGCCATGGTGAAAATTATTTTGTGTTTGGTTTCCTATAAAATGATTGATGTTTTAAATAAAATTAAATCTATTTCCCCATTTTATGGTTTTTTGTTTATGAAATGGGTTTTGTTATGTGATTAATTAACTCAATATTCATTCATTAGGTTAAAATTCTTGTTTATTCATTATGTGGTTGTGATTTTATGTGTGAAATGACATTTCACTGCCTTATGTTGTATTTCCACTAGTTTTCTATGTATTTATAGAGTATACACATAATAAATGAATTTAAATTATGATATAATTTTTTTAAGGGGCTTTCTTTTAACAATCATTTTTAAAGATACTCATTCAATTTTTTTTAAAATAATCCTACTGGAATGTTTTTTATGAAACTATGAATTAACATAATTTATCTCCATCATGAAGCCTTAATGTGTTGATGCATTTTTACATGTTTACACGATTATTTACAAATAATGTATTTTCATCTTTAATTTCATGAATTTGTAAAAATTAAATGTTATTTGATAGGGGAAAAGTTATTTTTCTTTCATGTATGATTTATAATTTTTTGTAATGTATTTTTTATTGAGAATTTTTTATGTTTATGGGTTGTTCCATAAAAAATTGTGGGTGGTTGATCACATTATTGGTTAATGATACATTGGGTAATGAGATTGAGTTAATTGACATGGATTTTTTTACAAAACTATTAATAGAAAATATTACATGTTTGTATTCCAAATGTAACTATAAATGTTAATCCCTATATTGCCTTCAATGCTACATTAAATTTAGGATTGAAGTGGAATTTATTCGACGTGTTACCTTTATGATTTATATTTTCTTTGTATATTTATAAGAAACATGTGATTTCATGGTGTATGGAAAATTGGTTATGAATTATGGGTGAAAAGTATATCATTGTATAAATTATTTTATGGTTTTATATGTATTGTTGGACTGAATGTATCATTAATTAATTTTATGCCCATAATTTTGTTTTGTGTGCTCAAATATTATATTACATTTTTGTATATGTATTATGATTTATAAAGACAAAGAATATGTCATGAGGAATGTATTAAAAATGTTTCATGAAAAGAAATCACTTTTATTTCAAAGTGCATTAATTTGGTTGAAAATATTGATATTGGGAATAAATGTACACTTGTCATGTATGGGTTACTATGTAAGAGTTTGACATAATTTTATAAAACACAAGACTTAATACATAATTTGTAAAATAATGTAATTTTTAATTTTAATATTACATGAATATGTATTTTTAAGCTAAAATCCTTATAGTTGGTCTCAATAAAGTGTTTCGAAAATGTTGGAGATTATAATTTTTTTCATAAGATTATGGAATATAATCATGTGTTTATAAATTTACATTTTTTTATAATTTTAGTTTCTTAGAATCCACATTTAAGTATTTATGTTATGAAATTTTTAGGTGAATAATATTATTTGGAGAAATTTATTTTTTGGCTAATTAGTGGGTTTTAAATTATGGTATACAAATTGAAAGGTATACAATAACCATTTAAGTTAAAACATGTTTATGTTATTTTTTAAGAAATCATAATTTATTATGGAATTTCATAGGTATTATGTCGTTTTGGAAAAAACTAAAACTCCCATTATAATTGACACCCCATCACATACCGCAAGGCTGCAAGAATCAAACCCATAACTAATGCTTGGAATGTAGGGATTACCTACACCTTGCGTAGGTGATGTTCTATTTTGTAATGATTTTTCATTCTATCTAAATGAGTTTATGGATTAGGAGTAGTTTTATTTTGGGAACATATGTTTTATTTAATTGATAATAATGAGATTGGAAAATTATTTGGCGATTAAGTAATTATTATTATTTTAGAAGACATTAACAATTTTATGAATCCAAGAAGATTATAGTGGAAATAATAACATGTTATTTTTAAAGATTTTTGTGGATAGTTATTTTTTGAATAGTCTAGGTTGAACATTAGTAATTATTATTTAATTTTGGAAACTAATTTAATTTTCGTCATATAATGGTTTCTTTATTTTGGGGAATTATCTTATTCATTATTAACCATTATGGTTTAGTTTAATATATTTAGATATTAATATTATATATTTAATCATTTCTGTATTTTTTTATTCTCTATAAGGTGACTATTGTACTTCAGGAATGAAAAATTTATCTTGAATACTCAAATATTTGATGAAAAGGATGATTTTGTGGTGGAGACTGATTAATGGATGTCATTCTATGTATCTAGTATGCTTATTTAATTCTGTTTTAATTCATGATAGCAAATGAATTCCTCAAATCTATAAAAATAATATTAAAACTAAAAATTTATATTCTTACTCTTCTTACAATGAAATGAATGACCTTTTTAACCCATCACTTATTTTTAGTTTTATGATTCTTAACATTTTCCTGACCATGTTCCTTGTTACCCTCCATCGAAACATGATGTGTTGTTTCCTAATCATTGCCAATGTTTTCTATTTTGGACATATTTTATGTTATATTTTAGGTGACCATCATAAATTCATTTTTTAATTTTAATATGGGTGCTTTATTAATCCTTTTTCCAATATGGGATTTTAAAATATATGTTTTGGAATTTATAACACTAGTTTTTGATCTAGTGTAAATATTATGGGGGAAAAATTGATTTGGGGTGTTATATAATGTAATATATCAGGATTTTCAAATGGAATGAATATTTTTGATAGAATATATGATATTCCAAATCAAGCATAAAAAATAACTAAATATTATTTGGCAGTTATCACATTGCTGTTAGAATGGGAGGATCGATAATATTAAATGAATTATGAATTTTTTTTAAAAAATTTATATATAATTACATAATATTTTAATAATTAATTATAAATTAAAATGAGACCTTTTTTAAAATTAAAGGAAATTTTTCTCTAAAAAACTATTTAAATGTGCATATTGTGTTCTATGAAACTGTGGAATAAAGTTACTCTTTTTAGTTTATATTAATGAAATATTTAAACAAATAAAATATATTTAATCTGATTTTTACCATTCGACCTTTTTTTATCATCATGGTATAATATAATATCAAATTTTATGGATAAAAGAATTATTTTTCATAAAGGGAATATTTTTAGCTTTTTGGCGGTGCACATTTTTGGAATCATATTTTTGAAATCACAATAAATTTTATTTTATGATATAAATCTCTTATTTGAAATAATATTATCAAAAATGACTATTCTTGAAATTTTGGTATTTTTTGGTAAGATTCATTTTTTGATGAACAGTTAAAAATAAAAAATTTTGATAGAAAAATACATTTTCAACAAATTTATTTATAGTGTTAAATTATATATTTGATGGTTTTAATGAATAATTAGATATTGTTTATAAAATTATAAAATTTTTACATTAGAATCATTTTAAAATTGAATTTTGATATTAATAAATTTCAATCATTTGAACATTTTTACTTTAAAAACCTATTTTATCATTCTGTCAATGATATCATTTTTAATTCATCTTTATAATTTTGGATATTATAATTTTAAAAAATGGATTAAATATTTGGAATAATAAATTCCATCCTTTTAAATTATATCCTTTTTTATTTTTTGAAAAAATGTAAATATTGTCATTGTTATTTTTATTACCATTATTATGAGAAAATCAAGCAATTAAAAATAAAAATAATACAATAAATATTACAAAATTACCCAGTCACATGTCCTAATTTAATTATAATTGAGTTTATAGAACAAAATACTACTTTGACGAGTAATTATAAACTTTTTAATTCACATGGTTGAGAGTTTGAAATTTATAATGTTATAATCAAATAAAAGTCATTTTAATTTTTTTAAAATAATGTTAAATATTTTTTATATGGATTTATATAGAGGCCCCTTAGAGTATAAATATTATTTTGAAATCTATTTTTTTCATGAAAATTTATTTTTAAATTTTAGTGAATAAATTATTTGTTTAAAGGCTTTCATAATAATGACGCATTAATTGTATAATTAAAGGAAATATCAAATATATGATATTACAAAAAATTAAATATAAATTATTGAATTTTATTAATATTTAAAAAATAATAATTTTATGATTTATTTAACAAATTATTTCTATATTATATGTTTTGGTTTCAATATATCTTGTTGTCATGATATTTTGTAAAAAGTTATGTAATGAAGCATTTTAAAAATTTAAATAAATGATAATTTAAATTAAATTATATATTATTAAATGATATAAAACACATATAAATATGTAATTTGTGAAAATGGGTGGGATAAGTTTCAAAATTACAAAATTAAATCATTAAATGTTCATTTGGTATTTTATGGAAATTATTTTAACTCTCATAGTTTAAATTACATGATATCATGATAAGATTTAAATTTTTTTAATAATGGTTCAAACAAAAAAGATAATTATTAAAAATAATAAAAAATTAATAAATATAAATTTCATAAATTTTTTTGGACCCATAATCAAATTTTCCTATAAATAAATAATTTTGGAGCCATTTGGAATATAAAATTAATTTATTTTAATTTTATAACTTGAATAATTACTAGATTGCATGCCCCTTCTATTATAAAGGGATTAGAATTTTTTTCATCGCACATAAAAACAAATATGTTTGGGAATATATATACCACAATACCTTCCTTGAATCCATCACCACATTTGGGAGGCCTTATTTTAGGCAGAGCACCTTCCAAAGAGGTGTTAATATGTTATTCAATGGAAATTGTCTAAAAAAGAGGAATCATTTTTAATCAAGTATATATTTTCAATTTTATCACACAATTCCTTAAAATATTCTTAAACAATGACTAAATTTAATCTCTAGAAATACCTAATTTAAATATATGTTATTATGTTAATATAATTAACCAAATACTTCTCCACTACCATTAAATGGGAAATTGATTATTCGTTCATGAGTAATGTTGACTACCACCCTAAAATTGAACATATTTCTTATCCATCACCATTTTACAAGAATTATTATAACGATAGAATTTATGTTTATATATTATAATAGTGAAATATTTATCATTAATAAATAATAATATATCATTTATGTCCATACCTTTCAATGTACATAAAAATGACAACGTTATTCGTGCGTATGTGTGAACTATAACCCCCAAAAGCGATATGGTTAATTTTTCATAACCACATCACATGGATTTGATATAAAAGAATATTTAAATGCTTAATAGGATATTATTTAGATTATGCTCATTATAGAGAGGTTAAATAATACATACCTTCTTTCAAAAATAGTCATAGAAAATGGAAACATTACTCATGCGTACTTATGACATACCATCTCCAAGATTGTGGCATATTTTTTTTATTTATACATATTTTATGTTTAGATTTAAAATTTAAATGTATTTAATTTAATTATTAGTATACCATGAATATTTTTCTTTAGATGATGGTGTAGTGATAAATTTTAATTATAGGCATCATTCCTTTAGTACCCCATGTTTCTTGTACGTAACCCTTACATGGTGATTTTAATGTTTATAATGTGAAAGGGGGAGGATTTGAGATTTTGTAAATATATCAATAATATTTTTGGGAAAAATATTGGTGAATGATCTACACATGTTTTGTCCAAAATCTGTGGAAATCCTAGTAGAAACCATTGAAATTTGTAGATTCTGGATTGTAGCTACGACATGGTGTGTGCATGGTTATGGAGACCGTGTGAGGAGTTCATGTGGGGTGATCTTAAAGGATGTATCTAATTTACTATTAACACACTGATTTTATTATCGAGTGGACAATCCATGTGTGGGATTCAACACATCTCATTTAATAGTGGATTTATGTTAGCCTTTCCATTAAACCACCAATTTTTTCTCCAAACCAGCTCTAACAAATGATTTTTCTTCTCTGATGGCTAAAGAAGGTTCTCCCATAAATACGGAGTTAACATGAGGCCTTCCATTTGATATTGAAAGCCATATTATTTAGGAATTTGATTATTCTTCGTCACACTTTATCATTTTCTTTGATCTACTTAGATATATTTCACTACTATTCTCTGTTTCGTAGATATACATCTATTATGGGTAGATCAAAGATAGTGAATATAAAATATATTGATATTTTGTCTTGATTCTCATAGTAGAATATATCTAAGATAATTTCCTAGAGATTTAACATGATTTTCTCTTGTTTTCCCATACTTTTTCTATTTTTTTCAAAATAGTTGTGGTGGGTTACATCACTCTCTACTCATATATATATATATATATATATATCACTTTTTAATACATTAAAATTGATTATGTTATGTTGAATTAAATTTGAATTGGTAGTTTGAGAGTTATTGGAAAAATTATTTTATGTCAGATTGATGAATTATAAAAATCTATAAAAATGATGTTCTTGAATAAATTTCTTGATTCCAGATTTAAAATTGGGGATTTTAAAATGAAAATTTTAAAAAATTATAGAAAATGGGTTTGATGTAATGGTTTTAAATAAAAGGAATGTTTTTATTGAAATAAAATTATTTTTGCGATTAGTTTGTTTCATGATTTTAAATAAAGGAGTGTGTTTGTTGAATTGGTTAAACTTACATGGATTTGGCATGGGTTTTGGTGTGTGTTCATATGCCTTGGGATTGATAAGTTTGTGAAGGACCCCCATCAAATGGTTGTGATTGATATGTTCAAGATGTACCCTAGTCAATGTGGTCCACGTAATAAAGGCTAAGTGTAAGGATAGCTTACCACATTCAAGTATAGGGAGTTTAAGTTTGCAAGCAATGTTGTGTATCTGGTTGAGGGGAATGGAATGGATATGCAAAAACATTAATGATAAATCAATTTATATACTTATTTGGTAGTTTTTATTGAAATGTGACTTCCTGGAAATTGGTTGAAAAAGAAAATGTTTTACATTTGGTTTTAAATTGTCTGATACTTTTTTTTATTTTTATATGCATTATTTTTTAAATTTTTATATCTTATATTACTATATAAATGTTTCTAATATTTTTATCAAGGTGGTGTGAGTAGGTAATCCATTGAGGAATATCTTCAAAATTTTATACTAACCCCGAATTTTAAAAATTGGTGATTTTTAGAAGTTATCTTCATGAATATGTGAACGGTAAAGTGTCACACGTATTAAAAAGACTTCATGACACTAGGGGTGTTTGTTGAAATTGGATCAAGTATATGTGAAGCATCGAGTCTTTTAGTAATCTGGGATTATTTAAGTGTTCTTCCGCAATTTACATTGTTTGTTACTTGCCTTCTGTTGTGGTAAATTTTGGTGTGGTTTTGATATAAATGTTGTGGTTGAGTTGCATTTCATTTATTCATGCATCGTATATTCTATTTTCTTAAATTATTCAGGATTAATGGTTTTATATCTTAAATTTAAAATCATCTCCCATGTTCATTTTATACACATCTGCATTTATTGATAGCCTTTGGAATCATGGGGTTGTCACTGAGGCCTTGTAATGATTAATGATATTATAACAAAAATGAGACTATGTGGGTCCTTAATAATAGTATAATTTCATTCAGTCCAAAAGAATGTTTGAGATAAGTGGTATAATCATGTTTTTTACATGAAAAACAAGTAGTCATCAGTTTTCATTTTATAGGAGTGGAAATTTGTTCTTCTATATTCCGTGGTTTCTGATTTTAGAAATGAGTAGGATTGTCTGGACACGAAATGTATAACACAAAAAAGGATTATCTAACCATTTTATGTTTAACTTCAAGTTATTAGGGAGTTGGGTACATATATTTTTTAGAGAATCTTATAGGATTTAGGAATCTCATTGTCATGGGTTTGGCCAATGGGATGACCATCAAAATGCATTTTAGAGGAATGAGTTCCCAATAATATTGGATATTTACTTTAGATAAATGATTTTCCATTTTCATCATTATGTATATTTTTTAAAATGTATAATTTTTTTAAAGTGATGTTTTCTTTAAACAGAATAAATAATGTATTTTGAAAATGGATTGATTTTGACAAAATAGAAAATAATTTTTTTTAAAACATTTAAATTTGGAAAAGGTTGTTTTTTCTAAACAATGTTATCATATTTGATGTGATTGAAATTTTAATGATAAACCATCAATTTCTAGAGTGTCTGACTTATATATTTTGTTTTTTCTCTAGAAAATGGCACTCGTTAGTCATCGTAGAAACCAACCTGAAGAAGATATAGAGAATATGGTTGTAGTTGAGCCACATGTGAACCAATATCTATTTCAGAGTATCATTTATGGGTTCTAAAATGTGGATACATGGAATTATAGGGATGTACAAAGTCATTTTGATAATTACACAATGTTTATGATGCAAGATCAATCCACTTTTCAAGGTGATCATGTACCTAAAATGGTAGAGGTGTTTCTGAAATCGATGAATCATATCTTTCGATTTCACCAGGACATCATCAAGGATAACAGTCAAAGTGGGGACTTATTTGTTCGAGGATCTTGCACATTAGTGGAGGCACATAACAGTGCAGGTTAAACTAGACCAATGCCTGTGGGATAAATAATTGTATAATAAACAGTTCTATCCTCAAATATTCAGGATCAAGTGAATGCAAGACTTCTTCAACCCGATATAAGAAAATATATCTATCACAAAGTAGGCATCTAAATTCATGAATTTAGAGCACTTTCCAGATGATGTTTTCATGACTATGGACTTGAATGCACTCATCAATAAATTAGTACCAAGGTAATAGATTTTATCGATGATTTGGGTACTCTGTATTGTGGATTATATATATATGGGGAAAAGGGAAACAATGGACGAATATGATATCTTGGGATATATGGGATGAGGATGTATGTTTAAACCTTCTATAAATTAAGAAAATTTGAATGCTGTGAGAAATAGAATCAGGGATACTTTTTTCAAAGGTGGTAGTGGGAATCCAATTTAGAAGGAGGGATAATTGAACCTTCCTCCATGGTATAATAGAAGAGAAAATAGTTTCCAATGGGGTTTTCTAGACCACCTGAAGTGAGAGAGTATGACAAAACCTATAGAATTCCTTAACATAAATAAGATGAGGCATATTTGGAACTATTGTTGTAGTGATATGAAGATAGGAACTCAAGACACATATCATGTGTCACACGAAACCTATGATTTGACCGAGGGAAGCTAGAAGAATTATACTCATCATCAAAACATATCAATCCAGGGTGATTGTAGGAACTCCATGACTTCTCCACAAAAACAATCTCACAAAAGAGACATGGAGAAGAGGGAAACAGTGAAGTAGTGTTATGGATATTTCCTGATGATTCTGGATGATCAGGCTATGACATCTATGGTTAAGGGAATGATTAATTTCAACTATACCCTTATGTAAGTGTAGTTTGATACCAGTGCAAATAATTCCTTCACTACTTCTCATATTGTAGATTTTATATGATTAAAACATGAGACGATACCTTCTCTAATTAAACTTCAATCTCCTCTCGGTGAAAATGAATGTAAAACCATTGTGTCTAGATCATGTTCTATAACTGTTGATGTAGCTTAGATAATGTGATATGGATGTCTTCTATATAACATGGGTAGGAATTTTTTTAAAAATATACAAGGCTCACATCAAATCATATAGCTTAACAGCTATTTTCACAACTGAGTACGACATTGAGCATCTCATCAGAGGAAAAATAATTATAAATACATTTGAAATGGGTTTTATGAAACCATTATTGGGAGAGATCACATACTAGATATTTGGGTTGACTTTATCATTGATGATAGAGATTAAGGATATCATTTTTCCAATATTCATGGATAAATTTCAGTATTTCATTCCCATTAACTTCTTAGTGTTACCACCTATAAGGGATGCAATGTTTATGATTTATCTCCTTCTGTGTGTTGATAATCATAAGCATAAAAAAGTTATGTCCAAGAATAGCTATCCACATACACAAATTTATGATCCCTTTGATCAATTTAGGTTAGCATAGTGGTTATATAAAATTAAATTTTGATTAGGATATCATAAATTGAGATTCTTGAAGGAGGATATTCTAAATACATATTTCCGATGTAGATATGGACACTATAAATATGTCGTCATTTGTTTCTGTCTTACGAATGTGCCAGCAGTCTTTAAGAAATTTATGAATCAAATATTTTTGTGATATCGAGATTAATTTTTTGTGTTGATTTTGGATGATATATTGCTGTATTCAAGGGAAAATGATGATCATGAGAAATAATTTGTGATAGTTAAATAAATATTAAGAGACTATATTTTATTTTCCAATGTCATAATGTGTAATTTTTAGATAAAAGAGATATTATTTCATGGAAATATAATTTCTAAATAAGGTGTTTTAGTGGATCCTGAAATGTTAGAGCTATTTTCACTTGTTAAACATCTAAGAATGATTATGAGATAAAAATTAATTTTTTAGCTAGTTATAACCGATTATTTCTGAATGACTTCTCATGACTAGCCTCACCATTGAATACACTGGCCAAGAATAATTCAACATTCTAATGGATTGGAGAGTTCAATAAGTCAAGAGATGAAAGCTCAGCTTACATCAGTACCTATATATATTTTTCTAGAATCATTACTGGGGTACATGGAGTATTATGATTCATTAGGATGTGAGTTGGGATGTGTTCTCATGAAACAAGACCATGTGGTTTCTTATGGTTCAAGGTAGTTGATAGTGCATGAGAATAATAACCCAACACATGATTTGGAGTTAGCTATATTTATCGATGTTTTAAATACCTAAAATCACTATCCTTTTGGTGATAAATACATTGTATTCACAGATCAAAAGATCTTGGAAAATATATTCTCACAATGATATTTGAATCTGTGGAAAAGGATATAGATCGACTGTCCTTAGATGTTTGACTCTAACAATGATGTATACATTGGGAAAAGGTAATATATTGTCCAATTCATTAAGAATAAATTAATATGTGCAAATGGAAAAATCAGCTTCTTATGAGTGGATGTTGATTTTAAACCTTGCCTACAATTATGTGGAATATAAATTCTAAGGTGATGTTTTGATTTTATTTTCAGATTATTTGGTTCTTATTTTCGTAAATATGGTTTAAGAGGTAGAAAACTTTATGCAGACTTCGTAGTTATGAGTTAAAAAATCAATGAGGGGGGACTATTTAGAGCATAAAACATAATGGGAGTTCAGTTTTGTGGTTCAAGAATCAGATAATTCTACCTATGTCTGGTTATTAACAACCTCTTCATACAAACCATAATTCTCTATGGATTGTTCATCACGAAATATAGAAGATATATAAGACATTGAAAGTGCAATTTTGGTCGACTAGGTTGAAATAGAAAGTGGTTGAGTTGGTTTCATAGTTATTAACATGTCATTAGGTTAAGTCAAAACATCATTGAACATATTGTATATTGAATACATACTAATTCTAGTTTAGAAATGGGAGTAGATAGCCATAGATTTTGTTATAGGCCTCCCACAAGTGGTTTGGAAACACAATTCCATATAAGTAATTGTGGATAGTCTTACGAAATGGACTCATTTCATCCCAATTCATGAAACACATACTGTTGAGGATCTATATTTCCATGAAGTGTTAAAGAGACGTGATATACAAGTTTCAATCATGTTAGATAGATATATGAGGTTCATGTCTTGTTTCTGAAAATATATATAGAAGTCCCATGGGACTCAGTTGACTATGATTATCAAATATCATACCCATTGGGGTGGGAAATTTGGAAGGATGATATAGACATTCGAACACATTTTTTGGTCTTTCATAATGTATTTTGGTGGTTCAGGGGAATAGATTATACCCTTAGCGTGGGCTGAGCATGGTTTTTCCAATCTGTGAAGAAAGCTTAGAATAAACCGTATAAGTTGAACATTCTGAAAAATACCTTTGTTATGGTCTTTGTGTGGTTAGGGAGATCGTATGAGGAGCCTATGTTGGGTGATCTATAAGGTAGTATCTACCACATGATTAATTCACATGATTTATAATCGTGCAGACTAACCATGAGTGGGTTAAAAATCATCTCCTTAAAAATTGATTCAAGATTTGGCATTCCATTAATCCACTAATTTTTCCCCAAACTAGATCTAACTCGTGATTTTTCTTCTCCTATGTCCAAATATGGTTCATTCATCATTTTGGAGGAAATATTAATGCTTCCCATAGTGATTCAATGTCATATTCTTGAGGTATGTGATCATTCTTCATCGTTCATGATTGGTTTCTTAGATCAACATAGATTTACATATCATCTATTATCATTTTCATAGATCTATTTCTATTATTAGTATATATTTTTTAGTTAAAAGAAAATATGTTGGTATTTGGTTTTGATCATGATAGGATAAGAGATCTATGGTGGTTTCGTGGAGAACCGACCCAATTTTCTTGAGCGATCTCATCCATTTTTTATTTTCATCAAAACGGTTGAGGTAGGTGGACTAACTCTCGACTTCCATTTTTATAAATGAATGGAATACAGTAAAATTTATTATATTATATTAATTTTATATTTAATTGGGTATTTTGGAATTTTTAGAAATCCTCTTTAGTGATTGTTTGAAAAAATGTGGAAATATGGAAAATTGGTGTTCTTGAATAAAGTGACTAATTCTTGATTTTAAATGTGGATTTTAAAATATGAAATTTAAATAATTATGGCATAAGGATTTGAGGACAATGTTTTTAATAAAATTATTTTTTTATTAAAATGAAACAGTTTGTTGGAATTGACTTATTTCATTATTTTTAATAAAAGAATGGGATTATTAATGTTGTTGAAAAAAATATGAATTTGGAAAGGGTTGTGGTGTGTGATCATATGCATTAGGATGAATATGTGTGTAATGGGACCCCATAAAAATCTTTGGAAGGATATGAGACTAATGTACCCGCATCAAATTTCTCTACTAAGTGAAGGCTTGGTGGAAGGATAACTAAATGCTCGTGAGTATTAATAGTTTTTGGGTGCACTCATTGTTGGGTGTGTGGTAAGGTGGAATTGAATGGGTATTCCGAAAAATTAATGAGAAAAGTTTTTACAACCTTGTTTGGTTTTTTTTCTAGAAATGCGACTTGATAGAAATTGGATGAAAATATATATTTTTTATATTTTGTTTTAAATAATAAGGAGATTGTCCATAATTAGATACAAACTATTTTTCAGAATTCATTTATATAAACTATTTTATAGAAATACTACTAACCTTTCTATCATTGTGGAGTAATAAGTGAAGTTATTGGAAAATTCATGTTGAGTTTTATATTTACCCTGAATTTTTCACTTTGGTGATTTTTTAGATATTATATTCTAAGACATGGTTAATGGTAAAGTATCACACATATTTAGAACCGCCTCGTGATACATGGGATTCTTAGTGATGTAGGATCATGGAGTTGTAGAGAATGTATTATAGTGGTCATCTTGGATTATTTAGTTTTTCTATTATTTTTTACTTTATAGATACATGTCTTTTACTGTAGAACAATTTATTTTGGTCTTCATAAAAATAAAGTGGTTGAGTGGTCTTTCATTTATTCCTGCATCATATAGTGAGTTTTTTATAGTTTCTGGGTTAATGGTTTTGGTTGTTAAATTGTAAATCATCCCCCACTTTCATTTGAAATCATTCAGCATTTATTTCTAGCCCTTGGCATCTTGTGGATGTCCCTTAAGTCCATGTAATTATTCATGTTATTCCAAAGAAAATGAGGATATGTGGGTCATTACAATGCTAACTTCATTGTGGACTCATGTACCGAATATCATCAAAAGGTCAGATGTTAACATAAATAACATGGTTATTTTTATAACATTGTAATAAATGATATAACAAGAATAATAATCACGAAAAATATATTCAATAAAGTAAATAATTTTCCCATGATTAATATTATAGAATATATATATTGAACATGTTTAGTGAGGCTCAAGGTATGGGACTCCATCTTAATGACCATTCAATTAGTTATATTCTGATATTATACACCTACCTTCTCTTATAAGGTTAACGTAATAAACATTGTAATATCATATAATTAATTTTTTACATATAATTTTATTTAATTATTCTTTAAATATTAATTTTTAATGGGTCTTATGTTAAAAACATTTTATAGTGTAATGGTACACTATGATTTAAAAATATCTTTTACATTTTTTAAAACATTAATTTAAATTATTTTACACCAGGTCAATGTTTTTTATGTTAATTTATATTTTTATTTATATGGGTACACAATTTTAATAAAGGAAATTTTATTTCTATTTTTAATTTCATTAAATGGTTTTTAAAAATGAATCCTTTCATGTATTTAATTTGAAATGTTAAACATTCATTACAAAAGAAAAAATGAAATATATGTTTTAGAATTTTTTAAATAACTACATCTATTTCCCCTTGAAAATTATTTTATATATTTTTTACTATAATATAATTCATGTTTTTTAAAATAAATTGAAAACCAATTTTCCCTTTGCTGCGCTTATTTTGAAATGGGTTGTTTATAAGGGATTTCTTTACTCAATTTTCGTAATTTCATTTAAAATTTTTTTTCATTGATTATTTGAATTTAATGTTATGTATGATATTAAATTTTAACATATAATGTTGTAATTTCAGATGTTTTAAGTGTATTTACAATGGGTACAAATAATTATTATTTTTTGGATAACAATAAGATCATTTTATGGAATTTTTTTAAATAACATCATATAAATATATTCTTTTTACTATTTCTACATAATAGAAAATAATTTTTTTATATATATGTCAAGAATGGAATTTCTGGATTTCATAATTCCATAATGTTTTGATGTTTACATTAAATGTTTAGTTATTCATTTTTATATAAAGTGTCTTTATTTTTGAGTGTGTGGATCCATAAAAAATAAAAACAATTTCAAAGTTGAAAATTAATTTTTCATTTATGGACGTCTTATGTGTTGTTCTTTTGTTATGTTTATTAGGATTTATTGATGAGAATATTGGGTTCAATGATAGAAAAAGAAAATATGACCCCGATTAATCCTAGAAATGCATTGGGTTAAAAATATAGTTTATTGGAATGGTTTCTTTTAAGATATTAATTTAATATACTAGGTGGTTATTCCAAATATAACCATATAGTTTTCTCCCTATGATGAAATGATATATATTTAATATAAGAGTGATATGTAATTGATGCCACAAGTTAACTTTTTTTTCTATGTAGGTCTACGAGAAAATATTATTTCATGGGATAAGGTAAAGAAATTATGTTTTATGGGTGAAAAGTATAACATTGTTAAATTTATTTCATAGGATTGTAAGTATTCATATAAAAATAGTATATTTCTTTCCTTTTTAAGTTCCATATATATCTGTTTCATTCACATCCCATGTTTTAAAATGTTTTTCATAGAATGTATAATTTTTAAGGACTAATATATTTGAATGATGAAATTATTGAATATGGGTCTTGGAAATAAATCTTGTATTATTTTAAAAAGGAATTTATTTGGAGGAAAAATTAATACCGAGTATATGTTTCAACTTTTATTTTATGGGTTACTAGGAAATATTTTTTTCATAATCCTATAAAATCATTATATAAATGATATTTTGGAAAATATTATGATTTCTTGTTTAATAGTAACTAGGATTTTTTCTTTTTAATATCGAACCTTATAAATACCAACCATCACACAAGTTTTCATGTTCTCCTGGTAACTTTTACCAAACTATAGTGGATGATTAATTGATTCTAGAGTTTGATAGGGAATGTATGATGTAACACACAAGGTAAATAAAGAATATGACATTTTTATATTTATCACTTTTTTGAATAAAATTTTAATATTAATTTGAATAGAACACTATGCATGATGGCTTACCCAATACGCAACAATGAGTTCCTTTGAAATCTTATGTTACACTATAACAATAAAATAATATTATTTTAAATTGTAGTTAACGCCTAGCTGTTGTAATGTAGGGAATGAACAGAACTAAATACAAAATTATTATATATGTTTTTCAAATATTTTTACTTTTTACAATAAATGTTAGAGGATTAAAAATGTGAATGAATTCAATTTTATGCGTAAATATTCTAATATTCTTTAGAAGGTCGATTAACTGCCCTTTAATGGAGATCCTCATTTAAATCACTTTTTGAAAATTTTATGTGTTATATTTGACAAAATAAAATTCTTCTTTAGAATCAAAACATCAAAATTTACTTTTTTTAAAGTTTTGGTATCTTTGCGATAATGTTCATTTTTTTAATGAATAGTGAAAAATGTTGTTTTTTAATTCAACACCTATTTTAAATCTAATCTATTTATATGATTATATTATCGTTATAATTGTTTTTAATATAAAATTATAATATATTTTTACCATTTAATCCAATAGTGAACATTGGAATTAATTTCACTTTGAAATTTGACTTAAACTGGTGTCAATCTTTTAATAGATATTATTTCTTAAAAACATACTATTTGTTTTGACAGTGGAAATTAATTATTAAATTAATTAATTAAACTTATATGTTTTTAATTTTGTAAAATTGAAATCATTTTTGAGTTCGGAATATCAAATATGTCTTAGGGTGAATTTGTGGTATTTTTCTGAAAAACTTCAATTTTTGATGAATATTGAAACCAATAAGTGGTAGTTAAATAAACTGATTTTTCGTTTAAATGAAACCTTACCACATATGTGTTTTTAATTTCAAAAATCCGACATACATGGTTGTTATTAGGATGTAAAATGTGGTTCAATGGGATTAAAATAATTTTTTGGTGAATAGTAACTTTTAGGTTCTTACTCGCGTTTAGAGGTAATTAGTGTAATATAAGGTAAAAATAATGTTTTAATAATATGAAATGACCTAGAAACATGTCATAAACTCATTGGATGTGTCATTTCCGAGACAAGACTATCCATGGGTCAAGTTGGGGACCCCATGGAGCCACTTTGGTTAGAAAATGACATAAATAACTTTTTATTTAATGTTAAAATAAAAATGTCACAAGCATGGGATGTTTCACTAAGACAATTTTTAAATGGGGCTATAAAAGTCATAATTTTTACTATAAATTTAATTATAATTCGAAAAATATTTCTTACATCATGATAGTTTTTTATAATTTTTAGTCACTAAATAAATTAAATTATTTATGGAATCATGACGATGCAGCGATTACCACATTAATAAAAGATTTAAATAAAATGAAAAGATAATGTTAAAACTATAATTTAAACTTTTAAATGACCTATTGTATGAGTATATTTCGAACCCTTTCCACCTTATCCAAGAAATAAATCAATGTGTGACCTTTAAAATCCAAAACGCATTTAAAAATAAAGTAACATTTTGTATCATTCCAAGAGTGCCGCTCCTCTCCTCTTATTTTAGGCCCCCACCTCTACCACCTTTCCCACACATCTCAAGAATTTGGCTCGGCATACCCCTGCTCATTTTTCCTCTACATATCCATACCTTACTCCTAGAAGCCTCACCTTGGTCATAAGTCTTCCCAAGGAAGCCTTTGAGCTCAAATCAAAAAGAGTTCCCCGATTTAAAGGTAGTGTCTTCTCTTGTGTTCTTTTATATTATTTTGCTTCTCCAACCCCCTAAACTCTTTTTTTCTTTTCTTTTGTAAAAACTCCAGTATCTTTAATATACTATGATTTTTTTATAAGAAGAATTTGAGCTACACTTACACAAACCTACATCTAATGGTTAAAGAACATACTGTTTCTGTGGATGGCGAATTTCTGCCTCACAAAACGATGATTGTTCAACACTTTAATAACACCTTCAATGGAGTCCATTAAGATGTAACTGTATTTATATATGATATATAATATGTTAATGTTTTACTTAAGCTTTTTTATTTTTCTTTTGTGGAATACCTTTATGATTTCCATTGTGGGTAAACACAATAATTTCATTTTAGGAAGTGCGGACTACCGCCCCCTCAAAGTGATTTGATTCGTTAATGCCATATGTTGGATGTATAAAGGATGGATTTAAAGTTATTATATATGATTTATTCTACATATATATGATTAATATAATTCTGGAATTAAAATATACTTACCTCTAATTTAGTTTTAATTCCATTAATATGACATAGAAATGAAAGGAGCGTTCATGCGTACGTATGACTTGTTGTCTCCATGAACGGTGTATTTCATTTCATACCTCTAAATGATTATGTAATATTATAAATACATGTATATTATGGATATATATGATATATATGATATCCAAATCATGAATATCATTCTGGATATAATGAACCTTTGACCACACGAACAACTTGTAATTGTAAGAAGTCCACTTTCGACTTAAGAACCAAATATCGACAAAACTAACATTATTAACTTAAATGATTACATAATGTTTATAACATGGAAATAAGTGATATAAAAGGAATAATGAACATTAAAAAGGTTCTTACTAAAGTATAAATTAACTCACGTTTATTATTCATGACGTTAAAGAACGATCGAGTCAAGTCGGACCCGAGGTAAGGGATCCTACCTCTCTCTTCCTTTTTAAGTACTCTCTTTTATGTCAGTTCATTTAAGATCATATTTCTTATGTTTGGGAATGTTATTTTATATTTTTCATTATGTACATTTTATGTTCATATTATGAGAGACCCTATTTGATCTCATCAATCCATTTTTGGATGTTTTAATTGGCGTCGTGAGGCTGCCGAAATTTCATAAGGGGCTTTTTATCTCACTTTGTGTTTTCGTGAGATTCATGCTACATTTTACAATATTTCCATTTGAGTGGTTTATGTACTGTCCATTATTCTACTCTTTGTGTAACATACTTTCGTATATGAGTATTTATATCAATGTTTTATAGTCTTTCTTTCATGGGGTGTACATTTCGAAAGTTACCCAAATCGGTAAAGGAACCTTTCACCCTCCTCTTTTTAAAAAGACTTATTTTGTTATGTCTCTTAATTTTCATCTTATTATGTGGGGATATGTTATTATATATCATTAGTGCTGTAAATTTTATGTCCATGTGATGAGATACCCTTTATCTCTCTCATCATTTATTTTTCTAAAAGTTTATGTGACGCTGTTAGCCTGTCAAGGGAACTTCTTAACCCAATTTAGATTTCTCTTGGTTCAACATATAGTAATTGAATATGTCATACTTTGAATATGTGTGAATGACCTTTGATTATTTTACACACAATATCCACTTATATTGGGTGTATTTATATTTTTCACACATAATTATGAGATTGATTTATCCTTAATTTAAGGATACCATCTTTATAATGGATTTCATCTCAATTTACACTTCCATTGAGACTTCATTGTTGTTATGTAGCAATTCACTCTTATTTGGTGTATATAAAATCATTTGTAATATTATATCATTAATACCTTTATTCTCATGATATTATAATGTTTTTATTATATTTTATTCTTCAATTATTGTATTCAAGTGTCTCTCATTTTGATAAAAACCCTTTAACTAAAATATCATTTTAAATGTTTTAATGATTTAATATTATAAATATTTTTCATTAATATCCAAGTTTTCAAAATGGTTTTAAGGATTTATTTATATGGATATTGATGGTTTAAAATGTAAAAATATTCAAAGTATCTTGGGACACTTTGATTAAAAAAATCTCATTATTAAATGTTTTAAATGGTTTGAAAATTGTTTTAAGAATGGATTTATTATTTCAATATCATAAAATGTTATATTGTTATTGCAATGTGGGAATTTTATTTTTCCTTTATGATTATGTTATGTGATATGATTATGTTATGGTTCTTGGGAATTGTTATGAAGATAGTGGCTCTGTCATAAACTAAGGGCGGGTGAGCCCGATATAGCTCTCTAATGAATTGGGTAACGCAAAGGAGTTAAGCGTTAAGTTTTCTCCGAAGAGATTTAGGGAATATACTCTGATGGGTATTCCAAACGTAACCAAGAGGGTTACTCCCTACGTAAGAATGTTATGAATGCCTCAAGTTACCATTATGTCTTATGATTTCTATGATTTATTCATGATTTTATGAGGTATGTTAAAGTTCTTATGTTTTATGGGTAAAGTATGATTTCATTCTTATGTCTATATGTACGAATGTTTCCTTTCCATACTTTTTATAACCCTTACTGAGATTTTTATGCACATCAAAAGTTTTTGAAATGTTTATCACAGGTCAAGGGAATGGTGCATGATATGATGATAGTGTTAAGGAAGTGTCAAGAAAGAATCTATGTTTTATTTTAAATATGTTTCCATTTATGGGGAAAATTAATACTACCTTTTATGTAACCACTTTGTTTAAATGTCGAATGTAATGCATGTTTTATGATCTAATTCTCTAAAACTATAAACCTGAAAAGATCCTCAATGAGTAATCTTGTAATAACTCAAGATTAAGTAAGGTTTAAGGCTAGGGTCTTATAGTTGGTATCAGAGGTCGGTTTAGATAACTTTAGTGGTTAGGGTATTCTCTAAGCATAAGTGACATTACCGTAATGGTTAGGATTTCAGAAAGAGTCCTAGTTTTTGATAAATTGAATGAGTAAGTATATATTAGTTTTTACCTTCCTCATTAGTACATGATGATTTGGTTGATATACTCACACTGACATTTCTGTTTTTAGTGAATGGAAGGATCTAGCAGGCACCAAAGAGGCAACAGGTTTGAAGGAAACTATGGTGGTTCTCTGATTATGATACTAGATAAAATGGGGGATTCAATGAGGAAACTCGTGGTTGTTTTAAACCAACTATCAAAGAGTCATGATCAACCACTTGATCTTTGGTATGTTCTGTAATGCATAATGTAAGAGATTACCAATCAATGTGGATGTTTAGGTAATAATTATAAAGTTAACCATTAGAGTTTATATTTTCCTTACTTTTGAGGTAATTATGGGTTATTATATGTTATGATGGAAAATGAAAGGCACAAGATAGAATTGAGGTTAAAATATGTTATGATTATTTTTGATGATTTTATCTCGTATTGGGTAATGTTTTAAGAATTATATAGTTTTGTAAAAAGGACAACATGCAGACCATGTGTAACCCGTCCCGTCGGACAAAGCTTTGAAAATCGAACCCACAACCAAAGTGCGTCTGGTATTTATCGCCTACCACTGGACTACGTGAAGTCCCTGGTTAGTTTGACTAATTCTTTTAATTTAGATGATTTTAAGAATCAATATTAAGTTTATTTTGGGTTATCTATGGAAATTATCAACCTATCATTGAGAATATGTGATTAGGTTAATTACATTCCAATATGAAAATTTAAGAGCAACTGATGCGATTTGGAGATAAAAGTAAATTTGTACCTTGGAAGACAATGTGACTAAATCCATAAAATATTTGGGTTTCAATATTATTTTGGTTTACCTTGAAGAATTTTATGGAAAAATTGTTTATCGAATGGTCCTCGTTGAACTTTGGGTTTTGTTGGACAAATTTTGGAGATTAAGAATAAATTTTCTTTTTATAAAGGGTTATCATTTTCTAGATTATCTGATCTTGTACTGACCTTTATGTTTTTGGTTTTGGTTAGATTCTAATGATATGGGAAGTTTATAGTTCTTTTTTGTGGATTAGGTGATTCTCTAGAAGTTGATTATAGTAATCTTAATGTGAACAAGTCTTCCTAAATACTTGTCTTTTAGAGAAAATATGAGTTTGTGTAAGAAATATAATAAAAGTTGAATGTCAACATCATAAGTAATTTTGTTTCCTTAAGTATAAATTCCTCAATAAAAATTAACTTAAAACAAAAAAAAATTCTATTAACATTTCATATTGGGAATCAAATTCCGTTTAACCCATCACAAGTTTGTGATTTTCTTGTGGTTAACTTTCTCCTAAACATGTTTTCTATCACTCTCCATCAGAACATGACCCTATGTTTTCTCCTCCATGTCCATGTTTTCCTACATGGAATCCTAGTATGGGTTAACTTGGGTGACCTCTGTACTTGTCATTCATTATTTTAAAGTGATGGTTTTACTGACTATTGTTCGGATGTGGGACTTTCAAGGATGTTTCTGAGCCCAATTTTAAAATTGAGAGGACACAATTCCCAAAAGAGGGGAAGGATGTAACACCCCACGTAAATAAAGAATATGATATTTTTATATTTATCCCTTTTTGTGAATAAAATTTTAATATTAATTTAAAGGGAACACTAAGCTTGATGGCTTACCCAATACACAAAAATGAGTTCCTTTGAAATCTTACGTTGCACTCTAAGAATAAAATAATATTATTTCAAATTTTAGTTAATGCCTAGCCGTTGTAATGTAGGGAATGAAAAGAACTAACTACAAAATGATTATATATGTTTGTCAAATATTTTTACTTTTTACAATAAATTTTAGGGGATTAAAAATGTGAATGAATTCAATTTTAAGCGTAAACATTCTAATATTCTTTAGAAGGTCGATTAAATTCCTTTTAATGGAGAACCTCATTTAAATCCACTTTTTGACAATTTTATGTTTTATATGTGACAAAATAAAATTCTTCTTTAGAATCGAGACATCAAAATTTACTTTGTGTAAATTTTTGGTATCTTTGCGATAAAGTTCATTTTTAATGAATAGTGAAAAATGTTGTATTTTAATTCAAAAACAATTTTTAATCTAATATATTTATATTATTAGATTATCTTTTGATTTTTTAAAGGAAAATTAGAATAGTTTTTTACCATTTAATCCAATATTGGTCATTGGAATTAATTTCACATTGAAATTGGACTTAAACTAGTGTCAATCTTTTAATAGATACTGTTTCTTAAAAACACTCTATTTATTTTGACAGCGGAAATTAATTATTAAACTAATTAATGCAACTTAAATGTTATTAATTTTGTAAAATAGACATCATTTTTTAGTTTGGAATATCAAATATATCTTAGGGTAAATTTTTGGTTTTTTTTTTGAAAAATTTCAATTTTTGATGAATAGTGAAACCACTAAGTGGTAGTTAAAGAAACTGATTTTTCGTTTAAATGAAACTTTACCACCTATGTGTTTTGAATTTAAAAAATCCGACATACATGATTGTAATTAGGATGTAAAATGTGGTTCAAGGGGATTAAATTTTTTTTGGTGAATAGTAACTGTTATGTTCTTAATCGCAATTAGAGGTAATTAGTGTAATTTTAGGTAAAAATAATGTTTTAACAATATGAAATGTCATAGAAACATTTCCTACCCTCATTTTATGTGTCTTGGCCGACTATGAAAATCCATGGGTCAACTTGGGGAACCCATGGTACCACTTTGGTTGGAAAATGAAATAAATAACTTTTTATTTAAAGTTAAAATAAAAATGTCACAAGCATGACATGTTTCAGTAAAACAATTTTTAAATGGGGTAATATAAGTCATATTTTCTACTATAAATATTCATTAGAAAGCTAAAAATATTCCTTATATCATGATATTTTGTTATAATTTTTAGACATTTAATAAATTTAATTATTTATGACGCATGATGATGCATCGATTACCTCATTAATAAAGGATTTAAATAAAATTAAAAGATACTGTTAAAACTATAACTTACACTTGTCAAAGACATATTAGATGAGTATTTTTCGAACCCTTACCACCTTATCCTCGATATACATCAATTTGGGACCTTTAAAATCCGAAACTCATTTGAAAATAAAATAATATTTTGTAACTTTCAAAGAGTGCCCCTCCTCTCCTCTTATAAATGGCCCCCAACTCTACCACTTTACTCACACCTCTCAAGCCTTTGGCTCGTCCAATCCCTGCTAATTGTGCCTCTCCACATCGCTCTCTTACTCCTAGAAGCATCACTTTGGGCAGAAGTCTTCCCAAGGAAGCCTTTGAGCTCAAATCAAAGAGAGTTACCCGATTTTAAGGTAATGTGTTCACTTGTGTTCTTTTGTTTTATTTTTCTTCTCCAACCCCCAAAACTCTTTTATTAATTTCATTTGTAAAACTACAGTATCTTCAATATACTAGGATGTTTTTATAAGAATAATTAGAGCTACACTTACACACACCTACATCTAATGGTTAAAGAACATACTGTTTCTGTGGATGGAAAATTTCTGCCTCACAAAACGATGATTGTTCAACACTCATATAACACCTTCTAAGGTGGACATTAAGATTAAACTATATTTATATATGATATATAATAGGTTTATATTTTACATAAGCTTCTGTATTTTTCTTTTGTGTCATATCTTTATGGTTTCCATTGTGGGTAAACACGATAATTTCATTTTAGGAAGTGCGGACTATCGCCCCCTCAACGTGATTTGATTCGTTAATGCCATATGTGGGATGTATAAATGATGGATTTAAAGTTATTATATATGATTTATTTTACATATAAATGATTAATATAATTATGTAATTATAATATACATACCTCTCATTTATCCTTAATTTCATTAATATGACATAGAAATTAAAGTAGGGTTCATGCGTACGTACGGCTTACCGTCTCCATGCACGGTGCATTTCATTTCGTACCTATAAATGATTATGTAATGTTATAAATACATTTATAGTCTGTATATATATGATATCCAAATAATGAATATCATTCTGTATATAATGAACTATTGACCACACAAAAAACATGTAATTGTAAGAAGTCCACTTTCGACATAAGAACCAAATATTGACAAAAAAACATTATTAACTTAAATGATTACATAATGTTTATAAAATGGAAATAAGTTATATAAAAGGAATGATGAATTTGAAAATGTTTCTTGAGAAAGTATAAATTAACTCAAGTTTATTATTCAGGATGTTAAAGAAAGATCGAATCAAGTCGGACCCGAGGTAAGGGATCCTACCTCTCTCTTCCTTTTTAAGTACTCTCTTTTATGTCATTTCTTTTAAGCTCATATTTCTTATGTTTGGGGATGTTATTTTATATTCTTCATTCAGTACTTTTTATGTTCATATTATGAGAGACCCTACTTGATCTCATCAATCCATTTTTGGATGTTTTAATTGGCGTCGTTCGGCTGCCGAAATTTCGTAAGGGGATTTTTATCTCACTTTGTCTTTTCATGAGATTCATGATACATTTTCCAATATTTCCTTTTGATTGGTGTATGTACTGTTCATTATTCTACTCTTTGTGTAACATACTTTCGTATATGAGTATTTACCTCAATGTTGTGTAGTCCTTCTTTCATGTGGTGTACGTTTCGAAAGTTACCCAAATCGGTAGGGGAACCTTTCACCCTCCTCTTTTTAAAATACTTCTTTTGTTATGTATTATAATTTTCATCTTATTATGTGGGGATATGTTCTTATATATCATTATTTCCGTAAATTTTATGTCCAAGTGATGAGATACCCTTTATCTCTCTCATCAATTATTTTTCTAAAATTTGATGTGATGTCGTTAGGCTGTCAAGGGAACTTCATAACCCAATTTCGATTTCCTTGGGTTCAACATGTAGTTATTGAATATGTCATCCTTTGAATATGTGTGAATGACCTTTGATTATTTTACACGTAATATCCCCTTATATTGGGTGTATTTATATTTTTTTCACATAATTATGAGATTGATTTATCCTTAATTTTAGGATACCATCTTTATAATGAATTTCATCTCAATTTACATTTTCATTGAGACTTCATTGTTGTTATGCACCAATTCACTATTATATGGTGTATATACTATGAATTGGAATATTATATCATGAATCCCTTTATTCTCATCATATTATAATGTTTTTATTAAATGTTATTCCTCAATTATTGTATTCAAGTGTCTCTCATTTTGTTAAAAACCCTTTAACTAAAATATCGTTTTAAATGTTTTAATTATTTAATATTGTAAACATTTCTCAATAATATCCATGTTTTCCAAATGGTTTTAAGGATTTATTTATATGGATATTAATGGTTTAAAATGTTAAAAGCTTCAAAGTTTCATGGGACACTTTGATTAAAAAATCTCTTTATTAAATGTTTTAAATGGTTTGAAAATGGTTTTTAGAATGGATTAATTATTTCAATATCTTAAAATGTTATATTGTTATTGCAATGTGGGAATGTTATATTTCCTTTATGCATAAGTTATGTGCTATGATTATGTTATGTTTCAAGGGAATTGTTATGAAGACGGGTGGTTCCATGATAAAATAACGGCGGGTGAGCCTGATATAGCTCTCCAATGCATTGGGTAATGCGAAGGAGTTAAGCATTAAGGTTTCTCCGAAGAGATTTAGGGAATATACTGTGATGGGTATTCCAAACGTAACCAAGAGGGTTAATCCCTATTTAAGAATGTAATGAAAGCCTCAAGTTACCTTTATGCCTTATGATTTCTATGATTTCTTCATGATTTTATGAGGTATCATAAAGTGATTATGTTTTCTGGGTAAAGTACGATTTCATTATTATGTATATATGTACTCATGTTTCCTTTCCATACTTTGTATAACCCTTACTGAGATTTTTATGCTCATCCCATGTTTTTGAAATGTTTTTCACAGGACAAGGGAATGGAAGATGATATGATGATAGTGTCATGGAATTGTCAAGAAAGAATCCAATTTTTATTTTAAATATGTTTCCGTTGATGGGGAAAATTAATACTATCTTTTATGTAACCACTTTGTTTAAATGTGGAATGTAATGCATGTTTTATGATCTAATTCTCTAAATATATACACCTGAAAAGATCATCAATTTGTAATCTTGAAATAACTCAAGATTAAGTAAGGTTTATGGCTAGGGCCTTATATAAAATATATCATTTGACTCCAGATAATGGATTCAAATCACATTAGATATATGAATTCATGATATCGATAATAGGAAAAATAGATACATTAAATGTTTCATCTGTATTTTTTTTATTTCATTTCAATATGAGGATGACGGATTAATGGAAATTTATTATATTAATGTTGAAAACATCAAAACAGTCTCAAAAAATGCATTGATCCTTTTATTTAAATTATTCATAAGTATTTTGGTTTTCAAATATATGATGTATTTAAAAGTTTCAATTAAATGTGATTCAATTCTGGATAAAAAATCATCCATCAATTATGATGTGATCAATAGAATTTAATTTTTTTGGTAGAGAATAAATGAATTTGATTGTGAATGTTGGTGGTACTTCATTAGAGGTAGATCCATCTAGGATGGCAGAGAAAGCTCGAATGAAGAAGAAGATTAAGGTTTAATCCTCACCTCCAAAGAAATAAAAAGAAGAAAAAGAAATTATGAAATACTATTTCTGAAAAGTGGATAAAATATAACATTAAGAAGAAACTAGGGGATCACAAAATTGAAATTGACCCAACAGAGGCTAGAGCCTTTAAGATTCATTTTTCCAAAACTCTAATAGAAGATGTGAAGAATAGGAAATAAGAAAAGGCTTCCATAAAATTAGTATTATGAAAGTCTATAGAATGGATTAGAAATGTCCTCTTAGAATTGTTCATCTAACAACTTATCATACTGATCAAATGAATGTGGATGGAGAGTTAAGATTTAATGAAATCTCAATTGTACCCATGATTTTATACCCATGTGGTAGAGGCTCTTTCTTGGAATCCAAAAGACCCTATATCAAACTTGAGTGGAGGTTATTTTACATATTACAGTAGTAGTGTTGTAGATGTTACTGTTGATGGTATTGTGTAGTATTATAGCAGTCAAAAAAATTCATCAGATTTCTCCTTTAGTGACAGAAAAGGCTGTTTGTCTGCCAAAAGCCTTCAGGCCTCAAGGTTTTCAAGTCCTAAATATCCTTTGGTCAACAAGGATTTGAGGGCAGTGAGACCAAGATGTAGTCAGGGAAGACCACAAATGAGAAAACCCTGATATGGATTCAATGAAAATTAGAAACTACTAATGTAGAGCTAACTGGATTAGAATAATTAGGTGGTATGTTAGCTCTCATTGGTACCAGGCACCACACCTCTCTTCATGGGGAAATTCTAGCAGATCAACCATGAAATGTGGGGTGATAGGAGAAATCATAAATAATATACTAGAGAGTTGTTGTTTCAAGTGTGTCAGGTATTAGGCCATCAATGTCTTGAATAGGCCCTTGTGCCCCTAGGAATTAAGGTCTTGATTGGTCCTGATTCCTTTCTCCTACAGGTCATGTATGAGTTCCCCCACAACCCTTAAAATGGGAATTGTCCAGAAGTGATAAAAAATATAAGGCCATTAGGATTTTGGAATGATCCTACAATTCTCCGGGCCTAAATTACATTGTTCACATACAATGGAAAACAAAACATTACTAAGGTTAAAATAATCGTGGTGTTTCTTGAGAAAGGGTTGGAATCAGAACTAGATAGAAAGGGTAGGATGAGAATGATCTGAGAGATAGAGGTGTATCATTATAAATAAGTTGATAAATATCTTGAATTAAAATAAGTATAAGAATATAATAAATTAATAGATGACAGTGAATATGAAGAATAATATGAATAGGTTGAATCATAAGTTGATGGATAAGTAGAAGTATATATTGATGAGAAGAAATAAGATAAAAATCAATAGACTGATAATGAAAAAACTCAATGTCATAAAAATTCATTAGAATCACCATCATCATAAGAATGATCATCATACTTACATTCCATGAGTAATATGGAAAGTAATTCTAGAATTTTAGATGAAAAATTTTATCATCCAAAGAATAGGAATAGTAATAATATATGAAAGAGGAAGTAGATCAGAATTCAAAAACAATATACTCACAAACTAAACACTAATGTTGTGGAATTCAAGGAAATATTTTATGACAAGGTTTTATCCCAGAATTATTAGAAGAAAGTTCCAAATAAATATATGTGAACAAAAAAAATAATGGATGTCCGTTTGAGAACATCCATACATCCACATGCTAATTCCAAACAATTATAATCCGTTAGAACCATTTCTATGAAATTCTTTGACAATAGTTTTCATTTTTTGATAATGAAAGAAGGAACAAAAATACATATTTCATTCACCAATAATATCATATTTATATTATTCAAGAAATCAAAAAATAGAAATCAGACTCAATTAATATTTTGGCATAATTAATTATCATGATCGAAGCTGAGTTGAAAACATTATAAGATTTCTCCCACACTCATAAAATGTTGTCAAAGTGGCTATGAAAGTGGTCTCATAAATTTTATGTTGATTTTCAGATGCATAATGTAAAATAGAATGAAATCAAAAAGTTTATAGTAGATTTAAAAACTTCCTTCATTCATTTATCCAATTATATTGATGACTGAGTGATGTGAGTGGAAGAATTAACAGATGAAATTGATGATGATATTGAATATTTCAATGTTTTCAAAACAAATTTTAATGTCATAGATCTATAGATAATCATGATAAGGTCTTGTGAGGATAATTCTATCATACTGAGGGATGTGAATTAATGAGTTATATAAGAATGTCCAGGTTCAAGAAGAATGTTTTGAGAAACTTGATAATGGAAGAAAGTTGTTCAAAAAGATGGATTCCTTTATAAATAACAGAATTATGAATGAATGACCATTTTATTTTGAACAATTTTTTTATTTTGTTCTTGAAAAATATATGAGTTTTTTTTCATCAATGAATAATCATTTTCATCCAAATATGATTCTTTCCGAATGGTTTCCAATTCCAATTGGTTGAATATTCTTTTATACTTTTGGTGATGTCTAGTCAATTCATAATTGTTTCATATTCTATTTTTATAATTTAATAAAATATATGATTTTTTCTCCCAACATTTGTTTCAATAAAAAAAGAAATAATATGAAAGAATTGATGATATATTCTTTTTAAGGGGACAATTAATATGAAAGGTGGAGATGTAAAACAAAGGGGTATATTTTTATATTAAAGGGAAAACTTAAATCCTTAGGGAAGATATTATCCTACAGTGGATATTATCATACTCTACATTATACTCTATATAGTATTCATAAGTGTTAAAAAATCAGTGGGAGTAAAAGAATACATAATATCTCTAAATATTTTGTTGATAAAAGATCATGGAATGTAATTTTTCTAGTTGATTTTTTCAATATTCTTTTCGGGTATGTGGTTTATAAAAATAAGAATATTGTTTAGTCAGATGTTCTACATTTCATTATACTATTAATTTTGTTTTTCTAATCAAAAACAGTTCTCAAATACATGTTTACTAACTTTTTAGGTCAAAAGTGTTTTAGAGTGCATCTTTTATCATAAAAAGAATATATTTTAAAGAGTACAACTATAAACATTTAATTCATCATTATGATTATTTTATGGAGTATGTTTATAATAAAATGGATTCACCATTATCTGATCAGAAGTAAAACCTTACTCATGTCTATTTTGAAGACAAAATTCATGAAAATTGGACTGTTACTCATAATGATAAAATCAGACTAACACCCATAAAGATAATCATATTGACCATCATATGTATGTTCATCAAAATAACTACAGTTTATAATATGAATACAGAAGATTTATTTCTCTCATAAGAAAATTTTTTAACACTATAATGGTGTTAATCAATACGACTACTGACATTCATTTACCCAGGATCATTATGATATGTCTAGTGAAATGTGTTCGAAGGTGATTCAAGAAAAATTGAAAAATATGAAAATTGGGAGATCAATAAGACCATTGGGAGGATATTTATAATTACTTGTTCATATTATTATTTTAGAGAGGGGTGATTAATTTTAATATCGACAATTTCTCTACATGGACTACTCACTCTTTGTTGGTGTAATTATTTAGAGTGTTTTTGTTCTAAGGAATCATTATCAGTTTGTATCATTAAGAAAATTAGTAATTTTAACTCATGTCTGATCATTTTTATGATTAATGATTTATATGTATAGGATGATAGATATTTTGATTTATCAAATCAATGGCTACCATACCTAGTTATATAGATCCAATCTATTCATAATATCATTTGATCTCATGGATAGAGGGATAGATTAGAACCGATCATCATATTGAAGTATTTCATGGAAAACGAAGGTAGACATTACTGTATCTATAAAAAATTATACCATTAGTTAATGTTGTTTAATACATTTATCTTAAGGTTGAAATACTTTTATTTTTTTTAGTTTATTGTATGTATTTAGTAATATTTTTTTTCAATTTTATTACTTGATTCTACACATGTTACAATTCCTATTAATGTAATAGGATGTTGATAATTATATTGAACTTTCTACTTTGATAATTTCATCATTAATTTTATTATTATAATATAAATAATCTAATATTTTGGAAAAATGGTGATCATGATTTTTGACTCAAATATGATCATATGTACTATGATTTCAATTCATTCACATTGTTAATGAAACCAATATTTGATTCTAATAACCGACATAAATATTATTTGGGTTTCTTTAGTTTAATTAAATTATTTTATTTTTCTAAATGTCGATTCACCCTTATTGTTTGTATATACATCAATAGAATATATTTCAATCCATCAATGATGTTATTATATTATCATTATTAAGTATGATTTAATGTTTTTTGATGAAGAAATAAAATAAATATGCTCAGTAAAAAGAAATAACTCTTCTTCAGACAACCTGTTTAGGATTTTAAATAATGCCTCCACATATTTACATTATGATCAAAACATAGAATCTAGGAAATGGGGAAGGATTTAAGGATGTTATTTGTGTTTCTATTTTTCAAATCATGAATATTTTTTATTTTACGTGATAGGGGAGTGTGGGTTACCTCTTATAAATTATTTTTAGGATGTAATTGGAATATTTTATAAGAAAATTTCATACCATTGATTTATACATTAAAAACATTATAAAATAGCTATCTATCGATCTTTATATTATATAATTTATAAATAGTTTTATAAAATTTGGTTTTTACTATTATTTAGTTAATTTTTACCCTTATCTTTTTAATTAACCCATGCTAATCCCATTTTATTTTTAACCCCTCTAATTATTTTTTTCAATTTCAACCATTCATTATGCATAAAATTTTGTTGATGTTTTTTTATATTATTAATTATAATTATTCCAAGTAAGTATTTTAACACTACATTGAAATTCACAAAAGTTTATGATAAAATTATATAATTAAATCTGAATAGACGTTTATAAATATTTTTCCAATGAAAATGCATTCATGATAATTATTTTTCTATATAAAAATGAAACATGACATTTAATTCAATGATACAATTTTGATTAATAATTAAATTTTAGAACTATGAATATGTTTAACAAATTTAAAAAGAATGGCTATTAAATTTATTTAAATAATACTAATGATTTCATAAAAAACATTTTTTTCATCATTAATTAGGAAATTATAATTTCTAGAAAACTCAACACAATTATCCTTACAAAGTTTAACACATTGAATTAAAAAAATAATTTCATTTCGAAAAATAGAATTTTACAAAATAGAAATAATGAATTTTATTAATGTTTAAAAATAAATATCAATAATTATTCGAAAACTATTTTTTTCAAAAACTATAAATACATTAGAAAAAAATAATGTAGTTAATCTCCGGTAAATATTCTTTATCTCTCCAAATTAATTTTCAAAATAATTTATTTCATATTTATA
This sequence comes from Viscum album, assembly GCA_963277665.1. Taxonomy (NCBI): domain Eukaryota; kingdom Viridiplantae; phylum Streptophyta; class Magnoliopsida; order Santalales; family Viscaceae; genus Viscum; species Viscum album. Next base: position 1,897,318,341 of record OY728133.1, on the reverse strand, counting down.
AAATAAGTAGCATCCATTTTGTAAATGTTATGTTTAAATAATAATAATAATAATGTAAATTGAGGCTCGTAAAACCTCAATTTTGTGTGCCCCAAATGATATCAAGAATAACATTCTATTTTTTTCAAAAAAACAGTCATTTTCACCTCACATCACATTCATATCGTGTACATGAATTTGTGTTCCATGTAGATCATAAAACATAAGAAAGTACTTCATCACATTTAATCCAATCAAAATGGATTTTGGGTTTTATAAATGGAATCCCCTAATCAATGATTGATATATTCAACTATTCGAATAACATTTAGTGGAAATGGGGACTTGTTTTCACAATACAAAAAATTGGCATGGAATATCATAGAATAATTTTGAATGAAAAATGGGTGTCAATAAAAGAACCTAGAAGGGGTTAATGATATTTAATGGTTATCTCCCATTACTTAGGAATGATAAACAATGGATAGGGATGTATAAAAACATATTACAAAATGAATAATTGGAAATCCTAACAGATTAGTAAAAAAGTACTTCAATTTAACGGGAAAGAAGATAACCATTAACATTGACAGGGTGTATCTAAAATCATGGTAGCAGCTTCTTATGAGCTTGTGAACAACTTAGTAGGGATTTATATAAGAATATGGGGCTTAAATTAACACCAATTGGGATTTAATGGAATATGTATGTGATGTTGGAGGATTATTTAATGTGAAATAGATGGGTATTCTCTACTAATATATAATCCTAATGTTTGGAATATTAGTTATTAAATAATAAAAATCACTAAAAATAATATGGATTTTTCAATGTTTTCTACCAAATAGAGTATGATTTTAATATTTTATAAGTGTAAGAATATAAAAAAACTAAAATTATACTATTAATGACATGGATTTGAGTTAGGTTCATAAAAAGATAATTTTAAAACTGTAAAAAATATATAATATTTTGTAGGTTCAATTTCATGTTTAAAAAAAATTAAAATTACATAAAAAAATCTACTATAAAAGATAAGTATTTTTTTATCGATAGACATTTTAGTGTTTATAAAATATCTTTTGGTAAATTTTCATTTTATAATGCATACTGTATATTTATACATTATTAAATTTGTACCCATAAATTTAACAATATAAAAAAATTATGAAAATAAATATTTGATAATTTTGACCTGGTAATTTTAAAAATTATATTTATTATAGAAATATTATTTTATATATTCTATAATTTATACATTTAGATGGAAAATCCTCATTTATTGAAAAATGATTCTTTTTATAATAATAAAAACATTCAACCCCTTATAATTTTTAAATTTGTCTCTATGATATTATTTTATCATTTATATTTAAATAAATTTTATCTAATAATAATATTTTTTTTAAAATCTCATCTATTTAAAAATTAGTGAATATCCCAAAAAAATTGTTTTTATTTAAACTATATTTTTAACATAAAATTTATTTTGGATTATTTTTATCAAAAATATAATTGTAATAAACTTTTATAATATAACTATTATTTAATAATTTAAATCGATAGGTATTGTAAGTTTATTAAAAATTAAATTAAAAAATTCATACTACTATAGTCTTCATACATAACTATTGGTAAATACCAGCAAACTCTATAAGGGTAAGGTGTGTGATTGGGGTAATTTCTTATGGTGGTTTAGTTAACATGTTTTGGGTTCTGATCTCCACAATATTGAATGTATCCTATAAATTTTTTCATCCTTGTTTTAGTTATTTATTCCATGGATGGTATTTGTTATTTTTAGAGCCCAATAATTAAACCCCGACATGGGATTGGAAAAATGAACGTCCTAGTGTACGATCATACTATTTGAGAACATTATTTATTCATTTAGTGTCAATGATTAATTTATGAATTAAATTAAAATATTTAATCTTAACAAAAAATTTATATTGAATCTATTTTCAATGGTTTTAATTATTAATAGACTTTTAATTTTTATGTGAATATAAGTTATTTTTTATGATTGTCCAAAATAATTAAATGTTGAAAATGTGATTTATATAAATATAATTTATACTATATAATTTATTCATTAAAAAGTTGAATATAATCTATAAATGATTAAGTTCATTAAATTCATTTCCAATTTAGAATTTTTTACCATGAAATTATATTTTTTTACACAAAACAGATAAGGGTACATTTATTTCATCTCCTATTACAGTTCCAATGTACCCTCCTAAAAAATATATTTCCACCACAATACATTGAATGTGTGAATTGAATTATTTTTTAGAACATTCTCTCTATGATTTATTATATTCACTAGTTTCACCTTGTGGGAATTACAATTCACTGAATGCAGCACTTGTAAATTCATTACAAGTGAGGGGCCCTGCATATATTTCATTATTATAGATCCCTAAAATACATCATGTACTTAATATTGGTTTGGTGGGAGTTTTAATCGATAATAGAAAATTTTGATACAACAATGTAACAAAAAGGGTAAAATATATCATGGACTATGTTTTACCTTCTCCCGAAGCATAATGACTTTTTCCAAGGGGATATACTGAGAAGACATTGTTACTAATCTCAAACAATAGGTTTAATCGAGGATTTATAGGTATTTGTTTCTTTCTTATTTCAATACATATAATATGATCTTGAACAGTTTAAACATTCTCTCTCATATTCTAGATATGATTAGTCCCATATTCTTTGGGTCAATATGTTCTTCCAATAATGGTGTAATATGACACATATTAACTTAGAAACTCATATAATGAGCCTATTTAATTATATAATGGATATTTTTGTTATATGTGAAGTCCATTAGGTGAAGTTACTAATACAAAAATCCATGGAAATACATTGATCATGTTCTCAATATAAAATTAATGGTTTTAATGGTTCTTTTACTTTGATCATCCTTGTAAGGGTGATTAGTAGTACAATAACATGACTCTGTATTCAATTCCTATTAATGGAAAAATATTGAACCTTATGGTAAGCCTTAGTTTTCTATAACATTAAATAGATATTAGAACTCCAAAAAAATAATACAACTTCTCTCATGAATATATTATCTAGTTATTTAATAGTAAAATTATCATAGATTATAATCAATTGTGGTAATGTTTTGGGGAAATTGACTGGAAACCAAAAAGTATCATATAACTAGATGCCTGAGGGAGTCTAATGATGAAATCAATGTTTATGATTTAAACTTTTTATACAGGTATTGGAAATGGATTCATCATAAATGTAGACATTGATCATTCAACCTTTATTTTTTTATGCCGAGCATCAGGATAACAATTATACAATCTCACTTCGCATGTTATCCTTCATGATCTTCTTATTAATATGAATATAAATTTTTCATTTAATTAATGAATAAACAAGGATTAGCTACGTTAATTTTAAATATGTTCCATCTTCACCACTATTATTTATGGGACTCATATCCATGTTCGAAGACTTATATATACTTGTTTTTTAATGTTAAAATGCATTTTTTTATTTACTTTTTTAATTATATCATCTTATTTTTGGGTATACGTTATCTTCGTAATAATTAATAGGTATGTATTAATTTTATTAATAGTAGGTGTAATTTAATCTTATGATTACCATGTTCATCCTTTTCGTGTCCAATAGAATCAAATACCTTTTTATTCTCATCATTAATAGGGAGCCATTATCATTTCTACTTAAAGAATTCACCACTTTAATTTCCTTCCCAGGGTGGCTGTATATTTATGATTAATAATAGTTGATCATATTAGAATACCATTTTTTGATAATAAAGATATACTTTTTAATGAATATAAACATAAAGATTTTTTTATCGGTATATATTTCATGATTATAACAACATAGACAATGTCAATAAAGATTCTATTACGGTGATTCCATAAGCCAATTCCTTATCATTTGTTGGGGAGTCCTTCTTGTGGACCATATATTTATATTATTAATATGATATCACATGGTAGTTATTATTAATTACATAACCATTGAATGTTTTAGATACATCCATGGCGATAACAAAATGTTATCCATTATTGAGTAATCTTAGAACTGGTTATGTGATTTTCCTCATATTTTCCTATTTGTTTTTCTCTATAAAATGATGAGTTTGGAAAAAAAATTACTTATTTCCATGTTATCTTGGTCAGTGTGCAAAAAATAATGTTTATTTTACCAAAAATTTATTTTAATACCCACTTAATCTATATAAAAAAGGGATGACTCTCATAGATGATGGACTAGACCGAAAATAAATTCCTAATGTTTATGATGGCTCCACTGATATACCTTTTTTTGACATATCATTACCAAGAAATGTCACATGATCCATCTATACCATGTATTTACATTAATTTGAATTTATATTTTTATTTCACAAGGACTTCGATGTATTATCCAAGTGCTCCTCAAATCCCCCATTACTTTTGGATTATAATATAATATAATATATGAAAAGAACAAAATATTTGTCAAGGTAATCCCCAATTATTATTTATTAATTTATTTAATATAGTTAAAGAATTATTGATTCCATATAGAATCACCATCAAAAGTTAGTTTCCCTACCTTGTGAAAATAGTAGTGTCGCTAATATCACCATTATTCATATTTAGATGGACAATACCACAATAAAAGATACTCTTTAGCGAAGTAATTTTATCCATATATATGATAAAATAATTCATAAATCAATGGGTGATTATACTTGTTATTTAACACATGATAAATAATAATGATTCAAAATGACCCACCCTTCATTTTGATGAAATTAATCATGCGCCACATGGTTAAATACATTGGTGTATAAAACCTCTCTCAAGATTATTTTATTTTTTATTTTTGATCAAATGAGTCCAATAGTTTCCATTATATTTGAATTATTTAATATTATAAACTATTTGGTATTATGTATTATTTAAAACTAATCATCTTATCTCAGAAAAAATTGAGAAATTCATTTTGAATGACATTAACTTTTTTCCATTAAATGGGCATGTAATCAATGACGATCTATTAATTTTTCTGAATAATTTGAGCTAGATTCAATTTATCATAATGTAAAAATATGGATAACTGATATGATAACTCCAAAAGAGTCCCATCAACCTCCTTATAATCATATAGAATGTTTTGGAATTTTTTGATATTGATGTTGATTTCCATATTTGATAAATTTATTTTTAATCTATACAAGGTTACCCAATCCAAACCCAAACTAGTATCCAATTTTTATAAATGAAGTACAAAAAGGTTCCCTTAAAAAATATCCCTACAGATATTGATATGGGTTAATTTAAATTATTCAGAAGAAGTAATTTCACCGTTTTTCATTTTTCCCAATAACCAGAATTCGATGTTTTTAGGTGTTATTATAATAGTTCTAATAAAAACATTTTATGAATAATTTTATAGAAAAGTATTAAAATAACATTTTCTCTTTCACTGAATGAATAAATTGTATACCTATAACCAATTCATTATGAATATCCACATATGAAATTATGTTGACCAATGTTATCCTCTGAACTCTACACCTTAAAGTATGTTATCCTCTTTTCTCATCAACAAACATATGCGTAGTTCATCAATGTTTATAGGATCCTTATTCATTATTATTAAAAAAAACTAGATACTAGGAAGAGTGTTGAATAGATCATTCCATTCATGAATCACATGTCTTGTTTTCTCCCCTAGTAATTAAATATATTTATGTCAACCCCACTACTAAAGAATGTCCTTTTCCCCTCAAGGAAATTTCCATGATTCCACTTCCCTTAATTTGGAAAAGTGGGGTGTTGTACAGTTTTTCTAGAATGATATTTATATATCACTCATCCTAAATTATATAGAATTATCCACATCCAATATCGTGACATATAAGAAACATTATATTTTCAGATATCCATTTCTACATTAATGGGATATTGGAATTTTTTTTCATAGCTCATAAACTCTCAAAATCATCTAATATTATAAATAATTTGGGTTTTTCTAATTAATGAGGTTTCCCACATTAATTGTATGCTCAATTACAATGATAAATGAAATCATGAATGTAATTTGATAATTTAATTATATTCCCTAATAAAATCACCATCATTTTTCATCTGTCCAAGGAACTCCCTCTTTAATTTAGGTTATAGAGTATAATGAAATTAATTATTATATAGTTTCCAAATTTATTTCCACTATATCAATTAAATATTGATATTTAAGTTATTATTTTTTATCAATATCTCCACATGATCATCAATTATCTCCATGTGTAAAATAATAATCTTAACTATCTCTTGTCCAGTACATTGAAAAACTGTGAATATATTTTCGACTGCATTGATTTATTGTTCCACGATTAAAGGATTTGAATATGAAATGAATGATGAAGGAATATGTACCTTTATACAATATATTGAATCATGAACATTATTTTAGCGATAGAGTTTTCCCCTAGATTCATTTTTCTATTAATAAAATTAGTAAATTGATTAATTAATGTCACAAATAAGTCAACACAATATCTTATTGGGTATGACATCTCATTTTTGTTGTCATCTAAATTTCCATCATCGATGTTTTTGATATAATTATTCTTATTTTAATAAATCTACTAAAATAAAGGAAATATATTGATGATATTTATAAAACTATTGAAAAGGTAAAACGTAAATAAAAAAATTCATATTATAAAACATAAATTACATATATTCTATAACATATGAATTTCTAGTTTTAAATATTTTTAAAACAAGGATATTTTTAATACACAAAATTTAAGACATTTTTTCACCTTAAAATGTTAAATATAGTGAATGTAAATTAATAAGTTTATATTCATATAGTGTGTTAGACTATGCTCATAGTAAGACCTATTTATCTTAAACCCAAGAAAGATAATGTCAAAAACCAATGATCCATTTTTATGTTATTACGCCAAGGCACAACGTTTTGAGAGCCACTTCTACATGTAGTATCCAGACAAGTATTTCATGAATAGAACACAATAACTCTATGATTTACATAAATTTTGGGTTATTTTACTATGTTTCACCATTCCCCTGTGGATTTCACTATGATTTTCATGTCCCAATCCAGATAAATAATTAGACCTTTATTAGGTAGAAGATCTAATAACCCATTAATACTATATTCCATATTTATTAATTTATTACATAAATATAAAAAATACATTGCAAATATATTTATAGGCCTTGTTTATTTGGGAAATTCTATATATCTCTCATTAACATGAATCAATGATATAATAGTTTTTTTTAAAAACCACTATATACATTTATATTCCATTGATTTTCTAAAAAAACATGGGATAACATGGGGATGTATACTGAAAAGGGGTTTGATATAAATAAAAATAAAGGAATATTAAAATAATTTAATGGTAAAAGTAATAAATTTGAGTCAAGATGAAAATAAATGTAATATAAATTGGTTAGAATAAAAAAATTAACATGATATCATAATATAATATGATTACATAATAGAAAAATATAAATGTTGAAATAATATAAAACATGGCATCCTAATCTCAAATCATTTTTCAATTTCATGAAGTAAATCCTAGTGAACCTTGGATAAACACCCATGCAGTATACATGGTATCTCATTTGATAAAAACAAATACCAATTCATTAAAGTGTAATATAATTCCTAGACCTCCCTTTAAATTAATATCATGTACATCAATTTGTGTTCCACATAGATCATTCTTCATAATAAATTATTTTATAACATAATATCCCATGAGTATGAAATTTGAGTTATATAGATTGTAATAACTAATAAATGAAGGATAGTTTCCCTAGGTTGATTAAACATGTGAGGAAATGGGGTTTGATATTAACAATACATAAGTTTTTCCTTGAAAATCATAGAATAATTTTAGTAACATAATAGGTGAATATAAAGGATTATTTAAGGGGAATGTTATAGTGTAATGAAGTATCTATTTACTTGTGAATTATAAAGACAATATAGGGATTTGAATAAATATATTAAAACATTACCATTTGAAAATAAAATATGCATTGTATAAAAAATTACTTGATTAATAAAGAAAATGAGAGAATCCTTTACATTGATAAGGTGATTCTAAAAAACTTTTAGGATATTATTATGTTCTTGGGACACATTATGTTATATAAAGAGTGTAAAAACATGTTCCATGGATTTTTTTTAGGAGGAAAGAGATTTTGGGTGGGTATTTATAAAAAACATGAAGATAATTCTTAATTAGTTTATAAACATATGTTCTGAACTCTAAGACATAAAATAAAAAAATAACAGACCTTATCATGTTTTATGCTCGTGGTTTCTTTTAAATATTATTAGTTTTCTATATTTTATTTTGATTAGGAGAGAAATCATTAAAATATTACATTTTATGATGACAATAGGATTTATTTAAACAAATAAATGATCTCATAAGCGAAAATATAACATATTTCTTGGAGGATTTAGTAATGTTTTATAAAATTAATTCTATACCATTATAATTGATTTATTATAATCAGAGAAATAAATTTTCTTTCATTTATTCTATTGATAGTGTTTACTACACAAAATTTGGTATATAATAATGTCATAATACATACTAAATATTTATATGATATTTATTTTTCACAAAATAATTTGATTATCTCCAAATTTTATTTGAAATTAAAAATTGGATGACATTAAATTTACAATTTAAAAAATTTATTTTTTATCAAAATTATTTTTGAAATATGAAATTTTTTAACTTTATTTAAAAATCAATAGTTGTTTAAAAATACTTGTTTTTTGATAATGAAAAATATCCAACCCTTATAATAATTTCATTTGTTTTCGATACATTATATTATAATTTTTATTTAATATAAAATATTTAATAATAGTTTATTATAAAATAGAATTTATATTAAAATTATTTATTTTTTATCAATGTATTTTAACTAAAACACTACTTTTTGAAAATAAACATTTTTCCCTCACATTAAAATCTAATTTTCACCAGCTCTTATATAATTATTTATGTTCAATATAATAATGAATAGGGATTAATATGTTTATTTAATTGATAGTAAAATATATAATTTCATAAAAATGTGGTCTGGATACATAATCCCTATCGACACAATTGTATTTTATAATGGAGATTTGTGAGATGGCGAAGAGTCTTATGTTGGGTAAACAATCATTTTAAGAGTTTGGATGCCAATATGGTCGAAATTATCATACAAATGATTTCACCAATGCTTCAGTTATAGAATCTCACCTTGGGATTGGTAATGGGAAATTCCTAGTGATTCTATATCCTTCATATGATATTCTAAATGACCTTTATAGGGTATAATCCTACTACTCAAATATATTTCCATTTCCATCAATTTAAATATGACATTATCATAACCCTTACTAAATACTAATCAAATATATCTTCACTTCCTTCATATCAACATTTTTTCTTATACTCAAAGGGTAACATTTGGATATCGTATGTATTCTTTTTTGGTTATTAGGTTTCTCAAGAAATAGTATTAGTTGATTCAGAAAATGTATAGGTAGTCAGGTGATGTGATCTAATGAAGAATTGGTTCCAAATTATGACTTTTTTAGTGTTGTATGGGTTCTATATGAGTTTTATTCCAGATTATCCTTACGAAGAAGTAGCCATGAACACACATTCCATGTAGGGGTTCTTGTTTGAATGAATATAATAATCTGAGAAGTCATCTTGGGCCTATGATGTGGTTGACATCAGCACCACTAATGTTTCTTACTATGAATGGAGTTGGGTATGTGGTATATTGACTCATTTGTAACATTCATGATAGTTGTCCTGATGTATGGAAATAAGGTAGTTTCATATAAGTCTTTTCATTTGAAGACACAAGAGCAGAACTAACATACTTATAAATATAGTTTGATGGAAATTTTTCAATCATTTAAGTGCTAGCGACATTTCGTAGTGGAGAGAGATTTATCATGTATAGCAACCAAAAGTTTATGTTGTGCATATTCTCCCAAGGTGACCCAAAATATTGATCATAGACTTTTTTTATAAAACTTATATACATTTTACATTATGAAAGAGTACGAAAATTCACTTTTTGAGGAACTGAGCTGGAAGAAGAAGGTGGAAAGTTATTTAACATGATATGTATAGTGGAATCTCATATTGGTATAGGAAAAGTAGCATGTGGGTGTAGCGTATGATTGATGGGAAATGAAATATTCACCCTCAATATTAAGATATTAATTTTTTTAATAAGTGAAGGAATTTTATGATTTTCATAAATTTTGTTTTTTGATATGCAAGATTTTAGAATTTAATTTTTACATTTTATTTTAGGATTTGGAATAACATGGTATTGTTCTATGTCAATGAAGAGTGGTGATTCATTCTTCCTTAGTAGGTTAATTTATGGTAGGGAATGATGTTTTTTGTGAGAATTACACATATTATTGACCAAAATGCATCACAATGATAGATGACGGTTTAATTTCCCAAAAATTAACGAACAATTTTAAATGATTTATCTTATTTTTTTCCGATTTAAATAGATCGTGTTCAGTAAAAATATACCATGAGGGTTATACCGACCATATACATTGTTATTGTTGAAGTGGGATGTGGAAACCATGGACATCATGATAGGTTTATTTAGGACAATAAAAGGATAAATATCATTTGGGATATGGTAGATCTGTTAACCAAGGTGGACCACTTCATTAAATCCCAAGTGAAAATATTAGTAGATGATCATGGAAAGCACTATGTTCGATGGATTTCACAGCATCCCAAAGATCAGTTGTGACTAATATATCATAGAAATTTTTGGTTTACATAAAAATTTTGTTATGGAATTTACTAGGTTATCGAGACTCAAATGATGCTAAGTATGACCATCTCGCTTAGACTGATGAGGAATCATTGAAAATGATGAATATATTTGATAATATTCACATAGCATGTATTTTTGTATTTTGTAGGACCATGGGATATTTCCATGGATATTGTGGATATAATTTACAATAACATATTATTTAAAAATATTTAGATGGTTTTTTAGTCTACCTATGTGAATCTATATTGTTAATTACTATATTTTCATGAATTATTTGAATCATTAGTTGTTAAGGCATGAATAGTACAATAGACATCAATGTGGGTGCATTTGATTTAGAAATGTCTTCCGACCACTCTAAACAACAATAGGTCTTACGATGACTGATGTCGATGACCCTTAGAGTTCCTATTGGGGTAAAATGTTTCCCGAAGTGTGTCCCCTTGTTTCGCACCAAGGCTATTAATGAGGAAATAAATGTTAGTGTTTCGGTATATTAGTTCATTTGAAATCATTGAATTTATGAAGATGGTGGTCCATTTGTTGAACTACCCCATGGTATTATGGAATGAATAATGTGTTCACACGTCCCAGTATTGAATGTATGATCCAGATCCTACTCTTTTTTTAACAATGAGGATGTAAAGTATGAGAGAGAAAAAACTATTCAAAGTAACCTCTTTAGATACCAGACCGAATCTAGAATGTGTTATGAGAGAAAATATATCCTCTAGTATATGTTCATTGGTAGCATGAAAATATGTAATTTGTTATGTGGGATTGGGAAATAGACATATATTCCTAGTGGTCTGGGTTTTCGAAGAAAAATATAGGGATACCTCTCATAGATAAGAAGTCATGAGAGGGGGTGAATATTAAAGCCTTTATATTAGGTATGACAATTTGTAACATTATTCTAAATTTTTTTAATATTTTTAATTTTATATCAGGTTGGATATATGTGTTTTGAGGGGGGGGGATGGTGAAAAACATGTCACATGATCATGTTATAGTGTAATAAGGTTACAAAAGCTCTACCGGTATTCCAGGGGCCTCCACGAATCTCATGGTGGATGTTGTTGGATCAACGTCATGGATATATATAATTTCATCCCACTAATGTAAATATATCATCTCATCTATAGTGTTTCTCATAAGAACTAGTTATACCCACTGGCCATAGGGAAATCCGTGGAGGATTGAAGATGGTCGGTGGAGTATTTTAGAGTTCTATGAGAATGAATATTTTAATGGTCTTGTTTAGAACACAACATAAACTCAATTTTAGTTATTCTATATTGTTCTATACCTTATTTATAAACCTAGGGATCCTCTATAAGAAATTTTTAGTGTTATAATCTATTTATATGAAATCTGTTTGATGAAAGAAAAGTAGTTTTGTATTTCGTTATCAATGGGGTAAATTATTATTCATTATACATCTATGTTTATGAATATTTATTGATAAAATTTCATTATAATTGATCTATTTTTTATAAATCATATTTTTTTAATAAAGAGGTATTGTAGATATTTTGATAGAGATGAATCCTAAATTTAGGGATTTGGAAATGTCGAATTAATCAAACCTAGAATAGTAATTCTTACAGTTCAGATCATCTATTCGTGAAATTGAACTAACTTTATGTTGTATTTTCTACTAAATTAGGATATTAGTATTCTAAATAATAATAATTTGAGTATTTTTTTCGATTCTGTAGTAATTTTTGACCTAGACAATGACCCTTTCAATCGATCGTCATCACACCCACGGTAAGCTATTGTTGACATTAGCACATGTTTTATTTGGGTTATTTAAATTATTTTCATTATATAGTATAATCCTATAAGAATTATGATTGATGTTTTACCACATGATGTTATTGGGTGTAGGTTATGTGACATTTTCACATATTTATTGTATTTTGATCGAGAATATTATGATTCTAACCCAATAAGATTTGATTTTGATCTACCATTTCACTCTTATATCATATTCATTATTATTATGTTATCTGTCATTGAAAATGAATGTCTATTATATTTTTCTATCCCTGGAGTGATGTGTTATATGAATGGTTAGAATTTATTTGGTATATCCTAAACATTTTATTATGTCAAATGTGTTTTTCTCACTATTCCATCGGGGGGTCATGTGGATTTTAGATATTCCTCATGACATGGAATCAATGAAGGTATAGGAAAATTATGGTGAACAAACATATATAATGTAAATTGCGGATATAATATATATTTTATAGTACACTATTTACTTTCTTGTAATGTACTATTATATCTATTTCTCTAGAGTACGGAGTTTTTGGTGGTTTCCTATCATGTCTTGTAATCAAACCCAAATCATTCATACTAGTGTACCTATAAATTTAATTTATTGAGATATCTTGCTCTGAAAATTTCCCCATATTTTATAGTAGAGAAGGTTTATTATTATGATTCTAGATATATAGGTTGAGCCTATGAGTAATAGTATTTATTTTATCTATTTAGATTCATATATGATTCATTTATCAATGTCATGTGGAAATCTATATTTTTTGTTTTAGTATATTTTTCTAAAAAGACATAAGTGTACTAAAATGGGTTGATATTTATATTCAATTCAACAAATCTAATGATTATATATTAACCCATTATTTATTTATTTATTGTTATCTCTTAATTTATTATACTCTAATGGTTACCTGGTACAGATCATATAGTCCCCACATTGTTCTCCATCATCTATTTCATCTTTTTAGAATCCTCTTTCATGGGAGTTTATTCACATAATGTCATGGGAAATTCTAGATCGATCCTGCGAGTTCCTATCAGGGTGTCACAGAATAATCCATACATATCATTAAAAGAACTCATAAAAATGTGTAGCTATATAATTATCAAAATTCCTTGAACCAATATTGATTTTCCACCAACTAGGTAACCATTAGGTATAATAACAATTCTACCCTTGCATATGATATAATAACCCAGTAATGATAACGACATGTATCACTAAAAATATCATATAACCTTGATGTACCCCTTATGTGTCATTTTTGGGAACTATTACATGTTAGCACATAATAATTTCACATATGTACTCTTCTAATTTTTTTATTTCTATTATCTGTTGCACCAAAAAATATTGGAGTGGGTAATTATATGTTTCATTGGGGTTTCCGACACCCACATTTAGTTGATAAATAATTTATGAGTACATGTTTTCCATGTTGGATCATATAAGTTTTATCTAAACCATACATAAGTATATAAATTTTACCCCAACCCATTACATGTTCTTCCCAATCACATCTCAATGAAATTATAAAAATCCCATATGCTTAAAATATGATCCACAAATATGGGTTATCCCATTACATTCTAATTACAAAAAATATAAATGTACTATTTTTTTGTCTAATTTTTTTTATAAAATTATATAATAAACAAGGGATCATTAATATAATTAATTTTTCAAATAAATTTTAAAATAAAAAGAAAATAAATCCTTTTATTTTAAAAAAGGAAAAAAACAAAATACTATAAAATAAATGTATATATAAAAAATTCTTTATCTTATACTTGAAGTTGTACCTATGATAAATTATTTTTCCTTCTTTTCGATTTTAATACGAAATTAACTCTATATTTTTTCATTATTTATAGTAAAATTTCAAAATATTAACATATCAATATAAAAATTAAATAATTTACACATAAATGTTATTGAAAATTTATGGAATTCCCCAATGAAAAAATTAATTGGTTTTGCATTTATGTAAAAATATTTTTATATTCACTCTCATATATCTATATCGATTAATAATACACTAAACCAAAGAAAATTCTGAAATTAAATAAATGATGAAAAAATCATTATCATGTACCTGATTTGAAATTATTTTCTTATTTTAGTAAATCATAAAATATACTAACATATAAAGAATGTTTCAACATTATAGTAAAAATATTTTATATTCATCCAAATATTGGGCATAAAATGGTTCAATTGAAATTTTTTTATTTTAATGATGGAGTTTAATATAGGATGAATCTGATCAAGAACATTAAAAACAATGAATAATGATAATTATCTAAATAGGAGGGGATTGATAAAATTTATAATATAAAAAAATAGTTTTAATTATATAAGCATTATTATGGTGGAATTCATTGATCATTTGAAAAATTAAGATAATAATAGTGTTACCTATGATGAAAAAATAATATATTTTTCAATATATGACTATTTCTTTTTAAATTACTCAAAAATTAAAATTGATCAGTATTTTTGTGTCATAATGTAATGTCTCCTATGTAAATTAGTGATCAGACACATTGATATATACAAATAATTTTATTATTAGATCTTACTATGGATATAAAATATGGAGACTCTGATTTAAATCATATATTTGGGGAAGATAGCCATAAGAAAAATTTGGAATTAATATATCCATGAACTGTGTAATATAGTCACTATATCATATATATGAGTATATTTTAACCTAAACAGGAGCCAAATATGATTTTTTAATTTTGAAAATTTATTTTCATGTTCTATATGATTTTCTATAGACCATGGAATATAGATTCATAAAAATAAAAAATCAACAAAGCTACAAGGTTTTGAGATCAAAATATACATATTTTTTCTTAAATGTTATCTATTGAAAGTATATATATTTTATGAATACATTATAGACATTATTTACCCTTGTAAATTACTTCTTTCAATTATAAGAGGTTCACTAAAATACATCAGATTTTATTTTTCATCATCTGAATCTAAAATAGAGTTCCATAAAAAAAGATATTGACACTCTAAGTCAATTTCATTATATAATACATATAATTTGAAAACTAATATGAAATTAATTTGATTTTATAGTATCATGATTTTAATAATATTTTGGTTCAATAATGATAAAACAAATGCATGGCCCATGATCAATATACAATATTCCCAATAAAAACTAATCATGCACCTATCTCAGGGAATAGTATATTCCAAAGTTATGGATATAAGACCAAAGGACCTTTTCATATATGGTGACTTTTTGACATATCCATTGGGAAATAGAGAATATTTTATTATTTTAAATTCCCTTTGTATAAAATTACATTAGGTGTCATATATAGAACTACATGAACACAATTAAATTATATTATAATTAAAAAAATATGGGATAAAATGATCGATTATATATTTTAGGTAATCTAATGATTTTATAAATTTTATAGTAAAAAAATTAATAACCAATATGGTCAAAAATTAAGCCCTGATAATTGGTTAGGTTATTGTAATTATTTTGAAATGGGTTATGCAATGAGTATTAGAACTATAACCAATCCTCTTGAATGGGTATTTTAAAATATCACATTAAATCACATGTGAATAATATTTTCCAACATCTAATACCTTAGTGATTTCCTTACATTTTATCTAAGAGACCCTTCTTACTATAATGAATCATATTAACTATTTTCAACTACCAAATATCTTTTCATCACCACACCGATTTTATTAACCACTGAAAAACAATAATTGTTCAATTTAATATATGTTTTTGGATTATTATATAATACAACCCTTTAATAAAATTATGTATTATTAATTAAAGCTATATCCTATATAGAATTAATTTATTTTCATAGATCTTCATGTTGAGGTTAAACATGCTCTCCAATGATATTAACAACCCATTATCACAAATCTTCTGTGGAATCAATCTATCTAGTGAATAACTATGTTTTTATTGCAAGATAAAATTCATAATCAATATTTTATTTTATGTTATGAAACTTGACATTATTTAAAAATTGAAACTGTTAAAGGATTACTCTTATTATTTAACATTCATGATGGAACTATAAATATATGAATCCTGATTTTTTGAAATTTTATATTCAATGAATATTCACATCTATTAATACATATAATCCATTAAATTAATTTTTGATAAATAATTCCTATATATTACCCTTATATTTGTATTTTTATTTTCTATGATTCATATTAATAAACAGAATACCTTTGATCCTTATTATACTATATTAAAAGTAATAGTAATTTTTTGGTATCATAAATATAGATTTTTGAACAATAGTTCTAATAGAATGCCTCTCAAATAAAAAATATGTATTTTTACTATAATGATAAAATATATAACATGATTTTACCCTGTATGAATATGAAATACCTTGATATCTATTCTTGTATATACATAAAAATAAATTTTTTATTTCCCCACTATAAAATTAAATTCAATATTATCAAACAAATGAAATAACCTTTCGTTTACCAAATAATGGAGATATAACGAAATCCATGTACATTACCTATACCAACATTATTGAACAATATGTATATATATAACCCATTTCTTTCATAAATTAAATTAAAATCAAGGAAGAAATACTATAAATCATTAAAATATTATAATACAAATATTTCCCCTAAATGTATTTATTTAATGCCGAATAATATAATGACTTATAATATATTCATTTGAATACATCCTAATTAGTTTGTATTATTCACTAGAATATTGTATTTATTTTTATTGAGAATTATTTTAATAATATGGCTTAATTAAAAATAAAACCATCAATTTGACAATCATATCCACCATAGGATGATTCAACCACCAAAAATTGTTTTAAACTGATTTTGACACATTATTAATGATTTTGGATAAAGGAATTTATAAAAAATTTAAACAAATTAATTTTAAATTAAATTTGATATATTTGAAATAGTGTGATTAAAGATGATTTAATCTTTCTAGTACTTCATTTATGTGATTTTATATTATTATTATTCTAATATATTAATAGAAACAACAACTAAATTGAAATAAGGTATATATATCCCTATCCAGTAAAGAAGTAATTTTATTTAATCAATTATGAATATTAATCTTATTACTCTTATATTAAGTATAAACATCACTATTAAATTTTTACTTCATTATCCTAAACAAACTGATATGACAAAGAAAATTTTAAATTCCTATGTAATAAAAAATTAAATTTTGGACAAATATTAAGTATGTGATGATGAAATCCCATAATTGATATCATCTAAGAAAAAAAACATATATAATTTTATAAGGATGTCTTATGATACATCAACTCACCATTAGAGGGTATGATACATCCATCATGACCAGAAACAACTTTATGATACATTCCGAGGAGAAAAAAAAATTCATCTAACTATTTTTAGATGAACATAACATTTAAATCCCAATAATACATATAACATGAAATTTCATTTTGTAAATATGCTATAAAAAATCATGTTTGCAAAATTACTTGACATCATTAGCCTCTTATATGATTTATGATGTGATACATACCCTAGTATTATTTTTTAATTCATTACAAATTATATACTAATACAATTACACAACCACTATAACCTATAGATATAATAATGTTCATGTCAATCCTACTATAATTGAATTTTAATGTGATATCAAAGTTACATATTAAAGAAAAATATAATTATATTATATTAAAATCCAGCATTATATATTTTAGAAACCTTAAAAAATATGATAAATGAATCATAATATTTTTTTGAAACAAAAAAATCCCCACAACAGTCCTCCTCGTGATATGAAATATATGTACATTGGAGACCCTCAACAAATATTTATAAAAACTAATAGAGTTTTTACTCATTTAAATAAAATCATTATCATTAAAAAATACAATATATATTAAAACAATAATGAATCATGGAATTTATTCTCATATCATTAAATTGTAAAATTACCAAAGAAGATCACACTATTTTTATCTTCTATGGAGGTTCTATTAATGATGTAATTAGAAATACCCATACAAGATATCAAAATTTTATAATATTATGTAAACATAGTGGTCATATCCTTGTTTCACAATACAATGTTTTGTAATGTTATATAGTTGAAATAATATATAGAGGTCTGTCTTTATGATTTTATATGGAAAATTCATAGAGGAAACCCACATTACACTAAAAACAGTTCTCATTAATTTTTTAATATAGAATATCACAATAAAATTATTCCTATATATGAAATATAATTCAACCATAGGGTCCAAACCCATGATAATTTAAATATAAAGATTGATCTAGTTGACCATAAGAAATGAAATATTCAGTGATTTTACATGCTATTATGTTATACAACATTTAATCTTTTATGAATGATATTAAAATATAAGGAATGGTTCATATCACATTAAAATAAACATCCTGCTAAAAATGAATATTTTCTTAAATCCTCTATGACCCTAAATTACATTGACTAATTGATCCTGTGTTACCCTCTACTACATTGAATAATCTATCAAATACATAGATATAATATATTTCAATTTTTTCATATCAGATCACTCTATCTAATATTAACCTTTATTAGAGATGTATATAACCATTTAGGTACTAAACATCACTATTATTTTCTTTATATTTCACATAAACTATAAAAAATGAGAAATTGTTATTTATTAATATGTTTAATTATTCATGTTCAAAAAATTTACATAGTGGCACTGTGATCTTCAATCTTGAACTATGGTATTATTCCCATCCAAATCCTACCATACAAATTATTATGCTATTTTATATGAAAAATAATATGTTTCAGTTTAGAAAATTCTTATATGTTAGAATATAATTGATATTTCAAAAATACATTAATTTCAAGATTTTTTTAAAAATTGATTGATATGACCATGTGTTAGGAGTTGATTCATTGATATCATACCTATGAACCATTAATTTGGGTAGTTCAATATTAATACAATTTATAACAATCTAATGATTAATTTTTATTTTATATATTGTTTCTCATAATAGTTTATTCATTATTATATATCATGTGGTAATTTTATTTTTTTCACGTGATTCATGACGATGAATGAATATTTTATATCACTCCCAATTGAATGAATATATCCAGGTTAGTTCCATAAATCATTTCAGTCTTTTAAAGATTAATAAATTATTTATATTATCAAATAGTCAGTCATACACTAGGAATCCAATGTTCATTTGAACTGAATATGATTGGATTCATGTCAATGTGTGGTTGATATCATCATTCTAATGTCTATTTTAATTCATAGAAAATAAAATTTATCAACATGAGAAACACTAATGTACAACTATATTGATTTATATTTTGTTTAATCCAAATTTGGTTTTAAATCACCTTCTATAGTCTAATATATCATTTCAATAAATCTTAAGAATATTTCGTAAATTTTATTTGATTATTATTTGGATATAATACTTTGTGACATATTATAAAAAGTTTTCATAAAAAATATTTTTATATATAATGAATAATTAATAATTATAAATATATTTGAGATATTGGTAAAATGTGGATTTTAATAAAAGGGACACTATTTAGCATTGTGGATACATATGTTAAAATAATTTGGGGTTTATTTATATATCTAATGAAAATAAATCCATCCTATATAATTAATAATTATATTCAAATATGAAAGCATTAAATTTAAAATAATCAATTTAATGTTTCAATGGATAACGAATTTTTTACTAATCTAACATCAAGATAATGGATCAGTCATTTAAATGGGGATATTGTTAGACCAATCCAATACTTGTTAATTTCATTATATATATCGTAATTATTTAATGAAATTATTTACATATTTAAAAAAATATATATCCAGGGACTAAAAATATAATTGGAGT
Organism: Viscum album; assembly: GCA_963277665.1. Classification (NCBI taxonomy): domain Eukaryota; kingdom Viridiplantae; phylum Streptophyta; class Magnoliopsida; order Santalales; family Viscaceae; genus Viscum; species Viscum album. The sequence continues at coordinate 1,897,297,749 of OY728133.1, read as the reverse complement.
TTTTTCCTTTTTTATGTTTTAAATAAAAAAAAATATGATTACATTTAATTTAATAATAATTTTTATTCCAATATTACTTTGTATAAATGTTTTGATACAATTTTACAAGAATTAGGAAACCCCTAAAATTCAAAACAGAACCTCGTATCATATGATCAAAGATTAGTCAACAGTTGGGTTAGTGATTTATATACTAAAATTTAAATAAGCTAATTTGTACTAGGTTTTATACCCATATTCATTACTATCACATTTCATCTAAACTATACAACCATATAGTTCAAGAAACCATTCATCACAAATTGAAATACATTAGGCAACATAAATAAAATTTTACAATTCTTATCAGGTTAAAAAATTATAAGGGTAACCCATAGAATAATCCATTTTATAGATATCTAATCCATATGACACCTGCATTGAGGAAAAGCAATATATTTTAAATAAAATTCCAATATTATTTTATAGATAATATCATGTAATTGGAACTTTTGGAAATATTCTGATCATAGAAAGATATGAAAATCCCCCACTGGTCATAGTGGAAAAGTTAAATATATAAAAATATGAAATATTATATTTTGTACAATCATATATTCCAAAAGAAAAATCATTTTATACTTACTATGTTTATATATTTAGGATATAAAATTTATAACCTATGTGTTCCTTAATTGGATTCACCCATACTATCAATAAAAATCATAATGTCCTTATCATGTATTGTTCCAAAAAATTGTGAATATTCATATTTTGGATAAAATATATTATATAGTTGTAATTGAAAATATTTTATCAAATTATCTTAAAAAAATGATCATACATTATCTATATTGATTTCATAAATATGTATGATATGATATACCAATACCAATTAATGTTCTTATAGTCTGGTGAAAAGTCAACAAAATCATCTGTTAGAATCAACAAATTATACACCATGGGTGTGGAATGTTGACCAATGACATAACAATATGATATAATTTGACGTGAATTAGTCATGGAAAACTAAAAAACCATATTTCATCATTCAAAATATAATTTGTTTATAGTTTCAATACATTAAATCAGAACATATCACTCCTATATGATTCCATGTATGATCCCAACGTTTCATGGTCACGGCTCAAGACTTTTTTAAGTACACTTTTTCATTTTGTTAGTATATCATTGTTGGGTCATACATTGGGGAGTATTGGAATGTAATTAAAGAATATTTGAAGGATGAAGGGAACTATATGGTTGGCATGTGGATTTCTCAAACCTTGAACCCATGCTAAAAAAATTAAGAACTCAAACAAAGAGGATTTCCATGGTTAGAAGACATTCTTTCAAACCATGATATCTCCTCATAAAAATTGTGTGACCACAAGGAGGATCTCTAATTTTTTTGTTGCACTGTTAGAGATAACAATTTTCCCTATACCAGAAACTGTTCATGTGGAAAAACAAACACCAAATAATCCATTAAAACCCTCCCAAACCCCCGTATTATATCCCTATATACTCCAGTCTAAGTAGGACTAATTGTTCTTATTATTGGAGGCTCCCAGATAGATTCAAAGGGATTATATACTTTGTTCATGTATAATAAAAGATCTAGTTGGCATATCCCCACACCTACTAATAAGCAATTTATTTCCATTGGGATTCATCTCTCTCCCTCCCTCTTTCTAGATAAGGTTGTATGTTTTATTATAAATTGGAATGGGTTTAGTTAAATATTTTCATAGATTTAGCTCTATTTTTTCTTGGATCTAGGTTTTGGATCATGATATCATTTTCCATCATGATCCTGGTTGTTCATCTTCAGTTGGGGATTTTTATTAGAGAGCGTTCAAAATTTATCCTCTGGTAGTTTGTTTATTATATAATTTGAAAATACTTTATTATAATTATCATCATTAATCATTTAGATCTATATTTCACATATAAAATTTACATCCAAAAATGAAATAAATAAATTTGTAGTCTATTAAAATTATTGTGGAATTTATTGATAAAAGGTGTAATAAAATTGGAAATTTAATGTGATATTATTATTGTTCAACTGATGGTGTTGTGAAATTAGTTAACTAATAGAATTTTAAATTCTTTGATAAATGTGAATTATTGGAAGTTTGGATAATCCTGGAAGGGTCAAAGAAATAGTTTATTAAATTTTGAAAATGGGTTTAATGAAGAAGTTTTCTTAATTTTACTTATGATTCAAAAAATGAATTATGATTATTATTATAAATCATAAATGTACACTTTAGATAGATTTTTGGATAATAAGATTAACAATACACAACATTGATGTATATCGAATTGTTATTTTTGTGATATTTTTATATTTCCGATATATGTGATGTTGAGGTGTGGGAAAGGGACAGAGTTTACAAATACGATTATGTGTTAGTGAGTTTGGAAAAGGAACTGAGGATCCAAATACCCATGTGATGTTGATATGTGTTCCATACATTGAGGATCCAAATACCAATTTTTGATAGTATGTGTTGGATAGAGAATAAGGCTTTGAATACCCTAGTGTCATTGATTTGTGGGATAGGGGTAGGGGATCAAAATACCCACTGGGTGTTTGACATGATTTTCTATGCCCATGAGACTAACATTGGACTATAGATACAATTGGCTATGCTATGAATATAATTCAAATGAAAAATTTTAACCATGTTATTGAAATATGTGATTTCCATTGAGGATAGTTCAGAATCAGACATGGGACAATGTAGATATTGATAGTATGGGTTTCATCATGAACATGATTATTTGTGTCGTTAATTAAACAATAATAGAACGTGATATCTATTTAAATATAAAGGGTAATTTTTTCTTTATACAACCATGTGAATTGTTATTGACTATATATTTACAATGAATCCATTAGTGGTGGCCTACTATGTTGTACTAACATCTCATGGGATGTAATTAAATCCTATAGGGCTAGGAAAATATAGTAATTTATAAAAATCATACAATCCAAACTAAAAAATGTAGTACATGGTACGTCTTAGTGGAGTACCCATATGGATAAAGTGTATGTTCAAAATTAATTTGGAAATTGAAATTTCTAATGTTTGTTTCATTTTGTAAATGGAGGAAACAAAAGTGATTTAGTGGGATTTAATTATGGATTGGAGACATGGTAGGTTCTATGATTTTTAGGTTTGTGTTATATGGATTTAATTGATAGTGTGTTTATTCAGTTTTGGTGTTAAAATTTTTTAAACGGTGATCCTTGGTCTCTGTATCCTATCATATTTTTATAATTAGACCGTTTAAATGGTCATCTACTACATTCAATGACAAGGATAGGTGACCCAAAACAATGTTTAAACATAACAGACTTATGTTTCATAATTTTCATTAAAAAATAGGTCTATTAATTGATGAAATTAAATAAATATCCTCATAACATTGTAGAGGTCAGGCCATACAAAAAGAGAGAAATTTGGAATTGAAATAATGATTAAAAAAAATCCAAAATATGAATATGATATTTAAATAGTCCCTGAGCACTAAATTCCCATATGAACATATCACTTGACACAAATGGAGTACTCGAAGAAGATGAGATCATTCATCATTGGTTATCAAATAAAAAATGTGGTGAAGAGGGGATTTGATCCATAACTTTTTCATTTGTTGGCCTCACACTTGAGTCATCTAACCCCAAAGTTACTTCGAATTGTTTTTTGGGGCCTTATTTATTGGTGTTTCTCATACAAACAAGCTTCCTGCGTCACCTATTTTTTCTCTACAGGATTAAATTATCACGATGTGAAATTGGGTTACACATCGTTTACCAGAGATCGAGGTTTTCCTCCACTGCATTGAATCCATGGATTCATTGTATGGAAGATTGACTATAGTTACATCATGTACTAGTTATACACAACATGTACTAGAAATTCATAGTGACTTCAATTATAAGTACTTGTTCAATGTGGTCTATTTAAATTTAGATGATCACAATGTGTACTTGTGGTATATGGTGTGTAGTCAATTTTCTAAACTTTTTCATCAAATTTACATTGAAATACCTGGAGTTGCTACATGAGAAAATCTCTGGGTACCAATGTTCATTCATCTCATATTTCCTCCCCTTTTCTATCCTTTTTCACAAACCATTCATTTCTTTCCATAAAATATAAAAGAAGTTAAATGATTAAAATATTCGTAATATTAGTCAATTAAATACACAAATCAACGTAAACCTTTACTCTAAAATATATTAATGAAATAAATGTATATGTTGTTAAATCCTCTGGGGATAGACAAATTTTGTAATTTATAAAACTCAGAAAATACTAAATAAAAATTTAGTACTTTTCATGTCATAGTGTCTAACCCACAAGGACAGAGTGTCTGTTCAAAATTAATTAATAAATTGAAACAATAATACTTTGATTTGTTGGGTGAAGAAAAGAAACATCAAGCATTGATTGGGTTTGAATTCCAGATGGTAGACATAGTAGGATCTATGATTTTTGAGGTTCAAATTATAGGGATATAATATAAAGTGATTTTATTCAGTTTTGGTGACAAAATTGGGTTACTAGGGATCGTTGGTCTGGGATTCCTGTCTTATACATATGATTGAACCGTTAGAATGGCCATTTACTAGATACAATCAGATGTATAAGTGACCCAAAACAAGGTATAAACATAACATAACTATTTTTAATAATTTTCATACCCTAAATTAGATGATTAATTGATGTAATTAAATAAATAACATATATGGATATCAATTGTCATGATATACTAAAATATAGACATTTGGAATTGAAAGAACGAATCACAGAAATCTAAATTATGAATAAGATAATTTAATAATCCCTAAGAATCATATCCCCCAGTAATCACATCACCCGACACAAATGGACTACTCAATCAGCATGAGAGCGAACGTTATGGGTATCAAATGAAAATGGCGGGGAAGAGTAGTTCCGGATCATCACTCCTTCATTCGTTTTTATTACACTTGTTTATACTAGTCCCATAGTTCCATGTAATGGTTTATAGTGTTCTTATTAATAGGTACTTCCTCTCGAAAAATGGGGCCCATATTGCGTGTCTTTTCTCTCTATGTCAATGTCATCATGATGTGTACTTGTTTTATACATCGTTTTCCCTAGATTTGGTTTTTTCCTCTATTGTGTTGAATCTGAGGAAAATTAGTATGCTTGTTTGACTATTGTCACATCATGTACTAATGGTAAATGATATGTAATTGAAATTCACATAATGTTTAGTCATCGTTATTGGTTCTAGGATGTCTATTTCACTTGATAAGATGACGACGTGATCTTTTGGTACCTAATGAGTTGTTAATTTTTTTTTGCATCGTCTTCTCTTTCAAAAATCTGGTTCAACATTGCGAGTAAACCTCACGGTTCGAAGGGTCCTTCAGCTCATATTTCCTCCCCTTTATTTGAGGCTATCAAAATTATATCATTTTATTCCATAAAACAGAAAACTAGTCAAATCATTCCATAATTGAAAATTTGAACCATTTAAATACAGAATTCAATATACTAAAATATGATAAAAATATACATGAAATACACATACCAAATCCCACCGTAATCAATTTCAACCTTTTCATCAAGGTTGGAATCACTTTAACACCCCAAGAGTTCATAGTACGTTATTTCTTCAAAGTAATTCAACAACATGCACTACTCGGAACACAGAGTCCAAGCGCACCACAAATTACCAAACTAGCCGTTCAAAAGTTGTTATGAATAATATTAACTGAATATTGAACTATATATAATCCTTAGAATTTTATAATCCATATTACGTGTTTCTTAGACATAATGTAATAACTAATTCATTTTTTTCAAATAAAAGAAGTATTTATCAAAAAATTCACTTTTACAGCCTTTTAATGGTGAACCATTTTTAAATCCTATATTTGAAAATATTATATATTCAATATCACAAAATATAATTTATCTTTAGAATTGGGACATAAGAATTTAATTTTGATAAATTTTTGGTGTTTTTCTGATAACTTTCATATTTGGGTGCATTGTGAAAAATACAATATTTTAACTGAAAACAAATTTTCAATCAAAATAATATATACCGTTAAATTATACAATTTTATGTTTGGGAAGAATAAAAAGATTATATTTTTACCATTTAATACAATTATTTTCTTTGCATGTAATTTAACTTTGATATTGGACATAAACAATTTTCAATCTTTTGATAGTTATTGTTTCTTAAAAATACGCCTTTTGTTTTGACAATATGAATTGATTTTAAATTAATAAAGGCAACTAATATGTTTTGAATTTGGTAAAATAGATTTCATTTTTGAAATTAGAATATCAAATTTATCTTATGGTAATATTTTGGTATTTTTCTGAAAACATTCAATTTATGATGATTAGTGAAAAACATTGAGTTATTATTTAAAACCGACTTCTTATTTAAATATTTATTTATTTTATATAAATTAATTTTATGTAAAAATAGATACATAATACCTATATATGTTCAATGTAATTCATTTAAGTAATTTTGTAATAATATTTGACATACAAAATTTTATTGAACTTTTCACCGTATTTTACTCACCTACTAAGAGAATTGAAAAATTCACATAAAACTTAATTTTACATCTTCTGTGAGTGGAATTTTTAAAATCTGAGAGACATGGGTAATATTAAAGAGTAATATTGGGTTCAATAAGATAAAAATAATTTTTGGTGAATGGTAACTTTTTTAAATTTATTTACAACATTTAAAAATAAATATGATAATTAAGTGTAAAAATGATATTATTAAAACCATAACACAAGTTCTAATTCTTTTGGTTAAGTATAATTCGACCAAAAACAACCTTAGTAATAGAATATGAATCTATGTGGTCAACTTGGATTAGATTATCACATTTATTATTATTTAATTCAAAGAAGAGTTAAAAGAGTTAAAATAAATGTTTAATAAATAAAACATTTTAAATATAGGGTTATACATAAGATAAATTCAATTTTAAATATTAATTAAAAATCTAAAAATATTTCAAATATAATTTTATTTTATTTATAATTTTTATACATTATATAATTTATTTTATTTATGACACTATGGTAATGCATTAATTACATAATTAAGGAAATATGAAAATAGTTAATATTATAAATATCCAAATAAATGTTATTTGAGAATTTTTATGAATTCCACTAATTTTCAAAATTAATATGACATATTCGGTTTTGTTATATGAATTTTTTTCGATGTAATAATGCTATTAGAAATTTAGCAAAAAAATACCAAATAGTGACAAAATTGACATAATAGATTTTTTAAATCAAATATTATATTATTAATTGATATTATATTAATAAAAATCTACAGTTTGGCCAAAAGACTTATATAATGATATGTGTGTCATTAATGAACCACTTGGGGTTATTTTGGAAGTATATAGTACATTTATTAACCATATAATATATAAATACAAAGAGACATTGTAAGTGTCAAACTATTTAACAAAGTGTTAAATATAAAATATAAAGTTAATATAGTGACCCAAATCTGTCTAAAACCTATTGGTTGAGTGGCTTTCAACCCATCCCTACCATAGCCTTTAAATAATCTATTTTGGATCCATTAAAAATTGAAAATTATTATATTATAAAATAATATTTCTAGGTTTTCCTAAGGTTCCCCTCACCCCTCTTATAAAAGAGAACTCACCCTTCTCTGTAACGCACACCTTCAAAGCCATTTTTCGCTTCCAACCTCTACAAAAATACCCTTTCAATTGTCCTCCCTTCATCCAAGAGGGCTTCCTTTGGTCAGAAAGGCAACCCAAGGAGTTCTTTTTATGAAATCAAAGGGAAGAACCTGAAGAAGAGGTAAATATTGCATCCCCTCATTCAAGTTACTTTATTCTTCCTCATCCTTTTTATTTGTTGTTTCCATTTTAAAATAATAAATAAAATATCATCTATAAAATATGATGTTATTATAAATATGTTACAACCATATTCATTATTCTATCCATCCTTTGAATGACATGTCCCCATATGTGTGTACGTATGGATTACCCTCTTCACGTCGTGCTATAATTATTATTCAATACATTATTATTTGGATGGGTATAATAACGATGTGTAATTATTGTAAATAATAAATATAAAATTATAATGATTCTATATATATGATATACCATCCAATTATATTTTATTTTAATATCAAAATAATGATATTGTTTTTTGTGCGTACGTACAGATTACCGTCTCCACGAACGCGATGAGAATCATTCCCCATCATATCCATTCAACATTAATTTTCATTCGATATTTAAAAATAATGTTTAAATACTTGATATAATTATGGATATGAATAAGATACATCCCATCCATAACAAATATAACTCACATAACAATGAATATATAGGAAAATGAATTCGTTAACACCCGAAACGGCAATAATACTTAGATATTATTAACAAAGCAATATTAAAAATCATATATGATATAATATTAATATATATTATTCTTGTATAATTTAATAAAAAATATTTCACCATTATACAGAAGGTTAATCTACCCTTGACCAAGGAATTGTACAATGTAATGGTTAATTTCACAATCTCTTTATTATCTGAGGTTGTTTTTAAGTACGTTTTTACTAGGACCTCATTATCCTTCAAATCCATGATTCTTAAAAATGTATTTCAAAACATTATTAATATTTTATAAACTGTGGGTTAAATTCATTTATAGACTTGATTTAGTTTCTATAAGATGTTTATAAATTAATCTTTTAGTCGTTTTCCAAACAAGGTCGTTTTTTATCTTTTTGTCAAAATTAAGGTATGAATGTATTTTTTAACTTATATGGTGAGTGCGGTTATTTTCCAACATTATAAAATCATCGAAGCGCCCCTTAAAAGCTTATAAAAATAATTTCAAAATAATTTATTTCTTTTATAATTATGTTACGTTAAAGTCATTTCAAAAAAGTGATATTTCTCTCAAATAGTTTTGATTTCATCTATGTCAACATCCTTTGATGGATTTTAATCTTAATAGAAGTTGATTTATTATGATACAAAATATCCATATTTTTTTGAAAGTTTTGTGATATGTTTGACTGTATATGTGTTATTTTTATACCATTACTGGTTTATAGAGAAATTTTTGACATTTAGTATGCTAGTTTTAATACGAATGTTTATGTGATGTTTAAACCAGTTCATAAAACGATTGAATTGGACATAGTATGTGATGGGTCGAGCACGCTATAGATCCTCGATGCATTGGTAGGTCTCATGAGAAAAACTAGTGTATTGGCACAGGGTCTTGACAAAATCTTATTTGTAGACTTGGTATAAGGCATTGACTATGTGGTTATGATAGTCCTACATTATGCATTCCATCATTATGAAAGTTGTTATTGATATTGTATGTGATTATTTGACTAGTAGAATATCAATGTTAATAAGTAAATGACATTATTTCATTTTATTTTTTCCATATTATAATGATGTTTAATTATTAAAGGCTTTTGTTTTAGTTATACATTGCCTTAAATGTTTGTGCTTATTTGTGAATGTTTCCGCTATATTTCTATCCTTACTAAGCATCTACGCTCACCCATTTTATACGTTATTTTTCCTAGGATGTGAAGAGGTATTTTATGACTGACCTTCAGGGATGGTCTGAGGGGATATGAGTGGGGAAATTGGAGACTATGTTGTTGTAGTTTTCCATATTATCAAGTAATGTAAGACTTATGAATGTATCTAGAGTTTCCAAGGCTACTAAACTAATCGGCTTTTCGAGACATGATGTTTTGTGATCATGCCAATGTTATGTAGTAATACACGGACTCTGGGTAACTGGGATCGGGGCATTATAATCACACCATACTACAAAGGACATTCACCGTACAATTCATAAAATTCAATTTCAATAATACTGATTAATAAAATGGAAAATTAAATGTTCATGCATCACATATAGATAATTTTTAATTGTATTATTTTCACAGAAAAAACTCATCTATATGTTTTAAATTTCTTATTTTGGAATAGATTAGCCTTTTCGATAATCCCTTATCATATTTCAATTCATTATCAATATGTATTCTACATTCAATCTACCTCACATGAATTTTCCTCTCATCATCTGGGTAAAAATATAAATTTATTTCAACACATACCTCAAAATCATAGAACATACCAAATGGCTTGTAAGGCTTCTAATATCTACACCACATAAAAAACAGATCATAATTATTCAGGAGGGATTTACCATTTAGGATCAAATGAATTGGATGCTTTAGGGTAGATAGGTAAATAATTAAATAAATTAAAGCTGAAAAATAATGTTTGACCCTAATTCAATTTTCATGATAATAAATGATATGATCAATGATTTTTTACCAACAACAATTTCAACTATCTCATTTCCCAAAAAATATCAATATTGGATCACTATACAAGTAAGTGAAATGAATGAATAAACTAATCTTGATCCTTTATTTTCAATACATATATATATAAATATTTATTTTTTGAATGTGTTGGTTAGGAGAAATCTCACATCCATCACCTAACCAAAAATAATCAAAATTTTTAGTTTAGAAAAATGTGATTTTGACCCACCAAATACACAACACAGTTTATTTTATTAGAAAGATAGGTGAATAATGAAATATATAAATAATTTCATGGCGTCCACTCATATCATATGGAAATATCCCCTATCAAAATAACCTCTATAAAGTATATCTCACAAAAGAAAATAAAGTTCCTCCCCAACACATATTCTTTTCAATATAATGTGAATCATTTAGAGGAATATAGGAATATATAAAATATTATTGTAATGTGGCTCATTTCCAATTAAGGAAATCTTATATGGGATTAATTCATGTATGTTCTTAAGATAATAGCTAAATAATATAATTCCATAATCATATTAGAAGATATTTTTTACAGTCTTAGATTTGATAAGATGCAAATTTGTTCTATAAGAAAACATTCCCATGTTTCAAAAGAAATAGACTATAGATATAATTTTAAATATTGGATCAATTGATGTCTTGAGAATTAGATGAAGGGATGGGTCAATAAATTATTGAAATGAATATGAATTATTAAATCAATTAATAAAAACATCATATGTTAAATGCATGGGAAAATTTCTCAAAAATATTCATTTACAAAAATCGCCATTCTCCAAAAATCATGATTTTTTAATTCCTAATGCACAATATTATACCTAATAATTATTTTTCTTTTTTACCATTAAAATTAATTTAAAATGAAATCTAAATACTATGAATTATAATTTTCATTGGTATTTTATAATTTCTAGTTCATTTGAGTAATGAATGAACCAATTGTGGGGATTTTAACTTTCATTTAATGATTTGAATAGTTAAAAAGTAAGTATTACAAAAGAAAATTACTAAATTAAAACTCACACTCCACTTATATTTTGATTATTCAAATATGGGTTATATATATTGTGCATGAACCATGTCATGACGTGTATATACCCTTCTTGACGTGGAACTCTTGTATTATTTCGTCCAATTTCTTCCTTGATCGCCAATGCAAATAAAATTACAAGTCAATGAATAGGTCGTAGAAATTAGATTGAAAAATTATTAGGGATTCTTGCTTTTACTAAAAACAAAAAAAAAAAAATTTCTATAAACTTAGCATTCCCCCTAGAATTTATTTTGTTCACCATCTTGGGCTTGACGGTACCTCTTTAGTTGAAATGATTGATGGTAGGAAATAGATTACCATATCAGAATATTCAAATTTTAGATTCCCTTTATCCTCATTGTAGATTCCCCCCTTTTCTAAAACATACATCACTCTTCAATTTGTGAAAACTATTACCATCTTCATGTTTCCAATACAGTGGTTCATGGACCTTTATATAAAATGAAATGGTTGGTACATCCCATGCATTATCTCATTATTTGAGTTCATCTTGAATGAATATTCCTCCATTATCTCTGGCTTCTTCAAGTACATTCTTCAGCTTGTTCATACATTCTTTCTTACTATCCATAGATTATACTCCATTTATCCTTCCTAGGACAGAATCATCCTCCAATTTCATTATGTTCACTAAATAATCAGCAACTATTTCTTCAAGTTTTGGCATCGCACAGTGCTAATTAAACTTCACTTATGAACCTCTAACTATTAAACTCATCTCTCCAATGTGAAAATCAATCAGTTCCCTTCATATAGCTGGGATAAATCGTACAAAGATTATTGGGTTCTTCTCTTCATCTATCTCCATCACAATTAAATCTATTGTAAAATTGAAATAATATACATTTCAAAGACATACTGGTGTAATGCTCGAGAATGTCTCACTATTGTATCATCTTGATGAATCATAACTCTAGTTTGTTTCACTCCTTCCATCACATGCTTTTGAGTGTTTCATATTACATGTTTTTTAAACTGTAACCTAAAGCAAAAAATTTTCTTCCAAACACATGAATAAAAATGGTAATTTGAAAGGAAAAACATTACATGGATTCATTGATTCATTACTAATATTCTATACACTAATTCTTAACTTTATACTTCTATTGTAATTGTGTCTAATTTTTTTATGCTTATTCATGGTCATCACCTAAACCTTTATGAACATTTCCTACACCCACATGATTGTAATTTCCTCAGTGAATGTGATGTTGACATGTATCTTCTTGATCATATATATAAAGATATTTTTTTCTAATCAATCCTCTCTTTCTTTTCTCTATATGGATATTTTAGTGGTGGCTGGTATGGTGGAAGTGCTTCTTCATCATCACATTCCTTGGATTCTATATTCTTTTTTAGGATTGCTTCTACTTCTTGTTGTGGATCTCTTTTCCTCCAAATTCTTTGTCACTACCTCATTTCATCATACCACAACTACAATGTATGGATTTAATTGTTTCAAGATGATGATTCTATGGGAATCTAGGAAGATTTTCTCTTTGACTCTCTACGTATTTCAACAATCTGAACAATTTTTAATTCCAAAATAATTAATGCTGCTTCTTAGTTTCTTGGATCATTTTTCAGTTATCCCAATTCAGTACAGTTATATAATGAGTACGTCATCATTTTTTATTTTCATCACATGTGGTGGTTAGAAATGTTGCAAGGATCTCCCCCAACTAATGGACTAGACTACTCAATGTTGGCCCTTGTAGTTGATGTTGATCACCTTCTTGTCTCAGTTCAAATCATTGACCATGATTCTAAATTTTCAATATTTTAGGTGGTGGTGGACTCCATCCGTATGCATAATTTAGACAATTATAATCAAGATAATTAGCATCGTCACAATATGTACATTTTGGATTTTTATTGGCCATCATTGCATCCAACTCATTGTCATAATCTTCTTTTGAGTAGTCATTCATCAGTTTCCCACCATGTGTTCTCCTTATACTCAACATTATCCATGATTTTAATGAAAATTTTTGACATAAACCTCATTTAGTTTCTTGTAGATGTCTTCCGATTATTTTTTCATCAGAAAACCTCCTCCAGTGACATATAAGAAAGAAATATTTCCCTATAATAATCCTTTGAAAATTTTTTGAATTAGTAACTGAATCTCAATTCCATGATGCTGAAATCATCTTATCATATCATTAAATATATATCATGAACTATATAAATATTATTCATTCAATTTAACAAAATCTAATACACATACCGGCAAATCCAATGACATTGAGTGATGGAAAACCCTTGTCAAAAATTTCCTTACTAGATCCTCAAGTGTGGTAATTAAATTTCTAATATGATGTTATATCGACACAAAATTTTAATTTTTATTGTGAATATAAACAAGAATATCCTTCGAATATATTTTCCGACATTAGGGATTTTGAATGTGTCAAATATCTCCCGAAAAATTCCAATGTGTGAATCAAAATCTTAATGTGGAAGTGTCACGAACCAACCTGGGGAGACCCTGAATCGGTCACCCGAGCAGGTACTCATTATGGCCCGATGGGCATTCCCAACCCCCATAACCTGGAAACCAGTGCCGGGATTCAATGTTTAATCATTGGGAATGATTTGTCCAATTAACAAAACCAAAGAAATAATAAAAACAGACATGCACCCACAACTAATAAACATAACACTAGAAGTGGAATGAAAAAAATAAAACTAAACATACTTCCACGTGACCTTTCAGGTCACCTCTCGACCAAAGGCCAACTTTGGTCCCACAACGAGAAACACGGCCAAAAAACCTAACCAAGGAAACCTGCAACTGAAATGATAATATAGTTGTGAGCATTAAGAATGCTTAGTAGTATTTCCAAAATATACCACAGAACCCAACGTCTCCCTTTCCGAAGCAATCCAATAACACAAGTTTGAAATACAATTATAAAATTATGTATTTAGCATTTTAAAATAAGAAAATTGTTTGTTTTCCATATAAGAAAAAACAACACATTCCAAATAACAATTTTTCATAATCTTTTATCATTTCATAAATAAAATCCAATACATAGTATAACAATGTTCTACAAGAGTAAAATAAGTAAAAATTCCTGATGAAAATAAATTCGTGCACGGAAAGTAAACAAGAAATTAAAATGATCTAGTAACAAGGGTGATCCTAAACATCCCTAGAAGACCCCTGGACAAACTTGGTTTCGGAACCACCTACCGGCGTTTGGTAAAGCTCATAAGTCTATAACCAACTGGCCGCCCTTACGGACCAATCTAGTGGCAATGCATGCCTAACCTAACAACAGATCTCGGGGTAGCAACCCGTCTAATCGAGGTTGATCAAAAACCATCACTCGATCTCTGAAATAGTCCTAGGAACCCGTGGTGGTTACAATAATATTGTGTCAGTTTGAGGTCCTAGCATGCGTGACTCATCTCACCGCACTTGCCTACCCCAAACATGGACACTCTATATGATAACCCATAAAGGATATCCCCCCAACAGAGGTGCCCCATAAATATATATGTATACCATATCATCAAAGGTGCCAACCCGGCCTTCATGCAATGAAATAATTTAAAACCATTTGATACCGCTTTCAAAATATTTAAGTTGTTAAATGGGCGTATAGTAATCAAAATGTCATCATTTCAAAGAATCAAGACAAACATCAAACTAAAGCTGAAAGTGCCAAACATGTTTGTCACATTACATCTATTTCAAAAAAAATTCTCTAAAGACATTTAAAACTCCGCTGAGACACACACAAATTCAAAAAATAAACAATTATAAAAGATAACACAACTCCACCTTTGAATTTGAAGATCCAAACAGGCCTTTAAGTCCAACATTTCTACAAACATTACTCAAGAATCACATTTGAATTGAAGGTTTCAAATTGGTATTTAGTCGACATATCGAAATTCATTTAACCAAAAAATCTTTCCAGTACCACTTTTAAATTTATAAAGCCAAACAGGCTGAATCCTTGAGTAACACATTTTAAACAACTTGTTTTAAATCACACAAAAGAACCTCTATACCTTGAGATCCAAGAACCATTTTTAAAATCAAAATTAACCACTCCCCTAGTTTGAAATAACACCAACCCTTGTATTGGAAACATCAAACCCTTCTCAAAATATCGAAACACAAACAATATTCCATAACCACCATAGTAAAAAAACTCAAAAACCACTTTTGGAGGAATACGCACACAAGATCCTTAACCAAATAAGTTTGACAACTTCCACACCATTGGATAAACTGACATCACAACTTAATAAAATTCCTTCATGACTCAACCATTTTACAATCACTTTTATGAACAAGAAAACCAATTTCTAAACAGTTTTCATATGCAAACCCGAAAAAGTATAAACATTCTATATAAGAAAACCACACAATTTGTTAATGATTCAATAACCAGGTCAAATAAGTTACACAAGTCTAGAAAACTCTCTAAGTACACATAAATTTTACCAGAGAAACGTACTTCGAATCTATTTCTAACAAATCCAATATATTTGACAACACTATAACATATTAACTAATTGCATTTTGAGAACTATAAACAAGTAAAAAATTTAACTGAAATCAATCAGGCATTACATGGATTTAATTGAAAAGGAAAACATGGTTTCTCCTACCTCAAATGTGGTCAGACACGATAAAATTTGACAGAGGGATGAACAATCCCTGGAGAGCAACTGCGTTCGCTAACAGTGAGAAAAACACAGAAACACACCCCGTAGTAGAATTTCAATTTGCCAAAATAAATAAAAACCAATAATTAAAAAAATGAAAGAAAGAAATATTTAACTACTTAATTATACTTGGTGATGGCAGGGGATGGCTAGAGCTTCCTGGACGGTGCAGAAGAAGGCTGGCGCGGTAAGGTGAGGCGTCTAGCTGGAGGTCCTGTGAGGGGGCATCTGGCCACATCGGGAAGGAGCCTGGAGGGTGGAGGGAGTCGGGTGAGGGTGGTCGGGATGCAGCCCGAGGGTAGGGCGGCCTGCATGGGGGCGGATCAGTGCAATACGTGGCATGGGGTCTGCCGGATGTCGGAGGTGGTGTGGCCAAGGGTAGCGGGGTGCGAGGCGGATGGTGAGCATGGGTGGCACATGAGCTGGCTGCAAGAAGAGGATGTCGGGGTGCCACTACAGAGTAGAAGGCGGCTGGGTGGAGTAGGCAGCCTGAGGTCGACCGGCGGAGGGTGTCAGGATTAGGTCAGCAGGCAGAGGTGATGCAAGGAGGCCCAAACAGGGGGGCATTGCAGGTATGGGATGAGGGGAAAAGGGGGTGCTCCAGCTACAGGTATTAGGGTTAGGATAGGGTCTTTTTCATTTCATTATAATAAAATATTAATAATAATAAAATCTGAAATAAAATAATAAAAATAGTAATAAAATAATAATACTAATAATATAAATTACAATAATTAACATATTAAAAATTATAAAAATACTAATAATTAATTAATAATACTAATGGGATTAAAATCATTAATTTTCTTAAAAATTATACAATCATAATAATTATAATATAAATGATAATAATATTAATGATAATGATATAATATTAATAATAATGATAATTGTAATATAAATAACAATATAAATAATATAATTATTAACATATACAGAATAATAATAATAATTATGAATAATAATAAGTATGAATAATAAAAATCAAATTCATTCATTTTAAAAGTTCTCCAAATGCACGGCTTTTGTGCTATAGAGCGCGTCGTTGAGGGAACCACGCTCAGACCATACCACCAGGCACTAACCGCATGTAGGGGAATGTTGCATCCCTGCCATGCAGTTTCATGACCCGTGTGCAAGTTGTGAATCCAAAAGCTGTGGTGTGACAATTCCCCCCACCACAGACACTTTCTTCCACTAGAACGTCACTCAGCTGAACAATAGACATAACAAGGATCCTTTCCCATTTGAGACTGAAAGAAAACACAACACAAGATAATGGGAGAACATGAGATGGTTATCCCCACATCAAGAACTCAACTAATGCAGAAATTTAACACTCAAACAGACCACCCCAAGAAGGTGGGATGACACAGGAACTCCCAACCGTCCAAACTATCTTTTATAGAATGAGAAAAGCAACACCTCCACTAAACCTTGGAACTCTCGACCAATACCAATAACCCCGTACACTATAGAATAAACTTCTATGAAGAACATGATACCAATAGTGAACCTGAGTATAACCACAAGCCTTGACTCCTCCGTAGGCACATAAATCTCTAAATGAATGCTTCCAAAACAAAACCAACATATACAAGGGTTAAACACACTTTTATGAAAAAGCATGATTAAGAAAACCAAGATCATATAATCAAAACTATTGGATTAAAATAGATCATTTATATTATAACTCCATAATGAAGCAATGAACTTACAACGACATCAAAACATTAACAACAGAAAAATAAAGGATGAAATGACTTTAAATGTTCCACTGCCAACGTGGAACACAAAACCCGGACCAAGGCTTCATACCCCTAGAAACCCCGGACTACGTGTGAGCTTCACCGAAAGGCTTGTGGCTGGGCCTTTGATGGCTTAATAATCTCCTTCCTCACAGTAAGGCACTGAAATTCCTCTGGTCACATCGTCTTCTTCCAGAGACGTTACATTCAAAACTTATCAAGATTACCCAGACACCCGCAACGATGGAACGCCTTCGTAGTGGTGCGATATGAGGGCTTTATGTGCCTGAACTGGCCATAGTGGTCGAACACCATGGAACGGTTTGATGAATTATAATCCAATGTCACTGCAGATGACTCTTTCAGAACAACTTCCTCTGGAACATCCTACTCAACAGATGGGGAAGCTTCCTAGGAAACTGGATATACTGGATTACCAAGCACCTGTGCTCCGGGGACCAGTTTAGCTAAGAACGCCTCATCCATCAACTTCTCAAAAGGATGGTCTTTAGAAAGGAGGATCTTCTCCTTGATCTATGGGCTAAGACCGCCAATGAAGAGAGAAATTTTCATCAAATCATGTGATGTTGCCTCTACAGAAAAGTACACAAGCTCCTTGAAATGGTCAACATATTCCTTCACCATCTGTTGGGCTTTTTGGATACGCATGAGCTCTTCCCTTTTCTTTGACATTACCTCTTCAGGTATAAACCATCATATGAATATGGATTTAAAGACATCCCATGTCATCCCAACTTGCACTATTGATGGGGCCACCAACTCCCATTCATCTAGAGCCGGACCTTCAAACATCCCCAAAACCGCATGCACACTGAGATCATCGGGAGTTCCCAAAACCCTAAAGGCACGCTCAACCCCTTCATGCCATTCTGTTTCTTCTAATGGACCATGATCCCCGTGATGGATTGGCAATGTCCGAGATATACCAAAAACTAGGCATGACTTATTTGAAACCTTGAGGACCTTTTAAGGGAGCATTTTCTGAATAACATATAAAACACAGAACCAATACCAATATCAAGAAGAAGTTACATCAAAGAATGTGCCTTCATCAAACAAATACAACTCAAAATAATAACAAAAAACAATAAACAAAAAACAAACAACCATAAACACAACAAAAAATTTTCTTTCAAAAATTCCCGTTTCATTTTAGATTCCAAAATCACTTTTTTTTTAATTTTAAAACCGCTTTCTTCCAGGACCACATTCCAAATACAAAATCCAATTTTCAAACCGAAATCACATTCAAAAACCATTTTCCCCTTTAAAAGAAAATTTAGAAAACAACGTCAAGCCTTTAATTTCAAACCCAATAAGGTAATCCCATGAACTGTTTCACATGTCTTCATCCACTTTAATTCATACGCACCGACACACACATTCCACACATCCTCTCACATGTGCAAACGTTCATGACTACCTGAGGATTCACCACAGACCATTCTTGACCAATTTCTAAGAAAAAAGTAGTTTTCCAAACCAAAAACTTTCAGTTTTAAAACCCATTTAATAAATTTAAATTCATTTAAAAGAAATAAATCCCATTTTCAAAAAACCTGTTTATCTTCTAGAAATGCACTTACACCAACCCAAATGAAAACAAAACTCAACTTGCATCAAACCACTGAAGTGAGGGACTATTGATCACACTTAACCTGGTGACATGGTAGTGGGGAATTCCCCATGTAAGAGTCAAAAACTATGAGGGATTCACATCATGTACCCGGAGTCCACATGGGTCCCTAATCCATGTGAGATCATGATGTAACACCAGCTTACCTCTGTTGTCATCCCTCAATCCAAAAAAATCCAGAATGAAACCAAAACTCAATTCACGAACTATCCCTAGCGACTCGAGGTGCGGAACAAGAAAGGGTTCATGACATCCTTCCTGTACCACCCTCTGAAGTCCCGACAATCCTAATATCTATCTACCAGACACCCCAAATAACAAGGGTCTCCTTTGATACATTTTTTTCACGAACAATCTGGGGTCAAACCTGAAACGGTCACCCGATCGGGTCTGCAACATGGAAAGACGAGTGTTCCCAATCCGCACAGGCTGGAAACCAGTGCTGAGCTTCGAAGTTTAATCGTTGGGAATGTTTTGGCCCATTAAAAAACCCCAAAGAAACAAGAAAAACAGACATGCACAAACATCTAATAAACATAACACTAGCAGCGGAAAGAAAAAATGTAATGCCCTGACCCTAGTTACCTAGAGTAAGTGCATTATTATGTAACATTGGCATGATCACAAAAGATGATGACTCGAAAGACAGATTAGTTTAGATTCCACGAAAACATTAGATACATTCATAAATGTTACATTACATCAAAAAGTGAAAAAATAAAATAACATAGTCTCCATAGTACACACTCATATCACCTCCCGACTATCCCTGCCAGCTCATTCATAAAATACTTCTTCACATCCTGGAAAAATTAAAACATTGGAAGGGGTGACCTTAGATGCTTAGTAAGGATAACAATATAGCAGAAAATTTCATAAATAAACATAATAATTTATGATATTGTATAACTGAAAAAAAAGATTTTTAAACTTGAAATTAAGCATAATATTGAAAAATGAAATTAAATAATTCCATTTTCTTATTCACATGGATATTCTACTAGTCGAATAATCACATGCAATATCAATAACCGCTTTCATAATGATAGAATGCATAATTCCAGACTATCATAACCATGAATCCAAGGCCTCGTGCAAGGACTACAATAAGGTTTTGTCCAGGCCTCATGCCAAGACACTATTTTGTCTCATGAGACCAACCGATGCATTGAGGAGCTATAGTGGTCTCCACCAATCACTGATTAAGTCCAATTCATTTCTCATATGAACATGATTAAACATATCATAAACGATAACATAATCGTATCACATAAAACATGTCTAAAGGAAACATAAAATTTACACATTTCAATCGTAAGATATCAGTACAAAACATTGATATAATAAATACATTATAAAAACCATTTTCAATACCAAGCTAAAAGAAAATTTAAACATGGTATTTATTTTTCATTAAAAAAATTATGGCCTGTAGAGGAAGCCGAAAATAAAATAATGGTCATAGTGGTGGAGAAGTCGTTGTCGCCACATACGTATGACAAAAAAACATTCCCTTTTGACATTTAGTAAAACATATCGTATAAAAAAGATTCATTTTGAATAAATGTAAAAGTAAAAGCAGTTTATACACCGTTTAAAATAAAGTTTTGTATAAAACAAAATATGCCTCAATGAAAGGTATTGAGACGAAGTCCATTATCTGGTGTCCGACAAGACTCGATCATTCTTTAATCTCCTGAATAATAAACTCATGTTAATCTCTACTTGATTAATAGCCTTTTTCAAGTTCATTATTCCTTTTATATCACTTATTACCATGTTATGAACTGTATTTAATTATTTATATTAATAACGGTCATTTTGTCGATCTTTGTTACTTGAGTCAACAATAAACTTCTTATAATTTCAGGTTGTTTATGTGGTAGAATATCCATTATCTCCCGAATTATATTCATGATATAGATATCATATATATAATATATATCCATTAGATACATGCATTTATAATATTACATAACATTTAGAGGCAATTAATGAAATGCACCGTTCATGGAGACGGTAAGCCGTACGTACACATGAATGCTACATTAATTTCTATTTCGTATTTAATGGAAGGAAATCATAATGATATAAAGGTATATTATAATTACAGAATAATACAACATATAATATCATTAACTCCATCCTTTATACTTCCCAAATATGGAATTAACGATTCAAATCACTTTGAGGGGGCAGTAGTCCGCACTTCCTAAAATGAAATTATCGCGTTTACCCATAATGTAAACCATAAAGGTATGCCATAAATGAAAAATACAGAAGCATAATGAAAACAATAATCTTAATATATATCATATATATAAATAGTTTAATCATAATTTCCACCATGAGAGGTGTTAATAGAAGATTGAACAATCATCGTTTCGTGAGGCAGTAATTCACCACCCATAGAAGCAGTATGTTCATTAACCATTAGAAGAATGTGTGTGTAAGTGTAAATCAAATTATTCTAAATAAAACATCCTAGTATATTGAATATACTGTTTTTGTTACAAAATAATGTAATAAAAAGATGTTCATGGGTTGGAGAAGAAAAATAATACAAAAGAACCTAAGAGAAGACATTACCTTAAAACCGGGTAACTCTTTTTGATTTGCACCAAAGGCTTCGATGGGAAGCCTTCTACCAAAAGTGAGTCTTCTAGGAGTAAGAGAGGGAATTTGAGAGAGTATTTGAGAAAGGGTTGGCTGAGCCAATTGGCTTGGAGATGTGAATAAGGTTGTAGAGGTGGGGGCCTTTTATAAGAGGAGAGAAGGGGCACTCTTGGAATGTCATGAAATGTTACATAATTATGAAATGATTTTCAGATTTCAAAGGAACCAAAATAATATATTTCAAATATAAGGTGTTAAGGGTTCTAAAAATACTCATAAAATAGGTTTTTGACCAGTTTATGTATTAAATTTTACAATAACTTTTCATTTTATTAAAAAGGTTTATTAATGAGGTAATCGCTGCATCATCATGGTGTGATAAATAAATTTTATTATTTAATGCCTAAAATTATTAAAAAATAAATAAAATGACATAGGAAATATTTTTATATTTCCAATTAATATTTATAGTCGAAAAGATAACTTTTATAATCTCTTGTAAAAATTGTTTTACTAAAACAATGCTTGTATCTGACATTTTTATTTTTACTTTAAATAAAAGGTATTAATGTCATTTTCTTACCCAAGTGGCTCCATGGGGACCTCAATTTGACCCATGTATTTTATTGGTCGTACATGACTCATAAAATAAGTATAGGACTATTTTATGGGTAATTTCATATTATTATATCATTATATTTACCTTAAATTACACTAATTACCTTTAATCGCGATTAATAGAACATAAAAATTATTATTCACTAAAAATTATTTTAATCCCATTGAACCACATATCACTTACTAATGAAAATTATGTATGTAAGATTTTTGAAATTAAAATCATAGAGGTGGTAAAATTTCATTTAAATGAAAATTCAGTTTTTTTTACTACCACGTAGTGGTTCCACTATTCATCAAAAATCGATGTTTTTCGGAAAAATACAAAAAATTCACTCTAATCTATATTTGATATTCCAAATTAAAAAATGATATCGATTTTACCTAATAAAAAACATAAAAGTTTCATTAATTATTTTTATATTTAATTCTCGCTCTCAAAACTAATAACATGTTTTTAGGAAACAATATCTATCAAGAGATTGACACTCGTTTATGTCCAATTTTCAAAGTGAAAATAATTCTAATGACCACCATTGGATAAAATGGTAAAAATATATTATAATTATTCATTAAACCCTATAAATAATATAATTTATCACTATAAATTATTTTTATTAAAAAAGTCATTTTTAATTAAAGTTTACTATTTTAAACTATTCATAAAAAATTGGAAGTTCCCAGAAAAAAAACGAAAAATGTAACTTAGGATAATTTAGATATTTTGAATCCAAAAATGAAGTCCAATTTGAATAATAAAATTTAGAAAATTTCAAAAATTGGGTATTACAATTCAAAATGGCTACTTTTATTGGTCACAGTGTGTTAGAAGCTCGAACTTGCCTATAATGCAAGCTATTGCATTATTGAAAGAGAAGTGTACAGTGGAATCTTGGAGTGAGACATTCTCCCCTCCTTCAATAAATTGCATCCTTACAATTTTAAAATGTTATTAGAAAATAAAAGATTGAAAATAGAAAATAACTTTGTGGAAAACCCACATCGAAAATAAGGTTAATAAAATTTAGCCCTAATAAGAGGGAAAGGGAAATGAAAAAGTCACCCCCAAATTTGGGTCTCGAATAGGATAACATTGGTGGAAATTATAGGCATGTAATTGGAGGTAAAACGTAAATATTTATAGGGTGTGATTGACGTCATTAATCACAGACAAGTGTAAAATTGAGGGCCTCAAAGCCATCAACTTATGATGATTGAAAATATCATCATTTCAACAAAACAGAAGTTATTGGGATAACAAAATTTTATTTTAATATCCCTCCCCTAAAGTTTAAGAATTAATTTATTCATAGAATAAGAGAGAGTTATATATATATATACCTGAAAAGTAGAGTTTCAACCTTTAACTAATTTCTACCAAAGACTCATCTATCCCTCAAAAAGATAATATAACAGAAAAATATTATATTTATCCTAATCGTACAAGGTTCAAAATATTAAAACATGCCATTTAGATTAGGAAAACTATTTTTTAATAACCAAGGACTTCATATAAGCTAGTGGTAGGTAATAAAGGTCTATCACACTATGATTGTGGGTTCGATTTCTACACCTTTGTCCAACGTGATGGGTTATTCCCCAACCTGCAGGTTGTCCTTTTCCTAAAACTATAGTATTATAATATTCCAAAAATAATAATCAGAAATATTTTAACCTTAATCAATATTATCCAATGATAAACTTAATCCATTGCAACCTTTTTAGTTTTCCATAATACCTATGTCCAGACTTTCTCTAAAACATCTCTAAATTCCTAAATCAACTGTAACATCATATTCCCCAAACAAAGTAAAGTGCCTCTTATTGTCACATAATAAAAATATGATTACCTTCATCATATTAAAACATTAATTAAAACAACAAGTACTGCAGTACAATACTTATATATATAAAATTTTTCATATAACCATAATATAGTTCTTGATTCCAAAAACACAAATACAATAATTATTCCACTTCAACTATAGTAACAACATAAGATTGGCCTTGATCCATTTACCTTTTATGAGGTAAGTTTCCTTGATGATTAGGGCATTTATTTTCATAATGCCCCATTTCTCAACAATTGTAGCATTCAACATTTAAAGCATCTTTCTTTCCCTAGCAATCACGAGACTGGTGACCTTTCTCTCCACATTTATAAAAAACTCGCATTCCTTTTAGACAAGCACTGGGGTGATTCTTCCCACAATTAGCACATAATGTAAAATCCTTATTTCTCATTTTCCCTTTATCTATCTCTTCTTCCACTGTTCTCTTCATCTCTTACTTTACTTTGTTGTCATAAGATTTAAATATTTCCTTGGCTGTCTTGATAGTACATTAGACAATATCTTTGTACGATGAGAAAGATTGTGAGACTAAGGTTCGATGGAGAAACTGGTTTATCCCATCAAAGAAATGATCAATCTTACTTATTGGGTTATATATTTAATCTGTTGCATGCCTCTCTAACCTTGTAAAGTTAGGCTGATACTTTGCGACATTCTCATCCTCCTTTTGTCTCAGACTCAGAAATTGGATTTCCATATCTGTTTGATGGTTATGATGAAAGTATTTTTCTAAGAAAATATCTTTGAACTCACTCCATTCCATATTTGATACTTTATCATCTTCCTTCGTGTTTTGTATCAATGA
Organism: Viscum album; assembly: GCA_963277665.1. Classification (NCBI taxonomy): domain Eukaryota; kingdom Viridiplantae; phylum Streptophyta; class Magnoliopsida; order Santalales; family Viscaceae; genus Viscum; species Viscum album. Next base: position 1,897,272,260 of record OY728133.1, on the reverse strand, counting down.
CCATCATTGACCAGCATCTCCAGTGAGGCGGTAAACTGCCATGAAAACTTTTTCCCTTTCACTACTCCCTAAAGCATGAAATATTATCTCTATGGAATTTATCCATTGCTCAGCTACTAAGGGATTTTTACTCCCATTGAATGTTGGTGTTTGTTTCCTCATGAAGCGATCTAACATTGATCCTCCATGTTGCGGATCAGGGTTCTTCATACGAGTAAGGTTATTATTCATAACCTGAGTGAGTTGTCCCAGTATAGTGATAAGTTGATCAGCACAAGTTGTATCACAAGCTCCACTATAATTATCTTGAATAGGAGGGCAATCCCTACAAGGAGTGAGTTCATTGATACAGTTTCCATTCCTTCCACTAGGTTTCATTCCTAAAAAATGTCATAAACTATATTAGTTCATGAATCAAAATACATAATTCCATACTTTTAAAACACATTACAAAAATTGAATATTTTATGGATGCAATCCATAATCATAAATACAATTTCGTTGACGAATTATATACTCATAAACCATTCATAATGGTTTGTAATGAAAATTAAAATCATCCTAAGAATATCCCCCGGGAGTGTCACAACCAAGGGTGCAGTACGACTCGTTGTTGTGCACCAGTTCCCGTTCGAGTCTAGATCGAAGCGATGTTTTTGGGTTTTAACCCTAGGTAAATATGTTCCAGATCCGCCTCTACCTGCTCATATCCAGACAGGGATATATTGCTCAGAAAACTCACAATATCTCTATAATACAGAAAATCAATAAAGTTTATCTATACTAATTCTCAACGTCTAACTCTGGGATAGGTGTTCTAATCAGAGTATATCTAAATCTAGATTCCAAGGTTAGTACTAAACTTCCTCTGATACTTACTGTAACACCCCGACCCCAGTTACCCAGATTTGGTGCATTATTACGTAACATTGGCATGATCACAAAACATCACGTCTCGAATGACAGATTAGTTTAGTAGCCATGGAAACACTAGATACATTCATTAATGTTACATTACATCATAAAGTGAAAACTACAATAACATATTATACATAGTCCACACTCATATACTCTTCAAACTACCCCTACAGGTCATTCATAAAATACATCTTCACATCCTGGAAAAATTAAAAATTGAAAGGGGTGAGCTCAGATGCTCAATAAGGATAACAATATAGCGGAAACATTCATAAATAAACATAAACATTTAACGAAATGTATAACTAAAACAAAATCCTTTTAAAAATGAACTTCAGAATAATATGGTAATATGAAATGAAATAATTTCATTTATTTATTCACATTGATATTCTACTAGTCGAATAAACACATGAAATATCAATAACCACTTTCATAATGATGGAATGCATAATGCCAGACTATCATAACCACATAACAAAGGCCTCATAACTAGTCTACAAATAATTTTTTGTGAAGGCTTCGTGCCAAGATAATATTTTGTCTCATGAGACCTAACGATTCATTGAGGAGCTATAGGAGGATCCACCATTCACGTATTAATACCAATGAATTCCTCATATGAATAGGTATAAACATATCATAAATCATATCATAACCGAATCATATAAAACATGAATAAAAGAAACATAATTGTTCAACATTTCAATCACAAGATATCAATACAACACATTGATATAATAAAATCATTATCAAAACCATTTTTAATACAATGATAATATAAAATTAAAACTTTGTATTTATTTTTCATAAAACAAATTATGGTTTGTAGAGGAAGCCGAAACTCAAATAATGGTCACGGCGGCAGAGAAGTTGTTGTCGCCACAAACGTACGATAAAAAAACATTCCCTTTTTTGTTTAGTAAAAATCTTCATATAAAAAATATTCCTTTTGAATAAATGTAAATTTCAATGGGGTTTATACACCATTTAAAATAATGTTGTGTATAAAACAAAATATTCCTCAATGATAGGAGATTGAGGCGAAGTCCCTTACCTCGTGTCCAACCTGACTCAATCGTTCATTAATCTCCTAAATAAAAAAATAAAGATAATCTCTACTTGCTTAGGAAACTTTTTAGAATTAATTATTCCATTTAAATCACTTATTACCATGTTATAAACATTATGTACTTATTTAAGTTAATAACGGTCGTTTTGTCGATCTTTGGTACTTGAGTCAACAATAAACATCTTATAATTACAAGTTGTTTATGTGGTAGAATATCCATTATCTCCAAAATTATATTCATGATATAGATATCATATATATCATATATATCTCGTATATACATGCATTTATAATATTAAATAACATTTAGAGGTATGAAATGAAATGCACCGTTCATGGAGACGATAAGCCGTACGTACGCATGAATGCTACTTTCATTTCTATTTCGTATTTAATGGAATGAAATAATAATGATATATAAGTTTATATATTAATTTCTTTATTATATCATATATAATATCATAAAATACATCCTTTATACGTCCCACATATGGCATTGACGATTCAAATCTCTTTGAGGGGGCGGTAGTCCGTACTTCCTAAAATGAAATTATCGTGTTTACCCATAATGGAAATCATGAATTTATGACATAAATGAAAAATAAACAAGCATAAAGAAAACATAAACAAAATATATATCAAATATAGAAATAGTTTCATCATAATTTCCCCCATGAGAGGTGTTAAAAAAAGATTGAACAATCATCATTTCCTGAGGCAGTAATTCGCCACCAACAGAAACAATATGGTATTTAACCAGTAGACGAAGGTGTGTGTAAGTGTAAATAAAATATGTATAATAAAAACATCCTAGAATATTTAAGATACTGGTTTTGTTACAAAAGAATGTTATAAAAAGTGTTTAATGGGTTGGAGAAGCAAAATAATACAAAAGAACATAAGATAATACATTACCTTAAAATCGGGTAACTCTTTTTGATTTGAGCCAAAGGAATCATTTGGAAGACTTTTCCCCAAAGTGAGGCTTCTAGGAGTAATAGTGGGAAGTTTATAGATTATTTGGGATGATTTTGTCTGATCCAAATGGCTTTGAAGATTTCAATAAGGTGGTAGAGGTGGGGGCCTTTTATAAGAGGAGGGGAGGGGCACTTTTGAATGTCATGAAATGTTACATTATTATGAAATGATTTTCAGATTTAGAAGGTCCCAAAATTATATATTTCGAAGATAAGGTGATAAGGGTTATAAATATACTCATCCAATAAGTTTTTGATAAGTGTATGTCTTATATTTTAAAGCATCTTTCATTTTATTTAAAAAGGTAATTAATGAGGTAATCGTTGCATCATCATGGTGTGATAAATAAATTTATTTATTTAATGCCTAAAAATTATAAAAAAAACTACAATGATGTAGAAAATCTTTTTATCTTTCCAATGGATATTTATAGTCTAAATGATAACTTGTATATCCCCTTGTAAAAATTGTTTTAGTAAAACAATGCTTGTTTGCTACATTTTTATTTTTACTTTAAATAAAAGGAATTAATGACATTTTCTTACCAAAGTGGCTCCATGGTGCACCCAATTTGACCCATGGATTTTCTTGGTCAGCCATGACTCATCCAATAAGTGTAGGACAAGTGTAAATGTAATTTCATATTATTATATCATTATATTTACATTAAATTACACTAATTACCTTTAATCATGATTAATAGAACCTAAAAATTACAATTCACTAAATATTATTTTAATCCCATTGAACCACATTTTACTTCCTAATGGAAATGATGTATGTCATATTTTTGAAATTCATATCACATAGGTGGATAGATTTCTTTTAAACGAAAAATCAGTTTTTTAACTACCACTTAGCGGTTTCAGTATTAATTAAAAATCTATGTTTTTCAGAAAAATACAAAAAAACACTCTAATCTATATTTGATATTACAAATTCAAAAATGATTTCCATTTTACCATATTTGAAACATAAAAGTTCCATTAATTATTTTTATATTTAATTCCCACTGTCAAAACAAATAACGTGTTTTTAAGAAACAATATCTATCAAAAGATTGACACTCGTTTATGTCCAATTTCAAAGTGAAATTAATTTTAGTGACCATCATTGGATAAAATGGTAAAAATATATTATAATTATACTTCAAAACCACTAAATAATATAATTTATGACAATAAATTATTTTTCTTAGAAAAGCTGTTTTTAACTAATATTTAGTATTTTACACTATTCATAAAATTTTGGATGTTCTCAGAAAAAAACGGCAAATTCAACTTAGGATAATTTCAATATTTCAAATCCAAAAATGAAGTCCAATTTGAATAATAAAATTTATAAAATTTCAAAAAGTGGTAATTACTATTCATAATGGCTACTTTTATTGGTCACGGTGTGTTAGAATCTCGAACTAGCATATAACGCATGCTATTTCATTATTGACTGAGAATCGTACAGTGCAAAATTGGGGTGTTAAAAAAATAAATAAAACATAACATACCTCCACGTGACATTTCAGGTCACCTCCGGACCAAAGGCCGACTTTGCTCCAACAACGAGCAACCCATCCAAGAAAACCTGAGCAAGGAAACCTGAACTGAAATTATAATATAGGTGTGAGAATAAAAAATGCTCAATAGGAATTCCAAAATAAACAACGGAACCCAATGCCTCCCTTTCCGAACCAATCCATTAACACATGTTTGAAATACAATTATAAAAGTATGTTTTTTTCATTTGAAAATAAGAAACTTGTTTTTTCTCATAAAAAAACACAACCCAAACCAAATACCATTTTTCAAAAATCATATGACATTTCATTAATAAAATCCAAAACAGAATATATCAATGTTGATCTACAGTAAGACAAGTAAAAGTGCAAGATGAAAATAAACTAGTGTACGGAATGTAAACAAGCAATGAAAATGATCCAGTAACCATGGGTGATCCTAAACATCCCTAGAAGACCCCTGGACCTACTCTGTTTTAGAACCACCTACCAGCGTACGGTAAAGCTCTTATGTCTATAACCAACTGGCCGCCCTAACTGACCAATCCAGAGGAACAGCCCGGCTGGACTAAAACAAATCCTGGGGGTACCAACCTGTCTAATCGGGGTTGATCAGCAACTGTCACTCGATCTCTAAAAGACACCCAGGAACCCATCGTGGTTACAACAATACTATGTAAGTATGAGGGCCTCGCACGCGTGACTCATCTCACCGCACTTTCCTACCCCAAACACGGACACTCTATATGATAACCCATAAGGGATATCCCCCCTACAAAGGTTCCCCATAAATATATATGTATACCATATCATCAAAGGTTCCAACCGGGAATTCATTAAATGAAATAATTTAAAACCATTTCATACCACTTTCAAAATATTTAAGTTGTTAAACGGGAGTACAGTAATCAAAATTTCTTCATTTCAAAGAATCAAGACAAACATCATACTAAATCTGATAGTGCCAAACGATCTATCAAGTTACATCTATGTCGAAAAAATTTCTCTAAAAACATTTAACACTCGGACGAGACACACAAAACTCCCAAACACAAACCATTATAAATGTTAAAACAACTCCACCCATGAATTGGATGATCCAAATGGGCCTTTAAGTCCAACGTGTCCCAAAACATTACCCAAATATCACATTTGAATTGAAGGTTTCCAATAGGTCTTTGAGTCGACATGTCTAAATTCATTTACCCAAAACAACTTACCAGAACCGCATTTAAATTTATAAAGCCAAATTGGCCAAATCCATGGGGAAAACATTTTAAAACACTTATTTGAAAATACACAAAATAACCTCTATCCCTTGGGATCTAAGAACCATTTTTAAAATCAAAATCAACCACTCCCCTTTTTTGAAATAACACCAACCCTTGTAATGGAAACATCAATCCCTTCTCAAAATATCTTAACAAAAACACTATTCCATAACCACCAAAGTAAACACACTCAAAAAACATTTTTGGAAGCATACACAAACCAATTCAATAACCAAATAAGTTTCATAACTTCCAAACTGTTGGATAAACTATTGCACAACTTAATAAAATGTCATCACGACTTAACCAGTTTACAATGACTTTTTTGAACAAGCAAACCAATTTCTAAATAGTTTTCATAAGAAGACTAGGCAACGCATAAACAGTCTGTATAATCAAACCAAAAAAATTTTTATTGACTCAATAACCAGGTCAAATAAGTTACCCAAGTCTAGAAAACTCCATAAGTAAACATAAATTTATCCATAGAAAACTACATCAAAACTATTTCTAACAAAGCCAATTAATTTGACAACACTATAACATATTAACTAATTGCATTTAGAGAATGAGAAACAAGTCAAATTTTTTTAATAAAATCACTCAAGCATTAAATGGATCAATTGAAAATGAAAACATGGTTTCCCTTACCCAAAACGAGCATAGAAACGATAAACTTCGACAGAGGGAAGAACAATCCCGACGGAGCAACTGAACTCGCCAATAGCGAGAAAAACACAAGAAACACAACCAATAGATGAATTTTGATTAGCCAAAATGAATATAAATAAATCATTAAATGAAGGGATAGAAATAAATAATTAACTAATTAATTATACTTCAGGATGGAAGTGGGTAGGCTGCAGCTTCCTGGCCAGTGCGAAAGAAGGCTAGCGCGACAGGGTGAGGCGATTGGCCGGATGTCCTGCGAGGGGGCTGCAGGCCCCATCAGGATGGATCCTGAAGGGGGAGGGGATTCATGAGAGGGTGTTTGGGATGCAGCTAGAGGGAAGGGAAGCCTGCAGTGGTGATGATCAGTGCAATATGTGGCGCAGGGTCTTCCGGAAGCCGAAGGTGGGTGTGGCCGAGGGCAGCACGGTGCGATGCAGAGGGAGAGAAGGGGGGAATGGTAGATGTCTAAAAGAGGAGGAGGTCGGGGCACCACTTTAGAGGATAAGGTGGCCGGATTTAGGAGGTGGCGCGAGGTTGACCAGCGGAGGGAGCTGGGATGAAGTCGGTAAGAGGAGGTGACGCAAGGAGCCCAAAACAGTGGGGCGACGCAGGTATGGGAAGAAGTGATAGTGGGGGGGGGTGCAATCTATCGATATTAGGATTAGGATAGGGTTTTTTTTCATTTGATTAAAATAAAATAATAATAAAAAAATATGAAATAAAATAAGAAGAATAGTAATAAAATAATAATAATAATACAAATTACAATAATTAAGATAGTAAAAATAATAAAAATACTAATAATTCATTAATAATTCTAATGTCCTAAAAATATTTAATTTTCTAAATAATAATACAATAATAATAATTATAATATAAGTGATAATAATATAAATGATATTGATATAATATTAATAATACTGATAATAGTAATATAAATAACAATATAAATAATACAAATATTAAGATATAAAGAATAATTATAATATGTATGAATAATAAAAATCAAATTCATTAATTTTAAAAGCCGGCCAAATGCACGGCTCATGTGCCGCTGAGCGCGAAGTTGAGTGAACCACGCTCAGACCGTTCCACCCGGCACTAACCACGTGCATGGAAAAGTTGCATCCCTACTACGCAGTTTCATGACCAGTGAGAAAGTCGCGTTTCCACAAGACTAGGTGTGACAGGAAGCCCAACGAATTACAGTGAGTGCATGATCAATTGGATGACCACCTAATTTATCTCAATGTGTTGAGATGAAAGAGGGAGAATCAAGATACATGGGTTAAAACCCATGACTAAGAGTCTCCCATGATTTATAATTTCTTGTCCCCCTGGATTTCATCCCTGGTCTTGGGGTCCTGGTGGTTTCCCTAGATAATGCTCAACTCTTTGAAATTGACCTCTTATAGCCATAAATAATTGTTCTACTTTATGATTATATTGCTTTTTATTTTGCTGGTAGAGTGTTTTCTCCAACTCAGGATCATATGAAAAATCATTGATTTATCCTTCACTCTAGTAGAGTAGTCATATGGTTGATTAGTACCCAAACGACAGAACAAGATGAAAATGAGTAAATTTATTAATTAAAATAAAAAAACTATCTAAAATCCTGAATTATTTAAACACCGTGGAAACCAAAACCAATAACGGATCCCCATATTTGACATTCCATGGGATGTCTTTAAATTCTACGGTGCTAGTCAAATTTAGTAATTTATAAAACTCTGACAATCATAACTAAAAATGTAATTCATGGTAAGTACTACTACCGAACAGAAAGGGGCAGAGTGTAGGTTTAAAATTAATTATAAAATTGAAAATGAAATTGTTTGGTTCATTTGGTGAAGAAACGAAAAAACATTGATTGATTGTGTTCGAATTTAGGATGGGAGACAAACCAGGTTCAGTGATTTCCATGTTTGTGTTCTAGGGATTTAATTGAAAGTGAGTTTTTAGAGTATTGGGTCAGAATTGGGTATGTAGGGAAACTTGGTCTAGGTAACTCATATTATTTCAATTATTGGAACATTGGAATGGTCATATACCAGATTAAATTACATGGATTGGTGAACCAATACATTTTTTTAACATAACTGTAACATGTTGCGTAACAGTCATACACAAAATAGGTTGATTAATTTATTCAAATAAATGAATTACATTAGAATGTAGAAATGGTCATGTTATATAATGAGAGAGAGAGATTTGGTATTGGAATAACGAGTCACAAAAATCCAAAACATGATTAAGATAATTAAGTAATCACTAAGAATCACATCCCCTATGATCAGATCGCTTGCCACAAATGGATTACTAGATCATGATGAGAGTGAGCGCCATGGGTACTCGATGGAGAAATGAGACGGATATATGACACAGATCAACAATCCTTTTTCAGATGGCATTGTACATGCATCTTCGGTCCTAGTGTGTCTTTGAATTACGACTATGGGTCTTATTTATAGGTGTTTCTCAACCAAATATGCCACCTACATTGCCTATTTTTTCGCTTTTCATTAATATCATCATGACAATTACATGGATTAAACATTGCATACCCATGGTCCATTTGTTCCTCCGCCATGTGGAATCTGTGGAAACATGATATATGGGTTTGACTACCATCACATTGTGTACTAGTGTTACACATCATGTACATTAGAATTATCGTGTCTTCCATCATCCTGGCATGTTCAATACTGTCTATATCACATGATATGATCATGATGTGTACTTGTGGTACACGACAAGTAGCTATTTTCATGATTTTATGCATCGACATATCTATGAATAATCTAGTTTCACTTCACAAGTAAAGTTCACAATGTGAAGGGTCATTTGGCTCATATTTCCTCCCATTTTTTTTCCTTTATCACAAATCCGTCATTTCCTAAATAAAACATAAATCAAGTCTAATGATTCCAAAATTATAATGTTTAATCATATAAATACACAATTGAATATAAAAATATATTATATAATATATACATTAAATACATGTATAATGTAGTCACACCCTAATCGTTAAACCAAATTGGCACTTGAATAGAATTCATATTTTCATAATATGATAAGGGAAAGATCCTTACACATGATGTCTGATTTGGTATGGATCATGGATGAGGGTACCCGACATGGTGTCCATACATTCTTGGAATGTTATAAATATCTATATTTTGCGTTTTCATCAAAAACATGACACTTATTATGGGAATGAATATGTACTAATAATTGTGGATATTTTTATTGACATTGGTTCATTATGTATTACTAGTTTGTAATGTTTATGGAATTATTCAGGTTGTTGGTAATCATATTTTGGTTAATGATAATTTTTTTTGGTATTGTTATACATTTATAAATTTGGTATAATCACCTGATATTGACATATTAGTCCGTAGTTGCTAGTCGTAAGACTCTGCTGTATGTGGAGGTGAACATGAGGCCATGAGACAGATTGACATGGGGCATCAGTATGTGGTACTCATGTCTTTACATCACAAAGTGATATCAAAGGGATTTTTTTCCTTTCATTGTCTTATTATTTAGGAAAGGATGATATAATTCTAGGAATATTCAAAAAATGGACAAGATATCTTTCATTTATATATATAATCCATGTATGGGGGAAACCCAAAAAACAAGGATGAGAATTTAGTTTTTGTTAATTTCAATTACGATTTGTTGTTGTTTCACATCGAGTTATGTATTTCTTTTTCATGGGATTAGTGTTTTTAAAATTTTATGTTATTTTACTTCTGGACCATTACGGCATGAGATTTGAGTATTCATGCATCATTTGAGGAACTCATTAATTATTTGGACATGCATCATTTATATGCAGACATGGAAGAAATGGTTTTGGTTAGTGGTCGAGGTTGAATTTTTTTTCCTTTCTTATGTAATTTAACAAAAAAGTTTTTGCAGATGTGAAATTGAATGTTTTAAAATGATGAAAAATGATAATAATATTGTGTTTAATGAAAATCAGTAAAATTTAAATTTTTTACCTTTGTTAACTAGATCAAGAAGCAATATGGTTAAGGGTAGCAATATTGCCTCATATATGGTTGTGTATTGGGAAAGGGGTGATGTCTTGATATGGAATTATGTGGATCCATCATTCATAATTGTGATATCTTTTATGTGTTCCATGATATACATCTATCATTTTATATTTATTCCTCCTATAACATTCTTGTTAATAGGACACCGTGAGGATATAGATAAAAATGATTCTCAAAAAAATAGATCCGGACGAACTGAAAGTGAATGTTGATAGATATAAAGATAATACCCATGAGATAATTTATCAGTTCATATAGTGTATGGAGAGTATCACATAACAATTTGTGAAGAGTATGTTGGACTAGACAAGAGATTCCCAGTTACAACACCTTACATATTTCATTGGAGAGGAAGGTGAGTTATGGATTCTGTCTATCCGAAAAATACATGCCCATTTAGAGACTCCATATGATAATAGGTTCATGTTTTCCACAAATATGTTACTAGTATTAGTTAAGTGATAGTGGGATGTTAAGGATCTTGAATGAAATGTGGATGGTATGGTATGTATGTAAATTTTGAATATTTTTTAGATATCTATTATCCAGATGCAATGCGATATGAGAGGGAAGTTGAGTTTATGAGGTTGACCTTGGGGATTATGTCTAGGATTGACTATGTTGGTCACATTAGTGACCTCCATCACAACACCCCAACACTAGATGTGGACATGAAACCTACAACAAGGTGCTTATTGGATGAATTTAATGTGATATTATGTCCCAATATGAAATATATATATTAAATAAGTTTACTGAAGTGGTGGACTAGTATATATTATATGAGGGGATCCTGGAAGAGGATTTATGTGGGGGCCATGTGGGTTCAATTATATGATCATAAGGTATGTCTTCTAAGATTAGGATGTGTCATTATGATACTTTTTACCAATGATATTAAAAGGATAGTGTCTAGTGGAATGATCGGTTACCTCAGATACTATCATAGTGTTTTTCCATCAATACAATAGGATGCACCACTATCATAGACATTTTTCCTATCCAATGGTAGAGTTTAGAACTTATTAAATGAATGTATATATATACTTGTTCTATAGGAAACCATGATATATGTGTAATGATGTAGAATCTATAAATAATTTGACTAATGGAACAAGCTCGTATAAATATTATTTTCCTATAACTATGAGTTCTACTAGTCATGGAAAAAGATATAGTTGATCTGGTTCTTTTGGGAAGAAATGCCTATATCTGTAGATTGGTTCATCACATGGGACACATAATACATGACATGAAATATGGTCATAATAGAGTCATTCAATTTGTCCTTAACATATGTATGGAGAGGTTGAAATTTCAACAGTTAGAGGTACTATTAGTGTATCTTATACCCTTGATGGTGTCATATTTTATATTGTAACCTCTAAATCCATAATATCCGCACAATGATTAGTGGTTTGAGCCTACAATTAGACTTTGTTATTGGAATTAGCATAATATATGAACCTTTTAGAGTGAGGATAAAGATATCAATTTGTCAAAAGGGTGTTCTCTTAAGGGTGGGGAGTGTCTTTTCATTTGATATATTTATATTCTACATATGGAATGATTTGGCCATATTACAGGTATGGACTTGGTATAGGATTGGATAGACCAAAAATATTGTTACCACATGATATTGATTATTACCTCTCATGAAGTTAATAATTATATTCATCATTGAGAGTAGGATATTTGGACAGATAGTGTAGGGAATTCTTATCAGCAAATAGGGAAGATCACTCCCCATGTTACGAGTCTATTAATAATATATAGGTGTGTGAAGAATGATAACATTCCTTTGATACAGTACATGTTATAATACATGTTTTCTATGTACTTCCTTGGGATTCCACATAATATATATGAAAATTTACAAACTGAGCTCATATTGGGGGGTTGAGCAATTTTCTATCCCACATAATAGAATAACAACAACAGAGCTTCAAGAGAATGAGAATTAACATGAAGAGTTAATCGATATGAGGGTTATCTACATGACTATGTTTCCTTCAGTTTACCTATTCATATTTTCAATGAAGACTGGAATGACTATGATCTTCTGTATTGAATAACAAAAGATGAACCAGATGACTATGAAGAACCAGTATCACATTTTTTGTATTTATGATCTATTATAATAGTTGATAGGAGCTAGTGCTTCTCCAATATTTACTTAAGATCAATGAATTATCCATTGAGATTCTGAAATTATGATATACCTCCCAATGTGTTCCTAACCATAAATGACGTTTATGTGTTTGTTTTCATTTCGTTTGGGTTTTTTAATGCACCAAAAATGTTTATGTCCTTGATGAAGATAATATTGCATCCCGACCTAGATTAGTTTTTGGTAGTGTTTGATGATGAAATGTTCATGTTCTCTATAAATCAGGATGATCATGTCCAATATCTTGACGTCTTACTATGTACAGTAAGAGTGCATCTTATATATATATAATTATCTGAGTACAAATTACGGATTGATTATGTAAATTTCTTGTGTCACATAATCATTGATGAAGGTGGGTCCATGGACCGAAAGGATGTTTGTGCAGTTGTTTCTTGGGACAATCCAAATAATGTATTTTACATCTGTTTTTTTAATTAACATGATCTTAATAGATGGTCATTAAGCACTTTTCCCATTTAGAAACAACTCTTTCGGTCTTGACCTATAAGGGGTTTATTTTTGAAGAGTATGGAGAATGTGAGAATTCAATCTAGGAGTGGAAGAGGTATTTGACTACTTTATCAAACTTCATCCTACATATGATATGGGAGGATTATATTTTGTTCTATAAAGCATTTTGGATCTAGCATTGAGCAGTTTTTATATAGGGTGATCGAGTGGTGGAATATGGGTCCTGGGATTCAAGGCCACCAGAATGAAACTACCATACACATGACAAAGAGTTAGTTATAGTTCTTTATTTTAATAAGTGTTAGCAGCATTATATATTTGGTTGTTCTCACTCATTATAGATAATCATACAACTTTCTATTGATGAATTCAAATTTTTGAAGACTATATGGAAATAAAGAAATGATTTCCATGGAATCCTGGAATAATTTGATTGGTATTGGATATAAAATTATATCCATTGGCTATTATTCAGATATAGAAATTTTTTCACACATAGACAAAAATATGGAAAATCCAACCATCTAGCAACACAAGGGCTTGAGCATAGGCCCATGTGGGACTGGAGTTGACCACCCTCAGTTGGAGCTATCCCAGTCCTACTAGTGGATGGAAACATTGATCCCAAATATATAAGGTGGTCCCACATATAGGGCCAATGCTGAACGATCTTAAAGGAATACATAGCATTAGGACAAATCTTCATATGGCCAATGCTCGAGTGGCAATGTGTGTGAGTGGTACGAGTGTGGAACTCCATTGTCGGATTGAGGAAATATTAGAAAATGAATAACCAATAAATGTGAGGGAGTCACAAACATAGTTTTGTTATGGGAGATGATTTTTTTCAAGGTTCAATTCACTTGATTAAACCCTAAAAGATAAACTGCTCGATCAATCGATCTCATCCATCTCTCCAATCATGTTCGTCACGATTTAAAATTATATCAATCCTGATTTGGGTAAATTAAAACTAACCACACTGTGTGGGACCCCATTATTCAACCTCCCACTCATATACCACAATCCCATTCTGCTGGTTCAAAAAATCCAAAATGATTAATGCCCTCTGGATATCACTAACATATCCAGTCTCTCAACTAAAATATGAAGAAGCCTAATCGAAGCCAAATCAAGATAGTAAGCTTCATTTTCCATGTATTTTAAGAACACATTTCATTGCGAGAACCAGTTGAGAGAGCTTCTACTAATGCCACAATCTATCACCCGATCATCCATTGATCACATGGTCAATGTTAAGACAATTACTAGGATCACGATGACAATATTATGACCAATAGAACCTTTCACCTTCTATAGGAATTTTATCTGAAATTAATCAGATTTATCGGGGACTGTCTTGTTGAAATGCAGTGAAAAACCAATCAAAAACTGTGGGAGAGACATCACATAGTGATATGAATATCACATGAATCCCAATCATGTCCATATGACCTCAATTCAGAAAATTCCACCACCTCATCTAACGCATTCATCATGCCCACAATGAAATCCAACATCAACCATGGCCTTTGATGTTTTTTATTTTAATAATTTTTTTTAATTTTTTGTTTAAATGGGATAGTGTCCTCATTATTTTTAAAAAGGGGAACCAAGATGTGTGAACAACCTTCACGCATCCATGATACCAAGAAGATTTGTGAATGGGGTTCATGCATCCCTCAATAATTTTTTTACTTTTATAAAAAAATTATTTCCATTTTCATTTTTACAGTTTTGTTTTGTTTATATATATATATAAATAAATTAATAAAATTTAGCAAAATAAATTTGGTATTTAATATCTGGTAGTACTGCCATCACATCAATCTAGATTCTGATGGAAACCATTACTCAGGGCTTCCTTTCATAAGAGGTTTTTCCATATAATTAATTCGGTATTTCCAATGTGGGGTTCAGGTTCTCCATTTCCAGCGCACAACATTTAGCGTTTCCAATGTGGGATTCAAAAATGCTTCAAATAATTGGTTTTGAAGAACAATAAAGTATAAACTACAGGAAAATATAAATGAAACATAAAAATGGATTAATAATATAAGAAATAGATTAAAATAAAAAAAATTTAAATTTTTTGGAAAACTAATCTTTTATAAGTTTCCAAAACCACTAACTAGATACATTAAAATGTTTCAGGTATGTTACATTAAAAGAATAAAAAATTACAAACTATAAGAACATTATAAATGAAATTAAAAAAATTTATTAATTATAAATAAATAGTTAGTAATTAATTAGTTTATTAGTAATATAATTAATAAATAATTAATAAATAATAATTAATATAATTGTAATTTTTGTATTTTAATGGCTAATATATAGTAATTAATTTGTTAATTTGAAATATAATTATATAGTACTTAAATAGTTAATTAATAATATGGCATTATAATAATTAATTAGTTAAGTATTAATATATTTAATAATTATATGTTAATTAATTCACTAATTAGTAATATAATTATTTATTATAATTATTAATTATTAATTTGTAATTATTAATTATCTTATAATTAATTAGTAAATGAGAAATATAAATATTAAATATAAATATTTATTATTTATCATATAATAATTAATTAGTAAAATTGTAATATAATTACTAATTATAAAAAAAATAATTAATTATTTAGTAATATAATTATTAGTGATCATTATTCATTTTAATTATTAAATTTAAATTTAATTTTGTTTATTATTATTTCTATAATAATTACTAATTTAATTATTAACATAATTACTAGTTTTATATTATTAATTTATTTAATCTATAATATAATTAGAAATTATAATTAGTAATATGATTATTGTTAATAATTATTAATTAATAATTATATAATAATAATTTAGTTAATTATTAATCAAATTAATAAATATATTTTTTAATTACTAATATACTATAATTAATTAGTTAATTTTTAGTTAATAATATAATATTTAATTACTTAATTGGTAATATAAATAATAATTATAAAAAAATAAAAAAATAATTTTTAATATAGTTATTAATTATCATTATTTATAATAATAATTAATTTTTAGTTAAATAGTAATATAATTGTTAAATATAATAAGTAATTATAATTTTTTCACTTTAAATATTAAATAATAATTATTTAATATTTATTTAATTAATTAGTAATATAATTATTATTTATATAATAATTTATTTTATAATTATTAATATAATTATTAATTATTTTTAGTAACATATTTATTTGTTATAATTAGTAATTTGTAATTAATGAATAATTATTTAGTTAATTAACAATATAATTATTAATTATTAATTATTAACTATTATTAATTAATTAATTAATATTCAATTAGTTAATTAGTTAATAATTATTTGGTTAATTAGTTATATAATTATTAATTATAGTTATTAATTATTTTCAATGAATCAATTAATTAGGTAATTAGTAATATTAATATTAATTACATAATTAATAATTAATAATTATAATTTGAAAATCCATTACAAATTTATAATGTAATTATTATATAAATAATAATTCTACTAATTATCTAAATAATTATTATATAATTAACAATTATTAATTATACTTCATATTTACTTATTAAATAATGAATTATTATATAGTTAATAACTTTATTACAAATTAATTAATTTATTATTATATAATTAACAAATATATCACTAATTAACTAATAAATTATTATATAAGGAATAATTGAAATACTGATTAACTAATTTATTAATATATAATTAATAATTATATTACAAATTAATAATTATATAATTAGTAATGTTTATACTAATTAACTAATAATTATATAATATATAATTATATTAAATATTAACTAATTAATAATTATATAATTAACAATTACATTACTAATTAACTATTTAATCATTCATGATTTCATATATGTTAAATCCATATTTTATCTTCAATTTATATTCATTTTATAGTTTATATTTTATAGTCTTTCAAATCCCCATACTTGAAACATTTTAGTGTTTCAAGTATGTGGGTTTGAAAGCTTATAAGTTATTTTTCATCAACAATTTTTATGAAAATATTTTTATTTTCAACTATTTCTTATATTTTTAATCCATGCATTAATTTTTATTTAAATTGGATTTATAGTTTATTTTTTCTAGGCTTTCAAACTAAAATTCATGAAACATTTTTAGGTTTTTTTGTGGTTTTGAATGGATATTCATTATTTTTCATCAACACTTTTTATGAAATTGTTTTAATTTTCAACTATTTATTATATTTTTAAACCAAATTTAATGCTTTATTTATATTCGTCTTATAGTATTTATTTTATTGCCTTTCAAATCCACTTACCTGAAATAATTTTATGTTTCACGTTGATGGTTTTGAATGAATATAAATTATTTTTCATCATCATTTTTTATAAAAATATTTTTATTTTCAATTATTTATTATATGTTTAATCCATGTTTTATGTTTCGATTTTTTGGTCATATAGTTTTTTATTGTCATTCAATGCCATGTATATTAAATATTTTGACGTTTGTTGTTGGTGGTTTTGAATGCTTAAAAATATTTTTCTTCATCATTTTTTATGAAATTATTTTTATTTAAAATGATTTATTATATGTTTAATCCATGATTTATGTTTCATTAATATTTGGATTATTGTTTTTATTTTATAATATTTTAATTCCTTGTACTTGATAAATTTCCAAATCCTACATCTGAAATGAAGAATGTTCTATGCTGGAAAGGGAGAACATGAATCCCACACCATAAATGTAGAATGATTTCTTGTGAATGCCCTCTTATATAAAGGAGCCCTATGTTAGAGTTTATGTCAGAATCCGGACTGCTATAATGATATTACTATAGGATATTAAATATCCAACAAATTCCGCTGAAATATTTTGTTATATATATATATATATATAATGAATCAAAAAAATATATAAAATAAAAAAATGAAAATTTGTAAAAAAACTTTTCAAAGGATGTGTGAACAAGGTTCATGGATTTTTTCAGTATGAATAGAATGTGTAAACCCCATTCATGCATCTTCTTGGGATAAAAGATTCATGAATTAGGGTCATGAATCTTAGGTCCCCTTCTTAAAAATATTTGCAGAACTATCAAATTTAAACAATAACAATATAAATGAAACTAAAAAAAAAATCCATGGCCATTTGGGGAATATAAAAACCTTTACATTGCTTAAAAACAGACAAAGAGAGGAGAGAGTGTATAGGAGACGGAAAACATAGCAATACGGTGTGCTGAGGATATTCATTAGAGAACACCCTCATCTGATCGAGAGAAC
This sequence comes from Viscum album, assembly GCA_963277665.1. Lineage (NCBI taxonomy): Eukaryota > Viridiplantae > Streptophyta > Magnoliopsida > Santalales > Viscaceae > Viscum > Viscum album. The sequence goes on along the minus strand of OY728133.1, from coordinate 1,897,253,806 downwards.
ATATCACATGATATTTTGAAGATTGGATGATCACCTTAAGAACTAAGAATCATGAGATGCTTGGTTCGAAGGAGTTCATCACCCAATCATGTGAAATTTCATCCGAGATTCTGGAATCACTAGGTCTTACCATCTAATAGACAATCATTCTCAAAGAGAACCTCTCCATATGATCATGTGTCCTCACGTGAGACCCCCTTTGGTACATGTGATCACATGAATAATAGAACATCATGTGATGCAATGCCACAGGTTCCTAATACAACTAAATTACTATACAATGCTTTACAAAAGGAATGACCATCCAATTTGAAGAGATAATGGTATCACAATTTCTCAACCCAGAAGCCTCAAGATATTGGCGTGTATACCTAGACATTATTTCATTGCCAAGGATGTAACTTTTGGTATACCCATTTTGTTGAAAAAATGATTCATGTGGATAGGATCACGTGCCCTTAAATTTATGCCCCAGATCACATGGCTTCAAAAGCTTGTACGGACTGGTTTCACTCAACCCACACATGAATGTGGTCATTAGTCTTGTGAAAACTCTTTCCCAAACTCAATATTCCCCTTTATCAGTAATATAGAACATATACAAGAGTCATTCATGACACTACAATGGTTACGAGGATCACATGAGTTTTGGAATTGTACTGAAATCCATCAACATGAAGGAGGATTGGGTATATGTGTTAACTCATCAACATAAACTTATACACGCATCACATGACCCATAAAACCGCATCCATTCTCATGGTGTTATTGGGAAGCCTTTGTGTATGTTTGATATCTCTTTCCCAATTCCCTATTTTCATGAACATTGAGTAATCATGTGATCTCCCATTAAATTTTTTTTTATTCTATGGGAAATACACTAATTCACTACACAAGTCCTATTTTGTGCTCCCATTGTGTAAACCCTCAAGAATGTACTGTTTCCTAGGAATCATTAGGATTAATACCATTGGAAAGGTTTCCATAATCCTAGGAAATTCTCCCTTTATCATTATAGTTTCCGAAATATGTCCTCTAGAGCGTTCTATGTGAATAGTTTAATGTAACATGATCCCTAGATTCTCTACTGATCAATTTCTGTTTATAAGAAACCATGGATGAGACATGTTGACCACACGAAAAACCATAGAAATGTCACGTTGGTTACACGAAAAACCATGTAAAATGTAGGTTGATCTTGCGAAGACACGTTTTCATGTCACTGTTGTCACATGGTGGTCCAATGACCTACCATGTTGATCATGCAAGAGACCCATGACATGTATTCATTTTCAAAAAGAATAATATAGAAAATTCATTATTATTTCATTAATATCCATTGGTATTTAATCATGATCATTTGTTTTCCCCATGACATGTCACCATTGTCATGTGGTTGTCCATAGAAATAATAGGATACTCATATGATAGTATATAGCCATATAAGTTTTGTTATGCTAAAGGATCAAATTATATATTCTTTCATTATACAAGTCATCTCAAACATATCCTATCTGATTATGCGAATTCATTAATGAAATCCAAATTTTGAAGGAAAATAGACCTTGGCATGTATATTAACAAATATTAACACCCCAAACATGTTAGGTTTGAAGTCGACACATGTCTTGCAAACATCCAAGACATGATAGGAAGACCCCTTATGGAATGTTGAATTTTTTTGGCAGAGGAAAAGGACTCATTCCCGGTGGACCGCAGTCAAGAACCCTCATCTGAATACACATTTTTATAAGGGACGTGTTCTTGATGAGCCATGGTTAAGAAGTCATATGACCCAAATAGTGTCTTTCTCTTAGATATACAATTTATGGTTTTTGTCTCTCATTGTCCATCAGAGGATAGAGAATGAGTATAAAAAAGGGAACCCTCAGCATGTATTCAATTAGAAATCTGTCCTGATATAATCCCATGTAATACCTAAATCCTCAGGGACAAATATAATGTCTCTAAGAATGGTCACCTACCTTAGACCCTTAATGTGTTAAGTGGTACTAAACTATGATAACTCTAGTTCTTGTTATAAAATATTACTTGTAATATGCCTTAATAATTCCCAATCACTATACCACATTCTCCATGATATGGGTAATCATGCATCTCAAATGGAAACATTAATATTTAATCCCATTATAAATATCATATCATGAATCATTTCAAATATTGTTAAACCTCTATATATCTCACACCGAGTTTGAATAATGTGGGATTAGAGACTAGAGATGGTAGTATTGATATCATGTTGATAATTCCCCTAGTGTAATATATTAACAATTGGGAAAAAAGTTTGATTCCATCTCATATATGCAAAAATGGAAAAAATTCCAATGGTGAAATCAAGGGAATACTGATATACAAATGTCATATATATTGACTATTTAGTTTTATCTATTATAATGAAATTTCCAATATAAGAACTATGTAGACATGGATTCCTATCTCAGACAAGATACATATTATTTACCACCAGGGACTATGCTCAATAAATATGTCTTTAACTCATGATATTCTACTAAACGGATTTTTCACATCACAAGACCATAAACTACCACAAATGAACTATGAGTGTTTTTAGTCCAGTTTTCATAGGATATGTAAGATTCCATGAATTAATTCTATCACATATCCAAGATTCCAACTGCCTCCTTGGACAAAAATAAACTCCAAATTAAAGGAAAATGTCTATAAACTATGGAATAAAAAGTGAATAAGAGATTTGTGGAGAACTCATGATATTTCGACTAATGTTTCTATCAATACATTTTTATAATCTAGTCATTAGCATCAAGCTAACTAGTCTCGTATTGGAGTTTGGGATGGATTTCATCGATACATATAAAATCTATATGATATTACTAAGGTAGGAAAAAATTACCACTAAAATGGTGAAATGATCATGTTGTCCAATCCTTTTTAAGAATTTGAATTCATAAGTTCAGTTGGTGTGAAATGCCAAAGGATGTTAGCCATTGGAAAAGAGGTCGATAATTAATTATATATTTTGGAAAAATCAGGATTTTCTAGGAATGATTATAAATTTGGAAACATGATTTAATGTTTGAAAATGGAATTGAACCGACAAAAATGAAACCATTGATTCAGATACCATCCACATCTCTTTCCCGATGAAAAAAAGGTGATTCATATTTGATATTCATTAACATTGTTGTAATGTACCGGTTCTGGAAGCCTCCCAAAGGTTCTCTTTACCCGGTTGGTCACATTTACTATATCACATTTCCCCGCCTGCTAGGGTCTTCTTACTTGCAGCGAGGGCTATGGTGTGATAATGGTAAAACTATGCCCTCATTGGCAGACAACACAGCGGAAATAACAACAACAATAGTGGAAACAACAAATATCCAACAATAGTAAATAGTGGAAGACTGGAATAATAATCAACTAGAGCACACATATATATAATGATGCATGATACATATGTCTAGGAAAGCTGCCAAAAACGTCAAAGTGCTGGAAATATCAACAGTGCAAAAACAATGTACAAAAGAAAATGTTAAAAAACACTTCATCTTCGCAAGACTAAGTGTGGTCCCATGCTCCCCCTCTCTAAAGCAAGTCAAGTACATGATGTATAAGGGATGTTTCCCCTATCTATACTTGCAGTAAAATAATCTGTTTGGGCCCAAAAGCATGATCCATACAGGGTGTGAGACTAAATCCTAGTAGGCAACCACCCCGAAGATATGTTCCTAAGAGTCATTGAATATATGGTAGGTAAAATTATAGAAAACAGAAAATAGGAAAGTGCTTCGTAGTAAACAATCCACAGTTTCAATATCAAACAACAGTGAAAAAAATGACTAAACCCCAAACAGGTAACCCTTTGGGATGTACTCACAACTATCCCCTCTGATCCTACCTATGAAGTACAAGAAACCCTTTGGGAAGAGTACTCATCCCAACCCCTCTGGTTTAATCATAATAATTCATAAATACTCCCTGAGGAAGCACTCAAAGTCAATTCCCATTACAGTCTATGGTAGTTAGGGAATCTCTAAGGAAGCTCCCCTGGTCAATTCCCCTTATAGCCCCAACATCAAGGACACTTTAAAGAATCTCAATCCTTCAATTCCCCATAGAGTGTAGAGTAATCATAATAATTCTAGGCTAATAAAAGACCTTTTGAGAAAGCTCGCACGGTCAATTCCCCTTATAGTCTAAAGTTCTCAATGACTCTATGAGAAAGCTTACTAGGAAAATTCCCCTTATAGCATACTACACCAGGTTCTCACGGACCTGTGTTGGTCAACGTGCAATGAAATATAGTACAGAAAAAGTAATCCCACAGAACTACATTGATAAATATACCACAACATATCATGTATGTCAGAATACAAACTATCTATCCTACAAAAACAGGAATTGAAAACAAGCAAGGTAGCAAAACATGCTAAATAGGACCAAACGGTCGCAAACAGAACATGCATGGTAAAAACATCCAAAGCATAAAAATCAAACCTATTCATATCCAAATAACATCTATACAATAATTTGGGCATGGTAGGAAATCGACAGGGGTAAACAGTAAACATGCAATAACCCTTCTAGGGTATTGGTGGAATTTAAAAAATTATACTCAAACACATTGAGCAAAAAGGAACAAACCACCTACCTAGGAATTTTAGGAACAATAAATGTGAACCTAAAAACATGAATCTTGTTAGAACATTGAATATTTACCGAAACATCTAAAACATTCTACCCAAGATATCTCACGAGAGAAGAGAAATAAGAAGATAGTGATCTAGGAGAAGGAAGAACTCATGAAATTCCAATGCAGTCTATGGTTTTTGATTTGGAGGACGGACCCAAATTTGGGGGTTCTTCGAAGATCCACAACCGAATAGATATCCCAGTTGAACGAGACCTAAATGAAGAGCGTTCTGGCGATTAGACACGACCCCAATGCGTTTAATAAAAAAAGAAAGAACACAATGTGTAATTTTGAAGTACACAGTGTTTACTTGTCGTTCCCATACTCTGCTTTAAGAGGTTTCCAAGTCACTCCTAGATGGTTGTGTGTGTTTCCACTACACGGCTAGCACACGAGCTCATGTGGCAAGTATGTACATGGTGTGAACACATAAAGAAAACTGCGCGTACTTAGAAAATTTCAATATTTTCCTCTTTTTCAATAAAATGACCAGAAAAGTAAAGTCATACTTGAAAAAAAACACGGGTTCATACAAAATTAACCCCTTAATGTAATTCATCACCAAATTTCCCAAGTTCGACATAGAATAAGAAATCCCAATCAGTTCCACCCACTATGATCGTACGTCTGCCTCCCTCTCTAAAGTCTCGTCAGGAACTTGCCTGTGCGGCCAAAGAACTTGTACCAGAGGAACATGTTGGCCATGAATATCCTTCGTACTTAGATCCACAATCGGGATAGGATGCTCCTCAATGGATGCATAAACTTCTATCTCAACCTCCTCGGGTTGGAAAACATGATACGACTTTGGAAAATTATTTTGAAGCTGAGAAACGTAGAAGACGCCGTGCATAGATCGGAACCTCTGAGGTTACTGCAACAGCTAGAAAGTCGTTCCAACTCTATGCAACACCTCAAATGGCCTGATGCACCTTGATGAAAGCTTACCCTGCCTCCTTGTCCTTCTTGTTCCCCATCCATGGTGGTACACATAGGAAATATTTTTCCCCAACCTCAAACTCCAGAGGTCGTCTCCGCAAATCATCCTAAGACTTCTGTCGAGATAGCGCAGTAGCCATCCTCTTCCGAATCATCTCTATCTACTTTGTGGTCTCCTGAACAAGACGAGGCCCCAACAAAGTAGCCTCTCCTGAAACCAGCCAACATAAGGGTGATCTGCAAGGCCTACCATACAAAGCCTCATATGGTTTAATCTGAATTGTTTCTTGAAAAAAATTATTGTAGGAAAACTCCACAAGAGGTATATTCTTCTCCCAAGAACCACCAAAATCTAGAATCCATGATCACAACATATCTTCAAGAACCAGAATCAAACAGTCAGATAGGACATCTGTCTGATGGTGGTAGGTTGTACTCAAAATTACCTGTGTACCAAATTCCTTTTGTATCCCCTTACAGCCCCAAGATGTAAAATGTGCATCCCTATATGAAAAAATGGAGTGTGGACCCCCATATAGACGAAAAATCTCATAAATGTACAACTGTCCCATCTCATCAACACTGAATGTCACCTTGATTGGCAAGATGTGAGAAACCTTATTGAGTCAGTTAATGAAAACAAAAAAATCATCATCCCCTCGAGGTGAGCTCATCAAACCGGTCATAAAGTCCATCGTGAAATCATTCCACTTCCACCCGTGAATAGGTAAGTGATGTAAATGCCCTGCTGGCTGCTGATGCTCCACCTTCACCTGGTGATAGGTGGAACACATTATAATGAATCTAGAAATGTTCAACTTCATACCTGGCCACCAATAATGATGGTGTAGATCATGATACATCTTGGTGACACCTGGATTACCTGCACAAAATGAGGAATGAATGTACCACATTATCTCCTCGTGTATGTCAGATAGCACCCGTACGCACCCCTGGAAACACAAGATCTCATCCTCACCTATGGTCCATCTAGGAGTGGGGTCCTCTCCTAACACATTATCCCTTAAGACCAGGCCTTCAGAATCTGATAGATGCCTCATTCGAACTCGATCAAGAAGAGTATATGTAACAACTACATAAGATTGTAAAGTATGCCCCTTTATATCATGCACCTCCAAATGAATCCCAAGGAATAGATCCATAAGATTCCACTCACTACAGGCCTTCTAAACATCTTGTATCGGAGTCCTCCTGCTCAACGCATCAGCCAGTGCGTTTCCCTTCCCATTCATTTATGCAAGCTCAAAGTCAAATGAATGTTTGTACTCGACCCACCTCTGTTGTCTTAAATTCAGACCACACTAAGTGAATATGTACTTGAGACTTTTGTGGAAAGTGAAAACCACAATAATCTCTCCCAAATGATAATGTCTCTAGTATCATAGGGAATGAACAACAGCTTCCAACTCCAGATCGTGCGTCAGATAATTCCTCTAATGTGGTATCAACTACCTAGAACAATACACAACGACTCCATCTCCCTACATAAGCACAGATCCCCTCCTGATACATGACACATCACAGTAAGTAGAATAGCTCTTTCCTGGCTCTAGAAAGACTAGTATCAGTGCTGAAGTCAACCTCCCTTATAGCTCTAAAAATTCTGAATCACAATAATCTAACCAAAATAACTTCACACCCTTCTTAGTCAGACCCGTCAAAGGTGCTGGAAAGCGTGAAAAGTCCTGTATGAAATGTCTGTAGTATCTAGCTAGCCTTAGAAAACACCGAACCTCAAAGACATTCATTGACTGCTCCGAGAAAACTACATCCCTCTTTTCCTCTGGATCTAATGATACTCCTGCTTCTATGATAACATGACCTAAAAAGTGAATCTGATCCATCTAGAAGTGGAATTTGAGATCATAGAATATAACTGATTCTCGGTAAGTGTATATAGAACAATCTCAAGAAGTGTATCATGGTCATGTCGAGTGTGAGAGTACACTAAGATATCATCCATGAAAACCACCATAAATTAAACGAATAATGGATGGAACACTTAGTTCATCAGTGCCATGAAAACTGTAAGTATATTCTTGAGACTGAATGACATAAACATATACTCATATAAACCCTACATGTTCCGGAATTCTATAAGAGGTATATCAGACGGTCTAATACTCAACTGATGGTAACCGGATCGTAGGTCAATATTTGATAACACCTAGTCTCCTCTATACTGATTAATGAGATCATCAATCCTCAGTAATGGATACTAGTTCTAGAATATAAACTGGTTAAACATCTGATAGACCACACAAAAATTTAGGGTACTTTATGAGTTCTATGCAAACAAAACAAGAGAACCCCAAGGAGATGTACTTGGTCGGATAAAACCCTTTTCCTGCATCTTCTCCAACTACATCTTTAGATCCTGCAACCTAGGTGTAGGCATCCTATACAGAGGACTGGTCACCGATGCAGATCATGGAATAAGCTCAACAGAAAATTCTACCTCATGCTCTGGAGGCAAACCTGAAAAGTCCTCATGAAAGCGTTTCAAAAAATGATCCACTAATTGAGGAATTTCCATCTGTGATGTCTCCTGGTCATCTAGATATAAACTAGCAATATGGTTTGTATCTCCGCCCAACACATGATGCTATTGGCCCGATCTTCTCGCCTGGACATCCCATTTTCCCCTATGAGGAAAGGATCCACCCTCTTGTGATACGAAACATACCCTACAATGATTACAATCGACGACTACATGGGAGTGAACTAGCCAGTGCATTCTGAGAATGACATCATATCATTTCATATCTAGGACATTGAGATCCCATAGAATGTGATATCCACCAACCTCAAGAGGGAACTCCTTGCACTGACGTTCACTATCTATTCTAGTCCCCAACAGAGTGTCTCGATTCAATATATCATTAGAAGAAAAGATAAAAAGACCAATGATCTCCACAAAAGTGACATAGATAAAGCTATGGGAATCCCCTATACCAAAAATAGTTGAAGCTAGAACTGAGGCTACTAAAATCGAATCATGAACTGTAGAGGGTCAGAGATGAAGCTCCAGCAGGGTCTGCTCCACTGAAAACGTCTAGCCTATGTTGTGATCAATTAACCCTACCTTATCACTCTATGTTGATCCACCCTACTATCGTTGAAGTACTGGAAACTAACTACCACGTCCATGGCCTCAACCTCGGCCCGAACAGCCGGATGAACTCGAGTTCCCAGACTAGTGAGAAACTGGTGGTGCTTCTACTGAATGAGAAGTCATAGAAGAACCCCTATCACCAGCAGCTAGAGATAAGAACTAACAAAATCACTGAAGGTGACCCATATTGCCATATGATCGGCACTCTACTGGTTCTCTTTCGCAACGTGGCCTCGAATTCACACTCTTCCCACACTCATAGCACACAACCTCCCTACCATAAGATGAATCCCTCTTACTCTGATACCCTCATGAAAAATCCATGTGGAACTCAATAGGAGGGATATTAACTATGGATGCTAAACCACCCTGGATCACCACTCCAAAATCTTTCAGATTTTGCTGTATGATCTGTGCCTATTTGAAAATAGAAGATATCGAATACAAAATGAAGATGTCCACATGGGATCAGATGTCGTGCTTGAGACCATCCATGAACATCCATACATGGAACAACTCATCACCTCCTCGAATAGTCATGAAATGTTGTATCTCTTTGAAGTGAGAGGAATACTCCATAAAAGTATGTGTACCCTAAACCAGACTCATGAAATATCAGGCTCAATCAACACTCGCTGTCTTCAGAAAGAAGTAATCAAAGATGTTATTCCAAAACTCTTCCCAATCCATATTCTACGTGCATCCCAACTATGAGATCATATCCCACCACCACATAGCAGATTCTCAAAGCATATAGGTAGAATCCCTGACCCTCTTCTCTGGAGGTATCTTCAGATGCCCGAAAATCATTATTGTGGCTTCTTATCCATGACTCACCATCCTAGGGTCTTCCATCCCCTGAGATAGTAAGAGGATGTTACTGATGAAAAGCACGCTTCAATACTTCCATTGATGGTGCCAGAGGGCACTCTCTAAAAGGTCTGCATCATCCAAAAAAATCCCTCCTTGAACACTGCTTCTGCACCTATGTTAGGTACAACAGATGGTGGAAAGGATGTCACAACTAGACAATCCGCTGGGAGTCCCTGATGAACCATGTCCTATGTCTGATCACTGCCTTGAAACAGGCGTACAACTAGAGGATGTCTCAATGGCATGAATCTGCAAATTTCATGTGCATAACATAGATCAATATTATAAAATACTGAAAAATAGAATCATAATAAGGGAACATGAGAATGGAGGCATTCAGGTTTTACAAATCATTACTACACGGTGTGTAAAATTCCTACACAACATGTTCCCTTATGTCATTTACATGGGTGTGTAAAACTGCCCAAACTAGTCGTGTAACACTCGAAACACACTGTGTATTGTCTAAACACACGAGTTTTACTTGAATCCCATTTCCCTGCCCGAGTCCTTCAACACATTTAAGCCACATGAATATCCTTATATAATACTACACGACATGTTAGATGTAGACATGGCTTGTACTATCCAAGATTCACCTGGCCCATGTTGTTAGTGAAACGTCCTGACACATGGCTCATACTACATGGTGTGTTCCAGATGGACATAGAGTATACGCAAAAAGATAACATCGACTAGTGTTGTTAGTGACATGACTGGGTACCTGGGTCAGACTACACGGTGTGTTCAATAATGGCACAACATGTATAACTTACGTTTTATTCGTCCATGTTTTTAGTTAAAATGGAAAACACATGATCAACACTACACGATGTGCTCAACTAGAACCCAACAAGTTCGCACCAGAAAATCCCTATGCCACGTCTCTTCCCACATGACTTAGGACACATTTAGAGACTATACGGCGATTACATAAACTAAACGGCGTGTACATAAAGAAAAAAAGTTTCTTCCCAAACAGAAGAACACATTCCGTGTAGTCAAAATTAAACAGCGTGTATTCAGGGTTTTTCTAGATATTAAGCCGCATAAACTACTCCAGAACCCAGAAAAGCACTAAAAAAACATTGGATGTTCCAAATTCCAATCTGTGAGGGCCCGTACTCCATGCGAATCAATGTTTGGAATATTATACATGCTATAACAAGGCTAAAAAATCAATTATACACAAAATTCTGGTCCATGAAAGACCATAAAACCTCAAGAACCAATGTTTGGAATTCACTCATAAAAAATAATACACAATAATATCTTATCAAAACAGCAAGTATTTTTATCAAGTCATCTATCACAATAGCATGAATATTTTACACAATGTCTATCGCATCAAAATTAAATCATTAATTCATCCTAGATGACATGACAAGAATGCATGACATGAGACTTCAAGTAAGTGCCTATATGAAGCATGAGAAGGCATACCCTCATATCATCGGGATGCGATAGAAATATAGCCTCAATACCATCAATAATAATTGCACAAAACATGTGAGTCACCCAACTGTGAAAATCAAATCAATCATAATCTTGATAAACCATAACAAATGGAAATAAATGAGGTAGATTAACTATTCCTTGTACATGGTTTAGCTACACCCGATCTCATATTATTAACATTTGCTTATTCCTTCATATCCCTGGCTAAAGGCTACAAACTGAAAATCAAGAGAAAAGAATTCCTTTGATACCACTTTGTAACATCCCAATTCTAGAAGCCACCCAGAGGCGCCCCGTACCCGATTGGTCACATGGCCTCAAGCTAATTTCCCCGCACACCAGAGGATATAGACTAGAAGTGGGGGATTGGTTGTAATAGTGGGGAAATTATGCCCTCATTGACAGAGTACATAGAGAATGTAACAACACACACTAGCGGAAGTAGTAAATGTCCTACAACATTAAAGGGTGGACGAATGGAATAATAAACAATTGGAGCACACACACACACACACACACATATATATATATATAATGATGCATTATACATATTCATTATAATGAATCCAAACATGTAACAATGATGGAAATACAATCAATGCTAATCCAAAGTAGAAAACGAAAATGATAGACATCTCCTCAGCATCGCAAGCCTAATCTTGGTCCCATGATCCCCAGCTCCACATCATTTCAAGTACCTGAAGTAGAGGGGTTCTTTCCCTTATATATACCTACAACAAAATAATCTGTTTGGGCCCAGAATCATGAACCAAATAGGTTGTGAGACTAAATCCTAGTAGGAAACCACCCGATGATTTATGTCTAACAGTTAGTGAATATATGGTAGGTAAAAGTACGGAAAACATTAAACATGAATGTTCTCAGCAATAAACAATACATAGTTTCAATATAAAGATAAATAGAAACAAACTACTAAACCCCAAATAGGTAACCCTCAGGGATGTACTCACAACCACCCCCTCTGGTCCTACCTATAATGTATAAGCAACCCTCTGGGCAGAGCACTTGGCCTAACCCCTCTATTTCAGTCACAATAATTCATAAAGACTCTCTGATGAAGCACACATAGTCAATTCCCCTTATAGTCTAGGGTAGTTAGGGACTCTCTGAGGAAGCTCACATGTTCAATTTCCCTTATAAACCAAAGTTTAAGGACTCTTTGAGTAAGCTCACTTGGTCAATTCCCCTTATAGCCTATGTTGTTCAATGACTCTTGGAGGAAGATCAATCGATTAATTCCACCTATAGTCTAGAGTAATCAAGGCAATTCATGCTAAAAAAAGAAAATATGGGGAAGATCATGTGGTCAATTCATCTTATAGTCTAAATTTATCAACGTCTTTTAGAAAAAGCTCACTTTCTCAATTCCCCTTAAAGTATACTACATCAGGTTCTCACATCCCTATGTAGGTCAACGAGCATAGGAATATAGTACAGCCAAAGTAATCCAACATAACTACATGGCTATTCAGACTAAAACATATCAAGTATGTCAGAATACAAACTCTCCATCCTATAACAAACCGAATGGAAAACAGGCCAGACAGGCAAACTGGCTAAACAGGACTAAACAGTCGTAAACAGAACATTCATGGGAAATGAATTCCAAATAATATCAATCCACCCTATTAATATCAAAAAAATATCTACATAAACATGAGAGCATGTAAAGAAATTGAATGGGGTAAAACAATAAACATGAAATACCTCGTTCAATGGTATTTGTAGAATTTTGCAGATAATACTAAATGACATTAAACAGGAAGGAACAAACCACCTACCATGGAGTTGTTAGAACGATATACATGAACCTCAATGAATGAAATTATTTATAAGATATAATATATAATAAAACATGTAAAAAATTCAACCCACATTATCTCACAAGAAATGATTAATCAAAAGATGGTGCACTAAGAGAAGAGAGAACTCACCGACATGATTCCAATGAAACCGACAATGTTCAATTCAGAGGACGGAAGAACGCTTGGGGGTTCGTCAAAGATCTGCGGCCGTACAGAGCTCTTGGTCCAATGAAACCTAATAAAAGGGCATTATGGGGATTATACGCAACCCCAGTGCATTTAATGAAAAACAATAAAGTTCATTTATTGTACATTATAAGTACACGACGTGTACTCATTATTTCCATACTCCACTTTAAGCGGCCTCCATGTCACTCCATCATAGCTGTGTTTGTGGCCACTACACAGATTGCACACAACCTCTTGTGGAATGGAATTACATGACGTGTACTCATAAAGTACATGGCGTGTACTTAGAAAATATCTAGAATTTCCTCTTTTTCTTAATAACGACCAGAAATGGAAAAACATATCAAAAAAGATCTAGGTTCTTATAGGTGTTGTCCATTGGATGGGTATAAAAGGATAGACTACCCAGCTCTTGTTTTTGGAGGACTTTTCGATGCATATTTAAAAATTAATTGATAAAATTATATTTATTTTAGCTAAATTCATCTTTGAAAATAATTGATCGAATATTTATTTTTATATATGAAGATCCACATATAAGGTTTATTATTTCCAATATGTATCTCTAGGTTCCATTAAATTAAAATGTTTTCATTACTTTTTATAATGAGTCCTAAGGTCATTTAAGAAGGTGATTTGGCCCCGATGCCTCATTATACACTATCACCAACACACCAAATTCAGTGCTAACTGCTGAACGTCTGGTACTAGGAGTACTACATCAGTTAATCTATCCAGACATTGAAATATGTCCCATGAAATATTTTGGAAGATAAATTACTACATGATATCATTCCCAAAACATGACACATGATAGGAAGTGTCCCTTGTTTCTACATTCATCCCCTTTGGGATCTTATCCATATAGAATAAAAATGAATACCTTCACTGCCTCATGAAGGTTGAATAGAAAAGTTATCGTGTCTACTCAATTATTCTATAGATTTCTAGGAGGGTTCACATCCATTTTTTTCTTCATTACCAACACATAAACATGATTTCATTGGGATATGTAGAGGACATTTAGCCAACCCTAACTCTCCATGTTGTTGAATCCCATAGGATATCCCACTAGGGGTAACCAAACAATTTAGGACCAGAGTGGGGTTAAATAACTTCTATCTCTAATCTAGCTAAGGCCCACTAGTTTATCCTAGATTGTGCCCAAAATTACCCCCAATTCATCACCATCTGGGATCTTCTGACTTCATCACAATAATCATTGATTACTATGGGATCACAAGGAGCTACCCTACCCACCATGTTGGGGAAATTTATATAATATTTTAACCTATTATTATATTACACATGGGAATTGACCCCTAAAATAGTACCAAGGTCATGGAACTATCAAACCGTACATTGATAATCAACCCCTCATTTCGTACAGTGGACACTAACCCCTAAAATGATACATATCTACTCTTACAATGTTGTCATGTGAACTAAACCATAAAATTGTACAACCAGCACCAAACTCTCAGACAGTATAATGGGCACCAGACCCTCAAATGTAATCATGTTTCCCCAACCGTCAAATGTTATCATGGGAACCAAAACATCAAACTATATTATGCACACTCACCCCACAAATGGTATAATGGTAAATGACCCTCCAAATGGTATACTAGGTAAAATCGTTCCAAATGAGAATATTGGTTGAGGGAAACCACTATCCTTCTCATGTCTCATTAAATATGATATCAATTGGTTATGAACATTCCTAATTAAATACATAATGGCACACTCCTATAGATTACCATAATACCCTCATATAGTTATCTGACTCATAGTAGGTTTCCCTACCTTCTGCCATTGGAATGAAAAAAAGGAATAGTGTTATCTTTTAGGTATATGCAGAAGGTTCTAATGACAGTATTGATTTTTTAGAGTGTAATGGTAAGGTATAACATGGACAGTTGAAGTAAAATATTTATTCATGTGGGTCCACACCAGAACTCCCAAAATCATCCACTCACCATTCCACCATGAAAGGAGAGAGTGTTTTCAGGGCTCTTACCAGCCATCCCCTTGAAGATGAAAAAGGAATTTTCCATAGAATAATGGATTATGAAACTAAAAATAATTAAAAAGGACAAATAAGAAATATAATTTGGAATACTCTTGAATTCTCTACCTAAGAATGATTTACTAGTACATTCTTATGGAATTCTACATAACAATGAAGTGGCCCATCCCCATGGGCTTGAAGAAATTTACATTTTTTTCAACCCCACATCAGTTAGAATCCATTTATTTTTACTCTTTTCCACATAAAATTAGACTAGTTTAATGTACATATTTGACAACACATCATCAAGGATATTTTGAAAACCAAATACCCTCAGATGTTACCAAAAAACCCCCAAGAGAGTATGGATATTTTAATAATTTTGAATCATCTACGTCATCTAAGAAGTTTAATGTTTCAAAACATTACCCAATATCAATAAATACCAAAATAATTTACACCATAATAAAAACTCATCCATTCTCCCATAGTAATGGTGGTATATATTTCTTGGTGTAGAATCATAATTCTCTCCCATCTCTTGAATTCAAATAGTAAAGGGTATACACAATCCAATGAAAAAATGTTCCAAAGATTTTCCAATATTCCATGGAAAATGGTTATACCATGTACATGTTGAGTCGAAAGCTATTTGATGCATGGGTGGTTGGGAAATAAAATAATTTCCCCTTCTATAAACATATCAGGCATACAATAGAAGGTTGATTTTTCTTTAATGTCCAGATTCTAGTATATACGAACATGGGGATATTAGAACCACCATCACCTATATCCCTAACCCATTCATATGAGTACTCTAAACAGGACACACAAATTTTATAGTGATTCATGATGCACATACCTCCTAGAAATAAATGACCATAATTAAACAGCATGTTTGAAAAATCATATTATTTATAAACAAAGCATGTCCCTAGGCATTTTGGATATTCTATGAAAAATGGTTATATGGATCTACCATAAACAAGGATCCAAAATGAGGTGGGGTTTATAGGCCATGCCATCCATTTACCATACACTAAAAATTTCAAACAGAAAATATTAATATTCATTGTCTTCATGGATTGGTTGGAGATATAGGTAAGTTCCTACTTGATAGAGAAAAAGGATCCCAAAAGTCCTGAAATATGTATAAGAGTTATCCAAAACATGTCAGAAAAAAATATCAAGAATGATTACTCATAGTAGTCTTCACAAAAAGTTGTTAAAATGGTGAGGACATCAACCTCACCGTAGTACTTTATCCTATATGAATAATTTCTTTACACCACATCATTAAACTGCACAATTGATGTGCTTACTGCATGACATTGAACTAAATCACTAACTTCCATACAACATGATGATAAAATTCACCACAAAAATCCTTACAGAAAACTAATAAACTACATATAAAATGTCCTTTCTATAAGATATTATATTGCATGAACATCATCATTACCACAAGATGTTAAACTGCATGGCCACCATCCTTAACACTAGATGTTAAACTTCATGGATATTGTACTTACAACAAGACATTAAACTGGATGGACATCATCCATACAAAAATATGTTAAACATCATTACTACCATACTTACTAAAATATGATAAACTTCATGGATCACATCCTTACCGTAAGACATTAAACAACAAAATAGATTTCTACCCCGTATGATATTAAATAAAAAATGTTTTCTACAATTATATAAGGATTAATTCTAATAATTATGATATATGTTGAAATGTAAAATCATATTTCTTACCTCAGCAACATATATTGATGTCCTTAACATATGATTCCAAACTGTAGGGATGATTTCCTTTCAATGCATAATTGAACTTCATGTATTTTATAAAAATATGAATGGATTGATTTTCATCTGAAGTAGATATTTAGGTATTCCAAGATCTCGTATCCTTACCCAGTAACCTATATTCAATAACTTATCCTGGAAATATAAACTATATTGATCATGTATAGGCTACCAGACAATAAAATGTGTGAAATATAAATCTACAAGACACAAATTCAGGATGAGGGGGGAATTATAGTTTCCACACGCACCACCTATATAGTACAATCTCGATCCTAACTATATTATAAAATCTCCAATACCTTTTAGAAGCCAACTATCTGAGTTCAATGATAGGTTACCTCCCTAAACAAAATGATTTGTGAATCAAGTATAAATATTCAATTATATAATGTTGTAGACATAAGAGAGCATGATCATACCACTTGTAGTCAAACCCAAGGAAACTATTAAATCTCGAAAGAAAAAAAGTTGTAGTAATGAATCCATATAATGTAAATGAATCCCATATTCAAATTCCAAATGATTTATGTGTTTAATAGTGGGAGTATATCAACATAAAAATCAAATACTTCAACCAACATGTCCTAGAAACTAAAAGCGTACTTGAATATATAGTTGTAGTTAACCTGTTGACATTTTGGTTATTTGTTACATCAACAGAGGAGCTCCAATAGCATATTATGGTTAAGATATATGGATAACAATATATTACCATTGCAAAAACCAGATAAGCATAAAACTAAGATTATTATGGAAATGTGGCCAATCTAAAGAAACCACATGTCCTTGATTCTATCCAAGAAGATTATTGGAATATTGTTGTAATGTACATGGAATAAGCATTGGGTTCACATCCCCATTCAAATAAGGGTTCACCTAGTGAGAGTATCACATGCATCGAGAAAGGATCATATTCCTATTACAATAGAATGAAGAAATGTTCTAAAGGCCAGAGATTAGCCTCATATCCACATTCTAGATAGGTCCCATAATGTGAGAGTGGTACATGCCTTAGGAAAGGATCATACACAATCAAAAAGGACTGGTGACATACTCCATTGGCCCAATATCAAACTCATGTCCTCATTCTGGTTGAGGATCCCCAAGTGATAAAGGAACATTCCTTCGAAAAATCTCATATTACATTCCACAAATCAACATAGATTTTCATAGTAGCATACATGAGTATTGTCATATTCTTATTCGCATTCTAGAGTAATTTTTACATATTCAAATGAAGAATTAAAACTTAGACCCAGATCGTATTCTCATGACAATTTGTCTCACTAATTGAGAGTGTTGCATTCCAAGGTACCAGATCATACTCTACTAAAAGAAGACGAGAGGAATAATCCAATGTCCTAGGATTAGGCTCATTTCCTTGTTATGTCCTAGGACAACCAAATGAGAGAAGAGTGCACCTCTGGAAAGGCTCATATCCCTATCAGAGAAGTTCATTGGCGTACTCCAACAACTTCTTAGTAATGGGAACATATCCACACAACCCAAAATGGTAATGGATAGATACATGTATCCTTCATAAAGAATGATAATATCCCTAATAAAAACCAAAGGAAAGGGAAAATATTCTACGTACGTGGCAGTCTGTGGCTCATACTCTTGACCTGCTCAATTAAAAGCGTCCTTGGGGTTGTTTGAGAATCATTGTCAACACCCAATATGTATATTAACTCTTCATTTGATGTATAAGGTTATCATTACCATAAAAGTGCATCTCATTATAATGTGAGATATATCCCATGGACTCTACTCATAAAATCCACTATAGTCAACCTCCCCTTGATGATATATACCATGGACAAAGAAATCATCCCATTTCCATGAATCCTTTGTAAATAGAGATGATAAAAAATATCATGCATTTTAGTATGTACAGACGTTCACATTAATGGGGATAACCATATATAGTGCCCAATTGACCATTAAAAGCACTTAGCCATAATTATAAGGAAACCTGGAGAATAATCCTCTATATTATAAGTTGGTAAATATATATATACCACAGGAAGAAGTGGATGACATGAATATATAGAGAGTGTTAGCCATTGTGTAGCCACCAAAACATACCCAGAACCATTATGACATCCATTTACGAGATCAAAACTTGAAAAAATAGGGAGTTGATGAGTTATACTATCCCAATTATGTATATATATATATATATATATTATCCCCACTACATGATGTTAAAATATATCTAGTATGTTCTAACAACATGATGTTATATTTTATGGAACAAGTCATAGTATAAAGACATTAAATTATATGGTATCATGTGCCCAGACCACATGATTATAAAATTTATTGATATTTCTACATATTATGAAAGTAAATAATTATGGTCCTCCCTAATCGCACGTCCTTAAAAAGAACGGAACTCGTCCTTGATGTAAGAAATTAAATAGCATAACATCTTATGTCCTAACCACAAGACATTAAAATATAAAGAGACATATAGACAACATAATGTTAAAATGTTAGGATATGTACATACCAAAATGTAGTAATTGTATTGATATAATCCTCACAAAATCACGTTAAATTGCATAGGAAATACCACATCACTAATGACTCACCACCCACAATATTGGTCAATGAAAAGTTAGGATGAAATTTCTCTATCCTCATGGGAGTGTTAGCTCCATATATGGAATCTATTCATCCAAGAAATATATGTTTCATTATTTCTATCATCACATTATATGTAGTGATTTATAGACATATACTCTGGGTCCTTGTGGTGATATTCCATTTATTTCATGTTGGGATATCCTCATCCTTACCGCATGATGTCAAACTACACAATAGATGTTCACAATACATGACATTACTCTACATGGATACCTCAATGGTTCATATTCATCCATTTCACGTAAAAAACATCTTGAACTCGTGACATTAAAGTACATTAATTATATCCTTTCTGCACAATATTAAAGTGCATGAGTTATAAGAAAAACGTTTGGTATGATTCATTCCATTACTCTTTATGTTGTAATTCATGAACCTCTAGACCTGGATATAGTGACAATATTTTATTTCTTTAATGTTGGGAGATCATCATCCTTTGAACATGACATTAATATTTTTTGGAAATATGTGTTTACCTCATGACGTGAATCTACACAGCTCCAAAGTGTTACATACCTTCCTGTTGACCGACCTACGTCCATACCAAAATTATTTCAACTTCATTGCTGATTTCGTTTCATCATGATTTCAAAATGAAAGGTTCTTATTGAACAACATATCCATGGATTATAATTTAAATGACATATATATCAATTAATCTATCTTATATCTTGTCCCATCAACCTCAAGATACAAAATGAACAATGTCCATTCTTTTGTTACCTCTTCATATGGAGTGGATCCCTAGCGATTCTTTATATATCACAACAAGCATAGATTATGTGATAAAATGTTTTTTGTAGGATATTATATATATAATAGAGGAATATTATCTAATGATTGGGTTATTTTGGACCCAAATGCAAGACCTTAAAACAAATTCCATAATTTCTCTTCACATGATGTTAATCTACACGAATGGTATCTCTTTTATGGAATAAAAAACACATTATTATTGACATATCTTGATAGGACCACTATCATTTTTGATTGGTCTCCTTGCACACCTTAATTTTCATGTTATACGTGTGATCTGATTCCTGACACCACATGATACAGAGTGATGCTCTTATCTTCAATCATGTCACTTATTGAAACCAATATAGAAATTCAACATCCCAGTGAATAGGTCAAACATTCACAAGAATCTCATTGCTCAAGAAATATGTGTGGATTTATTTTTATTCTTGTAGGATATGTAGTGATTATTAAATTAACATTATTGGGACTAGATGAAATACATCTTTCCATGTTGGGAACCCAATGTCCTCTCAAGATGATATTTAAATAAATGATACCTCAATAACTTTTTCTGGATTAATTCATGTGTTGTATGAAATGTAGTAACGATTGGATCTATAATCATAATCCCAAAAAAAAAATGATAACAATAGTTCACCTTGAGAATGTAGGGGATGAGTCGTACAAGGCTATTTTTTTCTACGTATGAACTTCTTGTTCTTGTAATATGTCTTGAAAATGTTTTAATGTAGGTTCACATGACCATACCACATGACCTTAGACATAATGGAAAACTTCACGTTTGAACGAAATTAATGATTCACAATATAAACATCATTACTGGATGAAGTAAAACTACCATGAAAATTTCCTCATCACACAAACATTAAACTAAATGTAAAAACATTCATATCCCATGACATTAAACCACAGGGGAAAATTACTTGTCACGTTATTTTAAACTGATCAAAAGAAAGTACATCCATACTATTTGATTTTAAAGTATACAGGACATCACCCATTATCAATCCTCATCGGTGGACCACAAGAGCCATAACCCGATTAACTAGAGTACGAGGTGTTTCTACCATGTTTTAAAGTACCCATATCCCCATACCATAGTTCAGGTCTAAAGTTTAATAAGAGGATGAAAAAAATATATAACCCATGGTAAAGAAAATATATCTCCTTGTTTGGCCACATAATTTATAAAAAAGGATTATGAACACCAAAAAGTGATATCAAGCCCCAATATAAAGGGATGTCAGATTCTTGTGAGTCTGACATTAACATGGAAGAACCTAGAACCATAGAGAATTTTGGTTCCTTCTTAGAATGTTTGTCCCTTATCATTACTCGTGACCTATGAACCTCAAGCCATGATTTATCTAATTATCATCTCAAGCTGTGAAGGATTTAGGTGTGCTCTTGACCCGAGGGTATCCTAATTGGGATATTGCGTAACATCCCCTAAATTGTGTTCATGCAAGTCATGGCCTTAAACGGCCAAAAATATTGTCAAATTTGTATGACAATAAAAACTATAAAATAATGGTCCATATTGGATGACCATAAAATATAAGTAAATGTGGAATAAATGACATACGAAAAAAAATATATAGAATCCTATTCAAAAATCATGTCTTCACTAGCTTATGTATTCATCTCTATTGTTTTGGAAAAAATTAGGGCACAATTAAACAAGGAATAAATATCAATGGGTCTACACTATCACCCTAGTAAAATTGATGTTGTGTTCACTCGACCCCTGAGTTTAGAAAAAATTTAGAGTAATGATTTATCATATCTCATTGCCATGATATTATATTTTGTAGGCGGTTACACAACATTTTGGTTTCTCAACACCTTGTTAGATATTTAACCATACACATATCACATTTCATGATTTAACTGATTTGGGTCACTATACACCATTCATATCCATGGGAATGGAATAGATATCCCTCTTCATTCCATTTACAATAATACTAAAGGGCTTGGACCCACCATCCATATTCATATGCACTTGATTTAAAGAGAATTATGATTATTGTGAGCCTCACATCAACATGGAAGTTCCCATCACATGATGTTGTTTTGGGTCACTCCCAGCATGATTTTACCATACCTTCCACTTGAAATGATCACTTTGTATCATGATTCAAAATCCAAATTCAAAACTATCTGAGAGTATTTTACTTCCTCGGTGATAAACAACGGTGTTTTGAACCATTTACTTATGATGGAATGTGATGATCCAATAAAAAAATATTGATGTCCCACACATTTAGATTGGAAAACATATGCTGAATTGAATGAACATCTTATTAAGAGTAATATTTCCTAAGTTTTGTAGAGCCCTACCAGAATATCTTTTCATCCACACCCAATTGCATTGGTCAGACACATGAGTCTTCCAAAATCATCATTGTACCTAATAAAAGTGTGGGAGTAAAATATAATTGTCCATACATGTATGACCTATGGACTTAGGGATATATGCATTGACCTATTAATTGGAGGCATATAATCCGTATATGAAGGGAACTACAATCCTCATGAGCACCAATGACACAATTTCGAAACCAGGAACCTTAGTGTGATATATATCATCCATGTTATGTTTTCCCCATCACATATTCAATGAATCAAACATTTGGTTTGTGAATTATATTTTCCATACTCCAACTATATATGTGGATATTTTATCCCTATAATTTCACCCTCAACCAATGATC
Source organism: Viscum album (assembly GCA_963277665.1). Lineage (NCBI taxonomy): Eukaryota > Viridiplantae > Streptophyta > Magnoliopsida > Santalales > Viscaceae > Viscum > Viscum album. The sequence goes on along the minus strand of OY728133.1, from coordinate 1,897,230,729 downwards.
CCCCCATAAATCTTCCTTGATCATGGAATGTTACTAAAGACTCGTTTTTTCCATGATGGAAATGCATATGGTCGTTAACTATCCTTCATAGGATATCTCCTAAATGAATAATAAGAACACTAGTATTTGTGAGAGCTAGAAACACCATAGAAAAACCCGTAATATTAGAGTATTTGGATTCATGATATAAATGTCATCCCCTTTCCTTATGCATGAATCCAGTCTGAGAAGCAATATTTTAAACAACATAACATCTCAATGTCCATGATAGAATACCCTAAACTATATCATATCAAAAGTCCAATCTATATTTCCTTAAATTAAAACACACCAATGGTATAATATATAATACCCTAAACAATAGTACACTAATGATCAGAGGTAAAATCTCTAAAATACATCATATTTACGGTTTGACATCCAAGACCATAAAATATCCAACTAAAACAGATATAATACTCACCATAATTAAAATCCAATAAACAAATAATGGGAGTTTTATGGTATATAATCACTTTAGATGCATTTTTTATGATATGGGGAATATTGAGAATCCCTAAAACGAAAGACAGACAATAGTATGTCATGAAAAAAACATGTTAGAAGTCAGCCTACAAAAAATCGAATTCAATTTATTTTAATACAAACTATATATGATGTTTAAGAAAAAATCCATAAAATAATTAACGAGATATGAATAATTTGTGTCTAACCATACATACATAAAAAAAATATATATGGTTGATATGTCCCCTAACATAGGAAAAGATAGAGAATTAAACATTCAAAAATGTTATCATTCAAAAATTTTCAATGCAAACCAGATGATATCAAGATTACTAGAGTAGGTGCATGAATGGATAATTTCATGTCAGTGGACATTGATGAAATTTGTTCAAAGTGTAACCTATTATAATTCAAGAACTCATATCTAGGACAATGGACCTATTTTGTATTACATCTAAAATACAAGTATAATGCATGATTTAAGTAACATATTCACAGGAAACAGGATCTATACTAATGATTTCGTGAAAAAATAGTAATATTATCATTCATATATTTGAGTAAGATCTATGTAAGTACATTCAAAAAAAATTACTTAATACATTAAAAAAAATTTCAAATGAAGGAGTTTGATATGATCAATTACATATTTTGGAACTATATATAGAATGATTCCTATTTTCATGTGATATATAGAGATATCCAAGTACCTTACTTCAGATCCATACACGTGTTCCTTTTCACTGAATCCCTATTCCATTCATTAAATTTGTACACATTCTCATTTCTCGATATTCATTCCCTAGGAAAAATAAAATTTCAATTTCAGATATGTCTAAGCACTCATGGTCAGAAATCACCTAGGTATATCACCTAACATTCCTAAGGGACATAATTGGGACAAATCCTCTCAGGATGATCAATATCAATTATCAACATATATTCATATATGTATAAAAATGGTCTATGTTTACCATATATTCATTTTATTTTCTTTCCAAACGGTGCTCATTTTATGGGGATGGGTTGGGTGGATTTTTGTTGCTCCCATAATTTTGCATCCTACGCATTTCTAGTTAATATTTTATGTGATTCAAGATTATATAGAAATAAAAATATGGAATCTACAGAGCCATTTAATAAAGGACTTTAACATCTATATGATGGAATAATCATTATTTTTTATTCATATATGGAAAAGTTCCCACCATTATCCATAAATAAGGATAATCCCACTAGCAAACCATATTAGTGATCAATAATTGGCCATTGTAATATTGAATTATACTGCGCCCCATGTGTGGTAGTTGGGTAATGATAAAGGGAGTAATCATCGTTCTCAAAAATATCAGGCCGGACTAGGTGTAGGGACTATTGTGCAAATACCGGAAGGCGCGCAGAGTGTAAGCTGGGAGCCCATTGGGAAGAATCCCGATTAGTGGTGTGTGTGGGTGGTATGGGTGCCAAAACACATTTTCGGATTGACTGTATGATAAATAATTCATTTATTATAATGTGGATGGAGGAAAATTATTTTTTCTACATGGGATGAAATTGTTTTGGTATTTTTCACATAATTGAATCCCAGCCGCTCAATTATTTATCGGTTAATCTCATCCATATGTCAAATCATGCACATTCAAAGATTGAATTAAATCGATGTCACACTAGGTAAATTGTAACTAATCTAGTATATCATGGGACTCCATCTTCAATTTCTCTATCATATTACACTCTCAAGGACCATTGGATTGAAATTGAAAGACACGGCCTATGCACACTCGACCTGAACAACAACTTTTGTCACTCCATTAATTTTATTACATGATTGAATTGAACTAATGTAAGAAATGACACATAATTTTACATCTCTTTAATGAATACAAGTTTTATAGAGAACCCGAAATGAGGGATTATAAAAGGAATGATGTCATCTCATGATCATCGTTGGATAACTGAATCATTGTTATCATAATCACTTGGATTTTCGTGAGAAGTAAACAACAGTGAGTCCCTTCCACATTCTGCCTGATTTTTTTGAATTTAATCTAATTTATAAGGGTCTATCATGTGGTTATGTATATGATAATTTATCTTTAAACCATTATATACACATTACAAAAATCAACGGACATCACGCAAAGACCTCACAACTGCAAGATGCCACTCTAGAATAGTGTCCATCATCCCACATGATACAAAAGTAATTCGAATTTTGAAATATGGAATTACCCTATCCCTATAATATCATATAATCACCCTATTACAATTCAATACAAACACACTTGTTCTGATTGTACAGGGAGAATTGGATAGAGAAATAACAGGAATGGGGTGCACTATCGATCATTGTCGGCGAAACTCCTCAGGTGACCCCAAGAACCAAGAGAATTTATTTTTTTATATTGGGTTCCCACATGATGAATTTAGAGACATGTAAAGATTGGTTAATAGGTGAAATACATGTGTTAATGCTATTCACCTTTAGGGTTCACAACTGCACTAGGAAAAACCTTCATCCAGACATCCGGTCCAGATATGAACCTGCTGTTCACGATCAAAAGGAATATCACGAGACCCCCTTTTGGAAATGTGATCTCGTGAATAATAGAACATAATTCCATTGAATTCCAAGGTATCATTCTATAAATTTTTACCAAAAAATATATTATAACTGAATGATCCTCTTTTTACTCAATCCATTTTTTCACTTGAATCCCTACCTCCCCACCCCCGATCTCGTACTATTTTATTGTATACCCTTATAAAAATTACATGACATGAATGTCTATAACAACATAACCCATTGGATATTAAAGATACCAGTGCACCAGTGATCATTCCATGTAAAATACATTCCTGAGGTAGTGCACATATCTCGGGTTATAATGGCCATATTGTTAACCCCCGCGCATGAAAGAGGTAATTGGTCTTGCAATGCACCCTGCCCCATCTCAAGATGAACCATACTTGGTTTTATGTCATAGATAGACGACACGTCACAATATTTTTTCAAGGTAATATGGATCTCAGGATTTTGTGCATCATGAAGACACCTGCCACCATGCATGCAACCTTGGCGTGTGAGTACATCCTTGGATATACAATTATCATGGCGTCCCATTTTTTCACAAACCATCAACTATTATTGTGGTTTCATTGGGAAGCCTTTATAAATTTTGTATAATCTATCTTGAGGACCTCATGAGACTATTGTAAATTCCTAAATGTTGGGTCATTGTGAAAGGACCATTTGACTTGAATCTGAGTCCTTGCATAGGACCAACATTCACGATGCAAACCCAATTGCTTGCACACTCAACGTAAACACATGAATATGAATTATTTACCATGAAAAATTATGAATAATTAATTTTAATAGGTTTATATCTTCATCTTATATGCTCTCTTATTCATGAAAGTGATATCATTCATGTCTTTACCACCCTTCCACATGAATAGATTAAATTCATGGGATCACATGATAATAAACGGATCATGATATGTACTTAGTTCACCGTAGAAGATTCATGTGATGATCCTTGGATGAGACATGTTTGTGATTCAAAAATCATTGGAAAATTGATGAAATATCATGAAAACTAGTTGACCTATCACTATTATCATATATGGGTCTCATGAAAAGCCAAGTAGATTAAGTAAAAACCCCATGACAATAATACATTGTCACAAATTAGACATTATAAAAGACTGGTTGATTTAATGATAGTTCATTGACATGTCGACATGATCTTTCATTTCCAAATTGACTTGTCAACATTTTTATGTAAAAGTTCAAAGATATTTGTTATTAGTCATGTTATATTATATTTGATATGTTATAATTTTCTTATAGAACGTTTCCAATATGTCTTATTTGATTATGAAAAGTATCTATGACATGCCTGTTTTGTTTATGCAATGAAATTTTAGAAAAGTGAATTGATAATGAAGACACCCTTGGATGTGTCTACCCCAATAGATTGAAACCCATAACACGTATGGTAGGCCATCAAGACATGTCTAGAAGAATTCTAGGACATGTGTGTCATATAATTTATACAATGAAAACATCATCTGTAAGACTCACATGGACTCATTCGATTTGTAAACCAGTCATGAAACTTTGTTTGTATACAACCTTTATTAGAGAAGTTTCCTTGATAAGATATGGTTATTAACACATTCAACCATGTTGGTGTTATTTTCATGGATATATGATTAGTGTTTGTCATCTCTATTTCTCCATCAAAAGATATATAATGAATAAAAAAAATTAATCCTCATTATGTAATCCACAATCAATATTGAATCCATAATATTATAGGCCCTTATATTCCAGAAACCTTAGGGATAAAAATAATGTGTCCAACTGTGATCTCATACATTAGCCTTTTAGTGAGTTAATAAGTAATGACCTATGATAAATCTGATTACTAATTTAAAACTGCATTTGTAGTAAACCTTACTAAGGAACTAATATGTATACCTCATCCTCCATGAGATGATTAATCATGTGTATCAATAGTCAAATTAAATGTGTAATCTCTGGATAAGTATCAACTCCTGAAAAATTTGGATCTTCTAAAACCAACTTTTTCTCACACTAGTTTTGGATCATGTGGTCTTAGTGGTAGGCAATGATTGTACCAAAATGAATTTAAGAATGACTTTAATGTGTGGTATTCACCATTGGTATGTATGTATGATTCCATATCATCTACACTCAAAGGTACATACTATTGAAATAGAATTCCAGAGATGTATTATTTTTATAAGTCCAATCTAATACCTCTTTCATTATAACATTAATAAATCAGATTACTTTAAAAAAATATTATAGACTCTGATTACAATCCCATATAGGAATCATTGGAAGCCTCAATAAGGTCTGAGCCTGATATTTATGTCCTTTAAAAATGATGTTAAACTACATGTATAGATCCATTCACATGACCGTACATTATTTCAAAATAATAACGTGGGTTTTGATTATAGTTTTAATAGGATAGACACGTTTCTTTTTTGAGGTTCAATCCGATATTCTTGACACCAATATAATCCATGGACACCAATAAACTATTTAATTCCCGAAAATGGCTATAAATTGAAGAATCATAAATAAATAAATGAATGATGGATATGTCATGATATTCCCAAAGAGATTCACGTCAATAAGTGTTCCTAATCAATTATTTTAAATATAGGTAACCATCCTAATATCATAGCATGGGATGGATTTCATAACCATATTTTAAATATATAAAGAGCCTCCGAATATGAAAAAATTCTCCTCAATAGGGTGTGATAAGATGAACCTCCCATCCTCTTGACCAATGTGATTTCAATGCCTCATTGCGTATGTAACCCAAAATGACCACATTCCATAGGATTGTAGGCCCATAATCTATTTTGTATGTGATAAACATTTAGAGTATATAGGGACAATTAAAAAAGTGTTAATCCCGATATGAATTAGTTATAAAGGCAATAAACACCCCAAAGTCAAATCGCAAAGTCAAATAAAATATAGGTCTCTCTCATGAAGAAATAATGGTGAATCATTTACATTTTATATTGTTCTTAAGAGTTTAATGTATATCTTCTACAAATAATATTTGAATCTCATGTAGTGGAGGTTGTTTAGTGTAGAGACCCGAAGCTTGATGTACATGGAAATTACATTTCTTTTGCAGAATACTTAATACATAACAAAAAACAGACACACAAAGACCATAATAGTTTAGTGTCTTTGGAAACATGGAACGTAATCTTCTAATTGTGGTGAAAGATCTTCAACATCTCCCATAATGATCTTCCACTTTTTGTTTTATTACCCCAAACCTTTATTTTAATCCAGGGGGAGAATAAAACATAAAAAGGGTCAGCTCAAATGCTCATTAAGCGTATGCATGTATAAAATAAAACATACCATATACATTTGAACTTAAAAACATTAACATAATGTTTAAATATCAAAATCATGAGCAACGCCATATAACATAGAAGTACATAAGGCATAGATCATAATGGAACATAAAAAATAGCATGGTAATAAAACATGTAATTGTGGCATCCATTAAGAACATGTAATGATTTCCATAGTAGCCAAGGCATTGCTGCCAAGACCATATTAGTGGACAAAGTCCCTTTCTGAATCGAGTTCACTCCTCGTTCCAATCCTATAATACTGAACCCGATTAACTCACCGTTCCTGCCATTTCTATCTCATGAGATATAAATCTTTACCCAATGCATTGGAGGGAGATATAGGTCCCACCCATCTCATAATGAAATCATTCTTACATGTGCCACAACATAAACATACATCATTCATCACAACCCAAAGAATAAAATGGGTTTCATAAAAATCATCCCATCCTCACATAATCCATATAAAAGAAATAGATATCATTTCATAATAATAAATGAGAAACTATGTAAATCATAGAGACATTTTACTTGAAATATCAACATATGAAATAGTGTCATCTTAGATGAAAAATGGTTTTGATAAAACACTTGAAATGAACTCTTGAGGAAAATATCCTTTCTTCTTCAAAATCTTTTTCCTTTAACAAAATGTCATTCAATTTTAAAAGGAAAGGATTTTGTTGAAAATAGTCATGAAATCTTATGGAGGATTCTTCATGAAAATAAGGCTTTATAAAACTGTAAAAATCATTTCATTCTAAACAAGTTAATGAAAACATTATTCTCGTACTTTTTCCGAAAAAATCAATAAAAGTACCACGTAACATTAACAAACGAAATATTCCTTACATACCATGTAGTAAAATTCAAATAAAAGGAAAAAATGAGTTAAAAAATACATGAAAACAATTGTAATACATGGAAATGGATGATAGAAATAACCCCAGTAAATACTTACAAATAAGTAATCTCGGATAAAAATGAGATTTTCAAAATTATCTCTTACCTTAGGTATGATATGATTTGTTTGGATCCTAACCTCCTATATAATGATTTAAACAATGTCATTGACTTATTAAATAATCATATTCATTGTTATGATATCATATATGTTTCACACATGACTTTATATTACCCATTCTTTTGTAAATTCCATGTTAAAGTAGCGTTTCGGGTAAAATCATTTCATTTGTAGTTCATGTTTTGACTTGTAATTAATAATATGATTAATTAGATCATGATTACTTAATTACAGAATATAAAAAATAATTTATATAGAATATATATTCAAAAAATACATATATATAATAGATCGATAAATGGAAAGAAATACACCGTTCATGGAGACGGTAGGTCGTACGTACGCATGAACGCTGTTTTCATTTCCTTATTGAGTTGAATGGAATTAAGTAAATGACATACATATATATATACATAAATCAAGTAGCTTAATAATGTCATATATTTCATTATTATTGCTTATATATACTTTATAATCATTCTTAAATGGTTAACATGGAGAATGAATCACATCGTGTCGTGGAGATGGTAGTCCGTATGTACGCACGAGTGATGATATCATTCCCATAATTATTGAATTGAATTTTAGATGATGATAAAATATATCATAATAAGTATGATGTTATAATAATTATGTATATTTTTTATTTACACCATTATACCCATCCAAGTAAGGTGGTGTTGGAAAAACAGATTACACCACGACGTGGAGACGGTATTCTCTACGTATGCACGCGCGGTGATTTTGTTTTCCGTAGGATGGATAAATGGTGAAATAGGATGGTTTCATAATTATAATAAAAAATCAGTATATTATTGATACTGATGTTATTACTTCATAATCAAACAACTAAAGAAGAAGATGTAGACGAAGAAATAAAGTTGAATGAATCGGTAACAGACATTACCTCTTCTTTGAAGCGCATATTTGAGACCTCTTATTAGGGAAATTACATTGGTCTTTGAATAACACCAACACCTCTAAGATGTTTCTAGGGAAGTGGAGAAGAGAATTTGGCAGGGTTTGGACGAGCTTGAATGCTCAATGTGGTCTGAGGAAGAGAGGGAGGAGGTGCCATTTTATAAGGGAGGAGAGGGTCACCATTGGAAATCATAAAAATATTAATTTATAATAAATCTAAACCCACTAAAAAACCTCAAAAATTACTAATATTATAATATTAGATGAGATAGGGTTGTAATATCATCAAACAATAAAATTTAGACATGTTAGGAATTTTTTTTAAACATTATAAACTTGATTTATCGTTACTTAATCAATTTAATTTTATTTTTGGTAATAACATTCTATATTTTAAATTATAAAAAAAATTACTTATTTGTTGTGAATTGTACATAATTGGATACTTTATAAAAATATAGATCATATAAATTTAAATTTATAAATTTTAAATATATTTGTGATTGTTAAACAATTTTATAATATTTTATTTTTATAAAATAACAATAGTGTCAATTCGGAAACTATTCATTTATATAAAATTAAATAAAATATATACATAATATATGTTCAAAATAAAATCTTTAATAGATTCATAAAAGGTCATATGTATCTATAAAATTAGTGGAGAACATTAAATAGTTCATATAAAATTTATTTTATTACATTTAAAACCATTTATTTGGTTTAGTTATTAATAAAATAATTACTACATCATTTTTGTATAATTATTTTATATACATATTTGTTGCATAAAAATTAAAAATAAAATCCTATGATGAAGATAAATCAATTATCTTTCACAATAATACTTTTAATCAAATCTATCATCTTAAAATAACAATATTTAAATTTTTATATTTATTAAATTATGAATGTGACAACTTTGGCATCATTTAAAATAAAATAATATAAGTGTCATAATCACTTCCATACGACTCCAAATGGTTCTATATTATGTCATTGGATGATTATTGTATAGTTATACACTACCAATAAGTTTTTGTTAGGTTTGGGGGCCTTTTAATGGGTATTATTATTTCAATAAAAACTATATTACTGATTTTTCACTTAATAAATAATTTCTGCATCATCAATGTATCACCATTAATGACAGTTATTTAATCCCTAAAAATTCTAAATAAATTATCATTATGTAGATGATTTTATTATATTTCTGGATACTATTCATGTTAGATGTTTTATGATGTTTATCAGTAAATTAAAATTATTATACTTATAATATTTAGGAGAGTGACATGTTGTCTCTTTCTTTGGTTTTAATAATAATTAAATTATTTTCATGGTCAAAAGTCCAAAAAATGAATCTAATCTGAACCTTAGGTGATATGGTTCTACTTTCCGCTATCCTATAGAATTTTTTCATGTGTTTATATAATTTTATAATATTATATTTATCCTTAATTACCTGATTTACCTTTAACTACGGTAAATAAAATTTATCGTAGTTACTATTCATAATTCCCAAAAATAAAAAGTAGCTTATTAACATAATTTTACCCCACTGATTCTAAATATGGAATCAATTTTTCCAAATTCAATACACAAAAGTTGCATAAATTAAATTAATATTAATCCTGTTGTCGAAAGAAAACGGGGTTATCTTTAAAACATTGCAAAAGATTGAATTGATTTAACCTACGAATTCAAGGTAAAATAAATGATAATGAAATAAATTATATTAAATGGTAAAAATATATTCTATTTATACTTTAAAGCAATTCAATATTATAATTAAGCCACATAAGTTATTATGATGAAAAATGTGGTTTTTAATTAAAATATAGCCTTTTTTTACTATTCATTAAAATATGAAAGTTATCAGAATAATATGAAAAATTTATCCAAGGTAAAATTTTATATCCTGATTCCAAAGAATAATTTTATTTTGTAAAATTGAACTTATAAACGTGATTTAATGTGGGTGCTCCATCAAAATGCGGCAAAACTGCATTTTTTTTTAAAATACTTATTTTACCCAAAATATTTATTTTGTTCTTATACCATGTTCTAGAAAATGTGTAAGATTAATAATAATGATATAAAATTCAAAATATAGTTAATACTATTCATAACGGCTTGTTCATAATAATAATATAATATCATATCGTTGTTTAGTAAAACCCGGTATTGCATACAACACACGCTATCGAAGAAGGTCGTGATTGCATGTAATGCAAGCCATGTCAAGGTTGTGTATAGTGCAAGACACCTTTTTTTCCTTATAGCAGAATCTAACCATTTTTTCATTTATACATTGAATATATATATATATATAATCAATTTTGTGTATAATGACTATTATCAAACGAACCTGAAATTGTGTGTAACACAATCTATGAATAGTGTTGCGTATACTGCAAGCTAATACGGTGTTGCGTATAGTGCAAGATAATATTGGAGTATCATACAACAGAAGATATGAAAGTAATTAAAAAGAATATATATTATAAAGTCTCAGGTTATTACATTCCACCCCCTAAAAATGAATTTCGCCCTCGATATTCATCGGGGTTATAAATGGTTTTCTACTTGAAAGTTTCTTTAATTGAAACCCACATCGTAAAAAGGAATACCATACTTATCTTTATAAACTAATGTATGAAATGTAATAGTTACCCAAATAAACCAATCACTGGGTTTCCACATAGGATAACATAGGTGAAAATATGGATATAGAAGAGAAATATAACCATCATGTTCTGATAGAGAGTTGTTAAGAAAATGGAAATGAAAAATCCAACAATCACAAAGCTATAGATTTGTGACGATCTATGGTACCATCTGATTCATCGGATATAAGGTCACTAGGACAACATTTTTGATTTTCGAGATCATTTCCCTAAAGTTGATGAATTAAAATAAATACTTACATTATTTTGGTATAATCTCACTATTGTTCAGGAATTGAAAAATTTCCACTTCATCCCTTAATGAAATGAAGTTGAATTTGTTATTCGAGATGTGTTAGCCGTCATGTGGTAGAATTATGGGTCATTCCATCTATTTCAAACAAAAGGTTTGCAATAGTTATAAGTTCATCATATGGTTAGATTAATCGTATATGGTCCCAAAAATGAACTTATACTTCATATATCATACCCCCTAATAAAATAAAACTAGTTTCTACTAACCAGGGACATACTGTAGGACAGTGGTAGGCGATAAAGACTAGTCGCACTTCGGTTGTGGGTTTGATTCCCACAGCCTTTTCCGACACGATTGGTTGTCGCTCGTCCGGCAGGTTGTCCTTTTTATAAAACTACATTACTATAACATCCCATCTATAATATCGAAAAAGTTCTAGCCTTAAACAATACTATCATTTGTCGAACATAATCCATTCCAATCATTATCTAAAATACTTTGGCCCAATCTCATAGTATAAAGAAAACGATTACTTGAAATGTCATCAACCAACAATCATTAATCCCCCGTTATATTGTTGGTCGCAATCGAATCATGTGAATACCTTAATCATGTATTCTTTTGAAAAAATGAATACCCATTAAACATTAGTGAAAACATGAATGCTGTCAAATGTTAAATCTTTCCACATACCAAAATCCAAAATTTCTATATACTCAAACCATGTTATAACCTTCTCCACATATCAGTCATGAGATCCTGAATACTATCAAACATTCAATTTTCTCCTTATCCCTTCATTATGTGCATATCATCTACTTTCCAAAAATAATAGTACCATTCATCACACACTTTAAAAACTTAAGGAAAAAAATAGTGTAATAATCCTTAGATGTCTCTTTATTCCATAGAACCATGAGATTAGTCATACAACATTACACTTGATAAACATGTAATCGTTCTACTACCTTCTTAAACCATTGACCGAGATTCAACAATTCTTTCATCTCACATATCATTTGTATTCTCTTCATCATCATAAACATAAATATTACCCATACGACCATACTGATTCTCTTCATGAGACTTTTCCTTAGGGAATTGGTTTGCATAATGCCCGTACATTCCACATTTAAAACATTTAACCATTGTTGATGTCGTAGCAATACCAGTATCCTCATCAATGGTGTTAACTGAACCTTTTCCTTTTCACTTACTGGCTTTATTTCCTTCTTTTCCACACCCAAAGCATCTTCCAGTTCCTTTGAAACATTCTCCTTGATGCCTCTTCCCACATGATTTACATAGGGGAAATTGAACTTTATTTCCTACATGATCACCATGAAACTCGATCTTTCTCTTATTAGCCGAGTCAGGAAACTTACCAAATTTGTGTTTATTGATCATATTATGAGATTGATGATTCGGCATAATAGTGATTATTGGACTTCCAAATCCCATTTCATTTGGTTGCTCATGAAGAATATCATTCCATTGTCCATCATATCCTCCATTATCGTGAATCACCTTGTTTCCAGCCATTTTATAAAAACCAAAAAGAATAGTGTGAGAGGCAAAAATCATAATAAATGGGGAGAAACTTCAATATCTAACATCATAGGTTTAACATAATATCGTTACCATAATTCTAGGACTATAACCTATACATATCTATAACCGTAGGGACATCCCTAGACATACCTTAGAAATATTTCAAGGGATCTCACTAAAGTTATCGCATCCTAGTTTCCAAAGGTTGACTAAACATTTCCTATGATACCAAATATAGATACCTGAAGCTTGACGTACATGGAAATTACATTACATTTGCAGAATACTTAATACATAACAAAAACAGACACACAAGTACCGTAATATTTTAGTGTCTTTGGAAACATGGAACGTAATCTGCTAATCGTGGTGAAAGATCTTCGACATCTCCCATAATGATCTTCCACTTTTTGTTTCCTTACCCTAAACATTTCCTTTAATCCTGGGGGATAATAAAACAAAAAAAGGGTGAGCTCAAATGCTCAGAAAGGGTAAGCATGTATAAAATAAAACATACCATATACCATTGAACTTAAAAACATGAACATAATGTTTAAACATCAAAATCATGTGTAAAGACATAAAACATCGAAGTACATAAGGCATAGATCATAATTGAATATAAAAAATCGTATGGGAATAAAACATGTAATTTTGGCATGTATTAAGCACATGTAATGATTTCCATAGTAGCCAAAGAATTGCTGCCAAGGCCATCTTAGTGGACAATGTCCCTTTCTAAATTGAGTTCACTCCTCGTTCTAGTCCTGTAATATTATACCGGATTAACATACAATTCTAGCCATGTCTATATCATGAGATATAAATCTTTTCCCAATGCTTTGGAGGGGGATATAGGACCCACCCATCTCATAATTAAATCGTTCTTACTTGTGCCACAAAATAAACATACATCATTCCTAATAACCTAATAAATAAAATGGGTTTCATAAACATCATCTTGTCATCACATAATCCATATAAAATAAATGGATATCATTAGATAATAAGAAAAGTGAAACCATGTAAATCATAGAGACATGTTAATTGAAACATACTCATATGAAATAATGTCATCTTAGAGGAAAAATGGTTTTGATAAAACACTTGAAATGAACTATTGATGAAAATATCCTTTCTTCTACAAAATCATTTTCTTTTCACAAAAGGTCATTCAATTTTAAAAGTAAATGATTTTGTGGAAAATATTAATGAAATATTTTGGAGGATGTTTCATGAAAATAAGGCATTATAAAACTGTAAAAATCCTTTCATGTCGTATAAGATAAAGAAAACATTTTTCTCGTACTTTTGCCGGAAAAATAAAAAAAGTACCACGCAACGTAAGCAAAAGAAGGATTCCATACATAACATGTTGTAAAAGTCAAAAAGGGTAAAAATGACATTAAACATACATTTAAACACATTTATAAAACATGGACATGGATGATAGAAATAACCCCAGTAAATACATATGAATAAGTAATCTAGGATAAAAAAGAGATTTGCAAAATTATCCCTTACCTTAGGTCCAATATGCTTCGTATGGATCCGAAACTCCTGTATAATGATTTAAATAATGTCATTGACTTATTAAATAATCATATTCATTGTTATGATATCATATAGGTTTCACAAATGACTTTATATTACCCATTCTTCTGTAAATTCCATGTTAAAGTAGCGTTTTGGGTAAACTCATTTCATTTTTCATTCGTGTTTTGACTTGTAATTATTCATATGAATAATTAGATCATGATTACTTAGTTCCAGAATATAAAACATAATTTATATATAATATATATTTAGAATATACATATATATAATAGATTAGTAAATGGAACGAAATACACCTTTCATGGAGACGGTAGGTTGTACGTACGCATGAACGGTGTTTTTGTTTCCTTATTAAGTTGAATGGAATTAAGTAGATGACATACATATATATATACATAAATCTACTATCTTCTTAATGTCATATATTTCATTATTATTGCTTATATATACTTTATAATCATTCTTAAATGGTTAACATGGATAATGAATCTCATCACGTCGTGGAGATGGTAGTCCGTACGTACGCACGAGCGATGATATATTTCCCATAAATATTGAATTGAATTGCAGAGGATGATACAATATATAATAATAAGTATGATTTTATAATAATTATGTATAGTTATTATTAACACCATTATACCCATCCAAATAAGATGGTGTTGGAAAAACCGATTACACCACGGCGTGGAGACGGTATTCCGTACATACGCACGCGCGGTGATTTCATTTTCTATAGGATGGATAGATGGTGAAATAGTTTTGTTTCATACTTATAATGACATATCAGTATATGTGTGATACTGATGTTATTACTTCACGACGAAACAACTAAAGAACAAGAAGTATAAGTAGAAATAAAGTTGAAAGGATCGGTAACGAACATTACCTCTTCTTTGAACCGCCTCTTTGAGACCTCCTATTAGGGCACTAAAATTGGTTTTTGAAGAATACCAGGACCTCTAGGATGTTTCTAGGGAATTTGAGAAGTGAATTTTGTAACGCCCCAACCCCAGCTACCCAGAGTCGATACATTACTTCGTAACATTGGCATGATCACAAATGATCAAGTCTCGAAAGACCGATTAGTTTAGTTGCCTTAGAAACACTAGATACATTCATTAATGTTACATTATAGCATAAAGTAAAAATATACAATAACAAAGTCTCCAGAGTCCACACTCATATCCTCTTCTGATTATCCCTACAGTTCATTCATAAAATACTTCTTCACATCCTAGAAAATATTAAAACATTGAAAGGGGTCAGCTCAGATTCTCAGTAAGGACAAAAATATTGCGGAAGCTTTCATAAATAAACATTAATATTTAAGGCAATGTATTACTAAAACAAAAGCCTTTTTAACATGAACTTCAACATAATATGGAAAAAGTAAAATGATATAATTCCATTTACATGGATATTCTACTGGTCGAATAATCAGATGCAATATTAATAACCACTTTCATAATGATGGAATGCATAATGCCATACTATCTTAACCATGTAATCAAGGCCTCGTGCTAAGACCCCAAATAAGATTTTGTCAAGGCCTCGTGCCAAGAAACTAGTTTGTCTCATGAGACCTACCGATGCATCGAGGAGCTATAGTGGGCTCCACCCGTCACTTATTAAGTCTAATGCATTCCTCATATGAATAGGTTTAAACATATCATAAACCATAACATAATCGTATCACATAAAAAATGCATAAAGGAAACATAAAATTTCCACATTTCAATCGCAAGATATCAATACAACACATTGATATAATAAAAACACTTTCAAAACCATTTTCAATACAAAAATAAAAGAATGTTAAAACTTTGTATTTACTTTTCATTAAAAAAAGTGATGGCTTGTAGAGGAAGAAGAAACTCAAATAATGGTCATGGCGGCGGAGAAGTCGTTGTCGCCACATATGTACGGAAAGAAAAACATTCCCTTTTTGTCTTTTAGTAAAACGCTTCATATAAAAAAGATTCCTTTTGAATAAATGTAAAATTCAAAGGGGTTTATACACCGTATAAAAGAATGTTGTGTATAAAACCAAATATGTTTCAATGAATGGAGATTGAGACGATGTCCTTAAAAAGATCTTTTTTAAAATAAAATAGATCCATTATGTGTATTCACTATAATTACACATAAATAAAGTACAAATACAAGATAGTACATAATAATATCATGAAATAATTTGAATGTAGGAGATTAACCCAAAGAATGGAAATTGGGTTAAGAAGTTCCCTTACCTTGCATCCTGTCCAGACTCGACCATTCTTTAACCTCCTGAAAAAAAACTAGAGTTAATTTATATTTACTTAAGAACCTTTTTCATGTCCATTATTCCTTTTATATCCCTTATTACCATTTTATTAACATTATGTAATTATTTATGTTTATAACAGTGATTTTGCCGATCTTAGGTACTTGAGTCAAAAATAAAATTCATATAATTACAAGTTGTTCATGTGGTGTTATATCCATTATATCCAGAATTATATTCATGATATATATATATATCATATATCTCATATATATCCATTATATACATGCATTTATAATATTCCTTAACATTTAGAGGTAAGAAATGAAATGCACCGTTTATGAAGACGGTAAGCCGTACGTACGCATTAACACTACTTTCATTTCTATTTTGTATTTAATGAAATCATAATGATATAAAGGTATATTATAATTCCAGTATAATATCATATATAATATCATTTACTCCATCCTTTATACATCCCACATATGGCATTAACGATTCAAATCACTTTCAGGGGGCGGTAGTCCGCACTTCCTAAAATGAAATTATCCCATTTACCCATAATGGAAATCTTAAAGTATGCCACAATTGAAAAATACAGAACCATAATTAAAACATAAAAATATTATATATTATATATAAATAATGTGTCATCTTAATGGCCACCTTTGAAGGTGTTATATGAGTGTTGAACAATCATAGTTTCGTGAGGCAGAAATTCGGCATCCACAGAAACAGTATGTTCATTAACCATTAGATGTAGGTGTTTGTAAGTGTAGCTCGAATAAATCTTATAACAACATCCTAATATATTGAGGATACTGGTTTTGTTACAAAAGATATGAATAAAAAGAGTTTAGGGTGTTGGATAAGCAAAATAAAACAAAATAACATAAGAGAAGACATTACCTTAAAATTGGGTAACTCTTTTGATTTGAGCCCAAGGATTCCTTGGGAAGAATTATGCCCAAAGTGAGGCTTCTAGTAGTAAGGGAAGGAAGTTGGGAGAGTATTTGGGCAGATTTTGGCCGAGCCAAAAGGCTTTGAAAGTGTGAGTAAGGTGGTAGTGGTGGGGGCCTTTTATAAGTTGAGAGGAGGGGCACTCTTGGAAAGTAATGAAATGTTACTTTATTATACAAAGCATTTCGGATTCTAAAGGTCCCACACTCCTATAATTAAGGGCTTAGGTGATAATGGTTCGAAATATACCCATCCAATAGGCTTTGGACAAGTGTAAGCCTTGTATTTTACATTATCTTTTCATTTTATTTAAATCGTTAATTAATGAGGTAATCGTTGCATCATCATAGTGTCATAAATAATTTAATTTATTTAATGTCTAAAAATTATAAAACAAATATCATGATGTAGGAAATCATTTTATCTTTTTAATTAATATTTATAGTTAAAAATATGACTTGTATAACCCCATTCAAAAATTATTTTAGTAAAACAACTCTTGTTTGTGACCTTTTTATTTTAACATTAAATAAAATGTTATTTATGACCTTTTCCTACCAAAGTGGTTCCATGGGGTCCCCAAGTTGACCCATGGATTGTCTTGGCCGTCCATGACACATACAATAGTGTTTGGACAAGTGTAAAGGTCATTCCATATTTTTATAATACTATTTTTACCTTAAATTTAACTAATTACCTTTAATCGCGATTAATTAAACTTAAAAGTTACTATTCACCAAAAAAATTATTTTAATCCCATTGAACCAAATTCTTCCATCCTATGACAACCATGTATGTCGGATTTTTGAAAATCAAATCACAGAAGTGGTAATGTTTCATTTAAATGAAAAATCAGTTTTTTAACTACCACTTAGTGGTTTCACTATTCATCAAAAATTGAAGTTTTTCAAAACAATGCCAAAATTTTACCCTAAGCTATAATTGATATTACGAATTAAAAAATTATGTCTATTTTATAAAATTCGAAACATATAAGTTGCATTAATTAATTTTATAATTAATTCCCACTTTCTCAAAAAATAGCGTGTATTTTAGAAACAATATATATCAAAAGATTGACAATTGTTTATGTCCAATTTCCAAGTGAAATTAATTATAATGAACACCATTGGATAAAATGGTAAAAATATATTCTAATTATACTTTAAAACAACTCAATAGTATAACTTATCACTATAATTTATTTTGATTAAAAAAGTTGTTTTAAGTATTTTTCACTATTCATAAAAAATTGGAAGTTCTCAGAAAATTACAAAAAATTCAACATAGGCTAATTTCAACATTCCGAATCCAAAAATGAAGTCCATTTTGAAATATAAAATATATATAATTTCAAAAAGTCGGTATTACTATTCATAATGGATATTTTGATTAGTCGCGGTGTGTTATAACTCGAACTTGCGTAAAATGCAAGCTATTGCATTATTAAAAGTGAGGCGTATCGTGAAAGCTCGGAGTGTTACACTCTCCACTCCTTCAATAAATTGTGTCCTCGCAATTTGAAATTTTTCTTTGAAAATAAAAGGTTGAAAATAGAAAATACCTTTGTGGAAAACCCACATCAGAAATAAGGTTAATAAAATTTGTCCTTAATAAGAGGGAATATGAAATCAAAAGATCACTACCAAATTATGATCTCAATAAGGAGAACATTGGTGGAAATTAGATACATATAATTGGAAGAAAAACGTAAATATTTGTAGGGAGTGATTGAGGTCATCAATCACAAACAAGTGTAAAATTGAGGGCCTCAAAGCCTTCAATCTATGTTGATTTAAAATATTATCAGTTCAACAAGACATAAGGTATTAGGATAACAAATTTTTTTGTTTTAATATCCCTTTACTAAAGTTTAAGAATTAATTTATTCATAGAATAAGAGATAGGTATATATATATATTTATGCTTGATAAGTAGAGTTTCAACCATCAACACATTTCTACCACAACCTCATCTTTCACCCAAAATGATAATAGAAATCAAAAATATTATATTTATCCTAATCGTACAAGGTTCAAAATATTAACACATACCATTTAGATTAGAAAAACTATTTTTTAATAACCAGGGACTTCACATAGCCAGTGGTAAGCGATTAATCCCAATCGCACTATGGTTGTGGGTTCGATTCCCACAGCTTTGTCTGACACGATGGGTTGTCACACGGTCTGTGTGTTATCCTTTTTATAAATATCCAAAAATAACCTTAAAAATAGTATCCAATTTAAAATGTAATCCATTCCAACCTTTATAGTTATCAAAAATACTTTTGTCCAACTCACAGTCCAGATTTTATGAGGAAGGTAAACATAATGAAGATCCTTTTTTTGCGTAACAACATGTGAACACCTTCATCATGTATTCATTTAAATCACTGCAACATACTGAATAACCATAAATAATTATTGATTACATTCATGATCCATTATTCCTTATAGAAAACTAGAAATACTCCTTCTATCCAAAAATGTATACAAATCATTAATCAGTTTCAAGGATGTTAAGAATATCCAACATAATTTATCCAAATCAATCATGTATTATTCCAAAATCAATATCTCTGTGTCAGAACCATATTATGGTTTATCATTCTCTCAAACATATATTTTCCAAAAATTTATCCTGCTATGGAGTCACTTTTCTTGGTTCCACACAATCTCATGTCTTTGATGAAATAGTACTGCAGTACAATCCTTATATACTCCATAATTATTATAACCAGTTCATCATTGATACAACACTCAAATGAAAAAATTATTTAATAACAACATATGAACTCTAATCATCCCTCCTCATCTGTGGTAGTATCATAACTTGATTAATATCCAATAACATCATTTGGGGCATACTCTGATGATTTGAACATTGGTTTGCATAGTGTCCCCACTCCTTGCAGATGAAGCATTGTACATTTGAAACCTTTTTATTACCCTTGCAGTCATGCACTTGGTGTCCTTTTTCTCCACACTTATAACAAACTCCCATTCCCTTCAGGCAAATTCCAAGGTGTTTCTTCCCACAGTTATCACATATAGGAAAATTCTTCTTTTCCCTCATCCCTTTATCCATAATTCTCTCTTCCATCCTTTTCTTCTCTTTCATCCCTTCAAATCCATACGACTCAGAGAATTATCT
The DNA here is from genome assembly GCA_963277665.1 of Viscum album. Lineage (NCBI taxonomy): Eukaryota > Viridiplantae > Streptophyta > Magnoliopsida > Santalales > Viscaceae > Viscum > Viscum album. The sequence continues at coordinate 1,897,209,925 of OY728133.1, read as the reverse complement.
ACTTATCTTATTAACACATGATACTATTTCTTCATATGTTGATAACACATGGGAGACTATTACCCTTCTAAATATTGGCTTAATACCATGAATGATATGATCCTTCTTACTATTTGGATCATACGTATTGATGGAGTTCACATTCCTTCTACTAGGCGCCATTTCTATACAATGCCATAAACTAGGATAGTTTATGAATCGAAATACATAATAACAAACTTTTAAACACATAACATAAATTGAACTATTTATGGATATAATTCATAATCATAAAAAAAATTTCTTTTAGGAAGTATATACTCATAACCCTTCATAGTGGTTTGTAATGAAAATGTGAATTATCCTAAGAATATCCCCCGGGAGTGTCGTAACCAAGAGTGCAGCAAAGCCCATTGTCGTGCACCAGTTCCCATTCGAGTCTAGCTCAAAGTGGTGTTTTCGGGTTTTACCCCTAGGTACATCTGTGCTAGATCCGCCTCTACCTGCTCGTATCCAGACAGGTATGTATTGCTCGGAAAACTCACAACATTTCTATAATACAAAAATTCTAGGATGTTCTTCTATACTAATCCTCAAAGTCTATCTTTGGGCTATGTTCTCTAATCGGAGTTTATCTAAATCTAGCTTCCACGGTTAGTACTAAACTGCCTCTGATACCAACTGTAGCGCCCCGTCCCCATCTACCCAGAGTCGGTTCATTACTTCGTAACATTTTCATGATCACAAATGATCAAGTCTCGAAAGGCCGATTAGTTTAGTAGCCTTGGAAACACTAGATACAATCATAAATGTTACATTACATCATAAAGTGAAAATTTACAATAACAAAGTCTCCAAAGTCCACACTCATATTCTCTTCTGACTATCCCTACAGTTTATTCATAAAATACTTCTTCACATCCTGGAAAATATTAAATCATTGAAAGGGGTGAGCTCAGATGCTCAGTAAGGATAAAAATATTGCGGAAGCTTTCATAAATAAACATTACCATTTAAGGAAATGTATAACTAAAACAAAAGCCTTTTGAACTTGAACTTAAAAAAAATATGGCAAAAGTAAAATGAGATAATTCCATTTACATGTATATTCTACTGGTCGAATAATCACATGCAATATTAATAACCACTTTCATAATGATGGAATGCATAATGCCAGACTATCATAACCATGTAATCAAGGCCTCGTTCCAAAACCACAAATAAGATTTTGTCAAGGACTCGTGAAAAGACACTAGTTTGGCTCATTAGACTTGTCGATGCATGGAGGAGCTATAGAGGGCTCCACCCGTCACTTATTAAGTCTAATGCATTCCTCATATGAATAGGTTTAAACATATCATAAACCATAACATAATCGTATCACATAAAACATGCATAAAGGAAACATAACATTTCCACATTTCAATCACAAGATATCAATACAACACATTGATATAATAAAAACACTTTCAAAACCATTTTCAATACAAAAATAAAGGAATGTTAATACTTTGTATTTATTTTTCATTAAAAAGGTGATGGCTTGTAGAGGATGATGAAACTCAAATAATGGTCACGGTGGCAGAGATGTCATTGTCGCTGCATATGTATGGAAAGAAAAACATTTCCTTTTTGTCTTTTAGTAAAAAGATTCGTATAAAAGAGATTCATTTTGAATAAATGTAAAAGTCAACTGGGTTTATACACCGTATAAAAGAAAGTTGTGTATAAAACCAAATATGCCTCAATGAAAGGAGATTGAGACGAAGTCCTTAAAAAGATCATTTTTAAAATAAAATAGATCTATTATGTGTATTCACAATAAGTACAAATAGTGAAAGTTCAAATACAAGATTGGACATAATAATATCATGACATAATTTGAAAGTAGGAGATTAACCCGAAGAATGGAAATTGGTTTAAGAAGTTCCCTTACCTTGCGTCCTGTCCTGACTCGACCATTCTTTAACCTCCTGAATAATAAATTAGAGTTAATTTCTATTTACTTAAGAACCTTTTTCATGTTCATTATTCCTTTTATATCCCTTATTACCATGTTATGAATATTATGTAATTATTTACGTTTATAATGGTCATTTTGTCGATCTTAGGTACAGAGTCAAAAATAAAATTCTTATAATTACAAGTTGTTCATGTGGTGATATATCCATTATATCCAGAATTATATTCATGATATAGATATCATATATCTCATATATATCAAGTATATACATGCATTTATAATATTCCTTAACGTTTAGAGGTAAGAAATGAAATGCACCATTTATGGAGACGGTAAGTTGTACGTACGCATGAACGCTACATTCATTTATATTTTGTATTTAATGAAATCATAATGATATAAACGTATATTATAATTCCAGTATAATATAATATATAATATCATTTACTCCATCCTTTATACATCCCACATATGGCATTAACAATTCAAATCACTTTGAGGGTGCGGTAGTCCGCACTTCCTAAAATGAAATTATCGCGTTTACCCATAATGGAAATCATAAATAATTCCACAAATGAAAAATACAGAACCATAAGTAACACATAAACATATAATATATTATATATAAATAGAGTGATATCTTAATGGCCACCTTTGAAGGTGTTATATGAGTGTTGAACAATCATCATTTCGTGAGGCAGAAATTCGCCATCCACAGAAACAGTATGTTCTTTAACAATTAGATGTAGGTGTGTGTAAGTGTATCTCGAATACTTCTCATAACAACATCCTAGTATATTTATGATACTGGGTTTGTTACAAAAGAAATGGATAAAATATAGTTTAAGGGGTTGGATAAGCAAAATAAATCAAAATAACATAAGAGAACACATTTCCTTAAAATTGAGTAACTCTTTTGATTTGAGCCAAAGGCTTCTTTGGGAAGAATTATGCCCAAATTGAGGCTTCTAGGAGTAAGGGATCGAATTTGGGAGAGTATTTGGGCAGAGGTTGGCCGAGCCAAAAGGCTTTGAAAGTGTGAGTAAGGTGGTATTGGTGGGGGCCTTTTATAAGAGGAGAGGAGACACACTCATGGAAAGTAATGAAATGTTACTTTATTATACAATGCATTTCGGATTCTAAAGGTCCAACACATCTATATTTATAGGATAAGGTGACAAGGGTTCGAAATCTACCCATCCAATAGTATTTGGACAAGTGTATGCCTTGGAGTTTACATTATCTTTTCATTTGATTTAAATTGTTAATTAATGAGGTAATCGCTGCATCATCATAGTGTCATAAATAATTTAATTTATTTAATGTCTAAAAAATATAAAAAAAACTATCATGATGTAGTAAATCGTTTTATCTATCTAATGAATATTTATAGTCAAAAATATGACTTGTATAACCCCATTAAAATTTTTTTTTAGTAAAACAACTCTTGTTTGTGACCTTTTTATTTTAACATTAAATAAAAAGTTATTTATGTCCTTTTCCTACCAAAGTGGCTCCATGGGGTCCCCAAGTTGACCCATGTATTTTTCATGGTCGGCCATGACATATAAAATAGTGTTTGGACAAAATGTAAAGGTCATTCCATATTTTTATAATACTACATTTACCTTAAATTTCACTAATTACCTTTAATCGCGATAAATTAAAATTAAAAGTTACTATTCACCAAAAAAATTATTTTAATCCCATTGAACCACATTTTACTTCCTAATGAAAACCATGTATGTTGGATTTTTTAAAATCAAATCACAGAAGTGGTAATGTTTCATTTAAACGATAAATCAGTTTTTTAACTACCATTTAGTGGTTTCACTATTTATAAAAAATTGATGTTTTTCAGAACAATGCCAAAATTTCACCCTAAGCTATAATTGATATTCTGAATTAAAAAATGATGTCTATTTTATAAAATTACAAACATATAAGTTACATTAATTAATATTATAATTAATTCCCGTTGTCACAACAAATAGCGTGTTTTTTAGAAACAATATATATCAAAAGATTGACAATTGTTTATGTCCAATTTCAAAGTGAAATTAATTATAATGAACACCATTATATAAAATGGTAAAAATATATTCTAATTATACTTTAAAAAAACTCAATAGTATAACTTATCAATATAGATTATTTTGATTAAAAAAGTTGTTTTATGTAATTTTCACTACTCATAAAAATTTGGAAGTTCTCAGAATATTACAAAAAATTCAACATAGGATAATTTTGACAATCCGAATCCAAAAATTAAGTCCATTTTGAAATATAAAATTTATATAATTTCAAAAAGTTGGTATTACTATTTATAATGGCTATTTTGAATAGTCGCGGTGTGTTAGAACTCGAACTTGCATAAAATGCAAGCTATTGCATTATTGAAAGAGAGGCGTATTGTGAAAGCTTGGGGTGTTACAAATTTGGAAGTGTTTGGCTGGGCTTGAAGGCTCAATGTGGTGTGAGGAAGAGAGGGAGGAGGTGCCCTTTTATAAGGGAGGAGAGGGGCACCTTTGGAAATCTAAAAAATATTAATTTAAAATAAATCAAATCCCACTTATAAACCTCCAGAAATGACTCGTTTTTTAATATTAGATGATATAGGGTTGTAATCTCATCAACCAATAAAATTTAGACATGTTAGGAAATTATTTTAAACATTATCAACTTGATTTATCCTTACTTAATCAATTTAATTTTAATTGTGGTAATAATATTCTAAATTTTAAATTATATCAAAAAATTACTTATCTATTGTGAATTGTCCATAATTAGATACTTTATAACATTTTAGACCATATAAATTTAAATTTATAATTTTAAATATTTTTGTCATTTTTAAACAATTTTATAATATGTTATTTTTATAAAATAACAATAGTGTCAATTTTAAAACTATTCATTTATATGAATTTAAATAAACTATATACAGAATATATGTTCAAAATAATAGCTTTAATAGATTCATAAAAGGTCATATGTATCTAGAATATTAGTGGAGGAAATTAAATAGTTCATATAATATTTATTTTATTATTTTTAAATCCATATATTTGGTTTATTTCTTAATAAAATAATTACTACATCATTTTTGTATAATTATTTAATATACTTATTTGTTGCAGAAAAATTAAAAATAAAATCTTATGATGAAGCTAAATATATTTCAATTCACAATAATACTTTTACTAGAATTTATCATCTTAAAATCACAATATTTAAATTTTTATAATTATTAAATTATAAAGGTGAAAACTTTGGCATCATTTAAAATAAAATAATATAAGTGTCATAATCACTTTCATAAGACTCCAAATGATTATCTATTAGGTAATAGGAAAATTATAGTATATATATACACTACCAATAAGTTTTGGTCTGGTTTTTGGGGTTTTTAATGGGTATTATTGTTTCAATAAAAACTATATTACTGATTTTTCACTTAATAAATAATTTCTTCATCATTAATGTATCACCATTAATGATAGTTATTTAATCCATATAAATTATAAATAAATTATCATGATGTATATAATTTTATTAGCTTTAGGTATACTATTCATGTTCGACGTTTTATGAAATTTATCACTAAATTAAAATTATTATACTTATAAAATTTAAGAGAGTGACATGTTGTCACATTCTTTGGTTTTAATAATAATTAAATTATTTTGATGGTGAAAAGAACATAAAATGAATCTAATCCGACCCTTAGGTGATATGGGTCTAATTTTAGCCATCCAATATAATTTTGGCATGTGTTAGGGTCATTTTATTATATTATATTTACCCTTAATTACCAGATTTACCTTTAACTATGGAAAATAAAATTTACCGTAGTTACTATTCATAATTCCCAAAAATAAAAAGTAGATTATTAACATAATTTGGACCCACTAATTCCAAATATGGAATCCATTTTTCCAAATTCAATATACAAAAGTTGCAGAAATTAAACTAAAATTAATCCAGTTGTCGAAAGAAAACGGGGTTTTCATTAAAACATTGGAAAAGATTGAATTAAATTAACCTACAAATTAAAGGTAAAATCAATGATAATTACATACATTATATTAAAGGGTAAAAATATATTCTATTTAAACTTTAAAACCATTAAATATTATAATTAAATTACAGAAGTTATTACAATGAAAAAAGTTGTTTTTAATTAAAATATAGAGTGTTTTTACTATTCATTAAAATATGAAAGTTATCATAATAATATGAAAAATTTATCTAAGGTAAAATTTTATATCCTGATTCAAAATAATAATTTTATTTTGTAAAATTGAACTTATAAACATTTCAAAAACTATATTTAAAGTGGGTGCTCCATCAAAAGGTAACAAAACTGAAATTTTTTAAAAATACTTCTTTTACCCAAAAAATTTATTTTGTTCTTATACCATGTTCTAGAAAATGTGTAAGATGAATAATAATGTAATAAAATAAAAAATATAGTTAATACTATTCATAACGGCCAGTTCATAATAATATTATAATAACATATCGTTGTTTAGTAAATCCCAGTATTGTGTACAACACACGCTGTCGAAGAAGGTCGCGATTGCGTGTAATGAAAGCCAAGTCAAGGTTGCGTATAGTGAAAGACTCTTTGTTGTTTCATTATAACATAATCCAACCATTTTTTCATTTATACATTGATATATATATATATATACTCAACGTTTCCTATAATGACTATTATCAAACGAACTTGAAATTGTGTGTAGCACAATCTAACAATTGTGTTGCGTATACTACAAGCTAATACGGTGTTGCGTATAGCACAAGATGATCTTGGTGTATCGTACAATAGAATATATGAATGAAATTAAAAGGAATATATCTTATAAAATCTCAGGTTATTACATTCTACCCCCTTAAAATGAAATTCGCCCTCGAAATTCTTCGGGGTTATAAATGGTTTTCTACTTGAATGATTCTTTAATTGAAACCCACATCGTTAAAAGTAATACCAAAACATATCTTTAAAAACTAATGTATGAAATGTAATGGTTACCCAAATAAACTAATCAATGGTTTTCCACATAAAATAACATAGGTGAAAATATGGATATGGAATAGAAATATAACCATCATGTTCTGATAGAGAGTGGTAGAGAACATGGCTATGAAAAAGACAACAATCACAAAGCCATAGATTTGTGATTATCTAAGGTTCCATCTGATTCATCGGATATAAGGTCACTAGGACAACATTTTTGGTTTTTGAGATCATTTCTCTAATGTAGATGGATTAAAAGAAATAATTACATGATTTTGGTAAAATATCACTGTTGTTCGTGAATTGATCAATTTTCACTTCATCCCTTAAAGAAATAAAGTTGAATTTTTTATTCAAGATTTGTTATCATATCATGTGGTAGAATTATGGGTCATTCCATCTGTTTCAAAAAAATGGTTTGGAAAAGTTATAAGTCCATCATATGGTTAGATTAATAATATATGGTTCCAAAAATGAACTTATATTTCATATATCACACCGCTTAATAAAATAAAACTAGTTTCTTCTAACCAGGGACTTTCTGTAGGCCAGTGGTAGGTGATAAAGGCCAGTCGCCCTTCAATTGTGGGTTCGATTCTCACAACCTTGTCCGACGTGATGGGCTGTCGCTCATCCTACAGGTTGTCCTTTTTCTAAAACTGCATTACTAAACATCCCATCAATAATATCGAAAAAAGTTCTATCCTTAAACAATACTATTGTCACAACCCGCCCTCGGGGTCCGTGTCGTGACTACCCCAAGCCCGCCTTCCATAGGCCAGGGGCTGGCGACTAGCACCAAGGCGTAAATCCCAGAAAAAGGGAAGGCATTGCCTTTGTAAAGTAAACAAACACCACAGAGTAAGCAAGCGGAAGTAAAACACTAAGTACAAAAGAAGAGCTGAAAAGTAAAAAGGGGCCGGAAATACAAGCCCAACTGTAAAGTACAACTCGAAAGGGAAAACAGCGACTGAAAAGTAATGCTGCTACGCTGAGATGTCCACTGGAAATCCCACCTGAAGGGTGGGTACAGATAGCTCCTCTGCTCTCCGGGTCCCGCCATCCGCTCCGAGTATGTCCCGCCCAGTGGTCCACCTCCGGGTACCGTCTCGTCGTATAGTCCACCTCCAGGTACCGTCAAGTCCTCGAACCTTCAGCTTCTGTCAGCTCTGTCCGTCGTCTGCAACCAACACAACGAGGTGCGGGCATACCCCGTGCAGGGGTGAGTATAACGATACTCAGTAGGGACCCCGAGACCCTCAAGGTCTCACTAAAACCAACAAGGATAAACAAAAGAAGATCTCAACAGATAAACCCTACTTAGGTATATGCCCATACATATTCCTAAGTTATCAAGTAACCCATCTCAATCATGAGGAAACACATGGATTGTGAAAACGACGGATAACCACTACCTGGGTATATGCCCATACATATACCAAAGTTAGCAAGTGACCCATCTCAATCATGAAGTAAACACAAGGTCAAAAGTCTCAGCTCAAACCAGGATTTTCATTATCGAAACCGTAACTGCTGAAGAGCTCCGTCTCTGGAGTGTGCAGTGGTCCTGTCACGACTCTGAGGTACTGCTCACTAACCTAAGACTGCTGAAGTACTCCTCCTGTCGAGTACCGCGGGTCAGCCACCCAAACACAGTAGAGCTTCCCGCCGAGGTATGTCACCCAAACTCAGTAGTGCACACCCCCTAGTAGCCTGCTGAGGTACTCTCCGGACGAGCACCGCGGGTCTGCACTGTCACATAGGTAGTGCTCCGTCCGCCATGGGTCTGCACCTCAGAAAGTAGTGCTCCGTCCACTGGGCTAGTCGACTCACTCCAAGTCGAGTCGGTCAAGCAGTCGCTAGGTCTCAGCCAGCTACACGGTCTCCGTACATCGCACGCTCGTCACTGGGAGGGTCCGCTCCACGAGCTACAGGTCGATACTCCAAGTGTCTCAAAGTCCCGCAAAGAAGTATCTCAAAAGTCCGTTTCGTCACAGGGGTCTCAACGCAACAGACGACACATCGATCGAACTCCCATAGGGTATACTCATAGGGACCGTTACTAAACGTAAACACCAACGCCGCTGACGGTTCGTCAAACGGACGTCCTGTCTGAAGATATCAGCTTTTCCGTTCCAGGGGCCCGGTTGGATTTCGGGTACAATCCAACCCGGCCATACTCCGACTGTATCCAAAACTCGGGCGGAGTATGTCAAAAGTTCCGTCTCATCAAGAGGAAGTCAACGAAACAGACGGCGCGTCAATCGGACGCCCGGTCTGTGAGTTATTGGCTTTTTCGTCTCCGGGGCCCGGTTGGTTTTTAAGGCAAAACCAACCCGACCGTACTCCACCTGCGTCCAAACCTCGGGCGGAGTATGCCAAAAGATCCGTCTCATTAAGAGGAACGCAACGCGACTGACGGCGCGTCAATCGGACGTTCGTGGCTCAAGATATGAGCGTTTCCGCTCCGTAGGCCCGGTTGGTTCCGTGAACGAACCAACCCGGCCGAACTCAAAGTAATCCGAAACCTTGAGTGCGATATACCGAAACGACCGCCTCGATCCAAGGATCGCGTTGCCGCAGACGGTTCGTCGATCGGAGGTCCGAGGCTCAAGTTATGAGCCAAAAACCAAATCTGATTCGAAACGGGGGGGTCCGGGTCCGGCCCGACCCGGCCCGACCCCCCCCCCCCCCCCTGGGCGGCGCGGCGGCGGGCCGCGGTGGCAGCGGCGGCGGGCCGCGGTGGCGGCGCTTGGCGCCGCACGTGGGTGGCACGTGGGGGGGAAAGGCCCCCGCTTTGCTGGAGGGCGGCGCGGCAACTGGCCGCGCCATTTTTTAATAAGCGCCCCCCCCCCCCCCCTCATGGGGGGCCTGCTAGAGCGGAACCGAGGGGGCAGCCGGCCCCCTCCCTTTAAAATAAAACCGCCCCCCTCTTTAAGAGGGGGGTTTTGCCAGCTGGCCGGCCGGTTTTTTCTACAACGGGACCGGAATTTCCGGTCCCCTCTTCGGCTTCCGACGCCGGCGGCCCGGCCGCCGGTTTTCTCTTCCGCTGCGGCCCGGAACCGGCCGCGGTCTCCTCGCCCCGCCGCGGCCCGGAACCGGCCGCGGTGTTCGTCATCCGGCGCGGTGCGACGGCACCGCGCCCCTTCGCCGTACCATGATTCCTTCCAACGCGGCGCGACGGCGTCGCGTTCATGAAGATTCTCCTCGACGTAGCGCGACGGCGTTGCGTAAATTATAAGCACGATCATCCGCGTGGTGCGACGGCACCACGCCACTTGCTTCCACCCGCATGAATAAAACAAGAACGATGGAGGGGGGTTCGGCCGTGTTCGTGCGGTCCGGCCCCCCTCACGTTACAATAAAACGCAACTTAAAATAAATCAAGTCACACGTTAGTCTTGATAGAATCACGATCAAGAATAAAAATAAGGAAACCAAAAGAAAACGACAACCCCTACCTCGATAGTCACACGTTGACGTAGTCGTGGAATATCGGTGTCGATTCCTTTGACGTCGGAGGAAGAGTCGTTGTCGAAGGCGGTTCGTCGCGGAAAACCGTCGCGGAAGAGATGACGCAGAAGAAGTACGTCACGTTGCGGATACGGCGTCGCGGATGGATCGTGTTCTTCGGCGGAGAAGTTCTTCGTTGAAGAACGACGTTCTTCGCGTTCTTCGTTGAGTTTGAAGAAGAAGAAGAGGCTCTCCAAAAGCTCTCAAGGAGACAAACAAAACAACCCAAAATAAATAAGACCACTTCTTAATTAATTTTGGGAGTTTAACCTTTTTTAATTTCAAACTTTTGAAATTCTAATGTGGTTGACAACAATAAATGAAAAGAGTTTAAGGGGAGGTTTTGAGAGAATATGAGGAGTTGGGGTTCGTGTGGACCCCACCTCACTTAATCCTCCCAAGGGAGGTTAAGTGGATGTGGGTCCCACTCCCAACTCCCTTTGGTAGGACTTAACTAGTTAAAAGAAATAAAATTTGTTCCTCACAAATTTTATATAACTTAAACTAAAAACCCAAAAACTAACATTCAACCCGCATCAAACGCAACTCCCGAAAAGGTCTCTTTAAGCGAATATCGGCGCTGCGAGTTCATCGGTGCCCTCGGATTTCAATTCCGAGCACCGGATCAAAAGTTAGAAAAACCCGCTCGTTCGTTCACTGAACGTACCCGAGCCAAACTTCGGAAAATAATTCCGGGCACTCCGGGCCTCGGAATCAGGTGCCGTCTGAAACTGCGCTCTTGTAAAATTCTAAAGAAAATTAAGAAAAAAATTTCCTTGAATTTTACGGGTCTTTACATTACTCCCACCTCAGGGCTTTACGTCCCCGTAAAGATACATCAAAAACTAGGGAAACAAAAGAGGGTACTGAGCACGCATCTGAGCCTCCCGCTCCCATGTGATCTCCTGGAGATTCCCGTGCCGCCATCTGTTGCGCACAAGAGGAATCGATCGCCCATGTAGGACCCGCTCCTGTCGATCCTCTATCTCCACCGGGACCTCCGTAAAAGTCGCCCCATTGTCAACGTCAAGCTCCCCATGGTCAATGATGTGCGTCGGGTCGTGCACGTATCTCCTCAGCTAGGATACGTGGAAGACGTCGTGCACCCGGTGCAACTGAGGTAGTAGAGCCAGGCGATAAGCCACCTCGCCAATCCTGCTGAGAACCTGGAAGGGTCCGATGAAGCGCGGAGATAACTTGTCGCCTCGGCCAAATCTCCGAATACCACGTCGAGGTGAGACCCGCAAGAAGACGTGGTCACCATCCTCGAACTCTAGTGGCCTCCGCCTCCTGTCAGCGTATGACTTCTGCCGGCTCTGTGTTTTCCTCATCCGCTCCTGGATGACATGGACCTCTTCTGACGTGGCCCGGACCATCTCTGGTCCCACAAGAGCTGCAAGATTTCTTCTTTGCCGATAAGAGAAACCTGGTCTCATCCCCTGGATGAACCACATTCTTTGCCTAAAACAGTCAATCCTAACATGGATGATACTAATCCATACCAAGGATGACGTCATAAGGCCTCGACGCTACTACTAAGAGATCCAACCGTTACTCTCGCCTCCAAGGGTTGAGTCACACTGTCGGCATCAGTGTGTGGTAACTGGGTCTCCTCCAGTAGATGTCTCACAAGTGAGGGTCAAGTCAACAGTCAACTGTAACCTCTTAGTAACATCACAAAAGAGGACAGGAAAGAAAACATCACAAAAGTATGCGTCTTTTATTATTGCAGCTCATAATACAAGACGCTACATAAAAGCAACATCAACATGGAACTAGAAGTACAAAAGACGTATCCACTAGTTCCTCCCCTGTCCACCTGCTTCCAGAGCTCCAGCATTTGTCGCTGCCTCAACCTCGGTGGCTCCCTCCAAGCCTGCGGATCGAGGAGTCGGACAGTCACGTGCCAGGTGACCCTTTCCGCGGCATGAGTAACACAACCTGCTCCTTGCATGGCTAGCTCTGTTCCCACTCCGGGTGCCCTGCACCACTGGTCCTAAAACCCGAGATCGCCCAACTGCTGGTCTGGTCCTCCTGGACCTCTGCATCATCTGTCTACTGCCCACAGATGACTCGGCTTCTGATTGAAAAACTCGCGGTAAAGGCAGAATCTCCTGTACACGCTCGGGGTGTAGAGATACTGGCACAAACTCCACCCTGAAGAAGGTCTCGAAGTCTTCCCATGCGAAGTTCATCTCATCGCAAAACTGAAACAAGTGGCTCCACCACCTACCTGCTGCTGCCTGAAGGAGGCTGGTAGCAAAGATCACCATGAAGTCTGCCGGCGTCCCCACTAGCCTGAAGACTCTCACCACAGCCTCCAGCCAAACCTCAGCCGCCTGCGGGTCCGTCTCTCCCCGGAACCTGGGTGGCCTCTGGCGCTGGAACTCGTGCAGCGCGCTCAAGCGTCGTGCATCACCTACTGCTGGGGCTGGTGGCATCGGTGGCCCAACGTATGGTAGTACCGCTGGTGCCTCCGCTGGTGCCTCAACTGCAAGAGGGCCCTGTACCGAAGCCTCGTCGCTCGACAGACTGTCAGCACGCTCATCCCTCCGGGCTCTAGCTGGTCGTCTGAGAAAAGACATCCTGAAAGAAACAACGTAACACGATCAAACGATTATACCTGGTGAGCTGACCTGGTTTGAGCTGTTTTAAGGGGAAAAACCTTTGAAAACACACACGCAATCAGTGTTTTCGTGCACAAAGTCGGAAATCAGTTGTCAGGGTCCTGGTGTATGGATACGTCGGCCGCCCGCACCAACACTGGACTCCCTGAACTGAAAACCACACTCGGTACTCTCAACACTATTGCTTCACAGAAAGAAACATCAGAGTTATAAGTTCTGCGGTAGAACCGAACTCCTCTGATACCAATTTGTCACAACCCACCCTCGGGGTCTGTGCCGTGACTACCACAAGCCCGCCATCCATAGGCCAGGGGCTGGCGACTAGCACCAAGGCGTAAATCCCAGAAAAAGGGAAGGCATTGCCTTTGTAAAGTAAACAAACACCACAGAGTAAGCAAGCGGATGTAAAACACTAAGTACAAAAGAAGAGCTGAAAAGTAAAAAGGGGCCGGAAATACAAGCCCAACTGTAAAGTACAACTCGAAAGGGAAAACAGCGACTGAAAAGTAAAGCTGCTACGCTGAGATGTCCACTGGAAATCCCACCTGAAGGGTGGCTACAGATAGCTCCTCTGCTCTCCGGGTCCCGCCATCCGCTCTGAGTATGTCCCGCCCAGTGGTCCACCTCCGGGTACCGCCTCGTCGTATAGTCCACCTCCAGGTACCGTCAAGTCCTCGAACCTTTGGCTTCTGTCAGCTCTGTCCGTCGTCTGCAACCAACACAACGAGGTGCGGGCATAGCCCGTGCAGGGGTGAGTATAACGATACTCCGTAGGGACCCCGAGACCCTCAAGGTCTCACTAAAACCAACAAGGATAAACACAAGAAGATCTCAACAGATAAACCCTACTTAGGTATATGCCCATACATATTCCTAAGTTATCAAGTAACCCATCTCAATCATGAGGAAACACAAGGATTGTGAAAACGACGGATAACCACTACCCGGGTATATGCCCATACATATACCAAAGTTAGCAAGTGACCCATCTCAATCATGAAGTAAACACAAGGTCAAAAGTCTCAGCTCAAACCAGGATTTTCATTATCGAAACCGTAACTGCTGAAGAGCTCCGTCTCTGGAGTGTGCAGTGGTCCTGTCACGACTCCGAGGTACTGCTCACTAACCTAAGACTGCTGAAGTACTTCTCCTGTCGAGTACCGCGAGTCAGCCACCCAGACACAGTAGTGCTTCCCGCCGAGGTATGTCACCCAAACTCAGTAGTGCACACCCCCTAGTAGCCTGCTGAGGTACTCTCCGTACGAGCACCGCGGGTCTGCACTGTCACACAGGTAGTGCTCCGTCCGCCATGGGTCTGCACCTCAGAAAGTAGTGCTCCGTCCACTGGGCTAGTCGACTCACTCCAAGTCAAGTCGGTCAAGCAGTCGTCAGGTCTCAGCCAGCTACACGGTCTCCGTACATCGCACGCTCGTCACTGGGAGGGTCCGCTCCACGAGCTACAGGTCGATACTCCAAGTGTCTCAAAGTCTCTCAAAGAAGTATCTCAAAAGTCCGTTTCGTCACAGGGGTCTCAACGCAACAGACGGCACATCGATCGGACGCCCGGTCTGTGAGTTATTAGCCTTTTCGTCCTAGGGGCCCGGTTGGTTTCGAGTGCGAACCAATCCCGGCCGTATCTCAACTGTACCCCGAACTCCCATAGGGTATACTCATAGGGACCGTTACTAAACGTAAACACCAACGCCGCTGACGGTTCGTCAAACGGACGTCCTGTCTGAAGATATCAGCTTTTCCGTTCCAGGGGCCCGGTTGGATTTCGGGTACAATCCAACCCGGCCATACTCCGACTGTATCCAAAACTCGGGCGGAGTATGTCAAAAGTTCCGTCTCATCAAGAGGAAGTCAACGAAACAGACGACGCGTCAATCGGATGCCCGGTCTGTGAGTTATTGGCTTTTTCGTCTCCGGGGCCCGGTTGGTTTTTAAGGCAAAACCAACCCGACCGTACTCCACCTGCGTCCAAACCTCGGGCGGAGTATGCCAAAAGATCCGTCTCATTAAGAGGAACGCAACGCGACTGACGGCGCGTCAATCGGACGTTCGTGGCTCAAGATATGAGCGTTTCCGCTCCGTAGGCCCGGTTGGTTCGGTGAACGAACCAACCCGGCCGAACTCAAAGTAATCCGAAACCTTGAGTGCGATATACCGAAACGACCGCCTCGATCCAAGGATCGCGTTGCCGCAGACGGTTCGTCGATCGGAGGTCCGAGGCTCATGTTATGAGCCAAAAACCAAATCTGATTCGAAACGGGGGGGTCCGGGTCCGGGCCGACCCGGCCCGACCCCCCCCCCCTTGGCGGCGCGGCGGCGCGGCGGCGCGGCAGCGCGGTGGCGGCGGCGGCGGGCCGCGGTGGCGGCGGCGGCGGGCCGCGGTGGCGGCGGCGGCGGGCCGCGGTGGCGGCGGCGGCGGGCCGCGGTGGCGGCGCTTGGCGCCGCACGTGGGTGGCACGCGGGGGGGCAAGGCCCCCGCTTTGCTGGAGGGTGGCGCGGCAACTGGCCGCGCCGTTTTTTAATAAGCGCCCCCCCCCCCCTCGTGGGGGGCCTGCTGGAGCGGAACCGAGGGGGCAGCCGGCCCCCCTCCCTTTAAAATAAAACCGCCCCCCTCTTTAAGAGGGGGGTTTTGCCAGCTGGCCGGGGAATTAATTCCCCGGTTTAACAGCATCCGGCCGGCCAGCCGGCCGGCCGGTTTTTCTACAACGGGACCGGAATTTCCGGTCCCCTCTTCGGCTTCCGACGCCGGCGGCCCGGCCGCCGGTTTTCTCTTCCGCCGCGGCCCGGAACCGGCCGCGGTCTCCTCGCCCCGCCGCGGCCCGGAACCGGCCGCAGTGTTCGTCGTTCGGCGCGGTGCGACGGCACCGCGCCCCTTCGCCGTACCATGATTCCTTCCAACGCGGCGCGACGGCGTCGCGTTCTTGAAGATTCTCCTCGGCGTAGCGCGACGGCGTTGCGTAAATTATAAGCACGATCATCCGCGTGGTGCGACGGCACCACGCCACTTGCTTCCACCCGCATGAATAAAACAAGAACGATTGAGGGGGGTTCGGTCGTGTTCGTGCGGTCCGGCCCCCCTCACGTTACAATAAAACGCAACTTAAAATAAATCAAGTCACACGTTAGTCTTGATAGAATCACGATCAAGAATAAAAATAAGGAAACCAAAAGAAAACGACAACCCCTACCTCGATAGTCACACGTTGACGTAGTTGTGGAATATCGGTGTCGATTCCTTTGACGTCGGAGGAAGAGTCGTTGTCGAAGGTGTTCGTCGCGGAAAACCGTCGTGGAAGAGATGACGCAGAAGAAGTACGTCGCGTTGCGGATACGGCGTCGCGGATGGATCGTGTTCTTCGGCGGAGAAGTTCTTCGTTGAAGAACGACGTTCTTCGCGTTCTTCGTTGAGTTTGAAGAAGAAGAAGAGGCTCTCCAAAAGCTCTCAAGGAGACAAACAAAACAACCCAAAATAAATAAGACCACTTCTTAATTAATTTTGGGAGTTTAACCTTTTTGAATTTCAAACTTTTGAAATTCTAATGTGGTTGACAACAATAAATGAAAAGAGTTTAAGGGGAGGTTTTGAGAGAATTTGAGGAGTTGGGGTTCGTGTGGACCCCTCCTCACTTAATCCTCCCAAGGGAGGTTAAGTGGATGTGGGTCCCACTCCCAACTCCCTTTGGTAGGACTTAACTAGTTAAAATAAATAAAATTTGTTCCTCACAAATTTTATTTAACTTAAACTAAAAACCCAAAAACTAACTTTCAACCCGCATCAAACGCAACTCCCGAAAAGGACTCTTTAAGCGAATATCGGCGCTGCGAGTTCATCGGTGCCCTCGGATTTCAATTCCGAGCACCGGATCAAAAGTTATAAAAACCCGCTCGTTCGTTCACTGAATGTACCCGAGCCAAACTTCGGAAAATAATTCCGGGCACTCCGGGCCTCGGAATCAGGTGCCGTCTGAAACTGCGCTCTTGTAAAATTCTAAAGAAAATTAAGAAAAAATTTTCCTTGAATTTTACGGGTCTTTACAACTATCATATGTCCAACATAATCCATTCCAATCTTTAGCTAAAATACATTGGTCCAAGCTCATAGTATAAAGAAAATGATTATTTGAAATTTCATCAACTAACCATAATTTATCCCCCATTATATTTTTGGTCACATTCCAATAATGTGAATACCTTAATCACGTATTCTATTGAAAAAATTAATACCCATTAAACCTTAGTGAAAACATGAATGCTGTCAAAAGTTAACTCTTTCCACATACAAAAATCCAAAAATTCAATATACTCAAACCATGATATATCCTTCTACATATATCATTCATGAGCTCCAGAATACTATCAAACATTTAATATTATCCTTATCCCTTCATTATGCGCATATCATCTACTTTCCAAAAATACTGGTACCATTCATCACACACTTTCAAAACATAAGGAAAGACAACAGTGTAACAATCCTTAGATGTCTCTTTATTCTATAGTACCATGAGATTACTTATACAACATTACATTTGATAAACATGTAATCATTCCACTACATTCTTAAACCATTGACCGAGCTTCAAAAATTCATTCATCTCACATATCATTTGTAGTATCTTCATCATCATTAACATAAATATTACCCATATGACTATAATAATTCTCTTCATGAGACTTTCCCTTAGCACATTTGTTTGCATAATGACTGTACATTCAACATTTAAAACATTAAACCATTGTTGATTTCGTAGAAATACAATTATCCTCATCCATGGTGTTAACTGAACCTTTTCCTTTTCACTTATAGGCTTTATGTACTTCTTTTCCACACCCAAAGCATATTCCAGTTCCTTTGAAACATTCTCCGTGATGCCTCTTCCAACATGATTTACATAGGGAAAATTGAACTTTCTTTCCTCCATGATCACCATGAAACTCCATCTTTCTCTTATTAGCCGAGTTAGGAAACTTACCAAATTTGAGTTTATTGATCATATTATGAGATTGTTGATTCCGCATAATAATGATGTTTGGACTTCCAAATCCCATTTCATTTGGTTTCTCATGAAGAATATCATTCCATTGTACATCATATCCTCCATTATCGTGAATCATCTTGTTTCCAGCCATTTTCTAAAACCTAAAAAGAATAGTGCAAGAAGAAAAAATCATAATAAAGGGGGAGTAACATCAATATCTAATATCTTAGGTTTAATCTAATATCGTTACCACAATTCTAGGACTATAACCTATACATATACTTATCCTTAGGGACATCCCTACACATACCATAGAAATATCTCTAGGGATCTCACTAAAGTTCTCCCATCCTAGTTTCTAAGGTTTGAATAATCCTTTCCTCAAATACCAACTGTAGAGACCCGAACCTTGACGTACATGGAAATTACATTACTTTTTCGTAATACTTAATACATAACAAAAACAGACACATAAGGATCGTAATAGTTTAGTGTCTTTGGTAACCTGGAACGTAATCTTCTAATTGTGGTGAACGATCTTCAACATCTTCCATAAAGATCTTCTACTTTTTGTTTCCTTACCATAAACCTTTATTTTAATCCTAGGGGAGAATAAAACATAATAGGGTTGAGATAAATTGATCATTAAGGGTAAGCATGGATAAAATAAAACATACCATATACATTTTAACTTAAAAACATGAATATAATGATTAAACATCAAAATCATGAGCAACGACATAAAACATGGATGTACATAATGCATAGATCACAATGGAACATAAAAAATAGCATGGTCATAAAACATGTAATTGTGGAATATATTAAGAACTTGTAATGATTTGCATAGTAGCCAAGGCATTGCTGCCAAGACCATCTTAGTGGACAAAGTCCCTTTCTGAATCGAGTTCACTCCTCATTGTAGTCCTGTAATACTGAACCGGATTAACATACCGTTCCAGCCATGAATATCTCATGAGATATAAATCATTACCCAATGCATTGGAGGTAGATATAGTTCCCACCCATCTCATAATGAAATCATTCTATCTTTTGCCACAAAATAAACATACATCATTCATAATAACCCAATAAATAAAATCGGTTTCATAAACATCTTCCAAACATCACATAATCCATATAAAAGAAATGGATATAATTTCATAAAAAGAAAAGTGTAACCATGTAAATCATAGAGACAAGTTACTTGAAACATACACATATGAAATAATGTCATCTTAGATGAAAAATGGTTTTGATAAATCACTTAAAATGAACTCTTGAGGAAAATATCCTTTCTTCTTCAAAATCATTTTCTTTTCAGAAAATGTCATTAAATTTTAAAAGAAAATGAATTTGTTGAAAATAGTCATGAAATCATTTTGAGGATGCTTCATTAAAATAAGTCTTTATTAAACCGTAAAAATCCTTTCATGTCATATAAGTTAAAGAAAACATTCTTCTCATACTTTTTCTAAAAAAATCAAAAAAAAGTACCACGTGATGTAATAAAAGAATGATTTGTTACATAACATGTAGTAAAAGTCAAAAAAGGGTAAAAATGACTTTAAACATATATGAAAACACTTTTATAAAACATGGACATGGATCATAGTAATAACCCCAGTAAATACTTACGAATAAGTAATCTCTGATAAAAATAAGATTTTCAAAATTATCCCTTTCCCTAGGTCCGATATGCATCATATGGATCAAGACTCATGTATAATGATTTAAATAATGTCATTGAATTATTAAATAATCATATTAATTTTTATGATATCATATATGTTTCACATATGACTTTATATTACCCGTTCTTTTGTAAATTTCAATTTAAAGTTGCATTTTGGGTAAAATCATTTCATTTGTCGTTCGTGTTTTGACTTGAAATTATTCATATGATTAATTAGATCATGATTACTTAATTCCAGAATATAAAACATAATTTATATATAATATATATTCAGAATATACATATATATATTAGATCGATAAATTGAATGAAAAACACCGTTCATGGAGACGGTAGGCCGTACGTACGCATGAACGCTGTTTTCGTTTCCTTATTGAGTTGAATGGAATTAAGTAGATGACATACATACTTAAATATATATATATATAAATCCAGTAGCTTTATTATTTCATATATTTCATTATTATTGCTTATATATACTTTATAATCATTCTTAAATGGTTATAATGGAGAATGAATCTCATCGCGTCGTGGAGATGGTAGTCCGTATGTACGGACGTGCGATGAGATCATTTCCATAATTATTGAATTCAATTGGAGAGGATGATACAATATATCATAATAAGTATGATTCTATATTAATTATGTATAGTTATTCTTTACACCATTATACCAATCCAAGTAAGGTGGTGTTGGAAAAACATATTACACCACGGCGTGGAGACGGTATTCCGTACGTACGCACGCGCGGTGATTTCGTTTTCCATAGGATGAATAGATGGTGAAATAGGGTTTTTAATACTTATAATAAAAAACCAGTATATTAGTGATACTGATGTTATTACTTCATTATGAAACACCTAAAGAAGAAGATGAAGAAGAAGAAACAAAGTTGAAAGAATAGGTAACATACATTATCTCTTCTTTGAAGGGCCTCCTTGAGAACTTCTCTTAGGGAACTAAAATTTATCATTGAAGAAAACTAGGACCTCTAGGATGTATCTAGGTAAGTGGAGAAAAGAATTTGGCAGGATTTTGATGAGCTTGAAGGCTCAATGTGGTTTTAGGAAGAGAGGGAGTAGGTTCCCTTTTATAAGGGAGGAGAGGGGCACCTTTGGAAATCTTAAAAATATTAATTTATAATAAATCTAACCCCACTTAAAAAACTTCATAAATGACTCATATTCAATTATTATATGAGATATGGTTTTAATCTCATCAACCAATAATATTTAGACATGTTAGGAAATTTTTTTAAAAATTATCAACTTGATTTATCCTTACTTAATCCATTTAATTTTATTTGTGGTAATAACATTATAAATCTTAAATTATAACAAAAAATTACTTATTTTTTGTGAATTTCCATAATTGGATACTTTATAACATTTTATACCATTTAAATTAAAATTTATAATTTTTAAATATTTTTGTAATTTTGAAACTATTTTATAATATGTTATTGTTTTAAAATAACAATAGTGTCAATTTTAAAAATATTCATTTATATGATTTTTAATAAAAGATATACAGAATATATGTTCGAAAAAAAATCTTTAATAGATTTATAAAAGGTCATAGGTATCTAGAAAATTAGTGGATCACATTAAATAGTTAATATAATATTTATTATATTATTTTTAAAACCATTTATTTGGTTTATTTATTAAAAAAATAATTTACTACAACATTTTTGTATAATTATTTAATATACTTATTTGTTGCATAAAAATTAAAAATAAAATCCTATGTTGAAGATAAATCTATTAACATTTTCAATAATAATTTTACTCAAATTTATCATCTTAGAATCACAATATTTTAATTTTATATTTATTAAATTATGAAGGTGACCACTTTGTCAACATTTGAAATAAAATAATATAAGTGTCATAATCACTTTGATAAGACTCCAAACGGTTATATATTAGGTCATTGGATGATTTTGGTATAGATATACACAACCAATAAGTTTATGTCAGGTTAGTGGGCCTTTAAATGGGTATTATTATTTCAATAAAAACTATATTACTGATTTTTCACTTAATAAATAATTTCTGCATCATTAATGTATCACCATTAATGACAGTAATTTAATCCCAAAAAATTCAAAATAAATAATCATGATGTAGATAAATTTATTATATTTCTGGATAATATTCATTTTTTAAGTTTAATGATGTTTATAACTAAATTAAAATTATTATACTTATAATATTTAAGAGAGTGACATGTTGTCACATTCTTTGGTTTTAATAATAATTAAATTATTTTCCTATTCAAAAGTCCATAAAATGAATCTAATCCGACCCTAAGGTGATATGGGTCTACTTTTATCCATCCAATAGAATTTTTCCATGTTTTCACTAATTTTATAATATTATATTTATCCTTAATTACCTGATTTACCTTTAACTATGGTAAATAATATTTACCGTAGTCACTATTCATAATTCCCAAAAACAAAAAGTATCTTATTAACATAATTTAGACCCACTGATTCTAAATATGGAATCCATTTTTCCAAATTCAATACACAAAAGTTTCAGAAATTAAATTAATATTAATCCCGTTGTCGAAAGAAAACAGGGCTTTCTTTAAAACATTGCAAAAGATTGAATTAATTTAACCTACGAATTCAAGGTAAAATCAATGATAATGACATACATTATATTAAATGGTAAAAATATATTATATTTAAACTTTAAAACCATTAAATATTATAATTAAACAACATAATTTATTACGATGAAAAAAGTTGTTTTAAATTAAAATATTGCGTGTTTGTACTATTCATTATAATATAAATGTTATCAAAATAATATGAAAATTTTATCAAAGGTAAAATTATTATATCCTGATTCTAAAGAATAATTTTATATTGTAAAAGTTAACATATAAACATGTCAAAAACTAGATTTAATGTGGGTTCCCCATCATAAGGCGGCAAAACTGCATTTTTTTTAAAAATACTTATTTTACCCGAAAATTTTATTTTGTTCATATACCATGTTATAGAAAATGTATAAGATGAATAATAATGTTATAAAATTCAAAATATATTTAATACTATTCATAATGGCTAGTTCATAATAATATTATAATAACATATCTTTGTTTAGTAAAACCCTGTATTGCGTACAACACACGCTATCGAAGAAGGTCACTACTGCATGTAATGCAAGCCAAATCACGGTTGCGTATATTGAAAGACTCCTTTGTTATTTCATTATAACAGAATCCAGCCATTTTTTCATTTATACATTGACTATATGTATATATACTCAATGTTGCATTTAATGACTATTATCAAACGAAGTTGAAATTGTTTGTAACACAATCTAAGAATAGTGTTGTCTATACTGCAAGCTAATACAGTGTTGCGTATAGTGCAAGATAATCTTGGTGTATCGTACAACATAAGATATGAAAGAAAATAAAAAGAATATATTTATAAAATCTTGTGTTATTACATTTAGTATATGTATTCATTAGATTTTTATCTAGAATATATGCTCAGAAAGGGAAATAATGTGGTTTACATTTGGAGAAGGAAAAAATATACTCAAACAATTTTTATGACTTGATATAAGTGGAATATTATGAATTTTAAGGTTGAGATGTATATTTTGAAATAATAGGTCTAGGATAATATGAACCTCATATTAGTTCTAATGGATTCTACACTTTTGAGATGAATCAATGATAGGGGGTTTGAGGATCATGAATACCAGGATAAAAGGGAATGCCTTGAAGGTGGAGAGTATCCATTTAATTTGATTAGAGTTGTGGATGAGATTATCTATTTCTAGGTAATTTTTATGTGCCAAAATCTTTTTGAACGGTGCTAATATATGAATAAAATTCCTCTATGTTGGTCGTGATTAAATTTTTTGCCAAAATACACTATAATCTATGTCAATAGTATTGGTGGATGGGCATGAAAAATTATATTATATGGTTCGTGACATGATTTTTCAATTTCAAATACATGAAGTTATGGTATCAATGATATGGTGGTTTAATATATATGTTTCCCAATCAATAATAGAAGTGAGATGATGCTTCCAATAATTAATTGGTGGATATCCCAAGGAAGGCTCATAAAAAAGGTTTTTATGGGAGATCATAGATTGTTTGAAAAAGGTTGTTCATTTTATTCATATTAGTGATAAATTTTCAGGTGACTAGTTAGGGGACTTCTACATTTGATAGATAGTCGTTATTCATGACATTCCACTATGTGTAGTTTCAAACTGCGACTCACGTATTACTTTTTTCTTCTAGAAGGTCTTCTAGATGGTGCATAGTATACACGATTTTCTATATAATGATTTCTATCCACTGGCATATGTGATGTTAAAACATACTGTTAATGTGTAGAGTACATTCTTTAGGCATGTATTCCAAACACTGGTTGTTCATGTGATAGGAACCTAGCACTTATAAAAAATTCCAACAATAAAAATTATCCAGAATTTATTTATAAGGAACCATATGAGACAAATTCTAGTAGGTAATGCATATCACCATTATATTTGATGGTGGTATGTGTTCTAGAGTTGTTGGGAACAAGTCTCGAGTAGGAGTCGTCGATAAAAGTTCCAATAATTTAGAAGCTTATAGATTCCCATCATTGTAGATAGAAGTCATATTATGATATACATCGAGACCCATACGTTTTACTGAGGGTGATCGAGTATTTTTTATTATGTCACCTTGATTGGGTCACCGTAGGATTCAGAGATAGGGATACGTAACACTGTGGTATCTTATAATGATTGGGGATGTAGTGAGAATCAGGATGCAGACATATTGATTGGATCTTACATAGATGTACAGTTCATTGAATTATGTTTTTCATGTGTCATAGATTTATAGTACCACCCCAACATTATCTCTTATGATCAAATTTAATTGGGTTGATTTTGAGAACAATATGTCCTATGATGATAATCTGATGCGTGTTATGGATCACTGGGAAAAAGTGTTCTAGGGAAAGTTCATCCCAGTAGTTCATGCATTAAGGAAACAGGGGGTTTTATGAAGGAATCATGGATCAAATAATTGGAAATTTCGACTTTTTTGCATGATATTTTCACATTGGAATCATTGTGATTCTTAGGAGTACATCTCATTGATGATATGTTAAAAGGAATGGAGATTTTATGATCTCAACCATTTATGGTGATTTCACCTACTAATTTTTGAAGTAAAATTCTTCTATTTATGATAAAATTTTTGTTCATATTTACTTTGGAGTGTTTTGGGGTTAAATTGGATGATTTTAGAAGCATGAGGGTAAGTGCAAGATTTGTTCACTATTTTCCCAAACTTACCACCTATGCTAGAAAAAAATGAACAAAAAAACAATTTTCCGGATTTTCAGATGCTTTTCTAAATTGTTCTCCGTCCTTTTCGTAACCATGTGACACCAAGAAAAAGTCACATGGATAACGAAAACTATGGACCACATATTGGAAACCTTACATGCAAAAAACCCCCTTAAATCATTTAAAAAATTCATTAACCCCATATTATATCCCTAAACAACCGATATCGACCCTAAAATGTTTCTCTTCTTATTGTAGGATCCTAGATGGATTCCAGGGGCCTCCTTACTCCATTGTAGGATAATCAAATTTTTTTTATGATAAATCTTAACCCCTCACAGTATGTGATTACTTTCTATTATGTTTATCTTCTCTCCTATCTATCTTTTTGGATGAATATGAATTTTTTATTATCCATTGTAATGGTTTTAGGTATTTTAGGGGATAAATATATCTTCTTTTTTCTTGGATCAATCTTTTGGTTATTGATCTCAATCATTGTCGTGAACATGGTTGTTCTTCTTCAACTTGGGATCTTTGTTGGTAAGTGTTTGTAATCTATTATGACATAGGTGGTATATTATTCAATTACCAATGTCTTGATTTCAATTATCTATTTTTAATTATGAAATATATATATCAATTTTATAATAATTATTTTTAATTGAATTAATTAAATAGGTTAATTAATTATTGGATTGTGGAATTGATTGATTAATGGAATAATGAAATTTTTTTGATTACTGCGGTTGTGTAATAGTTAAATTTATTGGATTGTGTAATTTAATGAATTATATAATATTAAATTGAATGATTAATTGGAACTAATGTATGTTTGACTTAACCTATATGGGTTAGTGAATTATTTATTTAAATGATTAAAAAATGATTAACGATGTATTTTTCATATTATTCCTCTCGATTGAAATATAGAATTATAAATATTGGGACAATTTATAAAGGAACAATTTAATTTTTTTATAAGTGATTAATAATTAACAACATTGATGTCTATGAAATTGTAATTTTTGTTGAATTGTGATATTGTTGTTATATGTGACTGTAGTTTGGGTCGTGGACCGAGGGTCCAACTACCCATATGTTTTATTCATTATTGGAAAGGGACTGATGCTATAAATACATTGTGAAATAGAGGTGTGGGACACCGAATTAGTATCCAAATACTCATGTGATATTGATATGTGGTATAGATAGAGGGGCTCTAAATATCCTTAGGGTGGTACCCATAATATTCGATGACCATGAGATTGGCATTTCTCTGTTCTTACAATTGTCAAGGATATTATTTGAAATGAATTTATAAATATTATCCATAATATTGTCATATGTGATATCCTTATAGGATAGTTTAGACACCAAAATAAGTTGAAGAATGTATCGATGGTGTGGGTGTCATCGTGAACCTGAGGATTTCAATGGTTAATTAATGAATAATGAAATTTTATAACTCATTATTTATGAATTATACATTATTATCCATACAAATTCATATATTAGTATATAATATGTATATTTTTTAAACATTGTTGGTGGTGCATATGAGGTTTTCTCACATCCTACTCACACTACCAGATTGGTACCTAAATTAAATTTATATTTTTCAGATGGAATAAGGGGAAAATCCCATTTCTAAATGGTTTATTTGGGATTGATCATGGACAAGGGACTCATAAATTTTGTTAGGACTTTATTGGGATGTGTTTAGTGTCTTTTTGGGTTTTAATTAGACACTAGCAACATATTATGAAATATAGAATCTACCATTATATTAAAATTTTATTTCTTACTATACTTCATCATGTATTATTGGCCTACTATGGTTGTGGAAATATTTTGGTGGTTGGTTATTATCTTTGGCTATTTTTTATTTCCTCCATTTTCTTACTTTGATAATGAGGTTATAGTTTACCATTTAGATGTATTAGACACCTTATGATATCCAGAAACCTTTGGCATACGGGGTGGCATACTATATGCCATGTGACTGACCTGTTCAGGGAATAGGATTGTGTCACCTAGGTCAGTACGTTACATCCCATGCTTATAGAAATATAAGATATGTTTTTTAATACTTTCCTTTTCATCTAAATAAAATTTTAGGTGTTATTTTTAAAATTCACTACCTCTCTAGTTTACATGTATTCAAATACTCGTGATGTTAAAATATTTATCCTAATGATTATTATAGTTTCTATATTAAGTTATAGAATTCTCATGACATTCCATATATCATAATATATTGAAATATATACCAATAAGACATTACATGGTCAAAAACTCAATCGAATTCTTCATTTAGAACATTTTCAATGAAAATTTTAAAATGAGATTCAGATTAATCATTGGAAGGGAACGATAAAAAATTTTGTGGCCAAATATTTTATATGATATGCATGGAGATAATATTTCTAATTGCATAATGCACATGGAATTTACCAATTTGGTTTGAATTCTGTCGAAAACTCTATTTGTTAACCCAGTTAATACTTTTTTGGTCATTATCATCACTCAAATCGTGTCCATAATATTTTATGTGAATCACATATTATGATCATAATAAATATTACTTCAATATAACATAACATATTATAGTCTCTAAATACTTAATTAGATCATAAATTATATAACCATTTGTTATATGATTTCTACACCAAAAATTATGAAAATTGAAAAAAAAACATATCCCAATATGGTTACATAGTGATTAGATCATCCTTCTTGGAGTTGGTAATGAATCTACTTATTATGTTAAATTAAATTACCTAAATAATTACCCACCAATTTTATAAAAAAAACATATAAATTTTCTCCAATTTTGAATTACATATATATTTTTGTTAACATTGATTATCCATTTTATGGAATTAAATACACCGTTTTATAAATAGTTAATACAATATGATTTAAAAATCATAACATTCAATTTGATGGGAAAAATAATTATAAAAAGTACATTTTAGATTATTATAAACTATTTCAAATTCACTATATCATACGAGAGGAATTAATAATGTGAGATTAGATAAATTTTTATTTTATTTTAAGGTGTCCATGGACTAAACTCGCATGAGTTTCTATAGGATACAACATTATGTTTTGAAAAAAAAACAATATTTCGATATGGTTAGGGAACCCAACTTCAATATTGGGAGATAATTGAAGAGACATGCACGGAAAAAATGGTGAATGGAGCATCATTCATAAATCATATAACTTCATTAATTAATAATGGCTGTTTTTCAATAACAAATAAATTTCAAAAATAATAACTTCAATTATCTACCTTAATTGATGGTATGATTTATTATAATTGAACAATTTATATCACATTATTGTAATATATTTTATTCTATTTTCAATTAAAACTACACCAAAATATTATTTTTTATCATGGGTAATGTTAATCATTATTGTAATATTTTAATGTAATATGAGAAAATGAAGTTGTTTCGATTCACCATTAATTCAACCATAATTTACAAATCTACTTGGAATTTCCTCATAATTGTATTTTTTTTAATGTATTATAACATGGTTAACCCATTCCATTTAACCATAGTTTCCCATTAAAAATTTTGGATTGATTTTTCCCAAATCATTATCAATGTGTATTGATTCTCAAGGATATTTTTATTACTATTCATTGAATTATATCATATCATTTATGGTCACCATAAAAATGGATTAACCTATATAAATATTTGATATTCTATTTTTGGAAATCATTCAAAGTGATATTTTTATTAAATATTTATTATGTACAGCATCAATAATTGATATTTATTCTTTTATACTTATTATAAATTATAGTGATTCAACCATTTTCTTAATTCAATGAAAAATATGAAATTGATTGAATTTCACATTATAGAATCTATAACTATTTCTGTAAATGGAAAATATCTATCACCATCCTATAAATACATTCTATCAAATATCATTATAAGGATGATTACAAATACTTATGGATATAGAATGTAACATATTTTTTCATATCTGATAATGGGGGACAACTATAATAAATATATAATGAAAAGAATTAAAATAATAAAATTTAAATAGTTTATAAAACCATTGCTGTATTTTTCAATTTTCCATTTCTTCCATCATTTGAAAGTCAAAATTTTTAATTGAACTAATATTAACATATGTGGCATTATTAATGACCATTTCTTAAAAATATTTTATATAATTTAATAATCATGTAATCATGATAATAAAATATATATAATGATTTGATATTATAATATAGGATACCATGGGATTCACTTGTAACATTTTTTCATATGATGTATGTGTCCATATATAATTTATTTCATTATCATTAGCTGAAAATTATTGGATAACGAAAAGGTATCCTTTAAATAAAAATAGTCTCTATTTATTTAATCTTATTTCGTCTAAATATTCTTCAAGAATATTCTTAATTTAAAAATAATTAATTATAAATGTAAAGGGTGGTTATTAGTTGGATATAAATTTAAATAACATATCTAAGATTTTAATTTAAAATGAATTATTTCATGTATAAATATTTCACTACAATATTCATTGAATTTATATATTGAGTAATAAGAAATTACCAAAATAAAATTTAGTTCGAAAAATATTTTGGAAATTTTCATAAAATACCAAAATAATAATGAATTTAGGGGAGAATAAGGATAATTATAAAATCATTTAGAATAGTTAAATTATGATAGAAATATTTCATATTATAATTTTACATGTAGATCGTATAATTATTAGAGGGCATAGATTCAACAAATTATATATATATTAATATTTTATTAAGATAAGTGATTGAAGAAATACATAATAAATTACTATAATATATTTTCATTAATCTAACATATTATATAAATACTATTTAGGGGCTCTATATTTTAGTTTAAGGCCTTGGAATATTCTAAGGAAAATTTTCCGAGCGAGGCGCTAAAACAATGCATGATACATAGGTATAGTGAGCATGAAATTAATGTTTTGAAAATATAAAAAATATTTTATATCAAACATGTTATTATTGTAAAAAATTAGTGATTATATCTTTAATGAAGTCTCATATTCTAAATCTATGACCACTATTGAATCTAGATCTTGATTCTTACCTTAGGTGTGACTTTTGAATGCACAATGTAGAAAATCGATTTGAGGCAGTAGTTGGTGGGTCCCTTTAAGTAAAATAAATAAATAAATTATTTATCTGTTTTATTAAATTATTTAATTAAAATAAAATATAATTAAAATATTATCTTGATTTTTCAATAGTTACCTTTGTAAACCATTCCATAATTGAGACGATGATGGTGTTCTTTATTGGTGGATCAACATCGAATGATAAAAAAATATCAGATCAAGAACAATCATTAGAATAATTGAAAACATAGTGGGATCATCACAATCATCACTATAGGAAATGTTAATATCAAATGAGTAGTACATAATAGTTCTTTGGAATTTTAATTATAGGTTTCTTCCTTTTTATTAGATGTTTGGGAATGGATTCATGTCTTCTTTTATTGATATTAAATTATCATTAATTATCCTGAGTCCATTTAATAAATTTATTTGTATAAATCAATTGATTTTTTATGCCATTCTATCACCCATAATTCTGAACCTATCATTTTTTATTGAGATAATATCATCAAAGGATGATTATCAACTTTATGACTATTATTTTCCAACTGTTCTTATTATTCAAAAAGCAAGGCAGGTGCAGAACCAGGCTAATGACCCCCAAAAATTTATTAATAAAAAGATTACACTGCAGACCAGGGAGGGGAAAGGTCAATCAACCCAAACCCAAAGACAATCCCCAAAAGAAAAGCAAAGAAAGGAAAACGACACAAAAAAACCAAGCACCGCAGCAGCATGAGCACCTCCCATCCAGCAACACCAAATCCATCAACAGCAAATACATCCAAAAAATCGTACAATAACAGCAGCAGTTGAACCATGCCCCCGACACCACCTCACAGAATTATGCATCACCGGCGATCACAACCGGACCTCGCCGCCATACCAAACACGAAACCCAGATGCCTCGCCTCCAAACCAGCAACGCCGCCAAACCAGATTTCCGTCAAGACTTCATCGAATTCAATGAGGCAGAAACCCTCAGCACATCACAAAAACATCGCCGACATACTGCGATACTCTCGGCGAGAACAACCGAAGAGGGGAAACCATAAAAACACCAAATACAGCAGAACAGGCAACCAAACCACGTCAGAATCGATGGGATCTGGTCAAAACCATCACCAATATCACCTATTCCATAAGAAACACCAAAATATTACCACATACCTGAATGGATTCAATAGCACAACAAACACAAGACAAAAAGGCACGGAGCAAAACCCGTCGCCGCCTTCCGTACCACGCCTGAAGACCGGATCCCCCCAAAACCCGAGCAGCCAACACGAAATGCAACGAAAGCCCCAAATCTCAACCCGCACCCTGGACCATCATCACAGCCCCTCAACCGGAGGAGGAAGAAATTATGGGAAGATCCGAGGATGTTGACTAACCCACATGACAAGAGGTGATGATGCAAATGCGCGGAGCAAAGAGCCAAAGGAAGGTCAGCCAACGGGGGAGAGGAAGACGACGACGGGAGGGAACCCTAGGGCTGCAAAGCCCCTTACGGGCTCATCCAATGTCTATGAAAACGTGTTGTATGGGTAACGAGGTATAGGGCTGGCCTGCCCACCTGCGTGTCGCATGCCCCCATCTAGGCCCAAGGGGGGCAACCCTTGGACATGGGCCAGTTCCCACGGAGTCGAGGGGACGAGAGGTTCGCTGACAAATGGTGTGCGTTGCCTTTGTGAAGACTCGAACCTGGAACCTCAGCGACGGGTCGCCACCTCCTTGAACCAACTCACCCAGCCCCCGCGGGCTGTTCTTATTATTCTACATTAGTGATCAGTTGATGAGTTATTAGACTATATATGATAACACCAATCATTATGCATTCATTATTTGGAACAATATATAGTAGTCAAGAATTTGGATTTGGTTTTTGTAAATGTGATAGAGGTATACATATTTAGAGGAGGATACAAATTTTTGAAGATATCTTATTGGTACCATGATCAATAGTTCGCTATTGAAGTGTGATGAGGACACCGAGTGATTAGATGTGGTTTTAGATTGATTTGTGATCTTTTTTTCCTGGATGGCGCTTGATGATGACATTCTGTGTGACACGTTTGATCATTAAGCACATGGGTGGAACATTATGAGATGTCATGTTTCAATATAGGTGGATTTTTGTTATGATTAATTGTAATTATAATAATATTTTACCTTAATATTTGTAATGTTGATAATGTTGACTTATCATAAATATTTTAACTGATGATAATATTGTAAAATAAATATAATTATTGCTGAATTAATTTTTTTTGTGGAACAAATATTGAGGGATTTTTTAATGCTTTAAATTACTTCTACTTGTATCAATTTATTATAATATTATAATAAATGAATTTAAAATGATGGGGGAAGAAAAGGGTGTGGGGTTTCGAGATGGAATGTGTGCCTTCGGGGGGCCTTGGGAAGAATCAGTGAGTGGGATCTCCCACCCCTATTTATATCATAATATTAATTTATTGATGATAATAATAATATTATTATTAATATTATTATCATTTTTATTAAATCCATGTTAATTGTGTAACTTCATCATATAATATCAGATGTACTAGTCATCTACGACATCATTTCCTTGAAATTGAAATTGTCATTTCTAGACCCAGTTTGGATGTTTAATTCAGGATCATATAATATTCCCATGGATAAACAAAATAATATTATTATTATTATTAAAATATAATATTATAATCAATATAATTTCATCCTACAGTGCTAGAATAGTGAACCATCTGCAGCATCAAAATCATAACAATTATGAATAATTTTCAATAACTATATCAGATGATTAATTTATGTTCATCACTTAGGCCAATGACACAGAGTTAATGGATTTTATGGTGAAATGTTTCTTCATCACTAGGTGCCCGATTTAGGAAATTAAAGATAATAATCAGTGTGTTTTACCCTGACTATCACAACAATGTGTCCGTTTAGAAATATATGGAAGGGTGTGATTTCAGACAATGGTTTTGATGTTTCCTTCAGTAGAACAATGATGATACTTGTGTGAGTGGACATATATTATCCAAATGTGCACTAAACATCTGGATTAAATGAGCATAACTTGGGGTACATTGGAATGGGTCGGAACCCGAGTACAACCAGGTATATGTCCAAGAAGCATATCAGTGCCATACACCGTGTCCACCACTTATATTTCATGTACATCTTGATAATTTTATAACTTCTATATCTCCATAACTTACTCATATTTTGTCCCATGAGAAGCCTATGCTAAGTGTATTTCAATGTAGAACATGTTGGTTTTCTTTATAGTGTATTTTGTGAGAGGATTTGAGATATTTCATGTAATATTTTTCTTTAGGATGTTTTTAATGAGAGTAGTGATCAAGAATGATCATCAATGTATGGCCCCATCCTGTCGAAATAGTCCATGGGTCCTCTCCCGACTATGTATCTATCCCCTACTATGAGAGGGAATGAGTCCTCAACCTATTCAGTGACATCCTCTTATAAAGATAGGTATGGGTTCCTATACCTACTATGTGGAAACCTATTATATTGAAATGGAATAAGACCTAAACCTACTATGTGGAACTCTCATATAGTGACATGGTATAGGTCCTCCACCGACTAAATGAAACCCTCCTACAGTGACATGTCACAGTTCATCTACGTACTATGTGGCACCCTCATATTGTGATAGTGCCTTGGTCATATTACTATTTTAGTGTAACAATCATAGAGTGATAATGTATGGGTCCCCTACCTACTTCGTTGTTTCCTCCTATGAAGATAGGTCATGGGACCAAAACATACTGAGTGTAACTCTGTAAAGACCCAAGATTGACATACATGGGAATTTAATTACTTTTGTAGAATACATAATACATGAAACTACCAAATTCCCAAAGACTGTATTAGTTTTATGCCATTGGAAACTGAAAAAAATAAAAAATTGGTTCATAAAACATCTACATCATATCATGATTTATCCTTCATAACTAGAAACTCTTTTTGACACATCTTACATAATAACCTTCTTCAAATCCAAGTGGAAAAGAAACATTAAAATTGTTGAGATGAAATGATCAGTAATCGTAAGGATATAAAACATCTTACAAAACATAAATATATGAATGTAAAATCATGAACATAAATTTATTAAAAAACAAACCATAGTTTACAAATACCATAATACTGAGTCACGAATTAAATCTTAGTAGTTCATAAGGCATAATTTATAATTGAATGAATAACCAATAGAAAATAACATTTGAATAAAACATGTATATGGGATAAAAATTTTATTGAACATATTATGATTCCAATAGTATCCATGGAATTTCTTACAAGACCATGATAGTGGAAAATTTCAATTACTGAACTGAGATTACATGTCGTTCCCTCCAGGTATTGTTGGTCCTGAATTACAGGTCACTCTTGCACTATATTAGTCAACCATATTTACTTACCATTCATAAAATGCCTATATAATGAGATATAAATTTACCCACTACATTAGAGGGATATATAGGCCCCATCCATCTAATAATGTAATCAATCGTACATGTGCCAAAAAATATAAATCATTCATCATAGAAAAACCCATGAAATTAAATGGGTTTCTCAAACATCATTGCATTATAAAAAATACATATAAAATTTCATTTCATCATTAATAAAATGAATTAATAGTTATATTAAGGGTAGAAACATAACCCTATTTAAATATCCCTATCTTAGATTCATAATAATATAGATAAAACACATGAAGACAATTCTTGATGAAAATATCCTTTCTTTTTGTAAAATGATTTCCTTTCTCAAAATGTCATTAAATTTAAGAAGATAATAATTTAGTTGAAAATAAAATTCTAATCATATTCAGTAAATTTTATGGAAATAATTCTTTAACAAGATTTAAAATCCATACACATCATATAAGTTAAAAAAACCTCATCGAACTATTCCTAGAAAAGTCAAAAAGTACCTCGTATGGAAAATTAAAGAACGATTCCATAAATAAAATTTTATTAAACATCATCAATTGGTATAATTTACTTTTAAAAAATAATAATAACATAAATTCAATTACACATTTAGGAATCATGGATGTGGATGATAAATAAACCCCAGTAAATACTTATGAATAAACTATCTCAGATAATAACAAGAGGGAAAAATTATCACGTAACATATGTCCAATTTCATCTATATGTTTCCAAAACTCTTGAATAGTGGTTATAAAAATATTATTAACTTGTATAAGAACCATAATAATATTTATGATATCATATATTATTCACTTATGACTTTATATTACCTGGTTGTTTATCAATTCCTTATTAAAGTAACTTTTTGTGTAAAAATCATTTTTATTTATCATACATGTTTTGAATTGTTATTATTGATCATAGTACATAGATATTTATTTACATTCTTCCAGAATGTAAAAAAGGAGTTATACATAATAAATATTCAGTTTAGATGTATATATAATAGATAGTAAAATGAAATAGAATACATTGTTGATGGAGATAGAAGGCCATATGTATACGAGAACACTGTTTCTATTTCCTTATCAAATAGAATTGATGCTTGTAAATGAAATATATATATATATATAAAAAATTAGAATTAGAATTACTATTTTATATATTTAAATGTTACTTATTATATATATTTTATGATCATTCATGATTGGTTAAGGTAAATAATGAATCTAATCGTGTCAGGAAGATGACAATCCATACATACGTACGAGCGAGTATATCATTAACATAACTATTAAATGGCATGAACTTGGATGTAATATTAATTATAAGTAATAACTATTATGTTATAATAATTATTTAAATCCATTATATTAATCATTATAAAAATTCAGATTAATAATTGTTGAATAACAAATTACACCACATTGTTGGGACTGTAAGTCGTCTACACAGACACATGGTGATATTGTTAATCCAAGGGTTGTTAAAATGGAGTATAAGGTAGTCCCCAAATAATAATAACATAAAATAATGAATAATATTCTATATATATTAATTTATTATTGAAACACAATAGTAATAGTAAGTAAAATAATTGAAGAATTTTTAAAGAGGTGATAAAACAATTACCTCTTTTTTAAGTATTTTTTTCGATTTTCCGAAATGGTCTACCTAGGATTGATTTATCCAAAATGTGTGGAATATATACATATTTTATGTATGTTGGGAGTATATTTGGGTTTGAATTTTCTGATCCAAAGGACATAAGTGGTGTGAATAAATGATAAGGAAGAGTGTCCTCTGATAGAAGAGGTGAGAGGGGTTATAGGAAAGTCTTGAAATACTAATTTATTATAAATTGATTTTCTATTTATAATTTTCTCATACACATTTATTTAAAACATAATATTATTATGGGACTAAATACTATCAAAAAATATGTTTTAAAAAAACTTATGTCCCAAAGGTAGCCTTATCTTTTTTTATTTAACCCACAGTTAAATACATTAACTCCTACAATGTATTTTAAAAAATTCATAATATATGGTTAATATAGTTACTATAAAATTTCATGAGAACCAATAGTGAATAATTAATTAAATTTCCAATATTATATATTCCGACTGGATGAATGTTAATATTTTAGGGCTATTATACCATTTAATAAATTAGTATTTGTTTTAAAAACTCATTTTTAAAAATTATTACACTATTTATTAATTGATTTTTTATGTCATAACAAGTAGATGCCTGAAAAACAAAGGAATTAACTCTTTCTGATAATGTTAATTTATCACAAATGTTCTTCTATGACATAAAAATATTAAAATTTTATTTATTTCAATATTTATAATATCATTTATTTAAATATTTAAATAATAAGGCAATTACTCCATCATCATTGTGTCATAAATAAACTTCTTTATTTTGTGTCTAAAAATTAAAAATACAATACAATAATGTATTAAATCCTTTTATTTATCTATGCAATATTATTTTTTCAAATATTTTATTTATATAAACCAAAATATATTTATTTTTTAAAAAAATACATGTTTATGTTACATTTCACTTTACATTAAATTAATTATTATTTCACATTATTTTCACACCCATGTGGTTCTCAAATGCTAAAAAATAGGCATAAGTGTTTTTTGGGTTGCCTATGAGTCATCCAATTATATGAGAACATGTGTAAGGTTATATTTATTTTGTTATAATTTTATTGTTTCCCTTATTTTCTTAATTTACCCTTTAAGCATGGTAACTAAAAATAATTTCTGACGATATTATTCATAATGTCCAAAAATAAAAGGGATATATTTAGATAATTTGTACATTCTTATTCAAGAATATAGAATCCATTTTTTTAAATTAAGAATATAGAATTGGATGATATTAATTTAAAATTATTTGTCGTTGTCAAAACCAGAATTCTATTTTTTACGATGTAAAAACTATCAAAAGATTGACATGTGATTTTATTGAATTAAAAATTGAAATTACTAAAAATGAAAGAAATTTAATTAAGTGATAATATCATAATCTAATTACACTTTAAAACAAAGTAAAAAAAGACAATATGCCTATAAAAATTTACTAGATGAAACAATTATTTTGAATTAATATGTAGTATTTTTATTTATCGTAAAAATATGCATTTTATCAGAACAAAATTTAACCAAAGTAAATTTTTAAGTCCCTATCCCAAATTATAATTGTATTTTATCACATATAATATATAAATGCGTTATAAACAAAATT
Organism: Viscum album; assembly: GCA_963277665.1. Lineage (NCBI taxonomy): Eukaryota > Viridiplantae > Streptophyta > Magnoliopsida > Santalales > Viscaceae > Viscum > Viscum album. The sequence continues at coordinate 1,897,171,895 of OY728133.1, read as the reverse complement.
AATAATGGGTGCACCACCAAAAGTCATCAAAACAACATTTTTTTTAAAATATACATCTGTTATCTAAAAATTTTGATTTTGTTTATAAATCATGTATAGAGAATAAATAAGTTGAAATTTACTATTATATATAATTCTAAATTTGGTTAATATTGTACATTATTACTAGTTTTTAACCCATTTTAATAATATATCATTGTGTTGCGAAACTCATTATTGTGTATAGTGCAAGATATCAAGGAAGGACTCTCTTGTGTGTAACACCAGCCAAGTAATTATTGCATGTAGTGGAAACATATGTTGTTGTTATATATAACATAAAAAAACATAGTTCTTTTATATATTTAAAACAATAGTTTTTTTTGTTGCATGTATCGTACACCAACTAGGTGTTGCGCGTAACATATGATAAGTCAGTTTTGTGTCAATGAAATGTTTTCAATTGTGCATTGCTATATATAAATGAGAACATTAGTTTATTCTGAAAAAATATATATTATAACTTAGGATGTTACATTATACCTCACTAAAAATGATTTTCGACCCCTAAATTCATCGGGGTTATAAAAGTGTTACAAATCGAATGATTCCTTCAATAATACCTACATTGTAAAAAGGAATACTAAAACTTATTATAAAAATTAATGTTAGAAAAATAATGTTTTCCCAATGTATCTCATCACTAGGTTTCCACATTGAAGAACATATGTGGGAAGTGATTACATGGATATGAAATTAGATTCCATCTAACAAGTTCTGATGGTTAGTGATAGAGAATAAGGTTTAGAGAAAGTTAACAACCAAATTTCCATAAATCTCTGTTGTTTTAAGGGGTCATCTGATTCATAGGATATGAAGGTACTATGATAACATTCCCGGTTTTTCTAGATCCATTTTTAACATTTTAAGATCACGAGAAGAAATAATTACTTGATATTTATTACAATCTCATCATTTTGTCGCGCCTTGAAAAATTCCCACTTAATCTCCTATTCAATGAAATAAAGTTAAATTTTTCATTTGGAAGTGTTGGCATATCATAAAATACATAAAATAGAAGGAATGTCCATTCTATCTATCTTTATCACAAAAATGATAGCACAAGTTATCAAATATACATATGTGCATATATGGTAATATTAATCATTTATAGATCAAAAAATGAACTTATACATCATCTATCATAACACTTAATTAAAAATAATCTATTTTATAATCACTAATGAAAATAGGGTTTTTATATGAGCTAAAAACCATCATTACTAGTGCTATAAAAGCTTTGTTAATCGTGGAAATGATAAAGGGGGTCCCCATTAACAATGATATTTTGAGTGATGGTAAAGGCCAAGTAGCTTGATTCAACCCAACACCTCCACAACACATGCACAACTGAGACTTCTCCTACACACACCACACAAAACAGCTGCACAAAACAACACCTACACACAAAAAACAAAGCAAAGAAGAACAAAATAGCACCAAAAAGAGTTCCCAAACAATTCTATATAAAATTACATTAAATCATGAATACCAAAAAACACACTTCTATATAAATTTTAAACAATATTTTATATGGTCACAACTACTATTATTCAACAAATTGTTAACACCATAAATGTTTTATCCATTTTGCATCCATGATCCCCTCTCAAAAATTGTCATCCATTGTATTAGTTACAGAAAAAGCATCCGAACATAGGAAAACAATTACACCTTTATAAGAAAAAAATATTATATTAGTAATACAATAATGTAATAAATTAAACAATAATATGAATGAATACAACAATATAATTTCAATTGTTACATGTTACAAACATTATATGTCCTTATTTCTGTGGATTAAATTAATAATTTCAAAGTTGATCAATAGGATTCATTGAATTAAAAATATGTTATCTGAGGATTACATGGAAGAGAAATGAATAAGAAGAAATTCCACTAACAACATGGAATCCTAAAGGATTCATTTATTGAAAATAACAAAATGGGAGGAATATCCATAGACTAGAGTCTCTCCCATAACTCCCCAAATATGGGGGTAGGAAAATGATAGAATACTGAAAACAATAAGTGCTCCGAAAACCCCCTCTATCATTACTATCATGCTTTCTTGAGTAGGCTACGGATTATGAAAAATGATAAACCGATTTAGTTTCCACATATACACCCTGTTTTAGTGCCTCTTCCCTGTTAGAAGCATCAAATATGCACTTTTCTTCCACATTAATAAGATAATGCTAATCTATCACTATTTTCTCAACCACATTTAGCATTTATTATAGGCGATACAATTCATGTTATATGAATTTTATCACCAAAATTCCATATATGAAAAAATATTAATGATATTATACTTCTATTGAACACATGGATGCTTTATAGAAGTCCTAATTGTGGTGTTGAATGTCTTGTTATGCCTCCACCATTGATACTCTCTTATTGACGAACCTTTTTTTCTACCACTTGCTGACAATCTACTTAACATTAGCATAAAGTTATTGATAAAATAACTCACTAAAACCAAGGGTTTTGAACAAGTACTAGTGGTGTCCAAAAAAGTGTTTTATCTTTATGAAGGTTCCCTCCATGATTATATTCCAAATTCCCCTTCACATGTCACTAAAACTATTGATAAAAGGCAGCGTGTTCTGAAACTCAACGTAGGACTAGTCCAAAAATATGAATATACTCAAGGAAAATGTTTTTAAGTGAGATACTCATACTCACATCCCATTATGTGCTTGAAAAAGGAAATACATGTGCACTAGTTATTATAGTGGGGAGAGATAAAAAGTATAATGATCTGGGTCTTCAGTGCTCTATGGTATAATTATAAAGATAAATCATATAAATATTATTAGTCAATAGAAAAATAATGCCACTAGAAAAGCATCATTCATGATAATAATTGAGAACATACCTTTATCAGCCACATTATTTTCCAATTCCATCACCTCAACATTGAATAGATTGGTGAAAATGAAAAATTCCTATAAAAATGACCTCATGTCACATATAATGTCCCTTCTATCAACACTAACTATTCTTAACAATGACGTTCTACAAGTATAAATAGAGGTTATACAATATGACACATACATGATGATGCATTCAATTTAATAGGATTATTGAAATTTAGAATAAATTATAACATTTTTCTAATGATACAACCATTCTAGATAGGTTCTAAACCTGATATTTACATATATCAGGAGCCTCTAAGAGTGTAATCACCTAGTCTAGGTCAAAGAGAAAGAGCTCTAGCACATCCGTATCAGACATCAGGTCAAGCCATGATTGAACACATACCACTTATGTCACTCTAAGGACCCTATAAAATAACTAAGGACCCATTGAAGTTATGGATGGAATGTATTCCCCATTTTTATAGAGGGCCTGATGAGATCCTACACTTTTAGATAAGCCATGATCATATAGGTTCACTTTTCTATAGATTTCCAAGTTCTTTAGTGTGATTATCCAGACCCCCTCCCTCCCCTCCATGAGACAGTCCCATGGACAGCACCCTCCCAACCCCTACACAACCCCCTCCACCTTCAGCCCCATCCCTCCTCTAAGAGAACCCCTCCCTCACCCTGAATCCCCCATCTTTTCCATGGACATCCCCCACCCCGCCACTCCCCCTACATCCCCTCCCTTACATGGAAAACCCCCTCCACCTCCCACCCATTGAACACCCCCCCTCTTGGACACCCCCACTCTTAGACACCTCCCACTCTGGGACACCACACCCTCCTAGACACCCTTTATTCCTAGACATAACCGAACCAACCCTCCCACAAGGACACACCTACCTCATAGACACCCCTCCATCCTAGGAACCCCTCCATTGAAGGAACACCCCCTTCATCCCCTCATGGACACCCACCACTCCAGTAAAACCCCTCCCTTTTGGACACCCCCACTACTGGACACCCTCTGGTCACGCCCTCCCTCCAGGACACCCCTCCTTCCTGGACAACCCCACCCACCCTCCCACTAGGACACCCCTCCCTCCTAGACACCACTTCCCTTTAGAACACTTCCACCCACCTGGACACCACCCACACACTTGGAGACCCCCTCCCTCTTGGAAACTCCAACCCACATATAAGGGAAACTAAATAGAAAATAGAAAATTGAAGATATTGGTTCCCATAATGAATTTAAGAAGCTCGTGAGTAGACTAAATGACTATGCATTATTTGAATTCCACACTACATCCATTTTAGTCCAATAAACAATTGCCTCCTAATCATCACGTCATGAATTCATTTGTATCATAAGATAAGAAAAATTTATATTAATTATAAAAATAGAGGATTTTGGGTTAAAAATGGACTTGATTATGAAAAGGTAAAGTTACTAACTATAAATATCATATTACATGAATGAATTGTTCAATGTAAATTTGATCAAACGACCATAACATGATTACATGATCAATTGAAGCTAATAGATTTATACAATTACATAACCCATGAAACTTTATGTGATCTTGTAATTTAGACAATAATACATGAATCATGGTTCATTTGAATTACTTTAATTGAATATGTGATATGTTTGTGTGATATGATATTGTGAAGAGATCGCAGTATCAGTTCACATGATGAATTAATATGAAGGAGGTTATGTTACATTATCTCAAGAAGAGGTTTATGTGAAGTAGAGAAAAAACCTAAGACCTCTCATAGAGCTATGAAATAGTGAGTCACTAGTTAAATATATTTCCCATTACTCACCTATCATTAGGATATTTCACAGAATTCCAAGAGTATCATATAATACTAAAAAAATCCCAAGGGAATTAGTGAGGTGTTCACATCCTTATAATAATGAATTTTTATATTCTTTTGGAATTTTTATGTTAGGTGTGTATGCATTGGGGAATTGATGTGATGCATGTTCTTTATGAGGTGGGTAGGCACCTAGTTTTTAATGGGAATGCATATGTATATATGATGCAGATTTAATTGTGAAATTGTTCAGATATTATATATATGGACAATGATTTTACTGTGCAAACATAAATATTACCTCGGTGATTGAGCAGACATTCTGTCGTTTGTCTTCTATCATTGGAATGTCACATGGACAATAATATTCTAAAATAAATAAACCTTGAAAGGATTAATGAAAATCAATTCAATGTTTTATTATGTAATGATTCATTAAAATAGACATATTATATCATAAAATTACCTTCACATATATGAAAATGATTTCTTTGGACCATATAAAGGCTAATAGAAAACAATTTATTCTTTTTTCACTTTACTATTGTCACTCAATAAAAAATTACAGTAGTATCTAATCTGAAATTCTGATCTAATGTCCCCGAGATGCTCTCATCCGACACCATCTCTATTATATCATCATTAAACATTCACGTTTACTTATCTTATTTCACCCATTTACCTAGTAACTTGTTTCAAGAATAGAATAAAAAAGTGAAAATTGAATTATTATATAATATAGATGGTGCCGGATGAAATCATCATGGGGAAACCAGATAGGATGTTCAGATCATATGCTATTATAAGATGTATTTGACCAACAATAGTGAAGAATCATTTGTTTTGTTGTTAAATTTGTGAGTGCTGCAAACCCAATATTCTTCCATCACACTACATTAGTTGTAACAACTACAAAAAGTAATAGAATACATAATATAAATGATCCATGTAATAATTGTCCACGTCAAGATATTTATTGTAGGATAGACAAAAAATAACTTGTTCATAAGAGTCTCTAATAATGTGATGCTTTTGTAGATGGAAAATTCATTTCTAAAACCATTCTTCACAACCTAAGTATATAAAACAAAATAAAGGGTGCTAATATATGGTTAATAAGCATAAAAGGGATATATCAATGATTATATAAGTATAATATAAGTTGTCAAAATACAGCTTAAACTTATTTCTGTACAATCTTCCATCAGGTATGCTGCCGATTCATTTCAAAAAACATCTATATCATATTATGAATTTGATTTTTTGTGACCATTTTGGTAGTACTATAATAATATAAATACAGAAAGGATAAATATATATTTTAAATGGACTCGTAATTATTTTCAAAAATTACTATTCAAGGCTGCTATATTTTTAATGAAATAAAATAACGTTCAGAAATTTACAAACACAATAACCACATTCCTTTGGGTTTGTTTGTTTTTGAAATTGTATGAACATTGATAAAAATAAGTAATTTGTTTTTATATGTGTTTGTATTGTACAATCTTATTAGATATTCGAGGATATTTCTCAATTTCTTTATCTTGTGGGCATTCTTGTCCTTAGGCCCAAGATTAATTCCATTTAGTAGATGATATTGATACACCGCCCTACCATAACAGAATCATTATTGAAAGTTAATATAAATTATATCACGAGATGATTAGTTCTAAATTTTTTGACCTATTGTATGTCAAATTGACAAATGCCATCATGCGTGGCCAGTTTGTTTTATATCCATGCATTAAATCCAAAAAATAAATCTTTGGAGTATCCATATTAACTATAATCAGCATCGAATGCTGTATAAAACACAAAATGGAATATTTAATTAAAGAAATGAGAATATATTTTATGTTATTTAATTTTAGAGTTTTACCCCTACATCATTGGTATTAAAAAATTATGTCATCGATAATTTTGTTTTCAAACAATTTGAGTAGGGATGACATTATTTAATCTTGTTTATCAGAATTTATTACTTTTTTTGAAGTGGTGATGTGAGGACTAAAGAGCCCAAATTTGTTTCAATGGGAAACTCATTAAATTGTTTTTCATATATACACCTATGAAAAATAAGAAATGTATTTATTCTTAATTATTATTTTATATAATCTATTGTAAAATAAAACCATGAAAACATAAATCATGTATAAATTTACAACTGAGGTGCCTAACCATTCATACATGAGAATTTCATTTACATTTTCAGCAGTAATGATGTTTATTTATCCTCTTCATAATTTTTTTTAAAAATATACTATGTGAGCATTGATGTGTTTCAATTTTGTATCTAAATGATCCTAGAGTGATATTAATAGTGGATTTAGAATGGGTGGGGTTAAAATGATCTTAGTATATCATTTTTATTGGTTGGTAGATCCTTAAGATTTTTTTGGGTCAATCTTTCATTTCATCCACTTCTTATTTTCATTCTATAATAACCTTCATCGGTTCATCTTGAAAAATAAATTTTATATTGATACCTCCTTGGTGACATGAGTTTTTACATGAATTGACGGTGAAGCGATAAATGTTATAAGTAATTGATCAACCGTATGAATGTCATCACCATCATTTGGAATAGGTAGCTCAACAGTCAGATCATTATCTATGTTAATTGACACTCAGACATAATCTATTAGAAGTTTTCTGTTGTGTAGCATGTCATTACCCACTTTGACCACCATAGCCCTCACTACAAAGTGATAGGTGGGAGTTGATAGATATAAATCACAATAATTTTTCACTATTGAATATTTGTACAGGAAAGGTATCAATTTTTCTATGATTCACCCTTTAAAAATACAATTATTATATCTTTGATTAAATTAGAAAACATAGGTTTTTGAGGGGAATGACTCTCCTAAATGATGGTGGGGGTGGGGTTAGATCTTCACTAATGGGTTTTTTTGAGTTGCATATTCTCATTGCCTTCCCCTATCAATATTCATATAATCTATCTCTAGTATTTTAATTCTTCTTGAAAAGTATCTAAAATTTCATGAATATTTTTCATTTCATTAGTTTGACCCTCCACTTTATTTTTTTCTGAAAATATGTTCGGGGTGTCACCCCAAAACCTGAACCTCTGATGTGGACATTCTGTTCTGGCTACTTCAATGTAACTGAAAATTTTTATGCATCCAATTTCGGTGTTATTGATTCATGTGACTATGTCAAATGAAAAATATAGGAAAATAAGTATTCATTGGTTTGTAATAGTGATTTAATGGAAATCAAACTCATATTATGTCATGCATACACATGTTTCCCACACTTTATGGGTGTTTTCATCTATAAGTATTCTCATATTAATTACACAATCCTCCTTCCAAAGCACATGGTGTGGGATGGAAATGGATTTCAACTTTGATTCATAAATCTTCATATTAACATAGAAAGATTTTTATGGTGTTGTTTTATTTCACATAAAATTATAAATATAGATTAAAAAGACATACCAATTTTTCATCCAAATTAGGTATACCTCATCCTTGCATTATGGTAGGGATACATTAGTTTTGACTCCCATTTTTTTATTTTCATCACTCATTTGATACTTTTTGAATAAAAAACAATTAATAAAATTGAGGAATACAATCAATGTTAGACAACGTATAACTAGACATGATATACCTAAAAATTATTCTCTGCACGATGGTTGCTAAACGCATCCCAACCTCTTTGGGATATCAAGTGAGCATAAAGAGGAGGTGGGTGCATGTTGATTTTCCCTTCAACATAATTAAGATGATATTTCATTAAAATTGTGTGGAAACCTCTATGAATCATTCCATCAACTCTTAATAAATATTACTTGTGCGAGGCATCCACTATAAATTCACTTTGCAATGGATGATGAAGAGTAAGTCAATTTTTTATTATTTTATGTTATTTTATTAAAATAAATAAATTATATCATAATTTTTCCATAATTTATTCCAACATTAGTGTATTAAGCCTAGTGACTACATGGGTCCATGATTGTACATCAATCGGAATGCATTGTCGAGTGATGATTCGAGTTTATCTACTAAAGATGGCTTTTTGGGGTAAACATGATGGCCCCACTTCTTCCATACCACCTCAAATTAGATGCATTTTTCATTTTCATTATGGATTTTGGCTAAAAATATCAAACTAAAGTGAAATTGTTTTTGTGTGACATCAGGGTATCATTTCCTACCATATCATCAAAAGCATCCACATAATATTCCTCCAGAGCACTAGCATCAGCACTAGGAACAGTAATAACAGGTTCAAAAAACTGTTGTACCTTAGCACTGGGACTAACAATAATAGGTTGAGAAACGTGTTGTTTCTCAGCACTGGGACACATATTAGTAGGTTGAGATACCTATTGTTCCTTGGAATTATGTTCTTGAATAGGTGATTAAGTCATTGTCTATAGATGTGGTTTATATTTTAATTTATATTACATAAATGAAACAATGAATAGATAATTAAGTAATGTAACAAAATTTATTTTACGATAAACAAATTACATAATTTTTAAACTAATTTTTTAGAGGCTGAAGATATTTGACCCCTCTATCGACTATGTAAATCCAATCATTATGGTCTCCTCTGAAAAACACATTTCCATCTAAATTGGGACCACTGCAAAATGATTGTAAAGTCCCAATGGAAGGTTTATCCCCTATTGAACTTTCATCTGAACATTTATTCTTTTGGTCCACAACAGAACAAATTGACTCGGTTCAGTTTACAGGATCTAGATCATGGAATACTTGTACTGCATGTGATGCCATTATAAATGGTTCATCAATATATTATTATGTACTAAATTAAAATATCACTAATCCCAATTAATCAATTTTTATAGTAATCCTTTTATCAACCCACATACATTGAAAATCGGCACTTGGAATTTCCTACAATATAACTCCCATATTTTTTTTGAGGACTCCAATGTATGAAATATTCGCATAAATTGCATTTATGTCTATTTCACTAGAAACATGCATCACATCAGTGACATGTGTAACACCACAATTTTGCATGGTACTGTCTTTATCATGTTCATTACTATAGAATGTATAACCATTAACAACTATATAATTGTTTGATAATACATACAGACATTCTCCTACATCTAGCAATCGAAGTCATTTTGAAATTGAGTCATGATTTTCATCTATCAAATGAAAAATATTTTCCCAAAATCATCCTATAAAATTTCTATTATGTGTATATGATATCTATTTTTCAGCCATATATGGATTCAAATGCCTAAAAACAACTTAATGGGATTGAACATATGGGTCAACGTCGAAACTGTTCTACAAAATGTGATGGTGGGAAAACTCTTGATCTGTAATATAGATTCTGAGAACCTCTCTTCCAGAAATTCCTCCCCCCTCATGCCTCACAGTGTGATGTGATTTCGGTAGGCCAATTTTTTCCACACCAGCAATGTATTCAGTACAGAATTCAAAGGCTTCCACAAGAATATATTTCTCCATAATTCAACCCTTTGGAAGACATTGATTTTTGTCATACCCATTGAAAATAATTATATATGGTTCAATGGGGGAACATCCATCTATAATGTACAACACCACATAGTCAAATCACTCTCACCGAATGAACCATCAAATGAATAATCATATTAAAGAATGTTGGTGAGAAGAACATTTCCAATTCACAGAATATGACAAAAATTTATCTTTCCATAGTAGGGAATTTCACCAAGTCTATAACATTGCTTCATATATCTCTGATGTAGTAACATATCTTCATTAATGTATGACAGTCATTCCTGGCCAAAATGCAATGTAAAGCTATAAAAATAGGATCTTTCATAAAAACAAGGAAATCAACAAATTTGAGACCCTTAAATTTTAAATCTCTAATTAACATGATGATGTTGATATGTGTTGAATACCAATTCTGGATCCTTTACGTCATTCAAGATTTTTCAAAACGAATATCTCTCTTACCTAGAATTAGTGTAAGCAGCAAGAGGAAGAAATGTACATTTTTCACATTTTCAGTTTTCCCATATTTTCTCGTATTCCCATCTCAACAATGTACAATATAGCCTTAATTAAATACTTTGTCTTGTGGGGATCATTTAGAAATGTTATGATTACATTATCCCATACATTGATTTCAACATGCACCACAACATGAAAATGTCATAACTACAGAAAATTCCAGTATGGTAATTAAAAAAAACCGATCCCTTTTTCCAACTGGTTTTCTAATGTTTTTTGAAAAATGGATTACCAAATGCAGTGTACGCATCATTTACTTTATAAATTAGTTGATAACATGTAAGAAAAAATGGTGTTGTACATTCATCTGAAGATTCATTGAATGATGTCATCCAAGATGAGTTTTATGTAGACGGGGTAGAAATTTGTGATGTTCTAGAAATAATGTTTTCAATGAATATTTCAACCTAATTGATAGTGTATCTTTTTCGAAAATGGGTATCCCTGGAGTTCTGTTAATTATATATCATGAAAAATTTCCATAACTAGGAATTTCATTTATTATCTCGTACAACATGGATCCCAATGTGATATCTTTATTTCTGTAAGAATCATATAATATAAACCTAATATCCAAAAATAATTTCAAATTCATAGTCAATGGAGCCATATAGACATAAATATCATTACCCAATTGTTTTGGTCCTAATATCAGCATAGATAACATGAAATATTTTTGTTTCATGCATAACCACAGTTGAATGTTATAATTTACCAACATAACCAGCCATGTATTGTGACTGGTGGTTTGAAAATCAAAAGGAATCACCTCATCTTGTAGATAACACATAATGGTGGTCTCTCAGATCATTTCCAATTTCAGGATACCCATTATAAATTCTCCTCAACTGAGGTGAGTCCTCCGGGTGACTTAGATTCCAACCTTTAATTCTTGTATTTCCATTCCATGTTACATGTCCTATAGTCTCCACACTTCTATATAGGTTCCTACACCTTGTAATGATTGGAATGTACCATAAAACATTCGTAGCACTATATTCATTTTTCTTGTATCGAGAAGAAGCAGACATTGGGCATTATTTGAGTGATTATTCTGTCATAGTGAAACAATATACACTCATATGGGAAGGAATGTATTCTTTTAGGGATCATACATATCGATTGTTGCTTTCATTTGGAATCATATGTTTGGCTTGAGAGATCATTGTCTTCAAGGATAATGTCATTCAGAAGAGATAATCGTTTCATAAAACCTGTGTCACTCCACGCATTTCCTTCATTCAAATTATATAGCTTCAGTACAGATGATAAAGCTTAATATTTAGTGAATCTTGCGTACAATGGAATTTTTTCACAACTATTTAACTTCTCAAACAATTTTGGTTAATCACGAAGTTCATATTCCACATTCATTATCATTTACTCAATATTATATTCATTATAATTCACATATTTCATCACATCCTCCTTACAATCTTATTCACTATTCACACTTGTAATCATATCAGATGATCTATAAAACACAATGTTATCCCAACCACTTCGTTCACTCATGTTTTCCATGTGTTTATTACTACATGTATAACATTGATATATTCCATGACAGATCAGGTGTTCTTTCAACTCAAATAGAAAATTTGTTCTCAAATAAAAACAGCATAAACAAATACCAAGGATTTGGCAAGTGTCAACTGCATGATTTTTTGAAAACATGATAAACACTTTAATGCCATATTCATACTCTTTTGTCAACAGATTTTAATTCATCAATTATTTATTCATATTAATCCTATATGATTTATTAATATAAATATATAACAAAATAATTACAAAACATATTTCTACAAGCCATGATAATCCATTCCAATTGAATGTTTTTGTATCCAACATGTGATTTATATGTGTTGATGTAAACCGTTTTTAGTGATTGTCTTGAATAATAATGAATCTAGTCAAGAACTATTGTACTAAACTAATAGATGGAATGATTTTAAATAGTTTTCTTGTGGGTTGAATGATTCATTACATGTTTTGTTATGGTTATTTGACTAGGGTGACCATAAAGTGTCTCAAAGGGTCCTGTAGTGAAGTGGATTTTTAAGATTCTATGGAATTGCACTAGTAACAATGTGGTGGTGCCATTGAAATGGGTAACTGTTGGATTGATATTCAATGGCATAATAACTACAACATGGAAATCAAATGGAATACCAATCATGAAAACAACTTCAACACCACACAAACACACAATCGTGCTCCCAATCATAACACAATATAAACCAAACAATCACAATGTCATATTTTACAAAGAATTCCCTATTCAATTCCATTTGTAAATTCAAGGTTCTTCAAAAAAAATTTAACATCTTGGGGAATTCATTCATTAGTCATGTATATGTAAGTTACAATTTTTGTTTTCAAATGTTCAAAAGGAACCAACTATCAAGCAATTAATTTAGTGCACAAATAAGGACCTCCAACAACTATGATTTTCTGTGTGGCATTTAGCCCATACATTTCAAATTTTAACCATCAATATAAAATATTAATAACATGAGATCAAGAGGAAACCCATGAGTAAGTGGAAAATCCCACATCAATGATGTCATTCGGTGTGTGGCCGAGGTGCGGTCACGGTAGAGGAGAGGAACACGACAAATGAGATTTCAAAATGAAAAGAAAACATAAAATGAGAACTCACATGTTATACATATCCCAAATAGGTCCAATGAGATTTAGGAAGGAGACATTTCTTTTTAAACAAATTTATTGGTCAATAGTAGGATTTTATTTTCCATCTAGGATATCTTCTTTTTGTTTATTTTTTTTGTATCTTCTATTTTCATAGATGTTCAACTTATGAATGTGACATGTCTACTTTTGAAGAGAAATATCATTTAAAATTTTCTCTAATTTATGGGGAAAATATCCAAAATTAATTGTATCTTCCCCTAGGGGATCGGTGTTTTCCCATAGAGATCATGAACACCTCTTGGGTTATTGGAACATAAGGTCAGTTATTGGTTATGAAATTCGCATGGGTTGTATCATTACATTTCCAATTGTAATTGACCCATGTCCATTTAAATATTAGATTGGGTGGTGTATCATACACTAAAATATAGAATGATTAAGAGTGGTAATAATTAACCTAGGACCTCCAATACATGTGATGGAAGATGAATCATACACTAGGTGAGGGAAAAACACCCATGTGGAGATAAAGGGGAGGGTGGTGTATCGCGGAAGAGTTCTAACGAGATAAGGTGAACAATATAGTAAAACAAATAATGTTCAAATGGGAAGGGGTGGAGATGTTCGGGTGGAGGGGGGGGGGTTGAGGGTCTGTATGTGAGTTGGAAACCATGTTGTGTGCTATCCAGGGAAGGGGTGGGATGCCCATGTGGGGCGTAGTTTGTTGGGGGGGGGGCTTCAAGGTTATGTGGAGGGGGTGTGGGCTATCAAGGGGGTCGTTGGTCCACTATAAAACGACCATTAGGGATCCTAAAGAGTGAATTATGAGAGAGGGGAATTATGTAGAAATAGGATTTGGGTGATGGGGTCAAGTGGCTAATAATGAATATGGGAACCAAATGAAAAATAAAAAAAATCTATTCATTTTAAGAATATGGTAACCTATGGTGTGGCTTAAGGGTCTATTTCATAGTGCACCCTATGATGTGACATTGTTGAATTACCAAAACGTATACACTGAAACACTCATCCCCTAGGCAGAACCATTAAATCTTGATCATGAATTTTGATGAGACCATATACCTCATGGAATAACATCCACCCCCCAAAAAACATTATGGGGGCAACAACATATCAAACCTCCGACATGATCCAAACCATTAACATAATTAGAGTCTCATTGATAATGTCACATACATAAAGGAGGAAATAAAGAGGAATAAAAAATCAAACCTTAATCACAATCTGATGCACCAAAATAATTTCGGTCTTATGGAAATCCGCATATACCACATGATGTATATCAAAACATAAAATTTAAAAAAATATGAAAGAATATTCACCTTTGTGGAATACCTCTACATTGTAATCCCAATTTCTCTTTGCCTCATAATCATCATAGATATATAATAACAATTAATATATAGTGAACAAGCCTAGAAGATAAGCCTCCTTCTAGATCTTAGCTATCCCATGATTTATACATATCATCAATCAAGAGGCTATTACATAAGAAGCTCATACATGACACATCCTAAGCATCCTCACTAAATGTATCCATCATCAGTATATATTATATATAAATAATATATCACGAAGATTCCTAGACCTATATGTAACAATATATCAGCAAGGAATCTATTTATTTGTATTTAGTTACCAACATACACCACCCCATGTGTGGATTTCCCTACCCTTAAGGTCGTAACGAATTCACATTATCATTTACACTAACACCACAATCAACCCCTTTCCATGTAATATACCTATTAGGGTTCTAAGGGAGACTTCAAAATTTCATATAGCCATGAAAAATATTTTATATGGGATAATGAATATAAACCATGCACTCAGTATGATATAATATTTAAAATAATCCTTGATATATCTCACACAACAACATACCCATAGGTTATTCCATCATTAGTACCCCACAAGGCATCCCCCAAATCAAATAGTCAAGGGATAAATATCTTAGGACGAAACCTACACCATGGGACATAAGATTATATTTCCTTACCTTACTTGATCTAATGATCATTATTTAATAAATTATCTCACTTGGTCTAGTAGTCCACCCTCAAAATTTTATACACATCCTGTACAATGGTTTGCACATATCCAGATCAGTAACTAGTCTCCTAAGAGTCCTCAAAAATCAAACAAGGTGGTTAGAAATCAATAAATTTGATTCATCATGAATCATAAAAATTGAATACATTTGTAAATAAATGATCATTGAATCTAAAATTTCATAGAAATAAAAATCACATTTATCTATCACCAGAACACTAGATGTACAGAGAACCAGCCATTAGTTAGCAAAAAACAAAATTGGGGATAAATTGATCATAAGGATTTTATTAAATACCATTTCTCAAAATGTCAAAAATGAAAAAAAACCTTTTTTGGGTGATAATAAAAATCTAATTATTTTAAATATCTTCCAAATTAACTCTTAAGACAAATAATATGAATATAATTTTCTAAAACCACATGGGATCCAAAATTCCAACGTAAGAACATATTTAATAGAGAAACTCTATCAAAATGATTAATATATAACTCATATTGGTTAACACACCCTTGAAAAAAAATACTTTTGTACACTTTATGAACATTACTCACCCCAAAAACATTATTTTTAAATAAGTATATGTAAAACTCCCATATAAAAAAACAGTATATAGTAATTAATTTGAATTTATAATATATTTTATTGCTCTATAGGCCACTTGAGAATTTTTCTATTCTACTAGTACTTAACATATTCTATAATAAGGAATAAATCCTCATAGAAATCAACATTATTCTATGATATGACAAATACATATAAACTAGTTGGTTGATTCTTCCTTCAATGAAAACTAGTAAAACAAGCCACAATATTTCCCTATAAACCATTAATAAATAAATACCCTAGGATTATCGTCATCTTATAAATGATTTTAAGATCCATATATTCTAGGAATCATGGGAGAAAAATAATAAGGGAGATGAAAGGTCAAAAATATTGATGGAATGAGAAGGAGGTTTCATTTTGAAAATATTTTTAAAAGAGGAACAAATACACCAAAATGATGAAGATAAAGAAGAGAACCTCTACACACACCATGAACAGATTTCAAAGATAGAGGTAAGGATGAGGAGGATCTATATACATATATGGAAAAGAGAATTAGTGAAAAGAAATAAATTCTGATCAGTTTGGATGATCATATAAATCAGCAAAACAGATTTTCATGTTGCATCCTAGTAGTGTGGTAGGCAATGCTAAAGAAAATTATCCCCCGTAGTTTCTCATGTGGACATTCCACACTAGTAAATACCATCATTAAATATAAGAAGATGGATCTATAAAATTATAGTGTGACCTCATATTATTAATTCATGGTTTTTTTAATAATAAAAAATAATTGATCTCTGTCCCATACACACCCATGGTTCCATTTTTTAAATTGATTTCCCAAATTTTGCATAGAATTGTGTGATACCAGTGATGAAAGACCTTATATAGTTTATAATGATCTAAAATTTCATATCTAAAAGGGATACAAAGAAAGAGGTATCATGAAGGAGTAGGGATCGCATCGGAGGAGGGATAGTATGAGAGGTAGGGGAAATAGAGACGAAATCGATGGAGGAGGAATAGTACCGTTCCAGCGAAGGGGGATGAACAAGATACGACCTAGGATGAGGAGAAGGAGGCAGAGGGGGGGGGGGGGGAGTAGGGGTCGTGGTGGAGGATGGGTCACAAGTATAGAGTTCCACTTCAGTAAAGTCTTGAACAAGTATAAGAGAGGAGGGTCCCGTTAGGGTTCTTTTATAAAAACCAGTGGAACCATTATCAGGGACATTTAAAAGTGCTGATAATGGTATGTTTTATAAATTCGAAATAAAAAGTGTTGATAAAACATACCATTATCTGCACTTTTTTCTGCTGATAAATATATTACTTTATTGGAACAAAAATTTTAGGGCTGATAAAACACCTATTAATCAGTGCTACTAAATTCATATTTTATAAAGGTATATTTTTTATAATTTATTTACGTTATTATATATATTTTTAAAATAATATAAAGGATTAATATATATATATATTAATATTTATAACTATAAATGGTATATATTTATATATATTGGTATATAATTGTTAATATATATTAACAAAATCATAATTACAAATGTAATCGAAAAGTATTAATATATATCATTATAATTATAATTAAAATATATTTATTATTTATATATATTTAATATAATTTTATAAGAACATTTTATTGAACATATATAGTTTATTTGGGTAGAATTATGTATTAATCAGTATATACCACATCATGTAATATACAAATGAACATTCATTGGTAAATAACATATTATATGGATATATTCGTTGACCAAATTCATTATAAAAAACATATATATTCAAAAAAAATTAATATAAATATATATAATGAAATGTAATATATTTCTATAAATAAAATAAATAAAATATATATATTAAACATAAAAAATATTAAAAATATAATCAACTAACCTAATAAATCTCTAATAAATATAACAATCATAATAAATATAACAAATATAATAAGTATTAAAAATATAATAAATATTTTTTTAATTACATTAATTTATTAAAATATTATAATTATTTAATTATATATATATATAATTTTTTAATTATAAACATTGAAAATCATTTCTCAATTAAAACATTGTATATATATTTTTGAATTATTAAAAAAATAAATTAAATATAAAAAATGGTATTATTTAATGTATTTAAATAGATATTATTTTTGAATATGAATATAATAATTTTATATAAATTAATAATAAAAACTAATATCAGCAGTAATAATAGCTCTGATAAGTGTATCCTTTTTCAATGCTAAAAAAGCACCGATAAAGGTTACACCTTTATCATCAATTGTTTTAGAGTTGATATAGGTTACTTTTATCAGCGATTTTATTTAGTGCTGATTAAGGAACACCCCTTTATCAGAAGCTTCTATTTAGAACTAATAAAGGGAAGCACATATAATTCCCTATTTTGTGAGAGTTACTATTAGGGGACTTCCTGTAGGGAAGTCGTATGAGATAAAGTCATGTGGCACTTCAGTTGTGGGTTTGACTTCTGTAGCCTTGTCCGACACAATATGTTGCCACCCCAACTACGAGGTATACATTTTCTAAAACTACACTATTATAACATTTCATAAATAACATAAAAAAAGTTAGCCTTAGGAAATACTATATGCTATCAAATATAATATTTTTCAACATATAGGATTATCGAAAATAAATCTGCCCAGACAAAAAAAAAACAATTACATGAAATGTCATATAACAAGAATTTGAATTACTTCATTTATCCCCCATATTTGTTTAGATATATCTTTCTGGCCACATTCCTTCTATTTTAATAACTTAATAATTTATATTTTTGAGTAATGTTAACAACATAAATTAACTTATATCCTTATTGAAAAAATGTATGCTTCCTTTTTAGAAATATTTTTCAATATATTACTTAACTCCTAATAAGATTTCTGCTTAATCCATGATAGCATAACCCACTTGTCAGTAACTCCATAATTAGATCCAAAAAAATAGAATCTTCCAATTCGCTTATTAAAATAAAAAAAATATTGATACAAACATCATTATATGATCATAAGTTAAATATTAAGGGTTATCTTCCCGTTAATCATGCGCTCTGAAAATATATCACCTTAACCTTAAATTAATTTTCAGTCTCCATTGAACTATTCAAAATACCTATTCAATCAATAATTAAATACTAATACTGAAAACAGTTCAATATATCATGATTTATATAACATAATCATCTAAATCCAAAACATATACTCCTCAATCATCCAAACTCATTCCTTAATAGTTATCCAGGATCCCTCCTATTCGTATTTCCTAAAATATAATTCATGTCTTATGGTTTCTCAAACTGATGCATCATAATATTAATGTAGATAATAATGAGACAAAATTACGTACCTTTTACATGTCCTTTACAATCTCTTTATCCTCATTAGTATGACATATACTTATAGTTTTTTCATGATTCTCTTCTAGATATTTCCACTTAGGAAGTCAATTTTTTTATTCCAATAATTCCCATATATATAATTTTCAATGGTTAGCCATATTCTATATAGTTTTCAAAAATTACTAATACAAAAATGAAAAGAGTTTGAAATACATATTAGTGGTCAAAAACACTAAATAATGTAAATTACTTATAATATTTCAATATTTGGTAACATATATTCTACCCTAGGGTTTTAGTAATTATAAAAAAACTGTAGGATTGTATCATATAATTGATTTATACTTATTACATTCATATGACTATCCTCAGAAATATATATAATTATTTCACTAATTTTTTCATCTTAGTTTCCAAAAGGATGACTAAAATTTCTGTCAGATACCAACTGTAAAAACCCATGCTTGGCATACATGGAAATTTCATTACTTTTTTGAATTAAATAATATATGACAAAAAAACCCAATGACCAAATTATATTAGTTTATTTAGAAACTAGAAAATATTGACAACTAGTGCATAAAATATCTACTTCATTTCCATCATTATCATTTATAACTATATCCTTTTTTGACACATATTACTTAATACCTTACATCAAATAATGGTGGAAATTAAACATGAAAAGAGGGAGATAAAATATTTTTTAAGGGTAAGAATTCAAAAAAATCATTGAAAACATAAAATAAGAATATAAAAACATAAACCTATTTTTTTAAAAAATAGACCACACTTAACATATACCAAAATCATGAGTTATGAAATTTATATTGATAGTTCAAAAGTTATAAATTATATTGATGTACCATGGGAAAATAGAATTGGAATAAAACATGAAATTGTGGAAACAATTAAGAACATAATATGATTTCAATAGTAGCCAAAACATTTCTTCCAATCCTGTGATACTGGAAAAAGTTTATTAGTGAATTGGGTTTACTTGTCATTTGAACCATGTATTACTAAACTAGAGTTACTTGTCATTTCTTCCCTGTATTACTGAACCATATATACATTCCATTCTAATCATGTTCAACTAATTGGATGTAAATCATTACCCAATTAATTGAAAGGATATATAGGTCCCAAAAATCATGGAATATAAAAAATTTATCATATTCCACAAAAAAACATAAATCAATCATCATAGAATAACCCAATAAATAAAATGTTTTTCTTAAACATCTTTCCATCATAAAAAAATCCATATAAAATATCATTCCATCATTAAAAATATAAAATCATAGTAATAATATGGATAAAAACATATTCCTTTTAAAAGAGCATCATCATAGATGGAAAATAATTTTGATAAAACACTTGAAGTAAATTCATGATGGGAATATCCTTTGTTTTCTTAAAATGATTTCTTTTTTCAAAATGGTGTTAAATTTTAAAAGAAAATATTTTTGTTGAAAATAAACTTGATATTTTGTTAAGTAATATTAATGGTAATAAGTCATTAAGAATACATTAAAATCCATTTAGTCCATATATGATAAAAAAACAATATCCTCATACTTTTTTTAAGAAAAATAGTACCTTATATGGAAAAAAGAAAGAATCCTTCTCTTTCGTGTAATATAACCTCAACAATGGTTAAAAATGAATTGAAAAAAAATGCATAAATTTATAAATATTAATAAATTATTATGAAAAATGTAATTAATGATTAATATACTCTAATAAATACTTATAGATAAACAATCTCATATAATAATGAGATTGCAAAATTATCCCGTACCTTAGGTACCATTTATTTTATATTTGTCCAAAACTCATATATAGTAGATTTAAGCTTATTATTTACTTGTAACATAACCATAATAATATTTATGATGTCATATATTATTCACTTATTAATTTATTTTACCCACTTATTTTTCAATACCATGCCAATACAACATTTGGGATAATGATCGTTTTATTTATGAAATGTTTTTTATATATATTTTGTATCTTATTTAATATATGGTGATATATGTACTTAAATAATGTGAAAAATGATTTATATATCATAACAATTATGTGTATAAATATATATAATATATAGATATATGAAATGAAACACATATTTCATGGAGACAGTAGGTTTTATGTACGAATGAATATTATTTTTGTTTCCATATTAAATTTAATCGAACCAAGTAAATGATAAATATATATACATAAATCCAGTTTAATAATAGTCTCATATATATCAAGCTTACTTATCATGTATACATCATTCTCAATATTGAATAGTTAACATGTTGAATGAATCTCATTGTGTCGTTGAGGTGGTAAGCAGTATTTATGCAAGAGTGATAATATCATTCAATTAATGGTAAAATGGTATTGGATTAGATGTTCTAATAAATATAAAGATCAATTATAAAGTAATAATAATTAATTAAATCCATTATACTCATCATTATTTCGGTCCAAAGTATCTATTGTTGGATAAAAAATTACACCACAACATGAAGATTGTAAATCGTATGTACACACACATGGTGATATTGATATTCATTGGATGGATTGAAGGTGTCATAATGTTTTTCCCTAATTATAATAACATTTATGAATTCATAAGATAAAATATTTCTTAATTTTGTATTGAAAACCCTAAAAATTATGTATAAGAAGAAATGAATTTTGAAAGAGGTTATAAAACAATGACCACTTTTTTGAGTATCTGTTTTTGATTTTCATAAAATCCATCCCCTGAAGATATTGATGGAAATGTAAATATCCTTGGGATCAGGTAGGGGTGTTGGTAAGAGTTTTTGGTAGGGTGTTTCCATGAAATTGGATTTTTAGTTGTGAATAAAAGCGATGGAGGGAAGCCCTTTTATAACAGATAAGAGGGGACGTTTGGGGTAGTATTTATATATTAATTTATTATAAATTTATATTCGGTTTATAATTCCCCCCAAACAAATTATTTCTTATATAACATGATTATGGGCCTAAATACTATAATCTAATAGGTTTTATACAAGTTTATTTCAGAAAAGTGACCTTATAATTTAGCATTAACACTTAGTTAAAAACATTAACTCTTACCATGCATTCTTGAATCATCATAATATATGGTTCCAATAGTTACTATAAAATTAAAAGAGAACCACAATTGATTACTTAATAACATTTTTAACATTATATAAGAACTTAGGCATAATATTATAATTTTAGACTTATAATATCATTTAAGAAAATAGATTTTTTTTAAACTCATTTATATAATTTTTGACACCATTTAGTAATTAACTTTTGTTTAAGTAATAACAACTAGATGCCTTATAAGTAAAGGAATTGACACCTCTTTCACCTGTTATGTTTATTCAAAAAAATCATGGATGGCATAAAAATGTTCATAGATTATTTATTTTAATCATTTTAATATAATTTGTTGTGATATTTCATTAATAAGGTTATCACTAGATCATCATTGTGTATTAAATAAAGTTATCTATTTTGTGGAAATAAATTATAAATAAAATACCATCATATATAAACTATTTTTATGTTTTTGCGGACTATTTATAGTAAAATTGTTCAATTATATTAACAAAAATAATTTTTTTATTAAAAAGATACTTTTTTATTTTATATTTACCTTTACTAGAAATTAATTATTATAACATGTCATTTTCACAAACAAGTGGTTATCAATTTCCATAAAAATATTCCTAATTGTTTTTTTGGTCACCGTTGACTCATCCAATAATATTATAACAAATTTTAGGGTAGTTAAATATTTTTATAATATTGTTTTGACCCTAATTTTGACCTTTTGATTCAAAATATGGAATCTAATTTTCTAAATTCAATACACAAAATTGAAATAAATTAATATAAAATTAATTCCCGTTGTCAAAACTAGAAAGTGAGTTTTGTAGAAATAAAAACTACCGAAAGATTGACATTTGTGTTTTTATTTGATTTAAATGTGAAATTATCTGCCATGAAAAAAAATCAATTAAATTACAAAAAAATAATTAATTTACACTTAAAAAAAATTAAAATATAATCATAATATAATTAAGTTAGATGAAAAGGATATTTAGAATTAAAATACAATATTATTCACGATTCATTAAAATATGAAGTTTGTCAAAAATAAAAAAAACAACCAAAATAAATTTTGATGTAATGATTCCAAATATAATGTTTATTTTGTATAGTAGAATATTTAGATGAGTTTGAAGTTATTTTTAAAATGGGTGTGCCATCAAAAGGCGGCAAAACTGCATTTTATTTAAAATAACTTCTTTTATCTATAAAATAGAATTTTAATTATATCATGCCTATATAATACAAAAGATGATTGTTAATTATGTATTATATTAAAAATTTTGTTAATATTATTCATAACAGCTTTTTTATATTAAATAATAATATGTCGTTGTTTAGTGAAACTGGGTATTTTGTACAAACAATCTATCGAAGAAGGATTCTCATACATGTTACGCATGCCAAGTCATAGTTGTGTGTAGTGAAATATTTGTTTTATGTTAGGTATAACATAATCCAAACATAGTTATTGTATACATTGAACAAAATCTATACTTTTTGTTTCATGCATCGTACGCTAACTCGTTGTTGTGTGTAATATAAGATAAGTCAGTTTTGTGTGATTTTTTAATTAGTGCATTGAAAGATATAAATTAAAATATTATTATATAAAAAAAATAATAGTCCATAAAAAGTAAATGTGTTATATTATACTACCCATTCAATTAATTTCTCCCTCAAAATTCGGTGGGGTTATAAAATGTATTTGACTATAATGATTCCTTCCTGGAAAATGACATCGTAAAAAAATTATGAATAATCCATTAAAAAAGAAATTATTGAAACATCAAGGTTACCAAAAGTATATTTTCAGTTGGTTTACACATAAAAAAACTTAGGTTGGAAGTGAAAACTTAGATATAGATGTAAAATCTGGCCACAATCCTCTGATGGACAATGATAGATAATAAGGTCTGGAGAAAGTGAACAACTAGAATGCCATAAATCTTCACTGATTTAAGGGGCCATCTGATTCATTAGATAATAAGGTACTAGGATAACATATTTGGTTTTCATGTTCCATTTCCTAATGTCGATGAAAATGAGAAAAATACATACTTTAGTTTAGTATAATCTATCATTGCAGATGAGTTGAAAATTTTGAACTACATATAGTATTCAATGAAATGTTGTTGATTATTTCATTCCTGAAGTGTTAGTAGATCATTAAATCCACAAATAAAATGATTGGTAATTCCCTTTATCATTATCACAAAAGTTTATCACATGTTTTGAAATATATATAAGTACATATATGGTTATATTAATCTTATATATTTCAATAAATGGGTGTATGCGTCATCTATCATAACACATAAATTAAAAAACTAGTTTATACTAATCAGGGACAAGTCGTAGGCCAGTGGTAGTTGATAAATGCATATTTCACTTTAGTTTTGTGTTCTATTCCTTCAACCTTATTTGACGCGATGGGTTGTCGCATGTCCTGCAAGATATCCTTTTTCAAAAACTATACTATTATAATATTCTATAAATAATATTAAAAAAAAATCAGCTTTAAAAAATACTAAAATATGTCCAATATAATTCATTCTACCCTTTAGGAGTATCCAAAACACTTTTATCCTAGCTCATTGTACAAAAAACCATTACATGAAATGACATATAACTAGTGAATAACATATTTTATTCCACCTATATTGTATGATATAATTTGTTGGTCACATTCCAAAAATTTGAATGATTCTATCATGCATTCTCATGAGTCTTAGTAATAACATAAATTACCCTATATCCTTATTGAAAAGATTTAGGTTTCATTGTTCCCAAATATATTGGGTTCATTAATTATGTCCCAAAATTTGTATACATTATCGATGATAGCATAACCTAATTGTCAATAACTCTATTGTGATTTCCCATGAAAATCGAACATTCCAATTTACTTATTCAATTCCAACATATATTTATCCAAACATCATTATATGAACATAAGTTACATATTTAGTGTTATATTCCCCATAATCATATGTTCATAAAATAAATCACCTTACCCCTAAAAACATTTTTTTCTCCTTAAAAATATTTAAAAAATCATTTCCAATCCTTAATTAAATATTTATAATGAAAAATTCATATATTTCATGATTGATATAAAATAATCTTTGAAATATGAAATGTATACACCTCAGTTGTCAAAAATTATTATTATACCATTATAGATGATCCATTATAATTTTCATTTCTAAAATACGAATCATGTTTTATGATTTCTCAAACTAATGCATATTAGATTTATTGTAAACAACACTTGAAGAGCATTACATACCTTTCACTTGATGTTTACAATCCCTTTATCTGAAACTAAATGTTCAATACTCATACCATCTTCATCTCTATTTTCATGATAATTCAACTAAAGAAATTGATCTTCATTATTCCCACAATTTCAACATATTAAACATTCAATTTTTATCCATGTTCTATATAGTTCTAGATATTGAATAAGACTAGAATGAAATGTGTGAGAATTACAAATCTGAGACTAGAAACACATAAGTAAGGTAACCTAAATATAATATTTCAATCTATGATATCATAGGTCTAATCCACGATTATTCATGATTATCCAAAAAACTCTTGGATTGTAACCTAAACTTGAATTATCCATTGGACATCCCTAGACATATCCATTGAAATATGTCTTGGGATCTCTCTAAATATTTCACATCCCAGTTTTCAAAGGTTGACTAAACCTTCACTCTGATCCTAATAGTAAGGAACCAAACATGATGTACATGGGAATTTAAATATTTCTAGAGAATACATAATATACGACAAAAGAAGATGCCCAAATATCATATTAGTTTAGTGCCTTTTTAAAATTGAAAAAAATAACTCGTTCATAAAAAATTTTCATCGTCTCTTTATGTATCATTCATAACTAGAATCTCTTTTTTGAGACATCATACTTAATACCATTATTCAAATCCTAGGAACAAGGAAACATTATAAAGTGTGGGTTCAAATGCTTAGTATGGTTAATCATGAAAAACATATTACAACAAATGAGCATAATAATATGAAAACATGAAAATTACTTTGTCAAAAAATCATACCACATTTAACATATACCAGAATCATGATTCATGAAATAAATCATGGTAGATAATAAGGCATAAATTATAATGTAATAATGAACAATGATAAAGTTGAACTGGAATAAAACATGGAATTATGAAAAAAAAAATAAACACATAATATGATTTCAATAGTAGCAAAGGCATTGTGTTAAAGACCATTATAGTGGACAAAGTACATTACTGAACATGTTTTACATGTTATTCCATCTATGTATTACTGAACAGAATTTACATGTCATTCCAGCAATATATAACTGAACAATATTTACATTTCATTCCCTTCATGTCTATCTGATAAGATATAAATATTTACCCAATTAATTGGAGGGGGATATATGTCTCCACAATCACATAATTAAACAATTTTTATTTGTTCCACAAAACATTAATCTTTCATCAAAGCATAAATCAAGATATAAAATTGGTTTCATAAACATCATTCTTTAAAAACACACTCTTTATAATATATAATTCCATAATTAACACAATAAAACCATTTTAATTATATTGATATGGAAAATAAACTATTTAAATAGATTCATCTTTGATGGAAAATTATTTTGATAAAACACTAGAACATAATTCTTGAATATGATATGATTTCAACTTTAAAAATGATTTATTTTCACACAATGCCATGCAGTTTATATAGATAACAATTTATTTGAAAATAAAAACGAAATAATTTAGAGTGATATTCATTGATAAAAATGAATTTTGAATATGTAGAAATATGTTCATGTCAAATTTGTTAAATAAACTTTCTTCTCATACATTTCCTAGAAATGTAAAAAAGTTCATCTTTTCGAATATGAAAGATAGATTCCTTCTATAATGTTTATTTAAATATCAACAATTTTTAAAAAATTAAATTAAAAATAGTACAAGAATAAAAATGATATTAAATATTTAGGAAACATATATTTGGATGATAAATATACCCATTAAACACATAGGAATAAACAATCTTAGCTAATAATTAGACTTTAAATTTATATCTTTCCTTAGGTCTAATTTCTTCTCTATCTATCTAAAAATCATGTATAGAATATTTAAGAATATTACTAACTTGTAAAATAATAATAATAATAATAATGTTATCATATATTATTCCCTTATTACTTTATATTACATGTTCATTTATCAGTTCCATGTTTAATAAATGTATTGGTTAATAAATTTTTTATTTATCATACATGTCTTGACATGGTAATCTTGATATTATTAAATATATCTAGACATAAATACAAAAATAATGTAAAAAATTATTATATATTAAAATTTTTATGTGTAGGAATATTTATAATAGATTGATAAAATTAATGTAATACACTGTTCATTGAGATGGTAGGCCTTACGTATGCATGAATGCTATTTTTGTTTCTTTATTGAATTGAATGGAAAAAGTAAATGTAATAAATAAATATATACATAAATAATGTATCATTATTATGTCATATATTTTATTCTATTTATATTATATACTTTATAATCATTTCTAATGGTTAATAATGATAATTAATCTCATCACATTGGGGGGACGGTAAGTTGTACATACGCACGAGCAATGATTTCATTTGATTGATGGTTAAATAGTATGGAATTGGATAGTATATTAATTATAAATAACAATTATCATGTTATATTAATAATTTACATCAATTATACACATCATTATTCCAATCCAAGGTATGTTTTTTTGAATAACAAGTTACACCATGATGTGGATATGTTAAGATGTATGTACACACGCATGGTGATATATGTATTTGTAGGATGGATAAAAGAAGGTATAAGGTTGTAACATAAATATAATAACATCCTAAAATGTATAATATATAATATTTATTAACATATTATTGAAAAATCAATAGATTAAGTTTTAGAAATATAAAACATTTTTGAAAGTGGTGATAAAAACAATTGCCTCTATTTCAAGTATCTCATTTTGATTTTCATAAAAGGTCTTCCTAGGACAGATTTCTGTCAAAAGTGTGGCATGTAGGAGTATGTGATGGATTTTTTATCAGATTTGGGTATGTTTTTTTTGATCCGTCATTATTTTTATATGTGAATAAAAGATATGGACTATTTCCCTTTTATTGGAGAGGTGATGGGAACTTTTGTGATGTTTTTAAATATAAATTTATTATAAATATATTTCCAGTTCTAATGATCCCTAATTCATTTTTTTCAATGAGAAGATGTTTATGGGTCTAAAACGTTTCAAACCATAGGTTTTAGTCTGGTTTAGGTCACAATATTAACCTTATCGTTCAGCATTAACACTTAGTTAAAAACATTTACTCTTACCATATATTTTTTCATCTTCATAATATATTGTTACTATATTTACTATAAAAACCCACGAGAACCAAAATTGGATATCTAATGAAATTTTTTACATTATATAATTAAATTTTTTAAATCACAGATATTTATGTCTATTATATAATTAAATAAAATATATTTTGTTTTAAAAACTCATTTATGTCAATTTTGACCTTGTTTAGTAATTATTTTTTATAAAGTCATAAAAAATTGATTCATTAAAAAAAATAATTTAATCCAAAATACCATGTCAATTCCATACAAACAATTCATATATGACATTAAAATGTTCAAATTATATTTTTCTCATATTTATAGTATCATATATTTGAATATTTCATTAATAAAGTAATCATTGCATCATCATTTTGTCATAAATAAATTTATTTATTTAGTGTTTTATAATTTTAAATAAAATACCATCAAGTATTATTTTTTTAACTTATAATGTCTATTTACAGTCATTAAATGGATTTATATAATCCAATATAAAATTGTTTTAGTAAAAATATAGGTGATTATGTTATATTTCCCTTTACATTAAATTATTTTTTATAACATGTCATTTTCCACCCAAGTTTTTCTCAAATGTCCAAAAAAATATCCTAAGCTAGGTATTGGTCATATATGACTCCTCCAATAATATTTGGACACATGTTATGGTAGTTATGTATTATTATTATATTATTATTATTTTTATTTACTTAATTAACCCTTTAACGATGGTAAATAAAAATAATTTCTGATGCTATTATTCAAAATGTAAAAAAATAATAGGGACTGATATAAAGAAAATTTAACCTTAGATTAAAAATATGGAATCAAATTTTCAATATTCAAAACACATATATGGGAAAAAAATATTTTAAAATTAAATCTAATTTTCAAAACTGAATAGTGGGTTTTGATGAAGTAAAAAAATAACAAAATATTGACATGTGTCTATATCTAATTTAAATGTGAAAATACATCATATTACCTAAATTAGATTTAATGATAATAAAATAATTCAATTACACCATAAAACCTATTAAAAATATAATCTCTCTATAAAAGTAAATTAGTTGAAAAGACTGTTTTTAATTAAAATGTAGTATTTGTCACTATTCATTAAAATAATAATATTATCATAAAAATACCAAAAAATAAACTAATGTAAATTTTGAGGTCCCTCATATAAATAATTTTTTTTATATCAATTAAAATATATAAATGTTATAAAAATGGATTATAAATGGGTGCTCCGTTAAGAGGAGGAAGAAATGCATTTTTTTAAAAAAATATTTATTTGATATATTGAATTTTCTGTTATATCATATATATAAAATACATAATTTTATTATTAATGTTATATAAAATTCAAAAAATGGTAAATTCAATTCATAACACCTAGTTTATATCGCATTTTAATAACATATCGTTGTATAGTGAAACTCAGTATTGCATACAACGCAAGCTATCGAGGAAGGTTGTTCTTGTGTGTAATGTGAGCCAAGATATTATTGTATTTTGTGATAACTTACCTTAGTGTCACGTATAACATAATCCAAACATTTTTTAATACATTGAACAAATTCAATATTTAGTGTTGTCTGTATCATATGCCAACATGGTGTTGTGTGTAACATATGAAATGTGGGTTTAGTGTGAATGATATGTTTGACTTAGTGCATTTCAAGATATATATGAAAATATTAATTTATTAAAAAAATGGTGCATAAAAACTAATGGTGTTACAAACATTCCTATGGTGATTGGGAAAAGGGATACCTACACAGTGGAACACTCTTATGATGATAGGGAATGGGTCCTATACCATTTTATTGAAATAATCTTGATGTAATTTGGAATTTGTCCTCTACCAACTAATCGGAACCCTCCTATAGTGACAGGGAAGACTTCATCTACCACTAAGTGGCACACTCCTACTCTGTTAGGGAATGATTCCCCTACCTACTAAGTGACACCCTTATGATATTATAGTACATGGTTTCTCTAAATATTTAGTGAAAACCTCGTGATGTGACATGGTACAAGACCTATACATACATAGTTTTACCCTCTTGTAATGACTGGGAAGTCCCCACTACCTACTAAGTGTAACCCTCCTATAATATAAGGGATTGTTTACTCTATCGATAAAGAGGTACCCTCTTATTTTACAATGGCATGGGTCCTCTATATAATTATGGTAAACATCATATTCTAATAGGACATGTGTCCTCTACCTAGATACTTTATTCACTCTATTTTGCATAAAAATGGAATGAAGTGGCTCCACACATAATCATTTTGAGAATGAAACAAGAGAAGATCAAAATAGATGATGGAATCTTGGAACTGTTGGAAGCCACATTTTTTAGATAGTTTGAGGATATAGAGATCCCCGTTCTCTATAATTTCTGATACTTTGTGTGAAAATATTACATTTTATGGTTGTTGTCTAATATACTTATTGACATAACATTGTTGTGATTATATTACAACTTTTTCTGTTTCTTTTGTATATCCTGCATCAGTTATCAAGGAATCATACTAGGTATGTACTTGAGATTTTGACACATCTGTCGTGATTTATAGAAGTTATGAACAAATCATGGATGATTTTGGTGGACCTTAAGATAATCAGGAACATTAAACTTGTATGGTGTTTTGGATTGGAGATATGGAGCCAGACTCTCTCTGATCACTTTAATGATGTTCTTTTATTTTTGGTACTTATTTTACTGATGGGAAAGTATTTACACCTATGGATTTTTTTTCACTATTTTATTATTTTTTATTACTTAGATTTTATTATATCAATGGGTTTTAATCTAAATATTGTTGTATTTTGTAAATTTTCCACTTCAAATTTATTTCTAGATGGTTTGGTTCATACATATTTGTATATTAGAAAATAGCCTCCCATATTAGGTAAGTTTTTAGGTGCTTGTCTCATTCCCTAATATATGGAGGCTGGATAGGGATAGTTTCTTCTCACCGTTATGCTAGCTAGGTATGCCCCAATGGGTCTAGTCATGAAATATTAAAATCAAATTATGTTCAAAATTGGGATGTGTTTAGGGTTTTCCCCCTTATGACGTTTTGATGTTAATTTAGTAAAATAGTGTCAACGTTTTTCATGTTTTTATTACAAAATATGGATCATGTTTTTATAGATACTTGTGTATCCATACAGCAGGACTTTTACGATGTCCATTTTGACTCAGAACACAATGACATCAATTTTGGGGATCGTGGTACATCCATCATATAAGATTGAGTCATTTATATATCATTCATGAGCATGTTCCCAAGAAACACTCTCAGACCATGGTATATTTTGATAACATTTAATATTTCTCCATGTTGAAAACATACTAGTATTTCTAGAAAGTGACCTGATAAGGATAAGATGAATAATGTGACCTTGGTTTATCGACCAATCCTTGAGGTGTTTTTTCTAGGTGGCTATTGAGAAATTATACCACTAGTAGATAAGTGTATGTATCCATCGGTCGATCAGGAAGAAAATCTTCCTCATGTTGACTAGTAGATGACTCTTTCTGGATTGAAAAATGGTACACATATACTTTCCATAATAAACATGTTTTAGTGATGCTGAGTCCACGGGTTTTTTGATGAGACAAACGATTAGGTTGTATGATGTTGACTCGAATAATTGGTAAGGTTTATCTTACTGGTGAAAACCATTACTGTTTTGATGGTTTTATTGGGGAAAAATATTATCCAAAGAGTATCTAATGGATTTGGAGGTAACAAATTATGGCACACTTTGGTAGATTTCACATTAATAATTTCAAATATATATAGATCGACCATGTTTATTGATGAGTCTAGATCCCCCTTCATGTGTAGTTTTGGAATATCTCACTCTTAAGGTATGAATATACCACATATAAAATACCCCTCTAGATGTTGGTCCAATTCATGATATTTTATAGTGTGTAATTGGGTGTCAGTAGATCCGTATTTCAGAGATTTTCTATATAGATTTGGAATTTAATGAATGAAGGAAACGTCCACCAGAAATAGTCTATATTGGGACAAGATTAAAAATATCTAGGGTGATTACATGACTCCAAAAAGTGGATAATTCCATGTTTTGTTTGAAAAAATCCATTTATTTTATGTATGGGGTAGTTATAATGTGAAGGTGTTTGCGAGATCCCAATTTAAGAATAACTAGAAATCAAATGGAAATATTGATCCATGTTGTATATTATTATAACACAGAGGATCCAAGTGCATTTGAGGTGTAACACACATCATCAATACAAACCATTATTGTTTTTTTGGTAGTAAAAATCTAGTTCCCAATGATATACCCCCAATTTGAAATGTGGAGATCCCAATTGGGGACTTTTTAAAAGACCATTTTTTGGAGTTTCATATGAATATGATTTGTGATCATCGATTTCTTCTAATAGCGCAAAGTAAAATTGTATAGAGGGAGAGAGGTATAGATTGAAAAAGTCCTAACATGAAATCATTCGATAGTATTAGTGGTAACCTATTATATTTTCAACAATATGGGGTGTTTTTATCATCTATTCTGTGATGAAAATATTTTATCAGTGTAGATGAGCTTCTGGTTTTTAGAAATTGTGTTTTCCCATTTCATAAAGAGTGAACATCGAGTATGATAGGATGAGCTCATTTATAGCAGGTTATATCCACTTCCATATTAGTAAGATATTATTACCAATGTAGTAATAAATTCATTGAGAATATTGTTTCATGTAATGTTGGATAAGTTAGGGAGAATCTATTGTATAATTATTTTGGGTTTAAGTCTCAATTGAGGGGGTTTCTATGCATGTACATTCATCATGGATGGCATGATATATGTTCTAGCATAATAGATGACCACATTTAGGTGTAAGAGCTTTAGGTCAGGTATTTATTAGCATCACCCATGGAAGATGAATATTTAGAAGGTGTATCCACCCTTGAGAATCAATGACCTCATCACAGAGTGGATGTAGGAAAACTAGGTCCTAATGTCTTATCTCAGGACTGGTTATCACCGTATATAGGTTTGATAAGAAGATTTAATTATCTTGGATTCCAATAGATATTTAAATTTCCCTGACTTCTTGATAATACCCCTAGACATGATTAATTCTATAAGGGATTCCACAATATATATTATCTAGATCCAAAACATTTCTTTGATCAGTTTTCAGTAGTATTTTGTCATTTAACCGTTGTGTCCTCGTAGTCATATTTGGAGCAAGAAAGAAATATTAGGATAGTTCTAAACATTCTCATGGGGCTCTAGTCATGTGGAATCTCTTTTGTATCCCTGTATACAATATATGGTGCACTTATTGGGATATGGAATCTTATTAATGAGAGTCGTTATAGAACCTGTAGATGTTGAGGCATCATTATAATTAAGGAAATCCATGGAATAAACATGATATAATATGTTAACATCCATTTTTCCAATCAACTAATGTCAATGAGGTGATGTGTTGGCTGACCAGTTTGTTCTTGAACCCTTTTGGGATGTGGATTTTCTAACCCACAACCAGTCGATGGAGGCTACCCATTATATTATTCAACAAGTAAGGGAGGAATAACTTGGGGATATAAAGTAAGAGATCTTACATGATCATATATCCACTAGATACATTGCTAATGGATTCCAAGATGGTTAGGATCATGAAATACTTCTTCATGTATGGTCAGTGTCACTACTCATGCTATATAAAATGTTGCTGAGGAGGTTGTTTTACATTAGTTGTTCCCCTAAGACAATGGTTATTAAAACATAAAATATTTTTCTAGAATAGTGTGGAAACTCTATGTATCATATTCCCCATTTGAAATTACTACATTGGGTATAAAGGTGGATTACTTATTGAACATATGATTATATTTACCCAGTGATCTTGTTGTTCTCCACATGCCCTAGCTAAGGAGGTCTATAAAAGACATGTTGTATAGTACCCACTAGGGTATGTCAAGCCATGAGAGTATGAGGATTGGGTTATGTGTGGGAAGATCAACATAAAATGAATAATGATGATTATATTGTGAATACTATTGAGATGAACAATTAATGTAGTGGTATGATTAACTCCATCGCCATTAGATGCCTTCATCACCAATAATTGATACCTAATCAACATATTACTCTGAAATTGTGGTTCTCACACTATTGATTATTTGTTCGAGAATTGTTTCATTTATAATTTAATATATATGTGATTATATTCCCTTCCTATGATCTCATCCAATATTTTTATTGGTTTAAATCAATTTTATTTTGGGAAGCTATCACACATTGTTATCTACCTATAAGTCATTGTCCTAGATCACATTGACAATGAATGATTTTCACGCCTTTTAATTGTGTGTTTCTCCCACCATTCGTAAAATTACTCATTGGTAATAGATTGTTTTGTGATTTTATGATATCCTAGAATACTGATCCTTATGTTTCATTCAATAGCATAGAAAATTATTCTATGGTATTGAAATAATTTTTTTTTCAGTTGTGACAGAGTAAAAACAATTTTGTATAGGATGGTGGTTTTTGAAATGATTGGATTTGTATCATGGGTGAGATTTAATGGATAATGATGTGCTTGAGGATAGATGATAATGAATGGGGATTAGAGGTTTTTTAGGTATGATTCCATGATCCATGTTTACTAAATTGACAAAAGACGATAGCATGGTGAGCAATGAGATTCTGTGGAATGAACATATGAGCCACATTTGCGGTATTGTGGTTGATAGGTCATAATATTTTTCTAAAAACAATAATAATAATAATATATTGTTATTAATATTTTTAAATAATTAAAATTTTGAGTTATTATTATTATTTATAATAAATATAAATATAATAATCATATTAATATTATTATCATTATTGAATTAAATATTGAGGAGGTGTTGATAAAAATATAGATGTTAATACATAAAAATTATTCTTCATGTATTAATATATTTTACTTATATTATTAATTAATTACAATATTTCATTAACAGAAGGGGTGGGCAATTGAGACGACCTTTGTGCCAAAGGGGCCACATTAAGAAACTGGGAGTGGGATATTCACTACCTATTCATATCATAATATTAATAATATGATATTATTATTATTATTTCAATTAATGTTATTAAAATTATTATTATACTTTTGTTGTGAATTCTTTGTATGAAATATGATTGTTAATGTATATGCATAATCATAACCCTAACATTGAGACTGTAATTTCCCAATATCTGTTGGATGTCTAATTATGGCTAATGGTGTAGGTCATGGATCACCCAATTATAAAAATATTATTATTATTATGGAATCTACTAAGCAATTTGATTTCAATAAACGATGTCAGGATGAGAAAATGTTTACAGCATTGCAACCATGATATTGGGCAGGACATTTTATTAAAAATATAAATTACTTAAAATGGAATCATGGATCAAGAGCATGGATAACCATTCACGTGTTTTGTGGTGAAATGATTCTTTTATACTGGGTGTATGATGTGTGCATGTAATGCACATATAAGTAGAATTTTTTTTGGATTGATATATTGTGATCTGTTTGGGTATTCATGGTCGTTTTCAATGTTATATCATCAATTTGTTTTTTACCATTCAACAAATTATGAGGCATATTCAATCGTCTATATTTTTAAAACACATGCAATGTAATACAGGATTACATGACACACTCCTGAGTACACTATAATATCTTGGTAGCCTAGAAAATCTAGTTAAAATATAGAGCATTAGAGTGAGACCATATACCATTTGGGAAACTAACATGTAGTTCATTTTATGAAAATATTCTACATATCATGTATCACTTTATTTGACTCATATGTTTTCCCCGAAATAATCTTATCATGAGTTAATTTCAATGTAATACATGATAATGGTCTTTTTAGTGGTTTTTTATATATGATGTAAGAAGTTCTGAGTGTTACACTACTTTCGGTAACTTTTATGGACAACATTGATTAGGAAGCATCATCAGATACTGGTACCCTCCTATAGTGACAATGCATGTGTCCTATACAAATGAGTGACACCATACACTGATGTTCAAGAATAGGGTCTCTACCATATGAGTGAAAACCTCATGTTGTGATAGGGCATGGATGTTTAACATATTGACGGAAACCCACATGTGTTGAAAGGGTATGTCTCCTATACCTTCTGAGTGTCTCCCTACTATGGTAATATGTAATGGTTATATACCTATTGAGTTAAAACCTGATGGTGTGATAGTTTATGTGTCCCCTAATGTCTAAGTTCCACTATCCTTCACTAATTTATAATGGGTTTTATACTGACAAAGTGTCACACTGTTTCTATGATAGGGCATGGTTCCTCTACCTAGTATATAACACCCTACTGCTATGATATGGATTGGTTCCTCTGCATAATAACTAGAACCCCAAAAAATTGATAGAGATTATTTTCTATACCTGTTGAGTGTAACCATACAACATATATAGTTAAAGGGTAATCCAACAACTAATAAAAACCCTCATGTTATATTTGGTCATTGTTACTATATCAACAGATTTGAACACTCATGCTTGGAAATGGCATCGGTCCTCCATCCACAAAGTAGAACCCTCATATAATACCATGAAATGAGTACATTACCTATTAATTAGAACCCTATTATTGTACTATATCTCTTTCAATCAACCAATGTGTCGATTCCCTCAACAATGAAGCATATTTGCGAGGTGTGTCTCTTTAAATATACATCTTCAAATTGATAGGTGAAATGATTGGCATCGAAGAGAGACATGTGGAATTATTGTTAGAATAAATATTATTACCAGGTATATAGAGATGGAGAAACCATTTCTCTCTCATTTGGGATTTATTTTTACTATATCTTTTTTATTTTTAAAGTTACTGTCTCATATAGTGATTGAAATTCATTCATTTTGTTAAGGTGGAAACTTATATCTAGTCATTTTATTATACATCATTGGTTATCCGGTCATCCTAATGGGAATGTATGTTCCCAACCCCAATTGGGATTTTACTATACATTCAATGTGTTGTGAAGATAATAGAAAAATTGGAGGTTGTTTTGGTGGATCATAGTATTATTGAGTGTTTAGATCACGTACAGGGGTTGGGTTGGGGTATCTAGAGCCAAATTCTATCGTCTTACTTTATCGTAGTCATTTTATCTTTAGGACCTAATTTCTTGATTGGGGATATATTTTTCCCTTTATATTTTGGTTTACAATTTCACACTCTTCTTATTCCTGACATGTTATTACATAAATGGTTATTACTCAAGATGTTTCCACAATTTATTTTCAATCCAACGTACATCTCTATAGAGAGGGATGGGTGTATATGTGTTGTTTCATTAGAAAAAATATTAAATTTTTAGTTATTCATTTTATCTCTTATTTCCATCCCCTATATTATAGAGGCATCATTTAGGTACATACAACATACCCTTTTGCTGGCCAGTCGGGCCATGGTAGGTCAGGATGGGTCATGATACTAAGGAATTTTGTTAATTTTTATAATGGTTTCATAATACTATATGACATCATACATCAATTAGTCAAACAACTGTATAAATAGAGGAATATTGTATGAAAGAATTTAATTATGGATAAAGTATGATATTGAATTTCTCATTAATTATTCTAAATAGGAGATTTTTTTTTGTGACTGAGCCTTAATAACAAACCATGTCATCTAAAAGAATCATTAAAAAATGAAATTATTTCATAATGATCATTGGTATTTTATGTAAATGAATTTTATAGGAGCAATCATTGATTTTTAAATGAATATTTAAGGGTCTTTAATTTTTATTCACATATAAAGGATTTATTTTCATTCTCCTCATTTCTATGTCCCATAAGAATTGGTGTGTCATTCTAATTTTGTTCCATACTATTCTATAGTATATTATTATTA
Organism: Viscum album; assembly: GCA_963277665.1. NCBI lineage: Eukaryota > Viridiplantae > Streptophyta > Magnoliopsida > Santalales > Viscaceae > Viscum > Viscum album. The sequence goes on along the minus strand of OY728133.1, from coordinate 1,897,132,965 downwards.
ATTAGGAATTAAGGTTAGACATAACTCCACTGTTATATAACATTAATGACAACATATTCACATTATTTGGAACCAATGAATTATAGTTTCATGAATGAAACATTCTGATTTTCAAGTGTATTAGGTGGTTTGGTTGTTTATGTTTTCAAATAAAAATAAGACAAATCCCATAATATTGAATAACTATTATTTTGGGAAGCATTATAGGATATCTATTCACCCAAGGCACAAATTTGGGAGACTACATTCCAAAAAATATACCTGAGAGTATATTAAAATTTCACTATACTTCTGAAATGGGTTTTCTAGGAATTATACATCAGAATACTAATTGATTGAAAATATGTTGTGAGAATAATTTTAACTATGAAGTGGTTCAGAAAAAGTAATAGAATACATTTTTTCACATTTAAATAGATTATACTAGATATTATATAAAAAATATTTTTGTGGAATCACCATATAATAGGGAGATGTGTGAACTACACACGAGAGAGCGCCAATTTGTAAACAAGGATTCATGATTTTAGTTAAGAAAACCATAGCACAGAGAAGTGACCTGGGATTTTTTTCAATGACCACTATGCAAATGAAAATATATAGATAGTAATATTTTATTGGAGAGTAACTAGGGGATATTATTGATATAATTAATTATTTTCTATAATCATAACATGTTATTCATGATAAAAATTATGGAACATATTATTGATGCTATTGATGAGATCGTTATAAAAAAATATTAATGAGTAATCCAACCAAATAAGTGTACAGAAGTAGATCTAGTTGAGATGATCCATGTGAGCTAGTTTGGTAATCCTAGAGAAACTATTTTTTGTCATGGTAATTACACGAATTGACTATAACAAAAAAAATTATCCATGAAACCAATCAATGCTATTATATTGTGGAAAACTATTAAAAATACCGATGTATTCTCTTTAGATTATACCTTATTGTTTAACCATGCATAATATTACTTCCTCATTTAAATTAATTTTTTCTATGTTAATTAATATTCGAATTGATTAAAAATTTACGTAAAATGTAGTAAAAAATAACTATGACATGATAAAAATATCAATTACTGATTGAACATTTCCATATCAAGGTATCTATGGTTGCAAAAATTGTAGCAATGATGATGTTATATATATTGAATTGACCGTAATTATTTTATGGATATCTTAGTAAATACTGAAGTAATTCCTCAAATTTATGAGATATATTATCAAATATACAAGTCGATAATTTTATATAATTAATTATTTAGTGGAAATATGTCCTTTATTGTACAATATAAACTATAAATATTAATGATATGACATACCTATTCATCATTGATGCTGAGAGGAGCCTTTTAAATGAAAATTATACATATCAAAGCTTTAACGTGAGATCTATCAAGTTACACACACACACACACACATATATATATATACATATGTATTCATATATATATGAAAGAAATAAGATACCCCGTATACAGGGCCACATGGGATAAATGAGATAATATATGTGATTGTGATATAATATTGAATAAATCTATAAATTAGGTTCCTCAAAATAAGTCTTATTACATATATATTATCCCTGATCAGTATATTGAGTGATACATCGATATAATTATGGTAGATGTCATTAAAATATAAGGAAATTGATAAGTGATTCAATATATTAAAATTTTTAGGAGGAACTCATAATTACATCCCCTAAATAGAAATTATAATGTAACAACTATGAATGTGGTGATCCTAAATTAAGATTCACTAGATTATTTTCAACTAACATCAATTTTCATATGATATGTGGGTAAATCAAAAATGATGCCAAAGCAACTACCATGAGGAGATTTAATTCAATTACAAGGGGGTAAATCATAAAATTAATTAGATATATGGTGAATAAGAACTATGTAATGATTTCTTACCTCCTATGAAAATAAAAAAATATAAAATTATATATAAAATAGAAGAAGCCATTGGCATATTTTTAATTTTAAAAGGATTAAAATAATTTTTTATGGTGTCCTAGGTAATCAAAAAAAGGATTCTAATAAAAAATAAATCGTAAATATTTTTAGAAGGAAGTTACAACATAAAAAACATTTTATTTTGTAAAAAGTATCCAGAAACAAATTTCAGAAGAAAATATTTGCTTTAAATGAATTAGATGACAACGAATATTATTTTAGTTGACAGAAAATTAATATTATTACATAAATCAAAATATGTTTGGTTGTATATATTTGTTATGGATGGATTAGAAATACAGAATATCCTTTAATGGAATGGTTAATTCAAAATAAAGGTAGATCTTGAGGGGGATTATGAGGTCAATGATTTTCCAAGATAAATATTGAATGATAAATGTATTTATTAAAACATTTTTAATATTATGTAGATTAGAATAATGTAAATAATTATTAACTAGAGAATAATTTATAGGATTAGTGATTTGGAAAGATAAACTTGGAATAATATATTAATATCATGCTATTAATCAATGAAACACATATATTGTCTAATAACGTTAATGCTTATAAAAATGAGAATATAAAGAAGATAAAACCTTCAAAAAAGATGTGGTATGCCATATAACTAATATTAAATTAAATGATAAAACAATATATTTAATTAATGAGATGAACATAAATATTTTATTAGGTGGATATATTTTTAGAAGAGATAAATGTAGTTTAAATGGGGATACAAATTTTTTGTGATTGAGATAAAAGAAAATTTCTTGGGTAAATATGGAATTACCTTTGATGTTTATATATAAAAAATTTGGAATAAATTATAACTATAAAATCCTAAAGAATGTATTATAGGAATCATGGTTCAACATAAATCATTGAGTCTGGATCTATTATTTTCCATAAAATATTAATTAAATGACTAAAAAAATTCACACATTTCAAGGGAAATTTAACAACAAGAGAATTTATCAATGGTAGTATACATGACAGAAAATAATAATAATAAGGTATTTTATATTTTGATGTGTTAAAATTATTTAATTCATTTTCAATGAAATTTCTTATAATAAACTGAAAAGGATTGACATAAATGTAGAAATATGTAGAATTCGATAAAGAAAAATGGGACACTATCCAAGAAAATAAGAGACATAAATAACACAATGGATATTAGTTAAATTTCATTAATTTTGGTCAAAATGTTATATTCTATTGGTATAATAAAATTTGTAAATTTAACCAAGATGTCAATGAAAAATGAATAAAAAAAAATAAGACAATTGAATCTTTAAAATAAGACTTTCCCCATGGGATGAGAAAAAGGAGTTTGATTATACTATATATATTGATGAGGGATTTGAGAGGCATTCTCTTAATTAACATAAAATGGTAATCTTATGTTCATTATATATGAATATATATATGGATAATGTGGTTAAAATTATACCAAATTACTTGATTAACAGTAATATCTATATCCTAGATTATATATATTCTTATATATCTAATTAAAATAGAATTATTATAAAAATATTTAATGTAAGAGTTGAGGGAATAGTTCATTACATCAATGATTGGGAATTTATAGTCAATAGACGAAAATTTTTTTTTAAATCATATGAGATGAAAAGAAATTAGTTAACTATTTATTAGTTTTGATAAATAACAACTTTAGTCCAATTTATCATCTTAATTATGGACAAGAGTTTATATTAGATCATAAAACCAGTTGATCAATATAAATTTCAATAACACTCTCATGATAAATAAATGAAAATTGGTATTCTTTACCGCTTGGATAATATAGAAAATACTTGTCACCATACCAATGATGTATATAATATATTTTTCCATAAGAGTTTTTAGCATGTCACCTATAGAAATGGGTAACCTATTTTATATAATAAACCTAGTAGACCTTAAAATATTATTTAAGAAACTAAAATGTCATGTGATACATGAATTTGATTACAGTGGATTGAAATAATATTACGAGTGAGATGAAACTGCTATCCATTCCGATATATATCAATTTAATGATTTAGATTTACCAATGAATCAAATTGAAAAATATATAGTTTTATCATGATTTTAATCATTTACTATAGAATAATTGATTGTTTTATTTTCACGAATTTAAATAGATATTACATGGAGATTGTGAAGAATTATTGGTTGAGTGTGGGAATAATACTGGGATCATGGTAAGGATTATTTGACTGAAAAAAATTCAATTGAATTTTAAACATCATAGGGAAACACAACATTTACTCTGAATAATTAACGATATAAAATCCACACCATAATAGATTTCTTGACTAATATAATAAACATACATAAATTTATAAAAAAATATCATTAAAAGTGGTGTTTCTAAAATATAAAATAATGTACCATTATATGATACATTGGAAATGAAAAACATGTAATTTATAATTTTAATAGAAAAGAGAACACCGTATGAAATATTGTATTGAAGTAATTGAAAGGTACTAAAAATTTCATTATAAAAGAATATACATTTGATATAAAAGATATAATTTAGAGATGTATGATGATATTTTAGATGGTGAAATATTAATACATTATAGAATTTAAACATCGGAATTCATTTTTTTAATCAACCTTATGAAGATAACATTTGAGATTAATTACATCATTATCACAATAGAGAAGGATGAAATGAATCAATAGAGTTCAAAAAATGGTGAATTATATCAAAAACGTGGATAATGAAGTTGATACAAATTCAGTGGTAGTACAATGTAATCCAAATGATAGAGATTATGAAATTTAATTTTAAAAGGTTTAAAATGTTATTAAATGATATAACCCACTTAAAAAAGAAAAAATAAATTGAGATTTAATCTATCATCAATAATCAGTTATTATTCTATATTATCATTAGCATAAATGATTTGGAATATAAATATTTTCAAAAATTTGTCCTTGAAAATACATTATTTTAAGAATCATTGAATAATAAATCATCTTTTGTAGATATTAATTTATATTTAGATAAAATATATTGATATAAAGCATATGATCCTATGATTAATCCTTAACACCCTTTAGAGATCCCAATAATGTCCATTGTCTACAGTAAATTCATTGATAAGTATTTTGATTTGAAATAAATAATTTATACGATGTTATATATTTTTACTAATTAAATGTGTTGAATTTAAATAACTAATTAACTAGAGTATTAAATCATGTCGATTTATCTCCTCAAGGTGAACCTCAATTTGAAAATGGTTTTTGGATTTATTAGATGGCGGTTAGAACAGAATTCTTCAATAGAGTGTTTCCAGAACTGGTGTATAATTATTGTCTACTAGGAAACATGATTAGAAATAATGAAAATAAGTTTTTTTAATGTTTTAATTAGTAATTATTACATCATATTATATTCCATCAATCATTGTATACTCATGTCAATGTATAAATAATGAAGAAAAAATCAAATTTTATAGTGTTTTGGTCTATTAAAATCTTCCTCCAACATAAATTGAAACAGAACAACTGATATGATCGGTATTCACTAATAACAAGTGAGGTGTGAGTATAAATATATAACAATTACAAAAAATAGGTATATTGTATTTCCATGTAATGTATGAATTCTTATACATTTATGGATAGAGATACCTCAATAAAATTTCCTAGTGCAGTTTAATGAGAGTTATGAATTCTTTCAAATATTTGAAATTTGATTAAATAATTTTATTTGAAAAAGAATGTTTCGCAGAAAAGCACATTTATAAGGTTTTCAAACCTCTATTTAACCCTTGAAAGAATTCAACAAGTGTCTAGAAACATCATCAAATGGGTTAGTTTATTTATAAGGATTCTATTTGAAAATATGTGTTGAAATATGGGTGTAAAAAACCAATAACATGTTTGTTAGAGGTTAGGATTAATAAATATAGTTCCATGTCATAGTCAATCTTGATGTTTTGCTCAACCACAAGTTCGTAATCCTAGATCCAATTCATCATATAGTCCCCTCACCCCATTATACAGTGTCTTTAGCCAAACATATATAAATAATTAATTGATAACTATATTTAATTAATAAAATTTCATAATAGTCAGAAAACATAATGACCAACAGTTTTAGTGTCTTTGAGATTAGTTATATATATATATATATTGTTTTACAAAAACGATAAAACAATCCTCCATTATTGTGATCCTATGTGACCATTTCTATATATCACATTTGAAATAATAATATTCATTACCTGAGGACTGGAAACATAATGAATTGGTGAGATAAAAAGAAAAATATTTGAAAAAATTATCAGTTGGTGATAGATCATAGACATTTAGTAAAACATGATAAAGACATAAATTTCATAACAAAAATTCAAAAGATAATATATGATAATCATACATCATTTTAGAGTGACATAATATCATAAAAACATAATTATGGAATTGTAAAAGAAATGACATGGGTCAAGAAAGTCTCAAAAATCATATATCATGTGTGAACTCAATAAAAGTGAGGAATACATTGAAAATTAGTTTTAATAATGAATACATGGAAATTCAGGGAAATAAAATGTATAATGAAAATTATTATAATTTTATTAACGTTTGGGAAATGTCATAGAACAATAAGTGTAGTATAATTATAACAAAAAAATCATTTTATATATTTAACTTTGTATTATCATCTAATTTAACCATATTATTGGGATATAATTTAAAATATACACATTTTTATTGGATAAAATCCTCCCATATACATTTTGGATTCAGATAATTCTTATTTTATACATCATTACTTTATGATAAATCATATGGTGTACAATTTTTCATTCAATAAGTACTAATGTATACATTGGAGTATGATAAATCCTCCAGTTTCCCTCATTGGGTTGAGATAAATCCCCCCCATGAATCTTTTTTCTTTAGATAAATAATCCCCTATACCATTTCTAGCTCTTGATACATAAAAATAAACCAATGATTTGTAAAGAGTTCTAGGAACCCACCCGTCATAATCTATTCATAAATGTTCCATAAAAATCTAAATCATAAACATATCTTAATAAATCCATTAAAAATTTATGGTCTTGATAAACATATAAATGAATATCATTTAACTTTTTGAAAACATATGGAAATAAAATAGTTTTCCTAAAACATCAAAATGATAAAAATAATGAAGATGGAATAAATCATTTGAATCCAACAAACCTTATTACAAAAAATAATCATATAATGTGAACAAAATAAATCATATGATATTAAATACTAAATTTTTTAAAATAAATTATATTATAATAACATATAGAGTGTGGTCAAAACATTGCATAATAAAAGAAAACGCTTGGAGAGAAAATAGATGTGAAAATAAAACATTTCTCAAAAAACATTCTAAAAACATTTATGTACAAATTCTTTAAAAAATTAGTAATGGAATAAAAATACATTTCAAAATATTAATACATGGCATTCTAAAGAAAATATCCTCAAAAATAAATTATGGTTTAAAATTAGATATGTAAAAATTCTTTGAGAAACATTTACTTTAAAAGTAAAAATTAATAATACAAACATGAAAAGTGCATATTGTCTTCAATAAATAGTTGTATAAATACCATGAAAAAATTTACATTTACAATGAATAACAATAAATTAATACATTAAAACACATAAATCAATAATAATTAAATGGAAAATAATTTTTATAACTAATTTTTATAATATAATCGGTTGAAATACATAAAATTTATAATAATAAAATATGGATTGGATTATAACACTTTTTATATAGAAATGATGAAAATAAAATTTAAATATATTGAATTAACATTGTTGAAAATAGTTATCATTAATTGGTAGATTAAAAATTTTAGGAATTTTATTAAAGGGATGAAAAATGATATTTGTAGATAAAAATTGTAGTTTACAATAGTTGAGGGAAAAAATTGATGGGAATTAAAAGCATATATATTGTTGACAATTTCATTAAATGGAATGATAATTATCATTAAAAAATACTTTTTAGAAATCTATTAAATAAAAAGATAAGAAAATATTTGTGTGAAATATTATTTTTATAGAAAATAATTTCATAAATCAAAATAAAATTATCAAATGTTATAATATATCAATTAAGAATGAAAATATTAAAATATGTGTAATTATTACTTAAGGAATAGATTTCAATCAAGAAAACCTCATACAACATGCATATTTTTTAAATCTAATATAAATGATTTAGAGATATTAAAAATAATCATACTTTATCCATAACAAATTTTATTTCGTGATATAATATCTCGAATAGGTTTTATATACCCCATATATATGGAATTTGGTTCATAAAAAAATGTATCTCAAAGATATATATTTCGAGATGATACTCTTTAGACATGTGTAAAAATTAAATAAAAAAACACATATAATGAAGATCAATAAATTTTAATTAATGCACAAGGAATAAAATATATTTCATTAAACGATATATCAATTAATAAGTATATCATTAACATAAATACGAATTTGTGTGTAAATATGAACCATATAAATATAAAAGTAAATTTAGATGATATCTTCAACATTGATCAATATTTAATTTGCGAATGTGTCTATCATTGTAAAAAACAAGATTAATATAATAAATCACATTTTTAAGGTATTTATGCGTATATATTTTTATTTATTATGTATTAGTTATTTTTATATTCATCTTATTTATTATATAGTTATTCCTTATATTTGTGTGAGAATTGAATTAGTGTCAACTTATTTTGGTAATCTTACCACTGAAAATATTATTTTAATAATAATGTTAATACTTAATATAATATTTCGAGAACTACATTATTATCATATTTACTAAAAATATTCTTATAAAATTTCATTTCTTGATTCTGTAGTCAAGAATAACTTTATATTTAAATTATTTTCATATAATTGGTTTAATCTAACCAATCATGAACACACTTCATCTTGATTAAAGTGTATGGTTAAGGATGAGTTTCTTATTACCAAATATCATTTTATTGGATATACAATAACATTAATATTATTTGTTTATCATGGCGATCGATATGTTTTGATTTAAATATAGTCTTGTAATGTCTATATGAAAATGGAAAAATTTATAATTGAGGGGGATTCCTCACATTTCCATGTGTTAGTGTTCTTGTTTCACTATTCACGAGAGGTAGAGTGGGTATATATTAAATTGAAACATAAAATAATATTTACATTATATATATAATATATTAAATATAATTACCACCATTATAAACATAAATAAATGGTGGTAATGAAAAAAAGGACATCACTTCATGGAGGCGGTAGTCTGAGAAATTCATTGACAATGTTTTTTGTTTATAAAAGAGGGATAAAACTAACCAATTATAATTTCATGAATAATATAACAAAAAATTAATATAATAATTAATCTAAATTACTAATATTATTATGGTTATATGGAATTTTTATGATTAATATTAGGAATAAAAACATAATAAAGAAATAATACTTATGTTGGTGACATGATCATTCTATAGATGTTCTCCTAAAATATATTTGATTACGATAACTCTTATTGATTATGGTAAAATGTATATTGGATAAGGTTTTGTGGAGAGTAAATGAATAAATTTTTAATGATAAAATAAAAGGATTACAATATCATGGATTGGTGGAAGTGGAAACTTTTAAAAAGATGAGAAAACATGCATTATTGGATGTAGTCCTCATTTTTTTGTAATGCCATGAAACTATTCAATTTTTTATTAATGATATGTTAAAAAATACATGTTATGTTAAACAATAATGATTAAAATATATTCAAAAATTAATTTTGATACATGTTTATATGGATTTAACTATTTCTTTTTTCACTAATATACTCTTACGCAGATTATATTTTTCTATGATATTTTTTCTTTATACATAAAAATTAACATTATTTTTACAAATTATGTTTGAATACGTTTACATCATTTTGACCATATATTTTCAAATTGTAAAATACTTTTATAAAAAATAAATTCTAACTATGTGAAATGTTAATTTTTATACAAACAATAATAATTGATTAAACATTGTTTTTAGAAACATAATATTTATTAGTTTTTCTTTTATATGTAAGATAAAATTATAATTTATATTTTGGTTTATGAAGACAATTGTTTTATTATAAAATAATAAATATTTGAGTTTTTAAAAGAACTATAGAACTTAACATTACCATCTAAACAATTAATTACAGGATATGGGTTCCAAGAGAAATTATTAAATAATATTTAAATTTATACTATAAAAAATATTGTCTATAGAATTATATAAAAAAATAATATTTTATTAATATTATGTAAATTCATTGAATAAAAATTTTCTTACCTAAAAGGATTTTTAGTTTAATCTGAATCTATAAAAAAATAATAAAATCATAAAAAGTAAAAGTATACAAAAATCATTTTTAGACTAAAAATTGAACTCTATAAGAAAAAAATGAAGAATAAATATAATGAAAATTTTCATGTGATGAATTCATAATTAATTTAATTTTATACAATTTGAATATTAATATTTTGTAAGTTATTTTTTCAAAGAGTTAATATAATAAAAATTAAATAGACTTTATTTAAAATATTCTTTTTTAATATTAAGTTTTATTAACTATTTACCTTAAATTTTTTTAATAATTTAACATAATAGATTTTTTGATATATTTATCAAAAAATTAACTTATTACATTGTGTTTTTTTTACATTAGGTATATCATGTGTAATATTTTATATAAAATAATATATATTTTAAGGATCCAAATCTCAATTCATTACACTCTATTAGGTATCATATCGTAATGATAGAAAATCATTTATTAACGCATCAAGAGGTATGACCACATATAGATAGACCATGGTTATATAATGATATGTGAAGTCTAACGTCATGGTGGTGGGGAATCCTATTTTGGATTCTTCATAAGGAACTTCTAAAACACTATCTTGTCTCAGTAGTTTGAACCACCAAAGGCACTAATATTTCAATAAACCACTATCTCAACGATGTTTATAAATTCCTCAAAACCCACTTCTACTGATGGATATTGATTATTGAAAATCCATCAGATCTAAAAAATATCTAGGTAATTACTAGTTCCAATTCAGATAATGGGGATCTATATATTGAAGGATGGTAGCGAAGGGAACATCCCTGAGTAACCCCATAAATTCAATAATACAGAGTGTGCTTCCTATTAATTCTAGTTTGGGGAGCCATCAATCATTTGTCTCCACTATGAGAGTTTACATCTCTACATGATTGAGTATAAAATACATCCTATGTGAGATAGATTATTCATATTTATCCCTCCATAAATTATAGTAAAACAACGACCTCCCCTATAAAATCAACTATAAAATCAATATTTCTTCATGAGGGGGATACATATACATCCCTTTGGGAGCTTGAGTTCATAATAATTGATTAAACATACCATTTCCTTTGAGCCCAACTATACAGGAAACCAACTCTACATTTTATTATTCATAAAACATGATGAAGATATTTTTATTTTCTCCCATGTCACTTACCATGGAGGAAAAAACACCATGTGGGTGTAAATACTCGGATTCAGTCCCATGTTGGAGTTACAATCCTTTCCACTCAATATCTAGCTCCCATTAAAAATTAATGGTCTCATTGTTACCACCTCTGGATGGGTAGGGATTATATGGGATACCAATACAATTAACCTCACGATCGATACTATAAAAACACCATCATCTATGGTGCTTCTAATTAATTCAAAAAATGATAATAACATATTTTCCACTTCGTTTCTATAATTAACATGAGATGATATAATTTTATTAGTTAAATTGTTTCCATGTGTTGAGATACGGTTCATTTTTATCATTGGTGGGCATCCTCCCCATTTTAGTCCATAAAACCATATTATCACCTGTATCACCAACCAAGTTAGGTAGTTTTGGAAATTAATGTCCAATGCCCAAAAATCTATTTTTTTCTCTATTTTATGACAAATGAATAAAATATTTTACTCTTTATAGTTATATGTAATAACTCTAAATGAAATTTTACTAAATGAAATTACATAATATATCTAATGTTTTTACACATTTTATGAATAATTAATTAACTATGCTCTCATCAATTATAAGAACAAAAAAAATATCATCACGTAACATCCCCAACTATGTTTGATATATTAGGGAAGCTAATTGAAATTACTAGAATAACCTCCTTTTATCTACCCTTTTACTACATATAAATCTCACTATGGTATCCTCCCACATAATACCCACTCAGCACCTTATATCAAATCTAATTCTTAAAGTGAACAAACCCAAAAATAATAATTATTTTATATAATTATAATAATTTTTAATTACATTAATTACTTTTCTAAATATCTTGAAAAACTATTCTTTTTCTGTCTTTGGATAATGGATATATAATATCATATTTTATAATTCATGAAATCATTTCCCCATAATATAATTGTTCAAGATATTCCACTAGATGACTCTAATGATAAAATCATCCTCATAGTCTTGGAAATGGAAACATTACAAAATGATGAAATTAATAGCATGAAATTTTAATAATGGAGATATAAATATTTTACCCTATGGGGTAAATAATCATATAGGAAAACATATTCAAGAGACAAATCCCTTATTAAAAGTACATAGAATTATAATAAATATCAGTATATCATAACAGGAAAATTTGCAATCCCATGTGATCAAAAATTTAAAATTACAAAAGAACTATGAAACCATAAGATTGAAATCATGATCATGGTGTACAACATAGTCCTATATCAAAATAGAGTAATAAAATATAATAATACAAACTTAATATTATGGATCTAATATAAAAAACTATTTACCATAATGGATAATGCATCACCACCTGTATACCATAGTTTAGTAGGCATCAAAACCTATTTAAAATTTAGATCAATCATCACAATTCAATTAAATATTATCTCATAAAAATTAATTCTTTTCCTAATTCATTGAACAACTATATAAGATCTACCCATCACTTATAGATCTATGATTCATTTATGAGGCACACAAAAACATCTAATAATCGTATCATTAAATTCTATTATTAAGAATGGGTTTCATATTAAATTTTCAAAGGTATCATATAAATTAATACGTTAACAAAATAAATATTGTTAAATTATTTACCTAACATTTTGAGCATAATAATATTATATATAGGGATGTTTATAAATAATAACTTCGTTGAAAAAAGAGATCCTTTAGGATGATGATTGAAATTGAATATAATGATGACAAATATGATTTGGGATGTTTTTTAATCTTTTGAAATATATTTATTAAAATCCAACAAAATAAAATATACTATAAAAAATATCTTGAAAAAATAATTATTCTAATTTTACGGTTTATTGAAATTACAAATCATTTGGTTTAAAATTATTCGGTAAAATTTTAGTGAAAAGGGAAATTATAGAAAATGAGTGGAAACTGTCAGATAAGAGGATAGTAGTTATTCTTAATATAGTTTCAATTTCCTTAAATAGGGGAACTCATGAATAAAGGGAATTTAAATCAAAATTGATCACTCAGGATTGAAATTTTCTATACAACTTTTAATGAAATATGAATATCCAAAGAGAAACATTATAACTCCAAAAAGAGTACTGAGTAATAAAACCCATTTTATTTATAGAATATTTCAATCATTACAAAATAAAAGGAAATCTTGAATGGAAGTGATGTTTTAATATTGTGGATTATATTATGATATTATATATCAATAGTGTATTAGTAACACTATTCAAATTATGATGGATGAATAATTGTAAATCCCACCTAAATGGATATTGATTGGTATTGAATCCATTATAAATTAGATAACACTCGATTAAATGAAATTTTATGAAAAAACATGATTTTATAGACAATATACAATTACATACAACTAAAATAAAGTATAAAAAAATTGTGGTATGGAAAATATAATTAAAACTAATGTAAAGGATACATTGTGCAAAAAATTTAATATCTCTCAAAAATCCATAATTGAGAAAAAAAATATGTTAAACAATTCATAATTATTGAATCAAGTCTCATTTAATGAAATAACTTGAAATGGATGTTCAAATCCCATCTATTGTAATAAAATAGTAAATTAAATTCATTGGTTAGTGATTGCACTATATTAAAAATGTCACAAGTCTCAATTAGATAGAGGTCCCAAGAAATTATTTTTGAAACACAAACCCCTTAACATTGATATTTTTTTTCCTCTAATGCACTCTCTATTACAATTTGAGAAACATTACTACATTAATAACATTTTTCAAAAATTATTCTTATCTTTAACTATTTTATATTTTTATTCATAACCCTTATATAGATATATATTATTTAGATTTTACCTATTCTCCCACATCATGTGTTTATGGTTTTTTCCAATTTTTACTATTTTCATAGGGGGGATTATGGTATTAATTATTATTAAAATGTTCTTAATTTATAAATTAGTAATTATTATATATTTTATAGAGTATAATGATTTATCATGCTTCAATTTACATAAATAAGTGATTAATTCATTATCCAAGAATATTCAATCAATAACATGAAAATTTAAGTGATTTTATCTACTAAATAATGATTTTATCTTAATTATTTATATTATTACTGAGGAATAATTTTTAAGGGAAATAAATATGTATTTTTTATTCATATTTTACAATTAATTATACTTTTATAGTCAACCATGATATAATTTATTATCATTGATCCAGTGGGTGTTTAAATATACCGAAACCAAAAAAAGCCTTGGATTTTGTATGATTATGATGTATTATGCTTATAATATAAAAATACCATATGAATAATGATATAATTTATAATTCCTTGTTTTTTGGATTTAATTATTTTAATTTACTTAGATATGAATATAATTAATTTAAATCATTTGTATAAAATGATGGGATCATTTTCAACTTAGTACACATGTTAAAAACAATTAATTTTAGCATGATCATTTATTATGAAAATTATAAATGCGTTGTAAAATCATACATGAATAAATATTTTTTATTTCATAAAAAAATCTTTTTTGTTTAATTTCATTTCTATCAACTTCCATGAAATGTGGTACTAATGAAATAAAACATTAATTTTTCGTGGTGGTAGTCTACAGACAGACATGTTTCATGGTTGTTTTCATAATAAAAATTTTACAAGTGGTTAAAACATTTTTTTAAAATATATTTATACAAATAACACATATGTTATAATTTTATAAGAGAGTAATATATTTTGATGAATAATAAATCCAGATGGAAAATAAAAAATATGATTGAGTAATTAGATGTATGAACGTCACTTATAGAATTATATAAAAAAAGTGGTTAATACCATGAGGGATGGTATATCATGAAGACCAGGACAACATGATGGAGGAAATAAATATCAATATTCTTTCTTGGTGGAGTTTTATATAAAATAATAGGGTTATGTTTTGTGGGAAAGCTAGTAGAGGAGTTCCCCTTTATAAGTTAAAATATATTATTTTTTGGTAAATACCCAATATAGTTCAATAATATGTGGTACCATTAAATAAATTTGGCCTAATAATTGAGAAATAATAGAGATGGGACAATATAAGGTCCACCTGGGCCGATACCACACATTCCAACATGAATTTTTTAAAATTTTATGTACTCATTACAATTATATTTTCAAATTTACCATTCTTAATTTTAACTGGGTAACTTTTTTTACATAAATTAGATTTTCCTCAATGTAAAATAAAAATAAAAGAAACCTTATTACAATGTTTGGATCTAATGATTTAACATTTTAAATACATTCTATTTTAGTAAAAATTATAAAAGTAATAAAAATTAAATTTAAAATACTATGATTATTGTATATTCATTATGCCTTGATAAATATAACTCCTCTTATAAAATATAAAATTGAGGTGTATAAATTAATAATATTCTAAAAAGTATAAAGATAAAATTCAATTTATTTATAAATACATATTCTGTAACTATTAACGAAAAATTAAATATTGTTTGAAAAAATAATAATAATTCTTATGTTAATTTATCCATAGTAAATCCATAATATATAGATATTTTATTCAAAATAATTTTAATATTTATAAATATTATTTTTAATTGAAATCAATAGATATTGTGAAAGATATGTTTTTATAGGAATATAACATTCAGTATATTACCTATATCTATTCATATATAATGATAATTAATCTAGTGTTAAATTTATATCTATAAAATAATCATATACTTCTATCAATGAAAAAAATAAACCAAGTTGCATTAAATAATATGCTAAATGTTATATAATATATTTTTATTCATAAACTGAGGTGGTAAAAATAACGTATCCAAATATATAAAAATTCATAAAATGTTAATAAATATAAATATTTTCATATATATTGATATAATAATGATTTCAACATACATAAAATTGTATGGTCATTTTGTATGACATATGAATTATATATTCTCAAATTTATAGTTTTTTTGAGATAACTCAACAATTACAATGGTTATTTCAATTTCATCATTCTTGAAATTCCATTATATACTATTTTTATAAATTATTAATTGGTTTATATTGGATTTTAAATGATCTGCGGAATACCCTATCAATATACATCA
This sequence comes from Viscum album, assembly GCA_963277665.1. Taxonomy (NCBI): domain Eukaryota; kingdom Viridiplantae; phylum Streptophyta; class Magnoliopsida; order Santalales; family Viscaceae; genus Viscum; species Viscum album. Next base: position 1,897,116,280 of record OY728133.1, on the reverse strand, counting down.
CTTCTATTATCAGTAAAATGGGAGTTATAAATAATTCTTCAACATCAAGATATCACATTAGATTAACCTTTATTTTAATTTATGAAATGGTTTATTCATTATATAAAATCTAATTTAACAATGAATTTGTAAATAATATTATTTAATATTAAATATATTTCCTAGTATTTGTTTAATTTTAGTTCGGAATATTTTGTGGAAATAAATTTTTAATATACTTGTTTTTTTATGAATAATATACATTTAAATATCATACAATTATATTCTAGCCCCATAAATAAATTATGTCCTAAGAATTGAAATTATTTCATTATAATAATAATATATAATTGTATTAAAATATAGATCATTATTTAACATCATAAGTATGTATCAAAATATTATATCTATTTATAATAAGAATAATCACAATATTGTGATTATTACTAATCATTTTAGTTACTCACCTCACATGGTGTGTTGTTTATATATTATTTTATTTTTCACCTTCTTCACAGTGATATGTTTAGTAAAATATTATCATGAACCTATATGAGGTATAAAATATAAGTCCAAATTTTAATAATATATATTCCACACAAACCTACCTCATATCCATTGTGGTTCATCGATATGGAGTTATTGGTTGAAATTATGTATTGAAAAAAGATATTGATTAAGAATCATCATAATCCAATAATGGTTTGTTTGATCAAAATTTAGACCCCCACCAATAAATTTCATGGGTGGACCAATCCACTGAAATTTCTTTTGTCAATGCAAGATTTTCCTTTTCCAGCATCAGTAGCCTTTAAAACAAAACCACCCATCTCCTCACACAATTATTTTACTAGTCCAAGAAATGTACACAATGTGAAACCATATATTGTAAGGTATTCAGGGGATATAAATTCTTGAAAAATCATAGAGACATATCAACCTTAGCTCTGAAGTTATTTATAATAATAACCAATGGGTGATTGCAATCACCATTGGCTACTGATTAGAATCTAGTCATCAAAAACATCCATTGGGAATGATTTATCTTATCAAGAAAGAACAACTAGTAAGAAATATATAAATAAATAATAAACATATGAATACTTTATAAAGAGATTAAAATTAAAGTAGGATTACAACAATGGATGCAAAATAAAAAATCCTAATAAATGATCTATAAACAAAAAATAATCTATAGTAAATAACAATAAATATATCAACATTTCATATGGGAAACACCCCATTATCTAACCACCAGCTTCCCAAAACCACCTATCCATGAAACTCACCACCTCATTACAGTTCATTATACATTTCTGGATTAAAAAATAAGGTCTCAACACACCTGAGGGTATTTTCTGGGTGTGGGAAAAATAATCGTAGGGGGATCCCACTAAGTATTATACACTGAATGTTTTTAGCATATTATAAATAAGAGAATTTTTAAAAGCAATAAATTCCCAAAAAAATCTTCATTTTCTAACATGAATCATGTGAATTATTTATTTTCAATAGTTTATAAAAATATTCTCATAAAATACTTTTCAAAGCTCTTTAAAACAAACCATCAATAAATTTCAATGCATGCATCATAAATACATTTAAAAACCAAAGAATAATGTAATGTAACCTGAAGATAAAATACATTTGTATTATCATTGACACTACTATATTGATCAATCAAGAGTAGTAATACATTAACATATCCTTGAAATACACATAAATATAGAAGTTGATTACCCCAATGTACAATTCCCTTTACACTCTCATATAGTCTACTCAATGTTAAACGAACCAAGGGAGAAATAAAATACCCCAATGTGTAATCACCCTACTAATATTGGAAAAATTTCCTTTCAAGACCACCAACAATGTACCCTACTATTCCATGTTATGAAAAATTAAACGTATTTTCAATATTTATGACTAATTTCAATAAATAATCCAAAATACTTTGACCATCAAACCATTCCTAAAAATAAATGTTAACCAAAAATACAAAAGGTTACTAGAAATTAACCTTTATTGAATAAATTCAATGGGGAAGCACATTTCATATGAAATACCACAACCAAACATACTCCAATGAATCAAATATCATGCCACTATCGAATAACAAATTAATGTTTTTACAGATCAAGCATGAAGAGTTCATAAAAATAACCTTAGTGGAATCCAATCATCATTACACTATATATTAAAATAATTCCATGGAATAAACACACTAATGTATGAAGAGATATCTACTAAAAGGGTGATAAAACAAAAACATGAATTTCTAATCTTTAATATCAAATTCATGAATTTTTATAATAAAGGAAACAACAAAAAAACAAACCCTGAAAATTATTTAAGAACATACACTGATAATTAACGATCCAAAACAATTTGTCAATACGATGATATATCATTATGAAAACCAATTATATCATGTCCCAAAAAAAATTATTGAGCCTTAAAATCTTTTATAATAGTATCAATCAATGGTGGTAAGAGGGGATCTAGAGGACTGACTTATATAACAAATAATATTGATATATACCATAGGAAATATAACTCCAAACCCCATTTATCCTTCATTTATGATCACTATTAGATATGGAATCCCTAAAATCTATAAGTTTACTTTCATATGTCATTATCATATTCCATTTAATGAATAATGAGGTGAATCAGAGGTGTATATATTCGTAAAATAATAAAATCAAATTAATTATTTCACATATCATTGTATTGAATACAATACAACAATTATTCTCCCCATTATGTGTTATAGGAGAAGTGAAATGTTTGTTCCACATGGTTTGAAAAACCAAGTTCCAACATGGGAAAATTTATATGCCATATATTGCATATTTTAGGGTTAATGTTACATGGCTTGAATCAACCATGAACCTACCTCTATAATTATAAATTTTGTTGTAGAGTTTTATAGGATGAATCACAGGGTATAGACTAATTGTTCCCCAAACAACTGACATTCAAAAAACTCTAAAATCCCAATAATTAATACTGACATGACATAGGAAAATACAAAAAATATTAATGGTCAAAATTTACAAATTATTTGACCAAAAAGAGCTGTTAAGATATTAAAATTATATAACTTAAATAAATTATTCAACCATATCCCATTAGAATTTATACGATTAAGCAATAACAATCACACCATCATAATAAACATTCTACATATGATTTTTCATGAGAATAATCAATCTATACCAATTTCTTATCCAATGAAACATCATGCTACTGAGAAATATCATCATAATTCAATACCCGAGAATGAGTAAGAATGTATTTCTATAATGGAGATATGTTGAAGACATAATGAATAATAGATAACATGGATTAAAAACTCATACAACATGACACTTTACCATTACACTCAAAAATCAAGGATGGTCTTATATATCATGTTGTTAATTTAATGTTATCCCCAAGATAATTGTAACCCAACCATGGTGATAGATTCATGAAATCCTATTAACTAACCATGAATATAAATGGATGATGTTGATATCCTATGTAAGACGTGTGTTGAATTTTAACCATCAGTAATAGTTGACATATTACTATATTATTTGTTGAAGTCTCCTAGAAAATGTAAGTCCAATCAAGAGAGGAATCACAAATTTATAATGAAAAATAGGATTAATAAAACCGTGAATTTATATATCATTGATATTATCAATTTTTATAAATGTTTGGTAACTATTTCTTTAATAAAACATTTTCATTTCATTGTAGTTATCCCAATATCTTCCAACATACTAAATTTAGTCACTTTGAATACCATCTAATCTCTGAAAATTATGGAATGTCAATCCATTTTAATGAGGAAGGTGTTTTATACTCAATCTGACCTAACTCCCCATTACCACATAAGGACCATTAAAAAACCATAATGTTGACCTATTATCTAAAAATATTTTTATTGTAGATGACATGGCATAAAACATAAATATATAGTACATATAAAACGTCCGTGAATCCAAAAATTTAGTATTGTAACAAAAATAAATACATTACGAGGCATTATTCTACAAATAAATAAACATCCTAATAGAATTACTCAATTAATGTGTACATGGAAATACAATGAATAAATTAATATACTCAACAACCCATTTCCAAACCAACATAAAATAATATCATAGATTTTACAAGAGGTGTGGATACATTAATTTTATGTTTAATCCTTTTATTCTGCAATAATTTTTGTATTCAAAGCTAAGGAGATGTTCATGAAAATTCAAGGCTCACACAGAGTATAGAGCTCTAAATTTTAGAAAGATAGATTATGCCACACAGTTTGTGCATAGTAATTCTAACCATACACCAAAAACATGTGATTTATAAAATATTATCTATGGTGTTTTTACACATTTAATGTGGTCACACATGGCATTATAAATGATTTGTAGAATATAAATAATGGGTAACATGGGCAATGAACATTTTGCCAAAACCATGCACTTATCCTGCATAGTTTGTTCCACATAAGACGTGGTGTTGAAAATTTGAACACATAGTTTAAATTTTTTTTGTACAAAATATGATTCTCTTAAAAATATGTAAAATGCAAGTTTTTAACTAACCACATTTAGATCAAATTAATCCTTTTCTTCTCCCTTTAAAATTTGTTTAACCATAGAGTCTCAATATCTTCCTATGAGTTCTCCTATAATTTTGGATAGGTCCCTCAAATGATGTTTCGATCCATAAATGATGGTTTCAATTGATAGATAGTGGTAATAACATCATTCCCTCTCCAATTTACATTTTTTTCCACACCCTCCTAATTGTTTTTTCTAAGAGAGATAATATTTCCTATTTTAAAGTATTTTTCATCTTATTGGATTAATCCCATTCAAGTATGAGTTTAAATATTGAAATATATGATGATAATAATACCCTTCTATGGTTGCTGGTCTAGTTATTTTTCCATATGATATCAATGTTTATATTATATGACATTATTCCATGCACCAGAACATCCATTAGATTCCTCATAAATGGGAAATTAATTAAATAAATTGGAATATCACTACATTGGGTATTCCAAGAAACCTAAATTATATAGGAGAAGGATAACAATCTAATTGAGAACCTCCATTTAGGGAGTTTTTATTTTAAATAAATATAACTTATGGGATATAATTAAATTCAATAACTTGATGTGGTCTTTTAAAATTAATGATTAATTAGAGTTAAAATAATCTACAATGGTTGGCCATGTTTATAGCCCATTTGTATAGTAATTATATCTTGACTTACCATTACTAAAGGAATTAGAAAAATATAATATAATGAATTTTTTAAATTGAATAAGTTTAGTTCTATCCAATACCATTATTTACATCATACCGAGGGAAATATATGGGTTCTAATTTATAACTCCCTGGATGAGCTCATAGAACGTAATAAAAAAATTTATTTATTGAATAAAAACTTGGAACCAAAAATAAATGAACTCTATAAGAGAATACATTTGATGGGATCATATTTTTGATGCCTTTATAATACCCATGAGTGATACCTAGTTCCCTAGGGGATTTCCATGGATAGTGTTAGTGTAAAATACTATTGAATGATTACATGATGATAAAATGTACAATATATATTATAAGTTCGACTAGATCATATTGTTATTCCTTCCAAAAATATCATGTGTTTTTCTTAGGTTTTTTGGGATTCTTTGTACAGACTCATGTGGTTATGGGTATTTATATTTCTTTTTGACAGATACAAGAGTTACTTTTACGAAATTCCTTAGATGGGTTTATGATTCAAAATAATTATGTGAATTGAAAATTTTGATAAGTATTTTTATATAAATTTTGTCTATAATTGAATTAATTATATTTAGAAAATTTTATTCATTCTTCCATAGTTAATATTCCATGAGAATTATATAACCTCTTATTAATATGATTGGATGACTCAAACAAGCACATAAGGTCATTTAAAAAACTACATACATGTGAATATACACAAATATATTCATATATATATATATGATATATATATATATACATAAATATTCACACACACACACAATAAACAGGTGTCTTAGAGACATCTACCTCTACATAGACCGGAAGATTGATTGGGTGACTCATAGTAACAGTGTGATCATCAGAGCAATGGAATTAACATAACAGATTACCTAGAATACAGTTGATTGATGGATTATGAATGGAAAAAGGGAATGTGTTGTAGACTAACCAATGTCGCGACAGAGGGTGAGTCCATGTTCATAAAAAATTAAAAAAACCATTGGAGAAGAATCACCTGGTAACTATTGCATCATTAGGGATCCCTATGGTGATAAAAAAATTCTTGACTCAATAGAAAAATACTAATCTATCAAAATGTTAATTTAATGGAATCAATTTCATGAACTATAATATAATAAACTATATCCTTGTCAATTTTTGAGAAATAACTCCCATAGAATCAAAAATCCCGATACATTTTCTTCCAAATAGGCATCACTATTTACATAAAATTCAAATGAGTTATAATTGATTATTCTAAAGACCCAAAAATAGTTAAACATATATAAATTATTGGATCATTAAAAAAGGGATATTGATATAGATACCGTTAAAAAATTATTACAAATCACTATCCTTGGGAGTATTTCATGTAAAAATGAATACTATATTATCACTGGAAAGTACTTACCTCTACAGGTTTATTACAGGATGATCACAAGATTATAGACATTTTAATTTTTTGTGGTTCAAATTGTAGGTGATTGACTATAGACATTATGAAGTGTAGATATATCACAAAATGTCCCTTATAATTGAAATGATACAACTCATGGTTTTCATGAATTAAGAGGTGCGAAATAATTATTCAAACTCATCCTGTTAAGAATACAATGATTTAAAGTAAATGAAACTCTATAATCTATAACCATTGGTGTGGAGAAATTCTAATTCATTGAAATAAATCTTCCAAAAATATGTGACTTGTACCACATCACATTAATCATATTTTATCCACTAGCCTTTCTAATAGGACGAAGAATAAATACAAGAAACCATACATAGTCAATTGATCTCTATATTCTAGAATCCATCTATCTAATACCATTAAATTTTGTATAATTCTTTGCATGAATAGTATAGAATTATTTTATGGCTATAAGAAAATTTGTATTCTCTAAATATTCATTATGTAATTTTTCATATCCTCAGGAGAGTAAAAGATCAGAACTTCATAGAGATTAGTATATACTTTCATTGAATGATCACTATGCAAAATGTTGATAAACCACACATTCTTCGAAAAATTCATAGATTATTGGATTAATTGATGATTGAAACTGGCTTGGAGGCATTTTAAATATAAATCTCACATGATTCATTACCTAAGAAATTGTTTTCTGTGACCTCAATCAAGGTCTATGATGATTATGAATGTCATAATTCACATCAAATGATTATGGAGAGTCATTGAATTCAAATATATGGTCAATATTATATTTTTGTTAATTTATTTCTATTTAATATTAATACCATGAATGGAAATAGGATTTTGATTCATAATTAACTGACCTCATTATTTATATCAATGTGTTCATGGTTGGGCATCCCAAGACTAATATTAGTGAATATGAATAATTGTTTCCATTGTGGTAACTAATCAAACTATACCATCAAGAATTTTATGAACAATAAAAGTGGTCCCTCAAAGAGGATCACCCAAATATACCTCTATTAAAATTGAATGATATCTTTGGGGAGGAAGAATACTATATCAATGAATACAAATATGCTATACAAAGAATAAATATTTTTTATAAAAAAAAAATCTGTCAATTAACAGAGACATTGAAAAAAATAATTATATGATACTCACTTCCCAAAATGTTATAGTCACTTAAGGGCCATAATAAAAACTTATGGAGAGTACCTAAAATGAAAAATAACAAATTTATCTTGGAAATCCTATATCATGTCTAATAATGATCCCAAGAAAAGAAAATCTACGGAAGAAATCCATTTGAATCAATTTTTCTCATGAATAAACCTGAACACCATTCATCTATGTAATTAAAAAGATGTCTACTAACAGAAGAACCCATTTTATTCAATAAATGTTTTATATATACTAAATCACATTCACAACATGAAAAAACTAAAAAAATATTTTATTAATTTAATAATTATATATAGTTAATAAATATAACCATATGAATTGAGATCATTACAATTTGACAATAAATTTGAAAACATGAAAAAAATAAAATAAAACATTATATAATTACATCACTAAAATGAATTTTAGGCCTTAAAAACTCTATAGAAATGATGAAAAATATTAGTAAAGTAATATTCATGTTGAAAATGAATGAATAAATTCTATTGTGTGAAAATTGATGTGAATGAACAATTAATAAAATGTGTATAAATTGAAATAATAATATGATAGAAAAATAGTAATAGGTTAAAAGGTTATGATTTATGAATTTAATGGATATATTTTTATTATTTAGGCCATTAATTGTTTGAAGAAGATTGATTCTAGAAAATAGGGTAAGGGATCTCTCTGAACTGCCTTTTTTTCTTTAGGTTATGTCCTTTTTCTCTCTGAATAGTTTTCTCTAAATCATGGATGTTATTGTAATATTGTAAATTATTCATTTTTTTCTGTTTCTGATGCTTCACCTGGGCCCACACACCCATCTTGTTGGGGGACTAAATCATTGTTTGTTGCCCTGCATTCCTGCATTCCAAAGGAGGGCGGCCTCTGTACCTTGTTCAGAGATGTTTACTCCTTGATCGAAATGGTATTATCTGATGTCGGTTCATCCTTACAAGTATTTCTCCTCGGAACATGTAAACTAGTCTAGGTCTCCCTTATAGATTTAAGATGTTGTTCATGAACCTCTTTCTAGTGCCATATATTTTTGGACACCAGTTAATTACATTGCTTCTGTTGGGACATTCCAAAGGGACTAGTCAGGGCAGCAACCTTAGGTTGGAGTAGATGAAAACATCAGGCATGCCACATAATATCTAGATTGATGGACATTGGGGAAACAATATTATTCATTATTATAGGGAATCTCAATGGTGTCGAACCCGATGCATCCCACATCAAATGCGAGAAGTCATATGCCATAAGCATGTATCTGATTTTTTAATTACCTTACCATGTTTAACACAGGGTATTATACATGTTTAACATCTATCAGAGACGGTTATGCCAAATGTGTGTCTTCCGAGGTTTTCCTCAAGAATCTAATGTTCATAATGAGGTATTCCATGAGTTTAATGTCTTGTGGGGATGGAATTAGGGTGATCAGAATGCCCCATATTGATGGATCAGATTGGTACATGCCTAGGAGGGAGCACATGGATGGTTTATCAGGTTGATGGATCCGAAAACTCGATAAGAATAGACACAAGATAGTGTGTCTTATAAACAAAATATGTCACACCATGAAGGCTAATCTGGACACCACTAATGGAGAATTAGGGAGTGTGCACCCTAGAATGGGGGAACACCAAGGATTACCATTGACTAATATTGAACCTCATGGAGGTTTCCAATATACCCTGGGTAGACGACAGGGATCAGAACCCATGTATTTCGAAGGGGTGATGAATCTAGGTGTACACAAAGGACATCAACCATGAGGCATGTTGGGGAATACGTGTGAATTGGGGACCAATTACTTATAGGAGCAGTGAGGAGGTGGATGGCATGATCCCAATGGTATGTCGCGGCTCTAGTGATAATTATGAAGGATGACAGAGAGATGAATGGAGTGGAGGTGTAATGAGATAGAACTATCATGAAGATGACAATAGTGTTGGCCTTGAGCCTTGAAGAGACTTCCTATGTATCCCCAGAGAAGGAAATCAATGTACCCATATTTTGGTGGGACGATGAGACACTTGAAGAGGCGGCCCCTGAGAATGGATGTATGGAAGATACCCAGAAGAATTAGAACCTCGGGGTTTGGGCATGATCTTCCCTGAACACATGGGATCAAGAGATATATCTGGATGAGACATAGGTGATGGGCATGAACCTCTCTGAGTATTCCTATATATCCATGTGGCAGGGAATCAAAGTCTATGTAGTTTATATTACGATGAATTACCATTTATTGGGTACCTCAACGGAATACCGGTGAATGAGTTTAACAATGGATTTCCACTGAATGGGGGAACAACGTCTTACTTCTGATTGAGGTCCACAATTTTACGTCATTCATGACTGGGATGAACTATCATGAAGGTGGACCTAGGGCCCATATAGATAGTGGGGTTAAACCTCATGGAGTCTTCCAACACACATTTCCTTGATTAGGATCAAAGTCCACATAGTTTAAAAAGGGTTTTGGAGAATCAATGATAAGTGGGTCGGAATGACTAGGTGTTGGTCTTGAACCTTAGGGAGGATTCCTACATAACTCTCCCTGGCATGTATCAAATACCACATGATCATAAGTGGTTAGGGAACTAATGTGAGGATGGTTACGACTAATGGATGGTGGGATTTAATATCAAAGATGCTTTCTACGTACCTTTTCATGGGAAGGATCAAAGACCACATAGTTCAGGTGTTGGGATCCGATGTGAAAGTGGATGGACCCAATGGGGTGTTGGGCTTGATCCTCGGGGAGGTATCCTATGAACCTCACCTTTTCAGAGATAAATGAACATGTAGTTCATATTGGTTCTGGGGATTACACTCTAGGCTTCCCGTAGAGGATGTCATGGTCGATGCTTACTACTCTAAGCCCACAAGAGTCATGCTCGAGGTGATAAACAAGAGGTAGCAAGGACCTGCCAAATCACACCACAATGGTACATGCATGAAGGCTGGTGAATGGGGATTATATGGGGATGCTTCTCGGGTTCCTCTATGGATCGACAATGGTTCATGGGGAATATGCAAGAAGCTTCCCTGGTGCTGTTATGGAATGGTAATGGTGGATGGAGATTACGTGAGGAGGATACCCGGATGCTGCTATGGAGTAGAAATAGTTGATGGGTATTATGAAAGGATGCATCTCGGGTGCCTCTATGGAGAAACAATGGTGGATGGGGCTTATTTAGGGAAGCAACCCGAGTGCTGCTATGGAGCAGAAATGTTGCAGGGGGATTCCACAAGGAGTCTCCTAGGATCAGCTATGGAGCGGTAACGGTGAATGGGGCTTACGTGAGGATGCTTCCCAGTTGCCGCTATGGTGTGACGATGGTGGATGGGGATTACATGAGGATGTTTCTCGGGTGCCACTATAGAGCGACAATGGTTCATGGGGCTTATGCAAGGAAGGTTCCACAATGCTGCAACGAAGCAATAATTGTGCATGGGGATAATGCAAGGATGCTTCTCGGGTGCTGCTATGAAGCGGAAATTGTGGATGGGGATTCCGTAAGGAAGATGCATGGGTTCCGCTATGGGGAGACAATGATGATTGGGGCTTATGCAAGGGAGATTACCGTAGTGTCTTCCTCATGTCTAGCCACGATTGAATCCAAACTCACTGGTGGGTTGAGGTATATAATTGGTTCCAACAGCTCTGCATAGGTGTACATGTGGGATAACACCAAAGGACGTTGGAATAAGTCCACTTAAAGGGATATGAAAAGTGTAAATCCCATGAACGACATTCGGAATGCAATGAGGGTTTCATGGAGATGGAGGATAACTATTGACCTTGTTTGAAACACTGTATCCTAATCGAATTATCCTGAAATGGGGAAAAACAAATGAAGGTCAACTATTGACTGTGTTCGAAACATAGTACCTCACTCAATGTTTCATCCAATGTCTTCCATGGCATTGGCCCAGGGCAGTATGTGAGCCGATGAGGCATGTGACCAGGCCGTTAGGGGGTCCTGTCAGACATGGAAGTGGATGAAGATCTGAATGAAGGAGACACAAATCATGAGGTGGTGTGATGGAATATCTAAAATTATTCCAACGCTCTTAAAATTATTCCACTATAATCATGTAATGAAGAATCTTATACTAGGAGCATAAGGCATCTCTTGTCAGAACCAAGAGGCATCCAATGTGTGGTACATATAATGTACTATAGTTTATAGTCATGTAGATATGACGATGGGAATATCATTCTTAGAGAATAAGGCATGAATTGATTGGAGTAGGATTCATCCTATTATTTGTCATATTGGAATTATTATAGTTGAAAGACATGTAGATTAGACTATTGTAATTATATTCATTAAGCATATGTCATCTCTTATTTAGAGTAAGAGGCATCCTATTATTTGTCAAATAGGGAGTACTATAATTTATAGTAATATAGATAGGACTATTGGAATCTTATACTTAGAGAATAAATCATCTCTTTTTAGAGCAAGAGGAATCCTATTATTTGTCATATAGGGTGTACTATAGTTTATAGTCATGTCGATATGACTATTGGCATCTTATGGGTGGACCATAAGGCATATCTTCGTTGGAGCAAGTGGCATACTATTATTTGTCAAATAAGGAGTACTATAGTATATAGTCATGTAGATAAGACTATTGGCATCTTATGCTTGGAGCATATGTATTCTCTTATTTGGAGCAAGAGGCATCCTATTATTTGTCAGATAGGGAGTACTGCAGTTTATAGTCATGTAGCTAGGACTATTGGAATCTTATTCTTGGAGCATAAGGTATCTATTTTTTAGAGAAAGATGCATCCTATTATTTGATTGATAGGGAGTACAATAGTTTATATTCATATAGATAGAACTATTGGAATCTTATGCTTGAAGCATAAGGCATATCTTGTTTGGATTAAGAGGCTTTCTATTATTTGTCATATAGGGAATTGATGAAGAAAATATCAACTTATGTCTTAGGAAAAAAAACAAGAAGAATATTTCGATGATATGTGTATTTTGGTGTGTGAAACAGAATCTCAAATCATTGTATTCCAGATGTAGAAGGTTGTTGCGCATAACGGCTCAATGGATATTACTGACATCTCGGCCAGTACATAAGGACTTAGGCCTTTGTACTATTGCGCGGAAAAATGACCTACATGTAGGATAGGATGCATGAAATATTTCACTATGTGGAATTGGTCCACAAAAAATTGGGTATCTTGGTACATTTTCACATAATATGTATGTTTTTCAAGCAATATGGATGATGTGCAAAAAATAGGGGGACATGTGTGCAATCTGGAAGGAATTGCATGCAATAGGGGAGGTGTGCGTGCAATATGGGACATGTGTGCACAATAGGTGGCCTTGCGCGCAAAAGGGAACGAATTATGGTCCATATGGGAGGGATTGTGCACAATAGGGGTGGGGTGCTTGCAATATGGGTGATGTGCACAAAACATGCGGCCGTGCACACAATAGGGAAGGAATTCCATGAAATAGGGGTGTAATTGCGTGCAATAGGGGATGTGTGCATGCAATTGGATAGGTGAAACACTGGTGTGAAAAATATTGGGCAGCGTGGCATCGTTGCACACAAAAATAATTATTTCAACACAAAATTTGGAATGTTGGCCCCTTTAGGTTCCAAAGTGATGTTTTACGCGCACGATGGGGGGTTTTACGTGCAGGTTTTGAAATTGTAGACATACACGCAATAGAGCGGTGGACGACCTCCAGGGGCCACCTCAGGAAGAAGGGGTGAACTTGAATTAATATGAAAAACCCTGAACGGTGGTTCCTGTAAAATTTCATTCCTCTTTTAAGCACAAAGGCATTTTGTGCGCAAGATTCTATTTTATAAGCGCAACCCCATTTTTACAAGAAAAAATCTATACTGCGCAAAATTCCATTTTTATGTGCAAGAATCCTTCTTTACACACAAGACACCAATTTGTGCACAAATTAATTTTTATGTGAATGATTTAATTTTGCGTGCAAATCCATTTCTATGCACAAGATTCCATTTTGTGTGAAAATCCATACTTTTCCCAGAAATCGTCCTGCTTGGCCATTTCCAGCAGTCTACCTTCGAATGACCATAAAATCAGATCTGTAACTTTTTTCGGGCTCCACGACTTGTCAAATCATATCCTGAAAATTGAGTTATGCTCTAGGATCATGTTTAGAAGAATTTGGTGAATTACATGGACGTGTTTTCTAGTGCTAGAAATGTCTCATATGTATATACCTATCTTATTCCTTGTTTCATTAATGGGATACTATATTCTTTATGAGAATTTCTCAAATCACATCTTCATAATAAAAATAAATTATGTGGAACATTCCTATCATATAATATTTTTAATTAAATGAAAATTGAAGGTGTTTATTCCCATTAATGATTTCATTAAATAAAGTAATACATTATGTTTAACAATTTTTTCTATAGATTTGAAATATCATTCCATTAACATTTTTATCAAAAATCCGTTAACCAAGTCCTTAATATATTTTATTGTGTTTTTTTCTATACTCTATTATTTACAATTTACCATGATACTTTTCAAAATTAACGCCTCTACTTGAGCCCTATTATTATGTTCATATATATAAACATAAAATATATTAAATTATTTATTATCTCTGGAATCCTTATCAAATATCATTTGACTGTCATATGTTGTAAAATTATGAAACCAAATTCATTCCATAGGTAATTAATATATTTATTCCTTTTGATAAATTTCATTTTCTAGAATAAAAAATCATCTAAATATTATTATGTATGTGAATTGATAGCACTATAAAAATTGGGTATTGTATTTTTCTCATGAGGTTTATTTATGGAATTAGGTAGTAATCATAATTGATAATGGGACTATATCCGCCTCATGTGGTTTTCTTGGCAGTAAGCCTTGTATTATTCCAAAATCATAAAAAACATCATTTTGTAACGATCCCTTATGATTATTCCTAATCCTTACCTTTTTATTCATCTTGACAGACATATTATTCTTCGTTATTATTTTTGTTTTAATACATGGTTTTAGTATAGCATTATGAATATGTATATTACTTGGTAATGATTTGTAGTTCTAATAGTTCAAATGAATTTAGAATCCCATTATGTATATATTTATTATTTTTATTTTGATGCTCTATTTACCTTGTTTTCAAATGAAATTAGTTCTTTTCATAAAAGGTTTTCATTTATAAGATATTTATGTCAAATAATCATAAAATATTATGTGTAACTAGATTGGGTCATTATAGATTATATTAGATAATGGTCTAGTCATTTTTGGGGATCATAAAATAATACATTATAAAAGAACCTATGGATTTGTCTATACATTGGAAATATCCCATCATTTTAATAAATTATACAGAGATTGGGTTCTAAGTAATTATATTCTTTTGGATAAAACATGTTTATATAGATTTCAAAAATGTTTTACCTTGTGGAAATAAACCCAAAATGGTGAATTTATTTTTAATATGATCATCACCTATTGCCAAAAAAGAGGCCATGATGCAAACCAGGTTTGGAACTCTTGGGAGATATGACTAGGTAAATTCAAAAACAATTTCTCAACCATTATAAAGGGAATGGATAGATTATTCAGTCAGAAAACCTAATAGGAATCATTACCATGTATGACCTATTCTATTATGTAGAGACTCATAAATTAGAATTTTAATGTCATTTTTTGTGTTATTATTTCTATGCTGATTGTATATATTTTTACATAAGTATTACTGTTAATTATTTTCATCATTATTTTTATTTTAGACATCATAAATTACTAGAAACAAAATAAAGTAGAAAAATTTTCATGAATTTTCCATCATGAACATTCAATTCCTTATATGATTATATATTACACATTAATTCATATATTTCATGTTTAATAGAACTATCAAATAAACACCTAAAAATATGGTGGTTCATCTCTATGTGAGAACAAAAAAAGTGAAATTATTGAACACTATTTATATAATTCCTTTATCGTAATGTTTCCATAATGATACATCCAAAAAAACATATAATAAATCCTTAAGTTTAATTAATTGTTATTTTTGGCATGGATTTCATGACATAATATAAAGAAAAAATCTACAATCAAATGTGGAAGATCACCATTCTAATCATAATACATCAACTGAATAAATGGGGTTGTGAATATGATGAATATCATTTGGAATCATAATCTCATGTGTTGATATTATTTTTTTAATATCGAACTTTTATATATAAATTGATTTAAAAAATGATAAAATTACGGTTAATGATATGGTCATTATGTGGTACTATAATGATGTATTCCTTAAAGAGTTTCCTTATAATACTATTGATCAATATGTGGTGTCGTATTTTGATCCAGACATATCATGCAAGGATATTACATAATTTTAGATGAATATTTATTATATTATAAAAATTCATGTTCATGGACCTTAATAGTGTATTGTCATTGGAAACATTGAAGATAATTTTCTGATCAGGTTAATGATCTTTAATGTCTCTAGTAATGATATTCCCCTTTAGTATACCTACATAATGAAATTTCTTCATCACCTATAGAAAATAAAAATATGAAAGGGGAGAGATCAAATTCTCAATAAGGGTAGACAAGGGATATTTATATGCATAACAAGATAATATGTTTATGAGGACATGATCTTATCATTAGAAGACGACACCATGCATTTAAATGACCGTAAACATGAATAATGAAATAAATATTAGCTTTTTATATAGAATAAATCATATGGTAATTGAGATCATAAAACATGAAAGAGTAACATATGATGAAGACATGGAATTTTTGTATACAAAAATTATTTTAACATTGTGATCATGTATATTTAGAAATAGTTAACTCATTATTTTATTGAGCTGAAATATAGACCTCACATAAACATATGGACATGAAACCTGGTCCATAAATAATGTTTTTAATATGAAATATGGTTCACTCTTATCATTTTAAATATGTAATCAGGTTCCCCCATAAATATATAGACAACAAACTATGTACTTTCTTAAACTTGTGACCATGTAACTATGTTCAGACATAATAGAGTGATCAGGTAATCAAGTTCTTTCATAATATTGTACAATTACATTAATCACAAAAAAACCCAAACATGTAGGCTGGAAAGGAAGATTGTAGCCCCCAATGGATAACCCACCCATGAAGCTATATTTATTCAATACCTGGCCTAATCTCACAGTGGTTATTAAACACAGTACATGGTCCAAAGGCCCACAAACTGACTCGGAGTCCCAAGTGAAGTGTCATGCCTATGTCACTATCTTCCAACCTCATGTATGTGTCACCGCCTAACTGCATCATGCATTCATCTCCGCCAGCTTGCGTCATACATGTATCACTGCATGGAAGGGGAAACTCGATCCCACATATATTTGAACACGAGTATGATACATGATTATAGAGAGTCATTACCCATTGGTAAAACCACAAATTACATCACACATAACTTTTTGATCATTTAATATGGTTCACTCATAACAATTTTAACTTGTAATTTGGTTCACACATAAACCAATGTGAATTCAACCTGGTCCATAAAAACATTATACTCAATATTCATCCATCATTTCCCAGTGCACTAGAGGGAGGTATACATACCACCTATCACATTATAAAATCATTCATCCATGTGACCAAATATAATAATACATACCATGGATTATAAAATGATATGGGGTTCATATAAAAAGTATCAAAAAGAAATAAATAAAATTGGAATAAAAAACATTTGATCATTTAATTACATATAGAATATGGATAGGTATCATAATAATATCATTGAAGAATAACTGATGAAATGAAAATGGTTTATAGATTGTCTGATCATGGTTTAACCCATGGAAGAGGTACATGTTTCAAAAATAACCTTCCATAGACCATTCAAAGAAATAATAAGAATGGTGTACATGGATCATATCCATAGTGACAATTGAACTATATGAAAATATATAAACATAGATGAGGAAGTATTTTTAAATATCAAAAAAAGCATTTCACAAGGAAAATTTACATTCTTCTAAAATACTTATTATACAACAATTATAAAATCTATTTCTTATAATGAAATTTAAATAAATTATTTTAAAACATTTCTTGTAAAATTAATTTTTTCATTTTGAAAAATTATTTTTAACACATTAATGTTTCATAAAACCATTTTTACATTAATGTTCCTTTGAAAACATATAATAAATTATTGAGATAATTGGTATTATTTTATTTGTAAATGACCTCTAGAAAATATATAATGGATGCATTAAAAATCATTACATACCCTTTTTAAAATAAAATCATTTTGGAAAACATTTAACATTGAAAAAAAATTAATATCAATGATACATGAAAAATATTAGGAATTTTTTTAATTAAAAATAAAAATTTCAAGATATAATGTATGATTCATGGAAATAATTTTCTTGATGGTGGGTAAGACCCTACGTGCCAAGCATTCCTTTTACACCATAAAAAGATTAGAAATTTTTCTTGATAAAAATAGATTCCCTTAGAAATCATTTTATAAAAAAATATAAATGTGAAAAACATCCTTTAAACATCACAGGATAATTTAAAAAAAATTAAAACAATTTTATAAAAATTGTATTTTTGAAAGAAAAAAAATATCCAATCGAAAGGAGAAATAATATGAGATCATCTTAATCCCAGATTTTAATTAATTAAACATCCAAAGAGTCATAAAATATACTGTTTCATAGATATAACGTTAATAAACATAGGATAAGAAAATTAGTGAGAGTTATTAAGAAATGGATTATGATATTTCACCAATTGAAGCATAATCATAAACAATCCCAATAAAAAATGAGATTGTATTAACAAACTCTTACCACTATGGTAATATTAAATCATAAACCCCATGAATGAATAAAAATAAATTATCCTTAATATATAATTAATTATAGGATATAAATTATATAACATGAAAAATGGTATCATATACACGTAATAGAAAAATATTGGTGCATAGAATGGCATGTATCTACAAGATGGAAAATTGAGGGAAAATTTCATCACTGATTTGGTAACTTTTGAACCATATTCCACATGAAATAAAGATCATAATATGGATTTGTAAAAACCCATAAATTTAAATATAATAATGATATTGAATCTTCATGGCTAGTATATACACCACAAAATATATATGTGTCATGAATAATGCATAGGTCTCATAGAATTAATAGTGAGGCAGGAAAACCTTTAACTTACGTCTTGAAATTATTTGTACAAGTTAAAAAATCATATATAATATATATAAGTTTGTCATAAATGTGGAAATGTACTATATTATTATTTATAATAAAAAATATTTTTTTTATGAGTTTTATTAACATTTTATTAACAACTCTTTCTTAGTGTTACATTTCTTATATTATAGACTGTTATTCATGATCCTATTATATATATCATGTTATAATTATTTAAATAAAGTAAAACATGATAAAAATATATGACATATTCAGTATAAAATTATTTATAATAATCTATAGAATACAGAAATATTAAGTAGAATACATTGTTCAGAGAGATGATAGTATGTACATACGCATTCACGTTGTTTATGTTTCATTATCATATTGAAGGATGAAATTGAATGATATATATATATATATATATAATATTTAAATATGTATTATAATTCAATATATATTATATAATTTCACTATTCTGATCTGTAAAACATTTCATGTGAATTGTGAATGAAAAACATCAATTTGATATGCGATTGTCCACACGTCCATAAATGAAGTTATCTTATTTAAAAAAATTAAAAAAATAGATGTATGTTTTATATAATAATTCCAAAAGAATAAATAAATCATAAAAATGTAATATATAAATGTAGTTTCGATAGTAATTTCAACCCATGAGTGGTGTTAATGAATAAATGGACAATAACTTTCCCCAAGATGGTAGTTCGTTGTACCCAAGATTATAAGTTCATCACCCATTTGATGGAAGTGTGGGAATGTGTCACTTGAAATCAATGAATTAAAACATATAAATATATTTTGGATAATTAGGATTTTATTCATGAATGTAATAAAAATGAATGAGGGGATGGGGAATGAAAATAAAACAAAGTAGATTGAGGAAGGATGTTAACACATATTTGGTTAACTCCTCTTAGTTTGGAACAAAGGGGTTTTTTGGCAGGATTTTTTCCCAAAAGGATGAATCCCTATTAAAGTGATGGATGTTGAGATATTTTTTTGAGAAGATTTTAGAAATTCCAAAGTAATTCAGAGGTGTGTATAATTGGGATGGTGGTGTACCTTTTTATTGTTGTGGATGAGTGACATTCTTGTAATCTTTTGAAAATGGAATTCCTCCTACAATTTCCCATGTAATGTGGCTATAATAATGGAAATAATTCATGAAATGTGAGGATATAATCTAAATTTGAATAGAAAATTTCTTTTGGAATATTTTATATATTATTTTGGGTATTATTCTTAGGATTAATTTTTGGTGAAACTAATTTTTCTCATTATAGCTATGATTAATTTTAATCCCATTCATAAATATTGTTTTAAAAAAAACAATGTTTACCATAGAAGACAATATAAAATACTAAGCTTATTAATATTGAACCCATTATTCCAAATTTGAAACAAATAAATAGAATAAAATAATTAAAAATTTATCTTGTAGAGGAAATAACAATGTTTGTTTTTAAAGAAAAAATGTAAAGAAATTGTAATATATTTTATATCTAGTTTCATTGTGAAATTGGATTCAATGACCTAAATTGGAATAATATATTTACAATTAATAGAATTATCATTTAAAAATATATGAAAACAAAATTTAATTATATAAATTACTTATACCAAAAATAATCATTGAATTAAAAATAAATTTTTTATCTATTCATTTAAAAATGAATCATTTTAAAAAAATACTAAAAAATCAACTAATGTAAATTTCAATATTTTTTATTAATTTCTTTTTATTTTTTTTTATGAAAAAAAAAAATTATTAATCATATTTATAATATTGTCTCTATTAAAAGGGGGTAAAAATAATTTTTCAGAAAATGAATATTTTTATTCATAAAATTAGATTTATTCTACTTTTATACCTATTATATATATTGAACGAGTATTCAAAATAATGATTTCATAAATAATATAAAAATATTATTTAAATTATTAATGAAATAATTTTTATTTACATTATTTAGATAAAATTATGTTTGTACAAATAAAAATAATTTTCGTAGAAAAGTAATTTAATTATTTTCATAGAGTTCTTTTCTTCCCCCCTAATAATTGAAAACCAAAGTATTAATTGTATATATATGTGCAAATAATATTTTTCCATTTTAGTAAATATTATTCATAACTAAATTTACAATGCCTATGTGGTTTCTATAAATGAATTTTAATTCAAATATTATGAGTATATTATAGTTCGATAAAACTCATTCATGCATGCAACCCAAGCAATCAAAAGGACTTGGAATTATACGTAACAAAATAAACATAGGGTTTCATTTACTGATATATATTCTCTTTGTTTCATGTAGATCATTATTAACATGGTTTTTTATAACTCAAAATAAACATAGTGTTTTCGTATATCAAAACCTATATTTAGTGACGCGTGAAACAAAAAAATAATATCAAAATGATAAAATTTGTCTGATAAAAATATATCAAAAAATATTAGGGTGTTAGAATCTAACCCACATAAAAATAATTTTTTCATCAAAATTCAGATGGGTTATCATAGGATTAAAACTTTATTGTTCTTATGAAAGAAATCCATATCATAAAAATGAACACCAAAACTTCATTTAATAATGGAATGTTGGAACCATAACCATTACCCAATATAAGACGTTACTAGGCTTCCATAGTGGAGAACATAGGTGGGATGTAATTATTAGTCATGGAATAAAATCCAAAAAAATTATACATATTTAGAAAGATAATTGATTATTGATCATTGAAAATTTAATGATTAATGGAATGTTAAGGGACTCATAACCATACCTCAATGTTGATTTATAACACCATCAGTTCAAAATAAGTTATGTTATTACGATAAATATATTTTGATATCATTATTATATAGTTAAGGAATTATTTTACTATATATTTAAATAAAGAAAAAACACATAACATTATTTTATTCATTTTCATTTTAATTATATAACCCTCTGGTGGTGACATTATTGATTTTCAGTTCATCTCCTAAACAGTGAAATGAATGTTAATTTCCCATTCGAATTTATAAATTGATCAAGAGGTAGAATGGTAATTCATTACAGATATCTTTAGTTAGCATCAAAAATTATATTAAGAATAGGATATGAAATATATTAATAAATCATTATATGGTAATAAAATACAATAATCATCAAAAACTGATCTAATTCTAAACTAATACCATTCTATAAATGGTTCTCTTAATAACACTTCTAGAAGATGAAAATCCAAATCATTAGATAGAAGGCCGCTAAATTACCTTTACATTAAACCCCCATATATCATAAAATATCTCATTTTTCATACATACCAAATAGGTCAATTCAATCACTATTTATTCACATAAAACATGGTCACAACCTAAATTACCGGTAATCATTATTAATGAAATTAATGTTTTCTTATTAAAAATTTAATTGAATACATTCCTTAAATCCAAAAATGATTTCAATTATATGAAAAACCATTTTTCAAAAAATCATAAATTAGTTCCTTGGTAATTAGTACAATGAAATTTTCTTATTTATATCAAAAATAAAATTATCCATATGTCATTATCTTAACATAAAGATCATATTATAGGTTATCTTTCCCTTAATAATGCATTTTCCCGGAACATCGCCATTCGGTTAAATAAATTTTCTTGTCTTACTGAACCATTCAACATATTAACGTAAATCCTTAGCCAAAGAATATAAACTAATCAATCCATATATATTTCAAAATTTATATAACATAACTCATAATTCCAAATATAGAAAACATCTAATATTCCACCTCATTCTTGATCCATAAACATAGACAATTCATCAAATTACATAATTCCTCTTTACTTTCAATTTCTCTTATAGTCTCACCGTCATCAATAATATAACCATTACTCATACCACATTTCTAATTATCTTCATGAGATTTCCACTTGGGAGATTTATTTTCCAAATTACCATTCATTCCACAATTAAATAATCTAAAATTTGATGATGTATTATGGAGGAAAATATTCTAATATTTTTTAGAGAAAATATTAATTTTTCAATTTCATTTACTTTATTTATGTCGTTTTTATTGTGAAAACATCTCCTTTTTTCACTAGAAAATTCACATTGATGATTATTTCCACAATATGAACTCAAAGGATACGTAATCCTATTTCTCGGACTGTATATATTACCCAAAATCTTTGTAAGTTCCTTAATTATCATTTAATAGTGATTCAGAGATTTATTTAATGTACATGTTTTGAATGATGTTCCCTGAAAACTAACTAGGCACGATAAAAAATCCTTCACTACAATGGTCATCCCATTGGAATGATATTCAGAAATCTTTCCATCACTTTCTGTATTAAACTAGTTCTATCTGGTTTCTATAATTGACTAAAAACAGAAATTAAAATGTGAGAATCACTAATCATTGTAGAAAAACACTTAATCAAGGAAAATTACTTCTAGTACGTCAAGATTATAACAACTTATTTTGATATCATAGGCTTATCTAAATGGAAATCCCTTGAAATATCCATTGAAATATCCCAAGGGATCTCTGTTTGTTTTCCTAATACTATTTTGTAAAGGATTACTAAAATTTTACATTTATATCCATTAAAGAGAACCATGATTAACATAAAATTATATTAAATAATTTTAGATGAATATTCATCATTTTAATAAAGCACATGTTCAAGGACAATAATAGTTTAGTTTATTTAGAATATTTGAAAACAATATTCTAATCTGCTAACATATCTTAAATGTCCCAAGTAAAGATATTCACCTTTATTGATCGTAATAAAATATAATTATTAATAATATGGGTAATTAAAAATAAGAAAGGGGTACTCTCAGATGTTCATTATTTAAAAATAGATACATGTATGAAAAACATGTGCAAAAGTGTATGATAAAATGTTCATTATAATAGATGGCTATACACTAAAAATTGATGATCATAAATTTATATAATCGAATAATTATTAGAAGTTCATAAGAAATGAATCATTTCATAATATGGATTCTGGGTCATGATATCGTAACATAGAAAAATAAAATTGAATTTTGGAATAGGCATTATGTTATGATTTTATGAACACGAAAAAGTAGAAATATGTTTACCCAACCAATTACTGAACTGAAATCAATATCACGTTCAAACTTATGGACATGCAACCAGGTAACACACAACATTTTGATCATTTAATCTAGTTCATTCATAGCATTATAAACATGTAATAAAGGTCATTCACATACATGTTGACATGAAACTGGGTCCATTAATAATATTTTGAATATGAAACTTGGTTCACATATAACATTGTGAACATGTAATTTGGTTCACATATAACATTGTGAACTCATAATAAGGTTCACTAATAACATTGTGAACATGTAATTTGGTTCCCACATAAACATATGGTCTTTCAAGTGGGTCCATGGATAAATAATATACCCATATTTAATCCATCATTACACAATGCCTTGGATAGAATAATTGGTCCCACCCATCATATAATAAAATCATACATACATGTGCAACAAGAGAATAATACATGCATCATATCATGACATCCAAAAAAAGATGGGTTTCATAATCATAATATGAGAACTTTTTAATTGAAATGGGTATCCTAAACATGTTTTCATATCATTACTTTGGGAAAATAAATAGGGGTCATATAAATTTCATCCAGGAATAACTGGGAAAATAAGTGGGTTTCAAAATTTTTTCTTCAAGATATTACCCATGGAAGTGATATGGGAATCATAAATAGCATTTAATAAACAATTCATAGAATTAATAATAATGGTGTCATTGGATAATATATCTGGTAAATATTAAAATAAAAAAATTGACTTCCAACTTACATAGGGAAGGATTTAAAAATATAACATGAAACATTTACAAATGAAAATATCATTTCATTGAAATGATTTCTTATTAAACTATTTCAAAATCCTTTTTATAATCAATTCTTTAAAATATCATTTAAAACATTTATAAATTAAAATATATTTTGTTCTTTGAAAATCATATTTTAAAACAAATATAATTATGAAAACCTTTTTATTTTTAAACATTTTATGAAATATTGAAATCATGAAATCATTTCCTTTGAAAATAACATTTTATTTATATATAAGGGATGGTTTGAATATTTTTTAAAACAAATTTTAATCATTAACCATATTTGACATCCTTTTTTTTAATATTAAATTATCATATACAAATTCAATAATATTTGAAATAATATTACAATAAAAAGTAGATTTTAAAATAACAAAGGCATATTCATGAAATTATCATACATGATACAATGTAATTCCGTATATGTTGAAATTTTTTTTTTTCACATTAGTATATTTAGAAAATTGTTTTGATTGAATAAAACTATATGTTTCATTGGAAAAATATAATCTAAAATGGTAAAAAAAAGGTAAATGATTCTATTACACATTATATGGTAACAATAATAGATTTTTTAAAACATTTCTATGAAAACACATTTTCAAAATAACATATATTTCTGAGCAAAAAAGATAAATAATGTTATATCTAATTTAAATTTTTTTATTAATTATATTAAATACAAAAAAGTTGAAAAAGTGGTTACATTAATATAGTATATCATGATAAAATATAGGATAATAACGTTCATATGATCCCTTAGTTTCTTTATTATGATTTTTCATCAATAAAATCAAAATCATAAACATTAATGGTAAATAATGAGACATTTACAATAAAATTATACAACTATGGTAAAATTAAATAAAAAAACCATGAAATAATGACATTATATTAAATTTATAATTACAATATGCGATGTATATTCATGAAATTACATGAAAAATGGATGTATATATAACACATAGGAAAATATAGTTGTATAATGTGACACTTATCTCAATGTTTGAAAATTTAAAAAAACATACTTTATCAATATGGTAACATTTTAACCATAAGACCCCTAAAAATTAATCTTAAAATTTACATGTAAATAACAATAAATATAAATAAAATTATCATATAAAACATTAACAATCAGTATATACACCTCAAAAAATTAATGAGTGGCCAAAAGGTATAGGATTGACAGAAATAAAAGTGAGAAGAAAAAACCATTACCATAAGTCTTGACGATAATAATACATGATCAAAACTCTTCTATAATAAATATAATTTTATTATATATCTATCTACTAAAATTATTATTATTACAATACAGAATATAAATTTTTATGACTTTATATTGCCCAATTATTAAAAACTCTATTTTAACATTACATTTTTGGCAATATCTTCTTTATTTTTTGAATATGTTTTGGATTTCTATTTATTATCCTCCTTTATAGATCATGATTTACATATGTAAATATTTTAAAACATGATATAAATATCATATATATATTCATTATATATATATATATATATTAAATAATGTATATAATATATAAATAGGAATTGAAATACACTGTTTATTGGCGCAGTAGGACGTATATATGCATGAATACTATTTCATTTTTCTTTCCTCATTGAAAGAAATAAATTAAATTAAATGTGTGTGTATATATAATATAGTTTTATTATAATAATTACATAATTTATATAATATAATTTCTCTATATATATCATTGTTACATTCAATGAAAACATGTGAATGAACCCAAACACATTAAGGAGGCAGTAGTCGACACATCCAAAAACAAATCTATCGTTTTGAAAAATAGAAATAATTAATGTATATTTTATATAATTATTAAAGAATAAAAAATAAATAATATTTATAAAATATATATTTTAAAAAATGTTATTCCATTTTATTTCACTACAATGATAGGTGGTAAAGGAAAAAAAGAAACAACATTATTTCATGACGTTGTAGTTCACCATACACAAGAATGGTATGTTAGTTAACCATTAGATAGATGTGTGTGTATGTGTAGGTAAAAATAGATAATGGAAAAATTTTATATATATTTATTATACCAAAGATATTATATAATAATGTAATAATAATATTTCATGGTATTGAGAGAGAAAATAAAACAATGTATACTGATGACGGATATTACCTCTCCATTGGGTAACTCAATTTTGTTTTAAAAAATTGGATTAAATTATTGGATTAACTTCCAAAGGTTGGTTTATATGATGAAGGGATGGATTTATTGAGATAATATTATGATTTCATTAGTTATCCAATGATCATGATAGGTGTGCATATGTTTGAGGGGTGGGTTCATTTTTACAGTTTAGGAGGACTGAGATTCATGTAAATTTTTTAAAGGGAATGAAACCCCTAGTTTTCCACTAGAAAATGGCTCCAACAATGGTAAAAATATGATAAATATTATTATATGGTTGAAATAGTAATGGAATATGGATTTCAGAGAGCATTATTGGTTATTTTGGGCCTTAAGACTATGACTTCATCCATTATATAACTACTTTTTCTCTTAATCCCTGTAACTAATTTTAATCACTATTGATAATATTTTTGGTCAATGAAAAAGTTTAACATATTATATACTATAAATTATTATTAATATAAATATTTAATCAAATTTTCAAAATTCATAAAACATAAGTGTCCTAAATTAATTTATAAATAATCTCGCATAAGGGATGACAATAATAGGGTTTGAAGTTAAAATGTCCAAAAAGGTTGATTTTTGATATCATATTTATCCTCAAAATGTAATTACAAGGTCATGTACTAAATCATATGATTTATTATTAATTAAAATATACAATAAATATTTAAAAAATATTTTTAATATAATTATAAATTTGATTTAAAAATACTTTCGAATAAAAATATAGTTATTTTAAATATTAATCATAAAATGAAACATCTAAGAAAATTTCCAAAAAATAACAAAAAATAAAGTTTGATATTATGGTTTTAAAAAAAAAAATTTATGAATGATATATAATAACATTTTTTGAAATAGTAATAAAATGGTTTCTCTTTTAAATGATGGTAAAATTTACATTTTGAAAAATACACCTTATATTAATTAAATTCAATTTATTATTATATTATGCCTAGAAAATATATTAGATGACAATAAAAAAATATTTACAGAAAATATAATATTTAAATTTATTGAGAAAAATATTCAATATTTGTCCATTAAATTTATTTAGAGATAAATTGTGTTTGTATATAGAAAAATAGTTTTTTGTAGAAAAATTTTCACCTTTTGAATGACGTATCATCCTTATGAGTTCATATTGATTCCCTTAATACCCTTGATCGACTACCATCCAATGAAAATAAAGAAAGTGGGAGATGGTTTATGTATACAGGTTATGAAAACATTTCCATTGATTATAATTGAGAAGAATATTATCTTATTAAAAATGAAAATTATAGAAATCAGAATCATAATGGTTGGAAAATTTTTATTCTGTTATCAATTAATTTTTCAACCAGCCACATGGATAAGATACAGGTTTATCAAATAGAAGATATAAAAATATATAATAATGTTGATGGTTTTATAAAATGAAAACCCACATAGATAGTAATATATGAAGTTTTAAAATTTTTCAGTAATTTTTTTTATATTCAAATCGTCATTTCAAGAAGTTGTTTTCAAATGATACAAAAAATTGACATTATCTATGTACCAATAGAGCACAATAATATATCAAGACCTCTGAGAAAAATATTGGTATGAAAATATGAAAAATGACGTTATTAAATATTCTTCAAAATTATTGTTATGCTTTTCGGTGAAGGTATAAAAGAAAAAGTTTAAACAGACGATGCATCATTCTCACATATATACATGGAAAGATATAAAATTAACCATAGAATTTTCCAATATTCATCTAAATAAATCAAGTGGAAGTATTTTTGTATGAATTTTGGTGGATTCTCCTATAATGTCTACATGATTAATTGTAATTTTATTGGATTTGTCATTTGATAAAAATAAAATTACTTACATCATCAGAGTTAGAGTGGTGGCATATATCTCCACTGTCAATTATATCTGATCAAGATAAGAGATTTTTATCCATGTATTGGAGGAATATCTAACTTTTTATAAACACTATATTCAACCATAGTAGAAAATGTCCCCTAAAACTAATTACTAAAACAATATAAATATCTCAATAGTTGGAAACATGCTGAGATGTTTTTTGATGGACTACAAAGGAGGATGTAATTAACATAAACCACTATTTCAGTTATCATACAATAATATGTTTCACATAAGCATTAAAATGGCTCCAAAATGATTCATTTTTTAAGAGAAGTAAAATATGTATGTGATGGGATGATGTTGATGAAAATATGTTTTTGGAAAATAAGTTGATTTTGATATTTTAGAAAACCACAGTGTCATTCCATCATACATCTAGGTTTCTCAGTGTCATTAAATGTTCAATGATGATACTCATGGTTGGGATGTAGTTTCTATGGTTTATGATAGATTATTTCTCCCCCTATATCGATGTATGTGATTCAATATAATTGGGAATACTAAAAAGCTAATTTCGAGGTACAATAACCACTTATATATACCCCATCACATCGAAGATGTAGCCAATCAACTAGAATTCCTAGTAACCCATTATCAGGTATATGACATATTCCATGTATCGATCTTATTTAATTACATACCATATACCTCACATGTTATAGATTCAAAGGTGGTAAATATATAAAATCACTCTTTTATAATGATTAGCTGATGAAGATATTAAACCATATAGACAATGTTCTAACAAATAATACAACTATTCTGATTATTTACTAAGAAAAAAATCATATGTTTGAAGAGTTTAAATGGAAACAAAAGGAAAATAATGAAGCAGAAGTAACTTCGCTGTTTTCACCATAGTATGTAAAAGAAAAATTCATAGAAAAAATTTCTTATGTGGTTCTGATTGTAATGAAAGTGATATTTATTAATCGATGTTTCCGTATGATTATATCAATGTGGAATATTATGTAAATAAAATTCTCCACATGATAAAACCAAGAAGAAATTTTTATATTTAATTAAAAATTGAGAAAAAATTTGGGCATAATAATTGAATGTATTACATAGGGACAACAATAGATGATAAAAAATTAAAAATATGAACATATAGATTTTCTTGATCCTGTTTGTAATGCTTGGACCCTGTAAGACCAAATTCATTGCATTATTATGTATCATTGAAATTATCACAAATGATTAAGTCTTGATAGACCGAT
The DNA here is from genome assembly GCA_963277665.1 of Viscum album. NCBI lineage: Eukaryota > Viridiplantae > Streptophyta > Magnoliopsida > Santalales > Viscaceae > Viscum > Viscum album. The sequence goes on along the minus strand of OY728133.1, from coordinate 1,897,085,904 downwards.
TAGTTGTGTAGACTTCAATGTACCTGATATATTCATAAAGTTTACATTACATCGTAAAATAGAAATCTACGACAACATTTTTTCCATAGACAACACTTAGATCCCAATGATTATCCCTACAGGTCAGTCATAATATACTTCTTCCAAACCTGGGAAGAATAAAACATAGAATAGGATGAGCTTAGATATTTAGTAAGGATAATAATATATATAAACATTAATAAATAAGCATAAACATTTAAGTCAATGTATAAGACTAAAAAAATCATTCTAAACATTAAATTCAGCATAATATGGAAAAAATTAAAGAAAATGATGTAATTTACATATTCATATGGATATTCTACTAGTTGAATAATCACATGCAATAATAGCGACTTTCATAATGATGGAATGCATAATGAAATACTTTCGTAACCACATAGTCATGGAATTGTTCCATGACTACAAATAAGATTTTGTCAAAACCTTGTTCCAAGACTCTAGTTTGTCTCATGAGTGATACCGAGGCATCAAGTAGTTATAGAAGGCTCCACCTGTCACTTACTAATTCCAATGCATTCCTCGTATGAAAAGGTTTAAATATAAATTAACATTCATCTTAAAATTATCATATGAAATGTCAATAATTTATCCATAAATCGTGAATGGTATAAAAATAATACATACACATTTAAAAATAAAATGAAACCTTCAAAACAATATGGATGTTTTTATCATAATAAATCAACATCCAATAAGTTTACAATCCATCAACGGATGTTGACATTGATGAAATATAAACCTTTTTAGAGAAATATCTCTTTCTAGTTTGAAATCATTTAAAAGTAATATAATTATGAAAGAATTTATTTATTTTGAAAATATTTTTATAATCTTGTAAGGAAAGCTTCAAAAATGTTATAACGGAGGAAAATAGCCGCACCCTCCGTATAAGTAAAAAAACATTCTTAACATAATTTTGTCAAAAATTTCATAAGTACCTTTTTTGCAAAATGACGGAAAGATTCTTTTAAAAACATATGAGGTCAAATAATTATATAAATTAATTTAAACCATTTTCTATTAAATATTAAAAATGTTTTCAAATACATTTATATGAATCATGGATATGGATGATAAAGAGGTCCCAGTAGATACTTGTGTAAAAACAACCTAAGATAATAAAGAGATTGTTAAATTAACCTTTACCTTATAACTTTATATAGTAGATGGTTGGTTAAAATCATTTATAATGGAGAAATAATTTTTATTTAATAATACTAGAATCATATACATTAATATGATATCATATATGACCTTTTATCATTGCTTTGTTAAAAATATCATAGTATTATCGTCGTTTCAGGTGTTAACTGATTCGTTTAACTTTATATACATTGTTACATTAGTATTGTTTGTTATGGATATGATGTATCCAATATATATTAATTATTATATTATGTATTTAAACATTGTTTTTAATCATATAATTAAAATTATTCTTGAATGGATTATGATGGGTAATGAATCTCATCGCGTTTGTGGAGATGGTAATCCATACGTATGCACGAGTGAAAATAACATCACTTTGATATTAAAATAATATATAATTGTCTGGTATATCATATATAAATAACAATTATCATTTTATATTTATTATTTACATCAATTACACTTCATTATCATACCCATCCAAATAGTAATGTATTGAATAACAATTACACCACAACGTGGAGACGGTAATCTGTGCATACCCACATATGGTGACATCTCATTCAAATGATGGATATAATAATCATTATGGTTGTAACATATTTATAATAAAATCACAGTATATAGAATATAATAGAGTAGTTATTTTAAAATGTAATGAACTTGTAAAGAAAAATTTGAAGAAGAAAAGAACATAAAAGAGGTGATGAAATATTTACCTCTTCTTTGAGTTAATAATTTTTATTTGATCAAAAGGGTACCATAGGTTGGCTTTTTGACTAAAGTAAGCCCTCTAGGATGAAGGGAGGAATGTAGAGAGGCTATTTGAGAAGATATTGGTAGAGAAAAAATTCATTGAAGGTGTTAAGTTTATGGAAGGGTGGGTTCCCTTCTATAAGAGGGGTGAGGGCACTTTATGAAAAGAAAGAAATAATATTTTATAATAAAATAATTTTAGGTTTTTAATGGATAACAAAATAATTTATTTAAAGGATTAGGTGGTAATGGGTCGAAAACCACTCAACCATTAGGTTTTAGATAGGTTTGGGTCACTATATTAACCTTATCTTTTACATATAACTCTTAGTTAAATATTTTGACATTTACCATGTCTCTTTGTATTTTTATATTATATGGTTAATAAACATACTACATAATTTCAAGAGAACCCATAGTGGTTCATTAATTATAAAAATATCATTATAGACTTCTTTTGGATGATCCATAGATTATTTGGAATATAATTTCAATTAATAATATAATATTTGTTTTAAAAACACTTTTATGTAAATTTTGACACTATTTGGTATATTGTTTTTTTCTAAATTCATGACTGCAATATTAATTCGAAATAAGTTCATCTATCCAACCATAGAATTTCATATCAAACAATAAAATTATTGTAATTAATAAAAAGTCTAAAATTACATTTATTTGAATATTTATAAAATAAAATATTTTAATATTTCATTAAATATGTAATTACTGCATCATTATTGTGTCAAAAATAAATTAAACTATTTAATTTACGAAAAATATAAATAAAATAAAATTATGCTGGGAATATTTTTATATTTCTAATTAATATTTTATAGTCTCATTTATCTTATGTTTAAACTTACATTAAAAATGGTTTAGTTATTAAACGATTAATTTAACACTTTAACTCTTCTTTGAATAATAGTAAATGTCCTAATCTAAAACAAGTGGACCTAAATGATCATATTTAATTCATAAGGTTGTTTTTTTCCGAATTAAACTTATTAAATTGAATTAGGACATGTTTTAGGGAAATAATAATTTAATTTTTACCTTGAATAATACTATTTACTTTTAACCGCGATAAATAAAAATCAAAAGTTACTATTCACCAAAAATAATTTTCATCTCATTGAACAAAATTTTACTTAATGATATCAACTATGTCTCTTGGATTTTTGAAATTAAAATCATAGATTCTGTAAAATTATGTTTTATGTAAATTTGAAAATTGTCCTAGGATGTGGGTAAAAGATGAAAAAATTTCAATTAATATTTTTCATATCTAAATTTTTTATAAATTGAATCCAATGAATTACGCTGAATTAATATAGGTATTGTGTATATATTTTGAACAAAAATAAATTTAAATAAACTAAATAATAATTAAAACAGAATTCCGCTTTTAAATAATAACTCTGTGTTTTTCACTATTCATCATAAATTGTATATTTTCAGAAAAATACCAAAAATTCACCCTAAGCTAATTTTGATAATCCGAATCCAAAAATGTAGTTCATTTTAAAAGATAAATTTTATTTAATTTCCAAAAGTGTGTATTACTATTTATAATGATTGTTTTATTGTTCGCGTTGTGTTAGAATCTCAAAGTTGCGTATAACACAAACTATTACATTATTCAGAGGGAAATGTATTGTGGAAGCCTGGGGTGTTACATTCTACCCTCATTCAAATTATTCCATCCTAGAAATTTCTAGAATATTACTACATAAAAATATTTGGGTGGTTCTTCATTATAAGTACTTCAGGATCGCACGTTGCCTATTCCAACTTATGGATTCTCCATAAAACTTTTACCAGACGATTCATCCATTTTCTTAACACTTGTTCTCTTGTATCAAGAACCTTCATAGGCTATTCGCAATAAGTTAGATCAGGTTCGAATTCTAATTCATCATAGGTTGGTACATGCGGTGGGTCAGGCACGTATTTTCTCAGTAGTGATATATAGAAAACGTCTTGAACTATTGGGAGACTTGGAGGCATTTCCAAATGGTATGCTAAAGCCCCAATTCATTCTATAATTTCAAATGGTCTGATATAATTGTGGCTTAATTTTCCCTTCTTCTTGAAATGTTTAACACCCTTCCATTGAGATACATTCATGAAAACATGATCTTCTACCTGAAATTTCAAATCCTTCCTTCGGTTGCCAGCATATCTCTTCTGCTTACATTGCGCTTCATTGATGTTGGTTTAGACTACATGCACCTTTTCCATCATTTCCACATCATGTTTTGGGACTATGAGTTTTTATTCACCAAAACCATCCCAACAGGTTGGTGTGTGACCACTCATTTAGTATAATGCTTCATATGGTGCCATCTAAATGTTGGAATGGAAGCTATTGTTATAGGAAAAATATACCAGCGGTAAATATTGATCCCACAAACCTTTAATTTCATGTGAGTAAGATCGCAACATGTCTTTTAATGTTTGAATAGTCCGTTCTGATATTCCACCAGTTTGGGGGTGGTAGGCTATGCTCAAAAAATGTTCAGTATCCGGGTCATTCTGAAAATATTTAAATAATATTGATGTAAAATGTAGATCATGATCTGAAACAATCAATAGGGGTACTGCATAAAGTCTCCCAACTTTATTAATATATAATCTTACTGCACATTCATGTGGTAAATCATCTCTTATAACATGAAAATTTGATGACTTGGTAAGACGATCAACAATGATTCATATTGCATCATTTATTCTAAGACTATTCGGTATCCCCATGACTGTTTCCATGGTGATATCATCACATTTCAAATCAGGTATGGGAAGAGGTTGCTTGACTCTTACATGTTGTTCCCTTAAATCATTTACTTGTTGACAAACCATACATCTTGACACAAAATCAGAAATTTCCCTTTTCATTTTTTCTAACCAAAAATGTTTTATCAAATATCTATACATTTTGGTGCTCCCATGGTGTATAAATAAATTGGATCTATGAGTATAATACAATAATTCTCTTTTTAGATCAGTCATATCGAGAACACAATGTCTCTTCCCAAATTAGAAAATTTCTTCTTCATAAACGAAGTCACTCAATATCTCATCATTCAAAGCGGTAATCTACTTTTGAAACTTATCATCATCAACCTGAAATATTTTTATCCTTTCTAGTAAAGTTTATTTGTTAACCATTTGAAAATGCATTATTGTTTCATTATCCATGGTTATTCAAATATCCATCATTACAAGATCCATGAAAATAGGATCCCTTTAAACTCTCATCTTGTTCAAATCTCCATTATCTTTTCTTCTCAATGCATATTCTACCTGATTTTCCTTCCTAAGGTGGATGTGTATTGTGCAATCTTAATCCTCGAGTAGTTCAAGCCATATCCTTTGCCTCATATTGAGTTCTTTCTATGAGAAAATAAACTTCAAACTCTTGAGATCAATATTAATCTCACATTTTTGACCATAGATATATTTTCTCCAAATATTCAACACAAATAATATAGCTGCTAATTAAAGATCATTAGTAGGATAGTTTTTCTCATGAATTTTCCGTTGTCGTGATGCATATGAAATAACTCTACCATTCTACATAAGGACACAACCAAGTCCTTTATTCGATGCATCACTATAAATAACAAACCCATCATTCCCCTATGGTAGGTTCAATATAAGAGAATTGAATAATCTTCTCTTGTATTCTTTAAAACATTCTTCAAACTGTTTTCTCAAAAAAAATTAACCCCTTTTTGTGTGAGCTTTATTAATGGTTTAGAAAACTGGGAAAAATACTGGACGAAATGCCAATAATTACATGTTAAACCAATAAAATTGCATAACTAAGTTATACTTGTTGGTGCTATCCATTCTTGGATTTCTCTTTTCATAGAAGGATAAATAGAGATTCAATCAATTGAAATGAAATGGCCATGAAAATAAATCTCTTGATGACAGAATTCACACTTTCTAAACATCCCATATAATTCATTTATTCTATGTGTTTTTAGGATAATGTTCAAGTTATTTTTATAATCATAGTTAATTTTGGAAAATACCAAGATATCATCAATATATAAATGTACAAATTCATCAAGATATTCCTTGAAAAAACTAATCATTAGATCCATAAAGACAGAGGGTTCATTAGTCAATCCAAAAGCCATTATTGTAAACTCGTAATGCCCGAACCTGGTTTGAAATTCTGTTTTCGGAATGTTTTCCTTCTTCACACACAGTTATTAATATCCAGATCGAAGGTCAATCATTGAAAAGTATTTAGCTTCATGAATTTGGTCAAATGAATCATAAATGTGAGGTAGGGGATACTTGATCTTTATTGTTATAACATTGATTTCCATGTAGTCAATGAAAAACATCATAGATCCATATTTCTTCTTAACAAAAATAATATGTGCTACCTATTGGGAAAATCTTTGGAGAATAAATCCCTTATTACTCAATTACTCTTGTTGGTTATTTACTTCAACTAATTCAATTGTTGCCATTCTGAAAGGGTTCTTCGATATGGGCCTTGATTAGGAATTAAATCAATGGAAACCTCATTTTATCGTTTTGGAGGATGTCCAGGTAAATCATTTAGAAACACATAAATGTATTCTTCCACAATAGGTACATCCTCTATCTGAACAATTATTTCCTAACCCATAGTTATTTCATTCTCTTCCTCCACAATAATTGAATTTAACTGAGCTACTGGGGGTGGATCTAAATAAGAATTAGGTGGTGGTGATTCTTATCTAAATAAAAGGTGTTATTTATCATCATCATTAAAAATAGTAACCTCATTCTTCATGCAATAAATATTTTCATCACAGTCCAAAACAAATATATACCAAGGATTATATCAAATTCAATCATGGGTATGATGTTGAAATCAGCAGATAAAAGTCATTTATATGCTCTAATGGGGACTAAATCAGATAAATTTTTGGCAGTGGTACGTCCCTTAAGATTTTTTACTGACAACTCCCTTGTTAAATCAAATTGGAAATATCTAATTTTCTTAGAAAATTGGGATGATATAAACAATGCGATGATCTGAAATCAAATAAAGCATTAGGTAAACATTAGGAACCCATTAAATTACCAAGCACTATGTCTTTCAGAGCATCATACTCAGTAGTAGTGATATCATAATGTTGGCCTTGATCCCATGGCCTTTTCTGAGGTATGTTCCCCTGACTCTTTGGACATTCATTTTCGTAAACCCCCTTTCTCTACAATTGAATTATTCAACATCAATAGCCTCTTTCTTCCCCATGCAATGAAGAGCTTGGTGGACTTTTTCAACACACTTGTAATAGACTTCCATTCCCTTCAGTCTATTTCCATGTTGTTTCTTCCCACATTTACTACATGATGGATATTAAATTTTTCTCTTCTTCCCCTTATTTTCATTTCCAGAGTGTTCAGCAGATCTCTTCTTCCCTTTCTTTTCTTTAATGTCGTATGTCTTAGATAATTATTTTTCTATCTTGATTGAACATGAGACAATATCTTCGTATGACGATAAGGATTCTAAGATTGATGCTCAACGGAGAAATTGTGTTAACCCATAAAATAAATGATCAATCTTACATCATGGGTTCCATATAAAATTTGTAAAATTCCTTGCTAAACTTGTAATGTTAGCTTCATACATTGTGACATTTTGATCCTCCTTTTTCCTCAAACTCAAAAATTGTCTTTCCATATCCACTAAATGGTCATGTGGAATGTATTTTTCTAGAAAATTTCTTTGAACTACCTTCATTCTATATTTGACACTTTATCAGCTTCTTTTGTTTTTTGAATCAATGAACACCATTGATCAGTATCTCTAGTGAGGCAGTAAACTACCATGACAACTTTTCCCCTTTCGCTGCTCCACAAGGTGTGGAATGTTTTCACATAGGAATTTATCCATTGTTCAGATACTAGTGGGTTTGTACCCCCATGGAATGTTGATCGTTTTTTCTTCATGATGTTATCTAATATTTATCCTCCACATTGCGGATCACTATACTCCATACGGGTAAGGTTATTATTCCTAACCTGAGTCAATTTTCCTAATATAGTGATAATCTGATCATCACCAATTGAATCACCATTTCCACTACAATAATCTTGATCAAGAGGGAAATCCCTACATAGATTGCATTCATTGATATAGTTTCAATTTCTACCACTAGGAACCATTTCTATAAAATTGCATAAACTAGATTAGTTTATGAATTAAAAAACATAATTCCAAACATTTAAAATACTTAACATTAATTGTATAGTTTATGGATATAATAAATAATCATAAAAAATGTTTTTCTTGAAGAAGTATATACTCATAAGACCTTCATAATGGTTTGTAAAGAAAATGATAATTATCCTAAGCATATACCCCTGGAGTTTTGTAACTAAGAGTGCAGTAAGGCCCGTTTTCGTGCACCAGTTCCTATTTGAGCTTAGCTCAAAGTGGTGTTTTCGGATTTTACCCCTAGGTGCATTTGTGAGTGAGCCGCCTCTACCTTCTCATATCCATACATGTATGTATTTCTTAGAAAACTCACAAAATCTCTACAATACCAAAATTTTGTGAAGTTCTTCTATATTAATCCTCAAATTTTGTCTTATGGTTATGTGTTATAATCAGAGTTTTCCTATATCTAGTTCCCAAGGCTTGTACTAAACTTTCTCTGATACCAACTATAACGCCAAACCCTAAAACCCCAGAGTCTGTGAATTATTACGTATCATTTACATGATTACAAAAGATCATGTATCAAAATACCGATTAGTTTAGTAGCCTTGGATGTACTAGATACATTCTTAAGGTTTACATTACATAGTAAAATGAAGAAATACAACAGCATTGTTTCCATATACAACATTGAGATACCATATACTATCCATGATGGTTAGTCACAATATACTTCTTCGCATCATTGAAAAATATAACATAGAAAGAGGTGAGATCAGATACTCAGTAAGGATAACAAAACAACAGAAACATTCATAAAAAAGAATAAACATTTAAGGCAATGTATAAGACTAAAACAAAATCCTTTTAAACATAAAAATAAGAATAATATCCAAAAGGTAAAATCAAATTATTCTATTTAGTTTTTCTCATAGATATTCTACTAGTCAAATAATCACATGCAATAATAGCCACTTTCATAATGATATAATTCATAATGCTAGACTTTCATAACCACATAGTCAAGGCCTTGTACCAAGACTACAAATAAGATTTTGTCAAGGTCGTGTTCCATGTTAATAGTTTTTCTCATGAGACCTACCAATGCATCAAGAAGATAAAGTGGGATCCACCATTCATTTACTAAGTCTAATCCTTTCCTCATATGAAACGGTTTAAATATAACATAAACATTCATATTAAAATTATCAAACAAAATGTCAATAAATTATCTATAAACCATGAATGGTATTAAAATAAAACATCTCAGGTCATAAATACCATTAAACAATCAACAAAATATAATAGTATTGTATCATAATAAATCAACTTCAAATAATCTTACAACCCATCAAAGGATGTTGACTTAGATGAAATAAAATATTTTTTAGAGAAATATATATTTTTATTTTTATATCATTTAGAAGTCATATATTTATAAAATAAAACATTTATACATAAAATATTCTTTTAATCTTGCAAGGGATGGTTTGACAATGTTATAAAGGTAGAAAATAGCAACACCCTCCTTATAAGTAAAAAAACATCCATACCTTTATTTTTTTGAAAAGGTTCAAATTACCATATTTGGAAAACAATGAAAATATTCCATTAAAAAATATATAAGGTAAAATAATGGTTTAAATTACTTTAGCTCTTTATTTATTAAATAGAAAAGTTGTTATGAAATAAAAATTTTAATGGTATATGGATGTGGATGATAGTGATGTCCCAGTAGATACTTACGTAAAAAAACATCGGACAATAAAGAGATTATGAAATAACCCCTTACCATTACTTTTACTCGGTGGAGGGTAGGTTAAGATCATGAATAATGGTTACATAATTGTTATTAAATTATACTAGAATCATATACAGTAACATGATATCATATATGATCTTTTATCATTGATTTTCTTATAATATCTTAGTATTTTTGTCATTTCAGGTGTTAACTGATTCATTTTCATTCATATGATTTGTTACGTAAGTAATGTTTTTTTTATATAGGATGTATATTATTCATATTCATAATGATAATATATCTTTAGAAATTATATTTAAACAACTAATGAAAATTATTATGGAATGGATTACGATGGGGAATGAATCTCCTCGCGTTCATGGAAACGGTAATCTGTACGTACGCACGAGCGAAAATATCCATTTCTTATATTAAAAATATATATAATTGGATGGTATATCATATTTAAAGAATCATTATCTTGTAATATATATTATTTACATCAGTTAAACATCATTATTATAACCATCCAAATAATAATGTATTGAATAACAATTATAACACATCGTGGAGACAGTAAGTCATACGTCGACAAGTATGGTGACATGTCATTCAAAGGATGGATAGAAAAATGTATATGGTTGTGACATATTTTTAATAGCATCTCAGTATATAGAAGAAACTGGAGTGATTATTTTATAATAGAAACTATCAGGAATGAAGAAGTGGAAAGAAGAAAAGAACTTGAAAGAGGTGATGAAATATTTACCTCTTCTTCGAGTTCTTCCGTTTGATCTGATCAAAAGGGCACCATAGGTTTGCTTCAGGACTAAATAAAGGCCTATATAATGAATGTAGGACTATTTAGAGGTTAGTTGGGTAGAGTGTGGCCACCCAAAAGGCTTTTACGGTGTGAATTTGAGTGAAGGGAGAGTTCCCTTTTATAAGAGGGGTGACTGGCCCCATAAGAAAAGATAGAAATATTATTTTATAAGAAATTTATTTTCTATTTCTAGTGGATCTAAAATGAATAATTTAAATTATAAGGTGCGTATGGGTCTAAAATCACTCATATAATAGGTTTTAGACATCTTTAGGTCACTATATTAACATTATCTTTTATATTTAACTCTTAGTTAAATAGTTTGACATTTACAATGTCTCTAGGTATTAGTTTATTAAATGGTTAATAAACATACAATATACTTCCAAAAGAACCCCAAGTGGTTATTTAATGATACAACTATCATTATATAAGTCTTTTTGTGAATCCTTAGAAATTTAAGAAGAGAATATCAATTAATAATATAATATATTTTTTTAAAAACTCTTTTATGTCAATTTTGACTCTAATTGGTATTTTGTTTTTTCGAAATTAATAACATCATTTTGACACAGAAAAATATTCATACAACTAACTCTAACATTTCATATTAACCTATTAAATAAATGTAATTTTAAAAAAGTCTCAAATTACATTTATTTGAATATTTATATTATCAAATATTTTAATATTTAATTAATTAGCTAATTACTGCATCATCATTGTGTCATAAATAAATAAAAATATTTAATGTCTAAAATATATAAAAAAAATAACATAATATAGGAAATATTTTTATCTTTCTAATGATCATTTATAGTCGAAATTATCTTATGTGTAAATCTATATTTAAAATTATTTAGTTATTAAACATTGAATTTAACACTTTTAACTATTCTTCAAATAATAATAAATGTCCTAATCTAATCCAAATGGTCCAAAAGGATCATATATTATTCTTAATGTTGTTTCTGGTCGAATTAAACTTATCCAATAGAATTAGGACATGTGTTAGGGTAATAATAATATCATTTTTTTCATTTAATTACTCTATTTACTTTTAATCGTGGAAAATAAAAATCATAAGTTACTATTCCAAAAAAATATAATCATCCCATTGAACAACATTTTAATTTTTGATATCAACTTTGTCTCCCAGAATTTCAAAATTCAACTCACAGAAGCTGTAAAATTATGTTTTATGTAAATTTGAAATTCTCCTTTGATGTGGGTAAAATAGGCTCAAAAGATCAATAAAATTTTTAGATATATATAATTATTATAAACTAACTCCAATGAAATACATTGAACATATAAAGTTATTTTATATCTATTTTGACTGAAAATAAATTTAAAATATAAAAATAAATATGTAAATAAAAAACTCGTTTTAAACAATAACTTAATGTTTTTCACTATTCATCAAAAATTCGATGTTTTTAGAAAAATACCAAAAAAAATACCCCTAAGCTAATTTCTATATTATTATTCCAAAAATGAAGCCCATTTTGAAAGATAAAATTTATAAAATTTAAAAAATTGGGTATTACTATTCATAACGACTAGTTTGATTGGTCACGATGTGTTAGAACCTCGATGTTGTGTACAATGCAAGCTATTTCATTATTCAAACGGAAAAATACCTTGGAAGCGTGGGGTGTTACACTGTAAAATAATTTCACTCAAATGAAACACTATAGAATTGAAAAAAATAGTGATTTATTCAGGTTGAAAATGAAATATATATAACATTATAATAAAATATAAATAAATGAATAAAGAATTAAATATTGATTATTTATAACAAGTTGGGAACGCTTCTGTCCATTAACTATGGGGCCACCAGGGTAGTAATATAACCATTAGAATTGCAATCTAAATTGTTGAATATTAATATGATCATTAGGGAATGTAACCAAACTATTGGAATACTAGAAAATCATATAAAAATGTAATATAATATTTAAGTGTCATATAAAATGATAATATATCACATTTTTATAATGATAGAAGTAAATAAATTGTTATAAATGTTAAAATAACTATTTATAATTTTTGAAAATAATAAATACAAAAAATTTTTATTTATAATAATTATAATGATTAAAATTAATATTTTTATCAATATATGAGATTATAAATGAAAATTACAATGCATTATATTTATTATATAATTTTAGTAAGTGATCGGTATGTTATTAAAGGTTTAATGAATTTATTATAATTTTATAATTTTTATATTTAAATCAAATTATTACTGAATTAAAAAAATATTTTTTAATATTTAGAATTTTTTCATTAATTTTTTTTCATTATTTATTTCTACACACCAAAAATTTTTAGGGTTATTTTGATTCATTTTTTTGAAATAGTTCAATGTTTTTATGATTATTTTAAAGGCACAGAATATAATATTTAGCATTATAAGCTAAATACATGAATTTTTGAGTCATCGAGGTATTAATAACATATACTTTATAAATAAATGAACCATTTACTCTATATTATAACATGAATCAATAAAATTTGTAGTCTTGAGAAAATATTATTAACTAATGAATGTGATATATTATACCACCCCTCTCCCCAATTATAAATACCACCCCTCACAACCCCTTATAATAACATATTCTAAGCCATGAAGTTTGAAATTTTTCATTAAAATTACCTTTATAACCCTCTTAGCTCTATCCTAGTGTGATAATTTTCAACCAATGTCCATTTCAGGGAGCCTTAAAGGTGTATCCTAGAAGTAGAAATCTCACGGGAGATGTATACACTAAGAAAGTAACTTTTAATATTATTCTTCTTCTACCAACTGATATGGTTTCCATAAACATTAAAATCCTAAAATAAAATCCTCAATATAATGATATTTATTTATTATTGTTGAATATTCATATAACACCCTTACGTTGCATTAATAATAAAAACTTTGGTCACAATTTGGTTTGATCACTGCCTTCGTGAAAAACGTGATTTGCCTTCCCCCACTAGCATCAAAACTAGTTTTAAGAAGAAATATTAAAAATAAATAAGACTATGATAAGAAATATATAAATAATATAATGTTATTTAATTTCATGAATTTCTTAAAATAAAATTAAATGAATCTAATTCACAATGATCGGTAAACCAACAAAATAAACCATCCATATAAGGTTAATGATTTTACTAGGTTGATCATCCTCATTTCAGATATCATATAGGTACACAAAAAAATTTGAATTTATTCATGTCATTAATTCCATTTAATTTCTGTTTTGTAGTTGTATTCCCATTATCTAATGACTTTAATTTCATTCCATAAGTTATCCAGCCAGGGATCCCTAAAATGAACACCCACAGATCAATGAAATTTTTCAATATATTTTATTGAATTTTCTATAAACGACCATTAAAAATATATAAAAATAAATATAAATGAGAATGTTTTTAAATTTGGTAATTAATTATTTTTCATAATGTTTTCATGAAATTAAGTGAAGTGTAGAATGATTCATGAACATATGATAATATATATCTCTTAAAAAATTATATGGAATTGAAAATTCACTATAAAAATAAAATTTTATAAAAAATTGTGGTCATGAAATAATAAAAATTTAAATATTTATTTCCATAACATATATAAATTCATTATTAACCATTAAATTTATTGTGTAATATATTCATATAATGAATTTATAAAATTCATTAATTAAAATTAACCCATACTAAGGGAATATTTTATATCCACAAAACCATTTAGGTAATTATTATTTAAATTATTTAATATCATCAATGACTTATATAATTAATGTAATATATTAGCTATAAATTTTTTAATTTACCTATGGTTATCAAAGAAAATATTACACTTATTCAATATGCAGTAATCTTTAACTGATTCTTTTCATCATTATATAAAATGATCATCAAAATATTTTATTTTATTCTATTTAGGTTTAGGTTTTTACAAAATAATACTATATTTTTAGGCCCATGATAACATTATCATATATGAGGGTCCCAAATATTTAATTCCTTAATCTCTTTGGAATATTTACAAAACATCCTGTGAATAGTATGTGACTAAATAATAGGCATCCCATATCATTTCATGGGTAATTAATATATTTATTCCTTATGATTTATATCCAATTTTGAAAAAATTATTCATTAGAATTTTAGAATGTGAATGAACTTATAAAACTATAATGCATTTATTAATGTTTTATTCTCATGATTCCATGTTATTAATGTTATTCTCCACTATTCGTATACATAAACACTAATTTTTAAGATATATTTTTTCTCTATTATAATCACTTGTTATAATTGAATATAATGTTTATTACCTTATATATATTTTATGTAACCCCTTTTTATATGTATTCCTAGTAAAATATAATGTAGTTTTAGGACCTTATAGTGATTTAGTACATTAATATGGAGTTTAAAAGAATGATGTTTTACTTTAGTATCATTTTAATTTCATATTTATCTAGTACTATATATAAATTTTTCATTTAAATTATTGGATTGTATTTGTTAGATATTTATTTAACAATTTATGTAAAAATATGCATAAAAGTATTGGGTCACTATAACCCTTGGCTTTGAACTATTTTTCAATATGTTATAATTCATGTTCACGGTCCCTCAGAAATGGAGACAAGAACCACAGAACCAATAAAATAATAGGAATTATTTTTCCCAACCAGAAGTAATAACAATAATGGAATATAAAAAAATAATTAAGGAAATAATGTTAAATTAAAAAATAAAATAGTTGTAGCATTTACAAATGGTAAAACACAAAATTCATTTAAAGAATCCTTGAAAAACTCATAATTATGAAAGACAATAAATAATATCTCAATGTTACACGTTAGTAGAACCCAACCATATCCCCAAAATATAACAAAACCCATCTAACTATGAAAACCACTAACCCATTGTGGAATATTTTCCATTTCGACAAAATTCAGAACAAGGCCTACAAACCCTAGGTTATATGTTGGTGTGAGAACAATTAACAAAGTTGGATTCAACCAAGTTTTACTTAACATGTAATTGTAAAATAAACGATATATACTAAAATGTAAAATGATAAATTTGATGGATTGATATTTTACACATCTTGATATAAAATATTGGAATTCCCCATTTTCAACTATTCTTATATATTTCCTCATAAAAATCATTCTGATTATCCTCGATACAAACCATTTATAATATAAAAATCAATCATTATAAAAAAATTCAAAAAAAAACAAATGAAATTATAGATATGAATATATATACGACCGGTAATTCAATGATTTTAATAATATAATCAATCATGTCTAGTGAAAACTGAAATTATCTATGACATGATGAGTAAAAGTGAATTTTAATTCATGATTTGTAATCCCCCCTCAAATTTCATGTAATGAACTCCTTGAAATGCCCACCAAAAGGGATTATGAATAAAATTTATACAACATAATACTTTTATATACATATATATGTCATTTAGATTCTTATTATGTTATATATCTTGTGATGCATGAATCATAAAACTACTATGAACCATGATGATTTTATTGATGTAACGTATTATAATAACCATAAATAAATTACGAGGTCAAAATATGAAACAATAGGATGAAATTTAAATTTAGAATAACTGAATGTATATATATCAATTATAAAAAAACTATTACCCTCATGGGTTTTTATAAAATATTTAACCCCAAAAACAACTATTGAATATATTAAAGTAATTAATAATAAAATATTCATCATTATAATACATTAAATGAAATAATTTTCGTGAAGCTTGTAAGGATATACATATAAAGGAATATGAAAATTATATATAAATACTTTTTAATTATATCCACTATATATGTAGTATATAAATATACCCATTAGGTATAGTAAACTCTATTAGTTTTGAATGAGAATATATTCATTTGTAGGAAAATAAGATAATATTCATATAATTGTTTCCATGTGCAAAATTTATTTTCATATGAATATATTGAATTCATATTAATTTATTAAATAGGAAAACCAAATATTTAAATTATATATTCAATATAACAAATTAGTATTCATTTAATAATATCTATTTTTAAAGAAATGAGGATAATGTAATTTTATACGTCAAAAGTATATTTTCATCACTTTTACCTAAATAATAGTTTTGTACGCACATTATAGTTAATTTGAATCATTTTATCATTTGTATTTTACAAAATGAATAATAATTTTTATATCTCTTTGTTGATATTAGAATATAGATAAAATCATGTATATTTTTTGAAAATGATATTTTTTTATTTCATAGTGGTAGATAATTAATTTTGAAGAATAATAATTTATTCTATTTAAATAAATTAATTTAAAAAGAAAATTATTATTTATATTATGTTATAATTTATCATTTTTATCTTTTTATTATATATAATTAAATTATCTATAAAATAATTATCCATATATTTAATATGTGTACATGCTCATTTTTAGGCATAAAAACAAATTTTTTTCCTAAAAACTAAATTTCATTGCCTGTTTTGCATTAATATTAATATTCATTATTGGAACATAACATAATTGAATCATAAAATATTTATCATCTTAGATCATCATGATTTGGGTCTGTCCTAGGAGGTTCCCGCCCCAGGGGTAAAATAGGTGGCTTCAAGACTGGGCAAACTGCTGGCCCTTAAGGATAATCTACCTTAGAATCAATCCAACGATAGATGGTTGAAGGAAGGAGACATTAACTCCAAATTCATTCATTTCATTAGCAATGAAAAAAAATCCAGGAAGAGTCTTAATTCTCTTAGCATTGATGGGATGCTCTATGATTCAGAGAGTGGTATTGTTGAGGCTGTGACAGATTACATTGCGAAACTGTACTCAGATATTGAAAATGATAATTTTGATTCAACTATCTGATGTTTTGACCCCTATATTGAAGAGAACTAGAATAATATTCTTACTGATATCCCTAGTGGAATGGGGATACATGGTTCCCTCTTCTCACAGAACATTGATAGTGCTTCAGGTCCAGATGGATTTACTAATAAAATCATTATGTTCTCCTGGTATATTGTTCAAACAGATGATACAAATGTTGTGAATTAATTTTTTAGATCATCTTACATACAGTTTGGGATGAATTCGAATTTTATTACTTCAATCCATAAAAAGGATAATGCCTTGAAAATTAAATACTTCATACCTATTGACATTGGGAATACAATACCAAAGGTTATCGGTAAAATTATGGTTCAATGGTTGGGTGAAATTCCCAAATGGATCATTTCCGGGAATCAATTTGGGTTTGTACCATGGAGGAATATCTAAGACTATCTGTTTACAGCTTCTGAATGTGTGAATGCTATGAAAATAAAGGTTAAGGATGGAAATATGGTCGTTATGATTGACATTTCAAAAGATTTTCACCCCATAAGATGGAGTTTTCTATTTATTATTCTCAAGATGCATGGCTTCTCAAAAAGATTTCTTAGTCTAATTGGATCCATTTTATCTAGTTAAAGGCGGTATATCTTGGTCAATATATCTCCTCAAGGATTTTTTCAATGCTCAAGATGTGTCAGGCTGGGTGACCCCCTTTCTGGTATGTTTAATTCTATTACTAAAGACTATTTAAGATGGTGTGTCACTGATATTGCTAATTTTGGATGGTATCAACAAATGAGACTCGGACGGTACTAGAGTGCCCATTCACATTTATTATATGCTGACGATATTCTATTATTGGGGAAGGAATGAAATTCTACCATATCTTTTATTAATGGAATTTTCTCTCACTATGAAGGGGTTTCAATTCAGGTCATTAATTACAGAAAGTCTTATGTGTTTTTCGGTGGTGGAGTTACTACTTCAAGGAAAACCAGAATTGCGATGAAGATGGGTGTAAAAAGGGGTTTTCTCCCTTTTACAAATCTAGGTGTACATCTTTTTTGGGACATGGTTAAAAGATGTCACTTAGGGAATATTTCTCTATGAATCATCAATCAATTATCAGGCTAGAAAAGGAAAAATATGTCCCAATATGGGAGAATATGTCTAGTGAACTTAGTGATTACATCAATGTTTGTTTATTCATTTTCTCTGTACAAGTGGAAGAGATCACTGAATAATGATTTAAGTTGAAAAATTAGAAACTTTTTTTTCAATTTATTAATTAATGAGATGAAAATCGTCACAGTTTCTTGGAAAGACTGTATTAAGTCAGTTCAAATGGGAGGATTGGGTATTAAAGACATTAAAATATTCAATGAAACTCTGATTGAAAATATTGTATGAAAGATTTTTTAAAATCCCCATCCCTCCATGGAGTTTCTGGAAATTATATTTATTAAAAAATTGTAGAATGGATATGCAAATGATATGAGATCCTCTATCTGGTCTGCTATTAAGTAGGCATATTCTGATCTTATGGCTTGTTCGAAATGGTTGGTTTGTAAGCAGTCCAATCTTAATTGTTAGACCACCACATGGTTTTCAAAGACCATTGGTGATGAGATCATCATTCCACTATCTCTTAAGCTCAAATCGATAGCTGATCTTGGTGCAGACCCAGACCATTCTGAAATTCCACCCATCCATATAGGAATGGAAGTCACAAAATATTGATTTCTTGACTATGATGTTCTTGTGTGGAATCCGGATCTGAATGGAATTTTCATCACAGAGGAATGGTATAAGTGAGGTTGTGGTGCCTCAATTCACCCCCCAATATGGGTTATAGATTTCATCAAGCCCTTTGTTTCCCCTGCATGTTATCTACTCTTATGGAAAATATGAAAAAACAGATTTCCCTTGTAGCTCTTGATGTAGTGAACTGGGTTGTCCCTTGCCCTGGTCTACCATGTCTGCTTCGGAGAAAATCAAACCATAACCCATGTTTTCTTCTCTTGAAATTATTCTCGCAAGTTATGGTGTTACATACAACTGATTTTTTCAATGAAGCATTCATTTTAATTCAGTTGATGACTTAATGCAAGAAATTGGCATGGCCAATTTCAGTGAGAAATTTTATGCTCTTCTATTTACTTCAATTGCGGCTGTTATATATTTCACCTAGAAGTCCAGAAATGACCTGTTGTCAAACAAAATTCAGCCGTGGCTTCACAATGGTGTCTTAACAATGCATCGTCCCAGTTTTATGGCTTCCAACATCCATGCAGGTTGTATGAGAAATGATTTTTCAGACCTGTTTCATTATGATCTATTGGTCTTACTGGCAGGATGAAGAATCCACTTATGGTGAAACAAATCCGATGGATTCCTCCCCTTCTGCGGTGGATTATGTTCAATGTTGATGGGGCTACCTCTGGTGATCCTGGTCCCTCTGAATTTTGTGGTGTTTTTCTTACCTCTCGGGGGTTTGTCAAAATATACTTTTTTCTTTTTGTTGGAAATAGATATTCATTGAAGTTGTGCTCTGGGCTATAATGAAAGCAATCAGGTATGTTGTCCATTTTTGTTAGAATGAATTATGGGTTGAATCAGACTCGTCTATTGCAGTTCAAATTTTGATAGAGCGTTCTAGGAAAGTGACATGGATGATTCTCCCAGTCTGGATTGATTTCATTCAGCTTCTTGGCTCACTCGCCATTGAAGTTTTTCATGTTTATCGTGAATTCAATCAAGTGGAAGATACTCTTGCGAAAAGGGAAATTAATGAGGCCACCTTCTTTTGGTCTTCTGGGTCTCCTGATTACTATGATCGTCTTGTTCAGGAAAATTATTGTGGTGAGGTATATTCTCTTCATTGTAGAGTGACTCCTTGATACCTTGTACTGAACTTTTATTTTTATTTGATTTTCTCAGGAGCAGGATTGCATGTCTCCTAGATTTCTTGGAATAACATTAATTAAATTCCCACCATTTAGTTTGTTCATTATGAAAACTAATCACGGTAAATATTTTTCACCTCGTTAAGTTTATGTGGGGTTAAAAAATGGAATAATATCTAGAAACACAAAAACTATTCCTTTATATCATTAAGTTGGTTCTATTTTCTATAAAAATATTGTATACAATTTTTTTCTAAATTTACTACGCCAATTTTTTGGGGATTCTCTTAATATTATTTTTGGCAATAAAGAAATACAAAATATAAGTATATTTATTTTTAATAACTACAATATATATAACTATTGTTAGAAGAGATTATGTTAAGTTATATATTGTTCTCTATAATATTATTTAATTTCAGGATCACTGTACAAATTTTAATTATCATTTATTAATTATATACCCTAAATTCCCAAGAGACACAGATATAATGCATGTTCATATAATAGAAAAATAAAATAAATGATATAAAAAATATTAAAAGTAATGGAATTTTGATAAACTAATATGTTCCAGAAACATCATTATACAAATATGACATTTTATAATTGTGTTAAAAAATTATATTCTAACTCACTTTTAATATTTATGCCTTTAATGATTAACTATTTTAATAATAAAAAAAATTAATTTAATCTTATAATATGGTAAATAATATTTCATTTAATGATATTAAATTTATAAAAATGATATATTTTGAAATTATAATTGTATATTATATATAGTATCAAATAAATTTCACTTATAGGAATCATTTCCTTTTATTGTATATTTCATGTCCCCTAAAAACTAAAAACATATCTTAGTAAATATTTAATGGTTAATGTGGGGTATCGGTTAAATCGAAGAGACATGGGTGAATACATCCTGTAATGTTTTTTTATGTCATTGTATGTGAGTATTTTGTCTAAACCTTAGACTAGTATTTATATATAATATCCTCAACTCTCTTTCACAAGAAAAATAATTTATTATACTTTTTACTTTTAGGTAATTCAATGCTTGTCAATTTCTTCACTATAAATGGATGCCACCACTAATCTCTTCAGCATGCCAACAAGAGATACGTAGTTTTTTGAACCCAAAATTAAAAACTTATAAACTACTTACATGTGTTTTATAGGTACTATAATTATTAAATTAAATATTTTAGGTTAATAAATATAGATTCATAGATGATTCATCAAGGAGGATGTAATCATGTTAACCGAGAATATTAATTTCACTTTTTTATTACATAAAAAAATTATATGATATCAATTCTAATATAATGTCATTAATATATCCCTTTTTTCAATAATTTTATTTTATAAACATATTTATATCATGTTCCCCTCAAATGTGAAATGCATGTATCACTCATGTGTTTGTGTGAACATCCACCTATTAGATAGAATGTATTTTTTTTCATCACCACTTTACAATTATTGTTATAATGATGGATTTACTAAATATTGTTGAGCAATGTATTGTTTTCAAACAATTCAAAATAATGTTTTTTGAAGGGGGAGATTATTTTAAATAATACTCTATCTCTTTATGATGATTTTGATGCTCACAAATACCCTTAATTATTTACTAATTATTTCGTTGAGTATTTTGCAGGAATTTATTTTATTTATTTATTTCATACAATGAGATTTCATACTTCATTTATTCCGAGATCAATTTTAGCGAGTTCTAGAATCACTGTAGCGCGAGATCAATTTTAGCGCGTTCTGGAATCACTGTAGCGCGAGATCAATTTTAGCACGTTCTGGAATCACTGTAGTGCGAGATCAGTTTTAGCGCGTACTGGAATCACTGTTCATACCCTACGTTGATGAACGTAACGTATGGATGAAAAGTTTACTTTTTATGTTAAAAGAAACGTATGGTTAAGGAACCTTACGTTATTTTGAAACGCATGGTTAATGAACCTTACGTTGTTGAAAAGTATGGAATAAGAACATTACGTTTGGAAGGAACCTTACGTTTTTGTTGTTGGACAAGTATGGAAGAGAAACCGTACGTTAGTTTTCAGTGTTGAGTTTGTTTCTCAAAAGTATGGATCATCAACCATACTTTTATAATCAACCGTACGTTCTTTGGAGAGTTGAAGCAAGACAAAGTATGGATGATCAACCCTACGTTTGAATGCTGAAGAGAAAGTATGTATGTTCAACCTTACATTCTGAACCTTACGTTCTGAACCTTACGTTTGTGAACCCTACGTTTGGATCCATGTCATCAATCCTACGTTTGGCGTCGGGATATTTTTGACAGACGATATTTCCTTTTGCATTGGTCAAACAGGAGGATTATTAAGCGGATTTCGAGCCGATTCTTAAGTACGACTTAGACTGAATCAAAGAAGATTTTCAACGGATTAATGATTGATTTAAACAGAGCTTTTTATGCCGATTCTTCAGGGGAGTTACAACGGCTCTGTTATTTCATTTTTTTTATATATCACGAATCTAAAGGAGATTTTCATGGATCTATTTTATGCGGATGATTTTATCATATTTGAATATATATGTTCTATCTTGGAATCTTCGGATATATATATACACAGGAAAGTGTATGAAATATATAGATTGATCTTTTAACGAGCAAGAAACAGAGTGTGTGTGAAGGCGTTCTTTTCTGGTGATCGAGAAGAAGTGTAAAACCTTTATTACCGAAGGAAGATCTTGATAGCAGATTCACGTGTTCTACATCGACTATCTGTTGTGAATCTACTGCTGCTGAAGTTGTGAAGTTTCTTGTAATATCTATTGCTACTGGATCGACTCAGAACTGTTTTGATTACAGATCTTTATTTTCTGAAGACGACGATCTATCTACTGTCAATTGCATTCTGTTGCAATTGTGAAGAACAACTGGAGAAGTGTTTTCTTTATCGAAACCCTTTTTATTTTTGAGTGATCAGCTTCTCGTTCTAAGCTGTGTGGGTTCGTGTTTGAACCAGGAAGGCTGTGTTTGCCTGAAACTTGTAAAGGTGTCAACTGCCTGTACTTAGTTGTGAGCAGGTCTGTGGAAACGAGGACCAGATAGTGAAAATCTCCAAGCTCGTGGATTTGAGCGTTGGTGGAGTGGACTAGGGGCCTTCTGTTCCCCGAACCACTATACATCCGTGTGTTCATGCTTTTACTTTTTCCGCTGCATATTTAATCGTGCTAAAGCATTGTGGACAGAATTTGTCTAAATTGAAGAGATTGTAATAATTTTGAAAAGACACAATTCACCCCCCCTCTTGTGTGTAATCCATAGATTCAGATCCAACAATTGGTATCATAGGAGGAGGTTCTTATTTTTAAAGTCTTATCAAGCTAGAAGTATTTAAAGATTATACATAGTGTATCATGGCTGATACGAGAGAGGGAATGTCAATGGTCAGAGCACCTTACTTTAATGGAGATAATTATGGCTGCTGGAAATCTCGTATGATTATTTATCTGAAAAATCTTGGTTACAAAGTCTATTCAAAGATTATGACTCCCTATGAAATTCCTGAAAATCCCGATACATGGAGTGCTGCTACAGAGGCTGAGTATGACATGAATTCAAAAGCTATGAATGTAATCATCTGTGGTCTAGGACCGGATGAATTTAATAGAGTATCTCAATGCCCGACTGCATATGAAATGTGGAAAACAATAGCTGTTGCTTATGAAGGAACAGATAATGTAAGAAAGATGAGATATGAAACTGCTAAATTAAAATTCGATACTTTCAGAATGATTGAAGGAGAGAGCATCACTCAGATGAATGGAAGATTGACAGAAATTGTCAATAATATAACAGCTCTAGGAGAACCAATCAAGCAGGCTGATCAAGCGTTAAAGGTACTGAGAGTACTTCCTACTCCATGGAATGGAATCTCTGCAGCAATCAGACAATCAACTTCTATTAAAGATCTAACTATGAGAGAGCTGATTGGTACATTGATGATGTACGAGGCTGAAATGCAAGATGAGGTAAATGAGCATAAAGTCTACATAAAAAGGGAATATACTGCTTTGAAAGTGACTTCTCAACAAAAGGATAGAAAGATGAAGAACAGAGAAGTGAGTGCTAAATCAGAAAGCTCTGATTCTTCAAATTCGGATGAAGAACTGGCTCAGCTAGCCAGAAAATTCAGAAATTTCTACAGTAAGAAGAAAGATTTCAAGAAATCCTCCAAGAAGGATAGTATGGAAGTGAGATGTTATGAATGCAAAAAATGGGACATATCAGACCGGATTGGCCAAAATTGAAAGATGCAAAGAAGAAGAAATTCTTCAAAATAGATGATTATGAGCAGAAAGACAAGAAAGCTATGAAAGCTACTTGGAGTGTTTCTGAAGACTCAAGTAATTCTTATGAATCAAGCTCAGAGAAGGAGGAAGCCAATTTAAAAGCAAATATGTTTTTCATGGCTGAAACTGATGAGGTACACTCATACTACTCCTCTGACTCAAATAATGAATCAAACTCTGAAACAAGCTTCTCAAATAAAAAACTTGCAGCTTACTGCAATATGTTTGAAGAAAGGTATGACTCATTATTTAAAAAATATAAATCTATAATGAACTTGCGTAAAGCTATTTCAGATGAGAGAAATACTTTGCAAAAACTACATAAGGAATTAATTGACAAATACAACTCTGCTGACTCAAATAAAATTAATTTTGAATCAAAAATAAAAACTCTACAGGATGAAGTAGAATCTTATAAAAAGGTTGCATTAGTTTTTACAGAAGGAGAAAACACCTTAAATGAGATACTTGGAAAAACTGTAATTAAAAAGGAAAGGTTTGGAATTGGAAGTAATGGAGAAAAACGTAAGTTATACAAAAATTATTTTATTCCTAGCACTAAACAGGTTATTTGTAACTTCTGTGGAACAAAAGGTCATATAGCTAAAAACTGTTTTCTAAGACAACCTCAAATATGTGGAATTAAGAAAGCTTATATTTCCAATGATCTATATGATTCAATCAATTTTAAGAAAACAAAGAAAATCTGGATACCCAGATCACTGCTTGCTAACACTCCTGGACCCAACAAAATATGGGTACCAAAGCAATTTGTTTGAATGTCTTTGCAGGTAGCAGGTCACCAAAGAAAGAAAGAAATATGGTATATGGACAGTGGCTGCTCAAGACACATGAGTGTAACTTCAGTTAATTTCTCTTCTCTTACTCGAAAGGAAGGAGGACTTGTCACCTTTGGTGACAATGCCAAAGGAAAGATTATTGGTATTGGAACAGTTGGAGATCCAGAGACAGTCTCAATCAACAAAGTACTTTATGTACAAGGGTTAAAACACAATCTGATAAGTATCTCTCAACTCTGTGA
Organism: Viscum album; assembly: GCA_963277665.1. Lineage (NCBI taxonomy): Eukaryota > Viridiplantae > Streptophyta > Magnoliopsida > Santalales > Viscaceae > Viscum > Viscum album. The sequence goes on along the minus strand of OY728133.1, from coordinate 1,897,060,014 downwards.
TGATGGATACACTGTTGATTTTACTAACAATAGTTGTACTGTTTCTAAAGATAAACTGTTTAAGTTTAGAGCACCCAGAACTGATAATGTTTATACTTTGGATTTGTATTCCTTGTGTAAACAACAAGTAAACTGCTTAACTGCTAATATAAGTGAATCCTGGATCTGGCATAGAAGACTTGGTCATTGCAATATATATGCTTTACATAAATTATCTAAGAAACATCTAGTTTCTGATTTGCCTAGTCTCAAATTTGAAAATTACAGATTCTGTGATGCATGTCAGCTTGGCAAGCAACACAAATCATCATTCAAATCTGTTAATAAAGTTGCTACAACTAAACCTCTAGAACTTATCCATATGGATTTGTTTGGACCTTCAAGAGTAGCATGTTTAGCTGGTAAATTATATGTTTATGTATTAGTTGATGATTATTCTAGATTTACTTGGATTTTCTTTTTGAAATTTAAAAGTGAAGCTTTTAGTTTATTTGAAGGTTTTTGTAAATCTATTCAAAATGAAAAAGGTTTTAATATAATCTCATTGAGAAGTGATCATGGTGGAGAATTTGAGAACCAGGAATTTAATTCCTTTTTCTCAAACATGGGTATTAAACACACATTCTCTGCTCCAAGAACACCTCAACAGAATGGGATTGTAGAAAGAAGAAATAGAACTATTCAAGAAATGGCTAGAACTATGTTAAATGAATATAGCCTACCTATATATTTCTGGGCAGAAGCTGTTAATACAGCTTGTTATATAATGAATAGAATTTTAATAAGACCTATTTTGAAAAAGACACCCTATGAACTATGGAATAACATAAAACCTAAAGTAAATTACTTTAAAGTTTTTGGATGCAAGGTTTACATCTTGAATACCAAAGATAATCTTGGTAAATTTGATCCAAAATCTGATAAAGGTATTTTCTTAGGATATTCTGCAACCTCCAAAGCTTATAGAGTCTATAATAAAAAGTCAAGGATTGTTGAAGAATCAGTTCATGTGAAATTTGATGAATCTGATCCTTTTGAGAAAAGGATAGAACAAATAGATGAACCTGATTCTAATGAAAACATAAGACTTGAGAATTTAAAGAATGATTTTGGAAATGATATAAAAGAAATTCAGTCCAGTTCAGAAGAACATGACACTGAAGAACCTTTGAATGTAATGCCTAGACAGTCTAGAACCTTAAAGAATCACCCTTTAGAATCTATGATAGGTGACTTAGAGACTGGTATTCAAACTAGAAGAAACCTTGGAAACGTAGTTGAATTCTCTGCTTTCCTATCCCAACAAGAACCTAAGACCATAGAAGAAGCCTTAGATTATGAGAGATGGGTAATAGCAATGCAGGATGAATTGAACCAGTTCAAGAGAAATAAGGTTTGGTAATTAGTTGAAAGACCACATGATTATCCAGTAATAGGAACTAAATGGGTCTTTAGGAATAAACTGGATGATCAAGTGATAATAACTAGAAATAAAGCAAGATTAGTAGCTAAAGGATATAATCAAGAAGAAGGAATAGATTATGGTGAGACCTTTGCACCTGTAGCCAGGTTAGAAGCCATTAGAATCCTTTTAGCCTATGCATCTTATATGAATTTTAAATTATTTCAGATGGATGTTAAATCTTCCTTTTTAAATGGTTATTTAATGGAGGAAGTTTATGTTGAGCAACCTCCTGGTTTTGAAAATTCTCAAAAACTAGATTCTATTTTCAAACTTACTAAAGCTCTTTATGGCCTTAAACAAGCACCTAGAGCTTGGTATGAAAGACTAAGTTCTTTTCTTTTGAAAAATGATTTTACTGTTGGACTGGAAGATCCAACACTCTTTAAGAAAACTGTGAAAAATAATGTTTTGTTGGTTCAAATTTATGTTGATGATGTAATTTTTGGATCAACCAATAAAATTCTTTGTCATGAATTTTCAGAATTAATGCAAAATGAATTTGAAATGAGTATGATGGGAGAATTAAATATCTTTTTAGGTCTTCAAATATTTCAAAAAGATTTTGGAAATGTTTTAAATCAATGCAAATACATTACTGATTTACTTAAGAAATTTGGACTTGAAAACAGCAAGCCATTTACAACTCCTATGTGTACTAATATAAAACTTGATTTGGATAAAACTGGAAAATCAGTGGACAACAAGTTATATAGATGTATGATTGGTAGTTTGTTATATCTTACTGCTAGTAGACCAGATATAATGTATTCAGTATGTCTTTGTGCTCGATTTCAATCAAATCCTAAAGAATCCCATTTAACTGCTGTTAAAAGAATTTTTAGATATTTAAAAGGTACTATTTATCAATCTCTGCTTTATCCAAAAACCTCTGATTTTAATTTAATTTCATATTCAGATGCTGACTTTGGAAGCTGTAGATTAGATAGGAAGAGTACTTCAGGAACATGTCACTTTTTAGGGAAGTCTTTAGTATCATGGTCTAGTAAGAAACAACACTCAGTTGCCCTGTCAACATCCGAGGCAGAATATGTGTCTGCAGGTAGTTGTTGTGCACAGGTGTTGTGGATGAAAAACACTCTTATGGACTTTGGATTAAATTTCAATAATACACCTATTTTATGTGATAATACTAGTGCAATTAATATTTCAAAAAATCCTATTAGTCATTCTAGAACTATGAACATTGATATAAGACATCACTTTTTAAGAGATCATGTGTTTAAAAAGGATATATTTTTAGAATTTGTAAATACAGAAAATCAATTAGCAGATATTTTTACTAAACCACTTCCCACTGCAAGTTTTGAATTTATTAAGGGGGAGTTAGGTTTATTTAATTTTAAATAGTTTTTTTTTAAAAATCTTATTCTGTTTTCGAATCCTGCTTAATTTCTGTTTCCCACTATAAGTAATTTTATTTTGTTTTAAATAAAAGTAATTATTAGTGATTACACGGGAATCAAGGCTGTCAGAACCGTTTCACCTTCTAAACTGCTTCACCTTTTTCCGAAACCCTTTCGAAAACCTAAAACCGCACATCTGCTCCAAAACCCTTTTCTGAATCTTCAAACCCTAAACTTACGAACCTTCAGAAATCGTTGTTGGAATGGCAAAGACTAAGCGTCCAGATGAAGCCGAGAGCAGTGCTGCAAAGAAACCTAAGGTAGTTAGTCGGAAAATACTGCAAGGTAATGTCATAGATTTAGAGTGGCTGTTTCAAACTAATTTACTATTGAAGAAAGCGTTGTCGTTTCAAAGCCTTGAGAAAGCTTTTAATAGTGAAAATTCTGAGTTTCTATATGAGGCAGAAATGAGACATTTCTTTAGAACTGTTCAGTTTAACCTTGGAGATACAGAGGATAGTTTATTGGCTCAAATAGAGGATAAGGACTTTTCAATATCATCTGTAGAGATAAGTCAAATTCTTAACTACCCTCATGAAGGAGTTTTTCATTTCGATTTACGGAATATTGGAGATTCTGTACATAAGTCTGAAGACATTATGTCTTTTCTGTTTGGAACCAGAGTGATAAAGAATATGTTTATTAAGGATTTGGAGCCCGATCAGAAAATTTTGGTAAAATTTGTTCAGACTGGTTTAGCACCAAGAATGGATGAGATGGAGAAAATCCTATACCCTGACATGTACATAATGTATCTTCTGATGTGTGATATTAAGTTTAATTTTCCTCGGTTTATGATAAGATATCTGAGTTACTGCTGTCAGAGTGAAGCAAGAATGACCTTTTTCCCTTATGGAAGGTTCATTTCTTTGTTTTTGTTTAAAAGAGGAATGATCAGATTGGTAGATGCTGGGGTGAAATGTCACCACAGTAATGTTTTTAATGCTGGAACTTTGAGGAAACTAGGATACTTCTGGAGCACAATTAAAGGAAAACTCTTACCTGTTGGAGCTGAGGAAAACTCGGAGAGTGCTCAGGCTCAACCGGCTAAGTCCAAGGAGGGACAAGAAGAATCAAGATTTAGTACAGTGGAAAGGAGAATTCTTTTTGAGATGGAGGAAGTTGAGGAAGAGAGAAGTCAAGAAGGACTTCAATCTAGAAGGAAGAGGTCAATTGATGAAGAAATTATCTCTCCTGCCTTGAAATCCTCTGAACCGTTATTTTCTTATTCATTTGTGAGAGAAGCTGTTGTGGAGCAGACTGCACCGATAGAGGAACCATCAGCTCAAACAGAAACTCAAAAAGAACCTCAATCTGCTGTTGTGGCTGTTGGAAAAGTAATTCAACAAGAACAACTTATCGAGGCAGTGCCTGGTGAAGAAGTGGCCCGACCTCAAGATTTAAATGAAGATATTGTTCTTGACCAATCAGTAGAAGTCAGAGAGACTACTGTTCGTGATGAACATACTTCTGAAGCTAATACAGAGGTACTTCAGGAATATTTTTCAGTGGAATAGTTTCAGGCTTCAAAAGATAGTTCAGTGGATCAACCTTGTCAGGACAAGGACAAAGAACAGTCAGATGCAGATTCCTTACCACTTGCCCTGCTTCATCAACCTAATTTTGGACATGAGAATCGAGCACAGGGTGCCCCTGATTCGAGAAAATAAGAAGTTGTTGAGTTGTACAAGCGTATCTCTCAGTTAGAATCTGAGAATGTTAGTCTCAGAAATTCTCTGAACTTAGAGCAGTTGAAGTTTCAGAAGCTGAAAGAATGTACTGATTCAAGACAGGAAGTAGATTTGTTTAAGACTGATATGATGCATGCTGTTGATCAGTTAAAATCAGAGATGGTAAAGAAAGATGATTTGTCTAAGTTGAAGATTTACATGGAGAATAAATTTGAGTCTGTTGCAAACAGTGCTGTGAGTGGATCAGGCTCTTCACCTGATTTGATTCGGAAATTTCAAGCAATTACTGCAGCAATGAGCAATATGAGTGACAGATTACACGATCTTTAGTGTAATAGTGCCCCTTTTTCAGTTTTTCTATATAATCAGAGATTTTTAGTGGATCAGTTGACATCTGGAGAGCAACCGATTAGGATTCTTTTGAATCAGTTATCAGAAAAACTGGCTCTTTTTGTTGAAAAAGAAGAAAGAATGCATGATTTTTTCATAGTTAATTTGATTGAAGATATTCATATGACTCAAGAGAACAGAGATCTTATCATCAAGTTAGGAGATGGGATGATGAAGTGGCTCAGAGAAAAGTTTACAGAGATAAAGACCGCGATTCAAAGGAGATAGACACCTTTTCCCTGTCTTATCTATGAACCTTGATTCCTCTGTATATCACAATCGTTTATATATAACATCTTGTGAATGAAAATTCTTTTCTTACTTCTTTTTTGTTTTGTTGTTTATTGATTTATGATTGAGTTAGCCAGTATAACAAATTGACTTATTCATACACAGTTAATTATAGCATTTACTTATAGTTCAGTGCAATATTGAATGTGTTCAAATCCTTAATTTTTCATTCTTTTTGATATCACAAAAAGGGGGAGAATTTGGATAAACACAACATTTAAATTCATTTGTTTCCTATGAAGAAATTTGGATATATGGGAGAATTTGGATATATACGACATTTATCTTTTATCTATTTTTAGCTGAAAATTTATTTTTATGGGGGAGAAATTTTATTATAGTTAAATATTGTTTTAATCCTTTCAAAATTCTAAAATTTTATAAAACTAATTTTTCAATAAAAATTACAATTAAATTAGTTCAATTATTTTATGGGTTTTGTGATCATCAAAAAGGGGGAGATTGTCGAGCAATGTATTGTTTTCAAACAATTCAAAATAATGTTTTTTAAAGGGGGAGATTATTTTAAATAATACTCTGTCTCTTTATGATGATTTTGATGCTCACAAATACCCTTAATTATTTACTAATTATTTCGTTGAGTATTTTGCAGGAATTTATTTTATTTATTTATTTCATAAAACGAGATTTCATACTTCATTTATTCCAAGATCAATTTTAGCACGTTCTGGAATCACTGTAGCGCGAGATCAATTTTAGCGCGTTCTGGAATCACTGTAGCGCGAGATCAATTTTAGCGCGTTCTGGAATCACTGTAGCGCGAGATCAGTTTTAGCGCGTACTGGAATCACTGTTCATACCCTACGTTGATGAACGTAACGTATGGATGAAAAGTTTACTTTTTATGTTAAAAGAAACGTATGGTTAAGGAACCTTACGTTATTTTGAAACGTATGGTTAATGAACCTTACGTTGTTGAAAAGTATGGAAGAAGAACATTACGTTTGGAAGGAACCTTACGTTTTTGTTGTTGGACAAGTATGGAAGAGAAACCGTACGTTAGTTTTCAGTGTTGAGTTTGTTTCTCAAAAGTATGGATCATCAACCTTACTTTTATAATCAACCGTACGTTCTTTGGAGAGTTGAAGCAAGACAAAGTATGGATGATCAACCCTACGTTTGAATGCTGAAGAGAAAGTATGTATGTTCAACCTTACGTTCTGAACCATATGTTCTAAACCTTACGTTTGTGAACCCTACGTTTGGAGCCATGTCATCAATCCTACGTTTGGCGTCGGGATATTTTTGACAGACGATATTTCCTTTTGCATTGGTCAAACAGGAGGATTATTAAGCGGATTTCGAGCCGATTCTTAAGTACGACTTTGACTGAATCAAAGACGATTTTCAACGGATTAATGATTGATTTAAACGGAGCTTTTTATGTCGGTTCTTCAGGGGAGTTACAACGGCTCTGTTATTTCATTTTTTTTATATATCGCGAATCTAAAAGAGATTTTCATGGATCTATTTTATGCGGAAGATTTTCTCAGATTTGAATATATATGTTCTATCTTGGAAACTTCGGATATATATATATACACAGGAAAGTGAATGAAATATATAGATTGATCTTTTAACGAGCAAGAAACAGAGAGTGTGTGAAGGAGTTCTTTTCTGGTGATTGAGAAGATGTGTAAAACATTTATTACCGAAGGAAGATCTTGATAGCAGATTCATGTGTTCTACATCGACTATCTGTTGTGAATCTACAGCTGCTGAAGTTGTGAAGTTTCTTGTAATATCTATTGCAACTGGATCGACTCAGAACTGTTTTGATTACAGATCTTTATTTTCTGAAGACGACGATCTATCTACTGTCAATTGCATTCTGTTGCAATTGTGAAGAACAACTGGAGAAGTGTTTTCTTTATCGAAACCCTTTTTATTTTTGAGTGATCAGCTTCTCGTTCAAAGCTGTGTGGGTTCGTGTTTGAACCAGGAAGGCTGTGTTTGCCTGAAACTTGTAAAGGTGTCAACTGCCTGTACTCAGTTGTGAACAGGTCTGTGGAAATGAGGACCAGATAGTGAAAATCGCCAAGCTCGTGGATTTGAGCGTTGGTGGAGTGGACTAGGGGCCTTCTGTTCCCCGATCCACTATACATCTGTGTGTTCATGCTTTTACTTTTTCCGCTGCATATTTAATCGTTCTAAAGCATAGTGGACAGAATTTGTCTAAATTGAAGAGATTGTAATAATTTTGAAAAGACACAATTCACCCCCCCCTCTTGTGTGTAATCCGTAGATTCAGATCCAACAAATATAAATACTATTTATGTGATTTTATGTTTTATAAAAATCTGAATTATTTTTTGACTTTTCTTTTGATCTAATCCATCAAAAATGGAAACATCACTCATGTGTAACTATAAACTACTATATCCAAAAAATTATGTAATACATTTTTCATCACTAATTTTTATGAATTATTATTAACTGTATATAATGAATAATTGTTATAATAATTTTTTATTGATATTATAAATATGATTAAACATTTTCTACTATGTATGTACCAGATTAATTGAAAGGAATGAAATATGGAAAAAGAACATGTTTTCACATCACTGATCATTTTAATGAAGTACTTGTTAAAAAAAGTTAAATTGTAAATTATAAATGAATTTTATAAATAATATTTAATATGAATATTATAATCTAAAATAATTATCAAAAATCTATATTTACAATAAAGGATATTTTAATGTTTATTAATAAAATGATACTTTTTGTAAGGGTTTCTCATCTAACATTTCCTCATTGAGATAGATCCATATTAATAAATTGTATCATTAATGTGGTGTATATGATAACCCTTTTATAACATATATCATGAATAAAATAATATTCATTGTATTTAATGTTTCATTTAATTTTATTAATTTCATTGTGGTAGTTATTCAAATGTTACCAAAGAATAAATGGTTTACACTGTAACCTATTTTTTATTAAATAATTTATTTTATGAATTAAAATTGTGAGATATAAATTCTATTATATATTTTGAAACATATATATTTTATTATCCTCTAGTTATTCATTGAATTTTAATGATATAATACAGTTTTATCTCAGTGGTACAAAAATTGAGGTAGGAAATGATTCTATTAAAACCCAAATTTCTTACCTTCATAACCAAGAATCAATTTATTCAATAAATATATTTTCATTATATATTATCAGAAATGTATTTAAGACATTATAATAATTAAATAAATCCATTTATACCAACATATAGGTTATTATTAAAATATATATAAACTAAAATTTTTGTAAATTTACAAAAAATGAATATTTTAATAAATATATGAATGATTTTTTAACAAATACCAAACGAATGAATTATAATTTTATCATATATAATCTGTTATTTGAATATTCTGTTATATGATTATATTTATTTTGTTATGGAAATATATTTTTTTTAAATTTAATGTTTAAATATTTTATTTTAAAAAATGTATCTACCTTATTAAATTCTCTATTGATCTCTCAATGTAATTATTCATTAAAAATAAAATACTTGGATGTCACATTTGTTTCAATATTGATATTATCCACTAATATCATATACTTTTTCATATAGATAAATTATAATGAATATGTTTTCTGAAATAATCTATAAAACCTTATATTAGTATTATTTTTAAAAAACATAGAATGAAATATGGGGGTAACCTATTTCATTATCATTGTTATCTAAAAGAAAAATAAGTGAATGGCATTATGATTCAAAGGATCATTTATGGGTTTACTTTATTTTATTGATAGAGTTTATATATCCCTCCAATGAATTAGGTAATTATATATAACCCAAGTAAAAACTTTTTAACGTTTTAAATTGATATCAAATTCAAAACATTATCAACAGACTTGGTTTTATTCCAAACATGTATGGGATATCCTAGTTTAATTTAGATGTGTTTATGTGTGGACATTGTTTCGTGTCCTCAAATTAATATTGTTACTGGATTTTATATGCTTAACATAATGAGTGAAATGGTTAATATTTATACATTTTTTTTAATTCTAAATACATATTATTGTGACCAATTCCTTTGTTTACGATTTTTTCTCATGGATGAATGTCGATTATTTATGATTATGAACATTAATGAAACTAGAATTTTCTTATAAAAAATACACTTTCCATGATTAATTATTATATATATTTAATTGATTTAGTATAAATTTTCTAATTTATTATAATATTATTATATTTTTATTCTAATATGTGATCAGTTTTTGATATCTACATTGTTTTTCCATTATATGAATCAGAGATAAACAATAGTAATATTTTCCTCTCACTGGTTCTGATGGATGGTTATTTGTTTTATATCTCTAGAAGGGAAGTAATATGAATATCAATGTGTGATATTTTGAAGATAATTTATGAAATAATATTGATATTTTTTATTCAATAAAGGCATTAAAAATTATGTTTTTAGGATGGATCATAATTGAATTTTAATAAATATTTATCCATAGGATTTATCATTTATGAATGAAATGATTAGTTTTATATATTTGGGATCATATAAATTTATATTTATTTTTTGAGATTAGGATTAGAATACATTATTGAAACCATTTAGTTATTTCTATCTATAATGTAATTTATATTTGTTCTTTTAAGGTATATTTTGTGTTCTCTACTATAAAATAAATAAATTTTAGGATAAATACATGTGGATGTGTGTATGTAACAAATGCACTGTGAGGTATCTACCTGGGAAGGAAAAATGTGGGCATTAACATAATGGTTAATGGTTCTTTATTAGAAGACCTAATACTATACATATTGAAACCCATTCTTTGAAAAGGCAATTAAAAGAAAAATTCAATCCTATTACATTCATTTCTAATGAATCAATGACTTCTTCCATGCATCATTTATTTATGGTTTTTTGGTCATATACATTCACATGACGATTCATTTTCATGTGATAAATATTTTTTGTCATTGTCTATCATTATTTAGAAATTAAAGGTTTCCCCTATTTTTTTATATTTAATTCCAACAACTCTTCTCATAGTTTAATACTTAGTTATGATTTTTTTCAATATTAAAATCATATTTACTTATCATAATTTTCAAAATTTAGCCTTATTAACCATTTTTATGATGGGGTTTTTCAATAATATAATTTTTTAATATAAAAAATTACTATGATTATGTAAAAAAATTAATGATTCAATTTATTATTATGGGTAGAGTGAAATATCTAGATATCATAAAAAACACATTTTTCAATAGCATATACCACATAAAACATACATGTTAAATTAACACTGAATCATTAATATTTAAAGGTTATGTTAATAAAATAGAAAATATATTTTTTGGAATGAACAAGAATGATTAAAATATGTTATATATAATGATCAATATGAATTCAAATTTATATTATTAATTCATAGGAAATATGAACTCAAATTTTTTGTCAATTCATTTTGTTATTTAAAAATATATTTTCTAAAAAATGGTCTTTTGTATATAATTTTATAATAATATTATGTACCTTTTATATATTTAATTTGGATAAAAAGGATATATTATTTTGTAATCAACCAAAATTATATTTAGGTAAATTTATTATACTTATAAGAAAGGATTTATTTTTCAATGAATAATGAAAAATAATAATTCTATTTAAAAATTGTATTTTTTCATGTAATTACAAATTAAAATTTTTTTATTATAAATTTTAATTTTATTTTAAAATTTTTTAAATATAAATAATTTAATATTATTATGATAAACAATATACATGAATTATTTATGAATCAGTTGTATTCTTAAAAATGATTTGTTTACTTATGTAATGTCTCTTTTTTTGTGATTGATAGCTAAATTTTAAATTTCATTCATCCACTTATTTTTCTTTGTTTGATAGAATATATCCCATATTTTTATTATTTAGTTATAAATTTCATAAAATCACCTTGTTAAATTTTGTTCGCAATAAATTATATTCATAGTAATGTTTTTACCCCAGTAAAGGTAATGTGGGAAAATTTGAGATAAAACAATTTTAATAAGGCTTAAAATATATTAAAACAATTGATTTAACTTTATTCGGTGAACTCTATATTCAATAATCATCCCAAATAATAAAATAGTATATTTTTAGTTTCATTTAGATTTTTTTTATTTTTATAATATTTATGTAAAAGATACTATAAAAAAGGAAACATTATTTATTTTAATATATAAAATTATTTTTTACGAAAGGGATATTAACGTAGTAAATTATGATATAAATGGTAATATTTTTCATTAATGATTTTTTGTGATTGTAACATATTTTCATTTTTAGTTGTGAATTAAGTAGATGAAATGAATATCCAACAATGACATGGTACTTATACAATTAGAATTAAATTCAATTAGTTGAATATAAAAACACAAAACAAAATATTTTTTTGTTAGTAAAGAAAAAAAATTAACTTTAGCGAAAATTTAACATATTAGATATGTTTTTAGGGTATATATTCGAATTAGTCTTGCATCATGTTGTCTTTAAAGTCACTGTATATGTATATATATTAAATTGAAAATAAAAATTTATAATGTTATATATATTTTATTAAATTAAATAAAAATTATAAAAAAACATAAAATATGAGTATTTTGATGCAAATTTGTATAAATAGTTTACATTTTACTATTTATGTGAAAATGTCCACCTTATAAGTTAAATTTTAACCCTTTATATTTAAACAAGTAATTTCCATGGTTATGGGAATAATTAGATAACCAATGGGTGAAACCAAAACACAAGGTTTATAGTGATGTATAATCACATAATTTTCTTATTGGATGATAATATTAAGATAATATATTCCATATGATATAATACATGTCTATTTTGATACATTTTAATGTGTAAAATATATTTATATTATCAAATATATTGTATTTCGGAATTTGACAATAGTATAATTTTATAATAATCATTATTTTCTTAAATTATTTAAAATTCATAAAAATATATTAATTTTACATGTTAATGTGATATGCTTAAAAATATTAATGATATTATATTTATCTATCACATATCATTTTATAATAAATTTATATACCCCTAATGAGAAAATTGTTTGGGTATTGTTATAATTAAATAATGGGTCAATTGAGGTGAAAATTTTATATGATGGTGAAAAGATAACAAAAAAATCTCCAAATTTGTGTATGATTTTATTTCATATAACACTAATGATATATAACAAATTGATAAATTTGGATTCATTTTCCATGAAAATAAAAATAACTTAATAAAAAAATTCCACTAATTTTCCTTCCCTCACATATAAAAGGGAACCTATTCTCCAGTTTTACATAATGATATTGAGCCTTAGTGTTCACAAATTAAATTATATATTATCTTCATAAATTTAATATTCTTGAAATAAGGGAGTTTTTATCATAAAATACAATTCCAAGGGTCCTTATGAAGGAATATAATGATGGCTTTTGGATGTACATGTAATCATCTTACTGGACTTATTTTAATGTATTTATTCATATAAATATTATAAATCCATTGTATCCATTATAAATTAATTAAATTAGAATCATCAATATAGTGAATTCTTATGAATAAGGTGGATTTGACAAAATTCACCCTCATCCTGTTTGTTTGTAAATGACAACATAACTCATGCATACATGTGGACTACCATCTCTATAAAGGGATATGATTAAATTTCAGTTCTACTCGCCATGAAATATAAATTATATATATGTTAATAATATATATTATATATATATTATATTGACTATTAATTTATGGTAAATTATCATTCATGCATACATACAACCTACTATCTCCATGAATCGAGTTATTCATGTTCCTATATATACCATTATTAAATAATTTAAAAATATATGATTAATTTATATTATATTTATATAATTATATTATTTGTAGAAAATTTGTAACAATAATCAATTTACATGTACTATTAACAGACCAATGTTCTCTGAAAAATGAAAGAGTTAACAGCTGGAAGTGATGATTTTAATAATTAATTATTAATTTATGTCTATTAAAAGGATATAAAAGGATAATATAATATATAATAAGTATTAATATTGTTCTGTTATAAAATTTTTAAAAATTGTATTTTTTATATTAGAGGTTATAAAACCCTCAATTCAAGCTGAAATTTTGGTTTGGTATTTTCGTCTAATTTTTAATTTATGTGAAACACATATCATATTTACTACATGTTCCAGAAATGTGATTCATATTAATACCATGAGTGCATCATTTTATAATAATTAAAAAAAATTCGATATAAATATTCATAAATGGTTTACTCCTTCATGGAGAATATGATTTTAACGTTTCCAATGTAATATGTGTTTTATGTAATAATTTCACTGTTTATCCAGATTGTTTAAGATTATTTTTTTGATGATGAAATTATATAACCAAAAACTATTGAATAACATTAATTTTATCCAAATATGGTAATTCATGTAATTTTAATAAAATATTACATTTTTTCCTCTCTTGGGTACTTAAAATAATTGATAAGACAAATTTTATTAAAAAATAATTTGATTTACTATTGGGTTGAGAATTTTTTTCATATATTTCCATGTTTTCATAAATTTTTTATCACATTTTTTTCAATATTGTTTGATTATTGAATAATTTCAATTCTAACAATTCCTTATTTTTTAATTTTTTTTAAAAGGAAAATTCTTATTTTTTTCTGAATAAAGTTATGTGAAATTTATATTTAATATTTAAATGGAATATTTGTTTTAATATACAAATCATAAATGAAATTTCCCACCATCATGACCGTTAACGTTTTAGAAACATGTTAATGAAATTTAATTTTAATTTTAAAGAAAATATTTTTAATAATAATTTGAAAATTTTTTGTTATTAAATGTGTTTATAAAAAAGAAAATATTGTTTTACTCTAAAAAAATCTAGTGACCATTTCAAGGAATTTTTAACCATTGATAACATCCTTTTATGTTAGTTATTACTAAATAAGGTTAACATCCAAGGATATTATTTTTTACTCTCTATATGTATTATGTTTATAATGACTAAAATATCAATGAAACCAATTTAATTCTTTACGGGTTATGTTATGATAAATTTTTTCATAATCTTTCCGTATAAATATTGATAGATTTTTTATATTGTGATGGGTGGGGAAATAATTATACATCTCTCAAATTTATTTAGTATGTATTATGGCCTTTTGAGTTCAATTTTTATATTAAATTGTTTCCCAATACCAAAATTGGGCACATAGTATCTTATCAAAAGCATAATATAGGGTACAAGAGAGGTTATCATAGTCCCAAAATAAACACATTATCAATTATCTAAAAAAACATGTTATGAATGTCTTTTTGGGTATCCTTATAATAATATTAATAAGATTATGAGTAAAAAACATTGATTCCACTTCATATAAACATGATCATATAATAGTGTTATTGTAACACCCCAAACTTCTACGGTATGCTTCTCTTTGAATAATGCAATAGCGTGTGTTCTACGCAAAATCGAGTTCTAACACACCACAACCAATCAAACTAGCCGTTATGAATAGTAATACCCAATTTTTCAAATTTATTAATATTATTTTTCAAAATGGACTTCATTTTTGGATTTAGAATATTGAAATTAGCCTACGATGAATTTTGGTATTTTTCTGAAAAACTTCATTTTTTGATGAATAGTGAAACCACTAAGTGGTAGTTAAAAAACTGAATTTTTCCTAAAACATAATTTTACCGCTTCTGTGAGTGGAATTTTAAAACTCTGAGAGACACAGTTAATATCAAGGAATAAATGTGGTTCAATGAGATGAAAATAATTTTTGGTGAATAGTAACTATTTACTTTTATTTAACACGGTTAAAAGTAAATAGGGCAATTAAGGGTAAAAATGATATTAATATTACCCTAAAACAAGTCCTAATTCTATTGGATAAGCTTTATTGGTCCAAAAACAAACTTAGGAATAAAATATTATCATTTAGGTCCACTTGGATTAGATTAGGACATTTATTTTTATTTAATTCAAAGAAGAGATAAAAGAGTTAAAATCAAGGTTTATTTAGTAAAACATTTTTAATACAAGGATAAACATAAGATAAATTAGATTGTAAATGTTAATTAGAAAGATAATACGGTTTCAGACATAATGAAATTTTATTTATAATTTTTAGACATTAAATAATATAATTTATTTATGACACAATGATGATGCAGCAATTACTATAATAGTGATAATTTTAAATAATTGATATTATAAATACCCAAATAAATGTAATTTGAGACTTTTTATAAATTAATATAATTTTCTCACTTAATATGACATGTTAGGATTGATTTAATTAACGTTTTTTGAAGTAATCATTCGGTTTAGATTTTTTAAAAAAGCAATTATTGAATAGTATCAAAATTGACATAAAAGAGATTTTAAAACAAATATTATATAGTAATTAATATTAAATTCATAAAAATCTAATGTTCGGCCAAGAGACATATATAATGATATTTGTATCATTAATGGACCACATGGGGGTCTCATGGATCTATATAGTATGTTTATTAACCATATAATATAAAAATACAACGAGACATTCTAAAAGTGAAACTAATTAACTAATAGTTAATAGTTAATGATAAGGTTAATATTATAACCCAAACCTATCTAAATACTATTGGATGAGAGGTTTTCGACCTATCCCCACCTTAAATTTTAATTAATCCACTTTGGAGCCATTAGAAACTGAATATGAATTTATTATAAAATAATATTTTTAGCTTTTCCAAAGGTGCCCTCACCCCTCTTATAAAAGGGAACTCTCACTTCTCATTAATTCACACATTCAAAGCCATTTGGATCGGCCAAAATCATCCCAAATACTCTCTCAACTTCCCTCAATTCATCCTATAGGCATTCCTTTAGTCATAAAGTTATCATAAGTATCACTTTTGATCAAATCAAAAGGAAGAACCCGAAGAAGAGGTAATGATTTCACTACCCTTTTTCAAGTTCCTTTCTTCTTCCACATCGTCTTTCGTTTTTATTACCATTCTAAAATAATAACTCCGGTATCTTACATATACTGTGGTGTTATTATAAATATGGTACAACCATATTCATAATTCTATCGGTCCTTTGAATAACATGTCACCATATGTGTGTACGTACGGCTTACCGTCTCCACGTTGTTGTGTAATTGTTATTCAATAAATTATTATTTGGGTGGGAATAATAATTATGTGTAATTCATGTAAATAATAAATATAAAATGATAATGATTCTTTATATATGATATACCATCCAATTATATATTATTTTAATATCAAAAGAATGATATTGTTCCTCGTGCGTACATACGGACTACCGTCTGCATGAACCCAAGGAGATTCATTCTCCATCGTGCCATTCAATTATAATTATAATTTGATGATTAATAATAGTATCTAGGGACTTGATATCATTCTAGAAATTATTAAGATACAACCTATCCATAACAAACACGTCTTACGTAACAAAACATATAAAAGAAAATGAGTATGTTAACACCCAAAAAAACGATAATACTAAGATATTATTAACAAATCAATGTTAAAAGATCATATATTATATCATATTAATGTATATGATTATTGTATAATTTAATAACTATTATCTAACCATTATACAAGAGTTTAACCTACGCTCAACCAAAAAAAAGTACAAGGTAAGGGTTTATTTCGCAATCTCTTCATTATCCGAGTTTTTTTATACGTAAATATCTACTCGGATATCTTTATCATCCACATCCATGATTCTTAAAAATGTATTTCAATTTTTTTTTACTATTTTCATGATTATGTGTTAAAGTCATTTATTCCCTTGTTTTACTTTTTATAAGAGGTTTATAAAGGAATTTTTCCGTCATTTTCCAAACAAGGTTCTTTTTAACCTTTTCAACAGAATTAAGGTAAGAATGTTTTTTTAACTTATATGGTGGGTGCGGCTATTTTCCGCCATTATAAAGTCGTCAAAGCTTCCGTTAAAAGCTTTGAAGAATATTTTCAATAAAAATGTTTTATTTTATAAATATCTGAATCTTAAATGATTTCAAAATAGAAAGAGATATTTTTATAAAGAGAGTTTTGATTTCATCAATGTCAACATCCTTTGATGGATTTTATGCTTATTTGAAGTTGATTTGTTATGATACAAAACTTCCATATTTTATTGATGATTTTGTGATATGTTTGACTGTGGATGTGTTATTTTTATACCATTCATGGTTTATGAAGAAAGTATTGAATTTTCGTATGCTAGTTTTAATACAAATGTTTATGTTATGTTTAAACATGTTCATATGAGGAATGCATTGGACTTAATAAGTGACGTGTAGAGCCCAATATAGCTTCTCGATGCATCAGTAGGTCTCATGAGACAAACTAGTGTCTTGGCACAAGGCCTTGGCAAAATCTTATTTGTAGTCTTGGCACGTGGCCTTGGCTATGTGGTTATGATAGTCTGTCATTATGCATTCCATCATTATGAAAGTGGTTATTGATATTTCATGTGATTATTCGATTAGTAGAATATCCAAGTGAATAAGTAAATGGAATTATTTCATTTTATTTTTTCCATACTATGTGGATGTTCAAGTTTAAAAGGATTTTTTTAGCTATAAATTGCCTTAAATGTTTATTCTTAATTATGAAAGTTTCCACTATATTGTTATCCTTACTAGGCATTTGAGCTCACCCCTTTTCTATGATTTATTTTTCCCAGGATGTGACGAAGTAAATTATGAATAATCTGCAAGGACAGTATGATGGGATAAGAGTGTAGACCATTGATACTATGTTGTTATAGTTTTCATTTTTATGATGTAATGTAAAACTCTATGAATATATCTACTGTTTCCAAGGCTACTAAACTAATCGGTCTTTTGAGATTTGATCTTTCTTGTGATCATGCCAATTTTATGTAATAATGCACCGACACTGGGTAACTGGGGTCGGCGTGATGCAGTTGGTATCAGAGATAGTTTATTACAAACCCGAGAATCTAGATTTAGATAAACTATGATTAGAGCACATAGATTTAAGATGGACTTTGAAGCTTAGTATAGAAGAACATCCTAGAATTTTGGTATTGTAGAGATTTTGTGAGTTTTCCAAGAAATACATCCATGACTGGATATGAGTAGATAGAGGCGGCTCTGGAACAGATGTACCTAGGTGTAAAACCCGAAAACACCGCTTTGAGCTAGACTCGAATGGGAACTGGTGCACGAAAATGGGCCTTGCTGCACTCTTGGTTACAACACTCCAGGGGGATTTGATTAGGATCACGCTCATTTTTTTTACAAATCATTATTAAGTGTTTATTAGTATATACTTCCTCAAAGAAAACATTTTTATGATTTTGGATTATATCAATAAATAGTACAATTTATGTTAAGTGTTTTATAAGTATGGAATTATGTATTTTGATCCATAAACTGATCTAGTTTATGCCATTGTTTAGAAATGGCTCCTAGTGGAAGAAAATGAAACAGTATCAATGCACGCACTCCATGTAGGGATTTTCCTCCTACTCAAAAAAATTACAGTGGAGCAGGTGATGCAACTAGTGCTGATCAGCTAATCACCATACTGGGACAACTCACTCAGGTTATGAATAATAACCTTACCCATATGGATCACCCTGATCCGAAACGTGGAGGTTCAATGTCATATCGATTTATGAGGAAAAAACAAACAATGTTGAATGGGATTACAAATCGCTTAGTAACTGAGCAATTGATAAATTCCCAAGATAAAATATTTCAGGCTTTGGGGAGTAGTGAAAAGGAAAAGGCTATCTTGGCAGTTTACCACCTCACTATAGATGATGATCAGTGGTTGTCATTGATTCAAAACATGAAGGAAGATGATGATGTATCAAATATGGAATAGAGGGAGTTAAAATATCTGTTTTTAGAAAAATACTTTCCTTGTGACCATCGAGCAGATATGGAAAGACAATTTCTGAGTTTGAGACAAAAGGAGGATGATAATGTCGCAAAGTATGAGGCTAACTTTACAAGGTTAGAAAGGTATGCTGGAGATTATATACGTTACCCAAGAAGTAATATTGATCATTTCTTTAATGGGTTAAAACCATTTCTCCATCGAGAATTAGTCTAACAATCCTTCTCGTCGTACGAAGACATTATCTCATGTGTTATCAAGACAGAAAAGAAATTATCTAAGTCCTATGATTTTAAAGCAAAGAAAGAGAATAAGTGATCTGTTGATCAATCTCGGAATGGAAATAATGGGAAGAAGGGAAAAGTTGAATACCCATCCTGCAGTAAATTTGGGAAGAAACCCCCTGGTACTTGCTTAAAATGAACGGGAGTCTGTTAAAAGTGTGGTGAAAAAGGCCACCAAGCTCGTGATTTCAATGGGAAGAAGGAAGATACTGATGATAAGTGATACAATTTAAGGGAGATGGGACATTATGAAAATGAATTTCCTATGCGTCAGGTGAACTTACCTCAGAAAAGGCCAAGGGATCAAGGCCAAGCTTATGATATCACTACTACTGAGGTATAAGTTCTGAAAGACGTGGTTGTAGGTAATTTAATGGTTTCCTCCAGTTTAGAAAATACATTATTTGATTATGGATCATCGCATTGTTTCATATCTTCCTAGTATGATATGAAAATTAGATATTTCCAATTTGATTTAACAAGGGAGTTGTCAGTTAAAACTCTTAAGGGAAGTATCATTGCAACAAAGTTTTGTGAATCAGTCCCCATTAGAGCACACAAATGTTCTTTATCCTCTGATCTCATCGTCATACCTATGACTGAGTTTGATATAATCCTCGGTATGGATTGGATTTCAGACCATGAAGTGAAGATTTATTGTATGAAGAAGGTGTTTATGATTTTTGATGATGATCATAAGGAACACCTTATCTTTAGAGCAGAATCATCACCACCTATTTATTTTATAGATCCACCCCCAATAGCTCAACTAAATTCAATTATTGGGGAGGAAGAGGGTGAAATGACTATGGGTTAGGAAAGGAATGTTCAAATAGAGGATGTACCTATTGTGATAGAATATGTAGATGTGTTTCAGAAGATTTAGCTGGACATCCTCCAGAACGAGAAGTTCAGTTTTCCATTGATTTAATTTCTCGGTCAAGGCCTATATCAAAGACCCCTTATCGAATGGCCACTATAGAATTAGTTTTACTAAAGAAACAACTAGAGGAATTGAGTAATAAGAGATTTATTCTCCCTAGTATTTCTCCATGGGGAGCCCTTGTTCTTTTTGTAAAAAAGAAAGATGGATCTATGAGGTTATGTATCGACTACAGGGAGATCAATGCTATAACAATAAAGAACAAGTATCCCCTACCTCGCATTGATGATTTATTTGAACAACTTCATGGATATCAATACTTTTCAATGATTGACCGTCAATCTGGATACCATCTGTTGTGTGAGAAGAAGGAAGACATTCCGAAGACAGCATTTCGAACCAGGTACGAGCATTATGAGTTTACAGTAATTCCTTTTGGATTGACTAATGAACCCTCTGTATTCATGGATATGATGAATAGAGTTTTCAAAGAATATCTCGATGGATTTGTGGTGGTATTTATTGATTATATATTTTAATACTCCAAAAGCTACGAAGATCATGAAAATCACTTGCTCATTATCCTGAAGACTCTGAGAAGACATGAATTATTTGGGATGTTTAGAAAGTGTGAATTATGGCTTCCGGAAATTTCTTTTCATGACCATATTGTCTCTAAAGATGGAATCTATGTTGATTCTTCTAAGACCAAGGAATTACATGAATGGCCAGCACCTGAGAGTATAACTGAGGTACACAATTTTATTGGTTTGGCATATTATTATCGATGTTTTGTCCAGAATGTTGCCCGATTAGGTAACCCATTAACGAAGCTCACGCGTAAAGGGGTTAAATTTGTATGGAAAAAAGAGGGTGAAGAATGTTTCGAAGAACTGAAGAGAAGATTAGTCAATGATCCTATATTGACTCTACCATCAGGGAATGATAGGTTCGTTATTTATAGTGATGCATCGAAGAAAGGACTTGGTTTTCTACATATACAGAATGATAGGGTTATTGCCTATGCATCATGACATTTGAAAATTCATGAGAAAAACTATCCTACTCATGGTCTCTAGTTAGGTGCTGTGATCTTTGCTTTGATGATATGGAGGCACTACCTCTATGTTGAAAAATGTGAGATTTATACTGATCACAAGAGTTTGAAGTATATTTTCTCACAAAAAGAACTCAACATGAGGCAATGGAGACGACTTTATTTACTCAAGGATTATGATTGTACGATACACTACCACCCGGGGAAAGCAAACAAGGTGGAAGTTGCTTTGGACAGAAAAGACCATGGAGTTTTGAACAATATAAGAATTTAAAGGAATCCAATTTTCATGGATCTAGTAAATATGGACATGGGAATAACCAGGGAAGGTGAAACATCAATGCTTTTTCAAATTGTTTCCAAACAATCTTTACTAGAAAGGATTAAGAGTTCCCCATCCGATGAGGAAGAATTTCAAAAGAATATTAATGCTATGAATAATGGGAGATTGAGAGACATTGTGTATGAAGAAGGACTTTTTAAATTTGGGAAGAGACTTTGTGTTCCCGATATACCTGATCTAAAAAGGGAATTGCTGGATGGTGCTCATAGTTCCAATTTCTCTATACACCCTGGGAGCACCAAAATGTATAGAGACTTGAAGGAACATTTTTGGTGGGATAACATGAAGATGGAGATTGATGATTTTTTGTCAAGATGTATGGTTCAACAAGTGAAAGCTGGACGACATAATCCTAGAGGAGTCATGCAACCTCTTCCCATACCGGAGTGGAAATGGGATAATTTCACGATGGACTTTGTCATGGGACAACTAAAGACTCCTAGAAGGAATGATGCAATATGGGTTATTGTTGATCGACTTACCTTGTCAGCACATTTTTGTGCTATAAGAGAAGATCTACCACTAGAACGGCTAGCATGATTATATATTAATGATGCAGTGAAACTTCATGGAGTACCAATATTGATTGGTTCTGATCGTGATCCCAGTATTACTTCATGATTCTGGAAAAGTCTTCAGAAAGCCTTAGATACTGAACTTCATTTGAGCACTGCCTACCACCCTCAAATATATGGACAATCAGAACAAACTATTCAAACCTTAGAAGACATGTTGAGATCCTTCACACTTGACTTTCAGGGTATGTGGGATCAATATTTACCTCTAGTAGAATTTTCCTATAACAATTACTTCCATTCGATTATTCATATGGCACCATATGAAGCGTTTTACAGAAAGAGATGTCTCACACAAACCTGTTGGGATGAAGTTGGTGAATGAAAAATTATAGGCCCAGAACTAGTGGATGAAACGATGGAAAAGGTGAAGGTAATCCAAAACCATATCAAAACAGCTCAAACTAGGCAGAAGATCTATGCTGATAATCGAAGGAAGGATTTGAAATTTCAAGTTGGTAATCATGTTTTCTTGAAGCTATCTCCATGGAAGGGAGTCATACATTTTGGTAAGAAAGGTAAATTGAGTCCCAGGTACATCGGACCTTTCAAAATTCTAGAACGAATTGGGGTTGTATCTTACCATTTGGCAATGCCATCAAATCTCTCCAAACATCACGATGTGTTCCACGTATCACTATTAAGGAAATACATGCCGGACCCAACACATGTACTCACCAATGAGAAATTAGAACTGGAACCCGATCTGTCTTATTGCGAAGAGACCATCATGATTCTTGATACGAGAGAACAAGTACTGAGAAACGGACCACTCGTCTAGTAAAAGTCTTGTGGAGAAACCATAAGATGGAAGAGGCAACGTGGGAACCCGGGGAATTTATGTTGAAGAACCACCCGAGTCTTTTCATGCGGTAGTATTATATAAATTTCGAGTACGAAATTATTTGTAGGAGGGGAGAATGTATCACCCCAAGCTTCTATGGTAGGCTTCACTTTGAATAATGCAATAGCGTGTGTTGTACGTAACATCGAGTTCTAACACACCACAACCAATCAAACAAGCCGTTATGAATAGTGATACCCACTTTAGGAAATTTATAAATTTTATTTTTCAAAATCGACTTCATTTTTGGATTCGGAATATCGAAATTAGCCTATAGTGAATTTTAGGTATTTTTCTGAAAAACATAATTTTTTGATGAATAGTGAAACAACTAAGTGGTAGTTAAAAAACAGAATTTTTCATAAAACATAATTTTACTGCTTCGGTGAGTGGAATTTCGAAAATCCAAGAGACATGGTTAATATCAAATACTAAAATGAGTTTCAATGAGATTAAAATAATTTTTGGTGAACAGTAACATTTTACTTTTATTTACCATCGTTAAAAGTAAATATGGTAATTAAGGGTAAAAATGATATTAATATTACCCTACAACATGTCCTAATTATATTGGATAATCTTAATTCGACCAAAACCAACCTTATTAATAAAATATTATTATTTAGGTCCACATGGATTAGATTAGGACATTTATTATTATTTAATTCAAAGAAGAGTTAAAAGAGTTAAAATCAAGGTTTATTTACTAAAACAGTTTTCATATAGGGATAAACATAAGATAAATTTGATTGTAAATATTCATTAGAAAGATAAAAAAATTTCTACATAATGATATTTTATTTCTAATTTTTAGGCATTATATATGTTAATTTATTTATGACAGAATGATGATTCAGTAATTAACATAATAGTGATAAATTCGAATAATTGATATTATAAATACCCAAATAAATGTAATATGAGACTTTTTATACATACAAATAATTTTCAAGGATACTATGAGACGTTAGGATGGATTTAATTAACTTTTATCAATGTAATAATTCTGTTATGATTTTTACAAAAATCAATTATTGAATAGCATCCAAATTGACATAAAAGAGTTTTGAAAACAAATATTATATTATTAATTAATATTAAATTCATAAAAATCTAAATATCGGCAAAGAGAATTATATGATGATAGGTGTATCATTAATGGACCACTTAGAGGTTTCTTCGATGTATATAGTATGTTTATTAACCATATAATATAAAAATTCAAAGAGACATTGTAAAAGAGAAACTAATTTTCTAAGAGTTCATACTTAAAGATAAGGTCAATATTGTATCCCAAACCTGTCTAAATCATATTGGTTGAGTGGTTTTTGACCTATCCCCACCTTAAAATTTATGAATCCACTTTGGAGCCATTAGAAACTGAATATGAATTTATTATAAAATAATATTTCTAACTTTTCCAAAGATGCCTCTCACCCCTCTTATAAAAGGGCACTCCCCCTTCTCATTAATTCACACCATAAAATCCATTTTGGATCGGCAAACCTCTACCCAAATACTCTATCAACTTCCCTCAATTCATCATAGAGGCCTTTCTTTAGTCTGAAATCCATCCTATGGATCCCTTTTGATCAAATCAAAAGGAAGAACCAGAAGATGAGATAATGATTTCACCGCCTTTTTTCAAGTTCCATTATTCTTCCACTTATTCATTATTTGTTATTACCATTATAAAATAATAACTCCAGTATCTTATATATACTATGATTTTATTATAAATATGGTACAACCATATTCAGTATTCTATCCATCCTTTGTAAAACATGTAACCTTACGTGTGTACGTACGGCTTACCGTCTCCACGTTGTGGTGTAATTGTTATTCAATAAATTATTATTTGGATGGGTATAATAATGATGTTTAATTCATGTAAATAATAAATATTACATGATAATTATTCTGTATATATGATATAACAACGAATTATTTATTATTTTAATGTCAAAATAATGATATTGTCGCTCGTTCGTACGTACGGGCTACCGTCTCCACGAAGGCGATGGTATTCATTCTCCATCGTATCCATTCAAGTCTAATTCTCATTTGATGATTAATAATAGTATCTAAGGACATGTTATAATTCTGGATATTATTAAGATACAACCTATCCATGACAAACATGGCGTTTTTTACAAAACATATAAAAGAAAACGAGTAAGTTAACACCCAAAAAAATGATAATACTAAGATATTATTAACAAATGAATGTTAAAAGATCATATATGATATCATATTAATGTATATGATTATTTTATAATTTAATAAAAATTATTTCACCATTATAAAGGAGGTTAACCTACCCTCAACCAAGGAAAGGTACAAGGTAAGGGTTTATTTCACAATCTCTTAATTATCCGAGTTTTTTTATACGTAATAATCTACTGGGATCTCTTTATCATCCATATCCATGTTTCTTAAAAATTTATTTAAAAAAAATTAATATTTACAAAAATATGGGTTAAAGTCAATTATACCCTTTTTTGACATTTTATAAGATGTTTATAAAGGATTCTTTCTGTCGTTTTCCAAACAAGGTGATTTTTAACCTTTTCGATAGAATTAAGGTAAGAATGTTTTTTAACTTATAAGGCGGGTGCGGCTATTTTTCGCCGTTATAGAATCGTCAAAGCATCCCTTACAAGCTTATAAAAATATTTTCAAAGAAAAGGTTTTATTTTATAAATACATGACTCTTAAATTATTTCAAAATAGAAAGAGATATTTTTCTCTAAAAAGAGTTTTGATTTCATCTATGTCAACATCCTTTGATGGATTTTACACTTATTTGAAGTTGATTTATTAAGATACAAAACATCTATATTGTATTGATGGTTTTGTGATATGGTTGACTGTGGATTTGTTATTTTTATACCCTTCACGGTTTATGAATAAAGTATTGACATTTCGTTTTCTAGTTTTAATATGAATGTTTATGTTATGTTTAAACCTGTTCATATGAGGAATGCATTGGACTTAATAAGTGACGGGTGGAGCCCGTTATAGCTCCTTGATGCATCAGTAGGTCTCATGAGACAAACTAGTGTCTTGGCACAAGGCCTTGGCAAAACCTTATTTTTAGTTTGGGCATGAGGCCTTGGCTATGTGGTTATGATAGTCTGGAATTATGCATTCAATCATTATGAAAGTGGTTACTGATATTGCATGTGATTTTTCTATTAGTAGAATATCCATGTGAATAAGTAAATGGAATTATTTCATTTTATTTTTTCCATAATATGTTGAAGTTCAAGTTTAAAAGGCTTTTGTTTTAGAAATACAATTCCTTAAATGTTTAATCTTATTTATGAAAGTTTCCTCTATATTGTTATCCTTACTGGGCAATTGAGCTCACCCAATTTCTATGTTTTATTTTTCCCAGAATGTGAAGAAGTAAATTATGAATGACATGTAGGCATTGTATGAGGGAATAATAGTGTAGACCATGGAGACTATGATGTTATAGTTTTCATTTTTATGATGTAATGTAAACCTCTATGAATATTTCTAGTGTTTACAAGGCTACTAAACTAATCGGTCTTTCGAGATTTGATCATTCATGTGATCATGCCAATGTTATGTAATAATGCACCGACGCTGGGTAACTGGGGTCGGGGAGTTACAGTTATGTTCTAATGGATCATATTCATTAATTAATTTGTGAATAATCTCTTATTTAATGCCAATATTTAGGTAACAACTCATTTATATTTTCTATGAATTATTTTGTTTGATTTTAAAAGGTCAATACACTATTCACATACTATTTGTGATCCTATTATATTTAGATCAGCATTGGTATCCCCCTTTGTTACTCTTATTGAGAACATGATCTCTCAATTAATTATTCTTTATCTTCACATTGTTATGAAGAAAATTCTTTACTGTGATATGTATGATAAGGATTATATATGTGAAAAAAATGTGGGTGATGATATATATATTATTTCTGTAAAAGTAATCTATTTATAAATGTTTCCAAAGGAACTAAAATTAATGGTTCCTTCAAATATTGTGATGTTATATATATATATAATATTCATATAGTGGAAGTAATATTTATATGTTAATATCGCATGTATCTATAGAAGCTACGATAATATCACTGAATATATTTATTTGGTGAAAATCACCACATGACCATCATAAGAAAAATCTAAAGCTATATCATCAGAGGAGAATATTTCACTCTTAAAAGAACAAATAACAGATCCTATGTATATTGATGTTCTATTTATCCTAGTAAACACACCCCCTAGTAAATATCATCATTGGGAAACATCCATGTTCCATTTACATGACACAATCCAACTAGAAGAGATTAATCAACCGATATATGATTTCACATCACGAGCGGAAATTGAACATCATATTTTGGAATACTTCTCAATAATAACTCAAAAAAATTTATCTTAATAATTATTAGATGATACCGCTGATTATATGTACCCCCTATATGTTCAAATTTATTTTTTACAATGAAGGGGGAAATTGTTTCTGTATTCATTGGATTCAATTCCACCCCAACCGTAATTACAATACAATATTATTGATATTGAATTGATAGGTGATGAAAACCAAAATTTCAGTAATTTCACACTATATATCATTCAAAATGTTTGAAAATCTAAAAAATAATAATGGATCCCATGATTAGATACTTTGTGAAGACTCTATGGGGATTAACATTTTCTAAACTAATTCCTAGATGATGTGTTTCTTAAATAAATGGAATATATATGTCAATAATTTCACATAATATTCTGATAAACATTATAAAAATTGATATCACTTTCCTATCAATTTATTATATAAGAATAAATATGTGGGATATATATTTCACTGTAATATGTAGCATTCATAAAATTTCCAAGTATATGTAGCCCCCCTAGGAATATTTTGTAGATCTATGTGGGTAATATATGATATGAGTTGTTAAATAAAAAACCCATGATATATTTTTGTGGGTTTATAGAGTGAATTAAAATAATTATATATATAGTATTATATTGATAGAACCTTGGAAATAGGTCATCATCTAGGAACATCATGAATGTGTAATATAAAGAGATATAATCTCAACAATAAAACCAGAATCTAAAAAAATATAAGTGATGTGAAATTGAACCCACGAAGAAAAAACCTTAAACCATCCATGATGAAAATATTACCTAGAACATCATCTCATACATAGAGAACAACCTGATCACTATTCTATAATGAAATAATATAAGGAATTTTTTGTAGAAAATAACACAATTTATTTCCCCTATTATTATATTGGAGGTTAAATGATCCAATTATTTTTCATCATTAAATATATAATGAAAAAATATGTATGATAGTGGTCACATACAATTGGAATATACCATAGAGTATGTAGAAGGTTTTTATTAATTCCACCTCAATGAATGGGGAATAATAGTAAAATACCCTATATGGGGACATAGAAGAGTTTGATCAATATATTAAACAAAATCCATTGGATCCTCTATATTATATCATTTGGAAATGATTGGGTCATCAATTCATTACCCAAGGTTTATCAATAACTTCAAACATAGAATCATCAACTTCTCATCCATCCTAGATTCAATTGGATATAAGGACCCATTATTTGGTGTATGTCAACCATCCAATGAAATAATGTAGTGGGAACCCACCCACCAAATGATATATTCAACTAATTTGGAATAAAATCATTCAAATGTTTCTAGAAAATGGTATCTATAAGCACTGAGGAATTTTCAATTAGTTATGATATGTTTCCCCTTGAAATCGTTGTCTATTCCATTATAATATTATGTGACACATATCTTGTTCCTTTATTAAATACTCATAAAATTGATGAAGGAGGTTTTGGTGATACCCCACATTCCTAAAGTGATGTTTTCCAAATCCTTATTGGATCCAAATAAATTATATCATCACCCTCCTATCTAACCATAGATAAAGGAAACATCCTCAACAATTATTTTTCTTGTAGATACTATAACAATCACATGGTTATATCCATTAAAACACAAATCATTTAGCTGGAGAAGGAAAATGATGATATTTTGGAAATAAATATGTAGATACATCATCAAAATTTTCCACATGCTGAAATACCAGTATCCACCTTTGGAGTCCATCCATATAGATAAATTCAAAGTTTTATTATGCTATGGGATATTTCTTATTTTTTCCATCTCATAATGATCTATTATTGACTTCTTCAAATTCATTCTATAAAAAAAATTATATTGAATAAGGAACTGGTTCATATATTCAATATTTACCCATTTTTCCATGTAGATAGACACATATGGGGGACTTGTGGGTGGTAATATGTTCATCTGACTCTCAATAACTGGAGTTAAAATGAATATTCAATCAAATTGATAAATAGACTAGGTATTTTTCAGTGTATTTTCATAATAATTAGGCTTATCTTTTGATATTTTAATAAGTACATCAAAATTATAATATTTAATATACCATTAATATTACACCTCATTTAAACAATTGATATGGATTACAGTTGAGAGGGTCCTTCTTTTGAAGGATTGGATTTATAAAATAAATGATGATGGGATGTTGTATCCAATGGAATTGAAATCTCATCTTCATCCTTCTCGTCCCATATAGAAGAGAACATAGTCTATAAAAAATAATAAGGATTTCACATTTATTGAAAATTTTTGATACATTTTCTATTCCATTATGACATATCCTATTGTGTCATGTTTCACTAATTCATTTGGGAATACCCTTATTCATCTCTTGAAAATCAAGAGACCCAATGAGGAAGATTAAAAATATTATCCCAATTATTGTGCATTATAAAGACTCTTTGGAAATATGATTAAATTTTGATTAATATAAAATAGTATGATTAAAAATTGATATATGAATACCTAAGAGTGTTATAGAAATTAGAGACCCAATTGAGAAACATAAGAGTCATCTTATTTAAAATATAAATGCATCCATACTAATGTTTTAGTTCACAAAATGAAAGTGTGAAATCATTCATAACTATATGACATCAATTGACATAATTAAAGACTCTAAATTGTATAAAAAATCATCCTTGAATAGCAAATTTAGACTATATTTTCCATTTCCATTACACATGGATGTAATTTTCATTGATATTGTCTTAGGTGCATGATGTTAAACTGTTATAGGGTTCTTATAATTCAGACAAGGGAAAAATACCCTCATAAACTCTTTGTAGAAGGTATAATATATTCCTACAAGTTTAGAAAGGTGGATAGACTCAAATTGAGTTAGAAATTTTAGATGAAAAGGGAAATAATTTTATTTTTTCAATGAATTAAAAGTGGCCCTCATACCATCACCAAGAAGGGCCAGTGCACCGCCTAGATCATGAACCACCGGTACACAGAATGATCTGTGAACCACTGGCCTTCCGAATGATGGGAAGATAATAAGTTTCACCACAAACCACACTGCTTAAGATCTCATCCACATGAACGCAATCTATGTACCATCTTAGAAACTAAGTAGTTAGAATGAAAATCATATTAGAAGTGTTTTGCGAACCATGATCGCAAACCATAGCATCCACAAACCTCAGATTGGTGGAGTCTTCTACGGGTCCAATATATCTGCATGGGCCTCTAGAAATGGGGTCTCATGGTCGACTGAAAAACATTTGTGATGTTCTTTAAAAGTATAGAATAAGGAATTGAGAGAGGATGGATGAAGAAAGATTTAAGGGAACCCAGAGGATGGAGTAAAAACAGAGGGTGTTTCAAAATTCAGCTTGGAATCATCAGTGATGCATGAAGCATGAATCACATTCTCCACAGGTACAACCTACCACAAACAATAAAACGAGGGAACATAATAATAAAAAACAAACGCTGAACCCAAAATGGTTAAACAGAAAACCATATACATCTTGCTAATGAATGTACCAGGAGCGATGATACCCCAAAACCCCTTCCAAAATGGTGTTATATGTATTGTATCACTACGATGATTTAACTCTGCACTTTGTACTACATCCGTACATGGAAGGAACCCAAAGTGGCATGAAGGAACATGTACCACCATTATGTGTTGTGGTCCATACCCATGACCACATACCACATCGGTATGCCAACAGCCCTTATTCCCTCATACCACTACATTATGTGAGGCTTCCCCTATCCCTTATAGGAAGACGTTACACATAATGTATTATTTTTTGGTATTATTTCCTAAGGATCCAACCTCACCACTCCACTATTGACATGTACTCCATTATCCATCCATGAACCAGTCCTTCGACATCAGGAAATGACTCATCCAAAGCCACCAGACCTCTACGATGACATAATTGGGTGCATCAGTACAACCATTTGAGTATACAAACCCATGGTTAGCAGAGTCATGAGGCTCTCCTCACTATAGTTTGGGAATCAATAACTTCTATGGGTATACATTCCCATGGAAACCTAGTGTCAAACCATGGGATACTGACATGAACCTCCCCATTCTAGAGATTATGGTTGATCACTTTATTTTCTATTAAATTCTGAATAGTGATCGATCAAAGTAGTATTGATCACATCTCCTATGTCAAAGATGAATCTCCCCCATCCCATAATGTATTCTTGGTCACTCCCACTTAGGTTAGTCCACAATATTCCAAGGTCTATATACATGACCTTTAATGCCATTTCACATTGAAAGGGTCATCGCTCTACACCCTCATCGACCATCACCATGACCTTTTCAACAATATGATCTCCCTCTCCCACTAAATAGAGTGGAATCATGAGGTTGTTTGGATCTCCCACATCCTCTTGTTTCTCCCACTGTGCACGACTCACGTGGGCATAGTGGTTTGTGACTATTACAACACCCACAACATATGACCTATGATAACTATAATTACTGATAAAACTAGGATATGTATGATGCCTACCTGAAGGATCAATCACAAATGTGTATCCATTTAAATGGTTTCACCATACCATATCCCCCCCAATTTTAAATCATCCATGTGTTAGACCCACATAATTCTGAACAACATGGGTTTTTATTCCACTCTTGTGGATATGTAGGAAACCCCTCTTATGGTTCTATTTCCAACAACAAGTCACCTTCTTTCCCCCTGGATGTTGATAAAACCTACAGTGAATTATTGTATGTCCCAATTCAGCATCACCTATGTAGCATCAAATCCATATCGATTCCTTCGAAAATCCTCCATACCAGGGGTGGCCTATGAAAACACTCATTAGGAATGAACCAAGGAATCAAAAACATATAAACATGACATAAATATATAAGTGAGTCTAGTAATTGGAATTAATCCTCCCCCAAAATGGTGTAGTGAGGCCGAATTTTATTCTCTCAACCAATAGAGTCCTTAAGTGTCATTGGATGAATCATCAATCAATGAGCACCTACCTTTGGAAAGCAGGTCCATGAATCACAGATACCTGGGACATTTTGTCTTTCATGGTTCCTTTAATAATACCATTGGAGACCAACCAAAGAATTTCTATTTAAGGAAGACCAATTGCATAAGTACTTGACCCCATAAAATCACACTATAGGATCGATTGAATGTATCATCCCCTTTGCAATGCGAATGGGGTGATTTCTCCAGCCCCAGCCAAGTTAATCCAACCTTTTTCAAGTGGATAATGATATAGAATGTCTAATGTCGAAAGAAATGGTTAAATAGAAAAGAAAAATTCTTTAGAGAAAGATATTGGTGATAAATATCATCTAAACATTTCATCATAACCCTAACACGCCACCTTAGAGGCTAAACAAAAATGGTGAACCCGATGTGAATCTTTAACAAATGATGAGGTTATACCACAATGATAGGAAAAAAATGGTTAGTGAATGTTGGATCATTTCTTCTTCCCTATACACCTGAAATGCACCACCTCAGAGGAGGATAAAAAATAGTGAACCCGAAATAAATCTTTAAAAAATGTGGATGTTCTACACTAATCCAGCCCCTTCACCCCACAATAAAAGAATTGTGGATGGGAACAAGATGAATCTTCAAATATTCATATGTTTAAAAGTCTGTTATGTTGATGATATTTTGTGGACTGTATGTCATATTTGTATGTCTTAGGTTCTAATATAGCAACCTTCCATCCAAACGACAACATAATAACCATTGCAGATGCACACATAAGTGATCCCATAGGCCATCGGGGCCCCAATAAAGAGTAGGACCCCTTGACTACCCAGCGTCCTGAGCACTTTTTATCCAACACACTTATCAAATATTACCACTGAAATGTTACTCTCTCCATGTTGAAGGCTATGAGACTACCCTTGAGTATGAAAAGGTTAACCAGCCACCACCTCAGTTGCGGCCGACACCCCAACACAAGGGTGGCCCCAGTGGAAATATCTAACCATTTACAGAACCTGACTCAAGAACCTGACAATGATTATATTTCCATCTGTAGAGATGGTTTAGGAATTCGATGCAAAAAATATTATCTCAACTACACAAGGTTCCTAATCATGGGCCCCCTCCAGAGATTGTCTCCACTAACACCTGATGACTAGACCTTCTCCCACAAAAGGGGACATTATGCCAAGGGCACCTTATAATGTCAAAGATACAAAGGCACCACGGGCATCCCGCCAGGGGAGGGGAATATATAATCAGGGACACACTATCAACCTAGTTGTGAAATAAAAACACTTCTATAATAATGTAGTTTCTTTCAATGGGAAGAGATGTAAATTTTCCCCATCCACTCAATCCCTCATTAGAAATAGGGTGGAACGATTCATGAATATCCATGTCCCTGCTAGTGATCGTCAGTCCAACCATGTAGACACAGCAGAAAACTATAGGAAGATGTAGATATATGAATATGCACAACAAGTCTGTCAACTAAATATAGAGGCAACCAGACATACACCAGCACAAATACATAATGATTCATTTCATGAACACCATCCAAAGAGGGTGAAAACCAGCTATACACAGGCACAAATACCTTCTGACTCATTTCATGACCATCATCCAAATTCGGTGGAAACTAGATATACGCAGGCAAAAATACCCTCTGATGCATTTCATGACCTCTATCCACATAGGGAAGAAACTGAATTTGAGCCGAGTAAAATTCATGTGGATGCATATAAATAACTTGAGAAAAATAAAATGGCATGTGAGAATATGATAATATCTGATCATGTATATGAAGAAAACGAACCAAAAATGGTGGAAACAGAATAATACAACTAGTGGAATACTGATTCTTTTTTCCCATCATAGGAGAACTACTACTGTCTAATGGTAACTAATGGAGTACTAGAGCATGCACAAACCCTTGATCTGATATCGGAATGGGACATCATACCCATTCCAGCCAATGATGTATCTCTGCAAATCATAAAAATGATGGAAAATCAGATTTCAATCCCCAATCATATCATCCAAAAATGACAAGACATTATTGCATCAACGGAAAAGGTGAGAAACCAAGCCCACGACCCAATTTCCATGAACATAATGACTCACTTGCAATATAATGGTCGATGGAAAAATCTAGAGATACATGGACAATAGGATCAGGATCAAATTCTTATTCCATCTAGCGGAGGGAGGTCTAGAATGGTGGTCACTCCAGGGCGAGCATGAATTTTTACCAATTCGTAAGATACAGATCATTGTAACCCAATGTTATCATGGGACCCATCAAGATAGGAAACCGTACAAAAATGTTGTTACCAACAATATACGACCCTTATTACCCTTAAGAGAGCACGCAAAAATTAAATACTCCAATGAAAACTAGAAAATGAAGAGCACATACATGACCAAACTCTATTGGAAGATGGTGTTTTGGAAAACCTCAAAAATATATAAATATAGGCTTGAGAGTTTTTTAGTCCATTAACAAATTATAGAAGTGGATGTAGCAGTTGTGATGTCCCTCTCCGCAATGTCGGTACTAGAAAATCTAAATTTCTTCCCTAGAGCACCCACGACTGCTCACTCTGTGGGCTGGAAATGATTGATCACGAGAGCCTATCTCTTGATTCACATTTTCATAGCCCTCCCCTAGACCTAATGATCAAAAATAAGGAAGGTCCTACCCTTTCACTCGTCTTCCCTTATGGTCCTCCCCGGGGTATATGCTGTAGATATGCTTATCCCATTTGTCCGACAACAATTCATAATGGTAGTTCTCTACATGATGATAGTCAATACAAAATCCCTCCCCATAATTTTAGTTTCTATGAAGGACCTCCCCACAGTAACGTTATGAAATGACAATTTCCTACCCTCATTACAGTACATTATGAAGGCCGTCCCAGGATGTGCACCATGGAAATTCTCCCAGATTCAAGGAATTAGGAAATGATGGTAGTCATCACCATCATAGTGTTCACCGAGAAGGTACTCCCCTCTGTGAAATCATGAATTAGGAATGTTCTCCCCCCACTGCATCCCTCCCTGATGTGCCTCTTCAGGGTATATGTCATAACTATATTTCCCATAGTCATGAATCATGTTGAAATAATATCCCTCACCCTTGCAGCAACAATTACCAATGTCCTCCCCACAATCAAAAGCCATACTAGAATGAAGGTCCTCCCCTTTCTGTAAAAAATAAGATAAATTACTTTTATTATGAGGCACACTAAAAAATATAGCCAAACAACTTGGGTACTCCGTCTAAAACAAGTGATATTCTCTCTGAACCAAAGGATGGTCTTGGGCCACACTCATCCTTTGAGCCACCCCCGTGCTGTCTGCTAATTAACAATGCTCCCACCAACCCGGTTTCCTAGATAAAAAGGTATTATGAAGTAGTCGAGCTAGGAATATCATGTATAAGTGCCTCCAGAAGAACCACCTCATAATATGTTTCATTTTTGACGAGAGCTTTCTATGGGTAATATACCATTGATTTATTAGCCTATGGTCACTTATCTCTTTGTCATACCCAGAGAGTTTTATGGGGAATGTATACATGAAATTCACCTCAATATATGCATGATTTTATGTTAGTTAAAAGAAAAATTCATACCTTATGAAGGTTATATATACCACATCAACATGATAGGGGAGCTTCCCCATCTAATTTACCTATAAGTACTATTATCGACAGAACAACCACAATCTAAAAGGTGGAAGAATATCCTTGAACTTTCTTTCCTCCATACACTGTATAAGTTTTATCTCCTCATTAGAGAAGACATAACTGGTGTTCATATCCAAGGATGGGGACAACATGGTGCTCCACACATGACCAATATCTTGTCCAAGAAATTCCATTGGAAATGAAATCATTCAATTTCACCACCCAAATAAAAAAATTAAGTGAAACCCATACTCAGGAAAGATGGTATACTAAACAAAAAATGGCTTGGGGAAGTCTCAAAGGCATCAGGACTGAAGATATCAAGCCATCTAAAAGCTTCTGTGTTAGGAATATAAGAACATACAACTGGATTCCTACCTATGGAAATCCTACCCGAAAGCATGTATCATGTATTCAAAATACCCAAGACTCTTTTCTAGACCAATTCCATACTCGTGTCACACCTGCACATGTGTAAGTGACATTGAAATGGTGGTGATAGAGAAAATTACCATTTTAGTACTTGACCAACCCCATCCCACTGGGTTTGGGAGAATTTTTAAATCAAAGTGACTTCGTATGACCATCAAATCCATACAACAGTGAATTAACAGATGAATAAGAATAACCCCAACCTGTTGTGCTGGGTGAAGGTTTACCTCATGTGCCCGCAAAACGTACATCTATCTTGTGTCGTCTCAGAAGAGTGATGGAAAAAGGAGTAACCTATTCCACCCCATATCATGTTTCAAACCCTATGAGAAAAAATCTAATTAAGAAACCAGATCCGGGCTTCCTTCGAGTCAATGTTCTCCAAGAATCACAATCCATACCATTATGTGTAAATAGAAAATCCAACAAAGGATGCCTAAATCCTTCCTACCATTCAGCACCAGCTACTCTTCCCCTAATGCATTATATATCAATTATATGTGTAAATTTCAACCTCTCAGATCATATAGGGAATTACATATTATGATAGGAAGAAAAGGAATATAGATCCCTCTTAGATGCATCCCACAATGAGCCTAATGGTGTGCATACATGAAAACAGAGTCCAGCCCTAAATAAGGTCACCCACTCAACTAATCTGTCATAACCACCCACGTAAAACCACAAAAAAAGAATAATAAATCTAAGGAAATCTATGAACTGCCTCTTCCACCCCCTAATATTGTGTCCCTCACTCAAAATGAATGGTTTTACAATCATTTGGCTGAAATGAAAGTGATCTGAAGAATTAGTGTTGATCTGCGTCGAGGGTGCTACCATGTATGATGTGCTCCCCTTACGGAGCGCCATCAGGTGCTCCCAAAAGAAGTGCCTTAGAAACTGGCACTTATCCTAGTGAATGATTCCATTCTCATAAGACTATTCAAACCAGCCTTTGAAGGACATAAAGACATCCTCCCACTGAGAAGGTATCTAGAATATATTTAGGTAAACCCACTAATTATACCTTCAGATGTGTATCAAACCCAAATTCTAGTAGAACCAACACACTCATTTAATGAAAGTACCACACCATCCGAAGCTCATACCTGACATGAAGTGCATCAAGGTCTCTTTAAAATCGTTGAGAAATTAACAGCTCGACTATAAGTCATGGAGGGGTGGCACTCTCTGATATAACCAGAGTGAAAACCCAACCCTGAGTGTTTGAGTAGTGTTCTCCCACGGCTAAATTTCTGGAACCACATATTCAATGTATTCAATGGATCGGGGGACTTGGGAAAACATTTAATGCACTATGCCTAATATTGTGATCTCATGATTGTTACACTGGAGTAGCAAGATGTAGTTATATTCATGTACTTCAAAAGAACTTTACAGGCCTTATCCTTCGTATTGTATAATAACCATCCATCCAATTGAATCAATGGTTGGGAGGACCTTCAACGATAGTTTCTCTTCTAGTTCAATTATATGATGCCTAAGACAGTGGTCAGTGATCTAATGAACTAAAAACCATGAGAAAACGCCTAGATGATATTTTCACCATGGGAATTGATATCCTTCAGGATGAATTGCGAACACGACTCACCCCTATGATGTACATAAGTAGGTTGTGATACTTCTCTTGCATTTTCGAAAAAATAGATGACTCCTTGCAGCAGACCAAACTCAAGTCCCGAGTGGCCCCAAACGCCCATGAAAAATGATCATGAAAAGATGAAGTGGATTCTATAATTCTTAAGCCACACATTGTACCAAATCCAGGTGTGGGGCCCCTACTGAACCATGCATGACCCCCTATATGCCAACATCCACCACAAACTCATCAAGATGATCAAAGGGGTGAAAAAAAGTTATTTTGAAGAAGGAATAAACAATTTTTACTCATTATGAGAAGATCAGTTCTACAACTATTTTATAACCGCTATGAAATGCAATTTTCCTAGGTACTAGAGCCAAATCACACTGATGAAGTGGTTCTTGACGACCATACATATTATTGTCCCTATCTCTGAATTCTGACACATACCATAGTGGCATGCTTCGTTACAAGGATCTCCTATAAAAGATAATGGATTACAGGCTAGTCATTTTGAGCATGCTTCCAGCACAATTTCTGTTACCTTCAACCTCAGACTCAAAAGAGGAAAAGGTATTGAAAATAGTCACCAATATGTTGGAGAAAAGTTTTGATAATTAGATGACCTGTGAGACATTGAACAAAGTTCATGGCATATTCTACGCACAATTGAAACAACAAACAATGCCACCAAAAGTCCTCAATATAGCACAACCATCCTACTTGACAAAACATTCCTCTAAATGATAGAAGGGAAGAATGCAGGAGGAATAATATGGACTTAAATAAATGTCGAAGTCAATGTTGAAACATTTTCACTTCAGGCTAATATACATGGCACAATGGGTGCCACCATGCTAAATGGTAAAATGGGAACTTCCCAGCCATACATAACCACAAGGTCCGCCCTACCAAATGGTACAACAGGTGCGTCCCAAAAAAATTGCACCATCAAATGGTTATAGTCAAATAGAAACATAGTCAGATTATGAACTGATCATCAACTACATTAATTTCATTCACATGATGTACCCTTTATCGGATAGTGACTATGTCCATTTATCAGAGGTCCTCAATCCCATCTAGAGAGTCGGAGGAAGATTCCACATGGGCAAGAGGATTCATGGAATCCACGATCATGGTAGGAGTCAAATTCCTAGCCACATCATAAGTCAAACTGTTGACATTATGAAAACTCATGGAAGGGCCCACTATTGAAAAATATAACCATAATTCATCTTCACCAATTCTGAAGAAATATGTTCCCAGTCATCCTAGATTTTCCTTCAGAGGAAAAAAATATCAAATCACCCAAGGCATGCATGAGGCCCAATTTAGCCACACCCATAAAGGACCACAACACCACTAGCCCCGACCACATATGCCAAACCATCTATGTACAAATTCCAAAACCCAAATAGGTGTTTAAAGAGAATCCCCAAGTCGAGAAGTGTTGACCTTTACAACAGAAATATGAAATTAAAATGTATCTAGCTTCACTATCAGAAAAACAATATTTAATAGATGTTTTAATTCACTCTGCAAATCTTAGGGATACAATCGTCGATGCCAAACTATGTCCCTAGGTGTTCGAGGATTAAGTAGTTGTAGTCTAAGTCTATTGGACAGAGACTAGTCCTGAATAATGTCATGTCATCATCTCTTTGACAGATAGGGATGATGACACCTTCATGCAAGGGAACATCAAACCCAAACATGTATCTTGAATGATAAATTTAATTGAAGTCCAAAGGATTTTTATTGACATAAGATCAAGAGTCAACCTCATCCCATATGATCACTTCATCGGCTGGGATATGATGAAGATATCTTGACACTGTGAACATCAACACTACTGGGATATGAAAAAATATAGAAAAAACCATTAGAGAGAATAATGATTAATGCTCAGATCAGAGACATCATTTTAGATTCAATGTTTTTTGTAGTAAGGCAAATTATAGAATTCAACATCCTGTTTTGGAGGCTTGACTGCATTATCATGCTGCAATTCTGTCATCATTCAATTATTCAGTCAAATATTGAACTAATTGAAAAAAAAGACATCACATGTTGATAAATCCCCATGTGAGTCCTACGAGTCACATCAAATCGATGCATGGTTGTATAAATCAGAAGGAAAACATATTTCATCCAACTAAATTGATTAGATTAATACACAGAATGGATTGGAAACAGCTCCTGCTGACCCCCTCTAGAATATTGGGGAAGAGTATGTATTACCTATCAACCATGTTGAATTCATAAGCGCCATTCCATATGCAGAATCAATTTTCTTAAAGGTCACTCTAAAAACCTAAAAGTCTAAAGACTGGTAAAAATAGGAAGGCATATATAGTGACAATTAAATCCCTACAAAAATGCTCTGGACCTATCCACGAGAGCCTAAATTACCCCTAAAGATGATTTATCTCCCAACATTTGAGAGTTCACCTCCCGAATATTTTATCCATCAGAAGGGGAAGAAGATGAATACAATGAGGATGAAGACGAAGAAGAAGAATCCCCCATTTAATACCTAACATCATTTGAAGAAGGTGTATCCACCAAAGTCGATGAATGTATGGGGATAAAACTAGAAACCGAAGACGACCTGAGTCCCTCTCTGATTAGTGTGCCTATTCCTGTCATGGTGTAGGAGGTATATACATAATTTTTAAAGAAGAATCAATATGTGTTTTCCTGGAACTACCCTAAAAGGTCGGGCCTCAATCATGCAGTTTCCACTCATCATATTGGATTATCAGAAGATCGACAAGGCTATAAGTTGGTTCCCAGATTGACCAACCTGATTATTGTTATCAAAATAGTGGGTGAAGTTTATAGAATGAATAAATCCAACATCATACATGAATTCCAATACCCGGTCTGGAGGGAAAACATAGTCCATGTCAAAATTAAGAATGAACTTATTACAATCGGTATTCACTTTAGGTACCTTAATCGTTATTTCCCTGAAGATGATTTCTAGGTCCTGATCACAGAATTGATAATCAATGAAATAAAAAGATATGAGGATATATCTCCTATGGATAGATATTATGGATACAACAATGATCTGGTGGTAAAGGGGGATGAAAAGGATAATGATTTTATGTCCCCTTAGTGAGTGTTATGTTATAATTTTATTCCCATTGTTCTAACGATTGCTGGTGCAACATATCAGCGCACCATGAATAGAATCTTCAATACCTTCATGGGAAGATTCGTCAAGTGTTATATAGATGATATAGTGGTTAAATCTAAAAGAACTAAAAATACCTAGTTGATCTTGAAACTATCATCAAAATATTATGGAAGCACAGTTTGAAGATGAATCCCCAAATGTGCACATTTGGCTTTACCTCAGGTTACTTACATGGCTTTTTCATATGACATCAAGACATCGAAGTCGATCCAATGAAAAGAAAATCTATAATTGGAATGTCCCCAAATCACAAACACACCTTGTTGAGAGGTCTCCTTGGGCACCTCACCTATATCTGGAACTACAGTGCCAAACTAGTAGATAAAATTCTTACCTTTCACTAGGATCATGAAGAAAGTTCATACATATGAGAGGGATAAGGATTTATATGAAGTATTTGACCATATGAAAAGATATATCATAGGCCCGACAGTGTTGATACTGCCAGTTAAGTGGAGACCAATAATTGTGTACACAACCACTATAGAACGATCACTAGTTTCCTTCCACATGCAGAAGAATGATGACGACAGTGAGAATAGCCTCTATTACCTCTTCCCAAATGATATTGATGCTGAAACTCAGTATTATAAAAATGAAATGTACTTACTTTCCCTAATATTCATAGTTAAGAAACATAGCTATTACCTACATAACATGAGGTCAAACTGGTCTCCTAGTGTAACCCACTAAAATATATCATCAAATGTCCTATGCTAAATGGAAATCTATCATGATTGTTGGTAATACTATAATAGTTTGTCATATGGTAAAATCCCAAAAAAACCTGAAAAGACCATGAAATAGTGGAATTTCTAGCAGAGCACCCCTGAGGAGAAACATCAACATTGGATGTCGAACATTCAGATGAAGAGGTTCTCTCTATCTATGAATGCCCCCAGATATGGGAAATATACATCCATGCTGCATATAGATGACCTATTTGGAAAATAATGAAGGATTCTATACTGAATAAGGTTTGGATGGGAATTATACTCGTATCCCATAAAAATGTCATCCTGTCTTTTTTTCCCTGATTTTTGAAGGAAATAAAATTGATGATGTAGAATATAAGACCCTCATTATAGGTCAGGAACTAGAACATCATGTGCATTACAAACACCTAAAAATGAATGGTTATTCAGAGCTACTCATCGAATATGTTAGTGGTAACTATGCCATTAAGAAATATTGATTAGAACCCTTGATTAACAATGAATGAGAACTAATGGAAGAATCCTCATCAGATCCGATGTTGGATTATGTCCCCCGGAAAAAAAATCCCAAGGAGATGCTTTGGAAAATAATTCCACAACATTGGTCGATCTAGATCCGGATAAAATGGTCAGAATAATTTCTCACCGCTGGACGGGCTTACAATTTATGTAGAGAAATACAGGGGAAATAAATGAAATCTGTTCCATTTCAGAGCGTTCTGGTCACACCAAATTTTTTATGACTCCAATTGAGAATTACCATTAGAAGGGGAAACTCCCACCAGATAGGGCTGGAAAAGAGCGGTCCAAATATGGGTAGGAAACATTATTTTGTACAATGGGAACAACCAAGAAAATAATCTCTACAAACATGGCATGGACTAAGTCCTTCTAAGGTGAATTTGGGGA
This sequence comes from Viscum album, assembly GCA_963277665.1. Classification (NCBI taxonomy): domain Eukaryota; kingdom Viridiplantae; phylum Streptophyta; class Magnoliopsida; order Santalales; family Viscaceae; genus Viscum; species Viscum album. The sequence continues at coordinate 1,897,016,794 of OY728133.1, read as the reverse complement.
GGATAGAAAACTAACATCATGAAGAATGTGCATGTCAGAGATCGTGGAGTGCACCAATGAACAACCATGCCCTCTCACAAAATCTAAATGATGGTTATTACATGCCCACTGGGATACATGAGTGTGCCATATTCACCAAGAGGTTCTATTCCTTCATTGTTCAGGAAAATATAATAAATTTACCCCCTGTGTTACTTCATACTGCTATTTACTAAGGGACATTCACCTCTTGGTTGTTGGATTTTGAGGTACCATACCCCCCTCTATAGTCAAATAGTCAATATTATACTCACAACAACTGACTACTTTTCCAAATGGGCTAAAGACATACCCCTTTATGATGTCTTGGTGAAAAAAACATCATTATAATAATGTAGGACAACATCATTAATTGAGATGGTGTCCCACATACAATACTGACGGTCAATGTCACTAAATTCTTCTCTACTAAGTTGGATAAGTTATACAAGGAGTATCAAATTAAAACCAATCGTTCTTCTTGTTACCACACGGTGGCCAATGGGAAGATAAGGGATTTAGACAAGTCTATTTCCAACATATTACCAATAAGGGTGGATAAGGGTAATAAATCATGGATAGACAATATCCTTCGTGATTTTTGGAATTACCATACCTTGTCCTCTACTACCACCGAGGTGACCCCGTACACACTTCTATGCATGGAAGATGTAGTTTTTCATACAAATTCTAACTTCCATCACTTCATGTGGAAACTTTTGATCATATTTCCTTCGATGATGAATCCCAAAGACAGTATGATGAGTTGGATAAGCATGATGAATAATGGATTCCCACATTACACGATGTGAAAATCTACCAAAACAAGATGCATGTGCCTTCCACAAAAAGGTTTGCCTTCGATCATTTCCCGAATGAAAAATGTTATTAATCCTTAGAGCACCAATGATACTCGATAAGAAGCGACCAAATCATAAACCAAAATGGTAAGGACCATAGGTCATGTATAGGGTTTATTCTAATGGAACATATGCCCAGATATCAATGAATGGAAATATCATCATGACACCCAAAGACACATTGTTCATGAAGAAGTATATCACATAATAGTAACGCACATGTTATTGTACAAAAATCTATGCCCATAATATATGAGTAGATTTAATGTGAAGACACGTGCCATTGTCTATGAGCTTAAACAATGAGTAGTAATAATGTGAGGTCATGGCCAAACTCTAAGAACATAAACTAAGAGTAGCAATAATGTCAAGTGACGGTCCAATCTCTAAGGCCATTAAATACCAGTAGCATTAAAGTGAAATCATGGTTCAAAATCTAATACCTTAAACTATGAATAACAATAATGTGAACAGATGGTCCAAACTCTACCACCATAAACTATGAGTAGCAATAAACTAAATTCTTGGTCCAAATTCAATGAGCACAATCTATGAGTATCAATAAAGTGATGTCATTGCCCAAACTATGAGACTGTAAAGAATGAGTAGAAATAAAGTGAATTCAAAGTCCAAACTCTATGATCGTAAAGTGTGTGTAGAAACCAAGTGAAGTCATCCTCCAAACTTTATGATTTTAAAATGTGTGTAACATAAAATTTTAGTCATTGTCCAAAACTCTAAGAACAAAAACTCTAAGTAGAAATAAAGTAATGTCATGGTCCAAACTCTATGACCATAATTAATGAGTTGCAATAATGTGATTTAATGGTCCAAACACGAATACAATTACCAATGAGTTGAAATAATGTGAAGTTTTGGTCCAAACTCTAATACATTAAACTATGAGTATCAGTAAAGTGAAGTTGTGGTCCAGAATCTGAGACCATAAACTATGTGTATCAATAATGTGATGTCATGCTCTAAACTCTCTGACCATAAATTATGAGCATCAATAAAGTGATGTCCTGATAAAATAATTATGAAATTAAACTATTAGTAGCAATAATGTGATTTCATGGTCCAACAAGAAATTCCCCCAAACTATGATTCATTTTCCTTTCCACATTATGATAAACTGTAAGAAAGTAGTCTCTGAAACATGAAATTAAATTGTGACTCATGTCCTTGTTGTAAGATGATAAACTAAATGAAAAAATAAACATAATCACATGAAATTTAATTGAATGATCTATCACAAAACTATATGTGTCTTTAGTCCATCCCTTTCATGATACGTAACGACGCCTTGATCCTCAATCTTGGCCAAATCCCTACCCCCACCAAAAAATTCCCCAATCATACCCTCCACCTCCCAACAATTGTATATGAAACTCTATGCCCACTCCTTGTTTTTCACATAGTTTATAACTCACATGAAAATATGATCAATAGTAATGATTATGTTACTCAAACAGGTTATAGTAAAATATGGTAGGACCAACACCAATAGATAATGAAACAATTATTCCCTCACATGCCCTCTCATATGGACCATGCCATATCAGTATAGGGAATGTTCATAACCATGTGCGACATTATTCATGTTGTTGTAGGATACCGAGTGATGCCCAGATTTGGCATCCTAGTCAAAACAACCTAAAAAAGAAATTCCCCTTTCCCCATGTGTATGTCAGACTTGTACGGGAATCGATGAATCATCCTAATATACATGGCACAATGGGTGCCACCATGCTAAATGGTAAAATGGGAACTTCCCAGCCATACATAACCATAAGGTCCGCCCTACCAAATGGTACAACAGGTGCGTCCCAAAAAAATTGCACCATCAAATGGTTATAGTCAAATAGAAACATAGTCAGATTATGAACTGATCATCAACTACATTAATTTCATTCACATGATGTACCCTTTATCGGATAGTGACTATGTCCATTTATCAGAGGTCCTCAATCCCATCTAGAGAGTCGGAGGAAGATTCCAAATGGGTATTAGGATTCATGGAATCCACGATCATGGTAGGAGTCAAATTCCTAGCCACATCATAAGTCAAACTGTTGACATTATGAAAACTCATGGAAGGGCCCACTATAGAAAAATATAACCATAATTCATCTTCACCAATTCTGAAGAAATATGTTCCCAGTCATCCTAGATTTTCCTTCAGAGGAAAAAAATATCAAATCACCCAAGGCATGCATGAGGCCCAATTTAGCCACACCCATAAAGGACCAAAACACCACTAGCCCCGACCACATATGCCAAACCATCTATGTACAAAGTCCAAAACCCTAATGGGTGTTTAAAGAGAATCCCCAAGTCGAGAAGTGCAGACCTTTACAATAGAAATATGAAATTAAAATGTATCTAGCTTCACTATCAGAAGAACAATCTTTAATAGATGTTTTAATTCACTCTGCAAATCTTAGGGACACAATCGTCGATGCCAAACTATGTCCGTAGGTGTTCGAGGATTAAGTAGTTGTAGTCTAAGTCTATTGGACAGAGACTAGTCCTGAATAATGTCATGTCATCATCTCTTTGACAGATAGGGATGATGACACCTTCATGCAAGGGAACATCAAACCCATACATGTATCTTGAATAATAAATTTAATTGAAGTCCAAAGGATTTTTATTGACATAAGATCAAGAGTCAACCTCATCCCATATGATCACTTCATCGACTAGGATATGATGAAGATATCTTGACACTGTGAACATCAACACTACTGGGATATGAAAAAATATAGAAAAAACCATTAGTGAGAATAATGATTAATGCTCAGATCAGAGACATCATTTTAGATTCAATGTTTTTTGTAGTATGGAAAATTATAGAATTCAACATCCTGTTTTGGAGGCTTGACTGCATTATCATGCTGCAATTCTGTCATCATTCAATTATTCAGTCAAATATTGAACTAATTGAAAAAAAAGACATCACACGTTGATAAATCCCCATGTGAGTCCTACGAGTCACATCATATCGATGCATGGTTGTATAAATCAGAAGGAAAACATATTTCATCCAACTAAATTGATTAGATTAATACACAGAATGGATTGGAAACAGCTCCTGATGACCCCCTCTAGAATATTGGGGAAGAGTATGTATTACCTATCAACCATGTTGAATGCATAAGCGCCATTCCATATGCAGAATCAATTTTCTTAAAGGTCACTCTAAAAACCTAAAAGTCTAAAGACTGGTAAAAATAGGCAGGCTTATATAGTGACAATTAAATCCCTACAAAAATGCTCTGGACCTATCCACGAGAGCCTAAATTACCCCTAAAGATGATTTATCTCCCAACATTTGAGAGTTCACCTCCCGAATATTTTATCCATCAGAAGGGGAAGAAGATGAATACAATGGGGATGAAGACGAAGAAGAAGAAGCCCCCATTTAATACCTAACATCATTTGAAGAAGGTGTATCCACCAAAGTCGATGAATGTATGGGGATAAAACTAGAAACCGAAGACGACCTGAGTCCCTCTCTGATTAGTGTGCCTATTCCTGTCATGGTGTAGGAGGTATATACAGAATTTTTAAAGAAGAATCAATATGTGTTTTCCTGGAACTACCCTAAAAGGTCGGGCCTCAATCATGCAGTTTCCACTCATCATATTGGATTATCAAAAGATCGACAAGGCTATAAGTTGGTTTCCAGATTTACCCGCCTGATAATTGTTATAAAAATAGTGGGTGAAGTTTATAGAATGAATAAATCCAACATGATACATGAATTCCAATACCCGGTCTGGCAGGAAAACATAGTCCATGTCAAAATTAAGAATGAACATATTACAATCAGTATTCACTTTAGGTACCTTAATCGTTATTTCCCTGAAGATGATTTCTAGGTCCTGATCACAGAATTGATAATCAATGAAATAAAAAGATATGAGGATATATCTCCTATGGATAGATATTATGGATACAACAATGATCTGGTGGTAAAGGGGGATGAAAAGGATAATGATTTTATGTCCCCTTAGTGAGTGTTATGTTATAATTTTATTCCCATTGTTCTAACAAATGCTGGTGCAACATATCAGCGCACCATGAATAGAATCTTCAATACCTTCATGGGAAGATTCGTCAAGTGTTATATAGATGATATAGTGGTTAAATCTAAAAGAACTAAAAATACCTAGTTGATCTTGAAACTATCATCAAAATATTATGGAAGCACAGTTTGAAGATGAATCCCCAAATGTGCACATTTGGCTTTACCTCAGGTTACTTACATGGATTTTTCATATGACATCAAGACATCGAAGTCGATCCAATGAAAAGAAAATCTATAATTGGAATGTCCCCAAATCACAAACACACCATGTTGAGAGGTCTCCTTGGGCACCTCACCTATATCTGGAACTACAGTGCCAAACTAGTAGATAAAATTCTTACCATTCACTAGGATCATGAAGAAAGTTGATACATTTGAGAGGGATAAGGATTTATATGAAGTATTTGACCATATGAAAAGATATATCATAGGCTCGACAGTGTTGATACTGCCAATTATGTGGAGACCAATAATTGTGTACACAACCACTATAGAACGATCATTAGTTTCCTTCCACATGCAGAAGAATGATGACGACGGTGAGAATAGCCTCTATTACCTCTTCCCAAATGATATTGATGCTGAAACTCAGTATTATAAAAATGAAATGTACTTACTTTCCCTAATATTCATATTTAAGAAACATAGCTATTACCTACATAACATGAGGTCAAACTGGTCTCCTAGTGTAACCCACTAAAATATATCATCAAATGTCCCATGCTAAATGGAAATCTATCATGATTGTTGGTAATACTATAATAGTTTGTCATATGGTAAAATCCCAAAAAAACCTGAAAAGACCATGAAATAGTGGAATTTCTAGCAGAGCACCCCTGAGAAGAAACATCAACATTGGATGTCGAACATTCAGATGAAGAGGTTCTCTCTATCTATGAATGCCCCCAGATATGGGAAATATACATTCATGCTGCATATAGATGACCTATTTGGAAAATAATGAAGGATTCTATACTGAATAAGGTTTGGATGGGAATTATACTCGTATCCCATAAAAATGTCATCCTGTCTTTTTTTCCCTGATTTTTGAAGGAAATAAAATTGATGATGTAGAATATAAGACCCTCATTATAGGTCAGGAACTAGAACATCAGGTGCATTACAAACACCTAAAAATGAATGGTTATTCAGAGCTACTCATCGAATATGTTAGTGGTAACTATGCCATTAAGAAATATTAATTAGAACCCTTGATTAACAATGAATGAGAACTAATGGAAGAATCCTCATCAGATCCGATGTTGGATTATGTCCCCCGGAAAAAAATCCCAAGGAGATGCTTTGGAAAATAATTCCACAACATTGGCCGATCTAGATCCGGATAAAATGGTCAGAATAATTTCTCACCGCTGGACGGGCTTACAATTTATGTAGAGAAATACAGGGGAAATAAATGAAATCTGTTCCATTTCAGAGCGTTCTGGTCACACCAAATTTTTTATGACTCTAATTGAGAATTACCATTAGAAGGGGAAACTCCCACCAGATAGGGCTGGAAAAAAGCGGTCCAAATATGGGTAGGAAAAATTATTTTGTACAATGGGAACAACCATGAAAATAATCTCTACAAACATGGCATGGACTAAGTCCTTCTCAGGTGAATTTGGGGAGGATAGAAAACTAACATCATGAAGAATCTGCATATCAGAGATCGTGGAGTGCACCAATGAACAACCATGCCCTCTCACAAAATCTAAATGATGGTTATTACATGCCCACGGGGATACATGAGTGTGCCATATTCACCAAGAGGTTCTATTCCTTCATTGTTCAGGAAAATATAATAAATTTACCCCCTGTGTTACTTCATACTGCTATTTACTAAGGGACATTCACCTCTTGGTTGTTGGATTTTGAGGTACCATACCCCCCTCTATAGTCAAATAGTCAATATTATACTCACAACAACTGACTACTTTTCCAAATGGGCTAAAGACATAACCCTTTATGAATTCTTGGTGAAAAAAACATCATTATAATAATGTAGGACAACATCATTAATTGAGATGGTGTCCCACATACAATACTGACGGTCAATGTCACTAAATTCTTCTCTACTAAGTTGGATAAGTTATACAAGGAGTATCAAATTAAAACCAATCGTTCTTCTTGTTACCACACGATGGCCAATGGGAAGATAAGGGATTTAGACAATTCTATTTCCAAAATATTACCAATAAGGGTGGATAAGGGTAATAAATCATGGATAGACAATATCCTTCATGATTTGTGGAATTACCATACCTTGACCTCTACTACCACCGAGGTGACCCCGTACACACTTCTATGCAGGGAAGATGTAGTTTTTCATACAAATTTCAACTTCCATCACTTCATGTGGAAACTTTGGATCATATTTCCTTCGATGATGAATCTCAAAGACAGTATGATGAGTTGGATAAGCATGATGAATAATGGATTCACACATTACACGATGTGAAAATCTACCAAAACAAGATGCATGTGCCTTCCACAAAAAGGTTTGCCTTCGATCATTTCCCGAATGAAAAATGTTATTAATCCTTAGAGCACCAATGATACTCGATAAGAAGTGACCAAATCATAAACCAAAATGGTAAGGACCATAGGTCATGTATAGGGTTTATTCTAATGGAACATATGCCCAGATATCAATGAATGGAAATATCATCATGACACCCAAAGACACATTGTTCGTGAAGAAGTATATCACATAATAGTAACGCCCATGTTATTGTACAAAAATCTATGCCCATAATATATGAGTAGATTTAATGTGAAGACATGTGCCATTGTCTATGAGCTTAAACAATGAGTAGTAAAAATGTGAGGTCATGGCCAAACTCTAAGAACATAAACTAAGAGTAGCAATAATGTCAAGTGACGGTCCAATATCTAAGGCTATTAAATACCAGTAGCATTAAAGTGAATTCATGGTTCAAAATCTAATACCTTAAACTATGAATAACAATAATGTGAACAGATGGTCCAAACTCTACCACCATAAACTATGAGTAGCAATAAAGTGAATTCTTGGTCCAAATTCAATGAGCACAATCTATGAGTATCAATAAAGTGATGTCATTTCCCAAACTCTGAGACTGTAAAGAATGAGTAGAAATAAAGTGAATTCAAAGTCCAAACTCTATGATCGTAATGTGTGTGTAGAAACCAAGTGAAGTCATCCTCCAAACTTTATGATTTTAAAATGTGTGTAACATAAAATTTTAGTCATTGTCCAAAACTCTAAGAACAAAAACTCTAAGTAGAAATAATGTAATGTCATGGTCCAAACTCTATGACCATAATTAATGAGTTGCAATAATGTGATTTAATGGTCCAAACACGAATACAATTACCAATGAGTTGAAATAATGTGAAGTTTTGGTCCAAACTCTAATACATTAAAATATGAGTATCAGTAAAGTGAAGTCGTGGTCCAGAATCTGAGACCATAAACTATGTGTATCAATAATTTGATGTCATGCTCTAAACTCTATGACCATAAATTATGAGCATCAATAAAGTGATGTCCTGATAAAATAATTATGAAATTAAACTATTAGTAGCAATAATGTGATTTCATGGTCCAACAAGAAATTCCCCCAAACTATGATTCATTTTCCTTTCCACATTACGATAAACTATAAGAAAGTAGTCTCTGAAACATGAAATTAAATTGTGACTCATGTCCTTGTTGTAAGATGATAAACTAAATGAAAAAATAATCATAATCACATGAAATTTAATTGAATGATCTATCACAAAACTATATGTGTCTTTAGTCTATCCCTTTCATGATACGTAACGACGCCTTGATCCTCGATCTTGGCCAAATCCCTACCCCCACCAAAAAATTCCCCAATCATACCCTCCACCTCCCAACAATTGTATATGAAACTCTATGCCCACTCCTTGTTTTTCACATAGTTTATAACTCACATGAAAATATGATCAATAGTAATGATTATGTTACTCAAACAGGTTATAGTGATATATGGTAGGACCAACACCAATAGATAATGAAACAATTATTCCCTCACATGCCCTCTCATATGGACCATGCCATATCAGTATAGGGAATGTTCATAACCATGTGCGACATTATTCATGTTGTTGTAGGATACTGAGTGATGCCCAGATTTGGCATCCTAGTCCAAACAACCTAAAAAAGAAATTCCCCTTTCCCCATGTGTATGTCAGACTTGTTCGGGAATCGATGAATCATCCTAATCAAATGACAATAAATGGTGAAATTCTTCAAGAGTTATGTATGGCCCAATTCTCAATTTTAAGATATCCCACACATGCCCCTCACTCGTGATATGTCAAATGATCGTGCTTATCCCAATACATATGAGTCTGAATTATATTTATTTTTTAGTAGTTCACTATTAGTCACGATCTGGGTATTCTTTACCTTCCCAGGCACATCATTACCCTTTTTTCAGACTCAATTTTTTTATAAAACATTGATCCAAATTTTTATTCTACGTCATCTGAGAAAAAAGGATTGTGTCCTACGAACACCTTTGTTTGACTATTCACATAATTCCATAGTGGATCTAAATAATTTTTCCTCAAAAATGTCTATCAATCAATGGAAAATTTATCCCTAGGAGAGTACTCTCCCATATTAGTATACCCAATGGTTTCCAAGCCACATGTTATTCCTTTTGATTTAAGGTTCCCACAAGACTATGGTTTGCAACTAAAATCATCACTCACATCTAAGGAATGTCATAACATCCTTATCTTGATTAACCCGAAACTATTAATGATCTTTATGATAGAATAATCGTTCACACTAGATGACCCTAAACTACACAACATCGTGTCCCCACCGCATGAAATTAAACTACAAGGCGATAATCATCCTTGATGTATGACATTGAACTGTATAGAATTGACATAAGCATAATGTGACCTCTAATATTTATTTATCCTCAATTAGGTAATGACATGGAATTATTTTAATCATAGTTTCTCACACTGAGCATAGAAAAAGTGAGCTTATGTATCATTGTGTGAGATACACAGTGACATTATGGAAAAACGTCCATGATATTTGGTCTGAGAAACACATCCCTAAATGGAACTTCATGGTTCCCATACATGAAGTGGACTGCTTATCTTGACCATGTGACATTAAATGACTAGTTCCCTAATGATGGGATGAATGCTTAACCCTTCATGTGAGCCAGATCCATGTATGGGATACCCAAATCAATGAGTAAATCACATACCAAATGTTTCCAATATATCTAGATACTCTCTTTTCATACCTCAAAATCTATTCTATAATCGATTTTGAATCCCCAAAATCATTCAATTACATTTGAGACAGAAGTCCAGTTTCCTAAAGACACCTTTTTTTGAGTATTCGCATCATGCCCCACTAGAACTGCATGTCTCTCACACAAAAATTGAACAAAATAAAAAGAAAATTTATCCCCGTGATATTACCCTACTATATCAATTTTACTAATGTATTCCAAGCCTCATTACAATCCTCTATATTAGGGTTCCCTCAAATTCATTGATTACATTTAACTATCTATAATCATCTTGGACATATCAGATCATATGTGCCTAATTCATCTAGGTCCTTTTTTGAGGATTATAAGGATACAACATTCATATTCATGACATTGATTATCATACAACAGAATAGTTCCCCCACTCATTTACCAGTGATGTTTAGCTAAAATGCACCTTTTTTATCACCCTAAGTTGAATGTCACATAATATATCCATAATGTTCCCAATACCTATCAATGATTGAAGGCTAGTGTCATATGGACACCATTGATCATATTTTCACTTCATTTCGTGGTGGAACATCATATGTTTCCATCAAAATGGAGTTCATGAAATGTAAAATTTGTCCCTAAGAGAGTCCTTCCAATTCTACGTACAATCAAATGAAATTCATGTCCTGTCACAATCATATATTTAGAAATACCTAGATAATGGCTTACCTAAATTCCACATTCCAAATTACCCTAATGTAAAAAATAGATTTCTAACTGAACTGAAAATTCTCTAGCTCTCTAATACATAAGTAACAATCTTTCTGGGATAGGATCCCACTAAAAGATGATTTGAATGTCCCTAATGTTTTCAGACACCTCCACTTATGCCAGCCACCTATTGTTACTCCTGAAAACAAAATAAATTCAATTGGATGCCTAAACCCACAAGGCCATCAAAGATGGAAGGACAATGTCCTACATCTACCTTTTCTTGATTATTCTCATCATGCCCTAGTGTCTTGATATATATTTCCCACAAAAATGGTCTTCAATAAAAGGAAAATTTGTCCCCATGAGAATCATTTCCTAATTTAGTACACATAAAATGGCTCTGGACCCTCATGCATGTCCAAAATTATAATGTATAGGTATAATAAAAATTCTTTATCCATTTCTGATTGATATTATAATATTCTCGATATACGACTTCGAATTAGGACCAAGCCCCATTATGTTTGGTCAATGATGTTTATCCTAAAACATATGTAATGAGTTTTTTAGTAGGACAATGATTTTCATTTGAATGATACACTATAATTTCCATAGGTACAATCCATATAAGTAACCTCTGTGTATATTTCATGTTTCAGTTCATAAAAAAATAACGAGTCATTAAAAGAGACGAAAATATTTTTTAGGTCGAAAACCCTCGAAAGGGGCCAAAGAAAAAAGTCAAGATATATCCACAATGTCTGTTCCATTAAGGATTAGGAAACAATTAGCTTAATAATTTAAAATACATAAATGTTCATGAGGTGTTCCATAAAACCACACCAATAGTTGAACTACCCTCGCTGAGTCTCGTGGATGAATAAAAAATTAGGGCACGAGTCAGTTATTTAAATTTACTAGATATGGTTTTAAATTAATAAATAATAGAAATTATATTTATATTAATTATTATGATCAATTTAAACCATAGGAAAACGAAATGTAAAAAAATTTAAAGGAAAATCTATTTCATTAAGTTAAACAAAAATAGAAGAACATCCCCAGTACATTTTCTCTCCAAATATCAAAAATGGGGGAGAGTACATAACATGATGTGGGATGGAGCTACAATGAGGAACAGTTAACTTTTTTAGATGTATGGAAAGGTATTACTGTGCGAGTCAATTGTTTACTCCAAATAAGCTCTCTCCTCCATTTCATCCTTGACTATTGGACGCACCCACTCTAAAATGACATTAATGTCTCACCCTTTCTTGGAGATGGATTCAAAGTTGGCACACAAAGACCTCAATTGATTCCTCAACATTATTGCGTGAGCCTCACACTCCATCAGTTCTTCCATTTGGGTCTCCACCAAATCACGATCCTTAACCTCCTCAGCTGTTATGTGATTGGTTTCATCCGAAACATATTGGGTGGTCGTCAACTAATGATGGGAAGAATTGAACATGGCCAATTTGTCCTCGTAGGAGGTATGGAATTTTTTAGAAATGACCATTTAGTAAATTAAGAGATATATATGATTATATTCCAAGCCACCGGAACATATCGTGGTGAATAAATTCGGATAATTTTCACTTTCATCAGAAAATTGGCCACAGGTGTCTCAACATTAAGAGCACCTAACTGGTGTCATGCCTGCTTCCTCACATCTCGGGGCCTCCCCAGGAACCAGTAACTTGATCCACCACTATAGAAACTTATCTATAAGTAGAAATAATCATCACATGATTTGGGGGGGGGGGGGCTACGACATGTCACCCAAGATGGGGGGATTTATTTTGCCTTAGATGGTTCAACCGTTGGAGCCGGATGTGGAGGGTCATTCCAAACATCCTAGGAGGATGATGATACTTTACTGGTACTAGCCTCATATTTTTCATAGGTTGTATCCATGATAAGGGAATAGTCTGAAAAAATTGCCACTCTGATATGTTTTACCAATGATGCCCAACCCAGATGCTTTTGATGAAGAAACACACATCTTCTTACCAAAAGGCCTTGATCATGTTGGGTATCCTTCACGGCTAATATAGGGGCTATATATAAAGTAGGATATGTTTCAATGATCATAGTAGAAGGATTCTGTGTAAATTCAATTGTTGCAAGAACATTCTAGGAAATGGTTAATGGTTTCTGCACCCATCGAACTAGTTCTCTCAGAATTCTGTTGGGGAAATAATAAACCAACAGTTGGGCATATTCCAATGATAAAAAATTTGATTGTGTCATATTGGTGTTGATAGATTCCATATATTCAGCATCTTGCATCACTATAAATCATAATTGTTGAATAATTAATGGATGAGACTCTTCCCATAACTTGGAAACAGAACGAATTTGAGCTTGTTAAAGGCATCCAAATTTCCTTGAAAACCGGTAAGGGAGTTATAGGTCACAAATGACTACTAGGTCTATATGAGAAATTAGTATCCAATACTGAAGTGCGATGATGGATGATAATTCCTCCAAATAACATCCCATGTACCCTCTTAATGACCCATGAGGGGTAGGATGTGGTGAAAACAAGAAACAAGAAGCGTCGTTCAAAAACCCAACCACATCAACGCTGCTTATAGTCTAAGGCTGAACAACAAAAATGTTGTTAAGGGAAGAGTGAAAGTTAGAATGAGGAACTGTTGTTGTATGTTAGTATTCTTAACAAGGGATTGATTCTACCATCCACCCATATAGAAATTGACATGGTCTACTGAGACTATGTGGGGGTCTACCATCTGTATTTCTACGAATAACTCATAAAGTTGGGCGAGAGACGTAAGGGCCAAATCATTAGGTGAACCCTCATCCAGTGTGGTCGCCATCATCAAAGTATAGACCAGAATCTCGTTATAACATTTGAGGGAATGAAAGATCCATCCACATAAATACATGGATAATAAAGCTACTAATCTAAGAGCATGTGATAATTATGGTTGATTCTCAAATCCCCTTATGGTATATCATCCCTTTTCAAGGGTAGCACAAAATGACCCTGGAGTTTGGAGGGATTGATGGGATGGATGATATTGACTATGGCGAGCCTTCATATTAGGTCTGTTATCTTTCTAGAATAATACACGTCATAAAACAAATTTGGATAAGAGAGATAGAGTCTCAATATGATGATAAAGTAACCCATCTACCATAACTAGTATAATCCATGTCAATGGGGACATGTGTTCAGTTTCATTCAATTTAGCGACTGCTGGGAAAAACACTACAAACATCTCTCCATGTATTGGGGGTCCTTTAAGCAGGGGGATATCCCATAAGATGATTTCCAAAACCCCATGAAATATTTGGAAGGTGTTGGTAATTGAACACCAGCAGCTCATAAAATCAAGAATGATTTTTCATTGGGAGAGGAATGAAAACTGAGAAACACATGCTGCCTGATGTAGGCCCACCACCTCCAACTAGTAAGGGGACTATAAACAGATCTAAAGTACCCAGAATGGCCAAGACCATTATTCAAAAAACATCCTCTGGCACAAAAATCCCACATGGTTATCCACTAGCCATTAAACCCTTCATGGGAGATGTTGATAATGGATGGAAAATCTTGGGTGCCTAGTCTTGGTACACCATTAAAACCCCAGTGGTTACCCTGAGCCCATTCCAAGCCACCTAGTATGAATACATTCTCTAGAATCGCAATGGGTGCGACTTCTCATATTTGGGAAGTGTTTGCTCGATCATGTCCTTATGGTGCCACTATAAAGATGAAAGAGGCATCGAGGTCAGCCAATGGAAGAGCAACGTCGTTAGGGATACCAAAGCTATAAAGTGGAAACTGTATAGATATTGGGTATGCTAAGATCTATGGGGGGAAATAAATCCATTAAGAATCATTCAAGAGTAATAATGTAGGTTTGAAGATGATCCTCACTATTCCCCCCCCATGTTTACCATTGTCTTTGTTATTTGAATCACATCTTGGGATGCAACCACTATAGCGTGTACAGGAAGATCCAAATGCCGATATAAAGTCCATCCAGTGAAAATTATTGGTTAAAGGATTAAAATGAATAAATAAAGGACATAAACTATTCCTACATAATCCTCTGTGTACTATTTCTGGAATTGGTGAGTAGTAACCCAATCCCGCGTACTAAAAAATTTGTGGATGCAACCGCCGCATAAAACTATAGTATGTTAAAGCACCACAGAGTTTACAACCTTGTTATGTGAATCCTCCATGAGGGGCTGGCCCATGAATCACTGGCTAGAGAATGGATGGGCACACAGAAGGTGGATATGGAAATCTTGGGCCTCATTAAGATCATTTTCAATTATTATAGGTTAAATATTTATGTTCATATTAATAATAAATAATTTTTGGTTAGACGATTTATGCTTTCTATGAGGACACACAAGACATGTAGAATACGCCAACACAAAATCAGCATTTTAGTTTTAAAATTACCCAACCCCAATCGTGAATCCCAAAATTCTGTACACGAATAGAGATATGAAAAAAAGATCTGTTCACGGAACATACGAAGCGGTTTTTGATCAAAATTTTCACAAGAAGCATGGTACACAAATGCAAAGGAATATTGGGGAGTCTATGAAAATTTTCTCGTTGAAAAATGGTATAAGCGAAATGGCCTGGGCCCGTAAATTATGGTGTGGTTGCCTCCTACCAGTCCTATATGTTCTACTGTGAACGATTTCAGTTCCGAAACATTTCTATATCGGAATATTTATCTTTATTGTTCTGAATGTACCCCATTCTGATGTGATTTCATTTCAAGGGTCCTAATGAAATCCTCCAAGGTATGAAAATATCCCCACAATATCTTTATAGAAGGAAGGAATAATTACTACAAGTCTATCATGGTGAATGGTCTCAAATCGTGTTGCATATTTCAGAAGAAACATGATTGAATTCTATGATTTCAAAGAATGTCAAGTGGCATTAATTATATCACCAGTAAGGGTTAGCAAACACCATTGATCACAAAACACATATATGCATAATGATCCCGGAACTGCTGTAATGTAGAAAGATTACCTGCAAACACTGAAAAATGGGAACTGTGTCACTGAAGGACTCCACCACACCAAGGCGATCCCCATACCATCTCGCAAACCCAGTAGTTCACAGGAAAAGAAAACTGATAGGGTTCTGTGAACCATGATCACAAATCCTAACTTCTGCAAACACATGATTGACCGAGTCTTTGACGGGTCAAAATATCACTGCATGGGCCTCCAAAAATGTGGCCACATTCCAAATAGATATAATTTCCTTCATTCTTAATAAGATAAACACATAAATAATTGAGGGAGGACAAATGATGAATGCATGAAGGGAACCCAGATGTTGGATGAAATCACTCAGAGAGGATTCCTGCATTAGTATAGATTCATCCTGGAAACCTAAAACGTGGATAACATTCTCCATAGGTACATATAGCCATGAACCATTGAATAGAGGAGCCTGAATATAAAAAGAGAACCTTGTACCAAAATATTGAAATTGTGAACCATATACTTCTCATAAATGAACATCCCATGAATGATGATCCCCCGAACCCTCATCAAAAATGGTGTTACATGTAGTGTATTACTGTGTAGATTTAACTCGGCAACATGTACTACATCGGTTCAAGGATGGAACCCAAAGTAGTGTGGCATACCATGGACCACAACGGTGCATGGTGGTCCCTACCAATACCCGCGTACTGCAACTGTACATGGCTGACCTCATATCCCACTAAATATGGTGGAATGTGTAGCTTCCCCCATCCCACATAATAAGACATTATGATGGATGTGGTAATTTCATATATTATTTATTCTGGTTCAATCCTCACCCCTCCAATATCGTCCAGTACTCCATAATCCCTCTGCGTACTAGACCTCTGACATCTGGCCAAAGCCACCTCCAAAAGCCACTGAACCCATATGATCAGACCATCAGGTGCATCAGTGTGCCCCGATGAGTCAACGTACCAATGTTTTGTAGAGTGAAGAAATCTCTTCCAACAATGGATCAGCCTTCATAAACTTTTGTGGGACTATATTCCCATGGTAACCTAGTGCTCAACCTTGGAATGTCAATGTGATCCTCCCTTTTTTTTGAATTAAGGGTGATCACTTACTTTTACATTCAGCGAGGAATAGTGATCACTCGAAAGAGTTATATCCTCTAATCCTTTGATGAGGAAGAAGATCCTCCCCTTCATAGAACGTATTATGGGGCCTTCCCACTGAGGTATGTCCCCAATCATCTGAGGCTGATATTTATGATATTTAATGTCCTTTCACATTTAAAGGATAATTTCTATGTTCTCTCCCCCACCATCACCCTTGCCTTTTCTTCTGTAGTCTCCCCTTTCCCACCAATAGAATAGGAACATGTGGTTAGTTGTATCTTCTACATCCACATATTTCTTACACCGCTCATGACTCTCGTGGTCATAAAGGTTTGTGTTGACTACAAAATCCTCTCCATTTGAACTATGAGAACTATGATTCATGATAAAACTAGGATACGTAGGATGCCTACCTGACGACCCGAGCTCAAAAGGGTTCCCATCCAAAAGGGTTCACCGAACCATGTCCCCCTAAAGGGAAGCTTCCATGCATAATCCGTATATAATTATGAACTATGTGGGTTCTGATTTATCTCTCAAGAATAAGTAAGAAATCAATCTTATGGGTCTGATCCCAGCATCAAGTCACCTTTCTTGACCCCTAGATGACAATAAACTCCAGAGCACCTTATTTTTCGGTTCAGCATATCATCACTTCAATAGCATAAAATCAATATGCATGCGTAAGACGGTCCTTCAAACTAGAGGTGGCCTATGGACACACACCACAATAATGAACCAAGGATTTATGAACATATGATCATGAATTAAATATAATAGAGTTTATCGGAATGGGAAATAATCCGCCCCTAAAATGATGCGGTGAGCATGAATTCCCATCATCTCAAAAAATTGAGTCCTTAAGTGTCGTTGGATGAATCATCAATCAATGATTTCCTACAATTAGAAAGGTGGTCCAACAATCATGGATACTAGGGTCTTTGTGTGTTTATGGCTCCACGAAAAAACCAGTTGGAGACCATATAAGGATTTTATATTCGATGGGGACTGATTTCACAACTACCAGACCCCATGAAATCGCCCGCTGGGACCAACCGTGTAAAGACCCAAAGCTGTAAGTACATGGAAATTACATTACTTTGGAGGAATACTTAGTACATAACAAAAACACACACACAAGGATCGTAATAGTTTACTGTCTTTGGAAACTCGTAATATAATCTTCTAATCGTGGTGAAAGATCTTCAACATCTCCCATAAAGATCTTCCTTTTTTACCTAAAACCATTATTTATATCCTGGGGAAAAGAAAACATAAAAGGGTGATATAAAATGCTCAGTAAGGGTAAACAAAACAAATATCAATCACATTATATACATAATCACATTACTTTTGGAAATCTTAACCTGCAAAAGAGATCATAATTTCATAACATGGGATAAATCATAGTAGTGAAATTTAATCCCAATAATCATAACAAAGAACGTGAAACATTGTGGCATACACAAATAATCATAGAGAATCATTTCTTATTAGTCAAGACTCATTTCCAAGACTATCTTAGTGGAAAAAGTCCATTTCTGAAACAAGTTCACTCCTCGTTTCAGCCCTATTTCACTGAACTGGTATAAACTACCCTTCCAGCCATGTCTATCTCATGAGATATAAATCTTTACCCAATAAATTGGAGGAATATATTGGTCACACCCATCTCATAATGATACCATTCTTATGTGTGCCACAAAATCATATACCATACATCATAGCATAACCCATTTAATATAAATGGGAATCTTAAACATCGCGACATCATAAAACAATTCATATAAGATATTCTAATTCATAAAAATAATTCCATCACAACATAATCAAATCAATGTAAAAATAGGGATAGAAACCTAACCCTTTATTATCTTAGATGGAAAATAATTTTGATAAAACACTTGAACTCCATTATTGAGGAAAATATCCTTTCTACTTCAAATTAATTTTCCTTTATTAACATGTCATACAATTTTAAACTAATAGAAGTTGATTAAAAATAAACATGAAAACATGTAATGTAATATTCTTGGAAATAATGTTTCAAAAATCCATTCATGACGTATAAGTTAAAAAAACATTCTTCTCGTACTTTTGTCGGAAAAGTCAAAAGGTACCTCATACGAAAAATGAAAAAAGATTCCTTTCATATATTTTACTAAAAAGTCACCGAAAGGTAAAATTGGATATAAACTATTGTCGAAGGATGTAAATATTACATAATGTGGAAACATGGATGTGGATGATATAATACACCCCAGTAAATACCAATGTATAAACAATCTCAGATAAAAATGAGATTGTGATATTTTTCCTTACCTTAGGTCCGATTTACTTCGTAAGAGTCCGAACATCCTGTGTAATGATTTAAATAATGTTATTGACTTATTCCAGAATCATACTTATAGTTATGATATTATATATGGTCATATTCTTAGCTTCTTAGTAGTAATATTTCATTACTACTTGTTATTCGGGTGTTTATTACTTTTTGTTCATATGCGTGTTTTGTCGAATAAATTCTTATTATTCTCTTTAGGTTATAGATACCTCATTTACAGAATTTTATTTATGTAATATATATCATATTAATTCATTCAATTCATTTATATAATTATTATGCAATGAAGATCATGCAGAACGAGTCGCATCACATTGTAGAGATGGTATTCCATACGTACGCACGTGTGATGATATCGTTCCTATGATCGTGGAATTGTATTGGAGTGTATGTATACAATTTCAGAATCAATATCACTTTATAATAGTCATATATAGTCATTATTTACTCCATTATACCCATCCAATTAAGGTGGTGGTTGAAAATAGATTACACCACAGTGTGGAGACGGTATTCCGTACGTACGCACGCGTGGTGATTTCTTTTTCCGTAGGATGGATAGATGGTGAAATAGGGTTGTTTCATACATATAATAACATTTCAGTATATGAGTGATACTGATGTTATTACATTATATTAAAACAAATAAATAAGAAGAAGTGGAAGAAGAAATAATGATGAATGAATCGGTAACGGACATTACCTCTTCTTTGAAGTGCTTCTTTGAGACCTCCTTTTAGGGCACTAAAATAGGTCTTGAGGAAGACCAGAAACTCTAGGATGTTTCGAGGGAAGTGGAGAAGAGAATTAGAGAGGGGATGGCATAGCTTGATGGCTCAAAGTTTTGTGAGGAATAGAGGGAGGGGGTGCCCTTTTATATGGGAGGAGAGGGGCACCTTTGGAATAACTAAAAATATTATTTTATTATAATGCCAAATTCGTTTTTAAATAGCTCCAAATTGATTTATTTCTAATCTAAGGTGGGTATGGGTATAAAGACTTTCATCCAATAAAATTTAGACAAGTTTAGGTTCCTATTTTAACCTTATCATTTATATTGAAATTTAAGTTAGATAATTTTACTTTTACCGTGTCTTCTTGTTTTCTTACACTATAAGGTTAATAAACATACTATAAGAAGCCAAACGAACCCCAAGTTGTTTATTATTAATATATATAACCTTATCTAAGTCATTTTGCCGAACCTTATATTTTTAAGAATAATATAACAATTAATAATATAATATTTTATTTAAAAACTATTTTATGTCAATTTTGACACTATTTAGTAATTTATTTTTCAGAAAATCATATCAGAATGATTAGTTAAACTAAAATTAATTAAATCAATACTAACATGTCATATTAACCTATAAAATTATTTTACTTCATAAAAAGTCTTAAATTACATTTATTTGGGTATTTGTAACATCAATTATGTCAATATTTCATTAATAAGACAATTACTACATCATCTTTGTGTCATAATAAATGACAATTATTTAATCCCTAAAAATTCTAAATAAATTCCTCTGATGTAGAAAATTGTATTAGCTTTCTGAATACTATTCATGTTTGATGTTTCATTAAGTGTATCAGTAAATAAAAATTATTATACTTATAAGATTTAAGAAAGTGACATGTTGTCACATTCTTTGGTTTTAATAATAATTAAATTATTTTCATGGAAAAAAGTCCATTAAATGAATCTAATCAGACCCTTAGGTGATATGGGTAGACTTTTAGTCATCCAATAGGATTTTTACATGTGTTATGGTAATTTTATAATATTATATTTTCCCATAATTACCCGATTTACCTTTAACTATGGTAAATAAAATTTACCGTAGTTACTATTCATAATTCCCAAAAATAAAAAGTAGAATATTAACATAATTTGGATCCACTGATTCAAAAAATGGAATCCATTTTTCCAAATTCAATACAAAAATGTTTCAGAAATTAAATAAAAATTAATACCGTTGTCGAAAGAAAATTGGTTTTTCTTTAAAACATTGCAAAAGATTGAATTGATTGATCCTACGAATTCAAGGTAGAATCAATGCTAATGACATGAATTATATTAAATGGTAAAAATATATTCTATTTATAATTTAAAACCATTCAATATTATAATTTAACCATATAAATTATTGAGATGAAAAAAGTTGTTTTTAATTAAAATATAGCGTGTTTTTACTATTCATCAAAATATGAAAGTTACCAGAATAATATGAAAAATTTATCCAAAGTAAATTTTTATTTCATGATTCCAAAAAAGAATTTTATTTTTTCAAATTGAACTTATAAACATTTCAAAAACTAGATTTAATGTGGGTGCGCCATCAAAAGCCAACAAAACTTCATTTTTTGAAAAATACTTATTTTACCCGAAAAATTTATTTTGTTCTTATACCATGTTTTTGAAAATGTGAAAGAAGAATAATAATGTTATAAGATTTAAAATTTAGTTAATACTATTCATAACGGATAGTTCATAATAATATTATAATAATATATCGTTGTTTAGTAAAACCCGGTATTGCGTGCAACACACGCTATCGAGGAAGGTCGCGATTGCGTGTAATGAAAGACAAGTCAGGGTTGCATGTTGTGAATGAATCCTTCATTGTTTCGTATAACATAATCCAACCATATTTCATTTATACACTGAATATATATATATATATACTCAATGTTGCATAGAATAACTATTATCAAAATTGTGTGTAACACGATCCAAGAATAGTGTTGCATATACTACAAGCTAATATGGTGTTGTATATAGCGCAAGTTAATCTTGGTGTAGCATAAAACACAAGACATTAATGAAATTAAAAGAAAATTTTTCATAAAATCTCGGGGTGTTACATTCTACCACCCTTAAAATGAATTTGGCCCTCAAAATTCGTCGGGGTTATAAATGGTTTACTATTCCTATGTTTCTTTAATCGAAACCCACATCGTAAAAAGGAATACCAAAACCATTCATTAAAAACAAAAGTATGAAATGTAATTATTACCCAAATAAACTAATCACTGGGTTTCCACATAGGTGAAAAAATGGATATGGAAGAGAAATCTAACCATCATGTTCTGATTGAGAGTGGTAGAGAACATGGATATGGAAAATCCAGTAATCACAAAGCCATAAATTTGTGAGGATCTAAGGTACCATCTGATTCATCAGATATAAGAGCACTAGGACAACATTTTCAGATTTCAAGATCATTTCCCTAAAGTTGATGAAATTTGAATTACATGAAATTCTTTCATTATTTTGGTATAGTCTCATTGTTTGTCATTCTTTGCTCAATTTCCACTTCATCTCTTAAAGAAATGAAGTTGAATTTGTCATTCATGATGTGTTAGCAGATCATGTGATAGAATGATGGGTCATTCCATTTGTCTCAAACAAAAGGTTAGAAATGTTATAAAAAAATACATAAGTCCATCTATAGTGTGATAAATCATATATGGTGCCTAAAATGAACTTATAATTCATATATCATATCGCTTAACAAAATAAAACTAGTTTCTACTATCCAGGGACATCCTGTAGGCCAGTGGTAGCCGATAAAGGCTAGTCGCACATTGGTTGTGGGTTCGATTCCTACGACCTTGTCCGATGCGATGGGATGTCGCCCATCATGCAGGTTGTCCTTTTTCTAAAACAATATTACTATAACATCCCATCAATAATATCGAAAAAAAAATCTATCCTTAAACAATACTAACTTATGTCCAATATAATCCATTCCAATCTTTAGGCTTATCCATATTACTACAGTCCAGTCTCATAATATAGTGAAAATGATTACCAGAGATTTAATACCATCGCTGATCCCCATATATCATAAGATATGTCTTGTTGGTCACATTCCAAACATTCAAAGGCCTTAATCATGTATTCTCTTGAATACCAATTGAACCATAATGAAAACATTAATGTAGTTAAAAGTTAACACTTTACACATACCAAAATCCTCCAAATTCTATATCCTCAAACCATGATATCACTTAGTCCTTATATCAATCATGAGCTCATGAATACTATCAAACATATTAGATTTTATTTATCCCTTCATTATGTTCATATTATCTTCTTTACAAAATTATTTCAATCACTTTTCATGGTTATCGATGCCATAAAATTATTGAAAACCACAATAGACCAAAATATAAATATTCCAATATTCCACGATACTATATACAACATTATTCTAGAATCCCATTACATAGAAACATAATTATTCCACCACATCGTTTTGATATTCAACATTGCCAATGGTGATCACATGTGACTTCCCTTTGTCCTTTTCGTTAAGTTGTTGCTCATGTCGATCATCACTAACCCTTGGATTAGGTCATTTATTAGCATAATGCCCCATTTCCTTGCACTTGAAGCATTGAAGTGTAGTAGGTTCATTCTGTGTATCCCTTCCTTTGATTGCATCATTAGACATCTTATTCAAATCATTGCGGCATTCAAATGCCCGATGACCTTCCTTTCCACATTTGAAACATTTACTTGTCCCTTTAAGACAATATCCACCATGCTTCTTTCTACACTTTGAGCATAAGGAAACATTCATCTTCTTTTCACCATTATTCTGAGATATCTCCTTGAACTCCATCTTTTGTTTCTTGTCAAAACTATGAGATGGATAAGTAACACCAACTTCCATTTCTACCTTGATAGCACAATGCACAATTTCTTCATAGCTACTGAAGTCTCTTATAGCTAATTCCCTTTGAAGATTTGGTTTTAAGCCAGTGATGAATCGATCAACTTTACATTCAGGTTGGATGATAAATTCAGATGTATACCTCGCATGCCTTTTAAAATTCACTTCGTATATACCAACAGATTCATTATCCTTTTGCTTTAGTTCAAGAAACTCCTTCTCCATCTTAGTTCGAAGAATACGATGGACGTACTTATTGAAAAATAATTTCGTGAACTCATCCCATTCCATGGACTCAATTTCATCTCTTTGCCTAGTATTCTTGATAAGATTCCACCATTGATCAGCTTCACCTTCCAAACGATATACTGCTAAGATGATTTTATCACGTTAAGAACATTGATGAACTGAAAATATCTTTTCAGTGGTACTGATCCATTGTTCACCAACAAGTGGATCAGAAGACCCACTAAAAGAAGGTCGACGTTGCCTCATGAAGGACTCAATAGAATGTTGTTCCCTTCTCTACTCATTTGGAAGTCCAGAATGATTCATAGCTTGTGTAAGTATAGCAATAAGATTTTTCACTCCATCACCCATAACATTTGTTTGTTCAGGAATAAAATCATTGCATTGACCATTACATTGATCAACACTGTTACATTAGGTTCTAGCCATCGTCTATAACCCAAAAAAATAGTGTGAGAGGCAAAAATCATGCTAGGTAAAAAAACATAATAAAGGGGGAGTATCCTCAATATCATAATCTTAGGTTAAATTCTATGATCGTTACCGTAGTTCTAGGACTGTATCCTATATGTATTCTTATCCTTAGGGACATCCCTAGACATACCTTAGAAATATCTCTAGGGATCTCAATATCGTTTTCGCATTCTATTTTCCAAAGGATGACTAAACCTTTCCTCTGATACCAACTGTAGAGACCTGAAGCTTGACGTACATGGAAATTACATTACTTTTGCGGAATACTTAGTACATAACAAAAACACACACACAAGGATCATAATAGTTTAGTGTCTTTGGAAACTCGGAATATAATCTTCTAATCGTGGTGAATCATCTTCAACATCTCCCATAAAGATCTTCCTTTTTTTTTACCTAAAACCATTCTTTATATCCTGGGGAAAAGAAAACATAAAAGGGTGAGCTCAAATGCTCAGGAAGGGTAAACAAAAGAAATATCAATCACATCATATACATAATCACATATCTTTTGGAAATCTTAACATGCAAAAGAGATCATAATTTCATAACATGGGATAAATCATAGTAGTGAAATGTAATCCCAATAATCATAACATAAAACGTGAAACTTTGTGTCATACACACATAATCATAGAGAATCATTTCTTATTAGTCAAGACTCATTGCCAAGACTATCTTAGTGTACAAAGTCCATTTCTAAACCGAGTTCACTCCTCGTTTCAGTCCTGTTTCACTGAACCGGTATAACCTACCGTTCCAGCCATGTCTATCTCATGAGATATAAATCTCTACCCAATGCATTGGAGGGAGATATAGGTCCCACCCATCTCATAATGATCCATTCTTATGTGTGCCACAAAATCATAAACCATACATCATAGCATAACCCATGTAATAAAAATGGGAATCTTAAACATCGTGACATCATAAAACAATTCATATAAGATAACGGAATTCACAAAAATAATTCCATCACAACATAATCAAATCAATGTAAAAATAGGGATAGAAACATAACCCTTTATTATCTTATATGGAATATAATTTTGATAAAACACTTGAACTCCATTCTTGAGGAAAATATCCTTTCTACTTCAAAAACATTTTCCTTTCTTAACATGTCATACAATTTTAAACTAAAATATTTTGATTAAAAATAAACATTAAAACTTGTAAAGTATGCTTCTTGGAAATAATTTTTTAACAATCCATTCATGCCGTATATGTTAAAAAAACATTCTTCTCGTACTTTTCTCGGAAAAGTCAAAAAGTACCTCGTACGAAAAACGACAAATGATTCATTTCATATCATTTACTAAAAACTCACCGAAAGGTAAAATTGGATATAAAATATTATAGAAGGATGTAAATATTACATATTGAGAAAACATGGATGTGGATGATAGAATACACCCCAGTAAATACCAAAGTATAAACAATCTCGGATAAAAATGAGATTGTGATATCTTTCCTTACCTTAGGTCCGATTTGCTTCGTAAGTGTCCGAACCTCCTATATAATGATTTAAATAATGTTATTGACTTATTACAGAATCATACCTATTGTTATGTTATCATATATGGTCATATTCGTAGTTTCTTATTTGTAATATTTCATTACTACGTGTTATTTGGGTGTTTATTACTTTTTGTTCTTATGCGTGTTTTGTCAAATAAATTCTTATTCTTCTCTTTAGGTTATAGATACCAAATTTACAGAATGTTATTAGTGTTATATATATCATATTAATTCATTCAATTGATTATATAATTATTATGCAATGAAGATCATGTAGAACGAGTCGCATCACATAGTGGAGACAGTATTCTGTACGTACGCACGAGTGATGATATTGTTCCTATGATTGTGGAATTGTATTGGAGTGTATGTATACTATTTAAGAATCAATATCACTTTATAATAGTCATATATAGTAGTTATTTACACAATTACAACCATCCAAGTAAGGTGGTGGTGGAAAATAGATTACACCACGGCGTGGAGACAGTATTCCGTACATACGCACACACAGTGATTTCTTTTTCCGTAGGATGGATAGATGGTGAAATAGGGTTATTTCATACATATAATAACATATCAGTATATGAGTGATACTGATGTTATTACTTCATAATGAAACAACTAAAGAATAATAAGAAGTGGAAAAAGAAATAAAGATGAAAGAATCGGTAACGGACATTACCTCTTCTTTGAAGTGCTTCTTTGAGACCTCCTTTTAGGGCGCTAAAATATGTCTTTGAGGAATACCAAAAACCCTAGGATGTTTCTAGGTAAGTGGAGAAGTGAATTTGGCCGGGTTTGGACGATCTTGAAGGCTCAATGTGTTGTGAGTAAGAGAGGGAGGGGGTGCCCTTTTATAAGGGAGGAGAGGGGCACCTTTGGAATAACTAAAAATATTGTATTATTATAAATCCAAATTCGGTTATAAATAACTCCAAATTGATTTATTTCGAAGCTAAGGTGGGAATAGGTCTAAATCATTTCATCCAATAGAATTTAGACAAGTTTAGGTTCCTATTTTATCCTTATCATTTATATTTAACTTTAAGATAGATAATTTAACTTTTACCGTGTCTTCTTCTTTTCTTACACTATAAGGTTAATATACTTACTATAAGAAGCCAAAATAACCCCAAGTTGTTTATTATATATATATATATATAACATTTTATAAGTCATTTTTCCGAACCTTAGATTTTTTGGAATAAAATTACAGTTAATAATATAATATTTGTTTTATAAACTATTTTATGTCAATTTTGACACTATTTAGTAATTTATTTTTGTGAAAATCATAACAAAATGATTAGTTAGAATAATGTTAATTAAATCAATACTAACATGCAATATTAACTTATAAAATTAGTTTAATTCATAAAAAGGCTTACATTACATTTATTTGGGTATTTATATATCAATTATATCAATATTTCATGAATAAGACAATTACAGCATCATCTTTGTGTCATAATAAATGATAATTATTTAATCCCTATAAATTATAAATAAATTTTTATGATGTAGATAATTGTATTAGATTTCTGGAGACTATTCATGTTTGAAGTTTCTTGAAGTGTATCAATAAATTAAAAATATTATACTTATAAGATTTAAGAAAGTGACATGTTGCCACATTCTTTGGTTTTAATAATAATTAAATTATTTTCATGGACAAAAGTCTATTAAATGAATCTAATCCGACCATTAGGTGATAGGGTCGACTTTTAGTCATCCAATAGTATTTTTACATGTGTTAGGGTAATTTTATAATATTATATTTACCCTTAATTACTCGATTTATCTTTAACTATGGTAAATAAAATTTACCGTAGTTACTATTCATAATTGCCAAAAATAAAAAGTAGCTTATTAACATAATTTGCATCCACTAATTCCAAATATGGAATAAATTTTTCCAAATTCAATACACAAAAGTTACAGAAATTAAATTAAAATTAATCCTGTTGTCGAAAGAAAACGGGTTTTTCATTAAAACATTGCAAAAGATTGAATTGATTTATCCTATGAATTCAAGGTAGAATCAATGCTAATGACATAAATTATATTAAATGGAAAAAATATAATCTATTTATACATTAAAACCATTTAATATTATAAATTAACCATATAAATTAT
This sequence comes from Viscum album, assembly GCA_963277665.1. Taxonomy (NCBI): domain Eukaryota; kingdom Viridiplantae; phylum Streptophyta; class Magnoliopsida; order Santalales; family Viscaceae; genus Viscum; species Viscum album. Next base: position 1,896,988,314 of record OY728133.1, on the reverse strand, counting down.
TGCGATGAAAAAAGTTGTTTTTAATTTAAATATAGCATATTTTTACTATTCATCAAAATATGAAAGTTACCAGAATAATATGAAAAATTTATCCAAAGTAAATTTTTATTTCATGATTCCAAAGAAGAATTTTAGTTTTTTAAATTGAACATATAAATATGTCAAAAACTAGATTTAATGTGGGTACGCCATCAAAAGGCGGCAAAACTGCATTTTTTTAAAAATACTTATTTTACCCGAAAAATTTATTTTGTTCTTATACCATGTTTTAGAAAATGTGCAAGACGAATAATAATGTTATAAGATTCAAAATTTAGTTACTACTATTCATAACAGCTAGTTCATAATAATATTATAATAATATATCGTTGTTTAGTAAAACCCGGTATTGCGTACCACACACGCTATCGAGGATGGTCGCGATTGCGTGTAATGCAAGCCAAGTCAGGGTTGCGTGCTATGCAAGAATCCTTCGTTGTTTCGTATAACATAATCCAACCATATTTCATTTATACATTGAATATATATATATATATACTCAATATTGCGTGGAATAACTATTATCAAAATTGTGTGTAACACGGTCCAAGAATAGTGTTGCGTATACTGCACGCTAATACGATGTTGTGTATAGCGCAAGTTAATCTTAGTGTAGCATACAAAACAAGACATTAATGAAATTAAAAGGATATTTTTCATAAAATCTCGGGGTGTTACAAATCGACTATGGAATCTCTTTTGCAATGTGAAAGGGGTGAATTTTCTATCCCCATCGGGGTTAATCCAACCCTCTTATAAAAGATAATGACATAAAATGTGTCAAAACTAATGAAATGGTGAACATGAAAAGAACCCATTATGGAGAAATAGATGGGTGGTAATTCTCGTTGGACCAATTCATCATCACCCAAAAACTCCACCACAGAGGAAGAATAACTTCATCACATGCAACTATTTTATATGAAAAAAATTAATTTTTTGTTCATAATGGATATAAATTGGGCGCATCTAGTGTATAGGTTGATCAACATCATATGATTTCCTCTTAATAACATTATACTTTGATAGATCTCTATAAACTCATCCCAACATTATACATTATCAAAAAAAAATTTCCTTTCTTCTCAAGGAAATAGAGTAGTCCATTTCATCAATAAATTTGTTCCCTACTCATGTTTTTTAATAAATATTTAATTCTATATCCCTATCTAAGAATATTTTCTATATAAGGTTAATTATTTATAATAATGGTTTACACGATTCAAATTTAAAATTATCAAATAGTGATTCCAATTTTTTTTAACCTAGGTCCTACAAAAATATTAAATTAAATATTTTCCAATAGTCATATATCTATTATTCCATTTATGGTACATCTATCTCTATTATTAAATATTTCATGATATTAAAATCTCACAAATTTCCCTTAGTTTCTTACATAGATAAAAAATTATGAAATATTATTGTAATTGTTCAATTATATAGTTTATATTTATCGATATAATGCATGAAAAGTATTAGGAAATGAAATCCACATTAAACAAGGGTAACTATATTTCAAACTCTTCGGACCCTCAGGATTATAAACTATTTCGACTCGGTTAATATAAGGAAAACCAAATATAAATTTCATGTCCCCATTTTAAAAATCAATCAACATAGGAGATGTAGTCTTTTGAATTAGAAATATAACGGATATTGATGTCTTCGATAAACCTTGTGGTAGGGCTTATTTGGTCTTGGATTTCTAGATTAATTATTCCTGATTGGGCCACAAATTTCAATGCGGTCCAAAATATAATGTCCTATAAGGAATTAGAATAACCACTCCTAGTTCTGATCATCTTTAAAAAATGTTAATTACGCTCATAGTAAACGAGGAAGATCTATGTGTGTATAATTACATCATGGACAATATATGGATTGATTCCTATACATAATTGATACATAGTGATTCTCATTGTTCCTAATTTTGGTCCAACCTAAAAAATAAAAAAATACCCAACATTATAATAGTAAATAACCCACCGCTCATCTATATTTCATAATTATTATCCTCACTAGTGAGAATTATTTATTATACCTCCCATGTGAATCATTTCCATGAAAAATCACATCCACATCACGTGTCATTAAATTATAAGGAACTACTCATTGTTGTATGTCATTAAATATGAAAAAATCAGTCTACCATTTATTACCATAAAATTTAATATATTGTCCCACCGTATTTCATCAAATAATGTTCCTACACAAGGTTCATCCATATGTAAAATCACTTTTCAAATGACCAATTCACCCAGTTATCATTCCCTAAAAAATTTAAATCTTTTCCCCTTTCACCCTACATATGATCCAGATCTTTGTAGAGATTATCATCTGTGAATTATTTTATATTGATTCTTACTTTTTCTGTATACATATTGTTACCTTGATCTTATATCTTAGTACTATCCAAAAATAAAAAAAGGGGAAATTTTTATTTCCCTTTCTACCATATTGTTTCAAAATAATCCATTTAAATAAATGGTTTTGTGTTTTGGTGAAATATTTTTTCTCTACCCTATCACATGATATCGATTAGTGGAATAAATTAAATTAGAAGAAATATATTTAAATTGATTACCATAATTAATGTATACCAATTTAAATCTGGTTCCCTCATTATAAACCAAAATGTATTCTATAAATTAAAATTTGGTCCACGTAATAGGTCTGTAAACCTCACTGAATCTACGTCCATGTCACATGATGTTAAACTGAATTTAATTTGGTCAATGTGGTATGAAATTAAATGTATTAAATGAGTACCTTACCACATTAACATGAAATATCATTAACATAATCCATATTTCATGAACCGAAATTCTTTATTAATGCTAGTTATAGTTGATAACAATCTATTGTGAAGATGAAATCATTACATCATGATTCAAATATCCAACTATTTTTAATAATAAATGATCCTCCCTTGAAACAATGTTTTATTTCCCTACCTATGGTTTCCATTAATGTATATGATGATGAATATGTTATGAAATATTTTTTATGTACCATATTCCAAACAAGCTACATCATACATTTTAATGTCAAAATTACCCAATTCATTGTGTAGTGATACTCCACATTGAATCCGTAAAAATAGAGTGAATTATTTTAGTATCCCTCTTATAAGAAACTTTTTTTAATATTCATCAATAGATATAATCTGATACCTACTGAATTCTGAACAAAATAGGAACGTTTGAGGATTCAACGTAACCACATAGAGATTTTTTAGATATAGAAGAATTTGCAACATAAAAACCTACATGATATAATATAATGGCTTCGAACTTGGTCCACTGTTACTAATAGCTATCCAAATCCCACACACCATGATTCAATCATTCCTTACTTAGAAATTTTATGACCTGAGATAATTCATCACATTTTTTATGATTTATGTAATTTTGAATAATCTGGGGCTCTGAACACAGGATCTACAATAAATATTATGTCGCCTACATGTTCTGTTATCATAAATTGGATTATGATTTTGGAGAAACTAAATAACTATACATGTATTATAATTGTATATTCCAAGTGACCCACTATCCTTACATTTATGTTGTGTATATTTATAATACCATAACATATGTCTCATTTTCTAAAATCTAATGAGAATGTGGGAAATACCGTGTCTTCAATAAAAATTGACTAGTTATATTTTCATTAATATACACTGTTTAATCATTCATTCGGTCTATAATGACCTCATTAAATTATGATGAACTATTTGGAATTCATCTAATATAAATTACATATAACATAGTAGTAGTTTATCCTCACCCCAAGATACATAATTAATGAACATATTAGCCATTTTTCCATTACATTAAGCATGATGATATATTTTCCACCATATAAGACAATAAAATACATACAATGGGACCTACTATATGACCCATTATTTGATTTATAGAATGATAAAGGTAAATTCTTTAAGAAAATGGTTCATATACTTAAATACATTATAGATAAGAATGATCAATCCTTATGAATCATAGATCATCAATTATGTATATAAGTGATGGATCTCCACCTGAATCAAATCAAATGGGATGAAAAGATATGAATATACACATCTCCATTGTAACATTTCGTTGTACATATGGGGCCCTTTCTGTTTCATATGGATTCAATGGATATAGCCATACTATTCATCTATAATAAAACTGTTTCTCCAAACGATGAACAAAATATTTCCATTACTAGTCCATAGTTTATCTCCACTAATTTACAGGTAGTATAATGTGAAAATTTGACATCCTTTTAAATGAGGAGGATCTATATAGTGGAAATATAAATAAACTATGTGTGGATTAATTCTCATCATCATGGAATACTTAGTGATAGTTTGATCCCTTATAATAGGTCTAACTGTACAATTTTTTTCTAATATATACAACCTAATACTGTGTGTGCTACCATATGTTGTAATCTATACATGTGTTGGTCGATCTATTCATTTTTAATTTTACATATTTACTTCTATTCATATTATTCAACACTTTTTCTCACTCATGTCTCACCTTATGAATTATCCCTCAATAGTCTTCATCATTATACATCAAAATACATTGAATATGAGTTCTTGCTTCATATTTTTGAAACCACAAGATATAAGGTCCACATAAAATATTTTTTAAAATAATAACCAATTTTAAAATAAAATATTTTTATTTGAAAATGATGTAATGTTTATAAATTTATGAATAATTTTCTATGAATGAAAATAAATTTAAATTATTTATTTCAGAAAATTTTTCTAGTCAAATTGGTAATCGAAAAATGGCCATATTGAAAATAATATAGTGTATTAAGAAGACTGATTGTGGTCACTAGACCACCATGTTTAACAAAAATATTGTTCAAATATTTATTTCCCCATTTAAGTGCGTGTAATGTCTATAATATGTACATTATCATAAATGATCATACAACCTAATAATATGGTGTATTTAATATAATTATGAGATGGTTCACTCAAAACATTCATGTTTTATCTCTTCTCCATAAAATTGTTTTCAATACATGGTGTCACAACCTTTATCATATCCAAACCCTTATTGACTTCATTTTCCCCCATGAACATAAATGATATATTTAATGATAGATTTATCACCAATCCATTACCATATTTGAATCCTCCTTGTTACCACAATCTTTGGATCACAATAAACGTGGATTGTTTGATCTGAATAGAACCTATAATAAATGCTTAAAAACCAAATTATCATTGATGTAGTGATATAATTCTTCAAGTATATTTCTCTCTTGGGTTAGTGGTCCAATTTAAAGCTATAATCCACTCTTATTGGGTGTTTCACTGGTATGCACCATTATTAGTGGAAATCCAACTATCATATGTATCAATTTACAAATTATATATACATTATCATGATTTTATTGAATCATTGAGTTACTGAACAATTAATTTTTATTTATATAACCTATATTAAACATATTATTTCATCATTATCATTTTTGAACCGTGATTTTGATATAATATTCATGTGAGAATTCATATTTTGGTTTCTACTATATTTTTTGTGATCAATGAACCATTAGTTGATAATTTCTTATAGCATCCCAAAACACTCACATAAATTTAAATTTGTAACAAAACATTGATGATGGTAACAAAATTTTCATCATATTAACCTATTGATAAAAATATTATTATCATAATGAAAAATAACCAAATCCCCCTTTTTCTGTTGGTTAGATTATAATGTCACTGGGAATTCATTTACATTGGGTTTTCGCTAGCTTTTAATTTTGGCTACCCATCTCAGTTGGTCAAAAATGTTTGAAATTATTCATTGGATCTCATTATTCAATCATGAAATTATTTAAACAAACTATACCAATAGAAAACATACTCACAATCCAGAATAACCATAAGGGTAATCATAGGAACATTTCGAATACATGCTCGCTAGAATATATCCCATATATCCCAACAAATGTTTTTTAATTAAAATTAATAGAGAACGAAAAAAATGTAATCCCAAAAAACCAACAAGATATTCAGAATAAATATAATGTTCACAACCACTATGCCTTTATATTAATAGACTATGAAGTTATTTTGAGTGAAATAAAAATATTATTATTTTAAGAATCACCATTCAGACATTCAGAAATATATAGATATACTCATTGTATCCATAAACCAAAAAAAATAGATAATATCTAAATTATATATTACCCATTTGAGGGGGAAAAATATTTTTTAAAAAATTATTAATCTTCAGAACATAGGGATCAACTTGTATGACCAAAAACATTTTTTAGATGATTATCAGATGTGGCATAAAATTTGGGCTAGAGAACCATATACATAATGTATCCCCATTAGGATAAATATCAGTATCCACAATTTAATGGATTATTGAAAATTTACCTTACCATTCAACGGAGGAGAATCTATTTTGGACAATTCTTCATAAATTTACTCATCCTAGAACATATATTAATTTAAAGTCACTTTATATAAGATATTTATCAATATAGAAGACCAATTTTAAAAAATAGTTGTGTCTTCATTCCTATTCTCCCATGATACTTAGTATCATATAGATCTCCAATTTGGGACACATCTATATATTACACTTTCATTTCAACCCAAATTTTCAATTTATAATTTAATCCATTTCAAATTATGGAGAACTGTGACCTAGGATGAGAAAGTCCAGTTGGAATTGGAATATCAATAAAGTTGATCATTCCCATTGGTGACCCAAAACACCATGTTTATATGATCCTCAGTGACATTTAATTTTCAAATAGTTTATACATTTTAAGTGAAACAAGATCTTCCCACCGAGTATTCAATATAAAACCTCTAGATATTCATGGATTTGACTATGTACTTTATAGTAACATTTGAACTAGTTTCATCTCATTCCAAAAAATCCCATTATAATGATGGAATATTATTATCATAAAAAAATATATGCAACACAATATTCCAATAAACCCCAGGATATATCCTCATTTATTTGAAAAAAAATATACAATGATTATGAAAGAATCACCAAACCAAATACGAATCATATTGGACCTCATTTAGTTGAATGATTTATCATTCACAAAGTGGTGGAGTTTATAGAAAAATATTCTGACACCTGTGACATTGATGTGAGATACACCTTCCATTAATGGGTGATCATATTTTTAATTAATTACTAAAATAAATGTAAATAAAAAAATACACATTTTATGGGAATTTCATTATATTTTGTCCTCCTAAAACATCCTTATATGGAAATACACATTACACAAAAAAGTACATCAATTAATTGGATTCTAATTGGTTGGTCATTGATCCAAAATTGTATAAATGATTATATAATGAATTCATTTGATGTTATAACTCAAAAATAATGTTCCACCATTCTATAATTCTCACATAAAAACATAACTAATAGCTGAAACATTCATATTGACTACATAATTTTTCCCCTTACCCATCCAAAATTTTTAATCATTCAATTATGGAGAATTGAATCGTGATGATCTACAAGTTCTACTAATGAGGTGAGGGATAAATCTTCCATGATTTTTAAGGGTTCTAACCATGTGGTTACGGTGTGTCCCTTTGTGATTATCCATGTGTTTCTTATGTGGTTAACTCTATTATCCATGGATGGATACTTTATGTGCCTTCCTATATCGAAGAACCTGTAAAATGTGGATGTCCATAAATACCCAACACCAACATTATTCAGAATACATTGATTAAATAACATCCTATGGAAACTGTTGAAATCCCTAGTAAATTCCTGATAAAAAATTGGGATAATTTGAAAAACATCATGATGGAGTCCCTCATTGGTCATTGTCGAATGTAACTCCATGAACTCAAATAAATTGATAAATCCTTCTACAAATGCTATAACATGGAACCCTAAATCTACACAATCCATAAAATAGATTCACACATCTCCCAAAATTATTATGCTTTTTATCCTTACTGATATCATTTATATAGTGTTATACCTCAATGAACTATATTTACTAGAAACTATCCTTTATGATCACATGTACACAGACCACCCTCCATCATAATGTGAGAAATGAGATTTAACCCCCATAATCTTGTAACAATGAGTCTATATGTATTTTAATTGATTTGAATATTATAAAAATGAACACATCTCAATGAATCAAATAATTTTTCATTCTTAGGAGAGTAGTTACAGACATCATTATCACATTAAATTTGAAAACATGATATTCTATATGAAATATATATGGGGAAATTTCTTATTTTATCCATTTTAAAATGGAAAAAATTTACATATCATATAATGGTATCTTATATAATGGAAAACATAATAATGTGAAATAATATGAAACATAGTAAGGGAAAAAACAACAAATGACATCATAGAATAAATAAATCATAAACTATATGATATATATAAAGTATAACATATTATATCCCATAAAAAATATAATAAAATGGTAATACATTAATAAATTAAATCAAAACATAATATTCCATTAAATAACAATAAGTAGATTCATAATGATTTAATGTGTATCATCAGACATCAAAATCATACATTCAATTCCATATTCCAATATATCTAACCAATATAGGTAATTAATAACCCAATATTAAAAAAATAATTATCCTCATGAGACCTATCAATTCATAGATGTGATATCATCACCCCTTGACATCACATAATAGGCCTAATATATTCATTATAATAAATATATGAATAAAAATTTAATATATAATTCATAAGAACATTAATATTAAAAACTAGCATATGATATGTTAAAATTTTCCTTCATAGATAAATTGTCCAGCATAATCATAATGTATCTAGATAAATAATGTAGAATTTATCATTAGTTTTTTTGAATACAAAATCAAATGGTCCATAAAATTATGATCACATATTATATGATACCATCAAATTAAAAATCATGCTTTCCAGACTATGCATGATAAAAATATCCTAATTATTTAAAAAAATTAATATAAAATATAATTGAAGATTGATAAAATTGTTTTTATTTAAAAATTATTGTGGGAAAATATTATATGAGAATCAATGAAAATATTTTTTATTACTTTAGGAAAAGTTATTTATTTTTAAAAAATTAATTCAATGATTCCCTTCATCCCATTGATAAAATGAAAAATGTAAATCATTCGTGAAAATAATAAAAATATTACTTTTATAACTATTCATATTGTTCCACATATAAATGATAAAGAATTTAAAAATCATTTTAGAATATAAAAATCATTATTGAAATAGAAAATAGGACATGGTTATGATGGAGAATGCTTTTGGACAATCTTGAAAAATAATGTAGGTTTTCATTAAAAAATAATTTTTTTAAAAAATATTAATTACAAAATAAATAATAATGAATGTAATTACATGAAAACCCCATAATTAAACACAATATAAGAAAACATAAGTATTTAAAAATATAATGAAATTATAATTTACAATAATGATATTTAAAATATAAATAATTCTAAATATATAATGATTGTAGGATATAACTATACCACCAAGTCCAACTCACAGAAAAAATACATTAAAAATAATATAATATACTAATATTTATTTTATTTTTAATTGATAATATTTTCAGGATTATAAGATTTTTATAATTTCTGTTATTTCATTTGAAACCTTGTATTAAAAAGTGTGTACATCAGTTAAGTGTATGTTCCATATTTTGTGCTCTGCCAGTTTATAAACACAAAATTACATTGGTGCATTAAGTGTGGTCACTAGGATCAGCGTTAGATTATATATATAATTTTAATTCAGAAATAAATATTATATTTATACCTTAAATTTTGTTTTCTTGTAATATTTTATGTGAAGTCATGGAAAATGATTACATCACTTCAATATGATAGCAGACCACACCTACAAAATAGAAACCTTAACCTTTTTTATTGTTGTAATGGTAAATAATAAAATGATATCATATAATTATAAGCTAATAATTATTTCATAAACATCACATATAGTAATTTTAAAAATTCTTACAACTACTTATGAAATGTACCAATGAAATGTGAGTTAAATCTCTATGTGAAGATGGTAGGTTGAAAGTGTGATCAATCGATGTTTACATTTTTCAAATTATATAGAGGTGACGAACATGGTTTGTGTAATATACATTATATATATATATATAATAAGTTATTATATAAAAAGGGTTATATAATATGTTTTGAGGTTAAAGGTGAAATAAATTTTAAAACACTTGGTTATGAGTTATAACTCTTCCTTAGATAACATCGTTTAGCTTAAGGCATAAGACTTATTAAATTGTTCTTTTTGTGTGAAATTAACCTATAAGACGTGGGATGAGATTTTGGGCTGTTATTTTGTCATATAATGCTAATAAAAAAATAGATTATGTGGTGTTATAATGTGGTATATGGAGGGTCCCTTTTATAATATATCAGAATGGAACAATTGTAATTTCATTAAATATTAAATATTATAAGTTTCATACTCAATTAGAAATGGAACTCAGATAGTTAATTATAAGTGATATTATGATAGGGTTATAAATTCAACCATATATTATAATCTATGTTGGTATTTTAGGACCTAATCAAAAGGAATTAACCACAATTAACCAATGATACCCCTTTATAGAATTGAAAACATCACAAGTAATGTTATTATTAATAATGGAAGATATCTAATTAAACACATTAAAGATGTTTAATATCCTCATTCCAAATATTATATCAATTATTATTCAATTTTCAAATGGGTTAGGAATTAATTTCAATATTATAGTGAAAAAGAAAAGATTATTTTAATTAATAAAATGTGTTTTAAATAATAACAAATAATCTTATAGAAAATGCTAATATATTTGAAATTGCTAAAGAATTAAATGTATTATGTTTAATTAAATTTTTTATCTATTAAAGACAAATATAAAACCTAATTTTAAATTTAAATTAATTTATTTAAAATAAATATATGACTATTTTAAGAAATTGATCATTTTTAATTGATGACATAAATATTAAATTTTTAAAAAAACAACCATAGAAAAATTAGGACATATAATATCAAAAATGATATCACTTTCTTTACTTCTATTTAAAAAATTTAGAAATTAAAATTTAAAATATAACCATAAAATATTTATATTATAATGATTTAATAAAATTATATGCATTGGTTAGTATCATGGGGATTTAATTGTTACATTTTATTTGATGATTTAGTGTATTATATTATACCGCAAATAATTAAATGTTTCATTTAAATTTCAAAAATAAAATTCATATTTGGAATATATTTTTTCAATCATTCAACATTATTTATTTAGGATCCCATATCACCTTTTTTAGTTCTATGATATTTCAAAAGAAACATAATTGGGTGATATGTCCATTTCAACAACACATTCTTTAGTTTTAGGAGTATATACAATTATTAATATACATAAAGATTCAATTATAATTCCTTTTAACTAAGAACATGTATTGGGTCTATCAAATAATAATTCTATAATGTGATATGGAACCCATCATGATCTTTATAAAGACTGAGTGACATATCCAAATATTAATTCAATGCTCATATTCATCTATGAATTTTATAATTCTTAATGAATATAAGAAATAAGTTAACATTGTTTCCAAGACATAAATTATCATTCTACTTAGATAAAATAATAAAAATATGATTTCCCTATTAACAATTTAAAGGTTCAATTTGATTATTTTCATAAGATTTATGTCTACATTTCACATCCTTAATATGATTATAAATAGTATTTACAATCCCCAATATTTCGTAAAACAAATCGTGACATTAAATTTACTTTTTTAAATAATTATACAAGAAAAGTAGAGTTATAAAAATCATATTGGTAAAATAATTTTGTTGTACGATTTGATTACATAAATTAATTATATTATTATATATAAATACCCCCAAAAGATAATTAATATCCCTCATATCATGAATTCCAATTGTGTGAAAAAATTAAATATATTGCCTTCATATAGCTTTATTATTCCACATCAATTTGATTATTATATATATTTTACAAATATATCATATGTTGAAGATATATCAAAAGAATCATCAAGAATTTTTATGTAAACAAGGTCAATATCAGGTAGAAATGAAAGAGGGGAACCCTTAATTATCTAAAAGGAATAAATATAGAGGAGATAATTTCACTCAACAAATATATTTTCCCAAATATAAATAAAATGTAAATAATTGGTATTACGATCATTGATAACAAATATTTCATCATTCTTTTGTGGATTCCTTTAAAATATTTTTATAGTGTCTACATAACATGGATACTTTAGTATGTTTTCCCACATCCTCTTCCTTTTCAAAACCCATCCAACATTATAAATTATTGATATTCCCTATTTCATATTTCCTACAACAAATGTTTCACTCTAATCCTGGTGTATTCTTATATTACATTGGTGTGTAGGAAAATTTTAGTTATGAGATTTATATAATAATACTCTATTCATCTCATATGTGGATGAAACAAATATCCAATTTGTAAATTTATATATAGATTAAACAGGGATAAATACTACCAACATCCCATCATTTTCAGAATAGGTTTTTTTTTAATGTTTATATCCTTAATGCGTGTAATTGTTTTTCACCAACAAATATGGGTTTTAAATCATTTGGAATATATGTGATTTTTTCCAATACTTATTTATTAACAAATTATTCCTCAAAAAATAGTTGATTTTGGTATATTTTTAAATATTCTTTTTAGTCAAAAATCATTAATACTTCCACCTAAACAAATCAACCACCTTATTTAAATTCCCAGGTAGGTATTGAATTGAGAAATTAAAATCCTTTTGTAGTTATAGACATTATATTTTAATAATGATGATCTCCTTGTATGCGATGATATATTTAATATTTTGTGATTTGTATATATTTTACCTCATTCACCATAATGTAAATTCATAAACATCTTCAATTCAATTTTTATAACTGAAAACATAATATCATGTGTCAGAAAATTCTATAAATAATTATTTTACATCCATTATGCTTAGTTAATTACTCTACCATTCATTATAAGATCACATATATGTCTCGTATTTTATACGTCAATATTTTTCCAAAACAGATCACTTACATATGTGAAATTCAATTTCTATGAAATGAGCAATTTCATCTTTAGTAATTAAAAAAGTTATTTACAATCTTCTGTTTATATAGACATAACCACATTAATGTATACATGGATAATATATTATAAAATTTTGAAATTTTTTTACAAAATTATTGATAGAAACATTCTAATCAAAACATACTATGCACCTTTCATGTATTCATTATAATTGAACATTCATTCACTATATTATTCTATTGTGGATAATATTATTTTTTGATATTTTAAGACAATTATGGACAATAAAATAGTCCTATTAAATCAAAAAATTCATCTACTATATATTATATAAACCTCATTTTCATTATGATTCATATGAGTGGATATAAATTTACACTTATAACCATCATAGAGTTTATATTTAATCATGATATCACATATTAATACCAAAATGATATTTATGATATAATCCATGAAATATTTATTCTTTAGAGCATAAAAATGGGTGAGTTATTTATTCCAAAGGTAATTACTATATATGTTTAATGTCAATACATTCTAAAAAATATAATATTTAGAATATACTGTTCCTTTACATTAAATTCATGATACTAATAATGATGATCAATCAAGGAATTATATTAAGCTTTCAGAATTAATCAAACATGTAATCAAAACAATGATGAAGATACATTTTATTTATTTTAATAGGAGATATTTTTCTATTATCAAGGAATAATATCATGAACACTTCTTTTTAACAAAAAAAATTGTGTCTTACCATAGTGAAATACTTGGGAATATAAATACCTTTTCACTCAAATCAGGTTGTTTTTTATTAGTTTTACTAATTCATGTATTTATATCTTCCACTATGTCTTATATATTGATTTTTCATTAGAGATGTGATAAATGTAAAATTTAACGTCTCGATCAAATGGATTTCCAGGAATTTATTTTGGAAACATGTAATATTATTCATGGAAAACATGTAAATAATTTATTCTATGGATAAAATATTCCTCCATTGGTTTTGTTATTCTCATACTCTATAATAATTTCATTAAGTATAGATACTAGTGGTGTAACTAGATATGATTTAGATGATGTAGTATCCACTCTAAAGACTTGGGAATCCATATCTCCATCAAGAATAATAATATCTACTATATATTAATAAATTTGAACTTTATTATTTGAAATATTAACTATAATAATGTATATATCAATGTAATCCATCAGTATAGATTTATGTTTTAAAATAATGTAACGCTATGAATTCTAATTGGTACTGACCGAAACAAATTTGTTATAATAATATATTAACTATGAACCGTGATTGAAAAATTCATTCTTAATGATATATTGAAATATCCATTTATATTATAAAAACTAATTGATATAAATTACTTTGATGATCCAAAAATGAAATACTTACTCTGCTGATTTGTGGTATTGATCAATGAACCTGACACCATATACCTAGAAATATCATCCTCAAATTTGGTGAAGTCCGATAATTGTCACTTCTCCCTTGTCCACATATAAAGAAAATTCAATTATTTTATGTGGAATCTATTTAAACAGATAGTCTTCTTTTTTACTATAAATTTATTGTCCATTAGAGTATTATTTATGTTCATGGTGATTCTTTTCATAATTATTACTTGATAGAAATTTCCCCTTCTATTCCACCATTTTGATGCATTTCATTTTTTTGAGTTCTCAATAGTCTGCTTAATTTCCTATTTCCAATGAAAATATATGACTTATAAAATTCATTCTTTATATTTAAACAACATGATTCTATGTCCTTATATTTTTGAATTATCTGAGAGACTGGGATATGTTTTATCCCATAAAATAAGTTATCAATCATACATATTTTATTTCCTACAGAACCCAAAATAATGATTTATTATCATGTAATGTTATGTTTATATTCAATAATATTTTTCATTTAATTTTACTAATGATTAAGGAATATACTCTATATATAAACTTGTTTCTCATTATGGAAATATTTTTTAAGAACATATCATTGAATGTATTCCAATCAATAATATTTATTTCAATTGACTATTTAGTTTTGTATCATTGAAACCCCTTTATAAACATAAACCTTATGGTGATATAAAACCATGATAACTTTATATCATTCACTCTTTCTCAATGTGAGAAAAATAGTCACTAAGTACTAGATCTAGTACTTATATTCTAATGGATTTGTATTTCATTTGTGTGACGAGATTTTTTATTCCATGAAGTGGTACAATATTAAAACATCCCATTGGGGATCAATAGGTTACACTTTAAAGACAATATTGATGGTCATGTCTAGTTTTAAATAAAGAAATATCGTTATTAATTGGACATATATAGCTCAAACATCATTGTTTTCCCAATAGGGAAATCCTAAAATAAATTATTTCTACTAATAAATTTTAATTTCCATTTAATAGGAAATATTTATAAAAAGTTCATATTTTGAATTATCTCATAGTATTATGAAATTTAAATCATAGCATATAATTTTACAAAGACTCTAACATTTTCATTTGATTGAAAATTAATGCAAAACTATTCTAATAATAATAATCATAGTAACTTTTTTAATATCTTAAATTATATCTATATTTATAAATCATTTACAATTGTTTGTAAATAATTGGAATTTATTAAATAATACCCCATAAGAGATTCATGCCAGGTGTATAATCATAACCACACACATCATGCACCAAGTGAAATGTGATTTGATACTAATCTATGCTTTCTTAGGGTGTTTACACATAGGCGAATCTTTAACAAACTACATCCACTTTCCATCATACATGAAAGGATTTTATTTCTATGAATCCACTTATATTATACCTTACCAAATATTATTTATAATATCGATTAAATTGGTATATCCCTATAATATTTCATATTTTTATGTTCTCTAATATATTATTTTCAAAATATATTTCCAAAGGATTATCCTAAACAGACATTAATGATAACTGCATGCCCCTGAATCCAATAACATGGATCTTGTGGTTATTTTACTGCATCATCACAAAATTAATTGTATCGTACTTCAAACACTCAAATATTTTAGTATCATCAATATATTAGATACACACATGATTATCATATTATATTTGAAACATGCAATACAATATAAAATTTAATTGAGAAAATGATATTTGTTCTATTATATATATTAAATCATCCATAAATATATTATTTCTTCCCTACATAATGGAACACATTATAATTGGAGATATCAATTTTTTGGTAAGAGATTGTGTATAATAGAAGTTGTCAAAAAATAAATATATCATTAATGATTTTGAATAAAAACAATAATAAAATATAACAAATAAAAATATAATAAAACATGGATATATTAACTGATAACAAGAAAATATAAATAATCTCACGGAATATAATAATTTTTTAACAATGATTGACTGTCTAATGTTAGACATTATAATCTTAAAATTAAGGCCTTATGCAAATACATCATAAATAAATTTTCAATGAGTATAATTAAATTTTAAATTAGTCCCCCTCCTGATAGTTACTATTGCATCACGGTATATAATTCACCATACATATATATTAAAATTTATAATTGATTTTATGGATGAATTAAATTAATAACAATTTACATCCTAATCAATATAGACATTTATATAAAAAAAACTATGATATGATATGTTACCATATAGACTGTAAATAAATAATATTATAATGGTCATAAATAATGAGGAGAGTTAAAGTGTACCATATAATTATATTGGATACCCAATAAATAAAAAATTTCATTAAATTCTGTTTACATAGATGAAAATACATTTAATAGAACATTTGACCCATTCATTTATAACATGAGAATATTATTCAATTCTTGTGATAAACATTCTAATGATAATTTTCAAAAATATGTTGAAAATTATTTTTATTTTAAATAACAATGGAAACAAGTGATATGAGGTTACAATAAATGAATATTCTTGATTGTGATAAATGGCCTTAAACTAACAATTTTTAAAATACATTCCTTTATCACATTTGTTAAAAATTCAAATATAGATTGTTTAGAAAGGTACAATAGGGTTCTCTATAAAAAATTTGTAAATATATTCATATATATTTTTAAATGAATATAAATAATAATCATAGAATATGAAAAAAATTATTACAAATATTATAGAAAACATGGATAAATAAGAAAATGAAATTCGATGAAAAGAGAAAATAGGGTTAGTTTTCATGGAAAGTATTCTATGAGTCATTTTTAGTACCAAATACCGTAAAAGGAAATAAAAAAATATAAATTACATATTTATCCATAGGGATGAAAATATATTGGTTTCAAAATACAATTAAAAAATTAATATCTGTAATGCCCCGACCCCAGCTACCCAGAGTCGATGCATTACTTCATAACATTGGCATGATCACAAATGATCAAGTCTCGAAAGACCGATTAGTTTAATAGCCTTAGAAACACTAGATACTTTCATAAATGTTACATTACATCATAAAGTGAAAATCTACAATAACAAAGTCTCCATAGTCCACACTCAAATCCTCTTCTGACTATCCCTGCAGTTCATTCATAAAATAATTCATCACATCCTGGAAATTATTAAAACATTAAAAGGGGTAAGCTCATATGCTCAGTAAGGATAAAAATTTTGCGGAAGCTTTCATAAATAAACATTAACATTTAAGGAAATGTATAACTAAAACAAAAGCCTTCTGAACTTGAACTTCAATATAATATGGAAAAAGTAAAATGAGATAATTCCATTTACATTGATATTCTACTGGTCGAATAATCACATGCAATATTAATAACCACTTTTAGAATGATGGAATGCATAATTCCAAACTATCATAACCACGTAATCAAGGCCTCGTTCCAAGACCACAAATAAGATTTTTTCAAGGCCTCATGCCAAGACACTAGTTTGTCTCATGAGACATGCCGATGCATCGAGGGGCTATAGCGGGCTCCACCCGTCACTTATTAAGTCTAATGCATTCCTCATATGAATAGGTTTAAACATATCATAAACCATAACATAATCGTATCACATAAAACATGCATGAAGGAAACATAACATATCCACATTTCAATCAAAATATATCAATACAACACATTGATATAATAAAAACACATTCAAAACCATTTTCAATAAAAAAATAAAAGAATGTGTAAACTTTGTATTTATTTTTCATTAAAAAATGTGATGGCTTGTAGAGGAAGCCGAAACTCAAATAATGGTCACGGCGGCGGAGAAGTCGTTGTCACCACATATGTATGGAAAGAAAAACATTCCCTTTTTTTCTTTTAGTAAAACGATTAATATAAAAAAGATTTGTTTTGAATAAATGTAAAATTCAAAGGGGTTTATACACCGTATAAAAGAAAGTTGTGTATAAAACCAAATAGGCCTCAATGAAAGGAGATTGAGACGAAGTCCTTAAAAAGATCATTTTTAAAATAAAATAGATCTATTATGTTTTTCACTATAATTACACATAAAGAAAGTACAAATACAAGATAGGACATAATAATATCCTGACATAATTTGAAAGTAGGAGATTAACCGAAAGAATGGAAATTGGGTTAAGAAGTTCCCTTACCTTGCGTCCTGTCCTGACTTGACCATTCTTTAACCTCCTGAATAATAAACTAGAGTTAATTTCTATTTACATAAGAACCTTTTTCATGTTCATTATTCATATTATATCCCTTATTACCATGTTATGAAGATTATGTAATTATTTAAGTTTATAACGGTCATTTTTTCGATCTTAGGTACTTGAGTCAAAAATAAAATTCTTATAATTACAAGTTGTTCATGGGGTGATATATCCATTATATCCAGAATTATATTCATGATATATATATCATATATCTCATATATATCCAGTATATACATGCATTTATAATATTCCTTAACGTTTAGAGGTAAGAAATGAAATGCACCGTTTATGGAGACGGTAAGTCGTACGTACGCATGAACGCTACTTTCATTTCTATTTTGTAATTAATGAAATAATAATGATATAAAGGTATATAATAAATCCATTATAATATCATATATAATATCATTTAATCCATCTTTTATACATCCCACAGATGGCATTAACGATTCAAATTACTTTGAGGGGGAGGTAGTCCGCACTTCCTAAAATGAAATTATCGCGTTTACACATAATGGAAATCATAAAGTATGCCACAAATGAAAAATAAAGTACCTTAAGTAAAACATAAACATATTATATATTATATAAAAATATATTGAAATCTTAATGGCCACCTTTGAATGTGTTATATGAGTGTTGAACAATCATCGTTTCGTGAGGCAGAAATTCGCCATCCACATAAACAGTATGTTCTTTAACCATTAGATGTAGGTGTGTGTAAGTGTAGCCTGAATACTTCTTATAAAAACATCCTAGTATATTTAGGATACTGTTTTTGTTACAAAAGAAATGAATAAAAAGAGTTTAGGGGGTTGGATAAGCAAAACAAAACAAAATAACATAAGAGAAGACATTACCTTAAAATTGGGTAACTCTTTTGATTTGAGTCAAAGGATTCCTTGGGAAGAATTCAGCCCAAAGTGAGGCTTCTAGGAGTAAGGTAGGGAAGTTGGGAGAGTATTTGGGCAGGGGTTGGCCGAGCCAAAAGGCTTTGAATGTGTGTGTAAGGTGGTAGTGGTGGGGGCCTTTTATAAGTGGAGAGGAGGGGCACTCTTGGAAAGTAGTGAAATGTTACATTATTATACAATGCATTTCGGATTCTAAAGGTCCCACACTTCTATAATTAGAGGCTAAGGTGATAAGGGTTCTAAATATACCCATCAAATAGGCTTTGGACAAGTGTACGCCTTGGATTTTAGATTATCTTTTCATTTTATTTAAATCGTTAATTAATGAGGTAATCGCTGCATCATCATAGTGTCATAAATAATTTAATTTATTTAATGTCTAAAAATTTTAAAACAAATATAATGATGTAGGAAATCGTTTTATATTTCTAATTAATATTTATAGTAAAAAATATGACTTATATAACCCCATTTAAAATTTTTTTTAGTAAAAGAACTCTTGTTTGTTACCTTTTTATTTTAACATTAAATAATAAGTTATTTATGTCCTTTTCCTACCATAGTGGCTCCATGGGGTCCCCAAGTTGACCCATGGATTTTTATGGTCTTCCATGACACATCCAATAGTGTTTGGTCAAGTGTAAAGGTCATTCCATATTTTTATAATACTATTTTTATCTTAAATTTCAATAATTACCTTTAATCGCGATTAATTAAACTTAAAAGTTACTATTCACCAAAAAATTATTTTAATCCCATTGAACAAAATTTTACTTCCTAATGACAACCATGAATGTCGGATTTTTGAAAATCAAATCACAGAAGTGGTAATGTTTCATTTAAACGAAAATTCAGTTTTTTAACTACCACTTAGTAGTTTCACTATTCATAAAAAATTGATGTTTTTCAGAACAATGCCAAAATTTCACCCTAAGCTATAATTGATATTCTGAATTCAAAAATGATGTCTATTTTATAAAATTCAAAAAACATATAAGTTGCATTAATTAATTTTATAATTAATTCCCACTGTCACAACAAATAGCGTGTTTTTTAGAAACAATATATATCAAAAGATTGACAATTGTTTATTTCCAATTTCAAAGTGAAATTAATTCTAATGAACACCATTGGATAAAATGGTAAAAATATACTCTAATTATACATTAAAACAAATCAATAGTATAACTTATAATTGTAAATTATTTTAATTAAAAAAGTTGTTTTACGTATTTTTCACTATTCATATAAATTTGGAAGTTCTCAGAAAATTACAAAAAATTCAACATAGGAAGATTTCGACATTATGAATTAAAAATTTATGTCCATTTTGAAATATAAAATATATATAATTTCAAAAAGTGGGTATTACTATTCATAATGGATATTTTGATTAGTCGCAGTGTGTTAGAACTCGAACTTGCGTAAAATGCAAGCTATTGCATTATTGAAAGATAGGCATATCATGAAAGCTCAGGGTGTTACATTCTACCCTCCTTCAATAAATTGCATCCTCGCAATTTGAAATTTTTCTTTGACAATAAAAGGTTGAAAATAGAATATACCTTTGTGGAAAACCCACATCGGAAATAAGGTCAATAAAATATTACCTTAATAAGAGGGAATAAGAAAGCAAAAGATCACCACAAAAATATGATCTTAATAAGGAGAACATTGGTGCCAATTAGAGACATATAATTGGAGGGAAAACGTAAATATTTGTAGGGAGTGATTGAGGTCATCAATCACAAACAAGTGTAAAATCGAGGGCCTCAATGCCTTCAATCTATGTTGATTTAAAATATTATTAGTTCAACAAGACATAAGGTGTTAGGATAACACATTTTTTTTGATTTAATATCCCTTTACTAAAGTCTAAGAATTAATTTATTCATAGAATAAGAGATAGGTATATATATATGCTTGATAATTAGAGTTTCAACCTTCAACTAATTTCTACCACAACCTCATCTTTCAATCAAAAAGATAATAGAAATCAAAAATATTATATTTATCCTAATCGTACAGGGATCAAAATATTAACACATACCATTTAGATTAGAAAAACTATTTTTTAATAACAAAGGACTTCACGTAGTCCAGTGGTAGGCGATTAATCCCAATCGCACTATGGTTGTGGGTTCGATTCCCACAGCTTTGTCTGACGCGATGGGTTGTCACTCGGCCTGCATGTTGTCCTTTTTATAAATATCCAAAAATAACCTTAACAATAGTATCCAATGTAAAATATAACCCATTCCAACCTTTATAGTTATCCAAAATACTTCTTTCCAACACACAGTCCAGATTTTATGAGGAAGGTAAACATAATGAAGTTCCTTTTTTTCTGCGTAACCACATGTGAACTCCTTCATCATGTATTCTTTTAAAACACTACAACATACTGAATTACCATAAATCCGTATTGATTACATTCATGATCCCTTATTACTTATAGAAAACTAGATATACTCCTTCTATCCAAAAATGTATACAAATCATTAATCAGTTTCAAGGATGTTAAGAATATCCAACATAATTTATCCAAATCAATCATGTATTAATCCAAAATCAATATCAATGTGTCAGAACCATATTATGGTTTATCTTTCTCACAACCATATATTTTCCAAAAAATTTAACCTACTGTGGTGTCACTTTTCTTGGTTCCACACAATATCAAGTCCTTGATGAAATAGTACAACAATACAATCCATATATACTCCATAATTATTATAACCAGTGCATCATTGATGCAACACTCAAATGATAAAATTATTTAATAACAACATAAGAACTATAATCATTCCTCCTCATCTGTGGTAGTATCATAACATGATTATTATCCAATAACATCATTTGGGGCATACCCTGATGATTTAAACATTGGTATGCGTAGTGTCCCCACTCCTTGAAGATGAAGCATTGTACATTTGAATCTTTTTTCTTACCCTTGCAGTCACGCACTTGGTGTGATTTTTCTCCACACTTATAAAAAACTCACATTCCCTTCAGGAAAATTCCAAGGTGTTTATTCCCACAGTTATCACATATGGGAAAATTCTTCTTTTCCCTCGTCCCTTTATCCATCATTCTCTCTTCCATCCTTTTCTTCTTTTTCATCCCTTCAAATACATAAGACTCATAGAATTCTCTACTTATCTTATTAACACATGATACTATTTCTTCATATGTTGATAACACATGGGAGACTATTTCCCTTCTAAATGTTGAATTAATACCATGAAATATATGATCCTTCTTACTCTTTGGATCATACGTATTGATGGAGTTCACATTTCTTCTACTGGGCGCCATTTTTATACAATGCCATAAACTATGTTAGTTTATGAATCGAAATACATAATACCAAACTTGAAAACACATAACATAAATTGATCTATTTATGGATATACTCCATAATCATAAACATGTTTTCTTTTAGGAAGTATATACTCAACCCTTCATAGTGGTTTGTAAAGAAAATGTGAATTATCCTAAGCATATCCCTCGGGAGTGTCGTAACCAAGAGTGCAGCAAGGCCCGTTGTCGTGCACCAGTTCCCGTTCGAGTCTAGCTCAAAGCGGTGTTTTCGGGTTTTACCCCTAGATACATCTGTGCTAGAGCCGCCTCTACCAACTCGTATCCAGACAGGGAAGTATTGCTCGGAAATCTCACAACATTTCTTTAATACCAAAATTCTAGGAAGTTCTTCTATACTAATCTTAAAGTCTATCTTTGGGCTATGTGCTCTAATCAGAGTTTATCTATATCTAGCTTCTAAGGTTAGTAATAAACTGCCTCTGATACCAACTGTAACGCCCCAACCCCAGCTACCCAGTGTCGGTGCATTAATTCGTAACATTGGCATGATCACAAATGATCACGTCTCGAAAGACCGATTAGTTTAGTAGCCTTGGAAACACTAGATACATTCATAAATGTTACATTAAATCATAAAGTAAAAATCTACAATAACAAAGTCTCCATAGTCCACACTCATATCCTCTTCTGACTATCCATGCAGTTCATTCATAAAATACTTCTTCACATCCTGGAAAATATTAAAACATTGAAAGGGGTGAGCTCAGATCCTCAGTTAGGATAAAAATATTGTGGAAGCTTTCATAAATAAACATTAACATTTAAGGCAATGTATTACTAAAACAAAAGCCTTTTGAACTTGAAGTTCAACATAATATGGCAAAAGTAAAATGATATAATGCCATTAACATGGATATTCTACTGGTCGAATAATCACATGCAATATTAATAACAACTTTCATAATGATGGAATGCATAATGCCAGACTATCATAACCACGTAATCAAGGCCTCGTGCCAAGACCACAAATATGATTTTGTGAAGGCCTCATGCCAAGACACTAGTTTGTCTCGTGAGACCTGCCGATGCATCTAGGAGCTATAGCGGGCTCCACCCTTCACTAATTAAGTCTAATGCATTCCTCATACGAATAGGTTTAAACATATCATAGACCATAACATAATCGTATCACATAAAACATGCATAAAGGAAACATAAAATTTCCACATTTCAATCACAAGATATCAATACAACACATTGATATAATAAAAACACTTTCAAAACCATTTTCAATACAGAAAAAAAAGAAAGTTGAAACTTTGTATTTATTTTTCATTAAAAAAAGTGATGGCTTGTAGAGGAAGCCGAAACTCAAATAATGGTCACGGCGGCCAAGAATTTGTTGTCACCGCATATGTACGGAAAGAATAACATTCCCATTTTGTCTTTTAGTAAAACGCTTCGTATAAAAAATATTCCTTTTGAATAATTGTAAAAGTCAAAGGGGTTTATACACAATATAAAATAAAGTTGTGTATAAAACCAAATATGCCTCAATGAAAGGAGATTGAGACAAAGTCCTTAGAAAGATCACTTTTAAAATAAAATAGATCTATTATGTGTATTCATTATAAGCACACATAAAGAAAGTACAAATACAAGATAGGACATAATAATATCATGACATAATTTGAAAGTTGGAGATTAACCCAAAGAATGGAAATTGGGTTAAGAAGTTCCCTTACCTTGCGTCCTGTCCTGACTCGACCGTTCATTAACGTCCTAAATAATAAACTAGAGTTAATTTCTATTTATTTAAGAACAATTTTCATTTTTATTATTCCTTTTATATCCCTTATTAACATGTTATGAACATTATGTAATTATTTAAGTTTATAACGGTCATTTTGTCGATCTTATGTACTTGAGTCAAAAATAAAATTCTTATAATTACAAGTAGTTCATGTGGTTATATATCCATTATATCCAGAATTATATTCATGATATAGATATCATATATCTCATATATATCCAGTATAAACATGCATTTATAATATTCCTTAATGATTAGAGTTAAGAAATGAAATGCACCATTTATGGAGACGGTAAGCCGTACGTACGCATGAACGCTACTTTCATTTCTATTTTGTATTTCATGAAATCAAAATGATATAAAGGTATATTATAATTCCAGTATAATATCATATATAATATCATTTACTCCATCCTTTATACATCCCACATATGGAATTAACGATTCAAATCACTTTGAGGGGTCGGTAGTCCGCACTTCCTAAAATTAAATTATCACGTTTACCCATAATGGAAATCATAAAGTATGCCACAAATGAAAAATACAGAACCTTAAGTAAAAAAATAAACATATTATATATTATATATAAATATAGTGACATCTTAATGGCCACCTTTGAAGGTGTTATATGAGTGTTGAACAATCATCGTTTCGTGAGGCAGAAATTCGCCATCCACAAAAACAGTATGTTCTTTAACCATTAGATATAGGTGTGTGTAAGTGTATCTCGAATATTTCTTATAAAAACATCCTAGTATATTGAGGATACTTTTTTTGTTACAAAATAAATGAATAAAAAGAGTTTAGGGGGTTGGATAAGCAAAATAAAACAAAATAACATAAGTGAAGACATTACCTTAAAATTGGGTAACTCTTTTGATTTGAGCCAAAGGATTCCTTGGGAAGAATTCTGCCCAAAGTGAGGCTTATAGGAGTAAGGGAGGGAAGTTGGGAGAGTATTTGGGTAGAGTCTGGCCGAGCTAAAAGTCTTTTAAAGTGTGAGTAAGGTGGTAGTGGTGGGGACCTTTTATAAGTAGAGAGGAGGGGCACTCTTGGAATGTAATGAAATGTTACTTTATTATACAATGCATTTCGGATTCTAAAGGACCCACACTTCTATAATTAGAGGATAAGGTGATAAGGTAACGATATATACCCATCCAATAGGATGTGGACAAGTGTATGCCTTGGATTTTACATTATCTTTTCATTTTATTTAAATCGTTAATTAATGAGGTAATCGCTCCATCATAAAAGTGTCATAAATAATTTAATTAATTTAATGTCTAAAAATTATAAAAAAATTATCATGTTGTAGGAAATAGTTTTATCTTTCTAATGAATATTTATAGTAAAATATATGACTTGTATAACCCCATTTAAAATTTTTTTTAGTAAAACAACTCTTGTTTGTGACCTTTTTATTTTAACATTAAATATAAAGTTATTTATGTCCTTTTCCTACCAATGTGGCTCCATGGGGTCCCCAAGTTGACCCATGGATTTTCTTGGTCGGCCATGACACATCCAATAGTGTTTGGACAAGTGTAAAGGTAATTCCATATTTTTATAATACTATTTTTACCTTAAATTTCACTAATTTCCTTTAATCGCGATTAATTAAACATAAAAGTTACTATTCACCAAAAAATTATTTTAATCCCATTGAACCACATTTTACTTCATAATGACAAACATGTATGTCGGATTTTTGAAAATAAAATCACAGAAGTGGTAATGATTCATTTAAACGAAAAATCAGTTTTTTAACTACCACTTAGTGGTTTCACTATTCATCAAAAATAGAAGTTTTTTAGAACAATGAAAAAATTCCACCCTAAGATATAATTGATATTCCGAATTCAAAAATGATGTCTATTTTATAAAATTCCAAACATATAATTTTCATTAATTAATTTTATAATTAATTCCCACTGTCACAACAAATAGCATGTTTTTTAGAAACAATATATATCAAAAGATTGACAATTGTTTATGTCCAATTTCAAAGTGAAATTAATTTTAATGAACACCATTGGATAAAATGGCCTAAATATATTCTAATTATACTTTAAAACAACTCAATAGTATAACTTATCACAATAAATTATTTTGATTAAAAAAATTGTTTTAAGTATTTTTCACTATTCATAAAAATTTCGAAGTTCTCAGAAAATTACAAAAAATTCAACATAGGCTAATTTCAACATTCCGAATCCAAAAATGAAGTCCATTTTGAAATATAAAATATTTATAATTTCAAAAAGTGGTTATTACTATTCATAATGGCTATTTTGATTAGTCGTGGTGTGTTAGAACTCGAACTTGCGTAAAATGCAAGCTATTGCATTATTGAAAGAGAGGCGTATCGTGAAAGCTCGGGGTGTTACATTCTCCCCTCCTTCATAAAATTGCGTCCTCGCAATTTGAAATTTTTTTTGAGAATAAATGGTTGAAAATAGAAAATACCTTTGTCGAAAACCCACATCAGAAATAAGGTTAATAATATTTTTCCTTAATAAGATGGAATAGGAAATCAAGATATCACCACCAAATTATTATCTCAATAAGGAGAACATTGGTGGAAATTAGAGACATATAATTGGAGGAAAAACGTAAATATTTGTAGGGAGTGATTGAGGTCATCAATCACAAACAAGTGTAAAATTGAGGGCCTCAAAGCCTTCAATCTATGTTGACTTAAAATATTATCAGTTCAATAAGGCATAAGGTATTAGGATAACACATTTTTTTGTTTTAATATCCCTTTACTAAAGTTTAAGAATTAATTTATTCATAGAATAAGAGATAGGTATATATATATTTATGCTTGATAAGTAGAGTTTCAACCTTCAACTAATTTCTACCACAACCTCATCATTCACTCAAAAAGATAATAGAAATCAAAAATATTATATTTATCCTAATCGTACAAGGTTCAAAATGTTAACACATACCATTTAGATTAGAAAAACTATTTTGTAATAACCAGTGACTTCACGTAGTCTAGCGGTAGGTGATTAATCCCAATCGCACTATGGTTGTGGGTTTGATTCCCACAGCATTGTCCGACGCGATGGGTTGTCACTCAGTCTGCGTGTTTTCCTTTTTATAAATATACAAAAATAACCTTAACAATAGTATCCAATGTAAAATATATTCCATTCCAACATTTATAGTTATCCAAAATACGTCTGTCCAACTCACAGTCCAGATTTTATGAGGAAGGTAAACATAATGAAGCTCCTTTTTTTCTGCGTAATAACATGTGAACACCTTCATCATGTATTCTATTAAAACAATTCAACATACAGAATTACCATAAATCCTTATTGATTACATTCATGATCCCTTATTCTTTATATAAAACTAGATATACTCCTTCTATCCAAAAATGTATACAAATCATTAATCAGTTTCAAGGATGTTATGAATATCCAACTTAATTTATCCAAATCAATCATGTATTATTCCAAAATCAATATCTCTATGTCAGAACCCTATTATGGTTTATCTTTCTCTCAACCATATATTTTCCAAAAATTTAACCTACTGTGGAGTCACTTTTCTTGGTTCCACACAATCTCAAGTCCTTGATGAAATATTACTACAGTACAATCCTTATATACTCCATAATTATTATAACCATTGCATCATTAATACAACACTCAAATGACAAAATTATTTAATAACAACATAAGAACTCTAATCATTCCTCCTCATCTGTGGTAGTATCATAAATTGATTATTATCCAATAACATTATTTAGGGCATACTCTGATGATTTGAACATTGGTATGTGTAGTGTCCCCACTCCTTGCAGATGAAGCATTGTACATTTGAATCCTTTTTCATCCCCTTGCAGTCACGCACTTGGTGTCCTTTTTCTCCACACATATAACAAACTCTTATTCCCTTCAGGCAAATTACAAGGTGTTTCTTCCCACAGTTATCACATATTGGAAAATTCATATTTTCCCACGTCCATTTTCCATCATTCTCTCTTTCATCCTTTTCTTCTCTTTCATCCCTTCAAATCCATAAGACTCAGAGAATTCTATACTTATCTTTTTAACACATGATACTATTTCTTCATATGTTGATAACACATGGGAGACTATTTCCCTTCTAAATTTTGTCTTAATACCATGAAAGATATGATCCTTTTTACTCATTGGATCATAGGTATAGATGGAGTTCACATTCCTTCAAATGGGCGCCATTTCTATACAATTCCATAAACTAGGTTAGGTTATGAATCGAAATACATAATAACAAACTTGCAAACACTTAACATAAATTGAACTATTTATGGATATAATCCATAATCATAAAAATGTTTTATTTTAGGATGTATATACTCATAACACTTCATAGTGTTTTTTAAATAAAATGTGAATTATCCTAAGCATATCCCCCGGGAGTGTCGTAACCAAGAGTGCAGCAAGGCTCGTTGTCGTGCACTAGTTTACGTTCGAGTCTAGCTCAAAGAGGTGTTTTTGGGTTTTACCCCTAGGTACATCTGTGCCAGAGCCGCCTCTACCTGCTCATATCCAGACAGGGATGTATTGCTCAGAAAACTCACAGCATTTCAATAATACCAAAACTCTACGATGTTCTTCTATACCAATCCTCAAAGTCTATCTTTGGGTTATGTGCTCTAATCAGTGTTTATCTAAATCTAGATTCCAAGGTTAGTACTAAACTGCATCTGATACCAACTATAATGCCCCGACCCCAGCTACCCAGAGATGGTGCATTACTTCGTAACATTGGCACGATCACAAATGATCAAGTCTCGAAAGACCTATTAATTTAGTAGCCTTGGAAACACTAGATACATTCATAAATGTTACATTACATCATAAAGTGAAAATCCACAATAACAAAGTTTCCAAATTCCACACTCATATCCTCTTCTGACTATCCCTGCAGTTCATTCATAAAAAACTTCTTCACATCCTGGAAAATATTAAAACATTGATAGGGGTGAGCTCAGATACTCAGTAAGGATAAAAATATTACGGAAGCTTTCATAAATAAACATTAACATTTAAGGCAATGTATAACTAAAACAAAATCCTTTTGAACTTTAACTTCAACATAATATGGCCAAAGGAAAATGAGATAATGCCATTTATAAGGATATTCTACTGGTCGAATAATCACATGCAATATTAATAACCACTTTCATAATGATGGAATGCATAATGCCAGACTATTATAACCACGTAATCAAGGCCTCGTTCCAAGACCACAATTAAGATTTTTTCAAGGCCTTGGGCGAAGACAATATTTTTTCTCATGAGACCTACCGATGCATCGAGGAGCTATAGCAGGCTCCACCCTTCACTTATTAATTCTAATGCATTCCTCATATGAATAGGTTTAAACATATCATAAACCATAACATAATCCTATCACATAAAACATGCATAAAGGAAACATAACATTTACACATTTCAATCAATAGATATCAATACAACACATTGATATAATAAAAACACTTTCAAAACCATTTTAAATACAAAAATAAAAGAAAGTTAAAACTTTGTATTTATTTTTCATTAAAAAATGTGATGGCTTGTAGAGGAAGCCGAAACTCAAATAATGGTCACGGGGGCGGAGAAGTCATTGTCACCACATATGTACAGAAAGAAAAACATTCCCTTTTTGTCTTTTAGTAAAAAGCATTGTATAAAAAATATTCCTTTTGAATAATTTTAAATGTCAAAGGGGTTTATACACCGTATAAAAGAAATTTGTGTATAAAACCAAATATGCCTCAATGAATGGATATTGAGACGAAGTCCTTAAAAAGATCATTTTTAAAATAAAATAGATCTATTATGTGTATTCACTATAAGTACACATAATGAATGTACAAATACAAGATAGGACATAATAATATCATGACATAATTTTAAAGTAAAAGATTAACCCAAAGAATGGAAATTGGGTTAAGAAGTTCCCTTACCTTGCGTCCTGTCCTGACTCGTCCGTTCTTTAACCTCCTGAATAATAAACTAGAGTTAATTTCTATTTACATAAGATCTTTTTTCATGTTCATTATTCCTTTTATATCCCTTATTACCATGTTATGAACATTATGTAATTATTTATGTTTATAACGGTCATTTTGTCGATCTTAGGTACTTGAGTCAAAAATAAAATTCTTATAATTACAAGTTATTCATGTGGTGATATATCCATTATATCCAGAATTATATTCATGATATAGATATCATATATCTCATATATATCCAGTATATACATGCATTTATAATATTCCTTAACGTTTAGAGGTAAGAAATGAAATGCACCGTTTATGGAGACGGTAAGCCGTACGTACGCATGAACGCTACATTCATTTCTATTTTGTATTTAATGAAATCATAATGATATAAAGGTATATTATAATTCTAGTATAATATCATATATAATATCATTTACTCCATCCTTTATACATTCCACATATGGAATTAACGATTCAAATCACTTTGAAGGGGCGGTAGTCTGCACTTCCTAAAATGAAATTATCGTGTTTACCCATAATGGAAATCATAAATTATGCCACAAATGAAAAATAAATAACCTTATGTAAAACATAAACATATTATATATTATATATAAATATAGTGATATCTTAATGGCCACCTTTGAAGGTGTTATATGAGTGTTGAACAATCATTGTTTCGTGAGGCATAAATTCTCCGTCCACAAAAACAATATGTTCATTAACCATTAGATGTAGGTGTGTGTAAGTGTAGCTCGAATACATCTTATAACAACATCCTAGTATATTTTGGATACTGGTGTTGTTACAAAAGAAATGAATAAAAAGCGTTTATGGGGTTTGATAAGAAAAATAATACAAAATAACATAATAGAAGACATTACCTTAAAATTGGATAACTCTTTTGATTTGAGCCAAAGGATTCCTTGGGAAGAATTCTGCCCAAATTGAGGCTTCTAGGAGTAAGGGATGGATTTTGGGAGAGTTTTTGGGTAGAGGTTGGCCGAGCCAAAAGACTTTGAAAGTGTGAGTAAGGTGGTAGTGGTGGGGGGCTTTTATATGTGGAGAGGAGGGGCACTCTTGGAATGTAATGAAATGTTACTTTTTTATACAATGCATTTCGGATTTTAAAGGACCCAAACTTCTATAATTAGAGTTTCAGGTGATAAGGGTTCGAAATCTAAACATCCAATAGGTTTGGTACAAGTGTAAGCCTTGGATTTTACATTATCTTTTCATTTTATTTAAATCGTTAATTAATGAGGTAATCGCTGCATCATAACAGTGTCATAAATAATTTAATTTATATAATGTCTAAAAATTATAAAAAATATATCATGATGTAGGAAATCGTATTATATTTCTAATTAATATTTATAGTAAAAAATATGACTTGTATAACCCCATTTAAAAATTGTTTTAGTAAAACAACTCTTGTTTGTGACCTTTTTATTTTAACATTAAATAAAAAGTTATTTATGTCCTTTTCCTACCAAAGTGTCTCCATGGGGTCCCCAAGTTGACCCATGGATTTTCTTGGTGGTACATGACACATCCAATAGTGTTTGGACAAGTTTAAATGTAATTCCATATTTTTATAATACTATTTTTACCATAAATTTCACTAATTACCTTTAATCGCGATTAATTAAACTTAAAATTACTATTCACCAAAAAATTATTTTAATCCCATTGAACCACATTTTACTTCCTAATGAAAAACATGTATTTCAGATTTTTGAAAATCAAATCACAGAAGTTGTAATGTTTCATTTAAACGAAAAATTAGTTTTTTAACTACCACTTAGTGGTTTCACTATTCATCAAAAATTGAAGTTTTTCAGAACAATTCCAAAATTTCACCCTAAGATACAATTGATA
The DNA here is from genome assembly GCA_963277665.1 of Viscum album. Classification (NCBI taxonomy): domain Eukaryota; kingdom Viridiplantae; phylum Streptophyta; class Magnoliopsida; order Santalales; family Viscaceae; genus Viscum; species Viscum album. The sequence goes on along the minus strand of OY728133.1, from coordinate 1,896,955,478 downwards.
TTCCAAATTCAAAAATGATGTATATTTTATAAAATTAAAAACATATATGTTTCATTAATTAATTTTATAATTAATTCCCGCTGTCACAATAAATAGCGTGTTTTTTAGAAATAATATATATTAAAAGATTGACAATTGTTTATGTACAATTTCAAAGTGAAATTAATTCTAATGAACACCATTGGATAAAATGGTAAAAATATAATCTAATTACACTTTAAAACAACTAAATAGTATGACTTATCACTATAAATTATTTTGATTAAAAAAGTTGTTTTACCTATTTTCACTATTCCTAAAAAATTGGAAGTTCTCAGAAAATTACAAAAAACTTCAAAATAGGATAATTTTGACATTCCAAATCCAAAAATGAAGTCCATTTTGTAATATAAAATATATATTATTTCAAAAAGTGGGTATTAATATTCATAATGTCTATTTTGATTAGTCGCGGTGTGTTAGAACTCGAACTTGTGTAAAATGCAAGCTATTTCATTATTGAAAGAGAGGTGTATCGGGAATTCTCGGGGTGTTACAATATCCTTTAGTGGACATTTATACAAAAACAATACCGAGTAAAAATGTGAATTTAGAATGAACCCTTACCTTGATTCTTGATCGCGACATTTGTACTATAAACCCAACATAATAAAGTAACATTAATTTTTAAATTACTAAATACCAATTTATTTCATATATTCCCTTTTCATAATAATTTTTATTTTATTTATTGTCATGTCTTATATAGTGATTAAATCGGTTAATTTCATTTGGTATATTTTTGGGCCCATTAATTTATAACCATTGTATAACATTGTTTTGTAAAACAATCTAAAATGGGTAATGTTAATAAAATATAGGGAATAATATTCATGAAATAATTATCATTTTTAAAAATTAAAAAGTAAACTTATCAATAAAACAAGGACATTAAAAATGAATCACATCACCAAATTTCTGTGGTAGTCCCCACGTACACATGAGTGACAATATCATTATTTTACGAGTGGAACGTTAAGAAGAAAGATCATATCATATATTTTCAAGAATCATAAAAATGTAATAAATTATATATATATATATATTGATTAAATGGTTATCTAATTATAACAATCTAATTAATGTGGTAATGAAAAATAAATTACAATGTTATTAGTTAATGGTATTATATAACTATTCATAAGTGTTGTTTTCATTTTCCATCATTAGGAAAGGTGATAAAACTTTGGTTATTCGAAGAAAATAATAAAAATGCATTATATGGAAGAAACTTATATTTTTATATCATCATGTTACCATAATAATTTATGGAGGAGGAAGAAGAAATATACATTAAAATATTCAACTGAGAGTAATATCGCTTCTTTAGAAGTATTTCATTAACTTAAACCTTAAGCATTTAATGTTTGAATTCTTTTGATACGATGAACTATATTAAATGGTGATGGATTTCAAGAAGGTATTTTGGTAGATATTCCCAGATATAAACGGCTTATGAGGTGTGAATAATATAAGAGTGGATGTTCCCTTTTATAGTTTTTTTGATTTACCAAATGTAATTATTATTAACAATAAATTACAATATGTCCATTAATAAGGGATAAGTGACACTGAATCATTTTAATTTTCTTGATCTAGTTATAATGTTAGTAATAATATCCTCCAATAATAAATAAGATGATATTTCCAAACCAAATCACAATGCTTTTCTAAAATAACCTATTATATAACTCTACTATGATGACAATTTTTTTTAGAAAGTTAGTATTGATAATAATAAAATTTAATTTATCTCAACAATAAATGTGAACATCTACATTAAAAATATGTGATACATTTTAAATGATATAATGTTTATTACTTTTAGAAATAAATTTTTATATATGTTCACAGAGAATTATTCATAATTGTTTGAATGGAAACATAAAATTATAAACAAGAAAATAATATTATAACAGAATAAAATATTAAAATATCTATTATGGAATTAACTGTAATATTTTTGTTCCATATAATATTATTTTCTATAAAATATAAATAATAAATATATTTAATATTTTAATCTACTTCATTAAAAATTTATAGTTATTCAAAAACAACATTATTCGTCATTCACCCAAAAAATCAACTACTTCCAAAAAATATATATAATTCACCCTATGTTAAAAAAGAATATATAACCAAAAAATTATTCATTTTTTATTCCTAAAAAACAATATTATATATATATTTATCTTAAATATAACCCTTAATTATGTATTAAAAAGTTAAAATAATAGGATGTGTATTTTGAAATAGTATAGGTTCGTAATGTTTATCTTTTATAGGGTAGTCAAAGGTATAAAAAAATCACTACAGGGGGCTTACTCTATGCTCCACGATCTTTGGAACATCCATAATAATACCAGATTTTCAGACCAACCTCTCCGATCCCTATAACACCAATGGATTTTATGATATATTAATTTTCTATTAATATTATGTCTATTTCTTTTCCACATGAAGCACGAAACTGAAATTATCCATGAATGATTTTTTATTAATAAAATTTAATAAAAATAAATTCACTAGTAAATTATATTTATTTTAATTGATTAGATATCGAAAAAAAGATTAAGAACACTTAAATTTTTATAAAAGGCAGTTTTGAAAAAAAAACATGTTTCTATTTAGATAAATATATAAATTTATTTTTCATTTAATAGATAAATATATATTATTAATAAATTATATTTTTAAAAAGTGAATTCGTTTTTTAATTCCTCATAAAAAATAATTAAATTTAAAATTTTATGTTTTTTAAAAAATATATTTTTGGGTCTATTGTTAAAAAATACAAACATTCCCAATACCATCATTTTAATTTTTTTTTACTATAATTAATTTATATATCAAATTTAATTTCAATAAATTATATTAAAAATATATTAATATATTTCTATTATTCATTTAGTAAAACTATTTTGAATTTATAAAACCCATTTTTAATGTGTTGGACAAAGATGTACTGTTTTACAATATAATTTGGTTTATTCGACTATGTTAGAAAGTAGTTTTTTGTAACATTTAGTATAGAAATCTAAAAATGGATTTTATATTTTATATCATAATATTAATATTATTTATTTAATTTAATTTAATTTAATTATAGTCATATGGTGTGATTAGAAGAAGTTAGGATAATTACCTCGATAATAGTGAACTTATTTTTTAAAAGAGTTGTATTTTTAAAATTGATTAATTTTTATCTTATATATAAAATTAATATTACTTTAATAACTAATATTTTAATTTTTCATCCTATATAAAAATATATATTATTACTCATTAAATTTTTAATTAATAAAAAATATACTGAAGAACACATAATTTCATTGGAAACGTTTTTTAATAATACAATTTTATTATTTACTAAATGATTTAATTTATATGTTAAATTAATAACATTTATAGATTTATTATTATTATTTATTGATTTAATTTAGTTTATAATCACCAATATTTTGTAATATTTGATAACATATATTTCAATTAAATAAAAATTTCTTTGGTTAAAATTAATTTACATTGTAAAGATAAAAAATCCTTAATGAAATAAAATATGAATAAATGCCTAGAAACATATTTATAACATTTTTCAAAATGATATATTGAGGCTTTATAAACATTATTCCCCCCCAAAGGTCCATTATTTCAATTTTTATGACAAATTAACACTTAATATTTTCATTACATTGTTGAAAAATAATGGGTGTTCACAAAAGTTAACATTCATTCAATTATAATTTGGAATCACTTCCACCATACCATATTTAAAAATCCCCTAAAAAAATTAAAGGAACCTTAAAAATGTGACCCAATAATAATTTAATTTCATGAGGTGAATCCAAAATATCCCTAGGATATCATATCTCCTTCCATATATTCGAGAAATTAAAGAGAAAGTTCATTGACACAAAGTGAGAATTTCATAATACCAAAAAACTTATTTTTAATAATGTACATCCCTAAATATCAAGAAATATTAATATAAAAAACTATGTATCTTTATAATACATTATTATCATTATGTAAATGGAACATCCATTATATAGCCATTTCCAACCACATTGAAAAACAAAACAGTGAGGATTATGCATACATTGGGAAAACCAAGTCGACAAAGAAGTGTTGCAAATTTTATCACCACCAACATAAAGGATGTTATGAATTTATTTAAGGTCAAAATTTTAATTTATGAGTATATTAACATAAATTTTTTTAGGATTTTATATTCTATAAGTGATATAAATGATAAACATATTTAGTAAACATAATAACCAAAAATGAACATATCATAGTACATTTCAATGTTTTTGTTCCTTTATTAAAAACATTTATAAATTTATAAATATTTCTCTAATATAATATAAAATTACTTAGACACCATTTAATTATGGATATTATGTTTTTATAATAAAATACTTAATATTTATGGTCAATATACATGCACTGTTGTGTTGAAATTAATTATATAAGCTCAAATTTACAAAATATGGAAATATATATGTTAAATAAATATAATTTAATAATAAATAGTAAATATTAAATAAAATATATATGAACAAGTTTTCAATTAATGTATCTAATAAACTTAATTGAATTATTCAGGAAGTTTGGAATATTCCTTGAGTGAATGAGGAAAAAGGTAATGCATTATTTTTCTCGATTTCTAATCAAAAAGATATATTTGATATTGGTCACAATAGTTTTAGTTATATTGTCAATTCTATATCCAATTTACCTCATTTATAAATATTATACTACATTTTATGATATATTAATCTTTATTTCATGGAATCCCTCTTATTCTTATGTTACTATTCCCGCGTGTGATTTTAGAAAAAATAATTCACATTCATTGACATCTGAATTATCATAAGAAAATCATTTCATATATGTCACGACACGTCCCCCATGGACCATACTGTGACAACCCCAATCCCGCCTTATATAGGCCAAGTGTTGGAGACTAGTACCAAAGGAAAAAATCCCTAAAACTGGGAAGGCACTACTTTTCAAAATTATAAACACACACAACAGTGTAGCTGGAAGTAATACACTATGAAAAACTGTATACAAAAGAAGTGCTGAAAAGTAATGGGGTTGGAAATACAATTCCAACATTAAAGGAAAATGAAACTAAAAGTACAAGGAAAAGAAGGACAATAGAAGAAAGGTGATACAACAGCTAGATCGTCCTCGAGGAAATCCTACCTGAAGGGTATGTATAAATAGTCTCCCTAGCACTCCACGTCCATCCGTCTCCTCCATGTACCATCACGCCGTGTGGTCCAACTCTGGGTATCATACAATCCTTGTACACTTAGCCTCGTTCAGTAATGTCTGTTTTCTGTGTCCAACACAATGAGGTAGGGGCATATCTCGTGTAGGGGTGATTATAATGATTCTCAGTAGGGATCCAGAGACCCTATAGGTCTCACAAAATCCAAAAATCATAAGACACAATGTAATAAATCAACAGATAACTACACTTAGGTATATTCCCATACATATAGAAAATTTAACTTGTAATTATTCTCTATCATGAGGTAAACTCAAAAGTTAATGACTCAGCTCAATCAGGATTTTTATTATCGAAACCACGGATGCTGGAGAACACCTCTTTTTGTTATGTATAGTGGTATTTCCGCAACATTGAGGTGCTTACCACTAATCTTGTACTGTTGAGGTACTCCTCATGTTGAGTATTGTGGGTCTTTCACACTCTCACAGAGGTGCTCCCCACTATGGGTCTGATGCCAACTACCATGCACTCCCCCTAATAGCCTGCAGAGGTACTTCTCCTATCAACAACCATGGGTATGCCATAAAATACTAGGCGCTCCTCTGCCATGGGTATTCCGCCACCTACCAGGTTCCCCCACTAGGCTAAACAAATCACTCTGAGTCAAATCGGTCAACTAGTTGTCAGGTCTCATCCAGCTACTAGGTCTCTGTAATCCACTTCCTTGTCTCCGGGAGGGTCCTTTCCATGAGCTATAGTTCGATACTCCAACTATCATGAAGTCCCGTGAAGAAGTATCTCAAAAGTCTACCTCGTCATAGGGGTCTCAATGCAACAGACGATGCGTCAATCAGATGCCCGGTCTGTGAGCTATAAGATTTTTGGTTTCTGGGGCTTGGTTGGATTTGTGTACGATCCAACCTATCTGTATCTCAACATTATCCCAAACTATAGTGGGGTATAATCAAAGGGATCGTTGTTCTCCATGATAAACAGTACCGCTGACGATTCGTTAAAAGGTCATTTGGAGAAAAAGATATGGACAGTGGATGTAACAGTTTGTAGCGGGACCGGGTCTGGTCGGACCCAGTCAGACCGACTCGGCCCAACCAAGTCTAGGCTGACCTGGTCTGGGTCAACCATGTCAGCCCGATAGGTTCGTCCCAGTCAGTAGTGCTCGGCCCGACAGACTACGGGGGAGGTTCGGCCCGGAAGTCGCTACATAGGCGGCTCGAACCGAAGGCCGAGGCCGAATCCACCAGTGCTGCGAGGGGAACGACTCAGAAGGCTATGCCGGTTCGGACAATGATGTCGTGATGGACACCACAGGTGGGATCGAGAAGCCAGTGCGGCCCGGGCGATTCATTTGGGAGCCAGGGTGTAGCCTGGGTAGGCCGGCGTGGCGGCCGGGTAGGTCGGGGGCGGCCTCAGCAGGACAAAGGGGTGCCAGGCGGGCCGTAGGTCCGGCGTCCGGGGTGCGAGCAGGCTCGCAGGGCGCTGGGCAGGTCACACGGGGCGCATACAGGCTATAGGTAAGCAGTGCCGGGTGCGGGTAGGGCAGCCGGGAGGGTGCCGGGCAGGCCACACAGTTTACAGGCAGACCACATGAAGGCTGTGCGGGGCGCAGTTTGGGCGACCAGGAGGGCACCGTGCAGTCCATGCAGGGCACTGGCAGGCCGCGAGTAGGCAGAGTTGGGCATGGGCAGGCCACTGGTAGGCGGGCAAGTGGCTGGTGGTGGCCAGGTAGGCCATTTCGGCGAGGCTCGTGCCGGTGGTGTCCGGCCAACAACACCATTTTGAAGTGGGGTTGGTTCCATTTGCAGAGGCTGTGGGAGGGAGACCTTTTTCGTTGTCACTATTTTCGCCTCGTTGCCACTTCGACGAACATCACAAGAAGTAAAAAATCGATGGAGGATATCGGGCCATGTTAGGTTGGCCCGCATCCTCCGCGTTTATGGTGGTATCAATTTCTACATCAAGAACAGAAGATGAAAAACAATTTATTACATCACATTACATCGATTCCTTTAATTTGATGTTGATCAGAAGAATAGAAAAGAATCAACATGCAATAACACCCTAATGGATTGTCAGGCGTCAACGGTGAATTCGGGGGAAGAATATGTAGTGGTTGTTCATCGTGTCTGCCGAACACTTCCACTTTTCAGTTCGCACAACTATTGTGGATGTTGCTCCACGTCGGTAGGTGTTCGGGGAAGAAGTCGAAGAAGGATCACCACCGACGTTCTTTGTTGGAAGGATGTGTTCTTCGTTCTTTGTTGGGAGGATTATCTCTTCTCCCTATAACCCCCCTTCCCAACTTTCTCCCAAATTCCAAATGAAAATAATAGAAGAATGAGTTTGTCTATTATTTTGGTGGCAAAACAATTCAAATTGGAGTATTAATTTAACATGATCCCCCTTATTAATTCACGATATTTGGCACGAATTAATTATGGGATATTGGCACAAATTAAAAGTTAGGGAAGTTGGATTTATTAAGGTAAGGGTGGTCAAAGAGTTTCTCCCCATTTAATGTAATGTTGAGGAATAAAGAGGCTCTCTCTCATTACTGTGGGAGAGTTGAGAGGTTTTCCTCACCTCCCATTAATAGGGGTTAAGCCCAGTGTGGTCCACACCACATTAATCATTTCATGGGAGGTTGAGTTCAGGTGGGCCCCACAACCATAACCTCTCATGGGAGTTTAAGGTGCGGGGGCCCCACCTCTAACCTCCATGAAGAGATTTTAACCACCACACACCAAATAGTGGCTTACATAAAATAATGTGTAGATACACTTTATGTTATTATTAATTTTTTAAGAAAACACTAAAATTTACCTCTATCATCAACCTACGTCCATCGATGTGAAAGTCTTCTTAACAGAATATTTGCTTTGTGAGTTCAACAGTGCTCTCAAATTTCAATTCTGAACACTAATTCAATAGTTTTAAAATATCACTCGTACGTTTACTGAATGTACCTGAACCAAACATCAGAAATTGATTTTGGGGAAACCGAGCATCGAAATCATGCGCCAAATTTTTTTGCAGACTCCTAAATTTCCCATGTAATTTTTTAAACAAATCCATTGAATTTTTAGGCCTTTACATTCTCCCCGCCTCAAAGATTTATGTCCTCATAATCTAAAACTTGAACTATGGAAACATGTGGGGGTACTGAGAACGTATCTGAGCCTCCCACTCCCATGTGATCTCCTGGAGGTTCCCGTGCTGCTAGCGTACGCACACCATAGGTATCAACCTTCCACTTAGGACTTGCTCTTATCGATCCTCAATATCCACAGGAACCTTTGTGAATATCACCCCATCATTGATGTCTAGCTCTCCATGGATGATGATGTAAGTAGGGTTAGGCACGTATCTCATTAGCTGAGATACATGGAAGACGTCGTGCCCCCGGTGCAATTGAGGTGGAAGAACTAAGAGGTAATCCACCTCCCCAAATCTGATGAGTACAAAGAAAGGTCCAATGAATACCAAAGAAAACTTTCCACCCCGGAGAAATCTCTCAACCTAATCGTTGTGAAACCCATAGAAAGACATGGTCACCATCCTCGAACTCTAGAGGTCTCCATCTGCTGTCGACATATGACTTATGCCTACAATGTGCTATCTTCATCTTCTTCTGGATGATCTGAACCTTTTCTGTGGAAGCCTGTACCATCACTGGTCCCACCAGTTCTAAATCCCCAGGTTATGTCCTGCACAAGGTTGTTCTGAAAGGTTATCCATACAATGCCTCGAAAGGTGTCATCCCGATGGTGGTGTGATATCTATTATTGTACGCAAACTCCACCAAAGGTAGCATGTCCTCAAGGTTCTAAATGGTCCTCTTAGTCTGACCATCTGTCTTAGGGTGGAAGGTGGTGCTCAGGCGTAAATCCTCCTATAACTTATTGCATAGTCGGGACGTAAACCATGTGTCATAGTGGGAGACAATAAAAGAAGGTAATCCATGTAGACACACAATATTCTACACATAGTGGAATCCCATGATCTCTACTTAATCATGCTCTCTAATTTGTAGGAATTGGTCTAACATGGTGAGTGTGTCAGTGATCACCCAAATCGGGTTGTGACCCCTAGATGTACATAGAAGACCCATCACGAAGTCCACATATAACCCATCCCACATCCTCTCTAGGACCTTTATGGGATGAACCATGCCTTATGGTACCTGGTTCTCCCCCATCACTTGCTGACAAGTGAGGCATCGAGATACAAACAATGCTAATGCATTCTTCATACCTGGCCACCAGTGCTGACATCAAATATCATGGTACATCTTCACCACTCTTGGATATACCAATAGTGGGGATGTGTGGAACTGCCTCAACAATTCCTACTATAATGAAACTCCCACCAATGTACATCCTCTAAATAGGATTATGTGCTCCCTAACTTTTGAAAATCCATCAGGTGACTGCCCAGTGGATTTCTGAGATTGTCATGTCTCACAGTCAGTGTCCCCATGTTGTGCTTCTATAACTCACTAAAGAAGTGGTGGAGTGACTGTAAGAGTCTATAGAAATGTCAATCCATCACTATTCACAAAGGATATCTGTATGTCATCCACCTGCTCTGTCAACTCTCCTAGAGGTTGTATACCAGACCTCCTACTGAGTGCATCTACAACAACATTCCCCATCCTAGGAGAATAGACTATATTGAAGTTATATTCTTAGAGAAACTCAAGCCAATGTCGATGTCTCAGGATCATATCCTTTTGAGAGAAGATATACCTAATACTCTTATGGTTATAGTACATGGTAAAATGTTTTCTAATCAAATAGTGACACCATATCTTCAAGGAGAAGACCACTACCTCTAACTACAGGTCATGGGTAGCATAATTCTGCTCATGTTGTCCCAGCTGCCAAGAACCATATACAATCACTACTCGCTCCTGCATCCGGACACACCTGAGTCTGGTCCCTGAAGTGTTGTAGTAAACTACATACACTATGCTTTCCTCTGGAAGACATAATACGGGGGCACTAGTCAGCCTCTACCTCATCTTCTGAAATCTCTGGTGGCATCTCTCCAACCACACGAAGGTTTTCCCCTTTATTTCAAGGATGATAGTGGTGTGAAAATATGGAAAAGTATGGCACAAACCATCAGTAGTATCCATCAAATCCCAGAAAACCTCATACCTTTGTCACAATCCAAGGTGGCTCCCAACAAAGTACCGCCTCAATCTTCGCTGGATCTACTACAACTCTAGACTTTGAGATGACATGACCTAAAATGTGAACCTCTCGGATCCAAAACTCATACATCAAGAGTTTTCTATAAATTTGGATCTCTGGGAGTGTGTCTAGTACTACCCACAAATGGTAGGCCTACTCCTCCTCAGTATTTGAGTGGATCAGAATGTCATCGAAGAATATTATGAAAATGTGATCGAGGTACGACTGGAAGATCGTATTCATGAGTCCCATGAACACTGCTGGAGCATTGGTTACACCAAAATGCATAACCAATAATTCGTAGTGGTTGTACTGACAGCTGAAGGTTGTCTTATGTACATCATCATCTCAAACGTCGAGCTTGTGATAGCCTGATCTATGGTCCATATTCATGAATCACCATACTCTCTTTAGATGATCAAAGAGGTCGTCAATCCTCGGGAGTCAATACTAGTTCTTCACGATCATGTGGTTTTGGTGATAGCAGTCGACACAAATACTCAAGATCCCATCTACCTTTTTGGGGAACAGAATCTCGGATACCTAGGGAGAAACCTGGGGCTGGATGAATGCCTTCTCATGCAAGTCCTATAGTTGTACCCGCAGCTTACGAAGCTCAGCTGGAGCCATGTGATATGCTGGGGTGGATATTGATGTCGTCTTGGGGTACATGTCAATATAGAAGTCCACCTCACTGCGAGGAGTTATTCCTGGAACATCGTTAAAGAAAACATCTGGTTATTGGTCCACCACTATAGGATATCTTGGACTCTCCACATAATCCTCTCCGAGGGAAAGGTAGGCCAACTGATGAGAGATCGGCTGCACCCTCCTCAACATAATTCTGCCTGGCACTGCAAAGGTTCCCTTCATGCTAGTTAAGGTGAACCTTTTCTCAACCTTGCGGGCACACCACACATTGCACCTAATATAGTCGATCTGAGAATGGACAGTAGATAACCAGTCTATACCCAAGATGACATTGTAAGGAATCGATGCCACTACTAGAAGATCCCAGCCACAACTCTCTCCTCCTATAGTAAGCTCACACTGCCGGTAGCAGTGTGTAATCATCGATACTGCTCTTGTAGGAGTCTCTAGCCATATGGATTGAGCCAACAGCTCCGCAGGGATCTCCAAGATCTGAACAAGGGAAGTGGAAAAAAAAGAGTGACTAACACATGTGTCTATAAAAACTGCAGCTATGGTGTAGTAGACACAGATCATTCCGCGAATCGTCTCTAGAGTGCTATGATCATAATCCTCAGCTACCTGGAGCTGAGCTCTCAATTATCCACCTAATATCAATGGTTGCAGTGGATCTCTTAGTGGTGGTGGTGGTAACACCTCGTATGGTCGTCCACCACCAACTACATGACCATCTTCTTTGCCACATCCACCTCCTCCCTATGGACCGCCTCGATCAAACCTCTAACTGGGAGGTCCCTCAACAGCCTGCTAATCATCCGAACGGCAGGTCAGATAGTAACGAGCCATGTGACCTTGTCCACCACATGAGTAACATTTCCCGCTCCTGGATGGTCTGTCTCCACTTCGGGTGCTCCACAAAATTGATCCTAAGTCATGCGGTCGTCAACCTGCACAACTAGTCCTCAAGTACCTCTGTGTCATTTGTCTACTGCCAGCTGCAGAAGACTCCAATGCAAGTCAAATAGTGGTGGGTCTCACTACTGGAGGCTACTCAGCAAGGAAACTCTCCACTAGAGGGCTCACTCACCCCTTCCTGTGTCGAGATGATGAGCGAGATAACAGATGCTCTGATCTCTTGCTGAGCCCCTACTCAAAGTCCTGGACCCTAATTAATGGGTCTCTTTTCATTTCAGTGGAGTATCATTAGTGTTCGGTGAACCTCGATGATTACTGTGCCACCACCATGCTACCCTACTTTAGATGCAGTAGATCCTATATTTGCACCACACATAGGGTGGCTAGGACAAACTCTACCCGAAACGGGCTCTCGAAGTATTCCCAAAGAAGAATCACATCGTCATGCTCCTGGAGCATCAGGCTCAACCATCAGACTACTGATTCCTGAAGGAGACTCGTGGAAAGGATCACCAAAACGTTTAATGGGGTCCCTACCATACTGAAAACTCTCACTGCAGCCTCCACCCAATCCTCAGTACCATACCAATGTTTCTATCCCCTAAACATGGGTGGCCTTTGGCGATGAAACTCGTGCAACGCGCTCAAGAAATGTGCATCGTATGCGTATGGGTCTAGGGGAATCGGTGTCCAAATAGAAAGTGGTACCGCTGGTGCCTCTGCTGGAAAAGGGACATACACTGAGGCCTCATCACTCAATGGGCTATCTGTGTGAACAACTTATGCGCCTCTAATTGGTCATCTACGGGGAGCCATCCTGAACGAAATAGTTTTGGCATGATCAAATGATTTATACCTGTTGAGATAACCGTATTCAATTTACTTCAAAGAAAACTTTTGAAAATATAAACACAATAAGTGTTTTCATCCACTGAGTCAGAAATCAGTAGTCAGGGTCCTGATGTATGGATAGGTCAGCCTCCACACCAACACTAGACTCGTTGAACTAAAAACCAAACTCAGTACCCTTAACACTAGTACTTTATAGGAAAGATAATATTTCTATATTATTCAGTAGAATCGATGTCCTCTGATAACAATTTGTCACGACCCATCCCATAGAGCCCTATCATGACTACCCCATGTCCACCCTCCATAGGCATGGGGCTGTAAACTAGCACAAAAGGGGTAAATCCATAAAACTGGTAAGGAATTTCCTTTCAAAATTATAAACACACACAACATAGTATCTAGAAGCAATACGCTAAGTAAAACTGTACAAAAAATAAGTGATGAAATGTAAAGGGTATGGAAATACAAGCCCAACTGTATAGTAAAAAGAAACTAATTGTACAAGGAAAATAGGTACAAAAGATGAAAGATGATACATCTGTTGGATCATCCTACAGGAAATCCTACATGAAGGGTATGTATAGATAGCCTCTGCAGCACTCTACATCTATCCCTCCCTCTCCTCTGTGTACTATTGTGTTGTGTGGTCCACCTCCGGGTACCCTCCAGTCCTCGTACACTCAACCTCAGTCAGCGTTGTCCGTCGTCTGTATCCAACAAAATGAGGTGCATGAATAGCCCATGCAGGGGTGAGTATAACGATACTCATTAGGCACCCTGAGACCCTCAAGGTCTCACAAATCCAACAAGGATAAACCAAAAAGTTATAAATCAATAGATAACCTCACTTAGGTATATGCCCATGCATATTCCTATGTTATCTAGTAATCCGACTCAATAATGAGGTAACCTCAAAAGCTACTGACTCATCTCAACGAGGAATTTCTTTATTGAAACCACGACTGCTTGAGAAATCATCCTTTGTCGAGTATAGTGGGCCTGTCACCATAACATGGCGCTTCCCACTAACCTTGGACTACTGAGGTACTCCTCCTATCAAGTATCATGGGTCTCCTACGCTTACACAAAGGCGCTTCCCACCAAGGGTCTACCGCCAACTACTATGAACTCCCCCTAATAGCCTACAGAGTTACTCCGCCTATCAAATACTGTGAGTCGACCGCCAACTACCAAGCGGTCCTCCGATATGGGTCTGCCTCCTACTATCAGGCGCTCTCTACAGGGCTAGTCGAATCACTCCGAATTGGATCGGTCAAGCAGTCGTCAGGTCTCAGCCAGTTATTAGTTCTCCGTACTCCGGTCACTCATATCCAAGAGGGTCTTCTCCACAAGAAACAGGTCGATATTCCACCTGTCATGAATTTACATTTTTAAGTATCTCAATGGTCTTCCTAGATATAGGGGTCTCAATGAAATAGACCGTGCATCAATCGAATGCTGGGTCTGTGAGTTATATTCTTTGTAGTCCTCTGGGCCTGGTTGGATTTTTGTATGATACAACCTGACTGTATGTCAACATTACCCAGAACTCCAGTGGGGTATACACAAAGGCATTTTCATGCTCCAATAAAACCAGTGTCGTTGATGGTCTGTCAAATGGTCGTTCAGTGCCAAAGATATGGCCAAAAGAAATAATAGTCAGTAGTGGGCATGTGTCCGGTCTGACCCGATCGTCCAGACTCGGCCCAACCCAGTCTGGGCTGCCACAGTCTGGGTCGACACGGTCAGCCCACTAGGTTCGGCCCAGGCCACTAGGCCCGACATAGTGGACTGTAGGGGTGGTTTGGCCCAGAGGTCGCCGCATAGGCGGCTCGGCCCAAAGGACGGGGCCGGTTCGGCCGACACAACAAGGGGTGAGGATCTGGCATCTCAGATTAGAAGGTCGAGATGGTTCTCTGAACAATGACATGAGGGTCGCCTCATCCCTGCTTGAGAAGCCAACATGGCTTGAGCGGTCGGCAGAGAGCCAGGGTGCGGCCCGGGTAGGCCGTTGGGGCCGCCAGGTAGGACGGGCTGCGGCCGGGGTAGTCCGGTGGGCTGCAGGGCAGGCCGCAGGCATGGTGCGCGTTGCGTGGGAAGGCCGGCATGGAACAAAGTAGGAATTGTGGGGCACATGAAGGATGGGGGTAGGCCTCCTGGGGTGTAGTCAGGGCGGCAGGGCGGCCGGGAGGGTGCTTGGAAGGACGCAAGGGGAGTGGGCTGGCCGCAGGCTGGCTATGGGTGGGCTATGCGGGGCAAGGACAGGGAGGCCAAGAGGGAACCGGGCAGGCCAACCGGGGCATGGGAAGGGATTCCGGGAGGGAGCCAGGTAGGCCATGCGGGGCCCGGGTATGTTGTGGGCGGCCGCGGGCAGGTGGGCCGGTGACTGGGGGTGGTCGGGCAGGCCGGCGTGGCATGGCCGGGCCGGCATGGGCCGATAGTTTTCAGCCTGGAACACCAGTGTTCCGCGGGGGTAGCGTGGTTCGTGGGGGCCGCCGGTTTCACGACCTTTGTCGTTGCTTCCTTTGTCGCTCATCTCCACATCAAAGAACACCACAAGAAAGACAAAATCAATGGAGGATGTTGGTCCATGTTAGGTTGTCCTGCATCTTTCGTGTTTATGGTGGTATCAATTAGATTATCAAGAAAAGAACATGAACATGAATCAATTACATCACTTTTCATTGATTATTTTCATCTGATGAGGAGAAGAAGAAATGAAAACATCAATATGAAGTATCCCCTGACCTGGATTGTCTGGCATCGATGGTGAAGTCTCCGGAAGAATACCTAGCCTTCATTCATCTCTTCTGCCACACACTTCCACTTCTGAGTTCTCATGATGGTTGTGGAAGTGGCTCCATGTTGGTAGGTGTCCTACTAAGAAGTCGTAGAATGATATTCGTTGGCATTCTTTGTTGGATGGATGCTTTATTAGTTCTTTGTTGGTAGTATTATCTCTTCTCCCAATACTCCTCCATCCCAAACTTCCACCAGAACGACAAATGAAAATAAAAGAAGAAAGAGCTTATCTATTATTTTGTTTTCTCAATAATTCAAATTGGATAATTAATTTAACAAGAACCCACTAATTAATTAACGAGTTTTTGCACGAATTAATTAGGGGAGATTGGCCCAAATTAAAATTTCGGGGAATTTGCTCTATTAAGGTGGGGGTGGTCAAGGAGTTTCTCCCCATTTAATGGGGAGTTGAGGAATCAAGAGGCTCTCTCTCATTAAGGGGATAGATTTTAGGGGTTTTCCTCTACTCCATTAATAGGGGTGTTAAGTCATGTGTGGTCCCCACCATGTTAATCCTCTCATGGGAGGTTGAGTTTGGGTGGGCCCCTACAACAATAACATTGAATGGAAGGATAAGAAGTGGTGGACCCACCTCCAACCTGCATGAGGAGATTTTACCCACCACACACCAAATGGCGGCTCAAATAAAATAATGTGTTGCTGCACTTTATTTTATTATTTTTTTAGAAAACCTAAAAATTAACATCAATCCTCTACTCACTACCACCGAAGTGAAAGTCTACTTAAACGAATAATTGTGTTGCGAGTTCAACAGTGCCCTCAAATTTCAATTTCCAGCACCGCTTCAAAAGTTATAAAATCATGCTTGTACGTTTACTAAATGTACTTGAACTAAATGTCAGAAATTGATTCCGAGAATTCAAGGCCTTGGAATAATGCGCCGTAAATTTTCAAGGACTTGTAAATGTCCCATGTATTTATGAAATAATAATTCCACAGAATATTCAGGTCTTTACAATAAAATTAAAAAATATTATAATTCATTTTATTATTTGTAACTCTATATTTTCATAATGATTATTTACATTTCCTTAACCTAAAACCATTTCTATATATTAATGATTTTGGATTTATGGAATTCATAATGAATTTAGAAAACATAAATTCCCCCATTTTTGTAAATATATTATTCCTTGTAAATCATTCCATATTGATTGATAAATTATAATATTTCTAATTCTATATGATATTTACTCTTCTCTATATATACAAAATATTGTCTATAATGAATAATATTCATTCTTAATGAATTTAATTTTCAAAATACTGAAATATTTTTAAGAAATTAAATCCACATCTCAATTAATGATTGTTTTACTATATTTAAAAGCTCAATACTCTAAAAAATAATTCCCTATCTTATATTTGAACATATATATTTGGTTACTAATGCGACCATAATAATTTCCAAAACCATTTTAAAAGAAAAATTTTATTTCAAAATTTTAAATTGTGAGATTTCAACAATGAAATTTGATAATATTAAAAAGCTATTCCATTCATTCAAAATAAAGGTATTCCATACATTCAAAATAAAATATATTTTTATATTAGAATATTTTCGCTTTAGTTTTTTGTATAAACATTAATTTGGATGATTAATTAAATGGGTAATTTTGTAAACGTGATACTAAAATAATTGATTAATTTTTTATGTCGCATGATGTGAGTTTACATTATTACATTTTTTTGGTAAAAATTATACAATAATATTAATTCAAAAAATTTAAATGGTTATTATGTGTACATAAATCTTTATTAATCTATTTATTAATTCTATTCCTTATTTTAAAAATTCATATAATAGTACTGCTAGGATAAAATTTCTTGACTCATAATTCCACACATATTTTACAACTATCATATTTGTTCATTTGAGAATAAATGTCCTTATATGATGACATATGGATGAATATTGTTGTCTTATGGTCATTTTATAAGATATTTATCATGAGATCATATGTGATTATATTCATATGACATGACCTATAATGAAATGTTGTTATTGATTCCCTTATAGATAACAGATGACAACTATATTATTATAATTCAATTCCTCAGGTGATAAAGATGAATATAACACATTATAATTATAAACAGAAGAATGTTTGTATTTACTATGTTATAATGTAAAAAACATTCATAAAATAATTTTGTTTTTAATTGATCATCAATTACACTAATTATTATATTATATGGAGTGTTTTATATATATAAAATGGAATTATTAACTTATTTATATCAAGTAAAATAAATATGTATTTCTCTAAAATTTCATCAATTGATGTGTTTTGAGAAGGTGTTTCTAACAGTAGATATTGTTGTGTGGTTCATATGATACTCAATTTTTTAGAGAATGTTTTAGTTAATTTTTAGACTTAAGTGAGTTTTTTTGGGATATAATATAATATACCATTTATTAAAACCAACATTATATGTATAAGGCTCAAGTACACACATACAATAACATCATGATGTTTTGATAAAGTAGATATTGTGTAATTTCTAATGATCATGTATGTTTCTAGATATTTTCAAGTGGATGTGGTTGTGCTATAACTATACAAAATGGTGACCACAATATTAATGGAATATTGAGTATCAAAAAATTATTAATTATAGTTCATGATGATTGTGCTTTGTAATTAAATCCTTACTAAAAACTACCGTGGGGTATTCTTTATTTAATCAACATTCTATTTAAAAAAAATTATGTTGGATAATTGTTTTGAATAATTTTTGTGATTAGTATAAAAAAACAATATAACACCACATGAATAATACAAGGTCGATATAAAATTGAAGGAAGTTTAATTAAAATAATCATAATAAAACATGATAGTTTCATAAAATTATACAACTTATGGTTAAATATTCATGATTTTATTTATAATAATTATATTATGATATTATTAATAGTTTTCCATAAAAACTCATTTGGTTTTAAAATAATTTGAGGATGGGAAAATAATTGGTAAGGATGGATTCTATTTCCAATGAAACAATTTTCCTAACAAAAAATTATATTTGATATAAGATGTATTTTAAAATTTTGTGGTTATTCTCACCCTTATATGTAATGTAATGAATAATAAAATTGAGTCATTTCAAACATTAAAATTCATAAAATAGAATAAGTATAAAATTCACATGAAAATTAGGTGATGAATAAATTGAATGAAAGAATATTATAGTCTATACATGTCAAAAAATGTAGGATAAATCACCAAAAAATTTCCAAATTGGTTTAAGAATGTGTTTCATTTGTTGATGGTTTTTCTGTTTCACTCCTAGTTACTGATATGGGTCAATGGAGCTGATTAATGAATTTAGGTACAGAATTTCAAATGGATAAATTATTAGTTTCTTGTGAAATTTGAATAGTGTTTCACAAAATACATAATTAACAAGGATTATAATGAAAAAAACATCATAATATAATGTAATAAGGAACAACATATAAAATATTAACAACTAAAAGCATGTATTCAAAAGGATTTAATAAAGGTACACACACTCCACTCATGATTTGTCCATATGAAATTGTTATATATTTTTTCAACCATAGAAATCATTGTATTTTTTAAATAGATTCAAATAAACATCCCAACTAGTTTATATTTTCAGTAAAAAATCTATTATAATGTCAACCATGTTAGGTATTGTGAAATTAGTATCATGAATGTGTTATTACCCTTCAATTTAATAAATTTTATGTGATTTTGGAAATTTATTATCTATCCCCATATATAATCAATAGTATCGAAAAAAGGGAAATATCATTTCATGTTTCAGAACAAATAATCATCATTTATCATATTAATCATTACTATGAGATCTCTTGGAACACTAACTATATATAATTATTTATGAGATCTAATGAAGAGTGATACATTACATTAAATATTATAGAATGATCAAATATTATGATTGGCCTATTTTATGGAAAAGGATTTATTGACTTTTTTTAATATCAATCTAGAAATTAGAAAAGATGTTGTGTCTATCTCTTAAATATAAATAGTTATGATGTTATATTAAATATTATGAGGGAAATATGTTTTTTAGAAGGAGTGCTTAAAACCTCATATTATTGAATATATTTTACTCTAAATTAATTATATCGTCAATAAAATTCACTATATACACATCAAAACTAAAATAATCAATGATGTAGAAATTATTAATCAAATTTAGTACTAATTAAATGTAATGACTTTATATTTTATTTTTCGTTTTCATATAATTATATCATATATGTTTAATATCATTTTATACAAGAAAAAATGAACCAAAAAGAAAACATGATATACATATAGATTTATAACTAATCCATTGAATTAGTAGTTATAAAAATTATCAGATTAATAACAATATATATATATATATATGTATATTTAAATATCTATTATTTTAGATAAATATATATTTTCTGATATTTCATTTAATAATATATCGTTTCAAAGGTTGAAAATTTATTAATTAAAAATATGAATATTTTGATAAAATGAAAATTTAATCAAATATATATTTTATTCATCAATAAACGCTTTATGATTGTTTTTTATAAATTATTAATAATAACAACTAATATTTTAAAAATCCACTTTCAATGAAAAAAATTTCATTATTAATTTTTCTAAAAAATAAAATACATAAATTTTGAATTAGATTTATGATAAATTTACCCAAATTTATTATATAATATAAATTTATTATTATAATAATATGTTTTTTAGAAGTAATTCATTTTTTGGTTAATAATGAAAAATACATATCTTACTAATATGGTAATTATTATGAAATAATTGAACCATAATATCATGAGTGACCTTGAAATCATTTATAAAATAAAAATAATATAATTTATGTTGTTAAATTATTTATATTATTACACTAAATTTATACATAAAACTCATTTTCCAAATCATAGAAAAAAATGTAAATATTTTAAAAAAAGGTTTTCATCTTTTAGTTTGATAAATTATTCACATGGTAAAATTAGGACTTCTAATTACATTAAATTTATTTAAATATTTATTTTATAATAAAAAAATTTAAATTTCACTTGAATCAATAACATTAGTAATTTTATCCTAAATATAAATATAATCCCTGTGACGAATTTGTTTTTCTAAATATGGGTTTTGAATTTTAAATATGCCAATACTAAATGAAAAAAATATAATCTCATTGAAATTTTAAATTAAAAAATTGTTAAAAAAGTAAAAATAAATATGTTTAAATTATTAAATAATATAATTTTTTGTTTTGACAATTAATTTTTTTAGCAATGGTAAAATTTGATGTGTTTTGGTAAGGGTGAATGATGAGAGAATCGTTTAAGGCATGTGTATGTGGAAAAAAATATGAAAAACATGAAATATATTTTATGGTGGAGATAAATTGGATTTATCTCAATACATTCACTATTATTGTAGATTATTTCCTCCATTAGGAATGAATAATGAATTGATATTAATAAGAATTAATGAGTTTTGAAAAAGTGCCCATATCATCATATATAAAAGGATACCACAATCTCCACATTTTACCCTGATTTCATACACTTGGATATTCAAAAACAATAAACTAGTAACTTCTAAACACCCTCTATATACTTTAACTAATTGTCTTGAAGTAAATTCATGGTAAATAGTCATAAGCACTTATCCAAGGGGGAACATCCCAGGGAATGGTAATTCTCACAACTCAATTTTAGGCACTTTTATGCTTATAAACCCATTAACAACCACTATATCCATGAAGGTATGATAAAAAATGAATATATATTATAAAAAAATTACTATATTAATGGAATATCCATTTTATAATTTCCTCTCAAATTAATAATAATATAGAAAACATCATCAAGGATGTGTGCAAACTACCTCCATAATGAATAATGTGTTTTATTTTTTATCACTTCCATAATTTATAAGTTATGCGAAGTTATCTAATTATATAATTGATATTTCATCACCATTAATATTATTTAATGATAAAAAATAAATATATATGTAATAAAAATCATAAATATTTATAGTAACCTTATCTGGATTAAATAGACATATAAATGTTCTTTTATTAGTTTTGATCTTTTGAGGTTAAACAATTTACACTATAGTGTATTTTTAAAATTGAATAATAAAATATATGAATCTATTTAATTATTTATATCATGTTTTATATTTTTAAAACAATTATCCATATGAAACAATTATAAATTATTAAAACGAAATTAATCGATCCACCACGAGTATCTGTTGAAATCATAAAATAAATTTAATGAAAAAAAAATGATATGGTTATGGGGTGTATCTATAATTATCTTAGTTAATTTATTGATGAAATTAAGTGCATGTGAACTATTATTTCAGGCAATGATAATTGTCTTTCATCTAAATATCTCCTTATTGATACCTATTTTATTTCATGCCATAATTTCTTATTTTTTATGGTGTACATACTTACAAAGAATATATTTTTGAATGTTTTGAATATAATTTAATTTTCTTATCGTTTTAAAGTATTTTAAATCTTTTAATGACATTTCGTACAAAATAGTTAAATAGTTCAGGGGTTTGACAAAAACATTCCTTCAATTAAATGCATGTTATTTTAAGTAACTAATTTATTTTAAATTTAATTTAAAATACAATATATATATATATATTATCATGAATTATATTTATTCATTGTATTTATAATTCAATGTAAATTTTTCAATCCATGATGTGGTTTAATTATAATGGTTCTACGTTTTGACCGGTATGATCTAATAAACCCATAATCGAGTAATTAATTTCTATCATGCACCAATATTAATTTTTCAATATAACTTATTTTCAAATAAAAATTAATTATATAAATTCTTCATTAAATTATAGACCAACACATCCACTAATTTCCTTAATTATTTTCAACTATGAATGATTCTTTATCAAATATTTTTTGGACTTACATAGTAATATACGATTTTATGATTTATAGTGATTCTTATTGAATTTTATCATTCAAATAATATGGTATGCCATATTTCATACCAATGAGAAAAATTATTATTCATTAATTCATTATTAGTGTGTTAATAATATTTTTTATTATTATGTTAATTTATTAATAATTCCCATATATTTAAACATTTTTTTCTAAAACCTTTATCTATCATTGGTTCCCAAAAACAACTTTTTTTAGAAACCACATTCTGTTTTAAGTCATTATATTATCAAATTTATCTTATATTATTATGAGGTGTGATCTCATGAATGGTGTTTTAAATAATTGAAATGAATAATCTATACTTCCCATGGTAGTTATAGTTACACATTCCCTTAAACTTTTTCCTATTAATTCAATATTCTTCTGATTTACATATTATATTTTTATATATTGACATTAGAGATATAATTATTTGAATATAATTTTCACTTATGTGTATATGCATGATATAGTTCCATTAAAATTACACAGTTTTATGTAATCATGGATTAAGGGAACATTCCAATTTTAGGTATAATGTCAATAATCACCCCATAATATATTTTTAAACCATAATGAACTTCTACGTAACATAATATATAATGGAAGTAATTTTTTTAAGTTTTGGTTTTATAGAATGTGATTTGATTTTTCCTCATTTAATAGATCCATTAATTATTTCTAAATGTTCCTCCAATGTTGTTCACTTTATCTCAATCTTTAATAGATTATTTTCCTGAATAAAATAGATAGGAACATTTCATTAAAATTTTATATTCATTTTTAAAATGTAAATTTAAAAAATTAGTTAGTTACCTCTTCTTTAAGGATTATATATGATATATATATGAGTTATTCCTTAAGAAAAAACTATAAATCCAAAATTCATATCTTGAGTTTTATCATGACTATTTTATATATATTGAATTAATTTAATTTTGTAATAAAATATCATTAAAAATAATATTATAGAAGTTATCCTCAGTTATGAAGGGTGGTTCTATTATACATCTCCAATACATTGGGTATTGTTATGAAATATGAGATACCCTGTATCATTCATGACTGGTTAGACTATGAAAACATTGTAATAATGATGGCTATCATAAGTTGTGATGGTTGGGTCCATTATAGTCTTCAAATTCATTACGTAATGTTAATTCATCATGAGATTCATTTTATGGTTAATGGGTGGTTTTCCTAAGCACTCTATGTATGATTCACTAGATATACTTCTAAGAAAATTATGTTATAGAGGCAGTTACCAGAACTTATGATGATTACAAAGGAAAATAGCTTATATTATATTGTCATATTGGCTATTATAAATATATTAATGGGAAACCATTATTAATATAACATTATTTTGGAAATAAACCAATCTATGTAAAATAATGCGGTATTTTTTAGATTATTATTAAATAATTTATTTCCAGGTGAATATTTGAACTAAAAATATCTATAAAACATTTACAAAGGGATATTATAAATATACCTAAAATATTTTATTGATATTGAATCATTTTAAATGATAATAATTTTTTAATTGTTAAATAAATTATGATATTTCATTTTTTAAAATTTTATAATACCCATTTTTAATATTTTTGAAAACTAAAAATATATTACTCTAGAAATTGTTTTTTTTCACATATATTATAAAATTTGTTTGATCATCTATAAAATGTAAATTTAAAAAGTTGGATTCCATTTTTATGATAAATATTTTTATATTACGAAATTATGTAATAAAATAATCCTAATGTATGATTATTATAATTAATGTAAATTATTGTGATAATGTTGAATCTATTTTTTTAAGGAATTTATTTTATTAATTTTTTCTATAATTTTTTAATGAATTAAATTAATACATATATACATGTTAATATAGTATTTTATTTATGACTTTATATTTTAATTATATAAAAACAATTATCATGGTAATCAATAAAAAATAATATTAATAAACCATAATTGTAAAAACAACATTTTTCAACAAAACTAATTTTCAATATTTTAAATAACAAAATTATAAAGTCAATTTGGTGTTATTAATAAATTGAATTATATTATATGGGGAAAATATTTTGTTTCATCACAACCTTATTTGTTATGTGCGTTTAGCATACATTTTAATAAAATAATAAATTACATGGGTAAAAATAGTTTCAATGGTAAAAAATTGTAAAAGTAATAATTAAATGAATAAATAACTTGGAACATATATAAAACAAATTTTGAAATGAGTGGTAGATAATTTTTAGGCATTAACTATACCCACGAACAATTATTTCTCACTTTTGGAACCATTGATCCTTAAACAGTACCATATCATTATTTATAAATAATGAGTGTCCTAAAATGATCCCTTTTCCTCGGTTATAAAAGGGTGTAAATTCCACCAAATGAAATTTTAACATACAAAATAAAAATTACTTCGAACCATGTAAAATTTTCCTTCCATAGATATCAATTTATCTACATAAATCCCATGAGTACAATGGTTTTTCTCTTCCCTTCAATTCAATAGATACATTAAATAAAAATTTCTTGGTTTCGAAGATAGTATTTGACACAACATATCCGATTTTTTATATTTATTCTGCTACATATCTATCCAAAAAATATTCATATTATTAAATTTTTTTTATTTAATATATTTATGTTTTACAATATTAATGTAACAACCATTATTTATTCTACTATGTATACGATAAAAAGTAAAATATCATTTACCATTAATTGGTGCACACAACCAGCTCCCAGAAGCAAGATGCTTTTTTCATCACCACATAAAAAAAAGATGACTTCAAAAATATTATTATGGTAGAAAATGTTTATTAAGAATTTTTAAATATATTATAATGTTATTTTTTGTTCTTATATAGGTGATATTAATAATATATTTTAATAGTAAACATAAAATCATTAAATGAAACTATTAGACTACCATTCCTAACCATAGATCAATTCATAAGAATCATAAAAATATATTTATTTTACTATAAAAAAAAATATACACCCAAAAAATTTTTGGGATTATAAAATTATTATACCAACCCAATATTTATAGTAAACATAATAAGATTCTAAAGGTCAATGTTTGCAAATGCCCTCAAATAACATAAATAAGAAAATACTATATAATAAATATATAGAATATGATAATAAATGACCAGTAGTAAATGAAATAATTATGAATTAGTATTATATAAGAGAATATATCTACCATAATTTCTTTATTTACCCTTTTATCCACATGTACAATGAAAATCCATACCATGTTAAGTGTTTGTTAGTTTCATTTTCAAAAAAATGGGAAAATTTTTATACTGTGAACCATAATTTAATATACGTGTTATTCACTAAACAATTTAATTTTTTATATATAATATATTTCATTTTAGGATATTTAAATGAAAATTTCATATAAGGTGTCTTATTTTAGTATTTTCAATACAATTTTGGTTTTTTAGAATATATAATTCTCATTTATTGTGTATCAATTGTTCTTATTGTATATATTTTATATATATGTTAGGGGAATCCATCCCATTAAATTTATGTTATTTTATTTTCCCTTTTCATTAAAGAGTTTCACATTACAAAAAAATAAAATTCTTTCCAAATTGTTCCTAATTCCTGAAATAGGATATTTGAAGATGATTTTGTTAACTTAAATATCCCTTTATAGAAATAAATATTATAATTAAGAATTATATTTATATGTTTTATAAATTATTCTATTTCAAATTTCATATGATGATTCATATTTTTTCTTCGGATAAAATGATATTTCTAACATGATGTTTCTTTCGTGATGGTGTTCATTTACCTAATTTTAAATAATTTTAAATTAAAATAAATAATTTTCTATAATGAATATGTTTTCTCTATTTTGATTTGCATTATTCATAGAAAAGTTTCCCACTATTATACAAAAATAATAATTTTATATAACTCATATTAATATTAAATTTTATATTTCCAATATAAATAAATTAATGTACTACCACTTCAATTATAAATGTTTTGAAAAATAGTATTTATTAATAATAGAAAGATTTTCCTTACATTATTATCAATGGTTTTATCATGAAATACACAATTTCATTGGGAATACAACATGTATTTTCAAGTGTCTATTATTAATAATTAATTTAATTTGAATAATTTTTAAAATTTTATTAACATTACATATTTTAAATCATTCTATTTGATTTTTAAATGATAATTTATTATTGATTCTAGTTGAAAATAAAAGTTTTTGAGATGTATTTATGATACCTTTAATAATACATTATGTTATTTTCATGTCGTAACAATTAAACTTTATTTCTAAAATAATTATATTTTATATGTATTCATATCACCTATTTAAAATGTACTTATGAACGTTATTTTAACAACATAATTAATTTCAGATACTAAGACATTATATATAATATATATCATAACATAACTACAATTTTAAAATATATTTGTAAAGGAATTATTTACCTTAATTTTTTGGTCATGAAACACCATTTAAATGTTAAAAAAATAATATTTCTGGGTGAATTGATTTTGGTAGTCAAAAATATACATTCATGAGGTAAATTTTGTGGATACCATCATGAAATGTTATCAAAAAAAATATTTACATTTGATATTTAGTATTTTATTATATGATTATTTTTATTCAATACTCATATGTATGAGTGACATTTGAGTGGGTTTCTATAAATACCTTCATTTAATGGGATAATATTTATAATCAGATAAGATGATCAAATGTTTCATGAATGTGATTACGGAATAATGTTTCCAAAATTATTGTGTGACAGTGATGTATACATATTTGTTAACTTTTATGCCTCATGAATGTTATACTGTAATTTCTATTATCATGTTTATTTGTGTGATCTTAATTTTGGAATATTTTTCTCAAATGTAAATTTGTGTAAATTTTATGAAATAAAATTCCTTTCATGTTTTTAAGGGAATTCAAATATGGGAATATATGTTGAAATGTTTTTATGTGAAGTTGATTTAGGATTGTTTATTTACATGTTTTTTGTTTGAAGTTAACATGAGAAGAACGATTCAGATGTTTTTGGGTGAACATGTTCTAGAAATATTTGTTCCAAAAAATTTCCATAATTATGTTGGTACTATAAATTAGTACAGTTATATTTTTTAATTTCATAACATATTTTCAACATTTCAATGATTACAATCATTGTATTATGATTTTATTCCCACTATTCCACATAATTTTTAAATTGATCTAATTTTTTCATATGATATTATGTTTACTTATATCATTACCCAAGGAAAACAATTATTATTATATACCCCCAATGTTAATATATTTCTCCACTCCTCACTCTTTCTCTTATTTTTATGATATAACCCTTGATGAATTATTTATGCACATTTTCTAATTATAAATTTTTCTCACCCATTTATGATGTCTCCCTTATAAATGATAATGAGATGAGTATCAAATTTGGGAAGTATATATGGGGGTCTACCATGTATTATTATGGATAAATTCCCTAAATTATCATATAAATATGTCTCATATATATCTTATTCCAAATGATACTAAATAACATGATATTGGGATTGATTGATTTTTAGGAAATGTAATTTTTAGAATGTGATAATGGATTAAAATATATATTAGTAAATCCTAAAATTAACTATATGTAGTTTTTAGCATTGGTCTTAAGAACAATATCTAAGATTTGGTTCTAGGGTTCCTCAATTATTAGATGATGTCTTGGACCTATTACTTCCATTATTAACCACCAGAAAAATGAAGAGTCACACCACAAAGGATTCAGTTCATGACAGAGGGGATCCACTATAAAACACATGTGAACCTTCCTTCAATCTGCTAATAACTCCTACAGTAAAGGTATTAGACATTAATTCAGGAAATAAAAATTAGAATAGATTATCATATAAAGTTTTCATTCTCCTTGAGTTTTTATACAAAAATAAAGTGTACCATTTCCTCACATCAATATTATAACATTGGTTCCATTATATTGGACTTACCCAGAGTGTATGACCCAAAACCTTAAATTCCGATTGATAATATAATAGGTTGTTATATTTTGTAATCTCATGCATATGAAATACAGTCACTCACATATTTCCTATTTATTAAATAAGAATTCTATTTGGGGATCCTTCAAGGTGTAAGCACCAACACAACATAAAATGGAATCACATGTCTCACCCCCAATTTTTCACTAATTGCTACCCATTTTAAAAAAAATATGTCCTTTGTGGGCCACCATTCAGGTTTAATCACTAAAACATACAATCACCTAACTCACCATATAGGATTGGTATACTAGCCATGATCATTAAAAAGGTCTGATCATTCACTTATTAGAACCCATTGTAGACATAGGAATACCACGAGGGAATATTTCTCCATAAGTCCATCTAATTACCTAGTTATTCAGTTGATATCTATAATTAATTGATAATAATGTTGAAGAATGATTTTACACTTGGAAATGTTATTGTATACAGGATATGGAATTTATTAATTTAGAGAAAGTATTTAATTGGTAGATAGGTAAATATTGAAAAAACACAACAGTTATACATTACGAGTGTTTTATCCACAAAAAAATAGACAACTGGAATCCATCCAACCACTCATGGAAGGCCACAAGAAGTATTAAATATTCCTTATAGGAATAGGAACATGGTCCTGTGAGTTTCCATTTTTCTAATGAGCATGAAGAATAATTCATGAATGATACATTTTGGAATGGGCACATAGTACATGGACCCTCACACAAGGGTTAACATGGAGTCTTCTATGAGTCCACAAAATCACATTAGTTCTTGTTCATCTAAAATATATATTGTGAAATCTAATAAATTATAGATACTGCCATTTTGATTGTCTGATACGAGATGCAAAAATTTGTGATACTATTCATCAATAACCAAAATGGCCATAATTCCTCTCAGTCCCATATATCCCACCTCAATCAATTTATGTCTCTTCATTCTTTATTGACATACAACATTGGTGTTGTCGATAATGCTAAACACCACCATTTACACTAATAAAAAGTAAAGTCATGTTCCCCACCTCAACTATGAGGTTTGGAAAAACCATGTAATAATTTTTTGATTAGTTTTATTCACTATAATGTTACAATGTGTATAGTGATGTTATGAAGCCAATAATTTATCCACATACCAATCAAGAGAAATAGATTTAAATATTTATACCTTGAATATGATGCTTAATGTAAATAATTAAATCATAAAGAAAAATAAAAGGTGACGAATGAGAATCATTACCTGATTTTTATAAATAATGTGAATAATGAATATATTAAGTAATAATTGATAAAATATCATGAATCATATTATTAACATTGTCTATAAAGCGAAATGTTAGTCAATTAATGACTAAATATTCATTATCAACTGATATTTGAGGATAAATCTGATGAACAATGAATAAAAATGTTCAAATATAGATGATGTAATTGAATAGTGATTTATTAATGGGTATTTAGGATTAATGTTACTTCCATAAGCGTGACCCTCAAGGATTTACATTCAAGTAAATGGATGTAATATTAGGGCTGTGAGTGGTATAATAATGTTGAGATCATGAAAAATATGTGCTTCTACTATAATATAAGATCTACCACTAAAGGATTATTTTTCAGAATTTATTTATGTTCATATAAATTTTATTACCCCAAAATTATTTCCACTATGGGTATCCATTCAATAATATGGTGATGAAATAAGTATGGGAATTTTAAATTGTCCTAATCATCTTTTGTTGTTATTGTTCGGGTTCTTTCTATCAATTATCACTCTTTAAAAATATCTTTCTTTTATAAAATACTCATTTCCAATGTCAATATAAAATTATAATTTAATGTATCAATAATTTTCCAAAATTAATCATGTAAACTCTGTAATTTTTAATGATATTTATTAGACAAGGTGTCTAGGAACATAATTTATTAAAAACCCAATGTAATTAAACCAATAAAAGGGTACTTTTTTTGTTAAATATGCAATAAAAATGATAACAATCCTCCAAGATTATTCTTTAACAATATACTCGTATAATAAATAAAATATATAATTTAATATCTCAGAGATCCTAGATTTAAGAAGAAGTAAACGTATTCAAATAGTGGTATTTTATAAAATTCAAACCTCTAGCCTTATTCAATAACCATTTAGAACACTAATTTTCATAAAATATAGTTAATATTTATAATGGGCTTGACAATCTGAAATCCCATTTTATACATTCATTTAATTTTTAATTTTTTTTACATTATAAATTTTATTTAGCCTCATAAAAATTAATTACATAACATGAGAAATCAAATTTATTTAACTATTCCACGAATAAAGACAAAGTATAATAAGAATTTTTTTATTTTATTTATGTTATTTATTTATTTCCATATTTTACTCTTGTTTCATTATTTATATAATTGGAAGTATAATATTTTATTTATTATTATTCAATTTGGAAATGTGGAAATGAAATCCTCAATTATGACCATGAGTGACAATGAATCCTTTGAGAAAAAGAAAACAATTTATCCACAACTAGGAATGAAAAGAGAGATAAAATAATATGTAGTCATCTATAAAGTTATATAAGACTAAGAGCACTCATGAATAAATAGATATCACTATAAATTATGTTGCATATAATTATTCAAGTTTCAATAGTTATATTTATTTATTTTTAGACCATTCCAACAATGTTCCAGATTATTTCACATTCCATTAAAATATCAAGGATAACACAATAGGAACCATGTACAAAACTATTGTGTTATCTTATTCTCAATGATACTTTAAAAATAATCATTTTTAATAATTTATTATGATTATGTTTAATTATATTATATATTAATATAATCATTCCAATGATTTCTATCCTCATTATATCACAACATGTGAAGTGATGACATAAATTAACTATCTAATTTTATTCATCCCTCACAATCCATGCACATTTCTGTCATTTTTATAAATTTTATTCAATATCAAAATTATTCGATGACTAATTTAAAAAAATTCCACATCAAAAAATTATAACATTATTACAAATTATAATGTTTTAGAAGGGTTTATCATGGGTAATAGATCAATTAATAATTATTAGGTAGGATGATCTACATAAAAAACTCACCAGGGGAGAGATACATATTCTATATGAAATGGCATTTTATATTATAAAATGGAAGTCTGGATGAGTTCATGAAGACTTCTGGGCATGGTTTCATGTAATAATTGTATAGATGATCAGAACGAATCATTGAAAAATAATATGTATAAAATAAATGTCCAATAATTATTCAAAGTATGTACACTGATAAGGCCAATTAAAATGACTACAATAACTAAAATAATTTTCATTTATGTTCAAAATAACATAATCAAGGACATTTTTTTAAACAGTTTATATTTGGATATCATACATCATTATACCTAAAAAGTATTATTCAATTACACAAACACACTATAAGAGACTATAACCATATACATGACCACCATTGGGGTTTCCAACTAGGAAATAATGATTTATTTTATGATCAGAAAGTTGACATCCATAAGAATTTGTTTGACTCTATGGACTAAAGATATTCACTCAAGAATAAGATAAATCATGTTAGGAATTTTTTTTGATCAACCTAAAGACATTTGAGGATGATTACTATAGAGAACTATGATACTGAACCGAAGATGGGAAATAAAGTCCATTATCTTATGAAGAAGGAAAATGATAAATTGTATCACTAAAAAAAGTATTTAAAACCCATAATAACAAGATAATAATAAATTATATATTATATAAGTAATGTAATTAATATAGAAAACTAATATTGAAAAATAATTTTAATTTCCCCCACATACATAGGAACAAAGGATGAAATTCCCCTAAAGAAAAAAAGTTTATACTAAAAACAAAAAAAATTAATGAACATATAAAAATGATAAATATTCAAATACCTACTACAAAAAGAATAACTAGCATTCCAATGTATAGAAATTTCATTTATGGGATAAGGTCCACTAATAGGTAATTGGATAAAATTTTCACCATCCCATCCACATGGGAATGATGGGATCTGTAATAAATGGATGTAACAATTCAGATTTATATCTGATTTTTTTATTCAATTCTGATTAATATAGGGTCGAAAAATTTTGGTGTAACACTATTCAACATGGATGAAATCATGAATATCATTACATATACGACATTACATTGTTTTATATTATAGAGGATGAAGAATAAGAAAGTTTAATTCTAGGTTATAGATTCTATAGATAAGTTCCCCAAAAGGTAAGATTGAAATTTTTTTTAATCAAACAGATCGAATTCATCTTCCTAGTATATTTTATAGTGTTAAACATGTAAGAGTAATAACCATATCTCATATTAATAATATAATTATTTGATAGTTGGTATGTTTTTATTGATGTACTAGTTGTGGAGTTTTTTAATAGACAATATTGAGAATATGAGTTCCGACATTCCTTGGGTGATAAATAGTTATGATGTATTGAATGATGGATTGGATGAGTAAGAAAATAATTAATTTGAAGATAATTGTTCTATGGAAAATTATGTGGTTACTATTATATGAGTAATAAAAAATGAAGATGTTATTAAATGGTTGAGACATAAACTACAAGGAAATATGAATGATGATATAAGATAATCTATAATAGAGGTTGTATCGACCATAGTCTAGATAACCATATATTATGGACAATACATGATTTTACCTTTTTTATTTTAGGACTAAAAATGATCTTAAGGGTGGTTTATATGGATGTAGAAGATGTGTCACCAAAAGAATGAGTGGAATTATTTTAAAAATAAGGAGATGGACCCAACCACGTGTAATGATTTAAATAAAGATCATTCAAAGATTCAAATAGGGTATCAACTTCATATCTATCCCCTAGGTGAGATTCAAATTGGAATGTTTAGGCTTAGTGAGCATAAAAATGTTCTTCTAGGAGGAAACCTAGGGTTATATGTTATTATAGAATTATAAATTCATATTTTTTGATGTATAATTACTTTCTATTGTATAATTATGTTTTAATTGAAATTCCAATGTAATTTCATATACTTATTTTCATTTTGGATAATGATTTTAAGGGAAAAATTCAAGAAGAAATAATTAATTTTATGTTGTTATAGGATATTCATGTGGTAAATTTACAGTTCAATATAATAAATATTTTGAAACATAAGATATAAATTGGAGTGATATGATTTTATGACTATGAATCGATGAACATCAATTTAAAAAATTTGTATGATTTTTGATTGTATAATTTTCTATTACACCTCTATATTTAATCTTTTTTACGTTTAACTACAATTGTTAATTTATAATTCATATTATTTTTTCTCTAATAATTTTCCCCTTATATAATATATGGTTTGTATTATTGTCATGTAATGTTTTGTTTTTCATTTTCAAAATATTTCGACATATAAAACAGGCTGAATAAATTATTAAATACATGCATGGATATTTTTATTAAAAATTGACAACATAGTGATGATGTTGATTTTTGAAATCAATTTTTTTCATTGATTTAAAATGATTTCTGTGCCTATATTTTAAAATTAAATTTTTATTGGGTTTTCCATGAGGGTTATCCACAATTTAATACTCCCATTCCCAAATGTTATTTTTTAGATAATATATACATTATTTTATAGATAAATTTTTCTGAGTGGATTTACCAAATTATCTTCTGGAAATAATTATTATATTTCATAAAAAGTATTATTTTAAAAATCTACCATTAAATATGATAAAATAATATCTAATTTTTTTATATATAATTTAACCTACCATGAAATTGAACTTATTTTATCCCGTAGAAGGAATGGATTACCTTTTCATGGAAGAGTCACATTAAAATCAGATAATTACAATTATAACCTCACTCTATATATTTTTCAATATATTAATTAATTCATGTATAGATGATGGGATATGAAAAGTATAATGTATTATTCCCAATGTGGATTGGCATTGGCGGAATTTCAATTAATTTTTGGAAAATTATTATTTTTTAAATTTAATGTACATGCATCCTCACCCTCACGAATGAAAGATAATAATTGAATTATGGGTAATTCTTTTGTAAGAAGAAAAATCAAAATTACATTAAAAATGATAATGATAATAAGGGATTTGGTGGTAGATATGAGTCCTGCATGAAGCATTTCATTAAGAAAGTTATAAATTTTTGGTGAATCATTTAAGACATCTATATCATTCTGACCCTATATTGAGTTTATGAAAATGTAGGATATAATATTTTTAGAAGTATAATTTTAAATATATAATGAAAAATTTGATAGATAATGAGCTATTTTGGATATTTTTTTGTTTTTATAGCATTAACTACATACGTTAATTCCTAAATGACATTTGATCCAAATGTTGAATCCCACTTGTTTTTTTGTTATTTTCTATCTCAAAAAGGATGAGATTTGATATGATATTAATACCAATGAAAATATAATATAAATTTGGTATGAGGGATACTATATTAAGATTCTAACCATGAGTGATGGATGAAAACAACATTAAACTAAGGTAATTTGACAATTATGTGCATATTTAAGATGAATTAATGAATATGCATGAATTTTTTGCATAGAAAGTTTAATTCTAAAAAATATAAAAAACTTGGATGACATAATTCCATGGAAGGATTATATTTGACGAAATTTATCTACTTGTTTCATGACAATTTAATTATCTTTTAAATCACATTGTTTTTAGAAATGAAACATAAAACATTATTGGATGAGTTTTCAGGATAATATTTGTAAATTTTGTTCTCATGGGAAATTATGAATGTATATGGTGGGGAATGTTATGTTTATACTACATGAATTAATTTTTTTGTTTAATTTATAAAATTGTATATTTTATAAAAAATTGTAAATTATTTTTTTCCCATCTAATATTGTTTTAAATCATTCATGAAAAAAAAAATTAAATAAATTTATATTTTTATTATATGAATAAATTTTTTACCTTTTACAATATTTTTTTGTACGATATTGAAATGATGAATTTGGAAAGCGGAGTTAAGTGTTACATGGACAAAAATTAGATTAACAGCCTAGCTGTATCTAAACCATGTTATAGCCACATGGCCTCCCTTAATGTGAATTCAGCCAATCCTGCATGGAATAATTGAGAGGGAATATATAATCTCCTTTTTGGATAGAAATATGGGTGTGTATGAGTGTGTGTGTTTGTGTGTCTGTGTTTTAAGAGCTATGTGAATATGTTAATCAATGTGCATGAACAAGTGTACGCATAGTGGTTATCATCTTATGTGTGCATTATTATAGAGGCTGATTGCATTGTAGTTGATCCTATTAATGGTTATTTTAAAGAATAATTGTTTTGAAATTATAATAAATAAGATCATACCCCAATGATTATAAAATGATAGATTAATGGACATTGGAAACTGTTAAATATTAGTAGACGTTATTGTGTCTCAGTAAAATCTCTAAGAACCCATCAACCACACTCCACACATCCAATTTACGCATTCATAACTCATATCATGACAAATTACATATTTAGAGACCTCCATCATCATCATTTTAATCATCATGCTTGAGAACCAACACCACTATAAGGAAGGAAAAAAACATAGAATAGTGTTTGGATCTTGGTCTGATCAATAATGCAGAAACCAAACGGATCAGATTCTATGAGTGAATTAATTAATCCACCAACTCAACTGAATTAAAAGGTAATTTAATTCAACCATTTAATGTTAAAAATTTTTGAATTGATTGAATAGAATGATAAATATAGAAGGTTGAATGAGTTTCATTTGAGGAGTTTCACAAATAACATGAATCAGGAAAAACCGATGCATGAAATAATGAACATACATGTTTTATGTCTATATAAAATGTTTTGGATATAAATTGACATTAAAGAGAAAATATATCTGTATCAATCTTTATGTTTGGATGTAATATATTTATAATGAAAATGGGTCCTCACACGCAGGTTTTGGTAATAAAGAGTGATTGATGTGTTAGTGTTTTGGTATGAAGTGAATTTAATCAAGATTACCAACATATGTTATCATGCATAAAAAGGGGGGGAATATTATATCTGAGAGGGGCATATAGAAGTGGTGGTCCAGAAATTATTCTTCTATCATTGGATAATAATATCAACTAACAGAGAAAAACATACATGTTATTAATAGGTTTATATAAATTCACCAATCACCTCATGACTAGTATTAGTGTGTATGTTTTCTTATGTATTTTCATTTAGTGAAATAGGATTTCCTCTAGTGAATTATTCAGCTTGTCTTATTCATTATTAAGTTTATTAGATAGTTTTAATTATTATAATATTTTATTTTTAAAAAATGATCATTATCAATATGTATGTAGAATAATATTTTAATGAATTATCTAATTGACATAATTAAAGGATTCTGATTAAGAAATTTTAGATTATTATGTTTAAATAATGCATGAAAACACAGAATTCCATAATAACCCAAAATAATTGACCTAATGAATAAGATATTTTTTTCAATAATGATAGGATATTATGACTAAGGTTCCAATTAGTTTATACTTTTACAATTTACATGTAAAATCAGTTAAATTTCCGATTTCAATTGAATACTAACATAAGTATTTAAAAACATATAATGTTGTATCGCATTG
Source organism: Viscum album (assembly GCA_963277665.1). Taxonomy (NCBI): domain Eukaryota; kingdom Viridiplantae; phylum Streptophyta; class Magnoliopsida; order Santalales; family Viscaceae; genus Viscum; species Viscum album. The sequence continues at coordinate 1,896,917,971 of OY728133.1, read as the reverse complement.
GTATATTCTCAAATGATTCAGAAAAATTATCATCCTCCACCATCAATCACATTAATTTCTATAAAATTTATTTTATCAATTTTGTGGGGTCAACAATAATACATTACATTAGCAAAATACAATGTATTACAAACACTTCTGTTGACATATTTAAAAAATTATAATAATTTCTTTTCCAAAAAAGCATTTTATGACCTCTTCTGTGTTATTAGAAATCCTATGATATTTTTTCAATATTCTATAATATCTTTTTTTATAGATCAATTATTACACATATGGGATTAGTGGTTTAGATAGTATTTTAAATTTTATAAATATGTCATGTAGCATGAATAAATTATATTTATGAGATCTAGGACTATAAATATAAAAATGATGTCCCTTACAGAATGACAATAAGCTACACAAATCTTTTCTTACAGATGACCTTAAACTCTATCACTTGAACTACATTGTATTTGATTCCAGTTTTCTAAGAATACATTAGATGCCTCATTAATTTCAATACCATATATTCTATAATATAATTTGTCCCTCATGTGCTGATCATAAGCTATCCTCCCTTTATGGAATTTCATAATACAATTCCATCCTATTGGGTTCATCATGCACCTTCAGTTGATATACTCATATCACCATCGTCAAATATTCTTCAACTCACGATATTAAACTTAGTTCCCATATGGGATTTAAATTTCTTGTACATCCTAATTATAATTAAATACCACATATAAAATCTTCATAAGGAACCTTTGTTATTATAAATGTATTACCTCAAAATTCTTATGATGATGAAAATGAGGCAAACATAATCAAACTTCCCCAGGTGATGTGGCTGTGACACCCTTTGTGTTGACTATATTTTTTCTTTATGTTGATGACCATAAGATTATTCATCTCTCTCTAGTGATGATATTTGTTTTTTTTGAATATCTGGGGATACATCGTTTGATATGATTTCAATGATTCATTATCTCAAATATCATGATAATGATGTTCCATTATTTCTGAAAATAATGATGACAAGTAAGGGATTCATAATATCTACAATCCCCAATCGTACTATATAAAATTTAATTATATATAAATAAGATGAGCCTAATATATATTTTCATTCAAAACCCTAACCAATGTCATTTTTAGTAACCAAATTCCAAATATCATTCACCACTTGATGTTAGACTATATGAATAAGTCATTTTCAATTGACCTTAAAAAAATTAGTGTCTCGTTATGTGGAACTAAAATACATGGGTTTTAATTCCCTTCACATTAGATTATATGAATCCCCCTTAGTTTTTGAATCCAAACATTACAATGTTAACTACTTCCATTAAAGATAATAAACTTTATAGTTCCCAATTATGTGGTTATAAAACAACTAATCAATGGTAATTGAAGAATGATACTGATCCTAGAATAAACACAAATTTTGAAAATTTGAAATATCACTAATAAAATATTTATAATTGGGGTAATTATTCTTCTCCATAAATTTTGGAAGGATTAATAAATAAATATTAAATATAATATATATTATCATGGTTAGAGATAATTTCTTTTAACATGGTGTGATGATCCCGACCACCCATCATCATGACCAATGCATATTCCAATGAAATGCTATGATTGAATTAAAATGAAAATGTATCTTTACAATGGCTTCCTTAATGACGATCCCATCAATCCATAACATATGAGGTAGTTTGATAGTATTTCCATGATATGTTGTGTTTATCATATTCAATATATGAAAATATAAATTAGATAATTTTAAAACTATTTTTATAATTGGATAATATAATATTTAACAGAATTAATAAAAATTTCATGGAATAATTTTTTTGTATGATGTTTTTACATTTTAAAATAAATAAGATTCCATATGTCACATGAATTATGCATTTTCATGATGATTAAAAGGGTAAACACATGTGAATATATTATACATATTGTATAGATAAAATAATAAATAATTATAATGTCATGATTCCATTGTAATGATTCCTCAAATCATGGTAGGAAAAAACATATAATTCAAGATAATAGAAAATTTGTGGATCATAGCTTGTATTAAATTCTACTTGGTTGATTGTAGTATTTTAATGAAAAATTAATATATATTTTATTTATATTTTTTGGAATAAAATTTACTATGTAACATGAATGATGATATAATAATAGAAGATAAATAGTTTAATTGGTAAATATATTTCACTCATGATTTTTTCTTTATCTATGTTTAATATAATAATAATTTTCTACATAGTTTTCTATATCATACTGATGTTATGATATAGTTGAAAAATAAATCAACATGTTTTGAATCCAATATCATTGGACGCAATTTTATGAGATATTTGATAAAACAATATATGACGCATTTTAGTAGTAATAGATGTGGTAGACTTAATGGTAGAAAATAAAGTATATACTCTATATATATAATTAAAAAATTATATTAATTTTGTAAATGATAATCAAGATATGATGATAAGGATGTATTTATATATTTTATTAAATTTCATGAGAATTATTACAGAAAACTACTATAATAAAAATTAATAGATAATTTATAACTTTAATAATGAAAGTATAGAATTTTGATTCATAATAGTAGATCATGTGTAGTGTATTGAGAAATGAAAATAAATTAGGAAAAATCATTTAGTCACAATGTTATTTTTAAAAACAATGATTTCAAAATTATGTTTAGAAACCATAATTTTCGTAAAAACGTTGAGATACATCCCCTCTCCAAATTTATATCATATAAATTTCATATTTTTTTTATTGTTTCAATTGATTATTTTAGATTTTATACTATAAAATAGGTTAATTTCAATACGGGTGAAATTCATTTGAAACTAATGAATACTAGATATTTTCTAACCAATACCATTCAATGAAGAACAATGTTAATTTTGATATTCTATCATGATGTTAGGAAATGAGGTATCATTGTTTTGTGGAGATACATTCCATGTGGTATGAAGAAACAGTTTTTTATTAAACAAAATTGTATGGGCCTTCGAGAATGTGGAATGAATAATTAGATACTATTATGAAATCTTATTATTTAACGAATATTTTTTAATATTGTATTAGATTAATCTGTGATATATTTTATCTAATAGGAACTCAGAATAGACCATGGTTATATAAAATAAAATTTTGTACTCCCATAATAAAAAACAAATGAGAATGTTGAATCAAATGTAATCCAAGTTATAATATCAAGAATTTTTTTATATGATTATATTTTGGAAGGTTATATCGATTGATGATATGATTTTTTATGTAAATTAGGATTTTTAAGGGAAACATGTTATGTAACTTTTACATTATATAGAATAAAAAGGAAAATAATTGTGGAGGTTTTGTAGTATAGATGGTTATCGAAGGAATATAAATGATGATTCTAGTAAAAAGGGTTGAGATTCAAACTTATTTATGTTATTTTACACTAATATAGGATCATTATACAATTAAACATTACTCTAATCAAAAGATTCATGTGGTATATAACTGTTCTTGTAAGGACATTGGGAACCACTCAATTGTTTGTAATATGAGAGATTCAGGATTTTTTTGAACCATGTAAGTCTATATTTAAAAAAACTTCATGAATATCGAAGAGAAAATGGAATCATTAAAGTAATAATTTTACATGAAATTATCATTAATTTATAAATTTTTATTAAATGAATATTTAGAGAAGGATTAGAGGATCTGCCATCAGATCATGCTCACATGAATCAAAAATCCTAGGAAAAATGAATGTGTGACAATATATTTTAGTGAAGTTAAATGTGAGAAAATAATTTATCAAGAGATAAATTGGAGAACCTAACATTGTTAAATGAGGTTGTGTGGTTTAATTTTAGATAGAATATTTTGAGTGAAGGTAGTTCTAGAAAACAATTTATGAGTATTGTTGAATGAATATAGTAATGGAAATGTACTGAACTCATAGTATCCTTTGTATCATTGAGAATAACAATTGAAGGATTCAATATGGGTGAATAATGTTACATGTAAGGAATTTATAGAACTATACCTTAGTAAAAGAAACCAAGAAAAACATTTTTTTCAACTCTAAGCGATGGTACTCAGTTACAAAGATGTTTCAAAGTGGATAGATACATATTTATAATCATTAGATAGTGGATTACATTGGAAATTAATAATAGAAGCATTTTGATAAAAATTGAAATCATTATATATTATATTGAAGCCACTGTAAATCTAATATATAGTGGATATATCTCTCCAATGGATTATATTGGAGATATGCCAGGGATTGTGATCCAACAAACGTAGCATGCTAATAATAAAATAAGGATTTATAGGTTGTGGTATATGAATTTTTTATTTTGATAAGTAATTAAATCAACTCTGTTTGTTTATATTACAAGATTATGGTACATTGAATGAACACCTCCTATACATAATTAGGATTATTCATTTGGATATAAACATGTACATTCTTTATGCCACATTTTTATTTTATAATAATTTTTCTCATAGATTCACATCATACAATTGGTAGATAAACAAGTTCTTATTAAAATGGAATCATGATACCTATAACATGAGAAAATATTTACACCCTGATTCATAGCACCCCTCTACGTGTTTCTCATGTTGAAATAAATATACAAACACTGCTAATGATATTTTGAATATGTTATTCAGACAATATATACCAGCAAAACATAATTATGTGATTGGATTTGAAAGGTTATATTGACACATAATTGAAGTAATATATATAACTATACTCACATTTCCATCATCACTAGGAATGTATAATATAAATTCATACATAATTCTCTAATTTATGAATTAATAATATCATGTATACCATACACCAAAGTCACTTCATACTTCTATAACCAAACAAAAAACATCTAATTAGATTGATAGAGATCACCAAAGCGAAAACCAAAATATATCCCAATATATAATGTTTCCATGAGTTGAACCAATATTATTATATGTTTGAATGATAAAACCAACCCCCAAAAATATGTTAGATACTTATCAATAAATATTGTATTATGAAGAGTGATAGGTGTTTACGTTCTTCAATAGATATAATTTCCTTGGAAAGATATTCAAAACATAAAATAGGGATCATTAAATTACTTTAAAGGAAATATTTGGCCACTTGTGTATTAAATACTATGATATAAATTATGAGAAAAAATAATAGTAAATATATGAGCCAAATAAATTGTATTTCTTTTAATTATGCCATTTTTATGGCTCAATTAATTATTTCATTAACATGAATGAAAATTCACTTATATAATAATTATTTGATTCATTATATTCAAACACAGTTTTAAGATAAAATCAGTTCCAATTTTTTCTTTTTCCTTTTTATATGAATATATTTATATAAATAAATTGTCATGGTATAAAATTTATTTGATTTAGATTATATAATATTGAATATTCCACTTGAATTATGTCCAAAATACTATGTGTTTTCTCTCTTTATATTGGTTTATATATAATCAATTTTGAAATCATACCGAAAACACTCTTTGGTTATATTTAGATATATTTTTAAAAAACCATACCAACAATAAAATCAATAATAATTACATATTAATTAAAATCAAAAACACAAAAGGAATGATTGTAAAATTCTATTAGATATAATATAATTTTCAAACTCAATCATCATAATGTAAAATAGTAGTTGTGACCCATGGGGGTTTATAAAATATAAAAATAATATGAATGACCATATTCACAAATTTAATCAAAGCGTGACCCTTAGAATAAATTTAATGTTACCCAAGCTTTAAAAGGATATATTGTGGTGTTCATAAAAAATATAAATTTTTATAGGTTTAGTATTTCCATCTTATTCTATAATATATTTTTATATTAATAATGTTTCAATGAAATTATGTTATCATGTTACATGAATTTTCTCAATACCATGTTGTATACTCATACATTCATGATTCACTATGTATATACTAATTAGGTAAACTAATATATTACATTACAATAAATGTTATGGATAAGCACACCAGGTGTCCCAAATATGAATAAATAAGAATGTTATTTATACTATATTAACGGTGTTGAACTATCTCTAATATATCTCAATCATGGAAACATTTTTTAAACTCATTATATGAGAGGTAAAATACCACGATGGTTGTGATCCAACAATCGACATGATAAAATATAAACAAAAGACCTCCATATTATCTAAACTAATTTTTTTTGAATTAATAATATCAAGGAATGATCTTTATCAATTTAGGAATCTCACCAATCTCATGTATTAGGTTCTCTTATATGATCCATGAACCATAATTATACTAATGATATAGGGTTTAAATCACTCAATTGAGAACATAATGGATCATTGAGTGTATATAAAAGAAAAAAAACTTTTTTGTGATAATTTACTATCATATATATAAATAGATGTATCTGACATACATTAACTACAATATTTCATGACTATATATAACACAATATGGTGAAAATAAGATAGGTATAAATCAATGTCATTCATTGAGAGGTCAATTATCCTTACATCACATGATGGTTATAAATATATATATATATATTTATAAAGACAATTAAAATGAATGATACAATTGATATTTCTTATTATAGGACACATTTCATATTCCCAAATCACTTTTATGATTTATTATAAAGATCCAACAAAACCCCCAATATATTGCATCATATATGATAATCTGATTAATCGGCTTTATGTTTTGTACACTTTCTGGGGAAATGTAAACATATAACATATATATGTAACAAATATGATGTATATGATACTTTTGATAAAATAATTGATCTTCCATATGTTTTGAAACATATCATTATGGATTTATGAGAGTTTTGGAATAATTTTGAGATATTGGAATCATGTTCATAATGTTAAAATCTACAAAAATATTCAAATTATGTAACTTCATTACATCAAATTATACATTGTGAACACTATATCTACTTATAAATCATAAAAAATTTATCATCATCCTCCTTCCACCCCCATTATAGTATTTTTTTTTCAAAACAATACATAAAAATACATTATCATTCATTGGCATGTCTTATACATATTTGGGATAAAGTAATAGTCACATTGTTATGGTAACTAAATATAACACTTTACATATTTTTTTAACATCCATAACTTAATACTCATTTACTACACTTTGATGAATTTAATTTTGTTTCTAACTATATTTAAACACTAGAAAAATTTGATGTTAAAATCAGGTTAATAATTAAATATAAATAATTACATTTCCTTTTATCATCATTTTTCGAATACAATTTTATATATTTATTATAAAATAAATTTTTTAGAGTACTATAATCATTTACATATTATATTTGAATTTTTAGAAGATAATTTTTTTCCAAGAGAAAATTATAGTCTATTATATATTCAATATATTGATGAAATTCATAATCCCCTCTAGGATAGAGAAATATATAATATCTTATTTTTGTAATATTATTTAATACATAAATTGTAAGATATTATTTGTTTTCAAAATAACCTTTTATAACTATCACCATCAAAAAAATTATAAAATACAAACAATCATAATATATGTATATCAATGAAACTAGTCTCATTTAATTTAAAAAATGACAATCTATTGTAATTGGTGAAATTAGATAAACAATAAAGAACATTTGAAAAAAAAACATTCCTGATGAATTCATATATTTTAACGTAAAAAATCCATTGATTAACTAAATTAAATAAATCATGAATTTTTATAACCATTTTTTAAAAAATATAAAATATATTCACAATTATGATAAAACAAGTAGTTTCTATCATATATCATTCAGAATATATGAATTAATCTTTATTACATTTATACCTAGTGTGTTATATCAAGTTTAATTCTTATTATCCATTAACTAATTAAGAAAATTCCCACTCAAAATGTATAATCCTACCACAGTAAATCAATTACACACTTCTTTATTCTTTGGAGTAGGTAGTGGTGTGGACTCTCCAAAACTACTTTTCATTTCATTTCAACCTAAAAACATAACCTACACATTCTATACATTGAAGTGAAAATTTTAGGATGGATTACCTATTTTTCATAGATATATCCTATATAGAATAAGGTTATATTGTAACAGATTATTTAATTTAGTCCTATTATTATTAATAAAAACATGATAGAACATTTCTAAAAGTAATAGTATAATCAAATTTTTAGAAAATTCATGTTTAATAGGTGAACATGGACATTCCAACTCAATAATATAAATAATCATATTAATTATATTATTTGATATTGAAGTTACATTATATTTGATACCTGGAAAAAAGGCTTTGAATACTCATACCATTCATGCCATCCATAATTATGATAGAAAATTTTATTTTTATCAATTATATTTTTGGAATTCAAAATCCCATGTTTATATTGAAATAGAGAAACTATACAATCTGGCCTGGGATCAACCAAACTTGTTCCATGATATAGTTCCCTATATGACTTTATGCACACCTCTTCATAGTCCAAGGGCTACTAACTTGTATTGGCGGTCTAAAATCCACTTATAATGACACTATTCCACTATAACATAGTGAATATGTTGATGAAAATTATCAGAAATAATACACATAGTTTTATGCATAAATAATAAGTAACGTAAACATGATGTACTACTATTAAATTCAATAAAGGATCAATTGTCCTAGTCATACATAAAACCATGTCGCCCACTATGTAGGTCCATAACATACCAGAATGAAAGATAATAAAAATTTGTTTCACTATATCACAAAGAAACCCAATTCATTCACCTGATACAAATAATGTAATCATTATCTTCCATACTGTACTAAACTATGGCCTCATCAAAAACATATTCCTCCAATAAACTAATGAGTGGAACCCTGGTACAAATGTGTAATGGAGGCTGGAGAAGGGTGTGAGAGAGACCTAGTGACATAGTGAACATTGTTAAATAAAATCAATGTCTGAGAAATAGTGTTTGTATATAAAAAGAGGAATATAAAAATAAAAAAATGGAAAATATAGTCTAAGGAACATAAAAGCTCATATAGTGCCCACTTTTCTATGGTTTGTATTGTGACACAAAGTCTAGCTATAAATTAAACCGTTGACATGTATATTCTCAAAAAAAACTCTATAAATCATAATGATTTTGAATCTTACATATGTCTTTTTCATAATAAAGTTTTATTATGTATTTTTCATAAATACACATACCATGAATATATCTTTTTGATGAAATAAAATCCTACAAGATTCATTCTGGATACACTATTCATATCCTATGATCGGTGATGGAATATAGGGATCATAATCCCTATGATAATTAGAAAATATATGGTTGAAAAAATCTAAATTTATATAATTATAATCATATAAAATATATATCAAACATTGAAGTATAGAATCACTATTCAAGCCCAGCATTTTGAGAATAAACACATCAATAATTAGTAATGTATTTATAATCAAACGTACACTTGAAGGATAAAAGTGTGTATTCTCATCCCATCATTACATTGGATCATTTATTATACTCAGATGAATGTGTGGATTAGGAACCATACATTTAATGGAACCCTAAACTTTACAAAGGAACCATAAAATATTGAAACTAACCCTAGACTATATAGTTCAACCATATGTTATTCTATTCAACTACAATGATTTAATTCCACAATTTTATCGAAAATTTTTAAAACGTTCTTCATAGAAATAAATGTCTATTTTAAAGATATTATATTACAGATTCAATGGATCATATGATTTATTCAATTAGCTGTATTCAATAGTGAAAATCAATCATATTCATAATTGATCTTATGACTCCACTTGTTGATTCATATTTTAAAATCTACAATATATCAGTAGATTTTCCTGGATATTCTCAACCAAAAGAAAAGATATGTATTTATATAAAGAGAGTGTTTAAAAATAGTTTATATGTATGATACATTATATATAATACTGCATTTTTTAATCTCTTTAGAACTACTGAAAGGTTTATTGACTATATTATTTTCCAAAAGAGGCTATATAATGAAGCCCTACATTTAAACCTCATACTACAGCAACTATTACTACATTGTTTACTATTATTTCCTAAAAAACTATTGCAATAAGGGATTATTCATATCAACTCATTCTTAGTGATATTTACTAATGATGGTGATATTTCTACTATATGTTCCTTCTCTAAAAACAATGAATTATCAATTCAACCGTCAATAAATCAATAACAATTTGACATTTAGCGTTTCAAATGAAGAAGATCTATGTATGTGTTAGATTATTATTCTATGATTTTGAAAAAAAACCCATGTTAGAAAACTACAAGGATCTATTTATGATTTTTTAAGGTTTTAAACATCCTGCACATTGTTGTGGATTTGAAGGTCTGCTGATAGCATTAGCTTTTCTAGTGAAAATCACTAAGATTTATGAGAGAATTTTGGTGGAGTGGACTATGAGATCACTGTTCCCCAAACCACTCTATAAAATGTAATGTTCTTATTTTATGTTTATTTACTACCAATATTTCATATAGAAGAGAACACTACTCCTCTGCATAAATCAAAATGAGAGTTAAACACCTAAATAAAATAATATTATCAAAAACTCGTATTTTACCCCAATGTTGTGTATCTTTGTATTATTATAACTTACCAATTGGTATTAGAGGTGATATTTGAGACAATAATCTATTATTATAAAAGTAATAGTGTCTATACATTATAGATGGAAATAGATGATCCAAATGAAGTTATATCTATGATATGTGCCTCATATTTTAATATTGACAACAATGGATGCTATAAATCATGACTGATCATTTATCTAAAGAATTTGAGATTTAATTATTACTAAAATATCAATACTAAATTGAAAATTCCCATGAAAACAAAACATGGTATTGTGTAATAAAATATTAATCATAAAATAAATCAAAGGTAATAAATTATTTCATCAGTTTAATTGGTCCTAAAGAATTTAATCATGATTTGTAGTTCCCCACAACATATGAAATATATAAAATAATAGTTGTATCATGTGAAGGAATAGATAACATTAAACAAATGATGTATAATACTGCTAAAATAATATTTAAAACATTCAAAAACTGTGATGGTGAAGACATTACAAAAATGAATGGATGATTTACATTTATTGAAAAAATTATTTCTATCATGGGTGATCAACTTTCCAGATATGATCAAGTGCGGAAAAAACTTTCAATACATCCCCCAAAATGGAATCCCATATCTACACCTATTCAACAATAATCACATATATAGAATTTAAAATGAATGAACTAATTGGGACATAATTGATATAAGAAGTAGAAATTAATGATGAAGATAATGTTAAAAATATATTGAAAAAGTAAAATACTACTCCAAAATTCACATTTGAGTAGAAAATAAATAAATAAATAATAGATGTAAAAAATTGAAATATTCAGACTATTAAAACTATAAAATGGAACTGACTCATGTGTCCAAAATGTAATTCAATGTATACCGGAAGAAAATAGTTTTCATTTATTCTTTATGAAGGATAAATAGGAACATATAAAAGATAGATTCCATGAATTCAAAAAGAGAGGTCACATCAGACCAAATTTCCCCAATTGTAATATGAAATAATTAGGATAAAAAATAAATATCATATTAATGAAGATTATGAACATAAAGAGAAGCGATCTATGAATTCTAAAGGTAGTGTGTCTTAAGACTTTATCCACTCTTTAAAATATGATTTGGGGATATAGCTGGAAATCTCAATTCCAATTTGAGTTTTATATCTTATAAAAAATTAGAATTAAAATCCAATTAATCTTCATAAATTACCTCTCATAGAGGATAAAATAATATATTATCTACTTACTATTCAATTTTATAAGAGTTATATTAGTTTTTAATAATGAAGATTAAATCATTAAAAAATATTTATAATTGCGTTTGAGGTGAAACCAAATCAATGCTAAAACAACTTCATGAACTAATTGAACTTTTTTTCATATACATCAAACTATAATGTTCATGGAAATTAATAAATAGTATTATATGATTAATATGAATCTCAAAAAAGTGAATATAGTATTCTAATAATTGGAGATAAAAATATGAATTCATGTTATGAATGTAATTGAAGAAATAGAATAGTAAGAAAGTGTGAAAAATAATAACTATATAAAAATTATTTTCTACCTAATTAAAATATAACATTCTACAATTACTATGTAATAAAAGTCCATGACACTAATGAGAATTATTTATGAAATCCTCAAATAAGTGGTATTAAAATGATTTTTATTTCCTAAAATATATTACATGTATGTAATATAAATTAGGTAAAAATAATGGGTATTTCGATTCCCAGATCACTACTTGCTGACATCATTTTACCTCAAAAAATATGGGTAATAAAAAAACATGTTCTTAAACGATTTTGTAGTATTATTTACATAGGAAAAAATTATATGGTATATGGACAATTGCTATCAGGGAATATGAGTTGGCAATCTTTATATTTCCGTATAAGGACACAAATGGATAGTGGTCTAGTAACTTTTGGTGACAATGCATAAAAAAATATTGTTGGATTCAGAACATTAGGAGATACAAAGAAAATACCAATAAAAATGTATTTGATATACAAGGGATAAAAAAACCTAATATGTATTTCTCATCTTTGTGATGTTGGATTTTGGGTCGATTTAACTCACAATTACTGCTCATATTTCAAAGAAAATTTGCATAAATATAGATCACCATGAACTAAAAATGTTTATAAATTGGATATACATTATTTGTGTAATAATAAAGTAAATTAATTATCTACAATTAAAATTAATTCATTGATATCGCATTAGATACGTGAAAATTTAAATATATTTTATTTAGATTATTTATCTAAGAAGTAATTTATTTTGAAATATATTATTCCTAAATTTCATAGTGATAGATTATATAATGCATGAAAAATGTGAAACAACATAAATCGCCATTCAAAACTATTAAGAATATTGCTACATATAAACCATTATAACATATCAAAATGGTTCTATTTAGACCATTTATGGTAGAATTCTTGGCTAGAAAACATTATGATTATTTTTTAGTTTTTGATTTTCATGATTTATTTTTGGTTTATTTTAAAAATTTCAAAATTAAGATTCTCAATATTTATGAATGATTTTTCATAACTGATAAAGTTGAAAATTGCTTTTAAAATAATTTCATTTAGAAGAGATCATGGTTCTATTTTTTATAATAAAAAAATCAATTTTTTTAAAACAAAATTTATGTTTTAAACAGACATTCATTAAACCAATAACAACTAAAATTGAAATTGTGGTACGAAGAAACAAAATTCATCATGAAATAGAAAAAACTATACTGAATGAATTAATTTTAACTACCTATCTCTAGGAATAATATATAAGATAAGCTTTATATATCATTAATAGAGTTTTAATAAGACCAATTATAAAAAAGACACCCTAGGAATATTGGAAAAATAGAAAACCAAAAGTAAATTACCTTATTTTTTATTGGATGCAATATATACATCTCTAATATTATGTGTAGCATTGGTAAATTCAATACAAATTCTTTTTAAGGATTATTTATTGGATATTATTCTACTTCAAACAACTATGTAGTATTTAAAAAATCATTTATTATTGAACAACCAGTTCATGTGATGTTTTACCAATATATACCCATCATTTAAGAGAATTATTAAATAGATGATAAAGCTAACTCCTTAGATAGCATGATACATGAAACTCCTAAAAATGATTTTGAAAATGATATAAATGAAATTCATTTCATTCTATATGAACATGTATTTGAAGAACCTAAAATTTTCTTACCTAGATAGTCTATAACTATAAATGAAAATCCATTATAAAATATTATAGGATACCTAGACATATAAGTTATACCTAGAATAAATGTAGGAATCATAGATTATTTTTCTTCCTTTCTATCTAAAATAGAACCTAAGTATATTGAAGAATCATTATATGGTTTGTTTTGGTTGTTAGCTAGGAAAAAATAACTATACCAATTCAGAAGACATAAATTTTGGGAATTAGTAGACAGAAAATATGATTATCCAGTAATAGGAACTAAATGGATCATTAGAAAAATAATGGATGATCATGGGTACATAACCATAAATAACTCTAGGTTAGTTGAAAAAGGTCATAATAAATATAGTAAAATATATTATAATGAAACCTTTTCCCTTGTAGTAATATTATAGTTTATTAAAATATATTTAAATTATGCATCTAATATGAATTTTTAATTATATAATATGGTTGTTAAATATTCATTTACTAAATGTATATTTAATAGAAAATTATTATATTGAACATCCTCCAGGTATTGAAACCCCCATCAATGATGATTCTTTTTAAAAAAAAATACTAAATATCATTATGTTATTAAACATTCACCTTGAGGTTGGTATAAATTATAATGCTCCTTTTATGAAAATGGGTTTTCTTTTAATTCGTACAACCCAAAATTTTTAAGAAAACTATTTATTAAAATATTTTATTAGTAAAAATTTATTTTGATGATGTTATTTTCAATTAATCAAAAAAAATTATTTATTTCTCAATTATAATGAAATAAAGATTTTAAATTAGTATAACCGGACAAAGGAATTTCTTTTTAGAATTTCGTATTTATCAAAAATATTATGGATATTTTTTATAAAAATGATATATTATTTTTATATTAGATTAATTTGGACTAGAAAACCATAATAATTATACAAATATTATATATACCAGTATAAACTATGATTTTGATAATACTCAAAAACTATTTGTCAACAATTTATACAATGGTTTTACTGGTAGTTTATTATATTTGACTACTACAATACTAGAACGAATTTCATCTAAATGAATATGAGATATATTTTAGACATATATAAATGAATACCATATTACTACTATCAAAATATTTTATAAAGAATTAAAATGAACTATTTTCTTAATCTCTACATTAATATAAAAAATTAATTTTAATTTAATTTGATTCATTAATGATGACTTTTGAGTATGTAGATTATATAGATGAAACTCATTTGGAACATATAACTTTTTAGGAAAATATTTATTACCCTGGGCAAGTAAGACTCATCCTTCAAAATCCATATGAACGACCAATGTATAATACATATCGGCCGGATGTTACAATGCACAATTTATGTTGATGTAACACTACATAATATACTTCAAACTAAATTTTTATAGTATTTTATTTTTTCTGATAAAACATGTCGAAAAAATATTTAGAAATAAAATATAAGTTACTCTCAGACTAATAATATTGATATAAAGAATAATTTTTTAACAGATCATGTTATTAAAGAATAATTATATTTAGAATTTATAAATACCGAATATCAGTTAGCTTATATTTTAAATAGATCACTCACTAATACATGTTTTTATATTATTAATGGGGTGTTAGGAATTTTTTTTTAATTTTATATTAGTATATTTTAAAATATTCATCAATTATTTTATTTAGTATCAGATCATTTATTTGTTAAATTAAAATATATTTTTAAATATGGTTTTAGAATTTGTATTTTAAAATGAAAAAAATATAAAATTATCTCACGTAAGAAACACACAAAACTAGATCACATCAACAAACCATTGGACATCCCATACAATCATTATTTCTCCTTAATGTCCCATTGGATTATAGAGGATCTGTCATTCCAGTTTTCTAAAAGTATATCCTTTAATCTTTTAATCCCCAAACCTTTGGAAATGGAACCATCATTAAGTAAGGATGTTTTTGATTTGAGTGAGATTATATTATATCATGTGAGGAATCAAAATACTCTTTAAGAAAATGTAATTTATTTGGAATGGTTAAATGAAATATAATGTTGACGAAAACAATTATATTTAAAGTGTTTTAATATTTTTGGATATAGTAATACATCTATGATATTTTAATTTTAGGTAAAATAATTTTGTCGAAATTATTTATTCAGTTTTAGATATGATGAAGTGAATACTATCACTATGATATACCATAATCAATTTTCATCTTCTTCATTATCAAATGAAATAAAATTTTCCCCATGAGAGGGAATATCATTTTGATTTAAGAAATATTGGAGGTGAAAAATTTAAGTAAATGGATATAATTTTTTCAGTTTAGAAATCAAAATATCATGATGATGATAACTAATGGATATAATATTGATCAAATGATCGTCATTAAGTTATTTAAATCTATAATTTAACCTATGAAGTATTAATTAAAAAATTATTTGGTATAAAGATATATATATATATATATATTCATGTTTTTCTCTAATTAACATCTAGATGGATTTCAGTAGGTGTATGCTTAGATACCTGCATCATTATTTTCATAATGTCACGAACCAACCCGAGTACCCTGGTAACCGGATAACCGATTCGGCCATGACATAGCCTGATGGGAATTCTTGATCCCCACAGGTTAGAGACTAGCAGCTGGAATCCCACAACATGCAAGTGGGATGGATTTTTCAACCAATAATGCCGAAGAAAAGAAATAAGACAGTATGCATAAAAAAACTCCACTGGGAGTAATATACCAAAATAAAAAGAGGCATAAAAATCCCAAATCACTAAAACCCATGTAATACAGTGTGAAAATATCCCCAAGGTCCCTAAGGACACAACTCACCATGACAAAAGTTCAACAGTTGGATCCACCAATAAGAGATCCCTTCCGCTTGCTCAAACCTGGAAGAAGAATGTCTACAATCACGTAAAGGAAGAAGTTGGGTGTGAGCATGATCCCATTAGGATACCACCAATGATTCCGTAACAGATTCCTAATATATATTATCCAAAAAAATTGTTACAATTTTCAAATAAATAGGTTTGGAAATTCAAAATCATATTTAACCAAAACATTCTATACATTTTGAAATGATGTAAATAAATATTTTTAAGTAACGATTTTATAAATGATGGAATATTTTTAAAACAATGGCTTATGTAAAAAATTTATATAAAATAATTTATATAAATTCAGAAGGCATGTAAAGAGGTTCAAAAGCATTGGCATACATTTATATCTCAAAAATAAATAAACAAGTAACATCATGGTATACCCGTGGATTAGCCAGTTCATACTTGGAAGGCTGCAACTTCTTATCCTCCAAAGTTTTAACTCCTGTTTATTGTTTAGCACACACATTATTGTATCTATGGGGTCTCGAAGCACAAGGATATTTGACTCGTTGGTGGAAATTAGGCGATCTATGGACTTTTATTGCTTATCACGTGGCTTTCGGACTAATAGGTTTAATGTTACATCAATTTGATCTTTGCTCGATCTGTTCAATTGTGATATCTTTTGGAAGGTACGACAGTATTAACCAGATTAAGGATTCCACACTCTCTATGTGAACTCATAAAAAAGTGTATACACTCATCCCTGTGACAGAAGCCAAATGAGACTAATCACCAACCTGTTGGAGATGTGACCAACCAAAAGATTGTATTAGAATGTTGTCGTAGCGTAGAGTGTATCTAAATAACTCACTAACAACATGAGGCATTCATGCGCTCTGATATGATGGGAGAGCTATTTTAAGAATGCTAAAAAATAAGATCAATCCCATTCTTCCATTTCAAATGTTCCAATTTATTTCCATTTAAATCCAAAAAAGATTTTATTAAAAAACATTCCTTTTTCAAAAGGTAAAACCAATGGGTTTCTATCAAATCATTTTAATCCATTTTCACTAGTTTCAAATCCAATCAAAACCAATTCCACCATTATAAAATTTATTTCTTCAATTAAATTCAAAAAATTAATTGAGATCATTTCCATCAAATCCAAAATTTAAATTAAACAATTTATATAGGACGATTTCAATAAACAGACCTAATTCAATGGAATTAGGTTTTTTCCAAATTTCTATGCCCAAACCATTTCAAATATCTCAATTCATGGGAATCTAGTTTTTATAAATTTAAAAGAAAGACAATTTGATCAATTGAATTTAAATAAAAAATTGAAATAAATCAAGAAAATACAATGATAATCAATTTGGCATGTCGGGATGGAACCACCTACCTTGATTTATTGACGGGTGTTAGCCCAATAAGAATGCCAAAAACCAGACGACACAATGTCAGAGATCATGTTCTATATATGAATCCTTAAAACAAAATAAAAGATCAATGGCACAATGATCGTGTAAAACTAGATCTAAATCCATAATCCGATATCTAGATCTCAACTCATAGATTTGAATCCCCAGAAAATGGTGGAAATCTCCCATGAAAAGATCAAAGAATGATAGAGGAAAGAACATGAGAAGTAATATGTTGAAATCCACTTTCCAGGATGAGAGAAAATCGTCAATCAAAGCCTTAAATGTCAAAGGAAAAAGTTCGGAACACCTTTGTATCTCATCGATACGTTGTAGAAACACCTATAATGTTTCATGCCCAATATAAGGTTGGAAATATGGATGTCATGGGGATTCAAGTGGTTTTAAGATTGATTTGTAGAATTAAAAATCCACTTGCAAGTTTTCATGGATAGAGTCACATGGTAAGGCAAATGGTGTTCCAACCATACAGAACCAACTGTCCAGGTTTCCCTGGTTGGCATAATTTAGTCAAATGGTCTCTCAAAACATGTTCAAACCATGCAGACCTCTTTGTCTAGGTCTTCATGGTTCGCACAGTTTGGTCCCACGATTTATCAAACCATGCAAAAACCATGCACAACTCACTGTCCTGTAGTTTTCCATAAAAGTTCACCCAAACACACCCCAAGTCACTATCCCAAAACAGATGTACATAGAAACATCAAAAGCTATTGAAAACGTAATGTGATGTTACAACCTCCCCACCATAAGATCTTTCTATCCCCATAAATCTTTTGAATAAACCAACACGTTAAAAATATGAGGACACTTCTCATTAGTACATCCCTTTCCCAAGTCTCATGAGTACCAGAACCATGCTTCCATAATACATAGACCAAAGGTATAATTCTCTCATGAAGTACCTTGGTCTTAAAATCAACAACCCTAATAGTTCATTTGGTCATAGATAAATCTGGTTCAATCTCAAGATCACTCCAACTGAAAACCTGAGATGAATCAGAGAGATACTTTCAGAGCTGCGATACATGGAACATGCTATGTATCAATGTTAGCTATATTGGTAGAATTAGATGGTGTGGAACCTTCCCTAAAGACCAACAAACATGAAAGGTCCCACAAAACTCAGAGCAAGATTCCCTTTCCTCCCAAGCTGTCGATGATAAAATTGGGGAGAATCATTCAATAACACATGGTTACAAACTGAGAACTCTAAAGGTCTAGGACAATGATCAGCA
Source organism: Viscum album (assembly GCA_963277665.1). Lineage (NCBI taxonomy): Eukaryota > Viridiplantae > Streptophyta > Magnoliopsida > Santalales > Viscaceae > Viscum > Viscum album. The sequence continues at coordinate 1,896,898,512 of OY728133.1, read as the reverse complement.
TAAGTCTTGTACCGACTTTGTACTGTCATCATTCTCTGACGAATCAACTAGATCTTAGATGTCATCTCTTGGAAGAAACATGGTCCTACCAAGAACACTCACCAATATCTGGAAAACATAAAGGAGATTTATAAGGACAACCATAGAATGCCCCAAAAGGAGACATTTTGATCGCAGGTTGATAACTATTGTTATCAGAAAACTCAAGTAGCCCCATATTATAATCCCAAAACCCACCAAAGTCGAGAATATAAGTGCGGAGTATATAGTCTAGGTTCTAAATAGCTCTCCCCATCTAGCAACCTGACTGTGGATGATAGGTCGTGATTGTAACACCCCAATCTTCCGTGATATGCTTCTCTATCAATAATGCAATAGCTTGCATTGTATGCTAGTTTGAGATTCTAACACAACGCGTCCAATCAAAGTATTCGTTATGAATATTAATACCCACTTTTTGAATTATATAAATTTTATGCTTCAAAATGGACTTCATTTTGGAATTTTTAATATCAAAATTAGCCTATGTTAAATTTTTGATATTTTTCTGAAAAACGTCAATTTTTTATGAATAGTGAAACCACTAAGTGGTAGTTAAAAAACTGATTTTTTTTTAAATGAAATTTTACCGCTTCTGTGAACATAATTTCAAAAATAAGACATACTTGGTTGTAATTAGGATGTAAAATGTGGTTCAATGAGATGAAAATAATTTTGGGTATATAGTAACATTTATGTTTTATTAATCGCGATTAAAGGTAATTAGTGTAATTTAAGTTAAATAAAATTTTATAATAATATGAAATTACCCTTAAACTTGTCCTAACCTTATTGGATGTGTCATGGCCGAACAATAAAATCTATGGGTCAACTTGGCGACCCCATGGGGTCACTTGTGTAAGAAAATTATATTAATAACCATTTATTTATTGTAAAAATAAAATTTTCACAAACATGTGTTGTTTTAATAAAACAATTATTACATGGGGTAATATAAGTTATCATTTCAACTATAATTATTAATTGGAAAGATAAAAATATTTCCTACATCATGGTGATTTTATTATAATTTTTATACATTAAATAAATTAAATATTTTATGACACCATAATGATGCAGCGATTACTTCATTAATTAACGATTTATATATAATGAAAAGATAATGAAAAATCTAAGACATACACTGCTCAAAAACCTTTTGGATGAGTATATTTAGAACCCTTATAACCTTTTCCTAGATATATATAATAGTGTGACGTTTGAAATCTGAAAATCACTTCATAATAATGTAACATTTCATGAAATTCCAGGAGTGCATCTCCTCTCCTATTACAAAAGGCCCCCACCTATACCACCTTATTCAGACCCTCAAAGCCATTTGGCTCAGCCAACATCCACCCAAATACTCTCTCAACTACCCTCTATTTCTCCTAGAAGCCAAAATTTTGGCAGAAGTGTTCCCAAGGAATCCTTTGACTCAAATCAATAAGAGTTACCTGATTTTAAGATAATGTCTTCTCTTATATTCTTTGGTTTTATTTTTCTTTTCCAACCCTTTAAACTGTCTTTATTTATTTATTTTATAATAACAAAAAAATCATCAATGTAATAATATGTATTATGAGAAGGATTTGATTTACACTTACACATACCTTAGCCTGATAGTTGAAGAACACACTGTTTCATTGGGGGGCGAATTACTGCCTCACGAAACGATGATTGTTCAATCTTCTATTAAAACCTCTCATGGTGTCCAGTAAGATGTCACTATATTTATATATGATATATATTATGTTTATGATTTCCTTATGATTCTGTATTTTTCATTTATTGAATACCTTTATGGTTTTCATTATGGGTAAACACGATATCTTCATTTTAGGAAGTGCGGACTACCACCCCCTCGAAGTGATTTGAATCATCAATGCCATATGTGGGACATATAAAGTATGGAGTAAATGATATTATATATGATATTATAATGGAATTATTATATACATTTATATAATAATTATTTCATTCCATTAAATACGAAATAGAAATGAATGTAACGTTCATTCATACGTACGACTTACCGTCTCCATGAACGATGCATTTCATTTCTTACCCTTAAATGTTATGTAATATTATAAATGAATTTATATACTGGATATATATGATATATATTATATCTAAATCATGAATATAATTCTGGAGATAAGGGATATTTTACCACATGAATAACATGTAATTATAAGAAGTTTATTTTTGACTCAAGTACCGTTGATCGACAGAATGACTGTTATTAACTTAAATAATTACATAATGTTCATAACATGGTAATAAGTGATATAAAAGGAATAATTAACTTTAAAAAAGTTCTTAAGAATGTAGAAATTAACTCTAGTTTGTTATTTAGGAGGTTAAATAATAGTCATGTCAAGTCAAAGACGAGGTAAGTGACTTCGTCTCAATCTCCATTCATTGAGGCATATTTTGTTTTATACACAAAATTATTTTATAATGTGTATAAAACCCTTTGACTTTTAATTTTATTCAAAAGAAATCTTTTTATATGAAGCGTTTTTACTAAACGAAAAAGTAATTTTTTGTCTTACGCATGCGGCGTCAAAAACTTCTCCGCCGTCGTGACCATTATTTGAATTTCGACTTCCTCTACAAGTCATAACATTTTTTAAATGAAAAATATATAGCAATTTTTAATTTTCTTTTATTTTGGTAATGAACATGTTTTTGACAGTGTTTTTATTATATCAATGTGTTGAATTGATATACTTTGATTGAAATGTGGAAATGATATGTTTCTTTTATGCATGTTTTATGCGATACGATTATCTTATGGTTTCTCATATGTTTAAACCTGTTCATATATGGAATACATTTGACTTAATAAGTGACAGGTGGATCCCGCTATAGCTCCTTGATGCATCGGTAGGTCTCATGAGACAAAATACTATCTTGGCACGAGTCCTTGAAAAAATCTTATTTGTATTATTGGCACGCGGCCTTGGATATGTGGTTATGATTGTCTAGCATTATGCAGTCCAACATTATGAATGTGGTTATTGATATTGCATGTGATTATTCGACTAGTAGAATATCATAGTGAATAAGTAAATGGCATTATATCCTTTTATTTTTCCATATTATGTTGATGTTCATGATTTAAAAATTTTTGTTTCAGTTATACATTTCCTTAAATGTTTATGATTATTTATGAAATATTGTACTATATTGTTATCCTTACTGAGCATCTAATCTCACCCCTTTCAATGTTTTAATTTTTCTAGGTTGTGAAGAAGTATTTTATGAATGACCTACAGGGATAGTCTTAAGGGGATATCAGTGTGGAATATGGACACTATGTTATTTTATTTTTTCACTTTATGATCTAATGTAACATTTATGAATGTATCTATTGTTTCCAAGGATACTAAACTAATCCGTATTTCGAGACATAACCATTTTTGATCATTCCAATGTTACATAATAAGGCACCGACTCTAGGTAACTGGGTTCGGGGCATTAGATTTGGTATCAGATATATTTTAGTACTAACCTTAGAAGCTAGATTTAGATAAACTCTAATTAAATCATATTTCTCTATGATAGACTTTGAGGATTAGTATAGAAGAACTTCCTAGAATTTTGGTATTATAGATATTTTGTGAGTTTTCCGTGCAATAAATCCCTGTCTAGATACGAGCAGGTAGAGGCGGCTCTGGCACATATGTACCAAGGGGTAAACCCGAAAACACCACTTTGAGCTAGAATCGAACGTGAACTAGTGCACGACAATGAGCCTCGCTGCACTCTTGGTTACAACACTCCCGGGGGATATGATTAGGATAATTATAATTTTATTTACATTCCATTATGAAGGGTTTATGAGTTTATACATACTCTAAGAAAACATTTTTATGATTATAGATTACATCAATAAAAATTTCAATTTATGTTAAGTGTTTTACAAGTATGGAATTCTTTATTTCGATCCATAAATTGATCTAGAATATGCAATTGTTTAGAAATGGTGCCTAGTGGAAGAAATGGAAACTATATCATTGCACGTACTCCATGTAGCGATTGACCTCTTGCTCAATATAATTATAGTGGAGCTGATGATACAACTGGTGCTAATCAACTTATCAACATACTGAGACAACTCACTCTGGTTATGAATAATAACCTTACAGGTTTGGAGCACCTTGATCTGTAGCGTGGAGGATCAATGATAAACTCCTTCATGAGGCAACAACCACCAACTTTCAATAGGAGTACAAATCCATTAGTATATTAGAAATGGATAAACTCCTTTTAAAAAATATTCCACACCTTGGGGAGTAGGGAAAGGGAAAAAATTTTCATGGCAGTTTACCGCCTCCCTAGAGATGTTTATCAATGGTGGTCATTGATTCAAAATACAAAGGATGATTAAGAAGTATCAAGTATGGATGGGAGAGTGTTTAAAGAGATTTTCATAGAAAAATAATTTCCTCATTACCATCGAGCGGATATGGAAAGACAATTTCAGATTTTGAGGAAAAAGGAGGACAAGAATGTTGCAAATTATGAGTCTAACATTACATGGTTAGCGAGGCATGCTGCAGATTATATACATAACCCGAGAAGTAAAATTGATCGTTTCTTTGATGGGTTAAAACCATTTCTCTGTCGAGCATTGGTCTCACAAACCTTTTCATTATATGAAGACATTGTCTCATGTGCTATTAAGACAGAAAAGGAATTGTCTAAATCTTATGACAATAATGTAAAGCAAGTAAAGAAGAAAACAGTGGAGCAAGAGATAGATAATGGGAAAAACGGAAAGAAGTATTTTCTATTATGCGATAATTGTGGGAATAATCACCCCGGTACTTGCCTAAAAGGAATGGGATTTGGTTATAATTGTGGAGAAAAAGGTCACCAGGCTTGTGATTACAAGTGAAAGAAAGAGTTTGTCAATTTCGAATGCTATAATTGTACAGAAACGGGGCATTATGAAAATGAATTTCCTAAGCGTCAGGGAAACATACCTCAGAAAAGGCCAAGGGATCACGTCCAATTTTATGCTGGTATTACAGTTGAAGTGGAATAATTAATGACTTGGTGCTTTTGGACTCATGGGTTATACTCTGGTAATAAGAATAATGTGATATATATAAGGATTATACCGCATTACTTGTTGTTTTCATTAAGGTTTTAATATGATAAAGGTAATCATACTTTTAGGATGTGACAATAAGACAAAGGTAACTTTGTTTGGGGAATCTGATGTTACAATTGATTTTTGAATTTAGAAACCATTTAGAGAGAGAGTTTGGACAGAAGTATTTTTGATAACTATAATGGTTGGAATGGATTATATTTTACATTGGATACTATTTTTAAGGTTATTTTTGGATATTTATAAAATGTAAAACACGCAGACCGTGTGACAACCCGTCGCGTCGGACAAAGATATTGGAATCGAACCCACACCTATAGTGCGATTGGGATTATTCGCCTACCACGGGACTACTTGAAGTCCCTGGAGTGTATAATGTAGTTATTTTAGTTATGATAGATGATTTATAAATTTATTTTTGGAACCCTATACGATTAGGATAATATAATATTTTTGAGTTATATTACCTTTTGGAGTGAAAGATGGGTTTGTGGTAAATGTTTATTAATGAATCAAAGTCTACATGACACGTATGTATATTTCCTTAAGTTCTTAGTAAATCTCCTAAATAAATTCCTCATATTTATGAAAGGTAACTTAAAACAAAAACATTTTTTATTGACTTTTCCAACTGGGGAATCAATGACCGTTTAACCAATCACAAGTTTGTGATTTCCATGTAGTTAACATTCTCCTAATCATGTATTCTACAACTCTCCATCATAACTTGATGATTTTTTTCTCCTCCATATCCATGTTTTCATAGAATCCTAGTATGGGCTATCTCGGGTGACCTTTTACTTCTTTTATTTATTTTTTAAGTTATATTTTTATTCACCCTATTTTTGATGTGGGTTTTCCAAAAGGGTATTTTCTGTTTTCAACCATTTATTTTCAAAGAAAAATTTCATATTTTGGGGATTCAATTTTTCGAAGGACGGGAGAATGTAACACCCCAAGCTTCCACGATATGTTTCTCTTTCAATAATGAAACAACTTGCATTGTAAGCTAGTTTGAGACTCTAACACACCGCGACCACTCAAAGTAGCCGTTATGAATAAAAATACCAACTTTTTGAATAATATAAATTTTATGTTTCAAATTGGGCGTCATTTTTGGATTCTTAATATCAAAATTATCCTATGTTGAGTTTTTTCTATTTTTATGAAAAACTTCAATTTTGATGAATAGTGAATCTACTAAGTGGTAGTTAAAAAAGTGATTTTTTGTTTAAATAAAATTTAACCGCTTCTGTGAAAATAATTTCAAAAATCAGACATACATGGTTGTTATTAGGATGTAAAATGTGGTACAATGAGATGAAAATAATTTTTGGTGAATAGTAACTTTTATGTTTTATTAATCACGATTAAAGGTAATTTGTATAATTTAAGGTAAATATAATGTTATTATAAAATAAAATTACATTTACACATGTCCTACCATTATTGGATGAGTCATGGCCTTCAAAGAAACTCCATGGGTCATCTTGGGGACCTTATGGTGCCAATTGGGTAAGAAAATTACATTAATAACTATTTATTTAAAGTTAAAATAAAATTGTCACAAACATGTGTTGTTTTAATAAAAAAATTATTAGATGGGGTTATATAAGTTAACATTTTAAATATAATTATTCATTGGAAAGAAAAAAATATTTCATACATCATGGTAATTTTTTTTATAATTTTTAGACCTTAAATAAATTAAATTTGTTACGACACCATGATGATGCACCGATCACCTCATTAATTAACGATTTAAATAAAATGAAACGATAATGAAACATCTAAGACATACACATGTCAAAAACCTATTGGATGAGTATATTTAGAACCCTTGTCACATTATCCTTGAAAAATATAATTGTGGTACCTTTGAAATCCGAAAAACACTTCATAATAATTTAACATTTCATGACTTTCCAAGAGTGCCCCTCCTCTCCTCTTATAAAAGGCTCCCACCTCTGCCACCTTATTCAGATCATCAAAGCCATTTGTCTCAGCCAAACTCTACAAAAATACTCTCTCAACTTCTCTGTATTACTAATAGAAGGATAACTTTGGGAAGAAGTCTTCCCAAGGATGCATTTGGCTTAAAATCAAAAAGAGTTACCCGATTTTACGGTAATGTCATCTCTTATGTTCTTTGGTTTTATTTTTCTTCTCAAACAACTTAAACTCTTTTTATTATTTTATATTGTAATAAAACCAGTATATTAAATATACTAAGATTTTTTTATGAGAAATATTTGATTTAAACTTACACATACCATCGTCTAATGGTTAATGAAGATATTGTTTCTATGGGTGGCGAATTATTGCCTCACGAAACGATGATTGTCATATATTCTTTTAACACATCTCATCGTAAACATTAAGATGTAACTATATTTATATATAATATATATTCTATTTATGATTTCCTTATGCTTATGTATTTTTAATTTATGGCATACCTTTATGTTTTCCATTATGGGTAAACACGATATCTTCATTTTAGGAAGTGCGGACTACCACCTCCTAAAAGTGATTTGAATCGTCAATGCCATATGTGGGACATATAAAGGAAGGAGTAAATGATATTTTATATGATATTATACTGGAATTATAATATACCTATATATCATAATGATTTCATTCCATTAAATACGAAATTTAAATGAAATTAGCATTCATGCGTACGTACGACTTATCGTCTCCATGAATAGTGAATTTCATTTCATACCTCTAAATGTTTTGTAATATTATAAATTCATTTATATAATGGATATATAGGATATATATGATATCTAAATCATTAATTTTATTATGGAGATAATGGAAATTTTTCCACGTGAACAACTTGTAATTATAAGAAGTTTGTTTTTGACTCAAGTACCAAAGATCGACAAAACGACTGTTATTAACATAAATAATTACATAATGTTAATAACCTGGTAATAAGTGATATAAAAGGAATAATGAACTTGAAAAAGGATCTTAGTAAAGTAAATAATTAACTCTAGATTATTATTCAGGAGGTTAAAGAACGGTTGTGTGATGTCAGACATGAGGTAAGGGACTTCGTCTCAATCTCCTTTCATTGAGGTATATTTTGTTTTATACACAACATTCTTTTATACGGTTTATAATCCACTTTGACATTTACTTTTATTCAAAAGGAATAATTTTATACGAAGCATTCTTACTAAGCAACAAAAGGAATATATTTTTCTTATGTATGTGGCGACAACGACTTCTCTTCCGCTGTTACCATTATTTGAGTTTCGACATCCTCTACAAGCCATATCTTTTTTAAATGAAAAATAAATACAATGTTTTAATTTTCTTTTATTTTGGTATTGAAAATGGTTTTGATAGTGTTTTTATTATATCAATGAGTTTAATTGATATATTGTGATTGGAATTTGGAAATGTTATGTTTCTTTCATGAATGTTTTATGTGATACGATTATGTTATGGTTTATGATATGTTTAAACATGTTCATATGAGGAATGTATTGGATTTAATAAGTGAGGGGTGGAGCCTGATATTGCTCCTCGATGCATCGGTAGGTCTCATGAGAAAAAATAGTGTCTTGGCATGAGGCCTGGACAAAATCTTATTTGTTGTCTTGACACGAGGCCTTGGCTACATGGTTATGATAGTCTGGAATTATGCATTCCAACATTATAAAAGTTGTTATTGATATTGCATGTGATTATTCTACTAGTAGAATATCCATGTGAATAAGTAAATGGAATAATTTTATTTTATTTTTCCATATTATGCTGATGTTCATGTTTAAAAGGATTCTGTTTCAGTTATACATTTCCTAAAATGTTTATTATTATTTATGAATGTTTCCACTATATTGTTATCCTTACTGACCATCTGAGCTCACCCCTATCAAAGTTTTATTTTTTCCTAGATGTGAAGAAGTATTTTATAAATGTCCTGCTGGGATAGTCTGAAGGGGATATTGGTGTTGACAATGGAGACTATGTTATTGTAGTTTTTCACTTTATGATATAATTTATCATTTATGAATGTATCTATTGTTTCCAAGGCTAATAAACTAATAGGTCTTTCGAGACATGATCTTTTGTGATCATGCCAATGTTACATAATAATGCACTGACTCTGGGTAACTGGGGTTGGGGCATTATAGTGATCAAATAGATCTATGATCCAAATGCCTCCTAAAGGACTCTCCAAAATTGATATGTAAATTGAGGATCCCAATAAGATACTATAGCAGATGGAACTCGGTGCAAAAAAACAATTTCATTCACATAGATATTTCCCAACTCCTCAACTTTGGTTGTATGTCGAATATGTATAACGTTAGCCGACATGGTAAACCTATCGATCACAACCCATATCATGTTATTCTTTCTCTCGGTTTGTGGTAACCGAACCACAAAGTCCATAGATATTACATCACACTTCCATGTAGGGACTTGAAGTGGATGAGGTAGAACCAAAGGATTATGGTGCTCGGCTTTCACCTACTGGCATGTATAGCAACATGATTCAAACCCAGAAATATATCGGCTCATAACTGGCCTCTAGAACTATCATCGCAAGACATATAACATCTTTGTGGTTCTAGGATGCACATCCCACTGTGAGTAGGGCAACCCCCCATCACATTCTTCCTTACTGATAACGACACAATGTAACGATTTCGATAACACAGAACACCCTCTTTGGATAAAGACCACTGGGTGTCATTCTACACACCATGAAGAGAGTCCCTAATGATATTTAATTCATCATCTAGTTGTTAATCCCGAATAATTAACTAGAGAAGAGAATATTTCAACTGAACAATGGCTAAAGAAAAATCATTCCCCTTCCACTGAACATTAATATGAAACTGAGAAAAAAGATCTATCAAACTACCCTCTTCTGAAGATTCTTTCACAGCCTGCGATGGGAGTATCTTTCCTAATGCATCTGCAACTACATTCCCTTTCCCTGGGGTATAGGCAATGTCAATGTCTAAAGATTTCAGGTACTCCACCCAACACCATAGGTGGTGATTCAAATATTTTTGAGAAAATATATAACTCACACTCTTATGGTCTGGATACAATGTAAACCTTTCTCCATAAACATAATGCATCCAACACCTAAATGCATGCATTACAATATCATGTTCAAGTTCATGGGTAGGATAGTTCATCTCATGAGTCATAAGTTGATGAGATCCATAGGAACCAACATGATTTACTTATATAAAGACAAATCAAAAACATTAACCCAATGCATCACAGAAGACCACGTAACCTATCCTAGCCTCAAGAAGAGTTAACACCGTCGTAGTAGTCAAAATACACTTTATCTCAAGAAAAGAACACTAACATTTATCACTCCATGAAAACGTCAGTCCCTTTTGAGTAACAGTAGTAATTGGAGAAGCTAACTTAGATTCCTTTAACAAATCAGTGGTAATATCGCAGAAATACCAAGAATCTATGAATCATGAAAACACTTTGTGGTTGTTCCCAAGTCATAACAGACTCCACCTTCTCTGGATCAGCTGATATTCCTTGTTAGGACATGACATTTACCAATAAATATACTTCCTGAATCAAGAAACCGCACTTTGAAATCTTGGCATAAATTCTGTGATTCCTTAGAAGAATCAAAACTGTTCATAGATGATGCACATGATCCTCCTCAGACTTGGAGTAGACAATAATTTCTTCCACAAAGACTACAATAAATTTATCTAGATAGTCATGGAAAATCTTATTCATCAAATCCATGAAAAACATTATGCTTCAGTTTTCCATTAAAGGAACCAACACTGACGCTATGTGGGAAAGGAACTTCCCTCATCCCTGAATTTCCTTCTAGGTCCATCTCAACCATCATCGCCTTATCTAGAACATCATCATAAGTGGGTATCTTCAGTAAGAAAACCTAATAACGAATATATGATCAAAGTCCCAACTTGAATCATCGAGCCTTCATCTTCACATTAGATAAAATCTCTAGAGAAAATTGTAACAACTCAGAAATGAGATTTTAGTACTCAGTCATGGTTTTGTTGGCCTGCTCAATCTTGAAAAACTCTATAGCATTGGTCAACACTATTGATTCTGGATAGAACTCGTTAGTGAAAAGAACCCAAAAGCCTTTCCACTCCAAACCCTCATGTTTCCCTGTCTTCACCATCGTGTCCCACCGTATACTACATGGTCCCTCCAGCACGAAGGTGGCACATGTCACCTTGATAACATCAGGTGTCTCCAAGAACCAAAAAAGGCATTCAATCTTACTCATCCTTTCCTCAGCATGTTTAGGGTCAGTGGAGCCTGTGAAAACTGGTGGCATTTGGCGTTGAAACTCTTGAGAACGATTTTGGAGAATATCACTATGAGGATCTATAGTTGGAGCCAGAACAGAAACTAGAGGTGGTACCTATCCTAGAGCATGGATAGTGCGAACAATCACCTCAACTAGACTCGGATCCACAATAGGACTTGCTTGTTGTGATTCAACAACTGTCTCTTTTTGGATATGATTCCCTCATCTTCTTGGATGAATGATGCTACAAAAAAAATATGACATTAGATTAACAATCAACAGAGTAAAAGGAAAAATATTTATAATAGAAGGGATGACAATATTTGGATTCCACTCTATCCAAATCAATATAGGAAAAATTACTACACCCAATCCATGAGTCATTTTCCCTAACCAACCCTGCTGACATAAGGTTCATTGTGGTGAGATCTAGCCAGGCACTAATGTAACACCGCGGGATTTTATGAGATATATTATTTTTAATTTCATTGATGTCATATATTATACACTACATCAAGATTAGTGTGTATCATACACAACATCGTATTTCCTTGTAGTATACACAACACTATTCATTGATTGTTTTACAGACAATTTCACGTTCATTTTGTGGAAATTATTATACACAACATTAAGTATATATTTTGTTTAATTTATAAATGTAATAAGATTTGATTATGTTATACGAAATACCAAATGGATATTTCACTACATCCAGCCCTGACTTGGATTGCATTACACACAATCAAGACCTTCCTCGATAGTGTGTGTAGTACGCAATCACGAGTTTCACTAAACAAGATATTATTATATTATTATAAACTAGCTGTTATGAATAGTAATACCCACTTTTTAAAATTTTATAAATTTTATCATTCGAAATGAACTTCATTTTTGGATTCGGGATATCAAAATTACCCTAGGGTGCAAATTCGGTATTTTTCTAAAAACATTCAATTTTTGATGAACAGTGAAAACCACTGTGTTATTGTTTAAAAACCGAATTATAATTTAAATAATTAATTATTTTATTTAAATTTATTTTAAAATAGATACATAATACCTATATAAATTCAATGTATTTCTTTGGATTCATTTTATAATAATTTTAGATATATAAAAATTTTATTGAACATTTCACCGTCTTTTACCCACCTCCTAGGAGAATTTGAAAATTTACATAAAATATAATTTTACCGCTTCTGTGAGTGGAATTTCAAAAATCATGGACACAAAGATAATATCAAGGTGTAAATTGTGGTTCAATAAGGTAGAAAGAATTTTTGGTGAATAGTAACTTTATACTTTTATTTACCACGGTAATAAGTAAATAGGGTAATTAAGGGTAAAATGATATTATTATTACCCTAACACATTTACTATTTTTATTGGATATGTGTAATTCGACCAAAAACAACCATAGGAATAAAATATTACCCTATAGGTCCACTTGGATGATATTAGGACACTTATTATTATTTTATTTAAAGAAGTGTTAAAATAGTTAAAATCAATGTTTAATAACTAAAACATTTTCAATATAGGGTTATACATAAGTTAAATTTGACTCTAAATATTCATTAGAAAGGTAAAAATATTTCGTAGATAATGGTATTTTATTTATAATTTTTAGACATTAATTAATCTAATTTATCCATGACACAATGATGATACAATAATTACCTTATTAATTATATATTAACATAATTGATGTTATAAATACCCAAATAAATGTATTTTGAGACTTCTTATGAGTTACAATAATATTTTAGGTTAACATGACATGTTATTATTGATTGAATTAGCGTTTTTTGAAATAATCACGTTTTTATGATTTTCACAAAAATCAATTACCAAATAGTGTCCAAATTTATATAAAATAGTGTTTAAAACAAATATTATATTAGTATTTTTTCTTATATTCCTAAAAATCTAATGTTTAGAAATACAACTTAGATAAGGTTTTGAATATTAATAATGAACCACGTGGGGTTCTTTTGGCTTGTTATAGAATGTTTATTATCAATATAGTCTAAGAAAACAAGAAGACACGGTGAAGGTAAAATTATGTAACTTAGAGTTAAATCTAAATGATAAGGTTAAAATAGAAACCAAAATTTTATAAAACATATTTTTTTAGAGTATTTAGACCCATCCCCACTTTAGTTTTGAAATAAATTAATTTGGAGCTATTATAAACCGAATATGACTTCATTATAAAATAATATTTTAGTTTCTTCAAGGGTTCCCCTCTCCTCCCTTATAAAAAGGGCACACCTTCCCTATTCACTTCACACCCTTTTGATCCATGAAGAAAGAAAAACCCATGAAAATTACTCTATTAAAAATCTCTAGTTATATCATAGCGGTTCTGGTAATCTCAAAAGACCAACTCTAGTGCCCTAAGAAGAAGTTTAAAGGAGGTGCGTTGAGGAAGAGGTAATCTCTTCTACCGATTCTGTCTTGTTACTTTCTTCTTCAACTTCTTCTTATTTAGTTTTTTCATTATAAAGTAATAACATAAGTATCATTTACATACTGATATGTTATTATAAATATGAAACAACCTCATTTCACCTTCTATCCATCCTACGAAAGACGAAATCACCGCATGTGCGTACGTACGAAGTACTATCTCCACGTCGTGGTGTAATCTGTTTTTCCAACACCACATTACATGGATATGTATAATGGTGTAAATAATAACCATATATAGTTATTATAACATCATAATGATTATGAGATATTATATCATCCACTCCAATTCAATTCAATAATTATAGGAATGTTATCATCGCTCTTGCGTACGTACGGATTACTGTCTCCATGACGTGATGAGATTAATTCTCCATGTTTACCATTCAAGATTGATTATAAAGTATATACAAAGAATAATAATGAAATATATTATATTATAAAGCTACTTTATTTATTTATATTTATATATATGTCATCTACTTACTTCTATTCAAGTCAATAGGGAAAGGAAAACAACGTTCATGCGTACGTACGACCTACCGTCTCCATAAAGGGTGTGTTTTATTTAATTTATCTATATATTATGTATATATATTGAATATATATGACATATAAATCCTGTATTAAATAATTTAAGTAATTAAATAATGATATATGTAATAATAATATCAAGAACACCAAGTAAAAACACAAACGATAAATGAAATGATTTTACCCAAAACGCTAATTTAACATGGAATTAACAAATGAATGGGTAATAGAAATACTTAAGTTAATATTATATGATATAATAACAATGAATATTATTATGAAATAAGTCAATGAAATTATTTAATTCATTATACAGAAGGTTTGGAAACATATGAAGCATATCGGACATAATGTATGCGATAACTTTTCCAATCACGTTTTTATCCAAGATTGTTTATTCGTAAGTATTTACTACTGTTATATTTATCATACATGTCCTAGTTTTATAAAAATGTGTTCATGTATGTTTAAAGTAACTTTTAACGATTTTTTAATTTTACTACATGGTATGTAAGGAATATTTCTTTTTCAAGGTACTTTTTGACTTTTCCAGCAAAAGTACGAGAAGAATGTTTTTAACTTATACGACATGAACGGATTTTAATGGTTTTATAACAACTTAAATTAATGAAGCTTACTCTACAATATTTCATGACTATTTTCAACAGAATTATTTTCTTTTAAATTTGCACGGAATTTTGTGAAAAGAAAATGTTTTTAAAGAATAATCAATATTTTCCTCAAGAATTCATTTCAAGTGTTTTGTCATAACTATATTCCATCTAAGATGAAATTATTTTGTATGATTATGTTTCAAGTATAATGTCTCTATGATTTAAATGGTTTCACATTTCTTTTGATGAAATTATATCCATTTGTTTTATATGGATTATGTTATGATGGAATGATGTTTATGAAACACATTTTATTATTTGGGTTATGATAAATGATTTATGTTTTTGTTGTGGCACACATAAGAATGATTTCATTATGAGATGGGTGGGAACTATATCTCCCAATAATTCATTGGGTAAAGATTTATATCTCATGAGATGGACATGGCTGGAAGGAAAAGCTAAACCAGTTTAGTAATACAGGACTAGAATGAGGAGTGAACTCGATTTAGAAAGGGACTTTGTCCACAAAATGGTTTTGGTAGCAATGCCTTGGCTACTATGGAGATCATAACATGTTATTAATGTTTTCCACAATTACATGTTTTATTCCAATGCTATTTTGTCATGATTAATGTTTTTTCATGATCTATGCCTTATGTACTGCCATGTTTTATGTCATTACTAATGATTTTTATGTTTAAACATTGTGTTCATGTTTTTAAGTTCAAATTTATATGATTTATTTTATTTTATCCATGCTTACCCTTACTGAGAATTTGATCTCACCCTTTATATGTTTTGTTTACCCCAGGATGTAAAGAAATGTTTTAGGTAAGAAAATTAAAGTGGATGATCTTTATAGGAGATGTTGAAGATCTTTCACCATGATTAGAAGATTATGTTCCATGTTTCCAAAGAAAATAAACAATTGCAGTCCTTGAGTGTTGGTTATTATTATGAATAAAGTATTCCAAAAAAGTTATGTAATTTCCATCTACGTCAAGCTTTGGGACTCTATAGTTGTAATCTGTGGAATGGCTTAGTTAACCTTTGGAAACTTGGATTCCAAAACATTAGTGATATCCTTAGAGATATTTCTAACGTATGTCTAAGGATGTCCCAAAGGGTAATTATATGTATATGTTATAGTCCTATAATTACAGTAATGATCATAGAATTAATCCTAAGATGTTATATATTGATGGTACTCCCCCTTATTTATGTTGTTCTCCCTTGCATGATTTTTTCCTCTCACACTATTCATTTTGGGTTTTAGAAAATGGATGGAAATACGATGATTCCCTATAATGGAGGATATGATGGAAAATTGAATGATATTCTTCACAATCAACCAAATGAAATGGGATTTGGTAGTCCTAACAACGTTATTATAATGAATCGACAATCTCATAATATGATCAATAATCTCAACATTGGTAAGTTTCCCGACTCAGCTAATAAGATAAAGATGGAATTTCGTGATGACAATAGAGGAAAGAAAGTTTGATTTCCATCACATAAATAATGTGGTAAGAGGCATCATGGAGAATGTTTCGAAGGAATTGGAAGATGCATTGGGTGTGGAAAAGAAGGACACAAAGCCAGTAAGTGCAAAGGAAAAGTTCCAGATAACACCATGGATAAGGATAATGGTAAAACTATGACATCAAAAATGGTTAAATTTTTTAAATGTGGAATATACGGGAATTATGAAAACCAATTCCCTAAGGGAAAGTCTCATGAAGAGAATTAGAATGGTCGTATGGGTAGTATTTATGTTCGTGATGATGAAGAGACTACAAATGATATGTGAGTAGAAAGAATTGTTCAAGCTTGTTCAATGGTTTAAGAAGGCATTGGAATGATTAATGTTTATCAAGAGTTATGTTTTATAAGTAATGGTACTATGGAATAAAGACACATCTAAGGATTGTTACACTATTGTTTTTTCTAAAGTATTTGAAAGTATATGTTCAATGGTACCGGTAACCATGAAAGGTTATTCAAATATTTTCTGATGGTAGACGATATGTTCATAAATAAGGGATAAAGATATAATGAGATGCTTGATAGAATTAATGAGCTCATGACTGATATAAGTACAAAGTGATATCATGGTTTGAGTATATAGAAATTTTGGGATTTTGGTATGTGGAAAGAGTTAACTTTTGACAGCATTCATGTTTTCACTACGGTTCCATGGGTATTTATTTTTCAATAGAATACATGATTTAGGAATTCTAATATTTGGAATGTGATGAACAAGATATATATTATGATATATGGGAGATAAATGATGGTATTCACATGCTAGGTAGATGACCTTTCAAGTAATCATTATCTTAATACTATGTGCTTGGACTGAAGTATTTTGGATAAGCCTAAAAACCGGAATGGATTTTGTCAGACATATGATAGTATTGTTTAAGGCAATAACTTTTTTGATATTATTGATGGAATGTTATAATAATGTAGTTTTAGAAAAGGACAACCTATAGGACGGGAGATAACCCGTCTATGTTGGACATGGCTATGGGAATCGAACCCACAACCAAAGTGTGATTGGCCTTTATCACCTACCACTGGACTACAAGAAGTCCCAAGTTAGTAGAAACTAGATTTATTATATTATGTGGTATGATATATGATGTATAAGTCCATTTTAGGAACTATATACGGTTAATCTCACTATAGATGGAATTATATATATTTAAAAACTTTTAATATCCTTTTATTTGAGATAGATGGAATGACCTGTCATTCTATCGCATGATCTGCTAACACTTCACAAAATATAGATTCAACTTCATATCTTTAAGAGTTGAGGTGGAAATTGTTCAAGGCAGAAACAACAGTAAGATTGTACCAAAATCAAGTAAGTATTTATTTTAATTCAACAATTCTTCAACATTAGGAAAATGATCTAGAAAACAAAAAATGTTTTCCTAATGTCCTTATATCCAATAAATCAGACGATACCTTAAATCATCACAAATTTATGGCTTTGTGACTGTTGGATTCTTCATAGCCATGTCCTCTACCACTCTCCATCAGAACATGATGGTTATATTTTTCTTCCATATCCATATTTCCACCTATATTCTCCTGTGTGGAAACCCAATGATGAGTTAATCTGGGTAACCATTACATTTCTTAATTTACCTTTTAAAATTTAGTTTTAGTATTACTTTTAGGATGTGGGTTTTTACAAACAAACAATTCAAGTAGTAAACGATTTATAACCCCCATCAAATTTCGCGGGCAAAATTCATTTTATGGGGGGTAGAATGTAACACCCCGAGATTTTATGAGATATATTATTTTTAATTTCTTTGATTTCTTATATAATACACTACACCAAGATTAGCTTGTACTATACACAACACCATATTAGCTTGCAGTATACACAACACTATTCTTGGCTCGTGTTACACACAAAATCATGTTTGTTTTGTGGAAATTATTCTACGCAACATTAAGTATAGATTTTGTTTAATGTATAAATGAAATATGTTTTGATTATGTTATATGAAAAACCAAAAAAAGATATCATTATACACAGCCCTGACTTGGCTTTCATTAAACGCAATCAAGACCTTCCTCGATAGCGTGTGTAGTATGCAATCAAGAGTTTCAGTAAATGAGATATTATTATAATATTATTATAAACTCGCCGTTATGAATAGTAATACCGAATTTTTGAAATTTTATAACTTTTATTATTCAAAATGGACTTCATTTATTGATTCATGATATGGAAATTATCCTATGGTGAAATTTTGTTATTTTTCTGAAAACTTTTGATTTTTGATGAATACTGAAATACACTGAGTTATAGTTTAAAAACAGAATTTTTATTTAAATAATTTATTATTTTATTTAAATTTATATTAAAATAGATACACAATACCTATATAAGTTCAATGTAATTAATTGGAGTAATTTTATACTAATTTTTTATATATAAAAATTTTATTGAACTTTTCATTGTCTTTTACGCAAATCCTAGGAGAATTTGAAAATTTACACAAAACATAATTTTACGGCTTTTGTGAGTGAAATATAAGAAATTCGAGAGACGTAGTTAACATGAAGGAGTAAAATGTGGTTCAATATGATAAAAATAATTTTCGGTGAATAGTAACTTTTTACTTTTATTTACCACGGTAAATAGTAAATAGGGTAATTAAAGGTAAGATAGATATTATTATTAACTTAGCACATGTCCTAATTCTATTGGATATTTTTAATTAGACAAAAAGACCTTAGAAATAAAATATTACCCATTAGGCCCACTTGGATTAGATTAGGACACTAATTATTATTTTATTTCAAGGAGAGTTAAAATAGTTAAAATTGATGTTTCATAACTAAAACGTTTTTAATATAGAATTATAGATAAGATAAATTCATCTATAAATATTTATTAAAAGATAAAAACTATTTCCTACATAATTATATTTTATTTATTATTTTTAGACAGTAAATAATTTTTTTATGACACAATGGTGATGAAATAAATAACATTATAATGAAATTTTAACATAATTTCTGTTATAAATACCCAAATTAATGTAATTTGAGTCTTAATATGAATTACAATAATTTTCTATGTTAATACGACATGTTAGTATTGATTAAATTTACTTTTTTCAAAATAATCATGTTTTTGTGATTTTCACAAAAATCAATTACCAAATAGTGTCAAAATTGACATAAAATAGTTTTTAAAACAAATATTACATTATTAATTGTTATTTTATTAATAAAAAAATATGGATCATACAAATGTCATAGATAAGGTTATATATATTAATAATGAACCACTTGGGGTTCGTTTGGCTTGTTATATTAAGTTTATTAACTGTATAGTGTAAGAAAACAAGAAGACATGGTAATGGTTAAATTATGTATCTTAGAGTTAAATGTAAATGATAAGGTTTAAATAGTAACATAAACTTCAATAAAGCCTATTGGATGAAATTATTTTGACCCATCCCCACTTTATCTTCTAAATAAATCAATTTGTAGCTATTATAATATGAATATGACTTCATTATAAAATAATATTTTATGTTTTTTCAAAGGTGCCCCTCTCCTCCCTTATAAAAAGGTTACCCCTTCCCTCTTCTCTTCACAGCATTTTGAGCCATGATACTCGGACTTACCCTTGAAAATTCCTTTTCTAAACATCTCCAGTTATATCATAAGTTTCTTCTCTTCTGAATAGTCCAACTCTAGTGCCCTAAGAAGAAGTTTAAAGGAGGTGCGTCAAGGAAGAGGTAATCTCTTCTACCGATTCTTTCATGTTTCTTTCTTCTTCAAATTCGTATTCTTTAGATGGTTCACTATAAGGTAATAACATAAGTATCACATAAATACTGATATATTATTATAAATATGAAACAACCCCATTTAACCTTTTATCCAACCTATGGAAAATGAAATCACAGCGTGTGCGTACATACGGAATACCGTCTCCACGATGTGGTGTAATCTGTTTTTCCAACACCACCATACATGGATGGGTATTATGGTGTAAAGAATAATTATATATAGTTATTATAGCATCATAATGTATCTAAGATATTATATCATCCACTCCAATTAAATTCAATAATTATGGGAATGATATCATTGCTCATGCGTACGTACGTATTACCATCTCCACGACACGATGAGATTCATTCTCCATGATAACCATTCGTGAATGATTATAAAGTATATATAATGAATAATAATGAAATATATTATATGATAAAGCTACTGTATTTATGTTTATATATATGTCATCTATTTACTTCCATTCAAGTCAATATGGAAAGGAAAACAGCGTCCATGCGTAATTACGGCCTACCGTCTCCATGAACGGTGTGTTTCATTTCATTTATCTATATTATATATATATACTCAATATATATGATATATAAATCATGTTTTACAGTATTAATGTATGTACATAGTGATATAAGTAATAATAATATCAAGAACAACATTATAAACACGTACGATAAATGAAATGATTTTACCCAAAACGCTGCTTTATCATGGAATTGACAAATGAACGGGTAATATAAATATATAAGTGAACCATATACGATATAATAAAATTGAATATGATTATTTAATAAGTCAATGAAATTATTTAAATCATTATACATGAGGTTCGGATACATACAAACCATATCAGACATAAGGTAAGGGATAACTTTTCCAATCTCGTTTTTATCCGAGATTGTTTATTCAAATGTATTTATTGGGGTTATATTTATCATACATGTCCCTGTTTTCTAAAAATGGATTCATGTATGTTTAAATTTATCTTTGCCCTTTTTTGAATTTTACTACATGGTATGTAAGGAATCTTTCTTTTACGAGGTACTTTTTGATTTTTCTAGAAAAAGTACTAGTAGAATATTTTTTAAACTTATACGACATGAACAGATTTTAATGGTTTTATAACACCTTAATTTCATGAAACTAACTCTACAAAATTTCCTGAATATTTTCAAAAAAATCATTTTATTTTAAAATTTCTTCGCATTTTGTGAAAAGAAAATGATTTATAAGAATAAAGGATATTTTCCTCAAGAATTCATTTAAAGTGTTTTGTCAAAACTATCTTCCATATACGATGATATTATTTTGTATGATTATGTTTCATGTTTAATATCTCTATAATTGAAATGGTTTTAATTTTATTATGAGGAAATGATATCAATTTGTTTTATATGGATTATTTTATGATGGGATGATGTTTATGAAACCCATTTTATTCTTTGTGTTATTAGGAATGATTTATGTTTATGTTGTGGCACACGTAAGAATGATTTCAGTATGAGATGGGTGGGACCTATATCTCCCTCCAATGCATTGAGTAATGATTTATATCTCATGAGATAGACATAGATGGAATTTAAATTTAAACTGGTTCAGTAATACAGGACTGGAACGAGGAGTAAAATCGATTCAGAAACGGACTTTGTCCACTATGATAGTCTTGGAAGAAATTCCTTGGCTACTAAGGAAATCATAAAATGTGATTAATGGTTTCCAAAATTACATGTTTTATTCCCATGCTATTTTATCATGATTAATGTTTCTTTATGATCTATGCCTTATATACTGCCATGTTTTATGTCATTTCTCATGATTTTTATGTTTAAACATTATGTTCATTATTTTAAGTTCAAATGTATATGATTTGTTTTATTTTATCCATGCTTACTCTTACTGAGCATTTAAGATCACCCTTTATATGTTTTCTTTTCCCCAAGATTTAATGAAAGGTTTTAGGTAAGAAATCAAAATGGGAAGATCTTTATGCAGATGTTGAAGTTCTTTCACCACGATTAGAAGATTATGTTCCGAGTTTCCAAAGAAACTAAACTATTACTGTCCTTGAGTGTTGGTTCTTATTATGTATTATGTTATCTGCAAAAGTAATGCAATGTCCATGTACGTCAAGATTTAGGTCTCTACAACTCAATCACAACTACCATATAAGACCCGAGAAGAATAATCAAATGCATACTATCATCAAGGAAAGATGCTTAAACCTACATCTGATAAAATTTTGTCATGAACCAACCTGGGCACTTGGGTAACCCGATAACTGAGTCAGACCGAACATAGCCCGAAGGGCATTTCCGATCCCCATGCGTTGACAAATAGCACTTAACATCACACAACATGCAAGTGGGAACATTTTTTGTAACTCCCCGAGATTTTATGAGAAATATTATTTTTAATTTCTTTGATTTCATCTGTTGTACGCTACACCAAGATTATCTTGCACTATATGCAATAATTTATTATCTTGTAATATACGAAAACAGTATTCTTGGCCTGTGTTTCATGCAAGAGCAACCTTTCTCCACAGCGTGTATTGTTCGCAATACTGTGTTTCACTAAACAATGATATATTATTATAATATTATGAACTAGACATTATGAATAGTATTAAATGAATTTTGAATTTTAGAACAGTATAATTCATCTTACACATTTTCTAGAATTATATATGAAAAAAATCTATTTTTTCGATTAAAGAAGTATTTTTTAAAAAAATGCAGTTTTACCGCCTTTCGATGGCGCACCCATTTTAAATATAATTTTTGACATGTTTATAAGTTAAATTTTACAAAATAAAATTCCTATTTGGAATCCAGATATATAAATTTACATTGGATAAATTTTTGATACTTTTCTGATAACCTTCATAATTTGAGGAATAGTAAAAATACGCAAAATTTTAATAAAAAACAACTTTTTTCATCAAGAAAAATTATATAGTTAAATTATAATATTTAATTGATTTAAAGTATACATATAATATATTTTTACCATTTAATATAATGTAAGTAATTAGGATTATTGTTACACTAAATTCATAGGTAAAAACATTTCAATCTTTTGCAATGTTTTAACTTTTAAAACCCGTTTTCTTAACAACGACTTTAATTTTAAATAAATTACCACAACTTCTGTGTCATGAATTTTGAAAAATTTATTCCATATTTGTAATTATTTGGTCCAAATTATGTTAATAGTCTACTTTTTTATTTTTAGAAATCATGAATAGTAAATATGGTAAATTTAATTTTCTATAGTTAAAGGTAAATCGGGTAATTAAAGGTAGAAATATGATTATAAAATTACCATAAAACCTACCAAAATTTTATTGGATGAATAAAAGTCAACCAATATCACCTCAGAGTCGAAATATATTCATTTTATGGAATTTTGGCCTAGAAAATAATGTATTTATTATTAAAACCAAAGAAAGTGACAACATGTCCCTCTCTTATATCTTATAAGAGTAATAATTTTAATTTAGTGATTAAAAATCACAAAACCTAAAATATGAATAGTATTTGGAAAACTAATAAAATTATCTACATCATGATAATTTATTTAGAATTTTTAGGTATTAAATAATTGTCATTATTGGTGACACAATAGTGATGTAGAAATTGTTTATTTTGTAAAAAATTGATAATATAGTTTTTATTACAATAATAAAACCCATAAAAAGGACTCGATACTTGGCCAAACATTATTGGTCGAGTATATATATACCCTAAGCACCAAAGAGTCAAATATGGACCATTTTGAGCTTTATAAAACAGATTAGTACATTTCTATTATCTTATTTTCAATGATGTCAAAGTTGTCACCTTTATACTTTAATAAAGAAACAATTTTAAAAGTTGGTTATTTTAGAAGATAAATTAAACTAAATGTAATACTATAAAATATATTATATTTATATTCATCATAGTATTTTATTTTCAATTTTCATGCAACAAATTAGTATATTAAATAATTATAAAAAAAAATTATAGTAACTATTTTATTAAGAGAAATATCAAATAAATGGTTTTAGAAATATTAAAATAAATATTTTATAAACTATTTAATGTTCTACATTAATTTTATAGATGTATATTACGTGTTAGGAGTCTATTAAATATTTTGTATCAAATATATCTTCGATGTGGAATTTATTTAAATTCAAATAATTGAATAGTGTAAAAATAGACACTATTGATATTTTATAAATATAACATATTATCAAATTGTTTAGAAATAAATAAAATATTTAAAAATTTCAAATTTGAGAAATATATGGTCTAAATGGTAATAATTTATGTATTTATGTAAAATTCACAACACATAAGTAAGTATTTATTACAATTTAGAAATTAAAATTTATTACCACAAATAAATTTAAATAGAATATATAAGTATAAATCAAATTGATAAGGTTTAAAATAAATTCCAAACATTAAAAAATTTTATTGGATGATGGTAATAAAACCCTATATAATATTATATTCTAATTTGAGTAATTTTGGATGTTTTTATGTGTGTTTTTAATTTATTATAAATTAATATTTCTTAGGTTTCCAAAGGTGCCCCTCTCGTGCCTTATAAAAGGGCACCTCCTCCCTATCCTCATCACACCACTTTGAGACTACAATCATGGAAAAAACCGGCCAATTTATCTTATAAATTTCCCTAGAAATATAATGGAGGTCCTTGTCTACTTCAAAGACCATATTTAGTGTCCTAAGAGGAGGTTTAAAAGAGGCACGTCGAAAAAAAGGTAATATCCTTTATAGATTCATACATGATCATTTCTTCTTATAGTTCCACTTATTTTGTTGTTTAATAATAAATTAATAACATAAGTATCACTAATACACTTATATTTTATTATAAATATGCACCAACCCTATTTCACAATCTATTTATCCTACGGCAAACGAAATCACTGCGCGTTCGTACGTACGGAATATCGTATTCACGATGTGGTGTAATATGTTTTTCCACCCATACGATACATGGATGGGTATAATGGTCTAAAGAATAACTATGTATGGTTATAATAACATGATATTACTTATCAGATATTATATCATCCACTCTAATTCCATTCAATAATTATGGAAATGTTATCATCTCTCGTGCGTACGTACGAATTATAGTCTCCACGACGCGATGAGATTCATTCTCCAAGTTAACCATTCAAGAATGACAAAAAAGTATATATATTAAATAATCATGAAATATGTCACATATTTATGATATTGGATTTATTTATATGTAATTTACTTACTTCCATTCAATTTAATATGGAAACAAAAACAGTCTTCATGCATACGTACGACCTACCATCTCCATGAACGGTGTATTTAATTCCATTTATCGATATATTATATATATATGTATATTCTGAATATATATTAAATATAAATCATTTTTTACATTCCTAATGTAAGTAATCATGATCTGAGTAATCATATGAATAATTACATGTCAAAACACGGACGATAAATGAAACGACTTTACCCAAAACGCTTCTTTAACATGGAATTGACAAATGAACTGGTAATATAAAGACTTATTTGAATCATATATCATATCATAAATACTAATATGGTTCTGTTACAAGTTAATAATATGTTTAAACACACTATACAAGAGTCTCTAACAAATACATAAGAAATTGGATATAAGTTAAAGGATAATTATTCCCATCTTGTTCTTATTCGAGATTGTTTATTCATAAGTATTTATCGTGGTAATGTTTATCATCCCTGACCAAGTTTTCTAAATTTGTTTTCATAAAATGTATAATATTCTTCCATGTATGTTTAATTATATTTTTACCCTTTGTTGACTTTTTACCACATTGTATGGAAGGAATCTTTCCTTTGGTTACCATATAAGGTACTTTCTGACTTTTTTGATAAAAGTACGAGAAGAATGTTGTTTTAACATATACGGCATGAACAGATTTTTATGGTTTCATAATGCCTAATTTTCATTATGATTTCTCTACAATATTTCATGATTATTTTCAGAAAAATCTTTTTCTTTTAAAATTAATTAGCATTTTGTGAAAAGAAAATGATTTTGAAGAAGAAATGATACTTTCGTCATGAATTCATTTCAAGTGTTTCATCAAAACAATTTTTCATCTAAGATAAAATTATTTCATATGTGTATGTTTCATGTATAATGTCTCTATTATTTACATGATTTCAATTTTCTTAGGATGAAATGATATCCATTTATTTTATATGGACTATGTAACACCCTAGGTAAATAAAGAATATGACATTTTTATATGTATCCCTTTTTTTGAATAAAATGTTAATATTAATTTAAAGGGAACGCTATGCTTGATGTCTTACCCAATACGAAACAACGAGTTCCTTTGAAATCTTACGTTGAACTCTAATAATAAAATAAAATTATTTTAAATGTTATTTAACACGTAGTCGTTGTATTGGAGGGAATGAATAGATATAACTAAAATATGATTATATATGTTTGTTAAATGTTTTTACATTTATCTAATAATGTATAAAGGCTTAAAATACGAAAACAATTCAATTTTAGGAATATATACTCTAATTTTTACTAAAGGTCCACTTATCAACTTTTGATGGCGAACCATCATTAAATATAGTTTTGGTCACTCTTATACATTATATTGGACCAAATAAAACTTTTCTTTAGAATCGGGACATCAAAATTCACTTTGGGTAAATTGTTGGTATTTTTCCGATAAATATCAGTTTTTAATGAATAGTGAATAATGTTGTATTTTAATAGAAAAACCCTTTTTAATCTAATATACATATATGATTATATTAACTTTTGAATTGGTTTCAAAGTGAAATTAGAGTATATTTTTACCATTTAATCCAATAGTGGTCGTTGGAATTAATTTCATCTTGAAATTGGACTTAAACTAGTGTCAATCTTTTGATACTTATCGTTTCATAAAAACAAGCTATTTGCTCTGACAGTGGGGATTAATTATTAAATTAATTAATTTAACATATATGTTTTTAATTTTTTAAATAATACATCATTTTTGAATTCAGAATATCCAATATAGCCTAGGGTAAATTTTTGTAATTTTCTGAAAAACATCAATTTTTGATGAATAGTGAAACCACTAAGTGGTAGTTAATGAAACTGATTTTTCGTTTAAATGAATCTTTACCACTTATGTGATTTGAATTTCAAAAATACAAAATACATTATTTTCATTAAGAAGTAAAATGTGGTCTAATGGGATTAAAATAATTTTTTGTTGAATAGTATGTTTTAAGTTTATTAATCGCGATTAGAGGTAATTAGTGTAATTTATGGTTAAAATAATGTTTTAATAATATGAAATGACCTATAAAAATGTCCTACCCTCATTGGATGTTTCATGTACGACCAAGAAAATCCATGGGTCATCTTGGGGACCCCATGGAACCACTTTGGTTGGAAAATGACATTAATACCTTTTTATTTAATGTTAAAATTAAAATGTCACAAACATGTGTGGTTTTACAAAATAAATTTTTATATGGGGTTATAAAAGTCAGATTTTTGACTATAAATATTAATTGGAAATATAAAATGATTTCCTACTTCATAATATTTTTTTATAGTTTTTAGACATTAACTAAATTAAATTATTTATGACACCATGATGATGCAGCGATTACTTCATTATTTAACGATTTAAATAAACTGGAAAGATAAAATAAAATCTAAGACCTAACCATGTCCAAAACCTATTGGATGAGTTTATTTAGATCCCTTATCACCTTATCCTCAAAAAAAATCAATGTGGGACCTTTAAAATCCTAAACTCATTCAAAAATAAAGTAACATTTCTTTACTTTCCAAGAGTGCCCCTCCTATCCTCTTATAAAATCCCCCCCCCCTCTACCTCCTTACAGTCACCTCTCATGACATTGGCTCAGACAAAACCTGGCCATTTTGTCTCTCCAAATCCCTCTATTACTCCTAGAAGCCTCACTTTGGGCAGAAGTCTTCCCAAGGAAGCCGTTGAGCTCAAATCAAAAAGAGTTACCCGATTTAAAGGTAGTGTCTTCTCTTGTGTTCTTTTGTTTTATTTTGCTTCTCCAACCCCCTAAACTCTATTTATTCTTTTCTTTGGTAACAGATCTAGTATCTTCAATATACTATGATGTTGTTATAATATGAATTTGAGCTACACTTACACAAACCTACATCTAATGGTTAAAGAACATACTGTTTCTGTGGATGGAGAATTTCTGCCTCACGAAACGATGATTGTTCAACACTCATATAACACCTTCAAAGGTGTCCATTAAGATGTCACTATATATATATATGATATATAATATGATTTTGCTTTACTTAAGCTTTTGTATTTTTCTTTTGTGGCATACCTTTATGGTTTCCATTGTGGGTAAACACGATAATTTCATTTTAGGAAGTGCGGACTACCGCCCACTCAATGTGATTTGATTTGTTAATGCCATATGTGGGATGCATAAAGGATGGATTTAAAGTTATTATATATGATATATGTTACATATAAATGATGAATATAATTCTGGAATTCAAATATAAATACCTCTCATTTGGTTTTAATTCCATTAATGTGACATAGAAATGAATGTAGTGTTCATGCGTATGTACGGCTTACCGTCTCCATGAACGGTGCATTTCATTTCTTAACTATAAAGGATTATGTAATATTATAAATAATTTTATATTCGGGATATATATGATATATATGATATCCAAATCATGAATATCATTCTGAATACAATGAACCTTTTACCACATTAACAACATGTAATTGTATGAAGTCCATTTTCGACATAAGAACAAAATATCGACAAAAGAAACATTATTAAATTAAATGATTACACAATGCTTATAACATGGAAATAAGTGATATAAAATGAATAATGAACTTGAAATAGGTTATTAATAATGTTTAAACTAACTCAAGTTTATTATTCAGGACGTTAAAGAACGATCAAGTCAAGTCGGACCCGAGGTTAGGGATCCAACCTCTCTCTTTCTTTTTAAGTACTCTATTTTATGTCATTTCATTTAAGCCCATATTTATTATGTTTGGAGATGTTCTTTTATATTCCTCATAAATTAAATTTTATGTTCATATTACGGGATACCATATCTGATCTCATAAACCCATTTTGGATGTTTTTAGTGGCGTCGTTAGGCTGCTGGGTTTTCATAAGGTATTTTTCATCTCACATTTATTCCTGTTACATTTATGCTATATTTGCCACTATTTCCTTTGAGTGGTGTATGTACTGCCCATTATTATACACTTTGTGTAGTATAATTCCATTTATGGTTATTTACATCTACATTGTATGACCCTTCATTCATGTGGTGTACTTTTCGAACGTTACCCAACTCGGTATGGGGACCTTTCACCCTCCTTTTTTTTAAAAGACTTCTTTTGTTATGTCTTTTAATTCACATACTATTATGTTGGTATATGTTCTTCTATATCCTTATTTATGTAAATTTTATGTCCAAGTGATGAGATCCCATTTATCTCTCTCATCAACCCTTTTTGTAAAATTTTATGTGATGTCGTTAGGCTGTCGAATTTTACCAAAGGAACTTCTTAACCCAATTTCAATTTCATTGGGTTCAACATGTAGCTATTGAATATGTCATCTTTTGAATATGTGTGAATGACCTTTTATTTCTTTACACATAATATCCACTTATATTGGTTGTATTTATATTTGTCACACATAATTATGAGATTGATTTATCCTCAATTTAAAGATACCTTCTTTATAATGGATTTCATCTCATTTTACATTTGTTTTGAGACATCATTGTTGTTATGCACTAATTCACTCTTATATGGTGTGCATACTATCCTTTGAAATATTATATCATGAATCCCTTTATTCTCATGATATTATAATGTTCGGATTAAATTTTATTCCGAAATTATTTTTATTCAAGAGTCTCTCATTTCGCTAAAAAGTGTTTAACAAAAATATCGTTTTAAATGTTTTAATGATTTTTTATTTTAAATCTTTATCTTTAATGTTCATGTTTTCTAAATGGTTTTCATTATTTATTTATATGTACATTAATGTTTTAAAATTAAAATTACAAATAATAGCTTCAAAGTGGTTTGGGACACTTTGATTCAAAAATAACTTTTGAATGATTTTTGAAAATGGATTGATTAATTCAATATCTTGGAATTACTTAATTTGATTGAAAATGAAATTTTGTTGTTGAAATGTTTATATTTTCAATGTTTTATGTGTAATTATGGTACATGGACATTTTACGGGTGGTTACGTGATAAACCTAATGACGGGTGATTCCATGAATACCAGGATGGGTGGTTACGTTATAACCTCCAATGCTTTGGGTATGGAAGTCAGCCGTATGGCTATTCCATTAAGTATGTGTGGAAGTCGACCGTATGGTTATTCCATTTAAGTATGCTTATGTCCCAAGTTACCTTTATATATTATTTGTTATTTATATCGGTCTAATGGAAATCATTTGGTTTCAAAAGGTTATGTAATGATATTTTATCCAGTGAGGAGTTTTTACTACTTCCTAAAGGTGAAAGGTATTACATTGATAAAGTATACATGTTTTACATGTTGCTTTGAAAAAAAAAACAGTTTTAATTCTTTGTGTATCCCTTTCTAAGCATTTTATGCTCACCCCATGTTTTTTTTGAAATGTTTTTCACATGAATTAATGTGGAATAGCATCAAGGATGGGATCAAGGGAATGTCATGCTATCTAATACATTGAACTAGACATGTTTCTTTTTAAGAGTTTTTATTTTATGGAAATTTAGTAGAAGTGACTACTTTGTAATCTTTTGAGATATAATAGTTATGTACTAATTCTTTAAAACTCTAAACCTGAAAATATACTCAATGTGAATTATTAATTTCATTCAATATTAAGTATGTTTTAAGGTCGGGGCCTTATATTTGGTATCAAAGGTTGGTTTAGATAACTTTAGATGTTATGGTATCCTCTAAGGATAAGTGACATTACCATAATGGTTACGATTTTAGAAAGAGTCCTAGTTTCAGATAAATTGAATGACTAAGTATATATTAGTGTTTATCTTCCTCATTAGTACATTATGGCTTTTTGGATATACTCGTACTGACCTTTTTGGTTTTAGTAAATGGCTGGATCTAGTAGGCACCAAAGTAACAGTGGATGTGAAGGAAACTGTGATAGTTTTCTGAGTGAGTAACTGAATGATATGGGAGCTGCAATGAGAAATATTGTGTTTATCCTCAACCAACAATATGGAGTCATAATTGACCACCAAAACCTTAGTGATTTCTATAAGTCATCATATATGTGAGAAACAAATCCCTACGGAACTACAGGTAATAATCATAAAGGTAAGTGTGTTCAAAAACCTATGTGTCAATTATGTGGAATGAAACACCTTGGAAAATGTTTCAAAGGGACATAAATATGCTATAGATATGGAAATGAAGTTCATAAAGCAAGAACCTTCCATGGAAAAACGAAGCATCCAGTTGACTCGAGGAAAGGGAAAAATTCATTCTGAGGGATCAATTGAGTGTTTTATATGTGGTGTGCATGGTCATTATGCAAACACATGTCCTATGAAGAAGTTTCAGGAATTGGATCACCAAGATCGTACAAATATTCGTTTAACAATACCTAATTCCATTCCAATTGAGGATGAAGAAACTAACAATGACCAATCAAAGGAAAGAATTATTTCAGAATATGTTGGAAAGGAATGGTTAATGGATCATGAAGAATGTTGAATGAGTAAGAGGTCAACATATAAGGGCTTCATGAGTTATGGTGAAATCCTTAAGAGTATTAAGTCTCTTTTGATGATGGGGTTACATTAGAAGACTTTTTATAGTATGTGTAACCCTGATGTTTGATATATGAAAATTTTATTCAAGGAATAGTTATCTGTTCTTTTGTGGACATAATTATAAAGAACCATTTGGGTTTATATAATCCTTAATTTTAAGGTAATTATGGGTTACTATTTGATATGATGGAAAGTGAAAGGCATGAGGTAAAATTGAGGTTAAATTATGTTATGGTTATTTATTAAGATATTATCTCTTTTTGGGGAATGATTTGAGAATTATATAGTTTGGAAAAAGGAAAACACGCAGACCGTGTGACAACCCGTCACGTCGGACAAAGCTGCGGGAATCGAACCCACAACCAATGTGCGACTGGTATTTATCGCCTACCACTGTATTATGTTAAGTCCCTGGTTAGTTTGACTGACTCTTTTTAGTTAGATGATTTTATAAATTAAGAGTATGTTGATTTTGGGTTATCTATCGAAATTTATTAACCAATCATGGTGGATATGTGATTAGGTTAATTACTTTTCAATATGATACTTTAAGCGCAACTGATGTTGTTTGGAGATAAATATTATGATTTAACTTGGAAGGCAATGTGACTAAATCCTTCAAATATATTGGTTTCAATATTAGTATGGTTTACTTTGAATAATTTTATGGAAAAATTGATTATCGAATGGTCCTCGTTGAACTTTGGGTTTTGTTGGACAAATTTTGGAGATTAAGAATGTATTTTCTTTTTATAAATGGTTATCCTTTTCTGGATTATCTGATCTTGTACTAACCATTTTTTTATGGGATTTGGTTAATGTCTAATGACATGGGAAGTATATAGTTCCTTATTGTGGATTAGTTGATTCTCTAGAATTTGATTATAGTACTCTTAATGTGAACACGTCTTCCTAAATACTCATCTTTTAGATAAAAAAACGAGTTTGTGTAAGAAATCTAATAAAAGTTGAAAGTCAAAATGATAAGTAATTATGATTCCTTAAGAATAAAATCCTCAATAAAAAGTATCTTAAAACCAAAATGTTTTCTATTAACTTTTACTAATGGGTAATCGAATACCGTTTAACCCATCACAAGTTTGTGATTTTCTTGTGGTTAACTTTCTCTTAAACATGTTTTCTATCACTCTCCATCAGAACATGACCCTATGTTTTTTCCTCCATGTCCATGTTTTCCTACATGGAATCCTAGTTTGGGTTAACTAAGGTGACCTCTGTACTTTTCTTTCTTTCCATTAAAGTGATTGTTTTACTGACTCTTATTCTGATGTGGGACTTTCAATGACGATTCTGAGACGAATTTTAAAATTGTGAGGACGTAATTCCCAAAAGGGGGGAAGGATGTAACACCCCAGGTAAATAAAGAATATGACATTTTTATATTTATCCTTTTTTTTGAATAAAATGTTAATATTAATTTAATGGGAACGATATGCTTGATGGCTTACCCAATACGCAACAACGAGTTCCTTTGAAATCTTACGTTGCACTCTAATAATAAAATAAAATTATTTTAAATGTTAGTTAACACGTAGTCTTTGTATTTACACGAATGAATAGAAATAACTAAAATATGATTATATATGTTTGTTAAATGTTTTTACATTTATCAAATAATGGATAAAGTCTTAAAATATGAAAAGAATTCAATTTTAGGCATACACAATCTAATTTTCACTAAAGGTCCACTTATCAACTTTCGATGGCGAACCGTCATTAAATATAGTTTGGGTCTCTCTTATACTTTATATTGGACTAAATAAAACTCTTCTTTATAATCATGACATCAAATTTCACTTTGTGTAAATTTTCGGTATTTTTCCGATACAGATCATTTTTTAATGAATAGTGAAAAATGTTGTATTTTAATTTAAAACCACTTTTTAGTCTAATTTATTTATATGATTATATTATCTTTTGAATTGGTTTCAAAGTGAAATTAGAATATATTTTTACCATTTAATCCAATATTGGTCGTTGTAATTAATTTCATCTTGAAATTGGACTTAAACTAGTGCCAATCTTTTGATACTTATTGTTTCATAAAAACATGCTACTTACTATGATAGAGGGAATTAATTATTAAATTAATTAATGTAACTTATATGTTTTTAATTTTTTAAAATAGACATCATTTTTTAATTCAGAATATCAAATATAGCTTAGTGTAAATTTTTGGTAATTTTCTAAAAACCTTCAATTTTTAATGAATAGTGAAACCACTAAGTGGTAGTTAAAGAAACTGATTTTTCATTTAAATGAAACTTTAAAACTTCTGTGATTTTAATTTCAAAAATCTGGCATACATGGTTGTCATTAAGAAGTAAAATTTGGATCAATGGGATTAAAATAATTTTTTGGTGAATAGTAACTTTTAAGTTTATTAATCACGATTAGAGGTAATTAGTGTTATTTAAGGTAAAAATAATGTTTTAATAATATGAAATGACCTACACACATGTCCTACCATCATTGTATGTGTCATGGACGACCAAGACAATCCATGGGTCATCTTGGGGACCACATGGAGCCACTTTTGTAGGAAAATGACATTAATACCTTTTTATTTAATGTTAAAATTAAAATGTCACAAACATGTGTTGTTATACTAAAACAATTTTTATATGGTGTTATACAAGTCATATTTTTGACTATAATCATTCATTGGAAAGCTAAAAAAATTTCCTACATTATAATTTTTTTTTTATAATTTTTAGACATTACGTAAAATAAATAATTTATGACACCATGATGATGCAACGATTACTTCATTGTTTAACGATTTAAATAAAATGGAAGGATAATGTAAAATCAAAGACCTACATATGTCCAAAACCTATCTGATGAGTGGATTTAGAACCCTAATCACCTTATCCTTGAAACAAATCAATTTGGTACCTTTAAAATCTGAAACTCATTTTAACATAAAGTATCATTTCCTTACTTTCCAAGAGTGCCCCTCCTCTGCTCTAATAAAAGGCCCCCACCTCTACCTCTCAAGTTTTTGGCTCGGCCACCCCTGCCCATTTTGTCTCTCCACATCCCTCTATTACTCCTAGAAGCCTCACTTTTGGCATAAGTCTTCCCAAGGAAGCCTTTGAACTCAAATCAAACAGAGTTACCCAATTTAAAGGTAGTGTCTTCTCTTGTGTTCTTTTGTTTTATTTTGATTCTCCAACCCCCTAAACTCTTTTTATTATTTTCATTTAAGACAACTCCAATGTCTTAAATATACTATGATGTTTTTATAAGAAGAATTCGAGCTACACTTACACACACCTACAACTAATGGTTAAAGAACATACTGTTTCTGTGGATGGCGAATTTCTGCCTCATGAAACGATGATTGTTCAACACTCATATAACTCCTTCAATGGGGGCCATTAATATGTCACTATATTTATATATGATATATAATATGTTTATATTTTACTTAAGCTTCTTTATTTTTCTTTTATGACATAACTTTACGGTTTCCATTGTGGGTATGCACGATAATTTCATTTTAGGAAGTGCGGACTACCGCCCCCTCAAAGTGATTTGATTCATTAATGCCATATGTGGGATGTATAAATGATGGATTTAAAGTTACTATATATGATTTACGTTACATTTAGATGATGAATATAATTCTGGAATTAAAATATACACACCTCTCATTTGGTTTTTATTCCATTAATATGACATAGAAATGAATGTAGCGTTCATGCATACGTACGGCTTATCGTCTCCATGAACGGTGCATTTCACTTCCAACCTCTAAATGATTATGTAATATTTTAAATACTTGTATATTCTGGATATATATGATATATATGATATCCAAATCAAGAATATCATTCTGGATATAATGATCCTTTGACCACACGAACAACATGTAATTATAATAAGTCCATTTTCGACTTTAGAACCAAATATCGACCAAACAAACATTATTAACATAAATGATTACATAATTATTATAACATGGAAATAAGTGATATAAAAGGAATAATGAAATTGAATGAGTTTCTTAATCATGTGTAAATTAACTCATGTTTATTATGCAGGACGTTAAAGAACGATCGAGTCAAGTCGGACCCAAGGTAAGGGATCCAACCTCTCTCTTTCTGTTTAAGTACTCTCTTTTACGTCATTTCATTTAAGACCATCTTTCATATTTTTTGGTATGTTCAATTATATTCCTCATACTTTAATTTTTATGTTCATATTATGGGAGACCCTAATTGATCTCAGAAATCCATTTTTAGATGTTTTAAGTGGCACCGTTATGCTGCAGAGATTTCTTAAGGGATTTTTCATCTCACTTTTATTCCAGTGACAGTTATGCTATGTTTGCCACTATTTTCATTGATTGGTGTATTTAATTCCCATTATTATACACTTTTTGTAGTATAATATCATTTATGGGTATTTACGTCTTCATTGTATGACCCTTATTTTATGGGGTGTACTTTTCGAATGTTACCCAACTCGGTAAGGGCACATTTCACCCTCCTTTTATTTAAAAGACTTCTTTTGTTATGTCTTTTAATTCACAGACTATTATGTTGGGATATGTTCTTATATATCCTTATTTATGTAAATTTTATGTCCAAGTGATGAGATCCCCTTTATATATCTCATCAACCATTTTTGTAAAATTTAATGTGACGCCGTTAGGCTGTCGAAATTTACCAAGGGAACTTCTTAACCCAATTTCAATTTCTTTGGGTTCAACATTTAGTTATTGAATATGTCATCCTTTGAATATGTGTGAATGACCTTTGATTGTTTTACACTTAATATCCACTTGTATTGGGAGTATTTATATTTGTCTCACATAATTATGAGATTGATTAATCTTTAATTTAAGGATACCTTCTTTATAATTGATGTCATCTCATTTTACATTTCTTTTGAGACTTCATTGTTTTTATGCACCAATTCACTCTTATATGGTGTGTATACTGTCCTTTGAAATATTATATCATGAATCCCTTTATTCTCTTGATATTATGAATTTGGGATTAAATTTTATTCCACAATTATTTGTATTCAAGAGTCTGTCATTTTGTTAAAAACACTTTAACAAAAATATCATTTTAAATGTTTTAAAGATTTATTATTTTAAATCATTATCTTTAATGTCTATGTTTTAAAAATGGTTTTCATAATTTATTTATATGGACATTAATGTTTTAAAATTATAATTCCAATAATAGCTTCAAATAGGTATGGGACACTTTGATTCAAAAATCTATTTTAAATGATTTTTGAAAATGGATTGATTAATTCAATATCTTCAAATTACTTATTTTGACTTAAAATGAAATATTGCTATTTTAATGTGTATATTTTCAATATTTTATGTGTAATGATGGTACTTGGACATTTTACGGGTGGTTACGGGATAAACCATTTGACGGGTGGTGCCGTGAATAATAGGATGGGTGGTTACATTATAACCTCCAATGCATTGGGTATGGAATTCGGCTATATGGCTATTCCATTAAGTATGTGTGGATGTCGACCGTATGGTTATTCCATTTATGTATGTTTATGTTCCAAGTTACCTTTATATGTTATTTGTTCTTTATATGGGTTTTATGTAAATCTTTTTGTTACAAAAGGGTAAGTAATGATATTTTATTCAGTGAAGAGTTTTTACTACTTCCTAATGGTGAATGGTATTACTTTGATAAAGTATTCATGGTTTACTTGTAGATTTGAAAAACTAACAGTTTTCATTCTTTGTGTGTCCCTTGATGAGCTTTTTATGCTCACCCAATGTTTTTTTGAAAATTTTATCACAGGACTTAATGTGGAATGGGGTCAGGGATGGGATCAAGGGTAATTCATGCTATCTAATACAAGGAACTAGACATTTTTCTTTTAAAGAGTTTTTATTTTATGTAAATTTAGTAGAAGTGAATACTTTTTAATCTTTTGAGATGTACTAGATATGTCCTAATTCTCTAAAACACTAAACCTGAAAAGTTTCTCAATGTGAATTATTCATTTAATTCAATATTAAGTAAGGTTTAGGGCCATGACTTATAGATTATGTTACGGTGGGTTGATGTTTATCAAACACATTTTATTCTTTGGGTTATGATGAATGATTTATGTTTTTGTTGTGTCACATGTAAGAATGATTTCAATATGAGATGTGTGGGACCTATATCTCCCTCCAATGCATTGGGTAATGAATTATATCATGAGATATAGAGAGATGAGATGGTATGTTCATCCAGTTCAGTGATATAGGACTAGAACGAAAAGTAACCTCGATTTTGTAAGGGACTTTGTCCACTAGAATAGTCTTGGCAGCAATTCCATGGCTACTATGGAAATCATATCATTTTATTAATCGTTTCCACAATTACATGTTTTATTCCCATGATATTTTATCATGGTTAATGTTCCTTTTTAATCAATTCCTTATGCACTGCCAAGATTTATGTCATTACTCATGATATTGATGTTTTATGTTCATGTTCTTACATTCTAATGTTTAGGGATTATTTTTTCTTCTCCATGTTTACCCTTACTGAGCATTTAAGCTCACCCATTTTATGTTTTATTTTCCCCAAGATATAAAAAACGTTTTAGGTATGAAACCCAAATGGTAAGATCTTTATCGGAGATGTTGAAGATTTTTCACCATGATTAGAAGATTATGTTCTATGTTTCGAAAGTAAGTAAACTAATACGGTCATTGGGAATCTGTTTTTTTTCATGTATTAAGTATTCCGAAAAAGTAATGTAATGTCTATTTACATCAAGTATGGGTCTCTAAATTTTTTATCAGAGAAATGGTTTACTTAACCTATGGAAACTAGGTTATGAAATCTTTAGTCAGATCCCTTGAGATATTTCCAAGGAATGTCTAGGGATGTCCTTATGGTTAAGTATAATTATAGGTTATTTTCCTTGAATTACGGTATCAATCATAGAATTAAACCTAAGATCGTATATATTTATTGTACACCACCTTTATTATGTTTTTCTTCCTAGCATGATTTTTTCCTCTCACACTATTATTTTTGGGTTTTAGAAAATGTATGCAAGTAGGAAGATTCACGATAATGGAGGATATGATGGACAATGGAATGATATTCATCATGGGGAACCAAATGAAATGGGATTTGGAAGTACAACCATCGTTAATATAACTAATCAGCAATCTCATAACATGATCAATAATCTAAACTTTCGCATGTATCTCGACTTAACTAAGAAGAGAAAGATGTAGGTTCTTGATGATAATATAGGAACGAATGTTCAATTCCCCTCCTATAAATATTGTGGGAAGAGGTATCTTGGAGAATGTTTTGAAGGGAGTCGAAGATTATTTGAGTGTGGAAAAGAAGGACACAAATCTAGTAATTGAAAAGGAAAAGTTTTAGATAACACCATGGACAAGGATAATGGTATTTCTAAGACATCAACAATGATTAAATGTTTTAAATGTGGAATGTACAGGCATTATGAAAAATAATTCCATAAGGGAAACCCTCATGAAGAGAATCATCATGGTTAAATGGGTAGTATTTATATTAATGATGATGAAGAGACTAAAAATGATATGTGAGATGAAAGAATTGTTGAGGATCAGTTAATGGTTTAAGAAGTTAGTGAAATGATTTATGTTTATCCAGAGTTATGTTGTATAGGTAATATAGAATAAATACACATATAAGGATTGTTACAATATTGTTTTCTGAAAGTATTTGAAAGTATATGTTGAAGGGTAACGGTAACCATGAACGGTTTTTCAAATATTTTTGGAAAGTAGGTGATATGCGCATAATGAAGGGATAAGGAGATAATGAGATGTTTGATTGAATAAATGAGATTATGACTGATATAAGGATAGTGTGATAAAATAGTTTGAGTATATATAAATTTTGGGATTTTGGTTTGTGGAAAGTGTTAACTTTTGACAGAATTCATGAATTCACTAGGGTTCTATGGTAATACATGATTCAAAAGAATACATAATTAAGGTATTCACATGTTTGGAATGTGACCAACAAGATATATCTTTTGATATATGAGGGATAAATGATGGTTTTCACTTTCTTGTTATATGACCTTTCTGGTAATTGTTTTTTTAACTATCAGATTTAGACATAAGTATTTTTGATAAGCCTAAACATTGTAACAGATTAAGTTAGACATGAGATAGTATTGTTTAAGGATAAAACATGTTTTTTGATATTATTTCTGGAATTTTATAATAGTATAGTTTTAGAAAAAGAAAAACTCATAGGACGGGCGACAACCTGTCATGTCTGACAAGGCTCTGGGAATCGACCCCACAACCGAAGTGCAACATTCATTTATTTCCTACCACTGGCCTATAGGAAGTCCATGGTTAGTAGAAACTAGTTTTATTTTATCAAGAAGGATGTTAGATGAAGTATATGTTCAGTTTTGGAACCATGCATGATTAATCTATCCATAGATGGACTTATGTATATAAAATTTTCTAAACTTATGTTTGAGACAGATGGAATGACCTATCATTCTATCGCAGGATCTACTAACACTTCACATAAGACAAATTAAACTTCATTTCTTTATGAGATGATTTGTAAATTGTTCAAGGCATGATCAATAGTGATATTGTACCAAAATCAAGTATGTATTTATTTTAATTCTTGTACATTAGGGAAATGATCTTGAAATTAAAAAATACTGTCCTAGTACCCTCATATTCGTTGAATAAGATAGTACCTTAGATCATCACAACTTTATCGATTTGTGATTGTTTGATTTTTCATAGCCATTTTCTCAACAACTCTTTATCAGAACATGATGGTTAGATTTCTCTTCCATATCCATATTTTCACCTATGTTCTCTTATGTGGAATCCTAATGAAGATGTAATTTGGGCAACCTTTATGTTTTAAACATCAAATTTTAAAATTATGTTTTATTATTCCCTTTTACGATATGGGTTTCTATTAATGAAACTTTCAAGTAGTAAACGCAATATAACCCTGACGCATTTTGAGGGCGAAATTCATTTTTAATGGGGTAGAATTTTACACCCTGAGATTTTCTGATAAATGTTATTTTTAATTTCTTTGATGTCTTGTGTTTTACGCTACACCAATATTAGATTCCTCTATATGAAACAATATATTATCTTTTAGTATAGCAAACACTATTCTTGGCCTGTGTGGCATGCAAGAGCAACCTTCCTCGATAGCGTGTCTTGTACGCAATACTAAGTTTCACTATACAATGTTATATTATTATAATATTATGAACTAGACATTATGAATATGATTAACTGAATTTTTAATTTTCTAACATTATAATTCATCTTACAAATTTTCTAAAATGATATATTAAAACAAAATCAATTTTCTTATAAAAAAAGTATTTTTCAAAAAAAAAATGTTTTTTTAGCGCCATTCGATGGTGCACCAATTTTAAATAATATTTTTGAGAAGTTTATAAGTTCAATTTTACAAAATATACTTCTTCTTTTTAATTAAGATATTAAAATTTACATTGGATAAATTTTTGATACTTTTATGATAACCCTCATATTTTGATGAATAGTAAAAATACGCTAAATTTTAAATAAAATCAACTTTTTTCATCGAGATAAATTATATCGTTAAATTATAAAATTTAATGGTTTTAAAGTATAAATAGAATATATATTTACCATTTAATATAATTTAAGTCATTATAATTAATTTTAGACCGAATTCATAGGTAGAAACATTTTAATCTTTGGCAACGTTTGAACTTATAAAACAAGGTTTCATAAAAATGACATTAATTTTAAATTAATTACAGCAACTCATGTGTTTTAAATTTTGAAAAATGGAATCCATATTTGGAATCAGTAGGTCTAAATTATGTTAATAGGATGCCTTTTATTTTTGAAAATTATGAATAGTAACTACGTAAATTTTATTTACTACAATTAAATGTAAATCAGGTAATTAAGGGTTAAAATAATATTGGAAAATTACCCTAACGCCTGCGAAAATTTAATTGGATGAATTAAAGTAGACCCATATCACGTAAGGGTAGAAATAGATTCATTTCATGGACTTTTTACCATGAAAATGATGTAATTACTATTAAAAACATAGAAAGTGAAAACATGTCACTCTCTTATATATTATAAATGTAATAATTTTAATTTAGTGATAAAAATTAATAAAACCTAGAATATATATAGAATAACGAAATCTAATTAAATTATATAATTCATGATAATTCATTTAGAATTTTTAGGGATTAAATAATTGTCTTTATTGGTGACACAACAGTGATGCAGAAATTATTTATTTTGTAAAAAATCAATAATATAGTTAATATTACAATAATAATACCCATGAAAAGGACAAAAAACTTGACCAAGCATTATTTGTAGATAATAAAAATACCATAATCATCCAAGGGTCAAATTATTGACCATTTTGATCTTTATAAAATAGATTAGTACATTTATATTATTTTATTTTAAATGATGTCAATGATGTCACCTTCATAGTTTAATAAAGATAAAATTTTAAAAGTTAGTTTTTTTAGAAGAAAAAATAGAAAAAAATTATTATTATGAAATATATTGTATTTATATTCATCATAGTATTTTATTTTTAATTTTTCTTCAACAAATAAGTATATTAAATAATTATAAAAAAATGCTATAATAAATATTTTATTAAGAGAAATATAAAATAAATGGTTTTAAAAATATTAAAAGAAATATAATATAAACTATTTAATGTTCTCCACTAATTGTATATATTGGTATGACATTTTAAGAGTATATTAAATTTTTTGGATA
This sequence comes from Viscum album, assembly GCA_963277665.1. NCBI lineage: Eukaryota > Viridiplantae > Streptophyta > Magnoliopsida > Santalales > Viscaceae > Viscum > Viscum album. The sequence goes on along the minus strand of OY728133.1, from coordinate 1,896,855,384 downwards.
GGTTATATCTTCTCTGAATATTTTATTTAAATTAAAATAATTGAATACTCTCAAAATTGACACTATTGATATTTTATAAAAAATAACATATTATTAAATTATTCAAAAATTACAATAATTCATAAAAATCAAAAATTGATAATTATATGATCTAAAGTGTAATAATTCACCTAATTATTGAATATTCACAACACATAAGTAAGTATTTATAGAAATTTAAAATTTAGAATTTTATTACTACAAATAATTTTAAATAGATTAAATAAGGATAAATAAAATTGATATGGTTAAAACTAAATTAAAAAAATTTATAAATTCATTTGGTTGATGATATTACAACCCTATATCATATCTTCTTGGAATTTGAGTCATTTTTTATGTTTTTTTGTGGGGTTAGAATTTATTATAAAATAATATTTCTTATGTTTCCAAAGGTTCCCCTCTCCTCCCTTATAAAAAGGCACCTCCTCTATATCCTCCTCACACCACGTTGTTCCTTCAAGATTGGAAAACCCAGCCCATTTAGATTTTACACTTCCCTTGAAACATAATTGTGGTCTTGGTCTTCTTCAAATACCAACACCACTGTCCTAAGAGGAGGTTTAGAAGAGGCACGTTGAAGAAGAGGTAATATCCTTTACCGATTTTTTAAAGTTCATTTCCTCTTGTAATTCCTATTATTTTGTTGTTTCATAATAAATTAATAACATCAGTATCACTAATATACTGATATGTTATTTTAAATATGAACCAACCCTATATCACCATCTATCAATCCTACGGAAAATGAAATCACCGTGCGCGCGTATGTACGAAATATCATCTCCACGCCGTGGTCTAATATATTTTTCCACCACCACCTTACATGGATGGGTATAATAGTTTAAATAATACCTATATATGGTTATTATAACATGATATTAATTATGAGATATTATATCATCCACTCTAATTCCATTCAATAATTATGGTAATGATATCATCCCTCGTGCATACGTAAGGATTACAGTCTCCACAACGCGATGAGATTAATTTTCCAAGTTGACCATTAAAGAATAATTACAAAGTATATATATTAAATAATCATGAAATATATGACATATTAATGATAGTGGATTTATTTATATTCTATTTATTTACTTTCATTCAATTTAATAAGAAAAAAGAAAATAGTGTTCATGCGTACGTACGGTCTACCGTCTCCATGAACAATGTAATTTTTACATTTATTGATCTATTATATATATGTATATACTGAATATACATTATATATAAATCATGTTTTAAATTTTAGAAGTACTTAATCATGATCTTAGTAATCATATAAAAAATTACAAGTCAAAACACGGACGATAAATGAAACTATTCGACACAAAACACTGCTTTTTCATGGAATTGACAAATGAACGAGTAATATGGATTATTAAGTGAATAATATATGATATCATAAAGATTATTATGATTCTTTTATAATTTAAAAATAGGTTTAATCCCACTATACAGGAGTCTCAGAAACATATGGATGAAATTGGAAATAAGGTATGAGATAATTATTCCAATCTCGTTCTTATCTAAGATTGTTTATTCATAAGTATTTACTAGGGTTATGTTTTTCATCCATTTCCATGTATTCTAAAAATGTATTCATAAAATTTTTACTATTCTTCCATGTATCTGAAATGTTATTTTAACCATTTTTTGACTCTTCACCACATTGTATGGAAGGAATATTTCCTTTTGTTACCATATAAGGTAATTTTTGACATTTCTGGAAAATGTACGAATAAAATGTTTTTTAACTTATACGGCCTGAACAGAATTTTACAATTTCACAATGCCTAATTTTCTTGATGATTCCTCTACAGTATTTCATAATTATTTTCAAATAAATCCTTATCCTTTAAATTTTAATTGCATTTTTTGAAATGAAAATGATTTTGAAGAAGAAAGGATATTTTAATCAATAATTCATTTCAATGGTTTTATCAAAACCATTTTCCATATAAGATGACATTATTTAATATGTGAATGTTTCACATATAATGTATCTATGATTTAAATGGATTTACTTTTCTTATGATGAAATGATATCCATTTATTTTATATGGATTATATTATGATGGGATGATATTTGTGAAACCCATTTTATTCGATGGGTTATGATGAATGATTTATTTTTATGTTGTGGAACACGTAAGATTGATTTCAATATGATTTGTGGGGGACCAATATCAACCTAAAATTCATTGGGTAATGATTTATATCTCCTGAGATAGACGGGCCTGGAATGGTAAGTTAATCTAGTTTAGTGATACAGTATTGGAACAAGGAGTAAACTCGATTTAGTAAGGGAATTTGTCCAATAGGATGGTCTTGGCAGCAATTCCTTGGCTGCTGTGGAAATAATATCATGTACTTAATGATTTCCACAATTACATGTTTAATTCCCTTTTTATTTTATAATTGTTATTGTTTTTTTTATCTGTGCCTTATGCACTTCCATTATTTATGTCATTACTCATGATTTTCATGTTTTATGTTCATGTTATTACGTTCAAATGTTTAGGGATTGTTTTATGATATCCATGTTTACCCGGACTGAGAATTTGAGCACACCCATTTTATGTTTTCTTTTCCCAAGGATATATAGAATTGTTTTAGGTATGAAAACCAAAGGGGAAGTTCTTTTTGGGAGATGTTGAAGACCTTTCACCATGATTTGATGATTATGTTCCACGTTTCCAAATACACTAAACTAATACGGTCTTTGGGCAACTTATTTTGTCATGTATTATGTATCCGACAAAAGTAATGTAATGTCTATGAATGTAAACTATGGGTCTCTACAATTTTTCCAGAAACAATGTGGAAGAAAAGAAAAAAGACAATATGCATAACAAAAGGAAACTCCACTGGGAGTGTTGTACCAGAATACAAAGAGACATAAAATTCCCAAAGAACTACAACCCAAGTACTAAAAATGGAAAAACAGACCCAAGGTCTGTATGGGTACAACTCACCAAGACCAAATCCCAATAGCTAGTTGCACCACCATGAGATTCCATCCCTTTGCTCGAACCTGGAAGAAGAAAATATAAAAACACCTAAAGGAAAAAAGTAAGGTGTGAGCCGAAGCCCAGTAGGATACCACCGTAGATTCCATAACAGATTCCAAATATAGATTATCCAAATAAAATTTTACAGTTTTTCAATAAATAGGTTATGAAATTCAAAAGAATATTTACACAAAACATTCTATAGATTTTTAAATGATGGAAATAAATATTTTTAAGTAATGATTTTACAAATGATGGAATATTTATAAAACAATGGCTTATGTAAAACATTTATATAAAAAAGTTTATATAAATTCAGCAGGAATGTATAGAGGTTCAAAAGCATAGGATTACATTTATATATAAAATATAAATAAACAAGCGAGCAACATGGTCATCTGGAAAAATGTAAGATAACATTAACCCATTATAGGATTCAACAGTCTCTATAGGAACTTAGAAAAATGTGTATACACACGTCCTTGTGACACTGGGCAAAGGAGACTCATCACCAACCCATCAGGGATGTGACCCACCACAAATATGTTTTAGAACATTGTCGTAGCATAGAGTGTATCCAAATAACTTACTAACTACCTAAGGTTAGAATACGCTCTTACATGATTGGCAAGCTATTTTAAGAATGCTTAAAAATATGATCAATCCCATTCTTCCATTTCAAATTATACATTTTGATTCCATTAAAATCCAAAACAGGTTTTATTCAATAACATGCATTTTTCATAAGAGAAAACCAATGGGTTTCTATCAAATAATTTTAAGCCATTTTCTCCAGTTTGAAATCCATTGAAAACCAATTCCATCATTATACAATTTATTTCCACAATTAAATTTATCAGTTTAATTGAAATCATTTTTATCAAATCCACAATTTAAATTAAACAAAATTAAAATTTTCAATTTCCATAAAAACTCCCAGTTAATTAAAATTATGTTTTTTCCATATTTCTATTCCAAAAACATTTCAAATATCTCAATTAACTGGAATCGGGTTTTTATCAATTTAATTGAATGAAAATTTGAACAAATGAATTTAAATCTAGAAATTAAATAAATAAACAAAATAAAATGATAATCAATTTTGAATGTCAGGACAGAAATACCTACCTCCATTTATTTATGGGTGTTAGCCCAATGAGAATCCCCATAAATTGAACGGCATAATGCTGTCGATCACATTCTGGATCTAAATCCTTAAAACAAAAAACAATTATGATCAATGTCTCAAAGATCCTATAAAACTAGATCTAAATCCACAATCCTAGATCTAGATCTCATGTCCTATGATTAATTACACATAAAATGGTGGGAATATCCCATTAAAAGATCAAGGAATGATAGAGGAAACAATTGGAGATGTAACAGTTTGAAATCCACTTACTAGGAGGAGAGTGGATCCTCAATCCAAGCCTTCAGTCTCAAAGGAAGAAGTTTGGATCACCGTGGAATCCCTACGGGGGGATTTGGAAACCACTATAATGTTTCAAGACTAAGCCATGGTTGAAAATATGGATGTCCTAGAGATTCTGGTGGTCTTAAAAACAATTTTTGGAATTAAAAAATTGTGCGCACGCTTTCATGGGTAGTGGCGCACAGTCAGGAAAACTGTGTGCCAACCATGTCGAACCCACATTCCATGTTTTCAAGGTTATCATGGTTTAGTCACATGGTATGTCAAACTGTGCACAAACTGTATAGGACTCTTTGTACAGTTCTTCCTGGTTGGCATGTATTGGTAGTACGGTTTTTCAAATCGTTCGCAAACTGTGCATAACTCATTGTCCATTAGTTTTCCTTAAATGTTCACCCAAACACACCCCATGTCACTAATCCAAAATAAGGTTACATAGAAACAACAAAAGGACCTGAAAAATTAATCTGATGTTACATATAAATATGAAATAACTACCTTCTTTCTTTATAGAAAAATTCTTTATCAATTGTTCATATCATCTGGAAAATTAATAGACATCTCATTAAGATATATATTTTATCATAGAAACAACTTAAATGACTGAAATATAATGATTGTGTGATACTTATGGGGTGATACCAATGATAATATATTTACTGATTAAATATGATAACAACAAGGAATTATATATACTATTTAGTGTGTGTATGTAATAGGATCATCTATTGGTTTTATTAATCCCAGTCCTAATGAAGAAGGTGATTCAGGAATAGATGAGGTTGGTCATATATAAATGAGAAGTGTACTAGTTAACAATCATGGGGATGTGAATGAGGATGAAGAATTGAATGAGGAATGAGTTGAGCATGAGGCTCTATTGGATAAGGATGTTGATGAAGTTGACCATGGTAAAAAACAACTAATATATGTTATACTTATTTCTTTTTGATCCACACATATTAATACATATTTTTTTATTGATTTATTTTTATATGTCGAGGCATATGAACTAATAGAAAGGACACAAGGACTTGAAACAAATTTTTTGTAAGAATATCTAATGCATGATATAGTGGAAGTTTCACATCATTGAAGATATATTTTTCATGATTCTTCATGCTCATTTAAATGAAATATAGAAACTCTTATTAACTGTTTCAATTAGTATAATGGGCAGAACTATTCTCTTTGATAATATCTGGAAGATAAAAAGAATTAAATTCATGATTTATGAAGTTATATTGGGCATAAAGATGACGTTGATGATGTTAATACTCAATCCAGTTATATTCAAGAAGCTCTTGTTTTAGTTTCTGATATTGATGTTATTATAAGAATATTGTCTACTGATTTCACAATGATACAGGAATAATATATTAATAAATTTGATTTTTATAAGCGGATGAAATTATTTGATAGATAGTTTTTGTTTCTCATAATAAATCATAAATTATAAAATTATACTCAAAAAACATATCAATATCTAATTTGAACATTTTTGGAAATAATTTCTATTTTATGTTATTTAACTAACCGAAGGCCCAATATATACTGTGATATGACTCTTCAGAATGTTATTTTAGATAATAAATTTTTTAAGATCAGTCATGTGATCTATAGTGATTCTTGGATAGGGCTAGTTCTTCACCAGTTGAAAGATCAGTTTTTAACATTAATTTTGTCTGATGATTAAATTAATGAATTATTTACTGTAAATAGGGTTAAGATTTTGATAATATGTCAATATTCATGAATGATGCACCAATAATAGAAATATGTTTTCATCAATAACATTAAAAGTTTGTTATTGAAGATAAATGTTATTCATGGTGTTGTATTGTCCATTCCTCATCCTTTTGCACCTTCTCCAAGATGAGATTCAGATCCATCCCACCAATCATATCAAATACCATGTTTTTATAAAACATTTCTTATGTTGATATTGGAATGTATTCGTTTTTTCATTTTAAATTTACATTACCACAGAAATTATGTTTATTTTTATTATTTTTCCATATCTACTACTAGATCACTTGATTTATTTTTTTACTTATTATAACATAACATTCATTTACTATTCTATGCAAAATTAAATGTGTTTTGGTCATTATTGTTAGTATTTTTTGATATCATAGAAAGGTGGAGAAAATTGGGTAAACACAAACATTTTCAATTTATGAGTTTATATTTCTTTTCATCAGAATAATAATATGAAATAAAAATAATAATGTGTAAAATTAGTCTATTTAAAAAACATTAATTGATTTTAAAATTTTATTTTAATAGTCCTTACAATTCGAACTTTTTATATAAACAATGTTATGGACTTTCTGATAATGAAATGGAGTGATATTATTAGGCATGTATTTTCTCAACAATAATCTCTAAATCATATTGATTTTGATTATAAATAATACCCTTGTTTTTTCTATTGATGTTGTTTAACTTATTTTTCATGAATATATATATCATGTATATAACATTTTAACGAAAGGAAAATCTACGCAATGCATGCTGGATACACTGTTCATACCCATCTTTCCGCAAATCAATGTACAGATCATCATCCCTATGATAATAAGAAAAGATATTGATCTGAAACCCCAAATTTAGAAAACTATATTTTTATGAAATACCTTTCTATCATTGAAGTATTGAATCGGTTTTCAAACCCCACAGTTGGAGAATGAATGTATAGTTAATCAGCAATATTATTTTAATCAACATTACACTAGATGGATGAATGAACGGATTATCATGCAAACATTACCTTTCATGCACATGTTATTATCTTATGAAAGTATTTTTCATTTATCATATGTTGAAAGGAACAATTTTCGACTAAATGGAAAACTATGCTACAGAAATAAAACCTATTCTATATAGTTCGACCCTACATTTCTGTACTTAACAATGAAGACATAATTCAATAATTTTTTCTATATTTTTTCATTGTAATTGACAGAAATAATGATCTCTATAATGAAATACTACAACTGATGTAATCATATATTTCGATTGATTTAAAATGCCATTTTCAATGGATAAAATAACTATCATTTGTTACGGAAGTTATAACTCCCCTGGTGGATTCAAATTTGAAAATTTTGGTCTATTTGGAAACTATCATGAATTTTGTTTTTCAACCAACATTAAAGATATCTACATATATGAATGAATTATTTTAGAAATATCTGATATGTATGCCACATAAAATATAAAAATACACTATTTCTTTTCTGAATCACTTTTGAACAATTGCAAGGGTCGATGAACTCTGCTATTTTCTAAGAGAGGATATACTTTGAAGCTATACATTTGAAACTCATACTATTGTAGCTAATACTACTTGATTGTGTTTATTTATTCCTGAAGATCTATTTAAATATTTACTTCATCAAATATATTTCTTCTTGAAGATTTTTATCAATGAAAAACATCCATATATTATCATTTTTTTCTACCGCAACTGTGAATTTTCATGTGTATCCATAAACAAATCAAGCTCTTTTGATTTATTGGAATTTAGACAACTTCTATTAATGTTTGGATTTAGTTTCCAATTATTTTTATCTTTTTATGGATAATATGTTCCCTAATAATGAAATGGAAGGATATTTTTATCCTTGATTTAATGTTATCAACAACATGCACTCATATGTCGATTTGAAGGGCTTGTGATAAGAAGAGGTTTTTTAGTTAAATTAATGAGGCTCATAGAGAGAGAGAATAGGTGGATTTGACTAGGGGATCATTGTTACCAGGAGCACTATAAAAATAGTTTCATTATTTCATTATGTTGGATCTCTACTAATATTTCATATAGTATACAATGTTGTATATTTTTATGATTAACTAAGAGAGATAAATGCCAGAATCTGTGAAGATTATAAAAAATGAACAATTCAATCCCATTATTGTATCTATGTACTACTACAACCTTACAAAAATGAAATATATATTCTTAAAAAATATATCATTGGTGTAACTAAATTTAATATCTATAATGGGTTTCACATCTCATTCAACTCATGGGACCATAAAACATATATCCTAGGTTCTTACCATCTATGCCTAAGAAATTTGTTCCTAGAATTGTTTTCTGACATTCAAATCAAATACAGATATTAATATCAACCAATGTTGGAAGCACATTCCAACCCATAACTATATATCAAACTATCGGTACCAATAATGAACATTATGTATGTCAACCCCTCAGAACACACAAAGGTTGTTCCTGAAATGTTCACCATGTAACAATCTATACAAATCATCAATGGTTACTGGAGAAACACTCTATACAATTCCAAGGAGAAGGAGCATCATTTCCCCACCAATATTTACATGGGATGACATTATCATCTATATCATCAGTCTTAAACGAACTATGAATTATACAATAAGTCTGTAAACCCTTATCCTGACCTAATGTCCATTGTATACTCCACGTTTCAATAGAGTTAGTCTAGCACAAAAAACATTCCACTTTTTTTTAAATTCTAATATCTATATCATTACCATACAAAAAAATTAGATAAACCCAAAAACCATGTCTAACACATCAACAATTATTAAGGCACTAAAAACCATTAATTCTTAGAATGCCTGAAATAGATGAAATAGTTTTTATCAAACCAGAATTATTTAACAAAAAACCACATTTAACATTTCTAAAAAACCCTTTAAAATATAGGTCTTTCCCTTTCAAATCAACATATCGAAAAATACCTACATTTCTATTAAAACCATATCACGATCCATTGATGAATTTTTACCATTTACAAAAACACATACAAATTTAGAATTTATTTTTAAAACATCATTAAGAACCTTGGTTGAAATAATAGATACTGGTGAATAGACATCCTTATCCACCACTTTATGGCCAAAACACATAACATGGGACATTATATGTCGAAATAACTCAAGGTCCATAAATCTTATTTCACATGAAAACCATAGAAAGCTTTACCACATACCCATTACAAACCACAATTTGAAATATTTTTAAATCACATTTAATATCACAATTTGGACAACAAATCATTTCAAAAAAAATATTTATTTCATCCCATATCATTCCCCCAATAACACTAAAAACTAGTTTATAACTCGTTACTAACATTCTAAACCATTTTAAAAATATCATGGTATTTTTTATAAAATATTTTAACACAAAACCTTCAATTTTCGATTATTTCCACACCCCATTTGTTGAAATAGGTGAGGTCTCAATTCACTATGAATCCAATATGTCCGAATGATGGTCCAAGGTATCCAAAAAATGACAAATAATATTTGGTAATATAATTGAGGAATCATAAAAGTCACGATATCAATGAAATATAACAAAATTAATATATAAGTAAATTATTAATACTATGGATAAATCAAATAGAGAACCTATATCTTAAATGAATCATTCCAAAACTGTTCCCAGCATTTCGATCTCTGAAAGGCTCAACAAAAAATATTCCAAAATATTTGACACCAAAACAAGATCATCAACACCAACCATGAACCAGTATCACAAAAAACTACCACACCTAGTTAATTTTTAACAAATATAATTAATTAATTAAACCTATCCCCACATGTCATTGAGTTGAAAATCTAATCTAGTCAATCGAATATCATCAACACCCTATCAAACCCCCAAGGATGGTCAAAAATAAACTCCAGATTCCATTTCAATCTAATAAGTATAAGTCAATGAAAATTAGAAAATAATAAAATTAAACTTTTAGGAAAACTATAATAAAATTTACTATAGTCACATACCTTAGGAAAATTCCATACATCGAATTGCATAATCTGTATTAGGATCCATTCCACCCACTCCAACACAAGGCCCCATATGAAATTAATGATTCTAATATGATCTAGTGGAATCATCAATGAAGACCAAACCAGGTAAATCCACCATCAAACTGAAACAGAAAGGGATATAGTAGATCACTGGATGAAGTGAAGTCTCCTAAAATAACAATGGAATACATACAAAATATCTCCCTGGATAGGATTAATGAGAATATGATTGTAGTAATATCCACATCGAGTTAGTTTGTGTTAGGGGTGATGAAATTGGAAGGGTAACATTAAATATTAGATGTAAAAATGCTAAAAAAATAAATGGATTTATATGTAGTGACATGGTTGGGATGCATGGTTTTCCGAACATTGTTCCAACCATGTCTAACGCTACTATTCATCACACATTGTTTACATGGTTAGTCTTCAAAGTTTGAAAACCTATTCCATAACTATTCTGTCAACAATGCCTCCATTAAATAGTTGGGTACAAAATTTGTTGATAATCATTAACACCCCATTTTAAATTTCTCATATCCCCCACTACCATGGTTGGTTTCCACATAGACAATGCACAATAATCATTTAACAATGAAGAAACCATGAAACCAAACTGTGATCAGTCTAAAATGAACTAAAATCTTCTTAATCATTAATTTGTATATGGTTTCATTGAAACGTTGCACTCCAAACTATGATCACATATCAAAAAACTCAAAAACCTCTAAAACATGACTTGATACCTTGACTTCAAATAATTACACCTGATACACATCCCTAGAATCATCCCATGTAATAAAAACACATTAGGGAATTACAACACTCAATCACTCACTCATAGTCTTAACTGAATATCAGGCCCATTCAAAAAAATAAAATACAAAATCCTACATAAATATTAGATCATTCTTTTTGTGGGATGTTACATTCAAGACAACATATCCCGTCACAACCTGGACAATCCTTAGTGGTCATCCATCTGCATTTCCCAACATACATCAATCGTCACATTTTTTATAGTAGTCTCATTAAACTTTTGGTAACAGAAAACACAACAAAGGATAAAATTATAGCTCAGATCCATCAACTGGGGACAACATTAACTTAACACCCATTTACCAATAAAAAACATGATGTTGAATCATTCCTGAGCCCATCCAACAAAAAAATTTGTCACAACGTCACCAAAATTGACTCCAAACCTACCATACTACAATAACCTTGGGAACACCAACCATAATTGGAACCAATCCTTAATATAGAAAACCAAATAAAAGTGATTCATACACTCCATAAAATCCCAAATTAAGAAAGTATAATGTTTTTAAAGAAATGCCAAAAAACAATGAACCCATTGTTCCCAAAATTAAACACATATCATTTCTTGATACATTACCCACACATATTGTGTCCTATTCCTAATAAAGCTATCCTTAGCTGACTCATTACAAATTTAACCGAATCCACAACTGATATTTCACAATAATACCCATAAAAAATTTAATTACAACAAAAGCAATTCCTAAATCACCCAAAAAATTCTGTATGAGTCTATACATGAACTATCTTATAGAACCACATCATGGACAAAGTCCAAAGTCATCTTGATCATTCACCACAACTAATTTCCCATTTTTGTCTCTTATGTAATTCATTCCCACACATTAGTAGTTTTGCACTTGTATAATAAATAAATATTATCATTCCATAACAAATCCCTCACACATAATTCCTTCCAAACTAATGATTTTTATCCCTCTGAATGAAACACCACACCCACCATATTAGTGTCATCATCACCAACCCTTATCTGTTTTCACACTTAAGAATAATTTATTACATAATCTCGTCACTTAATACAACATTGATGATAAATAGGTCTATTTTCACTAGTTCTTAAAAACAATAAATAACATATTAGAATATAAAACACAACATCATTATTGAAAACATCTTTTACAAGACCATACATATTCCTTCATACATTGCATTGCATTAGATAACCTGAGGACATGCATAGTAAATATGTAAGATATAATAAATAGTAATGGAGTAAACAAGGTATAACATGTCTAATATAGTATATGTTAGTGAATAGGCATATCAATCGAGCATAATAGAATCATGGACATAAGGGCATGATATAGCATTATTATCATAACATTTAAATGTGGAACAACATTAAACAAGATATAATAATTATACAAGGATCATTGCAAATAGAGAATGATTAAACCGAAATTTATCTTAAAACATCATGAGAAATTACTCATTGGACATTATGTATCATGATACTAAATCTTACCCAATGAATTGGAGCGCTATCAGGACACACCATACATAATCATTTCATTTCATATAGAAGTGCGCCACATGAATCGTATAACATAGATTCAATAGACATATTCTTTTAGTCCATGGTAATGTAATGTATAATTAATACATGAAACTATATAATAAATTAGAAAATGTTCATAAATGTGAATTCCCTTGATAGATAAATTGGCACCTTATTCACTACATAATGACATTGGGTCGGAAATCCGCAGTGCAATTTCAACAGCATAATGACATGACATAAGAATTCATAAAATTGTTTGATGAGAGAGAAAGGGATGTCTCATCATATCTATATTGCATGGACTTTATGGTGGTTATATAGATACATGTCCCAACATATGTTATTGAATTTGCATTTGTAATATAAAATATTTTCTTGAATGTAAATAAGAAGATATAAATTCATTATTGAATTTCAGCACAGTAAATGGTGTACATGGCAGAAATTAATGAGAGAGAAAGAGATCACTAATCATTCAAAAAATATATAGGATATATGGGGGAGGATATAAATCATACCCCAACATTTGAAATTGAAAAATGATTGTATATAAATATAATGTCATTTGGAAAAAAATGATAAATGATGAAATCCCTTACTTGGAAGTTTGATACATATGCATGGGAGAGGCTTGAGAGATGCTTATTTGGATCATTGAGCACCTTGTGAGGATTTTAGAGAGAGTATATAGTGATATGGTTGAGATACATACAATTTGATTAAAGAGGAATGTGAGATTGAGTTAGATTTTATAGGAAAGTAGAGGGAATTTTTTATTATTTAGGTTTTGTACACTACACATTAAACTAATCGAAACCAAAAACATACACAAGGTTTTTCCATGGTTTTTTCTAATGGAGAGTGGAAGAAATTATTTTATAAGGCCAATTTCCAAAATTATTAAAATATTAGGGTTGCTTTGGTGGATGGGAGTCACACTCAAAATGAAATTATTTTCAAAAGTTAAAATGTATTATATGTCCTGGAGGGTCTACTAAGTCACCGTAAAATCAATCAAACAAATATAAAACAATTTATTTTGACTTTATAACATATATTGGCCGAAAATCCTATTTATATTATTTTATTAAATCGCTATTTGGTTATTATGATGTCATAAAACACATTATATATTTTAACGGTATTTAATTTTTAAATTTTTTTTCGCTATCTTGGAAAATTAATAAAAATTCACCATTTGTTAATTTATATGTACTAATAGAAAAAAATAATAATCCTTTTGTCTAAACAATTTTTTCATTAATGGGAATTTTTACTTTTTAAATAATAGCCTTCATTTTACAAAAATTCATGGGAATTGATAACAACCCATTTCGAAACCTAATAAAAATTAAAATTATATTAATAAAAATTATTCGATCATTTTATTTAATAAAAATTTATTTATTATTAATATTTTCGTTAAATTTTGTTTTATTCAAAATTTCATAAATTCATCAAAATAGATTTTGTAATTGAATGTTAATTAAAAATAATATTTGGCCTTTAAAAAATATTTACAAAGTAATAATAAAAAAATAAATGTATATTCATCATTCTCTAAAAAAATAATGCACATTATCATAGTGATTGGGGCATGTTACTTAACCCCTTATAAAACCGGCATAATAAATAAGGGTAAGGTGTGTGATGGTGACCAACTCATAGGGAGGCTCTGATAACATCGCTCGAGTAGTAATCTAAAGTAACTAAAACATCTCAAAAATATGGTTCTAGGAAATCTAAATGGGATGAAGCTCATTATGGGCTTGTTCAAGAGAGAAGTATAGTGAAACCACCTGCTTTAAAATCTCCATGAAATGTGCCTCTTATGGAACAATTTAAATGGCTGATGCCATCACTTCATTTTTCTGAGTAATGCTGATTTGTTAAAGAAAAATATTTATTCAAATCATGTGATCACTATTAAAGGATTATATTAGAAACTATATCAATTATTAAAATTATTTTGAAAACCAAAAAACATAACACCAATAAAGTTTATATTTTAAATAACCATTTTACAAAATAATACACTTAATTAGATCAAGAGGAATCTTTATTAATAAATGTTTGGTGGTTACAATCTTCCCCCATATGAAGTTTTACCGTTGAAATTTATTTTCCACACACTAAAATAGATACTAGTAACTATTCTACATCACTTCTTCTGATGCCCATGTTTCCTCTTCAAATATGTGGTTTTTCCACAACACCTTGGTGAGGGGAATTATAATATTTTATAGAAATATTTCTCTATGATTTATTATCTCCTCCGACATCCCTTTATATGTGAGTTCATTCTCCAATGGTACAACCTCTTGATTGAGTCCATGAAATTTTTCAGATATGTACGACCTCATGTGTGAAACATTGAATACATCATGTACATTAGATAGCTTTTGTGGGAATTCAAATCGATAGACCACTACCCCAATGTGATCAAGGATCTCAAAAGGGCCTATGTACTGTGGAAAAATCTTTCCCATCATCCGAAATCTCATAAATCTATTCCATGGTGATATGCGGTGGAATACCATGTCTTTGATATCAATATCTATGTTTGTATAAGATTATCATCATATATCTTTTATTGACTCTAATCATCTTTATTGTGATATTGGATGGCCTTAACCTTCTCCACCATTTCTTGGAGAATTTTTGTACATAGGAATTTCCCTACACTACATCCTCTTAACAAGACATTGTTATACAACTCTTCCCATTCAGGGTTTCATAAGGATCCATTTGGATGCTTTAGTGGAAAATTTTATTCCATGATAACTAAACCGAAGGAAGATGTAAATCTCATAATCTGTTGAAGTCTATCGATAATAATCAGAACATGTTCTCAAGTTTTTGGATAGTCTACATAGAATGCCCATCAATATGAGGAAGAAAATCAATACTAAAGTTCAACACATTATTCATAGAATGTTGAAGAAACTTCAAGAACATATAGGTGAATCATGGATCTCGATCGGATATAAGAGATATTGGAGCTCAATGATTCCTTACCACTTTTTTGATATATATCAATGCTAGTTAATCCAATGAAAAATCCTAACAAGTTTTAATGAAGTGTTCTGTATATTTCAGGTGATCCACTACAACCCAAAAATTATTGATTCCTTTGGATGTTATCCAATGTACAGTGACAAAGTCCATGGTAATGTTTTCCCATTACAATGCTAGTAGGGGTAGTAGTTTCATCATCCACTTAGACTTGTGCCTCTCAACCTTCACTTGTGGATATACCTGGTACTTTGATGTATACTTAGTGATCTCCTTCTTCATGGTATCCCTCCAATAATGCTCTCAGAGATGTTGAAAAATCCTTGTGTTTGTAGTGTGAATGGATAAATTTGATCTATGTGCATCATACAAATGTTCTCTCATTAACTCTAGATTTGATGGAACACATAGTATTATCACAAATCTCACAATTCCTTCTTCATTAACATTGCACTCTGAGGATTTTCCTTTTCAGATAGGTTACACATTCTTCATAATTTTTACATAATCCTTTTGGGAATCATTTAACATTACCATATGAGATTGTTGAGAGATCATTTTTGAATGGGTTGAATATGTTCCCTTATTTATTATTCTCATGTCCATATTCAAAATATATAATAAGATTTGATCTAGTCCAATTCTGATCAGTGGTATAATCAATGGGTAATTTCTACTTAGATAATCTACCTCATTGTATGCTTTACCAGGGTGATAATGGAATGAGCAGTCATAGTCTTTGATAAGATATAACATTCTACATTGGCACAAATTTAACTCCTTCTGTTTGAATATATATTTGTAGATTTTGTGATATATACATATTTCACACATCTCCCCAACGAGGTAATGCCGAAAAGTTTTCAAAGATAATATTACTATATCCAACTCCAGATAATTTATTGTATAGTTTTGGTCATTTAATTTCTATTTCCTTGATGCATAAGAAATGAATTTTTTATTTTTAATCAACACACAGCCTATGCGCTTCTTCGAAGAATCACAGATGTAGCACCCCAAATATTTTATGTTCTATTTCTTTTCATTAAATTTTTGTTATAGCATATATTTCAAGAATCACTAGGCCTCTATATAACAAAAATGGTTACTTATAGGAGATATACATAATATATCCATAAAACATATGTTTTCAGCTCTGTGATTTGAATTTTAAAAATCAAACATACAGGGTTGTGATCAAGATGATAATTAGAGTCGGATAAAAATAACTTAATTTTTGGTGAATTGTATCCTATCCTTATGAATAGTAACTTACCCTAATTAATAGTAACATACACATAACATTAGTAATATGACTCTTTTGAACTGTATGCATTCCATTTAGTGTATGAAAGAATTTAGACACCTTAAAAATCAAGATGAACATTTTAAGTGTTTATATTTTTTGAATAAATAATGAATTTAATTAAATATTTTATTATTCATATTTAGAAAATTATTTCTGAAAAATGGACTTCATTTTTTGATTCTATATGTCGAAAATTGGTTAGGGAGAAAGTTTTGGATTTTTCTGAATACTTGATTTTTTATGAATAGTAAAATACCATAATTCACAATAATTGATGAATAAATGATTAATTGAGAGATTGATGATAATATGCAGATGAAAGCCCAATTGGATCGATGTCACATGCGTGTATTATGGTTCTTGGTCATGAAATACTCAATATTTGTTTTCATGAGAGGAAATAAAAAATTAATGATTATAATATTAAGAAAACTCCTCTCTCCTCAAATATATAAAGCACCCCTCTCCCCCTCTTCCTCTCACACCACTCCAGTCATGTTCCTTCCTAATATTCTACCCATTTCTCTCCCAAAGAGCCTCCCCCACTTCAAAAATCTCCTAGATTCTTCAAAATACCCAAACCACTCTCCTTAAGAGGTTCTCAAAGGAGGAAGTCTCAAGAGGTAAATTCCTCTTCCCAATTCCTTCAATTCTTTTACGTTCTTTTCATTTGGTTTCATTCCTCACCATAATAGTATGATAAATATAGTAACATTAATTTAATGGAATGTTTTCATGCTAATGGTATATTTCATTAACTTATCTCCTTTCCACCACCATTTATTTGAATGAAATTAAATAACAGTTTGAGATGTGCAAATTTATCACATTCAAGGACAACCATTTATCAATTTCTATTATAATCATTAACTATGGTCATGATACAATTTGTTTTATGGATAAAACATATTATTGTATATGTAATATACCATATTTTTTTATCTTTAATCCTTTTGTAAAAATGGTATTATGTTATAATGCAAAACATGTTCAATGAAATCAAACCCATTGTTTAGCTAAAACAGTTTTCACTAAGGTTATATATTTAATAATTCAACTTCACTCTAAGTAACCAAATTAAATTTAAAACGATGTAATCTTATGGAGACTTAATAATAAAATATAACATCATTTCTGGACAACCACATCCATCTTACATATTTAACCGAACTTGAATATAAGTGAACTGATCATTTAAAACGAAGTAAATAAACGAGCCCAAACAATGAAATTGAACCTTGTAACTTATCAAAAAGGCCTTGAATGAACTAAAAAGGGTTATAATAAATAATTTCCATATAAAATAGGTTCTATAATTATTAATTAATAAGCTTAATTTGTATATTCAGTTCCAAAATAACAAGTCAAAACTACTTTCAAGCATAAGGTAAGGGATTGCTTAACTCAATTTTTCATTCATTTAGGTGAACATATATTTCATTGGTTACATTGTACCAATAATATTTGTGAATGACCATTGATTGTTTTTTAATGTATATCAACTTATATTTTGTGGATTTTAATTTGTCACACATACATATTTCATTGATTTATCATCACTCTAATGACATAATCTTTGTAAGGGATCCTCTCTCTCACTTTTGTTCAAGAATCTCTCCTATGTTGTGCCATTTTATTTTTAATTCATAATGATTGGGTATGTTATTGAACCTCTAACATACTTTTTGTGTGAAATTTAAATAATTTAATACATCATCACCTCTCATTAATCCCTCACAATAACACTCATTACCATGCCGAAATTTTTGCAAGCGGTTTCTCATCTAACTTTCATTTCTTTGTTTTTTTCATTGTTTTCCTCTTATTTCATGAATTTTGTATATGTGTACATCCATTTGAAAAAAATAGAACAATTCTCTTTAAATTTATGTTATTTAATGATTCATTTGAGTTTCATTAATTTCTTGTCATATGACTAAACCGATTACATTGTGGTAAGAGTCTTTGTCTCATCTACTATTTTGTTGTGACTAATGCTATATTGTGCACCTAATAATCCTTATGTGGTGTACCTAATGCCAATTAGAGATCACCTTTAATTTGAAAATTATATTTATATTTTATATCCATAATCTCATATCTTGGATATTCATTTTGACTAAACAGTATACCATTTTTATAGAAGAAAATTTTTTGGAATGTTATTTTAATAATGATGAATCTGTATACTCTAATTAAACGGATATTGAAACGGAATATTGATATTGTTTTGAATAAAAGTATAATGAATGATTTGGAAATTAAGTGTTATGTGGGGCCCGCTATATCCCCACAATGCATCGGTAGGTCCCATGAGAAAAATTATTTGGCGAGAAACCCTTCGAGTTTGTTACCAAAAATCAGATGGGTTTCTACACATAGAACTAAACCATTTTTACTGTATTATTATTTCATGTTCCAGATACATGATGTCCAATTAATAAGAATATCTTTATTCATTATTAGTTATTATTATTATCCATGATGTTTTCAATATGACAAACTCTATGGATGCAGTTTCATTCTCAATTTATTAATGGCATCAGTTATTCATTTATCCACTATGCAATATTGATTATGTCAGATTGATTGTGATTAACTTATTATTGAACTAATGCTTCAGCTATTTGTAAACCATACTGAGCATTTGATCTAGACCCTTTCATATTTTACTCTCTATAGGTGACAAAGAGGAGATCATTTAGTGAGTTCTTTTGGATGCAGTTTTTAGTTTCAGTATATATAGTATTTTGTAAACATTTCCAATGTAATTCGAGTAACATCTATGTATCTAGTTTATTTTAAGACTAAAAAACTGATCATTCCATTGGGTTTTTCATTTCTTTTAATCATTCCAATGTTACATGTAATTCTCCGGCTCCAACCTAGAGGGGTCGGGGTGTTGTAGTTGGTATCAGAGGATGTTTAGTTGAAAACATTGAAACTAGAGTAGGAAATTTGTAGTATGGAACAAATCCCTAAGGTATTATTTGAGGATGAACCTACAAGAACGTCTTTGTATTTTGGTAAGGAATAGAATATGATGATCTTTTAAGCATTACAGCCATGTCTGTTTAGGAGCTGGTAGAGGCGACTATGGTACATATGTATCTAGGGGTAAAACCTGAAAACACCACTTTGAGCTTGACTCGAATGGGAACTTGTGCACGAAAATGGGCCTTGATGCACTCTTGGTTACAACACTCCCTATGGATATTCTTAGGATAATTCAAATTTTATTTAAAATGTATTATGACAGAGTTTAATGTAATTATTTCCTTAGAGAAATCATGTTTATAAGATTTGATATGCATATAATTTCAATCACAGTTGACTACTTTTGTATTTGATATTCATAAACTAATATAGTGAATCCCATTATTTATAAATTGCATCTAATAGATGAAGGGGAATCAATACTCGAGGGCAAGGTAGGGAACTCCCTACTAAGCTAGTAAACCCAGTTAATGTTGGGGGAGATTAGATCATGACCATATTGTGACAACATACTCAGGATGTAACGAATAAACATTCCACTCCATTGTTGGATAGATTCATGCGGCAGTAGCCCCTATCATTTATTGAGACAACTAAACTAGTTGTTTCTGAGCAATGGATCAAGTACCTTGAAAATATATTCATGGCATTAAGATGCAATGAAAATGAAAACTTAGTACATACAGTATATTGTCTCAAGGGAGAAACTCACCAATGGTGGTCCTTGATTCAGAATACCACGGTGGATGAAGAAATAGAATATATATAATGGAGGAATTTTATGGAAATTTTCTTTGATAAATATTTACATTTTGAGCAATGAACTAAAATTAAGAATAAATTCCTTAGCTTAAAACAAAGGGAAGAAAATAGTGTTGTAGAGTATGAGGGTACTTTCACAAGGCATGTCAGGTATTCCATAGATTACATACATAACACAGAAGACCAGATTGGTCATTTCTTTGAAGGTCCGTAGACAATTATTCAATCGACACTGATTTCTCAATCATTTTCATCATATGATGAAATTGTTTCATGTGCCATAAAAAAGTGGGAATTTTCTAGATCAAATATTTCCAATAGAAACAAAGATAATAAGCGGGACACTGATAACAAAGGAAAATTAGAAGCACCAATGAAGAGCATGGGAACAAAGTTATTCCCATTAAGAGAGAACTATGGAATGAATCATCTCATAAAATTCTTGAAATTCATTAGAGTCTACTATAACTACATAAAAAAGGGTGATCTATCTAATAATGGAAAATGGAAGAAAAAATTCAATGATATTCAATTCTGCAATTTCAGAGAGAAGGGGAATTATGAAAATAAGAGTCTTAAGAACCAATGAAACATGCCTAAGAAAAATCCAAGGGTACAAGGGAGAGCCTGTGTGATATCAACAGTAGAGGTAAAATTTCTTAATGTCATGGTGGAAGGTACTTTAATTGTTTTCTCAAACATAGCCAACACATTATTTGATTCTGTATCATCGCATTCATTTATATCATCCATTTATTCCATGAAAATTAGATATTAACAATTTTTTTATTAGAGGAGTTGTCAGTCAAAACTCCTAATGGATGTATCATTGAAACAAAGGAATGTCAACTATTACCCCTCCAGACACCTAAAAATTCATTAGTTGCTAAACTTGGCATCATACCAATGACTGAAGTTTATAATATTCTTGGTATGGATTGGTTGTCAAATTATGACGCGAAGATTTATTGTAATAAGAATGAAGATCCAAATTTTTAAAATGGTATAGATTCCCATGACTTTATGGTAGAAACTTCACCACCTAATTATTATATAGAACCACCACCAGTATCTATACGAAATGAAATACTTAGAGAGTATGATAAACTAATACTAAAGGGAAAGGAAATAAATCTTCAAATTGAATATGTGCACATAGTGATAGAATAAATTGATGTATTTTCAGAGGATTTACCTGGACAACCTCCAAATATAGATGTTGAGTTCTCTATATATTTAATTCTTGATGCAAGAAAAATTTCAAAGAAACCCTAGAGAAAGGATACTGTGGAATTAATAAAGATAAAGAAACAACTAGATGATTTGAGTGAAAAAGTATTTATCCTACATAGTGTTTCTCTAGGGAAATCCATTATCTTCTTTGTCACGAATAAAGATAGATCCATGAGGTATTGCATTGATTATAGGGAAATAATTTCTATTAATACAATGAATTTGTATCCTCTTCCCCAGATTGATGATTTCATTGTTCAACTTCAAGAGATCAATACTTTTCGATGATTGACCGTCGATTAGGATATAATTAGTTGAATATAATAAACGAATATATTCCAAAGTCAGCATTTCAGACCAGGTATGGGAATTATGAGTTTAAAGTAATGCCTTTTGGACTAAAAAATAAACCCTCTATTTTCATGGATTTAATGAATGGAGTTTTCATGAAATATCTTGATTACATTATTGTGGTATTAATATATGTTATCCTCATATATAATAAAAAATCTATGAATACCATGTGAATCACTTGCGAGTCATTCTGCAAACACTTATATCAAATAAATTATATGAGATGTTTAGAAAAATTTAATTTTGGATTTATTCAGTTTATTTTCTAGGGATTATTGTCTCTAATAATGGAATCCTAGTTGATATTGTGAAGATAATGGTAGTCCAAGATTGGCCCACACCAACAAACATAACTTATGTACGTAGTTTTTTTGTCATAGCATGTTACTATTGGAGTTTACTTCAAAATTTTTCCTGACTGGTTAACCCGCTTATAACGACCCATACTTTACATACATTGTTAATACTTCAAAATTGAAGCACACTTATTAAAACATATGACAAAACCACAAAGGACCGTATAGGTATAGTGTCTTTAGAAACTGGGAAACATAAACAACTGGTTCATAAATCTTCTACAGTGTCTCCCATTTATTTCCTCATATCTAGGGTACCTTTTAGCATATTCTACTTAATATCCATCTTCCTGACCTGGGGAAAAGAAAACATAAAAGGGTGAGCTCAAATGATCAGCAAGGGCAAATAAAAGAAATAAAAATCATATCATATCTTTTTGAAAATCAAAACCTGCAAAAGAGATCATAATATCTTAACATGGAATAAATCATAGAAGTGAAAATGAGATCCCCATAATCATAACATAAAACTTGAAACTTTTTGGCATGCAAAAATAATCATGGAAAATCATTTATTGTTAGTCATGACTCATTTCCAAGACTATCTTAGTGGACAAAGTCCCTTTCTGAACCGAGTTCACTCCTCGTTTCAGTCCTGTATCACTGAACCGAAATAACCTTCCGTTCCAGCCATGTCTATCTCATGAGATATAAAATCTTTAACCAATGCATTGGAGGGAGATATAGGTCCCACCCATCTTATAATGAATCCTTTCTTATGTGTGCCACATAAATCAGAAATCATACATCATCGCATAACACATGTAACAAAAATGGGATTCTTGAAACATCATGACATCATAAAACAAATCATATAAGGTAAATGACTTCATAAAAATAATTCCCTCACAAAATAATAAAATCAATGTAATAATATGGATAAAAACAGAACCCTTTATTATCTTAGATGGAAAATAATTTTGATAAAACACTTGAACTCCATTCTTGAGGAAAATATCATTTCTTCTTCAAAAACACTTTTCTTTTCTTAACATGTCATACAATTATAAACTAAAAGACGTTTATTAAAAATAAACTTGAAAACTTGTAATGTAAGCTTCTTGTAAATAATGTTTTAAATATACATTCATGCCGTATAAGTTAAAAAAACATTCTTCGTACTTTTGTCGGAAAAGTCAAAAAGTACCTCGTACAAAAAAACGACAAAAGATTCCTTTCATATTCTTTACTAAAAACTCATCGAAGGGTAAAATTGGATTTAAACTATTGTAAGTGGAAGGAAACAATATTACATATTGATGGAACATGGATGTGGATGATAAAATACACCCCAATAAATACTTACGAATAAACAATCTCGGATAAAAATGAGATTGTGGTATTTTCCCTTACCTTAGGTCCGATTTGCTTTGTACGTGTCCGAAGCTCCTCTTCTTTGGAACGCTTCTTTGAATCCTCCACTTAGGGAACTAAGATTGGTCTTTGAAGAAGACCAGGACCTCTAGGATTATTCTAGGGAAGTGGGGAGGAGAAAATGGCAGGGGTTGGCCGAGCTTAAGTGCTCAAATTGTTGTGTGGAGGAGGGGGAGGAGGTGCCCTTTTATAAGGGAGGAGAGGGGCACCTTAGGAATATCTCAAAATATTATTTTATATTAAAGTCAAAATCGGTTTATAATGGTTCCAAAGGGTCTTATTTATAAGCTAAAGTGGGGATGGGTCGAAATCCTATCAACAAATAGGATTTAGACAAGTTTAGGGTATTATTTTAACCTTATCAATTAGATTTAACTCTAAGTTAAATAATTTAACTTTTACCATGTCTTTTTGTTTTCTTTCACTATATGGTTAATACACTTACTATCACATGCCAAACGAACCCCAAATTGTTTATTATTAATATATATATCCTTATCTAAGTCATTTGGCCGAACCTTAGATTTTTACGAATAAAATAACAATTAATAATATAATATTTGATTTAGAAACTATTTTGTGTCAATTTTGACACTATTTGATATATGATTTTTGTGAAAGTCATAACAGAATTATATGTTCGAACAAAGTTGATTATATCAACACTAATATATCATAGTAACCTAGAAAATTATTGTAATTCATAAAAAGTCTCAAATTACATTTATTTTGGTGTTTATAACATCAATTATGTCAATATTTGATTAATAAGATAATTACTGCATCATCATAAATAAATTAAATTATTTAATGACTAAAAATTACAAATAAAATACAATTATGTAGGAAATCTTTTTAGCATTCTAATGAATATTTATAGTCGAATTTATCTTATGTATAACCCCATATTAAAAATGATTTACTTATTAATCTTTGATTTTGACTATTTTAACCCTTCTTTAAATAAATTAATAATAAATGTCCTAATCTAATCCAAGTGGCCCTAAATGGTCATATTTTATTCCTAAGTTTGTTTGTGGTCGAATTAAACTTATCCAATAGAATTAGGACATGTGTTTGGGTATTAGTAATATCATATTTACCCTTAGTTACCCTATTTACTATTAACCGCGGTAAAAAAAAGTAAAAAGTTACTATTCACCAAAAAATTATTTTTATCTCATTGAACCAAATTTTACTTACTGATATCAACCGTGTCTGTCGGATTTTTGAAATTCCATTCACAGAAGCGGTAAAATTAAGTTTTATGCAAAATTCAGTTTTTAACCTACCACTTAGTGGTTTCACTATTCACAAAAATTGAAAGTTTTCAGAAAAATACCAAAATTTCACCCTAGGCTAATATCGATATTCTGAGTCCAAAAATGAAGTCCATTTTGAAAAATAAAATTAATAAAATTTCAAAAAGTTGTTATTACTATTCATAACGGCTAGTTTTAATATCATATTGTTGTTTAGTGAAACTCGGTATTGCGTACGATGCAAGCTATCGAGGAAGGTCGTGATTGCGTGTAAAGTAAGCCAAGCAAGTGTGTAGTGAAAGATTCCTTTGATGATATAAAAACAAAATATTACTCATAAAAATCTCGGGTGTTACATTCTACCCCCCTTAAAAAGAATTTCGCCCTCGAAATTCGTCACTTTGTAACAAACAGATGAGGATACTTCTCCCTCATCATATCCTCAAGCTCCCATGTAGCTTCTTCAAGTTGGTGGTTCCTCCATAAAACTTACACCAATCGAGTGGTCTTATTTCGTAGGACTTTATCGCTACGATCCAGAATCTCTATCGGTTGTTCTTCATAAGAAAGATCTTGCTCCAGTGGTATAACTTCTGAGCTGAGTACATGTGAAGGATCTGGTATGTACTTTCTCAGGAGAGATACATGGAACACATCGTGAACATGAGAGAGATTCGGTGGAAGCGCCAATCGGTAAGCTACCTTCCCAACACGATCTAGTATTTCGAAAGGACCGATATATCTAGGGCTCAACTTCCCCTTCTTTCCAAATCTCATAACCCTCTTCCAGGGAGATATTCGTAAGAACACTTTATCACCCACTTCAAACTCTAGGTCTTTTCTCCGGTTGTCGGCATAACTTTTCTGTCGACTCTGAGCTTCTCTTATGTGTTGTTGAATAGATCTAACCTTTTCTTCCATTTCATCAACGAGATCAGGTCCTAATCGCTTTCTTTCCCCAACTTCATCCCAGCAAGTTGGAGTCCTGCATTTCTTTCCATAGAGAGCTTCATAAGGAGCCATCTGAATACTGGAGTGAAAGCTATTATTATAATAAAATTCCACCAAAGGTAGGTGTTGATCCCAACCTCCTTTGAAATCCATAGAGCAAGCTCTCAACATATCTTCTAGGGTTTGAATTGTTCTCTCAGACTGACCGTCTGTCTGGGGATGATAAGCAGTGCTGAAACTCAACTCTGTATCCAGAGTATGCTGAAGACTTCGCCAGAACATCGAGGTAAATCTCGGATCCCGATCAGATATAATAGAAAGTGGTACTCCATGCAATCTTACCACTTCCTTTACATATATCCTGACAATCTGATCTAGAGAGAAATCCGCTCTAATAGCAATGAAGTGTGCAGACTTTGTAAGATGATCAACTATGACCCAGATAGCATTATTTCCTTTGGATGTTTTAGGAAGTCCTGTGACAAAGTCCATAGTGATGTTTTCCCATTTCCATTCGGGTATGGGTAATGGTTGTAACATCCCCTTAGACTATTGTCTCTCAGCTTTTACTTGTTGACAAACCAAGCATCGAGAGACATATTCAGAAACATCTCTTTTCATGTCATCCCACCAGAACTACTCTTTCAGGTCCCTATACATCTTCGTGCTTCCAGGATGAATAGAGAATGATGAATTATGAGCCTCATCCAGCAGCTCCTTCTTTAATTAGGGGATGGGAGGAACACAAACCCGATTCTTGTACTTTATTATCCCATCACAATCAAGGTTGAATTCAGGAACATTTCTCACCTTCTTTTGTCACTCGACATCTTCTTTCTGTGCCTCTTTAATCTTCACATGTATAGATGGTTGAACATTCATTTGAGAAAGATAAGATTTTTCCCCTTCCAATATAATTCCAAGATCCATCCTTTGTAAATCCATATATATTGGATCTTTTGTGATCCTCATCATGGATAAACTAGCATGGTCTTGTCGACTTAATGCATCTGCCACCTTGTTTGCCTTCCCAGGGTGGTAATGGATTGAGCAGTCGTAATTCTTAATCAGCTCTAACCATCTTCTTTGGCGCATATTCAGCTCATTTTGTGTGAAATTATACTTTAAACTTTTATGATCAGTATAAATATCACACCTTTCACCATAAAGGTAATGCCTCCAAATCTTTAATGCAAATATTACAGCAGCCAACTCCAAATCATGTGTTGGGTAATTTTTCTCATGGATTTTCAACTGTCGTGAGGCATAAGTTATCACCATATCATTTTGCATAAGAACACACCCCAATACCTTCTTGGATGCATCACTGTAGATCACAAACCTTTCTCCACTACAAGGCAGTGTGAGCACAGGTGCACTGGATAACCTTATTTTCAACTCCTTGAAATTCTCTTCACATTCCTTAGTCCAGACAAACTTAACTCATTTCCGAGTCAACTTGGTGAGTAGATTAGATAATCGTGAAAAATCCTTTACAAAACGTCGATAATATCCAGCCAAACCAAGAAAACATCGAATCTCAGTTACTGTTGTTGGTCTCGACCATCTTTCGATAACCTCTGTATTTGCTGGATCCACAAATATCCCCTCTATTGAGATTATGTGACCCAAAAATGCAACTTTTTGAAGCCAAAATTCACAGTTGGTAAATTTTGCATAAAGCTTCTCTTTTCTCAGGGTCTTCAATATAATTCTCAAGTGATCTTCATGATATTCCTTGCTCTTTGAATAGACAAGAATATCGTCTATAAAGACTACCACAAATTGATCAAGATAGTCTCTAAAGACTCTATTAATTAGATCCATGAAGATAGTAGGGGAATTAGTAAGACCAAATGGCATCCCTATAAATTCATAGTGTCCATACCTTGTACGGAAAGCCGTCTTTGGTATATCATCCCTTTTGACCCTTAATTGAAGATAACCTGAACGAAGATCAATCTTGGAAAAGTATTGAGCTCCACGTAGTTGGTCAAATAAGTCATCAATGCGTGGGAGAGGATATTTGTTCTTGATAGTGATCTTGTTAAGTTCTCGATATTCAATGCAGAGTCTCATTGATCCATCTTTCTTCTTAACAAATAGAACAGGTGCTCCCCAAGGTGACGCACTAGGGAGTATGAATCCCTTATCAAGATTCTCTTGGAGTTGCTTCTTCAATTCCTGCAACTCAATTGGGGCCATTCTATAAGGTGTCTTTGAAATTGGCAAAGCGCCCGGTACGAGTTCTATTGAAAACTCAACTTCGCGATTTGGTGGAAGACCTAGTAATTCCTCCGGAAATACATCATCAAACTCCCGTACAATGGGCATATTCTTAATCGTGAGTTTCTCATGAACAATTTGATATAAATAAACTACATTTAGTGGAATCAATACCCATAACATGGAAGAAATTTTCACAGGAAGATTATGTTCTTCCTTGCATTGATATACGATCGTAGATTGATCTGGAATATGAAATGTGACTTCCCTTCTTTGGCAATTGATATGAGCTCCATGTAGAGAAATCCAATCCAAGCCAAGAATCACATCAAATTCCACTAAAGGAAAGATCACAAGATTTTCAGGAAGTACTTTCCCACAAACTTCGATCGGAGAAGAATTATAAACTTTTGATGCGACTATTGTTCCATTAGGTGTTGTCACAGCTACGTCAACATCTAATTGTTGAGGTAATACTGTGATACCCTTAGAAAATTCTTTAGAAATAAAAGAGTGGGTGGATCCAGAATCAAATAAAACATTTGCTACTTTAGAGTGGATGGTAAGTGTACCTTTCACCACTTCGTTATCGTACTCCACATCGCTGATAAAAATTGCATGTGACTTTCCTTTGTCTTTCGCCTTAAGATTTTGTTGACGTCGACCATCATCATCAACCGTTGGATTTGGGAATTGATTGGCATAATGCCGCATTTCCTTGCACTTGAAACATTGAAGTGTAGTAGGTTCATTCTGTGTATCCCTTCCTTTGTTTGCGTCATTAGACATCTTCTTCCCATTATCACGGCATTCAAATGCCCGATGACCTTCCTTTCCACATTTAAAACATTTACTTGTCCCTTTAAGACAACTCCCTCCATGTTTCTTTCCACACTTTGATCATAAGGAAAAGCTCATCTCCTTTTCCGTGTGCTCTTTAGATTTTTCATTGAATTCCATCTTCCTCTTCTTATCAAACCCATGTGACTGATGGGTTATTCCAATCTCCATCGCAACTTTGAGACCACATCAAACGATTTCCTCGTAGCTATTGAAGTCCCTTATGGCTAACTCCCTTCGAAGACTTGGTTTTAATCCACTAAAGAATCGATCGATCTTACTCTCAGGTTGGATAATAATACCAGAAGCGTACCTTGCAAGTCTTGTAAAATTTTCTTCATAGCTACCAACAGATTCATCATCCCTTTGCCTTAGTTCAAGGAACTCTTTCTCCATCTTTGTTCGGAGAATACGAGGGAAGTACTTATTGAAAAATAAGTTCTTGAACACGTCCCATTCCATAGACTCAATTTCATCCCTTTGCCTCGTATTCTTAATAAGATTCCACCATTGATCAGCATCTCCTTCCAAACGATACACTGCTAGGATGACTTTATCATGTTCAGAACATTGAAGAACTGAAAATATCTTTTCAGTAGTACTAATCCATTGTTCAGCAACTAATGGATCAGTAGACCCACTGAAAGAAGGTGGATGCTGCCACATGAAGGATTCAACAGAATGTTGCTCCTTCCTTTGCTCGTTTGGAAGTCCTGCATGATTCATAGCTAGAGAATGTTGTGTGAGCATGGCTACAAGATTTTTAATTCCAGCTCCCATATCGTTTGGTTGCTCAGGGGGACAATCATTGCATTGCCCATCGCATTCCGCATTAACACGGTTCCTTCGGGTTCCAGCCATTGACTAAAACCAAGAAGAATAATGTGAGAAACAGTAATTATAATAGGAAAACAACATAATTCAAGAATAAAATTTTCATGCTTAAGGTCTTATCCTATGTTATTCAAGGCCATTTCTAAAACACTAAGATTGTGTTCTATGCTTAGACTTATCCTTAGGGTTCTTATTAAGGCTTTCACATCCTAGTTTCCAAAGGTTGACTATACCTTTCCTCTGAAACCAACTATAACGACCCATACATTACATACATTGTTAATAATTCAAAATTTAAGCACACTTATTACAACATATGACAAAACCACAAAGGATTATATAGGTATAGTGTCTTTAGAAACTGTGAAACAAAAACAACTGGTTCATAAATCTTCTACAGTGTCTCCCATTTATTTCATCATATCTAGTGTCCCTTTTAGCATATTCTACTTAATATCCATCTTCCTGACCTGGGGAAAAGAAAACAAAAAATGGTGAGCTCAAATGCTCAGCAAGGGCAAATAAAGGAAATAAAAATCATATCATATCTTTTTGAAAATCAAAACCTGCAAAAGAGATCATAATATCTTAACATGGAATAAATCATAGAAGTGAAAATGAGATCCCCATAATCATAACATAAAACATGAAACTTTGTGTCATGCACACATAATCATGGAAAATCATTTCTTCTTAGTCATGACTCATTTCCAAGACTATCTTAGTAGACAAAGTCCCTTTTTGAACCGAGTTCACTCCTCGTTTCAGTCCTGTATCACTGAACCGAAATAACCTTCCGTTCCAGCCATGTCTATCTCATGAGATATAAAATCATTACCCAATGCATTGGAGGGAGATATAGGTCCCACCCATCTTATAATGAATCCTTTCTTATGTGTGCCACATAAATCATAAATCATACATCATCGCATCACACATGTAACAAAAATGGGATTCTTGAAACATCATGACATCATAAAACAAATCATATAAGGTAAATGACTTCATAAAAATAATTCCCTCACAAAATAATCAAATCAATGTAATAATAGGGATAAACACAGAACCCTTTATTATCTTAGATGGAAAATAATTTTGATAAAACACTTGAACTCCATTCTTGAGGAAAATATCATTTCTTCTTCAAAAACACTTTTCTTTTCTTAACATGTCATACAATTATAAACTAAAAGAAGTTGATTAAAAATAAACATGAAAACTTGTAAAGGAAGCTTCTTGGAAATAATGTTTTAAAAATCCATTCATGTCGTATAAGTTAATAAAAAAACATTCTCCGTACTTTTGTCGGAAAAGTCAAAAAGTACCTCGTACAAAAAAAAAAACGACAAAAGATTCCTTTCATATTCTTTACTAAAAACTCATCGAAGGGTAAAATTGGATTTAAACTATTGTAAGTGGATGGAAAAAATATTACATATTTATGGAACATGGATGTGGATGATAAAATACACCCCAATAAATACTTACGAATAAACAATCTCGGATAAAAATGAGATTGTGGTATTTTCCCTTACCTTAGGTCTGATTTGCTTTGTATGTGTCCGAAGCTCCTCTTCTTTGGAACGCTTCTTTGAATCCTCCACTTAGGGAACTAAGATTGGTCTTTGAAGAAGACCGAGAAATCTAGGATTTTTCTAGGGAAGTGGAGAGGAGAAAATGGCAGGGGTTGGCCGAGCTTAAGTGCTCAAATTGATTTGTGGAGGAGGGGGAGGAGGTTCCCTTTTATAAGGGAGGAGAGGGGCACCTTAGGAATATCTCAAAATATTATTTTATATTAAAGTCAAAATCGGTTTATAATGGTTCCAAAGGGTCTTATTTCGAAGATAAAGTGGGGATGGGTCGAAATCCTATCAACCAATATGATTTAGACAAGTTTAGGGTATTATTTTAACCTTATCAATTAGATTTAACTCTTAGTTAAATAATTTAACTTTTACCATGTCTTTTTGTTTTCTTTCACTATATGGTTAATACACTTACTATAACATACCAAACGAACCCCAAATTGTTTATTATTAATATATATATCCTTATATAAGTCATTTGGACGAAACTTAGATTTTTAGGAATAGAATAACAATTAATAATATAATATTTGATTTAGAAACTATTTTGTGTCAATTTTGACACTATTTGATATATGATTTTATTGAAAGTCATAACCGAATTATATGTTCGAACCAAGTTGATTAAATCAACAGTAATATATCATAGTAACCTAGAAAATTAGTGGAATTCATAAAAAGTCTCAAATTACATTTATTTTGGTGTTTATAACATCAATTATGTCCATATTTCATTAATAAGATAATTACTGCATCATCATAAATAAATTAAAATATTTAATGTCTAAAAATTACAAATAAAATACCATTATGTAGGAAATCTTTTTAGATTTCTAATGAATATTTATAGACGAATTTATCTTATGTATAACCCCATATTAAAAATGATTTACTTATTAAACTTTGATTTTAACTATTTTAACCCTTCTTTAAATAAATTAATAATAAATGTCCTAATCTAATCCAAGTGGGCCTAAATGGTCATATTTTATTCCTAAGTTTGTTTTTGGTCGAATGAAACTTATCCAATAGAATTAGGACATGTGTTAGGGTAATAGTAATATCATATTTACCCTTAGTTACCCTATTTACTATTAACCGCGGTTAAAAAAAAGTAAAAAGTTACTATTCACCAAAAAAAATTATTTTTATCTCATTGAACAACATTTTACTTACTGATATCAATCGTGTCTATCGGATTTTTGAAATTCCATTCACATAAGCGGTAAAATTAATTTTTATGAAAAATTCAGTTTTTAACCTACCACTTAGTGGTTTCACTAATCATCAAAAATTGAAAGTTTTCAGAAAAATACCAAAATTTCACCCTAGGCTAATTTCGATATTCTGAGTCCAAAAATGAAGTCCATTTTGAAAAATAAAATTTATCAAATTTCAAAAAGTGGTTATTACTATTCATAACGGCTAGTTTTAATAGCATATTGTTGTTTAGTGAAACTTGGTATTGCGTACGACGCAAGCTATCGAGGAAGGTCGTGATTGCGTGTAATGTAAGCCAAGCAAGTGTGTAGTGAAATATTTCTTTGATGATATAAAAACAAAATATTACTCATAAAAATATCGGGTGTTACACCGCTAACCAAGATCACACAAATATTAGTTATGTTTGTGTGGACTAATGTATTTTCAAAATGCATCAAATAATTGAAAAGAAGATTGGCCAATGCTCAAATTTTGACTCTTCCATCTAAAATTGGTTGATTTGTAATATGCAGCGATGCAGCAAAAAATAGATTGGGTTGTGTCCTTATGAAAAATGATAATGTTATTTCTTATGCATCAAGACAGTTGAATACTCATGAAAACATTTTTCCAACTCATGATATTAAGTTAGCAACCGTAATATTTTCTCTGAAAATATTGAGGCATTTTATCTACGAAGAGAGATGTGAGTCTTAGAAGGATCAAAAGAGTTTGAAATACATTTTCACACAAAAAGAACTCAACTTCAGGTAGAAGAGATGGGTTGAGTTTCTCAAAGATTACAAATGTTCAACACACTACCACCCATGAAAGGATAATAAGTTGGATGATTCATTAAGCAGGAAAGATCATCGTCTTCTGACTCAAATGAGGCTTGAGATAGAACCTATATTTTGGATGTACTAAATATGGATATGTGAATTGATAAGTAAAGGGATACATATTTCCTATTTCAAATGATTGCTAAACCATTTTTATTAAAGATGATGAAATCCTCAAAAATGGATGATGAGAATATGCAAAAGAAAATTAATGTTGTCAAGGATGGGAGACTGGCTGACTTTGGTTCTGAAGAAGGAGTTCTAAGATTTGGGAAGAGGTTGTGTGTTCCATTAGTACCAGAGCTAAAAAGGGAACTATTAGATAATGTGCATAGCTCAAATTTCCCTATACACCGGGGTAGCACTATGATGTATATCGATCTGAAAGTATATTTTTGGTGGGAAATTATGATGCCTGAAATTACGGACTATGTGTCAAGATGTCTAGTTTTTCAATAATGAAGGAAGAGATACAACATTCCAATGGAGTGAGGAAACATCTACGTATTCCTATGTGGAAGTGGCATAACATTACAATGGATCATTTCATTGGACTACCTGGGAAACCTAGAAGGAATGATGAAAAATGGGTGATTGTTGATCGTATCATAAAATCAGCACATTTATTTCCTACAAGAGATAATTTTCTACATGAGCACCTGGAAAGAAATTATATTAATGACTTTTTAAGACTTCATGGTTCACCTCTATAAATTGTGTCTGATCTAGATCCCAGGATTACATCAATGTTCTTGAAAAGTCTCCAGAAGGATTTCAATATTGAGCATAATATGAGGACTTCTTATCACCACCAAACTGATAGTAGATCTGAATAGACTATTCAAACTCTAGAAGTCATGCTAAGGTCATGCTCACTTAACTTCCAATGAATGTGGGATCAATACATTCTTTTATTAGAATTTTCATACAACAATACTTCCTATTCTGGTATTCAAATGGCTCTATATGAAGCATTGTATGGAAAGAGATGTCAAACTCCAACTTTTTGGGAAGAAGATGGTGAGAGGAAACATATAGGCCCAGAACATATTGAAGATACCAAGATAAAGGTGAAGAAAATACAAGCCCATATTAATGTAGCCCAAATTAGGAAGAAGAGTTATGTTGACAACCGAAGAAAGGAATTGAAATTTCAATTGGGAGATCATGTATCTCTGAAAGTATCTCCATACAATGGTGTCTTAAGGTTTGGTAGGAAAGAAAAACTGAGCCCCAGGTATATCCGACCAATTGAAATTCTGGAATGAATCGGAGCAGTACCTTATTGTTTTGAAATGCTGCCAAATCTCTCCAAAGTCCATGATGTGTTCCATATGTCATTGTTGAAGAAATACATGCCAGACCAAATTCATGTACTCACCTATGAATAAATTGAACTGGAACATAATTCTTTATAATGTGAAAATCCTATTAGGATTATTGACACACGTGAGCACGTATTGAGAAATCAGACTACACATCTTGAAATGGTTCATTAGACGAACCAGAATATGGAGATAGCAACATGTAAACTAGAATAAATCATGAAAAATAACCACCCACATATTTTTGGTGACTTTCATACGTAAAATTTCAAGGATGAAATTTCAAATGGATAGAATAATGTACAACACCAAAAAATTTATTGTATGTTTCTCTTAAATACATTTTAGTTATGGCCTATATTTCAAGAATCACTGAGCCACTTTGGATAAAAACATGGTTTCTTATAAGAGATATCCATAAACTATCA
This sequence comes from Viscum album, assembly GCA_963277665.1. Lineage (NCBI taxonomy): Eukaryota > Viridiplantae > Streptophyta > Magnoliopsida > Santalales > Viscaceae > Viscum > Viscum album. The sequence continues at coordinate 1,896,819,841 of OY728133.1, read as the reverse complement.
ATAAAAGTTAAAATTTTCAGCTCTGTGATTTGAATATTAAAAATATAACATACACAGTTGTGATCAAGATGATAATTTGAGTTAACACACCCTTATTAATATTAACATACCCTTAGGAATACTAACATACACTGAGCCCCTCTTGCTCTCACACCACTCAAGCTTTGTGACTTTCCAATATTCGGCCCAAGTCTCCCCCAAGATCCTCCCCCATGTCAAAAAGCTTTTAGCCTCTTCAAAATACCCAAGCCTCTCCCCTGAAGAGGATCTCAAAGGTGGAAGTCTCAAGTGGTAAATTCCACTTTCCAATTCCTTCAATTCATTTAAGATATTTTCTTTTTTGTTTCCTTCCCCGCCATAGTATAATGATAAATATAGTAACATATATGTAATGGAATGTTTTCATGCTAATGTTGTATTTCATTAACTTATTTCCTTTACCACACAATTTTTTTGAGTGAAATGAATGGATCGTTTGAGATGTGCTAATTTATCACATTCAAGGACGACAATTTATCAATTTCTATTATAATCTTTAATTATGATCCTTAAACCATTTGTGTTTTGGTTAAATAAGATTATTATATATTTCGTATATCCAATTTTTTGTTCTTTAATCATTTTGTAGAAATTGTATAATGTTATATAGAAAAAAATGTTCATTTTAATCAAACCCACTATTTAGACAAAACGGTCGTCACTAAATGGCTCTGCCAATGGTAACATGCACGTGTATCCCTACATGGGTCAGCTTGCCGAGTGGTCATGTGATGGTGAAATATTTTCATCATGATACAGTCTCTTGGAGGATTGGATCTTGTATTCTTGATAATTTTTATCATATTTCTTGTTTTTATTTGGTGTAATGTTTGGATTTTTCGGTTTCTCACTTTTCCTCAAAAGTGATTTGATAATAAAGAAGTTAATTTTTAGTCAGTCAACATCACAATATGTAACCAAATTAAAATCAAAACCATGTCATCTTCTGGATGATCACTAATAGAATATAACTTCATTTCTGGATAACCACATCCATCTTATATATTTATCCGAACATGAATATAGGATAACCGATCATTTAAATCCAAGTAAACAAACCAGCCCGAACAATGATATTGAACCTTATAACTAATAAAAAAAGGAATTTAATTAACGAGAAACCATTATAATAAATCATTTACATATATAAGAGGTTATGGACTTAAGAATAAGATTAATTTTTTTATTTGGATCTTAAATAACAAGTCATGAACACCTTCAAGCAGAAGGCAAGGGATTGCTAAACTGAATTTTATTTCTTTGAGTTGAACATCTATTTCAGTGGTTACATTGTTCAAAAAATAGCTATGAATGACCTATTATTGTTTTATAATATTTATCCACATATCATTTGTGGGTTATTATTTTTCACACTTAAATATTTCATTGATTTATCATCACTCTAATGACACAATCTTTGTATAGGATCCTCTCTATCATTTTTTTCAAGAATCTCCCCTATGTTGTTCCATTTTACTTATACTTCCTAATGATGGGGTATGTTTTTGATCCTCACCCATAATTCCCTTGTGACATATAAATAATGGAATACACATTTAACTATCAATAAGTCCTTGAAATAAAATTCAATGCCATGCCAAAATGTTAGGAAGTGGTTTCCAATCTAACAATCTTTTCTTTGATATTTTCATTGTTCTCCACTTATTTCTTATTTGTGGTATATGTATACATCAATTTTATATATAATAACATAATTATATTTATTTTCATGTTATTCAATTATTCATTTGAATTTTATTATGTTCTGGTCATATTATTTAACCGATTACAATATAGTAATAGTCTTTGTCCCAACTACTATTTTGTTGTTACAAACATTGTATTGTGCACCTAATATTACTTGTGTGTTGTACATACTACCCATTTGAGATCACCTTTCATTTGAAAATTATATTTATACTAAATATCCATAATCTCATATCATGTATATTTGTGTCTCCCAAACCATATACCATTTTTTCAAATGGTGTTTATTTGGAATGTTATTTTAATATTGATGAGTATGTATAATGTATTCTATATAGATATTGAAAAGGAATATTGGTATTGTATTGAATCAATGTATAAAGAATTATTTGGACATGCAGAGGTAGGTGGGGCCCACTACAGACCCTCTATGCATCGGTAGGTATAATGGGACAAAACAGTTGGCGACAAACCCTTCGATTTTTATTCCAGAAATCAAACGGGGTTCTACCCATAGGACAAAACCATTTTTACGGTATTATGGTTTAATGTGCCAGATATATGATGTCCAAATAATCATAATTCTCTTCATTCATAATTAGTTATTATTATCATTGAGGTTTTCACTATGAAAAAATCTAGGTATTTAGTTTCATTCTCAGTTTATAAATGGAATCAGTTATTCAATTATTCACTATTCCATATTGATTATTTTTAATTTATTATGATGCAAATATTATTGAACTCCTGATTCCACTATTTTTAACCCTTACTAAGCGTTTGATATCAAAACTTTTGTTGTTTACATTAAACATGTGACAAAGAAGAGATCATTTATTGAGTTCTTGTAGATGCAGTTTTCAGTTTCATTATGTAATTTATTTTTTATACTATTCTAATGTAATTCGAGTAACATCTATGTATGTAGATTATTCAAGAATACTTAACTGATCATTCCTTCTGGATTTTCATTCCTTCAAACCATGTAAATATCACAATTAATTGACAGTCTCCATCCTAGATGGGTCAGGGTGTTACAACCAAAAACCATAAAAACTTCTCCACTCGTGGTTAGTGTGAGTATGGGTGTAGTGATAATCTTCATATTCAACTCTGTGATACAATATTTCCATTCATCACTCCAAAAAAACAATACTCCCTTCAATGTTTTCTTGGTAAGTGGGTTGGACAATCATGAATTATTTCTCACAAATCAGTGATAATATCCAGCTAACCCTAAGAATCTTTGGATACTGTTTACCCTTGTTGGCCTTGAATATCGCTCAATTGATTCTATCTTGGAGGTATCAATAGATATCCCATTCCTTGTGAATATATGAACCATGAATGAGACCTTGGTCAAATAGAACTCACACTTGCTGTACTTTGTGAAGAGACTATCTTTTCGCAAGGTCTCTAGTACAATGATTAGATGACCTTCATGATCCTCCACGGTTTTGAAGTATATTTGATGATCGTATATAAAGACTGCAATAAAATTTTCAATGTAATCTATAAAGACTATATTCATCAATACCATTAAGATTTTTGGAGTATTAATTATTTTGAAAGGCATTTATTTAAATTCATAGTGCTCGTATCTTGTATGAAATGATGTCTTTTTGATATCCACCTTCTTCAAGCTTATGTGGTAATATCCTAACAAAAAATCTACAATGGAGATGTATTGTTCTCGTAATGGTTGAATGAACAATTTATCAATATGTGGTATAGGAAACTTGTCATTTTTAGTTATTTTTTTGGTCTCATGACAATCAATGCAAAAATGCATTGACAGATCCTTCTCCTGGATAATGAGGACTGGTGCACCACATAGTGAGGCACTTGGGCATATAAATCCTTAACCCAAATTCTTATATAGTTCTTTCAAAATATCCTCAATCATCATAAAAAACATTATATTTGGAGTCATGGATATTTTCAACACCACAATATTAAGATCAATTGGGAATTCTAGATCTTTTCTAGGGGGAAGACATAAAAGTTCACCAGGAAACACATCAGTAAATTCACTCAGAATAAGCATGCATTCATGGATCGTTTCTTACTTAGACTCAATCATCTGAGAATGATACACATTCTCATAGGGAAGTAATATCCATGCTTGTGATGATGGCGATAATGAATATTAATCCTCCTCCTTGCACTTGAATAGAATTGGGGGTCGATTGGAAATATGGAGAGTCATTTCTCTCTCACAGAAATTAATGTTGGATCTATATAAGGAAATATAATAAAATACAAGAATATCATAAAATTAAGCTATAGGGAGTATGATGAGGTTCATTGGGAAGTTCAATCCAAAAAATATGATAGGGGAACAGATAAATTCATGGGATACAATGATTTCCCCATTTTCTGTTTTCATTGACATCTTTATATCAATGATTTGGGGTGGTGTTTGGATTTATCTACAAAAAAAGTCATGATAAAAAAGAATTTGTAAAACAAGAATAAAAAATTAAATTCATAATTCAGGAATTAAGAACTATAGTATCCATCACCAATTCGTTTATAGGGTTCACTCGTGTGGTATTGGTGGAGAAATATCGTCCATGCTTCCTTGGGGGTTTCTTGTTTCCTCTTAAAACCCATATCTTAGGGAAATAGATTGAAATGTACTCCAGTTCATTGTAGTTTTAGAAATGAAATATCTATTGGGAGTGGAATGAATTGATATTTTCCTCTATCATAGCCCTATATTTTTCATGCCGATTGTTAATGGAATGGTGCTTTCTCTTCTACACCTAATGTTTTCCTTGTTCCCATTGTGATATTTCTGGGGTGCTTCTTTCCTCACCATTGGAAAGTGGGGTGATGGATTTTCATTAGCACCATTGGATTTATCTATCAATCAATGATAATTAAATTCCACCTTACTTTTCATATCCCCATGATACTATTATGAATCTTCATCTTCTATTTATACATTGAGGGAATATCAGACAAATTCCTTATATTTCGCAAAGTCACAGATCTTTAGGGAATTCCATAGGTTATGTTTTATCCCACCAATGATGTGTTCAACCATGAATTAAGGGTTAATGACAAAGCAAGAGGCTTATTATACAAGCCATTTTATGTTTTCCTCATACTCTCTAATAGATTTTTCACCTTTTTTATTGAGGGAAAAGAAGTACTTTGCATCTTATGTCGGAGGGAGTAGGAAAAATATTTATCCAATAACATTTTCTAGAAGTTGTACCATCCCAACACCTCAGTCACATTCGTAGTATTTGTATTTTGGAATAATTTCCACCATGGATTAGCTTTTCTATCCATATGATAAACATCCATAAGTACCTTATTTTTTTATTACATTAAACGATATGGAAGATCATCTCAATAGTGGTGATCCAATGTTCGACAAATGAGGGATATGATGATCTATTAAAAGTAGGAGGCCTTTGTCTCATGAATTTCATTATTGCAATGTGTTCTTTATTTGAGGGGCTTCACGTTCCTCTTAACCCATGATTCTATTCCAATATCATGATAATAGAGTGATTATCATGTCAATGGTTTTGATTCTCGCTACCATTAGATTGGGAATGCCATTAGAATAGTCATCACATTGATCTTCACATCAGTTGCAAGACTGGGTTCTCTTATTTCCATATGTTGGCTAGAATAAAGTAAATGATGGGGGTAACACATAAAGGGTAATACAATGAAAAGAGGGATAACACATAATTACATTTATTTACATAACTTATGATTTCTAGGAATCAATCATTGTTATCCATGATCTACTTCCCAAAATATATTCATAGAGGGAATTTCTTTCCTTATTAATTTTTCATACTAATCTTATGAAATTACCGAAGCATATCCTCTAGGGGTGTTGTAGCCATTAGTGCAACATGGCCTATTGTCGAGCACCAGTTCCCGTTCGAGTCTGGCTCAAAGTGATGTTTTCAGGTTTACCCCAAGATTATTTTGTGCAAGAGACACCTCTGTATACTCATATACTGATAGGGACACATTTTCTTGATAATCCACATAATCAATAATAACTATAATTCTGTGGTGTTTTAATTATACTTTTTCTTATCCTTAATGTTTTCATATGGGTTTTCAAATAATAATCCAAAAAAAAACTAAACATATCATATAATACCAAATATAAAAACCATACTCTTAATTTCACACATAAACATAATATATTAAATAAACTCTTAACTTGATAAAACCTAAAATATTTATAGGTCTAGTTAATTTCAGTCTTATGAACCTTGCATAAGAAATTAGAACAAAATACCCAACATCTTTATTGAAAAAATATTTTACGTGACCATACACATTTCTTCATACTTATCATTGCATGCGATAACCTGAAGACATGCATAAGAAAATGATGAACTATAAATCCTAGTAAGGGAGTAAATAGGGAATAAAATGAATAATACATTATATGATAGGAAATGGGTATATCAATAGACCACGAGAGAAACATGAACCTAAAAAAATGATATATCATAATTATCATAACATAGAAATGTGGAAACAACATTTAACATGATATTAGCATGAGCCAGGTCTAATTACACATGGATCATGTGTAAAATCGCATTTCACTTGAATTAGAATTAGTAAACCCTCATCAAATGTGACATATCCTTATACAAATCTTTACCCAAATCGTTGTAGCACTATCTAGGCGCACACTTCTTAATCATTTCATTTAATGCATAGGTACGCCACATAGATCCTATAACATGGATTCATTAATCATCATCCTTAATTCCACAAAAATGGAATTTGAAATTAATACATAACAATAAAAAATAAACAAGTTAATTTGAATAATGTTGAATACCTTTGATATAAAAATTGGAATGTTAATCACTACACAATGATTTTGGCATGGAAAATTGCAATGCAATTTCAGCATCATAACGATGTGACATTAAAATACATTAAATTATTTTATCAGATATAAAGGAGTGTATAATAAAATTTAAATAAAATTGATAGTAAGAGGGTCAGATAGATACATTTCTGAACATATATAATCGAATTTAGATTCATAATAAAAAGAATTTCTTGAATGTAAATGAGAAAAAAGAAATTCCTTAAGGAATTTTGGCCTGGTAATGGGTCCAATGGAATTAATTAATAAGAGAGAAAGAGGTATCTAATAATTCTAACATATGGAGGTATGTATGTGGTAGGTGCAAAATCATTACCCAAATTGTGAAATTTAAAACAATAGGTATAACAACATAATAAATTTGGACTAAATTGAGAAAGGAAGAAATCCATTACTTGGATTTGTGATCCAAATGCATGGGAGAGGCTTAAAAGCGTTTTATTTGGAGAATGGGGTTCCATGGAATTATATTGGAGAGGGAAGGGTAGGTGTTGTTCTATATCGAAATGGTTTGAGTGAGGAGGAACGTGAGATTGAGTGGGTATATATAGTATAGATGATAGAATTCATTATTATTTAGGTTTGGGACACTACACATTAAACCAATCAAAACCACAAACCTACCCATGGTTCATTCCCATGCGTTTTTCCAAAGTGGAGTGGAAAAAATTATATTATTTGGAAAATTTATTTATTAATTAAAATATTAGGCTTTATTTTGACGAGTCGAGTCACACTCTGAAGAAAATCATTTTATATTTTTTAAAATGTCTTATTAGACTTCATTGGTCCACTAAGGCACCAAAAAATTAATCAAACAAATATAAAATCACATTTTATTTAATTAAAGACATATATTAACCAAGAATTCCTTTTACATTGTTTTATTACACCATTATTGGGTCATTAGGATGTCATTATACAAATTATATATTCAAACATAATTTAATTTTTAACCAAAATTTTGACTGTCTCTGAAAATTAAGAAAAATTCACTATTGGGTAATTTTTATTTCCTCATTCGAAAAATAATAATAATTTTATGTATATAATTTTCTATATTTGTAATTTATTCTTTAAAAATAAAAATTGACATTTATCGGAAATACTTGGGTTTTTTCAAAAATAACATTCAAACCTTAAAAAAATTACAATTGTATTCATAAAATTGTACAATCATTTTAATTTAATAAAAGGATTTATCCGCCATAGTGTTTGTCTATAGTGAGCCCATATCTTCTTTGTCATCGTGAATGATCGATCCATGAGGCTTTGCATTGATTATAGGGAAATCATTGCTATTACTATAATGAATAAGTATCATCTGACCCATATTTATGATTTATTTGATCAACATCAAGAGCTCAATACTTTTCGATGATTGACCTTCAATTAGGATATCATCAATTGCATATAAGAAAGGAATATATTCCTAAGACAGCATTTCAGACTAGGTATAGGAATTACGAGTTTAAATAAATGCCTTTTGGAATTAATAATGAACCCTCTATTTTCATGGATTTAATGAATGTAGTTTTCATGGAATATCATGATAACATTGTTGTGGTATTAATCGATTTTCTCCTTATATATAATCAAAAATCTATGAAGACCATGATAATCACTTGCGATTCATTCTGAAAACTCTTAGAAGCAATAAATTATATGAGAAGATTAGAAAATGTTAATTTTTTACTTAATAAGTTTATTTTCTAGGCCATATTATCTCTAATGATGGAATCATAGTTGATTTTGTAAAGATAATTGGCCTACACCAACAAACATAACTGATGTACGTAGTTTTTTTTGTCTTAGTAGGTTACTATTGGCGTTTCTTTAAAAAATTTTCCCGACCGGTTAACTCGCTGTCCAAGATCACGCGAAAATGAGTTACCTTTGTGTGGACTAAAGAATGTACAAAATGCTTCGAATAATTTAAAAGAATTTTGGTCAATGCTCAAATTTTGACTCTTCCATCCGAAAGTGGTTTATTTGAAATATACAGCGATGCATCAAATAATGGATTTTTTTGTGTCCTTTTCCCAAATGATAATGATATTTCATCTTCATCAAGATAGTTGAAGACTCATGTGAAAAATTATCCAACTCATGATATTAAGTTAGTATCCATAATCTTTTCTCTGAAAATATTGATGCATTATCTCTACGGAGAGAGGTGTGATATTTATAAGGACCACAAGAGTTTGAAATACATTTTCCCACTAAAATAACTCAACTTCAGATAGAGGAGATGGCATGAGTTACTCAATGATTATAATTGTTCAATACACTACCACCCTTGAAATGCTAATAAAGTGGATGATGCATTAGGCAGGAAAGATCATCGTCTTCTGACTCAAATGAGGATTGAGAGATATCATATATTTTTGGATCTATTAAAGATGGATATAGTAATTATTATGGAAAGGGAAACACCTTTCCTCTTTCAAATGATTGTTAAACCATCTTTATTAGAGGAGACAAAATCCTCAAAAACTGACGATGAGAACCAGCAAAAGAAAATTAATGCTGTCAAGGATGGGAGACTTGTAACACCCGAGACATTTTCGTTATATAAATCATAAAAGAAATATTCTTCTACACACAACACTTTCTTGGATTTCTTTACACGAAATCGCGACCTTCCTTGATAGCTTGTGTTTTACGCAATACCGAGTTTCAATAAACAATGATATGCTAATAAAATATTATTAAAACTAGCCATTATGAATAGTAATAACCACTTTTTAAATTTTATAAATTTTATTTTTCAAAATGGACTTCATTTTTGGATTCGGAATATCAAAATTATCCTAGGGTGTAATTTTTGTATTTTTCTGAAAACTTTCAATTTTTGATGAATAGTGAAACCACTAAGTGGTAGTTAAAAAACTGAATTTTTCATAAAACATAATTTTACCACTTCTGTGAGTGGAATATCAAAAATCCGAGAGACACGGTTGATGTCAGTAAGTAAAATGTGGATCAATGAGTTGAAAATAATTTTTGGTGAATAGTAACTTTTTAGTTTTATTTACCACGGTTAAAAGTAAATAGCGTAATTAAGGGTAAAAATGATACTATTATTACCCAAACACATGACCTAATTCTATTGGATATGTGTAATTCGACCAAAAACAAACTTAGGAATAAAATATTACCATTTAGGCCCACTTGGATTAGATTAGAACATTTATTATTAATTTATTTAAAGAAGGGTTAAAATAGGTAAAATCAATGTTTAATAAGTAAATAAATTTTAATATAAGGTTATATATAAGATAAATTCGACTATAAATATTAATTATAAAGATAAAAATATTTACTACATAATGGTATTTTATTTGAAATTTTTAGACATTAAATAATTTAATTTATTTATGACACATAGATGATGCAATAATTATCATATTATTGAAATATTGACAGAATATTTGTTATAAATACCCAAATAAATGTAATTTGAGACTTTTTATGAATTTCAATAATATTATAGGTTAATATGACATGTTATTATTGATTTAATTAACTTTTTTTGAACTAATATTTCTGTTTGTTTTTCACAAAAATCAATTACTAAATAGTGTCAAAATTGACATAAAATAGTTTTTAAAACAAAATATTATATTATTAATTGTTATTTTATTCCTAAAAATCTTAGGTTTGGAAAAATGACTTATATATGGTTATATATATTAATAATAAACAAATAGGGGTTCGTTTGGATTGTTATAGTATGATTATTAACCTTATAGTGTAAGAACACAAGAAGACACGGTAAAAGTAAAATTGTTTAACATAATGTTAAATCTAAATGATATGGTCCAAATAGGAACCTAAACTTGTATAAATTCTATTGGATGAGAGTATTTCGACCCATCCCCAAATTATATTCTAAATATATCAATTTGGAGCTATTTAAAACCAAATTTGGCTTTATAATAAAATAATATTTTTAGTTATTCCAAAGGTGCCCCTCTCCTCCCTTATAAAAGGGCACCTCCTCCCTCTCTTCCTCACACCACTTTGAGACTTAAATATCGACCAACCCCTACCACGTTCTCCTCTAAACATCCTTAGAGACATCCTAGAGGTCATGTTCTTTTTCAAAGACCAATTTTAGTGTCCTAAAAGGAGGTCTCAAAGAAGCACTTCAAGGAAGAGATATGTCTGTTACCGATTCCTTCATCTTTTATTCTTCTTCCACTTCTTCTTCTTTAGTTGTTTAATTATGAAGTAATAACATCAGTATCATTCATATACTGATATGTTAATATAAGTATGAAACAACCCTATTTCACCATCTATCAATCCTACGGAAAATGAAATCACCACGCGTGCGTACGTACAGAATACCGTCTCCACGCCGTGGTGTAATCTACTTTCCACCACCACCTTACTTGTATGGGTATAATGGTGTAAATAATGACTATATATGATTATATTAATGTTATATTGATTATGAAATAGTATACATACACTCCACTACAATTCCATGATCATGGGAACGATATCATCGCTCGTGCGTACGTATGGAATACCGTCTCCACGATGTGATGCGACTCGTTCTACATGATAATCATTGCATAATGATTATATAAATGAATTGAATGAATTAATATGATATATATTACACTAATAATATTCTAGAAATGCGGTATCTATATCCTAAAGATATGAATAATAATTTATTCGACAAAACACGCATAAGAACAAAAAGTAATAAACACCCGAATAACAAGTTGTAATGAAATATTACTAATAAGAAGATAACAATATGACCATATATGATATCATAAAAATAATTATGATTCTGGAATAAGTCAATAACATTATTTAAATCATTATAAAGGAGGTTCGGACACTTACGAGGTAAATCGGACCTAAGGTAAGGGAAATATCACAATCTCATTTTTATCCGAGATTGTTTATAGTTTGACATTTACTGGGGTGTATTTTTTCATCCACATCCATGTTTCCTAAATATGTAATATTATTTCCATCCAATTAGAATTGTTTAAATCCAATTTTACCCTTCAGTGAGTTTTTAGTAAAGGATATGAAAGGAATATTTTGTCGTTTTTCGTACGCGGTACTTTTTCACTTTTCCGAAAAAAGAATGAAGAATGTTTTTTTAACATATATGGCATGAATGGATTTTTAAAACATTATTTCCAAGAAGATTCCTTTACTTGTATTCAATATTATATTTAATCAACTTCTTTTAGTTTATAATTGTACGACATGTTATGAAAGGAAACGTGTTTTTGAAGCAGAAAGGATATTTTAATCAAGAATGGAGTTCAAGTGTTTTATCAAAATTATTTTACATCTAAGATAATGAAGGGTTCTGTTTTGATACCTATTATTACATTGATTTGATTATGTGGTGATGGAATTATATTTTTATGAATACCTTTATCTTATATGAATTGTTTTATGATGTCACGATGTTTAAGATTCCCATTTTTATTACATGGGTTATGCTATGATGTATGGTTTTCTGATTTTGTGGCACACATAAGAACGATATCATTATGAGATGGGTGGGACCTATATCTACCTCCAATTCATTGGGTTAAGATTTTATATCTCATGAGATAGACATATCTGGAACAGCAGGTTAAACCGGTTCAGTGAAACAGAACTGAAACGAGGAGTGAACTCGGTTCAGAAGTGGACTTTGTCCACTAAGATAGGCTTGGAAATGAGTCTTGAATAACAAGAAATAATTCTCAGTGATTATGTGTGTATGACACAATGATTCATGTTTTAAGTTATGATTATTGGGATTACATTTCACTACTATGATTTATCCCAAGTTATGAAATTATGTTCTCTTTTGCAAGTTAAGATTTCCAAAAATGATGTGCTTATGTATATGAGGTGATTGATATTTCTTTTGTTTACTCTTACTGAGAATTTGAGATCACCCTTTTGTATGTTTTATTTCCCCGGGTCAGGAAGAAGATTATTAAGTAGAATATGCCAAAAAGGGACTCTAGATATGATGAAATAAATGGGAGGCAATGTAGATGCTTTATGAACCAGTTGTTAATGCTTTCCACTTTCTAAACACATTATACCTATAAGGTCCTTTCATGGTTTTGTTATATGTTGTAATAAGTGTTCTTCAATTTTGAAGTGAAAACAATGTATTTAAATTATGGGTCATTATAGTTGGTATCAGAGGAAAGGTATAGTCAACCTTTGGAAACTAGGATGTGAAAGCCTTAGTAAGAACCCTAAGGATAAGTCTAAGCATAGAACACAATCCTAGTGTTTTAGAAATTACTATGAATAACCTAGGATAAGACCTTAAGTTTGAAATTTTATTCTTGATTATGTGGTTTTCATATTATAATTAGTGTTTCTCACACTATTCTTCTTAGTTTTAGTCAATGTCTAGATCCCGAAGGAAACATTTAAATGCGGAATGCGACGGGAAATGCAATGATTATCCCCCGGAGCAACCAAACATTATGGGAGCAAGAATGCAAAATCTTGTAGCCATGCTCACACAACTTTCTCAAGATATGAATCATGTAGGACTTCTAAACGAGAAAAGGAAGGAACAAAATTCTGTTGAATCCTTCATGAGGCAGCATCCAACTTCTTTCAGTGGGTCTACAGATCCATTAGTTGCTGAACAATGGATTAGTACTACTGAAAAGATATTTTCAGTTCTTCAATGTTCTGAACATGATAAATTCATCCTAGTAGTGTATCGTTTGGAAGGAGATTCTGATCAATGGTGGAATATTATTAAGAATACTAGGCAAATGGATGAAATTGAGTCCATGGAATGGGACGAGATAAAGAACTTATTTTTCAATAAGTACTTCCCTCATATTCTTCGAACAAAGATGGAGAAAGAGTTTCTTGAACTGAAGAAAAAGGATGATGAATCTGTTGGCACATATGAAGCAAATTTTACAAGACATGCAAGGTACGCTTTTGGTATTATTATCCAACCTGAGAGTAAGATCGATCGATTATTTAGTGGCTTAAAACCAAGTCTTCGAAGGGCGTTATCTATAAGGGACTTCAATAGCTACGAAAAAGACGTTCGATGTGCCCTCAAAGTCGAGATGGAGATTGGAGTAACCCATCTGTCATATGGGTTTGATAAGAAGTGGAAAATGGAATTCAAAGGAAAATCTAAAGAGCACACTAAAAAGAAGATGAGCTTTCCCTTATGCTCAATGTGTGAAAGAAACATGGAGGGAGTTGTCTTAAAAGGACATGTTAATGTTTCAAATGTGGAAAGGAAGGTAATCGGACATTTGAATGCCACAATGATGGGAAGAAGATGTCTAATGATGAAAACAAAGGAAGGGATACACTGAATAACCCTACTACACTTCAATGTTTCATGTGCAAGTAGATGGGGCATTATTCCAATCAATGCCCAAATCCAAGGGTTAATGATGATGGTCGATGTCAACAAACTCTTAAGGCTAAAGACAAAGGAAAGTCACATGGAATTTCTATCAACGAAGTGGATTACGATAACGATGTGGTGAAAGGTACAATTACCATCCACTCTAATGTAGCAAATGTTTTATATGATTCTAGATCGACCCACTCCTTTATTTCTGAAGAATTTTCATAGGATATCACCGTATTACCTCAACAGTTAGATGTTGAGTTAGCTGTGACAACCCCTAATGGCACAACAGTCGCATCAAAAGTTTATAAATCTTCTCCGATTGATGTTTGTGGAAAATTGCATCCTGAAAATCTTGTTATCCTTCCTATAGTGGAATTTGATGTGATTCATTGCATGGATTGGCTTTCTATACATGGATCTCATATAAATTTCCAAAGAAGGTAAGTCAGATTTCATATTCAGATCAATCTATGATCGTCTATCGATGCAAGGATGAACATAACATTCCAGTGGAAATTTCTTCCATTTTATGGGTATTGATTCCACTAAATGAAGGTTATTTATCCCAAATGGTTGGTGTGAAACTCATGATTAAGAATATGCCCATTGTACGGGAGTTTGATGATGTCTTTCCGGAGGAATTACCGGGTCTCCCACCGAATCGTGAAGTTGAGATTTCAATATAACTCATACAAGATTATTTGCCTATTTCAACGACATCTTATTGAATGTCCCCAATTGAGTTGCAGGAATTGAAGAAACAACTCCAAGTGAATCTTGATAAGGGGTTCGTACACCCTAGTGCGTCACCTTGGGGAGCACCTATTCTGTTTGTTAAAGAGAAAGATGGATTAATGAGACTCTGTATTGATTATCGAGAACATAACAAGATCACTATCAAGAACAAATAAACTCTCCCATGCATTGATGACCTATTTGACCAACTATGCGGAGCTCAATACATTCCAAGATTGATCTTCGTTCAGGGTGTCATCAATTAAGGGTCAAAAGGGAGGATATACCAAACACGGATTTCCTTACAAGGTATGGACACTATGAATTTATAGTGATTCCCTTTGGTTTTACTAATGCCCATACTATCTTCATGGATCTAATGAAGAGAGTCTTTAGAGACTATCTTGATCAATTTTTGGTAGTCTTTATAGACGATATTCTTGTCTATTCAAAGAGAAAGGAAAAACATGAAGATCAATTGAGAATTATATTGAAGACCCTGAGAAAGGAGAAGCTTTATGCAAAATTTACCAAGTGTAAATTTTGGCTTCAAAAAGTTTCATTTTTGGGCACATAATCTCAAAAGAGGGGATATCTGTGGATCCAGCAAAAACAGAGGTTATCGAAACTTGTTCGAGACCAAAAATAGTAACTGAGATCCACAGTTTTCTTGGTTTGGTTGGATATTATCAATGTTTTGTGAAATATTTTTCATGATTATCTAATCCACTCACAAAGTTGACTTGGAAAGGAGTTCAGTTCGTTTGGACGGAGGAATGTGAAGAGAATTTCAAGGAGTAAAAAAGAAGGTAATCCAGGGCACCTGTGCTCACACTGCCTTGTAGTGGAGAAAGGCTTGTGATATACAGTGATGCATCTAAGAAGGGTTTGGGGTGTGTTCTTATGCAAAATGATATGGTGATAGCTTATGACTCACGATAGTTGAAAATACATGAGAAAAATTTCCCAACTCATGATTTGGAGTTAGCTGCGGTAATCTTTGCATTAATGATTTGGAGGCATTACCTTTATGGTGAGAGGTGTGATATTTATACTGATCATAAATTTTTAAATTATATTTTCACACAAAAAGTGCTTAATATGCACCAAAGAAGATGGTTAGAGCTGATTAAGGATTACGACTGCTCAATTCATTACCACCCTAGGAAAGAAAACAAGGTGGAAGATGCATTAAGTCGACAAGACCATGCAAGTTAATCCATGATGAGGATCACAAAAGATCCAATATTTACGGATTTACAAAGGATGGATCTTGGAATTATAATGAAAGGGGAAAATCGTATCTTTCTCAAATGAATGTTCAACCATCTATACATGTGAAGATTAAAGAGGCACAGAAAGAAGGTGTCGAGTTACAAAAGAAGGTGAGAAATGTTCCTGAAGTCATCCTTGATTGTGATGAGATAATAATGTTCAGGAATCAGGTTTATGTTCCTCCCATCCACGAATTAAAGAAGGAGCTGCTGGATGAGGCTCATAGTTCTTCATTGTCTATTCATCCTGGAAGCACGAAGATGTATAGGGACCTGAAAGAGTACTTCTGGTGGGATGTCATGAAAAGAGATGTTGCTGAATATGTCTCTCGATGCTTGGATTGTCAATAAGTTAAAGCTGAGAGACAGAAGTCTAAGGAGATGTTACAACCATTACCCATACCCGAATGGAAATGGGAAAACATCACTATGGACTTTGTCACATGACTTCCTAAAACGTCCAAAGGCATTAATGCTATATGGATCATAGTGGATCGTATAACAAAGTATGCACACTTCATTGCTATTAGAGAGGATTTTTCTCTAGACCATCGTTCCAGGATATATGTAAAGGAAGTGGTAAGATTTCATGGAGTACCACCTTCTATTATATCTGATCGGGATCCAAGATTTACCTCAAAGTTCTGCCGAAGTCTTCAGAATACTCTGGATACAGAGTTGAGTTTCACCACTGCTTATCATCCTCAGACAGACGGTCAGTATGAGAGAACAATTCAAACTCTAGAAGATATGTTGAGAGCTTTCTCTATGGATTTCAAAGGTGGTTGGGATCAACACCTACCCTTGGTGGAATTTTCTTATAATAATAACTTTCACTCCAGTATTCAGATGGCTTCTTATGAAGCTCTCAATGGAAATAAATACAGGACTCCAACTAGCTGGGATTAAGTTGGGGAATGAAATCTATTAGGACCCGATCTCGTTGATGAAATGGAAGAAAAGGTCAGATCTATTCAACAACACATAAGAGCAGCTCAGAGTCGACAGAAAAGTTATTCCGACAACCGAAGAAAATACCTAGAGTTTGAAGTAGGTAATAAGGTGTTCTTACGAATATCTCCCTGGAAGAGGGTCATGAGATTTGGAAGGAAGGGGAAGTTGAGCCCTAGATATATCAGTCCTTTCGAAATACTGGATCATTTTGGGAAGGTAGCTTACCGATTGGCCCTTCCACCAAATCTCTCTCAAGTTCACGATGTGTTCCATGTATCTCTCCTGAGAAAGTACATACCTGATCCTTCACATGTACTCAGCTCAGAAGTTGTACCGCTGGAGCAAGATCTTTCTTATGAATAACAGCTGATAGAGATTCTGGATCATAACAAAAAAGTCCTACGAAAAAAGGCCACTCGATTGGTGAAAGTTTTATGGAGGAACCACCAATTATAAGAAGCTTCATGGGAGTTTGAGGATATGATGAGGGAGAGGTATCCTCATCTGTTTATTACAAAGTGACGAATTTCGAGGGAGAAATTCATTTTAAGGAGGGTAGAATGTAACACCTGAGACATTTATGTTATATAAATTGTCAATGGATTCTTTTTCTACACACAACACTTGCTTGGCTTGCTTTACACAAAATCTCGACATTCCTCGATAGATTGCGTCGTACGCAATACCGAGTTTCACTAAACAATGATATGCAAATAAAATATTATTAAAACTAGCCGTTATGAATAATAATAACCACTTTTTGAAATTTTATATATTTTATTTTTCAAAATGGACTTCATTTTTGGATTCGGAATATCGAAATTATCCTAGGGTAAATTTTGGTATTTTTCTGAAAACTTTCAATTTTTGTTGAATAGTGAAGCCACTAAGTGGTAGTTAAAAAACTGAATTTTTTATAAAACATAATTTTACCGCTTCTGTGAGTGGAATTTCAAAAATCTGATAGACACGGTTGATGTCAGTAAGTAAAATGTGGTTCAATGAGATGAAAATAATTTTTGGTGAATAGTAACTTTTTTCTTTTATTTATCATGGTTAAAAGTAAATAGGGTAATTAAGGGTAAAATGGATATTATTATTACACTAACACATGTCCTAATTCTATTGGATAAGTTTAATTCGACCAAAAAACAACTTAGGAATAAAATATGACCATTTTGGCCCACATGGATTAGATTAGGACATTTATTATTAATTTCTTTAAAGAAGGGTTAAAATAGTTAAAATCAAAGATTAATAAGTAAATAATTTTATATACAAGGTTATATATATGATAAATTCTACTATAAATATTCTTTAGAGAGATAAAAATATTTCTTAAATAATGGTATTTTATTTTTAATTTTTAGACATTAAATAATTTAATTTATTTATGACACAAAGATGATGCAGTAATTATCTTATTAATGAAATATTGAAATAATTGATGTTATAAATACCAAAATTAATGTAATTTGAGACTTTTTATGAATTAAAATAATTTTATAGGTTAATATGAAATGTTATTATTGATTTAATTAACTTTTTTCGAACTAATCATTCTGTTATGATTTTCACCAAAATCAATTACTAAATAATGTCAAAATTGACCCAAATATAAGGTTTGGCCAAATAACTTGGATAAGGTCATATATATTAATAAAAAACAACTTGGGGTTCGTTTGGATTGTTATAGTACGTTTATTAACCTTATAGTGTAAGAACAAAAGAAGACACAATAAAAGTAAAATTGTTTAACTTAATGTTAAATCTAAATGATAAGGTAAAAATAGGAACCTAAACTTGTCTAAATTTTATTAGATGAGAGGATTTCGACCCATACCCACCTTAGCTTCGAAAGAATTCAATTTGGAGATATTTAAAACCAAATTTGGGTTTATAATAAAATAATATATTTAGTTATTCCAAAGGTGCCCCTCACCTCCCTTATAAAAGGGCACCTCCTCCCTCTCTTCCTCACACCACGTTGATCCTTCAAGATCGGCCAAACCCTGCCACTTTCTACTCTCCAATTCCCTAGAGACATCCTAGAGGTCCTGGTCTTCTTCAAAGACCAATTTTAGTTCCTTAAAAGGAGGTCTCGAAGAAGCACTTCAAAGAAGAGATAATGTCTGTTACCGATTCTTTCATCTTTATTTCTTCTTCCACTTCTTCTTCTTTTGTTGTTTCATTATGAAGTAATAAAATCAGTATCACTAATATATTGATATGTTATTATAAGTATGAAACAACCCTATTTCACCATCTATCCATCCTACGGAAAATGAAATCACTGCGCGTGCGTACGTACGGAACACCGTCTCCACGCCGTGGTGTAACCTACTTTCCACCACCACCTTACTTGGATGGGTGTAATGGTGTAAATAATGACTATATATGATTATTTTAATGTGATATTGATTCTTAAATAGTATAAATACACTCCAATACAATTCCATGATCATGGGAACGATATCATCGCTCGTGCGTACGTACGGAATACTGTCTCCACGATGTGATGCGACTCGTTCTACATGATCATCATTTCATAATAATTATATAAATGAATTGAATGAATGAATATGATATATATTACACTAATAACATTCTCTAAATGAGGTATCAACAACCTAAAGGGATGAATAAGAATTTATTCGAAAAAACACGCATAAGAAAAAATAATAATAAACACCCGAATAACAAGTTTTTATGAAATATTACTAATAAGAAGATAAGAATATGACCATATATGATATCATAACAATAATTATCATTCTGTAAAAAGTCAATAACATTATTTAAATCATTATACAGGATTTTCGGACACTTATGAGGCAAATTGGACTTAAGGTAAGGGAAATATCACAATCTCATTTTTTTCCAAGATTATTTATAATTTGGCATTTATTGTGGTGTATTTTATCATCCACATCCATGTTTCCTCGATATGTAATATTATTTCCATCCACCTACTATTGTTTAAATTCAATTTTACCCTTCGGTGAGTTTTTAGGAAGGGATATGAAAGGAATCTTTTGTCATTTTTCGTACGAGGTACTTTTTGACTTTTCCGACAAAAGTACGATGAATGTTTTTTAACTTATACGGCATGAATGGATTTTTAAAACATTATTTCCAAGAAGCTTCCTTTACAAGTTTTCAAGTTTATTTTTTATCAACTTCTTTTAGTTTATAATTGTATGACATGTTAATAAAGTAAAAGTGTTTTTGAAGGAGAAATGATATTTTCCTCAAGAATGGAGTTCAAGTGTTTAATCAAAATTATTTTCCATCTAAGATAATAAAGGTTTCTATTTTTATCCCTATTATTACATTGATTTGTTTATGTTATGATGGAATTATATTTTTATGAATTCCTTTATATTATATGAATTGTTTTATGATGTCACAATGTTTAAGATTCCAATTTTTATTACATTTGTTATGCTATGATGTATGGTTTTTTAATTTTGTGTCACGCATAAGAATGGTATAATTATGAGATGGGTGGGTCCTATATCTACCTCCAATTAATTGGGTAAAGATTTTATATCTCATGATATAGACATGGCTGGAACGACATGTTAAATCGGTTCAGTGAAACATGACTAAAACGAGGAGTGAACTCGATTCAGATGTGGACTTTGTCCAGTAAGATAGTCTTGGAAATGAGTCTTAACTAACAAGAAATGATTCTCAAGGATTACGTGTGTATGCCACAAAGTTTCATGTTTTATGTTATGATTATTGGGACCACATTTCACTACTATGATTTATCCCATGATATGAAATTATGATCTCTTTCGCAGGTTAAGATTTCCAAAAGATATGTGCTTATTTATATGATGTGATTGATATTTCTTTTGTTTAATCTTACTAAGCATTTGAGCTCACAATTTAGTATGTTTTATTTCCCTAGGTCAGGAATAAGGTTATTAATTAGAATATGCCAAAAAGGGACTCTAGATATGATGAAATAAATGAGAGGCAAAGCAGATACTTTATGAACAAGTTTTTTATGCTTTCTAGTTTCTAAAGACACTATACCTATACGGTCCTTTCATGGTTTTGTTATATGTTGTAATAAGTGTGCTTCAATTTTGAAGTAATAACAATGTATGTAATGTATTGGTCGTTATACGACTGGCTGACTCTGCGTATGAAGGAGTTCTAAAATTTGGGAAGAGGATGTGTGTTCCATCTGTACCTGAGCTAAATATAGAACTATTAGATAATGCTCATAGATCATATTTTCTATACATCCGGGTAGCACTATGATGCATATAGATCTGAAAGTATATTGTTGGTGGGATAATATGAATCGGGAAATTACTAACTACGTGTCAAGATGTCTAGTTTTTCAACATGTGAAGGCAGAGAGACAACATCTCAATGGATTGATGAAACCTCTACCAATTCCTATGTGGAAGTGGGATAACATTACGACAAAGTTTTTCATTGGACTACCAAGGAAATCTAGAAGGAATGATGCAATATGGGTAATTGTTAATCATATCATAAAATCAAAATATTTCCTTCCTATAAGAGAGGATTTTCCACATGAGCACTTAGAAAGACATTATATTAATGACTTTGTATGACTTCATGGTTCACCTCTATCAATTGTTTCTGATCTAGATCCTTGGTTTACATCGAAATTATTGAAAATTCTCCTGATGTATTTGAATATTGAGCATCATATGAGTACTTATTATCACTGCCAAACTGATGGACGGTCTGAAAGGACTATTCATACTCTAGAAGACATGTTGTGGTCATCCAAACTTAACATCCATGGTATGTGGGATCAATACATTCCTTTAGTGGAATATTCATACAACAAATATTTTCCATTCTAGTATTCAAATGGCTCCATATGATGCATTTTATGGAAAGAGATGTTAAAATCCAACTTGTAGGGAAGAAGATGGTCAGAGTTAACTTATAGGCCCATAAATTATTGAAGATACCACGATAAAAGTGAAGACAATACAAGACCATATTAACATAGACCAAATTAGGCAGAAGAGTTATGCTGACAACTGAAGAAATGAATTGGAATTTCATGTTGGAGATCATGTTTTTCTAAAAGTATCTTAAGGGAATGGTGTCTTAAGGTTTATTAAGAAAGGGAAACTCAGCCCCAGGTATATTAGACCATTTGAAATTCTAGAATGAATCAGAGAAGTAGGTTACTATTTAAAAATGCTGCCAAATCTCTCCAAATACAATGTTGTGTTCCATATGTCATTGTTGATGAAATACATGCTAGACCAAATGGATGTACTCACCTATGAATAAATTGAACTGGAACCTGATTTTTTCATACTGTGACAATCCTATTGGTATTCTTGACACACGGGAGCACGTATTGAGAAATTGGACAAATAATCTTGAAAAGGTTCATTAAAGGAACCAGAATATGGAGGAAGGAACATGTAAACCAGAAGATTTCATGAAAAATAACCCCCACGTATTTGTGGTGAGTTTCATACGTAACATTTAGAGGAAGAAATATCCAATAGATATAATAATGTAGGACCCCAAAAATTTTATGGTATGTTTCTCTTAAATACATTTTAGTTATAGCCTATATTTCAAGAATCACTGAGCCTCTTTGGAACAAAATAATGTTTATTATAGGAGATATCCATTAACAAGCCATAAAACATTAATTTTTCAGCTTTGTGATTTGAATGTTAAATATCTGACATACAAAGTTGTGATCAAGATGATAATTTGAGTTAACATATCCTTAATAGATATCCACTCAAGCCTTGTGACATGCTAATATTCTTCCCAAGTCTCTCCCCAAGATCCTCCCCCATGTATAAAAGCTCTTAGCCTCCTCAAAATACCCAAGCCTCTCCCCTTAAAAGGTTCTCAATGGTGGAAGTATCAAGAGGTAAATTTCACTTTCCAATTCCTTCAATTCGTTTAAGATCTTTTATTTTTGTTTCCTTCCCCTCCATAGTAGTATAATAAATCTAGTAACATATATGTAATAGAATGTTTTCATGTTAATGGTATATTTCATTACCTTATTTCCTTTCCCTCACAATTTATTTGAAATAAATGAAAGGATCATTTGTGATGTGCTAATTTAGCACATTCAAGGACAACAATTTATCAATTTCTATTATAATCATTAATTATGATCATTAAACCATTTCTGTCATAGTTGATTAAGATTATTATATATTTTCTATATCCTATTTTTAGTTCTGTAATCCTTTTTCACAAATGGTATAAATTTATATAGAAAATCAATTTCGTTGTTATCAAACCCACAGTATAGCCAAAACTGTTGTCACTAAATGGATCTTCCAACGGTACCACCACCGTTCATCCCTGCACGGGTCAGCTTGCCGAGTGGTCATGTGATGGTGAAATATTGTCATCATGATACAGTCTCTAGTAAGGATTGGATTGTGTATTCTTGATCTTTATTATTATATTTCATGGTTTTATTTGGTGCAATGTTTGGATTTTGCAGTTTCTCACTTTTCCTCAATAGTATTTTGATAATAAAAATGTTAATTTTTAGTCAGAAACTTCACAATATGTAACCAAATTAAATTCAAAAACATGTCATATTTTAGATGTTAACTAATAGAATATAACTTCATTTCTGGACAACCACATCCAGCTTATATATTTATCCGAACTTGAATATAAGATAACCGATCATTTAAATCCACGTAAACAAACTAGCCCAAATAATGAAATTGAACCTTATAACTAATAAAAAAGGCATTTAATTAACTATAAACCTTTATAATAAATCTTTTAAATATATAAGAGGTTCTGGAATTAGGAATTAATAAGCTTAATTTGTTTATTTGGGTCTTAAATAACAAGTCAAGAACACCTTCTAGCCTAAGGCAAGGGATTGCTAAAGTCAATATTCATTCATTGAGTTGAACATCTATTTCATTGGTTAAATTGTTACAAAATATTTTTGAATGACCTATGATTATTTTATACTATTTATCCACATATATTTTGTGGGTTTTTATTTTTTACACTTAAATATTTCATTGATTTATCATCACTCTAATGACACAATCTATTTATGGGATCCTCTCTATCATTTTTTTTCCAAAAATCTCCCCTATGATTTTCCCTTCTATTTTTAATTCATAATGATAGGGTATGTTTTTTCATCTCACCCAAACTGACCTTGTGAAATATAAATAATGGAATACACCTTTACCTCTCATTAAGTCCTTGCAATAATACTCATTACCATGCCGAAATGTTTGTACGGGGTTTCTCATCTAAAATTCTTTTCATTGAGATTTTCATTGTTCTGCACTTATTTCTTATTTGTGGTATATGTATACTTCCATTTTATATATAAGAAAATAATTATATTTATAATCATTTTATTCAATAATTCATTTGTTTTTTATTATGTTCCGGTGATATTATTTAACCGATTACAATGTAGTAAGAGTCTTTGTCTCAACTACTATTTTGTTGTGACTAAATTTTTATTGTGCACCTAATATTACATATGTGGTGTACCTACTACACATTTGAGATCACCTTTACTTTGAAAATTATATTTATTTTAAATATCCATAATCTCATATCATGTATATTTGGGTCTCCAAAACCATATACTAGTTTTTCAAACGATGTTAATTTGGAAGGTTATTTTAGTATTGATGAATCTGTATAGTATATTCTATACGGATATTGAAGAGGAATATTTGTATTGTATTGAATCAATTTATAAAGAATTATTTTGACATGAATAGGTAGGTGGGGGCCACAACATCCCCTTGATGCATTGGTAGGTCTCATGGGACAAAACAGTTGGCGACAAACCCTTCGATTTTGTTTCCAAAAATGAGACGAGTTTCTACCCATAGGACAAAACCGTTTTTACAGTATTATGGTTTCATGTTCTAGATACATGATGTCCAATTAATCATAATTCCCTTTATTTATAATCAGTTATTATTATCCATGAGGATTTCACTATGAAAAAATCTAGGGATGTAGTTTCACTCTCAGTTTATAAATGGCATCAGTTATTCAATTATTCACTATTCCATATTCATTATGTTAGATTTATTGTGATTCACATATTATTGAACTCCTAATTCCACTATTAGTAACCCTTATTGAGCATTTGAGCTCAACCATTTTAATCTTTAATTTCAACAGGTGTCAAAGAGGAGATCATTTGTTGAGTTCTTGTGGATGTAGTTTTCAGTTTCATTATGTAATTTATTTTTTAATATTTTCCAATGTAATTCGAGTAACATATTTGTATCTACATTCTTCAAGAATACCTAACTGATCGTTCCTTTTGGATTTTCATTCCATCTAACCATGGAAATATCACAAGTAATGCACCGTATCCATATTAGATGGGTCGGGGTGTTTAAACTGAATACAATAAAAAGTTCTCCACTCGTGGTTAGTGTGAGTGCGGGTGCCATGATAATCCTCATATTCAACTCCATGAAACTGTATTTCCTTTCACCACTCAAAACAAACATTACTCCAATAATTTTTTTCTTGGTATGTGGGTAGGACAATCATGATTTATTTCATTCAAAACAGATATAATATCCAAATACCCTAAGTAGGTTTGGATATTTTTTACCCTTATTGGCATTGAATATCCTTAAATTGAAGCTATATTGGAGGTATCCATAGATATCTCATTGCTTGTGAATATATGAACCATGAATGAGAACTCTTTCAAATAGAACTCATAGTTGCTGTATATTGTGAAGATCTTATCATTTCACAAGGTCTCCAATACAATGATTATATGACCTTCAAGATCTTCCATGGTTTTGATGTATATTTGATGATCTTCTATAAAGACTACAAGAAAATTGTCAACGTAATCTATAAAGACTATATTCATCAATACCATGACGATTTCTGGAGTATTAATGAGTCTGGAAGGCATTAATATAAATTCATAGTTCTCGTATCTTGTATGAAATGTTGTCATTTGGATATCCACCTTCTTCAACCATATGTTGTAATATCCTAACAAAAAATCCACCATGGATATGTATTGTGCTCCAAATAGTTGAATGAAAAAGTTATCAATATTTGGTATAGGACACTTTTCATTTATCATGATTTTTTTTGTTCTCACGACAATCAATGAAAAAATGCATTGACAAATCCTTCTTCTGGATGAAGAGGACTGGTGCACTACATGGTGAGGCACTTGGGCATATAAACCCATTATCCAGATTCTTATATAGTTGTTTCACAATCTCCTGAAGCTCCATAACAACCATTCTATTTGGAGTCTTGGATATTTTCAACACCCCAGGTATATGATCAATTGAGAATTCTATTTCTCTTCTAGGAGGAAGACATGACAATTAACCAGGAAACACATTAGTAAATTCACTCAAAATAAGCATGCCTTCAAGGATCATTTCATCCTTAGACTCAATAATCTGAGCAAGATATGCATTCACATAGGGCAGTAATATCCATGATTGAGAAGATGACGCTAAGGAATATTCATCCTCATCCTTGCACTTGAATAAAATTGGGGTTTGATTGGAAATATGGAGAGTCATTTCCCTCTCAAGGAAATTTATGTTGGATCTATAAAAGGAAATACAATACATTCTAATAATATCATAAAATTACGCAAGATGGAGTATGATGAGGTCCATTGGGAAGTTATATCCACAAATTATGATAGGTGAAAAGATAAATTCATGGGATACAATGATTTCCACATTTTATGTTCTCATTGACATCTTTACATCAATGAATTGGGGTGGTGTTTGGATTTATCTACAAAAACATCTGGATAAAAAAGAATGTGAAGAACCAGAATAAAAAATTAAATTCACTATTCATAAATTAATAACTACAATCTCCATCACCAATTCATTTTTAGGGTACACTCGTGTGGTATTGGTGGAGAAATCTCATCCAGGCTTCCTTGGGGGTTGCTGATTTCCTATGAAAACTCATAGGTTAGGGATCTAGTTTGCAATGTACTCCAGTTCATTGTAGTTTTATAAATGAAAAATCTATTGGGAGTGGAATAAAGTGTTATTTTACTCTATCATAGCCCTATATTTTTCTTGTCGATAGTTAATGGAAGGGTGCCCTTCTCTTCCAAACCTAATGTTTTCCTTATTCCCATTATGAAATTTTTGGGGTGCTTCTTTCCTCACCATTTGAAGGTGGGGTAATGGATTTTTTTAGCACCATTGGATTTATCTATCAGACAACAATAATTAAATTCCATCTTAAACTTCGTATCCCTATGATACTTTTAATAATCTTCATCCTCTATTTCAACATTGAGGGAATATCAGACAATTTCCCCATATTTCTCAAAGTCACAGATTTCTAGGGCATTCCATAAGATATGTTTTATCCCCCAAAAGAAGCGGTCAACCTTGAATTCAGGGTTAATGACAAAGCTATAGGCTTATCATGCTATCCATTTTATGTTTTTCACATACACTCTGATAGATTTTTCACCATTTTTCTTGACGAAAAAGAAGTCCATTTCCATCTTATGTCGGAGGGTGCAGGAAAAATATTTATACGATACCATTTTTTGGGAGTCCTACCATTCCAACATCTTAATCACCTTCGTAGGATTTGTAATTTGGATAAATTTCCACCATGTATTAGCTTCACCATCCATATGATAAACATCCATAAGTACATTCTTTTTTTATAACATTAAACGATATAGAAGATCTTCTCAATAATGTTGATCCAATGTTCGAAAATTGAGGGATAAGATGATCTATTAAAAGTAGGAGGCCTTTCTCTCATGAATTTCAAGATTTAAATGTGTTCTTTATTAGACGGGTTGAAATTTCCTCTTATCCAATGATTGTTTTTAAAAATCATGATAATAGAGTGAGTATCGTGACAATGTTTTTGATTCTCGCTCCCATAAGATTGGGAATACCATTAGAATAGTCATCACATTGATCTTCGCATCAGTTTTAAGATTGATTTCTATTATTACCATCGATTTGCTAGAATAAAGGAAATTTTTCGGGTAACACATAAAGGGTAATACATTGAAAATAGTGGTAACATATAAATTACATTTATTTCCTTAACTGATGATTTCTAGGAAATTATCATTATTATCCATGCTCTAATTCCCAACATATATTCATAGAGGGAATTTTTCCATATTAATGATTCATACTAATCTTAAGAAATTACCAAAGTATATCCCCTACGGGTGTCGTAACCATTAGTGCAGCAAGGCCTATTGTCGATCACCTTTTCCCGTTCGATTCTCGCTCAATGTGTTGTTTTCAGGTTTTACCCCATGATTCATTTGTGCAAGGGAGACCTCTATCTACTCATATATAGATACAGACACATTTTCTTGATAATCCACTCACCCAATAACAACTATAATTTAGTGGTGTTTTTATTATACATTTTCTTATCCTTAAAGCTTTCATATGGGTTTTCATATCATAATCCAGAAAAATAACTAAACCTATCATCTGATACCAAATATAAAAACCATACTCTTCATTTCACACAAAAACATAATAAATTAAATAAACTCTTTACTTGATACAATTTAAAATATTTATTGGTAGAATTTATTTGGTTCTTCTGAAAATTACATAAGAAATTAGAATATAAAACCCGACATCTTTGTTGAAAAAACATTTTACAAGACCATACACGTTTCTTCGTATATATCAATGCATGGGATAACCTGATGACATGCATAAGAAAAGGATGAACTATAAATCCTATTAAAGGAGTAAACATGGAGTAAAATGAATAATAAAGTATATGATAAGAAATAGGTATATCAATGGAGAATGAGATAAACATGAACCTAAAGTAATGATAGATCATGATTATCATAACATGGAAATGTGGAAACAATATTTAACTTGATATTAACATGAGCCAAGTCTCATTACACATGGATCATGTGTAAAACCTCATTTCACTTGAATTAGAATGAGTAAACCCTCATCAAAGGTTACATATCATTATAAAAATCTTTACCCAAATCATTAGAGTGCTATCTAGGCGCACACATCTTAATCATTTCATTTGATGTATAAGTATGACACATGGATCCTATAACCTGGATTCTTTAATCATCATCTTTTATTCCACAATAATGGAATTTTAAATTAATAGATGAAAATAAAAAAAATGTGAATTTGAATAAGGTTGAATACCATTGATAGAAAAATGGGAATGTAATTCACTACACAATGACTATGGCATGGAAAATCGCAATGCAATTTCGGCATCATAACAATGTGACATTAAAATACATTAAATTGTTTTATCAAGGATAATTGGGTGTGTAATAAAATTTAACTAAAATGGATAGTAAGAGGGTCATATAGATACATTTTTGAACATATATAATCGAATTTAGATTCATAATACAAAATAATTTTTTCAATGTAAATGAGAAAAGAGAAATTCCTTATAGAATTCTGGCCTGGTAATGGGTGCAATGGGATTAATTAATAAGAGAGAAAGTGGTATCTAATCATTCTAACTTATCGAGGTATGTATGGGGGAGGTGTGAAATCATACCCCATTTTTTGAAATATAAAACTATAGGTATAACAACATAAAACATTTAGACTGAATTGAGAAAGGATGAAATCCGTTACAAGGATGTGTGATCCAAATGCATGGGAGAGGCTTAAAAGAGTTTTATTTGGAGAATGGGGGTGCCATGGTAGTATATTAGAGAGAGCACAGTAGGGGATGTTATAAATCTAAATGGTTTGAGTGAAGAGTAACGTGAGATTGAGTCAGTTTATATAGCATAAAAGATAGAAATAATTATTATTTAGGTTTGGGACACTACACATTAAACTAATCAAAAAACACAAACCTACCCATGGTTCATTCCCATGGGTTTTTCATAAGTGTAGTTGAGAAAATTATTTTTTTTGGAAAATTTATTAATTGATTAAAATATTAGTCTTTATTTTGTGGAGTCGAGTCACACTCTGAAGGAAAACATTTAAAAAATTTTAAAATGTCTTATAAGACTTAGAGAGTCCACTATGCACCACAAAATTAATTAAACAAATATAAAATCACATTTAATTTAATTAAAGACATATATTAGACGAGAATACCTTTTACATTGTTTTATTACACCATTATTTGGTCATTTGGATGTCATAATACGAATTATATATTCATATAGAATTTAAATTTTAACCAAAATTTTGATTATTTAATAAAATTAGGAAAAAGTCACTGTTGGGTAATTTTTATTTCCTCATTCAAAAAATAATATTTATTTTATCTAAATAATTTTCTATATTTGTTAATTTCTACTTTATAAATAAAAATCTACATTTATTGGAAATTCTTGGTTTTTGACAAAAACAACTTTCAAACCATAAAAAATTACAATTGTATTCATAAAATTGTACAATCATTATAATTTAATAAAAATTAATTTAGTAGTATTATTTTACTAAAATATTAATTAATTAAAAAATAATTTTTTTTCAATATAATAAAATTATTAATTAATTATAAATTAAAAAAATACTTTTTGGTTATTATAAACTATCTATAAGGTTACAATAATAAAATGACTTTATTTTATTTATTATATACAAAAATAATGCACATGATCATAGTTCTTGGTTCATGTTAGATAACCCATTATAACACCCACATAATTCCTTAGGGTAATGTGTAAGATGGTGATAGGTTCTTGGGGACGCTCATGTAACATCACTGAGGTGGTAATATTTATTAAATTTCTATTCTCACGTAGATAATTCTATTCATTGTTTAGGTGTTGAAGCTTAGATTGGGATTGTTCAAGAGAAAATCATAGGGACTCAACCTCTATTACGATATCAGAAAAAATGGACTTTGTAAGGATCAATTCTTCTGGATGAGGAAATCAATTCTTTTGTCTGAGTTAATTGGATTTGTTAATGCCCAATATTTATACTAATCATGTGATTAGTATTCAAATATTATATTATCAATGGTTAAAATTCATAATAGTATGTTTAAATACAGAAACAGTAAACAAATGAATATCATATTTCATATAGAAATCTTACATAATAATACATTTAATTAAATAAAAATGAATTTTCATATATAAAATATTGTGTCATTACAGGAAACATGGAATCAACATAAAACACATCATCATAGTTGAACGATAATTGAAAAGACATCATAATGGAATACGTACCATGAAGGAATATGGTTTAATATATATATATATATATATATATAAACATGAACTATCATGATACTACATTTTATCCAATGCATTGGATCACTATATAATTCCGGGTGTACGCGTCACTTTCATTTCAATATCATACTTTAGGGTGCCACATAAATCATTCCAAATTGATTGATTCATCATCATAACTTATTACATAAAAAGGGAATATGGAATAAATAATTTTATTTCTCAATTTAAATAATAATATGTTTATAAAGGTGAACACTATTGGGTATATTATTCACTACACGGTTCATTTGGAATGGAAAATATCACAGTGAAATTTCAGAAACCTTACTATGTCGCTTAAAAAATCATAAAATGTGTTAATGAGAACAAAAAGGTGGTATTTTAATTTATAAATAATTTATACAGAAATAGGTTCATGTAAATATATATCCCATTATTATTAATGGAAAATATAAGGGATATGATAATAAAGAAACCTGATTATAGAATACGATGGAAGAACACTTATGAAAGTTCGTCATGGTAATGGGTGTAAATGAGAAAAATTAATGAGAGATAATGGGGTATCTAATCATTTAGATATAAAAATGGATTAATGGGGTAGGTTAAAAAGATACACTATAATTATAAATTAAATAGAAAATTACATAAATTAGAGGAGATTATTAAATAAATGTGAGAAAGGGAGGATCCCATAAATTTAGTGTATGACACCAAAAAAAATATGGGGATTATTAGATCATGGGGATGAATTTAAAAAATATATATATAGTTGGGAATATAAATTATGTGATACATGAAGTTTTATATAAGTTAAATGGTTTTTTGAGTGGGTTTGTATGTAAAATGATAGCGGGATTATTCTATTTTTCAAAGTCATTGGTTTTGGACTATATATAAAAAATATTTAAAACCACAATTTGTACCATGATTTTCCAATGTTTTAAACATAATGGAAGTCTTCATATCATTTTTTTGGAAATTCGAAGAACATAATAATATAATACTCTTTCTTATGTGGAGGTGAGTAACAATTTTAAATAAATGAATTTAGAATCGTAAAATATATTATATGTTTTTGATGTTTAAAAAATGATTTATAAAATAAATTTGAAAACTATAAAATCACATTATTTTAAGGAGTACAAACACATTTGGAATATTATACCCATTATTATATTTATTACATAATTTTTGGGTAATATTAATTTAATAAAAAACATCATATATTAATACGGTATTTTATTTTTACCTAAAAATTCATCTATCTCAGAAAATATTGAAAATTTATCAATTGGATAAATTAGAAATTCTTATTACAAAAAAATTAATTTTATCTTAATATTTTTCTAAATATTTTAAGTTTCAATTTTTAAAAATAAATGACTACATTTATTGTAAATGACAGGTTTTAGCAATAACAATATTTTCACCCTAATAAAACATTACATTTGACATCATAAAAAGTTTATAATAATTTATATTTAATAAAAATAAATTAAAAACAATATAGAAATATAATATTATTTATTTGAAAAATAAATTAATCCATTCAAATAAAATCCTAAATTGAATTTAATATTACCCAAAAAATAATATTCATGTTTTATAGTGTCAAAATTTAAAAATATTCATTATTATTTTAAAAAATTTAAATAAAAATTATTTTGGGGTCTTGATACATATCTATTTAATATAGCATCATACACCTTATGAGTAAGGTGCATGATAGAGAGACATTTATGGGGTTTTTATACAAACATGTTTTGGGCCATGATCCCGATGAGCATGAACTTTTCTCGTAAACGGTTTCGCTCATGATTAAGTTGTTACATCTCGATTTTGGATTGTTTGAGGGAAAAGCTGATAGATTCTATCTCCCATAGAATATATGATAATATGGAAATATAAGGTACAATCCTACTAGATTAGTCGATTGAATCCTTTTTCAGATTCAGTTGGATTTGTTAAATCCCTTTTTATACTAAAATTTTGATCACTGGTTAACAACTATATTATAAACATTAAATGTTCATAATGGTATTTTCAATCCAATTATATAAAAATAATATGTCCATGTTTTTTCAATAACATTACTATATAATGAACCACTAATTGATAATATAATTTTATTTATAATATTCAGGGTCATTAAAATATTCCCCCTTTATAAATTTATATATTAAAATTTTAAATTCAACCCTTTATAATAGATGAGGGTAATTTTGTTTGTTCACATAATCTAGTTCCAATGATGCTTCTTAAAACTTATGGTTTCTCCATAACACTTTGGAAAAGTTAATTGTGTAATTTTTTAGAAGTTTGTCACTATGAAAGAAGACCTTCACCATCCTCTCATCAATGGAATGGTCATTATCTAATGGTAAAAACTCTATATTGAGTACATGTGTAAGGTCAGGTATGTTCTTTATCCAGAGAGACACATGGAATACATAATGAACTTGAGATATGATATGTGGGTGTGCATTTCAATAATCCACTACTCTGATGTGATCAATGATCTCCAAGGGGGTGATGTATCTTGGAATAAGAATCCCCTAATATGAAAATCTCATATAATTTCTTCCATTGAGATATTTGGAGCAATAACATGTCTCCAACATCAAAATCATGGTCTCATTTATGATTTCCATCATATCTATTCAATTAAATAAGAGAATTTGAGATTTGTTTCTAAATGGTCATAACATTTTATACTATTTATTCAAAAATTTCGGGACCTAGCAGGATTCATTCCCCAAATTCATCCAGTCATGGATGTGTCCAATATCTCTTCCTATAATGGGATTCATAGGGATCCATTTGAATGCTCGTGTGGAAGCTGTTATTGTAAGTGAACTCAGTCAGAGGAAGATGTTTTTCCAATCCTCATTTAATTTCAATGGGGAATGTTCTCATCATTTTAACTTATGCCTGGATATTCCTCTGTTATTGGACTTCAATTTGAGAGTGATAACCCATGAAAATGTTCAAATCTAGGTTTAGATAATGTTGGATACATTTCCAGAACCTTTTTGGGAATCTTAGATCTACATCAAATACAATATATAGTGGTAATGTGTCTGGTACAACCAGTTATCAAATTTATATCTATGTATATTTATATAGTGATAATTCCCTTCATATAGTAATAATGTGTGTAGTATTTTGAAAGATGATCCACCACAACCCATGTTTCATTATCCCCTATTTAGGTCTTTGGATGAATAGTGATAATGTCTCTGATAATGTTTTCCAATTCCCATGTAGATATGGGTAATTTTTTCATCATCCCATTGGAATTTTTCCATTTCACATTCACTTTCAAACATACAATACATAGTTTTGTACATTTTGTCATCCCCTTCATATTTTCCCAAAAAACAGTGTTCCCTAGGATCTCAGTACATCGTTGTGCTTCCTTGGTGAGTAGAGAAGTTTGAGTTCCGTGAATCATGCAACAACTCCATTATTAACTAAATATTTTATGTTACACATATTATTGAACCAAATATTACATCAAATTAATCATTAACATTAAATTTATAGGATTTATATTTCCTTATAGCATTATCTTTCTTCTGAATTTCCACATCAACACTTTGATCATCCATTAACCTATCTAAAGTAGATGGTTGAGAAAGAAATTGTAAATGGATTGATGTAGTTCCCTCCTTTATAATTCCCATTCCCAAAATTTCAAAATCTATGAAATTTGGATCCCTCTCAATTCTCATTAATTATATAATTTCAAGATCCTTTCTTCTTACAATATCTCCCATGTTATTTTTTCCCGTGATGGTAATGAATTTAGCAGTCATTTCATTTGATAAACTCTAACCATCTTTATTGGTCGATATTTATTATTTTCGTGTAAATATATATTGTATGGTTTTTTCATAAATATATATTATAAAATTCCCTCGAAATATATAATTAAGAAAAAAATTCAAAGAAAATATAACATC
The DNA here is from genome assembly GCA_963277665.1 of Viscum album. Taxonomy (NCBI): domain Eukaryota; kingdom Viridiplantae; phylum Streptophyta; class Magnoliopsida; order Santalales; family Viscaceae; genus Viscum; species Viscum album. Next base: position 1,896,784,650 of record OY728133.1, on the reverse strand, counting down.
AACCAAATCTAAATTATGTGTTGGTTAGTTATGATTGTGAATCATCAACTTCTTTGATGATTTTTCAATCACTATGTCAATGTACATTAACACCCAACCCAAGCCCTTTTTTTATTAATTGTTGAATACCACGAAAAGTTATCCACTTGAGGGCATTTTAAGAACAGAGGTAGTAATAAGTCTTTTTTATCTCCTTAAATATCTCATCATATTCACCATTATTAGAAAATATTACTCAATTTTATGTAGGATTTTTAATAGTATTATAAAATCATGAGAAATTTCTCACAAATTAGTGACAAAATTTAGCTAACACATGGAAACCCCAAATATTTATTATAGATGATAGCCTATAACATCCTTCAATTTCATCACTCTTATAAGGGTACATATATAATATATTTATTGTTATGATATGTACCAGTAAAGATACTTCCTTCAACATGAACTCACATTAACTATACTTTTCAAAAATCTCTTCCTTTAAGAAGGTTTTTCAAAAAATACTAAAATACTCTTCATGATCCACTTAAATTTTATAGTATATCATATTATCACCAATAAATACTATAAAAAAAATTCAAGGAAATCCTTAAAGGATATATTGATCAAGAACATGAATATTGATGGAGGATTAGTGAGTTAGGAAATAATAACTATGAAGTTGTAGTACTTGTAGCTTGTGCGAAAAGTAGCCTTGGGGATATCCTCCATCATTACACAAACCTCATAATATATCAACCTGATATCCACCTAGTAGATGTATTGTGCTCAATGATCCTAATAAAATAAGTCATCAATATCTGGAAGAGGATACATGATCTTTATCATGATCTTTTTCAAATCACAATATTTGATGAATATTCTCGTTGACCCATCCTTCTTCCTGAACACGTCGATTGGTGCACCCGAATATCCTAGAATTTTTTCTTCAGATCCTGATGATCCACAGAATCAATTATAAAAGGTATATTTATTAATGGTAATGCTCCATTTATATGATCCATTTAGTATTCAACCTATAGTCTATGATAAAGTCTGATTAATTACTCCTAACAAAACAGTAGCATATTCCCTCACAAAGGGAATGTATTCAACAATGGTCATATCCTAATACTCAATAATTTGCAGATGATATGATTTCTCATAGGGAAATAATATCCATTATTATTATTATTCATTATAATATTCAAAATTATACTTACATTTGTATATAATTTGAGGTAAATTTTCAGTATGGAGAGTGATTTCCTTATCCATGAAATTTAGGTTGGCTCTGTATAGGGAATTCAAATCCATTCCATGAATTGTATCAAATTACACCAAAGGGTTTATGAAAAGGATTTTTGGGAAATTCATACCACTAACAGTGATAGGGGTGTGTTATATTCTAGGGATGAAATAGTTTAGCCATTTTTTATTTGAACCAAAAAATATAATTCCATGATTTGTTGTGGTGTTTTTATTGTTCTACTAAACATAATGATATGATTGAATTAGAAGAATAAGAATAAAAAATTAAATTTTAATTATTTAATTAATAAATAGATTAACTACCCCCAATTCTTTATTAGGATCCACCTTGGTGGTTGTGATGGTATCAAATTTTCATTATAGCATTGGAAATTTTTTTATAGAATATTAAATCCCTTGAATTAGGGATTTTGTATGAAATATTCCCTAGTTACTTGTACTTTTAGTGAAACAATTTTGCATTGATGGTTGTTGGGGAATTCGTTCCTACATCACAGCAATAAGATTAAACTGTTGGAAATCATTGGATCGGTTCCCTGCCTTCATGTACCTAAAACATTTCCTAGAACCCTATACAACATTTATAGGGTTCCAATTTCTACACTGTTGAATAGTGGAGTGTGGTTATTTATTGGAAAAATTATATGTCTCCATCAAACTGCCAAAATTAGTCTCCAAATAATACTTTTAATCCGTATGATACCTCTTAGATTTTATGATCTTCAAATCTACTTTTTGAGAACATCATATTATTTCCTCCTACATATCAACATCTAGGGTATATAGGGATTATCGTAGAATATGAAATGACCTAATAAATAGGTGACCAACCTTGCAAAAAAGTGTATTGATAATGTTTCTAGAATACCATGAAAGTATTTTTATGTTTTTCATAAACTCCCTGATAGATTCTTCATCTTTTTTTGTGGGTAATGAAACCCATTTCTATTTTAAGACAGGGAGTGTAAGGAAAATATTTATTGAATTTTGTTTCTAGAAATCCATCTACCCCATTTCTTATATCACCTCCTTAGGCTTATTATTTTTTATCAAAGATGAACCCAGATCATCTTCACCATCCATATGATAAACAACCATTAGAACCATCCATTTCATATAAAATTGATGGATGTTGAAGATCATTACAATGGGGTTGATCTACTATTCTGTAATTAAGGGGTAAGATGATCCATTAAAATACATTGGCCCTTATCATATAAATATTTGTATTGTTAAATGTTCTCCCTAAGGTATATTTGGATGATCCTACTGATCCAAGTTTCTAATCATATCCTTAGTTAGCCGTGAGAGTATCTTCATGAGGTGCATGATTTATGCTCTCATCAGGTTTGGAATTTTATTGGGGCAGTCATCACATTTCATTTGGTTTTGACTATTAACATGATTCCTCTCATTTCAAGTCATTTTCAAGAATAAAAAATAAATTCTGAATGTATATATTTAAACAAAAATCCCCTTAATGGTAATTCAAATTAATCAACGGTATAACGTAAAAATTAAATTTATCTCATTATCTTATGAATTTATAGACATCCATCTTTGTCATCCATGATATATTTCCAATCATATACTCTTATGGGAAAATATTGTTACTCCCAAAATAAATGTTCATAATGAGAATATGAATTTACCAAAGAATATCCCGTAGGTGTGTCAAACAAGGTGCACATTAAGGCCCATTGTCGTTTACCATGTTGCCCCGATTCATGATCAGGACCCATTGTTAGATTTGGTACACCTACAAATATCTATGCCAGAACAACATCCAGTTTTAATATCTATAAATGGATTTATTTTCATGATAAACCATATACTGTATACATACCCAAATATATAGATGATTTATTATAAATATTTTTATCCATATATATGTATCTAGAGTTTTGTAATCCTAATCCCAAAAATAACTAAATTGTTTCCTTGATATTAACTATAAAAACTATTCTATTTATTAGATATTAACACATGATTTATTACATATAATTACATTTATGTCAACTATAAATATAGATAATTATTTTGTATTTGTGTATTATGTTAATTAAAAAAAATTAAAATCATGGAATATACTATATATATTGAAAACATCATTTAAATGATCGCAAAAAAATGGCATTGGACAAACTGAATAAATACAATACAATAGGGCTATCTTTTAATACATGTAAGGGAATAAACATTGAATATAGTAATAAATGTTTGAAAATAGTATTAAAAAGGGGTGTAATTATAGTTGGAATCAAAAATATGAATGATAATGTATGATATAGCAAGATACCGAAAATGTGACATGTGAAATGTTGAAACAACATAAAACAATACATAACAGGTAAAATCTAATTTCCATGAATTAATAATGGAAAAAGTACCATAAAGGAATCAAGTTTACTAAATTGACCAGCATGACATTCCATGATACACACAATTACCCAATGCATTAATGTAGTATATAATTTCGGGCAAACCCATCACTTTAATTAAAATCTCATTATTAATTATGTTACATAGATCATATAACAGGGATTCATTCATAGTCACAACCACATACATGATAATATAGTGTGGAGTAAATACATGTATGTATCATATAAAATTATAAAAATTATATAAAGGTGAAAACCATTTATTAGAATTGTGTATAGTAACCACTATGTATTTTCTTTGGAATGGAAACAATTATAGTGATATTTCTGTAGCCTAACACTATCACATAATAATTCATAAAAATGGTTAATGAGAATGAAAATGTTATATCATAGTTTTTACATAAAAATTTTATTAATAATAGGATGTAAATATTTGTGCCATCATTGCTAATGGGAAATAGAATCCATATGATAATAAAGAAACATGATTAATGAAGAGGAAGGATGAAAACTTATGATAGTTTGGTATGGTAACGAGTGAACATGGGAAAGATTAATGTGAGAAATCTAGGTCTATCATCATTTATACATCATAAGGAAAAAATGGAGGTGGTATGAAAATATACCAAATAATTTGAAATTCAAAATAAATGGGCATAAATTAGAGGATATTGTTGAATAATAGTGAGAATGAAGCGATCTCTTAATGTATGAGTTTAAAAAAATATTTAAAGGGGATTTTTGAGAGAATAAGGAACCTTTAGATAATTAAATATATAGGAGTAAAGAGTAAGGATGTTCTCCAATTATTTTTAGTTTATAAAATTTGAACGGGGGTGGGTTGATATAGGAAATGAGGAAGGAACTCTTCAATATTTCACAAACATAGATTTTGGACTCTATAAAATAAAATATTCAAAAACCACAAACCATACCATGGGTTTTCCCATAGATTCTTCCAAACAGGTTTTTTTTGAAATACTTTAATATGAAATGAGAAAATATTATTAATATAATACCCTTCATTATGTGTAAGTGTGTCACAATGTTAACAAACGATTTTAAAATCATTTTATATTCAATATGTTTTGGAGGATTCATAACGGATTTATAAAATCAACAAAATAATATATAAATGAAATTATTTTAAGGGTAAAATAAATATATTTCCATGTTTACCCATTAAATTACTTATTATGTCATATTTGGTTCATTTTGATGAAATAAAACACAACATATATATTTTACAGTATTTAATTTTTACTCGAAAATTTGACTACCACAGAAAATTATGAAAAATATAATATTAGATAACATGCCAATATGATTAAAAATATAATATTGGTTTTATTTATATTATTTTCTAAATATATTCATATTTAATTTTATAAAATAGTATCATAAATTTATTGAAAATTATTGGTTTTTGGAATAATAGTTTTTAAACCATATTAAAATATTTAATTTCACTTAAAAAATTTGACATGTTAATTAATATTTTGTAAAACTAATTTAGTAATAATATTTAAATTAAATATTACTTATTTCAAAAATATATTAATCAATAAAAAAAATTTCCATAATAAAATTGAATATTAACCAAAAATACTATTCTTGTTTTATAATATCGAAATAAAAATATATTTATTATTCTGCACAAAATAACATACATAATAAATTTTGTAGTTTCTAGATACATATCCCTTTAATACACTACTGTTCATAATAATATTATGATGATAGATGAAGATTAATTCATGGGGTTTTAAAAACAGGGTTTGGGATGTTTTCTCGATGAGCCTGAACTTATCCCATAGATGATTTAACCATTACTCAAGTTGGTGGATCTCAGATAGGGAATGGTCGAGGGAAAATACCAGAGATTATAACTCTCATGGAAGATTTGATAAGTGGGATTCCTAGGGTACAATCATACTATATGAGACCATCTTATTCTTTGTTTGAGTAAAGTATATTTATTTATTACCAATATTTATATTAATCATCTGATCACTGTTTAATGAATATATTATCAATATTAAATATTTTTAATTGTTTTTTGAATACAATTGGATATAATGGAATAATTTCATGTTCATTATGTAACCATATTACATAATGGAACATTAAATCATAAAGTAATTTTATTTATAAAAGTTTAGGTAATTACATAAAATGTCAAGAGCCACCCTTCCCGCAAGCGTCTCATCATATCCACATCAGTCCTATGCCCACTCAAGACATCCTCATACACAAAATAATTCCAGGAAAAAATTCACATATTATAAGATAAACTAAATAGAAACTCATCCCACATCCAAACACTTGTTCCCCAAGGTTTCATTGAAACATAACAATGAAATACTATTTTTTATCCCATCCAAAATACATGATCATGAATCCAACAAGTCCATATTTTTTAAAATATTACTCACAATCCATATCCACTTGCTCTTCATGAATCACATATCCATCTAAACCAAATAAAAGTATCATTGGTTATTTGAAATACCAACAATAAAATATTGAACTAACACAAAATTTATGATCATTCGAAGCCCTATATTCAATTTTTGTTCCTCTAAGATCATGTTTAGAGTAACCACATTTCTCAAAATGAATCATAAGATAACCATGATAGTCACCAAACAGTTCCTTCTCTCAAAACTGAAAGTTCTAATAAAACATAAATACTCCAATACTTCTCATATCAATAAAACATGAAAGTTATGAGCTTCAGAATAAATGAAACTCATAACCACAATTTACAATAAATGAAAAATTATCCACATGATCATTCATTTTACGAGAACCACTTGAGATCTAAATACAACTCATTAACATTAGTCATAACATATCTATTTAATGATAACCCATTCCAGACACCAAAAAATTGTCTATAATTATAACTAATCATATTGGTAACAAAATAGCACTCAGGTTCCCTTCCTCAAAATCAAAGGCATCCCATGTAAGAAAAACTCATACTAGGTTTCACCCACTATGCACAAATTTCAAAATTCCAATGACATCCAATTATTGTCATGTACCCAATTGCACTAAAACTCGGCCAAACCCCCTCATTGGACATTCGAATAATCCACATGGAAATATCTCCCTAAACTAGAGTCACGTAATGATGAATAATAGGATATCAAAAATATCCCATCTAGTAACATATCCCAACATGTAATTATGTCTAACCACCTAGTTCTACCAAAACTCACAGAAGGCCACCACTCATTCAATGTCATCATGAACCCTTCTATATTCACAGAATATCAACATGAAAAAATATAAACCATTACTCTCTGACACTATAAGGTGTCACATACCAATTAACTCCTATAAACTAGGTCTCTCATCTTCTCCCTTGTCTTAAAATAAATCCACTCAATAGAGGACCAATACATAGTACCAACATCAAGAAAAAATGTCACATTAAGGGTCCAAAAATCATAAAATACTATCACACTAGTTCAACGAGGTCACTACATCCACTGTGCACAATTACCACACCATATTACTCAATGTAAAGTGTCCCACTATTTACCTGTATAACCTTCCAACATTAGGAAACACATATAATTATACATTAAAAGGGCTATATATTGTGTACCCTACGTACCAAATTTGATTCATGGCATGCTAATTGGCTCTGCATTCCAAGATTCAACCATGTCCTAAACCTCATGACAACGGACTAAGATCCTAAAATCCATCATAAAATATCAAATAAAAACAAAATTTGTGCTGATTGAAGTGAAAATCATATGAAATTATAACATCATAATTCCAGAACATTAATCCCCGTACATGGTAACCTCGAAGTCCTACTGGGATAAGTGTTATCGATTAACTGTTCCATTTTACATCTCAAACATAAACAAATTCATATATTTTAAATATTACAAATCCCGAATTATAATATAATATTAATAAAAATTCGTATGATACCATATTGTAATGTTTTAGATCAGGTGTCACTAAATATGATTCCCATGATTGTTTTCCATATGACCTCAAGCATTCCTCCTTGTAGCCCAAAGGCTTCCAACAAGTAGTGTGGGTATATAATGAAACTATTAGGATATTATACATCATATCATAGTGCAGAAGTATATTTAAATGACCAAAAAGTCTACACATCATATTTAAATGAGATAATAAGTAAATGAAGATTTTTATAATAAAATAAAATTCCAAAATGTTCAAATATCCTTTGTCATACATCCATACAAGTCTCCCATTTGGATGATCTGTTACTTAACAAAATGAAATACAATACTAATTCACAATATTATAGCTAATCAAAAACAATTACGTCACATAATACCACTTGGGAAATCACCCTCATCTAAGTAGTTCTCAACATGGGCCTCAACACAAACATGTTCCTAAAATAAACCTGTAATAATTTTATAGGTCCCCCTATTAAATGGATGTCAAAGAAGGGTGCGGGTAAAACACAGTAGTCCACCAAAAATGGTGTCTATAAAATATAACATCTTGTGAAATAGTTTATGTAGATTAAAAGAGTAAAAAAAATATTACTGAAATGAATATTGATGAAAATTAACACAACATATCATATAGTTTCTATTATCCTAATCGTTATAAGGTGAAAACTAGTCCAACCAAAAAAGAAATTATAGAACTTTTCTTAAAAAAACATAAATTAAGAGGAGACTAATATAAATATCTCAAAACGGGATACCTTATAATTCAAATCAAGGTACCATATAACATGCATCTATGTTACCTGCCTACTTTACCAAAGTAATAAATTTCTAGAATGTAATGTTAAAATCCAAATCGAATAGAAATATTAATATCACCCATGGATGGATTATCAGACCAGCACATAAATTCATATCAAACTATAAATACCCATACTAAACATTATGTTTATAGAACCATCACAAAATACAATGGATAATCCTCAAAAATCAATCCCCCATCCATCTATAAATTACATTGATAATTATGAGGGAATCCTTTATGACTAGGAAATGGAGAGTTTGCCTCTATCCAAAATCAATTTTCACATTGATGGCCATTATCATCATGATCATGATTATAAAGGTAATAATAATATATTATATTATTGTCTAGTTCCTAATTATCACACTATATACATAGTATACTCTATGTTCCAAGAGCATCCGTCTACAATAAAACCATTCAATTATTTCTAAAATACATTGATCCACATCATGACCATAAAAAAAAATTAAATAAAAACACAACAAACCTATCAATCCCATTCATAAATTTTAATGTACCAATGGGGTTTGTAACTGAAGATGACTCAACTTATTGAAAAACTTTTCAAAATTCTAGAATAATTATAAAAACACCCTGATTTAACATTTAAATATAACCCTTTAAATCATGGGTATTACTACATGATATCAGCATAATTACCAAGAAATACTTTTCTATTAAAACCATTAAATGATCTATTATTATATTTTGAAAAAAAACGTCACCATATTTCAATTTAAAATTGACATTTAAAACCCAACTAACCCCTTTCTAAATTCTATAATACTAAAGAAAAAACATCGAAATAAACCACTAGGTGGGAACCTCTCAAATATTTGGGTATTTCTCATTATAAATAGATCATGTTCCATGACCATCAAATCCCACAAAATACATTAAAAGGGTCACTAAAAAAAATTTAAAATAATGAATTGAATTTCATTTTAAACCAATTTAGAATCAACATGAGTTCAACACATCGTATCAAAAAAAAAATTATTTCGAAAAATAATGTTTCCTCTTTGACACAAAAAATTAGTTAAAAAAATATAGGAAACATTATAAAAAATTTCAAAATACTCAATGGAATTATCATTATATATTATTACAAAAACAATTCCATTTCCAAAAATGTAACACCACATTGGGGTCCATAGTCATTTATTATATCACCATAGATCATATGTGACATGAAGATGGACCAAGGTATCCATATAAAGCCAAAAAATATCCTTAAAATGTATAAAAAGTAAAAAACTATTCATTATAAAATATTCTATAATTCACATATTAATAAATTATTTGGAATATGAGTAAAATTATTAAACACACAACTCATCAATTAATCATTCCAACACCCTTCCGAGAAATGTAGCTTTGCTAAGGCCCATGCAAACATTGTCCCAATACCTTAGGAAACAATATAGCTCATCAACATCACACTAAAGCTAGTCTCACACAAAAGAAAAATATATAATGAATTATAAAAACTATAGTTTTTAAAAAAATAACTAGTCATAATGCAGGAAAACTCATTGGGTTGTCTAACTCTTATGAAGAATATATGAAACAAATATCACGGGTCTAAAATTATATCCTGAAATCATTTCCAAAAGGCCTTAATACAAGATAAAAATGGAAAATAATTAAACTAAACTATTAGGAAACTCCAAATCAAATTACAATGGTCAAATACCTTAATAATGAAATGAAACAAACTGAGGAATCACTATTAGGTTATCCTCCACTCTAGAAAACCAAAGACCCAATGAGAAACAGGTTATTCCTCCATTGTCATGTAGAATCATCATTGGAAACCTAACTAGGGAACTCTAACATTAGAGTGAATAATGAAAATTATGAAGTTATATCTTCATATAAAGATATATCACATTAAACTATACAAAAACACATAAAAAACTCCTTCGGGAGGCTTGAAGAAAATAGGAATGGTGTAGGGAACCCCTCCAGTTTGTTTGTGAAAATGAATAATAAAGAGAGAAGGGTAACCTAAAATCGCATATGGTAAAATAGTAAAAATAAAAAATTAATGTAAATCTACCAATCCCTAAGGATTTCAATATTATGATTAAATTTTTGAAACCCTATTATCCATTAGTCATGCATCACATGTCTAGAAAACACTTCTTGGAAAAGAATTTTCCGATGTTGATTTCAACACTACCTTCCACCTTTAGAAATGTTTATGGTTTCTATTAAATTATGTGAATCACATGATATATGCTTGAATAATCTTAAACCTCATATAGTGTACCATTATAGTACACATAATATTCTATTAATTTTGTGAGAACTATACATCCCAATCACTTTCTATTTAAAAGGAACAGTGAAGCACCAGATTATTTGGGTGTCTCATGATGTATCCTAAAAATTTAATAATAAAACAAACACCCATTCCATAGAACTCTAAAACCCATGATACAAAAATAAATGCCTTTAAATATCATCCAAACTCATTAAAAATATACCATTAATCATAACATGTCTTAAAATAACACATTGATACTTTCCAACTCTGAAAACGTTAAACCCGGTTTTAACACAAGATTTGACGACTCTCGTATAGAAAAAATTCAAAATGATATAGAATTTTCAATACATAAATATGTGAGATTTTATATACTCCTTGAATATCATTAATAAGTTTTGAAAAAATTAGTCATTACTTTATACATTTATCATATTCATCTAACTATGTATGTATAAAATCATTACAAGTTTGTTTAAGAGGAAACATGACTTCTATGAAATAAAAATTAATGTCATTGAAAATATCTATTCCCATAGAATCTTATATATTTATAATAAAATAAATGCATACAACATATTTTTCAATAAATTATATGAATGTCTTACTATAAAATGATGATTTAATTTATCTAAAATAAAATCCCTTATCAATTGAGAATCACAATTATTTATTATTTATAAATTATAATATTGAAAATTAGGTCCTATTAAAATGTTGACACATTTTTATGTTAATCATACCCATTAGTGTTCAAATAATACCTTTTCATGAAGAATTTATTTCTCATTAGTTTTCCCCTAACAATATATCTATTTAAGGACATCCTCATTAAAACCATATCATATATGAAGCCTACATTACTAGGCCTGTAACTCATTATACTTCCCTTTGTATAGATTATCCTAACAATAATATTATTATATCCTAAATCTAATGGAGTCCTAGAAATTATAAAGTTATATAAAATCCAAAAAATTCTTAAAATTGAAAATCTATTAAAACATTAATTTATACCATACAACAAAAGGATGATCTAGTGTTACACATTATATTATTTCCACAAATAAATAATGTAGATTTAACTAACTATGTTAGAAACTACTAGTGTGATGATTTAGGTATTCAAATGTGCCCTTATAGAAGGAATATCATACATTTTCTTTTGATAGGGTTTCAATAAAAAATATTATATCATATTGTTCCCATTCTAAAGAATACATCTAATGATTTGGATTTAGAATCCTATTCATCCACCATATTAGTACGAACACACAAAATTATTTTTTAGCACTATACAAAACCCATAATTTCTATTAATCATATAATAAAGGTAAAATAAATTTACACATATAAAAAATCATATCATCCATAAGGAACCAAAAATATTCTGGTAAAGGTTTATAATTATATCAGAATTATAATATCAACATGATTGATCCTTGTGTGACAGATAGTCGACCCCCACCATTACTCATCATGGAATCACATCCAAGATTGTTGGATGTGATACCATACATACATATCCCTAATAAAAATTTTCTGAAAGGAAAATATAATTATAAAAATCATAATATTTTATAAATACACAATATTTAATAATGAAATCCATGATAATAAATTTAACTACCAAAAGTGTTTATGATAGATGATAATTAAAACATATTAATTTGTTCTGAACAAGAAATATAAATCTTAATATATCTATAAGATAATTTTTAGCAATGTTAAACTATAGAAAATAGTCACTCCAAATATATAAGAAATCATATTCATGAATTATGACCAGGGGAATATTTTTTTACCAATAATCAATTCATGAATTTAAACATTTTTTCAATATTAATTAATAGTTCATAAAATAGATGGAAAAAAACCTAAATTTACACTATGTATCATATAAATTACATAATTATTGAATATAAAATTTTTACATTCATTTTATAATATAATGTATTTTATATAATTTAAAATATGGAATATAACATTCAGAAATATAATATTTCATGAATAATTGATATTTTATAATTCATTTTTTATTATGTAAAGATTTTACATGGCATATTTATCACATTATTATATATTATTTATCAATTTATCACGGAATATATTAAAAAATTAATTTCTATGTATTTTAAATAATATTTCGCTTCTAATATATATTTAAAAATTTTATAATCTCATTTTAAAAATTTTATATTATATAATTTTTTTTAATATATACTTTTAATACTATATAATTTTTAGTAATATAGTTTTTTAAAAAATTAATTAATTAATTAACATGTAAAGATTTTATAATTGATATATTCCAAAAATAAATTTCAAGTTTAATTTATTATTTTATAGATATTATTTAGAAACATATTATACACTACCTGAGAAAATAATATATATATATATATAGAGTTTTCAAAAGTCATATGACATTGAGATTCCCTCTCAATGCATGTTCTTTATATAGTAGACCTATCTATGTCAACATACGTAGGATGAGCATGAGGAGAAAATACGAAAGGGATATACCAAGAATGTATGAATAACATAAGTGGTCATGTCGTTGGGAATATTTATAATAATTCAATGTAATCTTAATGATGAACACAAACATATTATCAAATTACTATTTAAGTGAATGGGAAATGAGTGAATTTCTACAAGTGGAAATTTGTTATATTTTAACAACATGAAAAAGTCATCATTTAAATTTCATTTTTTCACTATGTAATATTCATTAAACTCTATACAATTTATTGACACTCAACACAACGTTAGGCATCCAAAACAAATATGGGTATTTTTTCGTTGAAAAAATAAATTATGATGTATCAAAATTACAAATTGTGTGCTATATTATCCATATTAAAATATTATATAAATATTATTTCAAGGTCCCGCTCTAATATAAATTATTATATCATCATAACTCTAGTTCACACTAGAGATTTTTTTAAAAGATAATATATTTTGGTTGTTCTTCAATTAAATAATTAAACTTAAAAACAAAATGCATGGATTCATTTTAAATAATAAATCATTTTAATGGATTATATTAAATAAAAATATATTTACTAGATGTTATTAGAATATTATTCTTAATAAAATAACTAATATCTAATTTAAAATATCATTTAATAGTATAAATTAATAATTTTTTTTTAAATCACATGTACCTTACACAAATGTCATCACATCCTACAATCACCAAATGAACACCTGCAGATAGACCTGATGGATTGCAACAAAATGGGAAACAAAATAGATCACACATATATAAGTATTAATTTGATTCAAAAATAATTTTTCTCTTATGAATGGTATTCCAAAATATCCATGACATTTAAGTACCACATTGAAAAATGTTTGAAGTTAATGAGAGTTATAACAACCTCATATTACACAAAAATATTGTTATTACACAATTTTCAATTACATGTAAGAACAATATTTATATTTCTATAAATTATGATAAAAATGAATTTGGAAATCAAGTCATGTGAACACATTTATGAGTTATCATGTTGGTTATTACATAAATTACTGTTGTTAATATTCCTTCAAATTATTAATTTTGTAACATATCATTGATGAATACTTTAACATATAAGCAAAGGATCCGAAATGAACATTCTTGGTTATATCAGGTGCATACCATGTTCCAATCCATTATTAGGTTCAATAATGTTTTAAACAATTCCTTAAGAATGCTTTAGAAGAATAATTTCTTTAATACTTATATAATATTTTTTTTACATATGAAATTAATAATAGTGAATAGATTTAGTTAAATATTGAAAAATAAATCAATGATTTTTAGTCTAATGAAATATGAAAAATATAATTTTTATACTTCATGTAAACTGAAATTTAAATATAAATAATACTATAAATGTAATTTAGATTTTATAATAAATTTTTTATTAATAATAATAAAGAGATATAATATATTTTCTGATAAGTAAGATATATATAAAGATAAAAAATATCAATATAATTTTATTCGCATGCATGGGGATGGAAATGATCAAAAGTAGATCATATTACCTGATAAATGAGTGTGACTAACATTTACATTATGACCAATCCATAGTGAATAAGGTCATTGTGGATTATTCAAGAAATGATCTTCCTAAAATATTCATTATTTTAATATATTGTGACTAAATCATCAAGGAAATTAAAATTATAAAATTTGATCATTGAAAATAAAAAAAAACAATTATCACATAATTGATTTCTCAAACACATATGCATGTCATAATTAAGGTTTTATAGGGTGAGGATACCATAATTAAAAAAATATGTAGAATATTTTCATGTTCTACATTCAAAATGACAATGCTATAATTTTTAAAAGTTGAATATGTGTCATTTTTATATAATAATAAATGAACTAGTAGAAGGATGATATACACTATTTATCAGTTTCAATTCACATATTAATGTTAATAATTGAAAGAGATCTGTAAGAAAATAAAATATTGGCCAATATAATGAGCGAAATTAATAATTATTCATAATTATAATTAGTTGTCCAATATAATAAGTATTAACATTAAAAGTATAAATAGATGATTATGTAATTACACATAAAAATATTAAAACATTATAACATTTCCAAAATTATAATTATAGTAAAATAAATTTTATTTAAATAATATCATATAGGTTATAGAAGATATATGTTATTGTTGGATTAAATTATTGATAACATGGGGTTTTAATTAATGATTTTCATGTGATACACATAATTGAAAATTAAATTCCATTTTCATCCTAAAGTTTATTTGGATTTTAATATGATCTTTTTTTGTTCAAGTCATTCCAATGATGCATTAAATATTAATAATAAAATAGAACCCAAACATTGAAATGATATTCATTCTCAAAGTGTTGGAAATTATGAAAGGAAATTTTAAGATATTAATGATATATTTGGATAATTGTAATTGTATTTAAAAATTATATGAGAACAATATACCTTATAATTTAATTCTCATTTAATAAAAATAACCATCCAATAAAAATTAGAGTTTGGAATAGGTCTCTATAACAGACAATATATTAATATTAAATTTTGGGATGATGTTTTAGAGTGAAATATATGGATACAATATGATTCCACATAAATTATTGATGGTATTTAAATAATTAAATGAAATATTAATGATTAATAAAAAGAAAAACATTATTATGATGATAATTTTTAATGAGGTAAAATGATCAATTATATCAAAGGGTAGCCATTAAAATATACCCACTATATATTATCTATTGATTCATAATGTATTGAATATTTACCCATAAATAATTGATCTCTTTTTTATTTCTGATCATATGGTATCTATAGTTTTACAACTGGATTGAAATAAAAATTTTCATGCATCACTAGTAATAATGTACGTAAAAAACCAAAAATATTTCTTGAACATAGAGGTTATATAATTATTTTTTAATTTATATTTTTTTGAATATGTATTTTGAATATTGATAGTACATATAATATAACATTGAATAATACCAACAATGTAGTTACGATATATTTCAATAAATCATAATTATGGTTAATTAATTTAAGAATCCATAAATTTAATGAACACATATGAAATTTAATATTTATAATATGATTTAATTAAATTTAGTAGTTAAAATTATATGACATAGTGTGGTGGTGAATGTAATCCTCCAAGATTTAGGATGAGTAATTTTTTAAAACATAAATAATCATTATAACATTATATGCATGAAATTTGAATTTAAATATAAAAACATATTTTTTATTTAATAGAGTACATCTTATTGAATACTAAGATAGTCAATATTACATGAGTCATATAATTACAAATATAATTAAAATTACTATATGGAATCAATTTCATGTAATTAATGTGACTAAATTCAACAAATAATATTCATCTTTATAAATCATGAATGTAATACATGATGAAATAGGAATAGAGAGAATAATAAATTATTAAATATACGAAATACATCATGAAAAAAATTATAAGAATGGTTAGTATTATTGATAATATTTTTTTGGGATATAATTATACATAATTGTTATAAGTATATAATATTATCTTTTATAATGTAAATGGGTGTATAAAATGTCATTTTGGATCTTGAAAATAAATTTCTCTACTTATTTCAATTTGTAAAAAAATTTATTGGCATAATTTATTTTTTATGAGTTCAAATAATTAATATTAGGTATATGATAAAATTAATTATAAAATGTGAAAATCATATTTTTAATAATCATATCAAGGGAATAAATAAATGAAATAACATTGTAGAATTTATGTATAAAGTGAAAATTTATGATTTCATATAGTAGAGTACATCTATTTGAGGAACATTTATAATATCATTGTATCATGGTAATATTATTTTAAGATTATGGTGACAACTCTCATGAAAGACCCCATTATGATTCATTGGAAAAAAACATTTATAAAAAATATTATTAATAAGCAGTCATCACTCTGACTTTGAAATTAGTGAAACACAATTCCATTTACAATTTTCATAATGACTAATTATGTCCACAATTTTTATAATGTATTAAATGAAATAAAATATTTATTCATAATTTTAGTGTAAATAAATAATGTAGAAATTAAATATTTATATATGATATGAATGAATTATTACTATTCATTTTAGAAGGACATATTTTATTTAATGTTTTACTATATAATATGTATACATATATTAAAATAGAAATTATCAAAATCAAAATTCTAATTTTTAAAATGGATCAAATATTTTTTATTAAATAATCATTATTATACATGGTTTAAAAGATCTATTTTATTGCTGGAAGATAATTAACATGGATGAATAGTGAAAATATTCAAAATTATCATCCACATTAATGATTTTAAAAATTAACATCAAATTAATTTAATATAAACAAAACATTATTTTAAAATTGTATGTATAATAGATAATAAAACACTTTATTTTTTAAATATTTGACTAACATGTGATCTAAAACTAAATTCAACAATAAATATTGATAAATATCATAATGAAAGAAAATGTATTTTCTAATTAAATTCCCATTCATTATTTCGTACCAACCACATAATTGTTTTTTAATTTATCCCAATATAATATATGTATGTATTCTATTATTTTCCTTTGAATCATTTTATTATGATAATACAATTGTGAATTCCTAAATAATACATTATAAATAATATTCGTAGGGGATGATTCAATAGTTAAACATATATACTGTCTTCATCAAAATATATTTTCAATATCATATTCCTAACCATAATTATAAATTTTAACTGTTCTTTGAATAAAATGTTATTATTTTAATGAAAAATATATAATATTTATACAAATAAAAATATTAATTTCTGCGTAATTAATATATTATATAGAATATCCATGTTCTGTTTTGCTTAACCAAAAACATGAATGATGCTATTATGTGTTGTAAATTATTAAATTTTTATGTGGGACTTCCGTTTAGTTATTATATAATAATTTCTTAATTTTTTTCTTATTTAAGGTGCATGTATTATCATGTCTATCTACATGTCTTATAGTTTAGTTATTTGATTGATCAAATTTTATTAAATAAAAATTTACTTTTTATCATTCATCAAATTATTTAGTGTGACACATCATAATAATAATTATTTTTTTTGAAATTTATAATTACCGAAGGATGAATCATATGTGTCTACATTTTCTATAATTTCATAGATAGTGCTAGGATTTTTTGAGAATTGTACTCAATTAGTGGACTCAACCCAACCCCTCCACACAAAGAAAATTCATTGTTTGCTGAGTTTATTATTTCTGTATTTTTTAAAAATTTAATCTAAAAAACCTTAAAAATATTTTTTAAAAAAAATGCATGAAAATAATGGAAATGAATCGATAATATTTATAATAATATAAAAACCTCTGGAGAATTATATTAATTTTTACAATTGGTTTTATGATGTCTTTGGAACATGATAACATAATGTAAATAATTTCTCTATATTTTTTATTTACACAATCTATATGATTTTACAAAAATAATTTCCATTTATCTAAATTCTAGTACACAATATACATCATTTAAAACCTAATACCCTATTTAATTACAAGAAATGTGGAATTATCTATTTCATCATTTTGGAATTCATTCGACATGTATCAATCATTATTCTTAAGTATTTGATTTATGTTTATCCATTGTGTTTTATTCCTTTTTTTTTCTAAAGGGTTATCATCAATCTGTGTATTTTCCTCCCATTTAATCATTACATGATATATTTTATGATCACCCATGTGTCTAATGAGGTTTTATTAGATTTGTTTTTACAGTTGTGATGAAGTGTCCTCGGGGGAATGCAATTCTTTCGGTTTAGGTGACCATAGATTTGTGATGTTGCTTCGTTAATATGAAAAGTACATTGAGAAATTTAAGGTAATGTATACATTTTATCTCATTATATGAACATGAAATCATAAATTGAGAATTATTTATCCCTAGTAATTGATGTAAAATTAGCATAATAATGGTTTAATGAGTTTAATAGACAAATGGATTGTAGATATCACATGATAATTCTTTTTACCAAGATTGTTTTCTGCCTCTTTATTTTATAGATAGCATGATATCTATTCTATAGTTTTACAGTATGTTCTTCTGTTCATAGTATCATGTTTAATTTTTTAAATTACTTTATGATAGAAAAAACTGATTATTAAATTTCTAGTGAAACTAAATAAAAGGCATGTTTGTAATCAAGTGGTTCATGTAATTTGATAATAATAAATTTTTCGATAGTATGAATATTTATATAAATTTTATCTTTATTATCATTAATGGTGTTGAAATATAATGTGAATAATGTTTATTCATCTTGGCAATAATAAAAATTATTGTTATCTTAGATTGGTACATCACATATTTTTATGGAAAAAATTGATGATTCGGAAAACGTTTAGCTTCTAATTTAATGTTGTAGATTTATGACATATATTTCTTATAGTAGGAACCATAGAATAATGAATTTGTTAATTTGATATAGAATTTTAATTGTTTTTTTCCTAAATATAATTTATAGGGCCTATGTTTCCTGTCCAATTGGTAACCCTGACTACCTTTAGTTTGGGAGCCATGATAGGTTATTTATTTGTGAAGGATTGATGTCATATTTTAATGGAATAGTTTCCTTATTGGATAATCATATTTTTCCTACTACATTATGATGTGTTCTATATATGAGAACATTTATATGATCCTGGTATGGTGGTGTCTAGGATGGTTGACGTGGTATTCGGTGAGGAGGCTTAGAATATGTGGGAGCAGTTGACGCCAATGAAGAAGATATACATTGATATATAGATGCGGTTTTTGGGGATGTCACATGATATAACTGAATGTGTTGTATCTAAAAATTCATGTTTATTTTCTGTATTGATATGAAACTCTGACATGTAAATCTATTTAATCATTTATTGATTCATTTCTTGTTTTTTAGCTTTCATTTCCCCATTGATTGAGGCAGCTGAATGTTCTTGATTTCATGTTTCCTACAAGTGTTATCATTTGATTGTTTTCCAATGGTATCTAGATATGAAATGATTCTAATAATGTGTTATTATTTATTAACTCATGAGGATGGTATTTATGGAATGAAAAATATAAAAAAATTAATCTTATGAAACCATAAACTCTTTTTGTGTTATTAATAGAGATCATGGACATTAGTATAATGATGACTTTTAATTTAATTTAATGTGGAGTCATATTATTTGTTAATTAATTGGTAATGTTTTAATTTATTGATTGAAATATTGGAAATTAAATATTGAACTGAATGTAGTGCTTTCTATTTGAATGTTCTTACAGGATATAAATTTTATGTAGTAGTGGATGAGAGTATGAGTGACCAAAAAGTAAGTTGAGTGTAATAATAGGTTATTCCTATAATTTGGTTATGATATTTGATCTTTTATCGTTTTTAATTTCATGCACTTCTGCAACCATTCCAATTAGATAAAATGACAACTATTGGAATGCAGGAAGATATTTTCACCAACATCTAGGTGAGAGGAGGAATGTCTAACTACCCCCTCAACCACCATTTTGTTATCATAGTTGTTTCTAGTACTAGTATGAATAAATGATATTTTCCACATATATGTGTTCAATTGGTTCTTATGGATTGTGTTTTTTCCAACAAATATATTATAAAATATTTTATCCAGTGGATTATTATAGTTATGTCATATATAAGTAGTGGTGGATTGATTTGATTACTTGTTGTATAGGGTGTAATGTCTTTACTTATAACACTCTATGTTTTATATGTGTCATATAGTAAACGGTGGCTCTTAAAAATACTTGGTTATTATATATGGACAAGTGATATGGGATTATGTGAGTATTTTCTGAATAAAGAACATATTTTGAAGACCATCCCAATTTTATTTGGGATATCGTACATTTAGAGAGATATGTAAAAATACATGTGATGTTAGGGAATATTAGTAAAGTATATGGGAAGTAAGATCTAGGTATTATTGATGTTTTATTAGTATATTATATTCTCTCTTGAATGATATAATCGGTGATAAGTATCCATAGTGAGGATGGGAACCAAGTATACATGTTTGGTTGGAGTGTTAGTTTCACTATTGTTGTATTTTCTGTATCAGGATATAAAAAAATTCTTTAATAGAGGATACATGTAGGATCCTACTAAAGATTTTTTTATTTTCCCCCAGTGTATTTATATAATATTATTCAGGTCGGCTGGAGTAGGTTGACAGTATGTCATGATATTTCTAACTTGTGGTTTTGTTGGATCTATTTGGGATTCTTGGTCACGATCATCATTATCAACCTAGAAATGTAATTTTCTTTTTTTTGGTTTTAGTACAGTGTGGAATATCATGTTTACACATTGATTATTTATATAAGAGAATGTGTTTATTTGTGAATAAATATTATATATCTATTATATATATTTGTTTATAGGGAAAGGCCACACATATTCATGTTCATTATAAAATCATTAAAATATACCATCATGAGGCCTACAGCTGGAAGGAATCAATAATTCACTATATATCTCATCTCAATGTGTGATCTTTTACAGTAGGGTTCATGAAATAATAGTAACATGGGTTCATTCTAGAAGGGTCAAATGTATTTTAGAGTTTGTCGCAAGTGATTTTGCATGGGTTAGTTGGGACATGGTGTCAATTAATTTTTATAATAATTTTATACATGGGAGACCAGCTGATAGATATTTTATTTGGGCCCCCCTATGATCTTATGTACATATCATTATTTTTTCAGAACCTTGTAAATGAATTGATATTGGTCGCAGATTTGAGACCTATTAAGGGGTTGTGAATCATTATTCTATTTGCATGTGGTTGAAATGGTTATAAATTCGAAATGGTTTAAACATTAAAAAGATAAAAAAACAGATTATTTAATGTTAGAAATTATATATTCCATGTTTATGAGATGTAGAAGTTTTTTATTCTTATTGGTATGGCTATAGGTTGATGTACACATTAGGCTCATGCCGAAGATATTTTTTAGAATATTCCTCAAAATCACCACATATTAGTTGAAAATAATCATACACCATGGGGGACTAAACTCTATGAGTATCAGTCCCAATGTATTTTAAATAATTATTGATCAATTTCATACACATTCAATAAATAATGGTTATAGGAGGTTGAATTATATTTCATTTCGATCAGTAATACTAATGACCACTTTTTTATTATCTTTAATGATACTTCTTAGTGCATTGAGGATGTAGTGGTTCATAATTATTATGGATGAAGTGGATTTGATTGTTTTATGGGAAAAGTTAATAGAATAGTTACATTCTTTGGATGAAAAAGAGGCTAGTAACCATTTGCATCATATAATTCAGAAGGGGAGTTCTAGTGGCATATCAACCTGTTTATACTGAAGATGTATGTTGAGGTGAAAGAGAGATAAAATTTTATTGGTAGTATTATAAATATAATTGGATCATCATGGGTGAGTATTCATCATGAATTCTCCAGAAGAGTAGTTGTGGTCCGGTGTTCTAAATTTTATGATAAATGATTTTTTGGTATCCCAGGGGTAGGTCCCATCCATTGTGATCTCTTTTCTCTTAGTGAGGAATATCATAGAACTATTATTAGGGATGAGAAAACAAGGTTTTAGTAAGGTGGATGGCTTCAATAGGGTTGAGGGTGCCCAAACATTCTGAAATTTTATCTTGTTCATGGAGTTTAACTTCATGATTTTACATTTGTGGTAATACTATCATTGTCCTTCGGTTCATCATTTTTAGAGAGTATATTGGTTAGGTAGATTACAGCCCTATGATGATCCTCATATTCAGATAGTAGAGAATAATTGTAGAGGTTGTTTACATCAAGGTCTATGAGACCATGAACTATGTAGTGGTCATCTTCATGAATAATTTTTCCTTATGTTGTTAGAGAAAGAATTGTTCGGGGTACCCTATCTTCAATATATAATTTTTGGATTATTTATTTAATAAATATAGGAAAACACTCATTTATATATCCTACCCTTTTCTATTTGGTAGGAATTTAGGTAGAAAGGTGACTAGTTCCATTGGCATTGTAATACAAAATTTATGTCGAATAGACTTGTATAATATATATATATAGTGTGATTAAATAATTTGGGAGCATCTCTCTTTGAGAGACCTCATATTTTCGTAGTTACAACCATATTAAATTATCCTTGATATTTATTGGTTGTATTAGGTTCATGATGATGTTGATTTATTTAGGAGTTAGGTCATGTTTTAGGATGTATTTGGAGAGCCAGAAGTGTTTTTTAGCAAGTGAGGCCCTTGGATGGGTCAGAGGAATGTTCCTCCCTTGTCTACTTTAATGGAAAATATGATCTAGATCACTTAGGGAGATTATCAGTAGGTGATTCATAGTGTTGTAGATGTGTACCCAAATGTGTTTCTAATGTATTTTTTGGAGTTACCCCCTTGATGGGAGATCGAGTTTGGGATCGATATACGCAATGAAATATCTCCAATATAAATGTATTTATATAAGTTATAAACTTATTTGTTTTTCAATATAAATGTATATAATGATGATCTATTATAGAGAGGCATTTTTCGGCCGAGTGATTCACATTATGGTGAAAAATATTTTTTTTCATGAAGAAGGGTGGATGATGTTTATAGATTTGTATAAATTATCATCACTAGAACCATGATATTGTGAGTAACCTCAACCCTCATCCACAGATTTATGATTTATTATATTACATAATGTCCAAAAGTTGTTTATATATGAATTATATTTAAAAAATATATCATTAGATGTTGGTGAATTATCAATATAATTAGAATAGAACATTATATTCTCTTCATTATATATATAGAATTTTATGATAAAATTTGGTGGGATTAATACTATAGATGTGTTTATGATGTTGATTAATTTATTCTTTATTAGGTTCCTTTATATGTTCAAATGGTTTTTTTTAAAACATCCCTATGTTATCCACATATGAGGATGTTAATATAGGGAATTTTCTTCCCTTTTGTGAGTTCTTCAATTTGAGAAGATGTTTAGGATGTTTTTGAAGTGTCAGTTATGGTCTTGAAATTTCTTTTTCATTGGGAAATTTTTTTTCCGAGTAGTGACTAACCATAGATCCATTTTAGATTGAAGTATTTTTTTCTTTGGAAACCATCAATATTGTGGCATAGGTGTTTTTTTTCAAGGCCATGAAGGCTATTAAAAAATGATCATAGTGGATTTATATAATTTTCACTCTCTTATGATAGCATTGTCACAAAAGTATTAGGTGTTCATATGGACTGTCTATTTTAATATAACTTTTGAGTACCAAAAAGTGTAGTTATATCATGCTCCAATCTTTTCATTCCAATAGATAGAGTATCGTTTTATTTTTTCAATGACTCATTTAATATTGCTTTTTGTTATATTTAGATGAAACATAAATAAATTTTATTATGAATCCTTGAAGATAGACCGCCATAAGAATAACTATACCAACCATGATATCTTGTTTGATGTAGAGGTGTTTTATTTCATTTTTTACTGATATTACTTAATTTGGTGGAGTTTTTTAGTTTTGACAAACCATAAGAACTTGAGGTATGTCTTTTCACATTGTTAAATGATCATATGTTTGTGTATATGGGATTAATTCTTGTATGATTACAACTTTCATATTTCGTATACATCTAGAAAGTAAAATTGTGTGGTTGATGACATATGAATAATGTCATGTTTTTATGTCATTCATGAATTTAGGGATTCCTGGAAAGTGATTTATGAAATATGAGTGAATAAACTAGATATTTGATTAGATGGAGGTTGACTTTTGGGTTTCCATATTACAGTGAATTCCCCATTGGTGTATAATGTTAATGAGTTCTATATGGAGGATTCAATGTTTTAGTCCTATAGAGATGAGTTTTGTTAAGCCCCTAATGATTTTCATTAGGATGGTAAAACTGGGGGTTGTTTCAGGGAAGTATTTTTATTCTTTTAATGATTTTTTGAATTGTTTTTAGAGAGTTAAATAGTTCACATTTAGTTGGATATTCATACATGAAAAAGATATACCACATTTTGATATCTCAGTTCTGTTGTCCTAGATAGTAGCATGCAGTTGAAATTGGGTTAACTTCCTGATTGATATGTTCTCCAGATTACATTAATTACCGGGAGGATATGATTCTATATGAGTGATAGTGTCTTGTTTTATGAAATTATCCCACTATATATTGATCAGTGAGTCAAATTTATTGGAAATTTGTTACGCTAGTATCCAAAGGAGGTTGTGTCACTCCATAGTTCCTTGGGGATGATCATCTCATATCAAAACACTTTTTTACCTCTATAGTGTGGGGAGGAATGAATCAATGATTTTATCTAATATAACTCATCACTTTTGTTCATTTATAGATTGATGGATAGATAGAGTTGACCATCCAGAATCTTGATGTAAATTTTTACTCTTATTTCCTATATTTATATTGTTCATCGATGAGGATGTTTCATTGGGTTATGTTCTTTATAATAATAATTTATACTCCTAGATTTGTATATGTATTATGATGATTTGAACTGTTGAATATTTTTTTATTTTTTGTAATAGACTTTGGTTAGAGAGGAATAAATTATTACGTTGTAACTCAAAGAAATTACAAGATTACAACATAATTTTTCTAGGAAATTCAGAAAAGGATGATGGTAGTATAATATAATCAAAAATCTTATGCCAATCAGAATATGAGATATTAAGTGTTCAAAAATATATATAACATGATTTTGGAGGTCAGTATTTATCCAGGGTATATTATATTTGGATGTTTTAGTAAAAATTCTCCATGGTTTTGTGGCCCTTCAGAGGTGTTTGATCATGTTGGATACATGGAATATTTGAAATAAATTACACCATTGATGAGCTAGATAAAAGATGTTTTTTAATGTGTCAATGATCTATAATTACCATCATGATTACACACATTTTATCTATTTGTGTGAGATAGATGTTGATGTTGATGAAACATTAGTGTAGGGGAATCGAAATATCATGGAATGCTAGGTAAAGGTGTCTAATTGTCATATTCATCAACTAGTTTGAGTCATTTTGTTGAAATGTGTCCTGTATGGGAGTTCCTTGGAATATTAATTGTAGATATTCACCTAGTATCCTAAGCTTTTTGATGTTTATCAATTATTTTATATTGTAGATCCCATGTGAATGGGGAACATTTAATATTATGATATGGATTCCTTTTATTTATTCTTATTGATTTAAAATAAGGTGATAGGTATATTTCATGGTATTGTTTCATGATATGGATATTTCTTTGTGTTGTTTTTTTATTTCCCCTGAGTGAGTTGGATGGGTTCCAAATATAACATGATCTTTCAGAGGTATCTCATGGGGTGGATGTTCGGGGGACATCATTTCAGTTTTTATTTTGTTATGGTTTTTGATTCTCAAGAATGATGATTTTATTATATTTTTTTGTAATGTAAGGGATTGAAACCATGTAGTCCAACCCTTTGAGTCTTTCCAAAGGACATGGTGCTCAGAGGAGGCTTGGAATGATAATATAGGTGTAAAACCTCTTAATTTTAAAAGTAGGAATAATCCATGACATGAATTCTTTTAAAATCATGTATAAAATGATCACAAAATGTTGATGATTATTTATGGATTTCATCATGATGTGTAATAAGTCAGTATTTAATTCCTCAAGTAGACACATTTTTGATGAAATATTAAACCAATCATTTGGATAATGTGTCAGCTTTATACTCAATTTAAATTCCCTATGTGTAATATTTTAAAATACCATAATCCCTCACGATTTTGTAGTAACCTTAAAAACCTATAAAATTCTAGGAATTCTAACAATCTCATTCTTCTAATTCTGTAATTACATGGAAATGAATCAATCCTTGGGCTTTCTCCATTAATCTATCCGGATTAATGTTGTGTTCTTCCTTTTATTTCTAGTTAATTCTCTATGATCTGCACATTTCTCTACTATTTATTATATCGATGTGATATTAAATTATCTCACATTATTCTAATGAAATTTTCATGGTTTTTTTGTGTGTCATTGGTGAATCATATTTTGAGGGATGTTGTTCTTACACGAGAAGTGATCATAGAGCCGTAACATTGGTTGAATCTCATGAAATTTATGTTGATGCCTTTGAGGTAGGGTATTCATTTCATGTCTGATTAAATATTCATGACTGATAAATTGGCCATGTTTTTCCATTTTTATAGAAATTAAATTATCTTAATAATGTTTTAACCATATTAATAATAAAATTGGTTTTAGTGTGCACTTAGACATGCTTTATACCATGATAGTGGTTCATGTCTTGATTCCATAGAGATTGTGATATATATGTTATGCTTTGTTAGAATGTTCTTATTCTTAGATTAGCATTTTGAAGTTTATAAATAATGTAAATCCATAAATAATTGATAATTAATGTATTATGAAACTTATGAAATTTTTTTTGAAACCCCATGGATGATGTAATTTGATGATAAAGAATTTGAGCTGGTTATGTGGGATTAATTTAATGTTATTTTAAATGTAATAGTTAGAATTGATATCTAAAGCGAGGGATGGTTATTCACACTAAAAATAATACAAATACCTATTAATTTAGATTTGTATTTCTAAAATTTTGTCAAAAACTATTTTGATACTAGGGAGAATATATATCATTTGATATCTTATTATAACATGATTAAATAGGTTTTCCATTGTTAGATCACCTAATCGATGAATTATTTTATTCAAAATTGAATAATTTCATGTTATGTGATACATATAGTTTGTAGATCATGATTTAACCATGTTCCTGAAAAGGATGAGTACATTGAGCTTTGGAGATATTATACAACATTCATATGTAAAAATTAGATTCATATTTTCGAGGGACTAATTTCCCTATACATAATTTCTATTCTTTTTCTACTACTTTGTGATGTGATCTAAATTTGATCCACTTTATATAATCTTGATATGGATAATATTTTTTATTTATGATGTTATATAGGTTGTGGTGGTCGGAATGTGATGTGAACCTTATATCAATAAGCCTGGGATGACTGATGTGATATGGGGATGGGAATACCAAATGATGTGGAAACAGTTGAATCCAATGATAGAGAGAAGAATAATTATATTAGTGTGGGTATTAGGGGTGGAAGAAAATATGATCAAACTTGTTGAAGATGGTCTTACCAATTTTTGGGATGCTGAAAACTGTAAGACTCGATTATGAATATGTTTAATGGTTGATATCTTGGTTTCTTGTTTATCTTTATTTTTTTCCTCAATGATTAAGGACAATAGATGATCTTGGTTGAATGTTTCCTCTTTTTCATAGACTAGGATGGTCTTCATAGAGTACTTAGATAAATAATGATTCTACAAATGAGTAATAAATTATTAACCCATTTGGTTGGTGTTTTTGAATTGAAATACTAACATATGTTAATATTTCGAATCCATGGAAACAGTTTAAATTATTATTGGAGAAAATGGCTTTACTCAGATGATTATTTTTAATCTAATATAATGTGATATACTGTTAATTTTATACTATTGGATATGTTATTAAATAATGGAAGGAAATTATTATAAAGAAAGATTGATCATAATTTATATCTTTAAATACATATGTCCTTAAGGTTATATAGTTTTTGTAAAGGTTGTTGGGTGTCCGAGTAACATTAGTTTTTATTGATACTAATACAATTTCATTCCCAATGTGTGGTTGTGATATATATTATATCTTGTATATTTTTTTATACACATCCCCAGAGATATCGTTTTTGCAACTGCCACCATGTGAACTATTGGAGGGTGTTTTTTTCCAACATCCCAATAAGATGATGGATGGATCACTTCAACCTATACCCCAACTTCTCTTTGTAGTTTCAATTGTTGTTATCAAAAATGGTTAGTTATAAAAAATATTTGTGGAAATTGATGTGATATATTTTTGTAATTTCACACAAATTTATTAATAAATAAAGAATCCAAATGATTATTATTGCTTTGAGGTGAATAGACCATGATGGATTGAGGTACATATTCAGTACAAGTTCTGTAGTGGATTTAACAATAATACTCAATGATTGATATAAGAAATTTTGGATTTAATGAATCCTATAAACAACCTGATTTCTATATATTGATATGTAATGTGGGATGTTCTAATATTGAGATGCATGAGGATCATGTTGTGACTGCTTTTCCTCGAGTCTTCAGGATGCCTTATATTTGGTGATAAATGGCTCATAATTTGTGATGTTAGGGAAGATAAGGAAAAATTATTGAAGAGTGAGTGGGGTAAACATAATGTTTCATTACTATATTATATACCATATTTTATGAGATACACAGAAATAGTTATCCATGGTAAGGCTATAAGCTTTATATACCTGTTTAGGGGATGAGTTAGTTTCAATATTTTTAACTATGTTTTTGAAAGTATTATTTATCCTTTTCATGATATGCTACAAGTTGGATCGTAATAATTATAATATTATGATAACCATATATATATATTTAAAGTGTTTTTCACATAATTAAGATTATGATACAGATCCTTCTAGATATTACAAGCTCAGGGTTTTGTAGGTGTTTTTTGGGATTTATGGTTACTACCATCTATATATATATTTTTGTGTTGTTTCCATTTGAGTTGTTGATGTTCCAAATGGAACATTAAATATTACAATTATGTATTATTTATATATATATATATACATATGTATGATCATGTTTTTTTAGTTTATACTTATAATATCTCTCTTCTGTATTTTCCACTTAATGTGAAATGGCTACCATATGCATGATTTTTATACATTTTGTTCTAGTCACCAACTCGGTTCATACCATTGGAAAGAATTTAGAAGATAGTATATCAGCTCCCTTATTGGAATATATTTGTGGTTTTGTGGTCCTAAAATAAAAAATATCATGTAATTTTTTGTATGTAAATTATATATAAATACTAAAATGATATATAAGGTATCACTAGGATTAACTATTCAACTCAACCAATTATTAATTTATGATGAGTTTAAGGTGTATAAAATATTTAGTTTGTTGATAAGGACCAATCATGTGTAGTTTTAAAATGATATTTTTTATGTTATAAGTATCATGATTATTTTTATGCATCATCAATATTTTATTTTAATACCAACATTAATTATTTTCTTACACTAATTACTTAATACATGATTTTCTTGATCTCAACAATGATAATGGTGTTGAAGATATATATATTTAATTATATATAATTAAACTATGTGTTAAATTTTCATGGAACGATTATCATTGGTTTTATGACTATAATTTAATATTTTATGCCTCTATTCACAATTATAGGGGGTAAATAATATCTCAAATCAAATTATTCAAATTATTCCACCTAATAGTAACCATTCAATAAATCATGTTTTATTATTTAAAGGAACTAATCAAATAAATAATGGTACAACATTTTAGAGTACCAAAATATAAATTAATGAATAATAAATATAAATCACTAAAAAATTGATTTTTACACACACGACCCTCACAAAGATCCACTTTTCGGGAATAGAGAGAGTAGTTGTATGATTAGTTAAATTTACAAACAACACACTATCATTAGTTGTTACATCTTTTTTTCATGGTAACTCAACTTCAAGTTTCACATCCTTTTGATTTTTTTTATAGATTATATAATATGTCCCAATGGACACTATAATTTATCCCTAAACTACTCAATACCTTAGGTTATATTCAATTATTAAAATGAATAAATGTTCTTTAAGTATAATTTTATAAAAAACAATCTGTATCATATCTATTAATTAAAACATTTTTTATTTATACACAATATGATCCTCTTCTTAATAAAAGATATTATTTAATTATAAATTACTATGTTTTACTGATGTCTATAACATTGTCATTATAGTATTGATGACCCATCATGATGAGAACCATTATTCACTAGAATCATTCATTGTGAAGTAGTGTTTCTTCAACAAAAATTTATGTTTTTAACACAAATGGTTCACATCCATTAATAAAAAGATATTTTTTTTATCAAAATGAAATCATTCACACAGTGAACAAGAATGTAGAATACAATCACGCATCTACTACAACCTTGAATTTATACACCATAAAAAATACATACAATCCTTTCTTAATGAAAATGACTAAATGATACTAAATTCAAAATAATAACACATGATTTTCAAAATTTCAGATGTGATTTCAAATCCAAATTTGGAATATCAAAATAAATTTATAAAATAAATATTAGGATGGTTTATTCATAATATTTTTTAGAAAACCATTTTTAATTTCACAATACAAATATATAATATCCCATCCATTAAAACTGTTCACAACTGCCACTTAATCATTATGTAGCGACGGAAAATGGCCAGAAAATTATTTTTATTGTTAATAAATGAGATAATATTATAATAATGACTATTTTATTATATTTTCCAATAGATGTTCATAGAAATACTACTATAAAATTAATTTTAATTTTCAATTAATAATATCAATTACATCAATTAAAACTATTACAAGGAAATAATATATAACTAATAATAAAATGATGGTAACTTCATAATATCCAACCCAACATGGAAGTGTACATATTCCATGAAAACTGTTCAATTAAATGAATTATTATTAATAAAACTAACATTATTAATTGTATTATAAAAAATCAGGAAAGATAATGTAAATATTAATGTTTAATGATATATATATAGGATGTAATCGGAATTGAGACAATTAGGAAATGAAAATTACATTTTTATTACATCACCATTATTCAATAAAACCATTGGAAGTGAGGAATATTCCAAATGTATCAATAATAAAAGAACCATTATTATTTCTTTATATTAGGGGTAATAATTAGAGTTATCTGAATAATGAATGAAGAGATAGTGGGATCAACTAGTACAATCATGCCTTATGATGATCGTTTTTGTGCACATAAGGGAGAGGTAGTGTCAATGAGGTTTAACATTAACCAATACCATGTAGAGGTTCTACAACTAAGGCTTGATCAGAATCAACTACATGATATGTTCATGTTAGTAGGGGTAACAACTTGTTCAATGTTATTTTACCCACCACAAGAAATTTCTACCATATAAAACCATACCCAAACAACATGTGATGGTTTATCAAGGGGTTATATATATTGAACATAGTATAACAAAATGTTTACATCCATTATATATATTTATATATTTCAATTATCATAGTTTCAATATGATTTAATAAGATACAAATTAATATAGAAATATTATCATAAATTAATATTTTGATAAACAAAATACATAATTGTATTTTTAGAAAATAAATAAAATTTATTCATAAATTCGAATGTTATAAAATAATACATGTAAAATTTTAATAAAATAATTTTTATTTAAATATTCATTATAATATCATTTCTTTATATCCTATATAATGTTTTTATGTTTTTTATTATAACTAATGTCATAAATATTTCTATTTTTAATAAAATAAGTAGTTTTAATATAAATGTTACAGTTAACTATTTAACAAAATTATTTTTTTAAAATAAAAAATATTATTTTTTATAAACATATTGAAATTATGTGTGGATGATGTTTTCAGAATTTTCATAAATAATTTATTATTTAGTGAATTGTAAAAAATTGAACATTCTATTTTACATATGATTGATTGCTTAATAATTACATTTTAATTATATAATGATTCATAAAAAACAATCCACATCCAAAATTATAATATATTATTAATATTATGGTTTTAATGGATTAAAAACAATTTTCAGACATATAAATGACATTCCACATCTAATGTGGAAATTAAATCTTTATAAACTATATTATTTTTATATCTAAATTTACTCAACCAATGTATTGTTAAATAATATATTTCTTTCAAATTAATTTATTTATTTAATAACATGGATAAATTTTATCACCATGGTTTATATAATATTGTTTTTTAGAAACTAGATCTCCACGACCAATTCATAGAAATTAGAATGTAATTCCAAAAGAATTACAATAAATACTAATAAAACTAAATTAATATCCACTCATAATCACTTAATTTAGAAAATCATTTCAATTTTTTTGCTAAATTACCAATAATGTTTCTCCATGGTCATATGGTTTTCTTCTCCAATATTTATAAAATTATGTCACAATGTAATGTAAGTCTTGTATTATTTTTTTATTTTAGGTATCAATTTTTTGAATGTATTATAAATATTGAGTTACATCATTTTCATGAACACTTTATTGTTATATTGAAACCAATATATAGTTTTATAAATGGTAGAAATTGATTACCTACTATTATTTCTATTTCTTGATACACATTTTATACCCAACATGATGCTAAAACCATTTCAAAAATTTAACAATTTTACATTTGCTAATATGTTTTTAATATATAAATATAATCCTCATCCATGGGTATTCAAATAAGTGTAAAATTAATATTTTTATTTGAAATTTCATTTTATGGAAACCAATTTACCTTTTTATAAGTTAAATTTATATAATTGTTATGTATAAAAGTGAATTTAAAATAATTTCAATATTTGAAATATATTCACACTTTCCCATTGGGTTTTAATGATATTATTTCATATTATCTATGTGAAAAACATGAAATTAAAATAATGAAGGGTTATGCATAATATGGATCCAATAAATTGGGTACAGAATTAATCTCTATAGATTGAATGTTTTATGAATACATAGTGTATAAACTGGGTAATTATGTTATATGACACCATGATTTTAAATCTTGATGACAATTTTAAGAATGTGTTGTTTTGAGGGGTTCCACATTATTATGTTATGAATTCTGAAAATTTTCTTATTATATGATCAATGATTTATTGTAATACCCTATATGTATGCCTTTTTCCAAACAATTTATATATTCACTTACCATGCTTCATGGCCACCCTTGAATTTTTATATATGTCACTATGATTTTATATATTTTAAACATAATATAGGTTGAATATTTATATATAAATTTCATAAATATAAGAATAATTATTTTCAGATTTTCATGTATTATTTTCTTATTGTCTATGGAAATAAACCACAAAGTATCAGTTGTATTGTTAGATTTTTTACTATGAAATCAAATATTTATGTATTAAAATGATTACATTCCGTAGTTTTAATCTGTGGATATTTTACATATTTTATTGAAAATTTGACTTCAAAACGTTTTTATGTAGCATATTGATAATTATAAATTTTGGAAAAAACAAGAAATTTTCAGTGATGTATATATAATGTCATTTTCAATAACATAAATTCATCTGTGGATGTTATAAGTGGATATTTATTTGACACAATAGACCATATGGGTAAAGATTTCAAAAATGGAAGATTGGGAATGAACTTTACTTCCACCTGGTTTACAATAAAGTGACATTTCTATTCCCTTGGATTGATAGTATTGGGGGATATGATTTTGTTAATCCACATATATGTATGAATAATTATGAATGATATATAGAAGTTATAATTTTTATTATATGCTATTAAATAATTAATCTAATGTAGAATATTTATTTTAATATTTGTTACATAAAATCCAATTATAATTAAAAAGATACATATAAATAACAACTTTATCACTATGGATTACATTTATTTTTTAAAAATAATTAAAATTATATGAACAACATAAATGATTATTTTAATTAATGATACACTTATTAACTTATTAACATGATATAATATGAATTAATAACACATTAAGATGATGAATCAACTATCATGGGATTTTAATAATAACATGTTTAATATTGAGTGTCTTGATTATCCTATTAGGGAAAAACATGTAGTTAATTACATCATGTATAACTGACCAAATAATTTTAATGGATCTACAAAACCACAAATTTCTATTAATTGGGTTACATTTATTGAAAATATATTTTTTATTCCATTGTTAAGATATAGACAATGTGACCTTAGTATCATACCGCATAGAATGAGAAACTAATCGTTTGAAGAAATTTATTAATAAATAGAATCCTAGAGGTTTTGTTAACTAAACGGCATGGGAAGAGTTTTGGAGAAGTTTTTTGAAAAATAATTTTCCATATTAAATGTGAAAAAATTGATAAGTAATTATTAATGTCGAATTACAAACAAAAATATTTGATGGAAGCTATTAAATTAACATTATTAGGCTATTTTGATACTCATGTATCGTTGTTATGGATTCTATGTGGAATGTTACTGGGTTCATTACAAACCAAAATTTCATCCATGGAATAAAAAAAATCTATACTATGAATTTTATGGGGGAGATACTCAAATATTCCAATAAGTATGTAACAGAGTTTGGAGAAACACATTTGTAATCTAGGTTGAATGAGATGAAGAGACAATTAATCCTTAAACTAGGTAATCATTTTGATAATATACGAGGTGGAATTAAAATGAAACTACCCACCTGAAACAAGTGTAGGAAGAAACATTTTAGAAACTACAAGTATGGCAGTGGAATGCATTTTATGTACCTAAGAGATGGAAATATAATATTGAACTATCATGGGGAGGGGATGGATAATGACTCATCAATAAACATTTCATAGTCATGTGTCATATGTCACAAATTCATTTTATTATATTTGGGGATCCCTTTTGGATTATAATTTTAGGGAATTGTGTTATAAATCATTTATTTAATAACTATATAATACAATGTGGATGATTGTAATCAGTATTTATTATCTCATCATATAACGCATTAAAAATATTTCCTCCAAAGAAAATTCATCTTGAATTTGAAATTTAATTTCTTTTTACCAATACCCATCCATAAATAATGTGATATTTTTTTAAAATATGGGATAAGACAAAAATTTATTTAATTAACAAGAAAAGAAGAATAACATTAATCCACTAAAAATTATGGAAACCCATGAAAAAATATTCTTAAAAAATTACAATTTACATAGAAAATGCATTTTATTTTTTTGATATGATCTTCTATATAACATTATTAAAATAATTTGTTTACATTGAATCTCATTTGAATGCATAAATAATTAATTTAGGATCCATGTGATGTCATATCACAAAACCCTTACCAAACGTTTACAAAACAGAATCATCGTATTGCCAACATCAAATATAATTCTCTATAGAACATAATAATTATCATATTAAATGAATCACTATCTAGGAACATACATCATATGATAAATAATGGTCTCACGTGGTGCTATATAGGTTAAACCATTTTATAGTCTCTCTTGGGATCAATATTGAGATATAATGGGTCTCAACCCTTCAAAAAATGTGTCAATGGACCATAACATGAATATGTTTGATTAAATTTTCTTCATAAAACATTTTCAATACTCTTTTAAAATCACAATAAATTTCTTATCGAAGTTAACCCATCTTATATGAAACATATATCTCACCATTAAGATATAATGGGTCTAAATCCTTCATTAATAGTTTCCAAGGACAATATCATTAATCATAGTTTTTTTCACCTTTCGTCATGGAAAATTTTAATTTTTTAAAACTCATTTAATAAACACCTTAAGATATCAAAATACCCATTTCATTAAAGTACCATTTCAATACAAAATATCCATTTCTTTTGAAAACCCATTTTCAATAACAGAATACACAGAAAAATAAAGGAAGGATTTTTTGAAGAAGTAAATAATTTAATATTGTAAAGGAATCTTCAAGTTAACAACATGAAATTTAATTTTCACCAAATACAATAGAATATAAAATTCCTTATATCATTTTTAAAGAATGTATATTGAGTCGAATACCATTACAAAGAGTTTGTTTCGTCACGTTCATTATTTATATTATGGAATAATAAACTTATGACACTTATTAACTTTTCTAAGAATATATTTGAAGTTTATAATTCTTTTTATTTAACTCATTATATAACAACTCTCAATTTGGTACTACATCATTGAACCAAAAGGGTTTTTTATAAGAACTCTATCATGTCTCTCTATAATCTATGGGCTTCTGACTAGAACCATGGGTGGGATGAACATTGTGGGCAAAATATGTCCCATTTTATAGACTTAAAACATTAAATAATAGTTGATTAATAATATTATAAGATTAATAAAGAAATGTGGAAGGAATATATCATACAATTGGATTACAAATGAGAATCTGATAAACCAAATAATTAATAATAATTAAATGAAAATTAGTGAATTAAATAACATTTAAAATGAATAAATGAAAATAAAATACTCATATGAAAATATATTATTTCAAAATACCCTTTTCCGGAACCCCATATGACAACCCTACTCTTCATTTCACACATAATCATGTTTTATTATTTAAAAATTCACATAGTAAAACTCTGAGTTTCAGTAGGTCTAGTTTCATGGAAAATTAGAATCATTACATAACAACATATAACATTAAATACACATAATTTTTTAAAACTTAGTTTACATGACCACACACATTTCTTCGTACAGAGCATTCCATGAGATAACCAAAGGACATGCATAAGAAAAGGGTTAGATATAAAGCCCTGTAAAGGACTACACAAGGAATAACATGAAGAATACAATACATGTTAGGAAATATTAATATCAATGGAGCGTAATACAAACATGAACATAAAGTAATGATATAGAATGATTATCGTAACATGGAAATGTGGCAACAACATTTAAAATTATATTAACTTGAGCCAAGGATCATTGAACATGGTGCATGAGTAAACCCTCATGGAACATGAATTATCATGTCTAAACCATAATTTAGAATGATTTATCATGATACTAATCTTCACCAAATGCATTGGAGCACTATCAGGGCGCACCCATATTAATAATTTCATTTCATGCATAAGCACGCCACTTTGATCACATGAATGGATTCATTAAACATAATCATTATATACATGATAATGAAATGATTAATTTCATTCATGAATCTCTATAATAAATAATTAGATGTGCATAAAGGGGAATGACCTTGATAGGGAAATGGGCATGGTATTCTCTACACAATGACACCGGTATTGGAAATCACAATGCAATTTTGGCTGCAGAATGACATGTCATAAGAATTAAAAAAAATGGTTAATGATTGAGAATGGGGTGTATCATCATATTTTCATGAAATTTACAGTATGTTTTTCATAGAGATACATTAAAAAACATATTTAATGGAATTTAAATTCATAAGACAAAATAATTTCACGAATATAAATAAGGAGAGAGAATTCCCTTACGGAATTTGATCATGGTAACAGGTGTACTAAGAAAGAATTATTGAGAGATAAAGAAGTATATAATAAATAAAACATAAGGTTGAAATTATGGGGGAGGTGGGAAATTTCATCCCATCATTTTTTATTGAAAAAAATTTTTATGACAATATAAAAAACATGCATAAAAATGAGAAAGGATGGAAATCCATTTCTTGGAAGAAAGATCCCTAAGGGTTGTGAGAGGTTTGAGAGTGGATTATGCAGAGATTAGGAACCTATGTAAGATACTATAGAGAGGAGGGCATAGTATAGACGTTATAATGGGTTTTAGGGAATATAAAGTCGGAGTATGGGTGACTTTATATAAGAAAAGATATAGAATTCATTATTATTTATGTTTTGGACAGTACACATTAAACTAATCAAACCAAAAAATATATCATGGATTTTTCCCATGGTTTTTTCAAAAGGGGAGTGGGAAATATTATTTTAAAAATCCAATTGGTTAACTTCTTAATATATTAGGCATTCATATTTGTAGTTGAGTCACACCCTCGAGGAAATAATTTTAAAAGATAAAATGTTTTATAAGTCTTGGAGGGTCCTCTAAGGAACCATATAAAAAATATAAAAATATAAAATCATATTATTTTAAATATAAAACAAATATTGGGATAAAATATCATTTATAATATTTTATCACATTACTATTGCGTCATTATGATGTCATTGAACACATTATAAAATTAAACAGTGTTTAAATTTTACAAAGAAATTCGAATGTCTCAAAAAATTATGAAAAATTCATCGTTGGATAATTTTGATGTCCTAATTCAAAAAAAATACAATATTATCAAAATAAAATTCTAAATATTTTAATTTATACATTTAAAATAAAAACATTAATTTACCGGAAATTCATGGGATTGGACCAAAACATCTTTCAATCAATAATAAATTCTACAATTCTATTCACAACAATTATAAAATAATTTATATTTAATAAAAAATAATTAACTTATAATATTTAATTAAAACATTATTTAATTAAAATATCTGTGAATTCATCAAATTAAATTTCTTAATTGAATATTAACTAAATATACTATTTTCTGATTAAAAATGATATACAATGTAACAATAATGAAATGAATGCATATTCATTATTATGTACAAAACATTGTACAAAATCATAGTGCTATGGTCTTGTTACGTAACCCCTTATAACACCTGCATAAGAATGAATGGTAAGTTGCGATATGGTGACAGAATCTTGTGTTGAATTGGATTACATTTCTCAAGTGGAAATCGCTATAATCTTCCACTTCTCTAAATGAATGTTCCAGTCATGCTTAATGTGTTGATGATCAGAAGGGGCTTGGACAATAGAGAATCCCAATTATGCTACCACCTTTCAGTGTTCCAAAAAATGGGATTTGTATGGAGAAATTATTATGGATGAGGACATCATTTCCTTTGTCTATGTAAATTGGATTTGTTAAATCCCTCAATTTATATTAATAATGTGGTAACTATTCAACGACTAAATTATCAATAGTCACAATTCATAATGGAATTTTAAAATCAAAAATTATAATACAAAGAATGTGTATATTTTCTACATAAAAATTTTATATAATAATACATGTAATTAAATCAAGAGGAATATACATTAATAACAGTTTTTGTTGTTACAATCATCCACCAATATTAATTTTCCCCCTCAAAATTTCCTTTTCCAATACTAAAACAGAGGTGGGTAACTATGCTTCATCAATTCCTCTAATTCCCATGTTTCCACTTCAAACTTGTGGATTCTCCACAACACCTTGACATAAGGAATTGCATTATTTAGTAGAACATTTTCTATAAAATCGAAGATCATCAATGGCTTCACATTATAGGAGTGATCAATTTCCAGGTGTACCACCTTGGGATTGAGTACATGTGATGGTTTCTTTATACACTTCCTCAAGGGTGATACATGAAACAGATCATGTACTTGAGATAGGATCGGTGTGAGTGCTAGTCGATTGGCCACTTCTCCAATTCAATCAAGGATCTCAAAAGGGATGATGTTCCTTGTACTCAGCTTTCCCTTCTTCCCAAATCACATAACCCTCTTCCACTGTGATATATGGAGGATTTCCATGTATCTGACATCAAAATATATGTCTTGTCGACAATTATCAGCATAGAAATGTTGTCAGCTCTGAGAAGCATTAATTCTTGTTGGATGGTCTTAAAATTCTCCACCATTTCTTGAACATTTCTTTACCTTGTTGTTTTTGAAGACCAACTTCATCCCAACAAGCTGGTGTTCTTCCCCACTTCCCTGAAAGGGATACATAAAAAGCAATTTGGATGATTGAATGGAAATTGTTATTGTAAGAGAACACAACTACTGAAATCTATTGATCCTATCCTCCTTTGATGTCTATTAAGAATTCCCTCAACATATCCTCAAGTGTTTGGATAGTCTACTAAGAATGGACATCAGTTCAGGGATGATATGTCGTACTGATGTTATACTCAAAATTCGAAGCATGTTGAAGACTCTTCTACAAAATAGTGGTGAATTTTGGATGCTGATTGAATACCATTGTTATTGGTACTCGATGAAGCCTTACCCTTTATCTGATATATATCCATTCTTGTTGATCTAATGATAAATACACTCAAATTGAAATTATTTTTGCATTCTTTGTAAGATGAATCCTAACAACAAAGATTTCATTGATTCCTATGGATGTCTATATAAAATTGGTGAACAATTCCATTGTGATGTTCTCTTATTTCCTTACTAATATGGGAAATGGTTTCATCATACTCTTATAGTTATACTTCTTAGCCTTGATTTGATGACATACCATGAACATTGTTATATTCAGAGTGATCTCATTCTTCATGTTAAACCACCAATAATGGTATTGGATATCTCGATACATCATTCTGTTTCCAGGGTGAATAGAGAAATTCTAACTATGTGAATCATCCAAAATTTCACTCATTAAGCCTGGTTTGATGGAACACATATTCTTGTACAAAATATCAAATTTCCATCTTAATTAACATTGAACTTCGAGGATTTACCTTTTCTGATAGTTTCCACATTCATCTAAAATCCCACATCATCCTTTTAAGCATCCTTTACCCATTCCAAAATAACAAGTTGAGTAGTCATTTGTCAAAGAACTACTGATATTCCCTTATTTAGGATTTCCAGGTTATTCCTCAACAAATATAATAATATTGGATCCTTTTAAATTATTATCAGTGATAGAATCATTGGGTCTTTTCTATGTAGATCATTTTCCCCTTGTTCTCTTTCCCATGATGGTAATTCATTGAGGTGTAATTGTATTTGGTCACCAGTAACTATCATCATTGTGACTTGTTTAATATATATGTGGGGATTTTGGGGCTCATGTATATTTAACACTTCTCGCCAAAGAGGTAATGATTCCAAATTATTAAATCTAATACCATTAAATCCAACTCTAGATAATGTGTTGGATAGTTTTTCGGATGGGCATTCAATTGTATTGAATATTATGAAATGAAATTTTCATTATTCCTCAACACACAACCCATTCCCTTCTTCTAATCATAACTAAATAAAAAAAAATATTATCCACTTGTGTGTATTGGGAGCATAGATATAATGATAAACCTCATTTTCAACTCATTGAATCACTATTAACATTCATCACTACAAAAAAACATGACCCCCTTCTGAGTTAGCTTGTTAAGAGGGTTTATGAAATTTGAGAAATATCTTACAAATATGCGATAATATCCAGATAAAATTCGGAAGCTACAGATATCGGTTAATTATGTTGGTCTCATCCATCCCTTAATTGCAGCTGTCTTGGTGGGATCCATAGATATCCCTTTTCTTGTGATGATATTACCCATGAGTGAGACCTCATTCAACCCAAACTCACACTTTCTATACTTTACATATATATTCTCCTTCCGCAAGGACTCTAGTATAGTTCTTAGATAGTCCTCATGCTCCTCATTGATTTTTATGTACATTATAATATGATCTATAATGACT
Source organism: Viscum album (assembly GCA_963277665.1). NCBI lineage: Eukaryota > Viridiplantae > Streptophyta > Magnoliopsida > Santalales > Viscaceae > Viscum > Viscum album. The sequence goes on along the minus strand of OY728133.1, from coordinate 1,896,742,038 downwards.
ACCACAATTCTTTTATATAATAAGTATGGCTATATTCATTAAGTCCATGTATATTTATAGAGAATTAGTGATTCCGAAAGGAATTAATATGAATTCATAGTGCCCGTATGTTTTACAAAAAGATGTCATTGGGATATCCTTCTTTTTTTACCCATACTGGGTAATATTCTAACTGAAAATCCACCTTGGAGAAGTATTGTGTTCCATATACCATATTGAAAAAGAATTAAATTTGTGGGAGATGATAATTTTTATTTATCATGATATATTTGATCTCATGATAATCTATGTGAAGGTGCATTGAACGATCGTTCTTTTGAGATGAAGAGGACTAGTGCACCCACTGGTGATGCACAGGGGTGTGTCATCCCATTGTCTAGATTCCATTGTAGTTGTTTCATAAGCTCCTCAAGCTCCACAATATCCATTATTTTTGGAGTCATGGAAATTAGCAACGACGTGGGTATAAGATCAATTGAGAATTCAACATCTATTTTAGGAGAAAGTCTAAATATTTCATTGGGATACACTATAGAAAATTAACAAAAAATTGGCATGTCTTCAAGGATGGTTTTTTACTTATACGGAATCATATGAGAATGATATACATACTCATAGGGAAGTAATATCAATGTTGGAGTTCATGGTGCTAAAGATGATTTATCCTCTTCCTTGGACATGTATATAATCCGGGGTCGATTTTCCCTATGGACCATGAATTCCCCCTCACAAGAATTTATGTCATCTCTACATATTTTAATCTAATCCACGCCAAAAATTGCATCAAATTCCACCAGAGAGAGTATGAAGATGTTCGATTGGATGTTCAATCTAGAAATTGTGATAGTGGAGGAGTTGTTTTCATGGGATTCATGGATTTCCCAATTTTACGTTCTCACTGATATCATTATATCAATGATTTTGTGGTGGTGTTGGGATTATTCTAATAAAATTTAGGGATATAAAAGAATCTGTAGACCCTTAATCAAAAAGTATATTTGATATTATTGAATGAACAATTAACATACCTATCACCACTTTGTTTTCTGGTTTAACATCAGTGGAGGTGATTGAAAATGATCACCCATAATTCCTTGGAGGTAGTTAGTTTCCTGAGAAATCTATTGGCTAAGGGTACTGGTTGGCAAGGTGCTCTGGTTGTTTGATGTTTAATCAAAGAACAATGTGTTGAGGGCCAAAAGGAGCACTCCTCTCCTCTATCCCAAAAGAACAGTTTTTTTTGGAAATAAATGGCCACGTACCCTTTTCTTATACACCTAAGGCATATCCACACCCCCTTTAATAAATTTTCATGGATCTTATTTCCACCCCAATGGCAAGTGGGTTGCTAGATTTTTTTAGCATCGTTGGATTTATCCATCGAACATTCAAAAATAATGCCCACCTAATTATATTTATCCTCATCATACCCCTAAGAGTAGCCTATCTCCCTTTCAAACTTGAGGGCACATCAAATAATTTCTTCATAGGTCTCAATGTCTACGATCCCTAGGTCTTTTGTAGGCAAGGTTTCATCCCACCAAATATGTGATCAACCATTCATTCGGGGGTAATGAAAAAGTTAAAGACAGATCAAGAAAGCCTTCTGTAGTTTTCCTCGTACACTCTGATTGATTCGTCATCTTTGTGTTTGAGGGAATTGAAATCTCTTTCCATCTTAACTTGGATGGTGCAAGGAAAATACTTTTCAAAAATCATTTTCCATAAATCCATCAATTCTAATGCCACAATCACCACCTCAGGATTCATATTTTTGAAAAATTTCCTCCATTGATCAACTTCACCCCCATACAATAAGAATGTAGAAGAACTTTATCATATTTGGAACATTGAATGGAAATGATTATCTGTTCAATGGAGTCGAACAATTGTTCGACAATTGAGGTATCAGATGGTCCATTATAATTAGGCAGCCTTTACGTCATGACTATCTCGATTGTGAATTATTGATTCCTGGTGGGGTGGAGGGTGAAAGTTCTTCTTGTACATTATTTCTATTCAAAACATGAGTTAAATAAGTGAGTATCATGATAGTGTTTTTAATACATACTCCCATCCAATTGGGAATCCCAATAGAACAATTGTCACATTTATCCTCACATCGGTTATTATATTGAGTCCTCCTATTACCATACAATGGCTAGACTAAAATAAAAGTTAGGGGTAACACATGGAGGGTAGTCAAAAAAATGATACAATATAAATTATATTTATTTCCTAAACCTATCTATGTTATCCATGATCTACTTCGTCACATATATTAATAGGGGATTTTTTTATTCCCTTTACAAAGGATTATATAATTTTTTTTGAATTTACAAAAAAATATCCCCTAGGAGTGTCGTAACCAACAATGAAGTAAGGCCCATTTTCGTAGACCAGTTCCATCTCGAGTATAGATCAAAGCAGAGTTTTCAGGTTTTACCCATAGATACATCTGTTCTAAGGCCACCTAAACCTCCTCGTATCCAGACATGGATGTTTTTTTTTTGATAAACCATATACTCATTACTCACCAAATTTTAGGAATGTTTTTCTTATACTTATTCTTATCCATATGTCTTAAAATAGTTGTTTTTAGTCCTAATCCCAAAAAAACTAAATCTTTTTTTGGATACAAACTATAACAACACTTCTCTTTATTACAGACTAAACTATTATTTATTATATAAACAATCACTTAAGAAAATTATGAGCATCTATAGGTATAATGTCTTTTGAGATTAGGAATATTACATAACAACTTAGAACATGAAATACACATCTTTATTGATCACTTATTTTACATGACCACACAGATTATTTCATTTATATAATTACATTGGATATCCTGCAGACATCCATAAAAATTTCGAGATATAATGCCCTACAAGGGAGTAAAAATGGCAAAAATTAAAAAATATAGTACATGTTAGGAAATAGTCGTATCAATGGATAATAATAGAAACATTAACATAAAGTCATTATATAGCATGATTATCATAACACGGAAATGAGGAATCAACATTTAACCAAATATTATGACGAGCCATGGATCATTACAAGTGGAGAAACAGTAAACTCTAAATATACATGAATTATCATGATTAAACCCTCATTTCACATAATGTATCATGATACTAATCTTTACCTAATGAATTGGAGATCTATCAGGGTGCACCTTTCATAATCATTTCATTTCATGCATAGTTGTGCTACATAGATCATATAACATGGATTCATTAAATATAATCACATATTACATGATAATATATTGTGGAATTTATACATGAAACTCTATAATCAATATGTAAATATGAATAATGTTAAATACCCTTAATAAATAAATGTGCATGGTATTCACTACACAATGACTCTGGATTGGAACACTTCCATGCAATTTATTCAGAATAATAGTGTGACATAAGAATTCATTAAAATGGTTGATGACTGATAAAGGGTGAATCATCATTTTTACATGAAATAGACAGTAAGGGGTTCATATAAATACATATCCAAACATATTTAGTGGAATTTAAATTCATAAAAAAAATCATTTCTTGAATGTTATTGACGAGAGACAAATATGTTACAGAATTTCGGCATGGTAACAGGTGTACATGGAAGGAATTCAATATAAAAATAGAGGACTATAATAATTAAAACATATGGAGGTAAGTATGGGGGAGGTCAAAAATCACACCCCAACATTTTTATTTGAATACATAAGAGTATATCAATAATAATAAATATGGAAAAAGGTGAGAAAGAATGTAAATCGCTTACTTGGAAGAGTGATAAAAATGGCTAGTGAGAGGCTGGAGAGAAGATTCTTGGGAGCTTGGGGATCATTGAGAGGATACTAGAGAGAGGTGGGCAGACTTGGTATGTGGTCCAAGTGTTTTGAGTGAAGATAAAGTGGGAACTTGGGTGGGATTATATAGGAAAGGATAAATAATTCTTTATTGTTTAGGTTTTGGACAGTACATATTAAATAATCAACATAAGAAACCATACAAGGGTTTCTCCCATGGTTTATTAAGGGGAGTGGAAAATATTTTTTGTTCAGGAAAATTTACAAACATATTAAAACATTACTCTTGCTTTTTTGGAGGTGAGTCCCTATCTCAAGGAAATCATTTTAAATGTGAAAATGTTTTATAAGTCTTGGAGAGTCCACTAATGCTCCATAAAATTAATAAACCAAATATAAAATCCTATTAAATAAAATAAAATACAAATATTGGTAGAAAAAAAATCATTTATTGTATTTATTAGGTCATTATTGGGTCATTAAGATTCCATGAAACACATTATATAATTAAACAGTATTTATTTTTTACCCAAAAATCAATTATATCATAAAATAATTAAACATTCGCTGTTGGATAATTTAAATGTCTAGATTCGAAAAATAATTTTCATTCTATCTAAATAAATTTCTATATATATTAGTTTTTAATTTTAAAATATAAACGAACTGTTATTGAAAATTCATTTTTTTTTGACAAAAACAGATTTCAATTATTAATAAAAAAATTTGTATTCATAAAAAATATAAGATCATTTCTATTTAATTAATTTTATTATAGTAATAATATATAGTTAAAATATTATTTAAATAAAAAATATATTAATTCAATAAACTAGATTGATTAATTGAATATTAACTAAAAAGACCATTTTTTATTTTAAACTATTTACAAAGTAACAATAATAAAATTAATCTATATTTTTTATTCTATACAAAAATTGTAAATATTAATATTTCTTGGGTCTCGTTACATAACCCCTTAAAACATTGGCATAAGAACGAAGGGTAAATTGTACGATGGTGATAGACTTTTTGGGTGGCTCTGATAACATCAATCAGGTGGTAATATCTATTAACTTCCACTTCTCCTATATGTTGCTCTATTCAACATTAATGTGTTGAAGCATGACATTGATTTATACAAGAGTGAAGCCCATTTATTCTACCTCCTTTTTTATCTATGAAAAATGGGATTTGTATTGAGATATTCTACTAGATAAGGCCATTACATTGTTTGACTAAGTCAATTGGATTTGTTAAATCCCTATATTTATACTAATCATGTGGTCATTGTCTGAGGAATAAATTAGAAATAATAACATTTCATAAATGTTGACTGAAACCAAAAAACATAAAACCTTAGAAGTGCATTTTTATATAACCATTTAACATAATAATACATTTAATTAGATCAAGATGAATTTTTGTTATAAAAATATTGGGTAGTTACACCCCATGTCAGAACAATACCTAAAATCCATCCAATCTAACATAAAATAAATCAACAACAAGGTCCATTCCCCCAATCCAAACTTACATCTATGTAATCAACATGGCTCCTAAATAGCGGCTCAAATTGGGTGTGAGTAAAATTTATTAGGTCAACACAACATTTTATTAATTATTCAATTATGATTAATAGTTAATGTAATAAAGTGATTAATTAGTGTCTTAATTAATCAATTAATATATCACATAAATAAATGTGCTTTGACACCAAGCTGAAATACCTCTAAGCGTATAGCACAACCAATACTACCAAAACCCTAAATCATATGATAATAAAAAACTATGTAGTGCCCTATATATAAGAATTTTAATCTATAATAATAGCCTTGTATATCTTCATTTCAATATAAAATGATCCATTATTACTACTAAAATATTTTTTCATGTATTAATAGGAAAATTCCTCCATATAAGAAATTAAGCATGTATCATATGGAATATCACACAATTAAATAATTTTATCTACTAAAAACATACATATAATCTTTTTAGCATATAGTAGCCCAGTAATAATATAATGGATATAAAAAATTCCTGTCATATCCCTAAATGGTTAATTATGAAAATTATTATTTTTCATTCTATTGTATATTCATGTATATACTAATTTGTAGACATAAATATAAATATACCAAAATAAATTTCCAAAGAGATTCTATATCAAACAATCACCTACAATATCATGTCATTATAAACACTCATTAACCAATTATACATATACTTTTTAATCATAGAATTAAATCACATCCATGATATCCATAAGCCATGTCACAGAAGCGATGAATCCAAATGGATCCACGAAGTAATTTATGACATGATTTATCATCATTAATCATTACATTAATAAATTCACACATCATGGAGAAAAAATCATCATATTTCACATACTCCGTAATTAAATAAACCATAGGGATATTATTTAGATTACAAATAATTATATAGAGATTAGTATTTTCTTCCAACAAGAATACCCATGAAGATTAGGGGAGTATAAAATTTCATAAACATCCAATCTCATAAAAAATCAATATCAATATGATTATCCATTAAATTACATCACTACGTCAATGTATCATATAGTAATATAGAATATGTCTAATGAAACGTACATATCAATGATAAAACAAGAATCCCTGACGTTCAGAGGTAATTTGATTTCTCAAGAATCATTGGTAGTTACTTAGTTAACAAGATTAGGGGCTGAGAAAATAGTGTAATGGGGAAGTATGTGAATGACGCCCCATAAAACAACTTATCATGAGAATTAAATTGTTTTTAAACAATTTACATGTCCTCTATTTCTTTATATATTTTTACTCTTAAAAACCAAATGCCTCAAGTTACATTAAACCCTACACGAATGTACACATAGTCTAATGTCTTCAAGACATGTATTCACATCATGTTATGAACATGGTTTGAGGATTTTTCCACAGAATAGACATTAATCATGAATCAAGTACATTGAATATATGTTCCCCGTATAGTATTTTCAACATCACATCCAAAAAATACCCCAAGCCACCCTCAATGTCTTCCAAACACACAGAAAACCATAACAATACCATTTGACATGACAATAAGTCGACTCCATGAATTAAAAAAATTATATCTCTAAATATTAAGTCATTTTCATCTAAAATGGTTCTTCATCTCTGAACGATTCACAGAAAATTAAGAATAAATAAATTGTAAACACAAAAAAAATATGTTTAATAAAAATTTAAAATAAGGTTTACCTAAAAAATGAGGGAATCATACAACCACCATACTATATAAATATCATTCTCAAGAAAATCTTAGATTCTATGTTGGGTATCTGTCAAAAAATATAAAATTGTGATCACATATTGGACTCCCTATTCAAGGAATCATCCAAAACAGATATATGTTTCTACTACACTTGATGTGTAGGTAAAATGATACCTCAATGACACTCATCACCATGGTCCACAATTTTTATCATATTCTACTAGTAGGAGACATCAAAACAATGCTCAACATTATCAAAGTCTACTACTTGAATAGGATTTGGACAATATCTATAAATATGCATCTAATGAATCACATCATGTGTTCCACGATATCATTGAAAAAGGTCTAATGGGTATGACATTGGAAATATACTTTCTTCTATCTCATACAACCCAAATAACAAAAAAATAGCATTTAATACATCCTAATATAGTGTATCCCCATCCTGGGAAACCCCATAAATGAAATCATGGTAACCAACGTCGTTCTCCAATGGTCATATCTAATGGTGATTGTATGACTTCTTCCAACTCTATGCGGTTACTGACTATATCCTGATAAAATGTTGATTTTAAAATTTATTCTATATTATACATAACCCAACATGTGCTAATTCACCTTCCTCCAACTAAAATTCAAGAATATGACATGTTCTTCCAAAAAAAATCCACAAATGAATCAATTTATATTGATGCATGAAATATATTATTATATAAAAATTCCATTTGTTCTGTATATTTCTCTCACACAACAACCGAATCAAGAAAATGTGCTCCTAATATATCCTCCAAAAAACGAATACCATAATCTGATTAACCACCAATCTGAGTAAGATATGTTGTTCTACAACGTTCCAGTGATCCTAGAACATTCTAATTACACTTCGATAAAAATTATGTCAAATGTGAATATCTATCATAAGTGAGACTCCAGGGATCACCGTGAAAAAAATATCTCTCACCCATAGATAATCTATAGATAATAAACAGCGAATGTCTCTAAGATTGGAAGGATGTGGTCTACATTGATCATTTGAACAATGATCACTCATAATGCATCATAATTATTGATTTTACTAGGTAATCCTATCATAAAATCCATTGTGGGATCATCAAATATACACTCAGGAATATGAAGTGATTGAAATATTCCATCAAGCCTCTAATTCTAAGCATTCTCTTTCTCATAGGTGATAAAACTATCTATAAATAAAAATACCTATATCTTCATTCATGGACACCAATACTATCAATAGATATCATGATACATATTTTCATGAAATGATGTACTGAACATCTTGAATAATGAAATTACATAATCATATCCTCAATAAATTGTATAGGAATTCATAGTAAACAATGGAATTGAATGGAATTACTTCTTCCAAGAGACCATCCTGAAGGTGTCTCCCCAATATATAAACAATCTATCAAAACAAATCCCTCAAGATGTATTTATATACCTATCTCTCCCTAGTAAAAAAATGTTTATAGTAGATGACAATTTTTTATAAAATCATACACAAGACTCTTATACATCTAGATGAATGATTGCAATGAGTTCAATCATCTTCCACAAATCACAATACTCCCACAATACATTTGTCTACATATTTCATCTCAACGAGTCCAAAATAACATTTTTCGTTCCTAGTGTAAAATAAAACACAAAGTCATGAAACTGAAGAGACTCAACCCACCTTTTATTCTTAAGATTCAGGTATCACTATCAAAATATTTTCATATGAATCTTATGGTATGATCATATTACAAATACATAATATTTAAGAGAATATATCTAGCATCTCTGGGAATGTATCACAAAATTTAACACCTGATTATGATGAGGATAATACCACTCATGAATTCTCATCAGTTTAGTGACACATGTAGCTACTTGAACCCCCTTTATCATAACCACACTAAGTCCAACTCTAGATTCTTTATAGTCCATGGCATGAACATTACCTAGAATAAGTAAAGGTAGTATATAGGATGAGACCATACATCTCAACAACTCCAAAAATCTGTCTCTCATACTTACGACCAACCAAAAATCACCCCTTTACTATTTATCCCAGTCATTAGAGATTAAAATTGTATTAGTACTGACTAAATCATAGATAATTTCCTAAAAAAGCTTGGAAAACTCTAAATATGAAAGGAATTTTTGAGAAAGACCAGTGATATCATGATTGCTACTTTCTCTATGTCTATTAACACTCCTACCATTAGGATCACATTACCCCAATGATTTCTTTACCAATATGTGAACTATATTTGATTATCTTGGTGTAAATTTGGCTATCTCTTAATGTAAATAAATGATTTCATCATTTTTATCATGACTTCTTATCTATTTGGGTTATGCTAATAATTCCTAAATAAAACTACCAAAAACTAATCATGAAATTATTAAATATATAATTCTTAATTTCAATTAATATCATTGGGAATTTCATAAAACCAAACTACATCAATAAAAACACATAAATTCTATAACTGATCCAAAAAAAATATGAGGAAAGTCTGATGGATTCACCCTGTACATGTGATTTTCCTATCTCATATCTATATTAGAGAAGATCTTTCCAAATATAAATTTCTTGAGGAGAACACCTTTGAATCAGATGTTGAAACATATTTTTTTCCTTTTTCTGGTACAACCTTTCATAATCCATAAATAAGCACAAATATCCATCATACTTATCACATGGAATAATTTGAGAACCACATGAGGTTATACTACGACATGATAGACTATTAGAATCATGATCTTCCAAATGGACAATCATCTCCTGAAGCTTCAGTGGTTCTATCCTACATGGTAGAATAGAAAAATTCATTACTCTCAAAACCTACTAGGCCATTAAAAAGATAATCTCGTCAAGCTATAACCAATAGAACTCTAGTTTAATGGAATCATAAAAATATTTTACCAAATGGAATGAATAATCCTACTATATTCCACCATCATCTACAACCAGAATTTCTATCTGAACTATAAGATATCCCAATCTATATTGAATTGATCATGCTTGACTGACCTGATTATCCCACTCTCTTTGGTGTGATTGGCTATATTTTTATGGATATATAAATTTCACCCTTCTATGGTATCATTCATTATAACAATGGTATACAAATTTAATGTCGATATAATGAATTAAATCACTATAATCAATTTCATGCAATATGATTTCGCAAATTAAATAGTAACCACCAATCTCTAAAGAATAGTCCATGAAACACATTATATTATCTGTCCGAACTCCAGTGGTCTATCGATTTCAAAAACATCATCCAATTTTTCCAAAACTAAAAATATAACATTTTCACAAAGAGAAGATATAAAAGGATTACAATGATAATATATCAAAAAAACTATAAGAAAGGGTAGATGATAAATGAATTTTACCTCTGAATACAGATGGTTCATTATCCAGAATAGTCAAAGTACTTTCCATAGAATGTCATTGACTAGCCCCTCGAACCTGTGCTTTAGTCTGACTCCCCTCATCTATTCCCAATTCTTGGTAATTATTATCCTTCACTAGGGTACAAATACATCATTCCTTAGCCTAAAAATTGAATTAATATCCATAAACTACTCTTATAATTAGTACCTAGGACCTTCCATGAACCTGGTACTTGTCTTGATCCATTATAACTACCCTTGTATGATAATCTTCTATAATAATTATAAATATTTTCCACCCTATAGCAATAATGGACCCCCAAATTGAGCTATGGGAAAAGAGTATTCCTCTTCCACCAAATACCACACTAAAAGCATATCAATAGAATATAGTCTTGTGATGGATTCCCAGTGTCCTGAATTCTCTACATGGGGTATCCTTGTCAATAATTCTCAGGGAATTTCCTTTCCCCTAGATGAAGAGCTCCTCATTTGAAATATTAAAACATAATGGCCACTTCATGGAGACTCTATCAAATTCCCCTCTATGAATCAGGATTGATTCATCAAGTCTATATTGATACTCATACAAATAACATTCACCAATTACCAAATCTCATAGCGAACCCATCCATAAAATTACATTTCCATGAGATCTCATCTGTAGAAAAAGATGTAAAATGTTATGCTGGTTTGTCAAAAGATCAGTGTAGTCTCTAACTAACATTTCCTATAGTGTCAGTGGAATTAACTCAGTAGACAAATGAAAATTCAATTACTACGAATAGAAGTATCTTATGATCATTACCCATAAATACTTCTATGATAACTCCTATTTCTACCAAGCATACTCGTGAATCGAAAACAAATTCTTGGATGGTCTACATAGAACATAAAGAACAAGCTTCACCCTTATAAAAGTTAGTGTCTCTAGATTCTTTAATAGTATTTAGACATAGTAAATCTAGAACTCAGCTTCTAGGGGACCTCCAATCCCAATGAATTTAGGAAGATGATTCAGATGAAACTCCATTTTCAACTAATATAGTGATGGTACAATGTGAATTATCTTCCATTCCATGGACACATGACCCTCAAGAAAGTATCATGATTATAAAAATACATTTGATCCACAAATGATATGGGAAGGAATGTATTATACATGTAAGGATCATGTTTATTTCCACTATACTTATTCTCAACTCAATTATTATGACATTGAAATATCTGAAAATGATAAAAATAATACATGGGACACTATTTATAGCAATGTGGGAAAACTCAATAGGTGAAAACAATAAATAAACACTAATCCTGGTGTATCTAAACATTGAATACATGTTTTTTAGAATAAAACAACTCGTCATTTAATTTTAGTAATCATATATACAATATGTTTCATTTCATTATTCATAAAATCAAGTATATAACACAAGAATCAATGTCTTTATCTAGAAAAATGCATTTAACTATATATCCCTTTTTTATATCATGATACATAAATTCCAATATCACTTTATACCAAAACCCAAGATTAATTATAAATCTAAAAAATAAGATCAATTACCTTGTGAATACCCCTAATTGAAAAAACATCAACTGTAACAGGAAAAAATATGGAACAATAATCTCGTCCATAACACTCATATTTTCTACCATACATGGTTTAGCTACTCCCATGGACCATATTATTAACAATTAAAGAAACATTATAGTATTATTTCAACCTTTCCTAAAAAATCAATCTATATAAATTAATAACCAATCTCAGATACCACTTTATAATATCCCACTATCTGAAACACTATCACATAGCCAAAACAGGTTAGTTACAAGACCTCAATATCACCCCACCATACAAAAGATTTTATTGATAATATGATGTTGTTTGATAAATATAGTGGGGAGACTAATCCCTGTGGTATATTATTATAACATAGTGGAAAATTCAAATAATAATAATATTAGTGAGTTATGAATAGTGGAAACCATGTATTATAATATTGGAAGGTAATGTACAAACTAATAAACCATTAACGATGGATCATGAATCAAAAAGATGAGTTGTATGTAAATATAAAGCTAAAAAACAAAAACAAAAGAATAATTTTACACAATATATTCTTAGAATTCCTTGGTCATGAACACCATGTTGGACGCATATCGAAACTCCAGCTGACCCAGGAAGAATCAAATTCGTAAAAACGTTGCTTTATATTTTCCAAACATACATCTATGTAATATTCCCTAGAACCAAATAGATTCATTAATAGGGTGTGAGTACAAATTAGTATGTTGAAACAACTGTGTCTAAAAGTATCCATCCTAGTAATCAGAGCATAAAATACATCAATAACCATGTGTGTTAATTAATAAATTAATAAATCACATAAAATATCTTTTTTCTAAACCATAAATTAAAGTATATAATCATGTAGCACATCCATTCCAAAAATATCCATAGTCAATAACTGGTAAAATACCTGATTATAATTATATCACACTCCAAAATTATACTTTCATACAATAATTTCACCATCAATAAGAAAAGTCATACTATACAATCATTTCATCATGTGTGACCTTCCAGAGCCCGCAATATATGCATTTCAACACATATAACATGGAAAATCCCACTATACAATCATTTTAAAGTCTTGGAAATGTACTATATATAATTATTACAACATGAACTCAACATGTTATACTAGAAAGGATATCACAATATCACATCCTAAGCATCAATGGTTAATTATGAAAATTTAATTTTTTTCATTCTATAGCATATCCATTTATTATAAAATTTGTATTAAGACTAATAAATTTCTCAAATAATATTTCAATTCAGATTATATATTAAAAATCACCTAAAATATCATGTCATAAGAAATAAACATTAAAAAATTATCCATGTCATTATTAATAAAAGTTATTATCACCACATCGGTAGTTGTTAGATAGGTCCCAAAACCAATGAATCCAAACGGATAGAAAGAGTAATTTGTCACATGATTTATCATCATTCGTCATTCAATTAAATAATTCACTTATCATCGTGGTAAAATCACAATATTTTACATATTAAAAAATTGAATAGGCCATAGGTTATGGATTTTACCTTTATTCGGTGATTAAATGAAATACCCAACTAGAATCACCAAGAATAACAGAGGAAAAAAATCACAAGAGGAACCATGATAAAAATATATTATGATCAATGCACTTTTCAAAATGGGGTTCAATAGAAAACAGAACTTCATTAATATAATGAATAATGTAGAAGAAGAACAAATAAAGGGGACCTACTATAGACCAAACACCAAAACACAATGATTAGGGGTTATGTAATAACTCCCTAATCACTTGTATTCTTATAGGTCTCATGAGAAAGGCCTCTGGAAATAGAGTAATTACGAAATCGGCCTACGATACTACGTAAAACTACATCCCATGTGAAATAAATTTAATATCCCACTGACATGTATTTTATTTCATCATAATGGATTATAAAAAAATCCTAATTTCACTGGATATTTTTAATGCTACTCTAACATTACAAATTGTTTAATGTCTTCAGGGAATGTATTTACTTTATTTTCAGATCTATGATCATGACTTGTGCTAAGGAACAGTTACACATCATGTAACATTTTAAATGTGGGTAAATTCCTAATATTCATTTTCTGCTCTATCTTCTAAAAAAGAAACCTAACCACCACTAAATCCATATGATCTTAGGTAAAAACCTCATAAGACCATTTAATTAGATTATACTCGGACTACATTAATTGAAACAACCATACTTCCCTACTCATTATATCATTATTTTCCATCATTGGATCTTTATCTCCACATGTCACTCAAACAACAATGTTGGAGGATATGGAAACCCATTATAAAAAATGTTTGATGAAAAAATAAAAGAAGGAAAACCTTAAAAGTGAATGGATATTAAAGATTTACAATTTATATACAATTACATAAACAATTTATCTTCCATCCTCTATCATTATGATATATGGATTAAGTGTCAAAATGACTTCAGTAAGTTGAAAATTTGAGAAGTTATCATTTTCAACCGTCTCAAAAATAATAATAAGATCACTAATATATTTATATATTAATTATACATTCTAAAACTAATAATTATTTATTGTTTTGAAAATTTAACTAAATTATGATGGGGAGGTGGTGGACTGTATTTAAGGATGAGTAATGATTCTATTTTTCAATGATCTATAATAAATGAAGAATTATAAAATTATTCTCATAAATAATTTTAAAAATAACACAAATGAAATAATATATATATATATATATGAATCATTTATATTATTTAGTTATTGAAAGATACTCACACCACTTCATGGAGGTGGTCGTCCAGACTTATCCATAAAGGAAATTATCATAGTTCAATAAAAGAAAAAAAATGATTTATTATCATTTAAATAAGATTATATTTCATTAATATAATAATAATATCATTAATATAACATATATTAATTTAATCTATCATTATTATCTTACATGTATTGATTTATTGAGAAATGAATCATGTCACTCAGCAAGGTAGTAGTCCACCATCCGCAGGATCCATGTTATCATATCCCAAATGAAATATAATGTAAGATAGTATATCATATATGAGAACATTACATATATATATATTTCTCAAATATTATATAAATGATTTAAATTAATCATTAAACTAATTGTTTAGTGGCGATGATGGAAATGAATGACATCATTTCACGAGGTGGTAGTCCCCCTTAAACATGAATAATGATTTCATATACTATTTTATTAAAGCTCACATCGATTTAATTTATTATTGCAGAATATAAAAAAAATTATTATATGACATATTATTTTTATATTATATAATCATAATATAAAAATATTTTATATCGGTGGAGTAAGAAATTAAATAATGATGCATAGTTAAGCATCATACTTTTTCATTACACAGACACCTTAAGGTAAGAATCAAAATACTTAATAGGATGTATTTATGTCATTACTAATGGTTTTGGGTAATGGATGTGAAATTTTTTAATGTATAAGGGAATGTTATGTCCAATCAAAATGGATTTTATGGTGCGATAATGGGAGGAGAGGGGTTGTGCTTATATAAGTGAGGTAAGTGCCTCCCATGTTTGTTTGTAATAGATAAAGGTGAACCAACCGTATTCACATTCCAAATTCATCAAAGTGACCCATTATCCATCCATATACATGATAGTTTAAAAATATGTTCGTAAAAGTAAATATAGATAATATTGTTGGTCATTTTAACTCTTATTTATTTACATTATCCAAGGACAAACTCATTTTCACCATTAACACAATAATTAATGTATTGTATTTTTAATAATATTTATGGTCAAAACATATGTTAAGTTTTATAGATAATATAAATTATGATAATTGAAAACATAGATTCTATATTACCTAAAACATAATTTTAAAAGAAAACAGCAGATGCGACAGAAAAGTGGGATTCCATAAAGAGTATCATTCGGAAAAAGGATGTTTTTATATAAATATTATGACAAAAAAAATAATATTATGAATATAAATCAATATATATTGATATATAAAAAAATAACTCAATTTTAATAATTTACCATTAGGGTTTTTTTCTTTAGTTAATAAGTTCAAAACATTATTCACATTAATACATTTTTTAGAAAAATCATTTTTTAAACCCCTGAAAATTTTATATTATAATAAAATATAATGATATAAGAAAAATTATGTGAATTAAATAAAAAATTATAATATATATTGGACAAAAATAATATTAAAAAAATTCATTTTTCATTACATAATGTTATTAATTAAAAAAAATTAAAAAATTGATATTTCTCACTTTTCACTACAAAATGATTTTTTTCCGAAAAATACCAAATTTTTAACCTATGTAAAATTTGATATGATTATTTAAAAATTTAAACTGAAGTTTCGAAATAAAAATTAAAAAAATTTGAAATTGATATTTTATATAAAACCATATATTAACACATTTTAACTATAGTTTTTTTTTTAATTTTTATAAATAATTAATGAATATAACTATATAATTCATGTAAATTCATACTAAAATGATTATTTTGACCAATAAAAAGGTTTTCACCCCCTCCCCATATTAAATTGTGTCGTTTATATTTTAATATTTTAATAATGTATTGGGGGTATCATTCCCACATAACATTTTCAGTTCTTGATTTTGCTTATTCACCTTTATAAATTTCATATAAATAATAATCCTAGTGAATCACAATATTATATAACAAGATATCTCTATGTTCATGAAACTAAATGAAACATTCATCATAATAATTTTTATCTTAAATCTAATGTACATTAATGAACAAAACATGACATTATTCAACACAATTTTTCGTAGCATCGAGACATGAAAAAATATTCTACCATGGAAAAACTCTAGTAAAAATAAACTCAATATGCATGTGATCCAAGCATCCCTAGGATTTCATATTTTAGAATAAAAAGTGGATTTATATTTCCCTTTCCCAGAATACTCAAATTCTTTACATGTATATTTTTTACGAAAATGATGATATGCTTCCACAAAATGAATACAATTCCATTAGATTTCAACATATCATATTATCCTTCTCCAAACAATCATAATATTTTAATGAATAATCTAAACCGTCCAATCTATTTCCTCTTCAAACATTGATACAATAAAATATTATTGTCCAACATTGTTCCGAATAGATTACTTCTAAAATTTCAATCCATATAATTATGATAATTTTGACATTTGTATACTAGAATTAAAAATATTATTATAAAAAATAAAATCAATGAATGATGTGGATACTAACCTAATTGGTAATCTATTGAACTGAAAATAATCATATCATACATAGTCTAAATTTATAATAGATTATCCATCAGATTGTGGATGGATATTTGTACATGAATATATTTCAAAACCACAAGAAGTCTAATGTACATTCAAGAAATTACAACAGATCCTTAGATCACAGATTGATATAATTGATATGTGAAATACATATAACCATACAAAATCATTTATATTTAGTTAATAAATCTTCCCCAAATACATAATATCTCAAATGTGAATGAAATTTGAATGAATTTATAATAAATAATCAATCACCCAAATATATTTTTTTGTCAATAATTATTTGGCAGTCCTATGATGAAATCCATTTAAATATTATAACATTTAAACTTCAACATTGGAAAAGGTTGAATCATTCCAATAATTAATTTTCACTGCAATTTTTCATACTGAGAAGTCAAACATTTAATAAAGAAGGCATAAATATTTATTTTAATTCTATCCATCAAATTGTAAGGTCAAAGGAATATATGTACAACACTTATGATCATTTTTTATGTATTTCACGACACGTACTAGTGGGGACCATGTCGTGACTCCCCATGCCTACCTCCAATAGGCTAGGGGCAGGTGACTAGCACCGAGTAGGTAGATACTAACAAGGGATGCATTGCCTAAGTACCCGTACAAACGCACACATCTCCAATCCCACAAATATTGAAAAGTGAAAATCACTAAGGAACAAAAAATGGATGAATAAAACTAACGCCAACAAATAGAGTATAACAAAAGTGAACTTTGGAATGTAAAACATGTCCAGAATACATGACCAGAAAAAAAAAATTCTGCAAATTATAATGTCCAACATATAAGCACAAAAAGGTATTTGGACTTCTTCTTGAAGTCATAGGAGCACCTCAGCATGTCGGGAACTCAAAATGCTCATTTCGGTTCGAGTCCACCCTAGAATTCGTCATAAAGCTGCTAGTGTTCAGAAGGCATGACACATGTTTGATAAGCCCGTGTTAGGGTGAGTATAACAATAATCAGTAGAGAACACCAAAAACCACAAAGCAATACACAAGGTAAAGGTACAATCATCTATACATTGTATAAGTCTACAGAACATATAGAAGGAGAAACACAATCCATGTCTTTTCAAAACCCAAACCTGTGTTCTAGTTAAAGGTCACAAAACCACATACCCCTATTAGGGATTCTTTTCTAAAGTTCCTCAAAGAACTCATCTGAGAGAACCCACACTATGAGTTTGATATCTCTAATTACTTCTTTCCGTGAAGTACCATATTTCAGGAAAATCGATGAGAAATAAATACACTCTTTTTGGGAGAACACACTCTTGAGTGGGAAAAGATCACGATATATAGATGAGGATCACCACCAGGGCCTTGGTGGATACCATGACTCATATAGAGTAACCAGAAATGTACTGGATCGGTGTCTTGTAAGATTATTAATGTCGATGCCTAACTCTACCTATGGTCATGAATGGATAAGGGATCTCACTCTACACCTCTAGGAGAGATACCTTACTCTATCTTGGAATGTACTACTGAATGGGTCATACTCATGTGGAAGGAAATGACACATGTCCTTCAACAAAATGAGAAAAGGGGGCACTAACCTATATGAAACATATCAATGGAATGGTGGAAAAGTTGATCAAGTCATGTTCAGGATATACACGATGTGTAAAAGGGGTCACATGCCATGTTTTTCAACATTGATTACATCCCATGTGTAACGACCCATGTCTGAGAGGACCATCCGTGTAGAAGGGTAGGTACGCGACATGTATAACTGACTACATCCCATTTTTTAGTAACTGAGGGTCCCTCCATGTATGTGGATGTGTTCATGTACATGGCATCAACCCATGCATCCATCTCATGTAACTGTTACATGGGGTAACCCATGCTCCCGTCCTGGTCTAGCCATGTGGTGATGTACATGGTTGTGTTCATTACCATGTCTTCATGTATATCCAGGATACACACCGAGTCCCGCATAAGGAAAAAAATTCCATGTTCTTTAGAGAACATGTAGTTTCATCGCATCCTTCACCACGGAACCATCACCGCCATAGAGCAGGTCCGACCCATCATTTTTTTAGAGAACACATCATGTTTTTCAGGATTTCCCCGAAACACCAGTTATTTGTTCTACACCTCCTTCAATCCTCTATTGTCCATTACCGTGTTCCAATCACCACGAAACTGAAGGGTTGAGGTCATCCCATCATCTTGAATTCATTGACAATGTTTTCAGGCCTCTGATCATCCCTGAGAAGGTGTATTTTTTCACCCATGAAATTAACGGTGGAAGAATGATTTATTATGAACCATGACAATTTTTCAACAACCATCGACGTTCCACCTTCATTGAGTCTTCATTATATGGGATCTATAATTTGGGATCATTGTGTTGAATGTTTTTTTGAACAAATAATATTTCATCCCCCCACCAATGAATGAAATGAACATATGGTGATAAGGGAATAAATTCTATAAACATAAATAGGAACTAACCTCCACCATCATTTGTCACAGAAATTATTTTCTCCCATTAGTAGGTTTAACAAGTCAAATCCATAAAAATAATTAAATTCATCATGAATTAATTCCCATCACCAAAACCCCAATCAAAACAAAAAATAATACCCTCCCATAATAACACTGAATCCAAAAATCAATATGTTGGTGGATTGATTCGTGTTATTCATTTAATCCTATAACAGGGAATAACTGAATCTAAAAAAAACAACCCTAACTCAATCATCAATGAAGAATAGAATTAATCATTTGGGATTCGGTCTCAGTTATCATTGATCCATGCATCTTCATTGGTTGGAATTTGTCAAGAATCTTCTATGGTTGGATACTTTATTAACATTCAGAGGTTTATAGGGTGTTTTATAGGGTTGTTATTCTTTCCAATGGATCCAGCTAAGTCAAAAGGAAATAAGTGTCATTATGTTATTAAAACATTTAAAATAAAATAAATTATTAACTTATTTTTTTTCCTATAGAATTTTAAATAACAGTAGTTAGTAGTAGACCTACGTCGGTTGATGTTATGCCCTCCCTAAGATATATTCCGATCTCATAATGAAAATGTGCCCCTAGATTTCTAATCTAGACACCCATATAAATTTTATTCCTCATTTTTAGGAAAACCGCCCACACACACTGTTTAAAATAAATTGTTCATTTCAATAATTTATTATAGTACTCTGGGAATTGTAATCACACGTCGTCAAAAATATTAGCCTCATTTTTATTCCATATAATATTTAAAAATAAAACATGGAAATTATGATACATTACATTCTTCCCATATTATGGATTTATGTACCAGAAATCCAAAACAAAAATGATAGTAAAAAAGATGTGGGTATTGGGCACAGATCAGAGCCTCCCTCTCCCATGTGCTCTACTGAAGTTTCTCATGCTTCCATAATACATGCACCAAGGTAATTGATCACCCATGAAGGATCCTCTCTTATAGATCCTTGATTTCCATTGGTAACTCAAAAAAGTATTCTATATCCTCAATGTCCAGTTCTCCCATGTCAATGACATGGGATTTGTCATGCACACACCTCTATAGCTACAAACACATAAAAGATATCATGTAGCCCAAGCATCTGCAGGGGTTGAGATAAGTAGTATGCCACCTCTTCAACTCTGTGACGTCTCTAGAAATATTGGATGGTCATCAAAGATAGCTTGTCTCCCTAGAAAAAAATATATGAAAACCTCATCGAGGTGAGAACCGAAGGTAGATATTTTCTCCCTCCTAGAACACCAAATTTATCTATTTCCTATTAACATAAGACTTATACCGGCTCTATGATTTTTTCATATACTAATGGTTGATCTTCAAATTCTTGGTGGTTTCTCGCACCATCTATGGACCCTTGAGGGCTGACACTCCGAGGACAGTCCATAAAATTGATGACTGGAAGGGTATCCCATATATGGCCTCGAACGGTGTTATACCAATGGTGGATTGATAACTATTGTTGTAAAAAAACTCCACCTGTGGAAGGTGTTCCACCCAATTACAGCTAAAGACCAATATAAAGGCTCAAATAATTTCCTCCATAACCTAAATGGTCCTCTCCTTATGACCATATTTGAATGGATGAAACACTATGATCAAGCATAGATGAGTCCAAAAGCCACTTTCAATCATTTACACAACAAGGATAGGAAGCAGGATTGTCAATCCAAGACTATTGTCGAAGGGACATCATGAAGATGAACTGTATCCTACATGTACATGTCGAGGCATAAAAAGAACTCTATGGAACTCTGCTCCCTCATAGATATAATGTTGGCCAAATTGGTGAGTTGGTCAATGATAACCAAGATGGAATCATGTCCCTTGGATTTTCGTCGTATCTCATCATAATGTACATCGATATTCCATCCCACTTCCACTCAGGTATCTACATGGGGTTTTCTAACCCTGTTGGAACCTGGTGCTCAGTATTCACATGCTAGAACATAAGGCATCGAGAAACAGACTCTACTACTACCTTCTTCATACGTGACCACCAGAACTACTGTCATAGATCATGGTACATCTTCACCATGATAGAGTTTACCGCAAAGATGGATTTATGAAACTCCCTCATGTCCTCCTCTTGAAATACCACTGCAACACCATTGCATCCTCTAAAAAGAAAAACACAATCTCCACCAACCACATATCCCTCAGAAGCTTGTCTTATGGGTAACTGAGAATGTAAATCCATATAGCCAACAATCCAATCTCATGCCTCCCTAACTCACTATAAGAGGGGAGGGGTGAAAAAAATTGACTAAAGGAAAGCTGCATCCTATTTGGCCACAAAGGATAACTATAACCAGTCCAACTAATATATCACCTAACTAAATAATTGCAATCTTAATATAAAACTAAGAGAATGGTCCATCTTGTTCCACTTCCTAGGAGTGTTGATGATCTATAAATTATAGTCTTGGAGGAACTATATCCATCATTATTGCATTGGATTTAGATCCTTCTATGAGAAAATTTATTTCAAGATCTTGTGGTCAGAGTAGATGAGAAACCACTGATCCAGAAGTTAGTGTCACCAAATATTCAACATGATGAAACCCACTAGAAAATCAAGATCATGGTTAACATAGTTTTATTATGAAGTTTTATCTAGCGTAAACAATAAGAAATCAACTCCAATCTCTAACTCCGGACACAGCCAAGCTCGGTCCCTGATTTGTCTTAGAAAATTACATAATCGACACCCTCCCCTACAATATCATGATTGGGGCACCAGTCAAACTCTTTCTCAACAATTCAAAATCCTATTGGAATGTCTTCATCCACTTGAAAGGTTTCTTCTTCCTGTTCAAGGATTTCATCAGTGCTGATATCCAAGAGAAAACATGAATCAATATCTGGTAATATCCTTCCAACTCAAGGATTCTCCACACCTATTTCGTGCTCCAAGGTGGATATCGTTCCAAAATTTCCTCCACCTTAGCTGGATCTATAGCTACTACATCTGATAAGATGACTACTCCCTGAATGTTTTCTTCTGGAATATATAACTAGAACAACGAGATTATAGAATAAATAAGGTTCTCTCGATGTATGTATAGAATCATTTTTAGGGGTCTTTGGTTCTCCTCCTCTAACATTGAGTACATAAGAGGGTATTTGACGAAGAACACTAAGAACTAGTCTAATGATGCCTCGATGATCCAGTTCATATGTCTGATGAACACTGCTGGAGATGTTTTCATTCCAATAGGAAACACGATGTAATTGTAGTGACTGTAGTAGCATTTGAAAGTCTTCTTCAGTATATCCTTGTAAATAGTGGTAACCGAATTGAATGTCAACCTTCTAGAACCATTATTCCCCTAGTAGATGATCGAAGAGTTATTCGATCCTCAGTAGTGGATAATTGTACATCGCCATCACTAGGTTCAGGTGGTGGTAATCCACACCCAACCTCAATCTCCCATCTTCCTTCTTGGAAAAAAATCTAAGGCCTCTAAGGGTGAAACATTTGTCTAATGATATCATTACTCTATAAATTCTATAGCTACCCCATCATCTCACATAGCTATGTGAGATCCATTTGTTATGTTGGTGACTGTATCGTTCTATACCAGGGTGTATGTCGATGCAGAAGTCGATCTCCCGGTAGGGATATATCCATGGAACATCTTCCGGTAAAACGTCTTCATAATCCACCATAACTACTATGAACAGAAATCTAACAACATATACTGCAATGATGGTAACATAATACAACTCAAGAGTGATCAACTACACCCTCGTATTCATGATATCATTCTATGATTCATAGTTTTGCTTTTCATCAATAACAAAAAACCACACCCCATCGTTGCGGACACACCACACTCTTTTCATAATGAAGTCAATCTGGGCATAGACTGATGATAACCAATCCATCCCTTAGAATGAAATCATAATGCCTTGACACTACCACCATGAGGTTCTAACCGAATATCTTTCCACCAAGGGAATGATCCAATAGTTATTAATGGTGCATGATCATTGAGTCTCCTCCCCGAGTTGTCTCCAAGTGTATGGTTTGAGTCAACGACTGTATTAGAATCTCAAGGATTCACGAAAAAAATGTGGCGAGGAAGGAATGACTTGAACCTGTGTCTATATGAATGGAAACTAATGTAAAAGTGATATAGATCATAGATTGGACCATCCCTGGAGTCCCTAGGGTGTACGCTATGAATTCATGTAGCTATCCCCACAACTATGTCCTAGCTCCATAAGCCTGGTGCAAGCCTCCTTGGGTGGTAGTTGGAGAAGATCGAAGTATCTTCCCACACATAAAGCTCACCCTTCTCATATTCCACGTCCTCCACCTAGAGGGTATTTCTACACTAATCTCTTCCTCTAGTTTGGGGTCCATCCGCTGCCTCCCAATTAGTAGCTCCATGATTCAGACTATATCTAGCGAGATGTCCCCTACCATCTCACGAGTAGTATCACCTCTACCAAGTATAACTGGATCCATCCTAAGATACAAGGACTATAGATCCTCAATCCTAGGTCCTCCTGCAATGTCTCCCACTTACCGAACCATATAACTGATGTCTGATCACTACTACCAAGGTGTTCTCACCTGTCTGCCTACAGCTAACTTCTATCAGCAGCCATTATTCCACCAAGAAGTTCTCGATCATCGAGGCCCTCTCTAGAACTCTAGTATAAGTCAAAATTCATAGAGGCACAACACTAAGTTTGATGTCCCATTTTAGAACTCACTCGAATTTTTGTTCTCTGATGTACTGATCCCTGAACATATAGATCGAGTACTTATTGAGGTTTGTGAACCCCGATGAATAGTCATACACTATCAAACTATCATTATATAGCCAAATACTCTCTTTCATATGAAATTATCTCACCTTCACAAAATATAACTCCTCCCTAAAGAGTATCTCAAAATTTTTCCACAAAAGAGTCTCCTCATCGTGAGTCTCTGTGGTAGGACTCCACCATCATCCCACTGAACCCTTAATAATGATCTCTCCTAGGGTCACCATCTGGTATATTGTTGTCATCACTAAATTGAAAATTATTCTTACAGCCTCTATCCAGTCCACAACCACCTATGGGTCTGGATCACCTCAGATCCTTTGGGGTCTATGTCTCTACAACTCATGGAATGCGCTCATCCTGCTCCATGTGTCGTTTAGTACTACTAGAACAATGGCTGCTCCACTGGTGGGGTTATAATATATGAAACACCTAGTGGTAATGCCTTGGTAACTAGTCCATGTATTAAAGAATCACCATTAAGGGGTCATCCTCATGATCGTTTTGCTAAATCCTAGCAGGTATTCATTGCATTGGAATACTATAAGAATACAAGATCCACGGTGGTCAATGAGTATATATGAATAGGTGAAATAAAGAAAAAAACACTATTCTTATATGATGCAAGTACCATTCTTTTACTTCAACACAACTATTGTTTCAATGCAACGAGTTGAAAAAAAGGATATTAGTGTCCTGGTGTATGGATATGTCAATGTTTTAGGATCACCTCAGCCTATAGGGAACTCCAAAAGTTTTGTCTAGTCCTGGTCCACCCTATACTACGTCCAATGGATGATTCTTGACAAATGGAAGAAAATTTTTGAGAAAAAATTATTCAAGAGTGAGTATAACAATACTAAATAGAGGACCCTAAAATCCAAGAAGTGATACACAAGGTAAAGGTACAATTAACTCTACCCAGTATATTTCTACTAAACATATAGCAAGAGAAAAAAAATCCAAATATACTCAAAACCCAGAACTTTGGTCTAGTTATATGTCAGAGAACTGCATACCTCTGTTAGGGATTCAGTTCTAAGGTTCCACGAAGCACTATTCTGGGAGAACACACTCCATGAGTATGATAAATATGATGAAGTCTGAATGAGAAGTACCATATGTAACGTAAATCCATGATATATATATGCACTCATTCATGGAGAACACACTCTTGAGTGGAAAAAAATCATGATACAGAGATGAGGATCACTTCTAGGGTCTTAGAGGAGACCACGACTCATCCAGATTCACCTGATAATGAGAGGATCATCATTTTCTACTATTAGTCATGTCGATACCTAGAACTATGTAGGGTCGTGAATTGATAAATGATTGTGTTTTGGGCCTCTCAAAGGGATACCTAACTCAATCTTAGAAATACCTAATGAAGGGATCATACACCTGTGGTTGGAAATGATACCAGACCATCTGGAAATTGAGAAGAGGGTGGGGGAACATACCCGAACAAAACATGTCCATTAAATGTTGGACAAGATGATCAATCCATGTACCATGAAATACATAGTGGGTATAAGGGGTTACATGCTATGTCTCGCAACTCCGGGTACTGCCAGTGTGTAAGTGCCCGAGTAATAATGGACATGACGTGTAGAAGGGTAGGTACATTGTGTGTAAGACAAATCACACACCATGTATGAGTTAATGTGGATCACTCCATTTATGTGGTAGTGTGCCTGAACATGGATTCAACCCGTGTGTCCATCCCATGTAACCGGTACAAGGGGTAACCTGTGCAGCCGACATGGCCTATTCGTGTAGTGGAGTACACGACTGATTTCATTATCTTCTATTTGTGTATAGATGAGATACATCTTGAGTCCCGTGTAAGGACCCATAGACCATGTTCTTTAGTTAAAACAATGTGTCATCACCTCCTTCACTATGAAACCCTAGTCCCCCCTGAGTTGGTCCCACATGTAGTGTTCTTCGGGATTTTCTCGAATGATCATTTCATCATTACATGCCTTTGTTTATCCTCCTATATTCGTTGTAGAGATCCAATCACCCTAAAACTGAAGGATTGAGGTCGCTCCATAATTTCAAAGTCATCTTCGTTGTTTTTGTGCCTTTGATCGTCCCTGAAAACATGTCTCGATCCGCCACTGTGAAGAATGGTCGACACAATATTTCACCTAAACCATTTCAATTCGCTTGCCTCTTTCATCATCACACAATTGTTGTGTCTTTATGATTTCAGATCACTCATTTGGGATTTTTTCACATCAAAATATATTTTCAACGATTCATTTTTTGTCACCACATGATGAATTCAATGAAAAAGGGGCGAGATGGGATCAAATTCAATAAAGGGAATGATGAATGATCCTACACTATCATTCTTCACAGAATTGATTTTCTCCCTTCCGATTGTATAAAATAGAAAATGAAAAAAACTATTCAAAACATCAAGAATTAATTCACATAACCATAATCCCAACATAAATTAAAAATAATACCCCCCCATGAGAACAGATGATCTAAAAATCAATCTGTAGGTGGATTGATACACGTTCATCTTTTAAATCAATAACGGGGAATATCTTGATAAAAAACAACACCCCTACATCAAACATCGATTTAGAGGAAGGGCATTCGTTTCCCAAGATTCTATCTCATTACACAATGAGCCTCACATCGTTCTTTGTCAGTGCTCATCAATAATCCTACATGATTGGCTCGATATCAATGCTCAATGGCATCTACAGATTTTTTCAAGCATATGTTTCTATACAAATGATCATTCTTAGTTAAAATGAAATAAGATTTTTTTCATTATGGTAACATTTAATAAAAAATAAATTATTAATTTATTTTATTTTCTTTAGAATTTACTAAAAATAACTTTTGCAATAAACATTCATCGATCGATGTTTGGCCAAGGTTGAGGTAAATTCACTATAGTGAAAACATTAGCGTCCTAAAATTTCTGATATGGTCACCTATTTGAATATTGTTCCACTTATTTGGGAAAACCACCTATACACACTATTTAAAAGTAGAATTTTTTTCCATAATTTATTCTGTTCACTCCCAGCCTAAGAATTGCAAGATGTCCAAAATGCAGGTCTCATATTATTTCCATATAATAATTAAAAATAATACATGGAAAATCCATGATTTTACAATGAACTCTTTTTGCATTTTCATCTAATATGTTTTTTTTGGATTACTTTTGGATGATTCTGTTTGAAATTGGATATTTTGGGAGGGGGATTGTGAAATATAACATTAGAGGATTATTTTTTCAGACTGTTCACTCTTCCATTAAAAAATTTCAAAGCCATTCATCAGCGGATTTATGTGTTAGCTCGAGGGTTTTCATATATTTTACCCTAAAATTATTAACTATGCTACACCAAAGGGGAGGCACACAATTCGGAATGTGGTTTAGGAAAAAAAATTCCCTTTTCAAATCATTATGGATGTTTGAAATTAAAACCCTTCAAATTAATTAAATTTTTTTAAAACCCATGTATTTTATACCTAAACAACACTGATCAACCATAACTCGATTATCAAATATTTTGAGGATCACATATGAAATTTAAGGGATTTTAAACTGCATTCATGGTAAATAAATTATTTGTTAGGAAAAAATTAATATATCCTGGTAATATATCCAATCATAATAAGTTTCCTCCTTCTCTCAAATCTCTCTCTCTAACATTTTTAATGGATTACTTAATCCATTAATATAGGTTTTGATATAGGTTTTTAATGATATAATACATTTCTTCATGAATCTCTATTTTGAATCAATATCTCGTTCTTAATTGTGAAATTGAACATTCTACGTCAATTTGGGGATTTCTATTGTTTAGAGTCCATATAAAATAATATAAATGATTTTCAAAATATAACGTAGCATATTATGGATTTCAGATTGAGTGTATGTGTAGTAGAAATTATATTGGCATGTTTGGAATTTCAATAATGAATTGAATTAATAAAATGGTTAATTAATTAATTGAATGAAATGGTTTTGAAATTGATGGAATTTTGGGGTTATGGAATTTTACAATTATATGGGATCATATAGTTATGTAATTATAAAGATATGAATCTTATTGAAAAGGGGAATGAAAGGATGTTTGGATTAACCCTAAAGGGTTAACAGATTATGTAAATAAATGATGGAAAATAGTTTAATGGTGATTTGTTCATGTTATTCCATGCGAATTGTAGTTATGAATCTTGATTTTATTGATAAAAAAATGTTATACCATGATTTTAAATGTTGACTATATCATTAAAAATTATTATCCATTTTAAATGTGAGATATGTGTTTTTTTCTTATTGAATGATAAATGGATTTTGTAACATAGATTGATTCTGAAATAATGTGTGGGGTGCTAGACATGACGTTATAGACCCAAATTCATGTGTTTGAATATTATCATATGGAATATGGAATAATGATCCAAATACCCATTTGATATGGGATAGAGAACGATTCTTCATAAACACACAAGGTTCGAGACACGATGTTCTACACCCATTAGATTTGGACATGGAATGTGGTTCCAAAAGCTCTTTGTTTGAATTTAAATGACATGATAAATGAAAAAAAGGTATTGTGATATGTGATATCTTGTAGGGACTATTCAAATTTTGGAATACTATGAAGAATTTGTTGATGGGATCAGTGTCTTCATCAACACGGGGAAATTGTGTGGTCAATTAATGAATAATGAAATTTGAAAATATTTTACTTTATGAACTAAAGATTATTATTTAAAGAATTTGACACACAATTACCTAATACATACTATTTTAGATGTCATTTTTTGTGGACATAGGAGTTCTAAAAAAAACCTTAATTGGTTACATATTCTGTACTCGAATAGATTTATTGTTTCTAAGAATTTATAATTGAAGGAACCCTATGATAGATGGATGAGTTGGGATGAAGAAGGATAATGGAACTAGACCTGGTATCTGGCTCAAATGTGGGAGTTTTCAGTGTATTTATATTGGGATTTCATTTCAACACTTGTATCTTATTTTTAATGGAATATCTACTAATTATTCGAGGATATTTCATTCATTTTTGGTTCACTATTTCATACTAGTTTTTTCAATATATTGAATTTTTCTTTTTGTTATTGATTGTATCTTGAATATCCATGAGTATTTAAACTATTTTTATAACCTGATAAAAAGGGTATTGTCTCCCAATGATATAAATAATAGACCATACCTACTAGTATAAAACTCATTGTAAACAACGATGTGTGTCTAATGTCACATAACCGACTATCCTAGGAACGATTATGTTGGACCTGGGTCAAGAGGTTATAAAATTTTGAAAAAGCGGAATTACTTTCGTTATTTTGACTTATTATTTTGTGAATTGTATGTTAGAGAATTGGACAAGTTGGGCATTAGTTAATATCTCATTCATGGGAATATCTAAGCCATTTATGTTGGTAAAAACACTTACCCAACAAGGGAATTGATGTTATTGATATATGTAGTTATAGTTGAATGTTATTTAACTCGATTAATTCACATATTATGTGATAGTATTATTTTTTCGATGATTTTATGATACAATACTTGTGGACTAATATGAAATGGTTGTTGAATAAGAATTCATCATTATAGGAACTCATCATCCATTGTGACTTGAAATGTTTTTCGCACACTTAGGAAAAATTCATTTTTGTGTATGTTGCTACAATTGAAATTTAATTATTTTATTGTATAATTAATATTATGATTGTCCCTAATACAGAAATTTAATTTTTTTTAATATGATAAAATTTTACAACTGAAATGGATAAATAGGTGTCTAGTGATAAATTATATATGAGTATTTGTTTACCAGTTTTTAATCATAACCATGATGTAGGATGGTTAATGGAAGTGACAGTGCCTATAATTTGAACATACTATGGGAATGGGAGATTGATTTTCATTTCATTATGTGAATCCATCTTCTTAAAAATTATAATATATTGACCATTGTCATAAGACATGTGTTTATAATTTTAAAGATATACCTCCATGAAAAATCTTGTTGATAGGATGAAAATTGGTTATGGATAGAGTTGATCTTTAGGTAGTGGAAGATGAGGCACCAAAAGTGATGGGTGTGGAATTAATAGAGTAGTTATGGGTTAAAATTACTTGTTTTATAAAATTTTTAGATGGATTAATATAGAATATTTTAAAGAATATGTTGTAATTGATACATGATTTTAATTTTTAGTAACCTATTAATTTCAATGGTGATGGTGGACATAAAGAAACTTATTTCTGGTTTGAGTCAAGACAGATGATTCGTGACCACTTAGAGACTATTTCTCAAAAAGAGTCAAACTAGAATATTATATGTTGTGAGGATCAGAAAAATATTATTGGGACATTCTGGCTTGGAGTGACCAACTGGAAAATATTGCATGGAATGACATCTATGTTTTGTTCCTATAAAACATTTATCCTAATACTCTAAGATAAGAGAGTAATGAATAGATTATGAGACTGACTGAGTGGAGTATTTTTTTTATGGAATGTTTTATTTTCATTACCTAATTTCAATTCATTTCTCCAACACTAGTACGAGATGACACAACTATAGGAAGGAATTTTCAATATGAGTGTAAATATTTGATTATATCCTAGGTTATCCTATTTTGGTTAAATAAATTTATAGTGGTAGTGGATTGGGGTCTAATATATTAGGGGAACCTAAATGGAACATCCAATGGAGGACATGTTTTTTTATTGATGTTTATAATATTTGACTCCTGCGATTATAAAGATCCACTTTTAGAAGGTTTATGAGAGGATTTTGAAATTGAGTAGATAGAGGGAAGGATCTGTTACTCAAGATATTAACCAATGTGTTCTTCTATTAGTGTTGTAGTATGGGTAACATTTTTAGGCACTTTCCCTAACCACAAGTTGATTTATATGCCTATGGTTGGATTAGAAATATAGAGCAGTTCTTTATGAAACAGCAACTGATGGGTAATGAGGGGTAGAAAGGTAAAACCATAGTACCATAAATATGCTTTCTACAATTTAGTTTTCAGAATGTTAGAGTTCAAACAGATGTGGATATTGAGGATGTAAAGGAGGAGTTTCTGGGAAATGGAACCCAAATCAGGATAGTGGTGTAGCTAAAGGGACTCAGACTACATCATTGATAATAGGGGTAGGACAATTTTAGATAGATAATTCTATACATCTGGATAGAGAGAATAGACCATCTCCAATTAAAGGTAATGTATTCTATTTTATATTATAACTAGTTAGTTACTAGATACTACTGAATATCAATATTTTATTCTAATAAAACATTTGAAATGTTTGAGCATAGAAGTGGTGTTTGTGAGATTGGTTATGATGATAGTCATACTGATGGATGTATGGTCAAGAGATTTGTGCTTATGAAAATGATTTTATCTTTAGATTAGATATTTTCATTTAATTTGGGATCATTAAATTCTATATAGGTGTGTTGTTGAATTTATTATGGTCATGTACACGTTAGTGGTGTACCGATCCCACATAGATTTTTAACTCATTAGACTATTTTTTTCACCAAATCAGGGTAAAATTTATATTTATCATGGAATGTGGGATATCGAGGAGGGTCATGGAGATCTATTTCATCAAAATATTTTAGAGCTCACTACTATGGTTGCTACTAAACATTTAGATGGTGGGGTATAAATATTGATGTCCTTCCACCAATATGGGACATGTTCCAAGACATGATTCGTTGGGAATTATTAGGGATTACACCTAAGTGAGACTCAGTGCTGATAATTGAAGGCATTACTGGTTACGATATATTTTTCATTATACATAACATTATAGACAAAATTTTACATCAATAGATCATTACTAAATGGTAATAGTTTATGGATAAGGTATTTATCTATTCCATTACACATCCTTCGGGATATCTAATTTTTTATTCAAAAAAGGATGATATGACCAAGAAGATATTTATTAACTATTGGATGTTGAATAGTTTGATAGTGAAAACACATTATAGTTATAGATGAATTATCTATCCATTTTTATATTCATAGTGGGATTGTGTAATTTAAAATATTGAATAGATATTGTGGTATCATCATTTGAGCATTTGAACATAAGATATACATCAGACCACTTTCATAAGAAGGTATATACTTGTTGAGTTCATCATGATGCTATTGAGGTTAAATAAGGCTCCAACAGTGTTTATGACATTGATTAACTGAATCATCCACCCATACCTAGATCGTTTTGTGATTGTATTTGTGGATGATATCTTAGTGTACTCCAAGACACGTGAGGATCATTACCCACATCCTGATATCATCATGATTACACTATGTGAGTATTAGAAGAAATAAAGTTTATCAAAATGAGAATTATGGATTGATTAGGTGAATTTCAAAGGACACATAATCTCAGATGAAGGTGTGGTAGTGGACCCAAGTATTTTATAGGCAATGGTTTCATCGGTGTATCCCATTAATTTTTATGATAATAATTGATTTTTTGGGGATTTTAGGATACTATTGGAGGTTCATCCAAGACATTTACATATTCATATAACCACTTTATAGCATGACCAAAAAGGGAAAAAATTTGGAGTGGTCTACATTATCTGATAATTTCATCTAGAAATAAAATAATTGGTTTTAAATGACAGAATTATTTAATCATGCCAGAGCTCTATTAAGAGTATAGACTATTTTGTGATGCATCATGAATTTGAAATGGAGAATTGTTGATGAATGGATATTTATTTTTGGTGTATGTGTGTTTGATGTTGAGGACTCATGAACAAAATTACTATATTCATTATCTTGACTTGGATATAGTGGATAATGGTTTGTTGTGTTAGAGAAATTTAATATTGAGAGAAAAAATCACTATGAGTAATAACCACAAGTGAATAATGTTTATATTTTAAAAATTATATTTGAATCTTAATAATTAGACATGGTTTGAGTATAATAAATCTTTTGAGTTTATCTAACTTATAAATTCAAGATGAGAAAGAATGTTTCTAATAGTTTATGTAGAAAAACACAGACTTAGGTATTCAAATAGACTGGTTCAGAGTGGTAGATGAGGACCATGTTGGATGAGAAAAAAAATTTAGTTCATGTGGGAATGGATAATATTGCTCTAATATATTTAGTGGTGGAGTACACTCTTTTGGTACAAATCATAGATATGTAGTATGCTGATCCTGAGTATTTATCCCTAAGGGAAATACCTAAAGGCAGGGAGTGACCATCTGATTGGACTATATATGAGGATATGATAATTTATGTATGAGGCAATATAATTGTGCCTACAAGTATTATATTTAATATGATTCATAAATTTCCTTCCTGAAAGTGGGAATTCCATCCAAGTGTGAGTAAAATTTATTGTTCTCTATTTCTATAGTATTTGAATCCGATCCTGAAAAATGATATTTTTGTGTTTAGGAAATGATGATACAACATTCCACAAGTGAAGGTATAACATCAATGGACTTGTGGTTTACTAAATAACCTTCCCATTATGGAATGGAAGTGGGATGATTATACTATGTATTTCATGTGGGTCTCTTACGGATACCACACAAGAGTAATTATATTTTCGTGGTTCTGGACTATGAGAAGAAATGATCACATTTATTGAAAATATGTGAGACATTATAGGTTTATCAGTTATGAGATGGTATGTTATAGTGATATTCCATCTACATAGGTTCCCAAATAGTATTGTTTCAGACAAAGACTCGTATTTTAATTTGCACTTTTAGATGAGATTATTAAAAAAACATATAAGATTGCTTTGGTTGATTACAACAATCCACCCAAAAATATATGGGAATTTGGAAAATATTATATAGAAGATTGGGGATATGATTTGGGAATTTGTCTTAGAAAATGGTGGGTCTTGAGAGAATAACATAGAATTAGTGTTGTTATCTAATAATAATATTTATTATATAAATATTTAGATTAAACTAGATGAATCTATTTATGGTAGGATATGATCATCACCTATATTTTTTATTGAGGTAGGTTAGTTATATTTTTTGGGAATACATATCTTATAAGATACATCATTTCATGTTCAACAGATTTAGATATGTGTCATTATGGAAAAGAGTTGGTAGAAGAGGTATGCTGGTATAAATCTATGAAATCTGGAGTTTTCCTTGGTTGAATATGTGATTCATCACATTTTACAATGATTGGGTCACTTGAGGATTCATATGAATGTAATATTAGTACCTAGGATTGTTGGACCGGTTTTGTCTGTGGAAATCATTGGGCCTTTGTTTGGATCTTTAACTTAGTTATAGTTCGATGAATTAAATGTTTCATGTGTCACATCATTTATGGTGTCCAAATGACCATTATAATGTTATAGATGTGGGTGATGTCGATCAAGAGACTAATTCATCCATTAAAGAGAATATAATTTGTGTGTTGGATCATATTGATAAGGTATTAGGTGGAATTATTGTTATAACATATCGAGTATTATAAAAATAAGGTTCTGTTCATGAAGAATAAAGAGAGATATTTGGGGATATGTGTGCTTAGTAGCCAAATATTCTCACTTCAGACTCTTTGGGATACTTGGGTGTACAGCATGAGGATGATATATTATTAGGTGAGAATATTGTAAGATCCTCAGCATTTATAGGAAAAAATATTTATTATTTCCAGGTATTCATTTACAATTTTTTGAGAATATCTTGTTTGGTCTTTATGTTGGAAAAAATATTGTAAAAACTGATGATTTTGGAAGCATTTTATGTAGTTCACAATTGGCGCACAATTTTTCCAAACCATGCATCATAATCCCAACAAACCATTCAACCATAAGAAGAGGGGGATTTCAGGGTGGGAATAATGTTTTTATAACTATGTTCTCTAAAATTAGTAACATTGAAAAGCATAAGGGGAAGAACATGGCTTATTTATGGTTATGGTATATTTTTCCCCAAGTGTAGGAAACCGAACACATAGAAAAATAACTCTCGAAAAATAAATTAAAAAAATTAAAAAACTCTAGTTGTATACCACTATACACTCCATATTGACCATAACACCTTTCTACAATTTTTGGAAGCTCCTAGATAGATTAAATGTTGTTTAAACTTCTATTTATGTAAAATATATGATATGTATGAATGATCCTCACCACTCTTCATAAGTGATCTCTTCCAGATTTGTTTTCCACCTCTCTCCATTAATCATTTTATATTTTCAGTGTAATATTTCCTCCATTATATTGGGTTTTGATCTAGTTTTTATATATCAAATATGTTTGATGTTGTATATGGTTTTTTTATCTACATCTCATTATTCAATATTAAATTTAACATTCAACTTTAAATCAATGATTTTTGTTGGGATGCACCCATAAAAAATCTTGAGGCAAGTGATCTAAATTGAAAATACCGTAGTCTTAAATTCTAATTTCACGTATGTTTTGTGGAATTATATTAGATAAAATAGAAATCTAATCTTATATTTATTTAATTGTTGATTAATTAATTAATATAATGATTTGATTAAGAAATTGATGCGATATTGGGGATATAGAATTGTTCAATTAAATATGAAATAATAATTGTTTAATTATTAATACATTTAATTTATTCATAATCTGTATAAATAGATTTTTTTATTAACAATGAAGGGTTATTAAGTTAAGTGAAGAAATCATGATAAATTGTTTTATAGTTATTTTTTAATAATATTCCATGTCCATTAAATTAATGAATCTTGATTTTACTGGAAAGTTATATGATATACCATTATGAGAAAAATTTATCAGATGAAAAAATATTAATACCCTTGTAATATTTTGTATATGTTATTTTTGTTTGATTGATTGAGAAACTCAATGTGGGACACAAACAAATGTTCCAAATAAACATAGGTTGCTTGCAAGGACATTATAGACCCAAATTCATTGATGTGAAAATTATTGAATTGGACTTGGACAAATCCTCCAAATAACTATGGGGTGTGGGACAAAAATTTATTCTTTTAAATATCCATGGGGTTCTAGACAATAATTTCTATCCTTATGATATTTGGAATTGGGTTACATATCTATATGGGAATTATATGAATTGAAACGAAATGATAAATGATAATCATGATATTGTGATATGTTATTTCCCCTGATAATTTATTAGAATCCATCATAGTCCATTACATATATCGATGTGTTTGGTAGCTTCTCGAACCATGGGAAATGAGACGGTTATTTATATAATAATGAAAATTTATTACTATTTACAATAGGAATTTACCATTATTATTTACACAACTACATACACATTTATTCACAAGATAAAATTTAGATTTTGTAAATGCTGGCCTAATGAGTTTTTATCACACCCTACATGAGATACCTGATAGGTAATAGAATAGAATTATGGTTTGTAGGTTAGTATATGGCCGAAAACCAAACATTAGATTCATTAGTTTGGATGAAGAATGGATGAGGGAACCAGACATGGGGTTGACAATTGATTGGGGGAGTTCTCAGTGTCAATATTTGGGAGATACATTTTGACACTTGACTCTTATTTTATTGATATATCTATTTCTTTGTTGTGAATATTTTCTTCCTTTTTGGTTCATCATGTGATCTAATTTTCTCATGGTTATTGTATTATAATTTTTTTTCATTATCTTTTTGTTATTTCTTTTTTTACCGCTATTTTTTTTTCTTTGAGAAAATGGTATAGTCTCTTGATGTCATATATATATATATATATATGACTATCGCTACTAGTTGGATGCCTCATATATATGGGAATGTGTAATTTAGGCCATGTAATAAACCTCCTTGGAGAATCGATATGTGGAACATATGTCGAGATGTTATAAAAGAAATATTATAGTTGTTTTCTATACATATTAGTTCTTCCTTATATAATGGATGATAGTGAAATATGATATTTACATAATAAATCCGTAATTAAATCAAAATAAAAATGAGTATATAATATTTTCATAAAATAACAATAACTTCTTCATCAACATTCAAATAGGCAAAGTTAACATTCTTGATGGATTCTACCTTTTTCATTAAAACATGATCATTGTTTTTTAGCTAGATTAATTATTTTTTAAATACATAACAGCGCTGAATCTTAAAATAAAATCTTCGATATTTTAATATCCACAAATTCTAGGCCAAAACAAAAAAAATCAATAACCGAAGGGCCATGTTCCCAATGTTCAAGAGTTGATATTAAATTATTTTTCTAACTCAAAGAATCAGATAAAATGATTACCATTCCATATTGAAAAATGAATCAATTAATTACAATCCTTCTTCATTTCCATCCATCCTATTTACCACATTTTAAATTACATTACAGTGAATTTATTAATAAAAATTTTGATATCACTATATGTTAAACACATTAATAATTATAAATTACTACAAAAAATTTTAAAATAAAGGAAATTTGAAGCTAATTTAAGATCATTAATATGATAATCTAACTACCGAGGAAACAACCTATGGGACATATTAGAAATTTCATTATCATTATGCATAAAAAACATATTCCCTTCAAATATGAATTAATTTAGATGACAAATGCCCCATTTCATGGTGGTGGTGATAGGAATGTGGAACTCAGTAATCATCTTTATTGTTTCTGAAAATAATCATTGTATTGTCTTATCCAGGTAAATATGTCTCATTTTTATTCTAAATATTACAATGTTCTAGATATCCAAGATTTGATCACCAAAATCCATCAATATTAAACTTCTAATACATCCTAACAATGAATATATATGATATTTTTGGTTATTATCAGTTCTTAAAAATTATTTTTTAGAATGGTAAATAGTTATGTGAACAATAAAAACAAAATATTTAAGGAATTAAATTCCATGAAAAAAAATAAAACATTACAAATTTCCCCTATATATTTATATAATTTATTGCCTTAAAAAATATTTTTTTTTCACGCTCCTCCAGGATTTTAGAATATAACATATTATCACAAAAAACACAACCCCAACATCTTCCAAAAAAATAATAATGTATCCATAAGGTCCATAAATATTCTATGTTTATTTACAAACCTAATGGGAATAACTAAAAACTCATAATTCTGATATGTATTCTAGAACATAGTCCTCATAATTTTATCCTCCTCCACCTTCATATGGTGGTACCCAATCCCAAAATCATCCTTAAAAATATTGCTCTCCCTAAAGCTCATCATGAAAATCTTCGATATGAAGAAAAAGGTAGTTTTTGTTAACCGTGATTTTATTTATGTTATATAAACAATACAGATCCTCATTGAACTGTCAATATTTTTAACCAAGAAATATGAGAACCTTATATTGAAATTCTAGTTTGAATGATAAATTTATATAAAAATACCTAAAATTTGTTTTTTCATTTTTAAAATTCATACATCTAGAATTCAATAAGGGGGTTTTGAAATTGG
This sequence comes from Viscum album, assembly GCA_963277665.1. Classification (NCBI taxonomy): domain Eukaryota; kingdom Viridiplantae; phylum Streptophyta; class Magnoliopsida; order Santalales; family Viscaceae; genus Viscum; species Viscum album. Next base: position 1,896,702,848 of record OY728133.1, on the reverse strand, counting down.
ATTATAATAATGCTATATGTTAGTTGGTAAATAAAAATACATATCATTAATAATACCAAGGAAATAATCAAAAAAAATTCTATAAATTCATTCTCTACCAGTACATCACTAATCTAAAAAAATTAATTCTCTTCAATAACATGATCTTGAGAATTTTAACATCCATCAATAATGAATTTCTCATATTCGTGGTATGTCAGAAAAGGTAGGAAATCATTGAATAATATATTATTGGAAATAAAATCATTTGTATCATGATAAACTGAATGTTAATCCAAACCCAAAATGATATAAAACTCCACAACGGTTTGTTCAACAAGATTTTTTGAAAATACTATTTAACATATTATAATTGTAAAATTAATATAAATATTTATTTATATTATTATTATACAATGTGGTTTCATAAGTATCCCTATATTATGATAATTAGGGGATATTATAAAATTACATGAGAATTTATTTGAAATGTATTAATAAAAAGATCTAATGTCACATAGCGTATTGAAATAATTCAAATACACGTACATCATACCAATAATAACTTTATTTTATTCACTCACACAAACCGTATAAGTATAAAAAGCGTTTTTTACATCATTTTCATCCTATAATTATGATTTATATCCGAATTTATTGACATTTGGAACACATTAGACTAATGTAATAACTCATTAAAAATAAATCACATCATTGTTTGATGGCTATTGTTTACCAATTCATTAATTTTTTAGGAGAAAATTCCTTTCAATCTCAATATATATGGGAAAAAATCCACATTTCTAATAGTTCAATAATATTTTAATATACTATCCATGGTATGTATTTCAAACACACCCGATGATGGTAAATTTATTTTCTAACCCTTAAATTTCCTCGATTTATGATTTATCCTCACCTACCATCCCAACAACATAAAAAAATTCATTACTCTGAAGAATAAAATTGTATGAAAACACCATCAACACATTTTTAGCATAATGTACATATTTCTCATAGATTTTAAATTATGATGCATAAAAATATATTCATGGGAAATGATGTAATCAAGAGTAAAATATATTATTTTTACTACCAATGGGATGAAAACAATATAAACCAGAATAGTATTTTGAAATTAGTTTTATAAATTTATAGTGAATATTTAACTTTTTTAATCAATTATAAGAATTTGTTTCATCTTGAGTTACAAAAATGTCGGGAAATATTTCTTAATGATCAAAATGCTACGACGTTCCCCATTAAATGGAATCAATATTAATTTTTTTCTCTGGTATTTTTATCAAATCACCACTTTCAATATTCTTCAACTTCAAAATGATAAATTGAATGTGATTCCATATGTTGTTCCAACATCACATGACATTAATTATATCCTTCAATTAATTTATACATAATTTCTTTTTCAAAATATTAGATGATCTGCTAATGGATATTGGATGTTGTCTAAATTAATGCAACACTACTAAAATTTTCCTCTATGGATGAACTTGAAGCTTCATAGAATGGATTCCTTCGCCATTAATATCTTGTTTCAACTATTAGATAAGTATAAAAACTACACTATTCTAATTCAAACACTCTTTAGATGATGATTTGGAGGAATATTTCTTATCGATGCATTCCCACTACATCTCTCCAATTTCCTCTATCGAAAAACATTCTAATTAGATAATGTTTTGGAAAAGCATAATTTTAATAAAAAATTCAATATAATTTCAACTTAACCACAATGTAAAAATAATTTTAGGAAATTATATTAAATTTATCTTAACCTCTATTGTTATCTTACTCTACCAATAATTCCAAATATAGGAACCATGCATTAAATATTACAAAATAATAACTTTTCTATTGATAATTAAATTTATTATAATTGAATATCTACTTTAGAAAATTATTTTAGAGATTTATTCCATAACTCATACATGAAAACTATAATATAAAAATTTGGAAATTTACAACTAGTATCATTTTCCACATAAATAATCCTTTATAACTAATAGGTGATTTATTTTCGTGACAAATATTTATTAATTTCAATTTAACTTATTCTTTTACCATATCCATTGTAAAATATTTTAAAATTTTCATTAAAAATGAGGGATGAAAAAAAACAAAATAAGGATATAAAATATAAAAAACTACTAGTCTAGTTAAAAACATGAAAAACAATTAGTTTTTTGCTAAAATACATTACATTTTTCTGAAGTAGGAATTAGAAATGTTTTAAAATGATCATTTATCATACCTTTTGAAAACAAATGATTTCAAAAAAAAAAACTCATGACAACGCACTGATAATTAATATAGGTGCCATGAATAATCGTTTTACAAAACTCTTATAGAACCCAAATAAATAGGAATACATATATATACAAAATACAACTTAATTATTGATGGAATGTATCATTACACAATTCATTAGAGCCCTATCTAAGATCACCCATTTTATAATCTACCACAACCTTACCCACTACGATCTCATAAAATCAATTGTAAAAATTGTAATGGGTTCACCCAGTAGCTATAATGGGTATAAAATTGTAATAATCTATTTCCATCAAAAATATCATGAATAAAAAATTATTTATTTCACTTATTCCTCATAATAAATATTAATTTTTTTCCTAAACTATTATCCAAATCACGCTCTTATATTAGAAGACATTTTTCTTTTACAAATTAATTCATAATTCTGAAAAATATTTTTCATTTAAAAACAGATTTTATCTAAGAATATAAGTATAAATATTGATGGATGGTTTTTATAGTTAAAAATAATTAATACTTTTAATTGATTTCAAACATTAAAAAATAGTAATTATGGTTGTAAAATTCATTTTCAGCGCATACATTAAAATAGATCATTAAATTTTTTCAAATTTAATGAAAATATAAAATTTTCTAAAAAGATCCCCTTACTAAAAAATATTTTAAAGAAATAATTATATTCCATTTAAAAAACACAATATTCCATAACAAAATCATTTTAAAAGATTGATAATGAGAGAAATAATAGGGTTAAATGGAAAACATTATAGGTTATTTTTAAATATAAGTTGCTTACCACAACAGATATAATTGAATATAAAGTCCCATGAAAGAATAATATTAAAAAAACTTACAATAAATAAAATAATATAAGAGAAAATATGGATATTAAATACTTATGGGTATTAAATACACCAAAAAATCATTATAGGTGCATAACATCAAAATATCCCTCTACGGAAAAAGATTGAGAGGAAGTCCCTTTACACGAGTTCAATTTCCTCGTGTTGGTTTTTCATCTAAATGAATGGTAAAATTATATTTATTATTTAATTTATTAAGATCCTTTTTATGTTTATTTTTCCTTTTATTAATCTTATTACCATTTTATATACAATTATATAATCAATTGGTTTTACGTCAATTGTTTTGATCATATTTAGGTTATGTGTTAAAAATGGATTCAGCAGGTTGACTATTATTCAAATAGATCCTTATTTAAAATCTATATAATATTAATCATGACATAATTATTATATTTATAGATAATTTATTTAGAAAAAATATAATACATGATGGTTAATTAAAATTAACTATGTTATGATCAGGGAGACGGTAGATCATACATACGTAGTGGTGACATTTCCATTTTTCAAAGCTAATTATTTAATGAAGATTAGTGTTATTTTTATAATAATTTAATTAAGAAAAAAAATCATATTAAATATTATTTATCTAAAAAAGCACACATAATCACTCACACACACATATATATATATATGTCTTTTTTGATATTATTTAATGAAAAATTGTCATATCGCTTCATGGAGCCTATAGTCCACATCTATTCATGAATGACAATATAATTTTTACTTTTAGTAAATGTGTTGATTTAATATATTTAGGTAATTATAAATAAGACTTTATTATAAAAATTAAATCATTTATGTCACAAATATTCAATAATTCTATACTTATTACCTTCCATATAATGAATTTCTGAAAAATGAATCACATTGCATTGTTAGGAAATAGTACACCATACCAATGAATGATATTATTATATCCCCCACAAAATGTATATTAAGATGGTATATATAATATCATAAATAATTATGTATAAATATACCAATAATAATATATATATAATTTATATCCAACATTATAAAAATCCATGATAGGTGATAATGAAAAATGAATGGCTTTAGTTCCCAAGGCCAAGGTATGCAGTAAACAAAAATATTGATTTCATATCCCAATTGATATAACAGGGTATGGATTTAATTTTTTTTATTTAAATTAATAATATATTTTTATGTGGGATATTATAGTGCTATTATATTACCATAATTTAATAATATTTTAAAGTGGTTGAAATGGAAATAAAATAACGAAACTCAATAATGCATGATATCACTTTTTCATAAATGTTCCTTAGTAATAAACCAAATTACTTATATTGAAGAGATTATGTTGAAATCATGTTCTATAGTAACATGGATGTATGTTAATAATTTATTTTTGTAGGGCTAGGTAGATGAAAATGGATTCAATCATGTCATGTAGTGAGGAGAGCAACAACCTTTAATAATTGAGGTGAGAGATAAACTTGTAATGTCTGAAATTAAAAATATATACCCACATTTTGTACAAGAAAAAATGCTAAAAAGTGTAATATTATGATGTATTTGAAATTATAAGTTATAAATATTTCAATAAAAAATAATTTATATCATTTTAGGTCATTTTAACTCTTATATGTAAAATTTACCTGACCACTCGATGGACCTGTTTCCACCATAACCACTGTAATTAATTTTTTTTGTTTTCACAATTAATTATTGATATAAATTATGGTGACCATATTAGACAATTCAAAATATTATTATTCCAAATTTTTATACCATTTTATCTTATTAAACTACCATATGTTGGAAAAGTTAATTTAAAATGATCTCCATAAATACGACAAAAAATCGGGTTTTGCAGAAGTATATTTTTAAGAAAAATATAATTTTTTATTAAACATATAACTAATAATACTAATTGTGTAAAAGTAAATTAATATTTATTTATATCTAATATATTCATGGAAAAAAATTCCTCATTATTTTATTTTTAATTAAATTTAAATGGTAAATATTATACACATTAAAGATGTTTCAAGAAAAAAAATTAAACACATAATCAAAATCATAAAAAAAAATAGATTAATGTTGAAAAAGTATTTAAGTGGAATAAATATTAAAATTAATACATAAATGTATTATCTCATATATTTTCATGTTTTATTTTAAATATTATAATGATTTATTTCATGACCAGGCACTGGGACACAAGCAATTCCAAGGTCAGGTGTGCCCGAAACAATTTGTTGAAAATGATAAATTTTTTATAAAGCCCATAATATGTTTTCCAAGAAAAGTGGAATAATTTATAAACAAGTGCCTCAATCAAAAATATGATGGCACTTTTTCATTCTTAATAACAAGTTTACGCTAGGCGAGTCCCAACATCGGTCGGCGAAGGTCGGCTGTGGAAGCTATTTTAATGTTGTTTCAAGAATAAATAATTGAAAAATAAATTATTTTATTTAGGCCTTACACAGTGATGATATTTCATTTATTAAGGCCTTTTTAGGAACTCCAATTCATCACCATAAACCTTTAATTCATCGGATACATAGAGAAGGTCCTCTGGAGAAAGCATTGGTGAAAGACGGTAAATTAAAAACATTGAATTCAGGGGATCAAGGATCGAAGAATGACAAAGATGAAACTTGTCTCTTTATCAATGATCATTCTTACTTGACGTAGGGAATTGTGATTTCGGTTTTTATCACCTCATTCTTAGAATCAATGAAAAACCCTAATCGACCTATGAATAGGTTGACCCATTGTATGTTCATTCTATAAGGATGGTTATGACTGTGTGAATTATTTGTGGATTATTATTATAAACTTTAGTTTGATTGATCATTATTATGTAAAAATATAGAAACCCGAATGAACAATGGTTGAGGTTGGTTCATCGAGTTTCATCCATGTGATTTCTTCCTATTTTTTCTAAATGTTCTTAATTCTTCATAGGATATGAACGTACGATAATTGAAGCATCAATTTAGGTAAAAAATCCAAAATCACATATTTGAACTGATTATAAAGCAATGGAGGTGTGACGATGAAGGCCCAATGAGATTTGTCTAGGATGGTGTCATAGGCGGCGACAGATATCGATAGCTGGGGTCATAGTTTCGGTCAGGCGTGGTGAGTGTGACTGTAGTTGTAGGTCGACATTGAGGTGGATGGTGAACCACCATAGGAAGTGGAACACGGCATGGTGGGAGGCTGTGTGGGTGACCAAGGAAGTGGAGAGGTCGCGAGATGGTTGACCACATGGTGCGCTCATGAACACAATGGGTTGACTCAATGGATACATGGTGATGAATCAATGACCAAAGGGACAAGCAGCTAGGGTGGACCACATGTGGTAGACCACGTTCGGTGGTAAATACAGTCTGTGAGCTGGTAGGATGTACCCGGGTAACTGGCCAACATTAGGTGGACCATTGAAGTAGGTGTAACATTTCCTAAAGAACTCTATCATTATATCTGTATGTCCGTTTGATGTGTTTTTTTGATGTGGGGACCCTAACATAGAGAAAAAACATTTTTGAATAATGGAGGTATTTAAAAAGGTTATCTAATGTTGTGGTCTTTTTACTTGAGCAGTACAAGGGTTCCAAGGACACGACGGGTGTAACTACTACTCACCGTTCACCCACTTTACACTATGAGAATTTATTCAATCATACAGTATATCTTGAATTAGTTTCATTATAAATTGATCCCCTTATTCATTCCCTTATGGTTTGTTGTTGTGGTTTCCTACTAATATGTTTTTGATTCCTTCTATAGGACTTGGGGGATTGTGTTGTTGGAATCAAATGAGTTCCCCGATGTGGGATCCTCTATTAATATTTATGCCTTAGTTAGAATCATCAGTATTTATGTGACCAACATTACATGTTATAGATCCTAAAAATAGTGAGTTATTCTAGATTGATTTTTTGGTATTACCCCATGGCCCGAGCTGTGATCTTAATATGATTTGTCTTATCTATCTTCAGATCTATAGGTGTATCTCTCATGATGATTTCTAATGAATGATTCTTATAGGAAGGACATCATCAGTTCTATTAGAATCAAGAATGTGTTCCCCCATATGGTTGCTTCATGGAATCCTCGAACTAAATCCATAGTGTTTTTATTAATATATTATGACATACCCATGGATGTGTGGTATTGTGTGAGAATATTAATATATTCTTTTTATATGTTGTTTAAATATAATTTTCTAGAGATAAATATACCATTCCTTTGTATTTTCCATTGTTTTTTGGAATTCATACAGAATATTGTTATACTCTCTCTATCACACGATTTTCCCTCATGGGTTTTGTATTGTGATGATGATAAAACTTTTGACAGAGTCCAGGGAGGTCCTAGATCGAATGAAGTCTTATGAATTCAAAAAGGCTATGGTGTTCCAATGGCTTCAGATAGTAGAAATAATAAAATTTCATTAGGTTGAATTAGGTAATTTTTTTTGCCTATGTGTTTTAAGAATTTCTTTATAGATTCTTTTTAGTTTGATTGTATTATGGCCTTTTTTACCTTTTAATAAATTTACTTTCATATTCTGGTTTTTTTATATAGTGGTATGCAAGAATTTGGTTCTTATTATTTTTTTACTTTTCATCATTTTCGGCTTGGATATTATTGTGTGTGTACATGTAATAGGGAAATATTGTCGATGTTACTAATATTCCTATTTATTGATAGTCCAAAGCCAAAGGAAAATTGGAGGTAGGATTGGGGAGTCATAGAACGGGACCCTCTGGCGTGGTTTATGACACATTTGCATCAGATCTGGTTGGTTATACATTATAATAGATTGGACATGATATTTTTTTAGGGGAACCGTTTTATTCATTTTGAGTTTTTATTTCTAAATGGAGAATGTAGTGTTTGTGTGGTGGCTTACATATCCATACACAAAGACTCTGACAACCAAATTATTGACTCAGTTCATGAGAACACTAGTTGCAGGAAAAATAATTGTAGATGCATCATAGAATAATTTTTTGTGTTTTTCATGTCCTTCTCGAGTTATCTATCCAGATATTCTCATTGAACATGGTACACATTTTTTTCCTAATATTATGAGTTCACAACACATAAAATGTAGTATTTAGTAGCGTGATCCCGATGACGACCTCCTCAGTGACGAGGATTGAGTACAATGACCAGTGTTCTAGATGATACCACTAGGTGGTGCACCATCTATACGACCACTTTGGGAGACACTCGTGGTACTTTTAGTTCTAGAATATGAGGATCACATTCAAAGTACATTCCCTTAGTTTTAGAGATATAACCCCATCATGTTTTGGGGAGAGTCTGACCCACAGTTAGATGAGTACATGAAAAAGGAGGCGACTCGTGTATTCCATCAGGTTAGGAATCCAACCAATTAGATGGTGGACATAGAAGATATCATTATCTAGGACTTAGTGGGGAAATTATAGAGTATGGATATCCATACACAGGAAGAGTATACATTATCATTGATAGAGTTTGAGTTACTATTCAGATAGGAGTTCTCACAAGTTATGCTTTGAATATGCATATATAAGAGCATCTTCAGCTCCATCAAGGATGTATGACAATAGCATATTATTCCTCATTGTTAACCAATGTTTAAAAGTACTCTATAGCTATAGTCCAGGATTATCATGTTCGGGATCTATCCATTGAGTGAGGTCTACATGGTTAAATCCCTAACATTATTATCAGTATGAGAATTCATACATATGTTGTTGTTATTTTGCATCTGTTAGTGGGTGAGATCTTCCTAGACGAGCCAGGATTGCCATTGATTGTATAAAGTGGACGTGTAGGTGCATAGACCATTACAGTAGGGATCTGATGAAAGTGTTATGGATCTAGTCATGGGATATGTTTTATGAGGAAGTCCCAATATAAGGTATTTATAGTTCGTGGATCACATAGTGGATCCAACCTGCCTAGGGAGGGGAGATGCTAGAAGTGTGATGGAATGGGATATCTCCCTTGATATTATCTAACCTCTTCTGGTGCAGATTAGGAGACAGTGGATGGAACATTGATGAATAGTCATAGAATGGAGTAGGTAGATCCATATCGTAGTGGACATGATAGAGGACCTAGAAGAACATCGAGAAGTGGTTAAAGTTTCTTCCTGATACCACCACCATCCCGTGGCAGCCCATTCAAGGATTAAGTAGCTGTAAGATAGGGGTGGGCGCACTTGTATGTTATCGATTATTATGACCCAGGGACTCCAATTATGATTCGAGGTACAATCTATTCCTTTTCTACTCTAGATTTTGTGTTGATAGAAACATGTTCATGTCAATTATTCCTCTCCACATATCTTATTTAAGACCATGAGATTTTGGTATGTCCATTTACATGACCCATATTCTTGGAAACACCTTCTAGAGGAGATTCAAAGATCACTTATATATCTACATTGTGACATTTCCCTTGGAGGTGAGAGTTTTTATCGGTTCCTATTGGAGGTATCTCCTAGGCCTTATTATTTCATTAATTGAATCAATTGGTTAGCTTCAGTCAATGCCAAAATTTACTATTTTAGGTTAAGGGTATGGTGTGTCTACATTGATTGAATTATGTTTTACTTTTTTAGAAAAAATGAAACCCAATCATCACAGGATGGACTCATGAATTGTTGGGTGAATATGAACATTCATCAAATTGGCTATCCTGACACATCGTGTAGCAGATATATTGATTTTCCAATTCCCAATAGTAGTGGCAGAGTATGTGGAAGTCATCCCTGAAGATGTTCCAGAATTACCAACCCACTTGTAGATTGACTTCTACATTGACTTAAACCCTGATACGATATTGATACAGACACCACTATATTGGATGGATCCCCTAGAATTTGGGGAGCAAAGAGTAATGTTGTAATAGTATTAATAGATGGGCATCGTGAGACCTAGCGTATCACCTTGGGAGGCCCAAATGTTGTTTTCAAAAAAGGCATACTTGATCTTGAGGATGAGTGTGTAATACCAACACCTAAATCAGGATACCATTAAGAAAAAGTATCCACTACTGAGGATTTATTACCCATTAAATTTGCTTATATGTGAATGATGGTTCTCTACATTTGACAATAGATCTAGTTGTCACCATTTTTTTAGAGACCCAAACATGATGTACATATACATTACATTACTTTTGGGGAATAATTAATACATTACAAAAACAAAAGCCCAAAGGCCATATAATATTAGTGTCTTTGAAAACATAGAACATAATATTCTAATCATGGTGAATGATCTTCAACATCTCCCATAAATATCTTCCCCTTTTGTTTTTTTACCTAAAACCTTTATTTATATCCTGGGGAAAAGGAAACATAAAAAGGGTGAGCTGCAATGCTCAGTAAGGGTAAATATGGAGAATATACAAACAATCCATAAAATTTTGAACATAAAAACATGAACATAAAACATCAAAATCTTGAACAATGACATAAATCTTGGATGTACTAAAGTAATACATCATAAGAGAATGTTAATCATGGTAATATAGCATGGGAATAAATTATTTAATTGTGGAAAACCATTAAACACATGTTATTATTTCCATAGTATCCAAGGCACTGTTTCCAAAACCATCATAGTAGACAAAGTCCATTTCGGAATTGGGTTTACTTGCCATTCCATCGTTGTATTACTGAATCAGATTCACTTTTCATTCCATCAATTTCCATATCATGATATATAAATCATAACCCAAAGCTTTGGAGGGGGATATAGGTCCCACCCTTCTCATAATGAAGTCATTCTTACTTGTGCCACAAATTAAACATAAATCATTCATCATAACCAAAAGAATAAAATGGTTTTCATAAACATCATCCCATCATAACGTATTCCATATAAAACAAATGGTTATTATTTCATCATTATAAAAATGAAACCATTTTAATAATAGATACATTATACTTGAAACATAATTATACTAAATAATGTCATCTTAGATGGAAAATAGTTTTGACAAAACACTTTAAATGAATTCTTAAGGAAAATATCCTTTCTTCTTTCAAATCATTTTTTTCCACAAAATTCCATTCAATTTTAAAATAAAAATATTTTTTCAAAATAATCATAAAATCATGTAATGGATGCTTCATGAAAAATAGGCGTTAGGATACCGTAAAAATCTGTTCATACCGTATAAGTTAAAAAAACATTATCTTCGTACTTTTACAGAAAAAGTCAAAAAGTACCACGTATGGTAAACAAAAGAAAGATTCCTTCAATAACACAAAGTAAAAGTAAAAAATGGATAAAGATGACTTTAAAAATACATTTAATAATATTAAACACTTATTAAAACATTTTTATGGACATTGATAAAAAAATATAACCCCAGTAAATACTTACGTATAAGCAATCCCAGAAAAAATTGAGATTGAAAAATTATCCCTTATCTTATGTCCAATTTCTTCTGTATGTTTCTCAGACTCATGTATAGTAGTTTTAAACATATTATTAACTTGTTACAGTACCATAATAATATTTATGATATCATATATGATTCACTTATTACTTTATATTACCTGTTCTTTTGTCAATTCCATGTTAAAGCATCATTTTTGTTAACATCATTTCATTTGTCATAAATGTTTTGAATTATAATTATACATATGATTACATAGATCATGATTATGTACATCCAAAATTTAAAACATGATTTATATATAATATATATTCAGTTTATAAATATATATAATAGATCAATTAATGGAACAAAATACACCATTCATGGAGATGATAGACCGTACGTACGCATGAACGCTCTTTTCATTCTATTATAAAATTGAATGGATGTAAGTAAATAACATATTCATAAATAAAGTATAATTTTTATGTCATATATCTAATTATTATAAATTATATATATTTTATAATCATTCTGGAATGGTTAACATGGAGAATGAATGTCATCGTGTCGTGGATACGGTAGGTCGTACGTATACACGAGCAATGAAATCATTCCCCTGATTATTGAATGGTATTGGAGTGGATGATAGAATATCTTAGTATTATTATAATTTATAAAAATTATATATATTTTTATATATTCTTTATAAAACTATACCCATCCAAGTAAGGTGGTAGTGGGAAACAGATTACACCACGACGTGGAGACGGTATTCCGTACGTACGCACGTGCGGTGATTTCATTTTCCGTATGATGGATATATGGTGAAATAAGGTTGTTTAATATTTATAATACATTATATGTATATGAGTGATACTAATTTTATTACTTTATAATTAAAAAACAAAATAATATGTAGTAGAAGAAGAATGAATCTTGAAAAGAATCGGTAGAAGAGATTCTGTTTTCCTCGACGTGCCTATTTTAAACATCTTCTTAGGGCACTAGACTTGGACTTCTGAGAAGACCAGAACCACTATATTATTACTATATAAGTTGAGAAGAGAAATTGGTAGGGTTTGGCAGAGCATGAAGGGTCACAATTGGGTAAATAGGAGAGGTAGGAGGTTCACTTTTTTATGGGAGGAGAGGGGCACTTTTGGAATCCTCTAAATTATTAATTTATATTAAAATCAAACCCCACTTAAAAACATCCCAAATGTCTCAAATCGGAATGTTAGATGAGATATGGTTGTAATCGCATCAACCAATAAAATTTAGACATGTTGGGAATTTATTTTAAACATTATTAACTTGATTTATCATTATTTAATCTATTTAATTTTATTTTCCATAATAATATGAAAATTATTAAATTATTATAAATAATTACTTATGTATTGTGAATTATCCATAATTGGTTAATTAATGACATTTTAGACCATATAAATTTCAAATTATAATTTTCTAAATATTATTGTGATTTTTAAACAATTTAATATTATGTAATTTTTATAGAATAACAATAGTGTTAATTTTGACACTATTAATTTATTATAATTTAAATTAAATCCACACAGAGGATATATTTGAACCAAAATATTTAATATACTCTTAACATGTCATATTCATCTAAAAAAATTGTGAATAACATTAATTAGTTAATATAATATTTATTTTAAAATTTATAAAACCATTAATTTAATATTTCCCTTAACAAAAAAAATTAATACATCATTATTGTATTATAATTTACTATATTTATTAGTTTCATAAAAATTAAAAGTAAAATAATATGATGATGATAAACCTAATAGTTTTCAAAATAATACTTTTACTCAAATTTATCATCTTAAAATCTTAACATGTTAATTGTTATTTTTATTAAATTTTGATGGTGATAACTTTGACATAATTTAAAATAATATAATATAAATGTCATAATCATTTTAAAAAATCTCCAAATTGTAAACAATTCTCCCATTGGATGGTTATGGTTTAGATATATACGACCAATATGTTTTGGTCTGGTTTTTGGGGCTTTTAATGGATATAATTAAATAACTATAAAAAATTTCAAATAAATTACCATAACAAAGAAAAAAAATTATATTTCAAATGATTATTTATAATCAAATTTATATTCTGTATAAAATTATATTAAAAATACATTAATTATTAATGTTTTAGTGACACATATATCACTTTCATTAAAATAAAATAAATTAAAGGTCTTAATCACATCCATGTGGGTTAATATAGATTACATTTCAACCCAAATATGGATTAGGACGAAATATATTCATCCATTTAAATTAATACAAGTGTTATGGTAATTTTATAATATTATATTTACCCTTAATTACCCGATTTACCTTTAACTATGTTATAAATAATTTACTGTAGTTACTATTCATAGTGCCCAAAAATAAAATTTATCCTATTAACATAATTTGGATATATAGATTCCAAATATGGAATTAATTTTTCCAAATTCAAATAACATATGTTCCAGAAATTAATTTAAAATTAATATCGTTGTTAAGAAAACTGGTTTTAAAAGTTTAAACATTGCAAAAGATTGAAATGATTTTACCTATAAATTCAATGTAAAATCAATGAAACTGACAAAAGTTATATTAAATGGAAAAAATATATTCTATTTATACTTTAAAACCAATAAATATTATAATTTATCCATATAAATTATTACGATGAAAAAAGTTGTTATTAATTAATATTTATCGTCTTTGTACTATTCACTAAAATATGAAAGTTATTAGAATAAAATGAAAAATTTATCAAAAGTACATTTTTATACCCTGATTCCAACGAATAAATTTAATTTTTCAAATTGAACATATAAAAATGTAAAAAACTATATTTAATGTGGGTGTGTAATCAAAAGGTGACAAAACTGCATTTTAATAAAAATATTATTTTACCCAAAAAAATAATTTTTTTACCATACTATGTTCTAGAAAATGTGTACGATTAATAATAATGTTATAAAATTAAATATGTAGTTAATAAATTTCATAACAGCTAGTTAATAATAATATTATAACCATATATCATTTTTAGTGAAACTCGGTATTGCGTACAACACACATTGTTGAGGGAGGTCGCGATTTTGTGTAATGCAAGCCAAGTCAGGGTTGCGTGTAGTGAAAGACTCTTTTTTTGTTTTATATTACAGAATCCATACATATTTTATTTATACATTGATAATATTTATATACTCAATGTTTCATATAATAACTACTATATAATGAACATGATATTGTGTGTAACAGGATCCAAAAATAGTGTTGCGTATACTGAAAGGTAATATGGTGATGCGTATAGTACAAGCTAATCATTGTGTCGTGTACAATAGAAGAAATCAAAGAAATTAAAATGAATATATCTCATAAAATCTTGGGGTGTTACATTCTAGCTCCATTAAAATATATTTCTCCCTCGAAATTCATCGAGGTTATAAGTAGATTACTACATGAATGTTTTTCTCATAGAAACCTACAACGTAAAAACGAACACTAAATAATAATTTTAAAAAGGAAAGTTAGAAACAAAATGGATACCAAAGTAACTCATCACTTCGGTTCCCACATAAGTGAATATAGGTAAAAATATGGATATGGAAGAGAAATCTAACTGTCGTGTTCTGATGGAGAGTGGTAGAAAACATGGCTATAAAAGAGCCAAATGTCACAAATCCATATATTTGTGTTGATATAAGGTACCATCTAATTAATCAGATAGGATGTCACAAGGACAAAATATTCTTTCAAGATTATTTCCATAATGATGAAGAATTTTTGAATTAAAAGAAATAATTACTTGATTCTGGTATAATCTCACTATTTTTCGTTCCTTGAAAAAGTTCCACATCATCTCTTAATGAAATGAAGTTGAATTTTTCATTCATGAAGTGTGACCAGATCATACAATAGAATGATAGGTCATTCCATCTTTCTCAACCATAAAGATAGAAAATGTTATTAAATATACATAAGTCCATCTATGGTCAGATTAAATGTATATGGCTCCAAAAAAGAAATTATACTTCATCTATCATACCGATTAATAAAATAAAACTAATTTTTACTAACCAGGGACTTCCTAATCAAATGTGGTAGGCGATAAAGGCATGACGTACTTTGTTTGTGGGTTTCATTAACGTAAAATTGTCCGACGGTACAGGTTGTCATCCATCCTACAGGTTGTTCATTTTCTAGAAATACACTGTTATAACATTCATGAAATAATATTTAAAAAATGATATTTCCTTAAAAAATACTATATGATGTCTAGAAAAATCCATTACAATATTTAGGCCTATCCAAAATATATCAATCCAATCTCACAGTCTATATAAAATGATTACTTGATAGGTCACATAACAAGAATGTGAATACAATCATTTATCCCTCATATATCAAAAGATAATCATGTGAATTACACAATCATTTATTCCCATGAAACGATAATTACCATATAACTTTTTTGAAAACATGAGTTCTGTCAAAAGTCAAACCAAAATACCAAAATTTATATATACTCAAACCATGATATCACTTTGTCATTATATCATTCATGAGATCTTGAATATTGTCAACCAATTCATTTTCTCCTTATCCCTTCATTATGTGCATATAATTTTCCTTCCAAAAATATGACAATCACTTTTCATGGTTGCCGATATCATAAAATTATTGAAAACCACAATCGACCATTATATAAATATTCCAATATTCCACTATACTATATACAACATTATTTTGGAATCCCATTACATAAAAACATAGTCATTCCAATACATCATTGTCATATTCTACATTTCTAATAGTGATCACATGATACTTCCCTTTGTCCTCTACCTTAAATGTTTGCACAAATCGATCATCATTATCTCTTAAATTAGGGCATTGATTAGCATAATGCCCCATTTCCTTTCACATGAAGCATTGAAGTGTTGGTGGAGCGTTCTTTGTAGTCTTTTCACAATTCACGTAATTAGAAACTTTTTTCCCATTACTTTGGCACTCAGCTGCTCGATGACCTTATTTTCCATACTCAAAAAATTTTCTAGTACCCTGTATACAATCTTAAAAATGCTTATTTCAACACTTTGAGCATAAATAAACATTCATCTTCTTTTTACCATTGTTTTCAGATTTTTCCTTGGACTCCATCTTTTGTTTCTTGTCAAAACCATGAGATGGATATGTAACACCAACTTCCAGTTCTACCATGATTTCAAAACACAAAATTTCTTCATAGATAAAGAATTATCTTATAGCTAATTCCATTTGAAGACTTGGTTTTATGCTACAGAAGAATCAATCAATATTAATTTCAGGTTAAATGATAAATCCAGATGTATACCTTGCAAGCACTATAAAATTCACCCAGTATATACCAATAGATTCATCATACTTTTGATTAAGCTAAAATAACTCCTTTTACATCTTTGTTCGAAGAATAAAAGGGAAGTAATTATTGAAAAACAGGTTCTTGAACTCATCTCATTCTATGGATTCAATTTCGTATTGGGGCCTCTTATTCATAATTAGAGTCCACCACTGGTCTGCTTCACCTTATAAATGGTAAATCTCCATAATGAAATTTTCATGTTCCGAACAATGTAGTATTGAAAATATCTTATCAATGGCACTAATCCATTGTTCAATAATAATTGGATCAGAAGACCCACTGAAAGAAGGGGACATTGCCTCATGAATGACTCAATAGAATATTGTTTTCTTCTCTGCTCATTCAGATGTCCAGAATGATTCACAGCTTATGAAAGTGTAGATAAATTTTTTTTCAGTCCATATCACAAAACATTGGTTTTTTTAGGAGGACAGTCATTGCATTTCTCATTACATTGACCAACAAGGTTCCTTTGGGTTCTAACCATCATCGAAAACCCAAAAACAATAGTGTAAGAGGCAAAAATCATTCTAGGAAAACAATATAATAAAGGGGGAGTATGTTCAATATCTAACATATTAGATTTAATATTATGATTGTTACCGTAATCCAAGGACAATAACCTATACTTATACTTATCCTTAGGGACATACCTAAACATACCTTAGATATATCTTTAGGGATCTCACTAAAGTTTTCGCATCCTAGTTTCCAAAGGTTGACTAAACCATCGCTCTGATACCAACTATAGAGAACAAAACTTGACGTACATAGACATTACATTACTTTTTAGGAATACTTAATACATTCCAAAAAATAGAAGCCCAAAGACTGCATTATTTTAGTGTCTTTGTAAACTAGTAACATAATATTCTAATCATGGTGGAAGATATTCAGCATCTCCCATAAATATATTCCCCTTTTTTCATACCTAAAACCATTATTTGTATCCTAGGGAAAAGAAAATATAAAAATGGTGAGCTCAAATTCCCATTAAGGGTAACCATGGAGAACATAAAAACATTTCACAAAAAATTTAACGTAAAAACATGAACATAAAACATCAAAATCTTGATCAATGACAAAAATATTGGCTGTACATAAGGAATAGATCATAAAGGAACGTTAATCATGATAAAATAGCATGGTAATAGAACATGTAATTAATGAAAACCATTAGGACCATGTTATGATTTCCATAGTAGCCAAGGCATTGTTTCCAAAAACATTAAAGTGGACAAAGTACATTACTAAACCGAGTTTATCTACCATTCCAGCCCTGTATTACTGAACAGAATTCACATGTCATTCCTGCCATTTCTATCTCATGAGATATAAATATTAACCAATGCATTGTAGGGAGATATAGGTCCCACCCATCTCATAATGAAATCATTATTACTTGTGCTACAAAATAAACATATATCATTCATCATAACCCAATGAATAAAATGGGTTTCATAAACAACATCCCATCATAACATCATCTATAAAAAACAAATGGATATTATTTCCTCATAATAAGAATCAAACCATATAAATAATATATACATTGTACTTGAAACATAATCATACTAAAAAATTTCATCTTATATAGAAAATAGATTTTAGATAACACCTGAAATGAATTCTTTAGGAAAATATCCTTTATTCTTTAAAATCATTTAATTTTCACTATATTCAATTCAATTTTAAAATAAAATATTTTTTTAAAACAATCATAAAATCGTGTAGAGTATGATTTCTGAAAAGTAGGCATTATGAAACCTTAAAAATCCCTTCTTTCTGTATAAGTTAAAAAAATAATCTCCTTGTACTTTTACCGAAAAAGTAAAAAAGTAACTCGTAAGGTAAGAAATGATTCATTCCATAACACGAAGAAAAATTCAAAAAGTAATAAACATGTCATAAAACAATACATGGAAGAATATTAAACCCTTTATGAAAACATTTTTATGGATACAGATGAAAAATATAACCCCAGTAAATACTTATGTATAAGTAATTTCATATAAAATTGAGATTTAAAAATTATCCCTTACCTTATGTCCAATTTCTTCCGTATGTGTCTGATACTCTTTTATACTAGGTTTAAACATATTATTAACTTGTAAAAACACAATACTAATATTTATCATATCATATATGATTCACTTACTAATTTATATTACCCGTTCTTTTGTCAATTCCATGTTAAAACATCGTTTTGGGTAAAATCATTTCATTTGTCACAAGTGTTTTAAGTATAATTATTTATATTATTACATAGAAAATGATTAATTACTTCCATAATATAAAACATGATATATATATAATATATATTCAGGATATAAATATAGATAATAGATCAATAAATGGAACGAAATACACCGTTCATGGAGATGGTAGATCGTACATACGCATGAAGGCTGTTTTTATTTTCTTATATAATTGAATGTATTTAAGAAAATAACATATAAATAAATAAATTCTCATTATTTTGTCATATATCTCATTATTATTCATTATATATACTTTATATTCATTCTTTAATGGTTAACATGGAGAATGAATCTCAACGGGTTGGGGAGATGGTAACCAGTATGTACGCATGAGAGATGATATCATTCCCATGATAGTAGAATGGTATTGGAGTGGATAATAAAATAACTCATAATTATTATCATGTTATAATTATCATATATATATTTATTCTTTACACCATTATACCCATCCATGTAAGGGTGTGTTGGAAAACAGATTACACCACGGCGTGGAGATGGTATTCTTTATGTATGCACACACGGTGATTTCTGTTGACGTAGGATGGATAGAGGAATAAATATGGTTTTTTCGTATTTATAATAACATATCATTATATTATTGATACTTATTTTATTACTTTATAATAAAACAATTAATTTTGAGGAATTAGAATTAGAAATAAACTTGAAAGAATCGGTAGAGGAGATTACCTCTTCCTTGACGTGCCTCTTTTAAACATCTTCATAGGGCACTAGATTTGGAATTTTGAGAAGAAAAGAACCTCTATGATATAACTATAGAGGTTTAGATTAAAAATAGCTCGGGTTTCGAAGAGCTTGATGGATCAAAATTTTTTAAAGAGGTGAGGGAGGAGGTGCCCTTTTATAAGGGAGGAGAGGGGCCATTTTGGAAACCACTAAAATAATAATTTTCAATAAAATAAAACCCCAGTTAAAAACCTCCAAAATGACTAAAATCCAAATATTATACGAGATATGGTTGTAATATAATCAAAAAATAAAATTTTGACATGTTGGGAATTTATTTTAAACATTATCAACTTGATTTATCCTTATTTAATCTATTTAATTTTATTTGTGGTAATAATATTCAAAATTTTAAATTATTATAAATAATTACTTATGTGTTGTGAATTACCCATAATTGGGTACTTTATGAAATTTTAGACCATATAATTTTCAATTTATATTTTTTAAAATATTTTGTAATTTTTAAACAATTTAATAATATGTTATTTTTAAAAATAACTGTAGTGTTAATTTTGACACTATTCAATTATTTGAATTTAAATAAAATTAAAATAGAGGATATATTCAAAAAAATTATTTAATAGAATCCTAAAATTTCTTATTAATCTACTAAATTTGTGGAGAACATTAATTAGGTCATATAATATTTATTTTACTATTTATAAATCTATTTATATGATATTTCACTTAATAAAATAATTACTACATCATTTTTGTATAATAATTTAATATATTTATTTGTTGAATAAAAAATAAAAATAAAATACAATTATGATGATAAACCTAATATATTTCAAATGAATAATTTTACTCAAATTTATCATTTTACAATCCCTTCATTTAAATTGTTATATTTATTAAATTATGATGGTGACAACTTTGACATCACTTAAAATAAAAACAATATAAGCGTCAAAATTGTTTTTATAAAGCTCCAAATGTATTCAAATTAGACACTTTGATGTTAATGTTTTATATATATATGACCAATAAGTTTTTCGGAGATATTTGGGCCTTTTAAGGGGTATTATCATTTTAATAAAAACAATATTATAGATTTTTCACTAAATAAATAATTTCTACATCATTAATGTATAAGCTATTAATGTAAATAAATATATCTTAAAAATTATAAATAAGTAACCATAACAAAAAAACATTTTATCTTTCAAATGATTATTTATAATCTAATTTATATTATGTATAACCTTATATTAAAAATACATTATTTATTAATGAATGAGTGAGACATATTTCAATTTCTTTAAAATAAAATAAATTAAAGTTCTTAATCATATCCAAGTGGGTTCCAATGGATTCCATTTTAACCAAAATATGACTTATGGAGAAATATAATCATCCAATTATATAAAGACAAGTTTTACTGTAATTTTATAATATTATATTTACCCTTAATTTCCTGATTTACCTTTAACTATGATAAATAAATTTTACTGTAGTTACTATTCATAGTGCCCAAAAATAAAATGTATCATATTAAAATAATTTGGAACAACTAATTCCAATTATGGAATCAATTTATCCAAATTAAAATCATAGAAGTAGCCGAAATTAAATTAAAATTAATCCCGTTGTTAAGAAAACATGTTTTAAAAGTTAAAACATTGCAAAAGATTGAAATGAATTTAGCTATTATTTTAATGAAATATACATGATAATGACATAATTTATATGAAATGGTAAAAATATATTCTATTTATACTTTAAAACCATTAAATATTATAATTTTACCATATAAATTATTAAGATGAAAAAAATTGTTTTAAATTTAAATATATCTAGTTTTTACTATTCATTAATATGTGAAAGTTATTAGAATAATATGAAAAATTTATGAAAAGTAAATTTTATATCCAGATTCCAAAGAATAATAATATTTTTTCAAATTGAACTTATAATCATGTAAAAAACTAGATTTAAATTGGGTTCGCAATAAAAAGGTGGCAGAACTGCATTTTTTTGAAAAATACATATTTTACACGAAACATTCATTTTTTTCTCATAACATGTTCTAGAAAATGTGTAAGAGTAATAATAATGTTATAAAAATCAATATTTTGTTAATAATATTAATAAAGGCTAGTTCATAATAATATTATAACCATATATCATTGTTTAGTGAAACCCGGTATTGCATACCACACACGCTATCGAGGAAGGTTGTGATTGTGTGTAATGCATGCCATGTCAGTATTGCATGGAGTGAAATAATCATTTTTTTGTTTCATATAACAAATTCCAACCATATTTCATTTATACATTGAATATGTATATATATATAGTCAATTTTTCATAGAATGACTTCTAACAATCTAACAAGAAATTGTGTGTGACACGATCCTAGAATAGTGTTGCGTATACTGCAAGCTAATACGGTGTTGCATATAGTACAAGCTAATCTTGGTGTAGTGTACAATTGATGAAATAAAATAAATTAAAAAAAATATATCTCCTAAAATATTTGGTTGTTTCAATTTTCTAGTACGGGATGAGGATATACAATAGATGGTTTTTTGATACCACTATAGACATTATGTACACTTGGTGATGCAATTTGGAATGATGAATGACGTAGTGGTGTTCATGAGACTCATGATCGTGATCTTCTATCCTTACATATACTTGTTTATAGTAGTATTTATCGAAGTTATCCTTTTCTAGACGGATAATGAGGAGGATCATTGAAGACACTTTAGGTTCATTTTAGATGAGTTCTGAGGGAACCAAATTTATGGGAATCTCTCCAAGTTCATGTTTTGCATTCAGGAAGAACACTATTTGGGACATTGGAAGATTGAGTGGTTGTGAACTTATAAAAGGTCAATTTAGTGTTAACATGGGATCTACTCAAGAGCATAGAAAATTTGTGGATCTTCCTTGGGTTGGATGACTATTACCATAGATTCGTAACTAAATTTTCTAGAACATCATAACGTATGACAACATTATCAAAAATCGGGGAGCCTTCTATGTGGGAATTGAGGTGACAAGATGATTTTCATTAGTTAAGCAAGTGATGATGAGCACTCAATTATTATGACTTCCAGAGGACGGTATGTATTATGTGGTGTTCTGTGATGCATCTTGGACCCGTCTTGGATGTTGCCTAATGAGGAGAAATGTAGATATTGCCTATGTTTTATGATATTTGAGACCACGTGAGAAGAAATATGTGACCCGGGATCTTTAGTTTGATGTGGTAGAATTTGCATTGAATATGTGGCCCACTACCTGATGAACAATCAGTTTATAGTATAATATGATCAAAATAGTATTATGTATATCTACATTCAGAAGGATTATATCTAGATCTAGATGGGATGGATATATTTACCCCAGTATAATTACTTTGTGAACATCTATACTTATAGGGAAGAGAATGTGTTGGTGGATTCTCTCATTTTGAGATCAATTTCATAGTTTTTTCATGAGGAATCATACCAGTTTTCATCATTTCATTTATCCATTCAGGATGGAGATGCATAATCGTACCTCTAGTAGATGGTTGTTACCATAAAACTCTTACAAAAATTCATGTCGTTAGAGCTTTGGGATACAATCTACAAGACTCTTCATGCTCAGTTATCCAAAATATATGTGTTTGATGGATATTCCAAAGGTAGGGAGAATTTATTATTTTAAAAATATCCAGAGTTATACCAGTGGCATTGCGGGATGTAGTTTTGAGGGAGTTCATCATAACCCATTTTGTGTTACATACTTGTGTGGGGAAGATGTACCAGGACTTCAAATGTCGGTTTCGGTTACCTAGAATAAAGAAGGGAGTTGCAGAGTTCATTTCCTAATTCATCACTTGTCAGCAAGCAATGGATGAGGACCATATTAATGTGGGTTTTTATCCACCCCTTGTTGTTCGAGAGTGGATTGGGGGTGGCATATTTATGTACATCCTTATGTGTTTACCACATACGTCTAGGGAATATAATACAATATGGGTATTTATAGCATGAATCACCATGTCATCCCACTTCCTACCAATCTATTTAATGATTTATATAGAGAGATTTGGATCCTTTTCTGTGTAGTAGAGAAAATAGATTCATAGAGTTCCATCAATGATTGATGAATTCTGTGATGATCATTTTACATTCAATTTGTGGAATAATATATATGAGGAATTTGGGACTCATTTATGCTAGAGCATGACCTTTCATCCCTAGTATGATGGCCAGATAGAGAGGGATATTCAGGTTTTGGAGGATATGATACAGGAGGGAGTATTGGAATTCGGTCATAGTTGGGAGGATTACCTACCAATGGTGGAATTAACATAAAAAATATTTACCACTCCACCATTAGTATGGAACCATTTGCAGATCTACCCGAGTGATCCTACAGGTCACCATATTGCTAGCTAGACCCAAGATAGTCAGCACTCATGGGCCTAAAGATGGTTCGAGCTACTACTAAAAAGGTTTAGATCATCATGGATTGGATTATCACTTCACAGATCCACAAGAAGACATAAGTATATTAGAGGAATAGGCTCGTGGATTTTGAGGAAGGGGA
Source organism: Viscum album (assembly GCA_963277665.1). Lineage (NCBI taxonomy): Eukaryota > Viridiplantae > Streptophyta > Magnoliopsida > Santalales > Viscaceae > Viscum > Viscum album. Next base: position 1,896,678,322 of record OY728133.1, on the reverse strand, counting down.
CTATGTGTTCATTCATTTCCATCCTCGATAGGGATTGTATTGAATTGGTCAGGGTGACAACTTACCATGAAGTATTATCATCCCTTTAATGATAGTTTGTAGAGTTTGGGAGGTGGAGAACAATCTATCTCTAATCCAATAGTTTCATCAAGTAAATTATGTATTCTACATGTCATAGTTGGAGAGGTGTAGGCATGACCCACCACACGTCCTCGATTATGATGTGCTAGACATGGAGGATAGGGTGACATTCACTGTGTTCCCAGTGTAGTTTGAGGATCAACCATAGAGAATTCTTTATGATTAATATATTGAATTGGTTCATGTACAATAGTATCCACGAATTTCATGAGAAGAATATGGGAGCGGGAGGCTCAGATTCAGGGAAAATACCAACATATTTATAAGTAGGATTGTGTTTTTGATTTTTGGGGATGCAATTATCTATGGTGGAGAGAATGTAATTTCTAGGATATTTCGTAGTATTATTTTAAATATTATATAGGATTGTATTTATACTAGAAGCTGAGACAAATTGTGATTCCGAAGCCTGGTGTGCCAGTAAAAATTATTTAAAACATGTACAATTTTTAATAAAGCACGCGAGTTGTTTTCCTCAAAAATATTAATTACATAATAACGTGTTCCCAAATCATAAATATCCAAGAACTATTTCATTTAAAATATGGACTTTACCATAGGAGATTCCAAACCTCATCCAAAATGGGTCGGTTGAGAAGGATAGTTTTTGAGCGTTTTAAAGAATAAAATAAATTAACAGAATTTAATTTATTTCGATGTTATGTTGAAATGAATGAAAACATTTTATTTTGGTAATATCTTTTTAGTAATTAAGGGTTATCACCATAACCATGTATTTCATTTTATACATAATGAAGGGAAACATAAGAAAACATTGCAGACGATAAAGTATTGACTACCATAGAATTTGTGGATCAAGGATTAATGATCAACATTGACACAACATCTCCCTTTATCAAAAGTAATTCCAAAAAATGGTATGTAATTGTGATCTTCTTTTTTCTTTTTTTTTGTTCATATAATAAATGACCAAATCAGATCAACCAATGAAATGGATGACCCCCATTTTGAGTGTTCTTGTGGGATGGGTTGAAATAATGGAATTATTTGTGGATGATTATTATATTGTTTAGTTGTGATTGAGAATTCATACTGGAATGAATCAAAATCAGAATGAACTGTGGTTGAGGTTCATTTATCAAGATTATTCCATGTTATTTATTCTTCGTTTTCCCCATTCATTCTTCATTCGTATCTAAATATGAATGAATGATCTTTGTGTCATTGATTATTGTATCAACGATACAAAATCGAAGATTTGAGATTTGGACGATGCTGCGGAGGTAAGACAGAAAATGTGTGGTGTGATTTGGATAGGAAAATGGTTCATAGTATTTTCTATAGTAGGTCCAGGTGAGATGCAGTGCATGTCTATGGGACTAGTTCCTGGTGTATGGTGAGATAGATGGTGAGCCTCCAGCGAGGTGGCTGACGGAGAAGGGTCACAGAATAAAACGAGCCAGTCCAGGTCAGGTCTACTAGAACGGGCTAGACTAGAGATACCGGGATGCACTGTGGGGACCAGAGGGTCCTGTGGCTGAGGGTGAACTGTGTGAGAAGGACAATCTAGTCAACATGCATGCAAGCTATACTAAGGATATTGGGCAGCATCGGGTGGCCGAATGGGTAGCGCTAGGTGAAAACGGGCCCAACAGTCTTTGTTAGGTCAACCACACCAGGTCCAGATAGCTAGAGGGTGTAGTCAGATCCGAACGAGACCAGTATTGTACCATTTGGTTAAAAACACATAGAATTAAAACCATACATTTTTTTTATGTTCTGTTTATGTAGGTGGGACTATTATAGTGGGAAGAAATTTTAATGATTCTTTTTTGGTTTTAACTCAAACTTCAAGTTACATGGTCCATTTACAAGGGATGTAACCAGGGGTCATGGGACATGAAATGTCTGACTACTACTCACAGTGCACCATCTATATTCTATATGAATTGATTCTCTCTTCCACCATATCATGGAAAAGTTTTATTAGGGTTCATTCCCTTAATAATTTCCTATAAGGTTTCTTGGTATTGTTTTATACTCAAAAGAGTGTGATCCCATGATAAAGACTTATAGGATAAAGTTATTGGAATCCACCGATAGGCCCAGTGATAGATCCTCTATTCATCTATGTTCTCAAGATACAGTATTCAATATTATCATATCCAAAATCACTACACGTCGATCCTCGGTGTAGAAGCTTAAATGATATTGAGTTATTCGTATTACCCCACGGCCCAGGCTAGGATCATAATATGATGTATCATATATATCTACATATTTATCTGTGTAACTATCTCATGATTGTTTCTGATGACCTATACATTTCAGACGAACTTCATCAGTGATATCAGAATCAAGTGTGTGTTTTATCAAATGTGTTCTTCTTAGAATCAATGAACTTATTCTATATTGTTGGTATATGGTGTTTATGACTTAAACTAGGTTGTGCAGTATGGTTTGGGTATATTTGGATAATATATTTATATGATGTAGACATATACATGTGTAGAGTTGACTGTTCCTTTACTTGATGTTTTTATTTTAGGTTTCTGGGTGTTTAATGAGTACTGTTATACTCACCCCTACATAAGATTTTTATGCATGTGTCATGTCTTCTATAGATGAGTTAGCTTTTGACAGAGTTCAGGGCTGGCTAGGATCATATAAAGCCTATTGATATCATAATTACCATTGTGTTCCTAGGGAATCTAATATTAGACCCAATACATTGTCTTCAAGTATGATCAAGAAGGGTTTTTAGCGTATGAGTTTCTAGAGCTTGATTATAGACATTCTTTTCGAATATCCTATATTCTAGACCTATATTCTATATAGGACCTTCATGGTCATACTATGGTTACAAGTTATTATGGTATTAATTAATTTTGTTCATAGTGTTTTTTTCATTTCAATGTTTTGGGAATGGAGTTTTTTGTTCACGTAAAGGTACTAAGGCACTGCCTCCCGTGTTAGTGTTATGACTACTCTGTGTTATCACCATCCCCTGGCCTATTAGAGAGGGACTTGGGGAGATGTTGCATGGGCCCCTATAGGATGGTTATTGATAATATGTTACATTAAATCAATGTTAAAATTTTTAACTTTTAGATAACATTTATATTTTACAAGGAAATGATATTTTTAAAAAATCATGTCTTTTTTACTATTCACGAAAAAAATCTATATTTCCTAAAAATTATCCAAATATCACCATATAAAAATTTTAATATTCTTATTTAAAAATGATTTTTAATTTTTATAGTTTATATTCTAAACTTTAGAAATGAATATTTTATATAAAACATTTTAAATGTTTGAAATTAAAACTATTTCAATATTGCTTTAATATAATTAATTAATATTTTTATAATGAATATATGTATGAAATTCATATTAATAAAAATGAATATCATGTGCTCTATCATTACCTGGGTTATTACATAATATCTTAATATATCAATGTTAATGATTAATGGATGATGTCTTAAAAACAAGCTATTTTTAACTGTATCAATTATAGATAACTTGGGAACATTACAAATCAATGTTCAAATATAGAGATAAGTGGAATTTTGATGAAATCACATGGGAAATAAATAATTTTTATAATTAATATCTCAAGACCATCCATATTTACCCAAAATATAGTTTTAATTTTTCCAATTAATCCTATTATAATTTCTCTCAACTTCTATAATAAGATATGGTGAATTCCTGTTATACTGGTCTTTTAAACATTGACTCCAATGGTTGTATTAAAACTTTTATGTGGAATAAAATTTTAATAAAAGGAAGAGGTTCAAATTGGGAATTTATTATGATCATTTGTGAATAATTCATTTAGGTAGAAAGATTCTCTCTCAATATATTATTCCATATACTATAACATTTAATTTTTTAAATTTTTATTCATCCATGATTTAATTAATATTCTGAACTCAGTTTAGAAAACCCATTTGGAGAATATTTCAAAGGGGATGGTCCTCAAAATTTGAAATTATGAGTAAATAAGAAATTTATTACAATTTGAAAAAATATTGTCATTTATTGTTTATGTTAATTTCTAATGGATAATGGGTATAAATACCACTAGTAATAGATAGTATGATTATATTTTGAGAGGAAGTACTACTGTTAAATGGGTTCACCAAATGAGATTTAGTTAAAGGATGATTCACCACTCATTAGTATTAAAATTTTCATTCTTGATGTTTTTGATTTTTGGTATGGAACATGGAATGGGTATTCCAATGAGAAATTTCATATAGTCAGTGAAAATAGTTAATTTTATTAAATGGATGATTTACCCATTTTTTATTGATGTACAATTTTATTATTCTTACAAATTATATCTATAAGATGTGAAAAAATGATGTTGACCTAGTAGAATGTGATGGGAATCATTAGGTGAAATTCTACTAAGTGATATACTCACCCCCTTTACGAAAACCTTGGTTCATTTTCAGTTTATGTATACCAAGGTACAATTGTTTTTCATGTTTCATACTTCTCTATTGGTGATTGTTTCCATCATGGTTTGTTTACTAAAGTTGGGGTTTATTTGTGTCTATATCTTAGTTAGGGATGGTTCCACCTCTGAGCCAATATATTTATATATAGAGTCATAGATTTGAATGTTATTTATTCTCCTCTATAATATAATAATATTTTTTATTGGTATTTTCATTTTTGATTTACATGATTTTGTATTCATACACAATTTTTATGATTTATTGTCCATTGACCATCTTCATCAAGTTGATTTATCAATTCAGAGAAAACAAACGATAATATTTCCAAATCCATTGGAATTTATTTCTATATTATTTTTTTTGGGATATCATCTTCGGTTAGTGTCATTACACCTTATATAAAATTATTAGGTGAATGGTCAGAAGTTGTGAGTGGTATCATTTTTGGGTGGTCTATGAGTGGGGTTGCTATGAATGAAATAATAATGTATGAACATGAAATATGTTGCGTAAAAATAAAATTTTTCCATTTTATATTAAATGTCATGTTAATAGGGTGTTTGGGTACAAATTGTTCCACAAAAATTATAGTAGTGTTGTTATCTCGTTATCATGGGTTATAGACGATGCTTTTTTCATAACATAGATTAGTGTAGAGTCATCCCAGTAGTTCCAAATTATTAATTTATTTTAAAAAGTATTATTAATAAGGGTTTTAATGGAATGTTTTTTAAATTATTTTTTCATGGGGATTCCCATGGTACTGATAATTTTTTATAATTTATTTGAATTTATTAAATCCTTCAGTGCATATAGTGAAATGTAATAAATATTTTTTTAGTTAAAGAAATTTAATTAGGATGATTCTTCTAAAATTAATATAACTTCATTGATGAAATTTTTGTTTCCCCTAAGAGATAATTAAACAAAAATCTTGGGAAGAGTATTCTGTCTGCATTTCATTTTATTCATAAAGAAAACATATACGAAGAATGTAGGAAGACGATTCATTAACCAAAATTTAAAAAAGGATATCTACATCTATTTCAATTATATTCTGATCCTGAATGGGTAAAACTGTGGATTAAAAAAATGAATATAATATTTTATTTTCATGGTATTCCAAAAGAGATGGATATTAAATTTTGTACCTATATATTGGAATATATTTCACACCAAATGTGGGATTAACCAATCCATGATAAAAACGAAATAGTATAGATGTTGGATAATTTTATGAAATTTGATAACAAAAAATTTTATCTGATACTTTCAAAATAGAAATAACCACATATATTTTTAGAATGATGAAATAAAACATCTCTATTATTGATTATTAAGAAATTTTTACGATAATGGTTTATTTCACCTCAAATGTATCTATTAGTGTATCATTGATTGTTTATATATTTCATTTAATATTTCGAAAATATATTATATAAATGAAAGATATTATGAATATTATAAAGTATACTGAGATGTTTCATATGTAAATATTGGTAGGAAGACATCTCCTTGGGAATTTGATAGAGGGTAGTTTATATATTCCCATTGTGATAGTATTAAACTATTCTACAAGACATAAGAAAAATAGGAATGTCCATTATCAATGAGGTATAAAACCATAGACTAAGACTATATAATTAGTTTATTTGACTAAAAAATCATATATTAAACCATGTTGTTTTTAGTGTTGTTCATTAACACACGATAAGAATGTATATATTGCCTCACTATGGAATTTCTACCATTTCATGTAAAATGGGCCTCTGAAGTAGATTTTTTAAAACATCATATATCAGCCTATAAATCATGAATTAAATAGACTTGAGTATTCAAATTCATGAATAGAATAGTCCCACCAGAGTATTTCATGTTCATAGTCATAGTTAAACTAGGATGTTTATAGAGTCAAATTGTTTGTTTATATGACACATCATAATAGAATTTAAATCCATACCATGATCATTCAGTGATTGTTATATAATGTAAAACATGATACTGTGAGCGAGAAATCCATTCCCACAATGTCCAAGGTACCATTCTTTTGAACTCTACTATTATCGATGTCTTTATTGGTACTTGTGAGTTTTATTCATTCATGTCTTATTCTACAGTAAAAAAATTGGGATTTCACATGAATAATATGTCTTAGGTCATGGGTATCAATAATCCCCTTTGAAAATGGGAGCATATAAGATTTAAATGACAAGAATTGTTTGTTACCATTGATGCATTGTAGTTTCACTTGGAGTTTACTATTCTAGAAATGGATTATTTATTAAATATTCATTGTAGATTTAATGGTGTGATTGATGGTCTATATCAACTAATACCCTCAAATGGTAATTTTTACATCCATTCATGGTGTTCCTTGCCTTTTCACGTGGGATTATGATGTAAATGCATGAACTGTAGGACCATTAGTTACAGTTTATAGAACAATAATACCCTGTTAATAGAAATGATATTGAATATTTTTAATGAAACTAGATATGTGACTCTTTGTAATATATTGGATTGATAACCACAAATATTTATGAATGATTTCTTGAGGATACCACGAGAAAGGGAAATGATGTTTACTATCACCCTACTCTATGGAACAAGTCCCATTTCACTGCAAACATATAAGACGGATCCAAACGAGTTGTCATAGATTACAATTCATCTAGAGTATTAAGAAAATAAAGGATTTATTATATCTAATGCAACACATTTATCTGAATTAATTTTATTCCTAAATAAAGATGACTTTAATATCAACTAATGTGTTCATTATTATATTTTGAATTATGTGGTAATTAAAAATCAGAATCATCATCCATGAATAGATGATCTATTTGATCAGTTAATGGGAGCAATGTGGTACAAAAAATTTGATATACTTGAATGATATCATTAGATTAGAGTCAGAATAGATCATACTATAATAGTAGAAATTTGGAATCCCTAGGGCCGTTATTAATCATTCATCATGACATTTGGCCAGATAAATGAACCATAATTTTTCTCCGAATTTATGGACCTTATCTTTAACAGGTTTCTAAATTATTTTCTTTTCTTTTGTTGATAATAATTTTATATACACCTAAAAATATGAATTGAAATAACTATTATATTAAAATTAAAATGATTATTTTGAGGGAGCATAATTTTCCTGGAATGTTTTTCATATATAAATTCTAAATACAAGAAGAACATTTCCAAAAGCAATATCATTACCATATAAAGAGTATCAGTTGATCTTTATATAATTGAAGTAGTTTTCACATTCCAAAATAATGTGGTTTTTTGAGGTATGCAATGTCATGTTATTTACATGCTATTGCTGCTAGTTTTAAAATTTTTTATCATGTATTTCTTCTATAATGACATATTGGACTCTGAAATTTTTTCCATTAATATGAAATGATTAATGTTTTCAATGTTTTCTGGAACATATAAATCATGTCACCTCATTACCCATCCAAATGATCATAATACCTGGTAAGATAAATGTGGTTTATTATGTGGTTTATAGATCTAGTCACAATAGTGTTCTCAAGTAGGGAGACAATATTGTGCCATATAGTTCTAGGAAATTGTGAGAAAATGAGAACAATTATCCTACACATGTCTTTAAATTAAATTTGGTTATCCATGTATTATTGAATTATAATAATTACCTATTTGGCATAAATATCCTAGTATGCCGGACCATATGTGTTTGAAATATATAATTTCATGAATATACTTTACTTAAGTTGGGATGGGAAAACTCCAAGTCTTTTATATCGAATTGGAATACACAAATGGTAATTGGAATTATTTAGAATATGTGTTGAGTGTAAAATTGTATAGATAATTTGTTTGAGAATCTCATGACCAGTGGATGTTGATGATAAATATTTGTGATATGCATTTAAATTATACTCCTTCAGGTGAGAATGATGTATTAATTCTAGTTAGTAATATTCTAAAATTTATAATGTTGGAAAATGAAGTGTAGACAATATATTCATATAATATCAGCACAATGTAAATAATAAATTGTGGGGAAGAATATAAATACAATATTGATGAAAAATATGTATTAAATATTTTAGAATAAAAATATAATTCCTCGTTATTTTTAGTAATAACTCCCCTCATTATACCATCACTTCAAATTGATTATGAATCATGTTTTCCAAAAAAAATTGTAATGAAATAGATATTAATTTCTAGCTAGTAGGTATGAACAAAAATATTACATAATGTGTGATAAAATGAATGACATGTTAATAGATAAATTGTCAAAATCAATGACCAAATGGTATACTGGAGTAAATGAAAATAACAATATAGAAGTGGGGGTATATATTAATATAAATTTACATAGTATAACCACAAATGATATGGAAACAAAATTCATGTTGGTATTAGTGGATCTATATTATATATAACCACACTGTAACCCCATCAGATAATCTAATGTGGTTGAGGTGTTCATAAAATTGTATATCATTATAGTAAGGTTACATAGTGTTCCAGATTCAATTATATATAAAATATACCACAATTTAATTCCCTTTTTAAAGACTTTTTAATTAAGGGTTTGGAATTTAATTGAATATGGAGACAACATATCATCCACATATGGATGATTAGTACAAATTCACTATTCAAATATTTGAAGATATTTTCAATGTAGGATTCATGGACATTGGTGGTTTATGGGAAGATCATATGTATTTGTATGAATTGTAATATAAAATATGTTAATTTGAAATAATTAATAAGGAACCAATTGTGTCATTGAATTTTATTTCATCAGGTTGTCCTTTATATTGTTTGGAAATGGGACATATATCATTGATCAGATCTATTATTATGAATGTTACTATGGAGTGCGTCCAAATGATCTACAAACATATGGCTACAGAAAAAAGAAAATTCATTTCATATGAAGATAATCATTACTGAATAAGATCATCTATTGTAAATGGCCTTGTTTTCTTGATTGTGAGATAGAAATATAGAAATTAATTCCTGGGAAAACCAGGGATGTTATCACCATTATACATGAGATTTTTTTGGGTTAAAAAAATTCATGGTTTTATATTGGTTGGTGTCGACACCACAATTTATTGATATTCATAAAATCTTCAATGTTTATTAAATAATGAAGATTCATATTGATCCAAAATATTTGATCAGTAAAATCATTTTACTCTTGATTTGTATGTGAAACTTATCAATGAACTGATACAAGCTATATAATTATAGGAAATGACTTTATAAATGATATATGTTCACATTGCGTGATTACTAGGGTAATATTTTTTGGTTAATGAATAAAACTGATTACAGTAAATAGTTTTTCTTGAGAAATGTCCCAACATGTCCCTACATCCCTAAGGGAGAAATCTCTATTGTGAGGATAATGTATCACCACTGGTTTGAGGTACAACCTCTTTTAATGATTATCTTTTTTTATTCCATGGGATAATTTAACAGGAATTATTTTTTTGCTTTAAGTGTATGAGTTCATGGATGCTGTCTATAAGAAATTTATTCAATAAACAATCACATTGTGAAAGGGTTTAATATTGTAAATTTATTGACGGAAGAGGTCATGAACCATTCTAGTGCATTCATGGATTCTCTCTGTCTATTAAGGATGTGGAAACCAATCATGTTGGGAAATTTTTTTGTTCAGAAAATAAAATCATGTATATGTGAATACTAGAAAAGGTTTCCTATCAATGAATTCACAACATGAATTAATTATTATTATCATGAATATCTAGTGTGCAGCGATACTTTTCAATCATACAGGGGTAAATTTATCATATTATTTATCTCATTCCTCTAGATTTAGGATCTTACCCTTGGTGATTTATTGAAATCTATGATATGTAATAGTCAACTTTAATTGATGATTGATGGTTTGTTGGGGAATCAATGTTAGAAAAGATAATGTTTATCTGGGGAATTATGGTTGATATTTTGTAACAATGAAATCAAGGAAGGTGGACTATATACCACTCTATTTTTCTAAATCATAATTTATTTATTATTTTAATTTATTTTTCTACCTTATATAATAATCATTGTGATGTTTGTTTTTGAAAATCTCTATTAATGTGATTTCAAAGGTGTAGGTTTGGGAAATATGATATCAAGAGTAAATCAATGCATTATTGTAAATATTATATAAGAGTGTTATTTTATGTTAATGTTCATGGGGGTATGGAAAATGAGAAGACATACAATTGATGTGTAATGGAATAGATAGATTTTTGGTTGATGTACGGAAATCAAATGGGTTCACCAGGTGACATATTGGTGAAATAATGACTCACCACTCATGAGTATAGAGATTTACATTTTAAATGTGTGTCTGTAGTTATGTGACATGTTTTTGGGTTTTAAATTATAAAATTGAAATATTAAGTGAACAAGATTTTTTTATGGGATAGTTATATTATTTTTACTTGATTATAAAATTATTCACCACTCTATTATCTATGAAATGTTTGAAAATAATATTTTCTTATTGGCTTGTTTTGTGTTGTATTTGGAAAAAATCATATGAATATATATACACACCCCATTCTTGGGAACTATGATTTTTTTCTAATTTCATTCATTTTGATATAAGATGTGACATGTTTCATACTTCTCCCATGGTGATCAATGATCTCATTGTTTTTTTGAATGCTGGATATGGGGATTTTTTATCCCTTTCCATGATGTTAATGCATTGTTTTCATTGACATTAAATTTGTATTATCAACCTTTTAACATTATTTAATATCCAATGTACTCTATTGTTGTTCTATATTGGTAAGTTTTTCAAGTTATGGGATTTTTTCTTAAAGAATAATTTTTAGTATTCAATGTTTATTGTTTAATTTCATCAGGTTATTTATATTTTAATGAAATAATTTTTCACCATTTTCTTAAACCCTTATAATTTATTTATATCCTTGGGTGTCTTGGGGTGTGACATATGTTTAGTGTAATTCCATCAGTTTTATAAATATTGGTGATAGTGGGGTGTTAAAATAATTATAATCAGATTATCCAAGCATCAACTGTGTGTAGAAACCACATTATCATATTTAGTGAGAACATTCTCATATAAAATCTAGTAGTCACACCCATGGAGTAATTTGACGTTACACAACATATTGATTTTATCTCAATGTATAACTCTAATATTAACCAATGATATAATGAAATTGTAGTGGGATAAAATTGAATATCGAGAGTTAAATAAAAAAGATAGTTAAAACACATGAGAGTTTTCTAGGAGAACCTCATATGTCTATCATTATGGAAATAATTTATGTAGACTGGTCAGAAAATATAATTATAAAGGGAGGAAATGAACATATTTTTCCTCATTAAATTTATTTATATACTAAATAAATATCATGACCTCCCCTAGAATCATAATATCTTTAATCCATATAACTAATACTAATACCCAATCAAATATATAAGAAACCATATATAATTATATATGTGTAGTTAGTGGAAATAATAAGGAAAAAAATATATATTAGACACATATTTTCTTTTCAAAACTGTGTCCGCATGGGGAATAATAGTTCTCTTTTTTGAAATAAGGATGGATTGTTGTATATATGAATTTACTATAGAGTGTGTAATTGGATAAAATTTTAGAAGAAATACACTATTTCAAGTATTGACTGTCTGTTAACCAACTTTAGAGTGATAAATTTTTACAATGATTGATATTGAATCAGTGTATCATTAGTTGGGGGTGACAAAAAAAGATATCCCATGTTCTACCATTTGATTGAGAATAAGAATTATTGTCAATATTGTATTTCTATTGACTGTTTCCCATGATATGTTTCATCTTTTTATTAGTATAGACTTTATATACTTTATGATATGTTTGTGATAGTATTTATTGATGATATTTTAATATATTTCAATGTCCATGAAGACAATGAAAATCATTTAATGATAATATAAAAATGTTGGGAACAGAATATTTTTTATATATCTATTAAATTATTTTTCTTTTTTTAATAAATGTCTTTCTTGTGGAACACTATAATCATTTAAGTTATTATTATGGATCCAACAATTTAAATGATGATATTGGAGTTTCCACATTATAAACCAAAAATTTAAAATCCTATTTTTCATGATCTTGTATGACATTATATATTTTTAATGAAAATATTTAATGAAATTATAATAAACTAAAGAAGTTATCTCTACAAGAAGATTGGTTTATTTGGAAAAATAAATGTTTTGAAATTTTAAAATAACTCTAGATGTTGTTGTATATTTTACCAATTCTCTCATTACCCAAGGAAATAAAATTACTCATTTTCAATAGTGATATATATATATATAATCAAATGGATGTTTTTTGATGAAAAATTACGTGGTGATTTCATATTCACCTCAATTTTTTGATCTACATGAGTAGAGGTATACTACAACACTCATGGAGTTTGATGTGGTCATTAATAATATAACAATATAAAGAGATAATATCATTTGAAATATTTTTTTATATACAGTCAGAAAAAAAAATTTATTTATTTTTAAATATAAGAAATTCGATCTCGAGAGACAGGACATGGTTTGAGCTATATAGAGAATTGAATTTTTTAATTCATTATATCCCTGGATGAGTAATCATAGTCAAAGACAAAATGAGTTTGAAATATCTAGTTGTTAATTTAACGAAAACAATTAGATGAGATACCTTGATTAAGGACCAATTTGGTTTTGACATTAAAATATTAATAGAAGGTAAATCTGAAATCAAATCCCAAAATATTTCACAACCATCACTATTAGAGAATATAAATAATTCTCAATCACCTGACCATTTTTTGGAAATGATGATAGAGAGTATAGACAAGGGAAGTTTCATTATTTAAATATTGATTGTTACAGTGTACTGAATTTGTATAAAAAGAAATATATCCTGATTATTATAGATATAAAGTAGGAGATGATGAATATATCTCATAGACCAGTATTCTTTATAGATCTATAATGTTCTAAAATTTATAGGTACACAGATGATAATTATATGGGGGATAACATGAAAATAAATATTTATGATTTAATTTCATGATGTTTAGTGTGTTAGAAAGTGAAAGTGATGTGACCACATCCTAGTGGGTAATTGTAACAATTACCTATACAAATATGGATGTAATATAATATCATTTTGGACTTTGTCACTAGATTTCCAAAGATATAAATGTGAAATAATTCTATATTGTTAATTGTTTGTATGTTAAAAAAGTATACCCATTTCATTTCAATAAAATATGATTTTCCCCAATATCATCTAAATCGTGTCTTTTTTAAATAAGTAGTGAGTATCAATCTATAAATGTTGTAGATTGTTTATAATCGATATATAGGATTTACTGAATAGTTTAGGAAGATTGTTCATAAGTCTATGAATATATATAGTTAAATCATTAAAAAACCAATCATCCTCAATGTTATGGGAAGATACATGGAATAATTTAAAAACATTACAATAAATGTTAGTGGATATAACTCTTCACTTTCAATGATTTTGGAACCAATATCATTGACATGTTGAATTCTAATATAAAAATAGTTTCCACAGGACTATTCAAATAGAACCTTTTGAAGATATATATGTAAAAAGTTGTACAAATAAAATATGATTTGACGATGTTAAAGATATTAAATTCCTAAAATAAAAAATTTTGAAGGAGAAGAAGGAAATGATACGAGTGATTCATAAACATATCAATAATGATTATAGTGGTTAGAAATAATAAGCTTTCTACAGAAGGAAGGGAACACAATTTCATATAGTGGATTATGTTTTTCTCAATATATCATTATTGGATGGACTTTTTAGATTTATACAGATAGAGAGTCTTATTAAATTTTATTATTTACCTTTTAAATTTTATAAGTGTATTTAGATGTTGTTTATGTATTATAAATACATCCAAGTCCATCAAATTTAAATGATATCTTCAAAATTTTTCTATAGGGAAATAATATGTTTGATCAAGCACAAATAATTGATGTTATTAGTGTGGAATTGGAAAATAAATTTAATATTAAATATAAACCGATATGGATTATTGAAAGAAAGTAATATATTAATGTACATTTAATTTTACATCATGTTAATGTTCAATGGTGAGATGACATGTTTTAAAAATCATCACGTATAACCAGGTATGTAATGAAAAAGAAATCACCACAAAAATACTGGTGTTATCATGTAATTACGAGGATGCAATTTATTAGGGGTGAGTAATGGAATATACTAATTATTAATTCTATCATAAATAATAATTTTTTTTAAAAAATTATTAATTTATTATATTTTTTAATTGATTTTAATGAAAGTTCTATTTCCAAAATGTTAATATAGGTCATGAAATAATATCGATTATTATAACTGAGACTAATATATAATGATAAAAACTAATTATCAGTGACAAAACAATAGTATGTCATACAGAATCAAACAATTATAGGAATATTACATCAACCAGGGAAAAAATTAAAATAGAATGAAATAATATGAATGTGATAGAAATGAAAAAAAAATTAAAAATATTGGGAATCATTAAGTAAATGTTGATGTATAGTGGTTGGATGTTATAAAAATGTGATTATTAGGTTACAATTTCTACATTACTATTAGATGAATTTTTCTTGAAAATAACTATTAGGAATTAGGAATTCTTTAAATGTTGAAATTATAAATTAAACATTAGGATGAGTTTATATAATGGGAAATGATATGTTATAATTAAATACATATGGCTGAAATGATGGCCTTAGTGAGTAGGATTATTCTTTATAGAGAGAGTTCATTATAATTATAGAGAGTTTTAGTTTCAATGGGTTTTCTAAATAATTTTAATAAATATAGCATCAACAATTAAGGATTCAGTAGAATTGGATATTGTATATTTTCAAGTTTATATAGATAAACATTGGGTCAATATTAGGTGAGCCACCCCTTTAAACATCTAGAATTGAACACCATATACTTTTGGTGTATTCTGTTTTTATAATATTGTATGTATCTATACCTTAGTTTCATAAAATAATTATTAATTTTATATTAATTAAATATTTATTTCATCAATTAAATATTCATTTGAAATTTCTTTAATAAAATAAAAATAATATATCAATAATTTGATAAAATTATATTTTGATGAAAATAATATATAATTGTTTTTACTTAAAATCTACACATCTTTATAATTAATAAATGTTTTTGTATAAAATTAATTTTCATGGAATATTCTTATAATATATTTTCCTAATATAAATGATAATATTTTTTTAAAATACAATTAAATTATTATAAGAAGTAGAAATTAGATATTATCATTTGGAATGTTATTTTATAATTTTATTTAATTACAAGGAATAAATTTTTATATTTATAAAATTAATTCTATAAAATAAATATTTTATTTGAAATTAGTAAATAAAATTAGCTATATGTGAAAATTTGATTATTTTTTAAAATAATAAATTTTTTAGTTAGTAGTAAAAATAATTTTTTTTGTTTTATGAACATTTATGACATCATAGAAATGTAATAATTATGTAATAAATTATTAATTAAAATAAATGATAAAGTATGTGTTATTTTTCTAATATAATTTATTTTAATGTATTATCACTATTTATTGTTATATAAATTACTATCATGGTCAAAAAAAGAAATTATGATTTTAAAAAATATATATATTAGTATAATTACATTTCCACTAACAAAGTGACATTAAAAAGGAATTTTGTTATAATAAATTATAATACTATAAAAGTAACATAATTGAATAAAAAATTTGAACAGATAATTGGTAATACTATTGGTTTTTCTCCCAAAACATGAATTCTATGATCTATGCTTATAAATTAATTTAAAATTAATCATTTTTCATATAAATTTCAACATATCGTCCGATTATACTCCAATTAAAATAACATGACCATGAATTTATCATTATTTTATATCTCTAAAATATATATAAGGTGTCATCATAGACCTACGTTTTCCCAAAAAATTAACTAGAAAGTCACTTCATAAGGAAACAAAACTCTTCCATTCTTTTTTCCCACATAATTTCTTCTTTTGTTGTATGTATTCAAACTAATTAATTAATATAAGGACCTATCCTTATACATTGTGTAATATTGATTTTTAAGTCATGAATTTAGTAGGTTACATTTTATTATCATACTATTTTGTTATTATTTGATAATTAGTTCGTAACTCATTCATAAAAAACCATGTGTATATATATAAATTGGACACTTTCGAGTCGTATACATTCCACATAATATAAAACATTTGAAATAATACATGATTTATTTTCATTGTGAAAATTCAATAAATTTAAGACATTCTATTCCCTTTCAATATCCCTCATCAAACCATATGAAAAACATTTCAAACTTTTTGATTAGCACAAGAATCATTGTATCTGACAAAAAGAAGACGGTAATTTATCCATTTTAAAAAATTTAAATCCCTAAAATTTATAATATTTTTCCAAATGTGATTTGAGATAAACGAAGTAAATAATTTTTTCATGAAATCACACACAGATTTTTTTAAATAAATCATTTAAAACATGTAGAAGAAACTTAAAAATCATATAGGTAACTTGGGACATCATCTTTTATTTCACTCATAAATATGGAATAACTGATAAGGTCAAATTTCTTCTATAATGTAATTAATGCATTGGGGGGATATCATGAACACACACATCCATGTTTTATTATGTAATGACATCTATTTGGTTTATCACAATACCACCCATCCTGGTTAATAACATAACCACCAGTCCTTTGATTATAATGGAACCACCAATCATTACTTAATACTGAACCACACATACTTGAGTTATAATGAATTCAACAATCATTATAACAACCATAATATTATAATATGTCCTGAGATATTTAATTTACACCATAATACACATGAAAAGTATTATAATTATGAATGATAAAATGTTTCATATAAAAAATATTAATTTATATTTTAAAATAAATTCAATACCAAAAAACATTTCATTTTAAATCACCATTTCATTACTAAATTACTAACAATGGGGAGATATGATTATATTATAGAAAACATGAAATATTTTATAGGAATTCAAAATTAAAATATTGATCATTATGGTGAGAAAATCTAACATCACTATAAACATTAAAATAGAAAATTCCTTTTGACAAGTCTAATGAAAGTCCAACATTTTGTAATAATATTATCATTGTTAAAAAAACATTTAAATATTGAAAAAAAATCCATGATATAAATATAAAATTACATTCATAAGATTAATTTATAATAATTAAAATATACTATTTATATATATATATTATGAAATCATTAAAATTTGAATTTTGAAAAATGAAATTCCCTTACCACAATAAAAAAATTAATATCCATAGCCCCATAAAAACTACATTAAATGAAAACATTATATATAATTGGAATAGAGAAATTCGTGATATAAAATTTAATATGGATATATATTAGACTCATTAATGAATATTGGTTTATAAAATTTAATTATTTATCAACAATGTGAAATTTTAATGATGTCCCTTACCTCAAGTACAATATGTTACAATAATTATTTAACATCAACTTATTTAGACAACATCCTCGTCCAATAAAAAATGTATTATAAGGATGGATTTATGATAAATAGAATGGATATAGGCCATATTTAGGGTAGTAAAGAAGGAATTTTGGATGGTATTGGAAAATATAAAGGGGTTTTATGGTGTGAAGAGTATATTAGAGGGGGGTTTCCTTTTATAAGTGATGTGAGTGGCACAACTATAATGTTCTTAATAATTGGTTTTACCATATTTTCCACATGCCTTAAGCATACAAAATTTTCAATTTTTGAGGAATAAACATTATAAAGAGAAAATATGGGAATCTAGTATATTTAAATAAAATTTTGGTAATTATTTCCCTTTAATTTTTAGATTAACCCCCCATCAAACTGATTTTATCCTTATCCATAGTAAATAATTTTAATTATTTAGATTATTAAATATGTTAAAAAATTATTTTGACCCTCTTATATAATATATATTATTCTTATTAAAAATATGTGATTCATTTTAAAAAATTATTTTAACATATTTTACTAAATTTATTTTAAAATTAAACCCACATACGTGATGAAAAATATACTTGTTGCGAAGTATATTATTATAGAAAGAGTCGATTTTATTTTAAAGCAGTTTCAAATAATAATTTTTGTTTGAACCAAAATTGATATTTATAGATATATAATATATACATTTACTTCACAATATTACTCATGAGGGATTTTCTTATTAAATTAATATGGGGATACATTATGCTCATTAAAAACATTTTAATAAAATACCTTTTTAATCAAGAAAATGAACATATAGTGAAATAAAAAATAAATTTCACTAAAAATGTATTAAATAGAAAAAACTTTTACTAAATAATATATATGTTATTTGATATAATATTTAAACCACAATGGGGATTTTATATTACAGAATTATTTAATAAAACTTTATATTTAAAAAATCAAATTTTTCATTATTCACTGAGAAATAATATTTCAAAAAAATTGTGAATATTTCATCCTAAATTAATTTTTATTTTTCTATTCTAAAATGAAATTAATATTTTATAATTAAAATTATAAAAATAATCATATTTTATTTTTATTAAAAAAATTATAAGAAAAGTGTTTAGTAAAAACTATTTCCTAGTTCATGTATAAAATAAAAAAAATTATAATGAATATAAAAATATAACTCTATAAATTTATTTATCTTATAATTACATATGATATTAAATTTTACCTCCCTTTTTCAAATTTCATTATATGAATTTTGTTCAGTTATTTAACATGTGGTTATTTCTTTCCCTTATATCCTTTTCAGATTCCCATGTTTCTTCTTCAATAATATGGTTTTCCATAAACCCATAACCTAGTGAATCAATATAATAATAAAACGTGGTCTATAAGGTTATGAATCAAAATAATTTTTTCTTAATCATAATATTTCTCATTATGTTGAAATCCTTTAGATATCATATCATGATATGACTCTGACACCTAAATTCATAACACAACGTCCTGAAAAATATTATGTAATTGTGAAAAACATAGTGGCAATACCACTTGGTAAGAAGCTGATCAAAATTTATACAAGATATCATATAGACTAATGAACTATAGATATATATTTGATTTTTTAAAAATGTATAATTCTGTTCTATATATAAACATAAATTAAAACAACATCACATATCTCGAATGAAATTACATTCCTTCGGTAATCATCATATATTTTCCGCATACTCTATTTTGTCCTCATAGTTTTCTGAATCAACATAGCCTTCTCATATATTTCCTCTACCAACTATGGTATCATCAACAAACTGTAACCTTCACCATCCCAAAAGCTACCAATCTTTACTTTTTTTATATAATGCATAAAATATTCTCAATTGTATAAATAATTTAAAACTATTGTTAAAAAAACCAAAAAAAATACATTTGTTTAACTAAACATTCCTAGAAATCCAATGAATTATTATGAAGCACATCCCCCATGGAATTAATTTTCCTCAAATATTGACCTTAATTATGAGGATTAAAAGTTGTATTAATATATAGTTCACTTCCAAAAAATATTTGAAGTCATTGACAAAACATATATGTAAAACTAGAATCATGGTCTTATATAATTAATTGAGTAACTCCAGTTAACAAGATTATCTATTATAGATATAGTGGAGAAAGTTTATCTAAGGGAAATTTATCTTTAATTGGATAGAAATGAATAGATTTGGATAAATTATCAATAATAAGACAAATCATATTTTTACATCATGTATTATTTCATTATCCCACCACGTAATCTGTTGATATATTTTACCATTTCCACCCAATCATGGACAAATATTGAATAATTCACTTCAATACTTATGATTTTTATTTAAACAATTTTCATAAAAACATCATGGGAATATTACTAATATCACTATTCATTCCATGACACAATAAATACTCTAAATGGTCCCCATACACCAAATTTCTACTCAGATTAATGAAAAATAAATAAATTTGAGCATCCTTAAATTAATCTTTCATGAAAAGAGAATTATGAGTCCCAAATATTATTTTATCAAATAATTAAATACAATATTCAAAAATAATTAAATTTAAAGACATATAAATGTTAAAGGATTCTATATTATTATATAAATAATTATCCTAATTCAAATATCGTAGAATTATTTATTAAAAATTTGAATGCACTTATAACTAAAACAAAATAGTGGATTTACATGAATCCATAACATCTAGGAAAATATTAATAAGAAAAATAATCAAATGGTGATTTTTAAAATTTACCATGGAAAATGATTCCTTATTTTTCTAAATAAAAAAATTAATTACACTATTTCCTTTTCATGTATAATGGTAAATTGTACATACATAATCATTGAACATTTCAATAAATTTTTTCTATCACATTTTCGATTCAATATTTTTTGAATATATATATATATAACATTTTTCAATTGTAAATATAACTAACATTACTCCATATAAATGATGCCTCTTTTTATAAAATGAAAACAAAACCTAGTTGAAAATCTTATCAGAGTTAATTTAACCCATGATGATTCCACTGATGTAAATCATAGTAAATTACAAGATTATTCTACATCAGGAAACAACCAATTACCTTCAATGAATAATATTTATTGATGAATAATTTACCATTAATTAATTAGACGTCAGAATATGAAACATTCATATATATTTTTTTAGTTCCTTGAAAAAACAATAACATTCAATTTTCAGGATCTATTTAAGTCCTTGTGGAGTAATAATTTTTTATAGGCTAGAAAATTGAGCAATGAAATCAACAAACCATCAGTAGTAACCTTTAAAAAATAAAGAAAAATATGAATCTCTATGATATTTTTGGGACGTTTTGATTCCTAAAAAAAATTCATTAGTAGTGAAAAAATTCAGTCCATATCTATAAAAAAATTTATATATGGAATGAAATATTTAAAAAACAAAATTTACACATAATAAATTTTACATATTGTTTATTTTATTTTATGGTTTAAAAAAAATTAATTTTGTGTCTCTAATGTAATTATTATCTTTTATAAAATTCTAACATTTCGTCAACAAACAAAAAAAATAATCAAATAATTCATAAAATATTATATTCATATTATACATAATTAGAGTATGTTAATTAGATAACCCAATGAGAATAAAAAAAATCATAATTCACATATATAGACTAGATGCATTCATTAGAATATATACTTACATTTCATTAAATAGATGATACTTCTACCAAAGATCACCATTCAAAAAATTTCATTCTCCTTGTAGAAGATCAAAAAATTCATCAATATCATGAATAAGATAAATATTAAATATATTGACTTTATTTAGATCTATATATTCAATGAAATATATCATTTAAAATTCGTTCATTAGAAAACAAATTCGATAACCATAGGGTGAAGTTCTATGATGAAAGAATTTATTTTCTAAACACTCATGTTAGTTATTTTTCTACTTTGAAAATTCAACATGATCCAATTGATATGGGGTTTTAAAAATAGTATTAGCATTAGGAACTAAGTAAATAGTAAAATCAACCACCCAATTTGAAAAAATAAAAGAGAAATATTAATAAAATACATACATGTATTGTTTTTCTACTATCACATCACTAATTTGAACTTATTCCTTCATATAAAAACTATTCTAGGTTACTCTCACTACAATATTTAATTAAATTATCATATTCTTGGTATGTTATCATGAGAATTATGTAACTAATCATAAAATTATTAAATCAATAAATCTATCTTATCATGAGAATCATAAAACCAACCCATAGATATAACGATATCAATATACTATATGTCTAGATAAGAAATAATTTTATAAAATACCACAAAACTTATAAAAATATAACAATTTTTAAAAAAATTTCTTGTTTTAATCGATTCGCCCTTATATTTCATGAAAATATTATTCTCAAATTCAGTAGATAATGTCTTCAATTTAAATTTAAATTAATCATAACTGAATGAATGATAAGAAGTAAAGTCAAACATAGTATTAAAATAATTCAAAAAATGTAACATATCCATCGTAAATTCAATTTATGGACCAAAATTAACAATAATGGTATAATAATATTTTACAATACAATTATTCTTAAATTTATGATAATTTCCCCCATATGTGAGAAACATTTGACACACATTAGCACATTTTCCCAAATAATTACAATAGAAGCGTCTTATAGTTGACTTTTCATTATTATTCATCTCATTTTCCCTCTTCTCAAGACCAAAATGTCTAAATCATATCACAAAATAAGTACTTCACATACATTTTAAGTCATTCCCAAGAATGTCTTTTTATCAAACTTCTCACAGTATGGGAACATGGTTTATTAGCTCAATATTTCTCTAATGGATGATTCCTAATTTCATTCCATCCAAAGAAAATTCTCATTAAACATCTAGTCATGTAGTATTAGGCATACTCTATCTCAGCATTCTCATCACTATCAACAACATTAACAGCCATTCAAAATTACAACATGGATAAATCATTTCATAAAAAAAATTACCCATAGTAAAATCTATTTATTCATTAATTTATTTGCAGTAACAATTATGGTACATACTATTAAGATCATGTAAAATTAACTTCAAAGGTATCCATAATGTCATTCCAATGTTACCCTTATACCTTTAAATTTGTTTTCATATTGAGTTGAACATCATTAGGAAAATATTTCACAAGGAAATGATCAATAAATGTATCATCTTCCATGGAATCAAGGTCATATTTATATTTGGTATTCTTAACCAAATTATAACTTTAGACATATTAACCTTAAAATTAATAAATATAAAGAGTTACCTTTTTGAAATTAATAAAATATATTGGATTTATTTATATGATCCATAAAAATGATCCATCCTTTGACTACCATTAGATCTAAGTTTCCACTTAATATTTTGGAATGTTGTCAAATTGAATGATGGAAAATCGATATTTTCCTTCATGGTAGATTTTTTTCCTCTCTATCATGAATAACTCAACCATTAATATCTTGTTTCAATTAATTCATTAGTATATAAAACTTTTCTTTTATAATTCCAACCATAATGAGATATTGATTTGTAAGGATATTTTTCTCTTGGTCTCTTCAAACTAAAACTAAAATGGTTCCTCTATAATAACGACTTTAAAAATACATATTTTAAATGAATGAACAACGTAATATTTATTTTCTATATCATTTAAAAATAACCATATTGTATAATTCATGAATTGAATTCTATTATAATTATCAAAATCCTTAATGTCATCTAAATCGACCATTTATACTAACTGTACAGACCTGTCATTAAGCATAACATAATGCTAATTTTTATTTAATAATTCATCCCCTTATATTTTTTTGATATTTTTAGTTTAATAGTATTATTGACTTATATCATAACAGTTAAATTGAGAAGAAATATATATAACAATTTTTCACATACAATTAGTATTAATGAGTCACAAAATATAAATATTTTAATATAAAACTTGATTTCTCCGCATGAAAAATCCATACTAATTAAAGCATCACCAGCTCATTTCTCTTAGCATACATTATACCCTAAGAAAAACTTTTTAGTAAAATAGGATGATCACACAATTCATATTATGGGTCATAAATAAGAATAATTTTTGTTATACTATTATGAAAACCATGAAAATCAATTAAATTATTATATTTATCATAATATTTATTGAGGGAAATATAATAAATATTTTCATAGGAAATAAAAAAAACCATTTTGGTCAAATATATCGTTTAATACCCATACCACATACATATAAACCATGAAGTTAACTTATCAAATCCTCATTCATATCAATCATATAATCAGAATAACTGATATTGTCAAATTGTTTCTCTCGAGTACCCAAATAATTGAAGGGATATCATAAACCCACCTAAATATGGATTATTATAGAACAAAATTTCTATGGTTTATCATAGAACCTCACATAAATGGTTTTTAAAGTAACCACCAATACTTGGTTTATAATAGAACCATCCATCATTGGTTTATAATGTGACCACCTATTAATGGTTTCTAACAAAACCACTATTCTTCATAAATAATTCTTCTAAAACATAACATATTAAGAAATCAGGAAATCATCCATTTTCATCATAAAAAACATTAAAAATATATTAATACCATATTTTTTTCATATATGAAAACTATTATTTATTAATATTCATTTTCAACCCAAAATAGTACCTTCCAATAAAAAACAATTTTCAATAACTTTATAGAAAGAAGAAGATAAATAAGGTTTTTCATTGAAAAAATAATAATTGAGTTAATAGGGATCAAAAATTGAAGTAATTTGTATAAAGTAGGGAAAATTTATTGTTTTTTAAACCTAAAAATAATAATTTCAATTTCTTAACTTCAATAAAAAAACCCATGTAGATAATCATTTTAAAAAATAAATTGGAAGAAGGAAAAAAATTTCATCACTATTACACTCAAATTAAATTCACAAAATAAAATTAAAAACAATGAAAATGATTGTCAATAAATTTATAGCGAAAAAATTAAATGATTATTTTTAAAATAAAATCCACTTACTAGATTAAAAACTATTTAATCATTTTCCCCATGAATGAATATCATTATGTAAAGCTATATATATCACATGAATTGAGAAAGTGATAATATAACATGTCAATGGGTGTTTATATAAAACAACTAAAAATATAGCGTCACAAATAATTATTTTCTTCCAATAAAGGTTATTGAGACAATTTCTATTACCTTGAGTTAAATTCATTATACTCATTCGTTATCTTCCACTAATTATTAAAATATCCTTAATTATGAACCAAAAAAAATTTAGTATGAATTTTTTATCAAAATATTGATTCTAGGTTATGAGGAGGGCTGTTAGGAATTTATTTGGTTAGGGAATTTTGGAGGGAAAGTATACTTATGGTCTTAATTTGAGAGGATATTGGTGGACTTATATAATTTAGTTGAGCTGGACACTAGTAATTAATGAAATGGAAAATGTGTCCCATACTTTTCACCTAAAACAACGATCTAAAATAGAAAATTTTAGATACATAGTCATGAAAATGAATATATATTTTCATAAAATATATTTTATAAATTTTTGTATTTCATTTTAACCATTTTCATTAAATTTAATCTCCCATCAAACTTGTTTTCAAACATAACAATGATAATTAATTTTTATTATTTTTACTATTATTTATTGAAAAAATTTAATCTAACCTTAATATATAATATAAATAATTATAATTATAAATATTTATTACATTTTAAAAAATTAAATATACTTAATATTAAAAATTTAACATAATATTAAACCATAAACAATGCGATTAAGCTGGATTTTATGAAATGTATTTTTCCAGAAAAAGATGGTTTTATATTAACTCTGTGACTAATTATATTAATTTTATTAATACAATATTATTTTTATTTATATATAATATATAAATTTCATATAAAACTTTTATATTTATGGGTTATCTTAATTTTTAAAATGTATAATAACAATTAACATTAAAATGGTATTTAGAAAAAACTGTTGATAATGCTAAAAATAAACTTATACAAAGTTACTTTATAATGTTGATTACAAAAAGATATTAGGAAAAATATTACTAAATAATTATTCTATTTCATTAAATTATATTTAAAAAAAAATTTAACATTTATGATACTATATTTTTGAAAATAAATGACTTTTTCTATAAAAAAACTATTTTTATCTTTTCACCATAAAACCAATATTTTAAAAAAAATTAAAAAATATCCAATTTTTTTTATTTTTTAAATGATTATATAAAAATTTAAATTACTTTTTTCTACATAAAATTTTTAAATATATAAACATTCTTTTAAAAAATATTTTATAAAAAATTAGTTTAGTAAAATATTTTTCCTTTTTGATGTAAAGATTACATAATAGTTTTGTGATGAATATAATTATCCAATTCCTGAAAATGATACCTTCTATCATAAAATAGGATGTTGAAATTAAATTCTATTTAGACAAACATTGGTAATACATTGCTTCAAATTTAATTTTTATGAATATGATATCTTAATTTTCCAACATTATTCAATTCATTTATTTAATGTTGTTCACCCACATACTACAAAAATATTTTCATAGATTTTATATTTGTACATAAAATATTATAATATTTTTACTAAACACTTTTATTCATCATCATTGGGTATTTTCCAATATAAGACCACAATTTATTATTTAGATATTCCCATCTATGAAACCCTTATTTAATTTTAAGACGTAAAAATTAATGTGATAATCATGTATTAAGGATATTTACCAAAAAAATGACATTATATGAAACCTATTAATTATTTCCCCATGGTAGTTAATTTTTTTATTATGATCTATTTTATGGATTTCTAATTGGAATTATGTATGGTGTCCTATGATATCACTCCAACTCACTTGGTAAATAATTAATCTCAAGAGATACGATGATTTATGATACATTGTTGAATAACAACGGAAATTGTGCATTTTGGAATGTTGGTGATAAAACTTATTAATAATATTATGAATCTCTAGTTTTTTGTATCCTTATTTCCATGTAATGTTTCATGAACATCATTATATGATATGTTTCATATTTTATGATTATTACTTATTGTTATGACTTAGGTTATCTATGTACATTATCTATTACTTTATTACGCATAGTGCTCAATCCATTTTTTTTGTATATGTGTACGATTATTGATGTAGTAAAGAATCCCAAGTATGAATATATACTGAATACATTAAAGGGTATTGGAAGAATATCAATGTTTCCCATATATTAAATTCCATGTTTTAGAATTATTAAACCTGAAAATGATTTATATTGTAATTTTTTTAATATAATGTATATATTATGTATTACAAATGTAGGATTACATAAGATGATAACATATATCTTATTACCACATTGTTTATTTATTGACACAAATACACCAACTACCTAATTTAAATCATCCATGACATAGTGATTAAATATGTAATATTTATGAATTTAATATAATAGATTCTATTTATTCTCATTTATATAATCATTTTAAAAATAGATTCTAATGGGATAACCCATCAGAATAAACCATTATTATCCTCGAGTAAAATTCACATAAGAACATTTCTACTTCATACATCCTCCATTAAATTTATCATGGGATAACATCCATTTTATTTCATCTCACTAGTATCATAACATCTTCTATCTTCAGGTTATCTTGAGTCCAGACACCTTATCATTCTTTAAACCACACCACTATATTCCATAAATAATAAATTTTAATATAATATATTTTGTGTTTCTTGTATATCTAGTTAAATTGTTAGAAAATTTCTTTCATAAATGAGAATTTAATATCCCACTTGAGAATAAATTTTAAGAATAATGAATTTATTATCCATATATATACAAAAACATCATTTTATTTATAATTAATAATTATGTCCACATGGTTCATTAACCATGACTCCAGTGTTCTAATAAAAACATATGAAAAAAAATATCACACCACAATACAAACTACAAACTCCATTCATATCTTTATTGAATTTTGAACTACATATATCAACTGTTAATCCTTTAATATTTCATCCAATGATATTAATTCAATGTGAAAACTTATAATAATGTCTATTTTCATAGAATGAATCAATTATTATTGGATAAATGTATACCACATTTTGAATAATAAAAAAAATTTATCATCCTATATTATTCAAAGATCTTATTATATCCCCATTGTAAAAAATATCTCCTCTAATTATTTTACAAGAAGATACTCCAAATTTATTATGAAAGGATAAACTACAAATTTTTCATGACCCGTCCTCGGGGCCCATGCAGTGACTACGCCAAACCCGCCTTCCATAGGCCAGGGGTTGGCGACTAGCACCAAAGGCGTAAATCCCAATAAAAGGGAAGGAATTGATTTTATATAAGTATACATACAAAACAGATTACACAAGTGAAGTTAGCACTAAGTAAAAATTATTACAAAAGTAAGTGCTGGAAGATAAATGGGCCAGAATACAAGCCCAACTGAAAGTACAGTACAACTGAGAAAGAATGTACACCAGGTGTATAGTAAAGCAGTAACCACCGAGCCTTCCTCCGGGAATCCCACCTAAAGGGTGGGTACATATAGTCTCATCGGCACCTCGGGCATGTCCATCATCTCCATGTATGTCCGGCCAGGTGGTCCACCTCTGGATACCGTCCAGTTCCACAAGCCCCGACCACGATCAGTGTTGTCCTTCGTCTGTAACCAACACAACCTAGTGCGGGCAACACCCATGTAGGCGTGTGTATACGATTCTCAGTAGGGACCCCGAGACCCCCGAAGGTCCCCTTGAATCCACAATGGATTAACCATTAAGGAATGTTACAAACACAAGGTATCAACCATCTCTACTTAGGTATATGCCAATACATATAACTAAGTCATCAATCTCTGTACGACTCCAACGTCTGATCCCAAGAACAACCATTCCACACCAGAACGAAGTAAATCATAACAATTATAATGATTGAAATACAAGACTCAGCTCAAACAGGTATAGTACACATGAATAGTGGTGGAGATGATTTGATGTAGCCTCTGAATCATCACCTCTGTCGAACCCACGTAGGATCCAAGAACAGAAGTCATCACTACCAAACCCACGTAGGATCCAAGTATAGTAAGCATTGCTGCCGAACCCACGTAGGATCCATGTACAGTCGTCATCACTGCCGAACCCACGTAGGATCCAAGAACAGTCATCCTCGCTGCCGAAACGATGTAGGATCCAAGTATAGTCATCATCGTCGTCGCAGTCACAGCCATCTTTAGGGTTCCCGTACACAACACGCTTTATTCTGGGAGGGTCTACTCCTCGATTCAGGGGGTTCAATATATAAACAGTCACAATGTCCAAATTTAATGTTTCCCAATGTCTTGTCTTGTCAATAGGAACTCAACGTGATAGACAGCGGGTCAAACAAACGCCCAGTCTGAGAGATGAAAAATTTTCCATTCCAGGGGCCCGGTTAGATTTACGCACATATCTAACCCGGCCAATATCAAAAGCTATCCAAAACTCACATAGAGTATTGGAAAAGGACCTTCTCATCGAACGAGTCCCAGTGCCTCAGTCGGCTGGTCGACCGGACACACAGTCATTACGTTATTCACGTTTAAGTTAGTAACGGGCCTGGTCTGTTAGGCCCGATGGGCAGACGGATCGGGTGGACTCGGTTCTGGAATGTCCGACCTAGAAAAGGGTTTGGACCAGCCCAGTGAGTTGAGCATCCGGGCCTGAGGGGTGCAGCCCGGCCCGAAGGGGCGCGGCCTGACCCGGTCTGGCAGGGCGTGTCCTGGACGGGTGCGCGACCTCGCTAGCTCGGCCAGCCAGTCGAGCGACGCACCCCTTATACCGAGCATTCTGAGACGGGGGCACGACCCCCGACTATCTGAACCGGAGGCACCTTATGGCACTTGGCGCCGCAGTCCAGCTCCAGCCATCCAGCCGACGGGACTGTCAGTTCCTCAACACGGTGCCCTCCTGGCACCACAATTCGCCTCCGCCCATCCAACTGACGAGGCGGCTGGTTCTTCCACTGAATCAGCCCGTGTTGCGTGCCGCAGTTAATCCATCACAACCAGTGCGATAGCGCCGGTTTCCTCTGCCATGTTTTCGGCACGGCACGACGTCTTCGTTCTTTCCCCGCCTCTGGTTTCCAATTCCAAAAAGACCAATAAATGATGGAGGGTTTCCAGGCCGTGTCTTTTCGGCATGCGACCTCTGCATTAGGCAGTAACAATAGGTCTAAGACGAACAAGGTTTCATGAAGCACAATAATAAATTTGTATTCAAATAAAAATTGGAACAAAACACCATACCTCGTATAAGGTCCGCGGTTGACAAGTGTCAGATGACAGTGCCGTTTCTGCCATTGTCTGTGTGAACCTGAGGAAGTGTCATCTCCTTATTTTTCACAGAGAGAAGAAGAGGACAAAGAATCGAGACTCCGAGTTAATGTTCTTCATCAGAGAGTTGGCGTTCTTCAACAAAGGAGAAATCCTCCTCTTCTTCAAAAGAGTTCTCTCCCAAAAATTTCCAACACACAACAATCCAAAAACCATTAAAATAATGCCACCCCTTATTTTAATTTAACATTCCATGAATTTCTTAATTCAAAATCCATTTCACTTAATTAATTAAATCAAGAGTTGTTTAATTAATTAAGTGATAGGTTGCAAAGTTTTAATGAAGTGAGAGAGAGAGATGAGGTGTCCTTATTAATATAGGGGAGTTTTCAAGTTTAATGGGGGGAGTTTATGAGAGATAAAAGAGAGTTAGGGTAATGTGAACGGTTGGGGCTCATGTGGGTCCCACCTCACATTTATCCTTACATGGGTAGTTATAAGCTTGTGGGTCCCATTCCAACTCCCCCATGTATGATTTAACCACTTTAGATATAAAAATAAAATTTTCCCACAATTTAATTCACATATCATTTAATCCAAAAGATTTAACATCTCCTCCCGTGCAATCACAACCACGGTAAAGGTCCTCTAAATAAATTACCAGCGTTGTGAGTTTATTGGTGCCCTCAGATTACAATTCTGAGTCCCGGTTCAAAAGATAGAAAAACTCGCGCGTTCGTTTACTGAATGTACCCGAGATAAACTTCGGAAATTGATTCTGGGCACATCGGTCCTCAGAATCAAGTTCCATCAAAAGCCATAGACTCAAACATTACAAGTATTTATGAAAAAAAATTCCATGAAATTTCTGTGTTTTACATTACTCCCACCACAATGATTTACGTCCCTGTAAAGCTACAACATAAACTAAGGAAACAAATGAGGGTATTGTTCATGCATCTGAGCCTCCTTCTCCCATGTGTTCTCATGGAGGTTCTCGTGCTTCAAACGAATGTGCACAATGGGAATCTACCGTCCATGAAGGACCCGCTTCTGTCGATCCTCAATCTACACCGGGTCCTCCGTGAAGGTAGCCCCGTCATCGATGTCCAGCTCCTCTAGATCAATGATGCGGGTTGGGTTGTGCATGTTTCGCCTCAACTATTATTCGTGGAAGACGTCGTGCACCCGGTGCAACTGAGGTGGAAGTGCCATCCGGGAAGCCACCTCGCCTACCCTACAGAGGATCTGGAAAGGTTAGATGATGTGCGAAGATAATTCACTGCCCCTGCCAAATCTACATAATCCACATTGAGGTGAGACCCATAAGAAAACGTGGTCGCCATCCTCGAACTCCAGTGGTCTCCGTCTCCGTTCATCACATGACTTATGTCTGCTCTGTGTAGTCCTCATCTGATCCTAGATAATATGCACCTTCTCTGTCATATCCTGGACCATCTCTCGTCCTACAAGTGCAGACTCCCCAGGGTTAGTCAAGCACAAAGGTGATCTGAAAGGTCAGTCATATTGTTCCTCATATGGTGCCATCTCGATGGTGGAGTGGTATCTGTTGTTGTACACAAACTCCACCAAGGGTAGGTGATCCTCCCAACTGTGACCAAATTCATGGACACATGCACAGATCATGTCCTCGAGAGCCTGAACAGTCCTCTTAGTCTGGCCATCCGTCTGAGGATGAAAGGCGGTGCTCAGGCGTATCTGCGCCCCAAATGCCTCCTACAACCCCTTCTATAGCCAGGAAGTAAAGCGATTGTCTCGATCAGAGACTATGGATGATGGAACACCATGAAGCCGTACCATCTAATGAACATTGAGGTCTCCCATGATCTCCAATTATCTATACTCTATAATAGGAAGGAAGTGGGCCGACATGGTGAGTCAGTCAACAATCACCCAGATGGATTTGATTCCTCTAGAAGTATGTGGGAGCCCCATCATGAAATCCATGGATATCCCATCCCTTTTCCACTATGAAACCTCCAAGGGTTGTACCAAGACTACTGGTACCTGGTGCTCCTCCTTCACTTCCGGGCATGTGAGGCATCATGAAATGAACTCTGCTACAACCTTCTTCATACCCGGCCACCAGTGCAGTCATCAGAGGTCCTGGTACATCATTACCATTCAAAGATATACAACTATAGGGGGAGTGTGAAACTCCCTCATAACATATTCCTACAGTGCAACTGGTATCATGGTACGTCCCCTTAAGAGGATGACGTGCACTCCTCCTTTAGAAAATCCATCAAACGCCTACCCTGTGGAAATCTGATCATGTCGCATCTCACAGTCAATGTCCCCACATTGTGACTCACTAACTTGCTGAAGTAGTGGAGGAGTGACTATGAGAGACTACAGAAAGGCTGCTCTATCTCTATCCACGAAGGATATCAGCAACTCGGCTAGCTGCTCTATCACCTCACCAAGTAGTTGAATGCCCGATCTCCTGCAGAGAGCATCAGCTACTACGTTCCCATTCCAAGGAGTGTAGACTATCTCATAGTCAGACTCCTGGTGGAACTCGAGCCATCTCCATTGTCTGAGGTTCAGTTCCTTCTATGAGAAGATATACTTGAGACTATTGTGGTCTGAGTAGACTGTAAAGCGGTCACCCAACAGATAGTGCCCCCAAATATTCAAGGTGAGGACAACTATTGATAACACGATGTCATGGGTAGCATAGTCATGCTCATGATGCATCAACTGTCATGAACCATAAGTAATCACTGCCCGCACATGCATTAGGACACACCTGAGTCTGGTCCCTGATGCATCGCAGTAAACTACGTACCCTACGCCCTCCTCTGGTAACCTAAAGATCGGAGCCCTGGTAAATCTCTGTCTTAGTACCTGGAATCTCTACGGACATATATCTAACAACACGAAGGGTTTCCCATTCGTCGTCAAAGCACAAATAAGTGATGCAACTCTAGAAAAGTCCGGCACAAATCCCTGATAGTACCTAGCCAGTCCTAGGAAACACCGCACCTCAGTCACACACCTGGGTGGCTCCCAAGCAAGTACTGCCTCGATCTTCAATGGGTCCACTACAACCCGACCCTCCAAGATGACATGCCCCATGAAGTGAACCACTCGAATCTAGAACCAGCAATTCAAGTGTATACCATAAAGCTGGTGCTCTTGAAGTGTGTCTAGTACAACCCGCAAGTGGTAGGTGTGCTCCTCCTCATAATTCGAGTAAATCAGTATATCGTCGATGAAGACTATGAAAAAAAATTGAGTTAAGTC
Source organism: Viscum album (assembly GCA_963277665.1). Classification (NCBI taxonomy): domain Eukaryota; kingdom Viridiplantae; phylum Streptophyta; class Magnoliopsida; order Santalales; family Viscaceae; genus Viscum; species Viscum album. The sequence continues at coordinate 1,896,644,344 of OY728133.1, read as the reverse complement.
TAGAGGATCTCGTTAATGAGACTCATGAACACTGTTGGTGTGTTGGTTATGCCGAAGGGCATAAAAAAGAACTCGTAGTGGAAATGCCGACACCTGAAGGCCTTCTTCTACACATCTTCATCCCAAACTCTGAGCTAATGATAGCCTGACCAGAGGTATATCCTTGATAACCATCGTTCTCTATTGAGCTGATCAAAGATATCGTTAATCATCGGATGTGGGTACCTGTTATTCACGGTCACCTAGTTCAGGCGACGATAGACGACACGCAGTCGCAAGCTCCGGTTAGCCTTTGTGGCCATCAAAAATCAGAGAAGCCCAGGGTAAAACACTGGGTCGAATGAATCCCTTGAGCTGCAAGTCCTCTAGCTGTACACACAGCTCTTAATGCTCATTAGGAGCCATCTGATATGCTAGAGTAGATATTGGTTTTGTCTCGAGTTACAGGTCCATGTAGAAGTTTACCTCTCTATGAGGAGGTAGTCCTGGAATGTCGTGAGGAAAAACATTAGCATACTGATCCACCACAACATGAAAAGTCGGACTCCACACATCAACTGCTCCTAGGATCAGACTAGCCAACTGATGGTTGATCAGCTACCCTCTCCTCTGTGTAAGTCCATCCTACACTGAAAAGGTTCTCTTCTCGGTGGTGAAGGTGAACCTGCTCCCATTTGTGTGGACACACCACACTTTGCGCCTAATACAGTCGTTCTGAGCATGGATTGTAGACAACTAGTCCAAAATCTATATGAAAACATAATGCCTCGACGCCGCTATAAGAAGATCCCAGCTGATGCTCTCGCCTCTTAGAGTAAGCTCACACTGTCGACACCAGTTCGTATACGTTGAGTCTTCTCCTGTAGGAGTCTCTAGCCATAAGGATCGAGCCAACAGCTCCATCGGAATCTCATAGCTCCGAAGAAGAGCAGCGTCAATAAAAAAAGACTTGCTCCTATGTCTACAAGAACTGCAGTAAGGGTGGGTTAGACACAAATAATACCTCAAATCATCTCATGTGCGTCGTGGTCGTTGGCCACGACTACCTGGAGATGAGACTGCCCCGGTCTTCTGCCTTGTCCGCCTCCTCCCTGTAAACTGCCACAGTTGAACCTCTGCATGTTCCTGGGTGGTCCCTCTACTCTCTATTGCTGCACTGCATGGTGTGTTAGGCAGTCACGTGCCATGTGGCCCTGCCCGCCACATGCATAGCACTGCCTACCTCGTGTATGATTGGCTCTACTACGTATGCCCCGCACATCCGAACAAGAATCCTAGGGTCGCCCACCTGATGGCCTGGTTGTCTTGGACCTCTGGGACATATTTCTACTTCTTGCTACAGAAGAATCCGCTATGTGTCACCATGAGGTAGGAATCGCTGATGTTGTGACCCTAGCAAGGAAGCTCTCCACAAGAAGGGCTTGATCCAGTACTACAGCTTACGTCGGAATACTGAGGGAGACCATCGAATCCCTGATCTCATGCCTCAGTCACTACTCGATGGTCTCAGCATGAAAGAATGGGTCTTGTACCATGTTAGTGGAGTAGCGCGAGAGGTCGGTAAATCTCACCGAGTACTGGGATACTGTCATGCTGCCCTACCATAGCTGTAGTAGCTCCTGGATGTGCACCTCATAGAGGGTGACCGGAACAAAATCCGAGCGGATGAGGCTCCCGAAGTCCGTTGAAAGTAGTAATGTCTCATCGTGGACCTGGAGCATAAGGCTCCACAATCTACCTGCTATTGTGTGTAGGAGACTCACTGCAAGGATCACCATAATGTCACCTGGTGTCCCTATGAATTTTATGTCTTTGATAATAGCCTCCAGCCAATCCTCGGCTTCTGGAGGATCCATCTCTCCACGGAACCTGGGTGGCCTCTGTCGCTGAAACACATGTAGCGCCCTCAGGCATCATGAATCCTCCGTAGTTGAGGCTGGTGGTATCTGTGGCCCAGCGGGTAGTGGTACCACTGGGGCCTCAGTAGTAATGTAGCCCTCCATCGATGCCTCGTCGCTCTGTGGGCTGCAATCTCATACGTAGCTCGGAACCCAAGCTGGCTGCCAATGTGGGGCCATCCTGAAAAACAACAGGTGTTACATGGTTAATACAGTATACCTGGTGAGCTGAAACAATGTAATAACAATGAAAACTTTTGAAACAAACATGCAATCAGTGTTTTTGAGCACTAAGTCCGAAATCAGAAGTCAGGCTCCTAGTGTATGGATACGTCGGCCGCCACTTGAACACTGGACTACCTCGACTGAAAACCATACTCAATATTCTTAACATTATTGCTTCACAAAAGAAATTATCAGAGTCATGAGTTCTGCGGTAGAACCGACTCCTCTGATACCAATTTTTCACGACCCGTCCTCGGGGCCCGTGTCGTGACTACCCCATGCTCGCCATCCATATGCCAGGGGTTGGAAACTAGAACCAAAGGCATAAATCCCGATAAAATGGAAGGAATTAACTTTATATATGTAATGTTACACAATAGAGTATGAAATTGATGTATGCACTAAGTAAAAATGAGTAAATAAGTGAGTGCTGGAAGGTAAATGGGCCAGAATCAAAACCCAACTGAAAGTACTATACAATTGAGAAAGAAAGTACAAAAGTTGTATAGTAAAGTTGCAACCACCAAGTCGTCCTCCAACAATCCCACCTGAAGGGTGGGTACATATAGTCTCATCAGTACCTCGTGTCTGTCCATCCGTTCCATGTACGTCCAGCTAGGTGGTCCACCTCCGGATACCATCCAGCTCTACAAGAATCGACCACGATCAGTGTTGACTGTCGTCTGCAACCAACACAACGTAGTGCGGCAATGCCCGTGCTAGGGTGAGTATACAATATTCAGTAGGGACCCCGAGACCCCTGATGGTCCCCTAGAATCCACACAAGATTAACCACTAAGGAAAGATACAAACACGAAGTATCATCCAGCTCTACTTACATATATTCCCATATATATACCTATGTCATCAATCTCAGTACGACTCCAAAATCTGATCCCATGCACAACCAGTCCAAAAAGGAAAGAAGTCAATCATAACAATGATAATGATTGAAAGAAAATACTCAGCTCACACATGTATACTACTCAGGAAGAGGGTTGGAGAAGATTTGATGTAGCCTCTAAATCATCTCCTCTGCCGAACCCACATAGGATCCACGTATAGAATTCGTCGTTGTCGAACCCATGTAGGATCCAACTATAGTAGTCATAACTGCCAAAACCACGTAGGATCCAAGTACAGTCGTCATCACTGCCAAACCCACATAGGATCTAAGTGCAGTCGTCCTCGTTGCCGAACCCATGTTGGATCCAAGTACTGTCGTCATCGTCGTCGCAGTCACAACCAGCTCTAGGGTTCCTTCACACAACACACTTGATTTGGGAGGGTCTGCTTCTAGATTCAAGGGGGGGGGGGGGGGACAATACATAAACTATCATAAAGTCCAGAGTTGATGTATCCCAAAGATCTTCTCATCAATAAGAACTCAACGCGATAGACGACACATCAAATAGATTCCCATTCTAAGAGATAATGTCTTTTTTGTTACAGGGGCCTGGTTAGAATTATGAACATTTCTAACCCGGCCTACATCCAATGGTATACAAAAATCACATAGAGTATCGCAAAAGTACCGTATCGTAGAAAGAGTCCCAATTCCGTAGTCGGCGTGTTGACTAGACGCGCGGTCTTGATGTTATTCACGTTTAAGTGAATAACGGTCCCGATCCGTTAGGCCCGATGGGTGGATGAATCCGGTCGATTCGGTTTTGGCGGGTCTGACCTGGAAAATTTATCGGACTGGCCCGATGATTTGTGTGGCCTAGCCCAAGGTCCACGGCCCAGCCCGAAGTGGCGCAGCACGGCCCGACCCTGTGGGGTGCGGCCCAGCCTGGCTGGCTTTGCCAGCCGGCCGAGAGGACCGAGACGGGGGGCGCGGCCCCCGGCTGCCCAAACCTACGGCGCCTTATGGCGTCAGGCTCCCAAACCGACCGGCCTTTCGATGCACGTGGCCCTTATAGGCGGGCCGCCGGTCTTCCACTATGGCGCCCCCCTGGCGCTGCCGTCCTGCTCCACCTAGCCAGCTGACGGGGCGGCCGGTTCTTCCACAGAAGCGGCCCATGTAGCGGGCCGCGGTTCCTCCCATAGAATCGGCACGATGACGCCGGTTTCCACTACCGCATTTCTGGCATGGCGCGACTGCACCATTATTTCCTCGCCTTTGGTTTCCAGTTCCAAAAAGTCCAAAAAACAATAGAGGGTCGTCTGGCCATGTTTTTTCGGCCCGTGCCCTCCACGTTAGGTGATAACAATAGGTCGAAGATGAACAAGGTTTCACAAAGAACAACAATTTTTTTTTATTGAAATGAAAATTGGAACCTAACACCCTACTTTGTATAAGGTTCGTGGTTGAAAAGCGTCAGATGACGGTGTCATTTCTGTCATCGTCGGTGTGCACACGAGGAAGTGTCGTCTCCACATTTGTCACAGAGAGAAGAAGAGGATGATGAACAAAGGTCACATAGTTGACGTTCTCTGTCAGATAGTTGGAGTTCTTCAACAAAGGATAAATATTCCCCTTCTTCACAAGAGTTCTCTCCCAAAATTTTCCCCCACACAACATGAAAAAAACCATTAAAATAAGGCCACCCATTATTTTAATTTAACTTTCCATGCATTTCAAATTTCAAAATCCATTTCACCAAATTAATTAAATAAAGAGTTTTTAATTAATTATGTGAAAGGTTGGCAAGTTTTAATTAAGTGAGAGAGAGAGAGAGGAAGGGTCCTCATCAATTTAGGGGAGTTTTTAAGTTTAAAGGGGGCGTTTATGAGAGTTAAAAAGTAGGTATGGGAATGTGAATGGTTGGGGCTCGTGTGGGCCCAACCTAACAAATATCCCTACATGGGTAGTTATAAGCTTATGGGTCCCATCCCAACTCCCCCATGTCGGATATAACCACATTAGATATAAAAATAAAATTCTATCACAATTTTATAAACATCTCATTTAATCCAAAAATTTTAACATTTCCTCCCGTGAAAACGCACCCGCGGTAAAGGTCCTCTTATGCAATTACAGGCATTGCGAGTTCATCGATGCCCTCAGATTTTAATTCCGAGAACCGGTTCAAAAGATAGAAAACCACGCTCGTTCGTTTACTGAACGTACCTGAGCTAAAGTTTGGAAATTGATTCCGTGAACACCGGGCCTCAGAATCAAGTGCTGTCAGAAGCCACCGACTTGTAATATTTGAAAGTATTTAAGCAAAAAATATCCTTTAAATTTTCGAGACGTTACATAATTAAACAATCAATATTCAGGTAATAAGTACTCCATGTAAAGTTAACACATACCTCATATTGATACCTAAAATATTAAAATATAATAAGAAATATAATTATGAATAAAATATAAAATGATTCATTAGTCCTAGCTAAAATAATAAGAACTTTATAAACCAATAAAAATGGATGAATCAACATCATAATAGTTTAATCTCATTGATGATTTATATGAACCTGCCAACCACTCCCAGTACATAAGAAGTGTTTTTTTGAATACAAACCATGGAATATATCAATCCATCAACTATAGATGATTTTGTAGCCTTTTTCAAGAAAACTACCTCATCTTATATTTATTTTTTACTTATCATTAGTCTACTTAAAATATTTGAAATGGGGAACTAATTTTTTTTCCCACACTCATTACTATGTCTTCCAAAACTATTAATATTTATTTATAATAAAATAGGAACAACATTCCATATATTTTTTCAATATGTTAGGTATTCCAATGTTATATTATCTCATCCATAATAATTTATAATAAATAATATGGAATCTTTATCTTTTATCTCAATTATTACATTATTCACAAAACCAATAATATAAAGGATGTCATTGAAGGTAAATAAAGTGATGATATTGTTATCATCCTAAATCATAAAGTTATTTTCTAATAAACCATTAATTGATAAGATAAATTATTTTCCATTAATATTAATAATAATTAATTATATACTATTTATTTATATTATTTAATGAATATTTATAATTTCTTCACCAAATTAAAAAGAATATATCTATCAAAAGATGGAATTCTTATATTACATTGCCTTATTTTAAAATAGAAATTTACAATTATAGAATTTTATTTTTTAAAACGTATAAATCATGCAATTAATGAGTTAGAAATTTTATTTAGACAAATATTTTATAATTTTCATAAAGGAATAAGTATTTAATGAATATTGAAAAAAAACTAATTTTTACAGTAACCTATATTTACTATTCTAATATTATAATTTAAAAATATATATTGGATTAGATATAAAATTAAAATATTTAATCTTTATTAAATAAAATACAATAATATTTATTTGAATAAAAATGCTATTTGCATTTGGTATGAAATAATATTTATACCTAATATTGTTTTTTTAAATGAATTTCATCATCTCCAATGGGATAAATTTTGAATTACATTTTAAAAACTCTATGAATTGAATATGATAATCCATGTTTAATTTTTATATTCCTCATAAATGAAATCTGGAATTATGGTAAACATAATTTTTGTTCATTATGAGTAGTATGAAAAATAAAATTTTCTTACCGGTGTTATTGTTACAACATGATAACATAGTGGTGAAAGTAAACATACAAAAGAAATAATACATAAAAACAACTCAATATCAAATTTTATAACAATATTCCTATGATTTCACATCATTGTTTCTAAAAGAGTTTATTTTTTATAAATTTTCATTGAGTAATACATTAATATATTTTAATATATTTAAAAACTCATATTGTGTCTCCCCACATATTAAATGACACCCATTATTCCTTCTTCTATTCACTTAATGATCCATTTGAATCATCAAATAAATGTACAAATAAATTCCATATATCCATAAAAACACTCATAAATTCTCATTTGTGAACAAATATTCATCATAGTAAGTCTTTTGGAATAATCTAAAATTGGTTCTCTAAATGAGAAGTATAAATTTTAAGATAATGTCACTGTTTATTTTCATTTTATACCTCCATCAAATACACTTCATTCATAATGAAGAAATTCAACTAATATTATTTATATAACGAAATTTTATTATTTTAATTAAATAACCTATAACCAACACATTATTAAAAAAATGGGAAATGAAACCATCATTTGTCGTATGGTGGATTACCCCATTGCGAACCGATTTAAAAAAATTTCCATCACTACCTCCCACATTTGGTCATAATGATAGATTAAAATACATATATATATATATATGATATTAAAGAAGTATTTATAATTTATTAAATATATTATATCATCTTTCATGTTACCTTTATATCTATTAAAAATTGATAATTTCAGTTGTGCGTATGAGTTGATTACCGCATATATGAAGTGATGTAATTTATTTTCAATCACCACATAATAAGGATGTGATATGTATATAAGAATATTTTAATATATAATATTATATTTATTTTTAAATAATTAATTTCTAATGATGAATGTGTAATTACCTTTTTCACACATGATCATTGAAAAGATAGACAGAAACTCATTAGTACATACAACCTACCATCACCATAATTATAATGTAAATATTTTTTCATAACTAGATATAATGGGTTTTATTCAAATTTTAGATATTATATAAAAATTATATTTAAATAATTTTTATTAATATTCTAAATATGATTTAATAGTCACCACTTCTTCCAATGTAAATTTAATATTGACGTTATCGTCATATGTGCAGAATATTATCTATAAATCAGATGTGAACTTAATAGATTATGTATTTATAAAATACGTGGGAATAAATAAAATAGAATAAATAATAAAACATATATTTTTCTTTTTTAATGTTAATAATAATATTATGATTATATTTCATGATTATAAATGAAGTAAATTGGGATTCAGACTCACTATAAGGGAATATTTACATAAAAACTACATTTTAAATGTTTAATGATTTATTTTCCAAATATTTTTAATGCATCACTATATTCATAAAAATATTTTATTGATTAATTTATATCTATATAAATAAATTATAATATATATTTTAATTTAGAATTTTGATTCATTAATTGGTTCTTCAAAAGCATGTATTTATGTTTTTTTATAAATACTTTTTGTGACTATTGTTAGAAAAATATAAAAATGAATTTTCTATTTTAAGGTATATATTTCCAATTTTATTCCCATTAATGTTAATATTATTATATCTTTTTATTAAAATACTAGAATTAATGTTATTTTAGAAGTTAAACCCACTGATCTTTTTATGGAAATATTCAAATAGGGTTTTAAATGGAAAATATATTTAAAATAAAAACGTATTTTATTATGTATATGTAACACCCCGAGCTTCCACGATACACATCTCATTCAATTATGCAATAGCTTGCGTTGTACGAAACATCGAGTTCTAACACACCGTGACTAATCAAAGTAGTCGTTATGAATAGTAATTCCCACTTTTTAAAATTATATAAATTTTATATTTCAAAATGTACTTCATTTTTGTATTCGTAATATCAAAATTATCCTATGTTAATTTTTTTGTAATTTTCTGAGAACTTCCATTTTTTATGAATAGTGAAAAATACTTAAAAAGAACTTTTTAAATCAAAATAATTTATTGTGATAAATTATACTATTGAGTTGTTTTAGAGTATAATTAGAATATATTTTTACCATTTTATCCAATGGTGGTCATTAGAATTAATTTCACTTTGAAATTGGACATAAACATTTGTCAATCTTTTGATATAAATTGTTTCTTAAAAACACGCTATTTGTTGTGACAGCGAGAATTAATTATAAAATTAATTAATGCAACTTATATGTTTGGAATTTTGTAAAATAGACATCATTTTTGAGTTCGGAATATCAATTATAGCTTAGGGTGAAATTTTGGCATTTTTCTGAAAAACTTAATTTTTTGATGAATAGTGAAACCACTAAGTGGTAGTTAAATAACTGATTTTCGTTTAAATGAAATATTACCACTTCTTTGATTTTATTTTCAAAAATCCGGCATACATGGTTGTTATTAAGAAGTAAAATGTGGTTCAATAAGATTAAAATAATTTTTTTGGTGAATAGTAACTTTTAAGTTCTTATTCGCGATTATAGGTAATTAGTATAGTTTAAGGTAAAAATAATATTTTAATAATTTGAGATGATCTTGACACATGTACTACCCTCATTGGATGTGCCATGGCCGACCATGACAATCCATGGGTCAACTTGGGGACCCTATGGAGCCACTTTAGTTGGAAAATGACATAAATACCTTTTATTTAATGTTAAAGTAAAAAATGACACAAACATGAAATGTTTTAATAAAACAATTTTTAAATGGGGTTATAGATATCATATTTTTGAATATAAATAGTCATTGAAAAGATAAAAATATTTCCTACATCATAGTATTTTTGTTATAATTTTTAAACATTAAATAAATTAAAGTATTTATGACATCATTATGATGCAGTGATGACCTCATTATTTAACAATTTTAATAAAATGAAAAGATAATGTACAATTCAAGGCATAAACATGTCCAAAGACTATTGGATGGGAATTTTTAGAACCCTTATCACCTTAGCCACGAATTATATAACTGTGGTACCTTTAGAATCCGAAAAGCATTGTATAATAATGTAAAATTTCATTACCTTCCAAAAGTGCCCCTCCTCTCCTCTTATAAATGGCCCCCACCACTCCCACCTTATTCACACCGTCAAGACATTTGGCTCGGCCAACCTCTTCCCAAATGATCTCCCAAAATCCCTCAATTACTAGTAGAAGACTCACTTTGGGCATAATTCTTCCCAAGGAAGCCTTTGTCTCAAATAAAAAGAGTTACCCGATTTTTAGGTAATGTATTCTCTAATGTTGTTTTTTTTATTTTTCTTCTCCAACCCCCTAAACACTTTTTATTCATTTCTTTTGTAACAAAAACAGTATCCTCAATATACTAGTATTTTTTTATAATAAGGATTCGAGCTACACTTACACACACCTACATATAATGGTGAAAGAACATACTGTTTCTGTGGATGGAGAATTGCTGCCTCACGAAACGATGATTGTTCAACACTCATATAACACCTTAAAAGGTGGCCATTAAGATGTCACTATATTTATATATGATATATAATATGTTTATGTTTTCCTTAAGCTTCTTTATTTTTCATTTATGTCATTCCTTTTTTATTTCCATTATGGGTAAACACGATAATTTCATTTTTGGAAGTGCGGACTACCGCCCCCTCAAAGTTATTTGAATCGTTAATGCCATATGTGGGATGTATAAAGGATGTAGTAACTGGTATTATACATTATATTATACTGGAATTATATTATACCTTTATATAATTATTACATTATTCCATTAAATACGAAATAGAAATGAAAGTAGCATTCATGCGTACGTACGGCTTACCGTCTCCATGAACGGTGCATTTCATTTCTTACCTCTAAATGTTATGTAATATTATGAATAAATGTATATAATGTATATATATGATAAATATGACATCTAAATCAAGAATATAATTCTGGAGATAATGGATATTCTACCACATAAACATCTTGTAATTATAAGAAGTTTATTGTTGAGTCAACTACCAATAATCGACAAAACGACTATTATTAACTTAAATAATTACATAATGTTCATAACATTGTAATAAGTGACATAAAAAGGATAATGAAATTGAAAATAGTAGATATTAACTCTAGTTTATTATTCAGGAGGTAAAAGAACAGTCGAATCAAGTCAGACACAAGGTAAGGGAATTTCTTAACCCAACTTCCGTTCTTTGGGTTAATCTCATAATTTCAAATTATGTCATGATATTATTATGTCCTATTTTTTATTTTTACTTTCTTCATGTGTACCTATAGTGAATAGACATAATAGATATATTTTATTTTAAAAATGATCTTTTTATGGACTTCGTCTCAATCTCCTTTCATTGAGGAATATTTGGTTTTATACACAACATTCTTTTATACAGTGTATAAACCCCTTTGACATTTACGTTTATTCAAAAGGAATCTTTTTTATAGGAAACATTTTACTAAATGACAAAAATGGAATGTTTTTTTTTCGTACATATGCAGCGACAACGACTTCTCCGCCACCGTGACCATTATTTGAGTTTCGGCTTCCTCTACAAGCCATCACTTTTTTTAATGAAAAATAAATACAAAGTTTTAACATTATTTTATTTTGGTATTGAAAATGGTTTTGAAAGTGTTTTTATTATATCAATGTGTTATATTGAAATCTTGTGATTGAAATGTGGAAATTTTATGTTTCCTTTATGTATGTCTTATGTGATAGGATTATGTTATGGTTTATGATATGTTTAAACCTATTCATATGAGGAATGAATTGGACTTAATAAGTGACGTGTGGAGCCCGCTATAGCCTCTCGATGCATTGTTATGTCTCATGAGACAAACTAGTGTCTTGGAACGAGGCCTTGACAAAATCTTATTTGTGGTCTTGGCACGAGTCCTTGACTACATGGTTATGATAGTCTGGCATTATGCATTCCATCATTATGAAAGTGGTTATTGATATTGCATGGGATTATTCAATTAGTAGAATATCCATGTGAGTAAGTAAATGGCATTATTTTATTTTATTATTGACATATTATGCTAATGTTCATGTTTAAAAAGGCTTTTGTTTTAGTTATACATTTCCTTAAATGTTAGTGATTATTTATGAAAGCTTCCGCAATGTTGTTATCCTTACTGAGCATCTGAGCTCACCCCTTTCAATGTTTTAATATATTCCAGGATGTGAAGTAGTATTTTATGAATGACCTGCAGGGATAGTCAGAAGAGGATATGAGTGTGGACTATGGAGACTTTGTTATTTTAGTTTTTTACCTTATGATGTAAAGTAACATTTATGAATGTATCTAGTGTTTTCAAGGCTACTAAACTAATCGGTCTTTCGAGACTTGATCTTTTGTGATCATACCAATGTTACGAAGTAATGCACCGACTCTGGGTAGCTGGGGTCGGGGAATTACAGTAGGTATCAGAGGCAGTTTAGTACTAACCTTGGATGCTAGATTTAGATAAACTATGATTAGAGCACATAGTCTGAAGATAGACTTTGAGGATTAGTATAGAAAAACTTCCTAGACTTTTGGTATTATAGAGATTTTGTGTGTTTTCCGAGAAATACATCCCTGTCTGGATACGAGCAGGTAAAGGCGGCTCTGGCATAGATGTACCTAGGGGTATAACCCGAAAACACCGCTTTGAGCTAGACTCTAACGGGAACTGGTGCACGACAACGGGCCTTGCTGCACTCTTGGTTACGACACTCCTGGGGGATATGCTTAGGATAATTCACATTTTCTTTACAAACCACTATGAAGGGTTATGAGTATATACTTCCTAAAAGAAATTTTTTTTTATGATTATGGATTATATCCATAAACAGTTCAATTTATTATAAGTGTTTTCAAGTTTGTTATTATGTATTTCGATTCACAAACTAACCTAGTTTATGGCATTGTATAGAAATAGCGCCCAGTAGAAGGAATGTGAACGCCATCAATACGTATGATCCAAAGAGTAAGAAGGATCATATCTTTCATGGTATTAAGCCAATATTTAGAAGGGAAATATTCTCCCATGTGTTATCAATATATGAATAAATAGTATCATGTGTTAATAAGTTATGTAGATAATTCTCTAAGTCTTATGGATTTGAAGGGATGGAAGAGAAGAAAAGGATGGAAGAGAGAATGATGTATAAAGGGACGAGGGAAAAGAAGAATTTTCCAATATGTGATAACTGTGGGAAGAAACACATGGGAATTTTTCATGAAGGGAATGGGAGTTTGTTATAAGTGTGGAGAAAAAGGACACCAAGTGCGTGACTGCAAGGGTTAGAAAAATGTTTCAAATGTACAATGCTTCATCTGCAAGGAGTGGGGACACTACGAAAACCAATGTTCAAATCATCAGAGTATGCCCCAAATGATGTTATTGGATAATAATCAAGTTATGATACTACCACATATGAGGAGGAATGATTAGAGTTCTTATGTTGTTATTAAAGAATTTTGGAATTTGAGTGTTGTATCAATGATGTACTGGTTATAATAATTATGGAGTATATAAGGATTGTACTGTAGTACTATTTCATCTAGGACTTGAGATTATGTGGAACCAAGAAAAGTGACTCCACAGTAGGTTAAATTTTTGGAAAATATATGGTTGAGAGAATGATAAACCATAATGGGGTTCTGATACCGAGATAGTGATTTTGGAATAAGAAATGATTGATTCGGATAAATTATGTTGGATATTCTTAACATCCATGAAACTGATTAATGATTCGTATACATTTTTGGAGAGAAGGAGTATATCTAGGTCTCTATAAGGAATAAGGGATCATGAATGTAATCAATAAGGATTTATGGTAATTCAGTATGTTGCAGTATTTTAAAAGAATACATGATGAAGTTGTTCACATGTTGTTACACAGAAAAAAAAGGAGCTTCATTATGTTTCCCTTCCTCATAAAATCTGGACTGTGAGTTGGACAGAAGTATTTTGGATAACTATAAAGGTTGGAATGGATTATATTTTACATTGGATACTATTGTTAAGGTTATTTTTGGATATTTATAAAAAGGAAAACACGCAGACCGAGTGACAACCCATCGTGTCGGACAAAGCCGTGGGAATCGAACCCACAACCATAGTGTGATTGGGATTAATTGCCTACCACTGGACTACATGAAGTCCCTGGTTATTACAAAATAGTTTTTCTAATCTAAATGCTATGTGTTAATATTTGGAACCTTATAAAATTAGGATAAATAGAATATTTTTGAGTTCTATTACCTTTTAGAGTGAAAGATGGGTGTTTGGTAAATATTTATTAAAGAATGAAAGTCTACATGACAAGTATGTATATTCCCTTACGTTCTTAGTAAATCTCTTAAATAAATTCTTTATCATTATAAAAGGTAACTTAAAACAAAAACGTTGCCGGTTAACTTTTCCAACTGGGGATTCAATGACCGTTTAACCAATCACAAGTTTGTGATTTTCATATTTTTAACTTTCTCCTAATCCAGTTTTCTACAACTCTCCATCAGACCTTGATGGTTTTTTTTCTTCCATATCTATATTATCATATAATCCTAGTATGGGCTATCTCGGGTGACCTTTGTACTTTTCTATCTTTCTTTTAATGTTATATTTTTTAACCATATTTCCGATGTGGGTTTTCTACAAAGGTATTTTCTATTTTCAACCTTCTATTTTCCATGAATATTTTCAAATTGCGAGGACACAATTTATTTAAGGAGGGGAAAATGTAACACCCCGAGCTTCCACGATACACTTCTCATTCAATAATTCAATAGCTTGCATTTTATGAAACTTCAAGTTCTAACACACCGCGACTAATCAAAGTAGCCGTTATGAATATTAATACCAACTTTTTAAAATTATAGAAATTTTATATTTCAAAATGTACTTCATTTTTGTATTCGTAATATCAAAATTATCCTATGTTAAATTTTTTGTAATTTTCTGAGAACTTCCATTTTTTATGAATAGTGAAAAATACTTAAAAAAACTTTTTTAATCAAAATAATTTATAGTGATAAATTATACTATTTAGTTTTTTTAGAGTATAATTATAATATATTTTTACCATTTTATCCAATGTTGGTCATTAGAATTAATTTAAATTTGAAATTGGACATAAACAATTGTCAATCTTTTGATATAAATTGTTTCTTCAAAACACGCTATTTGTTGTGACAGCGGGAATTAATTATAAAATTAATTAATGCAACTTATATGTTTGTAATTTTTTAAAATAGATATCATTTTTTAATTTGGAATATCAATTATATCTTAGGGTGAAATTTTGGCATTATTCTGAAAAACTTCAATTTTTGATTAATAGTGAAACCACTAAGTGGCAATTAAATAACTGATTTTTCGTTTAAATGAAATATTACCACTTCTGTGATTTGAGTTTCAAAAATCAGACATACATTTTTGTCATTAAGAATTAAAATGTGGTTCAATAAGATTAAAATAATTCTTTTGGTGAATAGTAACTTTTAAGTTCTTAATCGCGATTAGAGGTAATTAGTGTAGTTTAAGGTAAAAATAATGTTTTAATAATATGAGATGATCTTGACACATGTCCTAACCTCATTTTATGTTCCATGACCGACCAATGCAATCCATGGGTCAACTTCGGGACCCCATGGAGCCACTTTAGTTGGAAAATGACATAAATACCTTTTATTTAATGTTAAAGTAAAAAATGACACAAACATGAAATGTTTTACTAAATCAATTTTTACATGGGGTTATACAAGTCATATTTTTGACTATAAATAGTCATTAGAAAGATAAAAAGATTTCCCTTCATCATAGTATTTTTTTTATAATTTTTAGACATTAAATAAATTAAATTATTTATGACATCATTATGATGCAGTGATGACCTCATTATTTAACGATTTTAATAAAATTAAACGATAATGTACAATCCAAGGCGTAAACTTGTCCAAAGACTATTGGATGGGTAGCTTTCGAACCCTTATCACAATATCCACGAATTATATAAGTTTGGGACCTTTAGAATCATAAAATCATTGTATAATAATGTAAAATTTCATTACTTTCCAAAAGTGCCCCTCCTCTCCACTTATAAAAGGCCCCCACCACTCCCACATTATTCACACCTTCAAGCCATTTGGATCGGCCACACTCTATCCAAATACTCTCCCAACATCCCTCAATTACTCCTACATGCCTCACATTTGGAATAATGCTTCCCAAGGAAGCCTTTGTCTCAAATCAAAAAGAGTTACCCGATTTTTAGGTAATGTCTTCTCTAATGTTGTTTTGTTTTATTTTTCTTCTCCAACCCCCTAAACACTTTTTATTAATTTATTTTGTAAAAAATATAGTATCCTAAATATACTATAATGTTTTTATAAGAATTATTAGAGCTACACTTACACACACCTACATCTAATGGTTAAAGAACATACTGTTTCTATGGATGGCGAATTTCTGCCTCACGAAACGATGATTGTTCAACACTCATATAACACCTTCAAAGGTGGCCATTAAGATGTAAATATATTTATATATGATATATAATATGTTTATGGTTTCCTTAAGCTTCTGTATTTTTCATTTATGTCACACCTTTTTTATTTCCATTATGGTTAAACGCGATAATTTCATTTTAGGAAGTGCGGACTACCGCCCCCTCCAAATGATTTGAATCGTTAATGACATATGTGGGATGTATAAAGGATTGAGTAAATGGTATTATACATTATATTATACTGGAATTATCATATACCTTTATATAATTATAACATCATTCCATTAAATATAAAATAGAAATGAAATTAGCGTTCATGCGTACGTACAACTTACCGTCTCCATGAACGGTGCATTTCATTTCTTACCTCAAAATATTACGTAATATTAAGAATGAATGTATATACTGGATATATATGATATATATGACATCTAAATCATGAATATAATTTTGGAGATAATGGATATTCTACCACATAAACAACTTGTAATTATAAGAAGTTTATTGTTGACTCAAGTACCAAAAATCGACAAAACGACCGTTATTAACTTAAATAATTACATAGTGTTCGTAACATTGTAATAAGTGATATAAAAAGGATAATGAAATTGAAAATGGTAGATATTAACTCTATTTTATTATTCTGGAGGTTAAAGAACGGTCGAATCAAGTCGGACACAAGGTAAGGGAATTTCTTAACCCAACTTCCATTCTTTGGGTTAATCTCCTACTTTCAAATTATGTCATGATATTATTATATCCTATTTTGTAGTTTTTCTTTCTTCATGTGTACCTATAGTGAATATAGATAATAGATCTATTTTATTTTAAAAATGATCTTTTTATAGACTTCGTCTCAATCTCCTTTCATTGAGGCATATTTGGTTTTATACACAACTTTCTTTTATACAGTGTATAAACCCATTTGACTTTTACGTTTATTCAAATGGAATATTTTTTATACGAAGTGTTTTACTAAACGACAAAAATGGAATGTTTTTCTTTCTGTACATATGCGGCGACAACAACTTCTCAGCCATCGTGACCATTATTTGAGTTTCGGCTTCCTCGACAAGCCATCACTTTTTTTTAATGAAAAATAAATACAATGTTTTAACTTTATTTTATTATGGTATTGAAAATGGTTTTGAAAGCGTTTTTATTATATCAATGTGTTGTATTGAAATCCTGTGACTGAAATGTGGAAATTTTATGTTTTCTTTATGCATGTTTTATGTGATACGATTATGTTATGGTTTATGATATGTTTAAACCTATTCATATGAGGAATGCATTGGACTTAAGATGTGATGGGTGGAGCCCGCTATAGCTCCACGATGCATCGGTAGGTCTCATGAGACAAACTAGTGTCTTGGCATGAGGCCTTGACAAAATCTTATTTGTGGTCTTGGCACGATGACTTCAATACGTGGTTATGATAGTTTGGCATTATGCATTCCATTATTATGAAAGTGGTTATTGATATTGCATGGGATTTTTCGATTAGTAGAATATCCATGTGAGTAAGTAAATGGAATTATTTAATTTTATTTTTGCCATATTATGATAAAGTTAAAGATTAAAAAGGATTTTGTTTTAGTTATACATTACCTTAAATGTTAATGATTATTTATGAAAGCTTACGCAATATTGTTATCCTTACTGAGCATCTGAGCACTCCCCTTTCAATGTTTTAATATTTTCCAGGATGTGAAGAAGTATTTTATGAATGACCTGCAGGGATAGCCAGAATAGGATATGAGTGTGGACTATGGAGACTTTGTTATTGTAGTTTTTCACCATATGATGCAAAGTAACATTTATGAATGTATCTAGTGTTTCTAAGGCTACTAAACCAATCGGTCTTTCGAGACATGATCTTTTGTGATCATGCCAATGTTACGAAGTAATACACTGACTCTGGGTAGCTGGGTTCGGGGAGTTACAGTATATAATTGATATTTTCATGATTATAATAATTGAAATTTATGAAATTATGTTTTATAAATATGTTATGGTTTTTGAGAAATTTTTATTATGACTGGGGAGCTTGATATAGACAATGATGATGGGTGAGACCGATATAGATCATGATTATGTGTAATCCCAACATAGCTCTTCAAAGAATTATGTAATGTGATCGAGTTAACTAATTAGGTTTATCCTATATAACAGTTGGATTTTATTGGTTATTTATTTGTATTTTTTATTGAGTAATGGATGTGATGTCCCAATACAACTATATGAATTATCAATTCAGGGTATGAGTTTATTTGGAATTATATTTATTTTAAACGGTAATGTAATGGGTATATGTTAAGAGAGATTTTTATGATTCATAAAAATGCAGTAATGTAAAACATTTTTTTAAAAGAGAATAAATATTTTTTCATGGACTAAAAAACATATGATAATTCAATTTTAAACTATGTTTTATTGTGAAATGTTTTATTAAAATATTTATCTGAGGATGTGGATTTATTATGTATGAAAATGTATATATTAATATCAATGATTATTTTAAAAAGGGAATTATTTATGAGTATTCAAGGTCAAATGAGTAAATGTAATTCTTTTTATACATTATTAAATGTGATTATTTCACTCATACAATATTTTTATACTGATTTCATTAAATTTTATTGATTAATAGGGACACAGATGGCGTCTAGATGAAAATTATAATGACATTTACAGAAATTAAAACATAATATATCTTAAAGTATTTGTATCATGGGAAAATATATAAAATGTTGAAGTGTCCACTTTATGATGAAATATTTATTTATATAATGTTATTTACCTAATTATCTAAAACTACAATACATAATGATATATGATAATGCTTAAATTTCAATTCATGTCTCTATAATGAAATTTTTTCACTTTTTGTTCCCTATTCCTTATATTTTGTTCTTGAGGAAACATTTAGATAATTTTAGTGGTTAGGTCATGTAATTATAAAAACTTTAGATATTCTAATATAGGATTATCGTAATATCTATTATGAATATTCATAATTTATTAATAAAAACATTAGTTTTTGATTATTGGATTCTATAGTGGAAATAATGAAGTGAAATAATGAAGGAACAATGAGTAATATATCCCCAAAAATTATCAATCTATAATAGTTGTAATTACAACTCAGAGGATTATAACTATTATTTCCTAGTTGAATCACGACACAAATTTGTGTTTCAACTATGTTAGACTGAAACCAGATCTACTATTGAAGAACATGTCTATAATGGAAAAATTCATGAGGGGTCATCCTCCAAAATTCAAAGTATATTTTGACATATTATATGTTAAGGTTTGAATTAACGATAGTGGAATGATATTTTATTTCATGTCTTTTTCATTTCATGCCTTGCATTGTCCCATGAACTCTAAAAAATATATTTTTTTACTTAGTGCGTCATTTTCGTTGTAATAGGTTATTCATCATAGGATTAAGTGAATTAAAGATCATTAAATAGGAATTTAAGATGACAAAAAAAAAATTAATTAATGAAAAACGTTCTGGGGGTTATAATTGACAGATTATTGTACAAAAACAAACCAATAATAAATGAGAAATAAATAAAATATTTATTTAAAAACCCCAATGTGAGAAGACAGCATGGATATAATATACCCCTTCTACTAAAAATATCTATGTAGTAGTGTTTTATTTTTGTTGGGAATAAAATTAAACCTCAATGAAAAGATTATATGATTGGTTATTAAAGAGACAAAAATGTTGTGGTTTGGGAAACAACTAGAATCATTTTCAATATTAAGTGTGGAAAAAAAAATTTGGATTGGAGTTATATTATTTTTTCAGGGTGTTTATTATATACAAAGTTAAAAAAAATTATCAGTGGTTTAAATAGCCTCTATAATTCATTATTTAAAGATTAATTTTTAATCGATAATAAAAAGTTTAACATATATAGTAGTTAAACCCTTACTATAGTCCTCTATAAGAAATGAATTAAAAATAAAATTTGTAACCCCATGAAAATAATAATGTGATTAATAAAAAATTCATACCGACCCTAAGCTACACATTATAAGGGCCAACCTATCTCTCCCTAAAAAATGGGCTAACTAAGACAATATTTTACATCTCATTCCATAAAAAACATTCCTATCATAAATCATTGTATAAAAACACATGATCAAATCTATAATATAAAATATTTAATATTAGTACCATTAATTAAATTAAGGTCCTAGATGAACCTATTTATATAATCATTCCTTTATAAATTATAATATCATGAGTTTTATGGCATGAATTCATTTTATTATATTTGATGATATTTTTATTTTTATTGATTTGGGGAATTAATCTATAATATATACATAAGAAAATCAAAAAATAAAAAGTGGAAAATTCCCATTAGTATCCATGCTCCCATAATATATAACAATTAAAATAAATCATGATTTCCTTTTATGTAAAGTTTCCATTACATTCAAAATGACTTCGTCCTTTACCTTACCAATCCCTTAACCCTTTGAAAATTCTTTTTTGGGATTATCACAAAAAGAAAAATAATGGACATAAAATAAATTAAAAACATTAAACCAATGAAAATTTGAAATATAATATAATTTTTACATTTATCATCAATGTTCTTGTAGTGATATAATTTATAAAAATTTACTTGTAAAAACTAACATGTTTTACTATATGAATACCTTTGAACCCCATGATAAGTAATTAATGAATCATATTCATAAAACCATTTGATGACCATTTTATTTAGAATAACAATATATCATGATTCTAATGTATTCCTAACCTATTTCACTAGGTAGGTATAATGTGGCTCACCATTAGTATAATCAATAATGTTCTCACTCATTTTTCTTGAGATATAGTGGGGCTCAACCCTTCACATAAGATATAGAAGGCTAACCCATGATCTATAATTGGGAAATACTTATTAAATGCTATATTTTTAAAACACATTACATATAATTCTCAGATTAAATTCCATAAATACTCAAATTTTATCTTAAAACCCTTGGAAAAATGTTTTTTAACCCATATGAAACCCACATTCAAATAAGAATATGAATATATTTTGAAAAAAAATATTTTTAAAAAAACAATTCTAAAATAATTAATAGTCATTTCCATTGAAGAAAAAATTAAATGTTTCGATGGAAACCTGAAATAATATAATGAGAAAGATGGTGGAAAAGTCATTTTCTTCGTGTACATTAAGAAAAAGCATTCCCTTTTTTGTCTGTAAAACCATTCTTTTAAAACTCGTAAAATGATTCGTTTTTATGTGCCTTGATAGTAAATTAAAATGAGAATTCAAATGTATTCTAAATATAATTGAGGTTGATATAAATGTTTTATAAAATCATTTTGAAAAACATGAATATGGAAAAGAAGCAGTTGTAAGGAAACCTTAAAATTATTTTAGTAACCAAATGTCCCTCATAACATTGGAAATATTTCAATCATAAGCCCCATGAAATAATATAAAATAAAAAAAATATAAATACTACTTTTAATGATAAATTCATCTTATAACAGATCTATGTGGTTGTATATACACCTTGTAGAATTTAATAGGTGTATAAAAACAAAATATGCCTTAATGAAAAAAAAATAGAGATGAAGTCCCTTACATTTTGTATGACTTGTCATGTGTGTCTTTATAATCAAAAATAATAAAATTAGGTTAATATATTACACGATATTTATTTTTAAAAAAATTATTATATTTATTTCGCATACCCAATTATTAAACAATTACCAAACCATATATGTTTCAGTCGGTTGTTTTGACCATAATATTTTTCTGTGAAAATGACAGTGGTAGGATAGCTATGGTAAAATATGTAACTATGTAAACATATACTAGAAAAATATCAAGGCACATTTATCATATTTATAGATTAATTATTCATTTAATATGTATCATGAAATAATGTTTTGGTAAACGAATAACCGTACATTAGGGTCTAGAAAATTCGGCCAAGGGATGAAAATACCCCCATATTCACTTTGAAGAAGGAAGCAAGTACTCATACATATATAACAAGGTGAATAGACTCAAATTGAGTTGCAAATTGCAAAAAAAAATTGATGTAATTAACGATTTAATTTATTTTATCATTTCCCATCTACCGTCATCGGGAATGGTCTACGGACCTCCTATATTGTGAACCTCCAGGTACAGTAAATGATCCACGAGGCACTAGGAAATAAAGAGATATCCAATGAGAAATATGGACAACTAATCGCATCGTTGAAGGAATAATGCACAATAAGTAAATATGTATACCTTCTCGCAAAATCATATGCTTGCAGACAATGTGAACGAGCATGGTCTCGCGAACCATGATTTCTAACTGTAGCCTCTGAAAACCAAGATTAATCGAGTCTTTGGTGGGTTAGGATATCAACTCACGAACCTATAAAAAAGGGGCCACATGCCCATAGATAAAATTTCCCTAATTTTCTACAAATGGATAACAAATATTTATTTAGAGTCAATAATGAGAAGAATTATTAAATCTAGTAGGGGACTCAGAGGCTAGTTGTAAGAAATCGATGAAGATTCTTGCTTCCGTCTTGATTCACTGATGAAGCATGAATTGCAGACCACGCTATATGTTGGTACAGTTTGACATGAAACATAAAATGGGGAAACATTAAAATAAATGTAGAACCACAAAATTACATTGTGGATTCATGAAACATATAGTTTTCATAGATGATCTTCTTGCAAAAAATAATCCCTTGGATCCTCCTTTAATATGGTGCTCTACGTAGCTTACCTCTACGCAGACTAAATATTGTGCCACGTACTACATCAGTAAACAGATGGAACCCAAAGCAGTGAGATGGGTTGTGTACCTTAATCGTACATGGTTGTCTATACCCATGGCCACATACATCATTGGTACACAGACGACCCCTCTGCCTGCATACCTCTATGTTATGGATAGACTCCCCCATCCAACATAAGAAATCAGTAAATGGAATGGGGTTTTTCCGGGTATTATTTATAAATGACAAACCTCACACCCACCATTAACATCATGTCCTCCATAATCCCTCAGTGAAACATGTCCTCCAGCATCAGGCCAAAGCCTCCTCCAATGACACTGAACCCAAATGATCAGACCATCGTGTGCACCAGCACGCCCCATTTAGTCCATATACCCATGGTTAGTAAAGTAATGATGTCTCTCCCCACAACGGTTTAGTTTTTGGGAATTCCAGTGGGTCTACATTCGTATGGTATCCTGGAGTCCAACCGTGATATTCAGATGGGAACATCCATGTTCTAAGAATTATGTGAGATGACGTTCTTTTTCATTAAATTAGGAATAATGATCAGTTGAAGGAGTTAGGTTCACATCTCCTTCAATGAGGATGATACTCCTCCCCTTCTCTAGTACATATTATAGGCCCCTCCCACTGAGGTATGTACCCAATCCTCTGGGGCCAGGCTACATGACCATTAATGTAATTTCAAATTGAATGGATCATCACTTTGTGCCCTCTCCCACTATCGCCCCGACTTCTTCTGTTGTTTGCACTACCTCTCCCACACACAAGAGAGGAAGAGTGTGGTTGGTTGGATATCTCAAATCCTCTTGTTTCTAACACTGAGAATGACTCACATGGGTGTAGTGGTTTGTGATGATTACTATGTATACATGTTCTGAACTACACGAACACTGAAAACGGATCAAACTGGGATACATGAGACTTTTACTCGAAGGCCCATGCTCAAATGGGTACCCATCAGAAAGCGTTCACCCAACTATGTCCCCTAAATGGATATAATGCCCCGACCCCAATTACCCAAAGTCAGTGCATTGTTACATAACATTGGCATGATCACAAAAGGTCAAATCTTGAAATACCAATTAGTTCTGTATCCTTGGAAACACTAGATACATTATTAAATTTTACATTACATTATAAAGGGAAAACTACATAAAACTTTTGTCTCCACACTCATATCCCCTTATACTATCCATGCAGGTCATTCATAAAATACTTTTTTCACATCCTGGGAAAAATAAATGATATAAAGAGATGAGATCAAATTCCCAGTAAGGATAACAATATAGCGGAAACATTCATAAATAAGCATAAACATTTAAGACAATATATAACTAAAACAAAAGCCTTTTAAACTTGAACTGCAGAATAATAATGTAGAAATAAAATGAAATAATTACATTTATTTGTTCACATGGATATTCTACTAGTCGGATAATCACAAAAAATATCAATAACCACTTTCATAATGATGGAATGCATAATTCCAGACTATCCTAACCACGTAGCCAAGGCCTTGTTCCAAGAATAGAAATAAGATTTTTTTAAAGCCTCGTTCCAAGACACTAGTTTGTCTCATGAAACCTACCAATGCATCTAGGAGCTCTAGCGGGCGCCACCTGTCACTTATTATTTCTAATACATTCTTGATATGAACAGGTTTTAACATAACATAACAATTCTTATTAAAACTACCATACGAAATGTAAATACACTCTCCGTAAACCATAAATGATATAAAAATAACACATCCATAGTCCAACATATCACAAAACCATCAATACAATAAGGATGTTTTGTATCATAATAAATAAACATCAAATAAGCTTAAAATCCATAAAAGGATGTTGATGTAGATGAAATCAAAACTATTTGGGAGAAATATCTCTATTTTTTTAAATCATTTAATAGTCACATAATTATAAAATAAATCATTTACTTTGAAAATATTTTTATAAGATTTTAAGCTAAGATTTGAAGAGATTACAATGATGGAAAATAGTTGCACCCGCCGTATAAGTTGAAAAAAGACATTCTTACCTTAATTTTGTCAAAATGGTTATAAAGGACCTTGTTTGGAAAAAGACGGAAACATTTCATTTAATCCATTTTATAAAATCAACCGAAGGTATAAATAAATTTAACCCATATTCCGTAAAATAGTAAGAATGTTTTGAAATACATTTTTAAAAATGTTTGTGGATGATAAAGAGGTCCAAGCAGATAATTATGTATAAACAACCTTGGATAATAAAGAGATTGTGAAATAAACCCTTACCTTGTACTTTTCCTTGGTTGAGCATAGGTTAACCTCCCGTATAATGGGGAAATATATGTTATTAAATTATACAAGATTCATTTAAATTAATATGATATCATATATGATGTTATAACATTGCTTTGTTAGTAATATCTTAGTATTATCGTTGCTTCAGGTGTTAACTTACTCGTTTTCCATTATATGCTTCGTTACGTAAGTCATTTTTGTTATGGACAGGTTGTATAATATTTATACCTATAATGATATAAATTTATTAAAAAATAATTCTAAACATCAAAAGATAATTAGACTTGAATGGAAATGATGTGGAAATGAATATCATCACGTTCGTTGAGACGGTAATCCGTACGTACGTACGAACGCTACTTCCATTTCATTTTTCATTTTAAAAATAATAAAAACCAAATGATACATAGGTATATTATTATTCAAGTATACAATAATATCTTATATGAGTTACTTATTTTCAATAAACACATCATTTATATGTTCCATGTATGGTATGAACGAGTAATATCACTTTGAGGGGGCGGTTGTCCGCACTTCCTCAAATGAAATTATCGTATATATATACAAGATGAAATGAATAATGTTATTCTATAAAATGGAATTACATAATATTATATATAAAATAAATATCATTAATATTATATTTAATTATAGTTCCATCATAACGGCCACCATGAGAAATGGTAGGAGATAATTGTACAGTCATCATTTCCTAAGGCATTTGGATTCCATCCACAGAAACATTATGTTCTTCACCCATTAGATGGAGGTGTGTGTAAGTGTTGATCGAATACATCTCATAAAAATATCCTAGTATATTTTGGATACTTTTTTTTGTTAGAAATGTAAATAATATGAAGATTTTAGCAGTAGAAGATGTAAAATTAAAGAAAATAAGCTAAGAGAAATTGTTACGATTAATTTGGGTAATTCCATTTGGTTTAAACCAAAAAAAACTCTAGAAGTGCCTTATACCTGAGGTAAGGCTTCCATGAGGTGGAGAGGGATGTAGGGAGCTTAATTGGGGAGAGTTTGGATGATCCAAAAGCCTTGAGTGGTTTGAGGAATTGGTTAGAAGTGGTGTCCTTTTATAAGGGGGAGGATGGACTCTTAAAGAAAAAACATAAATTATTATATTATAATAAATTCATATTCAGTTTATAATGGCTCCAAAATATATTATTTAAAGTATAAGGTTGGTATGGGTCGAAAAAAACTCGACCAATACGTCTTAGATAATTTTGGGTCACTATTTTACCCTTATCTTTTAGATATGACTCTTAGTTAAATAGTTTGACATTTACCATGTCTCTTTGTATTTTTATATTATATCGTTAATAAACGTAATATAAACTTCCAATAGAACACCAAGTGTCTCATTAATGAGATACAAATCATTATATATGAATTTTGTTCTATACTTATATTTTTAGAAATATTATATCAATTAATAATATAATATATTTTTTAAAACTCCGTTATGTCAATTTTGACACTATTTGGTATTTGTTTTTTGTGAAGATCATAACAGCATTTTTACTTTAAAAAAACATTATTAAATCAATAAAAAAATGAAATATTAAAAAATAAAATTATATTAATTCATAAAAAAGTCATAAATTACATTTATTTGGATATTTATAATATCAATTATTTTAATATTTCATTAATTAGGTAATTACCGCATC
Organism: Viscum album; assembly: GCA_963277665.1. Classification (NCBI taxonomy): domain Eukaryota; kingdom Viridiplantae; phylum Streptophyta; class Magnoliopsida; order Santalales; family Viscaceae; genus Viscum; species Viscum album. The sequence continues at coordinate 1,896,617,363 of OY728133.1, read as the reverse complement.
ACCATTGTGTCATAAATAAATTAAAATATATAATTTCTAAAAATTATAAATAAAATACTATTATGTAGGAAATAATATTTTATTTCTAATGAATATTTATAATAGAATTTATGTTATGTACAACCCTATATTAAAAATGTTTTAGTAATTAAACATTGATTTTAACTATTTTAACTTTTCTTTGAATTAAATAATAATAAATATCCTAATCTAATAGAAGTGGACCTAAATGATAATATTTTATTCTTAAGGATATTTTTGGTCGAGATACACTTGTAAAATAGAATTAAGACATGTGTTAGAGTAATATTAATATCATTTCAAACCTTAATTACCCTATTTACTTTTAAAAGTGGTAAATAAAAGTAAAAAGGTATTATTCACAAAAAATTAATTTTATCTTAATGAACAACATTTTATTACTTGATATTAATCGTTTCTCCCCTATTTTTTAAATTCCACTCACAGAAGTGGTAAAATTATGTTTTATGTGAATTTCCTAAATCTCCTAGGAGGTGGGTAAAAGTAGGTGAACAGTTCCAAAAAAATTTATATATCAAAAATTATTCTAAACTAACTCTAATGAATTACATTTCACTTATATAGGTATTATTTATCCATTTTGACCATAATTAAAAATAAATAAAATAAATAATTGTTTAAATAAAAATTTGGTTTTAAACTATAACTCGGTGTTTTTTCACTATTCATAAAAAAATGAATGTTTTCAGAAAAATAACAAAAATTCACACAAAGATAATTTTGATATTCTGAATCCAAAAATCAATTCCATTTAGAAGGATAAAATTTATAAAATTTTAAAAAGTAGGTATTACAATTCATAATGGCAAGTTTGATTGGTTGTGGTATGTGTTAGTACTTAATGTTGAATAAAACACACGCTACTGTATTATTCAAATAGAAGTGTACTGCGGAAGATTGGGGTGTTACATTATCCCCTCCTTCAAATACATTCTTTCTCGAAATTTCTAGAATACTAACGCATGAAAAGACTCGGGTATTCTTCATCATATGTTCCTAGGGTTCCCATGTTGCCTCTTCCATCTTACGGTTTCCACGTAGAACTTTTACCAGATGAGTGGTCCAGTTTCATAGCACTTGTTCTCTAGTATCGAGAATCCTGAAAGGATCTTCGCAATAAGACAGATCATGATCCAGTTCGAATTCCTCATAAGTAAGTACATGTGTTGGGTCAAGCATGTATTTTCTTAACAGTGATACATGGAACACATCTTGATCTTTGGGGAGACTTGGCGGCATTTCCAAACGGTAAGCTAGAGCCCCAATTCGTTCTAGAATTTCGAAAGGTCCGATGTACCTGGGACTAAATTTACACTTCTTACCGAAATTTTTAACTCCCTTCCATGGATATACCTTCATGAAAACATGATCTCCTATCTGAAATTCCAAATCCTTCCTTCGGTTATCAGCATAGATCTTCTACCTAATTTGAGATACTTTGATTTGGTTTTTGATTACCTTTACCTTTTCTATTGTTTCCTCCACCAGTTCTGGACCTACAAGTTTTCTTTCACCAACGGCATCCCAACAGGTTGGTGTGCGACAACTCTTTCTGTATAACGCTTCTTATGGTGCCACCTGAATACTCGAATGGAAGCTATTTCTATAGTAAAATTGTACCAGAGGTCAATATTGATCCCACATACCCTGAAAGTCAAGTGAGAAAGATCTCAACATGTCTTCTATGGTTTGAATGGTCCGTTCGGATTGTCCATCTGTTTGAGGGTGGTAGACTGTACTCAAATGAAGTTCAGTATCAAGATATTTCTGATGAATTTTCCCGAATCATGAAGTAAAACGAGGATCAAGATCATAAAAATAGATAGTGGTACTCCAAGAGGTCTCACAACTTCATTAATATATAGACTTTCTAGACATTCAAGTGGTAAATCATTCCTTATAGAAATAAAATGTGCTGACTTGGTAAGATGATCAATAATGACCCATATTTCATCATTCCAACTAGGAGTCTTTGGTATTCCCATGAAAAATTTCATCATGATATTAGCCCATTTTCACTCAGTTATAGGAAGAGGATTCATGACTCCTCCAGGTTGTTACCTTCAAGTTTTCACCTGTTGACAATCCATACATCTTGACACAAAATCAGCAATCACCCCATTCATGTTGTCCCACCAAAAAATGTTCCTTCAAATCTCTATACATTTTGCTACTCCTATGGAGTTTAGAGAAATTGGAACGATGAGCATCGTCCAACAATCCCCTTTTTAGATCAGGTATATTGGGAACACAAATTCTCTTCCAAAATTTCAAAATTCCATCTTCATACACAAAGTCTCTCAATCTCCCATCATTCACAACATTAATCTTCTTTTTAAACTCTTCATCATCAGTCTGAGAACTCTTTATCATTTCTAGAAAAGATGGTTTGGAAACCATTTGAAAAAGAATTGATGTTTCACTATCCATGGTGATTCCCATATCCAGCTTTACTAAATCCATGAAAATAACATCCCTTTCAACTCTCATCTTGTTCAATACTGCATGATCCTTTCTACTCAAAGAATCTTGCACCTTATTTTCCTTCCCCAGGTGGTAGTGTATCGTGAAATCATAATCCTTGAGTAGTTAATGCCATCGCCTTTTCCTCATGTTGAGTTCTTTCTGTGAGAAAATGTACTTTAAACTCTTGTGATTGGTATATATCTCACATTTTTCACCAAAGAGATAATGTCTCCATATCTTCAAAGCAAAGATTGTTGCATCTAAATCAAGATCATGAATAGGATAGTTTTTCTCATTAATTTTTTTCTGTCATGATGCATAGGCAATAACGCTATCATCTTGCATAAGGACACAACAAAGTCCTTTCTTCGATGCATCACTATAAATAACGAACCCATCATTTCCCAGTGGTAGAGTCAATATAAGAGAATTGACTAATCTTCTCTTCAGTTCTTCAAAACATTCTTCAAACTCATTTGAATAAACAAATTTAACCCGTTTACATGTGTGCTCTGTTAATGGGTTATCAAACCAGGCAAAATTCTGGACGAAACACTGATAATAACCTACTAAACCAATAAAACTTCATACCTCAGTTATACTCGTCGGGGCTTGCCATTCGTTGATGGCCTAGGTCTTAGAAGGATCAACAATGATTACATCCTTAGAGGCAATATGGCCATGAAAAGAGATCTCCTGAATCCAGAATTCACTCTTGTTAAGCATCCCATATAATTCAAGTCTTCTAAGAGTCTTTAGGATAATGCGCAAGTTATTTTCATGATCTTCATAGCTTTTGGAGTATACCAAGATATCATCAATAAATACCACCACATATTCATCGAGATATTCCTTGAACACTATATTAATTAGATCCACGAATGCAGAGGTTTCAATTGTCTGCCCAAAAGGCATTACTATAAACATTTAATGCTCGTACTTAGTTTGAAATGCTGTCTTCAGAATGTCTTCATTTTTCACACACAACTAATGGTATCCATATCAAAGTTCAATATTAGAAAGTTATTGAGCTCCATGCATTTGGTCAAATAAATCATCAATTCGGGGTAGGGGATACTAGTTCTTTATTGTTATATCATTCATTTCCCTGTAGTCGATACATAACCTCATATATCCATCTTTCTTTTTAACAAAATGAACATGGCCTCCCCATTGAGAAACAATAGGGGGAATAAATCCCTTAATACACAATTCCTCTAGTTTTTTCTTTAGATCAATTAATTCAACATTGGTCATTCTATAATGGGACATCGATATAAGACGTTGTCCAGGAATTAAATCAATGGAAAACTCAATTTTTCGTTCTGGAGGATGTCCAGGTAAATATTCCAGAAACACATCTACATATTATTTCACAATAGGTACATCCTATATTTGAACTTTCCTTTCCTCACCCATAGTCATTTCATTCTCTTCCTCCCCAATATTTGAATTTAGTTGAGGTATAGGGAGTGGAACTTGGTATGAATTAGGTGATTATGATTCCACCGTAAAGATAAGGTGTTCCTTATCATCATCATCAAAAATAGTAACCTCCTTCTTCTTACAATAAATTTTTGCATCAGTGTCCGAAATCCAATCCATACCGAGTATTATATCAAATTCAATAATAAGTATAACGATGAGATCCACAGATAAAGAACATTTATGTGCTCTAATGGGGACTAATTCACAAAACATTGTAGCATTGATACTTCCCATAGGAGTTTTAACTGACAACTAACTTGTTAAATCAAATTGGAAATATCTAATTATCATAGTAAACACAGACGATATGAAAAAATGTGATGATCCAGGATGAAATAATGCATTTTCTAATCATGAGGAAACTAGTAAATTACCTTCCACCATGTCTTTCGGATCTTCTACCTCAGCAGTAGTGATAGAATAATCTTAGCATTGATCCCTTGAAATTTTATGAGTTCAGTTCCCCAGATGCTTATGACATTCATTTGTAAAATGCCCCATCTCCCTATAGTTGTAGCATTTAACATTGGTATCTTCATTCTCCCCCTTGCAATCATGATCTTGGTGGCCTTTTTCAACACACTTGTAACAGACTACTATTCCCTTCAAGAAAGTACCGGGGTGTTTCTTCCCAAATTTACTACAGGATGGATATTAATCTTTTCCCTTCTTCCCCTTATTTCCATTTCTAGAGTGATCAGTAGATCTCTTCTTCTCTTGAATTTCTTTAAAGTCATAAGACTTTGAGAATTTTTATTTCTTGATAGCACATGAGAAAATATCTTCGTACAATGATAAGGATTGTGATACTAATTCTCGATGGAGAAATGGTTTTATCCCATAAAAGAAAATATCAATATTACATCTTGGGTTATGTATATAATCTTCTACATAACTTTCAAAACATTTATAGTTAGCCTCATTTATTGCACCATTCTAATCCTTTTTTTGTCTCAGACTTAGAAATTGTCTTTCCATATCTGCTTGATTGTCCTGAGGAAAGTTTATTTTTCTAAAAACAGATCATTGAACTCCTTCCATTTCATATTTTATCTTTCATTATCTTCATTCGTGTTTTGAATCAATGACCACCATTGATCAACATCTCCAGTGAGGCGGTAAACTGCAATGATAACTTTTTCCCTTTCACTACTCCACAAAGCATGAAATATTTTCTCTAGGGAACATATCCATTGCATAACAACCAATGTATTAGTACTCCTATTGAATTTTGGTCGATGATTTATCATGAACTGATCTAACATTAATCCTCAATGTTGTGGATCAGTGTTCTCTATGCGGGTAAGGTTATTATTCATAACCTGAGTGAGTTGTCCCAGTATGGTGATTAGCTGATCAGAACGACTTATATCACTAGCACCACTAAAATTATCTTGAGCTGGAGGGAAATATCTACATGGAGTAGGTGAATTGATATGGTTTCCATTTCTTCTGCTAGGATTTATTTCTAAAAAATGGCATAATGTAAATCAGTTTATGAATCAAAATACATAATTTTATACTTATAAAACACTTAAAATAAATTGAACTATTTATGGATATAATCCATAATCATAAAAAAATTTTTTTTGAGGATGTATATACTCATAAACCCTTCATAATGGTTTTTAAATAAAATGAGAATTATCCTAAGCATATCCCCCGAGTGTGTCCTAACCAAGAGTGCATCAAGGCCCGTTGTTATGCACCAGTTCCCATTCGATTCTAGATCAAAGTGGTGTTCTCAGAATTTACCACTAGGTGCATCTGGTTCACAGTCACCTCGACCTGTTCATATCCAGACAGGGATGTATTGCTCATAAAACTCTTAAAATCACTACAATACCAAAATTCTAGGAATTTCTTCTTTACTAATCCTCAAATTATATCTTAGGGCTATGTTCTCTAATAAAATTTTATCTAAATATAGCTTCCAGTGTTTGTAGTAAACTTCCTCTGATACAAACTGTAACGCCCTGACCCCAGTTACCAATAGTAGTTACACTATTACATAACATTGGCATGATCACAAATGATCATGTCTCAAAAGACCTATTAGATTTGTAGCTTTGGTAACACTATATACATTCATAAATTTTACATTACATCATAAATTGAGAACTACATCAACATTTTGTCTCCACAATCATATCCCCTATTACTATCCTTATAGGTCGTTCATAAAATACATCATCACATCCTGAGAAAAATAAAACATAGAAAGGGGTGACCACAAATTCCCAGTAAGGATAACAATTAAGAGTAGAAATTCATAAATAAGCATAATCATTTAGGGAAATATATAAATAAAACCAATGCCTTTTAAACTTGAACTTCAGCATAATATAGTAGAAAAAAATTAAATAATTCCATTTATTTATTCACTTGGATATTCTACTAGTAGAATAATCACATGCAATGTCAATGAAAACTTTCATAATGATGGAATTCATAATGCCAGACTATCAGAACCACATAGGCAAGGCCTTCTGGAAATACTACAAATAATATTTTGTCAAGGCCTGGTGCCAAGACACTAGTTTGTCTCATGATATGTACCGATTAATCGAGGAGCTATAGCGGGCTCCACCCGTCACTTATTAGGTCCAATTCATTCCTCATATGAACAAGTTTAAATATAAAAAAATCATTAATACTAAAACTATCATACAAAATGTAAATACATTCTCCATATACCATGAATGGTATAAAAATAACAGATCCACAGTCAAATATATCACAAAACCTTCAATACAATATGTAAGTTTTGTATCATAATAAATAAACTTCAAATATGTTTAAAATCCATCAAAGGATGTTGACATAGACGAAATCAGAACTATTTGAGAGAAATATCTCTTTTTCTAAATCATTTAAAATTCACATAATTATAATATAAAACATTTACTTTGAAAATTTTATTATAAGATTGTATGGTAAGATTCAATGATTTTACGATGGTGGGAAATAGGCTCACCCTCCGTATAAGTTTTAAAAAGTCATTCTTACCTTAATTTTTTTCGAAAAGGTTAAAAAGGAACTTGTTTGGAAAACGATGGAAAGATTAATTTCAAACAATTTTAAAAAAGTAAAACTAGGATATAAATGAAGTTAACCCATATTATATAAAATAGTAATAATTTTATGAAATACATTTTAAAACATGGATGTGGATGATAAAGAGGTCCCAGTTGATAATTATGTATAAACAACCTCGGATAATGATGATATTGTGAAATAAAACCTTACCTAGTACATTTCCTTGGTCGAGGGTCAGTTAAAATCCTTTATAATGGTGAAATATTTGTTATTAAATTATACATGAATAATTTAAATTTTTATGATATCATATGTGATCTTTTAACATTGCTTTGTTAATAATATCTTAGTATTATCGTTGTTTCGGGTGTTAACTTACTCGTTTTCCTTTATATGCTAAGTTACGTAAGCCGTGTTTTTTATAGATATGTTGTATCTTATTTATATCCAGAATGATATCATTTACTTAAAAATTACTTTTAATAATCAAAAAATAATTAGTCTTGAATGGATATGATAGGGAAATGAATATCATCGTGTTTGTGGAGATGGTAATCCGTACGTACGTACGAACGCTACCACAATTTAATTTTTCATATTAAAAGGAATCAAAATCAAATGATAAATAGGTATATTTTTATTCCATTATAATATAATATCTTATATGTGTTATTTATTTTCTTTAACACCATCATTTATGTGTTCTATGTATGGTATGAACGAGTTGTGTCACTTTGAGGGGGCGGTAGTCCGCACTTCCTCAAATGAAATTATCGTATATATATACAACATGAAACGAATAATGGTATGATATAAAATTTAATTATATAATGTTATATATAAAATAAATATTATTTATATCATATTTAATTATAGTTCAATCAGAATGGCCACCATGACAGGTGGTGGGAGATAATTGAACAATCATCGTTTCGTGAGGCGTTCGGTTTCCAGCCACAAAAACATTATGTTATTCAGCCATTAGATTGAGGTGTGTGAAATTGTTTTTCTAATAATTCACATAATAATATCCTAGTATATTTTTTATACTGTTTTTGTTACAAAATAAAATAATAATAAGAGTTTAGGGGTTGGAGAAGTAAAATAAAAGAAAATAATCTAAGTGAAATTGTAACCTTTAATTTGGGTAACTCCCTTTGGATTGAACCAATAAGGACTATTTAAGTTCCTTCTACCTATGGTATGGCTTCTAGGAGGAATATAGGGATGTAGGGGGCTTAATTGGGTGGAGTTTGGACGAGCCAAAAGGCTTGATAGGTTTAAGGAATTGGTTAGAAGTGGTTTTCTATTTATAATGGGGAGGAGGGGCTCTTTAGAAAAAACTTAAATTATTATATTATAATAAATTAATAATCCTTTTATAATGGCTCAAAACTAAAATGATTAATTTATAAGGTGGGTGTGGGTCAGAATCCCCTCAAACAATATGTTTTAGACAAGTATGGGTCACTATTTTACCCTTATCTTTTAGATTAACTCTCAGTTAAATAGTTTGACATTTACCATGTCTCTTTGTATTTTTATATTATATGGTTAATAAACATACTACATACTGAAAATCGAAACCCAAGTGGTTCATTAATCACATAACTATCATCATATAAGTCCTTTGGGTGAACCTTATATTTTTTAAAATATTATATCAATTAATAATATAATATTTGTTTTAAAAACTCCTTTATGACAATTTTGACATTATATGGTATTTGTTTTTTGTAAAAATCATAACATGATGATTAGTTAGAAAAAACATAATTTAATCAATAATAACATGTCATATTAACCTATAATTGTTTTTAATTCATAAAAATCTAAAATTACATTTATTTGGAAATTTATATTATCAAATATTTTAATATTTGATTAATTATGTAATTACTACATCACCATTATGTCATAAATAAATTAAAATAATTAATGTCTCAAATTTATAAATAAAATACCATTATGTAGGAAATCATTCTATCTTTCTAATTAATATTTATAATAGAATTCATCTTATGTTAAACCCTATATTAAAAATGTTTTAGTAATTAAACTTCGATTTTAACTCTTTAACTCTTCTTTGAAATAAATAATAATAAATGTCCTAATCTAATCCATGTAGACCGAAATTATAATATTTTTTTCCTAATGTTGTTTATGGTCGAGATACACTTGTCCAACAGAATTAGGACATGTGTTAGGGTAATATTAATATCATTTTTACCCTTAATTACCCTATTTAATTTTAACTGAGGTAAATAAAAGTAAAAAAGTTACAATTAAAAAAAATACATTTATATTATTGAACCAAATTTTACTCCTTGATATTAACCTTGTGTCGTGGATTTTTTAAATTTAACTCACAAAAGATGTAAAATTCTTTTTTATGTGAATTTCCAAATTCTCCCAGGGTGTGGGTAAAAGATGGTGAAAAGTTCCATAAAACTTTTATATATCTAAAATTATTCTAAACTAACACCAATGAATGAAATTGAACTTATATAGGTATTATTTATCCATTTTGACTTTAATTAAATTTAAATAAAATCAATAATTATTTAAATAAAAATTCGGTTTTAAACTAAAACTAAGTATTTTTTCACTATTAATCAAAAATTGAATGTTTTCAGAAAAATACAAAAAATTTACCCTAACCTAATTTCGATATTCCGAATCCAAAAATGAAAACCATTTTGAATGATAAAATTTATAAAATTTCAAAAACTGGGTATTAATATTCATAACGGCTAGTTTGATTGGTTGTGGTGTGTGTTAAAACTAAAAGTTGCGTACAACACACACTACTGTATTATTCAAAGAGAAACATACCATGGAAGCTAGAGGTGTTACAATGGAAAACATCCATGCATAAGTCCCAGTCATTACCAATAATGTGGGATTCAAATCCCTCGAGGATATATAGGAAACCCAACTTATGGTTCTGATCCAAACATCAAATCACCTTCCACCCCCCTTGGAGAATGATAAACTCCATAGCGCCTTATTGTATTGATCAAGTCAGTAGTACCTCTATATCATCAAATATATGCATGAATTGAACAATCATGTAATCCAAGGGTTTCTCATAGACAAAATCATTGGGAAGGATCCAAGGATTCCCAAATATTTGAACATGAAATAAATCTATAAGAGTGTCCTAAAACATGCAATAATCCTCCCACAAAAGGGTGTGGTGGGCCTAACCTCCCACATTGTAGACCAATGGAGTACTCATGTGTCATTATCTAAATCATTAGTCAATAAGAGAACACCTTTGGAAAGCATGTCCCTTAATCAAGGATACCAGGGTAGTTGGATGTTCTTGGATCCATGAGTAAACTCTTTGGAGACCACCTGAGGATATTATATCTTAGGAGGATTGATTGCACAAATATATTACCCCACACAATCACCCACAAGGATGGCCTGACTGTGGAACCTTCTTCACAATTCCAATTGGGTGAATTTCCTGGTCACAATAAGTTCAATCCAACCATCTTCTAAAAGATAATGATGTAGAATGAGTCGAAACAAGATAAATGATGAATTTTATAGGAAATTATCTTTAGAAAGAGGGACCAGTGATCATCCTCATCAGGCTATTTTACCATCACCCAAAATGCACCACCTCCAAGGTAGAATAAAATGGTCAACCTAATGTAAATATTTAACAATGGTGGTGGTTCAACCCCAATGAAAAAATAATTAATGAAATTTCACAACAGTTCATTTTTTCCGCCTGGTTTGTGTGAAACATGGAACCACATAGGTGGGAAAAAATAGTTAAATTGATGTGAATCCATAACTAAATTGGTAGTTTTACGACACTCATGCCCCCTCACCCCACAAAAGAATATTGATATATGTGGAAGAAGCTGAATATTCCTTTATAATTATAATTAAAAGTATGAATCTTTGACTAGATTTTATTGTATTTATGTAATATATGTAAGCTATAGATTCATGTAGAGAAACCTTCTATCCAAATGGCATCATGATGAACAATGTAGTCACATTTTTCATCAATATCACAAGCGGTCATGGCCTTAACGAAGAGCAGGAACCCCTCGCCTACCCAGCATCATCAATGATGGTTATCCAACACACTACTATAAGATTTTCCCTGAAATGCTACTCTAGATACACTGGAAACCACAAGAAAAGCACTCCAATCTGCATTGGTATGCCATCTGCCTTATTACATGTGGTCAGCATGCCTACACCAGGCGGCCCTGTGGGTCACCTCAAACCTTTTGGGGAGCCTATTCCTGAAACATGATAATGAATACCTATTTTATCTTAAGTAGTAATATGGAGTCAATGATGAAAACATCAACTCATCATTACATGGGTCCTACTCACAGGCCCCCTCCCGTGAACGTCTTCACCGACACCTGATGTCCTATCCTCCTTCTACGGAAGAGGACCATATGAAAAGTGGCCTACAAAAGTACAGGAGACCCAGTACACTCAGGCTACTGGCCAAGGGCAGAAAATATATAATCAAGAACCCACTATCACCCTGGTTCCTGAGGAGAAAATCTGCCCTACTAAAGCACCAATATTCATTGGTCAAACATACAACATTGCTCCCTCCACCCAATCACACAAAAACATAGGGTGGCATTATTTAAGAACCATCATGTTCTTGCTAGTGCATGCTGGTCCCTCCATGGCTACAGAGCAGCAAAGTACCGACGGATGTAAATATATGCCGACGACCAACAATACTGCCAATAAAATAGGCCGGCAACCAGCTATACATAGGCACAAATACCAGCTGATGTATTTCAATCCTACCTTCCAAATAGGGTGAAACCAGCTATATGCAGGCACAAATACCTAATGATGCATTTCAATCACATAATCAGAATAAAACAAGAGTCCATTATAAGAAAAGTTATATTCTTACAGATTCATACAAATCCTAATAGGCAAATACAGTGGGATGAGTGAAGATAAAAACCCAGATTTTTAATATGAATCCCACCACTAAAATACGGTGGAAACCGGAGAAGTCAACCGGTGGAAGAATCATTCCTATTTTCAAGCACATGAGAACAACCAGTATCTACTTGAAAATCATGGAGGATCAGAGCAGACACAAACCCATAATCCGACATTAAAATGGGACTTCCTACCCATTCTAGTCAGAGATGTATCTCTTCAGATCCTGGTAATGATGGATGATCAAATTTCAATTCAATACCATATCATACAAGCATGCAAATACATTATTACAACTGCGGAAAAGGAAAGTAATCAATCCCATGACCCAGTTTCCTCTAATGGAATGACTCACTCACAAAATGTGTTGGTCACTCTAGATTAGTTATGCAACCCAAATCCAGTGCACGAGGATCAACATTAATACATTGTGAGAAGAGAACAACCAAATTAGGAACAAATATCCATTCCCACTGGGGGATATCGGTCCAACTTGGCAACTTTTCTAGGGTAGTCAGATATCCCTTCCAAAACACAGGATATTCATTGTCATATCCTGGTGGCATCATGGGACCCAAAAATAATGGGACTCGTATATAAAGAATGATACGCATATAAGGTGACCCCAGTTTCCCGGAAAAGAGAACTCAAAAATAAAATGCACCAAAGGCAACCAGATAATGAAGAGAATATAAATGACCCCGTTCTAATAGAATCTGGGGTTCTTGATTCCCTCAAACATATATTGATAATGTCTCATGACCCAGTTAGTACATTACCAAATTAGGGATGTGGAAGAAGCAATTGTGATAGTCCCCACCACAATGTCACTTATATCAGCTCTAAATGTCTTCCCCATATCACCCATAAGGTCTCACTCCATGGGCCATAAATGATCGATCACAAGAGACTATCTCATGTTATGTGTCAAGGTATCCCTCTCCTCAACCTGATGATAAATTGAATAAAAGGTCATCCCCTATCTTTCATCCACCCTAATGGTACTCCCTAGGATATATTATATAGATATGCTTCTCCATATAGTCAAACATAATGTCATGATGGTAGTCCACAAAATGATGACAGTCATTGTGATGGCCCTCCACACAATGGTAGATTTTGTCAGGGTGCTCCCCATAGTGACTCCAATTAATGAGAATGTCTTATCTTCATTTAATTACATCCCGAAGGCCCTCCCTAGTATGTGTGCAAAAAAAATTCTCTCTAAAGCTAGGTATCATGACTTGATAGAAGTCCTCTCTATCACAATAGTCAATGAGATGGTCTTCCCATCAGTGAAAACAAGAAGTAATACAGACCTCTCCTTATTGTTTCATTCTCTAAAGGTCATCCCTAGGGTATAAGTGGTAGGGAGATTCCTCACATTTGGTCATAATGTGGAAATATTATCCCTCACCACTACAACACCAATTGAAAAAGATCCCCCCCACAACCAAAAGCCATACGGAAAAGAAGGTCCCCCTTTCCAGAAAAATGCATGAAATCCCTCATATGATTAGATACTCAAAAAGATGGAGGAAGAAACATCATACACTCTATCTATAACAAGTGATATACTTTCTCAACCAGAGGATTTCCCAAGGGCACATTCTTCATATGAGCCACCCTCACACCATTCTCATGTCAATGGGGCTCCAACTAGCCCAGTTTATTGGAACAAAATTTTTAAGAGAAAGTTGAGTTGGGAATATCAGGTAGAGGAGCACCTAGATAAACAACATCAGGATATGTTACTTGTGAGGAGACAACTATATAGGAATAATATAATAGTGATGTGTTGTCTTATGAACACTTCTCACATTGACATACGATCAGCGTTTTCTTGGGAATTTATACATGACATTAGCCTAAATATTTGGAAAAATCTTCAACAGATGAATGGAAAAGTCCTACCCTATTATTGTGATGTGGATCAAGTCAAATTAATAAGATATATTCATGTCTAATTGACCTAGAAGGACACCCATCCACAAATAAACCAAAATCATACTGTGGAATGAAAAACCATGATCTAGATTGCCTTCATGAACTACACTATTTGTGTCACCATATTTGCAATGACATTGTTGGAGGTCAGATTCAGGGATGGAGAGAATATGTAGCCTTACACATCACACCACATCTCATTCAGCAAACCTCATTGGAAATGACATCCTAGAACATCATCACCCAGATGTAGAAATCAAATGAAACCCCTACCGACGAATGATTGTATACTCAACCAAAAATGACCACTAGTAAGTCTCAAAAGCATCAAAACTATAGAGATCAAGCCATCAAAAATATTTTGTCTTAGGAAACCAATATAATTCTCTATAATTATTGATTAAGGGAATCCAATAATAAAGCAATGAGCATGTCATCAAAATTCAATAGACTCAGTGATGGCTAAATACCATACTCCGCCCCCACTCACACGGGAGTGCATGAAATAAAAAATTTGGAAATAGCGACGACTATCACCAAAATGCAGGAATAACCCCATCCCACATAGTCGGGGAATTTTTATATCAATATTCCCCATAAGACTAAAAAATCCCGGTTGGAGCGCATTAATGGAAGAATAGAAACTACCCCAACCCACAGAGCCGAGGGCATTTTTACATCATGTCCCCACACAACTGACATTTTTCTTCTCCTTTCAAGGATGAACAGTGGAAAAAAGAGTCCCTTATTCCACCCCTTATTGTGGTTCACACCCTCCAATATAGTGGCACATTACTAGGTCAGACTAGGGATACCTTTGAGTCAATCTTCTGTAAGAATCTCATAGAATACCATATAATGGAAGGATAAAATCCAAAAAAGGACATAGAAATCCTTAATACCATTCCACACCTAGTACACCACCCCTAATGTGGTATGAATCTATGAATGTGGTAAATGTCATACTAATATATCTCATGGGAAATGATGTAGAGGGAGAGGACGTGAAGGAATATGGTTCCCTCCTAGAGGCATCCCACACCGATCCAGATATTTTACATACCCAGAACTAGAGGTGGACAATAATCTGGCACACCCTCAGTGATTTCGACATTACTACCAGCGTGAAACCCCAACAAACAGAAGACTAAATCCATGATCGTATAGGAACAACCTTCTTCTCCCCTGTTGGAATTCATCCCTCACTCTCAAGGAATGGTTCACTAAGATGGAGGACAATATGAAAGATCTCAGGCCAATGAATGATGAGCTATTCTAATGGGGTTAACTCGAAGGATGTGTTCCTTCTATGGAACATAAGCTGGTGCTCCTAGAAGAGTTGATATTTCCACAACCACTCATCCTGGAAAATGAAGTTATGCTTGGAGGCATGTCCAATTCGTCACTCGGACCATCAATCTAGTTAAACAACTGCTCTAGCAATCCATGCCTTTCCCACTATTGCACCACCTCATGATCAAGCCTGATAGTCTATGCATCAAGAAATCTTGAACACCATCAAGAAATTAATAGCTCTCTAAGAAGCCATGGAGGGTCAATGTGCTCTGATACAGCTAGTGTGCAAACCCTACTCTGATTGGGTAAGAAATGATCCTCCGCCCCAATCATCAGGATCCCTATACTGATAGTATTCAATGTCTCGTTGGACCTCAAATTTAATTTAATGCATTATTCCTCAAATATTTTCCCCTTGATGGGATATCTAGAGTAGCAAGAAGCATTAAAACTCACCTGTTTCATATAAAACCTAGACGGATTGTACTTCTTTTGGTATATTAGCCTGCCATCCAATTCACTCTCAGTCAATGAGGACATTGGAATATAGTTTTAATTTCAGTTCAGTTAAATGATTCTTAATACTATAGCCAGTTATCTCATGAACATGAAATAGTGAGAGAAAGAAAGAGTCTCATACTATATTTACAGAGGAAAGGCCTGACTTATTCCATGAACTGACTGCTTCTATATGATGAAAATCTCGACATGTGCATTGATAACCTTCGAGATGAATTGTGAACACCGCTCGTCCTGGTGAAGTACACTAGTGAGTTCTGAAATGCCTCTATCAATGACCAAAATATATAATACTTCCTGGATTGGACTAATCTTATTTCTTGAGTGGCCTCATCAGCCCCATGGAAAATAAGGGGAAAAGGTGAAGCAGATTATGTAACACCGCCGACACTAGATCAGGTTTCAAGGAACCCATTGAACCATGTAGAAACACTTAGATGTCCTAAACCACAACCACCTCAACTAAATGGCCATCGAGGTGATATGAGATATAATTTTTATGATTTATGAAATAAATTTTTCTTGTTTCGAGATGAACAGTTCAACATCTATTTTATAGCCTCATTGAATTTAAATTTTCTCCAACTACAAGTTCCAAAGAGAACCGATGAAGTGGGTATCAATGAACATCCAAATTACTATAACTTCACCAAATAATAGAACATGCCCTCAAGAAATTCATTATTTTCAATGATCTCTTAAAAATGATAGTGGATTTGAGGCAATAAATGTTGGGACCACCACTCGAACAAGTTGTGTATGTTTCCTCTTCATACAAAAGAGAAGAAAAAAGAATGGAAAATACTCACCAATAAAAATGTGATTTTTTGACAATTAGATTACCTATAATACCATAAACGGAGTTCAGGGAATCCTCCAGGAGTAGTTGAAGGATACAAATATTCCTCCAAAATATCTAAATACAACACATTCATCATCATCAACTCTATTGTCTTATAATGTCCAGAATTGATGAAAAATAGATGAAGAATATAGGAAAACACCAAAGTTGATGTTAGTGTTTATTCTTTTAGGCATCATGTCAACAGACTAGTTACAATGGGCCCTACCCCACTAAATGGTACAACGGGCACTGCACTGCCAAACAACACCATTAAAAGGAGTCAATCAGATAGAAACAATGTTGGATGAAGAAGAAATTTTACTCTCATTAATGTAATTCATTTGATGTAACCCTTCTAGGATGGAGACTATGGCCATGTACCGACATTCCTCGTCCCCAACTGGGGAGCTATAGTTAGAGGAAAAAAATGACATAGGCTTCCTAAAAGGCACGATTGTGGTATGATTATTAATCATGTCCACACTATAAGTCAAACCGTTTACATAGTGAGAAATTGTGGAATGACCCTCTAGAATACACAATAAGAACCGGAATGATTTTCCGCCTCTTTCAGAAAAAATCGAAGCCCAGTTATCCTAGAGTATCCATCGGTTGAAGAAAAAATATCAAATATCCCAAGGCATGCAAGTATACCAATTTATCCAAAAATGGAAAGGACCACAACACCACCAGCTTCTGCTAAAATGGTCGAACCCTCTACATCAAAATACATAAACCCTAAGGTATCATTGAAAGAAAAAACATATGCTATAATGTGCCGAAATTTCGAGAAGATGTATGACATTAAAATGAAACTAGATATAGTACCTGCAAGTCTATAAATCCGTGATTCATTATGTCTATTCACATATCATAGGGAGGCACTAATCAAAGCCTTAGTAAGTCAATATGAGTTCGAGGATGATGTACCAGCAGGCGATGTGTGTTGTATGAAGACCAGTCCTGAATAATGTCACACAACAAACTACATCCAAGACATGGATGAGTAAGCCATCATGAAAGGTCACATAAAACACTCATATGTGTCTGGGAAGATAAATAGAATGGTTATCTCGAATATTTTCCTTGAAAACTTATCTGGATTGAATATCCTCCTGTTGTGAAAGCTTCCTCAGTTTGTCTATGATGAAGATAGCTTAATACCCTACACTACAATAGTACTAGGATATGACAAAAGTTTTCTAAACCTGTTGCAAATAATCAAGCATTAAACTTGTCTTGGAGACCTCATATCATATATTGAGTTCCAAGTAGTACAGAAAAGTACGGACTTCAAAATCTTATTAGGGATTCCTTGGATGTATCATAATGCTACAATTATGTCATCATACCATTAGTGCATCACATATTGCACTATTTTAAAAATGGTGCATTTCACACTATTAAATCCTCATTTGAGTCTTGTATGTCACATTATATCTATATAGGGTAATATTAGTTTGAAGAAAAACATCCTTCGACCAACAAAAATGATTGGATTACTATACTGAATGGATTGGAAACATATCTCATGGACCCCCTCCAGCAGCATAGGGAAGAGTATATATTACCCATCAACCATATTGAATGCACAAACACATGTTCAGATGAGTAATAAATCGTATACATGGTATTTGTTATGGAAACCAAGTCCCAAGACACAAAAGAGTGGTCTAACTCCCATGATGTCAGTAAAAATCACAATCAATGATTCTCTTGGCCTGTCCATGGGACCTCAAACTATGCCTTCTTTACTCACTAAGGAAAAATAAGATCTCTCCCCCAATATCGTAGATTACAACTAAAAAACAATCACTCAATCATAAGAGTAAGATTATAAAGACGACGACGAAGAAGAAGAAGAAGACCTTATATATTCTCCTCCCGCATTCAATGAATTTGTCTCCACCATAATCGATGAACAAAAATAGATGAACCTCATCAATAAAAATGACCCACAACCCACTCTAATATGTTCGTATATTTCTTTTTGGTGAGCAAGAGGCATATACCACTTTCCAAAAGAAGAATCAACCGGTGTCTCCTATAATTACATAGAAATTCCAGCCTTCAATCCTGAGGTTACAAATCATCATCTATGATTACCATAAGAAAATATGGGCTATAAGTAGGAAGCCCAAAGGACCAACCCGATGCATGATGCCAAAATAGAGGCTGAAGTCACAAGATAATAAATTCCTACATCATGCAGGAGTTCCAATATCTGATCTAGCTGGATAAAACCATCCTTGTTAAAAAGAAGAATGATCATATTAGAATCTATATTGTCTTTATGGTCTTTAATCGACATTACCCAAAATTTGACTTCCTGGCCCCAATAATAGAAACGTTCATCAATTTAACTGCTAAATACGAGGACATATCATTCATGGACTCTAAATCTAGAAAAAACCAGACCTAGTTAGTCCAAAAAATTGAAGAGGATACTACTTTTAGAGCCCCTTAGGGAGTGTTCTATTATAATGTTATGTTCTTTGGTCTAAATAATGCTGACACGACATATCAACATGACATGCATCGCATCTTTAGGCCCTTATTGGTAAAGTTAATGGATTGTTATGTCGACGATTAGTTGGTTAAGTTGCGATGGGGCTCAAACCAAGTGGATTATTTTGAAACTGTCTTCATGAAGATGTGGTAGCACAGTTAAAATATGTATCACATAAAATTATCCTTTGGCGTTACCTCTGAAAAAATAATTTTCCTCTTCATACACCATCGCTACATCGAAGTAAACCACAAGAAGAAGAAAATACCTCCTTGGCATGTCCCCAACATAAAACCTCACCGAGTTGGGAGGTCTCCTGGGGAACCTCTCCAATATTTAGAGCTTCATACCCAACATTGAGGGTAAATTTTTACCTTTCACCAGGATGATGAAGAAAGGATTCATGTATGAGTGGGATAATAATTTTCAAGATCCATTCAACAATATCAAAAGATATATCCTAATCTTTCTAGTGATGGTGCCACAAGTTTAGGGGAGGCTGTTCATTTGGTACGTAACCCCCCCTAGAAGAGTCCTCAGGCACCTTCCATGCACAGAAGAATGATTCCAATATTGATAATATCATCCATTATCTCAGTCGAACAATGATTGATGTCAAAAATTGATATTCAAAAATTGAAAATAAATAACTATCCCTAATCATTGAAGATCAGAAACACAGGCATTACCTACATTCCCTTGGGTCCACTTGGTCTCCCGTAGCAACCCACTCAAATATATCCTTTTCCTTACCATGATAAATGGATTCCTATCATGATGGGTGGTCATCCGAAAATAGTTTTACATATGGTGCATATCCCAGAAGGCCATCAAATGCTTGGTGTAAGCAGACATCCTAGATGAGAAACCCTCATAGAAAAAACAAATTTTGGTGTCTATCATCCGAATGAAGATGTTTTCTCAGTCTCGGAGGACCCCCAGACATGGAAATTGTACATGGATTGTTTATACAGAAGCCCGTCATGGAAAATAATGGAGTATCATTGGTCAACAATGTGGATATGGGAATTATATTCACATCTCTTGAATAGTCCATCCTATCATACTCATTACTACATTCGGAATGGTGTTCAAATTATGTTATAGATTACTCGGCCCTAATTATAGGCATAGAATTGGAACATCATGTGAAATTAAAAGACCTAAAAATAATGGGTGATTCAGATCTAGTCATCAATTAGGTCAGTACTGACTAAACCATTCAGAAAGAAGTATTGGTCCCCTTGATGAACCATGTTCAATAACAGAAAAAATAATTCCCCTTCGAACCATCATTGACCCATAACCCACTGGCTCAAAATTCTCATCCCATTGCTTTTGTGAAAACATCCATGACATTGGTGTTCCTTAATAGGATGAAATAGTCATTAACATTTCTCACCGCCAGATTGTCTTTCCATTTACCTAGATAAATATGGAGATAATTGACGAAATCATTAACTTTTTTGTGCGTTATGGTCACACCACTAGCTGGATGACACCCACTAAAAATTTACATTAGAACGGGGAAATCCATCCTGATAGGGAAAAGATGGTGAATTTTGAAAGACAAGAAGTCCACATTGTCTTGTATAATGGGGTAAACCAATAAACAGTTCACTACAAATTATACATGGATGGAGTCCTTCTCAGATTCATTAATGGGGAAGAGACTTCTACTATATTTCACACCGAAACATGTGGAGTGCATTAATCAGCAACTAAACTCCCTCACAAAATCCATGGACTTAGGTATTACTATCCCACTATAACACAAGATTATCCAATATTCTCCAAGAAGTTTCATTTTTTCCATGTTCATTATAATTTAATACACATACCCCTGGAGTTACATTATGACACTATGTACTAATATCCATTCGCCACCTGAGGGATGGATGTTGTGGGACCATATCATTCAGCCACATCCATAAAATTCAAGTTCATACTCACAGTGACCGAATTATTTTAGAAATGATAAGAATTCATACCCCAAAAAAGAAGTCAGTGAAAGAATCATCGTTATCTTTGTGAAGGACAAAATCATAACCAAAATTGGTGTCCAACATAAAATACTTTTAGAAAATAGTACCATCATCTAATCTATTGAGTTGGTCAAGTGATAAAAAGAGTATGGAATCAATTCCAACCGTTCATCCCACTACCACATGGAGTCCAATTTTAAGAGAAAGGATTTCAACAAAATCCTATCAAACATACTCTAAAATATTGTTGATAATGATAGAAAATTATGGCCAAATAATCTCGTTCAGGCTTTGTCGTATTATCAAACAACAACCCACACCGCCACCCAGGAAACCCCATACTTACTAGTATACTGGACAAATGTAGTTTTGCCTATCGAAATAGAAGTGCCATCACTTAGTGTGGATAGTTCCAACCAATCATCAATCGACGTGGAATCCCAGAGATGGTTATATTTGTTGGATCATCTTTATGAAAAGGTATGCACACTTTAAAAAATTTGGAATTCTACCACAGCAGGAGTGCACAATAATTCATAGAAAAAGGTTCGCCTTCAATCATTCCCCAATGTATAGATTTTGTTAATTCTCAGAACCACGATGATACTCAGGAAGAATCCTCCAATGAAAGAATAAAAGTGGGAAAACCCATATGTTATACATATTCTGTATGACAATATAGTACATTCCAAGATATCAATAGTTGGAAATCTCAACAAGACTCCCATAAACCCAATGTTTCTGAAGATGTACTTTAGGTAATAGTAACCCAATGCCATGGTAGAAACTCTAAGACCATAAACTATGAGTAATAATATTATGATGTCCTGGCCCATAATATATGACCCTAAACAATGAGTTGTTTTCCTAACCAACATGATGACGAAATGTATGGTATTTTCCATTGTCCAGCCTCTAATACATTAAACTATGAGTAATAGAAACAGCATTCTGTGGTAAAAACTATATGACCCTAAAATGTGATTTTTTTTCTAATCAACATGACATTTAAAATTATTGTAATATCCATGGTCAATGATCTATGAACCTAAAAATTGAGTTATAATTCCCTCGTGTCATTGTCCAAACTCAATGTCCTTAAACTACGAGTCATTGACATTTGGACATGATGTTAAACTGTAAGGAACGCATCCTTAAAACATGACATTAAACAATGACCCATGTCCTCACTATAAGATGTTAAACATAATGGCCCAAATCATCATAATTTCATGTCAATGAACAGTATGATCTCTCACAGAACTATGTACGCCTTGATTCCTACCCTCGTAGGATAAGATGTGATGCCTCAATCCTCAATCTTGGCCCAACCCCAACCAAAAAATGTCTCCTTCATATCCTCTACCTCCCAACACATGTGAAGGAAACACTATTACCACTCTTTGGGTTCCACATCGAGTATAACTAACATGATATTTGGATCAGTGGTAAGGACTCTCTTATGGAAACATGTTATAGAAATGTATGGTAGAACCGACAGACATAAAAAACTAAAAAATTGTTACCATGCACATGGACTGAGCCAGATTAGTACAAGGAATGCATAGAACTATGTATGGATTGATTTCTGCCCATGTAAGATATGTATTGATGCCCATATTTTTCATCATGGCCCAACGATAAAAAAATACCCTCACATGTCCTTACACATGGACCGATCCTGATTGGTACAGGGAACATTAAGAACTACATGAGGCGTTATTTTTCCCTCCCATGATACGTAGTGACACACAAATATAGACCCTCAGCCCATCCACCAAAAAAATTCTCCCTTTCACCATGCGTAGGTGAGACCTGTACGAGTATACCATTAATGTTCCTAACCACATGACGATAAACTGTGATATCCTTTAGGTGTTATGTGTAGCTGAGTTCTCAGTTCCACGAGATCCTTTACATAACCTCCACCAATGAGAAGTAAAAAAATCCCCCATCCCCCCTATACATATGAGTTAGACCTATGAAAGAACTGCAGTAGATAAATGATAATCATGGTCATGGTATTCATTAAGATCCTATGAACAACTTTCACATTTGTCAAACTAATTACGCTATGAAATCTTGTTTCCCCATAATCATCCACTTCCATCTAAGACGGATGTCCAAAGTCATGCATACACAATATTTTGACTATGCACATCATGTCTCGGTGGAAATTCATTTGTTTCTCACAAAAATATATATCCATAAAATTAAAATTCGTCCCTAGGAGATTACTCCCCTACCCATGTACACCCATTGACTTCAAATCCCCATGAAATTACTCAAAATTCATGCTACCAATGGGACTGGGTTTCCACATTCTATCATCACTCTCATATGATGAATGACATAAAATCATAATTGCGATTAAATCAGAACTATTAAAGATCTTCATGATATCATAAGTGTAATAAATGTATGAATCTAAACTACACAACATCATGTCCTCACCAATTGACATTAAACTGTGTGGAAAAAATCATCCTTGATGTAAGATGTTAAAATGTATAGTAATGGTTTAATCCCAAAGTACCCTCTAATGTTCATTTTCCAATTCCTAGGAAACAACAAGTAATCCTTGTAATACCTTGTTTCTCAAACTGAGAACAAAATCACAAGATATTAGGGATTTTTGTTCGAGATCCACCGTGACATTATGGAAAAACAACCTACAAATTTTGTCGTAGTTTCATGACCCTTAAAACCATGTCATGGTTTCACCCCCATAAGGAACCTTACGCCCAGTCCGTAAAACATTAAATGATAAGATACCCAAATAATGGAACAAATTCATCACCATGTGTGTGAGTTAGATCGTTGTATGGGATTACTAATTCAATGAGAAAATAGTATCCCATGTGTTTCCCATATGTCTGAATAAACTCCTTATATACCCCAATCATCATGCTCTGAGTGATCTTGAATCCCCATAACCCACCTAGGCTATCTACGATGGAAGGTTAGTGTCATGTGGAAACATTTATTGACTATTAAAATCATACCCACATTGTTATACATATTTTTCCGATGAAAATGGTCATCAATCAAAGGAAAATTTTTTCCCAGGAGAGTCATATCCCATCCAAGTATACGCAATGGATTCAAAAATCATTCAATCCCTCTAGATTTAAGGGCCCTCAATGTTAGGGTTTAAAATTTCCTCCTTATATACATCTTGGAAATATCATAACATAAATTCATGATTCATATCTTGTCCCTTTTGAGGTAACTAATGATACCCCGTCCATATGTGTGAAGTCGATCTGCATACAAGTTAAGAGTTCCCCCACTAGTGACTGTGTTCCCCCAATAGATGTTTAGTTATAATACACATTTTCATAATTTGGTGAACCCCATTCCAATGGTCACATATTATATTTAGAATGTTTACAATCCCTATAATCCTTTGTAGAAATCAGAGATGGGATGCCAGTGTCCTAAAAACACCTTTGTTTTACTATACACAACATGCCCTAGAGGATCTGCATATATTTCATACAAAATGGCTTTCAATGAAAGGAAAATTCACTCTCCAGAGATTCCTTTATTATTCACGTACACTCAAATAACAATAATGTTCGGTCACACCCCCAAATTTGGAAAACATCGGTATAACGTCTTACATACCTTCCTCTTTCCAAATTCCACTAACATTAAAAAGACATCTCGCTGAACTGATCTTTCACCAGCTCTCCCAAATAAAATGTTAGAACTGTGCAGGAACAGTTTCCTACTAAAAGATAATATGAATGTCCCTAATATTTTCAAACACAACCTATAAGTCCAACCACCCACTATGTCTCTACAATTAAAAATAAATTCAATTTGTTGCACATCCTACCTAGGCCATCATGAATTGAATGCTATTTTAATGAAAACACATTTGATAGACTATGGAAATTATTCTCCAGAGGCTATACATATGTATCCTGCAGTTATGGCCTTCAATCAAAGGAAAAGCTTCCCCTGGAGAGTTCTATCATACAATTGCATGCCTAAAACAGCTATTGGGACTCATGAATATACAATCATATTAATATAAGGTCATGAAAAATCCATAATACATGTATACAAGAAATTATAACATTCTCAGTTGAAGGTCCCAAATTAGGGCCCTTCCTTGTTATGATATGTCAAATCTATTTGACCTAAAAAATCACTAAATGTTTGATTGATAGTACTATGAACATCCCTAAAACAAAAAGATGCCATTATTTTCAGCGGAAAAATCCAGAGATAGATCCTTCGGGTAAATTATGAGTATTGGTTCATTAAAAACAAAAAATTTCAAGCCATTCATCAAGAGGAATGTCCTGCTTCATATATGGATCACTTTCCATTAGAAGCTCATTCGAATGGAAAATGAGTTTTTTGGATAAAGGGGCGTGGGGTTCATTTCACATTACATCAAATATAAGAGTGAGGATGAAATTTATAATACATGTCCTCTATGATAGGGACTCCCATAATTTTCCATAAGTACCAAAGACTAATGTTGACTTCCCCAAGGGTCAAAGAGATTGAGTTGTTATTTGGGATCCACCTGCTTAACAGCTGGGAATTAAGGGACATATGAAGATGGGTTTATTCTTGAGTAACGCAATAATCCTTGTATAATATCATAGTATATATATATTTTTAGTATTTTTCACAACTCTGGTGAACCCAAAATGTCCAACCCCAGTGCAATCCAAATGAGCCTCTAGGGAGAAGGTCTCCCCATGACGACAAACTATGAAACTTGTTCACATTTACATTCCTCACAATTATCTCGTATCATGGGGTCATCTGGTCAGGCATTGGCTACAATCCCTATAATTTTTTAGGTACATAGTTTATAAAAGACACGAAGGTAGTATCTCCATGAAGGTACCACCTCTTGGAAGAAATAAATGTCTTTGGAATAGAGGTATTATTTATAAAATTGGTATGCTGATGAGTCAGATTTGGCACTAGGATTGCTGTGTCGGAAAATTGTCCAAACCCAAAAGAAGGAATCCTGTCGGAAGTCAGGAACTCTCATTAGCCAACTGTAAGCATATTAACATGATATTGGTGAAATGAAACGACCATAATATTGTCATCAACCAAATCCACCATATTCTTCAATCTTTCAGCATCTACAAAAAGAATAGTTGTAGTGGTATCCTTTAAAAAAGTAGTGATGACAATAGAATCCTGTGAGACATCCATTATACCCTGCACAAGAAGATTGACATATCGAAAAACGTCAATAAAATAAAAATTGTAGGATAAATGATATGATTGAATTTATAAGGAACTGAAAAGCATAAGGCTCTGCATACTCTTTTTGGAAACGACATGTGACAGGTGCATTCTGTGAACTTCATGATGTATGGATGCTAGACCACGTAGGGCTATGGAAAACAAATTCATTTCACTATGTACATACATGTTTCATGAATCAATCGGTGAGGCGTTGGACCACAGATCTATGGGTGGAGAATAGAAGGGTTCGTGATAGGTGGAAAGCACAAACTGAGGCATCATTAAGTTCGTTTTAAAAAGTTAGAGATAAATTTTTATGTTCATATTATTAATTCATAATGTTAGGTTCTCCATATAACGATCAACATATGGGTATATAATATGTGTTTCGTTAATCTATTTGGAATATGTGTTTTAATTTTAATGTTCGACAACACCATTCACAGAACTACAAATATGGTTCGCGGGTAGAGAAATGGAAAAATGTTCAGTTCATGGTACATATGAAGGTTTCAGGAACCATATTTTTATAATAAGCTTGATAAACATATGCAGATGAAGCTAGGGGGCATTGAGAGCACATTTTGTCATGATAAATGGTAAAATATAAATGATACGGGCCCTTATATATAGGTATATTCCACTTCTAACGGGCTCATCTATTCTACTGTGAACAATTTCAGTTCAAAACTGCTACTAAATTGGGATTGTCACCTTTTTGTTCCGAGATGAACACATTCCAATTTGGGAAATTTTTAGTGGCCTAAAAATTCTTCCATTTCAAGAAGAAACCCACAAAATCACATTAAGGAATGAATCAAGTACATATATGAGCCTAGAAAGGTTATTTGTCTCAAATTAAGTAGAAAATTTTAGAAGAAACTTGAAGGAATTCAATATTTCAAAGAATTTCATGTGGAAAATGTACCATCACTAGGAAAGGTCTATGGACCACCTAGAACACGAGCCACAACATACATGGAGTGATCTACAGGGTACATCCCTACAGATCGATGTTCAACAGCCATAGTGGACCACAAACCGCATTGCCAAAGGAATAGTGCGCGATAAGTCCATCATCGTACCGTCTGATAGACTCATGAGTTCACAGACAAAGATAATGGGTAGGGTTATGAAAACCATGATCGATAATCTTATCCTCCTCAAAACTCGATTGACCATGTCTTCCAAGGGTCAGGATATCTCTTTACGAGACTCTACAAATGGTGTTGCATTCCCATAGATATGATTTCCCTGATTCCCTATACATAGACACAAAATTATTTGAGAGATGAAAAAGGGACAGACTATAAAATATTAAATGATACTTAGAGGATGGAATTAATAACATGGAAAAAATTACAACATCATTCAATATTCATTGTCGACGCTCAAATTTTGAACCATACACTCAACTGTTACAGCCGTCCGCAAATAAAAAAATGTGGGATACTAAAAATGAAAATAGAACATAAACATTAAATGGTGGAACCAAAAACCATATACATATCACAGATGAACATACCATAAATGATAACACCCTAAACCCTCATTCAATATGGTACTCCGCGTAGCATGCTACTACGTAGACTAGACCTGATGCTGCAAACAACACTTGTACATGGATTGAACCCAAAGCAACATGATGGCCCACATACACCAATGGTATGCAGTGATCTATACCCATGCCCGCATAGCGCATCGGTACACAGATGTCCCCTCTCCCCGCATGCAACTATGGTATGTATATCCTCCACCATCCAGCAAAAGAAATCAGTATATAGATTGGGATGTTTTCTATTATTATTTTTTAGTTGTCAAACATCACCCCTCCATTACATTTTAATCCTCTTTAATTCCTCTCTGAACCAGTCCTCCTATATCAGGAAATATATTTCTACAAATCCACTGAAAAAATATGATTAGAGAGTTGGGTGCAACAGTGCTCCCCTTTGAGTCTACATAACCATAGAATAAATAGTCATGGAGGTTCCCCCCACAATGATTTTGAAATAATGAATCCTTGTGGGTATAGAATCCCATTTTAACCCAGATTCCCACCATTGGAATCTGATGTGAACCTCCTCATTCTAGAGATTAATGGTGTTCCCTTTATTTTCCATTCAATGAGAAAATGTGATCAGTCGAAGGTGTTATGTTATCTTCTCTTTGGACAAGGACAAAACTCATCCCCTTTCCTATAATGTATTTTTGGGAACTCCCAATGAGGGGAGTCCCCATTCCGCTGAGGCCGAGTAGCATGACAACTAAACTCATTCAATATTGAATGGTTCGTTGCTCTATGACCTTGCCCATGGAATCCCTGGGATCATTTTCCATAGGCTCTCTCTCTCTCTCCCACCAATAGGAGAATATGCTTGTGGTAGGTTAGTTCTCTCACATCAAATTTTTGCTCATACTGAGCATGACATACATTTTCATAGAGGATTGTAAATATTAAAACATCAACATGGTCTGAACATTGAGAACATTGATTCTTGAACAAACCAAAAAATGTAGGATGCCTACTCAAAGGCATGAGCTCAAAAGGGTACCCATAAAAAGGGGTTCACCAAACCACGTCCCCCAAATAGGATGCATTCATGCATAATACTCACTCATTCGAACTAAGTGGGATCTAATTACTCTCCCAAGGATATGTTGGAAACCCATCTAATGGGTCCGATACTAACATCAAGTCACCATCAATCTCCCTTTGATGAAAATAAACTCATGGTCAACTTATTGTATGGATCATGTCAGTATTACCTCTGTTGCGTCAAATATATGCACGCCTATGATGATCTTTCAATCCAAGGGTAGCATGTGGACATACTCATCGGTAATGAACTGATGATTGATGATCATTTTAAGAAGTATTAAATCTATTAATGAGTCCTAGAACATGAAATGATCCTCCCCTAGAAGGGTGTCGTAAGCCCGGCCTCCCATCTTATTGACCAATGGAGTCCTCAAGTGTCAATTATTGAATCATCAATCAACGAGGGCCTACCTTTTGAAATCATGTTTGTTAATCATGGATACCTAGTCTATTGGGTGTTCCCAGATCAATTAATAATCCCAATGGATACCATCTATGAATTTTATATCTAAGGAGGAATGATTTCACAAGTACTTGACCTCACGCAATTCTCTTCTAGGATCGACTGACTGTGGCACCTCATTCTTAATGCAGAGGTAGTGAATTTTACAGTCCCCGTACGGTCAAACCAATGTAATTTTAAAAGATAATGATGTAAAACTGGTCAAAGCAAGAGAAATAGTGAATTGGATAGGAAACCGTCTCCAAAAATGTTTTGGGCGAAGATCCTCATCGGACAATTTCACCATCACCCAAAACTCACCACCTCGGAGGTAGAACAATTACAAAAATATAGGCACTAGGTCATATATTCACTTGAGTAATGTTTCCATATTTCAATGATCAATATAAAAAAAGGAATGTAGTATTTCAACCTTGAATAATAATAAAAATGGAATAATAAAAAAATTATCTCTTTTAAGTATATTTATATATATCATCCATATGGTATGGTGATGAAAATAGAGTAACATATCATTGTGAAGGTCATAGTCTAAACATTCATAAACAAAATTATCATTTATCGATGTGTAATAATGGAAGAATGATGATGATATTTTTTCTATTAATAATTATATATATTTTTGGAAATTTAAATTATTCCATTTATATCACATATGTCATTATATGTATTTATATTTCAATTTATGTAAATTGTTATTGAACATAAATCATATTTTTTCATGAGGCAGTAATTCTATGTACATAAGGACAACATTATAATATCTCCAAAAGAATATATATTAAAAAGTTATATATATGAAATAATTACTAAAATGGTAAAATTATGTAATTAATAATATATATATAAGTTATATCCATCATTACGCCTTATCATGAGAGGTCGTAATGGAAAAGAAAATGATATCTATTAGCGAGGTGATAGTCCACCACACAAATGAAAAATGATTTTATAACCCATTTATGGAAGAGGATAAGGATTATGTTTATAACACTAATATAATATATTCTATTTATATGTGATACAGTGATTTAATTATATAATCACAATTTAAAATTAATTGAAGTATTGAATACAAAAATAAAATAATGATGCTCATTGTAGAATATATACTCTTATTTAGTTATCTTGTATACGTTTCCAAAAAATCCATCATAAGATATATTTAATCCCAATATAAAGCTTATAGAATGATAATAAAAAAAATTTAAAATTAATTTTGAATTTTTTATTCATGGAAAATCATTTTTATGTTTTTATGAAGATGGGTGTGGTTGCGGCCATTTATAAGTGAGGTGAGTGGCACACGTGTAATTTTTTGAAAACATTCAATTGTATACTTACATTAATCTTTCAAAAATATTTTAAAAATAGAAATTACCAACAATATAAGAGTTATGTTTCTAATATGTGAATCTAATGGGTTTAAGACAAGTTTTTATGTCATTTGTAACCCTAATATTCTTTGTTTAAGTCATGATAAATATATTTTTACCCTAAGCACAAAAATTAATTTTTCGTATTTTTAATATTCATTTTCATAAAAAATTAAATTTAAAATATTACTAATTATAAATAAAATTTATTCAAAATCTGTAATAAATTTTTCGAAACTAAATTAATAGAGTTGGAAAATAATAAATTTAAATTAATCCTTCAAACAAAATGAGAATGATCAATTTCAATAAAAAGATAAATAGAATCGAAAATTTTTATATAAAAATTCAATATTATAAAAATCACAATGCACTAAATTGGATTAATATATATATATATATAAATACTAATTTTTCATTAACAAATTATTAATGTATTTTAATTGTGTAAATAATTCAAAGAAAATGAAAATTTTAATTTAAAAATCCCAATTAACTCTATTCATAAAAAATAAGTAATTTTAGAAAAATCCCAAATCTCACGCTACGGTATATTTAATTTTATTATTTCAAACATTATGTTATTTAATAAAATTAATTTTTATAAAATTGGTAAAATATAATTTTAAGGTATTTTTTCAATTCATGAGTAGAACCCCTTTTAGAGAGAAAATTATTTTTCTAAAAAATTATTTTTATTCGAAAGGATTTAATAAATAGTTATAATTTTTTTTATTATATAAAAACTAATTTACAAAATTTTTTATTATTGTTAATCCCTCACATTTAATGAATATTTCATAATTGAAATTTTTTAAAAAATTATATTTTAATAGTGTATCAGGTTTTGTTCAATCCTAGTGTTGCATGCATTGAAATCCATCGATGATATTAAATTTATTTAAAATGAAATATATTATATTGTCTTGGTGTGTTAATTTTTAGTATAATATTTTTTTCATTTCATTTATAGTAGAAACCATAATTTTCTTCTTTTAAAATATCACTTTGTTACATCATCCTTACATTCATATATTACATCATCCCAATTTGAACAATACAACAGATATAAATCAATGGATATTTGAATATAATATTTTTATAAACCTACATCATAAAATATTTAATAATTCATATTCATAATAAAAGATAATGTATATTATAGGGGACATGTGGAATAGAAAAATTGTAGGTTTTTACATAGGAGATAACTAGTAGAATGTAAATATATGGACATAGAGGAAACACATAAATAAATATTGCTTGTGATTGAATACATTGATCAAAAGAATTTTAATTTTTAATATAATTTTAATGGATAAAAAATCGTAACTTTATGATGTTATTAAAGACCATTTATTTAATTTGATGTTAATGTAATAGTATAACATTTTTGTTTCATGAAGATTTTTATACTGTTATAGAATAAGTTTATTGACATCAAATATAAGGAAATATTAATTCATTATTGATTTATATTTCATAATAAAGTGCCATCCTTTTTGTGTACATTGATCGATTTCCAATCTATCACATACTCTATGAAATTAATATCCAAAAATTATTTTTTATGCCTAAAGTGATAAAATTCACTTTTAATGGATCATAAGATCCATACACGACTAACATGTATTTATATATGTCTATTACTATTTATATAAACCAATACTCAATGTACATGTTAACCAATATAATAAATTAATCACTAAAATACAAGGTCAATAACACTAGTTCATCAATAATATTATTTTTTAAAATAAACATACAAAAATGGTCATATTAGTGAGGAAATTATGAATTCTAGTAGTTGGATCTAAACCCTATCCATCATTTGGTAATGGGTTAAAACATTTTGGTCCTGATATATGTGACATGATTTCACCAAGAATGAGAATTATCCCTTTTAAAAATATGTTTATATAATTTATATAATGGTCCAAAAATAAATATGATCGTCCTAAAAATAAAATTAATAACTTAATAAAATATTCAGTAAATGTTTTTATTGATCAATTTTCTCCAAAGTACAAAAATATTATTTGAATATTATTAAAATAAAATTAATGATCATTTAAATTAGATGTTTATAAATACCATTAAAATTATATCTACAAAAGGTAAATGAATTATTCTAAAAATAATATTTCTATTATAGAATATAATTCATATATCTATAAGAATTCATTAAATTACTACCAACATATTTCTATTATTAAAAACTAAAGAGTAGTGTTTTATAGGAAATTAAGATTATGATCATCCTTGATAATTACTATGGACCTGGAGATTTCACCACTCAACCCGATGTCACAAA
Source organism: Viscum album (assembly GCA_963277665.1). Taxonomy (NCBI): domain Eukaryota; kingdom Viridiplantae; phylum Streptophyta; class Magnoliopsida; order Santalales; family Viscaceae; genus Viscum; species Viscum album. Next base: position 1,896,584,288 of record OY728133.1, on the reverse strand, counting down.
ATCAACTATAGATGTATCACATGTTCTCACCCCTTCAATTTTGATTATGTTGATTTCTACCATTATTAACTAAAAAAGTTTATCATAATGTACCATCTCATTATCGATAAATCATATAACTAGTGTCTAGATGTATATTATTTCATTCGTGTATTGTTTATGAAACTTTTTTATAGACCAAAACATGGTATCAAAAACGTTCACCCATGTAAAACATTATAGATCCTGAATTACATTCCTTGAAAAGTATTGAACTTAACATGGAAGATGTTTGGGGATAACATTGAATATTCATTTTGGGTTGCATATCTATTTACTAATAGTTGGCCCACTTCTTAATATTTTCATATCATGGAAAAAAACTATCAAAAAATTCCATCTCAACTTTCTCATCAGAAAAAATAACATAATCATAATTGTTAAATTCTAATGGGACAAAATATAATAAAATTATTATTTTTTAAACATAGTAAAAAATATATTTTTTTATTGGTGACCCAAATAAATATACTACATACCATGGAAACCATTTAAAACTTTATTCATATTAGTTCATGAAATAATGATTTTATAGACTCAATTACATTAATTTTTTCTCCATCCTAAGAAACAATCATTATATATTTTTTTTTACAGAAAAAATTATTATGAGTGTCCCATTTCATTGATTGTATGTCATCATTCTACCTAGAATTCTTTATCAATGAGAACCATTGATCATAAAAACCTTCATATTGATAAATAGAAATAGTTAACACTTTATGTTATGATCATCCCAAGAGTGTAAATATCATTTCAAGAGTATTGATCCCCACATCATCAACTATTGGGATATATGATCTGCAGAAGGAAGGATGATTTTTCCTTGAAAAATTATCCACTTTATACATGTTCCATTTTGTAAAATCATGTTTCTCTATATCATGTATAACACCTCCATTTATATCTTGTGTCAACATTTCCATCACCACCACAAAATTGATTTGTTTCAGTTTCGGTCATCCGAGGATGCTGATTTGGATTGATATTTTCCTCTTGGTTCTTTCCAACTATAGCTCCAATTCAGCTCATGTAGAAAAATATTCCAAATATTCATTGATAAGATACAGAAACATTGCAATATTAAAATCCAATATCATACCAATGTATCTATAATGTATACTCATTATAGGTAATGATATTAACATTATCCAAACATCTATAGTTATCTAAACCATACTCTAATACGAAATATAAATACATGCCATCAAACATTTTATAACCATGAGTTTTAGATCAATAATTCAATATCATACATTTGATGATCATTTTAGGTTTATAGTTTTAGAGAATTATGTCATAATTCATACATAAAAAACCATAATATAGAGTGTGTAAAATTATTATAAGATTTTATTTTACAATAATAAATATATTTTAAAATGAATCCAGATATATTTTAATAGTATATATTCATGAATTTGAACATTACATCTTTCATTCCCTTTCCCATCCTTAATAAATCTGAGAAATTTTTTAAAAAAAGGTTGGAGCTCAAAAATTTTATTATTAGACATAAAAATAAATAAAAACATTTTTCAATTAAAATGTTTTAATGCTAATATAAAACTTATCATTACATAAAATGTTAATTCTATAACAATGAAGTTTATATATAATGAATTTATATTATTATTAATGATCCAAATTTATATTTTGGACCTTATAATGATTCATAATGAGAACATAAGGATTTTAGGTGCGTCTGGATTTTGATGGAACATAGAAACCCCACACAGTACATAAAATCACAGGTCCCACCAGGATAATAGAACCCTTAAAACCAATAAAATGTGGTCTTCTTATATGTGCAAGGCTGTTTAGTAGTGTGATGTAGGGAGCCTAATTTTTTATAACCATGTGCTAGGGTCCAAAAAACTATGCCAAATGAATTCAATTTTAAGAAAAGTTGTTTTCATGGTTAATGTATTGTTTCTATAATTATAAAACCCAACCATGTTGGTTCACTCTATATGTTTTGGGAGGCACTTGGTTGGCACCAAATTTGGGAAACTATGATTCCAACCATGTGACCAAGTCATTTGGTATAAAATGACCTTTTTTCACTTAATGATCTACTATTTTAATAAAAATTCCACCTTTTCTCATTGTAGTGGATAAAAGTGGGATCCTATTGCAATTTTACGCTCCTAATGACCACATTCATCTTATTTTCTTGCAATATTATATTGAAATTTGATTCTATCATACATTATCATGTTGGATTAGGATCAATAAGATCTCAATTTCATTTTATAAACTGTTTTTAAATTATCCATGACATTTTTATTAAGGAGCATTCTCAAATGCCCTATATTGGGGTATTGATCCATTCTTCAGATCACTTCCATTGCAGGGGATACATAATGTTTATATTGGACGTAGATAGTTTTAATAATCTAATATGAGAGGAATATAAGTTATCCCTAATTTTTTATCATTTAATATATTATTTTCATTTCATGATGATTTCTTTTAGTGTATCATATAAAATTTGTAACCACATTTTAATAGTCATTTGATCTATATTCTAAGACCAATGTTCAATATATTATCCACCATTGGAGGTTACATCCTAAATGATTCCCACCTCGTGTGGGGTGTTTTCTAAAATTATTCTTAAGTAACATGTTAATTGATAATTTGTCATTTCTGTTGTATTCATTAACATGAACCCCATAAAGGGAAGTGTTTAATTAAATATAATAATTATTAATGGATATTCAATGTGAAGATATAACTTGACCCTTATTTGATAAGTGTTCTAATATATAAAATGAATCAATAAATGGTTATTTGGAATGTATATTATTGATATAATTTAGTCTAGATTGTTATAAATGATATCTATATGGTATAACATCCTTAGTATACCTTTTCATCTTAATAAAAGATACATTATTGAACCATATAAATTATATGTGATTAATGTGATAAATGGTTTCATGTACTAGAAGCCTTATCTTAATAATGAATGGAAAAAATGAACCAATTTAATTATCAAAAGGAATAACAATTACATGAAGATAATTAAAGAATTTATCAATTATGTTTACATTTTCCATGTAGATATAATTATTATATTAGGATTGGACAAAATTGAATTTTCCATTGATTCTGGTGGGAATACCGTGAGAACACATAGATGCCATTTTTATTCAAGGAAGCTTGTTTCCAAAGGCGAGACACACTTTTGAACCATGTCATTGTATACTCATGGATACATAGTAAAAAACCATATGATCCCTCCATTATTATCATTTTAATCAATAGATACAGTCCATTGATCTGTATGATACCTACAGTTATAGGGCGGGTAGGTTACACCATTGGGCCTTGTAATTTCATATTGCGTTTTACCTTGGATGAATTCCTTTGAATCATATATAATTAAAGTATTGTGTTATTCATTAATCAATTCCCTTATATTAAACTCATACAACGTTAGATAAGATAATGTTTATTATTATCTTGGCTCAACCTCAGAGGTCATAGATGCCTTTTTTTACCTTAGATCGCATTCAATATGATCATCATTATAGTTTTCTTGTTATAACATGTGTAAATTATTATAATAATAATACAAGGATAATTGTGCGGGTTATACCAAATGTGATGTATATAAACTGGAACTTAATTAACTAATTAAATTGTCACATGTTTTGACAATAGATATGGATGAATCATGTACTGTATATTTACATTACAATAGAGATTTAATTTTATATATTCATGATTTTACAATACTTTATTTTGTATTACATGGAATTGATTATAAAAATGGTGTTTTTAGAGCCCTACGGAGATTTTTATCACACCATTTATTGGTCGCCATTGGAACCTGGAAAGATTTCATTTATGAAAGTGTGGTCAAAAGGAAACAATCCTTCTTTGGAAACTTCATAATTGTTTTTGGGATATATCATTATAATAGATGGCATATCAAGAAATCATGAATGTTGGGATAGTTTATGTATATTTTTTTAATATTTTTTATTTTCTTTATTTCTTGATTCCGTGAATCTCTGATTTCCAATTTTATAGATATAAGAAATGTATCATTATCTTTCTCAAATAATTACCAGCTGTTCATGTTGTTTATTATTTAAGCCACTTTAGTTGGTCCATATGTTATAATTTGTTTATTGTTTACATTTTATTACTTTTATACGCTCTACTAGAATCCTGTAATGATTTAATCGTCTCCCCATGGACACATCGTTGCCCCACGATGTTAGTCAGCGGCTAATGGGGTTATTTGTGATGTGTAAGAGGCAATGTGGCCCACTGGTATTGGGGAACCATTGTGCGGATCTTGGGCTTGGGATGGAAGAAATTTTTATCAGAGTAGTTACTATTTTAATTACTATTTGGAGACAATATATAGGATATTAAGTACACATTGATATGTGGTTATAAATTGATATTGGGCATAACTATCCCATTATGGTGGTAAATTCTGTGTTTCTTAAATTATATTTATTTTAATGATTTTTCCTATTGTAGTTAATGTCATTTCCTTATGGGTGACACAAATAGTGTTTTATGGTTATTATTGTTATTATCATTGATGAAATTGTCTTGTTCTTATCCAAATTATGTATGGGAAAAGAACATTCATACATGAATCATCATAGGAAAAATTCACATTCCATGCTAATGTCATTCAATATCATAACATTGTATTTCTCTAATTACACATGTATATTGTTATTTTTTAGTGATCCTTTACATATATATATAAATAAGAATCTATTTTTATGTGATAGAGTTATTTCATGTTTCATATCATGACATGTATGGGCCCTCGTTTGGTTGAATGTGTTGTTTACTTTGTCAATCCATCATAAATTACTCGCTACATTCTATTAAATTATCTAGATTATGTTAGTTATAATTCAAATTTGTTTTAATCTATGCCATATGGTTTATAGGAATTTATTCGGTAGGAATGGAAATCCATATTTATCAAACGTTAATATAATTTCCTAATTAAATGCATCTCAAATATGGAGAACATGGCTTATAAGATTATATGATTTCAAGTAAATGTAGACACAATGAGATATTGGACATTCATCTACTGGAACCCATGTAATATAAACAAGAAAAAAATTTCTTAGATAAAATTATGTGAAAGTAGTTTGGGTAGTATACCCTGGGATGTGTGGCCTATTATCTATGGTTCTCTTCTGTCAGTGTCTCGATATGCATCTATCTTCTTCTTTGGCATGTGATTGGATTATTTTTACCAATACCACAACATCATCTCCATTTAGTGATCTATGATGATGGAGACAACTTTTTTCTAGAAGAGGTGGTCCCTGAACCTCTAGTATTACCATAACGAGTGCCACATGAGGCGTTTCCTATTATACATGATTTGGTAACTATAGACCTACTTCATGAATTTTTTTTACATTTTCTGTCATCCATGAATGCCACTCCATGACCTAAACATTTGATAAATGGCCTAACAAAGGGGTTTAGTAGAATCATCCTCCTATATTCTTAGTGGATGGTAATATAATGGATGTTGATTCTTTGTTGGAATCCACCCCATATATCATTGAACATTTATAGGCACGTCTAGAGTAGATAGTAATGGTTTGTAATAATATTATGGATGATTGAGTCAAGATATGGTGGGATGTAATTACCTAGAAGGCTATGCATCATGGGATGATATGTGCTGTTATTCAGGCTACCTTCTATGATAACATCTTTCCACATATTATGAGTTTTGACTGAGTGATGGAGTTCATGCATCCAAAGTAGGGTGAAATGTCTGTCTTGGACTATGAATCTTGTTTTACGAAGTTATAATGCTTTGTATGGATTCTAGTAGGTTATGATATTTCACATGATATACTCATTAAGGATTGGAATAAATATTCCATACATACCTAGGTGAAAGTATATCAACTAACTACTCATAATGAATTCATCCATTAGGATCTTATCATTCAGTTGAACATGAGGGAAGGAGGACATTCTAGGAGTATATGATATATTCTGAGGTAGGCTAGTAGTTCATTGGGTTCAATGAAACATTCCATTGAATTTTCAAACCTTTTAAGTAGTATTCAGAGTAATGGTAAAGGAATATTCATGGAATGGAATAAATGTGGATGGTTGTGGAATCTAATGGATTGTTGCTATATAGACCCAATGAAATGTCGTACTTGTGGATGTATGGGGAATGTTCAGAGCTTTTGTCGGACAATGCCATATGAATCTAGTGGAAGAGGATCCGCACCTACTCCACCATCAAGGGAAGGTTATTTTATGCCAAACTTGGTGGGGAGTTGGAGTAGCACTGACGTAAATGACAAAGGAGGAGGTCATGGACATGGAATCCATACATTAGATCATATGAACCTACAAAATACTCATTCATTGGTTAGTCTAGATTAAACACAATGCTATCGATCAAGATAGATTCGTGATTTAAAAAGGATATGTGAGGATCATGGTGCATTACCATATATAGTATGATATAATATTCTTGTAACCTCATATATTGTATTCTTGTTGTTTTATATGGTTACATCACACCCATTTACATATTTTTCTATGATAGACTGTATTTGGATATAAATTCAATGTTAATTTGGTGTAATGACCATAAGAACACCATTGTATGTATGTTAAGAGGGAATATTCCAATATAGGTGTTTCCACAATAAGGTAATTAGATTCCCTATCCAGTGGTACCAATATGTTCTCAAGATCAAAGGCAATGATGTCATTCAGTGGATGGATTGGATGGTTTCATATCAAACATGTTTAGAAATATATGGCCATAAGGTATCATTTAAATCACTATAGGAATGCTGATATCTTCAGCTTGATGAGTGGGATGTCTGGGATAGTAGAGATTCACTATAGCTGCATGGGATGTGTGGAGTGACCGTACAGATTTCTAATATTTTAGCAATGAATCAGGGTTTACAAAAGATCAAATTCCCCCTCAAAGTAGTTTGTTCAAAGACATCATTCATTATTTTTTATCTAGATGGAATCTTCAATGAGAACAGTATTTTATAATCGAAATAATTATAGGAGAATATCCAATTTCTATTCAACCTTATAAGAGGACACCAAATGATCTCCAGGAGATCAAGCATGCCTTAGAGGTTTTTTAGACAAATGGTTTTATATATACTAGAAAATCCTCTTACAGTTCACCAATTCATTTTTACTAGAAGGAATATTTGACACTTAAACTCAGTAAATAATACAAATAGTTTAATCATGTAATGTTTAAGAACTAGTATTTAGTACATTAAATAGATGATATATTTGAAAATATCTAAGGATCTATTGTGTTTTAAATAATCGACCAAATTTCATGCTACCATCTGTTATGAGTTAGAAAATCATACAAAAATCTTTTAGATTTTTGTATCTATTGTAGTAAATTTGATTATCTTGTTCTGAATTTCCCTCTTTTGAAAATTCATTACATTTTTTTGGCTCTGATGAATATGGTGTTCCACTCTTATCTGGTTTTTTGTAGTCTTATGGATGAAATAGTTGTTTTTTCACATACATAGTGATAATGATATGATGATTTAGAACGTTATGAATACACTAGGATAGAGAAACATATTTTAAATTATTTATATGTTCCTGTTATGGGTGGGAAATATTCACTTATTTGGTCATATTGTCTCAAAATTTGGAGTATTTATTGACCCACAGAATGTGAGTGTTGTTGATTACTTGGAGTATCCCAAGATCATGTTCAATATATGATAATTCTTATAGATTTTTAGATATTACATTAATTTCATAAAAGATATCCAATTCAATTCTACAAAACTTACTTATAATAGAAATACAGGTGTCATGTTCATGTCGTCAGAAAAGTGTGATAAATCCTTTCAGAAGCAAATGGAAATTCTTCTCTTAGCACATATTATTATTGAACCAGATCCTAGAAGATGTTACAAAATGTTCGTTGAAGCATCAAGAGTCATCATTGATTTAGTTCTAATATATGATGACATGGTTGATACATACAAATCATAGCAGTTGAGGCCTAATGGGTGAAATTTCCCAACAAACAACCTCTTCCAATCACCATTTTCCCATGTATTATGTTCCTTGATACATTATCTGTTTAGTGAGTGATATTTGAGGTATAAATACCTCCAGATAATCAAATATATCTTTACATAGTGTTACATAAATATAATCTTTAGAGAGGGGTAAAATATATTCAGTAATTTAGATTTTAACATTCCTAAATGGTTGGAAAGTGCACTGAAGTAGGTCATGAAATGAGTCAAAAAAATCATCCACTGGTAATATGAGAAGACAATGTTGAATAGAAATTGATGGTTCCTTTTTTGAGCTTCTAATGTAATATAAGGACCATCATGAAATGTTTTACCTCTCAACCATTAATGTAACAACTTCCCTACATGAGAATGTAATCAGCAAGATACTTTTATATCTTTATTTATTGGTTAGCCATGAGGGTATTATTTAGAAGACCTTCTATCATATTGGTCCTTGGATAGAGACAACATCCAACAAATACATGGATATTTCTAGGTTCTTATAGATATTTGTGAGAAACTGATGTTTGAATTACATTCTTACTAGTTTCATTTAATCTTGAGATATCCAATATATATTAAGATATGTAACGACATTATTAGTGGAATTGGATGAAACATCTAATAATATACATTACTACTAGGTGACCCACCTAACTGTAGGTGGAGCCCAAATAAAAACAACTTATATGCCTATTAAAAATGATTCAAGTTCCATAATGGAAATAATAAGATGTTTTGGTAGAATATATAATCTTCTTACCAAGGAAACCTCTAGGTAGTGAAGATGCATGGTTTGTAATTCACCACTAGGATGATATATCCCACATATTTAGTATCCAAGAGACATTCTAAAATGATGGGATGGAAAGATTGTTTGTCTTTGTAATCATCTACCAACTTTGGCTCACTCATACACTAATTTAATATAGGGAATCAATCTTCACATCAATATTCTGGAAGATTTTGAAGAAGGAGATGGGTACAAATGTGTTTTAGATGAATTTAATTCACCCCAAGATCGATGATCAGTCGGAGAAGACGATGAAGGATCTGTAGGAAATGATTAAGTATGTGTCCCTGGTATTAGAGGTTCACAATATAAGAATATAAATATATTCATGATAAACTACAATAATTTCGCTGAAGATATGATTCAAATATATCATTTTCAGGACCTGCATGGTTGGTTGTATCATTCAACCCTATACTACGTAGAGGATGGTGATGTGGTGGTACTAGTTCCTTATCTCGGGGCGGAGACATCAAATAAGGTCAAGAAAATCTGGAATTTTATTTCTACTGCTCAATGTAGAAAAAAATTGCCTCTCAATCACAATTAATAACCTCTAGAGTATGACTGAGGGGGTCATGATTTCATATGAGTATCACCCAGGTTTGTGCATAGACTGATATAAAGGAATGAGATTCAATAACCTCATTATATATGTTTATTTTAAATTTTCATGATATTTGTAAAAGCATCCTATATATTTTTACAATCATAGAGGTACGATTTCCTACAATCTGTATCCCAAGTATCACTTCTTCACTATTATCATGCCAACCCATCTCATATAGTTTATCTCAAATAGGTTATGTTTGATATTGATTATATATTTGAATAGTATCATATATTCATCTTTTACATTCCCATAAAGTATTTATGAGGGTATTATGTCCCTTTAGTACGATTATTATGGAAGAATTATCTTATAAAGGATGATATATGCGATCTGGAGGTCCACTTATGTGCCTAGTGTCTAGAGTGGTTATTAGGTTGAATTTATCCACCCATTGATGGTGAAATCATTGACAAGACCAATGAATGGTTGAAGACTTTAAGAAACAAATTTTTACCATAGTTACAGGTCCTCATTTTATTAGTATAATTAATTATATTGGTGTTAATATAGATTCCTAATGGGATTATAATGATTTCGGGGGTGTCTATGGATTGTTCATAGATCGGAACCCTAACTGGTTGAGAAAATCGCTCAGCCGCAAAATTAGTATCAAAAGTGTGACACTATCTGTAGGGTAATTTTAAAATATGCATGAATGGATAGTGGGGTGAAGATGACTAAACAGTTTTACCTAAACATGGTCTAGGGAACTCAAACCTATGTTAAATGTCTGAATTTCAGAGAATAATTTTTTTCAAGATTGGCACATAGATTCTCTATGTGTGTGGAATAACTGTGTAAGTTTCTTCAATATATAGTGAGAGAAACACAGAAGTTGCAATGTTTGGTAAACCATGTGAAAAACCCATGTTACCCATTTTGTTTTGTGTGAAATGAACATCCAACCATTAATGATCAAATATTTTGAAACCCCTTCCTTTGTGGCTCATTCCAGTGGATGGTAGAGTAACTCTTCACCCTTTTTGGTATCTGAAATTACTTGTTGATATTTGTTTCTACAGATATTAGATAAGAAGTCTGCATTTATCCCCATTCATCACGTAATATATATATCATTAAGATATATAATCTTTTTTTATGTTCCTTTTTTCTCCAATTTGTGGTAAAGTTATTGATGAAAAGGCCCATATGCCCAATTTCCATTTAATTGATCCATTATTCTTATCTCATAAATCCAGGAAAAAATAAATCCAGGTATTGGATTAAGATATTTATACATACCAAAGGGTGTTGTTCTATAACTCATCCATCTTATTTCGTCATTTTATAAATTATCATATATGGACACCGATTTAATCGAGAATTGCATATCAAATTCAGTTTCCATTATTATATTCATATGAAATTTGTTCTAAGACCCATGAGAAATATGTTATCCACCATTAAAGGTTACTCCATAATCATTGACTATTCCATGTAGGATGTTTTCCATAATTATGAATCACTAGATTATTAGTCATATTTGATCAACCATTTTGATATGATTCAACACTACCATTATAAATGTATGTTATTAAATAAATTTATAAAATATTAATATATATTATTTTTAAAGATACCAATTTAATTATTATGTTAAACATTCTAATTTATTAAATGATCCTTGAAATGTTCATTAAAAATGTATATTATTGACATAACTTGTCCTAGATTATTTAAAATTTATTTTGTGTGGTTTTATCTCCTTAGCCCACTTTTTCATGTTAATTATAGGATTTAAGTGAACCAAATGAATTAAATATGACAAATGAACTAAATTCTTTCGTACATTAATATATTATTCCTAGTATTGAATGAACTAATGAAATAATTGAATTATTAAAAATAAATACTATTACATAGACCTATTTAAGGAATTTATTAATTATATAATGTCTATTACATACGTAAATAGTAATGATTATAGTAGATATCAATATTCATCCAACCTCGGAATCCTGAGGGATTTTCTTGAGCACTCATGGAAACCAATACGATTTAAGAATGCCAGTTTCCAAAGGTGATACTGATATTGGAACCCAATAATTTTCAACATTTGGAATCATTTTATGCCACTGTATGATCCTTCCATTATAATTAAAATATGACTGGAAACTCTATTCTGATCAAGTGTGATGTTTACTGAAATGGGGATCCTTGGTTGAATCATTGGGCATAATCATTTCATAACCAGTTTTACTATAGAAGAATAACATAGACTCTTATTGTATTATAATATTTTGGAATTCCTTAAGAGATTCCCTATGTATTGAACTATTACTTCTATAGATATTAAACAGATTAATAGTGAGTTGGATTGACCCTGATGTCATAGATTCCATGGTTATTACCATGGATCCCTTTCAGAATTATCATCATTATGGAATCCTTATTATATAATGGATCTTTTGATAATATAATAAATCTAAAATTTTAGTGATAGTTATAACTCACTTGACCTCTATAAACTGGAACATAATTCACATGTGAAATGGTTACATCTGGATACCCCAGCTAGGGATAAAGTATGTACTGATTATTTACATTTTTGTGCAAGTTTTGATTAAAAAATTAATTCATTCACACTATTTCATTTTACATTTCGGGGATTGGATGTCATATATATAATTAGTGGTGGAGTAATGAGATTTTACTCACACCATACTGGGGCCGCCATTGGTACTATGGAAGATAACATGATCGTAGGTGTTCATAAAGAGATGAATCCCACATTGGAGACATGATACTTCTTGTTTTAGGATTGTGTTCAGTAAAAGATTATTGATATGTAAATTGGGGTTCTTGAGATAGTTTTTGGCCACTCTTTTCTACTTTTGTATAGCACATATTCCTATCCGCATTATATCTAGTTTGTCTAGTTTTTTAGTACCATGCAATTGATCGTAATATTTTTGACATTATTATCAGTTGTTCATATTGTTTATTATGTTTTAGGGTTCTATTGTGACAAATATTATATTTAAAATTCTATTTATTTGTAATTACATTAATATATTTTGCTATACTCTAGTGATGAGGGAATAATATCCCCACATACACACCACATACCTTAAATACTAGTCAGAACCCTCTAGTATTTGGGGATATTCTAATGAGGCCATGTGACCAATCGGTCTCAGGCAGCCTTTGAGTCAAAATATGGTTAAGGACATTATACATTTTTGGTGTGGAATAAAAAATTTTCATGTAAATACATTATTGAAAAATAATAACATGAAATACAAAACCGTTTTTTGACATAGATTCATAAAAATAAAACCCATTCAAAACAATTTTAATTATAACAATCATGTTTTATACTTCCAACATAATCAATACAAATGAATTATAGAACTATAATGGGGATCACCCTTCATATATGTTATATCTCGACCACAAAATTTTCATGATCTATAATGGGGATCATCCCTCCATATAGGCTATATTAGTCTCACCCATGAGGTATAATGGGGTTTAATACATAATATATGTAGTATATGGAAATCTAGTTTCATCTAATTATCAAGTAATATATCATGAATATCAATTTGTAATCACTAATCATTCGAAAACTTGTATAAACACATATAAAAAACAATTTCGGATAAAAATACATATTCATTGAACTTTCCTTTTTCAATATAGATATACCCAATGAAGGATAGAGGTGATTTTTCAGGGCATGAAATATCAATGAATTCAAAAATCAATAAATAAAATAATTCCCATGGAAGTGGAAAATTCATTATCGCTGTGTATATTAATAATATAACATTCTATTGGTCATTTGTAAACAATCAATACAAAGACATAAAAAATATTAAATCTAATATACATCAAATATATTATAAAATATTACATTAAAAATTATTATTTAATATTTTACATCCATATAAATGTTTTCATAATATAATCTAAAAAATTTTAGTTATGGAAATTAAAGAGTTTAATTGGAAACATTAAAAGATATTTTTTTATGAAAATTCCTTTATCACTTTGAAAATATTTTAATCACAATCCACATGAAATAATACTATTAAAAATATAAATACCATTATAATAAATTATTTTGTTATTTCTTGTCAATGTGGATCTATGAAGACTCTGTGATGTAGTGTTGGATTATAACATCAATAAGTGACTCAATGAAAGGATACTGAGACGATGTCTCTTACCTTGAGTTCAAATTTTCTTGTGTGTCTCCATCATCATGAAAAAAATATGTGCATTATTAAATTTATTGAGAACCATATTCAAATTTATTATTAATTTTATTTATATTATTATTTTGTTCCACAAAATTATTTAATAAATTATATTTACATTTGTTATATTGATCATATATATCAAATCTGTGAAACATTTCGTGGGTAGGTTGAAAATTGACAAAGATGACATTATTTAATCATATAATGAATAATAATATAAATATATTTATAAAATTTATATAAAAATTATACATATAATATAAATCATGAAATATAATTTTTGAAATGATTTATATTACAACCAGAATGAGAGAAGGTCATACATACACAAGGGAATCAATTCAATCATTGAATGATCATTCTGTAAAGAAGGTATGGGGTATTTGATCATTACAGAATGATAATAGCATCATAAATACCATATAATTTATTTAATAATTATTATTTGTATCATACAATTTTTTTTGGTGATGAATTGAGAGTCACATCGCTTTGTGGGGGTGGTATGTTAACAAATTCGCAAATGCCATTGTTATTTCATAGTGACGAACATGTTAAGAATGGAACTGATTCATTATCTTATCATAATGATAAATATTACATTAATATCATAATTATTGAATATATAACATTTATATTAATTATATTTACCCTTTTTACCTTCCATGTATGGTGTCTGTTAAAATAAATCACATCTCTTTGCGAGGTAGTAATCTGCCGTACACAGGAACGATGTTATTGTATCACGGAATGAATAGAAAGTAGATGTGTATAAATCATACAATGACTCTATAGTAATAATTATATTACTAATATCATATATATACTTTATATACATCATGATACAAATTTGTGATAGCTAGTAATGGAAAAACGAATGACAATGGTTTCAGAGGTAACCGTTTGTCATACACACAAATGATGATTTTATAACCCATTTGACAGAAAATGAGAATAATTATGATTATAAAAATGAAAGAATAAATTTAAAATATATTAAATAAATAATTTTATTATTTAATCATGGATTAATAATAAATCTAGGATGTGGATAAGGAAATAAAATTAAGGTGTCTGATGAAGAGTTTCACCTCTTCTTCCAACATCCCTCATTAGATATCACCAAATAATTCAAAGATGGTATTTATACTTATGAAAATAAATATAGGATTAGTTATGGAATATTATAATGTTATATTGGTTGTTATTGGCTGAGCTAATGAGTATTTAATGTGTTAAGAAGATAGGGAATAAGTTGGGCTTTTATACATGAGATGAGTGTTACACTTTTTTATTCTTTTTGAAACTATTCTATCACACTAACTTTTTTTCTTTCCAATAGCTTCCAAAAAAGGGAAATTATGGAAATTAGATGATTTTAGTTGGAAATATTTCCTTAAAATTAGTGTCTGAAATGTTTTTATTTCTTTTTTATTCCAATTTTGTAATTTAACCACTTGTAAAAGGATTTTTATATCAAACTCAAAAATTAATTTTTATTGTTTTCACTATTAATTTTGTTAAAACATATATATTAATGTAATTAAAAATATAAATTATTATAATTTCTAATAAATAATATAGTTATTCAAATTAAATTTATTTAATCTAAAAAATTTTAAATTCAAATCAATCCCATAGAAGTGTTGAGGAAGTGGGTTTTAAATGTGAAAAATTTCAGACGATTACAATGTTATTATATAAAACATAAATTTATACAATTTAAAAATTTACCAAATTCGATAAATAGATATATATTCAGAGTAATTATACTTTAAAAAATTAAAAATATAATTTTACATTGTATATAATTTAAAAAAGTATTTTTTCAATAAAAATTTTCTATTTTCACTATTAATAAAAAATGAAACCCTTTAGAAAACATGAAATAATAATATATTTGGTAAAAATAATATTATGATTTAAAAAATTAGGGTTATTTTTAAAATTATTTTTTATAAAATTATTAATAATTATTTATATGTTTTTTTTGTAAAAAATTACAAATAATTTTTTTTTGAAAAACTATAGTTCTCTATAAAACATTTTTCTTTCATTCAAAGGGTTTTAAATTTATCTCATATCAATATATATCTATTTTATATATCTGTAAATAAAATTAATTTCATAATTTTTTACGTATTATTAATATAAACCAATTTTACAGCCATGTTAGAATGATAAGGTTTTAAAAACATATTTTCACATATTATTGATTTTTGATCAATATTGGTAATTTTTGAATTCAAAGATAACGGATGATCATATTTCTTTAAATAAAAATACTTTTTAATTAAACAGGTAGCTAAATTCTATTCTAATATTTGTGTTTCATGTATTTTACACTATGGAACTTAATTCTCGTCTTGTAAAACCTCATAGAGTAACACTAGTCCTCCTTCAAACACACAAAACAAAAACCTATGGAACATTTCCAATTCCAACATACAGTCAATAATCCACTTAAAGGGTATTCAAAAAAACCTCCCAACCAAATAAAAACTTATTCAATATTCAATAGAATATAACAAAAAAATATTGTTTCTATTACACATGAAACATTTCCAACATCAACTGAAATATAAAACCAAAATTCAATAATATAATTCACATAAAATATGGTTTTTATAGTTTGATGTTCAATGAAAAAACAAACTAAAAACCCCAAATAGACCATATATCATAGATAAAAAAATCACATAAAAATTAATGCATAAATATAAAAGACATTATATTTAAATTTTACTCAAAATGGTCAATGTCAAAATTAATCCCAATCCATTATAGTTCAATATCCCAGAAATGATATATTTAAATTAAAAAATAATTCATAATAAAATCGATGAAATCTATTGTAGTATGGAAGCTTGTTACCAAAGTAATTATCAATTTAAATTATAGTTTTTATGAAAAATAGTAATTTAAATTAGATAATTTTAAA
Source organism: Viscum album (assembly GCA_963277665.1). Classification (NCBI taxonomy): domain Eukaryota; kingdom Viridiplantae; phylum Streptophyta; class Magnoliopsida; order Santalales; family Viscaceae; genus Viscum; species Viscum album. The sequence continues at coordinate 1,896,567,625 of OY728133.1, read as the reverse complement.
CGTAAAATTACTTTTAATGAAAACGCCACTTTCAAATAACATGAAGAAGTCATTTGTAGAAACAAAATTAGGTTAAAAAGTAGCATAATATTTTTATAAACATTTAATGATGTTAAAATATTTAAAAGGGTTTTCTGAAAAATAAATAACCAAAAACACCCTTCCAAAAAATAACTATATTATTCAGAACACCCATATATATATATATATATCTTCTCAATAAACAACATTTAAGAGTATTTTAATATTAAATAATAAATAAATATCAGTTAAAATAATTTAATCAATAACAATAAAAATATAATTCCCATCACTAATTTATATAAATTACATTTAAAATTAACATTGAATTCACTTGTTTCAATGCATTCATGTATTTAAATGAAAATATTGTAGATAATTAGAATCATTAACTAATGAAATTAGTGTTCATAAAAAATAAAAACACATTTATTTAGGATCTTTATCTTTCAACACTAACAAGTATTAGTATCACAAAAAATATAATGAAAGAAAATATCAAAATAAACCCTTCAATAGATGTACCTCTATCCTAGAAGAATTCAATGAAAACTTATGACATCTGAACAATATTCTAATACAATATCTCTAAGAAAAGTTTTGTAAAAGGACATGAAACTAGAATGGAAAACATTGTATAGAAAAATGAAAACGAATAACTACAAAGATCCTATGAATGGTGATTATAAGGGATAAATTAGAGAAAAACAAAGAAAAATGACGAAAAAATTTTATATAGTAGGAGAGAAATAGCGATATCTCCTTCCTCAAAAAAATAGAAATTCATCTAAACCATAAAATGATTTCTTAATCCCCAAAAAACTATTTCAGTTTTTCATGAGATTACATACAAAAGGCCACTCTAAAATAAAAATTACATTCACATCACTATATTTTTAACTAATATCATATGTATCTCCATCTTCAATTTGATCATTGGGAATATAAATGATATTTTTTTGAAGATTATACAGTTGTATGTATTTAATTTGGAACAGAAGTTGAATAATTGGTTGTTTACTAAATTATTATGGAATTGTGTCATTTAGTTTTATATGTAGCCATCCATTGATTAAATTTAAATAGGGATTCATCCAGTTGTATTCTAATATAGATCAACCAATTCTTTCAACAGTACAATGACCTTCGCGACATGTAGCTATATGCCTATCCCCAATTTCTTTATTGCGATCCACTATTTTGGAATTTTATTTTTCAAGGAAAGAATCTACATATTTGTATCTATAGATTGAGAGTAACTACATTCTAGAGTAGATACTACTACAATACCTTATGACCATTCAAATAAATAAAATGGCAATAGTCGGAAGGCCATCACACTCTAACAACCATGATAATTTTTATCAATGACCAAACAAACTAAGTCGTATTGGGAGACTGACATGGACAACACATTATTAAAAACAAATAATACATTAATTATTCCTAATAAATTCCAGACCTGAAAAATTAAAACTAATATATATTAACAAATTTAATAATAGTGATAAGTTATTATATTGAAAAAATAATTAATTCCCCAAATCATTTTTACGGTTATTTATACAAGTCATATTAAATTTTAAATGAACATCCATCCAATGTTCTGTCTAATTGATTAGGTGCCCTAAATTCTTCGTTGATATTAAATTTAGATTATTCAACAACTTAATATATAAAATCGATAATATTATCCAATATATATTTGATCTGATTAAAATATTACAACAATAAATCAATTTAATGAAAAATTCATTAGTCAAGTAGAGTGTGTGATGATATGATTCCCTCAACAAGATATATTTTTTATAGAGACATCAGAAAAAAATTAAAATTTAATTTAACAATTATTTATTTTATTTCCTATCCTTTTCATAATATATTATATATGTTAATATATTGTTGTGTAATAATGCATTCGACATTACCTTTTTTTACCTTATTTTATGGTTATCAACAAATACATTCAATTTCTCTTTAATAACCCATTTATGTAAACTATATTACAAGGTTTTGGTGTTCATTGACCCAATGTTGAATTCAATCTACATTATTCATTTAAAATAATCCATTTTATACCATAATTTTGCAACATAGAATCTTTTGGCATAATATCAACAATGGTAAATTGGAAGGTCCACTATATAAGGAGATTAATTTACATAGTATTAAAATTTAATTAAATAATTATATTCATTTAATCCATAATTGAATATAATTTCCATAATCTAGGAATAAAATAAATTATTCTACCTAGATATATGCATTTACCTCAACTCATAATATGAAATCATATGGGTAATCATCTCATCCTACAACTTCTATACAATTTTACAAAATAATGTAGTAGAATCATCATTGGGGACAACATAACAATCAATGGGGACAACTATCTTGAATCCATTCATATTACACACAATGGAACTATTAATCAATGTATTAGTAGTAACCTAGATTATATATTTCATAAAAACATATTTATTATTATAGGAAAATATAATTATGTTTTCCACATTAAAATTTTCAACTATAACTATCACCCTCCAATATCCTCATGAAGAAATATGAGTGACCACATGTTACCTAAATGTTGTGTCACTATATGCTAGAAATGTTTAATTTGGAGGACATCTTCTATATTATAATGTAGTGGGGTTTAATGGTGTAGTATCCAATAATGTGTTTAGGGATATAGAGGGAGAAACATATTAAAATAGAAGCATGAAAGAGGGCGCACTAGTTTCTATATTGAGGGAGCCCCAGGGATTATCAGGTAACAATTATGAATTCAATATAGTTGAGGGGATATATTCTAAGAGTGGAATGTGATCAGTGAATCACATATTCCAATGTATTATAATAGTTTTAGAATTTAAAAAAACATTAGAATATATATTTTGAAATATTTATATAGAACAATATATTTTTATATTCTAACTGATACACAGTACTAATGATTATTATATACATTTCTATGAAAAAGGCTATTTGAACATACAAAAATATATATCATTACAATTTTCAAAATTAAAATAGTCCAGAATAAACATAAATTTAAATATTATAATAGATCAAGAAAATAGACATTAAAAAAATAAATTATAGGGTGGATATTTTTCATCAAGCCTATATTTTCAATGGTTTTTGTAATACATAGTGAGTTCAATATGGGTTTGGGTGATTCGAATGTTGCAATAAAATATTATTTTATTTTTAAATTACTCTATTTTATTTTAATAAATAATTAAATGTTCATAAAAAATAATAAATATTATTGAAATATTTAGTTATGATAATATTGGAATATGGAATATTAATTATAATGAAAAGACATAAACTAATTTAACTTCGGAAATCAATATACTAAAATCTGAATATTACAAATAACACCCAAGATAAGTCTGACCATAAGGGGAAATGGGGCTGATAGTGTGGACTGCTGATACAAGATGAGGTTGTAGATGTGGAAGGGGGATCAGTGGTGACCATGTAGTTAATGGAGACCGCGAGGTTGAAGTAGAAGGAATGTATAAAGACGATGATGGATAATAAATAGTGAGGTATTGGGCGATGATTTTGGGTGGGGAAAAGTTAGGTAAGAATAACTATTTGCTTGATGTTAATGGTGATAATGGAGGCAGTGAGGGCTTGGTGGTGTGGGCTCAACGATAGGAGCTCAACAATTAGGGATTCGTGACAATGTTTTCTAAGGAATAGTGAGGCCTTGAGATATGTATTCGGATTTTAGGAAAGGGTAGAAAGGGTTTGGATCCATTGAAGAGACATTGGTGTTTTTTTATTTTAATACAATATTAATCATTGTTTGTTCAAAATCCTCCACTAAAATATTTTAATCTTATTTAGTCATAGATTTGTAATACTATGATAATATAACATCTGAACAATTATTAATTTGTAGTTTACACCATTCAAATATCATTATCTCAGATGATTAAATTCAATTTAGTTGTAATTAACTAATACTTTCAACCCATAAAACGAATGGAAGTTAACAAAACATTAATAATTTGGATGATATATTTCGTAGATAATCATTGGTAATTCTAATCGTAACACCCTAATTTTATTAAGATATAAAAAATACATACATTATATTGAAAATGAGAAATAATACCATCCATGGAAATGTAATTTTATAGATTTTTGAGATTACACATAAATTATATATTAATATTCCTAATACACTGTACTTGATGATTATTGCTTCTATTTCATTATACACACAAGAATGACCTCAAAGTGAAAGTAAAAATCAACTGAGTTCGTTATAAAATAAATGTAAATTAATTCATCACAACATTTGAATTGCATTTCTATCATAGATTCAAATAAAATAAATAATAGTAGTAGGAATTAGTACAATTTTGAAAAATATCATGCTTTCATGGGATGATTTTCTATTGTGGACATGTCTTTTCAAATAAAATGTATTAAATGGTGAACAAATTTCATTCCACCACATTTATAGTCTATAAAAAATAATAATAATGTTTAAAAAATTAAATTAGAGAATAATTATTAATTAAAAATATAGGTTATAACCATAAAATGAAGAAAACACAATGTAGAAGTGGGATATGAGTTTGTTAATTAATGAAATCCACTCAAAAATTAAATGCTTATAAATTGTATTAGTGAGTCTAATGGAACCTAAAATTTTGGTAAAATAATATTCAATACTAGTAAAACCCACCAAAATGGTAAAACTCCATTTAGATATATTTTTAGGGTTAAGGAATAAGATTTCACAATGGGTACATTTTTCACTTTTTCTCAAAAATTGACGGCATGTTGACATGTATTTTAGTATGAGATCCCATGAAAACCATGTTTAACTACATTTTATTGATATGTTTAATGTTGAGTCATTTAACATGTTTCAACTATTTACCTATATCAAATCATTAGTAAATTTTTTATGGATGAATTTGTGTGTTGAGGTATAGTCTACCCAATTTGATACATTACTTCATTAATTACCATTATTGACCCTGAATATGTTTGAAATAGAATTAATGGTAAAAATAAAATAGGAGGAGTATTTATATTATAATAATAATAAACCAGTTAATATTAGTACAATAATAATTTGTATGATACAACTACCATGATAAATGTTAATGAGAAAAAAATTTCATGGAATATTAATTTTCATTATAAAAAACATCTATAAAATGTTAAAATTAATTTAAATGATGGTAAATTATAAAATTATAGTCACATAAAAACTCAATAAAAAATGTCTTATTAACATCATCAGTCTTTTCCTTTTTTACGTCATAGAAAAACTGCATGAAATATAATCTACAAATTAAAGAATATCGAAATTTCTCAATCAATGATTGATATATGAGCATAGAGTGAATAATAATAAAGAAATCAATATAAAAAAAATATGGAATTAAATGTATCAAAACTTGTATCATGAAAAATCTAGTGATTATAAGGAAATGAATAATATTGTCATATCTTATAATACAACAATGCCACAAATTCCCCAAGTGTGTGTGTTCCATCAATTTCAAGAGTGTCTCTCAACACAGTAGCTTTCATATTTATTCCATGTAAAAGGTTTCTCTATACTTATTTATATTCCAAGAAACCCATCACACATTATTTTTAATAAATTCTAAACTCCAACACTGTTTTTAATTCACATAACCCAAATGTTTCTCACTAAAATAGATATCCCACATTTTGTATAGTTAATTAATCCCATCATTATTTTTATTAAATATATTTCTTGAATATTTATTATTTTATTAAATATATTTTATTTTTTTATGTCATGTTATATTTGAATATATGGTTCACAATGATATTTTATTCTAGTATAATAATGTAACTTATATAAAGAGAACTTATTTTTGGAATGATTATTTCATAAGCTTGATATATATTACATAACATGGATAAAACATAAATTAAGAAATAGATACTCCCAAATCATGATTGTATGCATAGAATATGGAGATATTTAATTACACAATTTTCAATTTAGAAGAACCACAATGAATGATTTCAAAATAACAAAGGATTCATAAATAAAAAATCAAAATTATTACTAAACCACATCAATTTTTACTAATAATCAAAAAGCGATGAAACATTAAACGTGATTAACATTATTCCCTTATTGATTGAAAAATAAAGAATAAATTATAAATAAGTTCAATAAATATAATGATCATGTTAATTGACTTTTCATTTGTTTTATTTCTATTTTTTTGTTTTCTGGTTATTAATTTTTTAAATACAATAATAATGAAAATAAGTAACATGAATAAAAAATATATAATAAGCTACCAAGAAATTCATCCACCGAAACATAAATTAATCTACCCATATTAATTTAATAATAATAACAGTGTATTGGAATTGTATTAAATAATAATTAAAGATAAAACTATGTTTATTTTTGATTTTGTAGAATTGAGTTAAAATAATTATTACCACCTTATTCAATAAAAAAAATTAAAATATTTAAAAAACCTAGAGAATAAAAAATGTAAATATAAAAAATGGGATTCAACTAAGAGGTGATTTACATATATTATTTATATCTTGGTCGTCAAAGTAGTGAATACCACTGTAAAGTTATATTATTTTCTTATTGAAGAAATCAAAACATGTTATGTCTCATGATATACATAAGTATGTACGATTAGAGGAAATTAAAAGAAAAATAGAAAACTGATTCCACTTTTTCAATAGTAGAATGATAATTTTATTATTAGTGGGTTGGAAAAGAAATAAGGGGTAGTCCCTTTCTACTATTATGGTGTCTTCCCCCAGTATATGTTCATGTAGATGTTGATGATGAAAATTCATCACAATGAGATACCAGATATATTCTTATTCTATCTCCTCTAACTCTGTTGTGGTTTCCATAAAAAACATGGTTTGTTTTGATATTTTTGATTCTAAAATAAAATCATTTGAAAATTAACTACATATTTCCATTTAATAAAAATTAAAACTATGATTCCAAATCGGTATGATATCACTTAATATAATTCTATTAGAAATTGTCAGAAAAAACCTTGTATTATAATTTTCAATGAATTAAAACACAGTAATATCTTTAACGGTGGTCATTACATCATCACCAGTATAACTTACCATGGAATTAATAGTAAATGATTTTGTTAGAGAAAATTAGGCAAGGGATTTCATCTGAAAAAAAAGATAAATCAAAAACTTGTATATACAATGTTAATTACAATAAATTTAGATGATAAAAAAAATATATATATTCCCCGTGAAGGGACATTGTCAGAATTTATATGTGTTTTAAGAGATAATAAATATTAATATAGCCTAAACATCCACAATGGAATTTTCAAAACAATGGATGACATTAAATTTTGAGTATTGACCATATGTTGATTTAATTTAGGAAAATATTGTTAAAAAATATTGAGTTCATTAGTAATGAATTGAATACCATGGTAGTTAGGATGTTCTTTGATGTTTTGAAAGAAATCATTAAACCCATAATCTGTAGAAGATGAATTGTAAAACTATCCAAGTAGTTTGGAAAATATTTCAAATTATCAAATAATGTATTGTTGAACATAATTAAATTGTATTTTTTTATTTTTTTAAATAAAAATTAATGCTGACCCAAATATTAAAAGGGGATGATGATCAGATTTTACTACCCAATAACGACAAAAATTTAATTAGCCTATCTTCACATGCTCTAAAATTATAATTTTTATTTAACATAATATAGTGGATAACCTGAATAATTATATTAAGGAGGATTTAAATTAAAAAAACTCTAAATAGTATTATGAAAATAAAAAAACAAATAATTGGAAATAATTAAAAATGGTGGGTGGGGGTCCTGGATGAGATATTGTTTAATAAAAGAAATGATAAGAAGAAAGAAACAATAATGGATTAAATTTTGTAAAAAACACCAATATGGGATGTCACAAAATATATATTATACCCAACAACAATTCATTTACCAGGATGTAATGTGATTATAATTCATATAATTTTGATCTCGTTATATTTTCATCCTCTAGGCCTAATAAAAAATAACACGACCACAAAAATGGGAATAAATGATCCATAAGTCCACATTGGGAATTCCAATCACAGTATCCCACCACTACAATGATTAAAAAATCCAAATTAGATTATTCTCAAAAATAGTGAAGCATATCCCACCAATAAATGGTAATTAATAGAGTTTGGGGATTATACATGAACTCTATAATTATAAACAATGTTTATTTGATTATATGATTAACATATCTCTCTCATGATTCAATGAATTCCAATATCATATTCAAATTGGAAATCATTCACGTTCCATTGAATTTTAAACATAATTAATCGATCAAATATTACAAATTTTAGTGATTTAGTTACTTCAAAAAACTAGATAATTCATTATATTGACTATAATTTAAATTACATATCTATTGGATGATTTTTCATGAATGAATCATTTTCTATATGAAAAGGACTCAAAGGGAAACACCAAATATTAGATCCACTGTTATATTACATTGCAATGAATAAAAATAAAAAATGGAAATGTGTATAAAAAGAAATTTTATTGTAGAATCGTGGTTGTTAAAATGAGAAAAGAATGTCAATAAATTGTATAAGTGAGAGATACTTCTTAGATGAAACAATTTCACAAAATATTCTTTATTAATGTTTTTTTGGTGTGAAATGGTATGGACATTTTTTGTCAAACCTTCCCCAATCAACTTTTTTCCATCTTTAAGAGATAAAATCTAATTTTTATGTATTATAGGATGGTTATGGTGTGGAATGCGAAAAATGATACATGCATAATTCTATCACCAAAATTTACATTATTTTGAGCTATTTCGTATAACATGTTCCTAGAAAAACTAGGTGTCACATTAGAATAATGCTATATTAAAATTTAATTCCACTAATATAATATATAATTTATCTCAAATAATTTTATTAATGAATATTATATGGATGGATTGGTGAGGTGTCGTCTGGTCTGTTGAATTCTCCCAATTCTTTCATTAATACCCATTTTTAAGCCCTCCAAATTTACAAACATGATTTCATGATAAAAATAAAAATTTGAGGGTAATTTTTTTCTAATTAGACCATAATATTTCTATTCAACATTATACATGGAATATATTTTATAATAAAATTAATAATGAAAAATTAAATATTGAAAAACGACATGTAATTTTATTTCTTATTCTGATAAATATTGTTATTAAATATTTATATAATTTTAAATAATGGAAAATTTTATCAATTATTATAAATAATATATTTTAAAAATATTTCTTATCATATTATTAAGTGATAACTATTTATATTTTCAATTTTGAATTTGAATTTCATCAATGATTGTTAATGTCAAAGAATAATATAAATGAGATGATATTATTGACATGGAATGAGATAATTTTTTTAATATTTTCCTTTTAATATAATTTTTAATAACCTTTTCCGTTGGATATAATGGAATTTATGTAATTTAGGATTAAATTGAAAAACTTATCTATAGACAATGAAATACACTTAAAATGACAGGTACGTTACACCCACGTTTTTATCGAGGAACCTCATAGTAAAATAAAATGAATTTTCTTTGAATTAAACTGAATATACAAAATTGTTTTGGACTCTCACAAATTTTACAATAATGATTTTTTTTAATGTGATGAGAAGGTGAAAAAGTCGTTTTTCAATCATCAGGTTTTTTTGTATAATATCATACACATTAGTCTATCTGGTAAAAAATTCATAGAATTTTTCAAATAAAAAAAATGTAACGAAAATTATTTTTTATATTTATAATCAGTGTGGTGAAATTTTCTATGGGTAATATATTATGAAATCAGGTAAGTGCTTTTGATGTGGTATATCTGGGCATGTTCCTCTTGATTGTAAATAAAAATATATTAGTGGGGACATTAAAAATTGAAATATAAACATAATAATGTTTTTTTAATGTAATGATATGGGTAATTATATGGATTTTTTTACAATTAAAATAATTAATGATATGAAGAAGTAAGAATATGAAAATAATTTTCCAGTGAAATATTTTGTAAATACTTCAATAATTGTTTTTTCCATAAAATTAAGTTCTAATTTTTTATTACATATTAATTCTTATTATGAAAATCTACAGTTTGAGTCGATCTCTAAAAATATACCAATTCTAATTAATTTTTACTGAAAAATGAATATTGTAACATATTAATTGGTTTTATGGAATTTGAGACAACATTTAAAGGGGACTATTAAGGAATAATTGTTTTTGAAAATATCATGTAATTATCATATATTAATGGTATTTCATAAAACCTTATTTTTTATCCCACTGTATAATTTTATATCAATCTGGGGGTTGATTGGATTCTAGATTATCATTCTACGATATAATATATAGCCAATATCATTACTTTCAAAAAATATTATCCATTATTATATAAGAATAAATTCATACCTTTGATAAATTATCATGAGTATACATAACTTTGAAATGATTGGAATTTATGATTTCTTAATCGTATTTTTATAAATGAGAAATTGACATGATTAACCATGTGTAGGTAGGAAAATAAAATTTGGACTCTTTTATATTGAGTTTCCCACTATGAGTTCCAATCGTGATGTTTAACCTACTATGAAATTATTTCTTGGTGAAAAATAAATATATTTCTTCCTAATATAATTTCTCGAGTAGAACATATTGAATTGAAAATTCAGTTCTAGGGTTTTCTTATTAATGGTTTATATCATACTATAACTTTTCCATGATCTTCTCGAATTATGTTTTAAAGAATATAAATGATTCTATGATTTGTTCATTAAATATATATCAATGAATAAAATAATTAAAAATAATAAATATATGATTTCTCATTTCAACAACTATTTTGATTATTTCCATAGATTATAATGTTTTTTAAACATTCGTCTATGGTCTGGGAACCATCAGATGATAGTGATGTAACATTCCATCACTAAGATAGTTTTTAATACTATATATGGGGATTGTGAGTTTGTTTATGAAAAATTGGTTTTAAAATTCTCTAGCAGTATTCATGGATCTCATTAATAGAGGATTCTCTGAATATTTGGATAAATATGGGGTAGCATTATATAAATATTTTTTTGATTATTAAAAATAAAATGAGAATCATGAAATAGTTGAAGTGTTTTTATCAATGAAATTAAATAAAATAATTTATTAGAACAATTTTGAAAATGTTATTTTTAGTTATAGAATATGTTATACCATGTAAATATCATAAATAAAAATGGAATAATAGTTTATCATATGAAAACTAATGTGGTTGATTAATGGAAAATACCCAAATATTTTATTCAAATATGATTTTTATCAAAGTATGTAGATATTACTTGTAGTTTATCGGATAAATTATACGGTTAAAAATTTAACACACCATGTTAATATGAAAAGTAGTTAAGTTCATATTTACAATGTAATGTATATTATTTTTCTTGTAATTGAATAGAGGATTATATAAAACTATAATTTTTTATACGATCTATAAATGGTTACATATAAATATAATGAGATTCCACAGTAATTGTATTGGGCCATGATTTAATATAAAATGGCTTAATAATTTATTATGGATCACATTAATTAAAACCTCATGAGAAAAATATCCAACACAATAACATGAATTGGATGATGTATTCTTTTTATAATAAAATGGATATATTATTCATATAAAAAAACATGTTGAAATATATTTTAACCATAAAATTTTTTATATTTATTAACTTATACAGTCATTAAGATGATTTAAAATATATGGATGTAATTTATAAAATATTAATACAATACAATACCATAATTGAAATGAAAATAGATAAGATGGTTCATTTGATTCAAAAACATAATTCATCATTAACATGGAAAATATGTAACTTGATACTTGGGTTAATGATTTGATAATTTTTTTATATAAATATATCATACAAGAACTATATATGTTTTGTTTTCGGATTCAATAAGATTACATTTCATGGATCATATTATGAATTCATAGAAGGAATACATTTTTTCATTTTAAAAAGTATAATTGGTTAATAAAGACGGGTTTCAAGAATTTATTATTGAAAAATAATGTTTTTACAGGTTTAAGAAAAATATTATGTTATTCATGTTATATCTAGTTAAAAAAAATGAACATTTGAGTGAGACTTATAGATCTTTATTTGCGATTCAAACTAGTAGAAAAAATGAATAGAGTATATGATAAACAAACCTAGTGGGAAATAATGAAGAATGAAATGTATAATTTTAAAAAGAAATGATGTACAAATCAACCTTATAAATATAATATACAACTTCCAAAGGGGATTATTCAGCCTTTTCCAATTCCAGAAATAGAAATTTGATAATATATCTGTAGAATTAAATGTTGTATTATGAATGAAATATTAAGTTAATATTGGAATTTGTTGAAAGTTTATTAATTAACAAAATATTATCGTTTTCCTTCCATTATAGATAATATGGGTTTGGATCATAATTTTAAATATTATATTAATGTGATTATTTTATTATTTTGACTCCCACATTCAATTTTATCTGGTCATGATCTATGATTAACATATAATTTCTTGAAAGGACATTATAAGCCATTGGGTACAGAATGACATTTTTAAACATCATTTCTTCTTCAATTTATACTATATTCAGAGAGAATGATTCAAACATTAGAAGATATTATTTGACATTGTACAATTTATTATCAATGGAGTTCATAATGATATATGAGTTTCATTTATTTTTCATTTTATAATATTATTCATTCACGTTTACAAAGAAAATATTTTAAAGCGTTATATAAAAAGTTATTTTATACTCCAAGTAGTTTGAATAAAATAATAGACATAATTTTTAATAAAATAATTGGATAAAAGAATGTTACATAATGTTAATATGTTGTTTTAGTACGTGATTTTTATTTAGGGTGAGAAAAGAATTTACACAAAATAGAGGATGAAATTTTTTCTTTCATGTTTTTGACAATATATATTTTTAATATACCTCCCTAGAAAATTATTATTTTTTATTTTATGAATGTATGATTTTATTTTTAATTTCATTGGACTATGTGGGGTTCTTAAGATTTTATTATTTTTTTAAATTTTTTTCAACCTACTTTATCTCACATACATGATATATTTTACATTTCATTACTATGAAAATATATATAGGATTCATCTCTTCTTTTTAATGAAGAATTTTTCCAGTAAAAAAATTTATAAGAAATATGTAGTATATATTCATTAAAAATACATACTTTTTTTATGAGTAACATGATTTTTCACGTAATATTTTTTAGTAAAATCATATAGATAAAAATAAATTTTTGAATAATGAAATTCTATGATGGAAAAATATTCCCAAATGTTTATAAATTTTTATTAAAAAATGTGAGGATAGAATTGACGGAAGTGGAGAAGAATATTAAAACCTAGGTCATGATAAAAATAATAACATTGATATATATGTAAGCTTCATTAATTAAATATTATTTAATTTATTTTAATATAATTATATTAGTTAATTTTTTAGTCAAAAGAGAAAAATATTTATTTATTACCAAATTTAGTTTTCATTAATTTTGAGGCTTTATATAATATATATTTCATCCAAATTAGGGACTGTGAATTTAAAATTTTATTTCAATTTTAAATATTCATTTAAAACTCACATTACTATTAATTTTAGATAATTTTCCAAAAATATTGTTTTTTCTTGAATTGTGTGAAAGACATTTTTTATGAAAAATTAATCATTTATTTTCAGGTACATGTAATGAAATTTTTTTAATTTAATTATTTTAAAAATATATATATGTTACTTTTTATTAAAAATAAAAAATTATTATTTTTAGAATAAGAATATAACATGAATTCAATATAAAAACATTCATATACATGAAAATAGACTTGATGAAAAGGCACTTTTCATCGCGTTTTGTTGGTTTAATTTCATATTAAATTATGAAAGTTATATAAATATAGTTTGATTAAATGAATTATAAATTCATAAGATAAGTAATAAATTATATTTCATTAATAAAAAAGAATTTCAAGTCATAATGAATATAAGAAACCTTATAAATCTATTGATGTTGTTAATATTGAAGTAGATTTACCGGGTGTTGAACTAAAGGGATAATGTGGACCTAAAAACATATCTAAATATAATTTTTTTATAAATATATCTCCCAAATAACATCAAATTTTTTAATATTTTTGATTTTGGATCAATTTCACATTAGTACTAAATTAAATTGTTTTTATGTTTTTAAAAAACCCAATTGTCCCATATCCCCAACTTATACATGAACACCCCTTATCCTCTATAATAAAAACTTAATTATCCTTTTATTATTTTTAATACATACTAAAATACATCCATTATATCCCTTAAAATTCCTTCTATTATATTTTTTATAAGAAAACTATCATAACAATGAATTAGGTAGAAACAAAATGATGTTTATAAAGAAGAGGTATAATTCTTACACATGTGTTTTTATTTTATGACATTTTCTACCTCCATCAAATATTCATAAAACAAGATTTAATTAAAATATTATGTATTTAATATATTTAGATACTATTATTTTAATATTATAATGTATATCCACCTCCTTCTACATTGAAACAGATAATGAAACCATCATTCCTGTGTACAAAAGACTACAGTCTTAGGCTATGATATAATATTTTTTCCATCACTGTCACTCAGGTATGGATATAATAAGGGTATTAATGTATTTTTATAATATTTAAGACATATTAATAATTATATAATGACAAAAAATCATCTATTTTATTACATTTCAATCCATTTGAAAATGATTGCAATTTTCATGCCTATATGGGTATTATCACTATCATAAAGAGATGTGATTGTTTTTTTTCACTGCATCATCTATCTCTAACATATAATTTTGATAATTATTACAAATTTTATATTTATTATATAAAAATAATTTTTTATTTTTTTGTTCCTATTGGTAAACCCTATAATCCTACATCCAAAATACTAGGGTTTGAATCCAAAGAACCCCCATGGGGGATTTATGATGCATTCTCTATTGCCTGTGCCAACATGGATGGTGGTAAAAATAGAAAGATGCACGAGGTAACTAATATAGTTAGGATTTAGGTAATTTGTTTTACCCATTTAAATGTTGATTTATTAATTGAATTGTTCCATCAAAAAGAAAGGTATTTTAGGAAAACTATTTTTTATCCTACGAACCATCAATCTATGAATAAATAAGGAAAATTTGGTGGGTATTTAGTTAGGGGGATTTGATATACCTTTATATCCTATGTGTGTAGTGTGTATGTGTGATTGACTTAATAGTAAACATGAGATAATAAAAGATACATAATCTTTATTCTATTATTATAAAATAATTATAACATTATTTCCATCATGTTATATAAAAATTGTAAACATTACTCATATGCACAAAAAATATTCCATTTCGATTGATGAATCCAAAATGATTTATTACAACACAGTCTATTAGATGGTTTTAAATGTGTAATTAATAAATTTAAAATATAATTATGTGATTAATATTATTCAAGGGATGATTGAATAATTACATCTTAGACCATATTCAAATTTCCAAAGTCATTTTCGACATATGAGTCAAATATTTTTCAAAAAAATAGACATGAATTTATTATTTTATGTAATATTTTATATCAGAGTTATAAGTAAATATAAATTAACAATAATGAATAAATTTTAACCCATGACACAATTTACATATAGTTATTACTAAGGATATTATTATATTGATATTAACGATTTATAATTTAAATTTAATTTAACTCTCAAATTTCGTTAAATGGTTTCTGATAAAAATGATATATTTTATAAAGAATGTTTAGACATAATTTTATAAATAAAAAGGGATGTATAATTTTAACGTATATTGAATTTACATTTTTTCACCTCTATGAAAATTATTTAATTATTTAATTTCATTAAATTATTTAATTTTTTATATAATTAAAAACCTTTTTCAAATTGTTCATGGTATTTTAATAATATTTTTTAAATATAATTTATATTTAAATATATAGTAATTAATTACTATGGATAAAAATAATATTTATATTAGTATGATGATTCAAATTAATGCTTTAATTTTCTATTCTTATGTTATGGTTCTTGGGAATTTTTTATTATGAAGGGTCTGGCTGATATAACTAATGGTGAATTGTGGGCCCGATATAGCTCATGATGACATGTGAAAACTGTATATCTCTCCAACACATTATGTAAATGTATGGTGTTAACAACATTGGTTTCTCATAATATATTATTTAAATTTACCTGACACGTTATTTTATTTATAAGAGTGAATTTATGTTCGATATTGAATTTATGTACAAATTAACCTCAATTTTTTATGTACTCTTTATCTATATTTTAATGAATATTCTATGGTATCAAAGGGCAATATAAAAATAATTGGATGAAAGGTACATTTATGATACATCATTGGGATGACATTTATATTGTTTTGAATGAATTTTCAGGTCATTCCATGATTGAAAGTAAAATCTTATGAGTTATATTTTCAACTATGATTTCTTATAAAATTCTTGATGAAATTAATTTGGAATATAAAATATTATTTTGGGTATGGAAATGTTTTTAAAGTACAGAGATGATTAAGAAAATGGATATAATTATGAGTATTCATATGAAAAATAAGTTTATTTCAAAAATTTTATATGTACCTTACTGTGATATTGTATTCATCCCATGTTTTGTATTTCTTTTCCATTGGGATTTAAGGATGTATTTGGAATACAATTAGTTCCTAAAGAACATTTTGATGATATTTAGTGATACAAAAAAAGGATATTTCATAAATTTTCTATTTTGTTGGAAAGGAAGTTACTCACTATATGAGTCAACATTATGATCTAATGTTTATTTATTTACTATTTATGGAACAAATCGATAAAATTAATGATTTTATTGATATATAGTAATGAATGAAAATATATTCGTATAAAAATAAAAAATTTTCTAAATTTTTTATGGAATGATATTTATAAATTTAAATGATCTATATTTCTCTAGATAAACATCCAAATATCCATAATGGTATTTAAATTCATATTCTACAACCCTTTTGAAAATATACACTGTAATGACCATATGTTAGAGTGTTCCAAAGATTTAATTTCTATTTATCCCTGAAACCTTATTCATTTTTCATGTAAATATCATTATCTACATCATCCTAAAAAAGTGGTCTAGATATCTGTAAATTCCACTTGATTTTATTCCATTGGAAAATTAAAACACCTTTCTTGAATATTAACATTTTTAAATAAAAGTGGTTATACGTTAAGGAAATATAATCCTTCTATTTATTATAATTATTAAAATCATATACATTCCTCATACCTATTAATATCATTAACATCCTCCATAATCCAAAAACCCATATATTCTAAATCATTTTATTGTTCAATTAATTCCATTATTTTTTCCCATTTAAAGGAAATATATGATGAATAAATCACATTATATATGGGTTAATCCCAATGACTGGATTTTTTATGACATGAATCTTATTCATAGTACTCTACTTCCCTAAGAACTATCCGGACCCAAACCAATGGGACATCAGCTACAACTACCAAATGTATGCATCTATAGTCCATAGTCAAATGACGTTATCCAAAAGAAATAACTAATATTGGATGATGTCTCCAATTATATTTTTATTCACATACTCAACCATTTCTATGTGAAAGTGTAGAGGAAAAATAAAAAAGATGAAGCATATAGATATTGAACAATAAATGTAAAACCTATTAGATGTACACATGTATGAATATATAAATTTAGAAGTAAAAATATGGAAAATACATGTGTAACCAAGAGTATTTCACAACCTAAAAAAATTGTATATTAAATTTTTAGAGGCCCCACCTTCATATAATTATGATTCAACCACTATTTTTGTTCAATTTATTAGGATATAAATAAGAACCTCTTTAATCATCGTCGACTTGTTCTTCATATTTATTAGAAAGAAAACCGGTTAGAAAATCACATTTATGGGTGACGGTATAAAGAAATAATCGGATCCCCCAAGGGGAATTAGTGAGAGACATAATAAGAAACAGGCAACACAAACTAAATAAAAATTGTACCAACTTCCAATGAAATTTCTATATTTATATATATTCATAACATATGAAACATGAATGATAGAGAAAAGGGAACTCCATACCACATCCCAGTAATTGTAAGAATGAAAAACATTCTATGAGGTCAATTAATGATGACCAACATTATGTACCTCTATCTGATGAAACATACATGTCAATTCAAACATATCTATTATCCCTTATAATAAATGGGAACAATCAATATATTGATGTAACATGACATTGTACAATACAACGGTTCGGCTCATGTTGATAGAGGACTCATACCCCAACTTTGAAGGATGGTTCCACTAAATAGATAACTATTGGACCAATACCATATCCATGTTTTAGGGTTCCACTCTGATTGTTCTGGACCCATTACCTGACTCTGTATTAGAGTTTCACTCAATAGTAGATAAATGAGCCATTACATATCCAATCTGAAGGGTTCAAATCATATAATATGATGAAGAACCCTTACGCACCAACATAGAGGGTGCCACTCTAGTGGTTGATGACCCATTCATTAATATCATAAGAGGGATTACCTCAGATAATAGAGTAAAAATTCTCTACTATGGTGGGAGGGTTCTACTTTAGTGGATACATAATCATAACCTACATCCAAAGTAGGGTGTCATTTCATATATAGGCAAAAGACCCAGTACCTATCCTAGATGGAGGGTACCACTCTAATAATCAATCAAGGACCCATTCCCTACATAGTAGGAGTGTTTTGATATGATATATATAATGATCCTTCTTGGTCACTACTTCATTGATCATTTCTTATATACCCATAATTCCAAGAACAATCATTTAATATCTCAAAATACACTATGAATACCATTGTCACATTCTACAAAAAAAACTTATAATTGGCCACTAATGGGACAAAATATGATTATAGGAATTGGATATATTATATGTTGAAACATCATTAAAAGAAATTAGGGGTACACAACATATTAGGGAACACACATTGTTTGTGGCTGTGCTTCACATCCATGTTTTTTACGTAATGGAACATAGATCAGTACCCATGTATAACTATAAAAAGATTTAGGGAAATACATTGCATGCCTCATCCACTCTGTGTCATGTATGAATTCCTAGAAATGTCTGTGTAATGTTTCGGATGTCTATGTTCTCTTAGACTCAACATGTCCTCATAAAGGGGTTCATCCTGTGTGCTACGCCACATAGCATGTCTACCTAGTTATGGTCACATTTAATATGGCTAATTTATATGGAATTTGATCATTGTTATCATTCTAGATCCACATCTATGGGGGGGGTGCATTACATGGCATGTGTCTATCGGAGTATTCACCATGTTGTCATAATTTTTTTAGAAACATAGATATTCACATGTAAAATACATATTTTCCTCTACCATGTTGAATATCATCTCTAGTACAATAGAAATCAAATGGGATGCATTTTTTCATCTTCTTGGACTATCCATTAGTCAAAAAAGGGATTTCCAATAATTCTCCAAATTTTTTATCATGGCTCACATACTTATTGTACTCTGATAAATTATTTTATGGATCTTGGATCCATTAAAAATCCTCTAAAACAAATAAATAAAATAAATAAGTCCTATAATAGCTATTCTACTAATATCATTTGAATCCACTTCGGATTTGGTTGTTTTCACATTCTTCATGCCTCTTGAAAATATCAATTCATGACCACATAGCTTTATGTTAAAGAAGGTGAAAAAATATTTATAGAAAAGAACCAAACACAAATATTTAACATTAAATTACAAATAGATCTTGGCTGATGGATATATATATTTGCATTACCATGGTAAAAACTATGGAAAAACATGGATTACATTAATAATAAATTGAAAAAATATACATAGGCACATACAATGGCTTGATTAAAACATATCAAAATATAAATTCAATCATTCTAAATATATTTAACCCAATATAGTGAATTTATAAAAATGGAATGTCCTTCCATTATACTTTATCTCTCTTTGATGAATAATTATCTCTCCTATTAATGATAGATTTTATTGTTTCCATAATAACTCTGTTCTCTAGGATATTAAGTTTCATTGACGTCTGATCTCGATACACCAATTGTATATTGTATAACTTTCATATAAACGATCTGTGTGTTATGAATATAAATTGATAAATCATCCATAATGTGGATTAAATTAACATAATTAGGTTTTTACGGTTTGATGAGTTCATTAAATAATTAGTAAATTTATTCACTAAACACACCTCCGAATAGATTATTTATGTGAATTCCCCATGTCAACTATGTTTAAGTCACGCCTATGGAAAATATCATGAATTGGATTCAATTGTGGACTCTTAATTTTGTTCAGAGACAATATTCAATTATTATCCCATTTTTAAGAGATTATACACTTGTGATATGAAATATTTTTAATATTTTTATAATTTTTTTAGGTATACTAGGATAAAGAATTCTGTGTCAGATGATTTGTTGTCTCTAAAAATATATCCATATATATTTTATTTTCAAAAATATGAAAAATAGGGTCCCCAAATTATTCATTTCATAAATATTTTCATTCCAATAATGTAAAAAATAAAATAAAATCTCAAGACACTGAGCCTACATATGGATCTCCAACTCCTATGATATCTCATGAATTCTCTAATGATTCCACAACACACATTAAAATATGATCTTCCACTAATGTAGGTTAATATCATACCAATCCTAAATCAGCATTGGGTGACATAAAAAATTGTATCCATCCATGATGTACACCTCACCCTTGAAAATAGCATGTTTTGGGTCTTTCGTGTATCTTCATAGCCTCAATAAATGGATGATTTTATACAGTAAATAAAATTAAGCGGTTTGGGAGAGGTTGCATGAAATCACTCCATCCCTCTGAATGAACTTGAAGGACCCAATAAAACATGATGATATCATGCCACTCTAGAATAATCTACAAAATCCCTATACTACAAAAAATGTATTATAATATCAAGAATTTATTCACAGATAATATATTTGAGGGTAAATATTATCCATTCAAACAAATATTAAATTATATTAGTAATGATTTTATGTACCAACATTCACTTTAATAAATAGTTATATCTACTGATAAGGATCATTTTATGCTAAAAAATATTGTAATGACCCAGAATTTTCATGTAAATTTTTTCTCTTAATTCTATGAAATTTTACGAGTCTGTGTCTTCGGGCGACACTTGATTCTGAGGCCCAGTGTGCCCGAAATAAATTTATAATGTTTTGTTCGGGTACATTCATTAAACATACATGTGGGTTTTTCTATCTTTTGAACTAGTGCTCAGAATTGAAAACTGAGGAAACCGATGAGCTCTCCACGCTAGTATTTGCTAAAGGAGACCATTACCACTATTGCATTTTATGCGGGATGAATGTTAAAAATTTAGGTTTAATAAAAAAGTTAAATAAAATTTTTTACATCAATTTTATTCACCTTGAAGGTTAAATCCTACATGGGGAAGTTAATGGTGGGTCCCACCCATACATAACATCCCTTGTGTGGATATTTGTGAGGTGGGGCCCACATGAGCCCCAACCATTCTTCCCCCTTAAACCTCCCTTAAACTGTCCAATTTAACTCCCCTTATTTAATTCTTGTCAACTCTCCCATTTAATTGTGTGGCGCCTCTCCATATTCCACCTCCCTCTATCCATTTAATTATTTTACATTCCATCTCAATTAATTAAACAAATCTTCAATTAATTAATTAAAGAGTGTTATATAATTTGAATATACATGGGATGTTATTTTAAGGGAGGGTAATTTTATTATTTTGGTTGGAAATATTAGTGGGAGAGTTCTTGAGAGGATTTAGAAGGAGGTGTTCTTCTACAATGAATAACACCAAACTTAAATGAAGAACGACTTTCTCCCCCAATGAAGAACTCTCTACGATTTGAGGAATGAGAAGTCGCCAATGAAACTTATTCTTCGGGTGCACTCCGACGACAACGGAATCGAAACCAATCTTCTTCGATGCCCGACCACTGCGATGTTCATCTTCTGTGGTTCAATGAAGTGTGACATATTTTCTTTGTAGGGGGATTATGGTCAATTTTAATGTAATAAGTTTTTTTCTTGTTCTACGTTATAAAAATTGGATTGTCTTTGGCCAACTGCTATTACCTAATGCAGAGGTAGCGGGCTGAACACACACGACCCGACGACCATCAGACGTTTCTTGTTCTTTTAATTAACGAATGGAAGAGGCAGAGATGAGTGAGGCGACGGTCATGTGCCCACTGCATTGAGTGTGCCACTTCAGTGGAAGAATTGACCCGCTCATCGGCCGACCGGGTGGAGGAAGGCCGCGGCACCAGGGTGTCGTGCTGGACGAACCACAGCCTGCCCGAGAGGGCAGCTTGCACCAAGATGGCTGGTCAGCTTCAAACAACCAGTTTTGGAGGGATGACACCATTGGTTTGGGCAGCCGGGGGGCTTTCCCCCCCCACCAACGGAGTGCTCTGCCAGCCAGCCGAGCTATGGCTGACCGGGCCACACCCTGCCTGGCTGGGTAGTGCTGTGCCGGGCAGGGCCGCGTCGTGCCGCTCCGATCCAGGACGTTCCGGGCCTAGCCATGCCCCATTGGGCCAGACTACACCCTTTAGGCAGGGCCACGTGTTTAATCGGGCCGGTCCGACCCCCCTGTTGGGTCGGACCTACCAACTCTGGGTAGACCCGACCCACCAGCCCATGGGGCTTAACGGGCCAGGACCGTTTTCACTTAAACATGAGCAACATGAAGATTGTGCATCTGATCAACACACTTTCTATGGAACTAGGACCCTTGAGATGATGCGATTATTTTGTGATACTCTAAGTGAGATTTGGATGTCTTTGGAAAATGGCCAGGTTTTGAAAGAACGTAATTCCAACCCGGACCTTGGAGTGGGAACACTTATATCTTAAGGACTGGATGTCTGATTGACATTTTGTCGACTATGTTCGATTCCACATGATTAGACAGTTATTTTGGATTAGTCTACATAGTATTAGGATGTGTTTTGAGCATGGCCCGGTGGGATTATACCCGGAATCAAACTGGTCCCCTAGAACAAAAATGCTAATAACTCAAAGAATAGGAATCCGATTGATGCACTGTCTATTGCGTTGAAACCCCTATGAAGTGGTGTTCCTTTGAGATACTTCCACGTGAGATTATGTGACAGATGGATTTATTGACCAGTTGCTCATGGAGAAGACCTTCCCAGAGAAGAGCGTATAGAGTGTAGAGACCTAGTAGATGTAGACCTGGCGACTACTTAACCGATTCGACTCGGAGTGATTCTATTAGCTCAATGGACAGAGTTCCAGGTTTGGCGAAAGACCCACGACAGACAGAGCGCCTGGTTTGATAGAATACCTGTGGAACTCGACAGGAGGTGTACCTCTGTAGGCTATTAGTGGGAGCACTACTGTGTTGGGGCAGCAGACCCACAGCGGAGGAGCACACGGTTTGGTAACAGACCTGCGGTACTCGACAAGAGGAGTACCGCATTAGTCTCAGGTTAGTGAGTAGCGCCTCAGAGTGGCGACATGGCCACTATACTCAACATAGGAGGAGTTCTCCAGCAGTTGTGGTTTCTCCAATGCAAATACTAGTTTGAACGGAGTCAATGACCTTTTTGTTTTTCTCTGGATTTAGATGGCTTACTTTATAACTTATGTATATGTATGGTCATATATCTATGTAAAGGATATATGTTGAGATATTTCTTTGTGGTTTATCCTTGTTGGATTTTTTGAGACATTGAGGGTCTCGGGGTCCCTATTTAGAATCGTTATACTCACCCATGCACGGTCTATGCCCATACCCCATTGTGTTGGATACAGAAGATGGACAATGCTGACTGTGGTAGAGTGTATGAGGACTGGACGGTACCCGGAGGTGGACAATTGGCGTGACGGCACACGGAGCGGACCGAAAGACGTTGAATTCTAAGGAGGACATTTGTACCTACCCTTAATGTAGGAACCCGGATGATGATCCAGGAGATCATTCTCCATTCATCTAATTGTCTTTTCAGTTGTACTATCTTTCAGTTGCAGTTGTACCTTTCTGTTGGACTTGTATTTCTGGCCCCTTTGTACTTTCAGCGCAGTTGTCTTACCGCTTAATTAGTGTTTTCTTTCTCTTGTACTCTGATTGCATGTTTTTATGTTTTATAAAGAAAAATGACTTCCCTTTTTATCGGTATTTACGTCTTTGGTGCTTGTCTCTATCCCCTGGCCTATGGAAGGCAGGCTTGGGGTAGTCACGACACGGGCCCTGAGGACAGGTCATGAAAAATTGGTATTAGAGGAGTCTGTTCTACCTCATAACATAGGACTCTAATAATTCGTTTCTATGATGCAATAGTGTTAAGGGTACTGAGTGTGTTTCTCAGTTTAGGGAGTCCAGTGTTGGTGCGGCGGCCGACGTGTTCATATACCAGGACCCTGACTTCTGATTTCCGACTCAGTGCTCGAAAACACTAATTGTGTGTCTATTTTCAAAAGTGTTCTTTAATTCAGCTCAACCAAGTCATCTCACCAGGTTTTAATCGTTGACCATGTCACATCTGTTCATGATGGCTCGACACATATAGTTAGTTGGAGTTATGGGAGAGTACATGATGACATACCATCATGTGACGAGGCTCCGGTGTTGGACCCTCTTACTATGTTGGGACATTCAGGTGGTGTACCAGCAGCAACACCACCCGTAAGGCAGTAGATGCCACCAGCTGTACTAGCAGATAGTGCACACTAACAGGGTGCGTTGCATGAGTTCCAACAGTAGAGGCCTCCAAGGTTATGAGGCGAGGCAGATTCCCAAGAAGTAGTGGAATGGTTGGAGGCGATTGTTAGAGTTCTGCACCTAGTTCAGACACAAGTATAGTAGAAGTTGATCTTAGCTACTGGAGTTTCCCAATGAGTGACCATGAGGTTTCCCCACATAGTGATGAGGATTCGGTATGTGGACCGATGCCCAATATAGTACCTTCGGGTAGTGTTCCAGCCATATCACTACCAATTGGACTGTAGTTTCAACTGGCGGTACCCGTAGATGACACATGTAGTCTTAGATCCTTCCATATGTTTCAGCATTAGATACCCATCAGGTTCCAAGGTGAGCCAGACTCACATGTGGCTGAGGACTGGCTTGAGGAGGGGGATGAGAGTTTTCTAGAGCTTATAAATCTTTTTCAAGACGACATGTCAGTAGTTGAGTATTCATCGAGGCATACCGATCATTCCGGGTACTCAATGATTATGATTCGTTCTGTGCTTTGGGGCTCAAACTATTGAATGTGGTGAGTTTAAAGAATATCAAAGCCAGTATATTTTCCTCTATGAATTTATACTTATTCTAGGTGCTAGATATAACCATTGTGGTTGAATGTTCATTGACTGAATGAATATAGCTAATGAATTTTTAGCAGTGGGAAAGCAGGGAACTGACGCTAGTCTCAGAGACTTGGGAATGTGAAATGTTTTAAGAAGAGAACGTATTAAGGATAGATGAATCTACATAGCATCAGATGTGGAAGAAAAGCTATCAGGGTTGCATATGGTGATGTACATTTCGACATGTTACAACCCCCCACTTTTGTATTCCCCGCTAGGCTCATGGAGCAGAAGGTAAGGAGAATAAAGTAGCTTCATGCGGTCAAGGAGTGTGACCCAAGGGATCTAGTAATGATTCAAGGTAAGGTATATGTCAACTACTAGCTGTCGTAACAACAGTCATTGATACGAATCAATCCTTCCTTCCACGAATCTTGTCCCAGACCAAGAGTTTCCGGTTAAACCATTGACTTGAACCTCACGTCTGGAGAAACCTTTGGGAGGAGACTCGATAATCACGCTTATGCCGATGGTGTGATCTGACCCATGAGGCGAGAGTTTCGGTTAGAACCTCTTGGTGGCAGTGTCGAGGCCTTACGACGTTAGTTTGGGTATGGACTGGGCAACCACAGTTCATACACAGATTGACTGTATTAGGAAAAAAGGTTGTGGTTTACCAACAACGTTGGGATGGGTTTTCCTTGGTCGGAGAAAAGGAAAACATAGGCAGAACAGGATGGAATCCTACATAAGTGGGTGCTGTATATCACTCATGAGTTGGCAGACATTGATTTGTGCCAGACTTCTCCATAGTTGCTGCACTTCTTTTGGCATTAACATAGACGGGAAAAACTTTTGTGTGGTCGGAGAGATTCCAGTAGAGCTTTTTCGGAGCTGAGGTAGATGTTGACCAGTGTGCCCATCTTGAGGCTACCGAAGAAGGTGCAGATCATGCAGGAGCAGATGAATACTGCACAGATTAGACATAAGTCTTATACTGGTCAAATATGGAGACCACATGAGTTCGAGGATGGCAACAATGTCTTCTCACGGTTCTTATCTCGATGAGGTCTACGGAGATTTGGTCGGGGTGGCATGTTATCTCCACGTTTCATCGCACCATTCCAAGTCCTCAACAGTGTAGGTGAGGGTGCTTACTGTCTGGCCCATCCACCTCAGTTGCACTGTGTAACGCCCCGACCCTAGCTACCCAGAGTCGGTGCATTACTTCGTAACATTGGCATGATCACAAGAAAGATCAAATCCCGAAAGACCGATTGGTTTAGTAGCCTTGGAAACACTAGATATAATCATAAAGTTTTACATTACATTTCAAAGAGAAAAAAAACTACTACAACAACAAAGTCTTCATATCCACACTATTAACCCCTCATAATATCCCTGCAAGTCATTCATAATTTACTTCTTCACTACCAGGGAAAAATAAAACATAGAAAAGGGGTGATCTCAAATGCCCAGTAAGGATAACAATATAGCGGAAACTTTCATAAATAAGAATAATCATTTAAGGCAATGTATAACTAAAACAAAAGCCTTTTAAACATGAACATTCAACATGGTATGGCATAAATAAAATGAAATAATGCCATTTACTTATTCACATGGATATTCTACTAATTGAATAATCACATGTAAAAATCAATAACCACTTTCATAATGTTGGAATGCATAATGCCAGACTATCATAACCACATAGCCAAGGCCTCATGCCAAGACTACAAATAAGATTTTGTCAAGGCCTTATGCCAAGACACTAGTTTGTCTCATGATACCTACCGATGCATCGAGGAGCTATAGCGGGCTCCACCCGTCACTTATTAAGTCCAATGCATTCCCATATGAAAAGGTTTAAACATAACATAAACATTCGTATTAAAACTAGCATACGAAATGTCAATAATTTCACCATAAACTATGAATGGTATAAAAATAGCACATCCATAGTCAAACATATCACAAAACCTTCAATACAATATAGAAGTTTTGTATCATAATAAATCAACTTCAAATAATCTTAAAATCCGTCAAAGGATGTTGACATAGATGAAATCAAAATTCTTTTTAAAGAAATATCTCCTTTTATTTTGAATTCATTTAAGATCCATATAAAATAAAACATTTTCTTTGAAAATATTCTTATAATCTTGTAAGGAAAGCTTTGAAGATTTTATAACGGCGTAAAATAACCACACCCGCCGTATAAGTTAAAAAAACATTCTTACCTAAATTCTGTCGAAAAGTTTAAAAAGGACCTTGTTTTGAAAACGACGGAAAGATTCCTTTATAAACCTCTTATAAAAAGTCAAACAAGGGTATAAATGAGTTTAACCCATATTCTTGTAAATATTAAAAATGTTTTGAAATACATTTTTAAGAAACATGGATGTGGATGATAAAGATATCCTAGTAGATTATTACGTATAAACAACCTCGGATAATGAAGAGATTGTGAAATAAACCCTTACCTTGTACTTTTCCTTGGTTGGGGTAGGTTAACCTCCTGTATAATGGTGAAATAATTGTTATTAAATTATACAAGAATCATATATATTAATATGATATCATATATGATCTTATAACATTGATTTGTTAATAATATCTTAAAATTATCGTCGTTTCGGGTGTTAACTTACTCATTTTCTTTTATATGTTTTGTTACATAAGTCATGTTTGTTGTATCTTATTCATATCAAGTCCTTAAACATCATTTTTAAATCATTAAATGATAATTATACTTGAATGGATACGATGGAGAATGAATCTCATCGCGTTCGTGGAGACGGTAGTTCGTACGTACGCACGAACGCTACTTCCATTTAATTTTTATTTTAAAAGAATCGAATCCAAATGATACATAGGTATATTACTATTCCAGTATAATATAATATTTTATATATGTTACTTATGTTCATTAACACCATCCTTTATACGTTCCATGTGTGGTATGAACGAGTCATATCATTTTAAGGGGGCGGTAGTCCGCACTTCCTCAAATGAAATTATCGTATGTATATACAACATGAAACGAATAATGGTATGAAATAAAATGGAATTACAGAAGCTTATATATAAAATTTATATCATTAATATCATATTTAATTACAGTGCCATCATAATGGCCACCATGAGAGGCGGTAAGATGTATTTGAAGAATCATCGTTTCGTGAGGCGTTAATTTGCCATCCACAGAAACATTATGTTCATCATCCATTAGATGGAGTTGTGTGTATGTGTAGTTTGAATACTTCTTATAACAACATCATAGTGTATTGAGGATACTGGTGTTGTTACAAAAGAAGGGAAATAAAAAGAGTTTGGGGGTTGGAGAAGCAAAATAAATGAAAATAATTTAAGAGAAATCGTTACCTTTAATTTAGGTAACTCACTTTGGTTGGAACCAATGGACTTCTTGAAATGCTTTCTGCCTAAGGGGAAGCTTCAAGGAGGAGGAGAGGGATGTGGGGAGCTTAGTTGGGCATAGTTTGGACGAGCCAAGTGGCTTGAGAGGTGTGAGGAATGAGTAGAAGTGGTCTCCTTTTATAAGGGAGAGGAGGGGCTCTTTAGGAAAGTGTGAAAGTATTACTTTATAATATATTTGTATTCGGTTTATAATGGTCCAAAAATCATTGAGGTCGAAGATAAGATGACTCATATTCTAAATAACATCAACCAATAAGAATTGGACAGGTTTTAGATAATATTTTAATCATTATAATCTTATTTATTTAAATGATTTATTAATGAGGTAAACATTGCATCATTATTGTGTCATTAATAATTTAACTTATTTGATGTATAAAAATTATAAATAAAATATCATCATGTAGGAAATCTTTTTAGATTTCTAATTAATATTTATAATCGAAAATCCAACATGTATAACCCTGTGTAATAATTGTTCTTCTAAAAGATGTAATCTTATGCCATTTTTATTTTTATTTTAACTTTATTAATATAATGTGTCATTATCACTTACAAGTGGCTCCAAGGGGTCCCCAAATAGACCCAAGGATGCCCATGGTCGGGTATGTGTACACCAATAAGGTTAGGACACGTTTTAGGGTAAATTTGTATTATTATAATATTATTTTTTTAACCCTTATTTACCGGATTTACCCTTTAACCATGGTAAATAAAATATTTACCGCAGTAATTATTCAAATTGTCTAAAAATAAAAGTTACCTATTTACACAATTTAAACATCCTGATTCCAAATATGGAATACATTTTCCTAAATTCAAAACATAGAAGTGGCAGAAATTAATTTAAAATTAATTCCCGCTGTCAAAACAAAAAGCGTGTTTTTAAGAGATAATAACTATCAAAAGATTGACACTTGTTTATGTTCGGTTTAAATGTAAAATTATGTCCAATGACCAACATTATATTAAAATGTAAAAATATATTCTAAATATACTTTAAAACCACTAAAATTCATAATTTATCACTATTAATTATTTTTATTAAAAAAGTTGTTTTTAATTAAAATTTAGCAATTTTCACTATTCATCAAAATATGAAAGTTATCCGAAAAGTACCAAAATTTCACCTTAGGCTAAATTCAATATTCCGAGTCAAAAAATGAAGTCCATTTTCAAATATAAAATATATATAATTTCAAAAATTAGGTATTACTATTCACAACGGCTAGTTTAATTAGTTGTGGTGTGTGTTAGAACTCGAGGTTGCGTACAACACACGCTATCGCATTATTCGAAGGGAAACGTACCGTAGAAGCTTGGGGTGTTACATTCTCCCCTCCTTCAAATAATTGCGTCCTCGCAATTTCTAGGGTATTACTGCATAAAAAGACTCGGGTGGTTCTTCATCATAAGTTCCTTGGGTTCCCACGTTGCCTCTTCCATCTTATGATTTATCCACAAAACTTTTACCAGACGCGTCGTCCGGTTTCTCAGCACTTGTTCTCTCGTATCAAGAATCCTGACAGGCTCTTCACAATAAGACAGATCATGTTCCAGTTCTAATTCCTCATAGGTGAGTACATGCGTTGGGTCAGGCATGTATTTTCTCAACAGAGATACGTGGAACACATCGTGAACTTTGGAGAGACTTGGCGGCATTGCCAATCGGTAAGCTACAGCCCCAATTCGTTCTAGAATTTCGAAAGGTCCGATGTACTTGGGACTCAATTTACCTTTCTTACCAAAACGTATCACTCCCTTCCACAGAGATACCTTTAGGAAAACATGATCACCGACTTGAAACTCCAAATCCTTCCTTCGATTATCGGCATAGCTCTTCTGCCTACTTTGAGCTGCTTTGATGTGATTTTGGATTACCTTCACCTTTTCCACCGTTTCCTCCACCAGTTCTGGGCCTACAAGTTTTCTTTCACCAAAGTCATCCCAACAAGTTGGTGTACGACATCTCTTTCCGTATAACGCTTCATATGGTGCCATCTGAATACTCGAATGGAAGCTATTGTTATAGGAAAATTCTACTAGTGGTAAATATTGATCCCACATACCCTGAAAATCAAGTGAGCAAGATCTCAACATGTCTTCTAAGGTCTGAATAGTCCGTTCTGATTGTCCGTCTGTCTGAGGGTGGTAAGCAGTGCTCAAATGAAGTTCAGTATCCAGGGATTTCTGAAGAATTTTCCAAAATCTTGAAGTAAAACGGGGATCACGATCAGAAACAATCGATAGGGGTACTCCATGAAGTCTCACAACTTCATTAATGTGTAGTCTTGCTAGACGTTCCAGGGGTAGATCTTCTCTTATAGCAAGAAAATGTGCTGACTTGGTAAGACGATCAACAATAACCCATATTGCATCGTTCCTTCTAGGAGTCTTTGGTAGCCCCATGACAAAGTCCATCGTAATGTTGTCCCATTTCCACTCCGGTATGGGAAGAGGTTGCATGACTCCTCGAGGCTGTTGCCTTCCAGCTTTCACTTGTTGACAAACCATACATCTTGACACAAAATCATCAATCTCCCTCTTCATGTTGTCCCACCAAAAATGTTCCTTCAAATCTCTATACATTTTGGTGCTCCCAGGGTGTATAGAGAAATTGGAACTATGAGCGTCATCCAGCAATTCCCTTTTTAGATCAGGTATATTGGGAACACAAAGTCTCTTCCCGAATTTCAAAATTCCATCTTCATACACAAAGTCTCTCAATCTCCCATCATTTACAGCTTTAATCTTCTTCTGAAATTCTTCATCATCGGTCTGGGAACTCTTAATCCTTTCTAGTAAAGATGGATTGGAAACCATTTCAAAAAGCATTGATGTTTCACCTTCCCTGGTTATTCCCATGTCCATCTTCTCTAGATCCATGAGAATTGGATCCCTTTCAATTCTCATCATGTTCAGAACTCCATGGTATTTTCTGCTCAAAGCATCTGCTACTTTGTTTGCTTTCCCCGGGTGGTAGTGTATCGTGCAATCATAATCCTTGAGTAATTCAAGCCATCTCCTTTGCCTCATGTTGAGTTCTTTTTGTGAGAAAATATACTTCAAACTCTTGTGATCAGTATAAATCTCACATTTTTCACCATAGAGGTAGTGCCTCCATATCTTCAAAGCAAAGATCACAGCTGCTAACTCAAGATCATGAGTAGGATAGTTTTGTTCATGAATTTTCAACTGTCGTGATGCATAGGCAATAACTCTATAATTCTGCATAAGGACACAACCAAGTACTTTCTTTGATGCATCACTATTAATAACGAACCCATCATTCCCCGATGGTAGAGTCAATATAGGAGCATTGACTAATCTTCTCTTCAGTTCTTTGAAACATTCTTCACACTCTTTTTTCCAAACAAATTTAACCCCTTTACATGTGAGCTTCGTTAATGGGTTAGCCAATCGGGAAAAATTCTGGACGAAACGTCGATAATAACCTGCCATGCCAATAAAACTACGTACCTCAGTTATACTCGTAGGTGCTGGCCATTCTTGGATTGCTTTGGTCTTAGAAGGATCAACAGAGATTCCATATTTAGAGACAATATGGCCAGGAAAAGAAATCTCCTGAAGCCAGAATTCACACTTGCTAAACTTTCCATATAATTCATGCCTCCTCAAAGTCTTCAAGATAATGCACAAGTGATTTTCATGATCTTCGTAGGTTTTGGAGTATTCCAAGATATCATCAATAAATAGCACCACAAATTCATCAAGGTACTCCTTGAAAACTCTATTCATCAGATCCATGAATACAGAGGGTGCATTAGTCAATCCAAACGGCATTACAGTAAACTCGTAATGCCCGTACCTGGTTCGAAATGCTGTCTTCGGAATATCTTCCTTCTTTACACTCAACTGATGGTATCCAGATCGAAGGTCAATCTTTGAAAAGTATTGAGCTCCATGCAGTTGGTCAAATAAATCATCAATACGAGGTAGGGGATACTTGTTCTTTATCGTTATAGCATTGATCTCCCTGTAGTCGATACATAACCTCATAGATCCATATTTCTTTTTAACAAAAAGAGCAGGGGCTCCCCATGGAGAAACAGTAGGGCGAATAAATCCCTTATTACTCAATTCCTCTAGTTGTTTCTTTAGTTCGACTAACTCTACAGTGGCCATTCTATAAGGGGTCTTCGATATAGGCCTTGATCCAGGAATCAAATCAATGGAAAACTCAACTTCTCGTTCTGGAGGATGTCCAGGTAAATCTTCTGGAAATACATCTACAAATTCTTTCACAACAGGTACATCCTCTATTTGAACATTCCTTTCCTCACCGATAGTTACTTAATTCTCTTCCTCCCCAATAATTGAATTAAGTTGAGCTACTGGGGGTGGGTCTAAATAAAAATTAGGTGGTGACGATTCTGCTCTAAAAATAAGGTGTTCCTTATCATTATCATCATGAATTGTAACCTCTTTCTTCTTACAATAAATCTTTGCATCATAGTCCGAAAGCCAGTCGATACCGAGGATTATATCAAACTCAATCATAGGTATGATGATGAGATCAGCAGATAAAGAAAATTTATGTGCTCTAATGGGGACTGATTCACAAAACTTTGTTGCAATGATATTTCCCTTAGGAGTTTTAACTGACAACTCCCTTATTAAATCAAATTGGAAATATCTAATTTTCTTAGCAAACTGGGAAGATATGAAACAATGCGATGATCCAGAATCAAATAATGCATTTGCTAAACTTGAGGAAACCATTAAATTACCTGCCACCACATCTTTCGGAGCTTCTACCTCAGCAGTAGTGATAGCATAAGCCTGGCCTTGATCCCTTGTCCTTTTCTGAGGTAAGTTCTCCTGACGCTTAGGACATGCATTTGCATAATGCCCCATCTCCCTGCAATTGTAGCACTGAACGTTGGTAGCTTCCTTCTTCCCCTTGCAATCATGAACTTGGTGGCCTTTTTCACCACACTTGTAACAGACTCCCATTCCCTTCAGGCAAGCACCGGGGTGTTTCTTCCCGCACTTACCACAATATGGATATTCAACCTTTCCCTTCTTCCCCTTATTTCCATTCCCAGATTGATCAGCAGGTCTCTTCTTCTCTTGCTTTGCTTTAAAGTCCTAAGACTTAGAGAATTCCTTTTCGGTCTTGATAGCACATGAGACAATGTCTTCGTACGATGAAAAGGATTGTGAGACTAATGCTCGACGGAGAAATGGTTTTAACCCATCAAAGAAACGATCAATCTTACATCTTGGGTTGCGAATATAATCACCAGCGTACCTCGCTAACCTTGTAATGTTAGCCTCATACTTTGTGACATTCTCATCCTCCTTTTGTCTGAGACTCAGAAATTGTCTTTCCATATCTGCTCGATGGTCGCGAGGAAAGTATTTTTCTAAAAACAGATCTTTGAACTCCCTCCATTCCATATTTTATACTTCATCATCTTCCTTCGTATTTTGAATCAATGACCACCATTGGTCAGCATCTCCAGTGAGGCGGTAAACTGCCATGATAACTTTTTCCCTTTCACTGCTCCCCAAAGCCTGAAATATTTTCTCTAGGGAAAATATCCATTGCTCAGCTACTAAGGGATTTGTATTCCCATTGAACGTTGGTGGTTGTTGTCTCATGAATCGATCTAACATTGTTCCTCCACGCTGCGGATCAGGGTGCTCCATACGGGTAAGGTTATTATTCATAACCTGAGTAAGTTGTCCCAGTATGGTGATTAGCTGATCAGCACCAGTTGCATCACCAGCCCCACTATAATTATCTTGAGCAGGAGGGCAATCCCTACATGGAGTGCGTGCATTGATACGGTTTCCATTTCTTCCACTAGGTGCCATTTCTAAACAATGGCATAAACTAGATCAGTTTATGAATCAAAATACATAATCCCATACTTATAAAACACTTAACATAAATTGAACTATATATGGATATAATCCATAATCATAAAAATGTTTTCTTTGAGGAAGTATATACTCATAAACCCTTCATAATGATTTGTAAAGAAAATGAGAGTTATCCTAAGCATATCCCCCGGGAGTGTCGTAACCAAGAGTGCAGCAAGGCCCGTTGTCGTGCACCAGTTCCCGTTCGAGTCTAGCTCAAAGCGGTGTTTTCGGGTTTTACCCCTAGGTACATCTGTGCCAGAGCCGCCTCTACCTGCTTGTATCCAGACAGGGATGTATTGCTCGGAAAACTCACAAAATCTCTACATTACCAAAATTCTAGGAAGTTCTTCTATACTTATCCTCAATGTTCATCTTAGGTCTACGCGCTCTAATCAGAGTTTATCTAAATCTAGCTTCCAAGGTTTGTACTAAAATTCCTCTGATACCAACTGTAACGCCCCGACCCTAGCAACCCAGAGTCGGTGCATTACTTCGTAACATTGTCATGATCACAAGAAAGATCAAATCCCGAAAGACCGATTGGTTTAGTAGCCTTGGAAACACTAGATATAATCATAAAGTTTTACATTACATTTCAAAGTGAAAAAAACTACTACAACAACAAAGTCTTCATATCCACACTATTAACCCCTCATAATATCCCTGCAAGTCATTCATAATTTACTTCTTCACTACCTGGGAAAAATAAAACATAGAAAAGGGGTGAGCTCAAATGCCCAGTAAGGATAACAATATAGCGGAAACTTTCATAAATAAGAATAAACATTTAAGGCAATGTATAACTAAAACAAAAGCCTTTTAAACATGAACATTCAACATGGTATGGCATAAATAAAATGAAATAGTGCCATTTACTTATTCACATGGATATTATACTAATCGAATAATCACATGCAAAAATCAATAACCACTTTCATAATGTTGGAATGCATAATGCCAGACTATCATAACCACATAGCCAAGGCCTCGTGCCAAGACTACAAATAAGATTTTGTCAAGGCCTTGTGCCAAGACACTAGTTTGTCTCATGAGACCTACCGATGCATCGAGGAGCTATAGCGGGCTCCACCCGTCACTTATTAAGTCCAATGCATTCCCATATGAAAATGTTTAAACATAACATAAACATTCGTATTAAAACTATCATACGAAATGTCAATAATTTCACCATAAACTATGAATGGTATAAAAATAGCACATCCATAGTCAAACATATCACAAAACCTTCAATACAATATAGAAGTTTTGTATCATAATAAATCAACTTCAAATAATCTTAAAATCCGTCAATGGATGTTGACATAGATGAAATCAAAATTCTTTTTAAAGAAATATCTCATTTTATTTTGAATTCATTTAAGATCCATATAAAATAAAACATTTTCTTTGAAAATATTCTTATAATCTTGTAAGGAAAGCTCTGATGATTTTATAACGGCGTAAAATAACCACACCCGCCGTATAAGTTAAAAAAACATTCTTACCTCAATTCTGTCGAAAAGGTTAAAAAGGACCTTGTTTTGAAAACGACGGAAAGATTCCTTTATAAACCTCTTATAAAAAGTCAAACAAGGGTATAAATGACATTAACCCATATTCTTGTAAATAGTAAAAATGTTTTGAAATACATTTTTAAGAAACATGGATGTGGATGATAAAGATATCCTAGTAGATTATTACGTATAAACAACCTCGGATAATGAAGAGATTGTGAAATAAACCCTTACCTTGTACTTTTCCTTGGTTGGGGTAGGTTAACCTCCTGTATAATGGTGAAATAATTTTTATTAAATTATACAAGAATCATATATATTAATATGATATCATATATGATCTTTTAACATTGATTTGTTAATAATATCTTAAAATTATCGTCGTTTCGGGTGTTAACTTACACATTTTCTTTTATATGTTTTGTTACATAAGTCATGTTTGTTGTATATTATTCATATCAATTCCTTAAACATCATTTTGAAATCATTAAATGAAAATTATACTTGAATGGATACGATGGAGAATGAATCTCATCGCGTTCGTGGAGACGGTAGTCCGTACGTACGCACGAACGCTACTTCCATTTAATTTTTATTTTAAAAGAATCGAATCCAAATGATACATAGGTATATTACTATTCCAGTATAATATAATATTTTATATATGTTACTTATGTTCATTAACACCATCCTTTATACGTTCCATGTGTGGTATGAACGAGTCATATCATTTTAAGGGGGCGGTAGTCCGCACTTCCTCAAATGAAATTATCGTATGTATATACAACATGAAACGAATAATGGTATGAAATAAAATGGAATTACATAAGCTTATATATAAAATATATATCATTAATATCATATTTAATTATAGTTCCATCATAATGGCCACCATGAGAGGCGGTAAGATGTATTTGAACAATCATCGTTTCGTGAGGCGTTAATTTTCCATCCACAGAAACATTATGTTCATCATCCATTAGATGGAGTTGTGTGTATGTGTAGTTTGAATACTTCTTATAACAACATCCTAGTGTATTGAGGATACTGGTGATGTTACAATAGAAGGGAAATAAAAAGAGTTTGGGGGTTGGAGAAGCAAAATAAATGAAAATAATTTAAGAGAAATCGTTACCTTTAATTTAGGTAACTCACTTTGGTTTGAACCAAAGGACTTCTTGAAATGATTTCTGCCTAAGGGGAAGATTCAAGGAGGAGGAGAGGGATGTGTGTAGCTTAGTTGGGCAGAGTTTGGACGAGCCAAGTGGCTTGAGAGGTGTGAGGAATGAGTAGAAGTTGTCTCCTTTTATAAGGGAGAGGAGGGGCTCTTTAGGAAAGTGTGAAAGTATTACTTTATAATATATTTTTATTCGGTTTATAATGGTCCAAAAATCATTGAGGTCGAAGATAAGATGACTCATATTCTAAATAAGATCAACCAATAAGAATTGGACATGTTTTAGATAATATTTTAATCATTATAATCTTATTTATTTAAATGATTTATTAAGGAGGTAATCATTGCATCATTATTGTGTCATTAATAATTTAACTTATTTGATGTCTAAAAATTATAAATAAAATATCATCATGTAGGAAACTTTTTAGCTTTCTAATGAATATTTATAATCGAAAATCCAACATGTATAACCCTATGTAAAAATTGTTCTTCTAAAAGATGTAATCTTATGCCATTTTTTTTATTTTAACTTTATTAATATAATGTGTCATTATCACTTACAAGTGGCTCCATGGGGTCCCCAAATTGACCCAGGGATCCCCATGGTCGGGTATGTGTACACCAATAAGGTTAGAACACGTTTTAGGGTAATTTTGTATTATTATAATATTATTTTTTAACCCTTATTTACCGGATTTACCCTTTAACCATGGTAAATAAAATATTTACCGCAGTAATTATTCAAATTTTCTAAAATAAAAGTTACCTATTTACACAATTTAAACATCCTGATTCCAAATATGGAATCCATTTTCCTAAATTCAAAACACAGAAGTGGCAGAAATTAATTTAAAATTAATTCCTGCTGTCAAAACAAAAAGCGTGTTTTTAAGAGATAATAACTATCAAAAGATTGACACTTGTTTATGTTCGGTTTATTGTAAAATTATGTCCAATGACCAACATTATATTAAAATGTAAAAATATATTCTAAATATACTTTAAAACCACTAAAATTCATAATTTATCACTATTAATTATTTTTATTAAAAAATTTGTTTTTAATTAAAATTTAGTAATTTTCACTATTCATCAAAATATGAAAGTTATCCGAAAAGTACCAAAATTTCATTTTAGGCTAAATTCGATATTCCGAGTCCAAAAATGAAGTCCATTTTCAAATATAATATATATATAATTTCAAAAATTAGGTATTACTATTCACAACGGCTAGTTTAATTAGTTGTGGTGTGTGTTAGAACTCGAGGTTGCGTACAACAAACGCTATCACATTATTCGAAGGGAAACGTACCGTAGAAGCTTGGGGTGTTACACACTGGGTGCATTACGTCTTTCACGTATCTCAGCTGAGGAGATACGTGCATGAACCGACCTATATCATCGATCACGGGAAGCTAGATATCGATGAAGAGACGACGTTTG
The DNA here is from genome assembly GCA_963277665.1 of Viscum album. Classification (NCBI taxonomy): domain Eukaryota; kingdom Viridiplantae; phylum Streptophyta; class Magnoliopsida; order Santalales; family Viscaceae; genus Viscum; species Viscum album. The sequence continues at coordinate 1,896,528,495 of OY728133.1, read as the reverse complement.
CGGAGGTCCCGGTGGGGATTTCTGATCAACAGGAGTAGGTCCTACATGGACAGTCGATTCCTCTAGTGCACATTTTCAAGAAGCACGGGAACATTTAGGAGAGCACATGGGAGAGGGAGGCACATATGCTAGCTCAACATCCCCATTTGTTTTCATAGTCTGTGTTGTAGATTTCCGGGGATGTAAAGACCTGAGGTGGGAGTAATGTAAATACTAGTAATATACAATGATTTTTTTCGTAATTAATTAGAATTTTACGAGTCTTTGGATTCTGACGGCACATGATTTCGAGGCCCGGAGTGCCCGAAATCAATTTCCGAAGTTATGTACGGGTACGTTCAGTAAACGTACGTGCGGGTTTTTCTATCTTTTGGACTGCTGCTCAGAATTATAATTTGAGGACACCGATGAGCTCACAATGCAGATATTCTATTCAGGGGACCTTTACCACAGTTGCGTTTTATGAGGGTTGAATGTTAAAAATTGGGGTTTAATTAAAAAGTTAAATTAAAATTTTTAGAACAATTTTATTCACCTTGGTTGTTAAATCCTTCATGTGGAAGTTAATGGTGGGGCCCACCCCCACATAACTCCTTTGTGTGGATATCTGTGAGGTGGGGCCCACACAATCCCCAATCTTTCAACTCCCTTAAAGAACCCTTATACTCCCCAATTTAACTCCCCTTGTTTAATTCTTGTCAACTCCCCCATTTAATTGGGTGGAGCCTCTCCACATTCCACCTCCGTCTCTCCATTTAATTTTTTTCCAAACCATCTCAATTTATTAGACAACCATTCAATTAATTAATTAAAGAGTTTGATTTAATTTGAAAATACATGGCATGTTATTTTATGGGAGGTCCATTTTATTATTTTGGTTGTAAATATTGGTGGGAGAGATCATGGGAGGATTTAGAAGGAAGTGTTCTTCTACGCCGAAGAACACCAACCTTCAACGAAGAATGACTTTCTCCCACACCAAAGAACACTCTATGATTCAAGGAACGCGATGTCACCAACGATGATTCTTATTCAGGTTCACTCCAACAACAATGGAATCAACAATGATCTTCCACGATGCTTGACCACCGTGACATTCGTCTTCCACGGTTCGATGATGTGCGTCGTCTTTTCATGGTAGGGGGATTATGTTCAATTTTAATGGATTGAAATTTTCCTTGTTCTATGTTTTAAAAATTGGATTGTCTTTGCCCAACTTCTACTGCCTAACGCGGAGGGCACGGGCTGACCGAACACGACCCGACAACCCTCTGACATTTCTTGTTCATTTAATACATGAATGGGAGTGGCAGAGTTGGGAGAAGCGGAGGCCGTGCGCTGGCCGCATGCGGAAGAACTGCGGCCTGCAACCACGAGATGCTCGACCGGGAAAGAACTGGTCGGCTATATCCGGTCAGACTGAAGGGAGGAACCGTGGAGCCCCATGGTGCCGCACTGCGGAGAACCGCGGCCCGCACAGGGCGGGCCGCTTCGGCTGAAGAACCATCCGTCTCATAGGCTGGCCGGGCGGAAGAAGGCTACGACACCAGGGTGCCTCACTGGACGAACCACGGCCTGCTAGCACCAAGAAGGTTGACCGACCGGTTTGGGACGGAGACACCACTTGGGGCCGCCAGTTCGGGCATTCGGTCCCCCCACCCCCCACAGACCGCTCAGCCCCATCGGGCCGAGTTGCTCTGCCAGCCAAACGAGCCGCAACCGGTCGGGAGGTGCCCTACCAGGCCGGGTTGTGCCGTGCTGGGAAGACCCACGCCCCACTGGGCCAGATCGCGCCCTTCGTGCTGGTAAATTTGTTTCATCAGGATACTCGGACTCCCCCAGCTGGGATAGACCTGCCAACTCTGGGTTGACCCGTCCCACTTGCCCACTGGGCTTAACGGGTTGGACCCGTTTTCACTTAAATGTGAAATTCATGAAGATCTTGTGTCTGATCGACGCATCTTCTATGGCAATTGGACCCTCACGATGAGGCAGTGGATTTGAGATACTCTATGTGAGTTTTGGATGAATTTTTAAATGGACAGGTTTGGAACGAATGTAATTCCAATGGTGCCATCAGAGTGGAAACACTTATAACATAAGGACCAGACATCCGATTGACGTGTCGTCAACTATGTTAGATTTCACGTGATGAGACAGTTCATTTGGCATACTATACATAGGATTCAGATGTTGTTTGATCATCACTGGGTTGTATTGTACCTGAAATACAACCAGGCCTCAAGAATGGAAATGCTAATCACTCACACACCGAGATTCCGATTGATGCACTGTATGTTTTGGTGATACGCCTGTGATGAGGCAGTCCTTTGGGATACATCCACATGATATTACGTGACACTTTGAAGTATTGACCAATATCACGTGGAGCAGACCCTCCCAAAGATGAGAATATGGTGTTTGGAGACCTATTAGTTGTAGACGTGATGACTGTTATATAGATTCAACTCGGAGTGATTCGATTATCCCAAAGGTTGGAGTGCCCAGTATGGCGGCAGACCCACGACGGATAGTGCCACTCTTGGTTTGGCAGCATACCCATAGTACTTGATAGGAGGAGTACCTCTATAGGATATTGGGGGATCTCTACAATGTTGGGGCAGCATACCCATAGTGGAGGAACGCCCGGTTTGGTAGCAGACATGCGATACTCGATAGTAGGAGTACCTCAGCAGTCTTAGGTTAGTGAGTAGCGCCTCAGAGTCACGACAGGGCCTCTGTACTCGACCGAGGAGGAGTTCTCCAGTAGTTGTGGTTTCATCAATGAAAATCCTAGTTTGAGCTGAATTAATTACCTTTTTATTTTCCTCTTGATTGAGATGGGATACATAATAACATAGGTATATGTATGGTCATATACCTAATTAAGGTTATCTGTTGAGATATATCTTTGTGGTTTATCCTTGTTGAATTTTGTGAGACCTTGAGGGTCTCGTGGTCCCTACTAATCATCGTTATACTCACCCCTGCATAGTCTATGCCCACACCTCATTGTGTTGTATATAGACAATAGGCCGCACTGACTGAGGCAGAGTGTAGGAGGACTGGACAGTACCCAGAGGTGGACACATGGTGTGGTGGCACACAGAGTGAACTGATAGATGTGGAGTGCTGAGGAGGACATATGTACCTAATATTCATATAGGAACCCTGAGGACGATCCAGGAGCTGCTTCACCATTCAGTTGATTGTCTTTTCAGTTGTACATTCTTTCATTTGTAGTTGTACCTTTCTGTTGGGATATTATTTCCATCCCCTTGGTACTTTCAGCACACTTGTCTTACTTCTTACTTAGTGTTTGCTTTCTCTTGTACTCTGATTGTGTCTGATTATGCCTTATAATGGAAATGCCTTACCTTTTATAGGGATTTATGACATTGGGGCTAGTCTCCATCCCCTGGCATATGGAAGGCGGGCTTGGGGTAGTCATGACACGGGCCCTGATGACAGGTTGTGTCAAATTGGTATCAGAGGAATCTATTCAACCGCATAACATAGGACTCTGATATTTCCATCATATGAAGAAATAATGTTAAGGGTACTGAGTGTGGTTCTTAGTTCAGGGTGTCCAGTTATGGTGCAGCAACCGACGTATCCATACAACAAGAACCTGACTTCTGATTTCCATCTCAGTGCACGAAAACACTTATTACTTTTATGTTTTTAATAGTTATCTTTAAGACATCTCAACCAGGTCAGCTCACCAGGTTTTAATCATTCGACCATGTCACATCAGTTTAGGATCCCTCTACATAGATAGTCAGTTGGAGTTCCGTTAGAGTACATGATGACTGCCCACCAAGCGACGAGGCTCCGGTGCGGGGCCCCCTTACTATGTTGGAACCTTCAAGTGGTGTACCAACACCACTACCACTCTTTAGGTAGGAAATGCTTCTAGACGTACTAGCAGACAGTGCACACTGATAGAGCGCATTGCATTAGTTCCAGTAGTAGAGGCCTTCAAGGTTATGGGGTGAGGCAGATTACCAGACAACAGTGGACTAGCTGGAGGTGATTTCTAGAGTTCTAAACCTAGTTTATACACATGTATAGAAGATGGTGATCTTAGCTACTGGGTTTTACCAGTGAGTGACCATGAGGTTGGTCCTCCGAGTTATGAGACATTAGTACATGGACTGATGCATGCGATAGTACCTTCGGGTAGTGTTCCATCTATATCACTATCTAATGGTCAGTAGTTTCAACCGGCGGTACCGGTAGATGACACATGTATGATTATTGCCTAACACGTGTTTTATCATCAGATACCCCTAAGCTCCCGTGGAGAGCCCTACTCACAGGAAGTTGAGGACAGGCTTGAGGAGGTGGCTGTGATTTTTATAGAGCTTATACAGCTTCATCAGGACGACATGTCGGTAGCTGAGTATTCATTGAGGAATACCGATCGTTCTGGGTACTTGATTAATACGATACGATTAGTGCTTTGGGGCTCAGACTACAGAATGAGGTGAGTGTAATGGATAACTGATCCATCACTTTTTTTCTTCTATTCATTCCTACTTATGCTAGGGTGCTAGAGAAGACCATTATGGTTGAATGTTCTTTGGATGAACGATTACTACTAGTGAATATTATTAGTGGAAAAGTAGGGAACTGACGTGAGTATCAGAGACATAGGCATGTAAAATTTTTTAAGAAGAGGAAGTGTTAAGGATAGATGAATCTGTAGATCAACAGACGTGGAAGAAGAGCTAGGATGGAAGCATGTGGTGATGTACATTTCGACATGTTACAACCACCCGCCATTGTATTCCCCGACATGCTCTGGGAGTAGGATGGAAGGGGAAGAGTGTAGCTGCATGTGGTCAATGAGTGTGGCACAAGGGCTCTAGGAATGATTCGAGGTACGGTATATGTCTACTTCTAGTTGCCGTAACAATAGACATTGATACGAATCATTCCTTCCTTCCACAAATCTTGTCCCAGACATAGAGTTTCCGGATAAGCTGTTGACTTGACCCTCACGTTTGGAGATACCTTTGAGAGGAGACTCGATAATCACGGTTACCCTGACGTTGTGATCTGACCCTTGAGTTTATAGTTTCATTTGGAACCTCGTGGTTGCAGCGTCGAGGCCTTACGACATTAGTTTCGTTATGGACTGGGAAACCACAGTTCATACATAGATTGAATTTATTTGGAAGAAAATTTGTGGTTTACCTATAATGTTGTGATGGGTTTCCCATGGTTGGAAAAAAGGAAAACCCAGGGATCAAAAGATAGAATATTTCATTAGTGGTTGCAGTAGATCACTCAAGAGTCATCCAGATTTAGATTTGTGCTAGACTTCTGCAGAGTTGCTGAAATGATTATAGCATTAACGAAGAAGGGGAAACCCTTCGTGTGGTCAGAGAGATGCATGCAGATCTTTTCAAGAGCAGAGGTAGAGGTTGAGAAGTGTTCCCATCTTTAGGCTACCGGATAAGGTGAGGATCAACCAGGAGCGGATGAAGACAACACAGAGCAGACATAAGTCCCAAACTGATAGGAGACGGAGAACACAAGAGTTAGAGGATGGTGACCATATCTTATTATGGGTCTCACCTTGATAGGGTCTACGGTGAATTTTTCGGGGAAGTAAGTTATCTATGTGTTTCATCGGACCATTCTAGGTCCTCAGCATAGTTGGCGAGGTGGCTTACCGCCTGGCCCTTCCACCTCAATTGCACCGGGTGCATTATGTCTTTTACATATCACAGTTGAGGAGATATGTGCACATCCCGACCCACATCATCTATCATGGGGAGCTCGATATCAATGATGGGATCATGTTTGTTGAGGTCCTGAAGGAGATTGAGGATCCAGAGTAGTAGGTCCTAAATGGACAGTCGATTCCTCTGGTGCACATTCCCTGGCCGTACAGGAACCTCCGTGAGAGCACATGGGAGTGAGAGGCATATATTCTAGCTTACTATCCCCATTGGTTTTCTAGTGTGTGTTGTAGCATTATAGGGACGTAAATCCCTGAGGTGGGTGTAATGTAAAGACCCAGAATTTTCATGGAATTTGTTTTCTTAATTCATTGGAATTTTACGAGTCAGTGTCTTCTAAAGGAACATGATTCTGAGGCCCGGTGTGCCCGAAATCAATTTCCAAAATTGGTTTGGGTATGTTCCGTAAATGTACGTGTGGGTTTTTCTATCTTTTGAACTAGTGCTAGGAATTGAAATCTAAGAACACTGATGAGCTCACAACGCCAGTATTCTCTTAAGGGGGCCTTTAGCGCAGTTGCATTTTATGTGGGTTGAATGTATAGAATTGAGGTTTAATTAAAAATTTAAATTAAATTGTTTAGAACAATTTTATTCACTTTGGTCATTAAATACTACATGGGGAAGTTAATGGTGGGGCCCACCCCAACATAACTTCTCATGTGTGGATATTTGTGAGGTGGGTCCCACACGATCCGCAACCTTTCATCTCCATTATAACTCCCTTAATCTCCCCAATTTGACTCTCCTTGTTTAATTCTAGTCAACCACCCATTTAATTGGGTGGAGCCTCTCCACATTCCACCTCGCTCCCTCCATTTAATTCTTTTCCAACCCATCTCAATTAATTAAACCACTCTTCAATTAATTAATTAAAGAGTTTGATTTAATATGAAAATACATGGAATGTTATATTATGGGAGGGCCATTTTATTATAATGGTTGACAATATTGGTGGGAGAGCTCTTGAGAGTATTTAGAAGGAAGTGTTCTTCTAAGACAAAGAACACCAACATTCAACAAAGAATGACCTTCTCCCTCGACGAAGAACGCTCTACGATTCAAGGAACGCAAATTCGCCAATGACGCTTCTTCATTGGGTGCACTCCTATGACAACAGAATCAACACCGATCATTCGCGACGCTCGACCAACGTGACGTTCATCTTCCACAGTTCAATGACTGGTGACGTCTTTTCGAGGTAGGGGGATTATGTTCAATTTTAATGGATTAAAATTGTTATTTTTCTACGTTGTAATAAATGGATTGTCTTTGGCCAACTGTTACCCCCTAAAGCAGAGGGACCGGGCTGAACACACATGACCCGAAGAACCTCTGATGTTTCTTGTTCTTTTAATTCGTGAATGGAAGAGGTAGCGACGGGAGAAGAGGTGGTTGTTCGCCGACCGCATGCGGAAGAACCGCGGCCCGCAACCATGGGCCGCTCGACCGAGAATGAATTGGCCGGCTATAGAGGGTCGGCCCGAAGGGAGGAACCGCGACGCCACACGGCGCCTTGCTGCGGAGAACTGCGGCCGACACAGGGCGTGCCGCTTCGGCCGAAGAACCGGATGGCTCATCAGTAGGCCAGACAGAGGAAGGTCACGGCACAAGGGTGTCGTGCTGGACGAACCGCGGCCTGACCGAGCGTGCCGATTTCACCTAGAAGGTTGGCCAGCTTCTGCCTGTAACACCCCAAGCTTCTACAGTACACTCCTTTTTAATAATGCAATAGCGTGTGTTGTACGCAACATCGAGTTCTAACACACCACAACCAATCAAACTAGCCGTTATGAATAGTAATACCCACTTGTGAAATTTATATATTTTATTTTTCAAAATGAACTTCAATTTTGGATTCGGAATATCGAAATTATCATAGGGTGAATTTTTGGTATTTTTCTGAAAAACATCATTTTTTGATGAATAGTGAAACCACTAAGTGGTAGTTAAAAAATTGAATTTTTCATAAAACATAATTTTACTGCTTCTGTGAGTGGAATTTCGAAATTCCGAGAGACACAGTTAATATTAAGGACTAAAATGTTGTTCAATGAGATGAAAATATTTTTTGGTGAATAGTAACTTTTTACTTTTATTTACCACAGTTAAAAGTAAATAGGGTAATTAATGGTAAAAATGTTATTAATATTACCATAACACATGTCATAATTCTTTTGAATAAGCTTAATTCGACCAAAAACAACCTTAGGAACAAAATATTAGCATTTAGGTCCACTTGGATTAGATTAGGACATTTATTATTATTTAATTCAACGAAAAGTTAAAAGAGTTAAAATGAATGTTTCTTTACTAAAACATTTTTAATATAGGTTTAAACATAAGATAAATTCGATTGTAAATTTTCATTAGATAGATAAAAAGATTTCATACTTAATGAAATTTTATTTATAATTTTTAGACATTAAATAATTTAATTTATTTATGACACAATGATGATGCAGTAGTTACCATAATAGTAAATAATTAGAATAATTGATATTACAAATACCCAAATAAAAGTAATTTGAGACTTTTTATAAATAAAAATAATTTTTTAGTATAATATAACATTTTAGGATTGATTTAATTAAATTTTTTCGAAGTAATCATTCTTTTATGTTTTTTACAAAAATCAATTATTGAATAGTGTCAAAATTGACTTAAAAGAGTTTTTAAAACTAATATTATATTATTAATTGATATTAAATTAATAAAAATCTAAGGTTCGGTTAGGAGACTTATATCATGATAGGTGCATCATTAATTGACCACTTGGGGGTCTTTTGGATGTATATAGAAATTTCATTAACCATAAAATATAGAAATACAATGAGACATTTTAAAAGTGAAACTAATTAACTAAGAGTTAATACTTAATGATAAGGTTATTATTGTAACCCAAACCTGTCTAAATCCTATTGGTTGAGTGGTTCGCGACCTATACCCAACTTAACATTTAAATAATCCACTTTGGATCTATTATAAACTGAATATAAATTTATTATAAAATAATATATCTAGCTTTTCCAAAGGTGCCCTCACCCCTCTTATAAAAGGGAACTCCCTCTTCTCATTAATTAACACCTTCAAAGCCATTTGGCTTGGCCAAAATCTATCCAAATACTCCCTCAACATCCCTCACTTCATCCTGGAGTCCTTACTTTAGTCATAAAGCCATCCAATGGAGCCCTTTTGATCAAATCAAAAGGAGGAACCCGAAGAAGAGATAGTGATTTCACCACCATTTTTCAAGTTCATTTCTTTTCAACTTCTTCATTCTTTGTTATTACGATTATAAAATACGAACTCTAGTATCTTATATACACTGTAATGTTATTATAAATATGTTACAACCATATTCTGTATTCTATCCATCCTTTGAATTACATGTCACCATACGTGCATACGTACGACTTACCGTCTCCACGTCGTGGTGTAATTGTTATTCATTAAATTATTACTTGGATGGGTAAAATAATGATGTGTAACTTGTATAAATAATAAATATAACATAATAATATCTTTCTATATATGATATACAATCAAATTATATATTATTTTAATATCAAAAGAATGATATTGTTGCTCGTGCGTACGTACGAACTACCGTCTCCACGAACGCGATGAGATTCATTCTCCATCGTATCCATTCAAGTATAATTCTCATTTGATGAATAATAATAGTATCTAAGGACTTGATATCATTCTTGATATTATTAAGATACATCCTATCCTTGACAAACACTTCTTTCATAACCAAACATATATATGAAAACGAGTAAGTTAACACTTGAAACAACTGTAATACTATGATATTATTAACAAATCAATGATAGAAGATCATATATGATATCATATTAATGTATATGATTCTTTTATAATTTAATAACAATTATTTCACCATTATACAGGTGGTTAACCTACCCTCAACCAAGGAAAAGTACAAGGTAAGGGTTTATTTCGCAATCTCTTCATTATCTGAGGTTGTTTATACGTAATAATTTTCTGGGATCTCATTATCATCCACATCCATGTTTCAAAGAAATGTATTTCAAAACATTTTTACTATTTCCAATAATATGGGTTAAATTCATTTATACCCTTTTTTGACTTTTTATAAAAGGTTTATAAAGTAATCTTTCCGTCATTTTCCAAACAAGTTACTTTTTAACCTTTTCGATAGAATTATGGTAAGAATATTTTTTTAACATATACGGTGGGTGTGGCTATTTTCCACCATTATAAAATCCTCGAAGATTCCCTTACAATCTTATAAAATATTTTCAATGAAAATTTTTTATTTTATAAATATACGACTCTTAAATGATTTCAAAATATAAATTTATATTTATCTAAAAAGAGTTTTGATTTCATCTATGTTAACATCCTTCGATGGATTTTATGCGTATTTGAAGTTGATTTATGATGATAAAAAACGTCAATATTGTATTGAAGGTTTTGTGATATGTTTGACTATGGATGTGTAATTTTTATACCATTCAGGGTTTATGAAAAAAGTATTGACATTTCGTATGCTAGTTTTAATACGAATGTTTATGTTATGTTTAAACATGTTCATATGAAGAATGCATTGGACTTAATAAGTGACGGGTGGAGGCCGCTATAGCTCCTTAATGCATCGGTAGGTCTCATGAGACAAACTAGTGTCTTGGAACAAGGCCTTGGAAAAATCTTATTTGTAGTCTTGGAACGAGGCCTTGGATATGTGGATTTGAAGGTATGGAAATATGCATTCCAATATTATGAAAGTGGTTATTGATATTGCATGTGATTATTCGATTAGTAGAATATCCATGTGAATAAGTAAATGGCATTTTTCATTTTATTTTTTCTATAATATGTTGATGTTCAAGTTTAAATGGCTTTTGATTTACCTATACATTGCCTTAAATGTTTATTCTTATTTATGAATGTTTCCGCTATATTGTTATCCTTACTGGGCATTTGAGCTCACCCCTTTTCTATGTTTTATTTTTCCTAGGATGTGAAGAAGTAAATTATGAATGACCTGTAGGGATAGTATGAGGGGATAAGAGTGTAGATCATGGAGACTATGTTGTTGAAGTTTTCATTTTTATGATGTAATGTAAAACTCTATGAATATATCTAGTGTTTCCATGGCTAATAAACTAATCGGTCATTCGAGATTTGATCTTTCTTGTGATCATTCCAATGTTATGTAATAATGCACGGAATCTGTGTAACTAGGGTTGGGGTGTTACAGTTTGTATCCAAGGAAGTTTAGTACAAACTGTGGAAGATATATTTAGATAAACTCTGATTAGAGCACATAGATTTAAGAAGGACATTGAGGATTAGTATAGAAGAACTTCCTAGAATTTTGGTATTGTACAGATTTTGTGAGTTTTCCGAGAAATACATCCCTATCTATATACGAGCAGGTAGAGGCGGCTCTGCCACAAATGTACCTAGTGGTAAAACCTGAAAACACCACTTTGAGCTAGACTCGAATGGGAACTGGTGCACGACAATGGGCCTTTATGAAGTCTTGGTTACGACACTACTGGGGGATATGCTTAGGATAACTCTCATTTTCTTTACAAATCATTATGAAGGGTTTATGGGTATATACTTACTCAATGAAACCATTTTTATTATTATGGATTATATCAATAAATAGTTCAATTTCTGTTAACTGTTTTATAACTATGGAATTATGTATTTTCATCCATAAACTGATCTAGTTTATGCCATTGTATATAAATGGAGCCCAGTGGAAGAAATGGAAACTGTATCAATGCACGCACTCCATGTAGGGATTGCCTCTGGCTCAAGATAATTATTGTGGAGTTAGTGATGCACCTAGTGCCAATCAGCTAATCACCATACTGGGACAACTCACTCAGGTTATGAATAATAACCATACCCGTATGGATCAACCTGATCCGCAACGTGAAGGATCAATGTTAGATCGCTTTATGAGGAAACAACCACCAACATTCAATGGGAGTACAAATCCCTTAGTAGCTGAGTAATGGATAAATTCCCTAGAGAAAATATTTCAGGCTTTGGGGTGTAGTGAAAGGGAAAAAGTTATCATGCCAGATTACTGCCTCACTGGAGATGATGATCAATGGTGGTCATTGATTCAAAACACGAAGGAAGATGATGAAGTATCAAATACAGAATGGAGGGAGTTCAAATATCTGTTTTTAGAAAAATTATTTCCTTGTTACTATCGAGCAGATATGGAATGATAATTTCTGAGTCTGAAACAAAAGGATGATGAAAATGTCTTAAAGTATGAGGCTAACTTTACAAGGTTAGCATGGTATTCTAGATATTATATACATAACCCAAGACGTAAGATTGATCATTTATTTGATGGGTTAAAGCAATCTCTCCGTCGAGCATTAGTTTCACAATAATTATCGTCATATGAAGCCATTATCTCATGTGCTATCAAGAAAGAAAATGAATTCTCTAAGTCATATGACTTTAATGATAAGAAATATTAGAAGATATCCGCTGATCAATCTGGGAATGGAAATAAAGAGAAGAAAGGAAAAGTAGAATACCCATCCTAAAGTAAATGTGGGAAGAAACTCCCCGGGACTTGCTTAAATGGAATGAGAGTCAATTACAAGTGTGGTGAAAAAGGCTACCCAGCTCGTGATTTCATGGGGAAGAAGGAAGATACCGATGTTCAGTGATACAATTGCATGGATATGGGACATTATAAAAAGTAATTTCTTAACCCTCTGGGGAACTTACCTCAGAAAAGGCCAAGGGATCAAGGCTAAGATTATGCTATCACTACTGCTGAGGTAGAAGCTCCGAAAGACGTGGTGGTAGGTAATTTAATGGTTTTATCAAGTTTAGAAAAGGAATTATTTGAATCTGGATCATCACATTGTTACATATACTCCCAGATTTATAAGAAAATTTGAAATTTCCAATTTGATTTAACAAGGGAGTTGTAAGTTAAAAAACCTAAGGGAAGTATCATTGCAACAATGTTTTGTGAATCAATCCCCATTAGGGCACATAAATGTTCATTATCCACTGATCTCATCATCATACCTATGATTGAGTTTGATATAATCCTCGGTATGGATTGGCTTTTAGACAATCATGTGAAGATGTATTGTAAGAAGAAGGAGGTTACTATTTTTGATGATGATGATAAGGAACACCTCATCATTAGAGAAGAATCCTCACCACAAAATTCTTATCTAGATCCACACGAGTATCTCAAATAAATTCAATTATTTGGGAGGAAGAGGATGAAATGAGTATGGGTGAGGAAAGGAATGTTCAAATAGAGGATGTACATGTTCAGAAAGAATATGTAGATGTGTTTCTGGAAGATTTACCTGGACATCCTACATAATGAGAAGTTGAGTTTTCCAATGATTTAATTCCTGGATCAAGGCCTATATCGAAGACCCCATATAGAATAGACACTTTAAAATTAGTTGTTCTAAAGAAACAACTAGAGGAATTGATTAATAAGGGATTTATTCTCCCTAGTTTTTCTCCATGGGGATCCCAAGTTCTTTTTGTTAAAAAGAAAGATGGATCAATGAGGTTATGTATCGACTACAGGGAGATCAATGCTATATTAATAAAGAACAAGTATCCCCTACCTCGAATTGATGATTTATTTGACCAAGTGCTTGGAGATCAATAGTTTTCAATGATTAACCTTCGATCTGGATACCATCAATTTTGTGTGAAGAAGGAAGACATTCCGAAGACAACATTTCGAACCAGGTACATGCATTACGAGTTTACTGTAATGACTTTTGGATTGACTAATGAACCCTCTGTATTCATGGATTTTATGAATAGGGTTTTTGAGGAATATCTCGATGAATTTCTGGTGGTATTTATTGATGATATATTGGTAAACTCCAAAATCTACAAAGATCATGAAAATCGCTTGCGCATTATTCTGAAGACTCTGAGATGACTTGAATTATATGGGAAGTTTAGCAATTGTGAATTATGGATTCAGGAGATTTTTTTTTCATGGCTATATTGCCTCTAAAGATGGAATCCTTGTTGATCCTTCTAATACCAACGCAATCCATGAATGGCTATCAACTACGAGTATAAATGAGGTACAAAGTTTTATTGGTTTGGCAGGTTATTGTTGACGTTTCGTCCAGAATTTTGCCCGATTAGCTAACCCATTAATGAAGCTCACATGTAAAGGGGTTAAATTTGTTTGGACAAAAGAGTGTGAAGAATGTTTCGATGAACTAAAGAGAAGATTAGTCAATGCTCCTATATTGACTCTACCATCAGGGAATGATGGGTTCGTTATTTATAGTAATGCATCGGAGAAAGGACTTGGTTGTGTTCTAATGCAGAATGATAGGGTTATTGCCTATGCATCACGACAGTTGAAAATTCTTGAACAAAAATATCATAATCATGATCTCGAGTTATCAGTTGTGATCTTTTCTTTGATGATAGGGAGGCACTACCACTATGGTTAAAAATGTGATATTTATACTGATCACAAGAGTTTGATGTATATTTTCTGACAAAAAGAACTCAACATGAGGCAAAGGAGATGGTTTGAATTACTCAAGGATTATGATTGTACGATACACTACCACCTGGGGAAAGAAAACAAGGTGGAAGATGCGTTGAGCAAAAAAGACCATGGAGTTTTGAACAATATGATAATTGAAAGGGATCCAATATTCATTGATCTATTAAAGATGGACATAGGAATAAATAGGTAAGGTGAAACATAAATGATTTTTCAAATGGTTGCCAATCCATATTTACTTGAAAGGATTAAGAGTTCTCAGACCGATGAGGAAGAATTTCAAATGAATATTAAAGCTGTGAATGATGGGAGATTGAGAGAATTTGTGTATGAAGATTGAATTTTGAAATTTGGGAAGAGACTTTGTGTCCCCAATATACCTGATCTAAAAAGGGAATAGTTGGATGATGCTCAATGTTCCAATTTCTCTATAAACCCTGGGAACACCAAAATGTATAGAGTCTTGAAGGAACATTTTTTGTGGGACAACATGAAGAGGGAGATTGATGATTTTTTGTCAAGATGTATGGTTTTTCAACAAGTGAATGCTGGAAGGCAATAGCCTGGAAGATTCATGCAACATCTTCCCATACCAGTGTGGAAATGGGATAATATCACAATGGAATTTGTAATGGGAATACCAAAGAATCCTATAAAAAATGATGCAATATGGGTTATTGTTGATCATCTAACCATGTCAGCACATTTTCCCACTATAAGAGAAGATCTACCACTAGAACGGCTAACAAGATTATATATTAATGAATTTGTGAGACTTCATGGAGTTATAATATCGATTGTTTCTGATCGTGATCCCCGTTTTACTTCAATATTCTGGAAAAGTCTTCAGAAAGATTTGGATAATGAACTTCATTTGAGCACTACATACCACCCTCAAACAGATGGACAATCAGAACGAACTATTCAAACCGTAGAAGACATGTTGAGATCCTTCTCAGTTGACTTTCCGGGTATGTGGGATCAATATTTATCTCTGGTATAATTTTCCTATAACAATAGCTTCAATTCGAGTATTCATATGGCACCATATGAAGCGTTATATAGAAAGAGATGTCGCACACCAACCTGTTGGGATGACATTGGTGAAAGAAAACTTGTAGGCCCAGATCTGGTAGAGGAAACGATGGAATAGGTGAAGGTAATCCAAAACCATATCGAAGAATGTCAAAGTAGGCAGAAGAGCTATGCTGATAATCGAAGGAAGGATTTGGAATTTCATGTCGGTGATCATGTTTTCTTGAAGGTATCTCCATGGAAGGGAGTCATACATTTTGGAATGAAAGGTAAATTGAGTCCCAGGTACATCGGACCTTCCAATATTCTAGAACGAATTGGGGCTGTAGCTTACCGTTTGGCAATGCCGCCAAATCTCTCCAAAGTTCACGATGTGTTCCACGTATCACTATTGAGGAAATACATGCCTGACCCAATGAATTTACTCACCTATGAGGAATTAGAACAGGAACCCGATATGTCTTATTGCGATGGTCCCATCATGATTATTGATTCGAGAGAACAAGTACTAAGAAACAGGAAGACTCGTCTGGTAAAAGTCTTGTGGAGAAACCATAAGATGGAAGAGGCAACATGGGAACCCGAGGAACTTATGATGAAGAACCACCCGAGTATTTTAATGCGGTATTATTCTAGAAATTTCGAGGACGAAATTATCTGAAGGAGGGGAGAATGTAACACCCCAAGTTTCTAAGGTAGGCTTCTCTTTGAATAATTCAATTACATGTGTTGTATGCAACATCGAGTTCTAACACACCACAAGCAATCAAAATAGCCTTTATGAATAGTAATACCCACTTTTTGAAATTTATAAATTTTATTTTTCAAAATGGACTTAATTTTTGGATTCAAAATATCGAAATTAGCCTAGTATGAATTTTTGGTATTGTTTGAAAAAGTTCATTTTTTGATGAATAGTGAAACCACTAAGTGGTAGTTAAAAAACTGAATTTTTCATAAAAACTAATTTTACCGCTTCTGTGAGTGGAATTTTGAAAGTCCTATAGACACGGTTAATATCAAGTATAAAAATTTGGTTCAATGAGATAAAAATAATTTTTGTTGATTAGTAACTTTTTACTTTTATTTACCATGGTTAAAAGTAAATAGGGTAATTATGGTTAAAAATGATATTAATATTACCCTAACACATGTACCAATTCTATTGGATAATCTCAATTCGACCAAAAACAACCTTAGGAATAAGATATTATCATTTAGGTCCACTTGGATTAGATTAGGACATTTATTATTATTTAATTCATAGAAGAGTTAAAAGAGTTAAAATCAATGTTTATTTACTAAAACATTTTTAATATAAGGTTATACATAAGATAAATTATATTGTAAATATTAATTAGAAACATAAAAATATTTCCAACATTATTATATTTTATTTATAATTTTTAGACATTAAATAATTTAATTTATTTATGACACAATAATGATGCAGTAATTACCATAATAATGAAAAATTTGAATAATTGATATTATAAATAAACAAATAAATGTAATTTGAGCCTTTTTTAAAATAAAAATAATTTTATGGGATAATATGACATGTTAGGAGTGATTTAATTAACTTTATTCGAAGTAATCATTCTGTTATAATTTTTACAAAAATCAATTATTGAATAGTGTCAAAATTGACTTAAAAGAGTTTTTTAAAAAAACATTTATGTTATTAATTGATATTAAATTCCTAAAAATCTAAGGGTCACCCAAGAGACTTATATTATTATAGTTGTATAATTAATAGGCCACTTGGGGGGTTGCATGGATGTCTATAGTATGTTAATTAACCATATAATATAAAAATACAAAGAGACATTGTAAAAGTGAAACTAATTAACAAAGAGTTAATACTTAATGATAAGGTTAATATTGTAACCCAAACCTGTCTAAATCCTATTGGTCGAGTGTTTTTCAACCTATCCCCTCCTTAAAATTTAAATAATCCCCATTGGATCCATTAGAAACCGAATATGAATTTATTATAAAATAATATTTCTAGCTTTTCCAAAGGTGCCCCTCACCCCTCTTATAAAATGGCACTCCCCCTTATCATCAATTAACACCTTTAAAGCCATTTGGATCAGCCAAAAACTGCCCAAATACTCTCTCAAATTCCCATACTTTATTTTAGATGCCTTCCTTTAGTCAGAAAACCAACCTAAGGAGCCCTTTTGATCAAATCAAAAGGAAGAACCCGAAGAACAGGTAAAGATTTCACCACCCTTTTACAAGTTCCATTGTTCCTCCACTTCTTCTATCATTGTTATTATCATTATAAAATAATAACTATAGTATATGATATATAGTGTGATTTTATTATAAATATTGTACAACCATATTCGGTAATCTTTTCATCCTTTGAATAACATGTCACCATACGTGCGTACGTACGACTTACCGTCTCCACGTCGTGGTGTAATTGTTAATCAATAAATTATTATTTGGATAGGTATAATAATGATGTGTAATATATTTAAATAATAAATATAAAATTATAGTGATTCTTTATATATGATATACCATCCAATTATATATTCTTTTAATATCAAAAGAATGGTATTGTCACTCGTGTGTACGTACGGACTACCGTCTCCATGAACGCGCTGAGATTCATTCTCCATTGTATCCATTCAAGAATTATTCTCATTTGATGATTAATAATAGTATATATGGAATTGATATCATTCTGGATATTATTAAGAGACAATCTATCCATGACAAACACAACTTATGTAACAAAAAATATAAATGAAAACGAGTACGTTAACACCCGAAACAACGATAATACAAATATATTATTAACAAATCAATGTTAAAAGATCATATATGATATCATATTAATGTATATGATTATTGATTAATTTAATAACATTTATTTCACCATTATAAATGAGGATAAACTAACCTTAACCAAGGAAATGTACAAGGTAAGGGTTTATTTCGCAATCTCCTCATTATCCGAGGTTGTTTATATGTAATAATCTACTACGATCTCATTATCATCCACATCAATGTTTCTTAAAAATTTATTTCAAAACATTTTTACTATTTACAATAATATGCATTAAAGTAATCTATACCCTTGTTTTACTTTTTATAAGAGTTTTATAAAGGAATATTTTCTTCGTTTTCCAAACAAGGTTCTTTTTAACATTATCGACAGAATTATGGTAAGAATGTTTTTTTAAATTATACGGCTGGTGCGTCTATTTTCTGCCGTTATAAAATTGTCAAATCATCCCTTACAAGCTTATAAGAATATTTTCAAAGAAAATTTTTTATTTTATAAATATATGACATTAAATGATTTCAAAATAGAAAGAGATATTTCTCTAAAAAGAGTTTTGATTTCATCTATGTCAACATCCTTTGATGAATTTTACGATTATTTGAAGTTGATTTATTATGATACAAAACATAAATATTGTATTGATGGTTTTGTGATATGTTTGACTGTGGATGTGTTATTTTTATACCATTCAAGGTTTATGAAAAAGTATTTACATTTCGTATGCTAGTTTTAATACGAATGTTTATGTTATGTTTAAACCTGTTCATATGAGGAATGCATTGGACTTAATAAGTGACGGGTGGAGCCCACTATAGCTCCTTGATGCATCGGTAGGTCTAATGAGACAAACCAGTGTCTTGGCATAAGGCCTCGTCAAAATCTTATTTGTAGTCTTGGCAGGATGCTTTGGCTATGTGGTTATGATAGTCAGGCATTATGAATTCCATCATAATGAAAGTGGTTATTGATATTTCATGTGATTATTCGATTAAGAATATCCAAGTGAATAATTAAGTGGAATTATTTCATTTTATTTTCGGCATACTATGTTGAAGTTCAAGTTTAAAAGTCCTTTGTTTTAGCAATACATTGCTTTAAATGTTTATTCTTATTTATGAATGTTTCTGCTATATTGTTATCTTTACTGGGCATTTGAGCTCAGCCCTTTTCTATGTTTTATTTTTCCCAGGATGTGAAGAAGTAAATTATGAATGATCTGTAGGGATAGTATGAGGGGATAAGTGTGTAGACCATGTAGACTATGTTGTTGTAGTTTTCATTTTTATGATGTAATGTAATACACTATAAATATATCAAGTGTTTCCAAGGATACTAATCTAATGGGTCTTTTGAGATAGGATATTTCTTGTGATCATGACAATGTTATGTAATAATGCACCGAATCTGGGTAACTAGAGTTGGTGGGTTACACTTCCGTCCGGTTTGGGTGGGCAACGTCGCTGGTTCGGGCAACCCCCCCCCCCCATGGACCGCTCGGCCCCTTCAGGACGAGTCGCGACCGGCCGGGCCAGACCGGACCAAACCATTAGGTATGGCCCATGCCCTTAAAGATAGGACATGACCATCGGGCTAGGCCATGTGTTTTATCAGGCCAGTCCGACCCCCTGCCAGGTCGGACCCACCATCTCTAGGTTGACCTGACCCGCCAGCCCACATGGCTTAACGGGTCGGGCTCATTTTCACATAATAGTGAATAACATGAACACCGCGTGTCCGATCGGCATGCCATCTATGGTACTGGGACCCTCGTGATGAGGACATCCTTTTTTGATACTCTATGTGAGTTTTTGATGACTTTCGAAAATGGCCGGGTTTGGAACGAACATAATTCCTACCCATCCCTCAGAGTGGAATCAATTATAATATAATGAACTGGCGTCCGATTGACGTGTCGTCGACTATGTTTGATTACACTTGATTATAAAGTTCTTTTGGCATACTCTAAATAGGATTCAGATTTGGTTTGAGCATGGCTGGGTTGGATTGTACCAGAAATCCAACTGGGTCCCTGGAACGGAAATGATAATAACTCACAGACCGGGCATTAGATTGACACGCCATCAGTTGCGTTGAGACCCCTATTACGAGGCTGTCCATTGAGATACTTCCACGTGATATTACGTGACACTTGATAGTATCTAATAGTAGTTTTTGGAGTGGTCCCTCCCTGAGATGAGCGCACGGAGTTCAGAGACCTAGTTGTTGTAGACATGACGACTACTTGACCGATTTGACTTGGAGTGATTTGATTAGCCCAGTAGACGGAGTGCCCCGTTTGGTGGTAGACCCATGGCGGAGGGAGTGCCTGGTTTGGTAGCAACCCCACTGTACTCGATAGGAGGATTAACTCTATAGGCTATTAGGGGGAGCACTACTGTGTTGGGGCGGCAGTCCCACAACTGAGTGCCCAGTTGGGCAGCATACCCGCGATACTCAATAGGAGGAGTACCTCGACAGTCTCAAGTTATTGAGTAGCGCCTCAGAGTGGCGACAGGGCCATTGTACTCGACAGAGGATGAGTTCTCCAGTTGTTGTGGTTTTGTCAATGAAATTCATGGAAGGAGCTAAGTCAATGACCTTTCTGTTTTCCCCATGATTGAGATGGGTTACTTGATAACTTAGATATATGTATGGGCATATACATAAGTAAAGGTTATCTGTTGAGATCATTCTTTGTTGGTTATCCTTGTTGGATTTTGTGAGACCTTGAGGGCCTCGGGGCCCCTACTGAGTATCGTTAAACTCACCACTCCACGGGCTATGCCCACACCTCGTTGTGTTGGATGCAAGCGATAGATAGCGCTCACCAAGGCAGAGTGTACGATGACTGGACGGTACCCATAGGTGGAAAATTGGAAAGACAGGCAAACAGAGTGGACCGAGAGACATAGAGTGTGGATGAGGACATATGTACCTACCCTTCAGGTAGGAACCCAGTGGATGATGCAGGAGCAGCATCACCATTCAGCTGATTTTCTTTTCAGTTGTACTTTCTTTCAGTTATAGATGTACCTTTCTATTGGGCTCGTATTTCCAGCCCCTTTGTACATTCAGCACACTTGTCTTACTGCAAACTTAGTGTTTTCTTTCTCATGTACTCTAATTGTGTGTTTTTATGTTTTATAAAGGCAACACCTTCCATTTTTATCGGGATTTATGCCTTTGGTGCTAGTCACCAGCCCCTGGCCTATGGAAGGCGGGCTTGGGGTAGTTAAGACACGAGCCCCGAGGATGGTTTGTGAAAATGGTTTACTAAATATTAAATCTATTTCTTTATCATATAAGTACTAACATTTCTTACCAACAAATGATTCTATTTATATTACTTTTTTGACCATAAAATGTTTTACCGTTTAAAAAAATTGTTGTAATAACTTACCTAATAACCTAAAATATTTCACCCACAAAAGAATATACATATATACATATATATATATTATGAATTAAGGTTACAAATTATAAATATATTAATTAATTCATATAATCATATATTTTCATTGATATATTTTATGTTTGTGATAATATATATATATATATATATGATATAAAACCGATGATAAATTATTATAATTTAGTGAATATTGAAAGTAATAAAAAAATACCACTTATAATAAATTTAATTATATTTATATAATATAATTTTTTATTCAGAATATATATATATATTATAATATTTATACATTTCATATAAATTAAATATTAATTTATTATACATCATGTGGAATTTTTTAAATTATACATAATATATGATATTATCTTCTGAAAATTAAAAGACTTGAGGTGTAGCGATCACACCACCATTACCACGTCTTCTATTGTCACACCCCGAATTTGATATTTTCTTTTTGTGTTTTCCATAGTGCATGAGACTTGTTAAAAATGTATTACTGTTATTATTATAATTTTCATCATCATCGTTGTCTTCTTCATCGTTGTCGATGTTTTCATTGTTATTATTTTTGTTATTATTATTATTAATCCAAAAAACCCTAGACCCATGAATACAACATGAATTATTATCTGGGTTTCCTACCCATTATGCATGATAAAAATCCACACACACCTATTGTCCCTCCATCTCTATATTGTTAGGGGATCCACCTAGTCCACCTCTGATATCTCCCTCATCAGCCTTTCACAGAGCCTCCAACCCCATTTATCACCACCAATGGAATCTCCCAAATATCCCACAAGAGTAGCATCACCCATTATATGATCATGAGACATCATTCAGCCCGACCATAATTCTCCATCTAATCCAACATAAACCTTCCACCAGCCCCACCCTCATCCTCCCATGTATGTGTCACACGCCCCATACAGGAGGAACCTCAGACGCACACCTCCCCCTCGTCATTCAATTAAATATTTTTGTCTTTCCTCCAAACATCATGTGTAGTCTCCTATGGAGGGAATTACATAACCCTGGGTCAATCACTCTTCAATTTTCATTTCAATTTTCCCTCTCTTACTAATGGTGTCCATGATCCATCGAATCGCTAACCCGATTTTGGGTGTTTTATTTGTGAATTCTTATAGTTTTAATTCAAGATCCCATATTGTGGACTATTTTATCTACATTTTTATTAGTCTATTTAGGGAAGTGGATTATACACGGAAATTTCATATCATTTTATAAATATTCAATTATTTCATTTTTAGTCTCAATTCATGCAGTTATTTTTCATTAATTTTTGTGTATGTTCTTTGGTAGTTTGTTGTGTAGATGTTGGAGCTGAAGTAAGGGACATAACAACGACAAGAGGTTCATCACATTTTCAGGAGCTCACTTTAATTGGTTATTCATGTTCTATATGGGATGGGATTATTTATCTTTAGTGGGGTGTTGGATGATTTTAGTCATGAGACGACATACCCTTTTTAAATTTGTAGGGTGATGGGAGTTCGGTGTCACTAATGGTATTGGTCGATCTGTGGTTTTTGTTTTTATCATATTTTTGGCATTAATGAACATTATTATGAAGAGAATAATTTTATATTAAATTTCATTATTATTTTTATTATTATTCATTTTCTAAGCATGAAAACGTGTGAAAATATTCTTCGGTATCATAATTAAAACATGTTTAATATATTTGATAAATTAATATATATAATATAAAATTTTAGTAATAAGTATTTAAATACCCAATTATTATATCATATTAAAAATATAAAATTTAAATATATACAAATTATACTTAATGGTTATGAATATTTATAATAATGTTACCGATTGATAAATTTTTCATAAAAATATATTTCCACTCATTCTTACCAACATATATATTATCTGTTGGTGTTTTTTGTAATTGAAACAAAAAAAATTTATCTATAGAAATAACATTTAGAGAAAATGTTTTTGACAAACGTTTTGTGATAAAAAATGTTTTTCTGGTAAAACCTTTTACCAAATAATATTTAAAATTTACCAACAAATATTCCTATGTAGAAAAATGATAATTCTTTTGTAGTGTCATCATGACGATACTCAAAAGTAAATGTGGTCTCCCTGATTGAAAACTATGGGACAATGAAATAAATATGCATAATATTTCTACCGGCTTTATGAAATCCTCATCTTCTCATGGATAAAATAAAACTTCTTAGTGAACTCTTGCACCATCATTATCCAAACTATTTATTCATTCCATGTCTTCATCTAGAATATTGGTGGTCTATAAGGTCTGTTATAAAATTAATCAAAAGGATCCATGTCGATATTATATTTTTAAATATTAATTTACACCAACTCTACTAACGTAAGGCGATCATACGAACTATGAACAATGTCTATCACGCAATCCCACAACATATAAATTATCACCATGATAGTGAAATTGGTCTCCTCATCTCTCTATGGGTGAAAGGATGCAATCATCCTTATATAGGTCATGTATTCATTCTATCATCATCTCAATAAACATGACATGAACCACACATCATAGTCTAATACAATATTCGAGGTTACACCATGAAATACATCCATCATCCATACGTCCCATTACCTAAAACTCTACACAGAACTTCAATCTGTCATAAAAATGATGTGTTTCATCTTCATAAGTTGGTTATCAACCAACCAGATATAATTATGGACTCGCACTATCTGTGGAATACCTATAACAAATTCCATGTATATTCCATTCCATTCCCAATAAGCAATAATATAGGGTTACAACAATCCTACCATATCGTAATACCCGACCCACATCTACTAACATGTGATGAACTGAGATAAAAACCCAAACATTCTCCTAATCATTATATGGCACCAAAACATCCACTTATGGTCACTTTATAACAAGAATACATCAGGAATCACATTGAAAGTTGATGTGTGAAACTCTCTCATAACATAATCCCACATCATTTCTGGGCTAAATGTTCATCCTTATAAATTGATTACATGATCCCCTACGTAAAAAAACCATCTGGTGAATATCATTAGGTTTTCATGTCACAAATGACATCATATCTAATATTTCTGAATTGGAATTATATCACAAGCTCAATAATAAGAGGATTCAACACCATATACTATGAAAATATTTACCATCCTACTCAACTATGGTCAGTTGCAAGGGATCCAATAGTTTTACCACGTCATTCTCTAAAAAATATTGGGAATTCTATCAATGGGATTTTCCTACAATGATTCCCATCAATAATGAATATGCTATCTCAATGTAATTGTCTTATATGAACACCAACCATTTCCTTTGTTTCAAGTAAAATTATCTCTTCATGATATCATATCTATCAATTCAATTGTCTGAGTAAACAACAAAGTAATTTCCCAAAAGATAGATCCTCATCATCATCTGGTCGACGACTAATATTGGGAGATATAAGTCATGAGTCTTGTTGTAATGCCCAGACCCTAGTTACCCAGAGTTGGTGCTTTTATTTTATAACATTGTCATGATATAATGGATCATGTCCTGAAATAATGATAGGTTTAGTATTATTGGAAACAAGATATATACATAAGTTAATCATTACAACTTGAAAAAAAATGAAACACTAATTTTTTCCATTAAAACCATACAATCCTCCTTTATTATGCCGATAAGTCACTCATAAATCTCATATTTAAAACCTAGGAAAATAAACATATGATAGTGGTAAGATCAGATGCTCAGTATAGGTGGGCTACACAGTAGCAAATAACGTAAACATAACACATGGGGAATAATTGAAAACACATGAGTTCATAAATAATAAACAATAACACTTTATAACAGGAATTTGAGCTAAGTTAATAATTCCATAATAAAACATTGACATGGGAATTCTACTAGTCGAATAACCACATGAACAATCAATAATATTTTCATAATGAGGGAATGTATAATGTGAGACATTATGAATCATTTTGTCCTGGCATAGGACAAGAAATCTAAAAATGATTAATGACTTGGCCAAAAACATATATGAAAATTGGGAAAGTCATTAACCAATTCAACATATTATTGTCTCATGAGACCAACCGATACAACGAGGAGAAATAGTAGGCTCCACCCATCACTTACTAAGTCCATCAAATTCCTCATATGATATGGTAGAGGAATAACCTGAACATTCATATTAAAATAGCATAAAAACGACAATAAATTAACAATAAACAATGAATTGTATAAAAATAACACATCCACAATCAAAATTATCACAAAAGATTCTATAAAATAGGGAAATATTTTTCATAATAAATCAACTTCATAGATATAGAACATCCATCAAAGGATGTTGACATAGATGAAATCAAAACTTTTTGAGATAGACATCTCTTTGAATTATGAAATCATTTAGAATCCCCATAGTTATAAAAGAAATCATTTATTTTGAAAATATTCTTATAATCTTGTAAGGGATGTTTTTCTGATGATATAATAATAGAAAATATCCTCACCTATCGTATATTTTAAAAACACATTCTAACCTTAATTTGGTCGAAAAGGACATAAAGTTTCTAGTTTGGAAAACTAATGAATGATTCATTTAAAAACCAAAAAGGTAAAACAAGGGTAAAAATGACATCAAACCATAGTATAGGAAATATTAAAAATGTTTTGAAATAAATTTTTACGAAACACATACATGGATGGTAATGAAGTCCTAGTAGACACTCATGTATAACAACCTCGGATAATAAAGAGATTGTGAAATTAACCTATACCATGTAATTTTCCTTGGTCTAGGGTAAGTTAATATTTTGTATAATAGTTAAATAATTGTTATTAAATTATACTAGAATCATATTCAAAAATATGATATCATATATGATCTTATAATATTAGTATGTTAATAATATTTTAGTAGTATCATCGTTTGAGGTGTTAACTGATTCATTTTCCTTTATATGATTGTTACCAGAGATATGTTTTTAATGAATAGAAATTATTTGACTCATATATAGAATTATATTTAGTTCATAAACATTATTTTTAATCATAAAATGAAAATTATTCTATATTAATTATGATGGGGAATTAATCTCACCGCATTCGAGGAGGCGGTAATCCGTACGTACGCATGAGTGAAAATTTCATTATATTGATGGTGAAATAATTTGTAATTGGGTGGTCTATCATATATAAAGAATCATTAACATGTTATATGTATTATTTAAATAAGTTATACTAATTTTTATACCATCCAAATAATGATGTGTTTGAATAACAAACTACACCACGACGTGGAGACGGTAAGTCGTAAGTATGCACATAGGGTGACTTTGTCATTTATAGGATGGATATAACAACAAATATGGATGTACCATATTTATAATATCATAAAAGTATATAGAAGGTACTATATTTTTTTATTTTGTGTTGAAAATAACAAAGAAAGAGGATCTGGATGAAGAAAAGAACTTGGAAGAGGGCGGTGAAATTATTACCTCATGTTTGCGTGTTTCCTTTTGATTTGATCAAAATAGCTTTTTATGTTTTCTTTAGGATCAAATTATGTCTCTAGGATGAATTGAGGTAAGTTGTGAGGATATTTTGTCAGGGTTTATCCAATCCAAAAGTCATTGGAGGTGTGAATGTAAGAGAAGGAGAAGTACCCTTTTATAAGACTGGTGAGTGTCACTTTAGGAAAAGCATGATATATTATTTTATAATAAAATAATTTTTGGATTCTAATGGCTCAAAAATGATTTATTTGGAGTATAAGGTATGGATTGGTCGATAAACTATTAATCATTAGTATTCAGATACGTCTAGGTCCCAATATTAATTTTATATTTTTAATTTAACTCTTAGTTAAATATTTTGACATTAACCATGTTTCTTGGTGTTGTTATATTTTATTGTTAAAATTCATACAATAAACAGCCATGCGATCCCCTAGTGGTTCATTACTGATATATATAACATTATATAATCCCTTTGGTTGAACCTTATATTTTTATGAATACTATATCATTTAGAAATACAATATTTTTTTAAAAAACTCGTTTAGGAAAATTTTGCCCCTATTTAATTTCATGGTTTTTTTAAAGTCATAAAATTTTTATTACCTTGAAAAAATATTATTTAATCAACCCTAAAATGTCATATTAAATTGAAAAATTAGTTGATTATATGAGAAGAATCATTTTTGATTTATTTGTAAATCAAGTATATCAATTATTTTAATATTTTTAATTAATAATATAATTAATGCATCATCATTTTGTCATAAATAAATTAAATTATTTAATATCTAAAATTTATAAATAATAAACCATTATGTCGGAAATTGTATTATCTTTCTAATGAATATTTATTGTCTAATTTATCTTATTTGTGAATCTATATTAAATATGGTTTAGTTATTAAACAATGAATTTAACACTTTTAACTCTCCATTAAATAAAATAAAAATAAATGTCCAAATCTAATCCATATAGACCAAAGATGATCATATTTTATTCATAAGGTTGTTTTTGGTTGAGCTACACCTAACTAATAGAATTAAGAAATGTATTAGGGTAATTATAATATCATTTTTACCCTTTATTACCCTATTTATTTTTAATTGTGGTAAATAAAAGTCAAAAGTTAATATTCACAGAAAATTATTTTCATCTTATTGAAGATCATTGTTCTTACAAATTAAACCATGTCTCACATATTTATGAAATTCAACTCACAGAAGCGGTAAAATTAAGTGTTATGAAAATTTTCAAATGTTCATTGAATGTAGGTAAAAGACGTTAAAAAGTTCAATAAAAATTTGTATATCTAAAATTAATATAAAATGAATCCAAAGAATTGAATTGAACATATATAGGTATTATGTATAAATTATTGACTAAAATAATAAAAAAAATCTAATTAAATAAATTAAAAGTTAGTTTTAAATAAAAACGCTTTGCTTTTCAATATTCAGCAAAAATTAAAAGTTTTTAGAAAAATACAAAAAAATTCACCATAATATAATTCTGAAATTATGAATCCAAAGATGATTTCAATTTTGAAAAATAAAATTTATGAAATTTTAAAAAGGGGGTATTACTATTCATAACATCTATTTTGATTGGTTGTGGTGTGTTAAAACTTCATGTTGTGTACAATAAAAGCTAATACATTATTCAATGGGAAACATATCATTGATGATTGGGGTGTTACATTCTCTCCTCCTTAAAATAATATAATCCTCTAAATTTCTATAATATTACTAAATATAATGTTTTGGGTGGTTCTTCATCCTAACATCTTTGGGATCCCACGTTTCCTCTTCCAGCTTATGGTTTCTCAATATAACATTCACTAGACGAGTTGTCCAGTTTCTCAACACTTGTTCTCTTATATCATGAATCATGAAAGGCTCTTCATAATATGCAGATCAGGTTCTAGTTAAATTTCCTCATATGGGAGTACATGTGTGGGTCAGTCATGTATTTTTTCAATAGTGATATGTAGAACACATCAAGAACAATGAAGATACATGGAGGTATTTCCCAAAGATTAGATACAACTCGAATTTGTTCTAGAATTTCAAAAGGTATGATGTACATGGGACTCAATTATCATTCTTACCAAAACGTATAACACCTTTCCATGGAGATACCTTAAATAAAACGTTGTCTCCTACTTGAAATTCTTAATCCTACCATCGGTTATTAGCATAGCTATTTTTTCCTACATTGGGCTACTTGGATGTGGGTTTGGATTATCATAACCATTTCCATTGTTTCCTCTGTATGTGCTGGGCCAAATAGTTTTCCTTCACCAACAACATTACAACAATTTGGTGTGCGACATCTCCTTCCATATAATGCTTCATATGGTGCTGTCTAAATGCATGAATGGATTCAATTATTATAAGAAAATTATACCATAAGTAAATAATGATCCCACACGCCGAAAATGTCAAGTGATAAAGATCCGAACATGTATTCTATGTTTTGAAAAGTCTATTCTGATTGTCCATGAGTTTGAGGGTGGAAGGTATTTCTCAATGGTAGTCCATTATCCAGGTACTTCTGAAGAATTTTCAAGAATCATGATGTAAAACATGGATCACAATAAGAAATAATCGATAGGGGTACTCCATAAAGTCTTACAACATCTTCAATATATAGTCCTTCTAGACGTTCAAGTGGGAAGTCTTCTCTTATAGAAAGAAAATGTGACTACATTTTAAGAAAATAAACAATGACCTTGGATGCATCCTTACTTATAGAAGTCTTTGGTAGTCCCATGATAAAGTCCATCATAATATCATCCCATTTCAACTATGTTATGGTAAAAGGTTTCATTTAATTTTTTGGATGTTGTCATCCAAAATTCACTTTTTGAAAAACGATACATCTTGACACATAATTAGAAATCTATTTCTTTATGTTGTCTGACCAAAATTTTTCCATCAAATCTCTGTACATCTTTTTTCCACTTGGGTGAATAAGGAAATTAGATCAATGAGTATCATCCAGCAATTCCCTTTTCTGACCAGCTATTTTAGGAACACAAAGTCTCTTCCAAAATTTCAAAATCCCATCTTCATATATGATGTTGATCAATCTCCCGTCATTTATAACTTTAATTTTCTTTTGTAAATCCACATCATCAGTCTGAGAACATTTTACCCATTCTTGTAAAGATTATTTGGAAACCATTTGAAATACTATTGATTTTTATCCTTAAATAATTATTTACATATCAATTGCTGTAATATTGATGAAATTATGATCCATTTCAACTCTCATTTGTTCAAAACACCATGATCCATTCTACTCCAGGAATCTTCCATCTTATTTTCCTTCCCCGAGTTGTAATGTATAGTGCAATCATAATCCTTGAGTTGTACAAGCCATCGTCTATGAATCATGTTGTGTTCTTTCTGTGAGAAAATATACATCATGAGGCCGGGTCCTTGGGATTTTCCCCGTGAGGATGGTCGGATTTTCTTGTCCTTAAAGGATAAGCTTTGCGGGAAGAAATCGGGAAGGTCAGATCTGTGTTTCCCTGCGATATCCCATTTTTCTCACTCGTTCGTGAGGGAGGGTGCTCAGATCTCTTTGGCCGCCCCAGTTTTGGAATAAAACAAGGAGGTTTCTGGTCTTAAGTGGACTCTCTTGGTGCACTTAATCATGGAGAAACCTTCTCTCTCATTCTTCAGGAGCTTCATGGCTTCCTGGGGTTTTCGGGATGAGGTTAGGGTCTTGGTACTTCACAGAGTTTCTTTTTGTATCATGTTTCAGTCAGAGGAGGAAATCGTGAGGGATTAGTGTGTGGCCCTTCGTGTCTTGGGGCTCTGGCTTTTCAGTCTATCCCTCTGGTTGATGGAAGCTCACTAGGGTATGGAAGGTCCCCTGGTGGCACTTTTTGTGGGTCTTTCTGGTCTCCCCCTACCTTTTCAGAAACATAACATTCATAAAGATATAGGGGATTCGTTGGGAGTTTTCCTTTGCTCGGCTGTGCGTACCTGTAGTGGTGAAGAGGTCTAGTAACCTCGGATTTGTGATGATTTATACTTATTTTCTTCTATCTCGGAATAGATTTCTATGTAGGTGCCAGACTCTGTGTCTTGGAAACAGGACATAGTGTTCCCAGTGTTCCCCAGGTATTTCTCATCTTGCCTCATCCATGGGCAATCAGACCAGCTCTGTAATCATGGATTCCAAAGGGTACATTCGAAATCCAATCGACTTTTCAATATCAGAGGTTCTGTCGCCAGTGAGATCGAGAGTTCGTCTATCCCTCGTCCCTGCCATGTAGCTACAGAGGAGGTCACTGGGTGTGGGGTAACTAGGGGTTCCGGTCCAGAATCATCTTGCATGTTTTTGGATACCAATGTTTGAGGCTCTCCTTCGGGATCAGGCATGAAGTTGGTCCCTACTTTTTCGAGACCCAAGGGCCACTCTGGGAAAGGTAATTCATTTATCTACACCCCCGGGGCATTCAAAGATTGGATGGATTTTTTCAGGTTTTCTCTACTGAAACAGGAAGTGTTTGATGTTGAGGAACTCTCCCTACTACAAGGGCGCTGTGGATGAAAGATTTGTTAAGGAGAGGATGGATCTGATGGACAATCCCTTGTGGTCGTCTTTTATATCTTCGGCTCAAGGAGGAAAATTTGGGTTTCAGGGAGCATAAGGTTAAGGAATCTTCGAGTCCATCCCATTTATACCATTTCAGGGGATTGAAATGGAAATAAAGCATTCCCAGTTTGGAACATAATGCAGTTGCACCAGTGAACAGCTCGGGGGTCACCATAGTGGAACAGAAGAGGAATCATAGGGAGGATTCCACTCCTATCAGTAAGGGGACCAAGATGCCTGGGACCAAAACTGGGCCATGCATTTTTTAATGTCATCCATTCTCTTTTGGAATGCCGATGGCCTGGGGTACCAGGTGAAGTCATATTTTATTTGCTTTAGAAGTCAAGAAAAACAATATTTTTTTTGCGATTCTCGAGCACAAATAGAGGAGTGATAATATCAGCTCTTCTGAACGTAAAATTCAAATGCATGTGTCCATTCTTGCGGATCCGGCTAACGGGCACATATGTATTTTTTGGAATAAGGAGTGATCGGTGGATTTGGTTGATGCAAGAAATCAGTTCATCACTTCAAAAGTGAGGAGGGTGATGGAATGTTTCTTATTATTGTGCATGCATGGGAGTGGTAATCCTCAGGAATGTAAAACTATGTGGCAAGGTCTCGGGGCCTTTAATCCAATGAACATATGATAGATTTTTGCGGGGGATTTTAATTCCATTTTGGACCCCCAGGAAAATAAGGGTTCAGGTGCATTCCCTCAGAGGGCTAGCATGGACTTTACTCAGTTCCTGGCATATAAAGGTTTACTCGACCTTGGATACTCAGGGGACAGTTTCACATGGTGCATTTACCAAGAACGAGGGAGAAGATTCTGGAGTAGGATTGATCGGTGCTTGGTTAACGACAATACAATCTGCATGTTTCCGAATACAAAGGTTAAACACATAGTCCGAGGGTTATCTAATCACTTTCCAATTCTGGTTTCTCTGGTTCCTATTAATGATCGACATGAGTCATTTCACTTAATCTGTTAGTGGGATCATTGTAATAGCTATATTTGGTGTGTGGAGGAGTCATGGAAGGAACATGTTCAAGGAACAAGTGGGTGTCAATCCATAACAAGCTCAAGAGTTTGAAATATGGGATGATGTCTTGGTATAGGGAGATTCCTTATTTTTTATCAGAGCCTGGAAAATCATAAATTGGGTATCGAAGGCATAGAGTCAAGCTTAGAGGAGGGGTGGGATGGCTTGCTTTTTGATGACCTCGTGGCTAAAATGGAGTGCTAGGCTATAGATCTTCTCAAATATGAAATGTTGTCTTGGGACCGCTCCTGGTGAGGTGGCTTCAAGAGGGGGACCATAACTCGGCTTACTAACATTCCTATATCAGAGAGAGAAAACACATATTCATTCCTAACCTGCTGTTGGATGACAGTTCTTATTCGAATGATACGGATACGATGGGGTGTTTGGAGATTTATTTATTTAACGATCTTATTGCTAGACCTAGGATGGGGATGGACTCAGGGTATCCTAGTTGCAAGAGCGTTTTGTGGGAGGCAATTCCGAAGTGTGTCTCCCATCAGGATAATGTGGTCCTCAAGGATACCCCTGATGAGGAGGAGATCTTTGCGGCCATGTAGCATCTCAACCCGGATAGCACCCCCGGACTTGACAGCTTCCCATGATCCATCTACATGGGGCATGGGGAGTGGTTAAAGAGGATATCATTGTTGCAGTTCAAGATTTTTTTCGAGGTGGATATATTCCCTGGGTGGCTAGTGCAACCACATTGGTTATTATACCCTAGGATAGTAATACTTATTCATTGTCTCATTATAGGCCTTTGAGTTTATGAAATTACATATATACGATTCTGGTGACTATCATTAATTAGGGGATGGAAAAGTTTCTTGCTATTTGGATTTGTCCAGAGAAGCATGGTTTTGTGAATGGACGCTCTATCCCGGGAGCGATATCCCTTGCTCAAGAGATGTTAAGGGATATTGATTTGAAAACTCATGGTTCAAAATTGGAAATCAAGTTTCATATAAACAATGATTATGACAGGATTTAAGAGAGCTTCATTAGCAAAATTCTTTCATGTATTGGATAATCAGACAATGTGGTGGATCTCATATTTAGGTGTTTCGGCTCTTCATGGCTGGTGGTGACTATTATGGGGAAGGATCAAAGTTTCTTCAAGTCTACGAGAGGAATCTGACAAGGAGTTCCTCTTTATACCATCATCTACATCCTAGCACAATACACACTCAGCAGGGTCATTAACAGACGTTTAAGCCAAGGGGGAATAGTTCCTTTCAAAAGTAGGATGATGGTTCCCTCAGTTTTCCATCTTATGTTCGTGGATGATACCATCATTTTCATTAATTTCGAGAATTATTCGCTGAGAGGAATCCTGAACATCCTTACGACATATTGTTACTAGAGTAGACAGATCATCACCACTTCAAAGAGAAATTTCTTTATCCCGAAGCAGAGCACTGATTGTCGGATATTTTCTTATGTAGACAGCTGGACATGAAGCGTGGGGAGTTCCCTCTAGATTACATGGGTGCTCTGATTTCCTATGGGAGACATCGGGTACTTAACTGTAATCCAATTTTGTGGGGGATATCAATTATAATCTTGAATTGGAAAAATAGATTTCTTTCGTTTGGTGGTCGGATAGCTCTGGTTAACAGTGTCCTATCCACCATTCCCATGTAATCAATGGATAATTCCAATGTAACACAAGGTGTGGTCAATTTTATTGAATGTATTCTTTGAAATTTTTTTTGGGATTCCATGTAATATGGTAAAAGGCACTAGGTCTCATGGGGT
The DNA here is from genome assembly GCA_963277665.1 of Viscum album. Classification (NCBI taxonomy): domain Eukaryota; kingdom Viridiplantae; phylum Streptophyta; class Magnoliopsida; order Santalales; family Viscaceae; genus Viscum; species Viscum album. The sequence continues at coordinate 1,896,493,988 of OY728133.1, read as the reverse complement.
AAAATGGAGAGGCTGGTTGTGGAGGGAGGGATTGGTGTTAAGAGCCTTCGTAACTCGATCAAATGCATGCATGAAAATTTGGCTTGGGAAGTACTGGAGGAGAATACATTATGGGAGAGATCGACGTTAGAGATCGGTGGGGAATGGAAAACAAGATATTATGGTTATAGGTATCACCTTTGGGAAATGATATACCCACTGATTTATCTTCTTCTTTGGAATGCTCTTTGAAATGTCAGTGCATGGGATATGTTTTTCTGGCATAAGAACTGGGCTGGTTCAGCACCGGCCTTCACAGGTTGCTCTGCCCCATATATAATGGTCAAGGAGTGGATTCTTCATACATGTTTTGCTAAGGTGTTTCTGAGACCAGATCAACAGGATCTTCATGCGTCCATTGAGTTAACCTCATGATCAGATATCTGCGTGTTTTCTCCTGCAGCCTCAAATGTTTTTTCTATCAAAGAGTATCGAAGGTTGGCTTCAGAGAAGAGTCATCAGGATGAGTGGAACGGTGTGGTGTGGTGTCTCTTTATTCCTGAAAAATATACCTTTCTTATTTAGTGCATTTGGAGTAGGGAAGTGGCCACAGATGTGAACATTAGGAAAGTTGGCTTGAATTTACCATCTACATTCCATTGATGCAGGATCAGGAAGGAGGAGAGTGTAAATCATTTATTATTTGAAGGGGAATGAGCATTATCAGTCTAGAAGTACTTCAGAGGCCCTGTATTTAACATGACATGACAATGGGATGTTTCATCATTCCTGAGGGAATGGTTTTAGGGCTCTAACGACATGATGAAGGAAAGCATGGATCGATCAGGGATTCTCAATGCAGGGTGTTAGTGTTTGTGTCATGCCATGAACCAGGCGCGGTTTGAAGGTGAAATATCTTCAGCTAGATCCATTGTAGCATGAATGAGGTTCTTACTCCTAGTCTGGATTTCTCATCACATGGATTGGAGGGATGCTTCCTCATTTGGCAGCATTCAGGTCAGAGGCCTCCAATCATTCTCATATGCTACCGAGGTGCGGGGGAGATGGGGGTCTTGGTATCCACTAGCTTCTGCATACAAATTGAACACAGATAGGTCATGCTTGTCTGCTATTATGAAAGGGGGAGGAGTAGTTCGAGACTCTCAGGGAGATGTTAGGTTGGCCATCTCTGCTCATTTTGGCATGGGAAACCCTCTTATGCCGGAGACCATGGTTATGCTCACGGGGATCTTATTATTCATTCAGGAGGGTGTGGTTTCATCATAGTCCGAGATAGAATCCCTTTTTTTCATGCATCTTTACGGGGTATGGGTGGTGTCCCTTCGTCCATATCAGATTCAGTTAGGAAGTGTAGATAAATGATTCATGATTCCATCTATATCTCACACAAACCTATCATTCCTAATTTTTGGAGTCAATATAATAGCATTGAATAATATTCTCTTCAGTTCTTCAAAACAATCTTCACACTCTTTTGTCCAAAAAATTTTAACCCCTTTTACATGTGAACTTGGATAATGAGTTTTCCAATCGGGAATAATTATGGACGAAGCGCCGATAATAACCTACTTAACCAATAAAACTACGTACCTCAGTTATACTAATCTGTGTTGGCCATTCATGTGTTTCTCTATTCATGTAATGATAAAAAAATATTCTATTTGTAGAGACAATATGGCCCTAAAATGTAATCTCATGATGCCATAATTTACACTTTCTAAGAATACCATATAATTAACTTCATGTAACAGTCTTTAGAATAATGAACAAGTGATTTTAATGATCTTAGTAGCTTTGGGGGTTTTCCACGATATCCTAAATAAATAACAGTACATCATCATCATGATATTCCATGAAAACTCTGTTTATTAGATCCATGAAAACAGAGGGTTAATTAGTCAATCCAAATGGCATTACTGTAAAATTGTAATACCCATACCTGGTTTGAATTGTTGTTTTCAGAATTTCTTTCTTCTTCACACACAAGAATGATATCATGATCGAAGGTAATTCAATGAAAAATATTGTGCTCTATGATGTTGGTAGAATAAATCGTCAATGCAAGGTAAAGGATACTTGTTCTTCATTGTTATAGCATTGATATCCCTATAGTCAATGCACAAACCACAATGATATGTCTGTCTTCATAACAAAATGGATAATGGATCCCAATGGAGAAACACTAGGGAGAATAAATCTCTTATTACTGAATTCCAATATTTGATTCTTTAGTTCAACTAATTCTACAGTGGTCATTCTATAAGGGGTCTCTGATATAGGCATTTCTCGAAGAATTAAATCAATGGAAAACTCAATTTCTCTTTTGGGAGGATTTCCATGAAAATCCTGTGAAAAAACATCAATATATTCATAAACAATATGTATGTCATCAATTTTAAAATTATTTTCCTCACCCCCAATTATTTCCCTCTCTTCCTCCCTGATAATTGAATTTAGTATATCTACATTGGGTGGATCTTGATAAGGATAAGATGGATATGTTTTCACTTTAAAAATAAGGTACCCATTATCATCATTAAAAATTGTTACATCTATCTTATTACAATAAATATTCACATCATGGCCTGTAATCCAATCCAATCGGAGGATTATATATTATTCAATCATGGGTAAGATGATGAGATTAGCTTATAAAGGACATTAATATACCCAAACGGGAACTGATTCACAAGAAATTGTTGCAATGATACTTCACTTAGGGTTTTTGGCTAACAACTTCCTTGTTAAGTCAAATTGAAAATATATAATTTTCATAGAAAATAGGGATGATATGAAACAATGTGATAATGAAGAATCAAGTGAATCATTGGATAAACATGAGGAAACCATTAAGTTACCTTACACTACGTCATTCATAGCTTCAACCTCAATAGTATTGATCTCATAAATGTTACATGATCCCATGGATTTTTATGAGGTTATATTCTTTGGCGCATAAGAAATTAATCTTCATAATGTCTTATCTCCATGAAATTGTAGCATTTAACATTGGTAGAATATTTTGTCCCCTTAAAATCACCAGAAAGATATCCTTTTTATCCACATTTGTAGGATACTCCTTTTCCATTTAGACAGGCCATAGGGTTCTTCCATCCACAATTATCACTTCGTGGATATTCAACTCTTCCTTTCTTCCATTTTTTAACATTTCCTTCCCTCGAGTGTTCAATAGATCTATTCGTCCCTTGAACTCCTTTAAAGTCGTAAGACATAGAGAATTCCTTTTATGTCTTGATAGCACATGAGAGAATATCATTATATGATGGGAAATATCATGAGGCTAATGCTTGATGTAGAAATGGATTTAACCCAGCAACGAATCGATAAATCTTACTCTTTGGGTTACGTATATATTATATTGCATGCCTTTTGAACCTTGAAATGTTATCCTCATATGTTTCCACATTCTCATCTTCCTTCTACCTCAGACTGAGAAATTCTCATTCTATATTTTCTCGATGGTAATGAGGAATGAATTTTTCTACAAAAATAAATTTAAACTCCTTAAATTTCATGTATGATACTTCTTCATCTTCCATTGTGATTTGTATTAATGACCACCATTGATCTGCAACTCCCATGAGGCGATAAATGCCATGAAAACATTTTCACATTCACAACACCACAAAGAATAAAATATATTCTCTAAATAACATATCCATTGCTCATCTACCAATGGATTTGTACTCCTATTGAATGTCAGTGATTGTTTCCTCCTGAAGTGGTCTAATATCGTTCCTCTACATTGTAGATCAGGGTGCCTCCTACGGGTAAGGTTATTATTCCTAACCCAAGTGAGTTATCACTGTATGGTCATAAGCAGGTCAACACCAATTACAACACCATATCCCATATAATTATCTTGAGTAGGAGGGAAATACCTTCATGTAATATGTTCGTTGATATGGTTTCCATTTCTTCGAATTGGCAACATTTCTAAAAAAATTAATACCATTTTTTTGTTTATGAGTCTCAATACATAATTACAAACTTTTAAAATACTTAACATAAATTGAACGGTTTATGGAAATAATCCATAATTATAAAATCGTTTTCATTAATGAGATATAATCATAAATCCTTCATAATGATTGTAATGAAAATTCGAATTATCTTAATCGTAACCCTCGAGAGTGTCGTAACCACGAGTGCCGCAAGACCCAGTGTCGTGTACCAGTATAGCCCATGTCAAGCGTGAAACTCCTAGAAAGAGTTTTCAAACCTAGGTTCATCTGTGTTTGAGCCGCCTCAACCTGCTAATATCTTAATAGGGATGTATGTCTTGGAAAATACACAAAATCTCTATATTCCCAAATTCAAGGAGTCTCTTCAATTTTAAATCTCAATGTCAATGTTAATATAATGTTCTCTAATCAGTGTTTATCTAAATCTATTTTCCATGGTTTATACTAAAATTCCATTGATATCCACAATAACGCCTCAACCCCAGTCACCTAGAGTCTATGCTTAATTACATATCATTGTCATGATACAAGGGATTATATCTAGAAATACCAATTGCATTATTAATATTAGAAACAATATACATACATAAGTTCAACATTACAACTTGAAAAAAAATACAACACTTATTTATTCTATTATAGAAATCCTGGCCACCTAAATTATTCCTACATGTAACTCATAACTAACTTCTTAATATATTGGGAAAATGAATCATAAGATAGGGGAGCTCAGACACACAATAAGGGTAACCAATAGAATGAAAGATAACATAAACATTAGGCATGGTGAATAGTTGAAAACACATTACTTTATAAATAATAAACATGAACACTTTGTTGAAGGAATATAAGATAAGTAAATAATAACAGAATAAATCATTGTCATGGTAATTCAACAAGTTGAAAAATCACATGAACTATCATTAATATATTCAAAATGGGGGAATGTATAATGTGAAACATTCTGAAACATTTTTTCAAGTCCTCATCAATGACATATAAAAATGATTAAGTCCTCAGCCAAACCCGTATATAAAAATTGGGTAAGGTCATAGACACATAAATGTCTATTTGTCTCATGAGACCTACCGATGTAAAGAGGAGTTATAGTGAGCTCCACCTATCACTTACTAAGTCCAATATTTTCCTGGTATGAAAATGCTGAGACATAACATAAAAATTATTATTAAAACTTGCATACAAAATGTAAAAAATGTAACCATAAACCCTTGAATTTTATAAAAATAACACTTCCATAGTCAAATATATCACAAAACCATCAATAAAATATTGAATATTTGTTTCGGAATAAGTCAACATCAAAAATGTTTAAAATCCATCAATGAATGTAGAGATAAATGAAATCAAACATTTTGATAGAGATATCTCTTTTTATTTTGAAATCATTTAGAAGACATGTAATTATAAAAGAAAACAAAAAATTTTAAAATATTTTTATAAGCTCATAAGGGTTGTTTTGATGATTTTTTAATAGTATAAAATAGATTCACCTAGTGTACAAGTTAAAAAAACACACTTACCTTAATATTGTTGAAATAAGCCTAAAGTGCATTGTTTGGAAAATGACTGAAAGATTCTAGTCAAAACATAGAATATAAAACAAGTGTATAAATGAATTTTACCCCTAGTCTAGGAAACAGTAAAAATGTTTTCAAATAAATCTTTATGAAATATGATTGTGGAAGATAAATATTTCCACGTAGATACTCATGTATAACAACCTCAGATAATATAGATATTGTTAAATAAACCCTTACCTTGTAAATTTCCTTAGTAGAGTGTACGTTAAACTCATTTATGATATTTAAATCATTATTATTAAAATATACAAGAATCATATACAAAAATATGATATCATATATGATATTATAATATTGATTTGTTAATAATATTTTAGTTGTATCATCGTTCCTGGCGGTAACTGATTCATTTTCCATTATATGTTTTGTTAGGTATGTAATGTTTGTTATGAGTAGGATATATTTTATTCACATACATAAAGATATTAAGTTAGTATATATTATTTTTAATCATAAAATTAAAATTATTCTTGAATGATTATGTTGGGGAATAAATCTCATCGAATTCGTGGAGACGGTAATCCATACATACGCACGAGCGAAAATATCAATAGAAAGATTGTGAAATCATATGTAATTGGATGGAATATCATATATATATATATATAATCATTAACATGTTATATATAATCATTAAAAAATTTATACTCATTATAATACCCATCAAAAAAATGAAGTGTTGGAATAACAAACCACACCACCTTGTGGAGATGGTAAGTGATACGTATGCACATACAGTGATATTTTCATAAATAGGATGGATAGGAAAAAAAATATAGTTGTACCATATTTATAATAAATTCACAGTATATATGAGGTTTTGGATTTCTTTTGTTGGTGTGGAAACAACAAATAAAGAAAATGTGGAATAAGAAAAGAACATGAAAGAGGGTGGTGAAATTATTACCTCTTCTTCGTGGGTTTTCTTTTGAGTTGATAAAAAATGGCTCCATAGGTTGTATTTCTAATCAATTTATGGACTCACGGTTTATATGAGAGAATTTTTGAGGATATTTGGGTATTTTTTTTCACAGAAAACAGATGTGGTGGATTAAAATTAACAGAATGGGATGTACCATTTTATAAGAGATGTGAGGGTCACTATTGAAAAATCTGGAAATATTATTGTATAACAAAATCATTTTCACTTTCTATTGGATGTAAAATAATTTATTTCGAGGGTAATGTGGGGATGGGTCTGAAAACGCACCACCAATAGGTTTTATATATTTTAAGTCACCATATTAACCATATCTTTTTTCATATAACTATTATTTAAATTGTTTGACATTTACCATGTCTCTTTGTATTTTTATATTTTGTGGTTAATAAACATACTATAAAATGGCAGTTATACCCCAAATAGATCATTGTTTATATATATAACCTTATCTATTTCCTTTTTTTGATCCTTATATTTTTAGGAATTTTATATCAGTTAATAATATAATATTTATTTTAAAAACTCATTTATGTAAATTTTGACGTTATTTAGTATTTTATTTCTGTTAAATTCACAACAGCATGATTACATCGAAGAAATATAATTTAATCAACTCTAACATGTCATATAAACCTTTATAAATACATTAATTCATTAAAAGTCTCAATTTACATTTATTTGGATATTTATAATTTCAATTATTTTAATATTTCATTCATAAGGTAATTATATCATCATCATTGTGTCATAAATAAATTAAATTATTTAATGTCTAAAAATTATAAGTAAAACACAATTATGTAATAAATATTTTTATATTTCTAATGAATATTTATAGGTCTAATTTATCTTATGTGTAAACATATATTAAAAATTGTTTGGTTATTGAACATTGAATTTAACACTTTTATCTCTTCTTTAAATAAAATATAAGAAATGACCTAGTCTAATCCATGTGGACAAAATAGGACAATATATTATTCCTAAATATGTTTTGGTTGAATTACACTTATCTAATATAATTAAGCAATGTGTTAGGGTAATTATAATATCATTTTTAACCTTAACTACCATATTTAATTTTAATCGTGGTAAATAAAAGTCAAAAGATACTATTTATAAAAAATAATTTTCAACTAATTGAATCGAATATTACTTATGGATGTCAACCATGTCTATTGGATATTTTAAATTCAACTCACGAATCTATAAAATTATATTTTATCTAACATTTTAAATCTTACTAGAAGGTGGGTATATGACGGAAAAAAGTTCAATAAAATTTTATATATGTAAACATATTATGAAATGACCCCAATTAATTACATTGATCATATATAGATATTATGTATCTATTTTTGCCTAAAATATATTAATATAAAATAACAAAATACATTAATAAAAACTCAGTTGTAAACAATAATGTAGTGTTTTCACTATTGATCCAAGATTGAATGTTTTCTGAAAAATACCAACAATTAAACCTAAGCTAATAATGATATTCCAAATCCAAATATGATTTCCATTATGAAATATAAAATTGTAAAATTTTAAAATAGGGGTATTACTATTCATAATGGCTAGTTGGATTGGTCGTACTGTGTTAAAACTCCATGTTGTGTACAACGCAAGCTAATGCATTATTAAAAGGGAAATATTCAATAGAAGCTTAGGGTGTTACACTTCTAGTTCCTCTCATGGGATAAAAAACGAATAAACACATATGAAATAAAATCAATTTTAAACATCAACATCTATCCTAGACCATCTAGTAAGACATCACAATACACTTCATACTCGATTCCCTCCTCTGGTAGACTCAAAATAGATGTACTCAACTTCTTCATCCTCAACTCCTTTAATCCTATGAATCACTACTCCGACATCGTCAATGATTTCCATTTCTACATCAAGGTGGTCAAATGGGCAGTAATACAAGAGGCACCATCCACAAATATCATGTAGTAAACTTCCAAAACAAGAGAACTATACAAATTTTTTGATATCTTGGGTTGTTACCACGAAAGAACTAAGTAAATATTCATTAGGTCCCCATATAATCCATTATTAGAAATTTTATTCCATATAAAGTGAACCACATGGATATGTAACAATATGTTCAAGAGAATACTATAAAGGTATTTCTATTGAAAAAAATCTCTAATCATCCTCATGTTTGGTGCATAATTTTCCTATTATGAAGAGTATATGAGTATTTATTCACTAAAGAAAACAAAATAAAAATCGAATTTTAGATGTAATAGTATATTCATGAAATACAATAACCTTGTATTGTCGTTAATCATTCTAAAATAAGTCAACATGAACTCATAGTTTACCTAGAGGCATCAGAATACCATAATCAAAATAACAACCTTGTGATCTCTCAAATAGTTGTAGTTGGAGCTATAATCTATCTTTCAAGACCATCACAAGACTCACATTTGATCAAAGGGGTCTGCAATCAATGTAAATGGGTACAGGTTATTAACCATGTCTTGTTTCAGGTGATTATTATCTAATCAAATATGTAATATATAATATGACCTTTTCATGAAATACATTTGAGATGACCACGAGGACACAGTGGGTCCCACCAACACTCATCATGACTGTACTTCAACTATAAGTACAACTCTTGGATCTTATTGGGGGAATTATATATTTATTATATTATAATAGAGAAGTACTATGATGAATTTTGATGCAAAAATACATATCCAAACTCAAGGGTAGTCACTAAGTATTCATAGAGAAGACATATATAAAATCCTCATCGACTAAAAGAATCCAGATTCTTGAAGTGTCTGTTGAACCAAGAAATACAATACCCAAATTAATGGTGGATGGAGGTATCCACTTGTTAACATAACCTATATTTCCTTCAATGGGATCTATCACTCCTACAAAATTTATTATTATCTCATCAGTGTGAAGGAATTGGACTCGTGTACGATGATAGTTGATTAGGATTAAGATTATTGAAATCAAATACATACCAATGATAATGCCACATGGTATCATTGTAAAAAAATGGTCCCTTGATAACCTCTATCCATCAATATATATCTCATATATCATGATGATAAAAGTTATTGGAGAAAACACCCTGGTAAGAACCTCAAGACAAGGATGACGGGAAAACAACTCTATAAGGAGATCCATCTCTTACACAAGGAGTTCTGACATGTGGTAATGAAGCACAACCATTTCAACAAATATTGATTCATGAGAAGAATAAATATATACCTAACATTTTAATCAACACATGTTCCACTGGTTTGTACATATTCATAGCTTTTTGCTGCTCTGGGCCCCGAATTCCAGTTCCCCAAGCCTAATTTGGGCTACCTAGTGGTGGTGCTGGAATGGCCTCATAGAATATTTCATCACACATAGATACTCATCAATAAGAAGCACATTCCTATATTAAAACTATTAATCTGTGGGGGAACCCTTCCCTCTCATAGGAGAGATGTCATAATGATGCTCACCCAACTATTTGAGTTCATCCACCGTATCGATTCCATTGTCAGCTCATCCGGTCTAGAAAAAAATTTCATAGTGACCTCACCCATCATATGAATAGTACAAACCCAATATCTTTTTCTCTAGTCACAAACACAATCCTCAACCATGTATGTGATTATAATCATAGGAACAAAATTTTCACTAATATCCTAATGACTACAGCCTTCTAGATGATATAGGGAAATCATCATAATGACACCCTCTACAAGCTCTAGTTTCATAGAGTCCCACTAACATGAATATCTATATTACTAGTTCAATGTCTAGAAACCCTAAATTTGTTCAAATAGACAAAGGTACTATACTGGTTCAAATATGTCTGTGGAGTCCTCACTCGGTCATTTTATCCTGAAATTCAATATCTTGAAATATATAGAGTGAGTACCCTATATGGTTAGATATGTACATATCATAATCCAAAGAATCCATCCATCCTTTATTCAGCTCTATAATTCATTAATCTAAAATTATCATAATAATGTTAGGTAATACTCCTCATGGGACCACTACAGGATATCAGTCTATGAGAGTATAGAACAATCATGTATTTGTGTCACTATACTAGACTAGACCCCATCTATCCCATGGAATTGTTCAGATTCCAAGACAACCCCCAGATCATTCATTACCCATAGAGTATTGAAAACATAGATAAAAAACTCTATCACACCCTTCACTTCCAAGTGATTTTGCTCAACAATGTAACTAAACATCATATAGAGTTAGAACAAGGCGAGTTTACTAAGCCTGCTTGAATCACCATCCTACCCTGCTAGGATGATATTTTTCATAAAAGTGGTGGGGTTATACTTCCTACAAAAATGGTTGATGTTTATAAAAATATGGACCTTGATCATAGGCTTCATAATTAATCTTATTATTTTTACCATTTGGAATCACTGACTAGGTTGGATTTCATCATAGAGGCATCCTATAAATTTTTAATCAAGATGTACAATGACCAGATTAGCACATATATATATATATAGATTGGGGAAATGACTCAAGAAGGATATTAAAAATAATCAATCCTATATGTTTCATTTAGTATTGATCCATGCTGACAATTTCATGGATTATTGACTCAAAATGAAGGTAATCATAGTCTTGGTGATTGTACACACCAAATACTCATAAGGGGACTACTCCAATACAATATTAAGGATTTAATTGCTCTTATGACGATATATTGCATCTAGTGCTAATGGGGTTCAAGCTACACCAACCAAAATCCCATTTTAATAGAACTGAGAATGCTAAGATCATTGAAATACATAACTAGGATGGGAGGTCATTTACTAATTTATACGTACGAAAACACCCTACCATCATTGTGTATTCGTATCAATGCAATTTTTTAAACATCTAGAGATTAAACCAAGCATGTAAAACCTCTTGGGAGTTTAATTGTCCAAAAGTGTAAACCAAAAATTAAAAAAGTGTATAAATAAATTAACAACCAGAAATAGGACTCAACTATACAAAGATAATAAATTATAAGCAGAGAGATCCCAACAACGAATCTCCATGATCTGACTTCCTTATGTCGTCATATTCACTATAGAATCACTATGTATCAATGGAATCTTTCCCGACATTACTATATTCTGCATGAGCAATGGAATGTGAATGAAAATACCAATGTTGGATGATTCTATACATGATCAATAGGTTTCCAGTAATGCTAAAGATGGAAAATCAATATAAATAATAAGAAATAAACACTTAGACCAAAAGTAATAGAGTAAAAAATTTCCAACAACAAGGATACAACTATATTTTTTCTGAACAAAAGTAACTGTAAAAATATTGAAAGGTGATATTTATGTCATAGAGTTGACTAAGAATGATTTCCAATAGTTCTATGAGTTTCATAATGGATTTCTAATATATATCACATATTTCCAAAGAAACACCCATGTCAAGACACACATTTCCTCTATGCATCACTGTCCAAGGGAACAATATCTATATATAAGAACCATGATCATGTATAATAGGAGAGTTACATTCATGTTGATTTAGGACCTAGACCTCAACTCTTTGGGAGGTTTCAAATTAATAAATTTCATGAGGATACATGCCCAATTATGGAAATAGGATTCCACTATATTTGTTAAGGACCCATTCTCTGACATTATAAAATGGTTCCACATAAAAGATAACAGAATACAAATTAGCAATTATATAAAATGGTTTCCCTCTCTTAATAAGTAGAGTAACCATTACCTACCCAGCCGAAGGGTTCCACTCTGAGGTTTGACTGACCATGCCCAAATACCCCAAGAGGGTTCCACCCAGATTGATGACATAAGACCCATGTCATACCCAGTATGAGGGTTCCACTCTTGTGGATTATGACCTATGGAATTATTTTATTTTCGGTTTCAAATTAGTTGATATGTACGGAAAACTGTAATTATCTAATAACAAGGGTTCCACTCTAATATTTTATCAAGGAGCCATTCCCTACCTTGTAGTAGAGTGCCACTTTGATAACTCCAATGATCCTTCATGAACACTGCCATCATTGAGCATCGACTACAAACATGTCACTCATAGATCACCTTACATTATATCTCAAAAACCACTAGGTAGGTCACCATTATTTTCTTAATGTATATTTTTTGGATATTCAACTAGAGGGCCAACATATTTGTCAAAATGATGGAGATATTAGAGGTTTATGTTTCCTAAAAAGAGTGTAGTGATGAAAATAGTGTATGGGGTAACCATGATATGAATTTCTCATATACTGCCTAGTTATGTCAATATGGTATAAAAATCACTACCCAATTAGAACTATACAGTGTTTTGGGGGACTAAACAACATGCATGAGATAGTAGTAGTCCAACCCTTGATCCTAGACATTTATTTGTAACCATTCCTATGTTAGTGTACTATTGTACATGATAGTCCCTCTTGTAAAAAGTCTAACCAAGTACTCCACCACATATCAAGGATAATAGATGAGGGAAACATGATTTGTGATCTAGTCACACATCATTCGATTCATAGCATTTTAAAATACTATAGATCCTCACCAATAAGGGTAATTAAAAACAACTGTTCATCAATGTAACTGTCTTTTTTTCATGTTTCCATGTAATGTATACGTCTTCCTAAACATTCAATATCATCATCTACCACTATGAAAATACCTTCTCTGAATCCCAGAATCCATGGGAAAGCATTTTCGACACATTTTAGGATATCTGATAGTAGAATGATGAATTTACTATAGTTTTAACAATTCCCAAACATGCCTCACATGATTCTTTTCCCAACACAATTCAACTTCTGTACTAGATCCCTAAAGAAATCATCTTCTTCATAAAAATCATCATAAAAAGTATTATAATCACCAATAAATTCTTCGCATGTGAATCCAAAATGGGAATGGGGGATCAATAATCTATGTTTCATCCTAATAATGTCAAGTTATATACTTATTTTATAATGGAAATAAACACAATGAACAGTCGGGGGAGAAATAAAAAAAAATGTTTTGAAAATATCTTCCCAACTAGTCATTCCAAATGAATACATTTTTGTGATTCCCAATTGTAAAAATATGTTATATCTAAGGTTAATTAAAACAATTAATAGGAAAATAATATATATGTGTATGAAAAGGCATGATTTAACAGAGATCATGATAAAAATTTGATCATTCTCAATACATTTTATAAAATTGTGGAAAATCAAAAAATTACATGTCCTACCTCAATATTGGTTTGTTCATCGATGAGGAACACCATCACTAATGAATGGAATAAGTAATCGGATTTTCTATGGCATGAATCACCTATATATAGGGTTTCATTGTTGTGTGATCATGTTTTACTAATGATAGGTTATATAAATCTCTTATAAATGATTTCATGGTACCTGGATTTCCCTAAATACCATAAATAACATGGTGTAAATAGAGGGAATATGGTTTTAGTGATAAATTAATTAACTTACTAATTATTTAATTAATTAGTCTACTAAATGAATCTTCCAACAACTATTGAATCCAAAATTCCCATGCTATCCCATTTTTTGTTTGTACCTACGGTAAACCAAATTTTCTAGATAAAACTGTTGTCTAAAATTTCTTATCTAATACATTATTTGATATTTATAATATTTTCATTGAAAAATAATGTTTATATTTTATATAATATATTTATTATATTTTTAAAAACACTTCATGCGACACTAAGCCTCAGAATCATATTTTTTCTTACCACCTATCTTTGAAAATATTTATAGGCATATTTCAAATTCATAATATTTAAAAAATGATCTCAATATTGACCATGATGAAAATAAATACAAATTAATATGATATATTATCATTTTGGACCAAATCATATTATACCCCTTCAACTCCCTTGGTTGTTTTTATGCCTCCATAATAACAAAATTTTTATCATTAAAATTTGTGACTACTTATTTTAGCAGCCACATTCATTGATCACCCATGTATATTAGAACATGTGAAAAAAATTAGAACATGTCATACATAAATAATATCTTCTGAAATATATGGGTTTTCCAGAAATTACATACATAAATTATTATTATGATCATCTATAATATTTAAAAAAATATTTAAACAAATCCTCTGACTTTACTGATATAATCATATCATTAATATAATGTTCTATTTATAGATAATTATAAAATATATATTCATTGAAATCTATGTTCTGAAATCAATAGTCCTTCAATGAGTTATTATCCAATGGTAAATTACAAAATTAATCAATATTATATCATATAATGTAACATGTTTAGTATAGATAAACTAGAATGTCCCTTACTATTTTAAATTCATAGACATTGGTTAGATCACTGATAACATTAGGAAGGGATTTTTTCAAATATTATATTAAAACAACAATAATCTTGATGTTATATACCCTATAGCTATATAAGACTCCTATTAATATATTTTTTTTGACACATTTCATCATGTAATCCCAAAATATCAATAAGAACCCCATGAGAAACCAAAGACATCTCACATTTTCAACTATAATATTATTTATCCTTTATATGGATACATTATGTTAATGTGGTCCAAGTATGTCCTTTTAAACATTTATTTCCTTCAATGAAAAATAATTTTGAAACTCCATATTAATGTACACCCCGCCATTATTAGTCCTTATGAAATTTAGTTTATATCCAAAAATCCATTTACCATGATATCTCTCTATTATATTTTTATCCTCATAGTAATGTAAATTTTAAATAGCACCCACACACTCTATAATGCATCTCTAGTGAGGGCCACATAAAATAATGATCTACCTTGTTATTGAATTGTAGCAGTAACTTATCAATACATATGAACTTATTATAACATCTATTTTTTCAAGTTCTATATATACAATTTGAAATAACTCATTCTTATATATTCAGTAAACATAGTCTTCACATGATTTATACTCCATTATTCATAAATTGTGACTCAATTCATAGCTATGTAACTCATCCAATTCTAAATCAAATAAACGACGTATTCACTCTCTATAATTAATGATTTTGTATATCAAAAATTTATTTCACTATCCAAATATCCAATGTGGTAAAATTTTCCATCCCTCACTTCATTTTCCACCATCTTACATTCAGTTTTAATTCTCTAAACTCACCTGAATAAAATTTTTTACATTTCTGCATTATGTGTAAATCCATTGGAATTTATATTATTATTTTACATTAGGTTATTCTCCCCATATTTCAACTCCAAACATTAGTTTCTTTTATTTTTGGAAACATCACAATTTCCCAAAATATAAATTGATTCTTTATATACATGACTAATATTGATGAAACATAATGATGTATAGTTTCTCATACATATTGTATTGAAATATGATTAAATGATTATAATGCGTCAATGATCTAAAACGCTATTAATATTGATTCACTCAATAGTAAGACTCATGTATCTTGTATAGAAGATTTTATATTAATTTTCTATAACATATCATTTAATTTTGACCTGACATTCATATTAATATTTCTTTTGGAGATATATATTAAAATTATAAGAATATTCCTAAACATATTTTTGAAATATAAATCTATTGAATCATTCATCAATTTTCACTTATTTTTTTGAGGGGTTAAACAACCACTTCCTAATTCACATTATGATATTCTATAAAATGAATCAATATAAATCAGAAAAAAAATTAATGAATATAGATCACACTTAAACAAACACAATGTTTGTATAACATTTTTGTTTGGTCACTATCGTCACAATTACATCCCACAAATATAATAATGATTAATGAAACATCAATACCCATAATGGATAAAAAATTATCACCTACACTGATTCCAATTGACACCATATCATGTTCATCCATTTGATATGATAAACTAATTGATTCTATACAATAATTCCAATAATTTTCCATTTGAAAAATTTAATGCCTTTTTAATCAATGTTATCTTCACAATAAATTTTGTTAAATTCATAATATGTTATAAATTATACATCACCTTTATAATGATATAAATCATTTAAAAAAATAAATAATAGATCAACCTGGGGGATTTTTTATCTGAAAAGTACATTCCTCCCACATCATCACATTTTTATTAATTATGTGAAATAAAAATTATAAAACATTACCAATAGACAATCTTCAATATATATCCCCCAGAATCTGGAATCCAATCGATTATACATATCCACTATAATCATAAGAACAATCAATACCATTAATTCTGGTGATATAGAATTCCTACTTAATACATGAACATTTGAAATAGACTAGAAACAACATATTAGAATACTTCTATAGGGTATTGGAATGAATGATATTTTTTAAACCATGGTTTGGATCAATTTCATAATTGACTTGTAAAATGAAGTTCATCCATGCAAGATTTATTGCCACATATTGTGTCTAATGAAAATATATGTTAAATGACAATATAATAAAGCATTGAACCAAAAAATATGGAAAAAAGAAAATAAATAATCCCATAGTCTCTGTAAATAACTCATATAATAACAACATAAATGTCACTAAAAAGAATCTTGAATCTATGATCAACAAAGATATTATTTTCTAAAAATAACTGTCTAAATTAAATAAATAATACATGAATAAAATTATTCTATTTATCAGTCTGTAAATGAGTCCAAATATATGAGGGTAATGTATTAATATTTATAATAAATAAACAAGATGATGATTTAAATGTAATTGTTGTCAGAATTTTTTTAATTAAAATTATATTACACTTTCACATTAATTAAACTGATAATCATTAAATTCCAATATTCATAGAGGTAATTCTTTATATAACTGATCTCTTAGGTTAACCATATATTTATTATAATAACCAAAAATCCCCAAATCCATTTTCTAGTGTATAATTTCATATTTTGGAAAATATATGAGTTCAATCTTAATTATTACTAAGGATATCCTTACATGATCTATTTTCCATTTATGAATAGATAAACTATTATAATTATAAAGAGTTAATAATGTGATAAAATACCATATTTAATTTTATATTGACATTATGTCTATTAAAATTGACAATATATAGATTTGGATATCCTTTTGTTCATTAATTTCATCTTTTATACTGACTATATGTTATTGGTTATGTGGAAAAATGGTCAATGGTCATTCAAATCCACTATATCTATCCATTATTTTATTTTATGAAAATTTAATCATACTATATAATAGATTGAATTATTTTAATAAAAAATGGTTTTTGAAACATATCCTACCAACTACAAACATATATATACAATATGTTGTGACAATGAAAATAATTTTTCATTAATATTTATTAAAACTGTATGGAGAAAATTAACTCATGGTTTTATCATTGTTTATCATATTAGAAAATATGCTAACTATATTTTTTATTCAACAAAAACTATTATAAAATAGTTTATATATTATTATCAACATAAAAATAAGGAAAAATATTCTGATCAAATCATTGATATGTTGGGTTATGATATATTTTTACATATCCCAACTAATGTGATTACTCAAAAATGCCTTGTAAAGTCATGTAAATAATTATAATCATGAGGCAAATAATCCACCATTTGAATTTATATAATAATTTCATTATTTTTCTTGAAACTACATATTCTTATCATGATTATTTCGTATGATAAATAGATTAGATCACATTCACCTAGATTTTCGCAATAAGTCCTCTATTATGGAATGAAATCAAATAAAATATTGTCCCAAAATATTTAGATAATATATCAAGTTTAGAAAATATAGAAATCATGGAATTATAATTTAACTCTCTATAAACCATTATTTTGTTATTAGGTGACTAACAACATAATTATGTAATAAATTCAAACGCATCCCACTAGAGGTTTCAAAAAGAATCACATATTTTAAATCATTATAAACTATAATTACTCAATGTATAGAAATTTTTATTATTTATTATCCTTCTTTTACTGGATCTCAAACATAGATAGGTTTGGCTAAGAAAAAATAATTATAGCCTGAAAATCACAATTTTATTAAAAAATAGATTTAATTTATTCATATAAAAGACAATTATAGAGACATATCTTTCTTTATGGAATAAATCTAGTTATGTATAGGCTATTCATACACCACACATGATTACTCAAAAGATGGAATTAAAAAAAATTTCATACTCATACATTACCTTGAAATTGAAATGTTAATCTTACACACCCTCAATCCTATTATAATAGTCATATAGAACCTATTAAGAATGATATTTCTGATACATTACATGTTTTATCAAATTTTTATCATATTTACATACATTAATTCACAATATACTTCTATATTACTATTACATACTATTCTAATAATTTATATCCTAGTGAAAAATAATCTAATATTTTGAATCCTTTAAAATTGATGGTTTATTATACATATCTCCAGGAATCAAAGTTATTATACACTAATTCGGTTAATGTATAAAAATATTAGTTTATTTATAAATTTATCTAGATATGATCAAAAAAATTTAAATTTAATATAATTCTATAATTCATAATGTCAAATTTATATCTAAATTCATTAAAACATTTTATTACATAATTAATATTTCTATTCATTTATTTTCATTATAATTACACCAAACTAAGAAAACATTAATATTATATTTTCATAAATCCATGATCTTATTATGTATATTTAATTACTTATCCATCTTACATTTTCAAAGATAACTATAAAATTCAGATCCCATATATGAATGTAATTCATCCTTCCCCAAAAAACTATTTACATAATACACATCATCCAATTATCACTATGAATAAATTTTTTAATAATAATTATTTAAATCTTCTCATTAAAATAAAAATTAGCATTTTGATTATTTGTATTTAAATCTCACCCATTATAATCATTAAATCCCAAAAAATACTCCATGTATCCTCAACTGATTATAGTTTACGTAATCCCACTCTTCCACTTGATATGGTATATAATATGACAATTATAATGTATAGTAAGGATGGGGGATACTCATGAAATAAAATCAGTAATCTCTAGGTAGTGGAAGGAAGTTTTTTTGGGATCAAGTAGAAATATACTACATCATATTCTAGAAATGAGGTGAGGCATCTATTATAAAAAATTAATACGAATATATCCAATTATACTCCATTATCCATGAGGGGTCGAGATATAACTTTGCTACATGTTATCTATGATAACACTTTTTAAATAAGGATTTGAAGCTAAGGTTAATTAAAGATAGACATTTAATGCCACTCATTACTTAATCCTTGTTTGTAGATTAAAATAAGTTATAATGGAGTACTTTACAATTGAAATGCCTCCAATAATATTTGTAATTTATTTTGGTGTTTGATGATCCCACGATTCAATCATGCGAGTTCTACAAATTTATGCACATTTTTTTTAAAAAAATATAAAATTTACTTTTCATTTATTCATTCCCATGAAATCCCATTTGAAAAAAAATAAAAATGATTTATATATTACATTTTCTAGGATATTTCACGTCATTATTGACTAGCTTGTATATTAGTATGTTTATAATCATTTTCGCATGTTACTATATATTAATTTCTATATATATTCAAGGATAACCATTTATCATTTTCATTAAGGATCTAAAATTAGGAATACCGTTGTTATTTCATTATATATTTTTTAAAAATATTGATCCTTGATACAATTCACATCTTTTATGAAAATTCTAACAATAGATAACTTTGAATTTACAAATTGTAATATAACTATCTTACAATCCTTACCTCGTTCGATCTATTAATCTTACATAATAATAATTGGGAATATTTAATAATTTATATATATTTTTATTCTAATCATTTTATATTTGGGACTCCAAACAACGTACTTCTAAATATATATTCCTTTTTCAATAAAAAAATTTCTCTTAGGCACATAAATCCTCATAGAATATTATGATAGCTTGTTCTTTGTATTTTTTCCCACAAAAATTATCTATCTAAAAATTGATATTTTAATGTCCTGATAAAAATTCATCAAATTAAATTTACAATCTCTTATGTTTTTAGAGAGAGAACATACCTCTTAAAAAATATTCATTAATGAATCATCGGTTTCCAACAATTAAAATCTCTTTATATGAAACAATATTTTTAGTCAATAATAGTTGTAATATCCTTTTAACACACCCACCTCTATAAATTGATTCAATATTAGTTTAAAATATTTTAACATTTGACATGGTTATTAGTACACAACCCTGAAATTTTAATTGAATAATATATAACGAAATAAATATTGGTCTAATACCACTTGAAATAAATTATAGAATACAAATGACATAATTTTTTTCACTAAAAACTTATTTATAATATGATAATAAATATTTAACAAATTTTCATGAAAACCCCTTTTTAACTATCTATATAACAAACTATTGAAACAATATACATGATATTAATTTACCTTAAATAGATTATAGTGTCCTATAAACCTACTTTTTAAAAAGATTTAAAAATACTAATATAATTGTATTAATTCATACACAAGAATTTCCATTTCTTTATTGAATTACTTTCCTTTAAATATATTGAATGAACCCATTTGGTAAATACATAAAACTACATTTTCTACCAAAAATATTTATTGATATAAGGATATATTTGATAGTTGAAATTTTACCAATAATAACTCTAGAATGGGACTAAAAATCACCTAATATGATATAGAAAAACTTATATACCTATTTTAATCAAGATGATGTTGCAATTTTAAAATTATTCCCCACTTATATTTTTCCTTGCTTTTATTGAACTAATTTATTCAATTTTTTTATTCATTGATATATTTTTTATATAAAAAATATTCTAAATATATATAACAAATATATCGTATAACATCCAAATACATGAAGAAAAATAAAAAATTTACAGTAAGGTATATACATCCCAGTCAATATCAAGTAGAAGAATGTGTGTTTTTATTCTAATATGTCTTTTTTAAAACATCTTTTTTAAAACATGTTAGGGTTTCAACATTACATTATAAGACTTATACAGACATTATCTAATATTAGGGAATAATTTATTAATAATTTACATTGATTAAATCATATGAAAATATAATATAAAATAACATATTTATATTTCATTTTTTTAGTAAAATATGGTTGCATAATACATTATGAATACACATTCGAAAGAATTGTATTATAATGGTATATCCACTTTCCTCATAATCTTATTAATGAAAAAATAATTTGAATCCCTCATGATGTTAGACTTAAATATAAATTAAAACATCATTGGACATATTTACCCTTCCAATATTATTAATCATGGTTTAAAAATGATTTTATGAATAACTAAATGTTTCAAAATAATTATTAAAATTTTATTTTCTTATATCAATGATTTCTCTTGCTCAATATTAGAAAAGAATTATTTATTTACCCTTATTACCTTTTCTCCCATTAACTGTTATAAATCCATGAATAATCTTTTCATATAAATAAATTTATATTTCATCTATACATGTATCCCAATTAAGTTTGACATAGGTATTTTATTCTGATCACCTCAATATTATTTCATAATATAGTTTCATAAAATTCATGTACGGTATTAATATATATAAAAAAGTGATTATGTCTAACCTAATGTATAATATTCACAATTGAGATAATTCATCATGTTATCCTAGATTTGTGAGGGATTTAGATTATATACATATAACAATCATGGTGTAAAAAATACAACATAGTAGAACCAAATGTCCACCATTCTTGGTGAATAATTATATTTTTTCCAAAAATAATTATACATTTCATATTGGTTTTGATTTTTTTCAGGCAACACATTATGAGGGATTACTGGTCGGGATGATTATTATTCATTTGTTATTAGATAACTTTTCCTCATTTCTTGATCGTTGATTATCTCCTACTTTTACCATAGTTGATTTTTCATGTATTCCATAATTTTTTTTCTATTTAATTTTCTCCTATTAATATGTTCAATTTTATACGAATAAAAAAATATTTATGATATTTATACATAGTTATATTATCCCATAGTTCTTATTATATTTCTCAAATGAGGTTTCTTTAGACCATTATAGTTTAACAAATTCTAAAATATTTTTAATTCATAAATAAATCTTCTATATATATATATATTAATTTTCTATAGAAAAATATGTATTTAATTAACATTTAAATCACTCAATGGATTCTCTATAATACATCATCTATTTCACATACATATTAGCTTTTTTTCATAGAAAATACAAGAATAGTCATCAAATTTATTACATATTGTCATTTTTATATATTAATTAGAATATCAATTTCAATGAATAAATTATATTGATTAATTATTAAGAATTTAAATATTTATCCATTTCAGATAATAATGAAAACAAAAATGAATTATTTGGGAAACCTTTTCGTTTAATTTTTACCATTAATGGTTTACCTTTTTACATCTCCAATTTTTCCTTTTTCATATTATACTATTACATATCTCATTATTAATTGATGAATCATCAGAAGTTTTCTAATAAATTCATAATTACATAAACCCAATTATATCCTTAGATACTATAAATTTACCTTATTGATATTCAAAAAACATTCATATATCAATTTTTCTACACAAATAATAGTTTTCAAATAACTCAACAAATATCCATTAAAAATTACATCTGACACTTTTCTTTAAAAAACTAATACGACAGATTATGAAATATTTTTAATCAAATATACAATAAAAACTCATATCACCATAAGAAATTATGAACTAAAATGTCTCATTATTGAAATCATTATTATAAGGTCCTGATCACATTTAAATTATTATTTTTTATTTCAAATGTAAGTGGTTCTTAGAGAATTTTTCATGTAGGTTTAGACTTTTTGGGAGATGAAATCCAGTTTTTTAGGAAATTTATGTAATATATTATTATTCATGGAATGATTTTCTTGTTCACATCCTGAGTGGTTCTATATTTTTAGATGGTTTGAATTTTGTGGGGTTTTATTTACAACATGAAACAATAATTCAAGGCTTGACTATATGATGGTCATAATATCTGAATCTGTCCCTAAAATATTTATGGTGGGAATTAGTAATTCATGATTTAAATTGATAAAATGATCATATAAATAAGATAATTTTCTTCAACAATCCGTAAACATAATACATTAAATATTATAATGGATCATTATATCTATAAATGAGTATTTTGTTAAATTCATATTAATTTAATTAAGAACTCAATATCCCCCAAAATAGTCTTCCTTAAAATGATTTCAAGGGGTATAAATGATATATTTTATATTGTATTGAACCACATAAAATTATTATTGATTCCCATATTCTCAATATCAATATGGGATTATTTGTGGTGATTTTTTCTTCTTTATTGTATAAATTCATCTCAATTTAGATTTTTTCCCTCTTATGTGTTACTATAATATAGTGGATTATGTCTTTTTTTTAAAATAGTTCATTTTAATTATTTTTAGTGAATTTTTGTTGTGGTATCCTTAAAATAATATAGATTCATTGTGGGAGAGTTGAACAAAGATATACTATTTTTGTCCCATTCTCATCCAAACATGAAAGAGTTTAACATTGATGGTGGTTACTTTTTTTCTCCTTTCACATGAAATTTTTATTTGTCATGATTTAGATCATTATGTAATAGTTAAATTAAAAATAATAGAAGTAAAAAAGAAATTATTTATTGATTTATGGTTTCTTATATATCAATCACAAGTGTTTATGCCTAGTTGATGATTTTATACATTATTTTATAAATTGTGTGATATCAAATTTTTATGATGAGTTTTCCATGTTTCATAAAATTTTAAATCTGTTAATAAAGTAATTATTATATATATTGATGAAATAAATAATGATGCATGTTAAATTATTACAATTATTCCTTTCAATTGTTATAAATTACAACTATATTGGAAGAATGATTATAAAATGTTTAGTTTTTTATATTTTATTTCTTATGTTTCATGTTGTTATAACATGTTTTAGAGGAGTCATTTCATTAATGATGTTAATGAATTTGACTCATGGTAATGATAAATGTTTTGGGTCGAGGGAGATTTTTTTATCAAGTATTCAAGGACTGGTTTTAAGTTAAATTTCCTTGTTATATACATTTAGTTTTCATTCAAACTTTTTTGGTTAATTTGGATGTTGATAAATTATAAAAAACATGATGAGAAAATAGGATGGTTATTGGACTTTTGATAAATTGGTTGGAGTTCCCATATTTGTTGAAAACGTTTTCACTAATGTTAGTGGTATGAGTTCTGATTTTCATAGTGGTGTTTGGAATGGATCATGGACTATTGATGTAGGTTAAATTTCGTATATTCTATCATATTTTGAATATAAATATGTACATCATTCATGTTATTAAACTTTTAATTTTATTACAATGTTGAAAGATTTTCTATTATAATATTCACTTCAAAATAATCAATATAATTGATTATTCTTGGGGTTTTAATATCTTATGAAAAATTATAATGAGTTCTAGTGTACCTATATTTATGGAATGAAAATTAATATTAAATGATTTAACCGATGGATTTGGGTTCTTCAATGGCTATCTTGGGAGATATTTTTGGGTAATTATGTAGTATAAAATAATAAATATATGAATTAATTGATACAATTGATTTCTTATAGAACATCTAGTCCATTGTGGTGGAAGATAGGTGTCATGAGAGATAATGGCCAAAATTATTGATATTTCAAGTTATTTTTCAATACTGTTATTTTTGGGAGGTATATTTTTATTCATTTGGTTATGTAATTTGATATTGCACACCACTATTTTTTTCTGGAAACTGATAACAATTGGGTTATTGGGGTGTATTCCCAACTTCTATGTTGCTAAGGTTTGATTGATTACTGTCCAATCTATTTTTCTATTATACGAGGGTAGTATTATGTATGAGTATGAATTGGTATTTTTTCCTATATATATATTTATGCCGTTTGATATAATTTCATATGTTTATTTCACAGACATGTATCTATAGAGATTGTATTAAAGAACTATTAACGATATATAATGTAAGGAACCCGACATAAACATTACATAATCAGGAGTTATGTCATGAATTCAACATTGAGGATCATTATAGTTTTAGATTTTTAGAGAAGTAGGTCATACCAATTATATTAAGTCTCAAATATTACAATGTAGACACTTATACAATATCAATTTTTTTCAATACAATAAATGTCTTTAAATAAAAAAATTAATTCATTTCATGATATAAATCTTCTTGAAGAATTACATTAACATACACTTACTTATACCATGTGAAAAATATTTCAAAAACAGAAGCTGGGAATAAAAAAGCTCTGAAAGGGATATAAGATAATGTAATAAACCATTACACTAGGAATACATACAAATAAAAAAATGATACCTTTCAATAAAAAAAAGTTCTTTAACATACCTCCTGATTTCAGAGGAGTTGTGTATAAAATATAGAAATAATAAATATAGAAACGTTGAATTAAATAAAATAAAATTGGTAATACTATACAACATATAAAATAAGGTGATATATAAACCAAAATACGCCTCAATGAATGTTGAATGAGATGAAGTCTCTTACCTTGAGTCTGGCTTGTATTGTTAGTACTTTGTATCCATGATTAATAAATATATGTTAATTTATACTTGTATAAAAATATTTTTCATTTTTTATTCCTTTTATATAACTTATTACATTGTTATGACTATAATATAATTATTAAATTTCATTTTAAATGTTTTGTTGATATTCGGTACATGCGACAAATATAAACATAAATTGATGTAAATTGTCCAATAATAAAAATTACATAATCACTAAAATATTATTATTGATTTATGTATCATATATATCCATTATATATGTATTTAGATACATTATATGTGTATTTATAATAGTCAACAACCTTTTAAGATAAGAAATGAAATTCACCGGTCAAGGATACAGTAAGCCGTAGGTAAGAATGAATACTACTTCAATTTCATTTCACATATAAACGAATGAAAAGATAATAATACATAAGTATATTATAATTAATGTATAATATAATATTTTTTATATGTTACATAAGTTCATTAATTCAATAATATCTAAATTCCATGTCTGTCATGAATGTGTTATATCACTTTGAGGGGGCGGTTGTCCACACTTCCTAAAATGAAATTATCAAATTTATAGATTATGGAACATATAATTGAATGTTCTAAATAAAAAATCATAATGAATTTAAAAAATGTAAATTTAATATATATCATATATAAATATAGTTCATTCATAATGGACTCCATTATAGGTGGTAGGAGAAAATAGAACATTCATCATTTCGTGACGCGGTAATTTCTTGTGCATAAAAACAATAAGTTGGTATCCATTAGATGGAGGTGAGTGTAGATGTAGTTCGAATCCAGCTCAAAAAATCCTATTATATTTATAACTCATTTTTTTATGTAATCAATGAATAATAAGAACATATATATTAGAGAAGGAAAAAACAAAAATGATCTTGAAAGAAGACATTACCTCAAAATCGGGTAACCACTTTTGATTGTATCCAAATGGCTTATGTTAATTTCATTATGCCCAAGGAAATACTTCTAGGAAGAAGGGAGAGATTTTGGTAAATTATTTTATATGAATATGGATGATCCAAGAGGATATAAAGGTTTGAGTATATTGGTATAGGTGCTGGACTTTTATAAGAGGGAGGGCATGCACTTTAGGAAGGTCTTGAAATATTATTTTAATAAAAATTGATTTTCTATTTCAAATTATACCAAACTCATTAATTTAAAATATAAGATTATTTTTGGAATAAAAAATCTCAATAAATAGATTTAATGAAAGTTTATTATAAAAAATTTACCTTATCTTTTATCTTCAACATGTAGTTAAAAATATTAACTCTTACCTTGTCTTCTTGAATTTTTATAAAATATATTAACTATAGTTACTATAAAATGGAAAAAGAACCATAACTGTATCATTAATTAATTTTTAACATTATATAAATCACTTTTCAGTATCTAATATTTTTATTACTATTATATACTTTAATAATAAAATATATATTTTTAAAAAACTCATTTATGTCAATTTTAACACTATAAAGTAATTGAATTTTGTTAATGTCATTATAACTTGATTCCTTCTAACCAAAGGAATTAAATCAAATATAATATGTAAATATCATCACAAAAATGCATTTTTTGAATAAATATAATCAAATTACATTTATTATAATATAAAAAATATAATTTATTTAAATCATTCATTAATGAAGTAATCACTCTATCATCATTGTGTCATAAGGTAATATATTTATATAAGTTATAAATATTACTAATAAAATTCAGTGATGTGGGAACAAAATTAGATTTATAATGACTATATATAGAATAAGATATCACTCATATAACCCCAAATAAAAATTGGTCTAGTAAACTGTACATGGTTATGTTATATATCTCTTTACATTAAATTAATTCTTATAAAATGTCATTTTCAAACTAATGTGGCTCCATGGGGACCCAAAATCGACCCATGGATTTCCATTGTCTGACTTATCTCCTGAAATAGGATTACAGAATGTGTTCACATAGTTTTATATTATTATTATTTTCGTTGTTACCCTTATATTCCAGATTTACCATTTAACAATGGTAAATAATATAATTACTAAATTTACTATTCATATAGTCCAAAAAGTACATGGTACGTATTCAAAAATATTGTACAAAATTATTCAAAATATGCAATCAATTTTTCGAAATTAAAATAACCGATGTCGTCGTAATTAATTAAATATTAATTCCCATTGTCAAAAACAAAATGCAGGTTTTTAAAAAGTAATTACTATCAAAATATTAACATGTTTATATGTCCAATTTCAATATGAAATTATATAAAATAACCAAAATTATATTTACTGATAAAAATATATTCCATTTATTATTCAAATAAATTCCATGGAAAACATAACTATATAAATAAATTAGTTGAAAAGGCATTTTTGAATGAAAAATTAGTTTTTTTAACTATTCATTAAAAAATGAACCTTATCAGACAAATACAAAATTTCATACACAGTAAATTTTGATGTCTAGATTCTAAAGAAGAAGTTTCTTTTTTCAAATAGAACCTATAAAATAGACAATTAATTTTTTTACAAAGGGTATCCATAAAAATTTAGAAAACCAACCGTTTAAAAATATTAGAATAATTCATTCATAAAATAAGATTCATTCCCATTTTGTGCCTCTAATATTCATTACATAAATATAACACCATTTAATAAATATGTAAAATAAAAATGTAGTTAATTATATTCATTCCTTCTAAAACAATAACTAGGCGTTAACTACCATTTAAAACAATAATATTATTATTAATTTGTTTTAGTATAACTCAAAATTGTGTGCAATGTAATATTTCAGAGAAACGCATTGTTGCATGTTGAGTAAACTATCATAAAAATAATCCCCTTTAATTTAAAAAAATATATCATTCATAAATATTGATAGATATGAAAACTATTATTCTCTAAATATATAGATTCCTACATCATTCCCTCTATTTTGAAATATTGTCCTCGAAATTATATTCACTTATCAAATAAGTGGGAATATTTATCCCTCACACCATTTTCATATTATCATGTCACGTATTCAACCATATGGGTTTTTCGTATGTCCATTAACTGATGAATTAGCTTATTCCGCATCAAATTCTCCCCATTATAATGAAACTAGACAGGTTGTTCCTCCAAAAAATTAATCCCTTCAAACTAAAATACATATAGACTCAAAACATGAGATGGATGAATTATATGAATTCACAAAATTTAATCATGAAAATTATTATATACCAGGGATAAAAAAGGGGGAAATTATTCATTATAGGAAACAAATCCATCTTTCTCCATGATTTCATAGGGTCCAATAAATCTCGAACTCATCTTTTCCTTCTTATCAAAATCAATCAAACTTTTCCATGGAGAAACATTGAGAATGAAATGATCACCTTCCTCAAAAGAAATATTCTTCATTAGTTTATCTGAATAAATTTTCTTCCAACTATAAGGATTTCTTATGTGCTTTTAAATAAACAGAACATTTTTTTAAATCCCTTTTACAAATTTTGGCCCCATCAACAACCTTTCACCTTGTTTATCCCAAAAATATTTTGTTCGACACCTATTTCCAATAATTTATCAAATGGTTCCTTATGTATACTTGAAGGAAAAACATTATTATAAGGAAACTCAGCCAAAGAAATATGGAGTTACCAAATTCCGTAGTAATCCTTTGAGAAAACACAAAAGATATCTTCCAATGTCTGAATTGTTCATCTTGACTACCCATATGATTGAGGATGGAAAGATGTATTATACGTTAATTTAGTACCCAATGAAATTTAATGGCCTTTCCAAAATTTAGATGTATACATAGGCTCATGTTCAGATATGAGGGAGAGGGTAAATCCATTTATCCAGAATATTTTTTTCAATATACAATAGAGAAATTTTATCTAAAAATAGTGTATATAGAATAGGAAGAAAATGTGAAGAATTAGGTACTCAATCATCAATTACATTGGTTTCATTGTTATCATGAGTTGTATTTGGTAATACCACTACAAAATACATGGATATATTTCCTATATTCACTATGGAAATGAAAAATGAAGAATCATCCATTTCAGTAATTGCTTCTATGCTTTAACCTTCGGACAAATCAGACATCATAGTGTAAAGTCAGAAATATCTCTTTTCATTCCATCCCACAAGTGATACATCTAATTATATCTATACATCATTGTACATGCAGGATAAACTGAGATTGGGGAAATATTATCTTGAAATAATAACTATTTATTCAAATGTGAATCATAAGTCACACATAATCTCTTTACAAACTTCAAAACACGGTCTTTATCAATTTTAAATTGAGGTAAGTCACCCTTCCTAACCAATTTAACATTTTTTATGCAACTCTCTACCTTCATTTTCCATTTTAATATTTCTCTCTTCTAGAGATGATTGAACTAAAACCTGAAATGAAATAGAGTTATTCCTTATAACAACTACATCCAATCCAAAATTCATCAATTCCAAAACCAAAGGATACGATTCCAAAAGAATCATGGTTACTTATTACATTTCTAACACAAAATATCAACCACATTATTTTCATTTCCTATATTGTAATGAATTATGCAATCATAGTCCTTGATTAATTTGACCCATCTTCATTATATCATGTTCCATTCATTCTGAATGAATATTTTCTTTAAATTTTTTGATCATTAAATATTTCAAACATTAGTCAATACATATGATGCCGCTAATTTTTTGATTCAAAGACAACATTATTTAATACAAAAATATGTGTAGGGTAATTTAAATAATGAGTTTTGAAATGGAAAGAAGTATAATAAGTTACCTTATCAATATTCATTAAGATACACCCAGTTCCCTTCAACGAAGCATCACTATTGAAAATTGAATTTACCATTTCTAGAAATATGTTACAAACTAGAGCATTAATCAATATTATTTTAAATTTCTAAAATCATTTATCAAATTTTTTTATGGATAAAAATAACAAAATATCAAGTAACTTAGTCAGTGAGATATATAACTATATAAAATATTCAAAAAAAAACACTGGTAATAACCTTGTAATTAACGAAATATACAAATATCTGTTATATTTGTGGATCTTGGACATTCTTAAACAACTTTTGTTTTAGTAAGATAAACATATTTCCATATTTAGAAACAATTTAACCATGGAATGGAATTTTTTGAAACCAAAACTCACACTTGCTGAATTATCCCCACATTTTATTTTCATTTAGTTTTTTCAATAAAACGATTAAATGGAATTCATTATTCTATTTAATTATAGAATATTACCAAATATTATATATAAACACAACCACAAATAGATAAAAAACTGATTAGAGATTCCATTTCAATAATCATTTCATATCAGACATGTTTCTCAAAGATTTTGAACTCATGATAAGCTAATGACCTACAATTATTTGGATTTAATTGTGACCATAAATTATGGATTTTTCTAACAACATCATGGATTGAATATGGGAATTACCTGAAAAAATGGATAATTTTTTTTCAAATTTATCCACCATGTCATCCTCCTTCTACAATTCCCATATTTTTTCCCATCCTTATGGAACCACCATAGGAAAATATTTCTCAAGAAAGTTACATTAGAATGCATCCCATTAACGAGAATAAATATCCTCAATATCCCTGATATTTTTACCCATTTACCACCACTAATTGGAATCCCCTTCAAAACAGTAACCAACA
The DNA here is from genome assembly GCA_963277665.1 of Viscum album. Lineage (NCBI taxonomy): Eukaryota > Viridiplantae > Streptophyta > Magnoliopsida > Santalales > Viscaceae > Viscum > Viscum album. Next base: position 1,896,462,007 of record OY728133.1, on the reverse strand, counting down.
AGACTAACAATTTGATGATATGGACACTCCTTGATATCAAAAATCATTTAAAATGCTTTAATCCACCCTTCAGCTAGCACATGTTTTGAAGATCCTCATAATTATGGGTGATGTTGCCTAATTAAATGCTCCACTACTGTCATTTTATTTTATAGTTGATTTGGATGATATCATTCATGGATATCACTACACATTATGGGTTGATTCAATTTTTACATTAGTACAACAAAATTTTCAGTTCTGATCCCATCAATTTATAGTTGCCGATTTGGTCAATTATTTTCCTCTGGATGTCATCCAATCATAGCTTCCCAGTTTCATCTATGGAAAATCATTCTAAACAAAAACATATCTTTGACATAGAAACATGGTAATCTTTAAATTTTGTATCATTTCAATATAATGATAAAGTAAAAATAATTTATGGATATTAATTTAGAAATATCATAACACATATGTTATTTAAATAGAACTCCAATATCAACTGTAAGGCCTTAGCTGTAAAAATTACATAATTTTCATTTCTGTCTTGAATTTGACATTATGGATCTTTTTTTCTTTTTAGTTTTATAGAATTAGGCGATAAATATTACAATACATATCATAAATTACTATTTATACACGTCTACTCTCTTTATTTTTTTACAAAGAATTATACTCTGGGAATAAAACAAGAATTATTTTGTAGATATAAATATTTTTGGATTATTCCTTTCTATTTCTAGTCGTTATTCCTTTTGAAAAACATTTCAAAAACATGGGATGTGAATTAAAATCTAGTGAATAGATATAAAATAAGGGAAAAACATTAGTCTAAGAATACATACAAATCAGTAAAATTATAATCTTCAATCATAAAAAATAATCTATTTAACATACCACATGAAATCATAACATTTATTAATAAAAAATAGAAATCATAAATAATAAATTTAACTACTGGAATCCATTAAATTTATATATTGTACCTTTCACAACTACCTTGGGAGTTACATTTGAAATTCCCATAATAGTATATTCCATAAATCACTTATTAGAAACATTAATGTTTACCTCCTTAACATTATCCAATGCATTGGAAAGTTATCTTGGGATCACCCTCCCTCAGTTTATCATGGAACCACCTATATATGTAAACAATTACTAAGAAACATAACATAATCATAACACATAAGACAAGAATTAAATAATGATATCATTTCAACATTGCAATCAAAAGATATCATTTTAAGATATTGCCTTAATAAATTAATTATCAAAACCATTTTCAATACCAAAATTCATAAAAATTGTATATGGTATTTATTTTCTTTTTGAAAACATTATGTCATGTTAAGATATCCAAATATAAAATAATACTGGTGTCATAAGAAACAACATTGTCACCGTGTACGTTAAAAGTAAACATTACCTTTGTTGTTCAGTAACAGAATTCAAAAAACAGACGATTACTTTTGAAAACCATTTAATAAAATAAAATAAAAGGGGTATAATTATACTCTGTATTATAGAAGGTCATGTATAATAAAAAAATTTCCTCAATTAAATTATATTGAAATGATGTCCCTTACCTAGAGTTCGAATTAACTTCTATGTTCTTTATCTCAATGAATAATAAACGAAAGTGAATTTATACATGATTTAGGACCGTTTATATGTTTATTATTCCCATTGGTCACTAATTAACTTGTTATACCAATCATATAATTATTCATGTTTATATCGGTTATTTTGTAGATATTTGTTACTTTAGTCGAAAATTAATTTGTGTTGATGTAAATTCTCCATGTAGTCAAATGTCCATAATCACCATAATATTATAATTGATTTAAGAATAATATATTTCTAATATATATTTATATACATCTTATATATAGTTATTTATAATATTCCATAACTTTTGGTGATATGAAATGAAATTCCCTGTTTCTGGAGACGGTAATCTGAACGTACGCATGAATGCTACATTCATTTCTATTTTATATTTAAAGGAATAAAAACAGAATGATGCATTGGTATATTATAATCCACGTATAATATATAATTTTATATATGTTACATAATTTCAATAATTCCATAATTTATATGTTCTATGTATGGCATTAACGAGTCATATCATTTTGAAGGATAATAGTCTGCACTTCCTCAAATGAAATTATCATATTTACATGTTATGGAAAGTTTAAATGTATTTTGTAAATTAAAAATAAAGAAGAAAAAATACAATATAAATAAAATATATATCATATATGAATATAATTCCATCAAAATTTCCAACATGGGTGGTGGTAGGATAAAATTGAACAATCAACGTTTCGTGAGGCAGTAGTTCGCCATACACGAAAACAATATGTTCGTATCCATTAGATGGAGGAGTTTTTATGTGATGATAAAATAATTATCATAAAAATGAAATTATATTTAGGAAATAGGTGGTATTATTTAATCAATGAATAGTAACATAATAGTGAGTGGAGAAGAAAAGTAATGGAATGCAACTTGAAAGAATATGTTGCCTCTAAACTGGGTAACTTCATTTAAATTGAGAAAGATTGGTTTCTTTAATAAACTTATGTATGTGGTAAGTATTACAGTAATAACATAGAAATATTAAGAGATTATTTGATCCGAATTTTTATGATCTAAGAGGCTTTAGAGGTGTGAGTAAGTGGTTGGAGGTTATGTCCTTTATTAAGTGGGAGGATGGGCACATTAAGAAGGTTTTGAAATATTATCTTATTATAAATTGAATTTCGGTTTCCAATTGTCACAAACTCATTTATTTCAAAGATAATATTCCTCGTATTCTATAACAACTTAAACAATATATATTATTCATGTTTAGGTCAAATAATTAACTATATCATTTTGTTTTAACAAATAGTCATAAATATTAACTTTTACCGTGTCTTCATGTATATTCCTAAAATATGGAAACTATAGTTACAATAAATTGACAAAAGAACCATAAGATGATCATGAATAAAATATATAACATTATATAATTAATTGTCAAAATATTATATTTTTTTGTTCTATTATATCATATAATAAAATATTATTATTTTTTAAACCCATTAATGTCAATTTTGACACTATAAAAAATTTATTTTTGTTGAAGTCATAAAAACACGATTCTTTAAAAATAAAGGCATTAAATAAAATATAATATGTCAACACCATCCATGAAATTCTTGTATGTAATTATAATAATCAAATTACATTTATTACAAATAATATAAAATCATTAAATTTGTTTTTTTCATTAATAAAGTAATCACTTAATCACCATTGTGTCATAATTATATTTATTTATTTATTGTATAAAATATTAAAAAAAATAAGATGATGTAGGAAATAATTTCATGTTTATAATTAATATTTATTTTCAATGATCTCACTTATATAACACAATATTATAAAAGATACTAATTTATCTTATATTTCACTTTACATTAAATTAATTATTATAAAATGTCATTTTCACACCCATATTGCTTCACGGGGTACCAAAATCAACCAAAGGATATCTGTGGTCTGAAATATCTCAACCAATATTATTAGGACATGTTTTAGGTAATTTAATATTATTATAATATTACTTTTACCCATGTGAACATAATTTACCTTTTAACCATTATAAATAAAATAATTACTGAACTTACTATGAATAATGTCCAAAAATAAAAGTATCATATTCACACAATTTGGAACATATGATTACAAATGGGGAATACATGTTTCCAAATTCATAACACATAAGTTTCAGTTATTAATTAAACATAAATTCCCAAAGTCAAAACCGAAATGCTGGTTATTTAATAAGTAATAATTATATATAGATTGACATTTTTTATATAAAATATTAATGGAATATATTTTACAAAAATAAACATTGATTTAATAATAAAAATATTTTCCATTTATATAGTATAAATTATTAAAAGGAAAATCTAATTATATTAATAAATTAGAATAATAGGCAGTTTTGAATTTAAATGCATTTTTTCACTATTTATTTAATAATAAACCGTTTCAGAAAAATACCAAAAACTCTATCCTAGGTACATTTTAATTTCCCAATTCTAGTGAAGAAGACAATTTTAGAATATGGAACATATAATAGTGACAAAAACTATATGTAGAAAAGGTTCTCCAGCAAAAGTTGTGAAACAAAACATTTAAAAATATTAGAGTATTTCATCCTTAAAATTTAATTCCTTCTCATTTTAAGCCTCTAATATTTATTGGATAAATGTAAAAAAATTCAAAAAATTATGTAAAAAAATAATTTAGTTAATTATGTTCATTCCAATCTATATAACGACTATCATTAACTACCATTTAAAATAAGTGTAATATTATTGTATTACATTTTTGTATACTCAACATTGTGTGAAAAAAAAGATTTTGGAGAAACCAATTGTTTCGTGATGAGTATGCTACTAGAAAATGAATTCCCTTTAATTAAAAAAAATTATCATATTTAAAAATATTAATAGAAATTAAAAATAATAAATTTATAAATAACTAGGATCCTACATGTAGTGTATGGGTTGAAACGGATTGAGTTGTATTACACTGTGAATATGATGCGGTGGCTTCTAAAAAACATTTAGTTTACTATATGGAGGGTTTTTAATGATTATATGTTAGGATGGGATGGGGTGTGAATTATTTTATAGTTTAATTTTATGTGTACGTATTATTAGAGAGATATGGATCAAGGAATAAATGGTTGGGGACTGTGGAAAACATTTAGAATAGTGGTGGACGTGTACCTTCACTTTTATATTTATATTGGACATTATGTTAATAATTGAATGTGATACATAGTGAGAGAGAAAATGTGAGGCAAGAAAAATTTTATACCAGATTAGGCGATGATATAGTTACCTTGATTAATCATTAGTCATTAGTATGATTTTATCACATTACATAAGTAGTTTTTTTTATGAAACTATTGATCATAAATATTACTCTATCCCTATATTGACCAATGAATTTCATATATAAGTATTACATCTTATTATACTAATATTCAATGTCTATAAAAAAATAGATTATATATACATATACTTTTATTGTATTTGGAAACAAGGATACAAAAACATGTTTTTCTACATTACCTCCCACTATGTACTTAATAATTAAAACCATCATTATAAATAAGATTATTCAAATCATTATTAAAAAATTGGGGGACGAATGACCAGATTGTTTGAGCTTAGATGCCCAATATGGATAAATATGGATGTTATCTATGATAAATTGAGCACAACATGAGAATAATGTTATGAAAACATTATATTAATATTTTAAAACAATACCCCACATATAAAAGATTCCAAAACTGAGTCAAGGAATAAAAATTTATTTTAATTACACATGAATTATAATAAAATCAAACAACATCATCCAAAATATCATTAAATTGGAATAATACATAGTAGTGAGCCATATAAATAATCATAGAAAATCATTTCTCAGTTAAGACTTCATTCCATAAATATTATAGTGGATTGAATTTATTGATATTATATAACATTTTATTCAAGGTTCTATAATATGGGAATCATAGTGTAATGTTCCTCATAAAGTAATAGGTTAACTAATTATTCATATCCTTATTATCTCAGGAGATATCCATATTTTTCCAACGTAGTGGTGGGATATATAATTTAGGTCCCACCTATAACTTAATAATAATAATATATTTATATGTGTGACATAAGATAAAAAATAAATAATCATATTGTAAGAAACCATATCTTCATTTCAGGTACGTTTTTCCTTTTTCTAGAGTTTTTGAGATAAATGAATTTTCAGGAAATTTTTGAAGTACATGTCGTGTACTTTCTGAGTACACGCCATGTACTTTTTCCCATCTTGATGCCAAGTGATGGCCGTGTCGGGCCACTCTCATGGTGTGTAATGCTGAGGAGGAGGATGGTTAATTTGGAGTATGGAAAATTGATGTACACGCCGTGTACTCAAGAAGAACACATCATGTACTCTTTTTTTTCAGTAAAGGGACCGGGGTCGCGCCTAACCCCTAGTTTCATCTTCGTCTCCAGTTTTTGTCCGTCTGGAAGTGACCGTACATCCGAATCTTCTCTGAACTTCCTCCTCGCCATCTGTTCTCCGATTTGAGCACGATCAATTGTGTTGGAATCACATGGATGAGTTCATCCTTCTAATTTAGCCTTGTTTCTTGATTCCTCCTTGTTTACATGTTATCGTGGGATGAATGTTTTGTGCGTTTTCTCAGATCTACATTGTTCTAAGAGGAATCTGTTGTCACGGTTCACATATATCGTTCTCCTCAGATCGAGGTAGGTGGTTTGTGCCTTTCCCTAGAAAGTTGATGAATTTTATGTGAAAATTACAAAAAATACCCTTGGACGGGGTATTGCGTGTATTTCTATTTTTCCCTTGATGTTTTCTGGCTTTTCTTGATTTATTTAGTAGAGGTTATTTCTTGTGAGTTGAGTAATATATTTTGTTCTCATGTGTCTTTTCCATTCTTGTTTTTCCTGTTGGGAGTTTTTCCAGTTTCCATACCCTGTTGTAGGATATTGGAACTGTCTTTTTGATATATTGTTGAGCCTTAGTGGATATCCAAGTAGTTTTTGAAGTTTAATTGGATGATACACGCGCTCTGAGCATGTTTAGTTATACCCAGAACAGTGAGAACCTAGAGTAGTAGACCAAAGGGAGAATTGATGGAAGGGCTTCTCCAGAGTGTCTTTTAATTACAATGCGAGACTATAGGGGGAATTGAAATTGTGTTCTTCCCCAGAAAGTCTGTAGATCAACAACGCGGTCCACAAGGGGAATTGATGTTGAGTGCTTCCTCAGAGAGCCTTTATCACGATACGAGACTATCGGGGGAATTTACGGTGAGTGCTTCCCAAGGGTGTCTGCTTAATTACGTAGCTAAACCAGAGGGGTGAGACTGTGTGTGCCTCCCAGAGGGTTTCTAGTATTATAGGTTGAACCATAGGGGTTAGGCTATGAGAGCTACCCAAATGGTTACCTATTTTCTTCTTATTGCTGACTGCTTACTTGTGTGCTTTACTTGTTAGAATTGTGGATTTTAACTGCTTGTGCTTTCATGTTTACTGCCTCTTGTTTATTTACTGCCATTTATTCATTTGAATGTAAGGAAGAAATCTTTGGGTGATTTCCTACTGGGATTTTATCTCATACCCTGTTTGGGCCATTCCTTTGGGCCCAAGAAGACTATGTTGCTGCAGGTATAGACAAGGGAAAGCGCCCTTCTACTTCAGGATCTTGATTGCACTAGGATATGGGGAGAATGGGACCGAGCCGTGACTCGTGATGCTGAGGAGCTTACATTGTTTTATTTTTCACTTGGTTTCAGTTTTATTTCATCACATTGTTGTGTTTCCTGTTTTCCTTAGATACTTGTACATTCTGCATCATTGCCATCATAGTTATATATCTACATTGCTTCCGCTATTTGGTTTCTGTTGTTATGCATGTTGTTTACTGCTTCTACAGTTTATTGTTGTTTTCATACATTGTATACCTTACCGAATGAGGGAATAGATTCCCCACCGACTCACCAAGGCCCTTGCTGCTAGTCGGCAGCCTCTGCCATTCGGGGAAACACGCTTGAGGTCATGTGGTGAACCGAGTACGAGGCACTTGTAGAGGGGCTCCGGACTCGGGTCGTTACAAAGTTGTATCAAAGGGGTTCATTTCTCTTGTCTTACTATTGGGAGACTTTATCCAGGGATAGGAAGGATTTGGTACTTGGTATTAAGATGTGCATGGGAGTAGCAAACTCGTGTACATGGAAAATCCATAGTACCTCGTTAATTGTAGTCTTTTGGTTTTGAGATTTTATGGTTGGTATGTTTTCACCTAGATTGATTCTTATCACTTGTGCGGTTATTGTTTTGATATTTCGGTTCTATTTATATCGCAACCCGATGATATAAGGGTATTCCATCTCATGCATCATATAGGAACTTGTAGAAATCCCATGTCATGCATTTTTGCCGTGCCATATAGGGTGAATTAGAGATTGCATGATGTTGTGATTGGCTCTGTGTAGATTATGCATGCTGTTGTGATAGATGCTTGATAGATTCTTTTCTGTTGGGATAGAAAACTGTTTTTTTGTTCCTTGTGTAAAATGAACACCAAATTTTGGTTCTTGAGGTGTTATGGGCCCTCCCGGATCAGAATTTGGAATCTTTTCCCTTGTTTTTAGTGTTTCTTGAATTGTGCGCAGATTCTGAGCTACTGCCCCGAAAAACCCAGAATACACAGCGTGTTCTTTTCAGGAACATGCCATGTAGTTTTCAGGCCATGTCACTGACCGTGTTAGCCGAACAGAGTGTCGTGAAAGTAAATTTTAGAACACGCTTGGTACGGTAGCTACACTTTGTGTATGTTTGGAGCAGTGTACCTGGCCATGTCACCAACAACACAGGTCGGGGAAGCAAATGATGAAACCGCCGTGTCTATATGGAACACGCCATGTAGTACTGTCCAGGTACCCGTCCGTGTCAGGAACAACATGGGACGGGGTTACCTTCCTTTCCTCACGTTGTTTTTGTTCGAAACACGCCGTGTAGTCTTTCCCAGGTACCCGACCGTGTCACGAACAACACGGGATGGTGTCGCCTTCGCCTATACACATTGTGCTTGTTCAGAGCACGCCATGTAAGGTCTATCCATGTAAACAGACATTTAATCAACAACACGGACCACCAATGCCTTGTCTAGTGCACGTCGTGTTTGTTTCGAACACACCGTGTAGTCTTAAGGGAAGTCGGACCATGTGGGTTAGCCGTGTAAGGAGACTTGGGCAGGGGAACAGTTTTCAAGTACACATCATGTGTGGGTTCAACACTCCGTGTATATTGATGTGTACACGACTTATAGGGAAGGAGTACATGCCCATGTCAGTGGTTTAGGAAGACACTCCATTTAGTTTTATACACGCCATGTAGTTGTGTTTTGCAATCTTGTGTGTTTTCTTCCGCTATTTCCATTTAGTACTCTTGTGTTCTTTGTCTTTGTTTTCCTGATCTAAGGTGTGCTTTTGATCTTTCAGATCTATGCCTCTGAGACGTCCTCCAGTCATATGTCTGTTGTCATGGCTGATCAGATGCCAGATAGGGCTGATCAGGGACTTCCTGCTGATCCTCCAGTAGGGCCAGCCTTGGCACCAGATGTTATACCAGTTGTGGGCGCTGATGTGCAGTTCAGAGAGGGCTTAATGAGGATGATGCATGCCTTCCATAGAGCACTGCCTCCTGCCTCTTCTATGGAAGACCTGACACGGGTTTTCCAACAGCAGCATCCTCCCACGTTCTCGGGGGAGGGAGGACCTCAGGATGCAGAGTCATGGATGGAATCCATGCTGAGTATCTTCGACCATCTAGAGACTCCTCCAGAGAGGTGGGTCAAGCTCTTCTCCTACATGTTCCATGAATCTACCAAGAGGTGGTGGGACGTGGTCTCACAGGAGGTTCCACAATAGGCTATGACTTGGGAAGAGTTCCAGCGTGTTTTCTACAACTACTTCTACCAGGAGACCCTGAGGGCCGATCGAGCCCGGGAGTTCATGAGCTTAGAGCACGGTACTCTATCTGTCATGGATTATTAATCTCGTTTCACTGATCTGCATAATTTACACCCCTTCGGGATGGGAGTGGGGTGTTCTTGGCGAGGAAGTTTAAGGATGGACTCAGGCGGCAGATCTGCTCGCAGGTGAACATCTTCCAGCTGACATCCATTACTTCCATTGTCAACTAGGCACTGATTGCGGAGCACAATCTGAGTGACTCTAGAGCTGTGAGTCCGGGAAGTTCTACTTCCAGAGCTAGCTTTCTTCCAGATGACAGTAAGAATTATCGTAGGGAGCCCACATGCAGTGATTCAAGGAAGTGAGATGCATGATCTGGATGCCAAGTGACGTGCTATCTGTGTGGTAGGACATTGCACCTGAGGCCGCAGTGCTAGAGGGACCCCGTTGAGTGCCTATCTTACGGCAATATGGGTCACCTTTAGCATTTCTGCTAGTTTTTCTCACCAGCAGCTATTGACTGGGGTTCTTCTATGACTCCTCGTTCAGGAGCAGCCCCAACAGTTTCTCACTATATGGGAAACTGGAGTTCTTCCGGACGTTCATGCTGAGGTGGAGGTCGAGGCCATGGCAGTCAACCACCAATTCCTCAGCACCAGCAGGGAGGATTAGCTCAGAGTGGTCAGCCAGGGGTGCAGGGCCACGACACGGGCCAGTCTTTCACCGTTTTGTAGACTTATCATGAGCAAGATCCCAGCCCTTCTACTGTTCGAGGTATGATTTTAGTAGCCTCAGTTTTATCTTCAGCCCTTTTCAATACTGTTGCTATGCATAGCTTTATCTCTGTTGCTGTCATGGAGATCCTTAGGCTCTGCATCTTTTCTTCTGCCAACTCATTGATAGTAGACACACCATTGGGAACGGGGACATCTACTGTATGCTAGTGTAGAGAGTGCCCTCTAGAGGTGGAAGGGTATCACTTCTTATGGGATATCTATGTCCTAGAGATGACAGGCTATGATGTCAATCTCAGCATGGACTGGTTGATTCCCTTCCAGGTAGTCATTGACTGTTATCACCGCAGAGTCAGTTTCATCTCACCAGAGGTTGAATCTTTTATTAATAGAGACGAATGGGATGTTTGGGCAAGTCGGGCGGGACATGAGCATCTTGTCCTAGGAGGTGTGACATCCCATATTTCTAGCCTTTATCTGGATGATCATTCGACTCCATAGTTGGACATTCCTCCAGTGGTGGATTGTTTTAAGGACGTCTTTCTAGAGGAATTTTCAGGGTTGCCTCTAGAGCATGAGGTATACTTCTTTATTGAGCTCATGCCAGGAGTGGCACCGATGTCCATTCCTCCTTATAGGATGGACAAACCTCAGTTGCAGGAGCTCAAGAAGCAGTTAGAGGAGCTACATGCTAAGAGTTTCATCTGACCCAGTACTTTTCCTTGGGGTTCGCCTATTCTGTTTGCGAAGAAGGATGATGGTACCCTTCGGCTTTGTTTGGATTATCGGAAGTTGAACCACTTGACGGTCATGAACTGATATCCCTTACCACGGATTGATGACCATTTCGATCAGCTTCGAGGAGCCCGGGTGTTCTCGAAGATCGACTTGAGGTCCGGTTATCATCAGTTGCACGTTAGACCATTAGATATACCTCTGATAGCCTGCAGGAGCAGGTACGGTCTTTACGAGTATATAGTTATGCCCTTCAGACTCACGAACACACCTGCAGTTTTCATGGCACTGATGAACCGTGTGTTCCATCCTTACATGGACTCCTTCATCGTGGTATTCGTGGATGATATCTTGTTTTACTCTCACACTTGACATGACCATGCCACACATCTTTAGATCGTTCTGAGTACACTGAGAGTGCATCAGCTTTATTCTAAACTCTCGAAGTGCCACTTCTGGATGGATAAGATTCACTTTATGGTTCACGTCATCTTAGAGGTAGGAGTATCTGTGGACCCAGAGAACGTGAGAGTTGTAGTTTCCTGGGAGCATCTAAAGAGCGTCTTTGAGGTACGGAGTTTCCTAGGGTTGGATGGATACTACAGACGCTTCATTCAGGACTTTTCTCATCTAGAAGCACCCTTGACAGGTCTGACCAAGAATGTGGTGAAGTTCTAATGGTCAGATTCTTGTGAGTTAGCCTTTTAGGAGATGAAAGGGAAGTTGACGTCAGCACCGGTACTAGTCTTGCCAGAGCCAGGCAAGAGCTACACTGTTTACTATGATGCTTCAGGTATCAAGCTGGGAGCTGTGCTTATGCAGGAAGATGGAGTCGTTGCATATGGGTCTCGGCAGTTGAGGCCACATGAGAGGAACTACACTATGCCTGATCTGATGTTAGCAGCTTTTTTTCATGCCTTGCACTTTTGGAGACACTATCTTCTGGGAGAGCACTATGTGGTCTTCACTGACCACAAGAGTCTCAAGTATATCTTCAATTAGCGTGATCTGAATCTAAGGCAGCGTAGGTGGGTTGAGTATCTACAGTCTTTTGCCTTCGAGCATGCCTATACGCCAGGAAAGGGAAACACCATAGCGGATGTGTTGAGCAGAAGAACTCAGATTCAGGCAGATCAGGAGGCTAGTAGTGAGTGACAGCTAATGGATATGTTCTCTGAGATGCATCTAAAGGTGCACAATATACAGGGACAAAAGTTTCTCTCTTCTATAGTTGTTAACTATATGCAACTTGATTGGGTACGGATGAGGCCGATATCAGACTCAGGAGGCTTAGTCCTATGGGAGAGTGTGTCAGGAGAGGAACCTCTTCCTGGATGGACAGTGGGCGAGGATGAGATCATGTGTTTCTAGGGATGCGTATGGGTTCCAGAAGACATACGCGAGGAGCAGATGTGGGATTTCCATTCCTCTATTTGTGTAGTTCATCCTGGCATCACCAAGGTGTATCGGTACCTTCATCACCAGTGCTGGTGTCCGAGTATGAAAAATGATGTTGATGGTTTTGTCATGAGATGTTCTACTTGTCAATAGGTGGAAGTAGAGCATCAGTGACCAATAGGACTATTGCAGTGGTTACCCATTCCGGAGTTGAAGTGGAACATTGTTGCAATGGACTTCGTGACTGGATTGCTGAGATCCCCCCTGTGGAACCATGATTTTTGGGTTGTCTTCGATAGGTTCACGAAGGTTTCCCAATTCTTTTCGATCAAGGAGACCTTCAACATCAATGATCTGGGACGACATTACATCAGAGATATTTTTCGTCTACATGGAGTTCCACGCTCAATTGTTTCAGACAGAGATGCGCGCTTTACCTCTCGGTTCTCGCAGGGACATCAGAAGGCCTTGGGTACAAAGGTACTTTTGAGTTCAACATTCCATCACCAGACTGATGGACAGTCTGAGGGCACGATAAAAGTGCTTTAGGATATTCCCCGGGCATGCATCCATAACTTTGTGGGTTCTTGGGAGAAGCATATACCTCAAGTTGAGTTCTCATACAACAAAAGTTTTCAGGCGGCCATTTAGATGGCACCATAAAAGGCATTGTATGGTAGGCCATGCCGATCACCCTTATGCTGGCTGGAGGCAGGAGAGGCAGGTTTACTGGGACCTCGTCTTGGAAAGGAAACATCAGAGCAGATAAGGCTGATTTGGATGAGGATAGATACAGCACAGTCTCGACAGATGTCTTATGCTAATCAGTAGAGAAAACCTCTGGAGTTCGAGGTCGGAGATCAGGTTTTCTTACGTGGCCCGCCAAGTTTGGGACACAAAAGGATTCGGAGACAGGGTAAGCTTTCACTGCGGTACATCGGGCCATTTGAGGTATTGGAGAGGGTGGGGCCATTCGCCTATTAGTTGTAGATAACTCAGAGGTATCGGGACATGCACGACATCTTCCACGTCTCTCAACTCCAACATTACTTTTCAGACCCATCTCATATATTTCATCCTAAGGAAGTTGAGGTTGATGCGTATGCGTCATCCAAGGAGCATCATATACGAATTGTCAATCGTAGAATGAAGGTTCCCCGCGGGTGGTATGTTCCTCTGGTACGAGTGCTATGGAAGCACGAGCGAGTACAGGATGAGACCTTGGAGAGGGAGACCGACGTATGATCGCAGTGGCCAGAGTTGTTCAGTGTTCATCCTTATCTTATGCGTTAGGGAAATTTGGGGAAAAATTTCTTTAAGGGGGGATGTTAGTAAGAATTAAGATCTTCTTTTCTGGTACGTTTTTCTCTTTTATGTAGTTTTTGAGAAAAATGAATTTTCTGAAAATTTTTGATGTACACATCGTGTAATTTCTGAGTACACATCGTGTACTTTTTCACGGCTCGAAGTCGTGTGCTGGTCATGCCTAGCCACAAACATGGTGTGTAAGGATATGGTGGAGGCCAGTTAATTCAGAGTATGGAAAATTGAAGTACACACCGTGTATTCAAGAAGTACACGCCGTGTACTTTTTTTTCAGAAAACGGACCGAGGTCACACCTATCCCCCAGTTTCATCTTCTTCTCCAGTTTTCATCCATCCAGAGTGACCATATGACCAAATCTTCTCCGAGATTCCGCAACACCGTCCGTTCTTTGATTTCAGCATGGTCGATTTCCTTTGAATTGCAGCAGTGAGATCTTCCTTTTGCTTTAGCCTTGTTTCTTAATTCCTCCTTGTTTCCAAGTTATCATGGGATGAACATTTTGTGCGTTTTATAATATCTCCGTTGTTCTAAGAGGAATCTGTCGTCGTGGTTCACATATATCGATCTCCACAGATCGAGGTAGGTGGTTTGTGCCTTTCGTAAAATTTTGATGAATTTTTGGTGCATATTCTACCAATACCCTTGAACGGGGTATTTGCGTGTTTCCTATTTTTCCCTTTCTGTTTACCTGCTTTTCTTGACTGCTTTAGTAGAGGTTATTGTTTGTGAGTAGCGTAATTTATTTTGTGCTCATGTTGTATTTCCATGCTTGTTTTTCCTATTAAGAGTTTTTCCAGTTGCCATACCTTTTTGTAGGATAGTGGAATTGTCTTTTTGATATAATGTTGAGCCTTAGTTTATAGACAAGTAGTTCTTGAGTTTTACTTGGACGATACACGCGTGGTGAGCATGTTTAGTTATACTCAGGACTGTGAGAACCTAGAGTAGTAGACCAAAGGGAGAATTGACGTAAGTGCTTCTCCAGAGTGTCTTTTAATTACGATGTGAGACTATAGGGGGAATTGACATTGAGTGATTCCCCAAAAAGTCTGCAGATCCATGACGTGGTCCACAAGGGTAATTGACATTGAGTGCTTCCCCAGAGATCCTTTAGCACGATATGAGACTATAGGGGGAATTGACGGTGACTGCTTCCCCAGAGAGTCTGCTTAATTATGTAGCTGAACCATAGGGGTGAGACTGTGTGTGCCTCTTAGAGGGTTTCTAGTATTATAGGTTAAACCATAGGGGTTAGGCTGTGAGTGCTACCGAGAGGATTACATGTGTTATTCTTATTGCTGACTTTTTACTTGTGTACTTTACTTGTTAGAACTGTGGATTGTAGCTACTTGTGCTTCCTTGTTTACTGCCTCTTGTTTATTTACTGCCATGTATTCATTTGATTGTAAGGCACAAATCATTGGGTGATTTCCTACAGGGATTGTATCTCAAACCCTGTTTGGGACATGCTTTTGGGCCCATGTAGAATATGTTGATGCAGGTATAGACAAGGGCAAGCGGCCTTCTACTTCAAGATATTGATTGCACTAGGAGCTAGGGAGCATGGGACTGAGCAATGGCTCGCGATGTAGAGGTGATTACTTTGTTTTCTTTTTCACTTGGTTTCAGTTATATTTCAGTTCATTGTTGTTTTTGCTGTTTTCCTAAGATACTTGTACCTACGACATCATTGTCATCATAGTTATATATCAACATTCCTTCTGCTGTTTGGTTTCTGTTTTTATGCATGTTGTTTACTACCTCTACTATTTATTTTTGTTTTCATACCTTGTATACCTTACTGAATGAGGGAATAGTTTCCCCACCAACTAACCAACGCCCTCACTGCTATTCGGTAGCCTCTGGTGTTCGGGAAAATGCGCTTGAGGTCATGTGGTGAACCGGGTACGAGGCACCAGTGGAGTGGCACCAGACTCTGGTCATTACACATATATCATTAATAATGAAACCAGAAATGAGTTTCAAAAGGATTTTTACATATCATCATTACGTTGCCAGTAGATATAACCACGTCTGATGATCATTCATCCTCATCATCATAAATTATCTATATAAATAACGTGGTTGGTATCAATGAATAATATCCATAGTAAAACATTTTTTATAGCAAAATATTTTATCATAAATGAATATTCATTTAAATGAAAACATATAATATTTTTTGAGGAAAATACCTATTTCATTTTTGAATGAATCTTCAATGTATAAATGTAACCAAAATATTATGTGAATAATTTTCATTCAAAATAACAATTATAAACTTATAAATTATTCCTCAATTATTTGAGTGATCTTAGATGTGGTAAATTCTAATCATGTTGTGTATTTTATAATAAATATCCTTTTTATATAATCAGTAAAAATTCAACAATACCTCATTCAAAAACTGCCCAGAATATTACTTTTGATAAAATTGATTTAAAAAATAATGGGTTAAATTATTTTAAACAAGAAATGTATAATATTAAAAACATTGTTGATATTTTTTAAACAAGGATATTAAAGAAAATGATATTCAACTAATGGGATATGTAATGTGTGTTATCCATAAAAACGTTATTTTATTCAGTTAGGTACTTAAATTGTGTAAAATGAAACTAAATAATGAATTATCTAGAAATATATATAGGTGAATAAAATTAATCAGATTATGTATAGGTATATCATTGAAAATCGTGACTATAAATTTAATCATAAATAATCAAGGTATACAATGATATTGTACTATAAAGCCCTTCCCTTGTGTTCAACATGCATTTAATGTTATCTAATGTAAATAATGAAAAATCTAAATTAGTAAAAAATAAATAACAAAATTTATGTTTTCTAATACCACATATGATCCTAATATAAATTACAACACACATTTATTCATCATAAATTATATGAATTATACGTTCCTGGTTTGAAGTGATACATTTTTCCATAATTTTTTGTTTTGTTTTTTATGTTATTTTAAAATAATGAAATTCAAAAAATATTAATAATTTTGATAATGATGTACATATAACACATATTAATTATATATAATTATATATTCTATTATAAAATTGACAACTCAAAAAATGATATACCTCAATCATGGAGATGGGTGATCATACGTATGCATGGATGTCATTTTAACTTTTAAAAAGCTAAAAAAAGAAAGGTAAATAATAATTCCCATATATAAATTGAATTATTATGATTTTATAAGATTAATATTAATTAAATTATTCTATAATACCTACCTTGTAATGTGAAAAAAGTTAATTATATCACTTTCTTGAGGTTGTTTTTCACACGTACACATAAGCATCATTTTCATTTTCCAATAGAAAATTAGGTAAAAAGGGTTAAATGATATAAATATTATATAAGAATAATAATTTCATAAATATAAAATATAAAAGTTAAATTAATCATAATAAAAACTCATGAAATTTAATGATTTAAAATGAATTGTATCACTATATGGAGAATGTAGTCCCCATATTATCATGCACATAACTTTTGTTTCCCATTAGATTGAAATGTGGGTGAAGAATGGTCGTTTGATAAGAAAATTAATATTTTCCTATATTTAAGATAATTAATTTATTATTTTATAATGAATATAATAAATTATATGGAGTATAAAGAATAAATAATTTGGAAGTGTTCAGGTAGGATGATTTCATATTCATTGGTAGGCATCATTTAGATTCCTTATAAAAGGCAAATTGAATGGTATTCCAAAATGAAAATTAACTATAATTTTTTATAGGTTTTTTATAATATAATTTTTATGAGTTTTTTATTTAAATTCTCAATCCATTGTAAGGATTATAATTGTATAGTTTCCTTTTATATTTGGGGGAGAGGAAACATTTGAAATTTAATAAAATATTATAATATTATAATTTCATACTCAAAAGAAATATATCCAAATGACCAGATATGAGATGGTGGTACATGATAATGATGATATATATTTTTATATTAAGATTTATAAATTTATAATGGGATAAGATACCCATATCTCTTGGATTATTTTCTTTAACATTACTGTTTTAACAAAAATTGCGGTTAATTTTTTCTATGATTCCAAATATCATTATGCAAAATGATAATTTACAAATATTAAATAATATTAATTTTAATGGTTATAAATATGTAATATGTTTAATAAAATTTAATTCATATATCAATAATAAATTATTTGAAAATTAAAACATCAAAAATTTAATGTGGTGAAGAGTTCCAGAAAAAAATGTGTCTTATGTATAAAAGGTATTATAAAAAATCAAGAATTAAATTAATTTAAATGATATTAATAAAATTATTAATAATATTACTGAACTATTTTTTCATTAGATCAATTATTTATAAAAAAATATATTATATGCGAAGTCAATTTTAAATAATAATATAAATTTTTCACTATTCCTTGAGAAATCATTATATTTAGATAATTATCAAATATTAAATATAAGATAATTTTGAAAAAATTATTTAAAATTTTAATTTCTTTTGGTTGAAAAAAAATTAAATAACTTTCATCAAATTAAATATATTTTTGTCATGAAAAAATAAATAAAAAATATTTAGTGTAAAAATTAATTTTTGATTAATAAAATTAGTTTAGAAAATTGAGTATTTATATATTTAAATTTTTTTTATCTAAAAAAATTTTACATACATTTCAAAATTTAGTAACAGCTACTAATATAAAAATTAATTTCTAGGTTTTAATGGTATAAAATATTACGATTCATTTAGACCAGAGTTTAATCGTATTATAAGAAATCAATAAATTAAATTAGTATAAATTTAAATATAACAACAAATATCTAGTAGTTATAATCTATAAATATGAAAATTAATATCTCTACTAAAATTATATCACCCTAAGACAAATAAATTTTGATATATCTATTACATCCCCTCCTCAGTTACCTTGTATCTTTTTTGATTTTATGATTCCAAAAGATATCTTTAACTAGATGAGAAGTCTTGTCCCATATAACATTATTTCTATGATAAAAGAATTTATACAAGATGTTATTCCAATGAAATATCAATTCCTATTAGCATATGTGTTCAATACATGGGAATGATTTTCTATATACATTTTATGTAGAGTAAAAATCAACACATCATGAACTAGATAGATATTGAGTTGAATAATAATGTTATATGATTCCATCCCTACCTGATCAAAAATATATGAGTAGAAAAATTTCATATAAATCATATTTCCCATAAAATAAGATTCTCCTAAAAATAATCAATTGTAAAATTTATAAGACTACATTTTCACCATTCATTCATTTTTAATTTTATCAATAATTATCAGCATAATTTATTTGTCAAATATTTACTCCTTTAATGTAATTTTAAATAGATATAACATTTTCTATATTTCATTAGTTATCTTAGTTCCAAATAGAATCCATCAACCAAATTCATCCCTACATGTCTGGTTTTTACACATAATTCTATATATGAATTTATAAGGAGTCATATCAATGCTTGAGTGGAAAAACAATTTTAAGGAAAAATGACTAGAATATGTAGTTGGTAACCACCACCTTTCAAATAATTAAAAAAATATCTTAGAATATCCTATTGGGATTTAATGATTTTATAATATTATTCATTTATTTTAGGATGATACGGTTTATTGGTGCACAAACCTTAATCTTTATATTGTTGTAAACATCATATGAAGTTTGAGGTAAACATAGAATGTAGATTTGATAAAATATAATTTGTTACAACATGAACTATTATAACTATAATAATTCATATTACAGATAGATTATCTATGTGAATATATTATCTAAATGAAAACAAGAGTACATACTTCTCCTAGATAACAGATACAATGTAAATATAATTATGTAATTAATATTTTTTTGGGGAGTCTGTTGACTAAACTAGGATGTTGTTTTCTCATTTGTATTATAGTATGTGTAATGGTTTTTTTATTCCATTAAAATTTTTATTCTTATTGGGAATGTACTGATATACCATGAATTTTGATAATACTCTTCATTATCTTGTTGCATGTTTCATTACCATAAATATACATTCATATCAACAATCATTTTCCTCATTTTGTTAATGCTGGAGAGTGATGAACTATGAGAATGATATGGAATTTTATCTTTCAAATATATTATGGATGGGATATATACATGGTTCTTGAAAATTATTATTCCTATATATTCCTATTTTCACTTGGCAAAATTTTCTTATTATTTTAAATATCTATATATTCCTATTAAAACACGTTAATACTCACATGAAAAGATTGTTGGAAACACATTTGAATAATATTTAAATATTATCCTTCATTAAAAATTTATACATCCTTAATTCAGAAATCTAAAAATATTAAATCTTTTATTTTCACTATTTAAGAGAAGCTATCATGATACAATTGACTTAGAAAATCGTTCAACTATTTTTAATTATAATGGTGGTATTCAATTAGGAATTTATTATCCGTACTCAAATATATCAATCATTTATAGAGAATATTAAGCTATTTATGATTGAACATATACTATAAATGATTATTTTATTTTTATTTTTAATAATTATTATTAAATATAACTCCCCCATATATTTACCTAAAATAATTTCCATGGATAATCCTAAATAATTATTTGGTTAATTTTTCACATGAACAATAAATTTTTGTAAGGAATATTCTACCATCGTATAACTCTAAACACCGATTCATCCTTTCCATTTATTAATACATCATAATAGATCAGATACATTTCCCCGCAGCAGTATTCTGTATGAATTAGTCCACTAACTAACATTCTATTTAGTTCCTTGAAATTTACTTAACATTAATATTCCCAATGGAAATTGACACCATTTATAATTAACATAGTGATTTGATTTGAATTCTATTAGGAATTATCTATTAAGAGTAAAAAAAATTCTCAAACCATGGTAACAATATATCTCAATCGAAATCATTTGTTTGGGCCATCATTTAATAACTTACATATTTAATATTTCCCCCAATAAACTCTCTATTGATATTATATGAAAAAAATTCCAAATTCCATAGTTGGTAAATTTTTTATGCATCGTCAAAATCATTATAGAATTCAGTAAACACATCATGTTGTATTTGTAATAATATTTTCTTATGTAATATAGAATAATTTATTATATATAGAAAACCAGAAACCAATCTTAGTTACCTATTAATAATCTATATTTTATATAGATGAATAAATAGGGTAATTAATATGACCACTTAGAATCATATAAATTAAAAGAGTACATACCTTGTATAGATGAATTTCATTTCTATATATTCACTTTTAACCATAAATTGAATGTATCCATATAAATTCCCAATATTGGAAAATATTTTTCTCCACATATTTTATTAAAAAATACTAAATACAAGGTATAGGATACATATTCATGATTACATTGTTCTTAATATCCAAATAATCAATAAAACGTCACATTATTTTTATTTTTATTCTTAATAAAATGAGCATGTGTACCATTTATTTATCTACTTTTCCAAATGAATAAAATTAAAATATATTTAATTTTATATTTCTGGAAAAACAATCTATGATCTTTATATGAATTTTATGACATAGGTCTATCACCGGGTATTATATATATTGAAAACTAAACATTATAATTAAAATACATCCTAATAATGTATTTATGAAAATAAAAATCCATTCGAGATAAAAACATTTATTTAATATGAGTCAAGAACCAAAAATGTTTTTTATTTATATGAGAAATGTATATTTACCATCTCACTAGTATATGGTTATAGGTTAGTTCAGAATTTTACATATGAATTTCAATCTTATCAAATTGATTTGATAATTTTTTTAAGAAATATAATCCATGTCCAAAATAAGAACCTATTTAACATTAATATGATATTCATAAGTCAATTTCATTTAATCATCATCAGGATACAATATCTTCAGTGGCCTTGGTGTTTTAATTTATAATTGGGAATGGACTCCGATAATTACCAAGTTAACCACATTTATCTCAATGATCTATTAATGTTTCAATATGATGAGATTTATTTCCCACTATAACAATATTTATTTTTTCTCCCAAATTTATTACCCTATGATGTTATTTTCTATGCATAAAACAATTTATTGCTCCCTTTAAACATTATCGTGTGTTTTGATTTCATTATTTATTAAATTATTATAATGGAACCTTTTTCCTCCACAATTTCCCACACCTGGGCTATAGGTGATCTCAATTATTATTATAATTGGAAATTTTATGTGTTAGTCTTGGCTTACTGACTGAAAATTAATTTTTCATTTCAAAATAACATTGGAGGATAAATTGTGAAACTAGAGTGACATAAAATAATAAATCACAACCATGAATCCATGGGCAAAGTTCCTCAAGACAGAAGACAATATAATTCTTGATTAAGTAGAATCCCCACCCAAGGAAACAAAAATATCAATGTCCACCATCTCATAGATGCTTGGATAGATATCCTGTGTAAGTATGCATAGGCCCGGTAATGATGGAAAATTTAATACCCTCTCAAAACATTCAATTCTGGATAGATATTAAAAGTATAATTATCTCTTTATTGAACCTTATCTGGGGCACTCCTTTGTAAGTGAACTGGATGCAATATCTCATGGAACAAGGCCACAGTGCTAGAAGAAAATTCACAAAAATCAACCCACAAAATCCCAATCAACTCACAATAAGACATAAAACTTCACCAAATCATAAAAAATCAATTCTTCATCCCTAAATACAATAGATAAATGCATCTTCACTTGATTATAATATGTAAATAGACTATATGAGGAGATCCCAGATAGAAATTTATTCCAATGCCACCAAACCAAACAAGAATGAACTTCCTCCACATTACCACATGACAAAAATCCTTCATCTATGAAACCACATCCATAAAAAATCCACAGAAAAACTACCATGATCTAATTCAAGCCACAAAACATTATCCAAAAAAATTGCCAATGCTTAATTATAAATAGAAAAACAAGATAATAAATCGATAAAGAAGAAACTGAAATCCCAAAATATTCCATGGGTATTGTCAAAAACCAGGCCAGATCATGTCCTCACCTTCACACACTCACCTGATGACAACCTCAAACCACCATGTGCACACTCTGCCGATAGAGACCAGCACGTCGATCTACTAAAGGATAAGTTGGAGCATGACTGCAGGCTCAACCGTGTCGCTAGATCAAAACCTACAAAACGAAGAGGGGGTAGAGTGAGGAGAGGCCGAAAAATAGGGAATTCAAATTTGTTGTTCCCACAAATATACTCCACCCCATATTGAATACACCTTCACAAGAGCACTGATAATAAGCAAGGAAGCATTTCGATGCTGACATGAAATATTGAGAGATATGTGACGATAGGGGAAACCCTAGCAAGCGGCACCCCTTATGGGATCATTTCCCTGAAAAGTGCTCCTTGTCATGGATTAGGTAATTTAATATATATCATGATAATTGATTGAGAATAATATTAATAGATTTTACTATTTCAATCAACACATTTTGTATCTCATAATCACCATATTTTCCATCACATTTAGCATTAACATGATTCATATATGGTCCAACAATTACCTTAGACCAAAAAAATTATTTAAAGAATAGATGTCCTATTATGAATCAACATAATAATGATAAACTATTTAAATTATTACTAAATATTTATATATTCTATTCAATTTTTGAACCATTACTATTAAATATAGTTATTGATGGTAATAAACTATCCATATCCATTATTATCATTCATAATGAAATTGGAAATTAACCTAATGGTATCACTTGGGAGTGTAAAACAATGTGTTTATTAATGGAGAACATAATTATTGTCTGACACCCCATGATTCATCTCATAAAAAAAACATTCTCCTAGAGAGTATCTATATAGGGATTTATTTATTGAAAAACTACATAATATTTTCCATACAGAAAATATAAGATTTTATCCTATACTTATGAACCTCCAAAGTTTTTTGACCAAATAAATCTATATATTATCCTGAATGACTGATTAAACATTCTGTAATAGTGACTAAAAACCCCATAATTTGGTTACTTCAATATTATATATTTCTAAAAGAAGATTCAGTAAATGACAAAATAATCCAAACTAAAATCATATAGGTTTAGAGTATTTAGAAACATTGATTCAAAAACAACTTCCATATCACCTCCCACGATATTATTCAAAGTCGTCATCCTATATAGATATATTAATCCAAAAACTATTATTCATAACCCGAGGAAAGTATACGTAAAAAGAGTAATCTGAAATGTGAAATTGTAAATAAAAGGTATAACAATGATTAATGATGCAGAACATAATCATAAATGTACTATAACATGACTTTAATAGGTGATATATGTACTAAGAATATTATAAATAATAATAATTAGTCATGGAAAAATATTGGAATTTGGTAAAATATGAATCATAATTAAATCAATTTTAATAGTTCATTAAATCATAATATTGGTAAAAATGATTTTTGAATTAATATATTCATTGTAAATTATTTACATATTTTAGATTCAATATTAAAAATATCCATAATCAATTGGGTTTACACCGCATTCCATTGTATCATTTTTCAGGGTTCACTCCATAATGAATCAATGTGGAAAAATCCCCATATTTAATTTGGTTCACTCACCCTCCATGTCATTATTATCACATGAGAAAAATATATTTTCCCAATAAGTTAGAGCGATATATTATTATAGGTGCAAAAATTAGATAATCATAATCCATTCATATGTATTCCATTATGTCATAAACCATTCATCAAATATCATTCGTTTTGGAAAGGAAAAAAGAATTTATATACCTTTTTCCATTTATTTATAACATAACCCTTAAAAATAAAAAAAAATTCATAAACATCTCTCTAGCATAGTCATAATCATTTTAATGAATGAATAATGAATGTATACCTAGATCATATCCCCATCAATGATAAATATTCATAAATTGATGTTCTAGATAATTAAATTTTATTAAAAGTCCACTTGGAATATTTAATAGGGAAAATAATATTTTTATATTGTAATAAATTATTTGAAATCAAAAAAAATCCGGCATATTATATAATTTTATTATTTTAATAAGACCATGAAAAAATTTATTAAAATATTCAAAAAATTGTGGTAATGATGTAAATAAATTATGTTTATTTTATGCATGTTAAAAAATATTCCTTTCATATTTTTAGTAAAGGGTCAAAACTACCTCCTTTATAAAATGAAAAGAAAATTCATTTTAAACCATTTCTTAAAAAGTCAGTCATCGGTAAAAATAAAATCATTATTTTCAATAATAATATTATATACATTATTAAAACCATTTTTAGAAAACAATGACATAAAATATGAAATATTTTCAATTGATGTGAGAAATAATGTGTGTTTTCATTGAATGCATTAATTAATAATATTTAGTACATAACCGAAAGAAAATATAAGGAAAAACTTTTTTCTATAGAAATAAATATATTAGTTTTACATTAATTATATTCATCATAGTTAGTTTATAAAATTTTATTGTTGGATTCTAAATCGTAAAAAATTAGAATTAAAAAATTAGATTGTAACCAAAACCATTTTTTAAAAAATTATTCAGCCATCAATATAATGATTTTTTTTAATAATAATTTTACAATAATTTAAATTAAATTAAATTATTATAATCTCTTATATTTTTCAATTATAATATTTTTACAACATTTTATTAATAATTCATTGTTAAAATTTATATTTCGGTGTTTAAGTATTTTATTTCTCATTAGAACATTGGTTTAGTAGATCGAGGTATAATATGATTATCAAAATTTTATCATCTCCAAAATTTTAATCATGATATATGTATTATATATATTCATTATATATGTATATTCATTAATAAAATGTAATGAAATGATAATTAATTATTGTATTCGTGTATATGGTAGATCGTACAAATGCATGTATTTTATTTTCACATTTCAATTAATTGGAAGAATGAATGTAAAATAATTATTATACTATCAATAATAATAATAATATCAATTATGTAATATATATAAAAAATTGTATCTTTATTACCTTCTATTCAATGAACAAATGAAAAATTAATCACATCACATCGGTGATGTGTTTTTTCACACATATGCACGAGCAACATTATCATTTTCAATAGATTATAATGTTATAATATAAAAATGATATTATAAATATGGAAGAAAATTATTAATAAAATATTATACTAAAACATTAAACACATTATAACAGACATAAATTAATCATGGCAAATGAAAATTAATTTTATCATGATGAGGAGGTGGTACTCCATGCGTACTGTTAACGATAATTTTACATCTCATTTGATTGTATTGTGGGTTAATAATTTGGATACATATTAAAAATAACATTTAACTATATTTAATATACTTATTTTTATATTTTATTGATAATATATTTGATTAATAGGATGTATAAGATGAAGTAATTTGAAAGAGGACAGGTAGTTAGATTACATCTTCATCGGTATGCCACCTTTAAAAAAATTTCTAAAAAAATTGGAATTATATTATAATTTGAAGAGTACCAATAATTATAACAGATGGAACTTGATAATTTATTTTGGTTCATTTTGGTTTAGTTAGGTGTCTGAAAATATTGTATAGATAATGGAGGCGATTTCTTATATATGTGGTGTGAAGGACACACCTGGTATTCCATAATAGATAAAAATATAATAATCTCATTCCAAAGTCAAATGAACCCATATGGTTAGATATTAAATGGTGGTTTTCATAGTTTAAAAATATTTCTATAACATAGGATTTAAACATGTTATATATGAAAACATGCCCATATCTAACTATTTAACCCCTTGGTAAACCCATTTTATCACAAACCGAAGTAAATTTTTTATTTTCATTACTCTTAATAAATACCAAAAATTTTGTTTCCCATAATAAATAATATTAAATTTTATGATTCCAAATATTTAATCCATTATAATAAATCACATTCATATATTTATCATAATTTAATTCAAAACTCACATCACAAAATTTGATGAAAACTAATTTCTAGAAAAAAACTATTTGCTTGTGTATAAACAATTTTTATAAAATGAAAAACATATATTTAATTATTACGATACTAATTATATTATTAAAAATAAAATTAACGATTTTTTAATTTAATACTATTTTAGAATAAATTCAACATTTTTTAATAATTTAAATAGGAGATAGTTTTTAATAAAATCATTATATTTCACAATTCACAATACACACAATATTTATAGAAAATTACCAAAAATGTAATATTTGAAAATATTTACATGAAGATATAAATAATTAAAATAATTTTTTCAAATAAATTATCAAAATATGGATAAAATTGATATTTTAATATTTTCTAAAAAATATTTAAAAACCATTATTGAGAAAAATAATATTTTGAGAAACCTAGAAGAACATTACTAAATTTTAGTTCTTATATATATATATATTTTAATTTATCTAAAAGTTTTTTAAATAAATTTTAAAATTTTAAATTTTTAATCATGCCACTAAATTAATGGCTATGATATTTCTACATTCTACATTAAAATACATTTATATTTGGGTTTTCTTGTATCACAAGCTATCATAAAAAATAATTTTTTATGAAGAGAGATTGGTAATAAAATATAAAAATTTCAAACAATCCAATTTATATATAAAAAATATGTTATGGAGTATATTGATTTTGATCATTCTATAATTTACAATCTTATGGAGTTATTGAAGATTTTTTTTGGCATCAAGATCTATACTGATGATTTTCATTTGAGTACTAGTAATTTTCATTTATTTTTTTACTTTTTATATGAAATAAATGAATTGGGATGTTATATTTATAATTTGTACAAATATATTGGATGACATTACATATACATCATTCCTAAAAATATTATTAGAGGTATTTTCTCTAATTTTTTATTATGTTATTCACTCATTTCTAGTCACCAATGTGTCACCTATAGTGGCGGTCTTTTGGCATCAACATCCCATTTCTTTAATTTTCTTCAATGGAGGGGTATGTTTGGTGGGAGTGGTTCAAAAAATAGTGGTATAATATGATTATTACAAGAGATATGATAGTGTTTAATGGTAGGAATGTTGTACAATTTCATGGTTTTCCAATGTAATGGAGTCATCAGAGTTTAGTATGTGATTTAAATTAGGCTGATGTGCAATTAAATGGTTAATTAGGAACTCCAACGATCGTATGCATATATCTTTATGTTTTGGGTGCCACCCAAATAATGTTATTTTGGTTATAGGGTATAGACATAAGAAAATTTCATGTATAATTATTTTTTAAACTATAATTTAATTATGAATTTTTTTTTGTTTTCTTATGAAAAAATTATTTAAAATATCAAAGTAGAAAATATAAATTACTGCCCAATTTTTCAACAAAAATCTTTTATTAATTTTTTTTTCATTTAATGGCATAACATTCAAATTTTAATATTAAACTCATATTTTTTCCTATTCATTATTAAAAAACATGGAAAATCATTTTAAAATTATAGTTAAAAATTAAAATTCAATATGGAACATAGAGAGAATGAATGTAACCCATTATTCCAGAATAAACTGTAAATTTCATTTCTTTTAAAAAATTCTTCATTATGCTCAAAATAAAAAAAATTTCCAAAAAAATAATCCTTCCAATGATTTAAAAAATTCATTTAATAATATATCTTAAACGAAAAATAAAAATCATAATGCTTCCATTGAAATAATTAAAGACATAAGAACACTTTTCTAACCAAAATTATAAAATTCACCTATATATTGTATAATATAGAATAAATTAATCAAAATTTTCATTATTATCATATTGGAAAACTAGATTAAGACATGGTGTCATAATATTATAAAAAACATGAAAATGTTGTAGCCATAAAAACAAGACATTATCATAATTCATGACTAACTATCAATGAAACATTATAAGGGTAAATATTTATAGAAGGTGTAACACCCCAAACTTCCACGACACTCTTCTCATTGAATAATAAAATAGTGTGCAATGTACACAACACTTTTTTCAAGCGCACCACAACCTATCAATATATCTATTTATATAGTTTTTATGAATAGTTATAACCACATTTTGAATTTTATATATATTCCATATAATTTTATCATTCATATTTTGGGTTTCATAAACATAATAAAAGGAAAAATTCAATTTTTCAGATAAAAGGAGACTTTATAAAAAAATTAGTTTTTATGCCTTTCAATGGAGAACCCATTATAAATACATTATTTGACACTTCTATATATTTAATTTGATCTAATTAATTTTTATTATATATGCAGGACATAAGAATATAGTTTGGATATTTTTTTTTCTAATAACTATCATATTTTGATGAATAACAAAAGATACTAAATTTTAATTGAAAACATATTTTTTAATCAAAATAATTTATATTCATGAATTACACATTTGAGTGGTTTTGAAGTATAAATGGATTATATTTTTATCATTTAATCCATTGTTGGTCATTGAATGTGTTTTCACTTTTATACCGAACATAAACACATATCAATCTTTTGATAGTTTTGATTTCTCAAAAACACACTTTATGGTTTTGGAAATGGAAATTAATTTTAAATTAATTAATTAAACTTCTAGGTTTTGAATTTGGTAAAATAGATATCTATTTTTGATTCAGATAATCAAAAATTAGCTGTTGTTGAATTTTTGGTATTTTTCCTAAAACATTCTATATTTGATGAATAATGAAAAACACTACATTATTATTTAAAAACATAAAATTTTTACTTAAATAATTATTATTTTTATTTAAATTTAATTTAATTCAAAATAGATACATAATTATTTTTTTATTTAAATGTAATTCATTGTAGTCATTTTTTTTTATAAAATTAGATGTATAAAAGTTTACTTAATATTTTAACGTATTTTACCCACCATCTATACATGTTAGAAAACATGCATAAAATATAATTTTACAACTTCAGTAAATTAGATTTCAAACATATAAGATACATGGTTGAAATTAGTACGTGAAATGTGGTTCAATAAGATGAAAATAATGTTTGGTGAATAGTAACTTGTGAATTTTATTAACCATGCTTAATAATAAATATGGTAAATAATGGTAAAAATGGTATTATAATTAATCTAACACATGTCATAGTTATATTGGATAAGTTTATTTCGACCAAAATAAAACATTTGAAAAAAATATGATCTTTTTGGTCTACTTGGATGGGTTTTGGACATTTATTAGTATTTTACTTAAAGAAGAGTTAAAAGTGGTAATTTCAAAATTTAATAACTAATGAATTTTTAATATTAAGTTATACAAAAGATATTATAAACTATAAATATTATTTATAAATCAAAATCTATTACTTACCTCATGGTATATTGTTTATAATTATTAAACACTAAATATTTATATTTATTAATGACATAATGATGTTGCAGCAATTACTATATTAATGATCGATTTAAATAATTGATATTATAAATATTAAAATAAATGTAAATTGAGAATTTTGATGAATTACACAAATTTTCATGGATAATATTACATTTTAGTGTTTATATATTTTATTTTTTTGGAATAAATCCAATTGTTATGACTTTCACAGAAACCAAAAATGGAATAAGGTCAAAATTGACATAAATGTGTTTATAAAACAAATACAACATTATTAAATGATATAATAGTCCTAAAATTATATGTTTTAGACAATAAACATATATAATAATATATATATCCATACTGAACCACATGGAGATCTCTAGAGATGTTATAGTATGTGTATTAAACATATAATTTAAAAATACAAGGAGACATGGTAAATATTAAAATATTTGACCAAGAGTTAATATAATAGATAATGATAATACTTTGACCTAAAAATTTATAAAACATATTGGGTGAATGGTTTGGGACCCATACCCACCATATCATTAAAATAAATATTTTTTGATCCATTATAAACCAAATATTATTGTTTAATAAAATAATATTTCATGGTTTACCTAATGTGACCCTCATCTAGTTTTTAAAAGGGTACTTCCCCTTCTCTCAAAATCACACATCCAAAGCTAATTTTTTTGGCTATACCATGATCAAATATAACTCCAGTAACTTCTAAATAATGTGATGTTATTATAAATATTGTAAAACTATATTAATTATTCTATACATCCTATGAATGACATAGTCACCTTCCGTGAATATGTATAACTTATCGTCTCCACGCTGTGGTGTAGTTTGTTATTAAACATGTAATTTTATAAATGGGAATAATATTGACTATAATTGATATAATTAATAAATACAACATATTAATTATTCTATATATATGATTTATTATCCAATTAAAGAAGATTTCACAATCAATATAATGGTATTGTCGCGTGTGTGCACATACAGAATACTGTCTATACAAACGTGATGATATTTATTCACCATCATAACAATTCAAGAATAAATATCATTTTATGATTAAAAAATAAGTTTTAAGAAAATAATATAATTATTGATATGAATCAGGTACATTATATCCATAACATAACTGAATTACGTAAAAAAACATATAAAGAAAAATAAATCAGTTAACACCCGATGTAATGATACTACTGAAATATATTTAAAAAATAATTCTTAAAAGATAATATATGATACCATATTTATGTATATAGTTATTTAATAATTTAATGAAAATTATTTCACAATTATACTCGAGGTTAACATACCCTCATCTAAGGAAAAGTATAATCTAATTTGTTTTTATCTCACTTTTAATCTCAAGAGTTTCATGCTATATTTTCCACTATTTCCATTTATGTTTTGAATGTACTGCTGATGGTTGTATTATTTGGGTAATATATTATAATTTATGGCTATCTAAAACTTCATTTTATGATCCTTCATTCATGGTATTTAAATTTCATACTTTCTCAAATCAGTAATGGAATTTATAATTTTGATTTCCACTTGTTGGGTTTTACGAAACCATCATTGATTATTTTAATCTATGATTAAGTGTGAAATCAGTATTTATATATATTTGTAGTAATTTCCACTCACCTATATGTGGTTATAATTTTGATACACAAAATCACACCATTTTTAAATTCTCAAGACATCGATATGAACTGGATTAGAGAAATATTACCTCAATATCCATTTATTGAGTTAAATATCCATTTCATTAGGGTTGTTGTTTCAATAATATGAGTGAATGTCCTATAATTGATTTACACTGAATATCCCATCATATTCAGTGTATGAATATTTTTCACTCTTAATTATTCAATTGATTTATACTTAACTTAAGGATACCGACTTTATAAGGGATTTCATCTCAATTATAATTATATTGAGGCTTATTGTTTGTTATGCCATAATTCACTTTTATATAGATTGTATAATTTACTTTTACACAGTATATCATGAATCCAATTATTATCATGATATTATAATGTTTTGATCACCTCAATTATTTTTATTCAAACTTTCTAATTTGGTTGGGTCCTCTAACTAAAATATCATTTTAAATGTTTTAATGATTTATTCTTCTATATGTTTCTCTGTAATGTAGACATTTTAAAAATGGTATTATAGATTTATTTATATGAACATGGATGTTTTAAAATTAAAATTTATTTTTAATGTTTGATTTTTGTATGGGACAGTTTGATTCAAAACTCTATTTTTGACATCTTCTTGATTAATAGTTAGACTTTTAAATGTTTTCAAGAAAAGGGTATATTTCTCTCAAATAGTATTACTGATTAGTTTATCTATGTCTACATCCTTAATCATTCTTGATTGAGGTTGATTTATTTTAATAAAGTCTTTCATATTTTATTTAATGAGTTTTGTTTGACTATGGACGTGCTATTTTTATACCATTCATGGCATTTTGGATTAAATATTGACATTCTGTATGATAGTTATAATACGAATGTTTATATTATGATTCAACCACGTCATATAAGGATTTCATCGGACTTATCATGTGACAGGTGGAGCCCACTATATATTCATGATGCATCAGTAGGTCTCATGAGAAAAAAAAGTGTCTTGGCATAAGGCCTTGACAAAATCTTAATTTTAGTCTTAGTACATGTCCTTGACTATGTGGTTATAATATCTGCAATTATGCATTCCATCATTATGAAATTAGCTATTGATATTACATGAGATTATTTGACTAGTATATTATCTATGTGAATAAGTAAATGGAATTATTTTATTTAAATTTTCCATATTTTGATGAAGTTCATTTCTTAAAGGATTGTGTTTTAGTAATATACATTGCCGTAAATATTTAGCCTTATTTATGAATGTTTCAGAAATATTTTTATCCTTACTAAGAATATATGCTCACCCCTTTCAATGTTTTATTTTATTAAGTATGTGACGAAGTATATCATGAATATCCAGAAGGAATATACAATAGGATATGAGTGTGTCCAAATGACACATAATGTTGTTTTTTATTTTTTAATGATGTAATGTAAAACTTTTGCATGTATCTAGTACATCTAAGTCTACTAAACTAATCGGTCATTCAGAAAATGATCTATTGTGATCATTCCAATCATATGTAATAATGCACTGACTCTGGGTTACTAGGGTCGAGGTGTTGCAGTTTGTATCAGAGTATGTTTATTAAATGCCTTGGAAACTATATTAAAAAGAAAAAAAAACTTTGATTTGAGAACACTACCCAAATATATACTTTGAGGATTTGTTTATAAGAACATCCAAATTTTTTGTTAACATAAATAATAAGTGGATTTTCCAAAAAAAATACATACCTATCTAGATACGAACACGTAGAGGCTTCTCTCGAATAGATGTACCTAATGGTAAAACCTAAAAACACTACTTGGAGCTAGAACCAAATGGGAACTGGTGCACTACAATGTGCCTTGGAGCTCTCATGGTTATGAAACTCCCTGGGAATATGATTACCATAATTAACATTATAATTACAAACGAATTTGAAGGATGTTAATATACGATGATAATAAATAACCTTGGTTAATCCTTTTGTGTTTTGGTTATGACTATTTTTACTCATACAATTGTTTCTAGTTTATGTCAATGGATGAATTACAAAGAAGTCATAGTAACATTGAACATTATGTTAAAGGTAGGAACAGTGGTGTAAATGAGAAAAGAAATTGAATTTTGATAAGAGTAAAATATATCATGTTCAAGCTGAATCAGTTTTCAAAAAATATAATAAAAAACATATATATTAACCAACTCCCAGGCTCACAAGTGAAGAGAGAGTTGTTGAATAATTAGTTTTTGTAGTGGAGAGCATTGAGAAAAGAAAGATTAATTTCTATCATGAAGGAAATGTTGTTGGAGACACCCACGAAAGTGTCTCATTGGATCAAAGTAATGATTTATGTGTGGGAAAGATGAACATAATGTAAAAAATTTATGTAGAAAAAATATGAGTACAATGGAAGAAAAAAAATGCGAAGAATCCCTTTACCATCATTTTCTATAATTTTATGGGACCTGAGAATTATTCAATTCAATTCCCTATTCTGTAACATAACCTCTTGGTCATGTAAGATCCTATGTGAAAATAAATGGATTTCTAAATGTTTAACATAATTAGTGATATTCATTGATGGGATTACATGGGAAGGATTTTCTCTTTTATGTGTTACCCTGTATTTTGTAATGTGAAAAGGTTCTTTGGGGATGAATTATCTTTTTTTGGTGATATAGTTATAAATAACCATTTGAGTTTATATGATCCCTGAATTTGAGGAAATTATATTTTATTAATTTTTTGGATGAAAATGAGAGGTATGATATAACACTTGTAGTGAAATTATGTTATAGTTATTTTTAGGAATTTATCCCATTTTGGGAATGTTATATAATATAGTTTTTGAAAAAGGGAAACACTCATATCGTGTGACAACTCATTTTATCAGATAATGCTGTGATAATCAAACCCACAACCAATGTGCGAATGAGATTTATCACCTACCACAAGACTGAATGATGTCACTAGTTAGTGTGTGTTGTTCTTTTTAATTAAATTATTCTATTGACCAATAATAATGTTATTTGGGATCGTATCTTTTATTAAGAGGATATATTTAGCGTAGTAAAATGATTTGTTGACTAATGAATAACTGTTATATTAGAAGGCATTTGCTCTATTGGGAAAACTATATGACTAAAGAAAAACTGAATACTATGCTTTTCATTTGAGGAGTAATGGTGTATTATTATCATTGTTTTATTTTTATTTTTGATTTGGTTTATTTATGGAAATTATTAACCTATCTTAGATAAGATATGATTATTTTAATTACTTTTATTTATGTGACGTTAAGAGTATTTGATGTTATTTGGATATAAAATTTAATGGGGATGAATACATAATCAAATTCTTTTTAGTTATGGGTTTCAACCTTAGATTGGATTATAATAATGTATTTTAAGAACAATAGTTTATTGAATGTTATTTATTGACCTTTCGGTATTGTGGGTTTAATTTTATAAATTAAAATTATTATATCTTGCTCTAAATAATTATCCTTTTTGGGGATCATGTAATCTAGTATTGATCATTTTTTTCTTTATAATCTATTATCACGGAAAATATATAGTTCATCCTTTATGGATTATTTGATTCTCTGTATATTGATTATAGTGCTTCTAGTGTGACCTAGTCATTTTGAATAGTCATCGTTTAGATTGAAAGATGAGTTTTTTTGTAGAAATTAGTTAAATGTGGAACACTACTTATTATGTATTATTTCTCTCCTTATATATGATTAAATTAATTCATAAACCTTATGGAATGGATATTAATCCCAATAATGTGTTATCATAATACCTGATGTTATTCATCATATATAAATGGATTTAGGCCTTCGATTTTCCATTCGGTTGTTTGAGATTTATTACTTCAATCACTTCTTATAAATATTTATGATTTTCCTCCAATTATAATTTCCACCAATGTCCTCTTATTCGAGATACTTATTTGGTGGTGACTTTTTCATTTCCATTTCCCTTTTGTTAATAATAAATTTTATTTACATTATTTTTTATGTTGGTTTTCCACAAATGTATTTCATATATCTTTAAAATTTTATTTATGAAGAAAAATATCATATTTTAAAGAAGTAATTTATTGAAGTACATAATTATGTAACGACCCATGCATCTATAGTGCATTTGTCTTTGAATAATACAATTTCTTGCGATGTATGGAACACTGAGTTCAATAGAACCACAGCCTATAAAACTTCCAGTTTAAAAAGCAGTTATGAATAGTAATAACCATATTTTAAATTTTATATATATCCCATATAAAATTTAATTTTATATATTGTGTTTCCTAGAAATAATTTAATGAAAAATTCATTTTTTTCAAATAAAAAATTTATTTTTCATAAAATGTAGTTTTTATCCCTTTTAATAAATAACCCTTTATTAATCCAATATTTGAAACTTTTATATATTTAATTTGATAAAATTAAGTTATCCTTTGAAAGAAGGACATAAAAAAATTATATTAGATAATGTTTTTGTGTTTTTTTGATAACTTTCATATTTTGATGAATAATGAAATATACATAATTTTAATCCAAAAAAAATTTGGTAATAAGAAAATTTATAGTGTTAAATTATACATTTTAATGGTTTTTAATTATAATTAGGTTATATTTTATTCATTTAATCCAATGATGGTCATTGGATGTAATATCATTTTTAAACCAAACTAAAACATGTATCAACTATTTGATAGTTTTTACTTATCAAAAACTCACTTTCTAGTTTTGACAATGAGAATTAACTTTATATTAATTAATGTAACTTTTAAGTTTTGAATTTGTTAAAATGGTCATCATTTCTGTATATAGAATATCAAATTTATCTTAGGGAGAATTTTTGGTATTTTTCTGAAAAATTTCAATTTTGGATTTACAGTGAAAAACACTACGTTATTCTTCATAAAACCACATTTTATTTAAATAACTATTTATTTTATTTATATTTTTTTTATGTCAAAATAGATACACAATAACTATATTCATTCAATGTAATTCATTTATATAATTTTATTATAAAATTATATGTTTAATAAGATGAATATAATTGAAGTGGTAAATATTAAAATTAGTTTAAATTGAGACTTTTAATGCATTACACAAATTATCTAAGGTAATATTACATATTTTGGTTGATTCAATTTACATTGTTCTAATAAATCATATTTTTATGACATTCACAAAAACCCAAAACTAAATAAATAAAAAATTGACTCAAATAAGTTTTTAAAATAAAAACTATATTATTAAATAATTTAATAGTCTTAAAAATATTTGGTTCAGCCAGATGACTGATACAATAATATATATGTCATTAATGAACCACTTTTGGTTCACTTGTCTTTTTATAGTATGTTTTTTACCGTATAATATAAATATATAAGGAGACATGGTAAATTTTAGACTATTTAACTGAAATTTAAATATAACAGATAATGTTAAAATGGAGACCTAAACCTATCTAAAGCCTATTGGTTTAGAGGTTTTCGACCAAGAACCACATTATAATAAAAATAAATCATTTTGGAGCCATTATAAGCCTAATATGATTTTAAAATAAAACAATATTTCAAGGTTTTCCTAAAGTGACCCTCACCTCTCTTATAAAAGCGTACATCCCCTTATCATAAAATCACACCACAATGCCATTCGGATTGTCCAACCCATGCTCAAATATCATCCCAAAAACCCTCAATTAATCTTAGAGGCCTTAAATTGATCAGACGTCTAACCTAAGTATCCATTTTGATCAAATCAAAATGAAACACCTGAAGAAGAGGAAATTATTTCCTCACCTCTTTCAGTATCCTTTTCTTCTTCCAATTCCACTTTCTTCGTTGTTTCCATAACAAAACCATAACTCCAGTACATTATATATGCTTTGATGTTATATAAATATGATACATGCATATATATTATTCTATCGATCCTATTTATGACAAAGTCACCATATGTGGGTACATATGGCTTACCGTCTCCATGTAGTGGGGTAGTTTGTTATTCAACACTTAATTATGTGGATGGGTATAATAATGAGTATAATTGATGTAAA
The DNA here is from genome assembly GCA_963277665.1 of Viscum album. Taxonomy (NCBI): domain Eukaryota; kingdom Viridiplantae; phylum Streptophyta; class Magnoliopsida; order Santalales; family Viscaceae; genus Viscum; species Viscum album. The sequence goes on along the minus strand of OY728133.1, from coordinate 1,896,423,978 downwards.
TAATAAAGAATAAATGTTTATGATTCTATATATATGAAATACCATCCAATTTCATATTATTTCACCATCAATAGAATGGTATTGTTGCTCGTATGTACGTACAGATTGTCGTCTCCCCAAACGCGATGAGATTCATTCCCCATCATAACGATTCAAGAATAAATATCATCTTATGATTAAAAATGTATTTAATAAAATAATATCATTTTGTATATGAATCAAATATATCATATCCATTACAAACATGACCTACATAGCATAACATATAAATCAAAACGAATCAGTGAACACAAGAAACAATGATAATGTAGAAATATTATTAACTAAGAAATATTAACTGATCATATATGATATCAAATATATGTATATGTTTATTGTATAATTTAATAATTATTATTTCACCATTATAAATGAGGTTAGATTACACTCATGTTAGTAATATTTAAGGGAGGTTTTTTCAACTAACTTTTATTCATGTGAGATTCATGCTATATTTGATTGTATATATTTTTATGTGGTGTATGTACATCCCATGGATTTATTTTTTTTGTAATATTTATTAATATATGGTTATTTACATATTTAGTGTATGATCCTTCTTTCATGGGTTGTCTGTTTCCTACGGTACCTTATTTATTAGGGAATTTCAAATTTCAATTTCCACTCTTTGGGTTTTACGCATTCTTCGTTGATTATTTTACACCATGATTATGTGTGAAATAACTATTTATTTTATTATATAGTAATTTCGACTCCACTTTGTTTGGATATACTTTTCATTCACATTATTAATCCCTCGATAAATTCTAAAGTCCTCAATATGAACATGATAGGAGTAATCATAACTCAATTTCCATTCATTGAGTTAAACATCATAGTCATTGGTATTGATGTTACAAGAATATCTTTGAATGCCGTAGGATTTTTTTACATATAATTTCCAATCATATTTATTTTATTTATATTTTTCACACATAACAATTCCATTGATATATCCTTAACCTAAGGATACGTCCTTTATAAGGGATTTCATCTCAATTTACATTCAATTAAGACTTTACTGTTTTTATTCACCAATTCACATTTATATGGTGTGTATAATGTACATTGGCATTGAATATCATGAATCCCTTTGTTCTCATGATGTTAAATTTTTTTGATCACCTCCATTATTTGTAATTAAACATCTATCATTTGGTTATGACCTCTCACTAAAATATCATTCTAAATGTTATAATGATTTATTCGTTTAAATCATTATCATTAATTTCCATGATTTAAAAGTTGTTTTTATGATTTATTTATATGGACATGATTGTTTTAAAAGCAAAATTCCTTTTATAGGTTTCAAATTGGTATGTGAAAATTTTATTCAAATATATATTTTTAACAACTTCATGAAAAATACATATATTTTTAAATGTGTTAATGAAAAAGGGGGTATTTATCTCAAATTTATTTTATTTTCATTTATGTTAACATCCTCTATTATTATTTATTTAGATTTATTTATTATAAAAAAATATTCCATATTTTATAGAATGAAATAGTTTTGAATATGGATGTGCTATTGTTTATACTATTCATGGATTGTAGTTATAATGTTAACATTTTATATGCTAGTATATTATGAATGTTTATAACATGTTTCAACCTTTTCATAAGAGGAATGAATTGGACATAGTAAATGATGGGTGCAGACTGATATAGCTCCTTGATGAATTGGTAGGTCTCATAGAACAAACTAGTTTCTTGGAACATGGCTTTGAAAAAATCTTATTTTTTTGTCTTGGAATGAGGCTTCGACTATATGGTTATGATGTATGACATTATGTATTCAATAATTATGAAATTATCAATTTATATTAAATGTGATTATTTGACTAGTAGAATATCTATTTGAATATGAAAATTTAATTATTTGATATATATTTTCCATATAAAGGGAGAATTTATGTTTAAAATACTTGTGTTTTAGTCTTCTACATTGCCTTAAATGTTTATGCTTATTTGTGAGTTTTTTGGCTACATTGTTATCTTTATTGAGTATCTGAGCTAACACAGTTAAATATTTTCTTCTTTTAGAATGTGAAAAAATATATAATAATTATGTAGTAGGAATAGGTTATGGTATAATTGTGTTTTCAAAGGGGACATAATGTGGTTTTCCTTCATTTAAGGATGTAATGTAAAGCTTATGTATTTATCTAGTACATCCAAGGCTAATAAAATAATGTTTCATTCGACATTTGACCTCTTATGATCATGGAAATGATATATAATAATGACCCGACTCTAGGTAGCTAGGGTCACGACATTACATAATAAATAAGTATTACTCTCTAATCTATTCAATAACATATAATGAGATAAAATAATTACCCACATCATTTCATAAATATCTACGATCAAAAATCACAACATTAAAAATTTATATGTCCCAAAAAGGAAATCATTTTATGAAAAAATCATGAAAATAATCCTTTAAATGAAATTGGTTACATAATCTAGCCTCCTATAATTATCCAACACATTTCACAAAGAATGAGTGTGAAAAATGAACATAAAACATATATTACGCTATAATAATAAGGTATAATACGAAAAGTAAATATTTTAAATATATATACATAGATTTTAAATGATTTATATAAATATAAATTGATATAATAAAAATGTGTTAAATGGTGAAAGGTTATAACCCATAGATTAATGGTGGTTTAGAAAGATCCCTCACACCCCTATTTTTAACATTTCAAGATATCAAATATCTATTCCATTTAAACCCATAATTTAAATAATAAAAGAAAAATGAATGATAATTTCTAATGAGACAATTAATCTTGAATTGGAATACTGACATCAAAAAATAGTTTTGTTAGTTTCAAAAAACCATTGAGGCCATATATTCTGAGATAAAATATAATTATGTCTTTTATTAATATATTCTGTATAAAATATGTAAAAATATAACTTTTTGAGACAATTCAATTAATTTATAACGAAAAATGAAATTATTTATATAATTACACTATTTACATATTATTTAATCAATAAATAGGTTTTTAGAATATGTATATGGAAGAGAATAAGATTTAAAATAAATCAAAAAAAGTTAAAATTAGTTTTTAATGTAAATTGTCCCTAGCCTCGAGTTGGAAACAATATATCCGTTCACTATATTCCCAAATAATAAACCTTTTTTATTTATTTACTTTAATAAAAATATTTTTTATTCATTTATAACTTTTATTATTGTTATTACCTTGTAAAATATAATTACACGAAATAGATTGATCTTGGGATTTTGGAACACAATCAAAATGCCCTAAAAATTTATAAAGAAAATAGAAATTATTGTACAAAGGGAATTAAGAAATATGGATGAAAAATATAATAAAAAACTATAATAATTAATCAATAAATTGCCTCCAAAGAGCCAGGTTGAGTCCATATATGAACACTCGTTTTTTATTATTATCACCCATATTTATATAACCACATCTATTGGTAGACAGTTTACATATATTACATTCATTTGGATACCACAATAGATGAACTAGTTCATCTTTTTTTGATATATAATACTGACATGGAATGTTTTACTATTGTTCATAATTGGTTTCCTCTAAATCATCAACATTATTATGTTATTTTCCTATATCATTGTTTTCATAGGCACATTAGGTCATAGCATGTCCTATTGGGATGATTTTTCCACCCTTCAATCTCAAGGGGAATTATTATCATCATAAACATAATTTGATAAGGCCAAAATCCTAATGTAATAACACACGCTCTTCGTGACCACCTATATACACACATAATCACCCCCTCAATATACAAAACATTATCTTCAACAACAAGGGGCAATGATAGTGGCTTTATTCCTCTCCCATAAACTTCAATATTATAATCATAAAACCTACAGAAATATATTTTATTATTACGGTTGTAAATTCAAAAAAATCCAATATACCATATGAAACATATTTCTAGTATTATTTATTTAGGGCCCACCTACAACCACTTGAAAATCAATATAATACTTCACATGTGCCATATCCACAATCAAACATTCATCATTCTTTATGGAAGTGTCAATATGAACCTCCTAATTAATATCTACATTAATTTTAGTTTTCTAAAACAGAATAGTTTTAAATTACTTATTTATTTTAAAAGTATTTTTTATCCACATAATTATTTCCATCCATTAGTGATTAGAATCTTGATCCATGGATTTTAGAGTCCACATTAGACCCCTAAGATTTATAACCTGTAGCTAGATCATTTAATAGATCTCCAATAAAATATAATCATAATAATTATATTGATTGCCATATTTTATCATAAAATTAACTCTACCTTAAAATCAAATAAAAATTTTCCCCACAAATAGTTTCTTGTGTTAGTTGCCTATATCCCACCAGAAAAAAGATGCCCCTTAGGTACATAAACATGATATACATTGAACTCTTAATAAAGATCCATATTCTTTTTTATTATAGTCATATCAACCCATTTCCATTTGAGAACCCTAATAATATTTATATGGACATCTGTATTCATCCTTCACAATTCTATCGGCATCTAGAGTAAAATGATCTTCTTGAACAGAAATACACAAATTCAAAACAGGTACCTCTTCATTAAAATAACAACGTACGTGGATTAAATATCAATGTAAATATTTTAATATAACATTGGAATTCAGAAAAAAAAAATATTAATATAAATTATATAATTATCATGTCAATAGGTCTTAAAACCCTTTCAATTCCAGAAGGAATCGTATCTTCCATTAAATTTAGATTTATTTTAAATTTCATAATAAAAAACACAATAAATTTAATATTTAAATTATGAAAGAATATCTATAATTTTTTCAATTAGATAATATCAATCTTTTTAGTGATATTTTACTTACCTTTATAAGGTATTATAAAATAAATCAAAAATGCAGTAAAATAACAAACTCAAATGATAGATTTAAATAGAAATAACCATAAAAATGCTACAATAATCAGTGATAAGATGTAAACATCAATAAGTGTTATCGAATAGTTCCAATAATTTGAATGATTTATTTATCTATAAACATTATGTCTATTCGCATGGATAATAAAAATACAAGAACATTTTATGATTCTTGTAAAACAGTTTTCACCCTTTAAATTGGATCCTGGATTCAGTAGTTGAATTCTTCATCCTTAATAGATGAACCCAAGGATTCCAATCACACATTCATGGGGTACATTGATTAATTTAAATAAACATTGTGCAACATTTCATATATTATAGTTTTTATGATGGAATATTACATAATGAGACCCATATATATATATACCATCCAACAATAATCGTATCCTATAATATAAGGAAGCAACATCGTAATATTTTCAAACATCCAAAAATTATGATTTTTATTATGGAGAAAAAAATTAAATTATTTAATTCATAAAAATATAATTAATATCTTGAAAAAATGTTATTTAGATGTTATTAAATAATTATCCCCATTCTAGGTAATACTTATCATTGATTGTGCGCCATAGACATAAGGATAATAAGAGAGGAGTAAATTAAAATATTTTTCCTCGTTATGGGAAATATTATTCCTATTTAAATCCTAAATTTTTCTTAAAAATTATGTTTTCACACATAATTTATATTATGGTGAATAAAATATAACATTTCATCAACCTGTATTCGAGTTGTGCTTTCAAATGTTACAATATTTTTATAAGAGGGGCCAATGAATTCTTTATAAGGAATAAATTAGAAATCTATGTTTGAATCCCTCAAATTGATGAGCAAGGATCCCTGAATATTAAGAGATATAATCTATCAATCTTCCTTCATTACAAATCCCACATCGAATATAATTACTTGTTTTATATAATAACATAATTACTTATCTCTGTGTCAATTATTTTGATGATATTCAGATAATATTGAAAAATAACGTTGTTAGGATGGCCAGGCCAAAAGGGGTAAATATTAATTTATTTAAAAAAATTAATATTCAAATAATTATAATTATTATACATAAAAAAAACATTCATAACCATCCATGAATTATTTTTTAAAAAATTTATCATTATTACAATACTGATTATAGTAGACAGTACATATGCATGGGTAAAATTATGATTTATAAACGATCATGATTGATAGAATATAAATATTATATTTAAATTATAAAGTGATAATTATATCATTAATATAATATTATTTCACTAAGTACACTTATATATACAATTTAATGGATTCATTATTTAAAATGAATCAAATTGAATTGTAGAGGTTGTAATCCATAATTACAATCAAATGATGTAATCATTTTTTAATTAATAAAAACAAGAAAATATATCGTATGATAAATTGTTTATAGTGATAAATATATCAGGAATTTAATAAATAGACATTAAACATGTCATCATAAACAGTCATTATAAGTGATTATGGACAATTATTTATTGTAGTTCATGATGCAGTATTCTATTAGAGAGAAGAAAAAAGATTATATATCAAAATTTGATGGAAGTGGTGAAATATTTAGGTTAATAAATATATGAAAAAATATAAATATATAAAATAAATTATATTTTCTTATTAAATATAATTTTTTTAATATTACATGATGGTAGAGAATAAAATAAAACAATAACATTCTATTAAAGACTCAACCTCATATTTTGAAAGTATCATTTGATTAATGATTTAAACTCTATAATTCTTTTATTATTCCCATCCCAAGACTGCTATATTGTATGAAGGGAAGTGAATAATAGATTTGGGTAGGTGTTGGACAACAAATAGAAATTTATAATTGAGAAGAAAATAGGAGAGTAGGTAGAATTTTATATAATATGTGAGCGAAAATCAAATTGTTTTTAAATTATTAAATTACAAAAATTTATTTATCAAGGGTATGATACACATAAATTATATATTTAAAATATATGATAAGTAGGGTTCATAATAACCTCATATAAATAATTTAAGACTTGTTTTGAATATTTTATTAGGCCATTTTTTATTAAACACTATATTATCCAGTTTGAAAATAATATTGATAACAATGTTTTTTACTCATTTAATGTAATGATAGATAAGTTAAAAGGAAAAATATAGAAATTTTTGTCGATGGTTGGTAGTTTTATTCAATTTGAAATCCTTTTTAATAATATAAAATTTTATGGTATTTACATCCGTTAATAAATTGTTAATTATTATAAAATACTATTAATGAAAATTTTTCACATTTATTTAAATAGACTTGGAAAACAACATGATAACAAATGGATTAAACAATATTTCATTAACATATCCCTAACATGTAATAATTATAAAAAATCTAAAAAAGATAATTCTTTAAAAATGTGTACATTTTAATTTTCTTGATTAATTTATTATTTTGTTATATTAATTTAGTAAATATTATGTCAATATTGTGTAAACATTTTAAATAATTATTTAATAACTAAAAATTATAAATAGATCAATGTTAATAAATAATTTAACAATAAAGTAAAATTTATAACAAAACATTGAATGTATTTATACCTAGGAAAATAAGATTCAGATAAAAAAATAAAGAGAGTGATATTTTTGTCTTTTCATTAGTTAAATGAATATAATTTCAAAAGAACACATATATCCCAAGGTAAAAATATTTGTTAATATATGATGTAAATGGAAGACATGAATTCATTCAATAGGGAAAACATAATATTTAGGGACATTCATATCCATATAATTGTGTCTTTATTAATAATTTCCCAAATTACCCTTACCATGGTGTCATTTATTTACCACCGTTCCAATTAGTAATGAAGAAATAAATGAACTATTTTCCAAATTTAGACAACAGAATTCATAATAACGATTTAAATGGGAATCAAGAACATCTAAAATTATTATAAATTATTTTTAGAATCAAACTATATACACAATAACATAATATTTCACCGAAAATTATTTTTTATGTAAACAATTTTATTATAAGAAATACAAGTATAATATTCATCACATTGAAAATAATTTTATAAATTTTTTAGAAAATGAAACTAATTAAAACTTTATACTATTAGAAAAAATAATTTAAAATTCAAAATATTTAAATCCAAAGAAATATTTTTAAAAGAAATTATTATTTTTCAATATTCAAAAACATTTATCATTTCCCAAAATATCTCAAAATTTCACAATAATATATTTTGGAACATAGAATTTCTATAAAGTATGTAATATTTATAAAATATTCTTTCAAAAATTATAGGAACATAATTTTAATAATTTTTCACTAAATATGTGAATAATATTTTGTAAGAAAAGTTAATTTTTGAGTATTTGATGACTATTCTAAAAATGTAGTAATTATTTATTATGAATTTATTAATAAATTTTAATTCTTTATATCAATTATATATATTTGTATATTTATATTTTTTATACCATTCATAATCAATAATGCATGGGATATCTCATGATGGTCACATTTAAATAATAATTTATTAATAATATATACCAATTCTTATAACGCCTTGAGTAACATGTTAATGAATATATGGAGTAGAATATTGATTATATAACATAGTATATTTAATTTTTATCTGTAAAAAAATTCATCCCCATAATTGTATCATGGTCTTAGTAAAAATGGATTTAAATTTTCAATATATCATTGTTAAAATCCCACATAATAAAAAGGGATAATAAATCATTCAATTGAAAATAGGAAAATCGAATTACTTAGGTCAATTTGATAAAGAAAAAACTATGTATCAAAAGAGTAAAAAATTAGTGGTAAGTGAAAATATATACATGGAATAAAAACAAAACGTAAAATAATTGTGTACATGTTAGAGATCATTGAAAACAATAAATTAGTGGCTATTAGATGGTTAAAAACCAAAAAACTCTAAACCATAGATGAGTAGAAAGGAATATATATTCACAATAAATTCATGTAAATGGATGTTTTTTCGTTGTAATTTTGATATATATGATGAATTACTTTATCATATAGACTATAAACATAAGGAAATATACTAACATGAAAAGTTTATTTTATTTTTTAATAAATTACAACCATAATATAATATTTTATTCAAAATATATTTATTTAAAATGCCTTTCTTATTCCTAAAGATCCATATTATACATTATAATCAAAAAATGGATATCAATATATTAATATTTTGTTAATATTAAACAATTATAATTTGTAAATAAAAGATAATATAATATTCAAAATGTATGAATCCTTTTATGATGTAGTAATATTTTTACCACCATAATTTCCACAATAATTACAGTGTTTCTATACATAAAATTTCATAAATAATATTATATCCAAAATAACCATAATATCATCAATTTTAAGGAATGTATTATCCTCAAATATGATCTCAAAAATTTCTTATTATATTAACAAAAATGTAAAAGAAGTCATATTTAACAATATTTCATGATAAATAATATTTTAAAACTATAGTTCACATATATCTCAACCCAAATAATCATCTCTCAAAACTCAATTAATCAACATGATTAACTAGTATATATTCATATAATTTATCTTAATTCTCTATTATTTATAAAATAAAATTTATAAACAAGCCTAAATTGTAATCCTTAGAATAATAAAACATAACTCTAAAAATATTGCCTATTCAATGAATCAATATTAATCATTAATAAATTTTTATATCTCATTATAAAAATAACATAATATCTAATCCCTAATTGTCCCAATGATTTATTTAAATATAAATATTGTATTCTTTCTAAAACATTGTAATATAATAATATCCCCTAAAATCCATTCACCTTAAATGTAAAACAGAGTGTCTATGCCATAAAAAATATGATCTAAAATAAAATATTAAACCAAATAGGGTATATATAACTATTAATTTAAACTCACTTTTTGAAAATATTTCTTCCCAAAATTAAAAAAAATATTATTAATCACAATCTAAATGATATTTTATATAAACAAAAAAACAATATACATTATCTAAGATGACCAAAATCACATTTTCATCATATTACTGACTAATTCCCAGGATAAAGTTAATATCATGTTTAATTCATCAATGAGATCTCTTATTTACCTCAACAAAAAAATATTTACACAACATTAGGAATATGGTATGGTTTATATTTCTCTTGAAAAGGTGTTATCGAGATGTTCTACATTAACACTAAGACTTCTTTCATTATTTGTGGTAATATTGAACAAATTATTTAAAATCACATAAAAATAATATAAGAATAATGATTTTCTATTTTAAAAATCATTTGACAAATAGGAAATGGATAATAATAATTCTACAACATATTCTTGAATCCCAACAGATAAATACATCAATCATTTCACATCATTGAATGTTATAAAATAGGTGTGTTATTTTTCATGGAGTTATCCTTTACAAGAGGTGATTGAATCAGATAATTCCCAATTTTTCAACATTTAAGACAATTAAATATAAATTTTTCTATATAATTAATTCATTTCTCCCCATTTAACTCTTCATTTTTCCAAGTAATTATTTTTTCAATGCCATTGTGTCTTAAATAGAATAGGCATTTTACTATTCTATTTAGTCAATATTCTTGAAGTATCTTTCCCTATTTCTGAAAAGAATGAAATTGATCCTTATTTACTCTATGTTATATAACAAATGATATCATAAGAGAAACCATACTTATATTTTATTGTGAGAATGATATTTACTTAATGTACATGTTTTTAATGGTATATCATGACAAATAATTTTACATAGTAACAATAAATTTCAATGTATTAATTATTCCATTTGTAATCATAGAATCTATACATTCTCCATCATATCAGGAATTAACATCATTCGTTAGGGTTCCTTAATAATTCAAAACCCAAAAATACTAGTGTCATCAACAATAATCATAATCATTAAAATTGAATTATAGAATTTCTAAACCAGAAAATATTATTTTCAACATCTGATGTCATATATATGAATTTGGTGGTCCATGATCATTATCTATTCAAATAATTTATTTACATTAATAAGGAAATTGAGAATTAACCCATACATTTCTCCAGAGAGTGTCAAAGTAGGTTCGTTGTAAGTGAACACTGACTGGGTAATTTAATGATGGCTAATATAAATACATATAACTATTTTGATGATTATTACTACCAAATTTGGATGTTCTAAACCCATGACCAATTTATGTATATATACATGGATGTATTTAACATTAAACAACATAATATATATCTTACTAAAACATTTACATGGATTCTATTTTACTGGATATTGTCATGAGTATTTACAAAGGTTTTATATCCTTTGCTTTGATACCAAGTATACCTAACTAGCCTTAAATGTTACATAATCAAGAGTATTAGGTAAAGAAATTATTTTTATCCCATTTAACAATCATCAATGTTTAGAGTTTAATAGAATTAATCCATCATAGTTTTATTAATAAAAATTAAATTTAAAAGTGAAAAAATCCAATTAGATTCCATATTCCCATAATATAAATAATTTTGAAGTAAAAATTTTTATTTCCATGAAAAAACATCAAAATATACATCCTTGCATAACCCTTGTTGAAATAAAACCGTAAAACCCTTTGAAAAATATTTGAAATGATGGAAGACTAATAAAAGCTCAATATGGGACATAAAAAAATATAGTATCCTGTTAGGTATTTGAATAATTATACAAGACATTCCATTTTCTAAATTAAACATTTGGGTCAAAATTAAATATTTTTACAAAATAAATCAATAGTTATACCCAAATCTACTCATAAATAATTTCATAATAGGTAATAAAAAAATTATAAGTCATAAATTTTAATTTCCAATCAGGAAAATTTTATAGATCCTTTCTTAATTGAATTATAAATTACATTCTTATGAAGTAGAATATAAAATACTATAAAAATAAGAAATTGAATAACCCCTTGGAATATAACATAATGATCTAGGTATCATAAGACCATTCAAACATAGGAAATGTAAAAAATCAACAAAAAAACATAACCATAAGTCATGAATAACTATAAAGACAACATCACATATTGTATAGAGTCCATAAATGGATTAGTTTTTATCTCAAATCTAATGCACAATATCTCATGAAATATGACAATTAATTAATTTCTTGGAGAACTATATAAGAAAAACCATATAATCAATTTCGTGATTATATATTTAGACCCATTATATTTAAAAACATTTTTACATTATTTTGAATAATAAATATTCAAAAAATAAAACCTTATAGGCCATGATTCACTGTAAATTCGTATGTAAAAAATTCATCATATATCAAAAGTAAACATATAAAATAAAATAATTTTTCTGTCCATAATGTGCTACAAAAATCATTTGAGCTCCTAAAACTTTATATCATATCCTTAGGGAATATGAAAAAAAACTGGTGAGCTAGAAATTGTAGAAAGGGTATAATATTTATTTAGAAACATTACATGTGAGTCATAACTACAACATTGTTTCATAATATAGAATTTCAATGAGTAATCACATAGAATCATAACATAATGAATATATTTTGTTAATTTCATGGTAAAAAAGTAAATGTTGGATCCATGTATAACATGACATAAAAATGAGTGAATGATAACATCCTAGATAATAATAAATGGATGACATATTCTCATAAATGAATAGGATTACAACCTATTATCAAAAATGACATCTCATGAACCTAATTAGTTAACATAATTAGTAGAGAAATATCATGGATAACACATTAAAATATTTTCCAGATTTTTGTGTACCAAAAAAAGTAAATATATCACCACATATCATTTACTAATTACACATTAATGTAAATTGGGTTTTATATTCTTACATCATATCATAATAAAACAAAACATCATAATGATGAACTTTGAGAAATGAACATTAGGAATATGTCTACAAATAAAATTAACATATAAAATAATTCTAATATAATTTAGTGATATATAAATTAATTTTATACTCACGCAATACCATTAAATAGTGGTAAAGTGAGATAGATATAGAAAGGTCATAACATGATGAAAATTATGGTTTAGAGGGATCCCTTACCTTGATCCCGATTCAACACGTGTGTTTAATATCATCCTAAAAAGTAAAAATAATACATTTAATTAATTTATTATTGTCTATTATCATCATTATTGTTCATTTTATTATATTTATAACAATTTTATATTAAACTACTTAATCATTATTATTCAGGATGAATGTTTTATTGATGTTCGACTCATATGTCCAAAATCATATTTAAATATTTACTAATGTAAAATGAATTAATATTTCACCATATTTTTTATAATAAAAATGAAATAATTTTCATTTTTACAAATCAATAATACATATAAAGCCATTAATTAATTATTATTACGAAAAATGGACTATTTAATAATCCTTTAAATGGTAAGCCACATGTAGAATTATTAACATTTCAATTTATTGATGAGTTCAATTGATTGGTCATAACTATTATATTATATTTAAATAATGATAATTGTTTTAAAAATATCATATTATTTCATGATATAAACCTACATATACCATCCATATGATGATGTAGTTGAAAAACAATCGCATCAATTTGTGGTGGAGGCAGTCTTTCACACACAAGAATGACATTATAATTTCTAAATTGATGGCCTAGTAAGAAGGTAAAGGAAAAATTTATTTTATATAAAGATTCAAATTTAATTATTTTATTTTTTTAAAATTTAATTCTTCATAATGAATATCCTTGAGAGTTGATGATGGAAATTTTATTACACTGGTTCTTGAGGTTAGAGTCATTCGTAAAATAAAATTATGGTTTCTATCCACATTATATAGAAGTAGAGATGGATGTGTATTTTTACATTAACAAAATTAAATCTAATTATCTTTAATATACTTATTTTATTATATAATCCCTATAGTGATATATTTTTTGGAAATGGAATAAAAAATTGCTTAGTTAGTAATAATACATCTTCTTCAGAACACCTCATTAAGATTATAACTTAATCCACCCAATATTGGAGTTATGACTGAATAATTACTCTAGGACAGGGTTATTAAAATATGGATGGTTTTACATTGGTTTTTTCGAATCCTCAATTCTTTTACATGTGTGTAATGAATATAAGAGGAGGTTCCTTTTTATTATTTGGAGGGATTTTCATTTTTGTAAATACAAATACCTATTCAATAATGGGAAGTCGATCTCAATCAATGCGCCTCAAAAATTGATAAAAAAATAGATTATAGGGATAATATGAGAAAAAACATCCACATTACCACAATTGTTTTATACATGATACTGAATTTATTTACAATGTAAATCACCAATATCATTTTATTTTTTCACTAGGGGATGATGGTTTTTAACATTTTATACTATTCATTATGAAAAATATCATGTTGAAATTATTACTTAATAATATTTTTTTTGAAATTTGGAATAAATTTTATCACATTTAAATAAGTGAATTGGGATATTCCAATTTAAAATTATTTCCCAAAAATTTCTTCAAATATAGTTTTCAAGAAATCCAGTTTTCAAATAGTAGAATGTCTTATATTAAATATATTATTAGAAAAAAGTCATTTTATTAATTTTATTTAAATTAAATTGATTTATGAAATATACATATATTTTAATTAATTCCTAAATAGAGGATATTTTTATAGTTTAAATGGAAAAACATTATACAATTAAAAAATGTTTCTAAAAACAATATTTTTAAGAATTTTCATATATTTATACCAAAAATAATTAAAATTGATCATTACAGTGAAATTAATTAGATTAATGTAAATAAAATTTTTTCTATGTCATAGTAATTCCAAATGTAAAATAATTTTAAAACTTTTATTTATTTTATTCTATGAAATGAAATGAATGTATATGAAAATTACTAATTTTGATTATTCATTAAAAATAAATTTATTCAAAAACCTCCATGAATATAGCCCTAGGATATTTTAAAAAAATTATTTAAAAAAGGAACCTATTTTTATAAAATAACATTTTAAAAAATTAATGAAAATATATATAATATTTATTTTCAATAAAATCAATAAAAATCATTTTTGTAGGAAACATGTTTTTGAAAAATAATTTTTCTTCGCTAAAAACATTATTCTTATTTAGCAATAATTATTCAATAAATTTAACTCATCCTAATGCATGATATATATATATATATATCATTTACTAATTAATCATATCCTTACATATATAATTATCATCTGGGTTATAATGGAAACATTTAAATAATAATGGTCAATTTTGGCTCCTTGTTTCATGCCGTATACTCTGTCAATTTTTTACAAAACACGTGGTGTCAAATTCATCCCCCAAAAAAGAATATCACCATTAAAATTTCATGTTATATACCAAATTGAAAAAAGTTATGTTAATTTTTCATCATGGCTGCCTCATATTCCCAGGTGACATATTCATAATTTTGGTTCCACTATTGCACATTGACAGAGAAAGTTATCATTTCGAGTATAATATTATATCTATGGTTGATGATACTTATGGGATGATCCTCAAAAGATAAATCATATTTCATTTATATAGCTAATTAATTTACTACATGAAAGTGTTATGTAATATACTTATAAAATAGGGATATATAGAATACATCATGTAAATTATAAAGGGATGGTGGTATTTATAGCGAAAACTATAGACCTAATGATATTGAGAATCTCAAATGGGTTGATTTTATAATAGATTAACATTTCCGTGTTCAGAAATATAGAAACCCTCATTAATGGAAATCCAGGGATAAAAAATTTATCCCTTCCATTAAAATATAGTTCTCATTGATTATAATAAGAAGAAATATTTTTTCCACTCTAAATAGTCTAATTTTGTTGTTGAATAGTAGTGACCTTTTTAGAAATTTATTCAAACATATGAGTGCTCAAAAAACTATATTCACCAAATTCAACACAACAAAAAATAGTTATTTGTATCATACTATAAAACACTTCATATTGAAGAATTTTGATTCTTGGGTGAATTTTATTATTTTAGGATTACTCTACTTCAGGAAGATGTTGTACTCGTAGAGTACATAAGCATAGAAATTAAAATAAAAAATAATGTACATAGTTTGGATGTATGTTGTGGTACTAAATTATATAAATTTACATTTGAATGGACAGTTCCATGTGCAACGATAGAGTACACAGTCAAAACACTAAGTACACGAGAATAGGATAAAGAACACGTGAGACCTATGGCGGGAAATAAACTATGTGTTCTCTATGTTCACCTATCTAAATTATATATGGTTGTTTGGGTCCATTATTGTATTAAATATGTGTGAATTTATATAGTTTACATTCTCTACATTCATAATCAAGATTATATTGTGGGCAATCATGTCAAAAGAAGTTCTTATGATCCTTTTTGTTGGATTAATTATGGAATGAGTATTAGGAATATATATATGTGGCCCATGGTGGGATCATATATCATAGTCTTATTCCCTAGGTTATATTTTCCTGGAATATATGGGACCAGTATACACATCCATTGATCTTGAGCAATGAGGGTTATTCTGATAGTGTAATTTATATGCATAAGGGCCTAACAGAGATCCCTTATCATTTTATCCATAATTTTTTAGTCCCATTACATATTTATTCAAGGAGAGACTCAATTACCATGACCTATCATATGAGTTCCATTAGTGTTACAATAATTATGTAGTCACTTCTCCCAAATGGGTATTTTTTTTAAAAACATTTCATTGAATCCCATATAGGTACTTTGGTTGTGGAATTACCATGAGTTATAGTGTTTGTCTTATGTATAACTAGGTTATTATTATTATGCATCATCTTATAAATGAAATTTATTTGTTATGATTGGTTGACTTCTCTCTAAATTTTTTTATTTTTGGTATTTTTTTTTGTTTCTAAATGGTTTTTGTTACACTGAAACATACATGGGCTCCCGCCACACTTGTAATGTATTATTCATAGAACCAATTGTTCGATGGTGTCATATATGCACTTGGAGAAAAGGAATTTTTTTTACCTTAATAGACCAAGGTTTATACATGTCGGTACATTTTACATATGTTCCCTCCTTCAAACATGATTCAATTATTTTAAATTATTTGTTGGATTATATTTAAAGCATTAAAATTACTAATATATTTTTTTATAAATAATTATTTTATATAGATACATTATTGAAATGGATATAAATAATATTTTTACATTTAGATATGGTGTTTTAAGATTATAGATATATACATGTGTACACGTACCTTATGATAAATAATCTCATGTGATTGATATACCTACTTAACAATGGACTTCACCCTGTGTACTATTTAAGGAAGTCTTGGGGAGTCACAATTTACATACTATAGGCCAGGTAGGCAATAGGTGTCTAGTTTTAACATAGTAGTAAAAAATGTTTTTTAATCTTTTAAAATATTTTAGGGATTTTATATCTATGATGTTGTTTCTTGAATTAGGTTAAAATGTTAAGGTGTTTCGAGTTCAACTCATGATCCCTCAAATCCAGTGTTTGTGAGATCACTGATGTATCCTTTAATCATGACTCTTATAAATATCTTTTTAACATAGTACATGTAGGTAATGGGTATAAATAATACATTATAACTTGTATTATATTTTAATGGATTTTGGATTCCATATCCTTTTGTAGTTATCTTTATAGACATACTATTTATAATTGTACATCTTATTAATTTCAGGATGTGTCAATGATGATTTTTATATTTTTTTAGTAGAATTTCATGGATGATCCACATATTTTAAAGTCATTGATATATGGATATGATCATGATGTGGTTCCACCACTTGGTTTTCTAGACATTCCACCACCCACCAAGTAGTATGATCCACATGAAGTACTAGTGGATGAATAAAACAAGAATAGTGAACATAATTAGTTTTAACTATAGTGATCCCTCTAGTTAAAGGTCGATACATACCCCTATAAAAAAAATATTTAAGAATATACCTTATTTTTATGCCTTTTTACGTGAACTCCTGATCAAATGGTTGTCCTATAATAAATCCATATCCATGAATCCACCATGTGAGGGTAGAGTTTCATGAATCTAATTATTGATTTTAAAAATCACTCTTGGACATATATTTAATATATTTTTAAAGTAGATTTATCCCCTACTATGTTGTGTGATGTTTATATCATGTGATTAATGTAGAATCAATAGAGAATCATGTTTTTGGAATTTTATTCTTTGAGTATTGGTACCCTATGTTGATAATATACTTATATGGTTTGAGATACATTATTTCATAAATAGTTCTTTGGAAGTAGAATTTTAATAGATCTCTGGCATATTTTGGCACATGTTTCCTTCTCTACATATTCATGATTTCATTATAATTTTTGGCAGAGGAGAAATTTTTCGTCAAGTTGATGTTAGCACTTGGTGTTTGTAGTGGTCATATATGAGTTTAGACATTTCAAATTGGTAGTCAAAAATAGACATAGGGATATGGTGTGTGATATTATTTTTGAAAATATTAGAATATCATGTTCTATTTTGAAGATCTCTCATGAATGTTCCAATAATCCACGGAAGAAACTATGATACTCATATGAAAGATAAGGACATCTCAAATTGGATTTTCTAACAGACCATACTGCAGACTTAGAGGTATTAGATGGGCCACCTAGACAAAGCTATCAATTCATAAAGTGAGGTATTCAAGGTCAAAATCTTTGTAGAAGAGGTGGGAGATCCACAAGATTCTATAAACGATCTATATTATTTCTCCTACCACCCCCAAGTGTTCCACCCCAGGATGATGTTGTTTGTGATCAGGGATGAAGATAACTACAACATGTTAATTCATACAATATAAATACATGATGAATTATTATAGGTAAATTTAATTTATTTTAATCATTATCTATTAGACATATAGCCTTGTGAGTGATACACTATTCTATTACCCCATCCATAGTTCTAGACATAAAGATTCCTGTTGCGCCTTTGTATCAAGCATTGTGATTAAGGACCACTATTGGAGGAGATTCATTGATTACATAATTATTCCAACAGTGTAACCTAACTCTTTCATGATATTTCTTCCATCGGTATCTCATTTTTGTAGGGATGGTGGATTATGATTCTATACTGGGAATGAACTGTTTATTCATAGTTCGTACATGAAGTAACTATGCATTGGAAAATCTGACGTGTTTCTTTGTAGGTGGGAAAATATTTTCAGTTATGTGTGATAAGGAATCAATTGATTTTTATAATGAGACCACACAATGGATGATATATTTTATTACTCACTATTTATTTATTACACATCTTTCTATAAGTTCAATTAAATTTCATGAGCCTGATATGGGGGGGAGTGTGAGGATGTCTTCCTTAATGAAGTCTATGGACTTAATTCCCACCAAAAGATCGAAATATTCATTGAATTTCACTATGGTATTACCCAAATATCTATAATCACATATTAAATGGATCCCATATAAAATTGATAGATAAATGATTATTTATATGATATTCATTATTTGGGATTTGTTAAACATTGTGTCTCCCATTGGGATGTCAAAATTATATTCACCAAGTAAGTGAATTATAGATTGTGGTTTGTTCAAAATTACCATGACCTAAACCACAAGACCTTGAATAATATGTACCCCCCCATCGGGATAAGTTTACTCATCTACTAAATGAAGGGTTATGTTTGTTATTGATGATTGATCTCATACCAGGGTATATCCATTTATGTGTTATGGATTATTACATAAGAAATAGGGATTTTCAATTTTTTTATGTTCAATTTCAGTACATATTAGTTAATTTTATATTTATTAATTCACTACTAGTGTCTATGGGATAGATGATATATATAATTCAACCCATATTAGATTATTTCATGGTAGTCCTCATTAACAACATCATGGTGCATTCAGTGTATGTGAAGGAAAAAAGACACATATGGATTGTCCTAGATTGTCTTTGAGGGAACTGTAATTATGGGATGATATCAGAGTGTCATTTTAGGATTATTTAAGTCCATTTATTAATATAGTCCATCATAAATAAAGGATAAATAATAGTCCTATTGAAGGTGGACCAATTACTAGCATGTGCATCACTAAAGGATTGAGTGGTGAAAAAAATTCCATATGATGGATGGCTAATATTTGAAAAATCAACCCATTTTTTCAAGGACCGAGTCACCCGTGAATACATTCACACTCAAAATGGGAATCCATTTGTGTGAATAGAGAGGATAAAATAGTTTTTTTCGTGAATTATAGAAGAGGATTTTGAGCACAACCATCTTGATACTTCTAGAGGATTCCATTGAGTACGTATTGTTCTTTGATTCCTCTAGAATTACTCTTGGTAAGGATATAATGTAGAGGAATAATTTTATTTCTTATCAATCCTAGTAGTTTGAAACATATGAGTTGATCTATGAGAACCATGATGTAGCATACGTATTAATTTTATTCACCCTGATGTTGTTGAAACAACATCTTATGGGTTTGTAGTTTATTGTGAAATCTAAAAATGAATGCCTCATGTATATATTTTGACACAATTATATAAACATTAGACAGAGTCACTACCGATATTTCACTTTTTTATTATGATTTTATGAGATCTTACACTCTATAAAAAAGATCATGTGTTTTGATACTCTATGTAGGTTTTATTTTTCATATTTGTTAAAAAAAATCAATGTAGGCATATATGTTGATGTTGTTATTAGATTATGAGGATTGTAAATATTACCTCTATTTGGTGGTTTTTACACATATTTATCTATATAATATCAGGGAATTTCATATTTGTGATACAAAAAATGAGACCATTCATGTTATGATATCCATTGGATGTGCTCCGGATCGATTTTATAAACATGAGTGGAGATTCAACTTTTTTGAAAGATTGGAAATGGTTGAAAAAAACCTCGTGGGAATATGTTTTGATCGATTTTCTTACATCTAGAATATAGGGAAATATATTTTTGGAAAATTTGTACTATTACCTTTGAAATCTCATTAAGAGTATGAAAAATATACAAGATTATACTGAGGTTTATAAATTTATGATTCATTTTTCTTTCAGTTAATGATAAGCACTTGTTCCAACAAGAATGGCTTAAACCAAGGAGGTGTTGTGTCAATTTGGGATTGTATGTATATAAACATTTTTTATAGGTATACCATGGTCAACTAAAAGACAATATTACATTTTTTTATCATTGAAATACTCACTTGGTCATCACAATTAAAATTAATGAATGTGCAATGTTCAGTCCATTGGTTTGGTCATAATTAAATATATGTTATCATTTGGTTTCATTGAGTTCATATATAATCATTTTAAACAGTGATTATTTCCTAATATTTTAATAATGGAGAGGATTTTTGGAAGACATTGGGGCTCATTGGAATTTGATAATATTTTTTCACCCATAGACAGATGTCTTGACAGATCAGACCATTCATGTCTAGGAGAAAATTCCATGGGCCCATATGACTGACATTAGTCATAAATGGGTGGATAATAAAACCTTGGTTTATTTTTTGTGAAAAATATTAATATTCCATAATCATTATAGACCTATTTGAGGCTTCATATGGGAGAGACTTTTCATTACCAATATGATAGATTAATCCAATGAATAATTCGCTTATTGGAATATATTTGGTGTGATAGATGATAGAGAAGGTCTATATCAATAAATATTGGATTATTATTTCCATGATTAGTCATAATACATATACATATCGATGATGGAATATTTAAAGAAGGGATACTATGTAATCATAATGAGCTCACCTCAGTGGGTACTTTAGATATTTTTTGTGTCATAATGTTAGCTATAAGGGTCATAATATAAATATAGAATCTACATAGTGATGAATATATTGTGTAACTCTTAGACCTTCTACCTTATATCAAATGAATGAGGCCTTCCAAGTGTCGTAGATGTGGAAATCTATTCCTTACATGATACATGTTATCAATTGGGAAGAGATAGACATATAGGACATATAATTTTTCATGTATTAACTATTAGATACACATGATAGGTAGGAGAAGACCCACGAAGGGAGAATGATTCCATTGGTTAGGGTCTCATGGCGTCTTGATACTCTTTAAGATAGATCATTGGAGTTGGTTAACCAGTTGTAAGACCAATGCACTAATATTTTTTAGTATTCTTTTTTCATTTCAGGACGATAACACTTATGTTGAGGAGAATTTCACCACACTTTTTCCCTAGCATATATTTTTAGAATTTTTATTCTATCAAAGAGGATATCCAATGAGTCAGCAAGATATGTTATTCCTCTAAGAGTCTCAGTACTGATTCAATAAAAAAAATAACATATGTTATATCAAGAAGAAGTTGTTTTTAAAAAATAATGATAAAAAACAAATGAATTATCATATAAGTAATCTAATAACATTTGTGTTTCCATAATATGGTTTTTACACTAGGTGCCACATGTCCTTGATGTGTGTTACATGTTTATTATATGTGTGGTATTGGGGGGACATGTAATTTAATAAAGAAATAAATCAATTTATTAGTATTTATTATATATGACATAATAAATATTATTTTAAACACCTTATGTAATATTCATATGGGTTTCAATATAATAATATGGATTTTATATGTTTCTTTACATGAGGCTGGGAAAGAGTAAACTAGATCAAGGTTTGAAGATTGGTTTTCTATGGATCATTTATGAAAATGGAAAGTATGTATCTCATAGAAAGAAATGATATAGAAATATTATTCATCAATTTTTAATACAATCATAATTTATGTAATTTTTTTATGTTTTTAATCCCATTTTATATATCGAACAATGAACAAGATTCCTTTATGAAAAAAAATATTCGAGGGCCTATCATATTTTACGAATATGTATTTTATAATACAGGAAATAAGAACTATTTTTGTTTAATTATTATTATCCATTCATAATTATATAAATATTATATTGAGTCATATTGTAAACATGGTTGAGATTCATTCCAAATTTATTATTTTCTTATATCTCCTTTTATTTGAAAATTAATCACTTGTATTTAGTTTGGTAGTTGATATGCCAAATATATGGAGATAAATCATTATGAAACTATGATTTAACCTAATTGATTGATAAAATATTATTGGTATTGAAATTGATTACATAATTGGGTGTGTGGTTGATGATGAATGACCTGGAAGACATTGGGATAATAGGTTCATAGTTTTTATTGTGACAAGGTTGCAGAGAGGTCGTGTATAATTAAGATCTAATTGGGTGGTCGGAATCCATCCACCGATCATAGAAAGCCTCATTAAATGTTAGATGCAAATAATATTAATTGAGTCACAATATTATAAAAGGATATAGAGGGGTGACATTATGTATCATGAAGAACATATGGGTTCAGGAAAAATCCATGCTACACATTGTGTCATCCAAATAATAAAAATCATGTAATACCAAACCTATAGTGGTGAGGGTTTTAGAAACAGTAAAATATTATTTATCATGAGGAACTCAAAATATTATATATGATCTATGAATAGGAAAGAATTTTTTACCCCAAGGGTACATAGATAAATATATGGTTTGAAATAAATGTATGACAATAGTATGTAGGAAAGGACTATTACTCAAGCATGGCCATGTGCATAGAAATGTTGTCTTTGACAAGTAGGATCATGACCAATAGAAGTTAATCAATGGTTCCTTTTTCATTTATTAAAATGATTCTCCACTTATTACAAGAATCATTCTTAACATTATAAACATTATAAATATACAATCCTCTAAAATATAACTCATATCGTAGAATTTTGTATGAAAAAAATATAAAAGTAAGGAAACTGACAATATTTACATTTTTTGATACAAAAAGAAAATACATACCATGTTTGATAGTCCCACCAATGTGGACTATTTTACAATCTTATTTCAGGATTACAAACAAAAAAATTAAAAATTAAAAAATCTTATTTGTAACATTCCTATAATTGTTTTTTATACACCAAAATTATCCTTTTTAGTATCCACTCCCACAAAACAAGCCCTTTCACCAAAGGTTATGTATATAATGTTACAAGAATCGCTTTTCATATTAATTTTTGAACCACTTTAGAATGTCTTAACATCCTCCACCTGAATCGTGAATCAATCATTACCTATGTAAAAACATCAAAAACATCATCAATTATCTATGTAACATTTTGGACATGAAACATATTATAAAAATTCAGAATTCAAATGTTCATTAGTATTTACAAAGTGATTTTCCTTGTCTAGAACAAAAAATTTTATTATCACTATCTAATGGTATGTATAGTTTGATCCACATTTTGCTATTCGTTCTTCAATTGTGTCAGAACTCAGCCAGTATCATAGAATTTACATCTGATAGAGCACAACATGACTAACATAGATACGATGTATGTCACACTAATTGCCTCACTCCAATGGAGATGTTTTAAGGGATCTTATTCTGAAAGATCTTTCTATGATGATCGTATTGAATGTAAATCCAGTGATATTACTAAATATAAAATTGAATCAAAACTTTTTATGGGATAATCAATACGTATTAAAAAAATCCAGATCCACATTGCAAGAATATTTCAAATTCAAATTTATTCAATATCGCATATATCATTTTATAGGGACTTCAAGTATCTGGTGGGGTTCCAAAAACCAATCCGACATAACAAAATATTATAAATAATAAATCAAAAATAAATCTCACATCTATCTTTGACTTCATTAATTAGATTCTAAATATTTAAATCCACTTGATTTTCAGCTATCTCTTTGACTTCTTCAACTCTTTCAAATTATCCATTGAATCTCTGATAAATGAGTATATTATTCAACACTTTCAATTCACTCTTCCAATGAAAACAATTGGTCACTTTGATTATTAGTCTAACACTGATCTCGATGAATTGGATATAAAATAAAATTCTTCTGAATATGATACTCCTGGTCGTCTAGAGATCAAATAATTCTGAATACCATGATCTCATACCAATGAACATGATATCGAAGTGTATTTACATTAGAAAACATTATTCTACTACAAAGAATTATGTAAATCATGACATCCTTAGGAAATTAAAACATTGATGATCAGCTTCAGCATCGTCTAAATTCCACTTAGAATGTATTATAACATCCAATTGATTCCATCAACTAACCTTCTCCAATAATTAATCCAGAATATGATTTTTCAGAATATAATCGACCTGATTATAATTTCCATTAATGTGATCAGGTTGAACTTAATCTCCATTACCATTATTCTTGTACATCTCTATCTGATCAATCTAGATATGACTTTTAACACCCCAATCTTCCACGGTACGTTTCCCTTCGAATAATGTGATAGCGTGTGTTGTACGCAACCTCGAGTTCTAACACACACCACAACTAATTAAACTAGCCGTTTTGAATAGTAATACCTACTTTTTGAAATCATATATATTTTATATTTCAAAATGGACTTCATTTTTGGATTCGGAATATTGAAATTATCCTAGGGTGAAATTTTGGTACTTTTCGGATAACTTTTATATTTTGATGAATAGTGAAAATTACTAAATTTTAATTAAAATCAACTTTTTTAATCAAAATAATTAATATTGATAAATTATGAATTTGAGTGGTTTTAAAGTATATTTAGAATATATTTTTACCATTTAATTTAATGTTTTTCATTGGAGATAATTTCACAATTAAACCAGACATAAACACGTGTCAATCTTTTGATAATTATTATCTCTTAAAAACACGCTTTTTATTTTAACAACGGGAATTAATTTTAAATTAATTTCTGCCACTTCTGTGTTTTGAATTTGGAAAAATGGATTACATATTTGGAATCAGGATTTCCAAATTATGTAAATAGGTAACTTTTATTTTTACACATTTTGAATAATTACTGCGGTAAATATTATATTTACCATTGTTAAAGGGTAAATCCGGTAAATAAGGGTTAAAAAATAATATTATAATAATACAAAATTACCCTAAAACGTGTCCTAACATTATTGGTGGACACATACCCGACCATGGGCATCCTTGGGTCTATTTGGGGACCCCTTGGAGCCACTTGTATGTGGTAGGGGCACATTATATTAATAAAGTTAAAATAAAAATAAAAATGGCACAAGCTTACATCTTTTAGAAGAACAATTTTTACATAGGGTTATAAATGTTGGATTTTCGATTATAAATATTCATTAGAAATCTAAAAATATTTAATACATAATGATATTTTATTTATAATTTTTAGACATCAAATAATTTAAATTATTAATGACACAATAATGATGCAATGTTTACCTCATTAATAAATCATTTAAATAAATAAGATTATAATGATTAAAATATTATATAAAACCTGTCCAATTATTATTGGTTTATGTTATTTAGAAAATGAGTCATCATATCTTCGACCTCAATGATTTTTGGACCATTATAAACTGAATATAATTATATTATAATGTAATACTTTCACCCTTTCCTAAAGAGCCCCTCCTCTGCCTTATAAAAGGAGACCACTTCTACTCATTCCTCACACCTCTCAAGCCACTTGGCTCGTCCAAAACCTGCCCCAATACTCTCCCAACTTCCCTCAGTACAACCTAGAGGCCTTAGTTTGATCAGAAATCCATCCTAAGGAGCCCTTTTGATCAAATCAAAAGGAAGAACCCGAAGAAGAGGTAATGTTTTCACCACCCCTTTTCAAGTTCCTTTCTTCTTCCACTTCTTCTTTCTTTGTTCTTACCATTCTAAAATAATAACTCCATTATCTCAAATATACTGTGATGTTATTATAAATATGGTACAACCATATTCAGTATTCTATCCACCCTTTGAATAACATGTCACCATACGTGCGTACGTACGGCTTACCGTCTCCACGTCGTGGTGTAATTGTTATTCAATATAATATTATTTGGATGGGTATAATAATGATGTTTAACTCATGTAAATAATAAATATAATATGTTAAGGATTCTGTATATATGATATACCATCCATTTATATATTATTTTAATATCAAAAGAATGATATTGTCCCTCGTGCGTACGTACGGACTACCGTCTCCACGAACGCGATTAGATTCATTCTCCATCGTATCCATTCAAGTATAATTATCATTTGATGATTTAAAAAATGATGATTAAGGACTTGATATCATTTTGGATACGAATAATATACAACCTATCCATTACAAACATGGCTTATGTAACAAAACTTACAAAATAAAACAAGTAAGTTAACACCCGAAACAACGATAATACTAAGATATTATTATCGAATCAATATTAAAAGATCATATATGATATCATATTAATGTATATGATTCTTTTATAATTTAATAACAATTATTTCACCACTATACAGGAGGTTAACCTACCCCAACCAAGGAAAAGTACAAGGTAAGGGTTATTTCACAATCTCTTCATTATCCGAGGTTGTTTATACGTAATAATCTACTGGGATCTCGTTATCATCCACATCCATTTTTCTTCAAAATGTATTTCAAAACATTTTTAATATTTAAAAGAATATGGGTTAAAGTCATTTATACCCTTGTTTGACTTTTTATAAGAGGTTTATAAGGGAATCTTTCCGTCATTTTCCAAACAAGGTGCTTTTTAACCTTTTCGACAGAATTATGATAATAATGTTTTTTTAACTTATATGGCGGGTGCGGTTATTTTCCGCCGTTATAAAATCGTCAAAGCTTCCCTTACAAGCTTATAAGAATATTTTCAAAGAAAATGTTTTATTTTATAAATATATGTCTCTTAAATGATTTTAAAATAGAAAGAGATATTTCTTTAAAAAGATTTTTGATTTCATCTATGTCAACATCCTTTAATGGATTTTACGCTTATTTGAGGATGATATATTATGATACAAAACGTTCATATTGTATTGAAGGTTTTGTGATATGTTTGACTGTGGATGTGATTTTTTTTTATATACCATTCATGGTTTATGGTGAAAGTATTGACATTTCGTATGCTAGTTTTAATAATAATGTTTATGTTATGTTTAAACCTTTTCATATGGGAATGCATTGGACTTAATATGTGACTGGTGGAGCCCGCTATAGCTCCTCGATGCATCGGTAGGTCTCATGAGACAAACTAGTGTCTTGGCACAAGGCCGTGACAAAATCTTATTTGTAGTATTGGCACGAGGCCTTGACTATGTGGTTATGATAGTCTGGAATTATGCATTCCATCATTATGAAAGCGGTTATTAATATTGAATGTGATTATTCGATTAGTAGAATATCCATGTGAATAAGTAAATGGCATTATTTCATTTTATTTATGCCCTACTATGTTGAAGTTAAAGTTTAAAAGGCTTTTGTTTTAGTTATACATTGCCTTAAATGTTTATTCTTATTTATGAAAGTTTCTGCTATATTGTTATCCTTACTAGGCATTTGAGCTCACCCCTTTTCTATGTTTTATTTTCCCAGGATGTGAAGAAATAAATTATGAATGACTTGCAGGGATATTATGAGGGGTTAATAGTGTGGACTATGGAGGCAATATGTTGTTGTAGTAGTTCATTTTTATTTTTATGATGTAATGTGAAACATATGAATATATCTAGTATTTCCAAGGCTATTAAACCAATCGGTCTTTCGAGATTTGATCTATCTTGTGATCATGCCAATGTTATGTAATTAATGCACCGACTCTGGGTAACTGGGGTCAGGGCGTTACAGTTGGTATCAGAGGAAGTTTAGTACAAACATTGGAAGGTAGATTTAGATAAACTCTGATTAGAGCACGTAGACCTAAGATGAACTTTGAGGATTAGTATAGAAGAACTTCCTAGAATTTTGGTATTATAGAGATTTTGTGAGTTTTCCAAGAAATACATCCCTGTCTGGATACGAGCAGGTAGAGGTGGCTCTGGCACAGATGTACCTAGGGGTAAAACCTGAAAACACCGCTTTGAGCTAGACTCGAACGGGAACTGGTGCATGACAACGGGCCTTGCTGCACTCTTGCTTACGACACTCCCGGGGGATATGCTTAGGATAACTATCATTTTCTTTAAAAATCATTTTGAACGGTTTATGAGTATATAATTCCTCAAAGAAAACATTTTTATGATTTTTGATTATATCCATAAATAGTTCAATTTATGTTGAGTGTTTTATAAGTATGGGATTATGTATTTTGATTCATAAACTGATCTAGTTTATGCCATTGTTTAGAAATGGCACCTAGTGGAAGAAATGGAAACCGTATCAACGCACGCACTCCATGTAGGGATTTCCCTCCTGCTCAAGATAATTATAGTGGGGATGGTGATGCAACTGGTGCTGATCAGCTAATCACCATATTGGGACAACTTACTCAGGTTATGAATAATAACCTTACCCGTATGGAGCACCCTGATCCGCAGCATGGAGGATCAATGTTAGATCAATTCAGGAGGCAACAACCACCAACGTTCAATGGGAGTACAAATCCCTTAGTAGCTGAGCAATGGATATTTTCCCTAGAGAAAATATTTCAGGCTTTGGGGAGCAGTGAAAGGGAAAACGTTATCATGGCAGTTTACCGCCTCACTGGAGATGCTGATCAATGGTGGTCATTGATTCAAAACATGAAGGAAGATGATGAAGTATCAAATATGGAATGGAGGGAGTTCAAAGATCTGTTTTTAGAAAAATACTTCCCTCACGACCATCAAGCAGATATGGAAAGGAAATTTCTAAGTCTAATACAGAAGGAGGATGAGAATGTCGCAAAGTATGAGGCTAACTTTATAAAGATAGCAAGGTACGCTGGTGATTATATACGTAACCAAATAAGTAAGATTGATCGTTTCTTTGATGGGTTAAAACCATTTCTCCGTCGAGCATTAGTCTCACAATCCTTTTCATCGTACGAAGACATTGTCTCATGTGCTATCAAGACCGAAAAGGAATTCTCTAAGTCTTATGACTTTAAAGCAAAGCAAGAGAAGAAGAGACGTGCTGATTAATCTGGGAATGGAAATAAGTGGAAGAAGGGAAATGTTGAATATCCATCCTGTGGTAAATGCTGGAAGAAACACCCTGGTACTTGCTTGAAGGGAATGGGAGTCTGTTACAAGTGTGGTGAAAAAGGCCACCATGCTCGTGATTGCAAGGGGAAGAAGGAAGCTACCAACGTTCAGTGCTACAATTGCAGGGAGATGGGGCATTATGCAAATGAATGTCCTAAGCGTCAGGAGAACATACCTCAGAAGAGTCCAAGGGATGAAGGCCAGGCTTATGCTATCACTACTACTGAGGTAGAAGCTCCGAAAGACGTGGTGGCAGGTAATTTAATGGTTTCCTCAAGTTTAGCAAATGCATTATTTGATTCTGGATCATCGCATTATTTCATATCTTCCCAGTTTTCTAAGAAAATTATATATTTCCAATTTGATTTAATAAGGGAGTTGTCAGTTAAAACTCCTAAGGGAAGTATCATTGCAACAAAGTTTTGTGAATCAGTCCCCATTAGAGCACATAAATTTTCATTATCTGCTGATCTCATCGTCATACCTATGATTGAGTTTGAAATAATCCTCGGTATGGACTGGCTTTCGGACTATGATGCGAAGATTTATTGTAATATGAAAGAGGTTATGATTCTTGATGATAATGATAAGGAACACCTTATTTTTAGAGTAGAATCGTCACCACCTAATTATTATTTAGATCCACCCCCAGTAGCTCAACATAATTCAATTATTGGGGAGGAAGAGAATGAAATAAATGTCGGTGAGGAAAGGAATGTTCAAATAGAGGACGTACCTGTTGTGAAAGAATTTATAGATGTATTTCCGGAAGATTTACCTGGACATCCTCCAGAACGAGAAGTTGAGTTTTCCGTTGATTTGATTCCTGGATCAAGGCATATATCGAAGACCCCTTATAGAATGGCCACTGTAGAATTAGTCGAACTAAAGAAACAACTAGAGGAATTGAGTAATAAGGGATTTATTCGCCCTAGTGTTTCTCCATGGGGAGCCCCTGTTCTTTTTGTTAAAAAGAAAGATGGATCTATGAGGTTATGTATCAACTACAGGGAGATCAATGCTATAACGATAAAGAACAAGTATCCCCTACCTCGTATTGATGATTTATTTGACCAACTGCATGGAGCTCAATACTTTTCAAATATTGACCTTCGATCTGGATACCATCAGTTGTGTTTGAAGAAGGAAGACATTCCGAAGACAGCATTTCGAACTAGGTACGGGCATTACGAGTTTACCGTAATGCCGTTTGGATTGACTAATGCACCCTCTGTATTCATAGATCTGATGAATAGAGTTTTCAAGGAGTATCTCGATGAATTTGTGGTGGTATTTATTGATGATATCTTGGTATACTCCAAAACCTACGAAGATCATGAAAATCAATTGCGCATTATCTTGAAGACTCTGAGGAGGCATGAATTATATGGGAAGTTTAGGAAGTGTGAATTCTGGCTTCAGGATATTTCTTTTCTTGGCCATATTGTCTCTAAAGATGGAATCTTCGTTGATCCTTCTAAGACCAAGGCAATCCAAGAATGGACAGCACCTACGAGTATAACTGAGGTACGCAGTTTTATCCGTTTGGCATGTTATTATCGGCGTTTCGTCCAGAATTTTGCCCGATTGGCTAACCCGTTAACGAAGCTCACACGTAAAGGGGTTAAATTTGTTTGGACAAAAGAGTGTGAAGAATGTTTCGAAGAACTGAAGATAAGATTAGTCAATGCTCCTATATTGACTCTACCATCGGGGAATGATGGGTTCGTTATTTATAGTGATGCATCAAAGAAAGGACTTGGTTGTGTCCTTATGCAGAATGATAGAGTTATTGCCTATGCATCACGACCGTTGAAAATCCATGAACAAAACTATCCTACTAATGATCTTGAGTTAGCAGCTGTGATCTTTGCTTTGACGATATGGAGACACTACCTCTATGGTGAAAAATGTGAGATTTATACTGATCACAAGAGTTTGAAGTATATTTTCTCACAAAAAGAACTCAACATGAGGCAAAGGAGATGGCTTGAATTACTCAAGGATTATGATTGCACGATACACTACCACTCGGGGAAAGAAAATAAGGTGGAAGATGCTTTGAGCAGAAAAGACCATGGAGTTTTGAACATCATGAGAATTGAAAGGGATCCAATTTTCATGGATCTAGTGAAGATGGACATGGGAATAACCAGGGAAGGTGAAACATCAATACTTTTTCAAATGGTTGCCAAACCATCTTTACTAGAAAGGATTAAGAGTTCTCAGACCGATGATAAAGAATTTCATAAGTAGATTAAAGCTGTGAATGATGGGAGATTGAGAGACTTTGTGTATGAAGATGGAATTTTGAAATTCGGGAAGAGACATTGTGTTCCCGATTTACCTGATCTGAAAAGGGAATTGCTGGATGATGCTCAAAGTTCCAATTTCTCTATACACCCTGGGAGCACCAAAATGTATAGAGATTTGAAGGAACATTTTTGGTGGGACAACATGAAGAGGGAGATTGTTGATTTTGTGTCAAGATGTATGGTTTGTCAACAAGTGAAATCTGGAAGGCAACAGCCTGGATGAGTCATGCAACCTCTTCCCATACCGGAGTTGAAATGGGACAATATTACGATGGACTTTGTCATGGGGATACCAAAGACTCCTAGAAGGAACGATGCAATATGGGTTATTGTTGATCGTCTTACCATGTCAGCACATTTTCTTGCTATAAGAGAAGATCTACCCCTGGAACGTCTAGCAAGACTACAAATTAATGATGTTGTGAGACTTCATGGAGTACCCTTATCAATTGTTTCTGATCGTGATCCCCGTTTTACTTCATGATTTTGGAAAAGTCTTCAGAAATCTCTAGATACTGAACTTCATTTGAGCACTGCTTACCACCCTCAGACAGATGGACAATCAGAACGGACTATTCAGACCTTAGAAGACATGTTGAGATCTTGCTCACTTGACTTTCAGGGTATGTGGGATCAATATTTACCACTAGTAGAATTTTCATATAACAATAGCTTCCATTCGATTATACAGATGGCAACATATGAAGCATTATACGGAATGAGATGTCGTACACTAACATGTTGGGATGACGTCGGTGAAAGAAAACTTGTAGGTCCAGAACTGGTGGAGGAAATGATGGAAAAGGTGAAGGTAATCCAAAACCACATCAAAGCAGCTCAAAGTAGGCAGAAGAGCTATGCCGATAATCGAAGGAAGGATTTGGAATTTCAAGTCGGTGATCATGTTTTCTTGAAGGTATCTCCGTGGAAGGGAGTGATACGTTTTGGTAAGAAAGGTAAATTGAGTCCCTGGTACATCGGACCTTTCGAAATTCTAGAACGAATTGGGGCTGTAGCTTAACGATTGGCAATGCCGCCAAGTCTCTCCAATGTTCACGATGTGTTCCACGTATCTCTGTTGAGAAAATACATGCCTGACCCAACGTATGTACTCACCTATGAGGAATTATAACTGGAACCTGATCTGTCTTATTGTGAAGAGCCTGTCAGGATTCTTGATACAAGAGAACAAGTACTGAGAAATCGGACGACGCGTCTGGTAAAAGTTTTGTGGAGAAATCATAAGATGGAAGAGGAAACATGGGAACCCGAGGAACTTATGATGAAGAACCACCCGAGTCTTTTTATGCAGTAATACCCTAGAAATTGCGAGGAAGCAATTATTTGAAGGAGTGGAGAATGTAACACCCCAAGCTTCCACGATACGTTTCCCTTCGAATAATGCGATAGCGTGTGTTGTATGCAACCTCGAGTTCTAACACACACCACAACTAATTAAACTAGCCGTTGTGAATAGTAATACCTACTTTTTGAAATCATATATATTTTATATTTCAAAATGGACTTCATTTTTGGATTTGGAATATTGAAATTAGCCTAGGGTGAAATGTTGGTACTTTTCAGATTACTTTTATATTTTGATGAATAGTGAAAATTACTAAATTTTAATTAAAATCAACTTTTTTAATCAAAATAATTAATATTGATAAATTATGAATTTGAGTGGTTTTAAAGTATATTTAGAATATATTTTTACCATTTAATTTAATGTTTGTCATTGGACATAATTTCACAATTAAACCAGACATAAACAAGTGTCAATCTTTTGATACTTATTATCTCTTAAAAACACGCTTTTTATTTTAACAACGGGAATTAATTTTAAATTAATTTCTGCCACTTCTGTGTTTTGAATTTGGAAAAATGGTTTACATATTTGGAATCAGGATGTACAAATTATGTAAATAGGTAACTTTTATTTTTACACATTTTGAATAATTACTGCGGTAAATATTTAATTTACCATGGTTAAAGGGTAAATCCGGTAAATAAGGGTTAAAAAATAATATTATAATAATACAAAATTACCCTAAAACGTGTCCTAACCTTATTGGTGGACAAATTCCCGACCATGGGCATCCTTGGGTCGATTTGGGGACCCCTTGGAGCCACTTGTATGTGGTAGGGACACATTATATTAATAAAGTTAAAATAAAAATAAAAATGGCATAAGCTTACATCTTTTAGAAGAACAATTTTTACATAGGGTTATAAATGTTGGATTTTCGATTATAAATATTCATTAGAAATCTAAAAATATTTACTACATAATTATATTTTATTTATAATTTTTAGACATCAAATAATTTAAATTATTAATGACACAATAATGAGGCAATGTTTACCTCATTAATAAATCAT
Source organism: Viscum album (assembly GCA_963277665.1). Lineage (NCBI taxonomy): Eukaryota > Viridiplantae > Streptophyta > Magnoliopsida > Santalales > Viscaceae > Viscum > Viscum album. The sequence continues at coordinate 1,896,389,096 of OY728133.1, read as the reverse complement.
TTAAATAAATAAGATTATAATGATTAAAATATTATCTAAAACCTGTCCAATTATTATTGGTTGATGTTATTTAGAAAATGAGTCTTCATATCTTCGACCTCAATGATTTTTGGACCATTATAAACTGAATATAATTATATTATAAAGTAATACTTTCACCCTTTCCTAAAGAGCCCCTCCTCTCCCTTATAAAAGGAGACCACTTCTACTCATTCCTCACACCTCTCAAGCCACTTGGCTCGTCCAAACCCTGCCCCAATACTCTCCCAACTTCCCTCACTACAACCTAGAGGCCTTAGTTTGATCAGAAAGCCATCCTAAGGAGCCCTTTTGATCAAATCAAAAGGAAGAACCCGAAGAAGAGGTAATGTTTTCACCACCCCTTTTCAAGTTCCTTTCTTCTTCCACTTCTTCTTTCTTTGTTCGTACAATTCTAAAATAATAACTCCATTATCTCAAATATACTGTGATGTTATTATAAATATGGTACAACCATATTCAGTATTCTATCCACCTTTTTAATAACATGTCACCATACGTGCGTACGTACGGCTTACCGTCTCCACGTCATGGTGTAATTGTTATTCAATATAATATTATTTGGATGGGTATAATAATGATGTGTCACTCATGTGAATAATAAATATAACATGTTAAGGATTCTTTATATATGATATACCATCCATTTATATATTATTTTAATATCAAAAGAATGATATTTTCGCTCGTGCGTACGTACGGACTACCGGCTCCACGAACGCGATGAGATTCATTCTCCATCGTATCCATTCAAGTATAATTATCATTTGATGATTTAAAAAATGATGTTTAAGGACTTGATATCATTCTTGATATGAATAATATACAACCTATCCATTACAAAAATGGCTTACGTAAGAAAACATATAAAATAAAACGAGTAAGTTAACACCCGAAACAACAATAATACTAAGATATTATTATCAAATCAATATTAAAAGATCATATATGATATCATATTAATGTATATGATTCTTTTATAATTTAATAACAATTATTTCACCATTATACAGGAGGTTAACCTACCCCAACCAAGGAAAAGTACAAGGTAAGGGTTATTTCACAATCTCTTCATTATCCGAGGTTGTTTATAAGTAATAATCTGCTGGGATCTCGTTATCATCCACATCCATGTTTCTTCAAAATGTATTTCAAAACATTTTAATATTTAAAAGAATATGGGTTAAAGTCATTTATACCCTTGTTTGAATTTTTATAATAGGTTTATAAGGGAATCATTCCGTCATTTTCCAAAAAAGGTGCTTTTTAACCTTTTCGACAGAATTAAGATAAGAATGTTTTTTAACTTATACGGCGGGTGCGGTTATTTTCCGCCGTTATAAAATCATCAAAGCTTCCCTTACAAGCTTATAAGAATATTTTCAATGAAAATGTTTTATTTTATAAATATATGTCTCTTAAATGATTTCAAAATAGAAAGAGATATTTCTTTAAAAGGAGTTTTGATTTCATCTATGTCAACATCCTTTAATGGATTTTACGCTTATTTGAGAATGATATATTATGATACAAAACTTTTATATTGTATTGAAGGTTTTGTGATATGTTTTACTGTGGATGTGCTATTTTTTTATATTCCATTCATGGTATATGGTGAAAGTATTGACATTTCGTATTCTGGTTTTAATACGAATGTTTATGTTATGTTTAAACCTTTTCATATGGGAATGCATTGGACTTAATATGTGACGGGTGGAGCCCGCTATAGCTCCTCGATGCATCGGTAGGTCTCATGAGACAAACTAGTGTCTTAGCACAAGGCCTTGACAAAATCTTATTTGTAGTCTTGGCATGAGGCCTTGACTATGTGGTTATGATAGTTTGGAATTAGGAATTCCATCATTATGAAAGTGGTTATTAATATTTCATGTTATTTTTCGATTAGTAGAATATCCATGTGAATAAGTAAATGGCATTATTTCATTTTATTTATGCCATACTATGTTGAAGTTAAAGTTTAAAAGGCTTTTGTTTTAGTTATACATTGCCTTAAATGTTTATTCTTATTTATGAAAGTTTCCGCTATATTTTTATCCTTACTGGGCATTTGAGATCACCCCTTTTCTATGTTTTATTTTCCTAGGATGTGAAGAAGTAAATTATGAATGTCTTCCAGGGATACTATGAGGGGTTAATAGTGTGGACTATGGAGACAATATGTTGTTGTAGTAGTTCTTTTTTATTTTGATGATTTAATTTAAAACTTATGAATATATCTAGTATTTCCATGGATACTAAAACAATCGGTATTTCGAGATTTGATCTTTCTTATGATCATGCCAATGTTATATAATTAATGCACCGACTCTGGGTAACTGGGGTCGGGGTGTTACATGACTAACACTTTATCTTTCACTACCTATTTACATCTTCAAGATTGAATCTAAAGTATTACCACATAATAATTATTTATGAGGATTCAAATATAGAAAAGCAACGTCAAAATTATATTTGATCTACTCTAACTCTGTATCATCTCCCTCATTATGATCACAACTTTCATTTATAACATAATATGATTTTTTGTTGCTTCCAGCATTTTCATCAAAGTCTCATTACGATGGCTAGATCTATTGACTCCTAATGGTTTTTGGATCTAATGTTAATGATTCTAAATCTGATATTCAATGATCTAATTATCATCCTTGTGATTCTTCATCTGATTTAAAAACTCTGCTCACACCCTAATTCAATCAATATTTCAATTACATTTTCAGCATAACTACTTCCATCAACAATGTAATCGTATTGATCAAATGATAGAAAATACTACCAAAATTCATCATGGGTCAAACAATCTATCACTTTTTGTTTTATTTAAATACCCACTTCAATTACTACAATTAAACTCTTCAAAATTGTATATGGTATTTTTTTCATTTCACACTTTTTATTCTCCATATCTTCATTTCTTTCTCCCCATATTCTCTATCTCTCAAATCTATTTTATCTATCCCCATTAATATATATTCCCCCCTAATTGGTAATAAAATTAAAGGGGTCATCATGAAAGGTTTCGTTCCATATTTATAATTTGTCTCCTTCCAAAAGGGTAATATTTTTACCAAAAAAATAAGAAAATCATCATTAGAAGGACAAATGTATCACAAGAGTTTTATAATAAATAACATTTAACAAACCAATTATAAGTCATAATGAGAGATCCTGGTGAAGAAAACAAATGATAACAATCAAGGTGATCAATTTTTTCCATTACTCAACAATCATATATTACCTTTTCTAGCTACCTTAACAATTCTCCTTTTTGAGGAAATATTGAAAAGAATTTATCGATGCTATAAATAACATACAACCATATCAAAAAACATATCAAAAAAATAATTTGTATAAACATATCATTCAAAAATATTATTGATTTATCCTAATTATATTCTAATATAATAATAGTCTGAGACTTAACATCAATGTACTTAAATAAACTCCTTCATCTACTTAAAAGTTAGTATAAATTCAAGTATGCATTACCAATAAGTTGTATCATCATATCTCCTTAAAAATAATGTTTCATCTAATAGTTTATTTTATGTCTTTACTTTTTCGTCTTTTTCTTAAAAAATTATTTGGATGTACTTTCATTATTCTATTAATCTTTATCTATATTTTTAACAGGTTTATCATTAACTTTGGAATATTCTAATAATGATGTCAACATTCTTCCAGTTTTGGAACCATTTTGGGGTAGTGAGTTTGTGACAACATTCAAGAATTCCTATTGTAAATGCATGATATGAAAGAAGCATTTAATAGAATTACCTTATTGATCACATCTCTCATATATTTTCATAATTTATAGTCCACAATATTTTGATATCTATTTATCAAAATTTTGTTCAAGTGATATTTTTTTGAAATTCCATTTCCGTTAACAATTACCACATTTTATATTCTTACATTTCTATTTTCCCTTACTGTTTTTTATTGAAATAAGGGGAACAATTTTATTTAAATATTCACCTTCTTCTTCATCTCCTAAATAACTTGATTATAATTTAATTTTGTTATATTTATTTTTTATTTTTATCAATTATTGAATTGATTATTCATGTTTAAGATTTTCTTTCATTTATATAACACACTCTATTCTCATTTCCTATGTGAAAATAATAATTTGTTTATCATCCATATACAACTTTTAGGACATAAATCAATAAATAAATAAACATTGAAATCAATATTATGAGAATGAATTCTAGAGATATTTGTAAAAAAATTTGTGTTTTCCAATTTCTCCCCAAGAGATCATATGTTGCTAACAATATCATTTATAAAAAAATAATTAACCAACAGATTCATTTTCACAAATTTCTAGATCATCATATTTTGAACTCCAATGTTTCATCATTTCATTCATAACCTATTAATTTACATCAGAAATATTTATCAATATATCCCAAATACAGTGGAAATTTGCAACTCCATTTAAAATAAGGAACTCAATTTCATTATGTGATGAGAGTAAGGTTTTTTTTCTCTCTTGCATCATTTTCATGATATCTCTTATCAGTAGTAGTGATATGAGTACTCTCAATAAAATGAAGAAATCCTTTTAAAGTAACTTACAAAACGTCATTCCATTGAGAAATAAGATAAAAAATTTTCTATATTTCTATATTGGATATTTTTTTCAATTAAAAAACAAAATCTCCTAATAGTTCATGGAATTTAAATTCTCCAATACTAAGATGTAATTTTTATATTTTACCACCAATAATTCAATTTTTTTCCCAATTTGGATCAAGTCCACTCAGGGGGAGGGGTAATAATTGATTCCTATTTCATTTTATAATAATGTTTCTTAACTGCAATGCTAAAACATACATAAAATCATAAACTTATTACTATTACAATCCACTCAAATATAACTCACGCACATACCTTTCTTATGAAGAAATTAAATTTAATGTAAACAAATGATATTAACAAGGTTTAGTACAATGACATACTTCTTTCCATGATGGTCAGTCCAACCAACACAAGTTCTTTTAAGAAATTTTTTCCTTAATACAATGGCTTGGGAAAAGAAAAATTAATAAATCAATGTAGTAAATTATCAGCTATAGTTTGTTATACACATCAAATATAATTTATAATATACGCACACCACAACCAACCCTTTTATGTAACTATTATGTATCCACAATTAGAACTTCACATTTATTATAATTTTTTATCCTCATTAGTATTTATTCAAATACATCATAATTTAACTGAATAATACTTTACCTACATTGAACCATTGAAAAAATCATTTATTCTATATAGAACATGTTTTTCTTGAAACAAATAGTAGAACCTCAGTCTGGAAATCTTCCTTAGTAGTGTTAGGATGATCTTCTAAAACTGTAAAACTCTATATAAAGGTCTTTGACCAATGGTTATTCTAGTTTGTTTCAGCTTTTCTTATTCATTATTAAATTGTGATGGTACTGAATCAGAAACGAAAAATTCTATGTCCGATTGAACATTATCTGATGAACTTGGAAACGCTGGTTTTCGCTCTAATGGCATCAGTCTGAAGTACTTGTTTTGAAGGATCTTCGTTAGATGGACCATTCTCACATGATCATATTGAATGTAAATTCAATGGTCATACATAAATTCAACCTATAACACAATGTTTTGTTGGGTACTCAATACTTAATCCACAAATTCCATAGATTGAGAACTTAAACTATTTAGATTCAAATTTTTAAATGAACTTATATCTCTTTTTATAGGGACTTAAAAATGGATTTAAAGGGTTTATAAAATCCTTTTATGATTATAAAATTTCCTGAATAATAAATTCTCTTTAAATAATGGATTGAGCGTTGACATTTTCAATTTTTATTTGAATTTTTAAATCTATTTTTTTCTCGTTTCCTTCATCAACATTATCAATTATATATTGATAAAAGATCATTGAATGACTTTCTAAGAACATTCAATTCTCTATTATGATGATGGAATTTAGTTAATCCAATTCTTAGTGTCAAACAATTCCCTATAAATTGCTTCCAGCTAAAACTTCTTCTGAATATGACACTACATGTAATCTATAATTGAAACAATTCTAAGTAAAATGTTCCACTACCAATGTATTAATACCAACAACATTTTTATTCATAATACAATATTATTCAACAAAATCTTTCTTTTATCATTACATCCTCATGACATAGAAGAATTTTATGATTATCTTTAGCAGCATAAAACATTTAGTTGGAGTGTGTTGTGACTTCCCATTCATTCAATCAACATTAAATCTATTCCATATCACATAGAATACAATTTTCAAAAATATAATTGAGCTCATTATGAATTTCCTCAATATGATGAGGTTGAATATGATCTATCTCACCATTTTTATGTCCCATCCATATCCAATTAATCTTAATATGATTTAAAACAACTCTTTCACTCCCCATTTCTTTCACCAAGCTCGAATAACATTTTTCCACTAACTAATGATTTCTAAAAATTCAAAAACAAAACAGCATCGTAACATTTATATTCGAGCTATTATGACTCTAAAATATCATCCTCATTATAATCATGTCATTTATTCTAGAAATAATATTTTTGTAGTTCTTTTGGACTTCTTCGTCAAGGTCTCATTATGATTGATGGATCTACTGACTCATGTTGTTGTTTGGATATGAGGTCGATGATTCTAATTTTGATCCACTAAGATCTGATAATCATCCTTGTTGTTCTATATCTAATTTGACAAAATTACTCACACCCTTATTCAATCATGATTTTTAATACCATTTCATCATGTTTCTTCCTTCAACATAATCATCATATTGATCAATTAATAAAAAGATATCCAATAAAAACAAAGGGACCAACACATGTTCAGGTCTATGGGAATGTATAATGTACATGGGTATGCCCCAAAGTAAAAGGGAATGTCCCAGAATACATGTGAAGACATGCGGGCTATACAGACACACATGTACTTTCCCCAAAAACAAGAGACCCTTATTCTCTTTATAGAATACAAATATCATTCTCTTATATTCCAATCATCTACCCGCATGATTTTTTATTGAGGCATCAGGTTTTATTCCATTGATTTGATCTAATCAATGGGATTAGTCATAAATAGAGCTTCAAGTATCCTTCAGTGTGGTATGGTGTGGTATGCACTATAATAATCATTTATACTAGGTGTGGATTTATAGAATCAATTAGAGAAACATCCCCAGGAATCAATTCAATGGTTTGAGGTTATTCTAGATAGAGTCATGTATTCCCCAAATGCACTGTGATTGATCCCTTACTGATTCATTCAACTGTTCTAGGTTACAATATCTTCTTCTTCATTTTGATTCTCATTGACAATAAAGAAATGAATATGAACATTGAGGATTATCAAGATAACATATTTACTTATCTTAGGATAGTTATGTTTTGAAACATTCTATAAAATTATATGATGGTAGCTTAGTTATGAAAATTACTTAAAACATTTTTTCTATATTTTATATGTATTTCATACAATTTTCATCTCTTTTATTCTGATTGAAACGTCTCAATTATGATGATAAGAATACATTCATGAGGGCTTATTATTTTGATTTCAATGTGTCTTAATATTTATTTTTATACAACCATCCCCATGGTCTATTCCACAAATGTAATATATTATAAAAATGAAAGTGAATTTTCAAGGGTCATATATAGAATATCATATGTTTCATAATAGTTGGGCTAGACAAAAAAATAGTTCCTACAATGTGATAAATTTTATTGTAGTCCCATCATTATATCCATTTGGACTTGTTTAACCATTTTAGTGGGTTTATATTTAGATATATTCTCTTATTAGTAGTTTTTATATAATCATATTTTGTGATATAAATTTTTTCAATCTATGGGTTTATGTTATATTTTTTATTTTCAAGCATGGTGATACACAATTGGATATTTGTGTGTTTGTGTGTATTGGTGTTATAGAAAATGTCCACCCATGGGAGTGACAACCCTATGCAGTGCAAGTCTCCAGCAATTGGTAAATTGTATGTAGGTATAGGGTGTCATATTTGTCTTACCATAATCTATAATGGCTTCGATGTTTTGGGATATGAGAACATCAATCAAATTATTTTAAATTTCGTATTTTTTGAATCAGTTATTATATTAATCTATTAATTGAATAAGTACTCTGATAGAGTTACGTAATCATTTTTTAAAATGATTTCATATTTAAAAAATAAGAATTACATTTCCCTAGTGAAGAAACCATTAATCCTTATAATGAAAATATATAACTAAAATTAACCTTTTTTATATCTATGTAATTTATTTTTGATATTTAAAAAGGGATAATGAAATTTTTCATGTTTCACTTCATAAAATAATAAAATGGTAAAATACAAGTAACATATCTAAATGTGGCCTTATATACCAAACACAATTCGACATGTCAAGAAGCCACTCATACAAAAGTGTAACAAAATGTTACATGGTAATTTTTTAGTTCTTATATAATTTTATTTAAGCTTAATTTCATTATTTAACAATTCAGTGGTTGAAATTATTTAATATGGATTCATTTCAAAATAAAAAAATTGGATCAATTTTTTTAAAAAATTAGACATCCTAATTATAAGTAGTAAATTAAATTTTCAATATTCAATAATTATAAGTTTTAGAAATTATTTTCATATTTAAATTCAAAACTAAAAAAAATTTATTTTTCAAAAAATAATGCCTTTTAATGTTTTAAAATGTTTTTATTCCAAATTAAAGTATAACATTTAGTCAAAAACAATAATTTATATTTTTTTATAAATAGTAAATTGATAAATTCTAAAAAGATATAAAATCTAATTTTAAACATTAAATACATTAATTAAAATAACTATTTTCATTTAGTTTGAATAAGACGAGAAATTTCAAGAAAACAGGGCCCATTAATTATAAAAATATCAAAGAATATAACATGTCAAGTGGAAGGAAAATTATATTTATCCTGAAAGAAAATAGGGACACCGTCCTAAGGAAGATAATCAGACCAAATGAAACTATTGCGATCATCATCTTGGTTGGAAAGACTGGATGGAAAATAATTTTCTTCCATGATGAAATGAATAATAATATATTCAATGGTTTCATGTTACATGAAATAATTAATCCATCTATTATCAAGACGCTAAATTATATGAGTAGAATGGTATCTGATATCATTCATAGTAATAGTGGGATCACACTCCAACCATATCGTATCCAGACCTCTTTGTTTTTCATGATCTAATGCAATTATAACACAAATCATCTCAGCTTCGAAGAAATATAACACAACATGAGTCATAATATCATCCAATCACATCCCCAGAACTATTCTAAAAAAAATATCCATAACGAGAAGGTCTCAGATTACATCTAGAAGAACCATCAATGTTGACCTTAGTCCATTCAAAAAAAGAGATTTACAGGAGACCTCAATAGTACTCATCAGAGGCAGAAAATTATCTTTATTCTTTTGACACCTACTAAAAGATATTTCATGTATTTAATTCCCACAAATCACCTTCTTAGGGACATAAAAATCTATAGAGTGTTAAAAATAATAGCCAAAGATGCAAGTGAATTATATACCACCACATCATGAAGGAACTTGTTCGTCATTATCCAACGAATATGCACTAGTTCCGTCAAAACATCTTATATAAATAGAAACATAAAAGGATAAATATGAATATCTGACATACTGGCTAAGAGCTGCCCCACAGAGAGAAAACTGGGTAGATGAATTTCAAAAACATTGAATATATCCTTCTACATAACTGATGTAGTAACACAACTCAAAAAGAGGTGATCCAAGTCCTCAAAATGCTGATGACATTGAGCCCAGCTAAACAGAAGGATATGACTTGAGCATATAGAGAGATATCAGTGGGCAGTTTTCCATGCACCAGGCTCCAAATCAAAGTAAACTAAAAATGATGAATAATTACTATTTTTAGTTTCATAACCCATTGATGTCCAAAAATATGGGTAATTTATTGATAGTAAAAACTATTTGAATAATTAATACCATAAGGATTCATCTACCAAGTCCAAAAGTAACCAATAGAGGAAAAACTATAATAATTTAGGACCTTATTAATATGATCAGAAACAACCTCCATATCTAAAACAATATCCTAAATTAAAATATGATGATAAATATTAGGAACATCTTGATTATGATAATCCCATAGTGGATCACCAATCCCATTAGACCTTCATAACATAAGTGAAGAATCCTTGGAGACGAACCAGCGAGCATTATTATCAATGAGAGAAAAGGTGTGCTTGAAGGAGGTCCAAATTCAGGAATCCTAAGAACTAAAAAAACAATTCTTGAGCTTTCTAAGGAACCTAGATATAAAATTTTTAATGTGATCATATTTTCTATTAACAAGTCTCCTGATTAAAGAAACATGTATGTGTTGATTAAATGACATCAGGTTTTTAAGACAAAGACCCTGCATCTCAAAAGGCTGGCAACAATTATTCCAAGACACAATAACAAATTTCCTTTCCAAAATTCTACTAGTCTAGATGAATTTGATTATGGCCACACTATTTTAATTGAGAGGAGAAGATGGATATTTATCAACCATAAAAGAGTATAAAATTACCTAAATAATAATATCTTTTACATGGAAAACATGACCATCCATGGATTGATATGTGCCTTTCCAAGAAGAAATTTTTTTTATTATCCGACCAAAAATTCAAGAGAAATAATAAGCCTTTGGATGTCCCCATAAAAATTCACACCAACATAGATAATGAGGATTATTACTTCCCAAATTCCTTGTTTATTAATACTATCAATTTTCTTAAAAGGGTATATGTTTTTTCTAAAATAAACAATGGATTAGTTCTAACTAACCTGTTGACCGTAGACCTTCTCATAATTTAATATCACCTTTAAGATATTCTGAATATTTCCCTTTTTCCATCAAGTGAATAATGTAATATCATACACATAAATTAGATTAGTTGGAGAATAAACACCTCTACCAACACCAATGGCCATGACCATTCTATTACTAGCCATTAATGAATGTATCATGCAAAGATAATCTTCATTTATTGACAAGATAATAGGTGAATCGGGTTCACCCTACCGAACCCTATTGGAAAAAGATATATAACCCTTTGTAGAGCCATCCACAAGCACATAAACAAGAGTATAAGAAAAAATAATCTTCATCTAGCCAGTAAAAGAAACACTAAAACCAAATAGGCCACGGATTCTAAAAATAAAATTCCAATCCATTGTGTCAAAATCCTTTTTAATATCAGGTTTGGGCATTATATTCCCTCATCGAATTGGCCTTTTGAAATGATTAAATCATTCCTATATAGAACTATGGAAGTATTATATTAAAATTCCATTGATAAAACCAAACTAATTATATGAATTAATTTAACTAGAAATGGTCTCCAATCTACTAGAATTATTTTTTTAAATAACTTTTATCAATGTATTTATTAAATCCACATTCCCAAATAGGTGGATTTCATTTTCATTATCCCCCTTAGAGATTATATAATTTAATTGGGCATTTAACACTTGAGGTATATGTCCTCCTCTAAATAAATTAATAATAATCTAACAGCCATAATCATGAATAATAACACAATATTTTTAAAAAGAAGTTGATAAAGCCATCAAGGCCAATATAACAGTCTGGCATAAGAGTAAACACTGAAACCTTTAACATATGTTCTAAAGGAATATATATAAGTCTTGAGTTATCCTTCTAATTAGGACGATTTGGAATAACACCATTGATATTAGTAGAAATTATTTTAGAACCATTAAAGAGGAACTTAAAATAAGAAGTAACATACTCAAAAAGATTTCATCTGTAATCCAAAACATTCTCTCCCTTGATAAGAAATGAAAGAGGCATATATGTTTTCCTAAATACTTAGAGATAGTTCAAAATCACATAATTACACTCCTAATCTATGGCCATGATTGACATGAATTTAGCTCTTTTCATGGCATCTTCCGTGATGAGATGATTATTGAGTTTAAGGGTCGAATCCTTTTCAATCATGACATTACCAGAAACATTATCCCGAGTACACTTTTCCTGGAAACACTGTAGAGTGGTTTCATTGTTTGAGATTTCCTTATCATTGTGGTTAAATCTATCCTTACTACAATGTTTGAGATTACCCATTAGGATCATTAATTTGAAGATGCAAGAGAAAATATTACTCTCACAACCCACTTATCCAAAACATCACTAACCAAATTATCACAATCAGGATGAAAAAACCAATCCTTATTGAATAGGAATGAAAAAGGAGATTTATAATCTTTACTTGTGAGATCAGTCACGATTGGGTGACGATCCAAATTGAGCCTAGATAAAGTCATACGTGAAATGGAGTCGCAATATTACAAAGTAGCCTCATTCAGAAAAACAATATCATTTTTACTAGTAACCATACCACTAAGGTGTATTATAAACAAAGTGAACATTTCCCCAACCATATTTACTTTAATCAGTTCATTTTTCTCAATAGATTCTTTTAACTTCTGTGGTGGAATTTAATTATTCATAGGACCCATTGTTTTCTTCTGGACTATGAGTGGAATTTAAATCACCAATAATGATTCATATACAATCAATGATGCTTTTTTGGATGAATGATATTACGCCATAGATATATACTATCTAAATAGATTTTACTTATATAATTTAATGAAAAACTATAGTTAATTACCATATCAGAAAAGGATCATGTAAAATGACGAGGACATGAATCAACCAGATGTGGATCATAATGAGATGAATGGGCCAGAACACATAAATTCATGACATGTGATAAGCTGTAGTTCACACCTAACAATGTGAAATACATAAATTAATGGCTAGGAGGTCTATAAGAAAAAAAAGTTTTGGCTTCATCCTAACCTATAAGAACAATAAGAAAAATATTTTAAAAAACCATATTCTTGGAGAATAAAATAAATTTACAAAAATTAAGGGATCATTTACAATTAATTTATAAATAATATTTTATTTATTAATAAAATTAAATATATATCTCAAATGATGTAAATAATATTCATAACCACCAATTTGATGAGTATGTTATATTAGACACCATTCTATAAAAATATTCAAATGATATATATCTATTCACTAAATTTTTGGTGTTGTGTGTTATGAAAGAAATCATAGACAATATTATTTTAAAAAAATAGTTTAATATTCTGTTTTTTTAGTGTACTCCCAAAATAGAGTCTGTCTTTTTATTTCATCGAGACAATAAGTTCCATTGTGCATTTTTTCCACATAACAATGCTTGAGGGTTACTACTGCCAAATGAGTCTAATGTTATTCAAGGAACCATTATCATTATTTATATTTGTGCGAATTAATTCCGTGAATTAGGATCTATTAAATAATTCAATTGAGCTAATTAAAACAAAAAATTGATACATTAGGTTTATAGATTTTAAGTTCCTATTCTATTTACAAATGTAGTTGGAGGATGAGCTGGCTTCTGTAAATTATATGATACTATGAGAAAGTGTTATGAAAGAACCACTCTTAGGGAAAAATTATATGTTTATTAATAAAAATAGAACACATTACACAAATTATGTGATTAATGTATTTTGTGTAGTATATCATGGATTTCATCAGGATATAGATTGAGTTATAGGAGATAGATAGATATTATATCATGTTTTATGGTGATTAGAACCAAAATAGGGGTCAAAGGTATTCACAATCATTATATTACATGGTAACATAGTTGATTCTTACTTTATCTATTGTTCAAGTGATAGGGTTTCCCGTTGTTGAGAATTGTTATTCAATTCTATTTTCAAAATCTGTTTGGTCGCTACGCCTATGAAGTAATATCATAGAGGTAGGAGATCTAAATTTCATATATTTATTGATTTTTATTTCATTAAATATGATACATTATTATGTGTTGTAGGAGTTGTAGATATATATTTATAATCATTTCAATCATGTTTTTATTTTTTGAAGAATATGAACTTTGGGTTCATTGGTTCTTTTCTTAACAATGCGTTCTGGTTTTCAATGACTATTTATTGACTATAATCACTAAAATAAAGAAATAATTAAGAATCAACAACCACATTCATTTATTGATGATTTTTTTGATCATCTTAAGGGAGATTATTGAGATTTGAAAATAGATCGATGATTGGGGTATCATTAGTCTATAGTGAAGGATGAGGATATTCCAATGACAACATTCGAATGTAATTATAAGAATTATGAATTCATTATAATGTCTTTTTGATTTATTAGTTCACTATATTTATTCATGGGAATTATGAATTTAGTGTTCAAAGAGTTTAAAGACTAGTTTGTGGTGGTTTTAATCTATGAATTTTTTTTGTACTCCATGTATTTTTTATTGAACATAAATAAATTTCAAGAAATTTATGGTGTTGATCACCATGCCAAAATGTTCTAAAATATATAAAAGTGATATTTTGAGGATAGTGATATTTTTATCTCATTGAATAGTCATTTCATAGGAACTCCCGTTTAATTTCATAGAGGTGAATATTTTACTACATCATATATGGTATTATAAGTGGTTCATATAAAAACTTCATTACAATGAAATTATACTAACATCATTAACTAGAATTCACATCATGTTATTAATGATTGAACAATGACATCCTACAATTCTGTATGTGGAATATATATTTTTATGCACACTCATGTTTTTTAGATGAGGGAATAATGTTTGATGTTTATTATGATTCTTTACAACATGTCTTGGGATGTTTTCTAATGCCAAAAAGAGAAGTCATTTTGTATGGGTATCAGTAGTAACATCTCATTCATCATATTTCTTTTACACATGATCTATTGTTATAATCATTCTTATCTAATATAATTTTGTTGATATACTATCACATTGGAATTCTCTTTGAGATATTGGATAATCAAATGATAAGTAGGTATGTAGTCTCTAAAAAAGACTAGAAACAATGGAATAGATTGTGGATGTAACTATTACTAGGATATGAGGTTAATGTTTCCCAAACCACAAGAACGAGTAATATTTTCACTAACTCTCTAAACTTGAATTCACAAAGTGGTTTTTTGGGTGAGTTGGGATATTTCTTTTGATTGACAGAATAAATCTATGTAATATATCTTTTCATAAAAGATATTGGGGGTAGTGTATTCCATTAGCAAATGACATTATATTATTCATTATTGAACATGGTATGTGATTTTTAGTTGGGTGATTCCATGGTGGACACCTAGATATATCATTTTTCATGTCGTTATACCCCATTAATATTAGATGAGGATGATCAACCCTCATTTTGGTAATTGTGTACTCATTGTATCACTCCAATGATGTACAAGGTTGATCTCAAGGAGTTCCTCCACTCACCCGAAGCCAGATAATATAGAGTTATAATTATAAAAATTTCTATAGATTATTTGTTTTATAAGGAATAAATATCCATTTCCAGGGTTTTTGTGTCAATGTGTAACATTCTATATGGTGAAGGGAGAACACTATGTTCTTTGTGGGTTTCTCTTATAATTAGTGTTAGTTGGTAGAATATTAAGTACATTTCTATATACTTATACTTTTGTATACATAATGCATAGTGATATAGTAATTATATATGGTTTATTTTGATGTAATTGACATAATCACCCCACTTTTTATAAATAAAATATTTTCATTCATTGGAGGATGTGTTGATGTAGTATATAGAGGAGTTTGAGAGGCTTCATAGATCCTAAAGGATGATTAAATATGATCATTATTATAGTTCAACCACTATGGTATCGGTGAGACTTCATAATTATTACGGATATGATTTATTACTCTTAAATACAAATCATCCATATATGGATGCTTATTTAGAGAACCACATCCATCATATGGAAGGCATGTTGTACAAAAGTGCTCATAATTTTGGAGCATCACAGGAGAGAAACAAATAGTTGGTAGTGGGTTAAAATAAAAATAATTATCACCCAAAAAGTGGTATGAAAAAATTTAAATCCTTGTACAGATTAAATTTCCATTCTAAATTGTGTTGGAATAAGGTTATAGAGTCTATAATATCTAGGAAAAAACTATTTTAATGTATGATATAAATAATGAATTTGATTCTTTAGAGGAATATAATTGTCTATAGTTTGTTGAAGTATTATGTCATCTGTAAGTTGAAAACTATGGTGTTGAAAATTGGATATCATGTATTAAAAAATGTGACTCCTCATCATGGGTGGATTACTTTATATTTGCATGAGTAAGGTATTATACAAGTTTTTTGTGCCTTCTAATGTGTTTGGTAGTGTTGGAGGCTTAATTTTTCTCTTTTTATTTCACATGAAGATGATATATATTAATGATATATATTATATTTTGTAGCGTTATCAATATATTCAAAACGACTCCAATATTATATATAGCGACCAAGTATTGTACATAATACATTTCATGATTTTAAGAATATTAAATCATCAATGTACAAGACATGGATTGTTAAGTCTGGTGTCTTTGAAGAATACATACATATAACATAAAACATGGGGAAAATCTTATTTTTTAATCTCCAAAATGTGCTTCTATCTTCCTTTGAGTCTGCACATCTGCATATGGTACCTTGGGGTACACATCAACAAATGGACGAGCTAAAAAGATGAGTAAGGGAATGAACATAAGGATACATAACAAGAACATGAGTTAGGAGGTATGACATAAAGATATCAAAATAATGAATCTTATATAATCATTTAATATAAGAATGGGATCATATAAACATGTAATCATATAAATGTGGTAGACTCATAAATCATATCATTAGTACGGGTCAAGGGTAACCGCAAAACCCATTTCCCATTTTAGTACCTGTCAAGGCTATCCGACAATCCCATTTCACATTGCATCTCATGATACATAACCATACCGAATGAATTGGAGCTCTATATCGGTTTACCCATATCAACATTTTCATGGATATTCTTTCCACATAAAAATTCTTACCACATATTCAATTATACATAATCAACCAGACACAACCATAAGGGTACCCACGGAATGAAATGGGTACCACAATCAGGACATAAATCATAACCAATGGGCGTATCATTAATGTGTCCATGTAAAAAAAGTATTTGAATATAAATGGACATTCATAGGGTAATATAGGCATATAACATGCTATTTGATGTCAAACATAAGCGACAATATATGAGAAATGTATTTTTCAAACATTAGCATTAAAACATTTTTGTGATATTTTAAGGAAAATACTATCGAGATTTTATAATAGTAAAGAAGACATAATTTTATATAAAAACAGAATTGAACCAAGAAGGTTTTCGTAATAAAAATAATTAATTTACTATGATAATGGTTTCATAAAACAGAAGATAGAGTGCACTTGAATTTGGGTAAATGTTCGAGAAGTTCCTTTAAAATGAGAGTGCTTATTGGGAAGTATCGAAGAGAGATTCACATAAAAGCATTTATATCCCTAATAGATAATGAGAGATGGATTTTGGAACATGTGTTTGGAGAATATAGACATAATATTAATTATCTTAATAAATGAAAAGACAACAATATTTTGGTAAAAAGAAAGATAGAGCAACCTGAAGGAGTAAAGGATGTTCGGGTAGAATCCATTATGGTTTATCGGCATGGTATCAGTTGTAACTAAGAGGTATTGATGAGAGAGTTAAGTGGTTTCTCATAACATATATAACATTAAAAAAGTATGGGGGAGGTGTATAAGTATTCCCCATCAGTTGGTATTACACAAAAATTCATTTCACAACGAACAATATTGATTAAGAGTAAAAAGGGGTTGATCCCTTACCTTAAATATGTTGGTGTTCTCAACTTGATATTAACGACCAAAATAAAAAAAATTAGAATTATTAATTAATAATTCCAGTACATTTATGTTACTGTATTTATGATACTATTATTATGAAGGTAGGTGAGGAATGAAATAAAAAAACCTAATAGAAAAGAGGAAATTGGGAAGAGGAATTTACCTCTTGAGACGTCCTCTTTTGAGAGCATCTTAAGGAGATATGATTTAGTATTTTGAGGATTTTGAGAGCTTTATGACGTGGGAAAAGTCCTTGGGGAGAGATTTGGGATGAATAATGGCAAGTCACAAGGATTGAGAGGAGTGGAGAGAAGTGGGAGTGAAGGGGGGTTTTATAGTGGAGGAGAGGAGGGATTTCATAATATTATAAACATTAATTTATTATTTATTCCCAAGACAAGGAATAGTAAGTATTCAATGACCAATAATAGTGATTTTATCATGTGATCCTTAACCAAGTTGTCTTACATCATCATAACATCATCGATGACTCAATTAATCCATTATTTAGCATTTATTTTGAATTAACAGATTTTATTATTCATAAAAAAATCAAGTATTTCAGAAAAATTCCAAAAATACACCCTAACCATTTTTCGACATGTATAGTCCAAAAAATGAATTCCATTTTTCAAAAATAATTTTCTAAATATGATTATTTATATATTTAATTAAAATAATAATTTATTATCAAAATCAGTTTTAAAACATTCATTAACTTATTTTAAATTAAAGGTATATCGTACTTCCCACATGAATATTATCTTTATACCACCATAGGTGAGGATAATATTTATTATGGTATATCAATATTCATAAGGGCATGTTACTATTAATTATGGTAGGTTTCTATTCACCATAAATTATGTGTTACTTATAGGACTCCAAATAACTTACTAATTACAACCATGTATGCCGGATATTTGAAATTCCAAACAAAGAAGTGTTGAACTTATGTTTAAAGGTCACTTAGAACTTAGTAGTTCGTTATGTTATGTTTTCATGTGATTTTATGATATACTTATGAGAAGGGAATTTCCATTGAAAAACATTGGGTTGTTACATTATTCCTTCTTATGAAATTTCGCCCTTGAAATTTTGTTTTACATTCTATGCCTAAAACAGGTGTGGGTACTTTTCCTTCATTTCATCCTCCAATTCCCATGTTGCCTCTTCTTACCTATATGTTCTCCATAGTACCATGACCAGATGAGTATTTTTATTGCATAGAACTTTGCCTCAACGATCCAAGATCTTCACTGGATTCTCCTCGTAAGTGAGATCATCCTCCAACTGTACCACCCATGAAAAGAGTACATGTGAAGGGTATGGAATGTACTTCCTTAAAAAAGATACATGAAAGATATCATGTACATTCGACAGGGTAGGTGGAAGTGCTAGTCAATAGGCCACAGTTCTGACTCGATCAAGGATCTCGATGGGGCCGATGTACCTGGGACATAACTTCTGTTTCTTCCCAAACCTCATGACCTTCTTCTATGGGGATATAAGTGAAAATACCATATCTACAGCTTCGAACTCAAGGTCTCATAAACGGTTATCTGCATAACTCTTCTGTCAACTATGGGCATCCTTGATATGTTTCTGAATGGTTTTCACCTTCTCCACCATTTCTTTGACCATTTCAGGTCCTAGTAGCATACACTCACAGACTTCATCCGAACATTCCACTATTCTGCACCTTTTCTCAAAAATGTCTTCATATAGTGCCATTTGGATGCTCGAGTGGAAGCTATTGTTGTAGGAGAATTCAACCAGAGGATGATTTTGGTCAAATCTTCATTTGAATTCCATTGAACATGCTCTCATCATGTCATACAATGTCTGAATAGTTCGCTCAGCCTGGCCAACAGTTTGAGGATGATACGCCGTACTGAAGTTCAGTTCAGTGCTTTGAGCATGCAAGAGAATTTTCTAGAACATTGAGGTAAATCTTGGATCACGATCAGATACAATTGATTGTGATACTCCATGAAGCCATACAACTTCTTTTGTTTGAATCTGTGCAATTTGATCCAATGGTAAGTCCTCTCAATCCATGATAATGTGAGTTGTCTTCGTAAGACGATCCACAACCACCCATTTAGAATTGTTTTCCCTAGATGCCTTTGGAAGTCCAATGACAAAGTCTATGGTAATGTTCTCCCACTTCCATGCTGGTATGGGTAGTGGTTTCATCATCCCATTAGACTTTGTTCTCTTAGACATCACTTGATGACATAGGAGTCACTTTCATTTATATTTGGAAATCTCCCTTTTCATATTGTCCCACCAAATGTTTTCCTAGATATCTCGGTAAATGTTTGTGCTCCCTGGGTGGATATAGAAGGTCAATATATGTGTATCATTCAATATCTCCTTTTTTATCTCTTGATCGGATGGTACACATAATCATGTCCAGTATCTTACAACTCCTTCCACATCAATTTTGAAATCAGAGGATTTCTCATTTTTAATAGCTTCCACCCTTTTTCTGAATTTCCACATCCTTTCTTTGGGCATCCATTATTTTTTCCAAGAGGGATGGTTGTGAAATCATTTATGAAAGGATTGATGATGTTCCTACCTTAATTATTGTCATGTCTATCCTTTTAAAATCTAATAAGATTGGATCTTTTTGAATTCTCATCATTGATAAAGATGCATGATCTTTTCTACATAGAGCATCTGCCACCTTTTTTTCCTTTCCAGGATGGTAGTGGATTGATTAGTCATAATCATTGATGATCTCTAGCCATCATCACTGGAGCATATTAATCTCCTTCTCTGTGAATATACATTTGAGTCTTTTGTGGTCAGTTTATATCTCCCTTTTTTAACCATAGAGATAATGCCACCAGATTTTCAACGCAAAGATCATAGCCGCCAACTCCAGATCATGTGTGGGATAGTTTTGAAATGGATTTTTAGCTACCTTGAGGCATAGGCTATTAATTTATCATTTTGTATTATCAAAAATACTATGACTTTCTTAGAAGCATCAATATACACCATAAATATTTATCCACTTTAAGGGAGTGTAAGTACTAACATAGTGATAAGCCTCTTTTTCAACTCCAAGAAATTGTCTTCACATTCCTATGTCCAGACGAACATTACTCCCTTTCATGTCATCTCGGTCATTGGGTTTGACAATTGATAAAAGTTCTTCACGAATAATCGATAATACCCAACAGGACATAAAAATATGTGAATCTCTATTACAGATATTTTCCTCGACCACTCTTCAATTGCCTTCCTCTTGGAAGGTTACATAGATATCCTTTTACATGTGATAACATGCCTTAATAATGATAATTCCTCCATCCAAAACTCACATTTACTGTACATTGAATACAACATCTACCATTATAATGTTTTAACACAGTTTTCAAATGATCCTAATGTTCCTCCTTTCTCTAGGAGTATATCAGAATATCATCAATAAAGACCACCAATTTTTTTTAGGGAATATCTATAGAAAATATTCATTAAATCCATAAAATTGTGGGAGAATTAATGAGTATGAAGGGCACCACTATGAACCCATGGTGTCCATACCTCATTAGAAATGTAGTCTTCGGAATATCTTCCTCCCTCACCTTTAGTTGGTGATATCCTGACCGAAGGTCCACCTTATAGAAATAACCGGCCCCACGATGCTGATCGAACAATTCATCTATCTGTGGAAGGGGATATTTGTTCTTTATAGTGATTCTATTGAGCTCATGATAATCAATTCATAGGCTCATTGATCCATTATTATTCTTTACGAAGAGGACTGGAGAACCCCACAGTGAAGCACTCGGGCATATAAAAACCTTCTCAATATTCTCTTGTAACTACTTTTTCGGCTCTTTTAGTTGTACGGTGCCCATTCTGTAAGGTGTAATTGAGAATGGCAGAATTCCATGGATAAGTTCAATTTAGAACTCAACCTCTAAGTCAGGAGGAAAACCATGAATCTCTTTAGAGAATACATCAGTGTAATACCACATTATGGGCATGTCTTCTAGAATGATTATATCCTTTGTCCCAATCATTTGATCTAGATATTCGTTCTCACAAAGAAGTAGTATCAAAACTTGAGACGAAGATTCTAAAGGAGACTCATCTTATTCCATACACTTGTAAATAATCAAAGGATGATTCTGGATATGAAAAGTGATCTCCCTTTTAAGACAATTGATGTTGTCCTTGTACAATGATATCCAATCCATGCCCATGATAGCATCGAACACCACAAAAGGAAGTATGAAAATATTTTCTGGGAGTTTCAGTCCAGAAACATTAACCACAGAGGAGTTATAATCCATGTATGTAATAATTACCCAATTTACTATCCAAAAAGATAGCATTTCCTCTAAATTTTTAGGTGATGTTTGAATAGTTCTACTAATGTTGCAAAATAAGAAAGAATGTGTAGAACCAGAATCAAATAGTATATTCGCTATTCCGGAATGAATAAAAAGCATACCTATCAACACATCATTTTCAAGCTCCACCTTAGTAGTAGTGATAACATATTCCCTTCCTTTTTGCCTTGTAGGTTTCTGCTGATTGCCTCCGATAACCCTCTGTATAAAGCAATTTTTATCATAATGCCTAAGGTCCTTGCAGTTATAACACTACACTACAAGTTGAGTGTTGAACTGAACCTTCCTTTCTTTTCCAACATTAGCGGGAATTATCATATACCTTTGGTAGTTATTGGTGAGATTACCAAACTTTCTACATTTTAAATAATTATTGTTTTGGTTGAGACAGTCACCAAGATGCTTCTTCCCACAATTATTTCATAGGGGAATGTGAGGCTTCTTTACATAATTGGATTTTTTTGATGAACCACCCATGTTGTTCTCCATTTCTCTCTTCTTATTACAATCCCATGACACCTTTGAGATTCTCCAATATCTATTTCAACCTTTATGTCACAATATAAAATCTCCTCGTAGCTGTCATAGTCTTGATTCGCCAACACTTTTCATAGACGTGGCTTTAATCTGATAAAGAAGCAATCCACCTTGCATTCGGTGTTCATGAAAAAGCCAGGGGTGTCACTTTCAAGCCTTGTAATGTTTGATTCATATGCACAAATGGAATCATCTTCCTTTTTCTTGAGTCCAAGGAATTCTCTTTCCATCTTGAGGGGGAAGGTTCAAGGAAAATATTTGTTGAAAAAATACTCTTGAATTTCTCTCATTCTATGAAATCAATTTCCTCTTGGGATGTTGTATTCTTTATCAATTGGCACCACTGATCATCTTCCCATCAAAACAACAGACTTCCAGTAAAACTTTCTCTTCTTCCGATCACTGGAGGACAGAGAAAATCATTTCAATGGAGTTAACCCATTGTACTGCGAGGAGGGGATCAAAAGAGCCGATAAACATGGATGGCCTTTTCCGCATGAGGGATTATACAACAACATTATCTTTCCTTGGAGGAGGGGGGTGTTCCACCAAATTAAAGTTATTATTAATAACTAGAGCCAGGTGAGAAATTAGTACCATTATGTTTTGAGCACCCACTTCAGTTACATCCAGAATGTCATTAGGGAAATCATCACATTGCCTATCACATTGGTTGTTGGAACGTGTTCTTCTATTTCCCGATAATAACTATGAAAAAGAACGTATAATTAGTGGTCTTGAATACATAGATATTTTTCATAAAAAGAAAATTTGAACCAAAAAGTATGAAATTATAAAGAAGAGGTATATCCTAACTTGTAATTCCTTGTGTTTATATCTAGGTTATCCTCGATCTATTTCTTAACTTATATTCTTATGGGATTATTTTTGTCCCTTAATAATGGTTTGTACTAAGCTCATGAATGTATAGAAGCAAATCACCTACAGTGTCATAACCAAGTGTGCAGCATGGCCCGTTATCGTGCACCAGTTCTAATTCACGTCTAGCTCAAAATGGTGTTTTGGGGTTTTACCCCAAGATACATCTGTTCCAGAGTCGCCTCTACCTACTAATATCCAAGCAGGGATGTATTGGATTGACAAAACTCTTACACATTACTCACCAAAATATAAGACTATTTTCTTATACATAGCCTCATCCTTAAGGTTCTAACTAAGCTGCTCGATTACTAATCTCCAATAATATCTAGACCATCCTCTGATACCAACTATAGCGACCCGATCCTTTTACATAAAACATTTCATGATTTTAAGAATAATTAATCATAAAATTACAATCCAAGGATCATTAAGTCTAGTGTCTTGGAAGACTAGGTATATAAAACATAAAACATGGGGAAAAACTTTTCTTTAATCTCCATAAAGAGCTTATAACAGCATTTGAGCCCTTACATCTGCATAGGATACCCTGGGGAACACATGAACAAATGGATGAGCTAAAAATCCCAGAAAGGGAATGAACATAAGGATACATCTCAAGCAAAAGAGTTAACAGGCATGACATAATGATATCCAAAGCATGAAACTTATAAAATAATTTAATATAAGCATAGGATCATATAAACATGGAATCAAATAAATGTGGCAGAATCATAAATCATATCTTTAGTACGGGTCAAGGTTAACGACCAATCCTATTTCCTATTTTAGTACGGGTCAAGGCTAACCGCCAATCCTATTTCACATCGCATCTCACGAGACATAACCTTAAACAATGAATTAGATCTCTATCTGGGCGCACCCATCTCAACGTTTTCATGAATATTCTTGCACCATAAATATTTTTACCACATATACAGTCATACATAATCGACCATATGTAGAGATTATATTTGAGTATGATATACTCTATAATTCCAAATGCAGGATCAAAATAATAGAGATACTATATGTATTATCTAAATATAATCAATATACAATGGGGGTAAATTGTATTCATTAAATAGTTTCATTGGAACATTCAATGATGGTTATGTTTGACATGGTTAAACAAGGTAATTCACAAAACCTCTACTTCTACACACTTTCTTGATTCTAGAAATATGATTCTGAGAATACAATTCTGGAAAAGTGATTCCGGAAATGAATTTTAATGATTGTTTACAGCAACAAAGATTCTACCTTAAAGCATATAGAAACTTACTAAATCAGTGAATAAGTATAAGGAAGTATAAGATAGTTATACATTCCTCAAAAATACAAATGCGACAGAAAACTTGTACAAAAACATGTAACAAGTGGTAAATCATTTAACCCAAAGAGAATGGTATCCAAAAACCTTGGAAAAAGGACCCTTGATTTATACTTTCATGATTGTCTATCTTACCCACACCTGGGTACGCCCTCGATACAAAGATAAAAGTTTCTCCTGCTATCCCTGCAAACCCTCAACATCATGGTAGTCGGCACCTCTGTCTTACTCAGCAATGAAGCCCTAAACTTCAAGGTAGTCAACACTTGTGTCTTCATATCCCAGGAATCCCTCAAATGTAATAAGCAACATTTGGAGTCTCACAAATCCAATTTGAACAAGACGTTCAGTATTCACTTTGCATGAGAATCTCTCTCTTGAAATCACTTCAACAACATGTAATCTCTAGATTCATAGAACATTGTTGATGTATTTCAAATGAGATCATATTTATAGTCACGACATCAACAGTCGGATGCCTCCTCCAACAGTCATATTTTTTCCTTGAATTACAGAGGGAAATGTACATGTTTCGCACAAATAACGGTTAGTTAGTAACTGAATGCACAACACCGTTTTATAAAAAAACAAGTGTAATAAAAAATAATGGTTACAAAACTAAAATCCAATATTTGGAATGTAAGGAAATATAAAAGATAGGAGTCTAACCAAAATTGAATTCAGATTCCATAACACAATGGTATTAAGATTCAGTTTTCTAGTAATTTGAGTCCGTAATTCTAAAGAATTCCAAAGTCTGAATTTCAAGGAAATTCAGAATCTAGATTTAAAAGAATTCGGAACCTGAACTCATAATGTTTGAAGTCAGAGTTCATGAGAATTCGGAGTCAGAACAGATAAGTGTTTGGATTCTTAATTCAGATAACTCAAAGTCATAACTCAGAAGTGTTTGTAACCAAAATTCAGAATCAGAATTCGGATTCAGAACTCATAAGAATTTGTAACCAGAATTCAAATTTGAATTCTGAGAATTCGGATCCTAAACCAGAATAGTTCAAATCTAGTTAATTATAGGAATCTAAGGTTTTTGTTTCTTACTAAATTTTACACATAAAAAAATATGATATGGACAATGAACAAGGTAAGGATAAACTTCCTTGGGGAAGGAAATTTCTCCTTATAGAAGTAAAACATAGGGTACAAATAGATTTTCCTTGAGATAAGGTGTTTGTGATTTTCAGAAATAGAGAGATGATAATGTCATAATAAAACGTAAATGACTCTAAAATCTCCCCATTTATGAAGGAATGGAAAATTCATAAGGAATACCTTATTCACTCAACAATCTCCCCCTTTTTGGAAAGGACAAACATCCTTACAAAAAACAATATAAGGACATAGAAAAAAATATAGACTTTGAAATAAAATGTATCTCCCTATATACATGGACAATAGTGAATAAGAATAAATCCACCTTCCTATTTGGAACACGACAGATCGTATTCTAGATTTTAGGAATATGATTTTTCATTTAGCTTGAATATTGAAATCTTCGTAATGAAAATCCCCCCTTTGAAAAACACCCCCTTACTCGGTGATATTTATTCTTTAAATAGAATTAATTTTATTTTCTCCCCCTTTGTGATTTTCAAAAAAAATAGGGAATGGAAAAGAAATTATGGTACCTGAAAGATTAGTACAAACATCTAAACAAAAACAAGAAACCACAATTTCATTAAGATTAAAAAAATTGAACAAGGGAAAAATAAAACAAATTATCAGATTGATCTATTTTCTTACCTTATCCTTGGGTATTAACTTCTTTACTATGTTTTTCATCTTATTTATCTCTTTGTGATCTTCCTATACTTTCTTCTCTAAGGCTTTGATCCTATCATCCAAAGCCTTCAGAGTCTCTGCCTGAACCTTAAATAGGTCATCTTTCTTCACTAACTTATCTTCAAACTTGATCTAGAAATCACTTTCTGTTGTACAACATTGGACAATATAATTCAACTTCCAATTTAGATCTTTGGCATCCTGAATCTGAGTATTCTGCTCAAGATTTAGTTTTTTCCTCAATTCTATTTGTGACATCCTTGATTTTTCAGTCTTGAGTATGAAAAGTCTCATTAACATCACCTTGAAAGTCATCATGCTCTCTCAAATCTTTAACTATATTCTTTGACCATCTAATAATTTTCTTGCATGATTTTATATTGTCTTCATAGTTGATAAAGAAGTTCTTGTAATCATCCTCAAACTTTATACAATTATACATCCCCAAGGATACATAATCCGATTTTTTATTCATCCTATGTTGGAGCATTTGATATATAGAGCCAATGGTTGGAATGATCATAATGGTGTCAACAAGATTCATCAGAGATCGAATGAAGAAAATCATGTCCCGGAGCTGATGATTCTGAATTTGACACATTGCTTGGTGATGGTTCCTTCTATAGCTTCACTAACTTCCCTTGAGAAGATCCACGAGCTTGCTTCTACCTTAAAATTTTTCTTGTTGATGTATCAACAACCATATTCTTGCCCTTATTAATCTTTAGAACAACTTCTTCATCTGGAGACTCATGGTCACTTTCAGATAACTTAACAATATTAACTTCAGGATTTTTTTTATCGGTTCCTACTTCAATATCCTCAGGGACTATGAAGTGATTATTATAACTCTCTTCCTCAGAAAATTTTTTCAATTCCTCTTCAGCCATCTCATCAATTCTATGTGTAGAAAGTTTCGATTATCCAACATGAGATGTCCGGATTGACAATTTTTCATATGGACTTTCCATCTCATGAATGTCTTCAACTTTCTGTATCATATTAGTTGTATCATCACTACTTTTAAATTCTTGTACTGCTTCCACAACTACCTTTTCATCGACAACCTTCTCTAGTACTTTTTCTGGAGTCATGAACGTCTTCCTCGATGTCTCAGGTAATTTTTTTACTAAGAAAGTCTTCAGTATAGAAACATATTCGGATTCTATTTCAGTATCCATTAATGGGATTGAAAAATACAAGCCGCAGACATTTTCTTCTTTTGCTTCTTCTTTTTTTCTTGCTTCTCAAGCTCTTCAGTTGTCTTTTCTTTTAGAGCCTTGGCCTCAGCAAGATGTAGATATTATCTGTGCTCTAAAATTCCAATTCTTGATATTCCCTATCATAATGAGAATATGATTCATCAGATTGATCTTCATTAGATTTACCAAAAAATCCAAGATATACATATCACTTTTCATCAGTGTTTCCTTGTCACCCTTTCTCGGTATGAAAAAACCCTGAACCCATAGCTCAAGGATATGATATTTGGTAGACATGTGAGCAATTTGTGTGGTCCTAACATCTCTATGTCCAATAAACTATGTAGCATTTACATTTATAATAATTCTTTAAACATCTGGTAACTTGCGAGAACAAAATTCTGCTTCTTGTTCATAGGATAACCATAAAAAGATAGCAGCCTTGGTGTATGAAAGTGCAGAATTTTTTCTATAAGTTTTGAAGGAATTTTTTTCACACTACAATCTTCATTGAAAAAACAAACTGATTCATAAAATTCTATCATCAGATCCAGATACACAACATCTTGAGCTCCTAGATTTGATATACAAATGCTTTCCCATCCACTAAGAATGAAATATTTGAAATAATAAAATCAAACTTATTAATGAAGTTCGGATGTACCAACCTATCCCAATATACATTCCGCTCATTAATCGGCTTGACAGAAGACATATCTTGAGAAGGAACATCACCAGACATTCAAAATTGAGAATCCATTGAAAATATTGAATGGGATTTTTAAGTGAGGCAGAGCTTCGACACACCAAAGCTTGAAAACTCATGTGGGACAAACATCAGGGGTCCCCTTTTATAGGTGTTGATGTGATGGTTCATCTTCCCATATCAATCCAATGGCTGAGAATTATTTTAATCAGATACGATAGTTGAAATGACATCCTCAAGAAAAATTTGGTAGTATATGATCTTTTGAGGTTTTAAAATGAAAACAATTTGATTTAAGAAAACTATAATATGAGAAATATTAAAAACACAAAGGAAAATACCAGCATGTAAAAGGTGATTAAAAAAACTCAAGAAAGAATCGTACCTTTCAGATTACTAGGTAGATTATTCATAATAGGTAATATTCTTCTTGAAGGACTTTAGATTCAGAAAAAAACAAGAGTACGAAAAAAAACTATTACACAAAAATGAGTATGAAAATTTTCATTACAAAAATCTTCATTTTGAAAAACGTCATTACGAAAAACTTCATTTTGAAAAACATAATAAACATAATTATGAAAAGCATGAAAAATTTTATTACAAAAAAAATGAAATACATCATTACAAAAAACATTAAAAGCTTCATTATGATAAACATGAAAAACATCATTACGAAAAAACATGAAAAACATCATTATGAAAAACATGAAAAACGTCATCATGAAAAATATGAAAAACCTCATTACGAATAATATGAAAAACATAATTACAAAAAACATAAAAAACATCATTATGAACCCCACAAAAAACATCATTATGAAAATCATGAAAAACATCATGACGAAAATTATGAAAAACTTCGTTATGAATAATATGAAAAACATCATTATAAAAATCATGAAAAACTTTTTGAATTAACAAGAAAATGTACCCCCTATAAAAAGAAGTTTATTACTGTAAAGAGATTAATTTCAAAAGAACATTTACAAAGTGGATTACCTTATGGTTATCATTCCTAACATCTGTTTAATTCATTAAAATCTATCAGTGGGTAAATATTTTTTGAAAATATTAGCAGGTTTATCTTGCGTTCCAATAAATTGAAGAATGATATCTTCTTTCATCTTGATAATATTTTCAAAATAGTTTTTATTACCAGTCATATGCCAGGAACGTCCACTATCCAAGTACCATGTATTTCTATTGGTACCTTCCCTATTTTCATGAAAATAAGAAAAAGCTAGCATTGTAGAATCCAAACTTTCATGGATCAGGAGATATCAAAAAGAAAAATTTTATGCACTATATTATTTTTAGAGAAATAGGCTTTATGGAATCCTAAATACTGGGTTTTTTTAAGGAACAATTTTTTTCCCAGTGTCCACCACACTGAAACATAGTACAGAATAGAGCACATTGAGGAACAATGTAATTATTATTAAAAATCAGTTTAGAACTAGTATAACCAAAACCAGAACTATTCCTTAGAGGTTGGATCTGAGAATACATATTATCAAAATTTTCCTTACTTAAGGTAACGTTTGAAAAACACTTCCTTAAGGAAAATAATTCGGATTTAATTTTCATTACCAAGTTCTTTTCTTCTAAAACATTTGATTTTAAACTATAGTTAGACTCAAAAACATTTTTCTTCAAAAATACGTATTTAAGATCTTCAAAAAGTTTATTTTTCTCCGAATTTACATCATCAAGAATTTTTGAAATAATTTCAAAATCAACATTTTTCTTATCAAGCTCTTTAACAATGATTTTATATTTCCTTAGTAAGAATATTATTCCTAGATTTTACCTTATCATTTTTTTTCATTAGTTTTTAATTCTCAATTTCAAGGAGTTTTGAATACCATGAAATGTCTAAATAGGAATGTAATGTATTATCTTCATCAGAGGAAGATTCTTTATCCAAAGTTTTATAATATTTATCATTACTCTAATTTCATTTAAATAATCATGGGTCATTGATTCATCATTCTATACCTTATCAATTAAACAATGATTTTAAGTAGGTATTCTGGATATTAGGCCAACATTCTTCTGTCCAGAAGATTCATAATCTGCAGATTCATCTAAAGTGTCTCCACCACTAGCACTCCAGGTGTCATTAGATTTCAAGAAATTCTTAGATTAAGCCTTGTATTACTTCTGTATGTTTCTCTAAGAATGATTTTCCTTTATTTATTTTCTCTAAATCATAAGACAATCTGGTCTTATATGTCCATCTCTCTTGGATTCATAACATGTAAATTATAAATATTTCTTATCTTTCTTTTCATTATTCTTGTATCTGGAATGAATGTTCCTCTATCCAGCTATCTTGATCATCCCTTGATCAAGATTGGCTAATTCATTCTCAAAGGATTCACTTCCACTAGATTCATATTGGATAACAACCTTCTTAGACGTAGATCTTGTAACTATCTCAGGAGTCTTAAATTTCACATGATTAGAAGTTTTAGTAAAAGAAACATTGCTATTTCCATTATTCTTCTTTGCATTATTTTCATCTCTCTACTTTCTAGTCTCATGCTGAACAAGAGTTCCAAACAGATCATCTAATGAAATATGAGTAACCTTTCTGTTCTCATCTATAGTAGTCCTCTTTGATTCCCACTCATTGAGCTTGATGTCTATGATCTTATCAACAATAGCTTCATCATCTAATCCTTTCTCACCCATTGAATGTAAGCTATTCAAAGTATTCATGATTCTTTTTTGCACCTTACATATGGGTTCTCAATAGAGAAACTAGAAACCAAGATCATCAGCTCTATGCATGGCTCTTCTAGTTTCATTAACTTTGGAAGTTCCAAAGTGAGTAACTTAAAGATCCTTCAAAATACAATTTTCATCTTCAAAAGATGATATTTGGCTATATATTTCTATTCATGGAGAAATGAAATGTATTTTTTACCTTATAATTAAATTTTTATTCATGCTTTTCTTGATTAGTGAAAGTACAAACTTTTTTTTCAGGGATTTTATATCCTCTAGAAAGAATAACAAAATTATCATCACAATTATTGATAATGAATGTCTTCATACAATTTCTCCAATATTCATAATCATTTCCATCAATGATAGGTGGTCTTGTTGGGTTGATATTGTCTATGGAACCAACATTGATTCATTCCATCCAAAATAAAATTTCATTCCACACAAATCTTTTAATAGGAAATGTTTGTAAGTAAGGAAAATATTCCTATGCAAGGAAAAATATAGAACAAGAGAATCTCTAATAAAAAAAGAATCTGAACTATATGAGTTTGAAAAATTTATTCTAGAAATGAATTAGATGAAATATCTTCTAAATCTAATCATGTGATAAATTCAGATTGAACCAATCCTCTGATACAAATTATTGAGTTGATATGTGAGTATTATATACTCTATAATACCAAATTTAGGATCCCAATAATAGAGATACTATATATAGTATCTAAAGATACTTAATATAAAAGAGGGGATGAATTGTATTCTTAAAAAAATCATTTGGAACTTTTAAATATGGTTATGTTTAACAAGGTTAAACAAGGTAATTCACAAAACCTCTAGTTTTAAACACTTGCTTGATTATGGAAATATGATTTTGAGAATACAATTCTGGAAAAGTGATTCAGGAAATGAAACTTAATGAATGTTTACAATAATAAATAGTATACCTTAAAGTGTATAGAATTTAAATAAATCAGAGTACAAGTATAAGGAAGTATAAGATAGTTATACATTACACAAAAATACAAATGCAGTGGAGAACATGTAGAAAAATAAGTAACAAGTAGTAAATCTTTTAAACGAAAAAAAGGGTATCAAAAAACCATGGATAAAGGTCCCTTGATTTACACGTTCCAGAAATTCTGTCTTACGCACACCAGGGTAAGCCCTCAATATGAAGATTAGATTCTGTCTTGGAATCCTCGCAAGCCCTCAACTTCCTGGTAGTCGGAACCTCTATCGTCCATAGTAAGGATGACCTCAACTTCAAGTTAGTTGGCACCTCTGTCTTCCTATCCCAAGAATCCCTCGAATGTAATCAGCATCATTTAGAGTTGCACAATGAAAATCTAATTAAGACTTTCAGTATGAAATAAGCATGAGATTCTCTATATAGAAATCACTTCAACAGCATGTAATCTCTAGATTCATAGAACAGTGTTGAGATCCTTCAATTGAGCTCATATTTATATGAACAACATCAATGGACATCTCCCTCCATAAATGGTCATATTTTTCGTTGAAATATAGAGGGATCTATACACATGTCACTCAAATAATAGTTTGTTAGTTACTAAATTAATGACAT
The DNA here is from genome assembly GCA_963277665.1 of Viscum album. Classification (NCBI taxonomy): domain Eukaryota; kingdom Viridiplantae; phylum Streptophyta; class Magnoliopsida; order Santalales; family Viscaceae; genus Viscum; species Viscum album. Next base: position 1,896,355,974 of record OY728133.1, on the reverse strand, counting down.
CATTTTATAACAAAACATTTGTAAGAAAAAATATGGTTACATAAATAAAATCCAATATTCATAATGTATGGAAATATGAAACATATTATTCTAACCAAAATTGACTTCGGAGTCTATAAGACACCGATATTTAGATTTTGTTTTCTAGGAATTCTGAACATAAATTCTATAGACATCCGAAGTCTGAATTTCAAGGAAATTCGGAATCTGGATTCACACGAATTTGGAACCTGAACTCAAAATGTTTGGAGTTTGGGTTCAAGGGAATTCAGAGTCAGAACACATAAGATTTCGGAGTCTGAATTCAGAGAACGTAGAGTCAGAACTCAGAAGAGTTCGTAACCAGAATTCATAATCTGAATTCTGAGAATTAAGATCCTAAAACAAAATGTTTCATATCTAGGTAATTACAGGATTCCAAGGTATTGGTTTCAATTCAAATTTTACACTTCAAAAAATAATTATAGGGACAATGAACAAGAAAAGGATAAATTTCCTTGGGGAAGGAAATTTTTCCTTAGAGAAGTAAAACATAGGGTAAAAATATATTTGTCTTGAGATAAGGTGTTTGTGATTTTCAAAACAGGAGGAATGGTAATGTCATAAGGAAATAATAATGACTCAACAATCTTCTCATGTATGGAGAAATGTAAAATTCATAAGGAGAACCTTACTGACTCAACACCATACACAAACATAAAGATGCCCATGGGAAGAATTGGGTACCACAATCATGACATAAATCATAACCAATGGGCGTATCATGAAAAGGACCATGTTAGGAAAGAATTAGAAAATAAATGGATTTTCATAGGGTAAAATAGGAATATAAAATGGTAAGTTGTTTCAATCATAAGTGACAGCATATGAGAAATGTATTTCAGAAACATTTGCATTAAAACATTTTTGTGTCGTTTTATGTAAAACACTATAGAGATTTTATAATAGTAAAGAAGACATTATTTTATATAAACCAATAATTTAACCTAGAATGTTTTCATAATAAAATAACATAATTTACAATGTTAATGGTGTTTTAAAACAGAAGACAGAGTGCAGTTGAATTGGGTAATAGTTCTAGAAGTTCCTTTAAAACAAGTGTGCTTATTGAGATGTATCAAATGGAGATTCACATAAAATCATGTATATACCTGAAAGGGAATGAGATATGGATCATGAAACATGATATTGGAGAATATAAATAGAATATTTATGTTCTAAATAAATGAAAAGTCATCAAAATTATGCTAAAAAGAAAGATAGAGCAACCAGAAGGCGTAAAGGATGTTCGGGTAGAATCTATTATGGTTTATCGGCATGGAATCAGGTGTAACTAAGAGTCCTTGATGATGGAGATAAGGGATTTATCATAACTTATAAAACATTAGGGAAGTATGGGGGATGTGTATAAATGTACCCCATCACTTGGTATTACACAAAAAGGCAGAGCACATAGAACAATCTTGTTTAAGAGTAAAAAGGGGAGGATCCCTTAACTAAAATCATTTGGTGTTCTCCACTTGTTATTAAAAACATGAATAAACAAATTAGTCTTGTTAATAAATAATTCCATAAACTCTCCTATATTAAATTTATTGATTATAAGCCTTTTCAGTTCATTAAATGCCTTTTTGATTCGTTACAAGGTTCAATTTTGTTGTTCGGGCTTTTTTTTTACTTGGCTTTAAAAGATCGACTCACTTATATTAATGTTTGGATTATATGAAAGATGAATGTGGTTGTCCAGAATTGAAGTTATATTATTTAGTTCATATCTAGGAGATTACTTGGGTATAATTTTAATTAGGTTACTTAGAGTGAAGTCAAATTATTATATATAAAACCATAGTGATAACCTTTATTGTTAATTAGTGAATTTCATTACAAAGAATGTGTTTGGCTTTATAACTTAATTTGATTTTTACCAAAGGATTATAGAACCATAAAGAGTATATATTACATATAAAATAATCTGGTTCAACCATAACACAAATGGGTTCATGACTACAATTAAAGATATTAATAGAAATTGATAAACTGTTGTCCTTGAATGTGAAAAATTAGAACATCTCAAACGATGCATTCGTTCCATTAAAATAAATGTGCTGGGAAAGAAGAGAAGATAATGAAATATTCAACTAGCATTAATTCAATCCAGTACATGTATGTTATAGGATTTTTTATACTATTATGGTTAAGGGATGTGAGGAAATAAATAAAAAAGAAAGGAACTTAATAGAAAAGAAGAAATTGGGAAGAGGAATTTACATCTTGAGACTTCCTCCTTGGAGAACCTCTTAAGGGGAGAGGTTTTGATATTTTGAAGAGGCTAATAGATTTTGGACATGGGGGAGGTCCTTGGGGAGAGATTTGGGCCGAATAATGGCAAGGCACAAGGCTTTAGAGGAGTGGAGAGAAGAGAGAGTGAATGGGGGTTTATAGTGGATGTGAGGAGGGATTTCATAATATTATAATCATTAATTTATTATTTCTTTACAAGACAAAGAATAATAAGTTATACATGAATAATAATAGTGATTTTATCATGTGATATTGATCCATGTGGGATTACTGCAGGTGAACATCATCGATGACTCAATTAATCCATTATTTAGCATTTATTGTTAATTATAGGATTCTACTATTCATAAAAATTTCAAATATTTCAGGAAAATCCAAAAAATTTACCCAAAATTTTTTTTGACATTAGAATCCAAAAATGATGTCCATTTTTCAAAAATAATTTTATAAATATGATTATTTTAATATTTAATTACAAAAATAATTTATTATCAAAATCAGTTTTAAAACATTCATTATGTTATTCTAAAATATAGGTATATCATACTTCCAACATCAATATAATATTTATACCACCATAGCAGAGGTTACTATTAATTAGGGTATATCACTATTCATAAGGGTACGTTACTATTCATTAGGGTAGGTTAATGTTCACCAAAAAAATTTTCCCTTATCGGACACCAAATAACTGACTAATTACAACCGTGTATTCCTGATTTTCAAAATTCCAAACAATGAAGTGATGAACATCTGTTAAAAGGTCACATAGCACTTATTAGTTCATTATGTTGTGTTTTCATGTTATTTTATGACATATTTATGAAAGGTAATTTCCATTGAAAAACATTTGGTCGTTACATTATTTATTGGAGAAATGTGACTATTGACAATCATATGAACTTCTAGTACAAGACAATTTATGTTGATGAAATTATGGGAAAGGTGTTTTGAGTGAATCAAAATTCATATGTTTATATATTTTGGTTTTACAATGAAATATAGAAGTTAACCTACTAAAATGAGTAACTAATGTGTCTGAAGTTCCTATTTTTTTTGTTTTGATATTCCTCATTCGCAATGTAATTATGTTGTTGTTATCATCTATTTTTATTATGATATCATATATATCTCATTCTTGATTTCATTTTTTGTTTCATTTTATCCATTTGAGATATATCTCTCCCATGATAGTGTCCCATAGTTGGTTTATAGTGATTTATATTTTCTCACCACACCATTTTAGGAAATATGGTTGTTCTCCAATGATAGAATGAATCTTGTGATGTATTTCAGGATGTGTTTATTTATAATTCCATTTTTTCCATTTTTTCACAATGTAATTAGATTTTATTTTCTCATTTTAGAAATAATTTGTAGGATGTAATGTAGTGGACTATTCCCTTCATTCCAATTCCATTGTGTGTTTCCAATGTCTCAGGTTCAAAGAGGAAACATGATGTCAGGGGATTATGTTTTGGATATTATATCTAGATAAAAGATGAATTCATGGAATGATGTGTTATTAATTGCTGGGAGTGTTATTATTATAATGATGTTTATATTCCAAATATAATTCTTTCATCCTTAATAGGAGATGTTTTCAAGGTGATATTTTTCCATGGGCACATTGTTGATGACGTGAATGGGTGAAGTGTAAGATTTAATGAATTCATCCTCAAAAAATCCACCATGTGGACATTTATTTCACAACAACAATTAATCACATGATTATAAGATCAATGAGATTCATTTTTCAGTTTTCCTTCAACTAGATCCATTGAATATGTGAATGACGCACCCACATCATGAATATAAATCTCACAGAATGCATATAAATTAAAATGTAACCTTCAACTCCCTCATAGTCATACATTTTCAATCATTCCCCTAGTGTACAATGGTACTATATATAAATATTTTTTTCTCTATTTATTTAAATTTATTATCGACTTCTGGAGAATTTTTATTTGTGATCTAAGATGATTATTACTTCCTAATCTTATATTATTTTCACTATCCAGTTTAATTACATACTGTTAATTATTTTTATGAAATAGTGGTTTTAATATTATGATTCTCATGGAGTTATATTTAATTCATCATGGCATAATTATGTTATGGAATCACAAAAGGTAAATAGATTACTTACATAATAATTTATTATAGAAATACATTTTCTGTTCCATTATTATTCGAATAACATTTAATATCTCGAGATACTGGATTCATAATGTCTATTATTTAATTTTCAAAGAGAATTTATCATGATTTATCTCATTGGGTAAATATTTAATTATACATAATGGAAATTAATTGGGAATTAACGATATAATTTTGGTTTTGGGTATAGTGATTTCATTTGTTTGCACTATTTTAATAAAGTGCCTCTTGATTTTATAGATTTTGTTATATATTTTATTTATTTTATCGTTTAACAAATTTTTTATTATCTGAAAATGGTAAAAAAAATATTTAATAGTTTTTGTTAAACTATATAAAGAGGCATGATAAATTATTCAATTATGCGAAGTAATTTATTAAAATTAATGTTATCTTTGATAATTGTTTAAATAATTTATATCTTCTTATTATTGATTTCTGAGGATTCCTTTCGATGTTACATGTGTTAAATAAATATGTTAATTTTATATGGAACAAAATATCATAATTATAAATAATAATTGTGTTGGGATGAGTGATTCCATTATTGTGAAGGAATAAATTCACAGTTTTTATTTATAAATCCATGGTTAACTATTTATTGTTTGATTGATTCATTGTGAAATAGATATAAAATGGAATTTCTTGTGTAAAAATATATTATCTGGGGAATTATAGTGGGATAGAGATAAATTAATTGGGGTCCCAATGTGATGGTAGTATTTGGTGTTGGTGATGATATAATAAATTGGGATATTCGAAGTTCACTCATGGATGGATCTCAGAAAAATGGAGTGAGTTTATGAAAGAAAATATAATTTACTAGTCACCTAAAAGTTCAAAATCATTGTTTTCAATGAATTTATTTCATTGATGGTTAGAAGGATGTATTTCTTTATTCCATCATTCACATCCTCACTGATTAATGAATCTAGTTTTCGTGGTGTCTATATTTTTTGTGGTAGCATTGTATGAATCCTAGTGTACCTAGAATTATAGAATAACAATGAATATTAAATGATTAATCCCATGGGGTTGGGGAGTTCGATATATAACATGTTATAATTGGTTAGTAAATATGTACTATGAATAGTTTATGTAAAGGAATTAATTTATTTTCAATAGTTCATCAAGTAATGTTGTTTATAAAAATAGATTCCAGGCTCTAGAGAGACGATATCTATAGTTGGTTTTATGTTTATGTTGCAACCCTTAGTATGGTTGGTGATCTATATTCATATTGTTTATTTTATATCGTTTTAATCATTGTTAAATCCATGTCATTTTGTTAATAAACACATAGAAGGTCTAAGTTGTTAATCCGCATCATTTAGGATAGAGAGAGTATTTTTCTTAAAAACCCCACTCTCATGCTATATTCTTTGGGGAAAGTATTACTTGCTTGTATTCAGGGAGGTTACCATTATGCATACGAATATTGTAATATTTAATGGATTTTCGTTACCTCATAATGTAATATTTTTGAGTATGGTATTACGAGGAATATTATAGTTATACTAAGTATGTGATTCTATGAAATAAGGTGTAGTACAATGTGTATATATTGTATTCCCTTCCATAAAGACTACAATTATTTTATATTGATGTGGTGATGATGATGAGATTATATATAACATGAGTTATATATTATTATATTGTTCCAATTAATGTATGTTTCTTTTTTAGAGATATGGGCCTTGTAGTGTGTATTTTGTATTGTAGAGTAAACCCAGTGAAGACATGGCATTAGAATCATATCACATTTGAACATATTTTTAAAATTATATTATTACTTTTATGAAAGACATGTTTATATAGTTATGGTGGGGATGAGAAGATATAACAACCAATTAGGGGATGAAATAGACATACACTATGATTTAGTATTATTTCCCCACATTTCATGAGAGATTTTAGGGAGTACATTAATGAGTATGCAAGAAATACAAACCCATATCTATATAATTTTTTTCAAGTATTTATGAGCTGGTCGGTGACCATGAATTCGATATATATCTGATGGAGTGGTTCCAGAGAATATTTGGAAAAAAATTTACATTTGAGGTTTTTCTTTTGGGTATTTGTAACTTTCATTTATAGTCATTCATTTGTATCAAATATTTTTTATATATTAGGATATTTTATTTCTTATAATGAATATTTTTTTAATGGTCCCATAATATTTTTTGTTCTCCATTTCTCATTATTTGATAATAACATTTTTTTTATTATGAAATTTCATGTGTTCAAATCATAAACCCATATATTATAGGATTGGTATTCATGCGTCCTCATCCCAATTCCATAATTTTTATCCCAATAGGAGTACATTTATTATGAGGGGATTTTGATTTATTTAGATTCATTATAAATGTTTACCAATATAAAATTTTATGTGTTTAAAATAAAAATTTCTTTTATTGATTAAAAGTATAATAATTACTATTGGGGTCATTTACAACCATTTGGGACTTCGATTTGTTCATTAACTTCTACAGTATTTCAAATATTGGTCGGTGAGTTAGGGTGTTGACCAAATTAGTGATTATAATTACTATAGCATTCAACCTTAATGAGATCATGTTCACAGTCATTTATATGATCTCATAGATAAATAATTATTGATTATGTTTTATGTAAAATAATTAAAATCATAGTTATAGAAATTTAAATGGCTCGTGATAAAAGGTATCATTAGATTCCTATAACACTATAATACCTGAAATTATAATATAAAATATGTAGGTTCATTGAAATAAAATGTAGTATTATCTAACTATCCTCTAGTAGTGAAATAATTTTTTCAATATCACACCATGAAAGGGAACACATTCAAATTGACTTTTTTTTTACATTCATTAACTCCCATGGATATTGTCCTTTTATTCCACATACAGACCCTAATTTAGTGGGTTTTTTTAAAATTTATATAAATTATCTATCATCCCAATTATGATTTAAGACAAATGTACAATGAGTAATATATATATATATATATATATATTATTAAGATGGAAATGAATTTTACTTCATTGTTCTATTATTGTGGAATAAAAAAGAGATTAACTACACAATTATTGACTTATTTTGAGTTCAATCGTATAATAATAAAAAAATTTAGAATAAATGATCATAATAATTATACACTAGAATTATCTTCTGTGTTACACATATTCCATTTCAAAAATAACATGATATTCCATTGAATATATGTCATTATGTTCCTTCTACAAAACTATATTTATCAGTTATTTCTGTAACGTCACGAACTAGGTATTGCACATTGGGTCCCCGAGCCGATTCATTACGTGATGTCAGATACAACTCCCCATACACTAGAGGATACCGACATGTAGTGAGGGACTATGATCCATGATGGGGAGAGTGAAGACTCTTTTTCAAATAAAAACACCCATAGAAAATAAATAAACTATAACAAAATATATGAATATAACCATAATGATTCCAATATAACATAATGACCACGACTGAGGGTGTAATATCAAGATGAACAATAAAAGTTCCATTATAATGTATTTTAAAATTTTCATTATGAAAAGTAAAGTTTAAACTATTTAATGAATCCCAAACTATCCCCAAACCGCATATGTTTCCCTCATCGATGCTCCATATCGATTTACCCACCTAACAAGGGGTGTTTTCCCTTATCATATCATGCCTCTGAGAAATCTATCCATGTAATAATATTAACCCCATGTAGGGTGTGAGTACAACTCAATATTCCACATCCAAAACATATATTACATTATCTAATAAAATAATGATGTATTTAGTTACATAATTCTGAATGGAAAATGAATATATAAATATTTATCACATTATAAACTATTATTTATTTAACCACATAGACCCATAGATTCCAATAGAAACAAATATCTCAATACATGCTTCATCTCATGCCAGGGATAGAACTATTCCCCAAGAAAATCTTATCTTAGAATTGTATGGTTACAATTCAATAATTCAACTCCTATTTAAGTAAATTTTTACGCAATCATTAATTCATAATTTAATTCCCATGTATCCAATTTTACTTCACACATTAGAATAACCATGTTTTAATTCATTATTTAATAACTAAATGACAATGTTTCTATTTATTACATTTAAATCAAATTACCATGTAACAATTCATCAAATAAATAATTAATTCAAAAATTATTTATCACAATTAATTACATTATTAATTAAACAATAGGTAGAACAAGACAGTCACAATGACTAATTAAACTCTCAAATAATCACATTATTAACATTAATTAATTCACATATTAATTAATACCATATAATTCATTACTAATTCAACAATTATTTTACCACAATAATTACAATATTTTGTTAATGAATTAGTTAATCACATCAAATACATTAATTAATTCAAAAATTAATTAATCACTTCAATTATACGATTCAACAAAATTGGTAGCATCCACATCAATTTCATTACATTGTAAAAAATTGGTTTATCACATCAACATCGATAAATAATTCCACATTAATCATTTCAGTACCATTAATTAATTCATGAATAAATTAATCAATATCCATAAAATAAAAATAAAATAATTATTTCCAATATTAATTACCTAGATCAAAATATTAGAAGGTCATAATTAATTACTCAATAAATTATCTCTAATCAATACACTCTATATCTCATAATGAATTCTCTAAAACATTATCACAATCAATAAGTCTCAAAATCCCCAAATTATAATCTCCTCAATTAATTAATTAAAAAAATTAAAAAATTAAATAATGAATACAATATTTAAAAACTAATATAAATTTTAAAATTCCAAAAAAATAATTCATATTAATAAATTTTTATTCGAATGATAGAAAAACTACTTCATGTTTAACTCAGAACACTCACCACTGGAAATAACCTCAAATTGGCCAGCACAACAACATTTAATGGGATCCAAATAAAAATCCCTAAATTGAGATTGATCAAATATTGATATATAAAATATAGATATATATCCAAAATCTGAGATCCAGAACTAATTTAAAAAATTATGGGAAACCCTTCCAATATAGGGATAATAAATATAATAGAATTGTAACCCAAGAGGGATGAGAGCCTCTTACTTGGAGGGGTTATGTTCATCGATCCATGCTTCAAATCACCAATAACGGAGTCCAGGATGGCATAAAATTAATTTAGGAGGCTCTAAAATCGTGAAATAACATTAGAAGTTTAATGGGGTTTGATTTTCATGAGTATCATGGTTTTCAGTAATATCAATACTAATTTTTTAGTGACATAAAATGTCATGAACGCTATATTGGGCATGTGTGAACTATTTCTCATTAAATCTGGTCTAAAACATTTACCTATTTCTATACCATTATTATAGGGGTTCATGGTTTCTCCATATATGAGGAATTGATTTAAAAAGCATGTTCCAACTATGAAAATACCCTCAATCCATTATTACATGGTTTTCTAGTCTGTGGTTCATTGTTATCAATAACTGTACTCCAATAGTGAACTACCCTTATCTCTTCAATTTTTTCTCAATTTTCACAAAAACAGTCACTAAGGTAAAACCCAACCCATGTATGGTCAAACAGTGAAAAAATAAATAGCTGAAATAAATCCCAATACATATCCCGAAAATATGGTGTATCATAATCTCGCCACCTTATAATAGCTCAACATCGAGTTGCATTCCCAATAAACTCAAACATTATATGTCATACAGATTTAGACACCTTGATCGCATATTGGGTTCTATATCCAAATTTTACATCCTAATCAAGGCCATGTATCCGTAATACATGAACTACAATTATGGTATTTCCCCTCAACACATTCTCCTTGCAAACCAACACACTTATTAGATGACCCTCAAATAACACATCTATCCTAAATTCAACATCATCCCATTGATCAGATGGGAAAGGTTGGGGTGATACAATCGATGTTGTGACACATTGAAAACATCACAAATTGAACTGTATCTATGTATAAGGTACAATTTTTATTCATTTAGCATGATCCTCTTCCCAAACTCAAATGGTTCATTAAATCTAGGCACCAAAAATCCCTATCTTTGTATCCCACGGTGGACCAATCTTGGTGACACATGGAGGAGTACCTAAAAACACTCTATAAATAATAGGGGTCATATAAATCTATTGGCATATGAATTAGGTATACTTTGAGCAATATCCTCTATTGATGATTCATATTTATATGTGAAAAGTTATACATCAATTTCTTTTGGTCCATATACACCTTAAAAACTTTCCAAATATATAATGAAAACACAAAATGTAAGAATAAAGCACAACTAACAAATATATGTTGTCTGTAATGTATTTTAAATCATTTGGACCGAACTACCAAGTCAAATACATCACAACCAGTTATCCCTCTATCAGCATTATTCCATGAATTATCCACTAAGAATCACAATACACTGTATACTACTGACATTGTTCAGGTAGGACCACGATTGGTTTTGATGATAATAGCTTATTCAACTCTTTGAAATCATTATCACATTATCATAAGTAATCAAAAATTATCCCCATGTATTCAAGCCCAAAACTGGAACTTCTATATGGGATAATTTCTGAATGAATCTTTGATAATATCATCGCCACCCTAGAATGCTACGAATGTCAAATAAATTCATGGTATGCTCCAACGGAACCACTACATGATATTTCATCTGGTCCATAGGCACACCATCCTCCAAGGTGATGCGACCCAATACGTGTAGCTGATCAAATCGCAATTTTATCATTAATAATTTGGTTTATAGACAATTAAGTCTTATTATACTCAGGATATTGTCATGATTTTTGGAATGATCGTCATGGGTATTGGAGTACACAAAGATTAAATTAACAAACACTACCAAAAATGGTTCCATATATGGTTGAAATATCCAACTCATCACTTTCATAGAAACATTTGGTGAATTATTCAACCAAATTAAATTATTATGAATACATATATTTAATATGTGAATATGAAAGAAGTCCTCGGTATATCATAAATATGAAATATCAACTGATGATACCATGACATAATGTCTATATTGGAAATGACGCAATGTGCCATCAAAAATTCAAACAGATCACCAATAAGAAAAAAAGGATAATGATTCATCATATTCATCCAGTTAAACATATACCAATCAACACACATGTGAAAATTCTCATCTTCATTCTTAGGAAACTATACATGTGAACCATACAGAGATGTTCTCAGATAGATGAACCCCTTTTCATCCAACTATTCTAGTGGAGTCTAGAGCTCCAAATTCACTATCAGCACCATTTTTCAAGGTGTATAAGATATTGGCATATCCCCTATCATGATATAAGTTGTGAACAAATAATCTATCGTTGGTGGTATGCAGGGTAAGTATTCCAGAAATATATTCTAAAATCAGCCCTCCATAAGTGTAAGTAAATATTTTGCTAAAACATAATAATCAAATAATATACTATAAAATGGGATGCGACCTCTACTAGTTACTGACTAATTGGTCCTAATCGACAGGAATTTATATACCCATCACCATAGTGAACATAAATCTATACCATGAGAGATGTAAAATTCCATATCCTAGGTTAAAAGTGTATATTCGCTCGGTAAACTACTAACCATCCCTTACCATTAAATAGGTCAAGCACCGAAATGTCATCAATATTGATATGTCACAGGAAAAGATAATTTCCATCCTCAAGGGAACCACCATGGTATAAGTTAATGTCCCTTAAGCATGCTCAGAGAGGTTTGTAAATAATAAATACCCCACTCACGAACTCCATCATCAGGTTCAAGTCATCCATATGTTTTTCAGAAATAAATGATTGATATTATTTAGATTTAAAAATTTAACTAGATAATGTAGATACTATAAGAAGTGTTAATATCACTATCAATGTTCCAACCTCAATGTCCGTAACTGTCACCTATATGGCATGAAAATGTCATGAACCTATTCCCTATAATGTAGTTGAACTCCTTCGAGTAATACAACTTTGCTGAGATGGGATCTATTTCCTTGAATAAATACATCCATTGTCTCTACAATCTCATCATAAATGACTCCATAATCCATACTGATATGGTGAAGTGTATTCTCTTCATACACTCTAGTATTATCATGATTTTGTATCACTAGTAGTCAGTCACTGGGTCTTCCAAAAGTATTCTATATGTCCCATATATCAAAAATATTGATACTCTACTAGTTGTTGGGTGAACTATATCCATATTTTTCATGAACTACCACACCACTAAAATATCAATGGAGTAAGATCATGGGAAATTTTTCCCTCAATTTGTACACCAAGCTTCCGAGTAACATGACTAATTTTTTCAGGGTGACGCTTACTTCTCTCAGAAGTTGCATCTTATAATATTTTATATTAATCTATATGTCATACAATTGAATCTTAATCTAGTTGGACCTCATCTATGATATCAAGATCCACTAAAAAAATTACCCAAAAAGTTTTCCTTTGAAATAATCATACATTTATTCTCATCCTAAATATTTGTCTCTATAGTCATCTATCCACCTTCCAATGCTAGAGATAATTGTTGAATGTATATAATGTGTCTAACATACTCTATCAATTACATAGTCCACTGATAAATCCTTCTAAATGCCACATATCTCTCCTTCAACAACGTCTCTTGATTGAAGTTCAATAAGAACATCTCTAAAATATCCATCCATAACATTCCATTAGCTTGTCCAGTACACTCCATAATGTCCCTCCCTCACCTCACGGACCCTCATAGAATATAAGAATCCAAACTGACCCTCATCTCGTAAGGAGGATATAAATTGATACATATTGTCATGATGGTCTCAAAACATAATTCAGCTCCATTTGGATCACCAAGTTTAGTAAAATTTTGTGAGAGATGCAACTAAAATAAATCATCATATTAGACAAACTATTCACAACACACCCTACATATCTCTCTATAAGATGTAGGATGTGATGCTATTTCTCTCAAAACATATCATTGAATTATTCAATTTTTATGATTGGTTCCTCAACATTCACTAGTTAATGATCATCCTTGGTCATGTACTCCGTTCATCCTCCAAAAAGTACATCATGGGGGTAAACTCTCAGTAATAAAAAATACTCATCCATGGAAAAAATTTATAAAATAAACAGATTTTATCAAGAAGGATACACAACAATCCGTAACATGTCTTTACCACAACCCTCACCACAAGGTCAAAAATAGAAGCACTAACACTACCCTTAACCATCATAAACCTAGGTCCTTATTTGAAGGAGTAAAAAACTATCATTATAAAAAAAATTTAATTAGAAAAAAATTTATTCATATAATAATTATTTTAAACTGTTTATCAGTTTCATGTAAGAAACAATTTTAAATTCAATTTCAGAAACAAGTAATATTATTAATGATCAATAGAATTCCATTAACATGTTATCTCATGTGTGCCTAAAATGATGCGTGTCACTATAACCCAGTTTTCTTAGAATGATGCATGAAAACTAAAATCCCATTATATAACATTCCACAAGTTAAAGCGCATAAAATCCCTACATCCATAATAAAAACACACACTAAGTGAATCACCGAAGGTGAAATAACATAAAACAATAATAGATGAAAACCATAACCACAATCACAACCGTGGTTATTACATTCTCTCCCAAACATAGGTTATCTACTCTAATTCACGAGATCAAAATCAAGTGATTAATCTTCCAAGTCTCCTATATAAATTTTGTAAACTATTAGGAAAAAGAGAATGAAAAAATGCCTCCTATAAAAATTTGTAATCTCCCAACGTAGGTGAGACTCACTAGTTCCCCGATCTAGTTCAATAAGTGACCTCAAGAATTCCTCCCAAAATACTATGAGATTAAAAATTGATGAAAGGCTCTATTATCAACCATGGGTAGACTTCACAATCAATATCATAGAAAAATACAGAGGGAAATTAAAAAATAAAATATAAAATATATTACCATAAATAAAAATATTCTAGTATGAATTAATGACCAAATCTAATGAATCAATATCATTGTTAAAAATAAAATTCTCATTCAAATGATATCCCCGTGTGTCAAAATAAATACACAGATTATATTCCCTGATGACCCCTATAAGGGCCTTGAACCACATATAGTTCCCTAATTCATGCTCTATCTGGACTCATTCATATATTTGATGTAATTTTACCTTATCCTATATTACACCATTGAAATAAATTCTCATATAGCTCTGAAAACCCATGTAGGATGTGAGTATAAATTATTAGGCCACCATCATTGTCACACAAAAAAATATTGTCATCTAAAAGGGTATGTTGTTATATAGAGAATAAAGAACAATTCGGAAATAGACCATGATCAAATTATCATATAATATTTATTTATCACAATAATCCAAAGAGTTTTTATAGACACCCATTTCTCAATACCTTCTTTTGGCCAAGAATATTTTTGAACTAATCCCATGGAATATTCTGCCACATATTTCAATTTTAAAATTATTTAATTAAATTCATATATAAATGGCAATGTTACCATTCATTAATTCATTCTTGAAAACAAATGTTACCATTCATACATCACACATTTTAATGAACATGTTTAGATTCGTTATTTCTCAAATAAATTACCTTGTTACCTTTCGTTATATCACAATCGAATTATCATGTTACAATTCATCAATGCATAATTAATTAAAATTTAAATTATCCACATCAATTCCATTAATAATTTTATAAATTGTTAAACATCACAATTCCTTTAATTAGTACAACATGTAACTATTCCCATCCAAAACGTTATTTAATTTAGTAATTAATTAATCACATCAATTTAATTTATAATTAGAAAATTATTTATTCTTAACAATTCAATTCATTAATTAAACTAATAAATAATCACATCAAATATGTAAATTAATTAAATAGTTAATTATTAAATTCAATCCTATTATTCAATCCAAAAATTATCTCACCATAAAAACTTAATTACAAATTAAATAATTCTATTATCACATCAATCAACATAATTATTTCACCTATTAATTATTCATTTTAATCCTATTAAATAAATCATCAAATAATTAATTAACAACCAAATACTCAAAATCTCATAGTTAATCCCACAATTAATTTTGACATTCACAATTATAATAGTTCTTTATTAATCCCCTAACTAATTATAACTAATATAAATGATCAATATATCATAATTAATTCTATAATTAACTATCTCAATATATAATTTTAAAAATCCAAAATTTCACATCTCATCAATTAATTAATTTGAGAAATTAATGAATTCTACCAAGAAACATTTTCTAAACATAAAATTGAAATTCTAAAATCTCATACCCATACACTATGTAATGTATAATGGGTTTGAATTATTGACCACGTAGCTCATGACTGAAGAAGAACACCCTCCAATGGAAGTCCCCAAAAGTTCACCAACACAATGACAAATATTGGGTTCCAAATCTAAAACCCTAAATATAAATCAAAAAAATAATGAAAAATAAAATATATATCTAGATAAAAAATCCGAGATCAGCATATCATCAAAATAGTAAGAACAACCATTTATTGAATTGGATAAGAAAGTTAGAGGAATGGGAAGCCAAGTTGGATGAGAATGAAGGGGTTCATATCTTCCTCCTAGGATTGAAATCACAAATAATGGAAGATGTGAGGGATCAAAATAAATCTCGAAGGATCTGAAAGCATGAAATAATGGTAGTTGTTGATCATAATTTAATTTTTATGGGCTTCATGGGTTTGCGTAAAATAAAAATAAAAATGACACGTGACATATAAACACATGCACATTTTGCTAGGAAGGGGAGAACAGTTACCCTAACTATGTTCCTAAACTCTGTGACACTATTATAAGGGTGTTTGCTTACTTCTAATTGGTATCAATAATTGGAAAACTATTATCCAACCATTAGATTCCCCTCTATCAAGGTATAAATGTTGTTCTGTTATATGTTGCATAGTTAAGGCTATCTATGATCCAACCTTGTACTTCCCTTCTCCCTTAAAATTTTCTCAATGATCACCCAAAATCTCTCTAATTTAAAACACAACAATGGAATGTCATAAAAATTAAAAAACATTAGAAAATGATTGAGTCATCTATAGAAAATTTCATAATTTTTAAATTTCTTAGGTATATAATTAACAATATCCTTAAAACTAAATATAATAATGTCACTTTTATTCTCCTAGAAATGATCTAAATAATTTATGTAGTCTTTTTAAAATCAAACTATCAAATTAGTGGTCATGATATTTTATTTTCCAACCCAGTTTTTGAATTCTATCTATGTGTCCCTAATGATTTTATTTGGTCAAACATTCCCATTACAAGTAATATTGTAGACCAACAAATGATTCCCAAATGAATGGAATACAATACTTATTAGATTATATGAAATCAACATGAACTATAGAGTTAGCAAAAACAAATTATATCTAATTTTAAAACATTATTAAATCAATCCACGATATTACAAATCCTCATATTTCGAATCATAATAATAAATGTATTAGTGAAAAAATCACAATCTAACCCTTTCAGCCTCAGAATAATAGATACAGACTGAATGTTTTCATCTTCCAACACATCAAATAATCATATTCCTCATGGTGATCCTTATATTAAAGGGTTTTCAACAATCCTGAATAATCCTAAAATATGAATTACATACTGCATTTTTTTTGTATGACCGTATCAATTTTTAAATAATATTTTAAATGAATTTTTACACAATACCACTATGGAATGGAATCTTTTTTCATTATTTAACAAGTTTTACAATAAACTACTAAATATCATAAATACTAACATAAAACACCATCTTACAATAATGTGAACATTAATATATTAATTTTATCACATGTATCCTTCAATCCTCTTATGTAATTTAAACCAAAACAACTGATGAAAAAATTATGAAAACCCTTATCCCAAATATTTCAAACATAGTATCTAGTTGAATTCATATTATAATCTTCTATAACTCACATTAAATATAAATAATCATTTATAGGTATACAAATACTAGAGATAGCCATATTTATCATTTTTATATATATAAAAATATATATTCATGAATCATATTCCAACCACAACAAAATATTTTAAAAATATTCATTAACATAATCTAATAATAACCAAATATCTCAAGGCATGATCAAAAATCATTATCTTCTATTGAAATCCATAATATAAAATCATAAAATAAATATTTAATCCATTATTTCAAAAAATTTCCTTTTTTTACTTTCGAAATAAATAAAAATTCCATTCATATGATACATTCATCATGCAATTTACCTAGTCCCATGTATTCGTTATGGTAACATTAAAATATATTCTTTTTAATATTCTATGGATAATACCAATTATCTAATTTCATATATTTTTTACATTGATCCTTCCCCAATAATATTTTATATTGAAAAAATAATCTATATGTAACATTGTGTGATTTTAAACATCAACCCTGTTTGTCGATACTATAATGTTAATTTTACAACAATTTATTTATTTTGGTAATTTTTAAATAATTATTATCAAAAATTTCTTTTTGAAACTACATGGTTTAAATATTCACTAAATTTTTTATGAAAGTGAGGTATGATGTATATTGGCTCTAGGTTTCAATATAACTTAAAATTTGTTGTTGTATACATATTTGAAGTGTAATTTGAATTATATGGTGATGGATTGTTGATTTCAAAAATAATGAAGAAATTATTATTTAACATATTTAAGGAAACCATGGTGTGTCATCGTTACATTGTATGAAATTTATTGACTAGTGAGGTAAAATTATATTTAATGTCCATGGACTAGTGACAATTTTTTGGTTAAAAATTTCATAGGTTGAACATATATTTTTAAGATCAATTATTTCATATTCTATAAAAAAGATGACATAATAGATATTATTTTTTCTTGTTAAATAATGAGTTGTTGAGAATTTAGTCTTTTAATTTAATTAATAAGCAATAATATGTTTGAACACTTATTAAAAAATTTATTGGTTTCCCTAAATATACATATCTTTGTAGATATAATTTATTTTCCCATGCTTTTAATTTTTTGTCAATGATGTGTAATTATATATTTGGTAAGGTGAGATATAGTGTTGTATAATAGGGAATAGTTATAGATTAGTTTATTTTAATTGGATGTAATGTGTGATAAATCATGTATTAAAATATGTTCAATTAAGTATTGATATTTAATTCCATTATTTATACTATCCATTAATGTTCTATGTGATCATTATATGGTTGATACATGCATCATTGAATATCTAAGAACCATTCACGTGTAAACTCTATAGATGTATTTCATAATAATTAAGTGATGATAATTCTTGTAATAAATCTTTAATTTATGAATTGGTTCCTTTGAAATAATTTAACATGCACTCGTTTAAAATTAATTTATATACAACTAATGAGAAAATTATTAACAATTTTATTTATGAATCAAGTTCTTCTGATATTCATTAATGTGATATATTACACTAATGATAATGATGGTGAAAATGTGATTATATAGGCATACAAATAAGGAATATATGAAGAATATTTCATTCGATATGAATTCCATATAAATTTTTTTTATGAGTAAAATAAAAAAAAGAATTAATCCATGATGTTGTGTTCTATCGAATAGATAATATATAATCCAAATTTTTTCGTTGTTTGTAATATAATTTTTTTGGGTGATGAATGAGAAAATTCTGTGTGTATTTTAATGATGAATAAGAAATAGAATCTCTTGGTATTAAGAGGAAACTAAACATAATTTTTATTCTAATAAATTGTCTAAAAATGAAAAGAAATATTATTTTTGATTCATTAATGGGGTTTATATGTCAATTTTGAATGATTATTCATTATAGAATAAAATATTGGAATGATAAGAAGTGGAATTGAATATCGATATATATTAAATGTGAAAAAATATAATGTTATATTGTGACATGATTGAATATATTTCTCACATTATTTTTGGAAAAAATTTCCACATAGGAAGATTTAAAGTCATCCATCATGTCACTCAAAAACTCCACTTGAATAAATGATTAAATTAGGTTTGGATGCTGCTAGGTTCATGAAAATAATGGTTTCTTCATTAAGATAGAATAATATGAAAATAGGATACCCTGAAGATGATATGAGAACCTCTAAGAAAGATGATGAAGTCCCTTTTAAAATACATTTC
The DNA here is from genome assembly GCA_963277665.1 of Viscum album. Taxonomy (NCBI): domain Eukaryota; kingdom Viridiplantae; phylum Streptophyta; class Magnoliopsida; order Santalales; family Viscaceae; genus Viscum; species Viscum album. The sequence continues at coordinate 1,896,336,216 of OY728133.1, read as the reverse complement.
AAAATTTATAGCAACATAGAAAATCTCTGATAAGAAATCAGGAATTAAATTTTTTTCCCATGTACAATTAATAACCATGTTCTAAATATTATTAAATTAGAAAATATCTTTTATTGTGTAATTTTTAGGAACATCATGAATATATATTTTAGGGCCGATAATCTAATATTATTTATAATAACACCAATACTGCAACCATCTCAATCATATAGAGACCAATTGATGAATCACCATTTTAGAAAATGATTCTATAGTGATAATATTTGTTATATTTAGAACATATTTCAATTAGTTGAATACATGTAAGGGAAAATAATCCACGTGAACGAACAATAAAAAACATGAAATAAAAATATATTTCTTGTCATTTGAAAAGGATTATTATAATTTAATATAGATTAAATGATTTGGTGGAGAAAAATGAACATCAAAATGTGTTAATAGAGAACGAGATATGATTACTCACAATAACTACCTTTTATGAAATGAGGAAAAAATGGATGAAAAAACAAGTTTTTGTTCATGTTTTATAAGAGGTAGAATAGTTATTACATAATAATATTCAATTCATGGGAAAACAATTTTTCCCAACTATTGAATCATGTCAACAAAAAGGAAAGAGCATTCTATATAGATTTTTGAAAGATACATAAAGAAAGAATGAGAGAAAAATCTCACCCTAGGTATTATTTCTATGAAAAAAGTGGATCATACTTCTTATATATTATTTTATCTAGTTTTAACTAACAATAATTTAATTGGAATAGGAATTTTATGCTATGACTTATATATTAATAGAAGAGATTGTTCTTCATCGAGAGTAATAATTAGAATGAAATTAATGACATGATTATATAATGTGAGGGTAATAATACATGTGATTTATGTATGGAAAGAAATATATGATTTAAAATTATTATTTATATTCCTTATGATGATGTTATTATTTATCAAAGGGGTAGTTATTCTTGTGTCATTGAACTTTACAATGTGTTTATTAATGTTTGTGTAGGATTTGACATTTAATTAATACAACATATAATTTTCAAACTCATACATGGGAAATTAACATTAATATGAATGGTAAAAAAATGAAAATATTTTATTGATTTGTTATACAACATATGTTATATCAATATTGTACTCTACATGGTGTAAGAACATATAGACTTTCAATATATCAGCTAGAGCATATTTATTAAGAGAACCAAATGTTCTAATACCTCTTTGAGAAGTTTCACTGAAAAATAATATGACGGAGGACAACATGTTTTGGTAAAATTTAAGGTCTCAGTTATCCTATGAATTTAAATATCAATAATGTGGAATTATTTGGACAATATTATTGAATTTATAATGTGTGGAGATATATTAAACCAAATAAAAAGGAGGATATTTCAATTCAAAAATTAGCATTATTATATCAATGATGTGTCAATTTGGGTTTGGTAATCTAAAACTCATTGGTTATGATTCTAGTATTTTTATGAATTAATTTAATGTAATTTCATATCATGCATGATAAATTATCAATTTAAATGTGATTATTTTTGAACAATATCTTCAATGAATTTATTCCCAATATTAGGTCCACTATGCTAGATATTCAAAGAGGGGGATGAATTAGGGTATGATAGACTAAAAAAATTCCCCTTTTTCTTTTATTTGGGTGTAAAAAAGTCTCTTCCCTATCCACCATGTTTCTTAGTATTAACAAATCCAAAATCATGCACAAGACAAATCAATTTTACAATGTTTAGCCTCACTAGGAAACAACCAATGATCATACACTGACGATGTGATGATGTACCAAATCCAATAGAATAACACTATTGTTTACAATTTTTGGAATTAACTCAATATTTTCCTCATTATTTACAACTAATCGCAATTGAATTCTCAATTATCATTCAACTGAAGTGTGATCACTTCATCATCAAAATATGTAGACATAGTTTATTGACATGTAGGTCATTCATTATTTCTAATGAATGATTCCTCCGCTATATTTTTATTCTCTATTGATGTCCAATATTCATTCACTAATGAATATCTCATTTCCACAGGTTCACTTGGAAATTCCTTATATACACACTTATCTTTTCTCACTAACTTCGAGAAAAACCCTCTTTCATAAAGATCACTTGTAGAGCTCTTCATAAAGAGCCTTCACAAAGATCAATCTATCTTTCCGAATCTCATTTACTGTAACAAAACACAGAATAATTGGATAATTTATTTACCCCTTGTAAAGAACATTCTTTACACCAAAAAAATTTCTCATCATTAAAAAAATCATTTTATTAAAACTCAAACCATTCTAATGTATTTTATCCTTTTTTAATTCAATATCATACAACCTTCGTGAAAATCATCACGAATTTAGAGCCTTATATTTTTTGTTAAGTAATTCTCTCTCTTTTTCATAAGGGGGAAGATGCCTATTTATATGGGTTTCCACCGAACCATCAGCCACACCATCACCATTTCATGAATTTGGTAAAATTAATTTTTAATTACCCCTTTTTTTGCAGAGAACATAGCTAGAAACATTCACGTAATCACAATCCACCATTTGAGGACTCCCCTTCTTAGAAAAACACCCTCCTTAGTGTACTTTCATATGGATATCATGAAAAACTACTTTTGATAATATTTATCGTAATCACATAGATCACCGTCACAAACATTAAACTCTTCATAAACCACCCTTATTAAACTCCCATTCTTCTCAAAACTCATTCATTATAAATATATTTATAAGGCATTCTTGAAAATCAACATTCACAAATATTTCATGTAATTTCCAGGATCACCATCATAGGCTTCCACATCTTTATGATCTACCGTTCACAAAACCAAAATCTTCTAAAATTCGTGCCATTGCCATATTTTTATACTTCCTTCATGAAAATACACTTTTGAAATGTTTTCTATAATTTTGAATATCTCCTTCAAAAACATTCACATCTTCATGAACCACCCTTCGTGAAATCCTAGTCTTCCTGATATTCATGAATTTACCATTTATTTATATGGCCTTCAAAAATTTCCACTTTCACAGAGTTTTGTATTAATCATGATGATCTCATAATAAACATTAGTGTCTTCATGAAACAACCATCATGAAATCATTATCATTGCAAAATTAATTCCATTCCTATATTTTTATATGCCTTCAAGAAATCCACTTTCTCAATGATTTTTCATAATCACCAATATTACTGTTAAAAGCATTTCTGCTTTCGCAAAACAAACCTGGAAAATGACATCTTTGAAAAACTCATTCCATTACAATATTTTGGTGACATCAACATGAAAATCCAATTTAGAAATTAATTGACCAAACAACAAATTTTGGACCCCGAAAATCTAGAAAAGACTAGGAAACGACGTCACTTTGTGTGCACAATTGTTTGTAAAACATATTGGGAATTCAACATTTAATCTTGGATCATTGTAAAAATAACATGTCAACAACCACCTAAGACTTCAAAACATGGCATGGAAACCATTTTTTTCAACAAACACAAAAATCTAAAAAAATCCATCAATGATACCTTATAAGATTTCTTCCTAACTATATCCCCCTTTCGGTTTATTGATAATTATTTCATAATATGATACCAAGTTGAATATCTATCCGTCCAGTACAACTATTTACCATGTACATTTCATATAGTGATGAATGGTTTACATAACACAGACTCTTAGCCCACACAATCAATTGTTAGTGTAAGAAACAATATGATAGTGGGATGTTTATCAATGAGTGACTTCACTCAAGGAATCAATTGTCGATATCATTCCAACACCCCTCTTACGCTTTCATCACAACCCATATCATTCATGATATCTAATCATTTATTGACAACTTCTAGATTTGTCAGATTAAATACTCCAACTCCTATCTCATTTCTCCCCATATCTAGCTACTCAATTTATCATCTTCTAGCCTTGTCACTGACTAAGACATTTTTCACTTCTTCTTCCACAATTTCCCCCGCATTTTGGTGTCACTCTTTCTCACCTATTATCTACTAGCCCAAAGGTCACTCTTTTGTGGTATGAAATCGATTAGAGAACACATATCAGTACATTAGGAAAAAAACCATCCTTCAAGGAGAGGGGGTGTTCCACATCAACACCTTTTCAAGTACGGGGAGTTGACTAGACTACCAGAGCTAATCGATGCCACTCAAAAGCTTCTTTTGGTAATGACATTGTCAAAATGATTAAAACATATAGCTCTGTAGGAACACACTCTAACTTCACTAACCTCTTCTGTACAATCTCTATGATAAATTGATATTTGATCTTAATTTTTGTTTTCCTTGAGTGATGATCTCAATTTTTTCTACGATTGATAGTGATCAAATTGTCACACTTGATTCTTAATAGAGACTTTACTTAATCTCCAAAATCTTCAAGATTCTAATTCATCCATAATAAATATATTCATGCATATGTGGAAAAAATATAGTCAACTTGTGTGGTGATAAATGAATTATAATAATCCTTATTTCATATCAATGAAATACACATTATTCCATTATTGAATTCACCACATGAAATTGATTTTCAATCATCTTTTGATCCATTCCTATCTGTATTTGATTATCCTAGTAACTATTTCTATGATTTACCATTATAAAACATACCGAAATCCACAGTTCTCTTAATATAATCCCTAAGAGTTTGTAGTTTTCCTTGGGATTGCTTTGGTATCCTGCTACATGGAATTTGGTGAAAATATTATTAGGTTTTATCATTATTATTTATAATAAACATAATATAATTGACATGTATTCGTTGATATTAATTTCCTTTCCAAAATCATATTTTCATAATTTCATTTGGGTAACAACTGGAGTCTTCATATCTTTGAAATACACAATTACAAAACATCCTATAATCTCCATGTGATATATTGATTGAGAAATGAAAGATATTTTCCTTCTCATGTCACATGTAAAGTAAGGAAATCATCAGCTCACCAATCATTAACTTTTCTAAATCACATTTCATGAATTCACATATCTATCTACACTGATATTTATATGATCCACTAAATATTATTTCATCGACATAAACCAACACCTCCATCCTTGGATTTATGATTCTATTGAAATATATGTTGCAATCAACTCCACCATGAAAAACATATGCTTCTTCAAATACTGGTCAAGCCTTGATTTCCAAGCTCTTGGTTCATATTTTAGAAAATATAGTTCTTTCTTTAACTGATGAAATTTGTTCTCATCATCATGAATGTGAAAACCACATGGTTTTTCAATATAAATTTATTCATCAGGAACTATGTCCCAAAATATATACTTTACAGTCATATAGAAAACCAAGAACATCTATTAAAATGAAATGGCCATGAATAAGTTGATTGTTTCCAGTATTGAAGTAGGTGCCAATATCTCATTGAGATTAATATCCTCAATCTGGGAGTATCCTTTTCACACAAGTCAATATTTGTCTCAAATCACTATTCCATATTAATTAGTCTTTTTGTAGAAGTCCCATTTAGTCCTAATAAAATTTGAATCTGTTGGCCAGAAAACAATCTCACACATCTAATTATTCTCAATCTTGTCAAGCTCTTCATGCATATCATGAACCCACATTTCATATTCATCTGTATGAATAAAACATTTCAGATCTACCTAAGATAAGAAAGTTTTTTGTTATAGTGAAAAAAAATTTCTTGTCTAGACAAGTGATTTTTAATCACCAAGGATATTTTTTCTGATAATTTTAGCTCATCTCTTTGATTTTGTTATTGATGTGAATTTTACTTCAAACTACTCATCATCAGTATCTTCTTATGAATCAGCATCTTCCATGACTTCATCCCCTATGTTTCTTCTCTCATTATCACTGTAATTATAAATCTGTTATATGTGTTGTTGAATTTTATCTTCACTCAACACTATAGTAAAGTCATTTCTCATGAATACATTTCCCGACGTTTTATTAGAGCTTTTATATACTATTATTTTTCTTTAGTAGTGATGTAATATCACCTCATCGCTGCATGACTAAAATTTCCTATGTTTTGTTGTTGAGTTTAACAAACACACTTACAAATATTAAAAATTATTTTATCATTGGATTCTTTATATAAGACATCTAGAATGATGTTTTTCCTTACATTGGACACAATATAGCCTCGTTATAAATATAGAACGATGTCAATGCAGCATCCATCCAAAAATTTCTCTAGTAAGACTTTTTCAATGACTGTTGTTCTGGTCATATTGTTGATGATCTGATTTATCCATTCAACCACTCCATTATACAGGGGATTTATCACCAAATAATCTATATCCATTATTGTATGTTTCTCAAGATAGTATTCAACATGACTATTTTTGAATTCTATACCATTAGCAGTACAATACATTAGAAATTTCCATCTAATAATTCATTCATATTCCCTCTAATATTGTTTTATGAAACATAACACATCTTACATATGGGAAATGAATCACTCCTATTGTATTATTCAACAGTCAACAATGATATTAATGAAATACCTCTTCCTGTCAATGGATCATGGTGAGATAGATCCACATACATCAGATTAAACCAATTCAAGCACTCTTGTTGATGTGTTTTCCTTTATATTGAATATATATTAGATGATATTACCTAGTTTAAAAACCTCACACATATGTTTAGGAACACATGATAACAAAGGGATGTATCTAGAAACAACACACTTCACCTAATATTCTATGGATTGATGAAATAGATGACCTAATCACACTTTCCACAACATGTTTTCTACCTCTCCAAAAAAATAATATATCTTCTTCTCCAATTATGAGGTTGATATTTCCCTTGGGATATTTCCCCTTCAGAACCACATCACCATTATTTCCATTGATGATACATGCCCTATTACTAAACCTTATATAATTCCCTAAGTCACATATGTGCTTGACGCTATGAAAATAATGATTAAGGCCTTCTACTAATTAGACATCATCACATCACATCTATTTTCCCCCAAACCAATCCTTTCTCGTTAAAATTATCATAAGGCCTTATTCATTTCTAAAAATGAAAACTCCTTATTTTTTTTATTTTATGCCTATAAAAATATCTTTATTACCTCTCTTGTGGGATTTGAAACTTCTGTCAAGGATCCATCCACCATATCAATCTAATTCATTAAGGTAATATCCATGACCATTGCCTTCTTTGATCATTTATTTATTATCCCAATATTTGAATTCACATTCATTATAGATTGGAAAATTGGATCTTCCTTATAATGTGATGTCCCAGCTTTTTCCTCTAGAGATGTATTTTAATTTTTCATTTTGAACTCAACTGTTTTTTTATTTGCTGATTGAGACTGCTTAGATTCTTTTGGGAAATTTTTTTCTGAAGATGTATTTAGATGAATTAAGTATTTTCTGTTGTTTTCAATGATTTTTTAGAAGATAAGAAATCACTTCAACTTCTATTAGTGGGTAAGGAATGAAAGGAATGGTGCAATACTTTCCATAATAAATTTGACGATACATGCCCGATCATTATTTTACAAAGATCATAAGTTGGTAAGAGAACATTTGAATCATGAATTATAAAGGAAAGAGGGATAAAATATGCCGCCAATCAGCATGGTTCATCCTGCAGATGCAGGTGTCTATGGTGGCAGAATTTCCCAGTGATTTCAAAATTTTTGGGGTCCAAAATGTGGAATTGTGATTTCATTGATAAAAGTGGATTTCCTTGAAGATCTCAAAAATATGTCCAAGGAATAAATTTTGAAAAAATTGGATTTAGAAATTCTATTTTGTGTAGACATTAAGAATAATGACTATTCTCTTCTCGATTACGATGAGCTTCATTAATGGAACAGGTGAAGATCTTTGCAAGTGAACTTTGTGGCGCAAAGGAAGAAGAAGCATCTTAGTATTCCAAAGGAAGAAGAAGCATCGTAGTGGAAAAAAGGATTAGATGAAACACTTTGTGATTATGACTAGATTCACAAATACAGAAAACATCAATTGTGCATTGGGATACTGAGTACATTTCAAAAGAAATTTTGGAGCTTCATGATTTGATGATGATGTGGCACTGACATCGATGGAAGAATCAAGAGTCAGTTGGAAGATCCTATTAATATGCCCTTTCCCCCTTATTATATGTATAGAGACCTTAAAATTATTTTTCTCTCTCTAAATGTGAAAAACGTTTGAGGATAAAGTGATCTCTCTATGGTAACTATGCTCCGCGAAAGAACGGAACATTGTGATGGGCAATTGTGCTTTGTGAAAGAAGTGAACTTCCCAAAAACCAATACGTGCTTCTTGAATTATTGAGCTCTTGGATCTAGTGGGCTTTGTGAACATGAGATCTTTTGGAACTATAGATATTTTCAAACTACAGTGCTCTGCGAAGCTAGGAGCTTCGCGAAGGAGATATGTGAATGGGCTACACGAGAAGAATATTTTTGTACCAAATTAGGTGAGAAGAGATTTCAAGTGAATCTAGATATGACTGGTGTATAAGAAAATTTATTATTACAAAGACTAAAGAGTTCATATTAGCTTGTGGACTGGAAATATATGATTTTTTTTCAATGATCTTATTTTTAAAGGTTATTCATGAAGAAATAATATATATTTCATTACCCTATTTTTTCAATGAGGGTACCCAGACACTTGATGATTATCCCTCATGTTCTATATGAGTTTAAGGGTATATCCTAATAATTGTTTTCTACATCAAATGATTTTTTCTAGAGGATTTTGTTGTAGTGGATTATTTCTGTATCATAACAAGGATATAGCTACTCTAATTTAGTAATTAACCTTGTAAATATTGTGTTCACATGTTTGTGTGTGTTCAAATGGGATGAAATTATTTAACAGGAGGTAAAGGTTGTATCAAAAATAAATGAAACATAAAGGAAAAATATATCACTGATTCACCCCTACCCCTATCAGTGATATTTGGATCCTGACTAGGTATCATCAATAGGTATCAGAGTGACATGTTCCATTCATGTGTTCTTTGATAATGTTTTGAAGATATGTTTTGATGGAGAATCTGAATTGCATGAACAGTAAGGGGATTATGATATTTGATGTGAAAAATTATCATATTTAAAAATATTTAATGATTATTTATATTATGTCTCTTGGATATGACGATCTTGAAACTACAAAAGATAGATTCCCTCCTATTGATGAAAAGGTTTTTGTTACTCCTGTAGTTAAGAAGAATTTTGAAAATAGTGGAAGAGTGAAAAATTCATTACTCTCATATCATTTTGAGATTAAATTAATAAGAGTGAAAGGTGTTTCTATAGCCAAAAGTATCTTGAAAAAAAATAAAAACATCTATGAATGAAATAAAAAGTTAAAAAAAACCTCAAATCTGGAGGCAGAAATATAATGACATAAATATTGTTGAGCATGAATTAGTTGGGGACTTCTTTACCAGGATAAATGTCTTTTGTAGTATAATCATATGGGTTTTTTGAAAGTTTGGATGATTCTACAATCATTTAAATGATCGGTATAATTCTTCATGTCAAATTTGTCTATGATGTTTCATCATTGTAAGATAGAGATCCTGAAATTTTTTCTCTGAATGATTTGCATAGAACTCTCATCACTTATGAAATATTAAGTGGTATGTCTATGAAGATAAAGGGAAATGATTATAGAGGGATTTCATTCATGGATGTAAAGAAATACAAGTCAAATAAAATTCATATTGAAGGGAAATCACATAAGTACGACTCTAAAAATGAGGTATGTCAAAAAAAATTATTAGATTTTACTATGTTTTCTATAATTGTGAAAAGAGTAACATGGAAATACAAAGGTAAACTCCCTTTGAAATATTTTCAATGTGGAGTTGTTGGATACTTTGCAGATAATTTCCCTCAAAAAGGGAAAGATGAAGATAGTGATGAATAAGGAAAAAGACCACGAAGGTCATGGAAGAAATAGGGTAAAAAAGATAAATATTCTGGTAGAGTTATAGATAATAATTTTTTCAAAACAAAAGGAATAATATTTTTGTTAAAAAATGTGTAATATTATGATAGTGATATTGAATCTGAAAAATCTTTTGCTGAGAATGCTATATAGAGTACCTTTTTTCAATAGTAAATAATACATAATATGATATAAGTAGTTATGAGGAATATGAAACTCAACATGAATAGTATCTAAAAGAAGAACTGTAGAATGTTTGAGGAAAATCAGGAAGCTTGAGAAGGAAAACTTGAAATTGACAAATGAAAAAACATTATTAAATAACAAAGGCGGTTTTCCTGATGAGGAAGAAATTTTTTAAAATGGTATTCATGATCTATATAATTCCCTTGATTGTTTAAATAAACATAATGATCATTTGGATGTACGACTGATGTCAAATGAATATGAGTTGGAACATTTCCATGATAAACATTCTAAATGTGAGGAAAGGAACACAAGGCTCAAGAAGACTATTACGTATGTTGGTGGATCTTCAACGAAGATTGATCCTATGAAATATAAAAATTAGTTACCGTCAAAGGTTGAAATGAAATATAGACATGGCTTTGATAAGAAAAATGATGGAAAGGATACATATGTTTTCAATGTTATAAATTCTATAAAGTTAAAAGAATCTAAAAATCCTTAGACCAGAAAGATTTCTAATAATTCATATTTTTGTATGTCTGAATAGAAATAAGAGCTACAAAAACATAAAATTGAAAATATGAAGTTAAACGGTCAATAGAGTTCTGGTAAGAAGAATTATTATAATAATTTTCACAAATATAGTCAGTATGGATGTTTCAGAGGAAAATATTCATTTTATGATTACTATTGGTATTGTGATGGATTCTGACCCATAGAAAATTGGTGTTGGTTCATCAATCTACATTTCTATTATTCCACAAGTTTTCAAGGGAAATGATTGTGTGGGATTCATTAGTTTGAAAAGAATAATCATTAACTGAATGTTCAGAAAACATCTGAGAAGGTTGGTGTGAATGTTGAGAATTGGTTACCACACTGGAAAATATCTATGAATGATTTTATCGACCTATACATCTTTATAACGGTTCCTGGATTGTGTTACCAGAACCAGAAATGGGTTTCCAATTTTGTAAAACGATTGACATTATAAAAGCATTGAATGACACTTATTTTTTGTCTAAAATGAAATCTTTTTTCATTATTTTTACAGAATACATAGACATGTCTATGAAATTTGGAGGAAGCACAAAAAAAGTAGAAGATATGGATTTACGATAAGCTATAGTAGTTGAATCTGCATTGAGATCTATGAAAGGATAAAGACCATGGATCATTTATATTGTTTTTTCATATCATATTACATGAGATGTACATTTTTTATAGAATTTGATAGATTTCAATGAATGAATATTGACATTTTAAATTGATGAGTCTCAAAGGATTAATGATTTTGGATCATCCATTATTAGAAATGAAAAAAAAAATCAGAAAAATACTATTTTTTGATGGTCTGAAACCCAACCTCTAATGCGTGTCACAACCCTATAATGAGATAAATAAGTCATCTTCATAAAATATGGATTTTTTGTGAAAAATGAAGATGATGTAATGGTAGTTTTCAGAGGCCAACATACAAAATGAAATGTGTTCCATGTTAGATGGGTTTGGTGGATGAAAGTCGGATGAGACATAAAGGGTTGGGACACATGAGACAAAGTCCCAAGAAATGATTATAAACAAGATATAGTGTTCTAGACAATCCTAATTTAACAAAAAGAAGATATTGGTGTTGTAATATTTTTTTAAAAGAGAAGGTCACAAATATAGTGCACAAGAAATTATACATTTGTTCGAAAGGACCTATATAACTTATTCACTCTGATCTCTGTGGGTCAATTTGAAAATAATAAACAATGTAAGATAAGTAAATAATCACTTTCATTGATAATTTTACTATCATTACAGGTTTTATTTTTATGAGGTACATGTTATATACTCTGAAAATGATTCAAATTTTCAAAAGGAAATCTGAGAAGAATTTGATTATTCATTGAAGATGATGAGAAAAAAACAACAGTGGTGAAAACAATAATAATGAATTTTAAAATTACCTTGAGTATCATGTAATTAGACATGAATTCAGTTCATCATACACACCTCATCAAAATGGGGTTGTTGAAATAAATAATAGGATTTTGGTGGACATGGGCCGAACTGTGTTACATGAATATATTATTTCAAATTAATATTGGAGGCAAGCCATGAGTAATTCTGTGTATATACAGAACTGATGTTTCTATAGGATAAATTTAAATATGACTCTATATGAAATTTTCTATGACAAAACTTCAATTCTTAAACTCATAATCATTTTCGGGAGTCTATGCATTATAAAGAAGAAAGTGGAATCCTTGGAATGTTTTAGAAAAATGAGATGATGTAATTTTTCATGACTATTCTCTAGAAGGATGATGATATATATTTCGTAAGAAAAAATAATGTAGAATTATTTATTCGGTAGATGTGAAAGTTTTTGAAAAATTATAGAAATAAAATAATTCAAATGTTGATGTGGATGTTGAGAAGGATGAAGATGATTTTGTTAAAAATTCTGATAAATATTTAGACAGTGTTAATCATACTCTAGAATAGGAAACATGTTTAGAAATATCAAGTGATGCGGAGGAAAATCAAGAATCTCATTCTAGACTGAGTATACATGTGGTGGCTCAAAACATTATTGTAGATCAATAACAGAGCATTCACACAAGAAAGGAAACTAATTCTATTAAAAACACTTCACTATTTTTAAAAGTTTATCTGAATGATGTGAACAATGAATTTTAGAACCCCGAATGGGTTCTATATATGAATAATGAGATTGGTCAGTTAGAGAAGATCGATACAAGGGATCTTTTTCCCATGCTAGAAAACAGTTACATTATTGGTATAATTTCGTTCCTAAAAACAAGCGGAATGAATATAGTAAAATAATAAGAAACAAATTAAGATTATTTTTCAAATGGTATTCACAAATTAAAGGCATTGATTTTGATTAAACCATTTCTCCAGTGGAATGATTAGAACCAATCAGAATCGTTATTTATATTACTGCACAATTAGGTTACAAAACCATTCAAATGGATGTAAAATCTGTATTCTAGAATGATTTCTTTTATGAGGTTGTTAAAATAGATCATCCATGTGGAAATATTTTTAGGAAGGTTGAAATTTATATGTGTTGGTTGGAGAAGGCTTTGTATGGGATTATATAGGCTATGAGGGAATGGTATTCTAAATTAGATACCTATTGGAGGAAGATGCATTTTATAAACGGTATATTTGGAATAAATTTATATATCAAGGAGTGTCATGAGTTTTATTTGATCATAATTTTCTTTTCGATGACATTCTGGTTACTAGAAATGATGAAAGATATTGTGAAAAATATGTTGAAGAGATGATGAAATTGCTTGAGATTTTTTTCAAGCATAAATGAAATACATTCTTGGGTTGCAAATCATACAAAAGAATAAACACATTTTCATTCTCAATATAATAATTCTATGTAACTTTTAAAGATGATTGAAATTGAATATTGAAAACTACTTTCCACACCAATTTCTTTGGGAACCAAGTTGTCTAAAGATTGAGAAGGAAATTATGTTGATCAGAAAGAGTTTTCGAAGCTTATACGAAGTTTATAATATTTGACCTCCTCAATACCTGACATTGATTATGTGGTTACATTATGCTCAATGATTTTGAGTGCTCCTAAAAATCAAATTTTATTTCTGGAATGAAGATTCTTAAATACCACCAATTCATAAATAATTTTGGAATCATGTATAATGGTGATGAAATTAATTATTTCTTTTGGTGTTCATATGATAGTTGTGAAGGAAATGATGATGTTAGATGATCCACATCAGGTTTAGTTTTCATTTTGATGAAATTTTGAAATAGTAGGAGTTAAATGATATTGAATTCAGTAACACTTAGCACGAATGAAGCTGTGTCTCCTACTGCCACTCATGATATAACACAAATTTTATGGATAAAGTCTAAGATGGATAATCTACTAGTTGAATTGAATCTACCCTTGTTATTGGTTTTTGATAATAATAGTGCACTAAATCTTACAAGGATTCCAGTAGAACATTCTCGTCCCAAAAAAATTGACATAATGTACCACTTACTCAAAGAGCATGTGGAGAAGAATAAATTTAGACTAGAGTACCTTCCTACATCAGAAAATATTTCTGATATATACACAAAACCATTACTGAAGGAACCATTTGAAAAATTGAGGTAGAACATGGGTTTCCAATAACCATCCCATCAATTTTGTGGTACGTGATATTGTCCCCTCTCTCATATTACATTTGGATAGTGATTCCAAGGGGAAAAATTGTCATAAATCTATCCTTTTAGAGGCATTCATAAAGGGGTATTTGTGGGTATTCTATGATTTCATCATGAAAATATGTGAACTATCAAAAACATTTGTTAGAATAGTTGTTTCCAACACAGTTTTTTTATTACACGAATGTTGATGATGTGAAGAATGACAAGGAGGGAAGATTATTCTATGTGTTATCATATTCACTAATTTCAGACAACATAGTCCTGTCAGCCATAATACTTTTTTTATACAATTATTTATCTCATGTATTCTTAAATTGTTTATAAGTTACCCATTTGTCGAGGATTCAATTTTCAGTGATTTTTTAATATTGTTTTACAAAAAAATCCAATGGGTGTGATTTTTGAGACAATATTGGTTGATGATGTTTTTGGATTATTGAAGATTTTTACTTTGTTGTCAGGGGTGTTTGAGAGGAAATTAAAACACATCAATGTGTATTAGTGGGTGTGGATATATAAGAATGTTAAAATATATTAAATGGTAAATCTGATGATGATTGTCAGGTATTTATTCCGTGAATACATAAACAATGTTGATGGTGTTCTTCATGATTTCGACGAGATTTGCGAATGGCAGAGGTTATGTGATTTATAAGCGAGCATTGTACTACAATGGAAGAAAGAGCATCATTGTGGTGCAATAAAATAAAGAGTAATTCCACACAGGAAGTTATTTAATGTAATACTATTCAATTATGATGAGCTTCATGAATCCAGAAAATATACATAGGGATTCTTGAAATTGATTGAATTTCTGTATAAATTTTGGAACTTCGTGATTTGATGCTAACGTGGCACGATGATTGCTGGATGTTTCGGGAGTTAGTTGTAAACCTCTTTAAATAGTTCCCTACCCCCAATAGAAATGTAGATATACTTAACAATAAATTTGGACCTCTTGAATGGTGAAAAAGGTTTGCAGAGAAAGTGATCTCTACAATGCCATTAAGCTCCGCGAAGGAACATGTCTTCGCAGAGATCCATTAAACATTGCAAAATAAGTCAACATTTCAATGAACAATTTTTGCATCATGAAACAGTGAGATCTATTATCTAGTGAGATTTGAGAACTATTGATCATTTTGATCTACATATCATTGGGAACTAGCATGCTTTATGAAGCTGGGAGCATCGCAAAGACGCTATGTGAAAAAGCTTTGCGAGATGAATATTTGTGTACACAAATTAATTGATAAGTGATTTCAATTAAATAAAGATATAACGGGTGTATATGACTAAGTATTATTATGATGTCTTGGGAGTTCATATTATATTTTAGATAGAAAATAGAAGATAATATTTCAAAGATCATATTTTTGATGGGTTTTTAAGAAGCACATAGATATTTCATTAACCGATTTGTGCTATGTTGGTGAACACACACTTGGGGATTCCCCCCCCCCCCCCCCCATGTTCTACAAAATTGTAAGGGTATATCAAACAAGTTTTATTCCACATAAAATTATTGTTTTCTAGTGGATTTTATCGTATTGGATTATTTTCTTATCATACCAAGGACATAGCTACACTAGTAGAGTAGTGAACCTTGTTAATCTTGTGTTCCTTTGGTTTTGTGTGTTTAACAGGGAAAAAACTCTTTAACATGTGGTGAAGGTTGTTTCAAAATGAATGGAAACATAAATTAAAATGATATAACTAATTCAACCCTCCCTCTCTCAGTGATACATGGATTCTGGTTGGGTAACTTCAAATTCTGCGTTGGAACACACCTCTTCATGGTTGATGTACAACATATAGAAATGATCCCAAATCCACCACACCAAAAACAATGTCCCTCAAAATATGTTCTAATATTACATTCTCTATTTGGTTTCCACTACTGCTATTTTTCCCTTCCATATATCTTGGCTATATACCACACATATTGTGAATGTCTCATTTTTCCATATAAATAACACATGATATAGTGTTCGTTCTTGTGTATTACATCTGCAGTGCTAGTTGTTCATTGGGATATCTGAATATTCTGATTATGCTTCATTCCCAAATCAACCATTAATCTTAGAATGGGTTCTTGCACCCTGATATCAACTTCCATTATTTTTTTCAAGTCCCACATTAGCCATACTATTTGAAAATAATTTTGGCTTCTTTTCCGCTAGTCTAATATACTACACTTATAAATTTTTGGTCTAATGAATTATCATATTTTCGAGTATTTTAGTAGGATTCATGAATTTTTCTTGATCCTTTACTTTAAATCGAATACTGAACACTTCATATTCATGTTAATTGATATGACTAATTGGATATTTCAATGTTTTATTTAATCCATTGATCTCTGTTTTATGATCTTAATCCTTGAGTTAATGTTCATCAAAATTTTCTAAGCACTCTAGCCTGAATGAAAAAATATTTTCAATTTCATTATTCATCTCTAACATCTCTTCTTCCTGTTGTTTCATACATAATTTTTCATAATGTACCATTTTATTTATTTATTAATTTTTTCACTCTAAACTTATATCTACTTAAGAGATACTTATAATTCAGATTCCATATCATATATTTATTAAACATATTATTATTCATTATCATCATTGTTTTCATCAATTATATTAAAACTTCTGAAAACTACAACCATATTATTTTTTCCATGATCAATTCAGTTCTCTATTTCATCAAGTGCTGGAACCACAGACTCATCTAAAATGTCTCATTGTTATGAAAAAATATTCTTTTTCTTAAATAAATTCACACGATCTGTTTCTCTCCATTCACATAGGCTAAATACTTCTTCTTAGTAATTTCGACTTTATCCTCATAATTATGTTAAATATTTTTCGAGCACCTAGTCGCACGATGTCCAACCTTTATACATCAAAAAATGCTACTAAATTTTTCCCATTGAATATTCCTTTACATATTTGTTGGATTGAAAATTGTAATGAAATCACATTGTTTGTCTCTTCAACATCCTGGTAATCTTCAATGGTGATCTCTTTCATGGCCTTTTATGAAACCACATTAGATTTCTCCTTTTCCACAGCTTATTTCTCATCATTTCTCATTTCATATGAAACAAAGGTGTTATGTAGGTTTTTAAATTTGAGCTCTTTCAGGTCATTATCTTCGAAAACTAAAACATTCAGATTCAACTGATGTGGATGTTTCCTCTAGATGTGAATCAAAATCATTATGTCTTCAATAACTTCTCCATGACCATGCATGTATTCTAAATGATTATTTACCCTATTAATGAATGTATCAAAATAATTATTCAGTTTGATTCTCATATCTTCATACTTTTTCTAATGAACTTGAAGCTTTTCCACTATAACCTTTAAATATCTTTCATATATATTAAATATCATTTAACAAATAGCATGTGATGTTTTACATGACAACACCATTTTAAAACTAAAATTGGATAGGGATACCCCTAAATCATTGATTCTCATAGAGTCAGAATCGTGTTCCCTCATTTTATCCTATGATAACACACAACTATTGATGGAGGATGAGATACCATTCGTCACTACTCTATAAAAATCCATTCCCAAATATTGGAAGTAGTGTTCCATCTTATTCTTACGTAACTAAAATTTGTTCCCATCAGTGATCAGTTTCCCATTATGATTGGTCACCTCTATTGGAAGAAAAAAACTAATATCAACCTCTCTATCTAATACCAATTGTTAGGTCTACTTGCCTAGATACCATGAGTGGGGGGGGGGGTGAATTAGGTTATGAATGATTAATAAATTTTCCCCTTTGTATCATCATTCATTGAGAAACAAAGCCCTCTTCTCTCTCCTCCCTATTTCATAGTATGATCAAATCATAAGGTATTCACATAACACATCAAATTTACATGGTACACCCTCACTGGGCTAGATCTAAGGATCATACACTATAGAAGTTCCATTGTATCAAATCCACTGTTAGAATAGTATAGTTTACAATGTTTGGAGTGAACTCAATGTCCATCTTAGTTTACAACTAATCACAATAGAAATCTCACTTTTCTCTCAACTAAAATGTGTACATTGTTCTTTAAAATATCCAATCAAAGTTAACAGACTTGTTGGTACATTCATTATCTCAAATGAATGCATTATGCAATGTTTGTAGATTCTATTTTTAAGTCCTCTTACCATTAAATGATGAATACTCTTTTACCACATATTCACTTGTAAATTCCATATAAACACCCTTTAGGAGAAATCCTCTTTCATAAAGATCCATCATGTGACAAATTAAATAACCATTCATAAAGATCAAATTGGTATTCACAATAAAAAATTACTTCAATAAAACTCATAGTAGTTGGTTGAATTTCGTAGCCTTTACAATGCTCTTACTATTCCATGAATATCACTTTGCCTTCGCAAAGAAATTCTATTTATCATACATTAGAACACACATTTGGCTTTTAGAATTTGGGGATATCTTCTCATAACACCTTCATAAACATCTTCCCATATTTAAAGCCTTAATATTTTCATTAAATCATTATATAACTTTTTATTAAGGGTTTATATGGCTATTTATAAATGTTTCCTCAAAACATTCCATCCATGTCATACCATTTTGCAATGCACCTCCTATTCCATCACGGGGCCCCCTTTGTTCTGTAGGCCATTGTTAGAAACATTCACACCCTCGCAAACCACCATTCACGAACTCCACTTCTTCGCAAAACTCAAGACTTATCCATATTTTCACAATGCCTTCATGAAAAACCATTTTCAAAAATATTTCTCTTAATCACAGAGATCAATGTAACAAACATTTAATTCTTCTAGAACCACCCATCACACACTAATATTCTCTTAAAACACTATTCTTCAGCAACATTTTCATAAGTCAATCAATAAAATCCATATTCCCAAATATTTCTCATAACGGTGAAGTTCATCGTCAATAGCATTCATGTTTTCACAAACCACCCTTCGTGAAACCCCGGCCTTCCTTAAATACGTTCCTTTTCAATATTTTTATATTTCCATCAAGAAAATCCATATTCACAATGACTTTTCCAAATCATTAGGATCAGCATCAAAAACCATTATGTATTCACGAACCACCCATCACGAAATCCCAATCTTCGTGAAATTCATGATATTTTGATTTTTTTTATTCTTCAAGAAATTCACTTTCAAAATGATTTTTCATAATCACAAAGGTCACCATAAATTACATTAGTATTTTCACAAATCACCAATTAAGAAATCCTATTTCAAGTGAAATTAATGCATTTTCCATATTTTTATATGGCCTTCATGAAAATCCACTTTCACAAATATTTTTCATAATAAAAAAGGTCACCATCGAAAACTTTTTTCCCTTCAGAAACACAAATATGTATTCCCATCATTGAATAATTCATGAATTTACCATATTTTTCTAGATCATCAATAAAATAAAATTTAGATAAGACTTTTCCATACTCTAAATTTTGGTCCCAATCAATTTGGCAGACACTGGGAAACGATTTCACATTGTATGAACAATTTTCTATATCGCTTCTTGGTCATCCATACCTTTATCATAGATCATTGTTAATGTAATGTGTCGACAACCTCTCATGACTCAAAAACTATGAAAGGAAACACTCTTTTTCAAAAATCAAAATCACCTAAAAAATGATTCAGTGATACCTTATGATATTTTTTTCACAATAATTATCGTGTTATAAATATTTCTTTATCATCATAATCTCAATATATGAATCATGGTATGTACAAGATCATTTCACCTGAAGACATCCATTGAAGAATAATTGAAATTTGAATTGTATATTTATCCAGCAAAATAACATTTATTTATGTAATTGTATGTTTGGAATAATGAGAAATTCATATAGTTTCAATTTCATTCATATAAATCAAATGATAAATTGAAGAATAAACATATTTAAAAAATTTGATTCAAATGATATTGATGGATAAAATGAATTATATGGGTCATAATGAAGTAGGACGTCAGATTATACATGTATTTAAATTTAGATAAAAAGAAGGTTGTTTAATACTACAAAACATGTGATGTGTTGTGGTGTTTTTGTTTCCACATGAAGGAATATGGAGATTTAATATCATTTAAAATGAGTTTCATGCTTAATTAATCTATTGTATTTATTATTTTTCTATAGTTGAAGAAATAGAACTTAAAGTATGCAGGTATTACAATTGATATGTTGACTGTCTATTATTCACAAACAACAAATGTATATAACACAAGAACCATTTTTTTAAATAATTTTTAAGAGGTAAATTAGTATTCATACAAAAAATGGAGAAATTAAAGACCCAACATTATTCTATTATTTATATTTATAATTAAATAAAAAATTAATTTTTCAAAAATCATGAAAATCATGGATTTTAATTTTGAATATTATAATGGATTTTAATCCCTATACTTAATGAGTTATACTAATATTAATTTATTTTTATTGATATATTTGTGAACAAAATGGATTATGAACTATTGCAAAATATATAACCACTAAATCTATTATGAAAGAATATTTTTGAGTATATTGATACATAATTGTATCGAAGCGAGGTATCTTTTCAAGTAAAGAACATTTAAATAAGTATAAAATGTACATCCCATGTATTCAGAGATTTAATGAATCATGACATTTAAGATTTGAGATGAGTTTAATGGAAAATATACTTACTACATGTATCTATTCATTATTGTGAATAATAATATACATGGAGGGTCATAGTTCTTTCATTCTATGGAATCATATATAAATAATTAGTTATTTATGTCTTATTATCATTATATTTTGAAATAATAAATCAACTATATAATACATCATATGAATGTAAATGTAATAATAATGAATTAAATAATTGAATAAAATAATATCTATTTTACAAATTATGGACACATATATTTTATGTTATTATTTTTTTATTAAATTATAAAGATAGTATAGAATCTATGTCACTGGTGGGGGATATCCAACATATAATGGTGTTGGATTACTTATTGAATCATGTAAACAAATTTTTATAACCATTATTATATTATTCATTCATGTTATATAAGATTGACTAATAATATTAAAGAGATATAGAATAATAAAAATTTCTATTGGTTGAATTTATGACGAAAAAATTACAAAAATAATGGTTTATCTAATTTAACTCAACACTCCATGCTGTTTAATTAGTCAACAAAATTATAATAATTTTTCGTAATGGAAGGTGTAAGGAATCATGGATTCAATGGTGTTGGGTCATAGAAAAAAATTATCAAATCTGAGAGATGAATGAATGAGATCAGCATCTATGTCATAGTGTTATATAATTAATTTTTATATAGAGTTAATTAATAGAAATAGATTGTAATATTTTATGAATTAAATAATATAACACCAATGTTTTGGGATAATTGTAGACTTGATAAAAAATCTTGTAGAAATTGGGAAACAATGTCATATATTGTTTAAATTTCATCAATTTCAAATTCAGAAATACTCAGTTATTATTTTACTTAGTATTTAGCATTTACAAACATTTAACACACTATAGATTAATTTTAGGGAACTATTATTCCTTTAATTTTGTTTTATTTTATGATATCAGAATAATTCTTCCCAGTGATCGAATTAAATCATTACATGATATATAATTCTATCAATAATGATTTAATGGATTATGAAAATGGATTTGGATTCCATTTTCTTGGAGTGGTTCTATATATATCGCATAAATTAGTTTATATTTATTTTATAACATGATGAAATAAGATTCTGTATAATTTTACTAATATTTCAATTAATTATTTTTTTCATTTTCTTATATGGTGACAGACTATTAGCCTTTTATTCATTATTTATTTAATGTTTAGTAATTATATTATTAGTGAAAAAATTTTATGTGCAATTCTATGGGTTAGTGGGAATTATGTGAAATTATTGAGGAACTGATTTTATATCCATTTCAATGTATTATATTAAATTATTCTCAATCATTGGTTTTATTAAAAAAAATTATGATGGTTTTTTATTCTAACCATCTGTTTTGAAATGTATTGGTAATATAAGAAATAATTGTAATTACTCTTATCAAACTAATGTGAATAACTCTAGGATGTCGATGGTTATGTTTTAGTATGGGTTTTGTGAAACTCATTGTGACCATTAACATCATTTCTCTAATTATTTTTTCCATTATGTGTAGTATTGGGTAAAGAGGGAGTTCAGAAATATAATTAGTAATATTATAGGATATTTTTTGGAGGATTGTATTATGGTGTATCATGGGATGAATATAATATAAATTTATGTAATTGGTATATTTTTTTTATTTTTCTCCTTTAATTAAATTTTTATATCCATTGGTTGAAGATAAATTGTTTATCTTACAAAAATAAGTTATCGATATTTAATTATTAGTAAAAATGATAGAATAATTTGAGGTGGATGTGTATTAATGTGTGAAATAGTGATTGGTTGATGTTTAAATTAAACATTTATATGTTGTTTTAATGGTTCCATAATTTAAATGATTAATATTAGGGATAATCATTGTGGTTTTAATTTAATCATTTTGTTAATTTTTATCAATATGAATGTGGTGGTGTAGTTATGGTAAAAGGTTTTGTGTTATTTATCATGATATAAATTTATTAAGGTTTTATAATTTTATTTTTTGGAAAAATGTGTTGATGGTTTTTTTAGGATAATGCTTGATAGTTTTTGAGTGGTATAATTTCTTTCTGGTGCAATTATATTGTAGAAAATGAATATTGTGGGTATTATGATTTATGTATATCGTGTTGAAATGGTCGGGCAGTGACCATTAATATAGGATTTGGAATATAAATTTTTCATTAATGATGATGTTTTTTAATTTATTATATATTCTATTTTTTGGTACAATAGATGAAATATTATTTGAAGCCGTACTAATAATATTACAGTGGATTATTTTACCTTACATTCAATTTCAGCTTTTTATTAGTTTTCATACCATGAAAATAAACTCAAATATAGGGTAACATATTCATATGTAATATATAATAATACTTTAATGAAATATATAATTTTTTCTCATATCTTTAGAAACTAAATTTCTATATATTTCAGGATTCCCAGCACACATCAATGTTTGACTATATTTTATTATATAAAAATTCATTGTTGTTTATGTATTTTTTTATTAATAAATTGTTTTGATGTTATTTACAGTACAACCATAAATTCAATGTTTTCCTTTTCATTTGTTTCTGTTAGTCGGAGTGGATACTCAAGAGGGGGGTGAATTGAGTTCAAATTAAAATTTCTGTTAAAATAATGTCTATTTAAAATCCCCCAATTTATAAAACAATATAAATTGTAGTGAATTTATACAGATTGTAAATGTTCACTTAGCTTCTCAAAGATTGATTAGGTCTCAGTTAATTTTACCACAAGATTAAACTAACTTTTGAAACTATCCTACTAATTTACAATAAGTGTAAACCCTTGATAATTTAACTATCAAAGTAGATTTAAAATATTTTTGTATTTCAAAGTAATAACAGCAGAATAAAAAAGATACATGTAGTATACTATAAACTTAATCTAAAGATGCACATCAGATATAACAAGAGGTTCAGTCTGAAGCCGAGACTTATTCATCTCAAATTTATATAAATTTGATCCACACCCTGGATTGGGGTTAACAACAGTTTACAAAACTATATAGGCCACACATGGACCTCTAACACTAATTCTTCGTGGGAAACAAATAGACCAGGCCACAGAATGACCTCTTCCACAGTTGACGTTGGTAAGCAAGAGTAAACAATTGTGGTTAGAGGATTTTTATATCCTCCAGTTTAGTGTAGGAGAAAGTGTGTGTATAAAAAATACAAAGTACACTACTCGAATGTTAATAAATAAATCACTTAGTGAGAGGAGATAAGAGTTTAGAAAGATCTAGTGATTATCAATGAATCTCTAGACTCGTTGGATTCAGCAGGAATGCTTCGAAGGCCTTCTCTGATTTTTCCGTCGAAAAATAGAGTGTCGAAGTTAGCTTGACTTTTACAGTTATGAAAAAGATCTCTTGATTTGTTGTGTGTTCTTCAGTGCTGTTGGATTGCATTAATGAGAGTTCTTTGAAAGTCTTGCAATATCCTTCTTGTTCAGGATTGTTCTTCTTGTTGTATATTCACGCTTTCACGTCTCACATCTGTTCTGTTTTTTGTATCGTATATACATGTACTGCATCTAAATATTCCTTATATTCCATGAGTTCTGGTCGTAGAAATTATTCCCTTTTCATAGGTATGAGATACGGTTTCCTGACATGCCAACCACTGACATTAAATAACATTAATTGCATTAAAACATAAAATATGACCGTTATCATTATTTAAATAATATTGGCAAAAAGTTACGAAACGGTGTCATAATGATTTAGTGAATGGTGTCTTCTTCACAGTATGATCTTCACGGTATGAGCTTCATTGTATGAGCTTCACGGTATGTGCTTCACGGTATGCGTTGGATCGAATATGTAGATATATATGTCTATTTGATGGAACAATACAAGAGGGGGGTGAATTGTAGGTTTTAAAAACCTTTGAGTTTTATCAACAAAGAGATTAGTTTAAATGATCTTAAACTAATACAAATACAAACACCCACAATTGTATTGAATATAAAAGGTATGATATATTGTAATACTAATGTAATGTAAAACAATTGTATTCAAGGTGAACACAATAATCAGAGTAATATAAAGATGAATGATTCTACCTTAAAGCGTATAGAATCAATCAATACAAAATGTAATAGAATGATTGTAATTGAAATAATTACAATTGAATATGTAAAGAAGAAAGGAAACAATGCAAATCCCTTTCTAATAGAAGTAACAGCGGAAATGTAAAAGTATTACAATTCTTTTAACCCAAAGAAAAGGGTTATCCTTTCATCCAGGATAAAAGGTATGTCTCACCAATACCTTGGCGAGCCCTCAATACGATGATTGGCACGTCTGTCTGCATATCCCCGGCAGCCCTCGATACGATGATCGGCACGTCTTTCTGCCTCTCCCTGGCAGCCCTCGATACGATGATCGGTACGTCTGTCTGCCTATCCCTGGCAGCCCTCGATTTTGTAGGTAATCGGCACCTCTGTCTTTCAATTACTTGAAAGCCCTCGATACGATGATCGGACGCACAATGCAGATGAGAGAAGTCACAGTTTCTCTCTCTAGAATCATTGTAGTTCGCAGAGTCTGTTCATTCGTTCTCTTTGTTCATCGTTGTTCTCTCAGCTTCAAATGACCTCCTATTTATAGGCCTCGGGTTCCAATGGTCATATTGCCTCCAACGATCATTTTGAAACAGAAAGCACGACATCGTTTTGATTAGTTTGTAACTAACTCAACGACATCATTTTGTTAGGACAAGAGATATATAGAAAAGTAAAACATGAGTATGATTCATATGTAATGAGTGTTTTTGACTAAGTACCAAAACAAATAAATGAACATCTGAATAGAAGAGTTAGTACGATACGATTGATAGAGTCAGTATGGTACGATTGACAGAGTCAGTACGATATGATTGACAGAGTCAGTACGATATGATTGACAGAGTCAGTATGATACGATTGACAAAGTCAGTACGGTACGATACGATAAACATGATAGAATAGAATTGTGATTTCCAAAGCATGATATAGAATACATTTGTGATTTCCAAAACATGATGTAAAAGTCAAAAGAGAACTTTTGACTTAACAATCTCCCCCTTTTTGGAATGCACAACACACAAAGTAAATGAAACAAGAAATACTTCTCTGCCCCTGAGTTATTGAAAACTCTTCTGAATAAGAAATTGAATACAACTAACTCCCCCTTAGGTATGGACTTTCCTAAGGATTGTATTCGTAGATTTTCTTTAAGAGTGTTGTGAAGCATTCTTCCTCTTTAGAACATTCTCCCCTTTGTAAACATTCTCCCCCTTTGTGATTTACAAAAAGAAAGGTGTAATCTTGAATTGTCTGAAAGAGTTAGTAAAGTAATACAAGACAATGGATAAAAGAAAAGCATCATAAAAGTCATTACAAAACAAAGACAAGTTCCAAAGGAAAACAAATACAAAAATCATTTTTTTCTCTTTCCTTATCCTTCTTTATAAGCTCATGAAGAACATATTTCATCTTCTTGATCTCCTTCTTGTCTTCAGAAATTGATTCACCCTGAGTTTTGTGAAGCTCTTGTTAGTCCGCAAAAATCTGATCTTGATTTCTGATAGTCTCCTCCTGGACACTGATTACTTCTTCAAGGGTATCAATTCTGTTTTCCAAATTCTTGTTATCTATGGATAACACAGAATTTTGATTCTTCAGCAAAACCATTTCATCTTTGAAAGATGAAACCTTCAAGAATTCAGATTAAAAAACATTTATTCTCTCTTGAAAATCATTCACTGAAGGAACATCGGCTCTTTGAGAGGATAAAATATTCAACCTTTCAACTATTTCTCTGTCAAGCTTATTGATTGAAATTGCAAGCTCATTGGACAACCTCCTTATGTATTCTATAGTAATTTCATGATTATTGATTGAGCTCTCTGTTTTGTACGACCACTTGGTCATCTTGTTGCATGCCTTCTTATGAGCAACCAAACATTCTAAAAGAACATTCAAATCGGATTTTACTGACAAAACTTTCTTCCTCAATTGTTTTACAGAGCCAAAATTCATCCTTTGATTTTCAGTAATAAAATCGATCTTCCCTTCCAGCCTCGGGAAATAAGGAATGGTTTTCTACACCCTTCTCAAAACATGAAAAATGTAATCACTCTTCTTGAGAGAGATTGTATGCTCTGAATCAGTATCCTCATCGTACGATGGTAGTTCATACGATCTGCTTGAGTCAACAACTGGCTGTTTTCCTATTGCTTTTTCTTTATGCTTTCTTTCTTCATCCACTTTTTCACTACTGACAACAACTTTATCAGAATGAGAGGATTGATCACCTTGCCTTTCTTGAAAAGGCATTCTGTCTGGAGATTGTGCTTGATCGGCATGAGGGGTTTGTTGAACATCTTCACTCAGCTTTTGAACCGATTCGTCTCTACTCTTATTTTAATTTTGAAGAAATTATAAAAGAAAGTCTCCTTCATCTTCTTCTACTCCTTCTATCTCTTCCATGACTTGTTTTTGTTTTCCTTTCTTAGGGAGACTCTGTAAGATGGGCTCTTGGTGCACTTCTTCTGTTAGTTGGGCACTAGCATCCTCAACCTCTTTCAAGACTTTAGAGATATCAAAGTCCTGAGACTTTCTTTTCAAAAGAACCTTCTTCTTATTTTCAGCCTGAAGGGTTTCTTCTACCCTTACTCTTTCTACAAAAGCCTCAGCAGGATCAAGACCGAACTTCAGATCACCTTCCTTTCTCTGTTCCTTATCCTTTCTCCATTTTTCTACAACCTCTTTATTGTATCTCGGCTTCTTCTTGGGCTTTGAACTGGTTTG
The DNA here is from genome assembly GCA_963277665.1 of Viscum album. Taxonomy (NCBI): domain Eukaryota; kingdom Viridiplantae; phylum Streptophyta; class Magnoliopsida; order Santalales; family Viscaceae; genus Viscum; species Viscum album. The sequence continues at coordinate 1,896,308,313 of OY728133.1, read as the reverse complement.
CGGATCAGACTTTTGAGTAATACCGTTAGATTGAATGTCTTTGGCTGGCATAGGTGCCGATTGATTCTGAGCCAATTCAGCTTCTATATCTCTGAAAAAAAGTTTTGAATTTGGATCAAAACAGACATTCATCTTTTTCATCGTACTCTTATTAATCCATGAGGGATTCAAATCCATGGGGTTTCCTTTCAAAGTAATGTTACAAAACTTCATACTCTCAAAAATGAACTTCGTAAGGATAACTGGATACATAATCATCTGGGACTTAATCCCTCCTGTCTTGACATTCTTAATTGTTTCAAAAACATACCCCATGAGATTCACTTTTCTCATACTCACAAGATAGTCAAGCATGAATATTTCAGAAACTTTCAGAGTTTCTCTATCCCCTTTCCTTGGGATAAGAAAACCTTGCATCCATAATGTGAAAAAACGATTGTCTGGAAAAAGATGAGACACTTTTCTCTTTTCCTCATTAATAACAAACAAAGTCTTTTCAGCACTTTCTCTATTAAACGTACCAACATCCTCTGGTAGTTTGTGTGATGGACAGAAACAATCCCCTTCTACAGAAACATTCAGAAAATGTGCCGCTTGTTTCACAGACATAGACAATTTTCTATCGTACACAGCAAAGTTTATAGTCATGTCTTTGTCGAAAGAAACAGTTTTGTAAAATTGACAAACTTCATAAAAAAGAACTGGATCTTGAATATCAGGCTTTTCAACACACAGATGTTCCCAACCTTGAAACAAAATGATCCTCCTGATTGTAGAATCGTACGTATCAAAAAAGTCTCGAGATACTAACCTTTCTCTGTTAAAGTCTTTCTCTGTAAAAGTCTTTGAAGACATTTCGGTGATAGTATTGAGACATAAAGGTGATGCCTATGAGAAGATCGTACGATGATTTATAGCTAGTGGAGCATAGCTTCGCCTCAAATCCTGAAAATTCAATGTGTGTTTGGGGAGGGGAGGGGGGCTATTTATAGGTGATGAAGGGGTGACCGTTGATCTTATACTGTCGAAAAAGGGTGACCATTGATCTTCTACGGTCAGGATTAGATAAAACCAGATCAATGGTTAGGTTTAAAAAAAGGAAATAAATTGAAAAAAAACTGAAAAAATATCTGTCGGAGAACATAAGGAAATTGTTGGTTTTGATAGAAATCAAAAGAAAATACAATCGTAAGGAAAAAAACTTCATCCTGCCGATGGAAAACAAAGTCATTACTATGAACTGACCGTACGATAGAAAACAATCTTGTTACCATGAACTGACAGTACGATGGAAAACAATCTCAATACCATCATCGGTCGATACAATACTAAGATTGATTGGTACGATGGAAAATAAATTCAATACCATCATTGGTCGATTCAATACCAAGATTGATTGTTATGATGGAAAAGAAATTCAATACCATCATCGGTCGATTCAATACCATGATTGATTGGTACGATGGAAAGGAAATTCAATACCATCATTGGTCGATAGTAAATGATACTATAAAACTGTCAATACGATAAACAGGAAAAATGAACGAAATGATAAAACTGTCAATATGATAAACAGAAGGAAAAGATGAATGGTACGATAAAAACTGTCAATATGATAAATAGAAGGAAAAATGAATGATACGAAAAAAAACTGTCAATACGATAAATAGAAGGAAAAATGAATGATACGATAAAAACTATCAATATGATAAATAGGGAAAAAAATACACAATCCAAAGAGTAAATAATTAAAGATCATAAGATAAAAAGAAACATAAAAACATAGAATGAAATTTCCTCCCCCTTTCTACGAGGAGTTTCTTACTATTAGGAGAGATGTAAAACTGGAAGTAGATATGAATGATTATTTTAATGTAATCATTCCTAGCTTCTGTTTTATAAATTCAAATCTATTGGAAGGTAATGGTTTTGTAAAAATGTCAGCAAGTTGTTCTTGCGTTCCGATGAATTGTAAAACAATATCTTCTTTTATGTGTATGATTTCTAAGAAAGTGATGCCTAACATCTATGTGTTTTGCACGTGAGTGATGTGCTGGGTTTTTACTAAGAGCTATGGCGCTTGTATTATCACAAAGAATTTGAGTTTTGGAAAAACTCAAACCATAGTCAGTGAGTGTGTGATGCATCCACAAAACTTGAGCACAACAACTTCTAGCTGCTACATATTCAGCTTCAGCAGTGGAGAGTGCTACTGAGTGTTGTTTCTTGCAGGACCAAGAAACTAAAGAATCTCCTAAGAAATGACATGTTCCAGATGTACTTTTTCTATCCATTTTACAACCACCAAAGTCAGCATCTGAAAAACTTTTTAAAACAAAATCATTTCTAGAAGAGTAGAAAAGACCTAAATCCATAGTGCCTTTTAAATACCGAAAAATTCTCTTTACGGCTTTTAAGTGAGACTCTTTTGGATTAGATTGATATCTTGCACATAAGCATACATAAAACATCAAGTCGGGTCGACCAGCTGTCAAGTATAGAAAACTCCCTATCATACTTCTAAAATTTGTTTGATCTGTTGGTTTCCCAGTTTCATCAAGATCAAGAGTATTTGAGGTACCAATTGGGGTGCTAATACTTTTAGTTTTGTCAAATCCATACTTTTTGAGTAAGACTTTAATATACTTATGTTGAGATATATAAGTTCCTTCTGGTTTTTGAGAAATTTTAAAACCTATAAAGAATGTTAACTCACCCATCATACTCATTTCAAACTCAGATTTCATTAAATATGCAAAGGAATCAGTTAATGATTTCTGAGTTGATCCAAATATGATGACATCAACATAGATTTGGACAACCAAAACATTTTGGTTTTCCATTTTGATAAAAAGAGTTGGATCAGCAGTACCTTTTGTATAATTGTTTTGTAAAATAAATCATGTAAGTCTATCATACCATGATCTAGGGGCTTGTTTAAGACCATATAGAGCCTTGGTAAGTTTAAAAACATGATCAGGATGTTTTGGGTCTTGAAAACCAGGAGGTTGTTCGACAAAAACTTCTTCTTGAACAAAACAATTTAGAAAAGCACATTTGACATCCATTTGAAATAATTTGAAATTGAAATATTCTGCGAAGGCTAATAGAATACGAATAGATTCATGTCTAGTTACAGGAGCATGTGTTTCTTCATTGTCTATTCCTTCTTTTTGATTATAGCCTTTAGCAACAAGTCTTGCATTATTTCTTACAATGATTCCATTTTCATCACATTTGTTTCTGAAAACCCATTTTACACCAATCATAGTTGTTTCTTTAGGTCTATCAACTAAAGTCTAGACTTGATTCCTTTCAAATTCATTTAGTTCATCTTGCATTTCATTGATCCAATCATCATATTCTAAAGCCTCACTTGGACTTTTAGGTTCAAATTGGGAAAGAAAAGAAAGAGGTTCTATTTCATTTATTAAGGAATTTTTCGTCCTTACAGGTTGATTTATATCACCAATGATGTTATCACTGGGATGATTTCTAAGAAACAATTGATTTGGGTTTTGTAAAACTTGTTCATCAACATATGGTAGAATGTCTTTTGTGGTAAATGTTTCAGGAATACTTTTTTGAACATTTTCATTTTCAGAGTGATCCTCTACTAATGGTTGATAAACATTTTTAGAAAACACATCTGAGGATGTCGGATTGGGTTGGTTGAAAACAAAAGGGTTAGTTTCATAAAATTTTACATGTACTGTTTCCTCAACAGTACAAGTGTTTTTATTGAAAAATCTATAAGCCTTAGAGGTTGTAGAATAGCCTATAAATATTCCTTCATCAGATTTTCGTGCAAATTTGTGTAGATTATCTTTTGGATTCAGAATGAATCCATTGCATCCAAAAACATTGAAGTATGAAACTTTAGGTTTTCGGCCAGTCCATAACTCATAAGGAGTTTTATTAAGAAATGGACTAGTTAAAACAAAATTTATAGTATAACAGGCAGTACTAACAGCTTCATCCCAAAAGTGCTTAGCAATTGAGTATTCACACAACATGGTTTGAGTCATTTCCAGAAGAATACAATTTCTTCTTTCAACAATACCATTTTACTGAGGAGTTCTTGGAGCTGAGAAATTGTGAGTAATACCTTTCTTACTACAAAACGTTTCAAAATCTGAATTTTGAAATTCACCACCATGATCACTATGAATAGTAATCAATGGTAGGTTTTTCTCATTTTTAACTTGGGCTCTAAATGTATTGAAAAAGAAGAAGGCTTCATATTTCTTTGTGAGAATGTATACCCATGTAAATCTAGTAAAGTCATCAACTAATGCAAATACATAGTATTTGCCTCCAATGCTTCCAGATTGTGAAGGACCAAACAGATCCATATGAAGAAGTTGTAATTCATTAGAAGTTGAAACTTCATTAATTTTTTTAAAGCTAGTTTTATGTTGCTTGAAAAATTGACAAGGATCACAGACTTTTGAAGAATCATATCTAAGATCCGGTAGCCCTTTTACAAGTCCTTTCTTTGAGAGTTTTCTTAGGTTTCTCATATTACAGTGTCCTAGTATCCTATGTCGTAGCCATGATTGGTCTTCTATTGCACTTAAGCAAGGTATGTTTTGGTTCCTAAGGTCTTCTAAGTTAATAGTGTAAACATTCTCTTGCCTATGGGCAGATAGAATGAACTCAGCCTTGGAATTGTGAACTAGACACTTATCATTTCTAAAAATCACAAGGTAACATTCATCACATAATTAACTTATACTGATGAGATTGTGCCTAAGACCTTTAACAAACAAAACATTTGAAATAAGAACTTTTTTAAGAAAAACAATATTACCTATACCAACAATCTTTCCTTGATCATTATCTCCAAAGGTAACTTTTCCACCTTTTGTTTTGATAACCTTTTCAAAGAGATCTTTGTTTCCAGTCATATGTCGAGAACAACCACTATCCATGTACCAAATGTTCTTATTGGTACACTTCTAGTTTTCCTAAAAAAGAAACAATTAGATATTTGGAATCCAAACTTGTTTGGATCCCGAAGGGTTAGATAAAAGCATTTTAGGAATCCATATTTGTTTTGAAAAATGAGCTTTATGAAATCCTAAAGATTGAGTTTTGTTAAGAGATCAATCTCTTCTCCAGTGTCCACCACATTGACACTTAGAACAGAAAATGGTTTTTTGAGAAACAAAATAGTTGTTGCTAAAAACAGGTTTGGAATAAGTATAACCAAGACCAGAACGATTTCTCAAAGGTCTAATATGAAAATACATCTTGTCAAAATTTTCTTTTCCATGAGTAAAGTTTGACAAACATTTCTTCAAAGATAAAATCTCTGACTTTAGTTTTAAAACCAAATTCTTATTTTCCAAAACATTTTAATTTGAACTAGAGTTAGGCTCTAAAATGTTTTTCTTTGAAATTAAATTTTCATGATCCTTAGAAAGTTTATCCTTATCATATTTAGCATTCTCAAGAGTATTTAAAATGCTTTAAAAATCAGAATTTTTCACAACAAGATCTTTAGAAAGATCTGATACTTCTTTAGTCAAAATTTAAATTCTAGAATTTTCTTTTTCAAATCTCTTTTTATGTTTAGAATTTTCATTTTCAAGTAACTTAGCAAATCTGGAGACCTCTTCAAAAGAAGGTAATATATCATCCTCTGATGATGAGGATTCATCATTTGAAGATTCATAGTATCCATTATCAATATAATTTGTATTTAATGAGAAATTTGTAATAGCTTCAGCATTATGTACCTTAGCCATGAGACAATGATCTTCAATTGGTAGTCTGGCTAGAAGTCCAATATTTCTTTGTCCTGATGTCTCATATTCTGAAGAATCATCTGAGGAATCAATACCACTTTCACTCCACGTATCATTTGCTTTCAAGACTTTCTTTGTCTTAAAAAACCTTTTCTTGTTTCATTCAGAGTGTTTCTCTTTTCTATCATTCCTCTTTAGTAAAGGAAAATCAGGCCTTATATGTCCTGTTTTCATGCATTCATAACAAGTTACCTCTGAATCATTCATATATTTCTTTTTGAATATATATTGGAAATATTTATTTCCCACAATCTTGTTCATCCTTCGAGCAAGATTGGCTACCTCATTATCCGGAAGATTACAGTCACTTGAATCAGATATAACAACTTTCTTGGATTTCGACCATGTAAGCCTTTCAAGTGTTTTAGCTTTAGATGAAAAAGCTACAATTCCATTCCCATTCTTCTTCTTATTGAAATCAGCATCTCTCATCATTCTTGTCTCATGCTGTAGAAGAGTTCCAAATAGTTCATCAAGAGTAATCTGGGAGACTTTTCTATTTTCATCAATAGCTGTCGTTTTTGACTCCCATTCATTTGGCATTATATCTATAATATTGTCAACAAGAGCTTCATCATCAAGACCTTTTTCTCCCATAGATTGTAAGCTGTTGACAATTGTCATAAACCTTTGTTGTATTTTACATACAGGCTCTCCATAAGGAAAAACAAATCCATGATACTCTGCTCGAAGCATTTCTCTCCTTGTTTCTATAACCTTGGATGTACCAAAATGAGTGACTTCTAATTTCCTACAAATACAGTTGGCTTCTTCACATGAAGATATCTGACTATATATATTCCTGGTCATAGAGCATAATAAAGTATTGCGTACCTTGTATTTCAGTTGATATTCTTTCTTTTCTTGGTTGGTGAATGTACTAACTTCTTTGTCAGGAATTTTGTAACCTCCAGTAAGCAAAATAAAATTGTCTACACCAGTATTGATGATGAAAGTCTTCATACGATCTCTCCAATACTCATAATCATTCCCATCAAAGATTGGTGGTCTAGAAGGATTCAGATTATCTATTGATCCAATATTCATTCTTGCCATCTAATACAAAAAAAACTTTTCCACTCCACACGTTAGTGTAGTAAGTATTCAAGATAGTAATAAGAAATAAAGCTAGTAATAAAAAACAGTGGAAAACCTGCTCTGATACCAATTATTGGATCGAATATGTAGATATATATGTCTATTAGATGGAACAATACAAGAGGGGGGTGAATTGTAGGTTTAAAAAACCTTTGAGTTTTATCAACAAAGAGATTAGTTTAAATGATCTTAAACTAATACAAATACAAACACCCACAATTGTATTGAATATAAAAGGTATGATGCATTGTAATACTAATGTAATGTAAAACAATTGTATTCAAGGTGAAAACAATAATCAGAGTAATATAAAGATGAATGATTCTACCTTAAAGCGTATAGAATCAATTAATACAAAATGTAATAGAATTATTGTAATTGAAACAATTACAATTGAATATGTAAAGAAGAAAGGAAACAATACAAATCCCTTTCTAATACAAGTAACAGCGGAAATTTAAATGTATTACAATTCTTTTAACCCAAAGAGAAGGGTTATCCTTTCACCCAGGATAAAAGGACTTTCTCACCAATACCTTGGTGAGCCCTCGATACGATGATCGGCACATCTGTCTGCCTATCCCCGGCAGCCCTCAATACGATGATTGGCACATCTGTCTGCCTATACCTGGCAGCCCTCGATACGATGATTGGTACGTCTGTCTGCCTATCCCCGGCAGCCCTCGATTTTGTAGGTAATCGGCACCTCTGTCTTTCAATTACTTGAAATCCCTCGATACGATGATCGGACACACAAGGCAGATGAGAGAAGTCACAGTCTCTCTCTCTAGAATCTTTGTAGTTCACAGAGTCTCTTCATTCGTTCTCTTTGTTCATCGTTGTTCTCTCAGCTTCAACTGACCTCCTATTTATAGGCCTCGGGTTCCAATGGTCATATTGCCTCCAACGGTCATTTTGAAACAGAAAGCATGACATCGTTTTGATTATTTTGTATCTAAATCAACAACATCGATTTGTTAGGACAAGAGATATATAGAAAAGTAAAACATGCGTATGATTTATATGTAATGAGTATTTTTGACTAAGTACCAAAACAAATAAATGAACATCTGAACAGTAGAGTCGGTATGATACGATTGATAGAGTCAGTATGGTACGATTGAAAGAGTTAGTACGATACGATTGACAGAGTCAGTACGATATGATTGACAATGTCAGTACGATAAGCTTGACAAAGTCAGTATGGTACGATACGATAAACATGATAGAATAGAATTGTGATTTCCAGAGCATGATATAGAATACATTTGTGATTTCCAAAACATGATGTAAAAGTCAAAAGAGAACTTTTGACTTAACATTATGAGCTTCACGATATGTTCTTCACTGTATGTGCTTCACGGTATGAGGGTCATGGTGTCTGGGTCATGGTGTCCGGGTCACGGTGTCTGGGATACGGTGTCTGGGTCACGGTGTCTTGGTCACAGTGAGTCAATACTTAGACAAATATATGTATTTGGACTTGGACATAATATTCAGAATATGGATTAAGTTTAATAGTTATAGAGTAAGAGAACTTCAATAAAAAACACAAAGGCTTGATAATATATGTGAGATTTATGATCATGCATAAGACTTGTAAATAATAAATAGAGTAATTAACATCCATAAGATTTGTTACTATTAAACCATGATCTGTAGTTATTATTGAGATTGAAGACCATTAGCAAGATGTGCAATGAAGATTGATATTAATTAACAGTAAAAGGATTTTTTATCATTAAAAAATGATTAACACATGAGGAGTACAACAATCTCCCCCTTTTTGATGATCACAAATCAGATATAGTCAGAATATAAAACAAATGTAACAGTAAGGAAACTAGAATATTAGAATAGAAAAAAACATTATAGAACTGACACTTGTAGCTTTTCTCCCCCATTTATACTTATATATTTTTCTCCCCCATTTGGGATTATAAAAAATTAGAGAAAATGAATTGAAACTCGGCAGTTTTCATTAATCAAAGGGTTCAGAATACAACATACAGGAGAAGTAAAAATAGTAAACAAGAAATGAAATCCCATCAAAAAGAAAACATTCGCTAGATTCTTTAGGGATCCATATTTTCCTTTCCTTTATCAGCAGCAGGAGCTGGTGATAAAGTAGAAAAAGGCATAAATTCAGTAGATAAATAGGGTAAGGGTAGACCTTCAAAAACAGATGGAGCCAATGTATGAGCAGAAGAAGATCTAGGCTGAGGTTAGTCAAGAATGACTGGCCGGATCTGAGAAAGAGCTTGGTTGACTGACATGGCAGTTGAGGCTAAGGAAGGTAGAGAAGGTTGAAGGGGTGAAGCAGCTAGAGCCACGATAGCAGTACTCTGCACAAGAAGATACGACTCCAAAAGATTGATGAAATCAGTAATGATTTCTCCACAAAATTGCATAGAATTTTTAAAATAATCCTTATTCTCCAAGAATCTGTACAACAATCTAGTGAGCTTTGTAGGTTTCTGAACATCAGTTTTAAAAGCTTGAGTCACCGGAGGGATTCTCAAATTTTCCACAAGATATCTAAAGTGATCTGTCATATCACTTTTGGAGAAAATCCAGGAGAGATACAGATCTATTTTCTTGGTGATCTATTGTTGAGCATCATTGGCTATCTTAGAATGAATCCTAACCATGTCCAATGCTCTATCACTGTTCATAACCACTTCTGTCATAGAAGATAGATCCAAGCAACTGAAGGCACTCAAAATATCTTCTTTGATTTTGTATCTTAGCATAGAATCATCCAAAGAAGATGTGGTGGTCTGACCAGAAGCAGGTGAAGACATGACAGCTTCGGTTAGAACATTGAGCTATTTCAACACTTTTTATAGGCATCCAGTGTATTCATTTGTATGCTTATTCAGATTTCCGACAAGCTCTCTCCTGCGTTCCAGCATCTTGGTGTCTCTTTTTTCAATCTTTTCATCAAAAGAGAGGAGGTATGGAGGAACTTCGGACACAATTTCCCTAGCAAGGAGGGAATCATATGGCTCGGGAGAAGTAGCAACCGCTGCAGAAGCAGAAAAAGGAGCAGGTTTTGAACTCAAGGATAACTCATTCTTCAAACTTTTTATCATATTTTTCAGATTTCAACATCAGAACTCCACAGCTTATTCTCAACTCTGACTTCAAGAATTTTTCGGATCATCCTTGGTTGAATATGCAAGATAATATTTTCCAAGATAATTGATGCAACTTCTTGACATAACTGAGTTACTGGACGAGGTTGAGTGGATACAATTTTCTCAACTCCCGCTAACAAAGTTTCTTCCAAATCTTTCAGATCCTCTTTGGTCAAAAAGCAGTGATGCTTGGGTAAGTGTGTAGGTATTGGTTGTGGTTCAGTTTCTTGTTGAGGTTCAAAGTCATCTTCAGACTCAGATTCTGATGCGGTTAGAGGTTGGGGCTCTGGTTCTGGTTCTGGATGAGCTACAGACATCAGTTGAAATAGAGACGAAAGATATATTCTAGTTGTAGACACTGGCTCTCACTCATTCACATCATAAAAGCATGAAAAAAAACCGGGTGTGCACATAGTATGAGAATGCAGGTTTAGAATCTTCATCAAATCCAGCTTCTGTAATCACAAGATTTTGTGGTTACTCCCCCTCAAATTGTGCTTTCCTTTCAGATTCTTGAGGCTCAAGAACATGGATAAGATCCATAGGATCATCCCTAATCTCTTCAGAAAGTTCTTTCCTTGCCAGCTGAAAGGAAATTTCCATCCTCCCTTTAGTAGTGGTAATTATCTCAGGAACTGATTGTTCCACTAGTTGAACTTCCAGACATTCTTCTTCTACAATAGAAAGATCCTCTTCAATAGGATCAGCCTCTAAGGATTCATGTTGTTCTAAATCAGAAAAAACCAACTTCCTTGTATCATTAGGATGAGCTTCTGGATTTATATCCACACTAGAAGCAGGAGATTCCTCTTCTCTCAAACTAGCACCAACTTCTTCTTCATGAGGTATTTCAGCAGAGATAACAGTAGGTATAACAGTCCTTTCTTTTTCAACAGGAGATGCTTCCATTTGTGGTATTTCAACTTCTTCTCTTGGAGATACTTTAGCAGTTAATTCCTCTTCTTCGTCTTCTAAAAACTCAGCCACTTCTTCTGGTTCCAAACTAGGTTTAGATAGATTTTTAGGCCTTCTTGGATAGTCAACCGGATTAATCTTTTTATACACAAGATCATTATCCTCAACCCACTACTTCTTCCGGGGGTTCCATCTAATCTTCATTCTTCTGATGATAGGTATGGATAGTCAGAAATCATGGTCCTCTATGTTTTCTTCATTTAGTCCAACCATCCCTTTTTCAACTAACATAGCTGAAATCATCCTTGAGTAAAACAGGGAGGTGGATTTGGAAGTTATTTTGATCAGCTAAAAAAATATGATTTATAACTTACTTTTATAGGTTGATCTTATGGCCATTCTTCAATAGATGAATCAGGAACACAACGTGATACTTCATCACAGCAAAATCTCATTTTCTTGGACTAATCAAATTTTGAACAAATTTGAACAGAAGTCTATTCTCCTCATCTAATTCAGAAACTATGGCCCTTCGCTTGGTGCCATTTCCAGTCAGGTTTTCCAAATAATTCTCCAGGTCAAAGATGTCGATTGATGGAGGAGGGTCTCTTTGGTAATCCTCACAAACTCCTTCATGGGGAATCCCTAGACATAAAACCCACATCCTCTAAGAGAAAGAGCACTTTTGACCATTTATCCAGCTTGTCACCAAAAATCTTTCTCCAAAACCAAAACAATCATTACATACTGATAAAATTGAGATACCAATTTCGGGTAGATTGGTTTATTCTATCCAGTGAACCATCCAAACCATCCTTGAACTCTTAAAACATTGAAATCTAATGATCTTCTAGACAGAAACCATTGTGGACAAACCTCTTTTTCAGGTACAACTGTAAGGCTTACCACTTTTGGGTTTAGAGTTCCTTTGGGAGCTATCCTTGGTATCCTACTCTATTTCTTAGAGCGGCGCATCTCAAACGAGGGTGAAGAAGGATGCTTCATCCTTGGCATCCACTGAAGGTTCGGGCGAGAGGGAAGAGAAGTTTCAGGAGAGATTTTGGTTAAAAAATTGAATGAAACCCTTATGTTTTATCATTTGGGAATGTCAAACGTCATAAAAACAAAAATGTGGGAAATCAAATAGCGGTGAACTAAAAAATTACGCAATACGGGTTAAAATAAGAAAAAAAATAATCTTCACGGTGAGACCGTGAGTAGGCATTACAGTGTGATGAAAACTAGTCATCAAGGTGAGACAGTTGATAGTCATCATGGTGAGACAGTGAGCATTCTGTGTAGTTATGATGAGACAGTAGGTTGACAGACCGTGAGCATAATGTCTTGATAGTGGGACCGTGAACATAAAACAGTAACATAGCAACAGTGACCATGAAACCATAAAGTAAAATTCAGTAAAGTATCAAACATTATGATCAGTAGGATATTTAATTATGATTAATCATACCAAGATCATGTATGACGTAGTCTAATGTTTTAGAATTTAATGGTTTAGTGAATATATCAGCAAGTTGATATTCAGTACCAATGAATTCCAAAGTGATATCACCTTTTTGATAATGATCCCTCAAAAAGTGATGTCATACATAAATATGTTTTGTACTAGAGTGAGAAATAGGATTTTTAGAAATTTTAATAGCACTTGTGTTGTCACAATTTATTGGGACATGTATGAATTGATATCCACAGTCTAGTAATGTGTGTTTCATCAACGAAAGTTGTGCACAACAACTGCCAACAGCTATGTATTATGATTCTACATTGGATAATGCAACCAGATTTTTTTTCTTACTACACCATGATACTAGTGACTTGCCTAAAAGATGAAAAATTCCAGAGGTGATTTTTCTATCTGACTTACATCCAGAAAAATCACCATAATAATAACTAACTAATTCAAATGATTGTCCTTTGGGATAGAACAGTCCTAAATTGGGAGTAGGCTTGAGGTGTTTGAAAATTCTCTTTACAGCATATAAATGTGACTCTTTTGGGATTGCTTGAAAACGAGCACACGTACACACACTAAACATAATATCAGGATGACTAGCAGTTAGGTAGAGTATACTTCCAATCATTCCTCTATAAGTGGTTTGATCAACAGGTTTACCATCTTCATCAAGATCCATCTTACAGGTGGTACTCATGGGAGTGTCACTAATTTTTGTTCTATCGAATCCAAAACGTTTTAAAAGATCTCTAGTATAGTTAAATTGAGTTAAAATAATTCCATTATCATTTTGAATGATTTAAAATCCACGAAAGAATTTAATTTCACCAATTAATCTCATTTCAAAATCATTTTGCATCATTTTAGAAAAATCAGTACGTAATGCACTTTTTGAAGATCAAAAAATAATATCATCTACATAAATTTGTACAACTAAAACAACTTTAGAAATTATTTTTATAAACAGAGTAGGATCACTATTCCTTTTGTAAAACCTTTAGAAATTATAAAAATACTTAATCTATCATACCAAGCTCTTGGATCATGCTTTAAACCATATAAAGCTTTTGATAATTTGAAAATATGATTTGGAAAATGGGGGTTGAAAATCCTGGTGGTTGTTCAACAAAAACATATTCAGTAATATATCCATTCATGAATGCACTCTTGACATCCATTTGATATAGTTTAAAATTTATATGTGCAGCATAAGCAAGTGAAATCCTTATAGCTTCTAATCTGCATACTAGAGAAAAATTCTCCTCATAATCTATACCTTCTTCTTGACTATTGCCTTATGCAACTATCCTAGATTTATTTCTAACTATGTTTCTAAACTCATCAAGTTTGTTTCTAAACACCTGTTTAGTGCCTATTGTGAAAGTGTCCTTAAGTCATTCAACATGATTCCAAAAATTATTTCTTTCAAATTTATTGAGTTCTTCTGGCATAGAAATTACCCAGAATTCAACAATAATAGCGTCATAAATGATTTTTGGTTCAAGCTGTGACAAGAAGGCTTGATGTTCAAACTAATTTCTAAGAGAAGCTCTAGTGTGTGTCCCTCTATCAAGATTTCCTACAAAATCATCTAAGGGATGATTCCATATAATTCTAGTTGATCTACTATAGGTAGGACTAAAAATTTCTGGTTCATCTCTAGGTTCGGGTTCATTTTCAGTAGATTCTAGAATAAGTCTAGAACTATTTGTCTTTATAGCTAGTTCATTAGATTTCTCATTAAGGTCAAGAACAAATAAATCTTCTTCAAGATTTTCACAAGAAATTTTATGCTCATGTGGATCAGTTTCGTCAAACTTGATGTTAACATATTCTTCCATTGTTCTCTTAATAAAAACTCAATAGGCTTTTCTAGTAAAATAATAGCTAAGAAGAATTCCTTCATCACTTTTAGAAAAAAACATATCAAGATTATCCTTTGTATTAAGAATAAAAACTTTATATCCAACGACACTGAAGTAATTAACTTTAGGTATTCTATTGTTCCACAACTCATAAGGTGTCTTCTTAATAACATGTCTAATTAAGAATCTATTAATGATATAACAAGCTGTATTGATAGCTTCAGCCCAAAAGTAAATAGGCAGGTCATATTTATTAATCATAATTCTTTCAATTTCTTACAGGGTTCTATTTCTTCTTTCTTCTACATAATTCTCTTGAGGTGTCCTAGGAGCAGAAAATTTATGACTATAGCCATTGTGTGAGAAATAGGATTCAAATTCATCATTTTCAAACTCACGACCATGATCACTTCTTAGGGTTTTAATCTTCACTCCACTAAGGTTTTCTACAGATTTGGAGTATTTGACAAAGTAAGAACAAGCTTCACTTTTGTGAGCTACGAAGTATACCCAAGTATATATATTAACTTCATCTACTAAGACAAAGACATAGTGCATCCCATTTAATATAGAAACTCTAGATGGTCCACACAAATCCATGTGAAATAACTTGAGAGGTTGAGAAGATGAAACTTCTTTCTTTGATTTTAAAGAAACCATATGTTGCTTCCCCTTTTGACAGGGATTACAAACGTTCTAATTTGAGAAGTCAAGTTTATTAGGTCTCTAACTAAGTTCTTCCTAGTATGTTATTGTATATTTCAGTGTCCTAATCTTTTATTCCATAACCAAGACTCTTTATGAAAATCATTTAGACAAGAATCATTTTTCTTTGCAAAGAAATTTAAATCCAAAGCATAAATATTTTCATTTCATAAAGAAGAAAAGACTAAAACATTATTAGAATTAAAAACATTACAAGAATCATTTTCAAATATGAAATTAAAACCATCATCACATAATTGAGAAATACATAATAGATTATATTTCAGTCCATCATCAAATAAAACATTGGAAATTAATTCTAAGTCAGTGTTACCAATTTGGCTTAAGCCGGTGATTTTTCCTTTTGAATTATCACCAAAGGTGACATGTCCTCCATAAACCATTTTTTAAACACTTTAAGCATGAATAATCTCTAGGAATATGTCATAAACATCCACTATTCAGATACCATTTCTTCATGTGGGAACTCTTCAAGTAGGATTCCTACAAAACAGATTTAGATAGGAAATGATTTTGGTACCCAGATTTTCATGGGTCCAGATAGGTTAGCCAATAAAACTTTAGGTACCAAAATTTGACTAATGGGTCTCCTAAGATTTTTAGAATCAGTATATTTAGAATTATATACTCTATTAGATTTATAACTAAGTGAATTACTAGTTGAAGAATATGAATGTCTAGAACTAGTACTTGTAGTATTCTATCCAAATTTAGGAATAAATCTATTATTAGTAATCTATCTTTTTCCAGGTTGGTATCCTATACCAGTGGTATATCTAAGTGAAATCATCTTAACTAGCATTTGGGTAGGAGTATCTTTTACATTTTCGAAATTTTCTAAATCCATCCTAATTTTCTCATTTTATAATTTCAGTTCAGGGATTTCATTAAGAAACCAATAATTCTTTTCCATTTCTATGTCAAGATCATATTTATGTTTAACAGTTAAAGCATACTGTTTCTTTCGACCTTTATATTTGTCTTTCACCTCATTATAGGCTTCTTCCAACATATCACAATATTCAAATAGTTCTGATTTTGACATATTTTTAGAATCAGAATCATCTCCAGAATAATAAGAATTTAAAGCATGAGTTTTAGATGTTACCCCAGAAGTGTTTGTCATAAAACACATGTTTTCCTTATTTCTGTTTTCAGTCTTAGAAGCTTTAGATTCCCTGGATCTATCCTCATAAGCACTCCACGTAGCCTTCATGGATTTCTTATACTTATTATCCTTATACTCATATTTCTTTTTGTATTTTAGCTTTGGACAGTCTACTTTTATATGTCCTTTTCTTTTTCATTCATAGCAGATAACTTCATCAGATTTGTCAGATTTTTTCGAATCCTTTTTCCAGTGTCCCTTGTTGACATACATACCATTGTAATTTGATTTTATGAAAAACATCATATTATTATAAAACATCTTAAATATTCTGGATATGTGAGCCATTTCTACATCACTGTCAGATGCACTTTCACTTTCTTTATAGCTTGAGCTATCACTTACACGAAGCTTCTCCTTATCTTTATTCTTTGATGTAGTAGTCTTGAAATCCACTGACTTCCTTTTTGGTTCATCTCCTTCTTCTTTTTTTACCATAAGTTCATCTTCATACATCATTAACCTACCAATCAGTTCCTTGACTGGCAGTTTTCCAATATCACTAGTTTCTTTGATTGAAACAGAAGTGCCCCTCCATCGTTCTGGTGGACATCTAAAGATTCTCATAATTTGTTCCTTTGCTGGAACAAATTTACCAAGTGAATTCATTGTATTGACTATATCATTGAACCTAAGATACATATCAGAAATAGGTTCATCAGTCTTCATCTTAAAATTATCATATTTAATAGTATATGTATTTAATCTCATTTATTTAACACTAGTTGTTCCTTCATGATAAACACCTAAAGTATCCCAAATTTCAAAAGCAGTTTTGCAAGAAGAAATTCTATTAATCTCCTCATCTCCTAGAGCACAGTATAGGGCATTCATAGGTTTACAATTGTTATTGTAATATGTCTTTGTAAGGTCATCCCAATTGGATCTAACAGTAGTGGGAATTTTATATTCTGATTCTGTAGTAGTCCAAATATCAAAACCGATGCTTTCTAAATGAATTTTCAACTTAATTTTCCATTGAGCATAGTTGTTTCCATTGAAAAATGGTGGTCTATTAGTAGCAACACCTTCAAGTCTATTATCCACGATAACTAGGTTAAAACTAAAATTTTAAAGAGATAAAAATTTAGAAATAACAGAAATTTTAAGAACTTTAAAATACAACTAAAATCTCAGTTGAAAAAATAGAGTATTTCAACAAAATATATTAAACCATTTGATACCAAATGTTGGTAAGAGTGGATACTCAAGAGGGGGTGTGAATTGAGTTCCAATTAAAATTTCTGTTGAAATATGTTCTATTTAAAATCCCCCAATTTATAAAATAATTATAAATGTAATGAATTTACACAGATTGTAAACATTCACTTAGCATCTCAAATATTGATTAGGTATCAGTTAATATAACCACAAGATTAAACTATCTTTTGAAACTAACCTACTGATTTACAATAAGTGTAAACACTTGCTAATTTAACTATCAAAGTAGCATTAAAATAGTTTTTTATTTAAAAGTAATAGCAGTGGAATAAATAAGATATATGTAGTATACTATAAACATAAACTAATGATGCACTACAGATATAACAAGAGGTTCAGTCTCCAGCTGAGACTTAGTCCTCTCAAAATTTAAACAAATTTGATCCCCACCCTAGATTGGGGTTAACAACAATTTTCAAAACTATCCAGGCCATACAAGGTCCTCTAACACTGTTCTTTGTGGGAAACAAACAGACCAGGCCACACAAGGACCTCTTCTACAGTTGACGTGCGTAAACAAGAGTAAACAATTGTGGTTTGATGATTTTGATATCCTCCAGTTCAGTGCAGGACACAGTGTGTGTATAAGAAATACAGAGTACACCACACTGCTCGAAATTTAATAAATAAATCACTTAGAGAGAGGAGATAAGAGTTTAGAAAGCTCTAGTTATTATCAATGAAGCTCTGGACTCGTTGGATTTAGCAGGAATGCTTCAAAGTCCTTCTCTAGTTTTTCTGTTGAAAAACAAAGTGTCGTAGTCAACATGTCTTTTACAGATAAGAAAATTATCTCTTTATTCTTCATGTGTTCTTCAATGGTGTTGGATTGCATTCATGAGAGTTCTTTGAATGCCTTAAAATCTCCTTCTTGTTCAGGAATGTTCTTCTTATTGTATATTCATTCTTGCACGTCTCACTACTGTTCTGTTTTTTATATCGTATTTACGTGTAATGCGTCTTAATCTTCCTTATAATCCACGAGTTCTGGCAGTAAGAATGATTCCCTTTTCATATGTACAAGATACGATTTCCTGACATGCCAACCACTAACATTAAATAACATTAATTTCATTAAAAACATCAAATATGACCGTTAGCATTATTTAAATAATTTTGACAACAAGTTAAGAAATGGGGTCACAATGATTAATTGAACGGTTTCTTCTTCACGGTATGAGCTTCACGGTATGAGCTTCACGGTATGAGCTTCACGGTATGAGCTTCACGGTATGTGAATCATGGTATGAGCATCACTGTATGGGATTCACGGTATATGCTTCACGGTATGTGCTTCACGGTATGAGGGTCATGGTGTCTATGTCACGGTGTCTGGGTCATATTGTCTGGGTCACGGTGTCTGGGTCACGATGTCAGGGTCACGAAGTCTGGGTAACGGTGTCTGGGTCACGGTGTCTGGGTCACGCTATCTAGGTCACAGTGATTGGGTCACGGTGTCTGGGTCACGGTGAGTCCTTACATAGACAAATATATGTATTTGGACTTAGACAGAATATGCAGAATATGGATTAAATTTAATCGTTAGAGAGTAAGAGAACTTGAATCATGAACATAAAGTCTTGATAATATTTGTGAGATTTTTGATCATGCATAAGACTTGTAAATAATAAATGGAGTAATTATCATCCATATGATTTGTTACCATTAAACCATGATGTGTAGTTATTATAGAGATTGAAGACCATTAGCAAGATGTGCAATGAAGATTGAGATTAATTAACAGAAAAAGGATTTGTGATCATTAAAACATGATTAAAACATTAGGAGTCAAACAGTTTCCTTTGTAAGTTTTAGAATGGTTCATATTTATTCAAATGTTGTTTTGGGTCAATATACAATATTATTAATAAAATTAAATTTTTGTTGATGTATTTGTGAAATGATTATATTATAGAAACATGATTCATAATTTGATTTGTGAACGTGTTATATTTGTTCTATGTTACTTTTTCCAATTTTTATTTATTTCAAAAAAAATCATATATATATATTTATCTCATTCATATGATGTTTATTTTAAAAATCATCCATATATTGTACTCTACAATCCATAACCTAAGATTCATCATTTTGTTGGAATTATTGGAATATGTGATAAACAATCGTGTTTCCATAAGGATTAATTATTATAGAATAGAGGATGATTTATTGTTCATAATTTTACTTATTTTTTATCTATATATTTTCAGAATCATGCATTTAAATTAAATGGTGTTGTATTGGTGTATCCTTATCTATTTGAATGATATTATTCAAAATTCACATGATCCATTATAAAAACTAGGAAATTTTTTTTGTGGATTGTGATATATGGTGATATCATTTGTGGTCGAAGGGGGAATTCACCCCTGATGTAGTGGAATGTGAGGAGAAAGATCACAAGATATTTTTTGGGACACTCTATGATCCATGGCTTACTACAGTAGAGTTGGTAGGATGATTACCAAAGGGAACTATTGTATTGAATACATTCACACAACCACTTTAGAATCATGGAATTTGGAGACAATGTTTTTTTAGCACAATAGACTCTGTTCCACCCACCATTATATAAACATGGTCTAGGGTGGCTACATTACTATAGAAGTTAAGACATCCAAACTCTATTCTACAGATCACATTATATTTTCTATACATTCAGTGGAATAATACTTCTTCTTGTTTGTTATATCATTCCATGTTAGGGTTTATTCATTCTAAAACTCTTATATTCATTTTTTAATCCTAAATTACATTTACTATATAACGATCCAATGATGTTGGTATTATTCCTGAACAATATAAATATTTCTATAATATGATATATTCTTGTCATTATTTTCCCATTAATCAATATTTTCTTCATCCTCAAACACTTTTTTGTCACTATGACTCCTTGCATTTCAAAAAAATAGTACATGATAGATTGAGTAAATATTTTATGGAAATTTATTTTGTGGATTGGTAGTTTTGATAATCCCTTTTGTATTGTAATTATATTTTCCCCCATGATTTGAGATAAACTTATCATTTATAGCCACAAATTAGAGGCATGTGGAATAGAAAAACTTTTAGATTCTATTTATTTCTACAATGAACCAAGATGGAATCTAATATAACTAGGTTAGAGAATACATCTATTAGAAATTTGAAACAAATTCAATATTTTCTTCAATGTTATAGTCTTAATAAGATTTCATTAGTAAATTAATGATAAAATGTTATTTCAGTATAATATGTTTTTTTGGATATTTATGATCGATAAAACCATGTGTAATCCTTTTATATAATTCAATGACCATAATTTCATACAGCTCATTCATAAATTAAAGAATATATTTTACAATGAAGATGAAATTGTTAGTGCATTTCATTAACATCCATGATCCTGCTTTTTGTTGATAAATTTTTATTTCATTTTTATGATTTTGTTTCATGATATTTTGTTTTATTAGTATTTGAGTGATTATAATGTAAATGAGTTTTTATTAGAGGAATAAATAAATTTTATTGTTAATATAATCTCTAATAATTTATGGTTTAAATAAATAAATGAATCCATTGTTTGTAATTATTATTATGGTTGTACATTAACAATTGTGTAAAAATATATATAAAGATAATATTTTTTTATTGATTGATGATGTATTAGTAAAAATTATAATAATTAAATTGTGGTAATATTTTTAATCAATTATCATTTCAAAATTGTTTTTATTTTATTTTCCATAACAGTTAAATTTTTTCTATTAAGCATAACAAATAAATATTAAGTCTATTTGAAATATGGGATTATAATAATAATATGGTTATGTTATGTTGGATTCATGGAATTTTTATTCATACTATGTATATTGTATTATAATATGTATTTGAATTATATACTAATATATAATAGATTATATACATTTGTATTATATATTTTTATATATATTTAGTGAGAAAATAAATGAAAATTCTTTTAGTGGATAACATTATATATATTTCATGATATTATATGATATTTCATTTTTGTTTTATAGAAGTATGAGTAAATATATGCTATGATAATGAGAAAAATCTAATTCCCATGTTACAAATATTATTGATAATTCCATTCTCTGTGTTTTTTTATATGATTATTCTTAACATTATTTTAAATTATTTTATGTATGAATCCCCTTCAGAAATGTTGTAAAACCCCAAAATTATAAAGTAAAATATTGTTTTCGATAGCATGTATGACAGAAAGCAAGGATATAATATAATATAACAACACAAGATATTATGATATATTTTAAATTTTAAATAAATTAAATATATTTCAATTCACATTTGCAACCCACACAAGAACAAGTTTCTTGGATAGAATTCAATACATACTATCCCAATATTGACCAATCAATGATATGTTTTTAAATATTATAATTTCAAATAATGTGTTATAAAATAGATGATAACGTGGAGGTTTGGAATAGTATTAACTGTCTAATTAAAATATTTGGTCGAATCAATTAGATTACAATTCATTATAAATGAATATAAATCTTATTGAATATATTGGAAATATTTTTATAAAGTACTATTTTTATATTCCCAAAAGAAATATTTATTTATAAACTAAAATAATAAGCATTAGTATATTATATTAATGAAATTTGATTGTTTTATATTCAATAAATATTTATATAAAACATATATAATCTGTAGATATAGGATATGAAAAAAATCACTTCTAAACATAATATTTTCTTTCTTATGGTAGATTTGCCTCTATTTAATGACACACGTAAAATTATATTTATATTCAATTATTTTTATCAAATATAACTGTTGACAATTAAGATTAGTTAAATCAGTTAAAATTATATAATACGATTAAGGTTAAAACAGTGTTTTGTGCATGACATGCGTTCGTATTAAAATTAAATTTACACACACATAGTATTTTTTAAATTTACATGACAAAATCTGACTAAAAATTAATTTTTTTATTAAGGATAAGACACTTTTTAGGAGAAAGTGAAAAACCATAACAATTAACAGAATAACCAAAAAACTCCACAGAAATCAACCGGTCCTTCCCCACCCAGGAAAATGTGTCATGATAAAAAGCCTCTAGTGATGCATTCCCTTAGCAGATAGTCATGTTCAAATGCATGGGCACAGAACCGATGCCAACACCATACCCTTTCAACATTCCAATCCAAATGTCTACCTCGATGAAGAATTCTTGCCCTGATACTAATTTGGAGCATGTCTAAGCTGAATGTGAGGCATGCGAACAACAATACAGCCAATCCAAACAACAAGGGACCCCAGAAAAGCAATGCTCAGTAAACAATTACCATAAAGCCATCCACCCGAGGCCAATGACTTAATCTGAAATTTTATAAATAATCTTTATGTTACCTGAATCAGTTTACCTAAATAGATTCCACACTAGGGATGCCAACTATACATCATCTCCTTTCAATATCAGCTTCTCAAACTCAATGACCAGCTGGTCCCAAGACTGATTGTACTCCTCTAAACTGATCTTTCCATGATTGAAGCATCTATCCATGATTTAATTTTGTTTTTCAATCCATATATATTGCTCCTCATTGAGAGACACCTCAAGAGACCTCCCCATAATTTTAGCAGACTTCTCCTCAGTTGCGTTGAGAAATAAATGTTGTTCTATCACATGGTCATCGGAGCTTAAGAGCAAGACCGTGGGATGATCATCCCGCACCTCATTCTTCTGATGTCTCATAGCCTCCATGTCTATCTTCATCTTGCTCAGTTTCTTTGCAGAGCAGGTCTCAAGAGGAGGCGGTAGAGATGAGTAGTCCTTCCTCCACTTCCTTCTCATGTAGTCCATATCACATCTTAGGCTTGAGTCCTCATCTGCCGAGTGAGCCGGTTCACGAAATTTGGTAGCCAGTCCATTGATCCTAACATCCTCACCTAGAGTAATAGAATCCGAACTCAAATCGGCCTCGGGTAGACCTTCGAACCTATTGCACAAGGGAACCACCAACCATGACGAGCTAAAATCCCCCATATGGTCACCTCTGGTTTTAACAGGCGCCACCCAGTCAGCCCCTTGCCACCCAATATTGACATATGCACTATCTATCCTTTCTTTCATAGCATCCAAACCTATCACTTCCACTTTCTCACTGCCAGACAAGCTGTTCGAGGACTGGCCCCCATCCGCCTCACCATCCAGATGGACCTTCACATGCTGGGCTTTGCCTTCTCCACCCAACATCCTACCACTAGGAGGCCCCGCGAGACAAGCCTTCAGCCGGTTGACCACGTCTAACACCTTCTGGTTTCTTCGTTCGTCCTCCGCTTCAGTAAGGCAACCCATTCTCACCCCAATACAATCCCATGCCTCTCTCACAGGAAGAACCTCCTCAGTCCGCCGTTGTGGGAGAGGGTCTCCAGTTCTATTCACAATACCCATGTCCTGCTGCTCTGAGATCAAAACCACGCATTCCACATGTTCCTTTCCATTTCCATTGTCCACTAACAAATTTGCGACATGCCCTACCTTGTGCCAAACACCCCTAGAATGGGATCTACCTCTCCTACCCGCCATCAAAGATGATCCCTACCAGCACGCATCTGAGATATGGCCCAGCCTCCTACAGGTAGAACAAAAATCGGTCCAGCCCTCATACACAACTTGATGTTTACACAAATATTCCTACCCTATTGTAATCCAGACAAAATCTAAGGGAACCTTCGATACATCCATCTCGACGCAAACACTCGGATAGACTGGGTGACAAACCGCTTCCGTTCAGCTGTCCGAACATAGATATCTTCCGACGAGTTTTTTGAGAATCCTCATGATTGCGGGATTTTGAAAAGGTAAAGGTAGATGAGGAAAACTAACCCAAATCACAGCCGACGGTGGGTAGCGCTTCATGTGAAAGTCAAATGTCCAGCGAAACAAGAAGAATCGGCAACCATTGAAACTTCGGGGTGCCCTTTACTAGGAGCAGATAAGATCTTCATCAGAGGAGAAGCGGATCATGATATGCCTATAATTGAGCAAGCCAACGGTTGTCCGCTCTTGGAGGCCCCATGCGTCGAATACGAACCTATCGAAGGAATCATTAAATGGTCTTCTCTGCTTAAACTGAGCTACAAGGGTGAGCTTCAGAAGAGCGGTATATTCCGTGAACTCTGAGTTCAAAATTTGGAGATTCGGGCAACCCTCAACGAGTTCTCAGGCCTTCGGGCATAACTCAATTTGCAGAAAAGCATGTAGAAGGTCGGGATTTGATAAGGGGCAGAACGAAAGAGATTAAATTACCGGGAGAGATCCCTCCCCCACGAGGGGGGGAGGGATCTTCGCGGTCTCCGTCGTCATCACCGAAGAAGGCAAGATAGCCTAGGGTTCGCTTCGTATTCGCCGCCCCTCTAGTATTCCCCTGATAAAGAAGGATGAGCATTCAATTCCACGTGACATAATCATTATAATAATTAGGTGAAAATTATCTATTCATAAAGTTTTTTAATATATTTTATAGTATAATTTACAAAGGTAAAAAATGTATGAGTTAACTTTATAACAACTAAAATGATATAATTGAGTAAACATAAAGACTATCAAACAAAATGAACAATATTTATTTCTTATTGTGGAGTGTATGTTTTTTTAAAATAAATTCACTATAATAAATTAGTTTTATATTATTTATTCACATTAGGTAATGGATAACTCTTAATAAGGACTGATTTTTTATATTTTCATGAATTCCATCCCTCATGCACTATGAAAATGTTGTAATCCCTCTCACATCAACAAACACTATCAAGAATTACGTCCCATCAAACATCAAACCATATAATCTCAAAAAATACCATCATAATCTAATTTGATACACTATTAGAATAATTCAATCCAATAAAGTGTTTTTGTAATACACAAAAAGTGTTTACCTAAAGAAGAGGCAACGTTCTTCAATGAAATTATTTTCATTATTTTTTTCTCTACTCATTGAATTATAATTATATATTTAATATATATTAACTCTGAATAATAAATATACTGCAATTTTTTAATGATAATCATAAGAACTAAGTTATAACATGATTTTATCAAATCAGATATGAAATCATCATAATTTTATACGACAAACGACAACCTCAAGAACTAATATTGTTCGTTCTTCCATTACTACCATTCTTAGAATTTAATAATAATTAATTTATAGTTTATTATATATTTATATATACTAGTTATTTTGTGTTTATTAATTTTTATTTGTTATACTTCACATAAATTATTTATTTCCATTTTTTGGGAATATGATAGAAATATTTTTGGACATCGTGACTTCCACCTCATAAAAGCAATGTGATTTGTTCACAATTTATATAGAATGTATTGAGGATAATTTCAATAAATATATGTGAATAATATGAAGTAAATATTTTTTTAATTATAATATAAATATATATCAATTACATTTAATTTTTTTAATATGAAATGAAAATGGAAACAACGTTCATTC
This sequence comes from Viscum album, assembly GCA_963277665.1. Taxonomy (NCBI): domain Eukaryota; kingdom Viridiplantae; phylum Streptophyta; class Magnoliopsida; order Santalales; family Viscaceae; genus Viscum; species Viscum album. The sequence goes on along the minus strand of OY728133.1, from coordinate 1,896,282,398 downwards.
ACCCATACGACCTTCCCTCTTAATTATTTGTGTATTTAATTTACTATCACCAAATATTAAGGATTAATATAAATAAATATTTAATATATATATTTGTTACATAAATCATGTTTATAATTAGTTTTATTTTTAAATCATGATATTATAAGTAGCAACTAAATTATAATATGTGAAAATACTCAAAAAACTAGAAAATTAACATCTAAAATAGTAAAAATAATGAATTATAATAAAAAATGGGTAATAATATTTAATAATAAAATTTTCAATGATATTATAAATATTATTATTGTTATGGTATAATTTAATAACATGATTAAAACAATTACAAATGAGGTTAAACTTATTTGAACAAACATGTGTATATGTTAAGAGATTTTCATCTCACTTTTCAAATATGTGGGACAAATGGTATAATGAACACTTAATTATTTATTATTCTGTATATACTACCACTTTTTGAATATTATATTTGGAGTTATTTTATCTTCATGGTATATATGTGTTTCATTTTATGATAATTACTTTTTGGGCTTCTGACTCAGATATTACCACAGTTTCAAGGGGATTTCCAGTCTCACTTTTATTTCTGTGCAACTTATTCCACAGTAACCGCTCCTTTATTTTATATGTAGTATATAATTTGATATGAAATGTTATTTCATGAATTTATTAAATTTAATGATACAAAATTACTCAATTTGTGTCACTCATTCAGTGATCCCATAATTCAAATGTTACTCAATTCGTAAGGGATTTGATATAAATAAGCATTTCGTTGAGTCTTATTTGTTGTTATGCATAAATTCATTTCTATGGGGTGTATATAATTTCCCATTGACAATTTTTATCATGCACAATTTATATTTATGGTATATTTTGTTTCAATTTTAATAATCCCAGCCAAGCATATTTGACATGATAATTACAAAAATGGTAAAATTTATTGTTATATTTCTTCTACCCTTGGATTGTTAAATTTATTGTGAATAAATCACATTAGTATAATTATTTTTCATTAGTAATTACACATACATTACATATGAATATTATTTTCTTATTGGTAAATCTATTTTTGAAACCCCATACAATTTTTACATATAATAATAGCATTGAATGTTGTTGGATTAACATGTAAAATATTGATAAATATGAATCTTTTACATAAGAATTGTATTTAAGAAACATTTTATATGGATTAAATCCATTAAACAATTTATATATAATTATATGGATTGGTAATAAATTGGTTTGAGAGCATATAATATAATCACATTGATGCATTTTTAGTCTCATGCGATAAATCAGTAGGCCAAAACAGAGAGGTTTTTTCACAGTAAGATAATCCTTCTTGTGAATGTTCTTGACATTAAGGGCACCATGTACCGAGAAAAATGAAATATAATAATTAATCATTTTTTACTACAAATTCATTAGTAATTATTATTAATTAGAATATTTATTTAATAATATTTATTGATGCATTTCATTTCCATTTTATTTTTTATATTGAATGGGATTCAGTTATAAAACATTTCATTTTGAGTACTACTTTTCCGGTAATTCTTATGGCATGTGTCGTCAATTATTTACCTTACAATACATATTATTCCAATTGATTATTTATTTATACTAATATAATTAACACATACTATGCATTTAAGATCACCATTATTTGGTTTCCTTTCCCAATGATTCCATGATGTGTATTTAGAATGATATTAAATGAAATGATAAATTCAATAATGTTATTACTGAAATAAAATAATTTATAATTTTCATATTCAATTGCAATAAGATACTTAGGTATGAATAGTGATTATGAATACAACAAAACCATTCAGTCCTTTAGGACCCTATTTTCATGATTATATACCCATTTGATTATAGTAGGCACCAACTACGGGATGATGGGGTGGGATCTCTATAGTTATAATCAATGATATCTAATATCAGCTTTGTAATCTAGATATAGGAAAAAATAAATTAGGTAACATAACCATAAAAAAGAATTTCAGGTTAAATATTTAATAAAATCTTAATTTTTTTGGTAAGGTAGTTACTATTTGGTATTATTAGTAACACATCCCTATCATGATAGTACCATAGGATTATGAGTTCATAAATACAGATAATATCAATGTAAAAAAACCCAATTGTTATTATATATAATGATTCTACCAATTTTAATGAAATTTATGAAAACATTAATGAATTTATATGTCTTATTTGAAAAGATATTTTAGGAATAAATCTTCAACATTTTATAAAGGCATTATTAGAGGTATCGATAAACATTATTTTTTATATACAAGTAATATAATTAGAATTTATAAAAATAGGTTTCAATGAAAACCCTAGTATGAAACTGTTATATATTGATTAATTTAATTTGAAGTATTTCAATCAAATTTTAGGGAACGATATTGGATGTATATTAAAATAGTATAGTAAAATGACAACATTCATGCTGGGTAACAACTTGTCACATCTTGTATGGAGGGGTGGCTTGAACCCATGAACAAATATCGATAAGGGTTCCATGCCAACCACTAGCCTACATGATTTCCCGGTGAATATTTCATTTTTTAGTTAAAATATTTCATGAATAAATATTTTTTTATAAAATTATTATTTGTTATAGTTTTATATATAACTTTAATAACCATCTAAAAATTTTAAAATATATATCGAAAAAAAATTCATTTCATAATTTTCTGGACCATGAGATCCATTAAAATGGAATATTATTATATCGGTGGAAACAAATTTTGTATTTATTTCATGTAGTAAAGGAAAAAAATCGAAATTTATCAAATAAGTTTCAATGGGATACTTTTGATTTCTAAAATAGAAATATGTTATTTAATTATATTTTTTGTTATATTTTTGGGATGTAAAATAATATCCGTACATTAAAAAATAGATATTAAAGTAAATTTTAATCTTATAATTTATTATTATATACAATCATTGTTATTATAAATCATCAGAGATTTATGGTATTATTGCACTCAAACTTACACTATTCATTCAATTTTTTTATTAATGATCTTAATAAATAAATTATTTATTCATGTTTTCCATCCCTGAAAGAATATTCACATTCCATTAAATTCAACTTTTTTGAAACCTATTTATATGTTATTCAATACATGATTTGTACCTATGACTCTCAATTATAAAGTGGTTTTTTACCAACACATACCATGATGTTGTATTTTAGTAATTTAATATTAAAACATCATACCATTGATTAAAGATATACTCATTAAAGCAAAAAAAGACAATTTAGTTATGATATAGATAATGTAACACCCCAAAATTCTACTATAGGAACATTGCATTTTATAGCATGAACGGAACACATAACCAAGAATTGAAAGAAATAAAAAATATTGTGACATTATGATCTATTTAATATTTTTTTTAAAATTAATCTATTCAGTGTCAATAAATAAACTCAATACTGAGTTATCTTGTGTCTCACAAAACAATTATTTTCGTAGATTGATTGTGTTACACCCATTACCATGTTTAACATACAACTATTTAATATTTAAAATATTTTAAGTAATATTAAATATATAACCTAGCAGTTAAATTCATGGTTATTAAGATAATTAAATAACTTATGAAAATATATGACATAACAAATTGGTTAGGAGTTAATTAGAAAGGGTGAGTAACATGTTTGTAAAATGTCTTTGTGTTCGTGTGAATTTAAAAAGGAATTTGGATGTTCGAGTAATTCAGAAGTGGAAATTACCTAGTTTTTCTATTGTGGTATTGACAAAATAAACACAAAATAAACATGTTAAATTATATGATACCCCTCAAACATTGGATATTTATCTTCTCTAGTGGCTCAAGTACAAAAAACATGTTGGATGTGGTTCTTATACCACACTCTATCGAGATATGAGGTACCTAATTTCCAACATCTAGCTAGCACCTAGGTGTAGTTCTCTTTTTTATATCATAATGGATATATTTCCCCTACCATCATCATACGGTAGTGTGGGTGGTAAATTTTCGTAATAATGTGTGTTCTCTTTAAAAAAAATCATTAATATTTCCTTTAAATTATTTATTTTTTACTACAATTGTTGCTAGAATCTAATTTGTATAAAATAATTCAAGGTATTTACATTTATAATGGTGACTACATTGAATATTTTCGTGGTTATAATCCTACAATGCTTAGGAGCACACCAAACATACACCTTTGGTGTGTGTAGACATGGTAATATTTTACTATGGAAAGGGAAAGGATTTTTTTGATGGTGGCTTTGATTTCTTGTTGTTTTCTTGGTGCAAGGTTGTGGGGGGAGGATTGAGGGTCATTCCCTTTACCTTTTCGTGGTTTCTGAGTTATAATTTCTACCACATTCTGATTTTTTCTTTTTAAATGTTGGATTAATACCTTGTAAATCAATTGTTAAAAATTGATTATGTATTGTTTGGTTGAATTTTAAGATTCATTTTATATTTTTTTATGGTTTTTATGCATATAAATTTCCGTAAAAAATACCCATTCATTGTTTATGTTACAAGGTAAATGGTTCCAACCTATGAGAATGTGGAACTCACTTCGTGCCACGCATTAGATTGGTTCGGATGTCGGTTAGATTTATGAACCGACATCATTTGTGAAAAAAATGTTATCATAGAAGAGTTATTCCCTTAGAGTCATTTTATTGGGGATGAGACTTGTTAGATAGGATCTATGATTTTTAGTTGTTGATGTTTTGATTTCATGTAGGGTTCCTGGACAACACACATCATGACGTACATCGAGTGTCCATGAAATTTTGGGATGTATCTTTGACTTCTCCTATAATGGGTCCTGCATGCTGCAGACTGCACGTGGAAATTGGGTGGGGTGGGGGGAAGTGGTTTGGTCATTTTATTATCACAACATGTTCAATTGGATTGTACTTAATGTTATTTCTAATATTTGTGGAACTATTCTTCTAATGTTCTATCTTGTAACAATTGTGTTTTGTAGAAACATTCCTCCACAGAGATATCACTTCCACCAACGGGTTAAGCCTTATAGAGTTCACCCATACTTCTTGATAATAGTATAAGAGAATATATTGTCTTGGTTATATAAGATCTAGGAAAGAGAGAGGATCCTGCTATTTCTCTAGTTGGAGAGAATGTGTCTACTAACAGGATGGAAAACACTCTGGAGTTTCTCATGAACAAGCCTCCTCCGTTTCAGAGAAATGATTCACTGCAGGAAGTAGAGGATTGTCTTGAGTGTATTGAGAGGAATTTTGAATTCCATAAAACCCTTGTGGAAGTCAGGGTGAAATGTGTTTACTTCATTCACGATGGTCCCATTATGATGTGGTGGGAATCGGTTCTTCCGACTGGAAAGCATGAGAGGATGAGCTAGAAATACTTCAGTGCCATCTTTAATGAGTAGTATTTCCCAGAGGTCATGGAATATTCCAAATCAAGTGAGTTCATGGATATTTCACTGGATGATCGGTCAGTGATGAAATATTTTAATGATTTATTTTAGCTAATGTGGTATGCACCTCGAGTTGTTTCTAAGGATTATATAAAGGGTCTGGATTTTGAGAAGGGGATGTGACCATAAATTTACTCTCAGATCTTATTTTTTATACCCCGAACCTATGGGTAGGTAGCTAATCGAGACTTCATGGTCATGATTTACCAAAAAGTAATGTCTGGGTATTATAGAGTGGTGTAATATATGGGAAATGGAATTTCCTAAGAGAAAAATTGGAAGTTGGACGAGCAATGGAAGAATGGATGTGGTAGTTCATTCCATCATTCCGGGATGTTTTCTTCTACAAAAACTAATGTGAGATCTATTGTGCACAATTAGTGTGGGAGGCCTGGGAACACTTTACATTATTTCACATCACCTCTAATAACATGTAACTATTTTGGATATATGGGGCACAGACATAGTTTTTATATGGTTATGTACCCATACCAGAGTGGGGAAGGATCTATAGCATCCAAGGAAGTGTCTATTTAGTTAGAGGAAACAAATATAGATGGTCTCATTATGGTGGTAATGGTGAAAGAAAAAAATCATATTTTGGTTAGATCTATTTTAGGGATGAGCTATAGGTGAGCGATCATTCTCAGGTATAGAATAGGAATATTCATGAGGTCTATATGGCACCAACAGTTTACAATATAGCTTCTCGATAGTTTAATGTACCATTTTGATTTCATCTATTATTGAAGGTATTTTATTTGATACTAGTGCATAAATTTCTATTATTGCATCTAGTATTTTTGATATGTTGACCTTTCCAACCAAGATGATTTATTTTGTTATTGAGTTATTAATGTCATTGGGCATGAAGAAGGGTGGGGTCTTAGGTGTCCATCTAATGTGCTCTCAATGTTCTGGGTTAAGATAGAATGTGATTTCATAGGCATAGACATGGACATTTTTTATGTCATAATTCGAATTGATTGGATAGTGCACATCCTAGAAGATATCAAATTTTATAGGTGTCAGTTGAGTTTCGTGGAACGCGATGGGATTCCTTAGGTATTTTATAGGGTAAAATGATCCTCAGTTGGGTCACATGGGACCTCCACTGCCATAGTTGGGAAATCATGTAATTTAGTTAATATTTCTCTCACTGGAGTATGATGATGGTGTTCCAAATAGTGGACTACCATGATTAGTGGATGAGTTCCCTGAGGAATTTACTGATAAAATTTCAGGCTTACCGCTATACTGGGATTTCATGTTAACTATTAATTTATCACCGGGAAAATAACACATATCTATTCCCTCTTATTGTATGATCCCAACCAAGATGAGTGCATTATTGATACAACTAAATTATTTTGAATCTAATGGATTAATTTTATTTAGCATCTCTCATTGGGCAGAACATTTTTTTCCACAAAGAAGGCTGATGGATCCAACCAATTGTGAACTGATTATCAGAAGCATAATAATGTAAACATTTATAATACATACCCTTTTCCCCAATTTGTTGAAATTTTATACTAACTAAATGGGGAACATTATATTTCAAAGATAGATTAGTGATTTCTTTTTTACCATGTTAGGGGATGGGATCCACACTTCTCGAAGACATATTTTGGATGTAGGCACATACACTTTGATAATTCAGTCATGCCTTTTAGTTTGACCAATGCTCTCGCACTTTTTATGGCACTCATAAATAGGTTGTTCCACAAATATCATGACTCATTAAATGTAGTATTTATGGATGAACATCATGTTTATTTATGACATGACGTGGACCATGAGCATCACATGATGATATTTTTTGGAACATTGTGATATCAGCTCATATATGCCGAATATTCAATGTGAACCTTCTGAATCAATGCAGTGATGCTTCTGGGTCATTCTATTTCAAAGCATGGGTATTTGATGATCCCTGAGAAGATTAGTGTTTCTATGTCATGGGATCATCCGGGGAATGTGATCTAAATCAAGAGTATTATCATCCTAGAAGGTTATTATAGACATTTGTATCGTGATTTTCCTAATATATCCTCATCCATGACCATAATCAGTTGAATAGGGGTGATGTTTTGGTGAATCCTAGAGCATAAGGATTCCATTGAGGACCTAAATCGGTGGTTGACGACACACCTATTTCAATTATTCTAGATTCTAGAAGGGCAAAATGTTTTATTACAATGCTTCTAATATGGATCTCAGGTGATGAATTATGCAAGGTGATCATGTGGTGGAGTATAGATGCCGCCAACTAAAACCACATTAAAATACTTATCTGACTAATGACATGTAAGTGTAACTATTTATTCCAGCACTAGTGACATGGTGTCATTATCTATTCTGGGAGAAATATTTGGTCTAATCTGACAATAAAATTTATCATACATTTTTTCCCAGAACGTTTTGAACTTGTGGTAGCATTGATGGATTATGTATTTCAAGGGAGTTGATTTTGATATTATCATTACCCCATTAAAGGGTAATTTTTTGGTAATTCATTGAGAATAAAAGTGATTGTCTAGGATTTGAGTATGTCTACTGATGAATAGTCTCTGATTGGGCTCTTTTCCCAAATACACTTGGAATCCAAGGAGCACAGTAGAGGTGTGTTCTTGGCTACAGATAAAATTAATCATTTTATTTCGGAGATTATTTAGTTGGAACAACATTGTGATGAGATGTTTCTATGGTTTGAGAAGTTTCTTCATGGTGGGGGGACATCCAAATAGTGGTCTTAATCTTCACGGGGAATATTTTTCTTTAGGGGTCGTTCGGTGGCATTGTTTTCCTTGAAGAAGGCTGTGATGCAGGATAGCATCCAATCGTAGTGGGCGGTTCATCCTGATGTTACAAAGAGGTATTATGATGTTTGTCATCAGTTTTGGTTCCCAACCATGATGCAAGACATATCATATTTTAATACAGAGATGTTATACATGTCCGCAAGTAAACGAAGAGCGTAAGTGGACCTCTAGGATGCATCTACCATTAACAATTACAACCTGAATGTGGGTGAGGACGCCAGGTATTTCATTGGTGGAATTCCTCATACACCTCAAGTATGGAATGTTATTTGGGAGGTGATTTAGCATATGAGTAAATAATCCCACATTATTCTGATTATAGATACAACTATAGTGGATGAGCTGGTCTGGTTGAATACTTAAGAGGTTGTAAGGCTTCCCGGGGTTCCATCAACAGTTGTTTCTGATAGAGACCTCCTAGTTTACCTCTATATTTTTTGAAGGACTTAATAATTCATTGGGGCCATCGATAAAGATGATCAAGATATACCATCATAAAATGGATGGTCAGACAAAATGATAATATCAGATTTTTGAGGATATACTTCACATATGTGTATTGGATTTTTGAGGATAATATGCTTTCCATTTTGGGTTGGTTGATATTTATTATAATAATAGATTACAATAATATATTTGAACGGATAATTTTGGGGATCATTATGAACATCCTTGTCAGTCTGGTAAAATTTGGGATGATATGTGTGATACATATCTTATGGGACCGAGACTCGTGTAGGGTACGTATGAGAGTGTAATGTTGATCAAGAGAGTGTTATTGATAGCTCAGAGTCCCCAAAAATCATGTGGGGATGAAAGACATAAATACCATGATTTTTCCATGGGTGATCGGATATTCATTATGGTGTCCCCTCGCTTGGGTCATCGCTATTTGGGGAATCATGGACAACTAATGTTGAGGTATGATATCCATTTTGAAAACACCAGGAGGATTTAAAATGTGGAATACATGTTTTAATTTTGTTTCTAGTTTAAATCTATTCCTAATTTTTTCCATGTTTCCCAATAGAAGAAAAATATAAAAGAACCCAACTATTACATAGGTCTATCTCTTTTGAAGACATGGGAATGATGTGATTGAGACATGGGAATTGTAAGCATGGGTTGACAAATAGTATCAATTCTTGTTTTACGATCACGATTTGAGTTAAATTTATGAGGGCGGAATGTTTTCTTAGTGTTAATAATTTTTATATCTATGTATTTATTTTCATGTAATTTCACTTTTTATATTTTTTTTTCTTTTCCACTATGATTATATTTATTATTTTGAGAAAAATGGAGGGTTTGTTTTGATATGCCTTGAAAGAGAGTGGGCACATGGTTAGTAGAAACCATGCACCCATCCCAGGTAACCGTGTGCTAGTTGACAGAACCGACTACATGGCCACTACAAAATCGAGTGTTATGACCTAGGAATTGATGTGGTCTGGGAAGACCATGCGCATGGTCACTACATGGTTTGTTATATCATATGGAAAAACTATGGGCTCAGTCGATGTACTATAAAAAAATAACATTTTACATTTTCCCTTCTATAATTAAACATCGTCCAATGATTTTCATCACCACTAGGGATTTTCATCCATATACGGCCTCCAAACTGCCTCAATCTCCCGTGACACCCATTTTTGAATTGATTATGGTCGGAGAAGCATCATGAATCATATAGTAAGTGGATTTCCTTCTTATTTCTCCCATATTTTATGGTTTCCTCCCATTTTTCATATGATTATATTATTCTAGTAGATCATGTTCCATCCATAGTGTATAATATTTGATTTTGGATGTTGATCTCTTATATAAGGGCTCATTTTTTTATTTCTTGTGGTTTGGTCATGGTGCACTTAATTATTTACACCAATATTTTTGGTTTTATCATAAATGTTAGGTGGTTACATATTTACTCATTTTTCATTAATTGGATTAATAGTTTAGTTAATTTAGTATATTATTTTCTTAATATAAGTTGGTGTACTATAGTTTTTGAAAGGGATTAACATGCATATGTCTTTTAAATAGAATGATTATGTGAAATGGGGTCTATTTTTGTGTGAACACATGTTTTACGACTTTTTAATAATTTTATGAATTATTTATTGCGTTTATGAAATTATACAACGACTTTTAATTATATTTCGATATGGAATTGTAGTGATTTTGATGTTAAAAGTTTATTCTAAATTGGTTTTTTTGTTTAAAACCATGTGAAACATCTTGAAATTTTATAACATAATTTATTATTGGTTTAAAATGTAATATAACTGGTGTAAAACATGTTTTAGAACTATAAATGGTAAATGACATGATACCACTAGAACATTGGGTATTCCTCCCCTCTCGTGGCTCGTGCATGATAAATTAGTTTGTTGTGGTTTCTATACAAACCATCACCAAGATAAGATATACCAAATGATCAATTGGTAGTATGTTCCTTGTGGAAGTTCCTATGTGTAGTGATCATTGGATATGTTTTATATACAATTTGAATAGGGTAGTGTTGGTGTTAAATGGACAGAATCTAGTGTGTTCACTTTTAAATAATTTTCTTCAAAACTTCCTTTCATTTCATGTTTTTTTTTCAAGAAAATTGACCATCATTTCATTTTTTAAAATCTTGCATGTTATTTATCTTTATATGTTTTCGGGCTTTAAATATTTTCTTAGTTTTCATCCTATTAGGATAAGGCTCACACCCAACATAAACCATTTGGTGTATATAATGATGGAAATGTTTGAAACAGTTAAGGGCCACACTTTTGGAGACAGTAGTTTTGGATGAGGGATGTTTTCATGGTGCGGAATTGTGTAGGTTTATTGGGGGTGACACCCCTTTCCTTGTGGTGTTTTTTGATTTTTAATTGCTACACTTTTTCTTGTGTCCTTTTTAAAAGTGGGTTGTAACCCTTATAACTCAATTATGAAAATAAAACTGGATTTTTTTGTAAAATTTTAATATTTGTTTTATAAAATTATTAAGGTTTTTATGCTTATAAATTTGAGCAAATAATTTCAAATATTTTTTTATGACACCCATGCACTTTTCCCAGTCCATTGGGATCAGGAAAAACTTTGGAGCCATTCCATATATCGGTTCCAGAACCGATTAAGAGGATGACCCATATTGGTTTGTTAAATTTATGAAACATCATATGAGAACAGAAATATTAGTAAGGGACATAAAATAATTAATTAAACCATTATTCGATGAATATTTTAAAATAATGAAAAAATTTCACTAATTCATATTTTTCACTAATACAACAAAAAAAATTAATCTCATATTATGAAATAATATGATTACAATAAAATTAACTAAAATCATAAATTATAAAGGTATCTTGTAGATTCTATATCATTCTTACAATGTATCCTCCAAAATTACAAATGGATTATCATTATTTATTAAATTTGGAATCCCCATCATAGTACATTCACAAAATCTATTTTGATATCCCATATCGTTTAACTTAGTATAATTACCAAATGCATGGGAGGGTATCACTTGCTCACCTACCCTTGGTTTTTTCATTGAACAACCCATATAAAAATTAAATTCCCATTAATGAACACATAAAAACAACACAAAAACTATGAATGAAAGAAAAAACTAAAATTTAACCATGGAAATCACAAAATATTATATCGTGATATTGTAATAATCGTTCCATTCCGAAAAAAATTCAATACCAAAATAATAAAAGATATAAAATTATATTTTTTTCATAAACAAAATATGAAATGTAGAGGAATACAAAAACCAAATAATTGTCATGATGGTGGAAATTTCATAGTCGCAGTATACAACAAAGGCATTCATTTTATTGTTTAGAAAAAATCATCGTATATAAGCAATAAATTTGAACACATTTCCTTGAAAATAAAATTCAATGGGTTTTATTATTATCTGTAAAAATTCAAGTGGTGTATATTACAAAAATAGGCCTCAATATATAGAGATTGAGATGAAGTCCCTTATCTCGAGTCTGAATCATCTCTTACGATCATTAAACAAAGAAATAATAAAATTTGGTAAATTTGGACTTGTTTTAGAAAATTTTTCATGTTTATTATAACATTTATATAACATCATTCAATTTTATAACAATGAAAATATTTATTTATGTTCATATCATATTTTTATCAAAATTCAGTAATTGAGTAATAATTAAACAAGGTATGATTTCAATAGTCTATATTGTCATTAAATCCTCATATACATAATAATATTCATGAAATATTTATTAATACTATAAATTAATTTAATTCTAAATAAAATCATTAATTAGTGTAACAAAAAATGAATAATGTTATAATCTTGGAGAAGGCAGCATGTATGTATAGATGATTAACATTTCAATTTTTCATTGGTAAATATTGAAATAAGTTAATTATTATGAAATATTTCCTAAATTTCCATTATATTATTAATATAATAAAAATAATTTAAATATAGATATATATATATATATATATATATTCAATACATGTGATTGGTGAATAAAAATAATTTAAATATCTTTGTGGAGATAATGTTTTACATGTATACATGAATTCTGTTTTCTTTTTGTATGTGCATAGAAAGTAAAAAATAAAAATTGACATGTTATTATTTAATAATGATAAATATGACATAAATATCATAGATGGACATTAATTCCATCATTATGACCAGTCGTAGAATATATTAATTAAAAATGATATATACCGGTTCGTGTGATGGTAGACCTCTGTAAACACAAAATAAATGTGCATATCCCATTTGTTGAAACATGAAATGGATTTAGAGTATGATATTAAAATAATAAAATCATAATATAGTGAGGATATTTGAGTAATTATATAATAAAGGTTGAAGGAGTTACAAAGGGAGTGGAAGAATAAAAAAAATACAAATAGTTAAATAAAAACACTACCATCCCTTCTAATGATCACTTTTCGTAACACCACAACGCCTCAAAGATTGGTGTTCTGCATAATATACTGAATAATGAATGTGGGTAGGGATTCTAGAAAGGGGTTTAGGTTGATATTGGACTTACCAAATGGGTTTTTATGTCGATGGAATATAGATGAATGGGATCCGTTTATAAGATAGGTAATGGGAACTATTTCTATTTTTAAAAGTATTAATTCAATATAAATTCACATTCTATTAAAAATAGGTAAAAGTTGATTTATTTATAATATAGAATGATTATAGGTCATAATTAAATCATACATTATAAATTTCACATATTTTAATATTTTTTAATCCTTTTGGTTTTGTTTTAAAACGTTTACCTCTTACCATCTTATTATGTAATTTAGAATTTAATAATGTAATTAATTACCATAAAATTCCGAACGACCAATGAATAAGTGATTATTGACATTTTTGACGTATCTAAACTAGTTTTAAAAATCTTGGATTATCAAAAAAAAATATCATTTTATTAAATAATTGATAGTTCAAAACATGATTTATGTAAATTGTGACACAATTCATTACATGAATTTTTTAAAAAAATAATAAAAACATGATTTCATGAAAATAACTATATTAAATAATTTATAACAACTCAAAATCATCCGAGTAAATTTTGGGTGGAATAAAATGTTTCTAAATAAATTTCTTTTTATTTTTATTAATATCATTTATTGGATTCTTCCATAGATTAATTTATTACTGTATCATCATTATTTTCGAATTATATATTATTATTTATTTCTCTAAAATAATAAATAAATTACCACTATGTAGTTAATCATTTTATATTTATGTGAACTATATATAGTTGATTATATCTAATATATAACCCCATATTAATATAATTTTAGGAAAAAGCGACATGTTTAGGACATATTAATTTTTTCTTTAAATCAAATGTTATAAATGTAAAAATCACACTAATGTGGCATTCGAACACCAACCATTAGTCCCTTGTACTGACATATTTGTAAATAACTCATCTAAAAATATTAGTACAACTGTTATAGTTTTTTATATTAATATAACATTATGTTTAACATCATTTACATGATTTAATGTTTACCACGATAAATAAAATACCAAATATATTACTCCAAAATTATTAAGTTGATACGATTAGATAAAAATTTGTGTGATGGTTATAACCTTGTATATAAATTTTTTAAAATAAAAAATATATATTTTACTAGATTATGTTTTACAGAAGTCTCAATGATTTGTAAAAATTGATAGTAAATGAAACGATCAATAATTCCCACACATTTTTTATACATAATTTCAATATAAAATTAATAAAATTTCTTCAATTGGATTTAATGATGAAAATAATATTTAATTTTAAACTAATTTATATTAAAAGGAAAATTAAATAATTTAAATGAAAATTATTCTATGAATTAAGATGAATTATTTTTCTATATTCACTAAAAAATTTAGTATTTTAATGAAATACCAAAAATCCAACCCATGTAAATTTTGATACTCCAATTCAAATGAATAAGTTTATTATATCATATAAATATTATAAAACTGTGAAAATTTATAATTAAAAAGTCTTCTCTAAAAATTAAAAATAAAATAACCTTTTAATAATATCATATAATTTTATGCATCTAATTGGATTTAATATTATTTTAATCCTATAAATTTATTTTAAGAAAGAAAAAAAATTAATAAACATATATATGAAAAATATAGTTAGTTCATTTATTTCCCACCAATAAGACTGCTAGGTGATAACTATCATTTAAATTAATAATAATCATAATTTATTGTTTTTCAATATAACTCAGTCTTGTGTGAAACATAAGATTTTAGAAATACCAAATATTGTGTGTCGGGTACACTATCAGACATGGAATCCCACTTATATTAAAATTAATATATAATTCATAAACAATAAATGATATGTTGAGGTATTATTCTATAATTATCATGGATTTTAAATTCTTCCTACATTTATGAATTTCCTTCTTTTCAAATTTATTCACTTATCAAATAAGTGGGGGGATTATCTCCCTCATAGAATTCTCAGATTCCCAAGTATCCTCATAACCCATATGGTTTTACCAAAAAATAATTACCTAATAAATCACCTTATTCTGCATCACTTCCTATATGTGGTCAAGAATCTGGACTGGATGTTCCTCATAAGAACGATTACCTTCAAATAGAAATAGTATTGGAATCATGTTATATATATATATATATTTAATATTTACTTAACATTAAAACATGAAAAATAATGTGTACCTGAGATAAAAAAAGAGGTAAATATGGTTGGTAGACATCTGATCCAATATTGTTTTAGTATTTCATAGTGTCCAATGAACTATGGATAAAACTTCCCCATCTTACCAAATTAGGTCTCTCTATTTCGTGGAGAAAAACAAAGAAAAACACGATCACATACCTTGAATTCATGATTTTTCCTCTGGTTATCCTCATTAAATTTCCTACTGATTTAATATATATCCATTTGAAAATGAATCAACTATAATTTTTCTGCCATCTCTTCTGCCGATAATGTTTTCATCAACTTCCTTTCTCCGAAATCATCTAAATAAGATAGATTTCGACACCAATTTCCATATAATTTCTCAAAGGGTGCAATCTATATACTTAAAAGAATAATGATATTATAAGAAAACTCAATCATAGAAATATGTTGATCCCCACTTCCTAGTAATCCATTGAACATACACATAGAATATCCTCCATGTTCTAAATTATTTGTTCTCACTTACTAACTAATTAAGTATGAAAATATGTAATGCAATATTATTCAGTACCCAATAAATTTTTATGGCCTTTCCAAAATGTAGAAGTGAAACTAAGACCATGATCAGATAAAATTGAGAGAGGAACTCCATGTAACCTGACTATCCATTTATGATATTACCAATAATATTGATATAGGAGAAATATATATCTAATATAAATAGAATGCTAATATTCATCAATCTAAAACATTAATCCATATCAAATTATAACCTTGAGACGTATTTGGTAGTCCCAATACGAAATCTGGGGATATATTTTTCAATTTCCTCAATGATACTGGAAATGGTTTAAGCATCCCTTTTTGTTAAATTTACTCTAGTTTAACCTGTTAAAAATTCAAACATCTCATGGTAATATCAGAAATATATCATTTCATTCAATCCAACCACTATTACTCTCGAATGTATCAATAAATATTCATGATGGTAGGATGAAATGATATTTTATAAATGTATGTTCTAAATAACAACTCATTCTTCATCTATGAATCCCATGACCCACACAATATCTTCCCAATCCTAAAAACACATTATTTATCAATGATAAAATTTATAAACATAACCTTTTGAAACAATAACACCTATTTTTTATCTCACCATATTCTATATGTACATTATTAATTGTTTTTAATAGGGATAATTCAAATAAAACCTAAAATAAAATAGAGAAATTTCCAGCACCAACAATTTATAAGATAAAGTTCATCAAATCATTAATCAATGGTTCATGCTCCAATAATAACATTTTTAATGTAGAATTAATTTCTCAATCAATAAATCTGAAACGCATTATTTATATGATGGCAATGAATCATGAAATCAAAATCCTTTATTACATCCAGCCATTGTTTATATATCTTGTTCAATTCTTCTTGAGTGAATGTATTCTTCATCCATTTGTGGTTAATAAATTTTTGAAATTCTACTCCACTCAGATAATGACTTCAATTTTGGTAGAAAAAAAATAAAATCTTATTCTAAAAAATATGTTGGTTAATTTAACTCATTAGTTTTCCACTAACATGAAGCATAATAAATTACCTGACCATTCTTCATTAATACAAAACCATGTTCTCTTAAAGACAGATCCATTTTGATAACCAAATCACCATTTCTGCATGGTAGTCCCAAAACTAGAGCACTAAATAATATTTGTATTCTATTCCTAAAAAAATCATCACGTTCATTTTTTCAGATAAACATAATATCTGTTTCTGATAAAACTATCAGTAGGTAAGATAGCAATGATAAATTTTCATCAATCCTTCGATAATAGGCTAAAAATCCTAGAAAACTACGAATCTCTATTTTCTTTTTTAAGTCTTGGCCATTCTTCTACATTTGATATTTTTCAATAATTGTGGGAAACATAACCTATCCTGTTTGTTTCAAACCACTAGGATAGTCCCCAAAACTATTTGGATAGCCTATCCTAACTGTTTCACCAACTGTTTAAAAGTGGGCAATTACGGTTTCCCAATACCAATGGTTCACATTAACTATTGGTATAAGGGGGGGGTATGATTTCAATATTCCTGTGGATTATTGTGAACCATTGGGATAAATATATTCTATTGGTTTTAACCCGTTTGGACATCTCTATACCAAAATTTTATATCGTTGTTATATCTCTCTGCCAACCGTTTCTCACTATGGTTTTAACCTGTTGGGATATCTCTACCAACATGAAACTCGCAATCATGGCTAGCCTAGCCAATTTGATTTCCCATGAACACTGATTAAAATGTTGCAATATTAAAAAAACTATCACATATCATAAAATTCTAAAAAGATAAACAAATGACAAATTGGAACAACTCCAATCAGAAAAATTAGAACACCTAGCATGAGAGGGAGGGAGCTAGTGGGCAGAGCTTGATTAGATGAACAATTGATTTTTTTATGTAAATAATTTCATATTTTCATCTAAATATATAGAAATGAGAAATGGACATAAACTAGTTAGATTAGAAGGGGACTTTTACTATTATTTTACTGACACAACATCATACCAAACTAACTAGCATGGTCAGATCTGGGTGGATATGTTTCTAATTTTAGATAGCTAATTACAATTCTAGATGCCCCTACCTTACCCATGATCAGTAGTGAACTATCATTGGAGGTAAAATTACCCCCTACACAAAAATCTGATTAATGGATAGAATTTCAGCATTGAACATTCATTAACGGGCATCAATTAACTTAATATCAGGAAGACATGTAGTGAGACCCTGACCTTTTCTGATGTAGCACTGATTCCACACTCATTGATGTTTATGAAAACCTACAATAGAAGAGATCAATCAATAGTGTCCTACAGATAAATCTGGCCTGATTCCTATTCCACAGTATATAGCTTCTAGGCAGCACAAACAAAATACAATCTAGAGATTTTTAGAAAATCTGAAACACGCTCGAGTAACCAGATCCAGACTCCTCCATGCTCTGAAGAATTAGTCAAATTGATCAACTCATGGTCCATTAACCACCTCTTACAGACCCAGCCAACAGTCCCCCCCTAACCCAAAAATAGTCCGAATAATCATACCACAAAACCCATAGGTACATACCCAAATTTAAGTACTATAACACATGAAGAAACCACGAGGCACAAATATTGTAGTGTAGAACACCAAGACATTCCCGATCAATGAATAAACCTTAAGAATCATGGTTTCTTACTCCATGTTCTAACTTCATAGTATCAAGATCTCTACTTTCAACGTTTTTGGATGGCTGCAATCTAACAAAAAAATAAAATTAAAAGTCGATCTAGAATTGAACATGAGATAACAACATGATGCTCTATGCAAAAATCAGATCTTTTAGTGGAGCAGGAAAGGCACAACCAAAGGAGGCCTATTTGAATATATGGACATTGATATTATATTTCCCTTAGAGCATTGAAATTGGTTAATAATAAATGATTGTTAACTTCTTGGGACATCTAAGAATTTACCATTGTGCCTGATAGTTTTTGATTTATTTGGATGCCTGGGAATTGGTTATGGGATTGCGGTAATTAGATTGCCTAGGTCCATTCCCTTAGAAACAGTTCTTGAACATACTACTTTGATATTGGATTTTCCCAATATTATGGGAATTGGTTTCATATTATATAATAGTAGGAATGGTTTCATGACATGCAGAGAGAATCTTCACCAGTAGACGAAGTTGGTGTGGTCGATCATAACTGTCATGTTAGAGCTTCATGATCAATAATGGTTTATTTATTTATATTAAAATATTTATAAATTTATTAATCTAATAATTTCACATGTACCGACAAACATTTATAGTTATGTATCAAATTATATTGGTGGTTTCATACTATGTTGTACTCTCATCGTGCTTGGGTGTCCATGACACTTTAGTCCCTAAGACAAATTTTTACTTTCATAGAGGATCAAATTGGGTAAAAGGTAATTGTTACTTTATAGTGATGGACTAGTTCATTTGGTTTGGTGATTGAGATGTTTTGATACTCAAGTACGTATTTGAGTCTCTTCTTCATTTTATATTCATTTTTTTATATTGGGTCAATCTGGAGGGTGACCAATGTATATTAGGTATTATGTAATTAATTTTAATTCACTTATGTATTATAATGTGTTCTATAATGTCTATATCATGGGAATTGATTTTTTTTCATATATTGTTTCTCACTATGATATGAGGTATAGTCTTCCAATGGTACGACCCTAGAACCTCATTGATAATCGATATACTTTAGTGTACAGAAATGTGTGCCTAAGGTCTAGTGGTGACTCCTTGATTCAGGAAGCACTCGGTGCATATGGGCAAGGAGAAGGATGTTACAAGGGAGAAGATATTCAAGAATTATTCATGTACTCTTAGGGTTACACCATCAAGCATGTTTATAGGTTATACAAAAATGGGATCTAGTTATCATTTAGTGGGATGATAATGGGTGGTCCAAAAATAGCTTAGTTTATGATCTGATAACATTATCTAAAGGGGGATAACCGTTATTTTCATGTATCCTAGAGTGTGGGGGTGTAATTTTTAAGTTCATATATCAAGGAACAAGGTGATATATTTAAAATAAATAAATATTGAAAAAAATGAACATTATAGGTTTTCATAGCTTAGGGAATATTAGAAACACATCAAGTATGAGTGCAAATATTTTAAGGTTATGGTTTATGGACTAGAAAAATTCTATATTGATTGTTATCATGTATATAAAGATAGGAAGTTCTATGGTGGGAAATAATTACTTATGGGAATTTAGAATGTCCATATAACCCCAGAAAAACTAGGTGATCCTCTCACACAGATATAGTTCATACTCAGAGGAAGGGGCATCGTCTGAGAGTTAGGATGGGTAGTAGCTCTACTTGAGTGTGTCACAATACCTATGATCTAGGATAGAATGATATTTTTGTTTCTCCAGGACATGATGTCAAGATATCAATATGTATCATGTATCGTGGGAATAATGCAATACATTTTCCTAGAGGGAGTGTGGTGGGAGTCCAATGTCATTCAGGGATTATCCTCTCAGGTGGAAAAAACTATATTGTTTAACATATATTGAATCATAAAAGGTAGCAATCAGTGGAGATATTGGTATTAAGATCATTATTTCACTCTATTAGTGGTATTATGCTTTGGATTTGGGGTCATGGATGGCGGTCGTGGTGGAGATAGAGGTGGCGGTGAAGGCTGCATGTGGGTCTATGGAGTTCACACCGTGTAGATCTTGTAGTGGAAGAGGAACACAGGTGAGGGTGATAGAGGAAATGCATGGTATGCAAAAGGGGTTATGGAAGGGATATGTCACAAAAATTGTGACAACGAAGGGTGGCATGTTGGTGAACAATCCAGCAAGGCTAAATAGCCAAAGGGTTGTCCAATAGTCGAGGAAAAGACTTTAAACAGGTTTCTCCATAATATAAGGCCACAAGGAAAATTATAGAACAAATTGGATATTTATTATTCTATAACAAGGGATCGCCAGATGGTTGTAGTGAGCGGAAAAATGATGAAATGTCTAAAGGGATAAAATGACATAAAATAATCATACACCCATCAAAATCCATTTACAAATTCATTAACATCCCTCAAAAACTGGAAAAATTAGTTAGAATATTCAAAGGGTGAAATGTAAAGTGTCATGTTCAAATTATCTTCATACTCGGGAAATATCATTTGATCTAAACGAGTACGATAAGGCAATTTATATTATTCATAAAAAAAAACTAACTAGACCCAAAATTAACACCATCTAGAGGCATATGAAAAACTCAAACCAAATCATAACATGATACAAATAACTATCACTTATCTTTGTTTTAGAAGAAATCTCCCCTCCATTAGAGGTATTTTAATATAATATATGGTCATTTCATTATCACACAATTAATTTAGATATATTTAATATTTTTTCTAAAAAACATTCATTACAAATAGAATGAATTAAGTTATGAAACTAGATCCACCTAACTATCACAGTGAGTTTTCACAGACAATGCACTCCCATTGGAGGGGTTTTATAATAAAAAGAAGACTTTATTTATCAAATGAAACATATATATTAATGAAAACATATCCAAGATATGAAATTAAACATTATTAAGAAGAATCAAGAAAGAAGATAAATTCAATTTAAAGCATTATTGAATTAATGTGGCTTGAAGAGAGACCCTACCTCAAGGTGTAACCAAGACATCCACTTCAGCTATTGAAGCATTCTAACAAAAATATACTTCTCCCCAACTGGGTATATGCACCTTCACACATATGAAAGGACACCTAGCCCCTATGCTCACACCAACGTGGAAATGAGATTGTGCAAGGGGATCCTTGCACATATGCTTATATGAAAATAGGAGTCTCCACTAACCTGCATATGAATATATATATATATATATATACATGGGTACACCTAGACCCAGACGTTCAGAATCACTACCATGGTTGCCTTCAAATGTAACGGGGGAACCCACATATATATTCTTACATACTGATGCACATGATGGTGAGTCACCCTTGACATGGAGAATCAAAACAAAGGAGTAGGGATCAATGCACTACACAATTGATATTAACAACATTAAAACACAATAAGGATTCTAAAAAACCAGCAACCAATCCACCAACGATATAAAGCCTTACCTTGATTGAAAGTGAATAACCAAGTCTGAACTAACCCAAAACGATCCATATCCCTACAAACAACATAATATGGAGTCAAAAGTACTGAAAGTCCCAAATACATGAGGTGCGAGACAAGTTGTAACCATAAAATATTATCCCAGATCAAAGTTGTTGGACTGAAACAATATGAACCAATTATGGCCCCCTTCACATACTTTAACTACCCTCTATCAGTAGATAGCAGTAAAAGACCTTAGTGGACAATGCGATAATCAAACCTAAATAAAAACTAAACTAAATCATACATGACTCATTCAATTATAAACGTCACTGCCCAACAAATAAGAACCACAACTCCCCATGGGTCAACTCATGTTCATTCATGAAAGGGAAAAAATATCCATGTTTCCAAACGATAATATAAAATAGTACATTCATATTAATTAAAAATTAATCTACCTATTAATGGTATAAAAATATGTTGGATTGATATTCATCTTTCTTTGGTTTTGTTTGATATAAGTTTCTTTGGGACATTTACATTAGATTTAGTTGGTCTTGTCTTTGTTTATATTATCTTGGAAAATTACATTCATTTGGTTTTTAGTCAATCAAGTTATTAGTAATAATGAGTCAATCTATATAAATAAATATATCCATTAGTTCTATATATGGAGTAAAATTTTATAGAAATGAATGATATCATATAAGAAAAACAACAAGAGGGTCATATAATGTTTTTCTCTGTCCTTTTACCAAAAGGGCTTGAAATTTAAATCACACAACGTATGAAATCAATAAAATGATTTCATGTACACAATATATGTCTAAATAATATAATTAGTGGAAATGTTTCAAAAAAAATGCAAGGATGAATCTTGTACATATAAACAAAATATGAAATACAAAAACACCCAAATAGATATTCAAGTGGTAATGTAGTCTTATTCATGAAATTATTACCTAAAATTTATTTTCCATGGGAATATAAATTGCCAGAATACCAAAATTAAATTATTCCAAATAAACCTCTATTCCAATCACCTCGAGGTCACGAGAATGCATGGCAATCTTCTCTTTGGATTTCTGACGATCAAACCTCTGTGCATTCAATGATCTGTAATTATGGAACTGTAAGGAATAAAATATAGTATTCTAAGCAAGATGTATGTTGTTGTGGAGACAATTTATGTATTAGCTTAAAGAATGTAATATTGTTATTCTATAATATATAGAAAAATAAATAATAATAGAAATAATATATTTTATAAGAGATGAACTATATCTATTTGTATCACTGGATTCAAAAGTGAAACACTAGAAAATCAAATTTAATAATTAAATGCACCACTTTACTTGAGGTTATATTTGTTTGTTTATATTAAAAATGTTTTTGGGATCAATCAAATTCTCATTATATAAATACCATCTATCAAAATTAATTATTTAAAAAAATTCCAAATACATATAAATTGTGTCGAGAATGTCATCTTTCTCAATTAACTAAACAACGCACTCATGATGGAGTTCATTGAAGATGAAATAAATCTAAATTATTAACCCACTCGATATGAAAATCTTATTAGTGGACACAATTTCTAATAAAATAGAATATATCGTAGATTTATTAAATTAAAAAAGGTATATGTACTATAAAAAATAAAACTATGAGAAAAAATCATAATAATTAAATCAAATTCATATTTGTAATGAAAAAGACATATTTTATATCACAAATTTCAACCATTACACTATAAGAGATAAAATTATTACCTATATCCTATAAAGGGTTGATCAAAAAGGTAAAACATAATGGGTTATGGAATGTAACATGCCTATGATAGAGTGGTATGTTTAATTATAGTTGAATTATACCATGAAAATGTTTACATCCTATATCTTGATTGAATATAATATAAAATCCTATTTTTAGATCCTTTA
Organism: Viscum album; assembly: GCA_963277665.1. NCBI lineage: Eukaryota > Viridiplantae > Streptophyta > Magnoliopsida > Santalales > Viscaceae > Viscum > Viscum album. The sequence continues at coordinate 1,896,258,245 of OY728133.1, read as the reverse complement.
AAACATAAATGTACTAATTTTCATAGTTTTTCATCTAACTGAGTTATTTTTTAATGATCCATTATTTGGTCATGAATTAATCCAACAATCACATCCATAACTAATATGTAATCCAACTGTATTGTTATGGAGTGACCGTATATAATACCTCATACAATCAGAAAATATATATTATTTATAAACATCAAAATCCATCGAATAAACATTAACCATGAATATGGACCCAATATTATTACATTCATTAGTATCAATACTACAAAACTCCTTACTATGATTGGTAAGAATCACCAATAATAGATTATCCCACATAATCCTAATAGATTACTCTATAAAATTTTCTCTAGAATAGAAAAGATTATACTTTTTCATAGTCTAAGATAAACTATGTATCATGTGATGAATTATTGATGATTCCTTAAAATAGATAATTTCATTATAGCTCATTATCTATAATATATGGCAATATTAGATAAGTGGCAATTATAAAACCTTCCTCCAGTAGAAGAGTACTATAAAGTCAATGTGAATTTCCAGGATTTTTGAATACATGTGTTAACTAAAAGGGTTTAAGATCATTATAGTTTACTATAAGATATTAACAAGTTGCATAAACAATATAATCATAATATTAATAGATATTAAAATTATTTGAGGTTGATAAATATTCCAACATTCTAAAGTGCTTAGAGCATGGACCAAAACTCGATAAATATTGAATTAACCCAAGATGAACCTCTAAAAAAACTAAGAAGAAAAGTGTTACCACTATAATCACATAGATAATTTTATTCTAAAAATAGATTCATACACCAAAAAAAGAAGCCTTTAAAACATTAGTAATTACTAAGTCCTTTTTATTTGTATGTGTTGTAAAAAGATCAATGTCTATGAAAAATTAATTGATATAAAATATAACTAAAGTCACAAAAAAATTAACGGTGGATGTGAGAATATGAATGATGAGTAGTTACCCAAAAAAATACAAAAAATATGGTGAATCTATTCAATGATATCAATGAAATAAATATAGAAAAACTACCTCAAAAGAGAATGAAAAAAGATTTTTCGTAAAATATAGGTGTTTATGAATGTTTGATCACATGGACATTGATTGGTGGTATAATATATATACTCATACAAGTGGTATAATAGAGTATAGTTAAAAATAATAACCAAAAAATTGTGGCAATTTGTTTTCACACTTTTATAAAAATTTATATCATATAATATATATGGAAGCCTTGATAATTTTTTAAATATTTAAATGTACATAGTCATTGTTATGAGGAATTTTGGTATATAGAAACTCAAAATGAGGAATATGTTAATAATAATAGTTAAAAATTATTTAATATGAAGGGAGAAAAGTGAAAAAATCTACTTTGAGTTGTAAACTGAAGAAAAAAGAAGAACCTGAAAGTCCCAAGTTTTCATTAAAAAGACATGATCACAATGAGATTTTTGTATGGAGAATATGATTATATTATGGTTGTAAAAGCTACATCATATACTACTTAAAACAATTTGAGGTTGTGACTTGATTCTAATGTTTGTTTCTATTAGTTCCCAATTACCCTTAATGTGTATTTTCAATAAAATAAAAAATAAATCGTGGATATAAAATTTAAAAATAGACATAATTATATAAAAATTTATTGATAGAAAAATGGAACTACAAATGAAAATTATTCAATAATGATATAGTATAATTGGATTAGTATTTAACATTTCTGATGAAGATCATAAGTGATTTCCTATGGAAAATAAAAAGCTGTTGAGGATGTTTTTTAAAGGTTTAATGATAATGGTCATAGAGCTATCAGCTGTATTTCTTTGATTTTTAGTCAAAAGAATTTGATTAGTTTTAAGGGAAAGCCAGTTTTAGCATGTTATAATTCAGTAAATATAAATGGATTCACATCTATTATGAAGTTTGAACATGATAATAAAGGATGATTTATCATATGGTACGACGATATATAAAAGGATAAAAGAAAAAACTAAAAAAAATTATAGTTCTCTAGTTATTCAAGTAAACATTAAATTTTCAAACAATAATGAATAGGTAAACGAAGTGAAAACAATGTTTCTTTAAAAATTGATTATAATGTTATAAATAAGAAACATAAATTAAAATAATGTACTTTTCGGCTACAAAATAGTGATTCAGTGTTAGGAAAAAGTACCTTTGCCATTATTACAACATAAAAGTTGATAAAACCACCCTATTACTGTTGATATAAAAAATCAAATGGAAATATTTCATAGCATTCACTTCAAATATATATTTTTTCTAATAGAAATTAATTTTTCAAAATAAATCCTTCATATAGTGTTGTTTTTCTTCTAAGTCACTCACAATGCATCCACGAATCTCAGCTGCCCAAAACCACATTTGCAAATGCCTATTCGATAACTAATAAAAATTATTTTGGGAAAAACTACATGGAAAAATATGATACATTGAATGCCTCAATGGATTGATGTGAAAAAAATATATGGTATGAACAACCCTTCATGATTATAGAAAAATCGATGAATAAGCATTTATAATCCAAATTATAGATAAAATTGAATTTGAAACATATAATAAAAATACAAAAAAATATAAATCATTGATTTTGGGTTCCCATATTCCTAATTATAGAAACATATATATCATAAATGATCTATTTCACCATACATTAGTGTAATTGATGAATAACCCGAAAAAAGGAACTTCTGAAATAATGAATACTACATATGTTGATATCTTGCAGATGACACGCAGAACAATTCGTTTTGGGGGGAGGGTCAAGTGACGGCTGCATGGGGTCTGGATGGGTTCTGGGGAGAGGCAAACAAAGATGAGTGTGGAGTGGCTAGCAGGTAGTGGCGATCAGAAAGCAGCAAGCGGGTGATGGAATGGGAGGAGGGGAGCATGACGGTGATGAGAGAGATGATGATGGGGGGTAAGCATGTGAGTTGTGATGGGGTGGGGGTCTGGAGGAGCGGTGTTATTGGGATGGAGATGTGGGGCATAATGGGAAGTGCCAATGGGAGAAGGATCTCGATAGACAGTGGTTTTAGGTGTTTCCATCCCAATGGTTCATTTGAACCATTATTAGTTAGGTGGTTTTTCCCATAATTTACCAAAACCATTGGGAAAACCCAATATATATTACTTTATTCCAATGGATTCATATAAACATTGGTATTCCATTGCTATAAATTCTTTTGACGAATATTTTTTAAGTTGTTGGGAAACATGTATTGGTATAAATGGGATTTTCACCTATAGTGTCAATGGTTATTCAATCATGGGAAATAATTGGACAAAGGAAATAAATTTGTTGGAACCAAAATTCTCACTTTCTGAATATGTCATACAGTTTCTTTTATTCTATTGTTTTCAAAACAATACGTATATTATAATACTAATATTATTTAAATTTCAAAAATAAAAAAAACTTCATCAATAAAAAATCCAAAAACATATCCAAGAACTATTAAAACATTCTTTTCCTAAGATCATTGAATTCAATAGGTGCACTAGTTATACCAAAATACATTACTAAAAATTCATTATGGCCATATCTAGAATTGAATAAATCCTTCAAAATTCATGCTTCACATAATCTAAACTGACGGTACCCTTACCCCAAGTCATCATTCAATAAATATTGTATTCCCTTGATGTGACCAAAAAATCATCGATATAAGGAAATAAATTCATATTCATAAAAGTGATGTTATTTTTGGCTCTATTATTAATGAAATTCCTCACTAAAAAATCATTATTTTTAATAAACATGATAGGAAAAACCCATGGTGATGTGAAAGGTTGAATGAAACCTTAATCTATTTAATCTTTTAATTGAATCTTCCTCTCTATACGGTAAATTTGAGTCATTAGATGAGAGTGTTTTCAAATTGTCATTACATCAAGAAATATGTAAACCATAAATTCAACTTCGTGATCCGGTATAATATAAATAAACTCATTAGAAAAAACATCAAGACACTCATTTAGAATTGTAAAATCCTTAATTTAGACAGTTTCTTTGTTATCAACAATATGGCCAAGATAAAATTCTCTTCCACAATCTAACATTTTATTATCATCCTAATATATTATCAATTCTAATAGTTCATTCTTATACACAAATTAGAATTAGTTCAAAAAAGAATAATCATTATCTATACAATCATTCATTAAATGGTAATTATAAATTAAATCTATACCCAGAGTAACATAAAACTCTACTAGAGTAAATACAACGAGGTATCTATGTATATTCATTATATAGTAATGGATATGAAGATTATTTTAAATTTTTTATTATTCATCATTTATAGCATGTGCTTTTTCCATAGGTCAGGGATTCATTTTTTCTATTGAAATATCAAATTTATTTGGAATTTTCTCAGAAATGAATGAATGTGTATAACTTTAAAAAATAAACACATTGTAAAAATATGAATAAAGAAAAAATATATCTAATAACACATTATATTAGGTCCCAACATCTATGGAAGTAGTTTAAATATATTTAAAAACACCATTTTGATTATAGTCTGGCTACAACCCTTCATTTTAGTTCTTAATCAGACAATCTTCTGTATAATGAACCATCTCATTGATAATAAAACATATTACGGAATATAAATAATATTTTTTATTACCGCTACCAATCCCTTTTTAGAGAAGATATGAGCCTTGTGCCCTATTTTACCTCATTAGACACACATAACATAGTCCAGAAGTCATTATCCAGTGTGTTTTACACCAATTTTCACAAACCGTATACATAATTGTCTTTCCATCAGTCTATTTTGATCAAATATTCCACATTTCCTACCTCCTCGACCTCTTATTTTTCTTTATTTCTAAATAATAAATGATCACTAGAAAAATAAATTTCCATCTACTTTTCGCATCCAACAAGTTTTTTTATCTTTTGAACTCACAATATGTCAAAACCCTTCAATAAATTGAATTTAACACAGAGGAAAAATGATTGATTTTAATATAAAGATCCCAGATAAAATTTTGAGCATACCTTTCTCATAATGTGAATTTTCATCATATGAAGCCATCGAGTCATCCTCCTACCTCAATTCTGTAAATTGTTTTTCCATCATATGTCATACAACCTTAAGAAAATATTTTTCAAGAAACATATTTTTGAATTATTCCTAATAATGGTATCAATATCATCATTGAACCGAAATAATATTAAAACTAGACATTAACTAATCGACAAATCCTTAAAAATGGTCAAAAATAAGGCTAATCTATTTATTTTATGAACACCACATAACATCAAAAATATTTTCTATTACTTTAATTAACCCATCACTTATCATAGATTTTGATGATCTTTTGAGTTATAGGGGATGATGGCTAATAAAATAAACTACTAATGAAATGTTCCTATGTGGTTTATCTAGATGATATTTTGCATAGCTTTCAACAACACTTATATCCTAACTCAATTTCTCCATCACTACAATAAACTACTCAGTTCTGATTCATATTATCTTAGGATAAAGATTTTGAAGGTTTTTTTCCACTTGATTCTGAACTAGCACAGCTTCCATATTCCCATTATGGTAAACCATTCTAAAAATATATATCATAGACAGAGAAACATTATAATATTCAAATTCTATATATTTTCAATTTTACCATAAAGATAAATTCATTTATAGATATTCTATTCAAAGTATCCTTGCCCCTAATGTTATTAAAATATACCATTAATACCAACTATAAGGCCATATCACTAAATATTACTAACTATTTTAATAATTAAAAAAAATTACAATAATTCACATTAACAATCTTTTATGTCTTATATTTTTAGTTAATTATTCCATAACTATTACATAACAATTCAAATATTATAAATTAGAAAAGTCTATGTGGTATCTATTTTTATTCAAAGAATAAACCTCATTATAATTGAACATTATTTCTTTATCCAAATAAAAAATATCATAACATTCATCTTGACATATTCCATTAACTTTCACATCCTTATACCCTTTGGAAATCATATCTGAAACATGGGATGAGAAAAAAAATTTAAATAAGGGATATAATACAAGGAATGATACTACTAGTACATACATATTTTAAACTCCTGAAAATATTACAGAAAATAATATATCTCAACCATAAAACATTATAATGTAAGATTACCATATGGAATCATAATATTAATATAATACAGATATAAATCATAAATCATAATGGAATTATGTGGAATCAATACCATTTTTACATTGTTGAATCCACGACTACATACGGAGTAACCTTCATGGAAACATTTTGAATACCAATCATAGTATATTCCATGAATATCTTTGATGAAACACTATAATTTAACTCTGTATCATTCCATATGGATTTGAGATCTATCACGGGTTCACACACTCTTGGATTGTCATGTAACCACCGTATACATAGGTACTTCCTGATGAAAGAACATAAAAACAACCAATAAATCATTCATGAAGGAAAAAATTACATTTCCACTCTATAATCAGAAAATTATATTTCATGATATTAATATAATCAAAACATTCCGAAAACAATTTCTATACGAAAATACATGAAAATGTATAATTTTATATATTAATCTTCTGAAAACATTTTGGCTTGTAGAGTTATCCAATTACCAAATAATGGTAACAATGGGGGAAATGTCATTATCTACATATATGTTTAAAAACATTAATTTTGTTATTTAGTAAACTTCTTCTAAAATAATGTCTCCTTTTAAAAATCATTGAATGAAATTAAATGAAAAAGGTGTTGATTATTCACCGTATAAAATAAGGTGGTGTATATTATCAATATACAACTCAGTGAAAGGATATCTAGATGAATTATTTTACCTCGAGTCTGAATCATCTCGTATGATCAATATTTTCTTGAAAAATATAAAAAGGTTAATTTATACTTATATAAGAACTTTTTTATAGTTTATTATTACCTTTTTATCACTTCTTTCCATGTTTTTACAATTATATAATTTACTTAATTACATATCATATATTTTGGTTTTATTCATTACATTAGTAAAAAATAATCTTAGAATGATATCAACTGACAATGGGTCCATATGTCTATCATCTCAAAAATAATATTCATGAAATAATGATCATTTTTATTTATTATTTATAATTTTTAATCAAACAATTAATAATGTTAATAACAAATGAATAACCTTATAATTAGGGTGATGTTAGGCTATATATATGAATTTGTAACGTTTCCATTTTTCATTGAAAATTATAGAAATAAGGTAATTTTTATTTTCTATTTCCAGAATGAACATTATATTTTTAGCATAATAATACTCATTTTAATGTAATGAAATATTTCATATAGGTGATGTGGTGGAATTAATTTTTGCATTTCTTCATAGAGGTTTTAATTCACACGTACACACGAATAATGATTTCATTTTTATGTTCATGGAAAGTACAAAAATGATTTTTATATTATTATTTTCTCATAATGAAAATTTAACTAAAAAAATTTTAAAAAATTAATTTCATCATTATGATAATTTTTAAGAGTCTTTAATGATAAATTAACTATGTTGTTTTTCATGGTGGTATTCAGCCGTACATAGGAATAAAATGTACATTTCGCCTTTGTTGAAATTCGAGAAAGATTTAGGTGATGATATTAGCATAATACCATCTCATATGATTGGGTATACTAAATTTATTAGTTCATCATTTACAAATGATATTTAATACAAGGGATATACTAAATAAAATAGAAACACTTAAATAAAAACATTACCTTTAAATAAGATCATTACCTTCTGTAACACCATATCACCTCTAATAAAGATGCTCTATCAAAACTATGGCCTCAGGAATTTGGGTACAAATCTATGAAGGGTTTTTTGTATATATTTTATAATCCAAATGGATTATTAATTGTAAGTAATAGAAAAAATGGGTCCCATTTTATAGAAGAGGGGTGGGACAATCATGGAACAATTATAAGTATAAAATTAATATAAATTCATTTTCATATTAAAAATGGGTCCATATTGATTTAGTTATAAAATAGGATGTATATGAGTCAAAATATAATAATCCAATGAAATATTGACACGTTTGATTAATTTTTTATATCATTTCTTAACAATTTAACTCATTCTATTTTATTTACTAATTTATAATTGGAGAGTTAAAATAATTATTAGATCATGCCAAATGAAATATAAACGATTCATTAATGATATTTTTAGAATTATCTAAATTGGCTATAAAGATCATGTATTATTATACATTTTATAACATTTAATAAAATATTTTATATTTTAAAATCTAAATTTTGTAAATTTTGACACTTTTCATTTCATGACATTTTTTTAAACAAATTATAATAAATTGATTCCTTAAAAAATCTACAATAGATAATCTATAACATGTCAATGTTAGGTATAAAATTAGTGGATGAAATACCATATTTAAATTTATACTTATTTTATTATTATCAATATCATTTATTTGATTATTCCATTAAGTAATCTATTACTACATTATCATCGTGTCACAATTATATGTATTTATTATTTTCTTAAATATAATTAATAATACACTATGATGTAGGTAATATTTATACCTTTATATATACTATTTATAGGTGATGATATAACTAATATAACACCTTATTAATTTTTTTTATTAATAAGAGATACGTTTATGAAATCATTGTTTTTACATTAAAGAAAATATTATAAATTCAAAATCCCAACCAAGCTGCTTCCAAATGACACAATTTCGGCAATAATATATTCTTATTCGAAAATAAATAATATAATAAGATTAGTACATGTTTTTTGGTTTATTTAGATAATTATAGTTTTATTTTTACCTTTATTTACTCAATTTATATTTAACCAGGTTAAATAAAATTTAAAAGTTATTATTCACCATAAATTAATTTAATCGTATTAGATAATATCTATCATACTAATTGAAACAATGAATACACATTTTTTAAAATTCAATTCATTAATGTGACTAAATTAAGTGTAACAATAATCTAGAAAATGTGGTGAGGAAGCTGGTAAATGGGATGTTCTAAATGTCCAATTTGTTTTTCATATCAAATTTAAATATATAAATTACTACAATGAAATACAATGGATTAAATTAAAAAGAATTCATTAATTATACATTAAAACAAATTAAAGGGATAATTTAATAATTTAGATTAATGTGAATATTTCAATTAAAATGAAATATTGTTCATTATTCAATAAAAATTGAGTATTTTTTGACAAGTAGAAATAAAATAACTAAATAAATTTAGATAATCCACTTCTAAAAAAGAAGGCTAATTTTTCATATTATAATTATAAAACAATATAAATTTATATTTAAAATTTTTTGCCTATAAACAGGAAGTAAAACAACCATTTAAAAATATTTGTTCTTTTTATGAAAAAAAGATGATTATTTTTTATTTTAATCCCATAAAAGGTATTAGATGAAATTATAAACATTTAATAAAAATGTGTAAACAAAATATATATAGTTCTGTTAATTCCTACCAATAAAACATCATGGTGATAACTACCATTTAAATTATTAATATTAATAATGCATTATTTTTTAGTATAACTCAGTATTGTGTGCAATATATATCTCTGAGAAACCTATTGTTGTGTGTCGAGTACCTTATCAGGAAAAACATCCCCTTTAATGAAAAATTAATATAAATTTCATAAAAATTAATAGATATGAAAAAAATTTATTCTATACATTAATTTGATGTAACATATTTATTATAGTAAGGTATATTAATTTTATCTTTATGACATACAATCTCAATGATATCAACTAAATGAAATACACATTCATCTTTTGTGTGTACGATCGTCTATGTCCTCACAAACCGATGTCGCTCATTCTTATATTACCTTGTTTCATGGCTGAGAATACTAATTTATTTAGAGTTTATATATGATATATATATATATATATATATGATTTTTAGGATATATTTATCCCTATAGAATTATCATATAACACAAACCATTATGCATTCCATTTTGTGGGAATATGATTTCATCATTTGTGGATGTGTGGACTACTTCCTTCTTAAAGCAGTGTGATTGAATCACACATTACATGGGAAGTATTAAGGTAGGATTTAATAAAACTAAATTATTAATATTAAATAATTATTATAAAATAAATATAATTGACATATATATCAATTAATTTTCAATCATTAAATATTATAATAAAATGGAATCAATGTTAATGTGTACGTACAACATACCGCCTCCATGAATAGTGAATTTTATTTCCTATATCCTTATTTTACATATTACACTAAATAATTAATTAATTAATATCAATGATATTAAAACCACTTTAAAAATTCATTATATGATGAAATCATAACATATAAAATAGAAATATAATAATGAGAAATCAAAACATACACCAAGAACAAGGGAATTAACGACCTAAATAAATAAAATAATGAAATATTAGTCACAAAATGGTAACATAATATTATAATAAGATTATATATGATATTATAAATATTCATTCAGTTATTTAATGATTTAATAACAATATTAATGAATTATACATGAGGTTATAGGTAGATTGTAACACCCCGAGCTTTCACGATACACCTCTCTTTCAATAATGAAATAGCTTGCATTTTACGCAAGTTCGAGTTCTACCACACCGCGCCTAATCAAAATAGCCATTATGAATAGTAATACCCACTTTTTGAAATTATATATATTTTATATATCAAAATAGACTTCATTTTTGGATTCGGAATGTCGAAATTAGCCTATGTTGAATTTTTTGTAATTTTCTGAGAACTACCAAACATTTATGAATAGTGAAAAATACTTAAAACAACTTTTTTAATAAAAATAATTTATAGTGATAAGTTATACTATTGAGTTGTTTTAAAGTACAATTATAATATATTTTTACCATTTTATCCAATGGTGTTCATTATAATTAATTTCACATTGAAATTGGACATAAACAATTGTCAATCTTTTGATATATATTGTTTCTAAAAAACACCCTATTTGTTGTGACAGCGGGAATTAATTATAAAATTATTAAATGAAACTTATATGTTTGGAATTTTATAAAATAGACATCATTTTTGAATTCGTAATATCAATTATATCTTAGGGTGAAATTTTTTGCATTGTTTTAAAAAACTTCAATTTTTTATGAATAGTGAAACCACGAAGTGGTAGTTAAAAAACTGATTTTTCATTTAAATGAAACATTACCACTTCTGTGATTTAATTTTCAAAAATCTGACATACATGGTTGTCATTAGAATGTAAAATGTGGTTCAATGGGATTAAATTAATTTTTTTGTGAATAGTAACTTTTAAGTTTAATTAATCGCGATTAAAGGTAATTATTGAAATTTAAGGTAAAAATAGTATTATAAAAATATGAAATAACATTTACACTAGTCCAAACACTATTTGATGTGTCATGGACGACCAAGAAAATCCATTGGTCATCTTGGGGACCCCATGGAGCCACATTGGTAGGAAAAGGACATAAATAACTTTTTATTTAATGTTAAAGTAAAAAGGTCACAAACAAGAGTTGTTTTACTAAAACAATTTTTAAATGGGGATATACAAGTCATGTATTTGACTATAAATATTCATTAGAAAGATATAACGATTTCCTACATCATGATATTTTTTTTATAATTTTTATATATTAAATAAATTTAATTATTTATGACACTATGATGATGCATCGATTACCTCATTAATTAACGATTTAAATAAAATGAAAAGATAATGTAAAATCCAAGGTTTACACTTGTCCAAAGCCTATTGGATGGGTATATTTCGAACCCTTATCACCATAGACTCTAATTATAGATGTTTGGGACCTATATAATCCGAAATGCATTTTATAATAAAGTAACATTTCATTACTTTCCATGAGTGCCCCTCCTCTCCACTTATAAAAGGCCCCCACTACTACCACCATACTCACACTTTCAAAGCCTTTTGGCTCGGCCAAAATCATCACAAATACTCTCCCATCTTCCCTCCCTTACTCCTAGATGCCTCACTTTGGGCATAATTCTTCGCAAGGAATCCTTTGCCTCAAATCAAAAGAGTTACCCAACTTTAAGGTAATGTCTTCTCTTATGTTATTTTGTTTTATTTTGATTATCCAACCCCCAAAACTCTTTTTATTCATTTATTATGTAACAACAACAGTATCCTAAATATACTAGTATGTTGTTATAATAATTATTTTAACTACAATTACACACACCTACATCTAATGGTTAAAGAACATACTGTTTCTGTGGATGGTGAATTTAGGCCTCACGAAATGATGATTGTTCAACACTCATATAACATCTTCAAATGTGGCCATTAGATGTCACTATATTTATATATAATATATAACATGTTTATGTTTTACTTAAGGTTCTGTATTTCTTATTTGTGTTATACTTTATGATTTCCATTATGGGTAAACGCGCTAATTTCATTTTAGGAAGTGCGGACTACCGCCTCCTCAAAGTGATTTGAATCGTTAGTGCCATATGTGGGATGTATAAAGGATGGAGTAAATGATATTTTATATGATATTATACTGGAATTATAATATACCTTTATATCATTATGATTTCTTTAAATTCAAAATATAAATGAATGTAGCGTTCATGCGTACGTACGGATTACCGTATCCATAAACGGTGCATTTCATTTCATACCTCTAAATGTTAAGGAATTTTATAAATGCATGTATATACTATATATATATGAGATATATGATATCTATATCATGAATATAATTCCGGATATAATGGATATATCACCACATGAACAACTGGTAATTATAATAATTTTATATTTGACTCAAGTACCTAAGATCGACAAAATGACCGTTATAAACTTAAATAATTACATAATGTTCATAACATGGTAATAAGGGATATAAAAGGAATGATGAACTTGAAAAAGGTTCTTATGTAAATAGAAATTAACTCTATTTTATTATTCATGAGGTTAAAGAACAGTCGAGTCAGGACAGGATTCAAGGTAATGGAACTTCTTAACCCAATTTCCATTCTTTAGGTTAATCTCCTACTTTCAAATTGTGTCATGATATTATTATGTCCTATCTTGTATTTGTACTTTTCATATATGTACTTATTGTGATTACACATAATAGATCTATTTTATTTTAAAAATGATCTCTTTAAGGACTTCGTCTCAATCTCCTTTCATTGAGGCATATTTGGTTTTATACAGAACTTTCTTTTATACGTTGTATAAACCCCTTTGACTTTTAAATTTATTCAAAAGGAATCTTTTTTATACGAATTGTTTTACTGAAATACAAAAAGGGAATGTTTTTCCTTCCGTACATATGCGGCGAAAACGACTTCTCCGCTGCCGTAACCATTATTTGAGTTTCGGCTTCCTCTACAAGCCATCATTTTTTTTAATGAAAAATAAATACAAAGTTTTAACTTTATTTTATTTTTGTATTGAAAATGGTTTTGAATGTGTTTTTATTATATCAATGTGTTGTATTGATATCATGTGATTGAAATGTGGAAATGTTATGTTTCGTTTATGCATGTTTTATGTGATACGATTATGTTATGGTTTATGATATGTTTAAACCTATTCATATGATGAATGAATTGGACTTAATAAGTGACGGGTGGAGCCCGCTATAGCTCCTTGATGCATCGGTAGGTCTCATGAGACAAACTAGTGTCTTGGCACGAGGCTTTGAAAAAATCTTATTTGTGGTCTTGGCACGAGGCCTTGATTACGCGGTTTTGATATTCTGGCATTATGCATTCCATCATTATGAAAGTGCTTATTAATATTGCATGTGTTTATTCGACCAGAAGAATATCCATGTAAATGGCATTATCTCATTTTACTTTTGCCATATTATGTTTAAGTTCAAGTTCAAAAGGCTTTTGTTTTAGTTATACATTTCCTTAAATGTTAATGTTTATTTATGAAAGCTTCCGCAATATTTTTATCCTTACTGAGCATCTGAGCTCACCCCTTTCAGTGTTTTAATATTTTCCAGGATGTGAAGAAGTATTTTATGAATGAACTACAGGGATAGTCAGAAGAGGATATGAGTGTGGACTATGGAGACTTTTTTATTGTAGACTTTCACTTTATGATGTAATGTAACATTTATGAATTTATCTAGTGTTTCCAAGGCTACTGAACTAATCGTTCTTTCGAGACTTGATCATTTTTTATCATGCCAATGTTACGATGTAATGCACCGACTCTGTGTAGCTGGGGTCGAGGCATTACAGTTGGTATTAGAGGCAGTTTAGTACTAACCTTGGAAGCTATATTTAGATAAACTCTGATTAGAGCATATAGCCCAAAGATAGACTTTGAGGAATAGTATTGAAGAACTTCACAGAATTTCGGTATTATAGAAATGTTGTGAGTTTTCCGAGCAATACATCCCTGTATGGATACAAGTAGGTAGAGGAGGCTCTGGCACAGATGTACCTAGGGGTAAAACCCGAAAATAGCACTTTGAGCTAGACTTGAACGGGAACTGGTGCACGACAACGGGCCTTGCTTCACTCTTGGTTACCACACTCCTGGGGGATAGGCTTAGGATAATTCACATTTTCTTTACAAACCACTATGAAGGGTTATGAGTATATACTTCCTAAAAGAAAACATTTTTATGATTATGGATTATATCCATAAATAGTTCAATTTATGTTAAGTGTTTGCAAGTTTGTTATTATGTATTTCGATTCATAAACTAACCTAGTTTATGGCATTGTATATAAATGGCGCCCAGTAGAAGGAATGTGAACTCCAGCAATACGTATGATCCAAAGAGTAAGAAGGATCATATCATTCTTGGTATTAATCCAACATTTAGAAGGGAAATAGTCTCCCATGTGTTATCAACATATGAAAAAATAGTATCATGTGTTAATAAGATAAGTATAGAATTCTCTGACTCTTATGGATTTGAAGGGATGAAAGATAAGAAAAGGATGGAAGAGAGAATGATGGATAAAGGGATGAGGGAAAAGAAGAATTTTCCAATATGTGATAACTGTGGGAAGAAACACCTTGGAATTTTCCTGAAGGGAATGAGAGTTTGTTATAAGTGTGGAGAAAAAGGACACCAAGTGTGTGACTGCAAGGGTAAGAAAAAGGTTTCAAATGTACAATGCTTCATCTACAAGGAGTGGGGATACTACAAAAACCAATGTTCAAATCATCAGAGTATGCCCCAAATGATGTTATTGGATAAAAATCACGTTAGGATACTACCACAGATGAGGAGGAATGATTAGAGTTCTTATGTTGTTATTAAATAATTTTGTCATTTGAGTGTTGTATCAATGATGCACTTGTTATAATAATTATGGAGTATATAGGGATTGTACTGCAGTACTATTTCATCAAGGACTTGAGATTTTATGGAACCAAGAAAAGTGACTCCACATCAGGTTAAATTTTTGGAAAATATATGGTTGAGGGAAAGATAAACCATAATATGGTTCTGACACAGATATAGTGATTTTGGAATAATATATGATTGATTTGGATAAATTATGTTGGATATTCTTAACATCCTTGAAACTGATTAATGATTTGTATACATTTTTGGATAGAAGAAGTATATCTAGTTTTCTATAAGGAATAAGGGATCATGAATGTAATAAATAAGGATTTATGGTAATTAAGTATGTTGTAGTGTTTTAATAGAATACGTGATGAAGGTGTTCACATGTTGTTATGCAGAAAAAAGGAGCTTCATTATGTTTACCTTACTCATAAAATCTGGACTGTGAGTTGGACAAAAGTATTTTGGATAACTATAAAGTTAGGAATGGATTATATTTTACATTGAATACTATTGTTATGGTTATTTCTGAATATTTATAAAAAGGACATCACACAGACCAAGTGACAACCCATCGCGTCGGACAAAGCTGTGGGAATCGAACCCACAACCATAGTGCGATTGGGATTAATCGCCTACCACTGGACTAAATGAAGTCCCTGGTTATTACAAAATAGTTTTTCTAATCTAAATGGTATGAGTTAATATTTTGAACCTTGTACGATTAGGATAAATATAATATTTTAGATTTCTATTATCTTTTTGAGTGAAAGATGAGGTTGTGGTAGAAATTAGTTGAAGGTTGAAACACTACTTATCAAGAATAAATATATATATAGATATCTCTTATTCTATGAATAAATTAATTCTTAAACGTTAGTAAAGAGATATTAAAACAAAAAAAATGTGTTATCCTAATACCTTATGTCTTGTTGAACTAATAATATTATTAATCAACATAGATTGATGGCTTTGAGGCCCTCAATTTTACACTTGTTTGTGATTGATGACCTCAATCAGTCCCTACAAATATTTATGTTTTCCCTCCAATTATATGTCTCTAATTTTCACCAATGTTCTCCTTATTGAGATCATAATTTGGTGGTGATCTTTCTCATTCCCTCTTATTAAGGACAAAATTTATTAACCTTATATCCGATGTGGGTTTTCCACAAAGGTATTTTCTATTTTCAACCTTTTATTTTCAAAGAAAAATTTCAAATTGCGAGGACTCAATTTATTGAAGGAGGGGAGAATGTAACACCTCGAGCTTTCACGATACGCCTCTCTTTCAATAATGCAATAGCTTGCATTTTACGCAAGTTCGAGTTCTAACACACTACGACTAATCAAAATAGCCATTATGAATATTAATACCCACTTTTTGAAATTAAATATATTTTATATTTCAAAATGGACTTCATTTTTGGATTTGGAATGTCGAAATTAGCCTATGTTGAATTTGTTGTAATTTTATGAGAACTTCCAAATTTTTATGAATAGTGAAAAATTCATAAAACAACTTTTTTAATCAAAATAATTTATAGTGATAAGTTATACTATTAAGTTGTTTAAAATTATAATTAGAATATATTTTTACCATTTTATCCAATGGTGTTCATTAAAATTAATTTCACTTTGAAATTGGACATAAACAATTGTCAATCTTTCGATATATATTGTTTCTAAAAAACACGCTATTTGTTGTGATAGTGGGAAATAATTATAAAATTAATTAATGCAACTTATATGTTTGTAATTTTATAAAATTGACATCATTTTTGAATTCAGAATATCAATTATAGCTTAGGGTGAAATTTTGGCATTGTTCTGAAAAACATCAATTTTTGATTAATGGTGAAACCACTAAGTGGTAGTTAAAAAACTTATTTTTCATTTAAATGAAACATCACCACTTCTGTGATTTTAATTTCAAAAATACGACATACATGGTTGTCATTAGGAAGTAAAATGTCGTTCAATGGGAATAAAATAATTTTTTTGGTGAATAGTAACTTTTAAGTTTAATTAATCGCGATTAATGGTAAGTAGTAAAATTTAAGGTAAAAATAGTATTATATAAATATGGAATGACCTTTACACTTGTCCAATCACTATTGGATGTGTCATGGCCGACCAATACAATCCATGGGTCATCTTGGGGACCCCATGGATCGACTTTGGTAGGAAAAGTAAATAAATAACTTTTTATTTAATGTTAAAATAAAAAGGTCACAAAAAAGTGTTGTTTTACTAAAACAATTCTTAAATGGGGTTATAAAAGTCATAATTTTGACTATAAATATTCATTATAATGATAAAACGATTTACTACATCATGATAATTTTTTTAATTTTTAGACATTAAATAAATTAAATTATTTATGACACTATGATGATGCAGCGATTACCTCATTAATTAACGATTTAAATAAAATGAAACGATAATGTAAAATACAAGGCTTACACTTGTCAAAAGCCTATTGGATGGGTATATTTCGAACCCTTATCACCTTAGCCTCTAATTATAGATGTGTGGGACCTTTAGAATCCGAAATGCATTGTATAATAAAGTAACATTTCATTACATTCCAAGAGTGCCACTCCTCTCCACTTATAAAAGGACCCCACCACTACCACATTACTCACACTTTAAAAGCCTTTTGGCTCGGCCAAACTCTTCAAAAATACTCCCCCAACATCCCTCCATTACTCCAAGATGCCTCACTTTGGGCATAATTCTTCCCAAGGAATCCTTTGTCTCAAATCAAAAGAGTTACCCAATTTTAAGGTAATGCCTTCTCTTATGTTAATTTGTTTTATTTTTCTTATCCAACCCCCTAAAATCTTTTTATTGATTTCTTTTGTAACAAAACCAGTATCCAAAATATACTAGGATGTTTTTATAAGAATTATTCTAGCAACATTACACACACCTACATCTTATGGTTAAAGAACACACTGTTTCTGTGGATGGCGAATTTCGCTTCACGAAACGATGATTGTTCAACACTCATATAACACCTTCAATGGTTGACATTAATATGTCACTATATTTATATATAATATATAATATGTTTATGTTTTACTTAAGGTTATGTATTTTTAATTTGTGGCATACTTTATGATTTACATTATGGATAAACGAGATAATTTCTTTTTAGGATGTGCGGACTACCGCCCCCTCAAAGTGATTTGAATCGTTAATGCCATATGTGGGATGTATAAAGGATGGAGTAAATGATATTATATCTGATATTATAATGGAATTATAATATACCTTTATATCATTATGATTTCATTAAATACAAAATAGAAATGAAAGTAGCGTTCATGCATACGTACGGCTTACCGTCTCCATAAATGGTGCATTTCATTTCTTACCTCTAAACGTTATGGAATATTATAAATTCATGTATATACTGGATATATATGAGATATATGATATCTATATCATGACTATAATTCTGGATATTATGGATATATCACTACATGAACAACTTGTAATTATAAGAATTTTATTTTTGACTCAAGTACCTAAGATCGACAAAATGACCGTTATAAACTTAAATAATTACAGAATGTTCATAACCTGGTAATAAGGGATATAAATGGAATAATTAACATGAACAAGGTTCTTATGTAAATATAAATTAACTCTAGTTTATTTTTCAGGAGGTTAAAGAACGGTCAAGTCAGGATAGGACGCAAGGTAAGGGAACTTCTTAACCCAATTTCTATTCTTTTGGTTAATCTCCTACTTTCAAATTATGTCATGATATTATTATGTCCTATCTAGTATTTGTACTTTCTTTATGTGTACTTATAGTGAATAAACATAATAGATCAATTTTATTTTAAAAATGATCTTTTTAAGGACTTCGTCTCAATCTCCATTCATTGAGGAATATTTGGTTTTATACACAACTTTCTTTTATACGGTGTATAAACTCCTTTGACTTTTACATTTATTCAAAAGGAATATTTTTTTATATGAAGCATTTTACTAAAAGAAAAAAAGGGAATGTTTTTCTTTTCGTACATATTCAGCGACAAAGACTTCTCCGCCGCCGTGACCATTATTTGAGTTTCGACTTCCTCTATAAGCCATCACTTTTTTTTAATGAAAAATAAATACAATTTTTTAACTTTCTTTTATTTTTGAATTGAAAATGGTTTTGAAAGTGTTTTTATTATATCAATGTGTTGTATTGATATCTTGTGATTAAAATGTGGAAATTTTATGTTTACTTTATGCATGTTTTATGTGATACGATTATGTTATGGTTTATGATATGTTTAAAATTATTCATATGAGGGATGCATTGGACTTAATTAGTGATGGGTGGAGCCCGCTATAGCTCCTCGATGCATCGGGAGGACTCATAAGACAAACTAGTGTCTTGGAACGAGGCCTTGACAAAATCTTATTTGTGGTCTTGGCACGAGGCCTTGATTACGTGGTTATGATAGTCTGGTGTTATGCATTCCATCATTATGAAAGTGGATATTAATATTGCATGTGATTATTCGACCAGTAGAATATCCATGTAAATGGAATTATCTCATTTTACTTTTTCCATATTATGTTGAAGTTTAAGTTCAAAAAGGTTTTTTTTAGTTATACATTGCCTTAAATGTTAATGTTTATTTATGAAAGCTTCCACATTATTTTTATCCTTACTGAGCATATGATATCACCCCTTTCAATGTTTTAATATTTTTCAGGATGTGAAGAAGTATTTTATGAATGAACTGCAGGGATGGTCAGAACAGGATATGAGTGTGGACTATGGAGACTTTGTTATTCTAGATTTTTACTTTATGATGTAATATAACATTTATGAATGTATCAAGTGTTTCCAAGGCTACTAAACTAATCGGTCTTTCGAGACTTGATCATTTGTGATCATTCCAATGTTACGAAGTAATGCACCGACTATGGGTATCTAGGGTCGGGGCGTTACAGAGTTCCATAAAAAAGGAGTTTATGGTAATGGAATTTCATCTCACTTATTAAGTAATTGAGATAATTTCCATATTAATCACATACTTATTTAGTATAGTGTATCTTCATCAATTTTGATATATTATATAATGAATTAATTTATATTTATTGTATTTAAATTTTTCATTTGATTATTATAACATTTTGGATTACAATTCAGGTGTTACTATAGTTGAAGTGGATTTCTTGTCTCACATTTATATATGTGGGACTTATTCAATTATCAAGAGTCATATATTTAATTTTATGTATATATATCTCTATGAAATGTAATATGTCAAGATAAATTTATTTAATTATACAAAATGATTCAATTGATTTTATTCATTCATGGATCCTATGATTTAAAAGCTACTCAAGTAGTAAGGGATTATATATAAACTTAAATTCCATCAAGACTTATTTGTTTTTATGCACCAATTCACTTTTATTTGTTTAATATATGACGCATTTGATATGTAATATAAATAATAATATATTATTATTGTTATCTCCTAGAAAATAAATGGTAGATATGATTAATATTAACTGAATAATAAATATAAAATTTACACGGGTTTATAAAATAAATTCTTCCGTTATCAGTTAATTTTATATGAAAATTAAAACAAATTGAATATAAATGGAGTGTTTTTATAAAAAAACTATTTCTTCTAATTGTAAATTTTTTTCATAATAACATAAATTAGTCACTATTGGCGAGAAATAAGAAAATAAATTTATATATTATAAATTCAACATTCTTTTTGAATTCATCCAATATGATTTATTTCCATAATAAATGAACAAATCAAATTTTTTCCATATAAATCATTATTTTTCTAAAATATAGATTTCAACATTGTTAATGGAATCATTTTTAAAAAACAAATTTAGAATTTTTTTATTTTTTATTTTAAAAAATTAACATCATTATTATAATAGTAATATAAAAATTTACCTTTGGTAAATCAGTTATATTTTTCTGATAAGATTCAATTTTTTGAGGATTATTGAAAAGGCAATAAATTTTAATTTAAAACTATATTTTGTTTATATTTATTATTATTTATAAATAATATTTTATCACAATTTTATGTTTTAATTTGATAAATTGGACAAAAATAAATCTAATTTATTTCATCAAAATAAATTCAAATTAACATTTTATATAAATACACTTCAAATATTATTAATTTATTAAATTAAAAACACATTATTACATTCCATATGTGGGGTTTTTTTAAATAAATTTTAAAACATTAGTAATTATAATTCTAAATAATTTCTTCAACATATTGATATAAGAAAATTTATAATTCATATTATTGTAAACATAGTGCTTGTAATGGCTAGGACATTGTTTATGTGTTTCTTTGTCAAATTCTAGTGTATGGGGTGTTCTGGACACCATCATTGTGTTAGGAGGGTGTCAAAATCGGTTGTATGTTGACACCATGGTGTCACCAATCAATGATATAACTCAATTCTTCCATCGCGGGTTGTGAGGGTTCATTCCCCAATTTTCCCATAACTTATCTTTTACAACTTATTACACTTTTAAAGTGGTTTATGGTCGTTTTAATCTCCATAAATTATGTTTTAGATCACCCAACATTTGGGCAACCCTTTAGTTACCAATAAATGTTGTATTTTCCTTGATGATACACCCATTCCTGGGTCCTCCTAGTTTTCACTGGTTACATTTTTTCTCTATTTACAGTTGATATATTAACTCATATTCGTTATCTCCACCATCTCTGTGGAGAATGATTATATCAAAATCAATCCCTACATGTCAAACTGCCGAGCCGCATGGTCAAACCATGATCCAGCATTCAAAAACATTGATATTACACACTCCATTACTCTATGATTGGGAATTTTATCACACCATGACCTTCTTCTCAGATGTTCTCTTACTTTTCTCTGTGTGTGCATCATGACTTCCTCTTTGGAAGAATTGTGCACACAAGTTGTACCTCTGCTGACTCATCCATGGAGTTCTTTGATTTATTCAGTTGCAAGTCACTCATTCCTAGTTCATTCATGAGGAGAAAACGTCAATCCTTGATCCTACAGGTAGTGGTTTTTTCGTTTGTCTCTCTTTATAATGAATCATGTGGGATGTGTATGACGATGATCCTTTGAGACGTTGAAAAAAGCAACATTAACCAAAAAAATATACATATTTTTAAATAATAAAGGGGTGGTAAGGTTTATAATGTTGTGGTATTATATTTTTTTTATAATGTGTATTTAATGGGATTATGCCCACTAAAAATCGTAGTCGTTGGTGGTTCATTAATTCACATTAATGAAGCTCATTTTTTTCAATAACCTAGTGATTAAATTACTACAATATGTAAACTATTTAATAATTTGAATTTTTTTGATAAAATGGGTTCATGATGAATAATATAACATTATGTGATCACCTATATTCGGAAAATATAAAGAAGAAACTTAATATATGTGTATTGCTAAATTCAAAAACATTCATTCTCTATACTATTGGCATGCATGGTTGCTCGGTTTGATGATTGTGGGTTGACGTACATATGGGTGGGATATATGGATGTTTGGTTGTTGTTATGTGATTATAACGTTGTGTAGAGCCAGTAAGTTGGGTTTTGATTTGGTTCTTGTACTTCTAGGGATCTCACAGATCCCTTTTGATGATTTCACAATACTAGAGAATGTGGTGTGAATGAATAAATTTCACCTAGATATTTTTACAACATTTGTTTTTTTAGCTTGTTTCTATGCCAGATAGTTTCTCGGTAGTAGATTCATGATTTAATAAAATCACATGAACAAGATAATGAGAATAGGTAAAATGGGTAATTGTTTTCCATTAATGGGTTATTCTCATATTGGTGTCGTTCTGTATTTGTGCATTTCGGGATAACAACATGGGTGGTTGGGTACATTCTTTTCTTCTGTCTTAGAACAGATATGTTGGGATGAGTTCTTCATTGAAAATATGTATATAATTTAGTTATTATGTTCCTTATATGCTCAAAACCATGTTTTGAACTTTATGCCGAACACCCCCATTTCATCCGGGTGGTTGTTTTTTCCAAGATTCGTTTGATTGGATGGTTATTAGCTCTTTTCTACTCCCTCTATTAGGTGGCCCATAATTCATTACACATTATATTATGTCATGAGGTTCAATATGGTTCATGATTATTCTATAAGGGAGTGTTTATGTGGATGGAGTAGGTGTGTGTGGGAAGGTTTATTTCCCAGGTGTATTTAGGATGAGGCCTCAGTGTCCTCGGGTGTGGATGTGGTTGTTTGACCCAGGTTTCTATGGGTATGGTTATGTCTGTTTGTTATCCCCCAGGATGATTCAGAAATGGTTATATGTGTTTTTTTGTAGCCAATGTGCCTCGATACTGGATTATTTGTTGTGGTGGCCCATGAGGTTGTTGTTGGTGCGGTAGTGGGACTGAAGTGGAACTGGTGGGGGATATCTGATGCAAATAATGTCCTATATAGCCTGTGATTAAGTGGTGTGGGGTACCCAAATATCGACATGTTATTACTATTAGATTATACACCTTGCATTATATTGGGAGTGTTCCCTAGTGAGGCTGGGTGGATAGTTTCCTTGCCATGTGTTTTGTTTACAACTTTTCACATTGGGAATTATAATGTCTCCCCTCTTGTGAAAAATAGATTTTGGTTTTCCAAACTATGATTACCAATATAATGACCATATATATATACATATATATATATAACTGATTTTTTGATTCTAAGATGGCATTGAGGACCGTGTCGGACCGTACTAACTCAGACATCTAGATAGTTTTCATTGCTTCTTTTTTTATTAATACATCTTTTCAGAGTTTCTTGTACACTATATCAGTTTATATTGAACTTGTACGTGGGAATGGATTTTTTACATTACATATAATTTAATTTATTGTAGTTATTCATGCTTACAATATTATCTCTAATATTTTTCAATGAAATGTGTATTCCCTTTCATATTTACGATTTTTTGAATCCTTAGTTGTAGATTTACTCCAAGGCCTATTGAGGGCGGGACTCATGGGGGTTATTATATCTCAATCAACTTGAATAGTGAAGGGCCTGACAGTTCTCTATCTATTACCTCATATTGTTGAATGTAGGTCATGAAAAAATTGCATCAAACGTGATGGATGATAGATATGATAGTGAACGATGATTGGTGTAGTGAGAATTGCATGGGATGGATGGGAAACAAAGTTAAGAAATCTTGGTGTGTCCAATAGGCCAAGGAAGACCAGCTAGGTAGTGGGATATTAGGGACCCCGTGATCTGATCAAACTACTCTCGACCTACTGATCAATTAAGTGAGGATACACTAATTGTAGGTTAGAGACACTAGGAAAATGAAAATTAATCATAATTACTGATCTTCTTGTGTTTTTTTGTGTTTTTATAATGTAAAATGAAAATAAATTAGAATAAATTTTAGAGTATCTTCCACAGAACGCCGGCTTAGGCATTCATTGTTTACCCTAAAGCTATGGAACCCAAATTATGTCCATGAGTATTTCCAAATATCAATACCTAGTAGGCTGATTTGGATGATCAAGAGAGGGATGATAGATAAGAGGAGAATGACATGTGGAAGAAGATGCTTTGTGCCTTTCAGTAGAAGACACTTAGAATGTGTGAGGGTAGCTTCATGGACATGGATATGGATAGAAAGATCAAGGATATGGTGATATATTTTAGCTTGATCTGAGTTCTAGTAGATTAATGGTCTCACCATTCCATGAGCCAGATGTGCGAAGTGATTTATCGATGGTGGATGATCTATCTGGGGGAGAAGAAGGAAGATGAGTTTTTGGGAATTAACTTTCAGAATGAGTTCTGGTGGGATTTCCTTTCTTCCATGATGATGTCTGAAAAGAGTCCAGAGCTAATCTACCTACTAAAAGGGAGTATGTCAGTAAGGGATTTGGAAATCAAGTTCAATAATATCATTCATTTTTTTCCAAATCTGTTCTCCGGTGAGGAGTTTTGGGCATGGTGCTTATAAGAATCACTCAAACCATATCTCATGTACAATGATACTCCCTTCACTCTATTGACAAACATGGAGGTCCACAGGAAGGATACAATAGTGTATCAGATGCACACGCTGGGATGTGTGTGATGGGAGGGGAGCCAGTTGGGTTCGTCAAAGTGGAATTACTCCAGTAGAAGGCATCTAGCATCAGGGCCTTCTATGTTTTGGCTGACAGGGAGCAAGCCTTAGCATTTTCAGTTTCTATCCCAATGTCCACACCCTTTCTCCCAAAGCCATGGACCAAGATTATTTATCTATTGAAGCTGTGGGAACATTTAGAATCAGTGACTAGACCATGTGCAATAAAATTTGGTGGAATGGTTCAGTGCCCACCATAGTATAACTATTTGTCAGCCATTCCTGTTGAACAACAGCAACTGCAGCAGGGGCCGAGAGCTCCTACGCCATATAGGTCTGACGGTGCCAGAGGAGGCCGACCATAGGTCACTCAACAGGGTCCTCGAACAAGGTGTGGTCGGGGAGGAGACTGACAATCGAGGGGTATAAGAGCATGGTGTGGGAATTACACACTATAGAGGAATATGTTCCAGTAGGGTTGGATGTCGTCAAAGGTATTATCAACTAGTTTATTAATATGTCAAATCACATGTTTCATTCATGATCCTCTCACACATTTTTTTCACATGGTATATCCCATACCATGGGCCTAGACGTAGAGGGTTTATAGACTCAAAAATCATGTGGATAATTTTTTCTTAAATACATGGGAATATTACGAGCCCGTCGTTTCTGACAGTGACTGATTTCGAGGCACGGTGGGCCCGGAATCAATTGTTGTAGTTTTTTTGGGTACGTTCAGTAAACATATGTGTGAGATTTTATATATATTGAACCATTTCACAGAATTGAAATCTCAGGAAACCGATGAACTTGTAGCACCAGTATTCGCTTAAGGAGACCATTACCGCAGTTGTGTTTTGTCTAGAGAAGAAGTTAATTTTGCGGAATTTATAAATAAATTAAATAAAAATAAGACTATCGTATTTTTATATAGGTGTTGGTTAAATCCTGCGAAGGGAATTTGGAGGTGGGGCCCACTCCCACATAACCTCCCATGGGAGGATATTATGTGGTTGGGGCCACAAAAACACAACCCCATTAAGCCACCCTTTGAACCCCTTGAGATCCCCATTAAGAGGGGAAACTCTTGGACTTCCCCTTAATGGTTCCAACACAATTAATTAATGATCTAATTAATTAATTTGAGTGTTTTAATTTATTTGAATTCATTACGCCAACATTAATATAAGAGATTATATTCTTTTATTTTGGGTTGGAATTATCCTGGGAGAGCATTGTAGAACTCTTGGAAGAACATCAACCTCTTGATGAAGAACACACCTCTTCTCCGATGCATGACAATACTATATTCGATCTTCGTCCAAGCCACAAGAGAAAGAGCTGCCCACGATGAACATCGATGATGATTCATCCTCGAACGTTTCCCAACTTCAACGAAATCATCATATTAGCTCTTTCAGAGACTTCGATGAAAATATACGAGGTAGGTGGGAATTGGATTATTTTTACATATGAATTGTGCCCATGTAAATCTAAGTTTATTTTTGGACTGATAGTGGCCAAATTGTTATCACCTAACACCGAGGGCGCAGGCAGAAAAAACACGGCCCAACATCACTCTGTTGAATCTTTTTTGTTTGACATCGTAGGCGGATCTGAAAGGCCTTGAGGCCGTCGCACCGTGCTGGAGAAGAATGGAGGCAGATGAAAGAGGAATAGTGGTAGGGAGAGCCGCGGCGGATGAAGAAGTGAGGCGCCATCGCGCCACGCGGTGGAGCTGAAGGTCGTGACTAGGTCGGGCTGCAGCGGTGGTCGCATGGCACTGGAACTCTATAAGGAGGGCAGCAGGACCACGGTGCCATCACGCCACAGTGGAGGGGATGAGTAGTCTGGCCAAGCTGGCTACCGTGGATCCGGACCATGGGACGACAATCCGGCCTGCTGGAGAACCATAGTGCCCGCAGGCGCCGCGTAGAGGAGGGCGCGGCCCGCGTATGTGGACCGCTCAGTTGGGTGAACTGGGTGACCATGTGCCGGCCGAGCTAAAGATCCATGGCGCTCGCAAGTGCCACATGGGAAGAACCGCAACCCACACTACGGTCCGCGTACGCCAGGCCAAACCGGCCGGCTACGGCGGGCCGGAGAAAGGAGGAGGTGGCGCCGCTTGGCGCTGCCAAGCAAACCAGAATGGCACGCAGCATGGGTTGAGTCTACATGTGTGCCTCTCTTCGCCCTTCCGGGCCGACCCACAGCCGGGTCGGACCCGCCGGGTGAGGTCAGGCCAACCCGCCAGCCCATTGGGCTTGATGGGTTGTGCCCGTCTTCACTTAAATGCGAATAACTCATAGTCTTTGCATCCGATCGACACACTGTCTATGTAAGTGGAACACTCGCAATGAGGTGGTCCATTTGGGATACTCTAATTGAGTTTTGGACAAATTTGTAAAATGGCTGGGTTTGGATCGAGTGTAAAATTAATCGGGCCCCAGGAACGAAAATGCTAATAACTCTCAGACCGGGCGTCTGATTGATGCACCGTCAGTCACGTTTGGTTCCTTATAAATATATGGAACTATGATATACATCAACTCAGGTATTTGTAATATTTTATGTATCGAAACATTGTTTGAGGAGCATACCCTCCCAGAATCCAGCGTGATGTGTGTGGGAACCCTGAGGTTGGCTGCAACGATATTGTACCGGAATCCTACGTGGGTTTGACAGCGATGACTATTGTACCAGAATCCTCTGAGGGATCGAAAGAAATGACTACTGAAATGGGATCCTCCGTGTGTCTGATAATTATGACTTTTGTTCCTGTATCCTGTGTGGGTCCGACAGAATTGCTGGTCTTGTATCCTGTGTGGGTCTGACAGCTTAGCTGGTCCTATATGTTGTGTGGGTCTGACAGCATAGATGAATCAGTGACTACATTCGATCATCTATATCATTGTCCGAATGGTGTATACCTATGTGAGATGAGTATAGAATTTCAATAATTTTTCTTCGAGGTGATTGAATTTACTTTCTGTGTGGTCTTGGTTGCTCTTGGGCTCAAGAGTTGGAGTCGGACTATGACTGGTAACATAGGTAAATGTATGTAAATATACCTAGGTAGGGTTGGTTGTCACTATGTGAATGTATCTTACTAATATGGTTTACCTTTGTGGCTTCTGGGAGGCCTTATGGTGTCTCGGAGTCCCCTACTCTGTATTGTTATACTCACCCCTTCACAGGCTCCGTCCGCACCTTGTTGTGATCTTTGCAGACGACGTACAACAGTGATCGAGGCTGAGGGTGACGGACATGAGGCTGCTAGGGGCTGGACTAGATAGGATGTACCGTAGGCACGAGTTGTTCGAGTTATATAACTATTATTCAAGTAAGAATCCCCAG
Organism: Viscum album; assembly: GCA_963277665.1. Taxonomy (NCBI): domain Eukaryota; kingdom Viridiplantae; phylum Streptophyta; class Magnoliopsida; order Santalales; family Viscaceae; genus Viscum; species Viscum album. Next base: position 1,896,229,318 of record OY728133.1, on the reverse strand, counting down.
TGTATGATCTAGGAGTTGTTTTACCTTTATACTTGTACATTATGTTTAGTTGGGATTGTATACTATCCCACATATTTTCAGCACACCTTACTTTTCTATTATTGTACTTGTTTCCCCTACTAATTGTGTTCAGACTGTGTGTGTTACAGGTTTAAAGGAAATTTCTTCTCTTTTTGTCAAGGATTCTCCTTTGGTGCTAGTCTCCACCCCCTGTCCTATAAAAGGCGGGCCTAGGGTAGTCATGATACGGGCCCCGAGGATGGGTTGTGACAAATTGGTATCATAGGAGTCGGTTCTACCACAAAACATGGATTCATAATCTTTTAACGACAATTGTGTTAAACGTTTTGTGTGTGGTTATCAGTTTAGGGAAACCAGTGTTGGTGCGGTGGCCGACATATCCATACACTAGGAATCTGACTTCTGATTACCAACTCAGTGCACGAAAATATTGATTGCATGTGTGTTCCCTTCAAAAAATGTTTTCTTCATGATTAATTTCTGTCAACTCACCAGGTATACTGTTTTAACCATGGCAGACCTTTTTATTTTCAGGATGGCCCCATGAAGGCAGCCAGCTAGGGTTCCGAGTTTCGTACGAGATGGTAGCCGACCGAGCGACGAGGCCTCTATGCAGGGGCCCATCATAGCAGAGGTACCAGCGGTACCACTACCCGTTGGGCCACAAATAGCACCAGCTCCAATAGTAGAGAGTGTACGCTGTTTTAGTGCATTGCATGAGTTCTAGATCCAGAGTCCTTCCAGGTTTTGGGAAGAGATGAACCCACAGGCAGTTGAGGATTGGATGGAGGCTATAGTGAGAGTTTTCAGATTGGTATGGACACCAGCCGACCTCAAGGTGATCCTTGTCGTGAGTCACCTGGAAGTAGCAGCTAGCAGATGGTGGAGCCTATTGCTCCAGGTGCATGAAAATGCATCATTACTCTGGAGAGATGTCGAGAGTCTCTTTTGATCAGAGTTTGTTGCAGCCACCCTTCGTGCGGTGTGGATTCATGATTTACTTCATCTGCATCCTGGAAGCATGACAGTAGCTCATTAATTAGTGAGGATCACTGAACTCTCACGTTACTCAACATATATGGTACGAGAGCCTTTATTCAGGGTCCAGACCTTCAAGCATGGACTCAGGCATGATATCAGGGATTTGATGATCACCATCAGCATCCCGATACAGGAGTTGGTGTTGGAGTGGGCCATTCTAGTGGAGAGTTTTCTCACTGATTAGTCACTAGTTGCGAGACCCACCTCAGGGAGACACGTACCAAAGTCTTCTTCAGCCAGAAGTAGATAGATGACACATATGTCCAAGTAGAACAAGCAATCAGGTGGGCGACCCTAGGATACAGATTTAGTTTTGCAGGGCACACGAGATAGATCCAGCTATACAAGGATCAGGCATTGCTATGCATGCGGTGGGGAGGGCCACATGGCTCGTGACTACCCGATCTGCCATGAAGATGAGCAGAAGATAGTAGAGGGACCTCCCAGGTGGAGGAAGAGGTTTGACCGTGGTGGTCTGCTGGGCGAAGGTGTACATGGAATAGGAGATGGCTGAGAAGCGGGTGGTGGACGATGTATTGAGGCTCTACCACCACCACCACCACCCGGAGGTCCACCCCGACCACAGGGAGCTGGCGGACAGAGGCAGGATTACCTCCAGGCAGTCGAGTCATATGACCACGACACACCAGATATGATTCGAGGTAATATATGTGTCTACTCCACCCTTTTTGCAGTACTTATAGAAACATGTACTAGTCATTCTTTAATTTCCACTGCCCTCATTCACAGATCGGAGATTCTGACGGAGCTGTTGGCTCGATCCTTACGGCCAGAGACTACTTTGGGAGAAGAAATGATGATTACGTACTGGTGCCGGCAGTGTGATTTTACTATGGGAGGCGATATTTTCACCTTAGATCTTCTGGTAGCGGCGTCGAGGCCTTACGACGTCATCTTGGGTATGGACTGGTTATCCACAGTTCATGCTAAGATTGACTGTATTAGGCGCAATGTGTGGTGTATCGGCACGGATGGGACCAGGTTCACCTTCACCGATGAGAAGGGATCCATTTTAGTGTAAGATGGTCTTACAAAAAGAAGGGGGCATCTGATCACACATCATTTCTCTAGTCTCATCCTTGGAGTGGTTGATGCGCGGAGTCCATGTTTTCTAGTTGTGGTGGCTCATTAAGTGGTTGTTTTTCTAGATGACATTCCAAGACTACCTCCTCGTAGAGAGGTAGACTTCTGCATTGACTTTTACCCCAGTATGGCACCGATATCTACTCCATCATATCGGATAGATCTAATTGAGAATTGTGAGTTGTGGGTACAGTTGGAGATCTTCCAGGGGAAGGGATTTATCCGACCCAGTGTTTCAACCTAGGCATCTCTGATTTTGTTCACCAAGAAGGTGGATGAGAGCTTGCGATAGTATGTTGACTTCTGTCTCCTGAACGTGGTGACGATGAAGAACAAGTACCCACTATAAATTATTGACGCCCTCTTTGATCAGCTCAAGGGAACACAATGATTTTCGAAGATATAAATTAGTTCAGGCTATCAGCAGCTATGATTTTGAGATGAGGACATGCAGAAGATGATTTTCTGTTGTCTATATGGCCACTATGAGTTCTTGGTTATGTATTTTGGTGTAACCAATGCTCCAGATGTGTTAATCTGTCTCATGAAGAGGATCTTCCAGTCTTACCTTGATCACTTTGTCATAGTCTTCATAAACTACATACTGATCTACTCGACTACTGAGCAGGAGCACATCTATAATTTGAGGGTAGTACCGGACACACTCTGAGAGCACCATATTTATGGTAAGCTCTCGAAGTGATAGTTCTAGATTCAGGAGGTTCACATTCTGGGAAACATCATCTCAGAGGCTAGAGTTGCAGTGTATCTAGCATAGATCGAGGTAGTAATTTCTTGGGAGCCAACCAATAGTGTTACAGAGTAGTGGAGTTTCCTGGGACATGTTGGGTACTATCAAGGATTTGGGCCAGACTTTTCCAGAGTTGCAACACTACTTTTAGCATTGACGAAGAAGGGGAAACACTTATATTGGTCGGAGATATGCCAACAGATCATTCATGACCTGAGGCAGTGGTTGACTTGTGCGCCCATCATGAGGATACCAGAGGATGGCGTTGGGTACGTAGTTCACTGCGATGCATCAGGGACTGGACTCGGGTGTGTCCTGATGTAGGAGCGAGCAGTGACCGTGTATGGTTCACGGTAGTTGACACAACATGAGGATAAGTATACTACTCATGACCAGGAGTTAGCAGCAGAGGTCTTCACCTAGAAGATGTGGAGGCACTATCGGATGGACGAGCGTTTTACAATCTACTCTAACCACCAGAGTCTCAGGTACATCTTCTTGTAGAAGGACCTAAACCTGAGACAACAATGATGGATCTAGTTCCATCAGAACTATGACTTTGAGATTTTTTTACTCCTTGGAAGGGGAATGTTGTAGAAGATTCTATCTGTATGAGATCAGTAATTCAGCTCCTATGAGAGGCAATAGAGAAGCTGGCCGCGTTACAGATATCTTTTGTGGATAGATGTTGAACATCCTTCTTGCATTCTCTCACAGTCACTCCTCCACTTCTTCAGTGAGTTAGGGAGGCACATCATGGGGACATTGACTGTGAGACGTGACATGTTCAGATATTCTCATGGAAGGAATCGAATGGGTTTTTTGAAGGTGGGGAGCACGTCATCCACATCAGAGGACGTACTATGGTACTAGTTGCACTAAAAGCGGATTTTTTAGTGACTTCCACACTTACCATATAGAGATACATCCACAAGTGTAAAAGATGTATCATGACATCAGACAATAGCACTGGTGACCAGGTATGAGGAAGGAAATAATAGTTTTTGTCTAGTGATGCCTCATTTGTCAGAAAGTGAAGGGAGAGCACCACGATCCAGTAGGCTTGGTTCAGCCCTTAGAGGTCACAGAGTGGAAGTGGGATGGGATATCCATGGATTTCGTGACATAACATCCACATATATCTAGATGACATGACTCTATCTGGGTGATTATCTAGGGACTCACCATGTCGATCAACTTTTTACCGATCAGAGAGTAGGGCTCGGTAGAGGGCTAGGGATGCCTCTACATTTAGAATATCTTACTGCTACATGGTGCTCCATTGATGATCGTCTCCGATCGAGATTCTCCATTCACTTACCAGCATTGGAAGTTGTTGAAGGAGGCTTTTGGGAAGTATCTTCGCTTGAGCAACGCCTTCCATCCTCAAACGGATGGCTAGACTGAGGGGACCATTCAGACTCTCAAGCACTTGGTTTATGCATGCATCATCGACATTGGTCATAGCTAGGAGGATCATTTGCCCTAGTTTGAGTTTGAGTATAACAACAACTTCCACTCAACCATTGGGATGGTACCTTACGAGGAATTATACAACCAACCATGCAGATCGCCGCTATACTGGACTGACCGAGGGGAGTCAGCACTTGTATGAACATAGATGGTGCAGGAAACAATAGAGAAGGTGTAGATATTCCAATAGTGGATGACGATTGTACAGAGCAGATAGAAGTCACATGATGATATGATATAGAGACCACTGTAGTTCGAGGATGGTGACTATGTCTTTCTATGGGTCTCACCTCGACGAGGTCTACACAGATTTGGCCAGGGCATAATGTTATCTCTACTATTCATAGGACCTTTTTAGGTCCTCCACATGGTAGGCAAGGTGGATTACCGCTTGGCTCTACCACCTCAGTTTTACCTAGTGCACGACGTCTTTCACATATCTCAACTGAGGAGATACGTGCACGACCCGTCCCACATCATCGAAAACGGGGAGCTGGACATCAATGATGGGGCAACAATCATAGAGGTTCCGATGTATATTGATGACTTACAGGATCGGGTCCTGCATGGATGATCAATTCCTCTAGTGCACATTTTCTGGCAGAACGGGAACATCCCGGAGTGCACATGGGAGCGGGAGGCTCATATACATGCTCAATACCCCGTTTTGTTTCCCTAGTGTGTATTGTATCTTACGGGGATGTAAAGACCTATGGTGGGGAGAATGTAAAGACCCAGAAATCATATGGTAAAATTTTTTCATAAATACATGGGAATTTTACAAGTCCACGGTTTCTGACGGCACCAGATTCTGAATCCCAGTGTGCTCGGAATCAATTTCTAATGTTCTGTTCGGGTACGTTCAGTAAACGTACATGTGGGATTTTATATCTTTTGGAAAGGTTCTTGGAATTGAAATATGATGAAACCAATGAAAATGCAGTGCTAGTATTCGCTTATGGAGACCTTTACCGCAATTTCTTTTTTTCAGGAGCAGATGTTAATTTTGGGGATTTTGTAAATAAATTAAATAAAAATATGACTATCATATTTTTATGTTGGTGATGGTTAAATACTCCAACTAGTAGTTGGAGGTGAATCTAACCCCCACATATCCTCCAATATGAAGATATTATTTGGTGGGGCTTGCACGAGCTAAACCCTCTTAAACCCCCGTTGAACCCCTTGAGCTCCCCATTAATAGGGGAAACTATTGGACATCCCTTTAATGGTGACAACATAATTAATTAATAACTTAATTAATTAATTTGAGTGTTTGAATTCTGTTGAATTCATTATGCCAAAATTAATATAAGACATTATATTATTTTATTTTGGGTTGGCATAATCCTGGGAGAGCATGGTACAACTCTTGGAAAAACATCAACCTCTCGATGAAGAACACTCCTCTTCTCCGAAAAATGATGATACTGTTTTCAATCTTCACCCACTCCACATGAGAAGGAGCCACCTGTGTGGAATGTCGACGATGCATATTCCTCGGACATTTCCCAAAGTCAATGAAATCAATGTTCGCCCTATTTCCATGACTTGTATGAACAAATATGTGTTAGCGGGGTAATTGGATTATTTTTATGTATGAATTACGCCCACGCACTCCAACATTTATTTTTGGTTTGATGTTGGCCAAATTGTTATAACCTAACCCAGAGGGTGTGGGCTGAAAAAACATGGCCCGACGTCCCTCCATTTAATCTGGATTGGTTGACGTCAGTGAAGGAGATGAAAGGTCGTAGTACGGTCGCACCGAACCAGAGAAGAACTATGGTGGACGTAAGATGAACCGCGATAGGGAGGGTCGAGGTGGATGAAGAAGTGTGACGCCATCACGCCGCACGGTGGAGCCAAAGGCCATAGACAAGTCTGGCCGCAGCAGTGGGGGCGTGGCGCCATCGCACCGTGGTGGATGTGCAGAGGCGGCCAGCAAAACTGGCCGCCATGGAGCTAGACCACAGGATGATAGACCGACAGATCGGTCGGCCCACTGGTGAACCCTGGCGCCCGCAGGCACCGCGTGGAGGAGGACGCGGCCCATGTCCGCGTGCTGATCAGGTAGGCAAATTGTCCAGTCATGTGTCAGCCGGGCTGAAGAACCACGATGCCCGCAGGCGCCGTGGAGCTGAAGGTCGCAACTAGGTTTGGATTAGTTTAATATAAGGGGTCCCAAACCTAAATAATAAAGAATTATATCACCTTTCTTATATAAACCCACCCAAGCTCCCACTTCCTCCTCACTAAAATCCACTGGAGTTCGTCCAACCTCTTCCCTACTCTCTCTAGAATCCTCCCAAGGTTCCCCATGCTCCCAAGAATCCTCTTACAATCCTCTCTCTAGCCTTTGGAAGCACACTTCCAATTAAGGGTTTTTTCTTCCCTTCTCATTTTTGTTAATTTTCATTAAGTTGTATTGCCCTTTTAATTTCAATTATGAATGTTGGGGTATGGTTTCACACCTCCCCCATACTGCCCTCTTATAGTTTGAATGATGGGAGTCCCCTTTCTCTCTCATTAAATGCCACCCATGTACACCCGTTACTATGCCGAAATTCTAAAAGGAACTTCTCTCTCTTCTTTTACATTCAAGCAATATTTTTGTATCAAGATTCTAAATTCCTTTTCAATTGTTGGGACATATATCAATATGACCTAATTACTGTCCATTACATGTAAATATGATGAGGAACCCCTTTCCCTCTCATCAACCATTTTTATGAATTCTTATGTCACGCTGTTACGCTGCTGAAATCGCACCGATTTTCTATGCCAATGTCATTGTGTAGTGAATACCATGCCCATTTCTCCATCAAGGGTATTCCACATTATGAACATTTACTTATTGATTATAAAGTTTCTTGTATGAATTCCACTTTCCTTTATCATGGAATAAATGATTATGTTTTATGAATCCATATTTTATGATCCATGTGGCACACTTATGCATGAAATGAAATGTTTAAGAAGGGTTTGCCCTTATAGCGCTCCAATGCGTTGGGTAAAGTATAATATCATGATACGTCATGTGAAATGAGTGTTGACTCATGATATTTCAAGTGCAATGAGGGTTTACTCGTGCTTCCTGTGCAATGAGGGTTTACTCATGCTTTATGTGCAATGAGACTTGGCTCATGCTAAATCCATGTTAAGTGTTGTTTCCACATTTCCATGTTATGATTATAACTATTTATCATGCCTTTATGTTCATGTTTCTCTTATTCTCTATTGACATGCCTATTGCCTAACATTTATTGTACTCCCCATGTAATTCCATGTGTACTCCCTTATTGGGCTTTATAGCTCACCCTTTTCTTATGCATGTCCTCAGGTTATCCCATGCAATGCAAAGTATGAGGGAATGTAGTAGTCATGTGAAGGAAGTTTTCAATAAAGATGTTGTATTTCATGTTTTAAGTTTTTAGGTAATGATCCTAAGCCCCAAAGACACTAAACATCTAGATCTTATTTTTTGTATAAAGTGAATTTTTATGTCATGAATCATGATTAAGTTGTAATAAAAAGCAGGGTTGTCATAGTAATTCAATGCAAATGTCTATCTCCTGGAATGGAGTTGATACAGGAACATCATCACTATAGGCATCATCTTACTCCAAAACTACTGCAATAAAATGGAAAATCATAAGAAAAGATTCATTAAGGGTTATGATATCCAACATTGGAGTAATAAATTGAACCCTACAATGTAATAGTCAATCTTTTACTACATTGTTTTCCATTTCAACAAAAAATGAAAACTTTATTCCAATAATGTGGAAACACAAAACCATTCAACTAAAATATTCAATTTGGGAATGGACTATAGACAACCAATCCATACAATTAATGGCATCGTAATGCCTCAACACTTGCACCAATAGGTTTAAAAATTATCTATTTCATCCAATGGTCAGGTCACACTGTCATCCCAAATGTGTGATCAATGAGTCTTCCCTATTATATTTATCCAAGTGTAATGGTCAAATTAGTGGTTAAAATGGATTCTCAAGGTTTGGAACAAGATTTGTTGTTATAATGGAATTACTATAACCAATTTCTATTTATACAATATCTAATATATAAAATACATATATCATATATAGAATCATTCCTGGATCCCTGGGGTCATATACCACACTTGCATGCAGTTGTCCCATATAATTTATCCGGCTCCCATATCCTAGAGTGGAGCTCCTCGGAGTTGTGGTGAATGCATATCGAAACATTAAACAATATTGTTTCTCTCCCAAATCTTTTACCATGTCATTTGACCTAAAAATATTCATGTAATTATTATTTTAATTGACTCAGTGTTCAATCAAAAGATTCCCAGTCAGTTTCATGGCGGGTTAGAAAATATCAAGTGAGATTTTTCTATTGTCACAGGAATATAATCGCCTCTTCCTAGGATGTTTAGACCCACCATTTTAGTCCTAAACTAATGGTCCTCTATCCTAGGATCTATTCCTTAAAAATCTCCCATTTTTAATCCCAGAGAAGGATGTCTTTTCCCTTTATACTGTGGAAATTTCACTTGCTCATCCACAACTTATTACCACTAGTTGGACCTGCATTTCAAAGAATCTTCTGACCTTTATATCTTTTGCAAGGTCACATTCATTCATCGGAATGCATATAGGGATACTGCTCGATTGGATGTATCTACACATACCTCTCTTGATTGTCTGATCCATGACATATGGATCTCTAAAAAGATTCATTGAGTTACCGGAATGTTTGGGTAACCTCGATGAATAATCAACCACTATAATTCTACCCAATTAGGGATGAAGAATATATTTATATGCATAGATCATATCTTAATTGGTGAGAAATACTATCTAAAGAGACAATCAATATAAATCTATGAAATAGTCACCTCATCATGAGTTTGGATAGCAAAAATCCCCAATTTCCATTCTGATCCTAATAGAATTCTTGCCTCCAGGACAACCATCTAATCAACTTGTGACTTGACTAGATGGAAAACATATGTCACCACCTAAAGTCAGTCCACAAACACATGTGGGTTAGGATCACCATGGATCCTGAGGGATATCTATATCTTAAACTCACATATTTCACTTAGCTTATGCTCCTTGTCATATGGTACTGTAGGTACCGCTTGCTAGTCCACAGGTTATGTTATCTCTGGTGCACCACATGTAGGAAACATATAGGGAACTAGTCCCTGTATCGATGAATTGTCACTGAGGGTGTCATCCAAAAGATCAAGGTGTTATATCCAATATGGTAATCATCTTAGGTGGAATCCTATAAGAAAACTACATCAAATATGATCAATTATTATATATGGAGTGTGGAATAAAGAGGGAAATTAATCCACAACAGATTCATATATAATGAATGTACCATTATTTTCCATACAACCAATATACTATTATACTATGTTGATGGAAAGGTTATCAGAGTATCTATGTATGGATAGGTCAGCTGTGACACCAACACTATATTATATATCCTATTGTTTGAACTCAAAACACATATCAATGTTTCTGATAACCAATCTCACAAACACTTGGTCCCCGAACAGAAAAAGCCACCTCTGATAACACACTATCATGAAATGTCTATGTGGGGCTCGTAACACAAATCCCCAATCCCACATCCAACATTCATGGTTCTAGTGACTAGAACTGAGTAGTCATGTCATTAAAATGTGAGGCATTTCTTATATACCAATACACACATACACATCTCCAAGACTGAAATTCAAAAAAGATAAAAACATCTAAGAACCAAAATCATACATACATCTTTATCTCAATAAATAGAGTATGATATTATAGTAATGTGAAATTGGTCCAAATATAAGACCACAAATAGAGGTCTATAACCGAAATTCCAACATGTAAACAATGGTACTAGGACTATTGTCTATATCCATAGGAACACCTCATCTTACCTGATCTCACAATGCACAATCCGGTACTGGTCTTCCTATGACTCAATCAAAAGTTCGTTCATGTGCATGAGACACAACATGGGGAGGCAAAGCCCATGCATATGTGAATATAAAAATACTCAGTAGGATACCATGAAACCACTAATAAATATACAATTGAAGGTAAACTCAACTCTACATAGTATATATTTAAAAAACATAAAAAAATAGTGCCCAGATATAATCAATTAAATACATTATTTCTAGATTCATGTCACAAATAATGAATAGAAAATATTTCGATTCAGTTTGAAGATTCCAGGAAGCACCCATATAAGAGGACACGCTCCTGAGTCTGATAACATTGATGATGACTTCGTAAGATGTACTATTCATCAGAAAACATCATGAGTCAGATGTGGTGATAGATCTGATGAAATATATATATATATATATATATATATATATATTTGTGTGTGTGAATCAAAATATGAGGATCACAGAGAGGGGCATGGGGTGTTAACAAAAAATACATCATGATTAACATTCTAAGTGGGGGGTCGACTACCAATGATGTTAGTCATTTCAATACTAAGGACTCTACCAAGGGAACAAAAAATAAATAGATGATTGTCCTCCATGCCTCTCTAGGGGGATGTAAAAATATTATCTATGTAGTCTTGTTGAATGTATCACATTCGTATGAGTAGGAAATGATGCATACCAACATCTAGGGAAACAATCAATGGGTCTGACCCTAATAAATATATTCTGAGATATGATGGAAAATATATTTGAGCCATGTAGAAAGGGGTACATGAAATAAAGTATTGTCACATGTAGTTTCCCTATACCCCAGGTACAGCCTATGTACATAAACCCAGGTGTTTAGAAATGTTCTTTTAGAAGATGGGTACATGCAGTTTACAAGTGTCACACATTATGTCCTTCTATCCATAGTCCACTAGTTTACTGAATCCATATACCGAAACATGTTTCTAGCCTAATTGGATCTTCTCATGTACTTGTACATAGGGTAGTGTGTATATATGGTCCAGGAAATGTTTTGTATTAGGGTACACAGCCTAAAGGCATCCCGTTTCTATATATATCCCGATATATATGGCGAGTCGAAGGAAAAAGCATGCATTCTATGTGATATGGACACACATCATGTGGCTTCCAAAAAAATCCAAAAACCCTATCCACCACAAAGTGGGGGCCACAAACTATGTCATTTAGGGCTACACAACCTTTTCATCACAATTTAACTGAATCTATTGTTCATCCTCTAGGCACCTCAGTTGATGATCATGATATCAATATAATGGTATGTTCTCCTTGAAACCATAGATCAAGGGTTGTATGTCCATCACAACACTAAATATGTGAGTTTCATGCCTTTAATTATTTCATAAATATGATTATTTTCATGTTCGTTTAATTCATCTGAAAAAGAAGTATTCCTTAATTACTTCAATTCAACCATCACCATCGTCATTGCACCTCTTCTTGGTCACCCATATGCCAGATCATCAATTATGGATTATTGTGCCATGTAACAATTTGGTGAACATCACTGGGTCATAAACTAAGAATAATGAAGAACACTAATTAAAATATTGGGGGTAAAATAGAATGATAAAAATTCCAAGGAAAGAACCTCAATCCTTATTGGTTCTGACCTCGATTAATTCCCGTAAGAATGATCATGAAATCAATATCAATTATTAATAAAATACCCTTATTAATCCCACAATTAAGACCCATCATGGATGAATGATTTATCATTGGATCAATATTTTCATTGGTTGGTCCTCATTCAACGATGATTTCATGTAAGGGAATGGAAATCCAAAATAATGAATCATACCATTGATTTGGATCACACGATGAATAATATAAATTGTTGTGTTGTCACTATTGGTATGATTCATCAAGAATGGTGTCCATATATCATCAAACCGTGATCGTATCATCATCTTCCACATATTGAGTTATGTAGTGTTTTATTCCAGATATTTCATGGAATTCTAGGGTTATGAGCTTTACACTAGACACATCACTCTATATATATTATAAATAAAATATATATGTGTAACTTCATCAATAAAATAGAATGAAATAAAATGAATAATCAATTTATTTTATTAATTAAAACATAGGAAAACATCTTTTCACAATCGACTTGTGTCTTCTTATGTTAGGCCACCCCTATAGTAAAGCTACTACTCTGAACGCAATGGTTCCCTCAAATTTCTGATCCATGAAATTGATTAGAATTTATTCTACCATTTCTAATTAATATTTAATCCTATTTTATTTTATATTTTAATATAATTAAAACATTTATTGTGGGTACACTGAGCCTCAGAATTACACATCGTCTTTACTATAGATCTCGATGTTTACCGATATCGTATTCAAATAAATTCATGGGAAAATATGAGAAATTTCATTTCTAAATAATTATTATTTAAATAAAATTTGAACAAGTAAAATTTATTTCATTAGAATAAATTTATAATTTATATCATATATAAAAAATTTTATTCATATGAATATTTTACATTAGAAAACTATTATGACCAATCTTTATGATTAATTTTAAATTAAATTCTGAATTATTTTTTCTCGGATGTGGCAAAAATGGATTCAATATTTAAAATAATAAGAACTTATAGATTATATAATTGTAGAATTCTGTTTTGAGAAAAATTATTAGTGACGTAATTTAAATTAATAACAAAAAATAAGGTAAAACATGTTTACCAAGTCGTTTAATATTAATATTAAGGAGAAAATTACGTAGAAATTTTTTGAAAAATCCATTTAAAGGAAATATTTATACTATATTACATATTTTATATAAAATGTCTCATTATTAGAGGAGAAGTTTGTATTGCATAACTCACAATAGTGTAAAATTATTTAATTTACATGAGTACCACTCTTCGTCCACTATAAAAGGGTACTCAAACCCCTAATTTATTTAAAGCATGAAGGAATTATTTCATATCTAAACCCGAGTTAGATAAACTCAAAAAATATCTCCTATAATACTAGATGACTCACATTGGGCATCAATAAGTCCTAGAAAGTCCTTTGGTGATCATTATTTGGAGCTTCCAGATTAGGATATAACATTCTTCAATGAGCGCTTTTATGTTGTTTATTTCTACAAACCATCAATTATAATTATATCATGATTATAAAATAACATCATTATATTAAATGTAATTATTTTTTCTATGTTATGGGTATGAAATATAACTTTAAAAAATTACATCAAATGGGATATGCAATAATCATCCATAAGTACAGTAGAGTGCCACCTCACAAACCATTACCATTCATTCTTCAATTACAACCTCCCATATTTCAAAATAATTAGAAAATTATAGTTTATATATGATAAGTATTATATTTATGATTTATTTTTTATTATTTTATTAATAAAAAACATATTCATTCATGTTTTTTTTCATAGAACATGACCACATTTTTGGTGGACATGGGGACTACAATCTCCTCAAATATATGTGATTCCATTACACATTACCTGAAATGTATTATGTATTGATTTAATAAAAATATTTGATTTATATTATTTTAAAATTATAATTAAAATATTATATATATATATATATATAATTTACATTTATTTCCATCTAATTGATAAGAAAATCGAAACAATATTATTGGGTACATATGGCCAACCATCTCCTTGAATAACATAATTTATCATATAACATTAAAAATTATGAATCACATAAATAAATATATATTAAATTAATATGATATTTATATCATGGATTATATTCTTGAAATTTTTGAAATATTAACAATGAAAGAGAAAAAAAGAGATAATTCAGAACAGATATGATTTTGTTTTTTATTAGCAGAAAAAAATAACAATATATTTGTAATAAAAAAAATTAAATGTCATAATAAAATAACATAGGGTATTATATAAATTAATAAGGTTCTATTTTATATTTAATAAAACATTTATTTCTATACATGAGGCTCGACATTTACAGATTATGTATTGATTTGATGTAATGAGATTTCTAGTCTTAATTTTATTTCTATGAATATTATTCCATATTAACCACTAGTTTATTTTTATTGGTGGTAATACATACCAATGGAGAATATTACCATGAATTTACTTCATTTCAAAAAATTAAATTTTCAATTAATTCTATCCTTTATTGGGTTTTGAAATTTAAATGTTACTCACGTAGTAACATATTTTTATCAAACATTGATTTTATGTGAGACACAAGCAATGTTCAACTATTATTTCTTGCACGTTGTGTGTAAAATTAACATGGATTTATTTTTAAATTATTATAAATATAGTTAATGGGATTTATATAACCTTTTTAGGATCTGGGTTTCATGGTGTTTTATGTCCAAACATTAGTAAACCAACAAGAGTGCTTGGTTTTTCATTTTCCCTTTATTGAGACACATGTTAAGTCATACAATAAGATTATTTTACAATATATATATAATTCTCATTTTAAATTTTATATCATTCATATGATTGTTTTATATTATATTTATTTATTCATGTGATTTTATTATTTCATGTATATTTTGATACAATGTTACCATATTTATAAGAGTTTATTGATATATTCTGATCATTTATCATAATTTTTCAAAATTACGATTCTATTGATGAAATATTAAAGTCCAAATATTAAGAAATTATTTTAATTTAAATAAACATGTAATATTAATGATATCTTCATGTAATAATACCATTTTCTACTATTTGGTGCTTAAAATAATATGGAATATGTTTTTAAGAATACTAAACATGTTTATATCTTCATTCAGAAATATGATTTATGAAAATTTAATGTTTTATATTAATTTTTTTATTTTATATAATTATCACTCAATGTCATTTTCAAAGAACATTCTTTTGAAAAATTATTATTTCTTAAGAAAATGATTTTTAGATTGAAATTATTTTCTAATGAAATTATCTAATTCATCTTTCAAAATCCATATAAATACAATATTAAATCCATTGATATAGGCCCAACATTAGTGGTGGGGTGTTAAGGGTTTGGGGGGTAAGGAAAAGGTTGCGGGGTAAACTCCCCGGGCTAGAAATTTAATGTAATTTTCTTCTGTTTTTCATGTGCAGCTTTCATGATTGTACATATTTTTTTAAAAAAAATCCATTGATATCGTTTACAATTTCCTTGGGATGTGAACCTAGAAAATTATTTCATATAATAGATTAGTTTAATGATTATTTTTAACTCATATATCATCCACGTGTAATGATTTGATAAATCAATTATTAAACCCACTTGTTTTTATTGTTCGTTCCATAATTATGAAATTAGTTTATTTTATACATGTTATGATATGTTGACATGTTTATGATACCCATTTCATGTCATGGGTTATGAAAATATGTTTAATAAATGAATAACTTTTTATGTGGGTTGATATGATGAATGTTTCACTATATTGTTCCATATTTAAGTTTGATTTAATTATATGATTGGTGGGACATCTATCTCCCTCTAATGCATTAGCTAAAAAATATATCTGATAATATAGAATCAACTAGAATAAGTAGTGAACTTTATTTATTATTATAGTTATAGAATTAGTATTTAACATTTATTAGCAATAGAGGGCTGGAATGAGTAGTAATCTCAATTTAGTACTATTGGGATATAATGAGATTTAAATCGGTTCAGTGATACAGTTCTAAAATAGGGAGTGAATACGATTCAGTAATGGAATTCATTTGTTAGGATGATCTTGGAATTGATCCTTTAATAATATGAAATTATTTTGAATATTTATTTATCCACCACAATTTCATGTCTTATACTTATTTTATGATAAAATAGAGTATGTTCTCTTATTCCATTTTGATTTACATCATATGACCAATAAATTTGTATGTGAGGAATCAAAATGATCACATTTGATATGCAGATAATCAACATCTATTATTTTTTACATGTTATCATACCCTTATGTTCATGATAATTATAATATACCTCCCATGATAACCATTACTATGAATCTGAGCATTCATATTGTTATATTTACTTTCCCTAGGTTATTAATAATTCTATAATGTATGAGTAATAAATGGTTCAATATTTGTGGTAAATAATTTATATTGTTCATGAAGTTATAATATTTTGTTCCATATATCTAATGACCTGGATTATTTTGGTCTTTAGGCATGTAATTTTGAAATGTGTGAATACAAAAATAATTTTTTTATATCTATTTATTTTAAGATGGGGTCACTATAATAATGATTTAGTACAATCTACCCCCTAATCGAATATGAAAAAGGTTCCTAAAAGTATAAATGGAAAAATAATATCTAAAAAAATGAGAAATCATACAATATATTAAGTAGGATCAGAATAGTATAAAATTAAACACCTGGTATGAAACAAAGCCTAAGTAGGTAACCTTATTTATTATTAAAACTATTCATCAATGGACTTCATCAAACGTCCTTTCATCATAAAAAACATGACATCTTTTGGAAGATCCCAAATATGGGTGAGTATAACTATACCCATTAGGACACCCCAAAATCTCCAAAAATAGAAAATAAATATATTAGCGGGATGAACATATTAAATATATATAATGAAGATTTTTTTTATTAGAACAATAATATATACTCATGATAGCATCCATGTGAGAAAGTATTCACAACCATACTTCCATCCATAATATTCTACTAAAGGTTCTATGGTAATTTTCATCTGTCAGATATCACTCAATGATCCAAACTATCACATATAGAACAAATTGACGAGGGTTTACTCACAAAAACATACTAAATATGTACACACTGTTACTCATAAGTGATCTTTACATAGATAGGGGATCAAACTCAGGGTCATGGTGGACACTAAAAACCAAAATTGGGTTAACATTATATTTTGTTGATCATACAACAATGTAGAATGGTCACAATTATTTCCCAAATCTATCCTAGTGTGGAATCAGAAATAACATAGGATCACTCCTTAGATAATATTAAGGGATTTTTGAACTCAATCAAAGAGGAATCCTATTTTCATGACCATATTTCAATAAACGGGACATAATGCCTCACTGTACCATCAAATGGATTGTCCAATAGAATCTACCCATCTAATAATGTAATACATTAAAAAGAAAGGTTGCTAAAATATTCCCTTGTAAAATTAAATAATGTAAACTATTAGTACAAGACCACTATAATCTAACATAGTTCTTCATATTCTCAACATCTCACATATAATGACATTCACTATATATGTGGAATATTTTCTACGTGTACATGGTGTACCAATGTCGATCCAGTACCTGACATATTTCTCATATTTGAGTCTATATACACCATCATATGACATTGTAGATTGGGTAGTTCTTCTTTATTGAGTCATCCTTGTGTACCTATCAGTGACTAAATAATGAGTTGTTCCTATGTACTATATTTTTAGCTATGATCCTGGCCGAGTCCATGCCCATCTACCCCTAGGAGAAAAAAAATTCCAGCCATGTTTCACAAGGTGTTTGGTTATTTTTATCTACGTGTAATCCCTAGAATCATATGAGGGTACCTCATGTGGTATTTTATATTTACATCATATAGTTTCATCATTAATTTACCAAAATTATTGAACCATCATGCATATTCATATAATGCCATCACATGCAATGAACCTACCATAGATATTTGCATCCATCAAATATTTATGTTCATCTTATATGTTATGTATTTTTTGGTCAGATTCAATCCATTAATTCCACTCAATAATCAACTTTACTCCCCACAATACCTTTCCATACTCTAAATCACGAGGCGGAGAAACACTATACAGTTCAAATCTAATTCCTACCATCCAAGATTATTTTCACATTTATATTGATCAATTAATTAAGAACATTATCCAACTGTGAAAATATGGTGTTCCAAATAATGACCATTAATTGATAATACCATCGTGTTTTCTAAAATAACATACAAATTGAATGTTAGTAATGAATGACAAATGAATCAGTGGATGAAATGTACAAACAGAACAATAAAATTAAAACTCTTTTATTATTTTTGTTGCCCCCAATTTGTTACCATCATATAATGTTATTATGAACCATGAAAAAATATTATAAACCCTCGATTAATAACATTATGAGGATGTATCAAATATTAAAATCAAAAATCAATAATGGGATTAAATTTTTTAGAGAATACTTCATAATCAAATTACGTAAAAATTAAATGGGAAAATAAATGTTAATAATAATCCATACAGTGGTTTTGGATCCCTTTCTGACACGTAGTAGTCACACATCACCATAATTTTTGATATCCAAAATTTATATTAGTTTTCGATCCCTATATAATTTTTATTTATGAGTCTCCATGAATTCACCACCAATTAATGTATCAATCCTTAGGTTCATTTAACTGGCCCTATGGACATTAAACTTCATTTTTTTATATAGGATTACTATATTAACATTTTAAAAACATATATGTAATTTATTAAATTATGTTAATTCATTTTCCTTCTCATGATGGTTCTAAAGCAAGAAACTCTTGAACACAATGGTTAAATCGTGACTAGAGTAAAACTAGCCTTCCTGAATCAACATTGGCCATTGTTTTCTCATTCAATACCTAATTTTGTTATTACTCAATTAAATCATAATTAATATAAAATTATGACATAATATAATAAATATGTTTAAAAACATTATTGATTCACCATTGGCTATGGAATACCACATTGTCTTAGTACCTAGTGCAAAATTATTCATTAAAATATTTTATATTCCTCAAATGAAAACTATGGATTATAAAATCTCCTCACCCAATTTATTATCATCTGTAAAATAAAATATCCAAATAAATATGATAAAAGTTTTAGTATTTCACTTTATTATCCCACTCGAAATTTATCTGGTGAATATTTTCATACAATCAAAAAACAGTTACTGGAAGATTCTCTCTAGAATTAAAAACATCTCCCACCAATCGTAAACCTCTACATGGTACTCTTAAAAGTTATTTAAATAATTGATGTCCATTTATCCACGTTCAATGACATGAAATTTTTAATTCACATACCACATTATATACAAAACATGGAAAACATCATGTACCCAGTCTAACAATATAATTATGTCCATGAGACACACAAACTATTTATCCCAATGATGTATCTAGAATGAACTAGTGCACTATAGAAATAAGATTCCATGCTAGCCAAAATATATGCAATCTATGTTAAGGTGAATCCATTATGAACACATATTCACCCTTTATAAACTACAATTGTCCTATGTTTTTAGATGTTATAAAACATTTGACAACTCTTTAATGTACATTTCCCCTCATAGGTGATATGCACCTTATATTTCATTGTTTATATGAATTGTGGGACCATGATTACAACTATCAAGGTTCTCTCATATAATACCTCTAAACAAACCATTATAGTGATTTAAAATTATTTATTTTTATAAATAACTCCACTAATGGTAGGTGATCCATAGAACTACATCCAAAATCATATATGAATTCTGATAAAATTTCTCCTAGAACCAAAATGGTTTACACTTTCGAGTTGTAATTATATTGTGTAATCACTATTATAATGATCAATGATGTCTCAAATTCGTAATGAAATCCTCTCTATATTTTTGATATTGTGGGGGGGGGGTGGAATCAAATTTGAAAATGACCATTTAGGGTACTTCATGAAGTCATTCAATCTTATGAATGTGATGGAATCTCATGATCTCTATTGAAATAAACTCTCTAAAATCATGGAAGTGGCCTGACATGGATTGTTGGTCTATGATAACCTAGATAGAATCATATCCTCTATAAATCAGTGGAACCCCATAAATATTTCCATTTCTATACAATCCCTCTTGCACTGTGGAACTCAAAATTGGTTGAGATAAACTCATTAGACGATGGTGCTCATGCTTTACCAGATAATAATTATGTCATCAAGAGTAAAACTATATTTTACACTTCCTCATCTCTAACCACAATATTTTACACACAAGGTAAAGTTCAATCTTATCCACATATGCATTCACCCTCATGGAGTATTTATAAATCTTCTTCACAACCTTCTAATAAAAAAACACTGGTACCAAAATTCATACTCTAAAATATATATCTTGCTACCCACCTTTAATGCATCCATAATGTGAATATCCACAGGATATCCCAATAACCATGGTCCCACTATTAGTATCTACATTTTGAGACACTCTATCATATTGTAAAAGATGTGGGGTAAACTCTATCAAATGGAGGTAAGCTACATCATCCTTATATAATAAAGAAATTTGATCTGAATCCTCACTTGAAAATCCAAAAAATATCTCCTGTTGAGTGAATCATCCACTATGGTCCACTTCCAAAGAGTATAGTTACTGTCAAATTCATAATATTATAGGATCTAAATAGGTAACCTATATATTTTGTTAACATACTTATAAGATAATTTGTACTTCGGAATCACATTATTTAAATTGATAATAATCCACTTACCAAAAAGATATTGTCCCTAAATTTTCAGGGTTATGGCCACAAAATCAAGCTCAAGATGATGGGTTCTGTAGTTCTATTCATTATTTCTCACCTATTAATACCCATTAAAAATAAATACACACATCTACATGAAGACATATTTAATACCAATCTCAATAGAATCAAAAAACTAGACATTCTAATCACTAACCACTTCCAAAATAATAATTGTGGGACATGTAATAAAACTAACATTTTTAAATGAATTTACATTTTCAATTTACAAAATTCTTATTCTGGAGATGAAATTATAGAATACAAATGAACTATTTTGGTTGATTTTGTAACTATTATTAGACATATCCCTCCTAATTTAAAACACATTTATGAATCAAAAAAATTGATAGTAGATTCATTATATTGTGTTTGTGGGATTAATATATATATATATATAGGGTTATAATAAAATCAATTGTCATAGAAAAAGGATGTGATGACCATAACTATAATTTTTATACCATGTGAAGTTAATTTATCATAGATTATTAGGGAGATAAAATAATTGTGATATTCTCTCAATCAATCTCATATAGTGACACCCAAAATAATTATTTAGAAAATTTATTATTTGAGAAGTTCATTTTTATAGTGTTCACAACCCAATCCTATTTCATCGAACCACCCCAAACAAGTATCTATATAATACACCTTACACTTAGTGGATTCACTGGGGTATTAAAGGTCAATGTATATGGAACCTTATTGAATGGGATTTTATATTTTTTTAAGTTATTATCTTCATAATTTTTTATTACTTTATAATTAATTAGTAATAATATTAATTAATACTAGTTAATGGTACGATTTAATGGGAATTATATATATATATTGAAATCAATAGTTTCAATCAAGACACACTTATTATGATTTCTATACTTGTTGAAAAAAATTATATTTTAGTAATATATTATTAGTAAATAATATTTAATAAATGAATTTGATAATAAAATTTAATGTAGTAAAGTTTAATTTTTAAAAGGGTCAGAATACTTTTATTGTCAAAAATATAGTATATTTTTATAATTGAGTATTTGTTATTAAAAAGATAATATTATAATATTTGTTGATTTATTTTATGAAATAATATTATTTTTGAAATCAACTCATTTAAATTTTCTAATGGTTACTTAATCAAAAGTTACTATGATTTATAGCATGTTGGGTAAAAATTAAATACATTCTAGCAATATAATAAGAATTATGAAATCATAAAATTCCAAAATTTATGTAATAAATAATATTATGGGTATCATTGAGAAAATATTACCCCTTGAAAATAATTATTTTTTTAATATATTTTTACAATTTTTTGAACCCTTAACAGCTCCTCCATAATCAATATTTTATTTTATCGTATTAGAATAAATTATTTATAAACTTAACTCACTTAAACATCAGAATTGGTATTATTTTATGGACTTTGGTTTTTAGCCTCATAAAATAATCTAATACTCTCTTCTTTTGAGGAATAAATTGTAAATCCTATAGAATTGTTTCAAATATGGAAAAATTTATAATATATAGTCCAAAACAAATGTTTAGAAAATAATAAATAATTCACTACTCAATTTCTTTGAAAACAGAAACAAATACCCATTAGTCATCCATGAAAACTCTAGGGGAACTGTTCTAATCCTCCCATACCTATCTATATCCCTGAAAAAGGATCCCCCAGTCTCTTATGAAGATCCTCCCAATTTATATTTAGCAACCTCTCAGGGTAAGTGATCTAGTCCTTCTCCTCATTATTCAAGAGCCATCATTTTGTTAAATATTTTGATTTCAAATTTTTTTATTGTGATATGTTTTTACAAAAGAATGTCAATATAATTATTATTTAAATGTTATTTTATAACCCTTTCACACTCGTTAAACTCTTCCATAAAACTTATTGTATCCAATATTTGATACCAAATTTTCTTGTGATGTTTCTATGGTAAACAATTTGAAGTGAGTACTAATACCTATTCCACCTCAATTGTATTCACCTAGATTTAACTACCCCGAATTATTCACGTATTTACATTTATTTATCCCAAAATCATTATGTATATGATTAAATGTGATAAAATTTGATCATAGGTTTAATTATCCTTGTGGGACACTTATGCATTTACCAAATTTGAATGTGGGAGGTCTGACCTTTATAATATTCTGCTCTATTGCATTAGGTAATGTTTTTATCACATTAGATTTAACTAATAGAGAATGAGAGACAATAAGAATAGGAATATGTTATTAATTCAATGAAATTATCCTTTATATATTATAATGATTTAAGGTTTTATGTTTTTTGCACACTACCATATTTTACTTATGTTAACATATTATATCATGATGTGGTGTTTAAGTTTATAATTATCACACCATTTAAGTTAACATGATACCAATACTTATTATATGTATTTATTTAAATATTTATATTCTTTTATGATTACATTTCTAAAATTTATAGACCATTTATTTGTTTTGTATGTTCCCCTTTTATCTTAGGAAGATTTAGAAGATCAAGTAAATTTAAGGAAGTTATATAAAGTTTTATCATATTTTTTATTACCATATTATATTGTTATGATATATAAATTATTATAAAAAATAAGTAGGCATTGTTACATTATAGTTTTTTATTTAGTGTATATTTATGTAAAAATTCATGGATTAATGTGTGTGGAATATATGGGTTTACTTGGTCGGTATCGGAATAATTATCAATTATTATTATTTTTGACTAAATCTATCTATTGGAGTCACTAAGGATAAAAATAAATTTTTGGAAATGTAGTTAAGTGAATGTGGATCCATCATAGTTGTACCATGAGGTAATCTCAATCATCACATAGTTCTCGAAAAATGTACTATATGAACACATGGATTGACACACCTAACTATTGTAGTTTTTTAAAATGAAAACCCCTTCAAAAACCATTTTTAAGGGTACAAATTACTATAGGAATTTATCTCAGGACATAGATAAGTGATATAATAGATTTAATATTATAAATTCATAAGTTATGGAATATATATCATTTTTGATTTATTCCAAAAAAGGTCAAATCTTCCCATTTATATCTTCAATATGTATAAGATTAGCATACATGAGGATATTTTTTAAGAATTAAATGATTAGAACTAGAATAAATTATTTAAGGTCTAACATATAATTTATTAATTAACATATAATTTATTATGGGTCTATGGATCCATGTATTCATTCATATCATTTATTTATAGTAGAACTATTTGAATCCCACCAAAATACAAGGAAGTGATCTTATTTGTGAAAATAGAGAATGGAAGACTTATTTTTCCCATATATATTACCCATATCCTAGTAAAAATGTGGGATGAATTTCAAAAAAACATATTGGGATAACACCTTTATCATAATTCAATAATAATCAAGGAATAGATAGTCATTCCTCATATTGGTCCATCAAACATTAATGTGAGAAAGAATTCACTCTATGTATCACTAATCATCCCATGATTCAATACACATACATGGATATGGATGAATATTCATTGGAACCATATTATCAAAGGTGGATATTATTTCTGTATGATCAAGAATTTTTAGCACAAATAATTGGAACTAATGAAAATATTATATATAATGACATGACCATTTTATGGGCATTAATCAATGTGTTTCTCCAAGATTATCATGGTCTCCCTGCAAGTTGTGTGGTTTATTTAATAGTTGATCTCAAACCCATATCATTTAAAAAATCCAATACTATATATATAATGGCCATGTTTTAGATTGATGAGGCAAAGAAACAATTACAAGACAATCTGGATAATGGATTCATATTCAGGATTACATCACACTCGGTCGCACCACAGACATATTTCATATTCAAACCAATTTTATTTTGTGTTGTGTGTAATTCCTCATTGAAATTTTATTTCCAAATTATTGTTATTTAAATGAAATTTTATTTTATATTTTATTTTATCATTTAAAACTTATTATGATAACAAATATTACCAAAGTTATAACAGATATCCTCTCAATTTTCCTATTTGAGAGACTTGTTATTTTGTCCAACCAATATTATTTCATGAGTTGTATATAATACTGAATTTAAAATTTTATTTATAAATATAAATTATTTATTATATTTAAAATTTAATATTATTTTATTATTAATGGGGTTTACAATTCAAACGTTACCAATGATGTATTGGTTTTATGATAAATTCTCAGCATCTAATGAGATTTTATTCATTATGCTTGAGGTGATGAAGTATTTTTAACTATTTCTAAAGAAAAATACATATTTTCTTGTAGTCTTGTTATTTCTAGATAATAAACGTTTTCCATTAGTATTTTCCCATAAATGATTAAATACACTACATGATTTATTTTGTGAAAAGTAATAATCATTTCTCTATTTGGTCTAAAACAGTTTTCAATAATATAATTATCATAACATAATTTAAAAATTTGATTAAAATATAATGTGAATTTATTAAATAAATATTTCAACATTTTTTAATTTTCAAAAATATTTTTAAAATGAATATTTAATTTTCCCAGAATACTACTATTTGTAATGTATAAAAAATGGGAATGGAATCATTATTTTAATAAGTATTAAATTGAAAAAATTTACCACCATCATGATCAAAAAAAATTATAAGTATTGCATAATATATTTTCACGGTTATTTTCAATTAAAATGATTAAAAAATGTATTATGTTTTGAACTTTGGTTTTAAATTTTTTAATTCACTATACCATTATAATCCATAGGCTTATGATCATCTAATTTAATGAATATTTATGTAAAAATATATAGTCTCTATGTATGAATTGAATTGGATTTCATATATTGTTGTTATCCATGTGTAATTATGATATGTAAACCTAGTCATCTTTTTAGAATGGTATTAAAGTAAGTATAAAGACAATTATATGTATAAGAAAATACTATGGAAAATTTATGCAAGATATAAAGAGTGGTATCTAATTAATTTTATGACTTTATATAGAAAAAATATTGAAATTGATTTTTCATGGTTTGAATTTGTTGTAAAAACAATGAAAAATTAACATCGGTCTCAACTTGAGGGTTAATCGGTAATCTAATGCATGGATTACAGTGAAACTATATTGAAAATCCTTGGATATATAGGTGGAAAGTTCAAGTAAAATTTAATAAACTTCATGAAGGATTCATATAATGACCATGACTGATCTATGTGAAGCATAGAGTTTCATTCATTGAGCAAAAAATGATTAACTATTTAGACATAACATAACTTATTTTTCAGGGTTATGGGGTTTTCCTAAATAAATAATATATATCAAATTATAATATTTGGTTTTAGTCTGTGGATGGTACAAGAAATTACTATGTTAATAATAAATGATATAGAAAACTTGTTAATTAGATTCAAAATGAGATGAAAATAAGACTGAAGTATATTGTTATTGTTCCTCTTTAGTTATCACAATATATGATTGACAACATACATCATACCCAACTCCAATACTAACAAATTACTAAAAGGATAGTGTTTGTTGATATTTTAGTATGTAGAGATAATGGAAGAAAGAATATTATGTTTCCTATATATCAAGATTATAGAAAACATAAGTCGGGGGAATGCCTCCATAAAATGATAATATTTTTATATATATATAATAGTGGTATTAAGTAAAACAAATTTATATAGAAGAATGAAAATTATTGTTAGTTAAATAAATGATAATAGTATTTTCCTTAGTGAATCTTCAATATAAAAATTTATAAATGTGTAATGAAATAGAATTATAAAAATAAATTTTCTCCAGGGAATTCTCAAGAATTGAATTGTCAATGTGTAATGAGAAATGGTTATTCTACTAAGGATGATCAAACCAAGAATATCATATAAATGTTATGGGGTTTTCTAATAGTATTATTTATTCTAAAGATCAATAGAATGAATAAATTTATATTATTTTATGATTATTAATTATTCATATAACATATTATTTTAAAATATGTATTAATGAATACTATTTTTAGTAATTATTAATGGTGTAAGAAAAAAGTGAAATGATTGAAGTGTTTGTGTGTCAGAATACAATAATTTCATTATATAAATCATGAAATATATTTGTATTTTTCTATAGATTGTACTCATTATGGGTTTGAATGAATATTTTGAAAGGCACCAATGACATTAAAATGTAAATAATTAGGAGTGAGATATTTTTTCGTAATTATTTTATTAAGGTAATATAACAATTATAATTTTCCTAATATAAATAAAATCATATTTTTATGGATAAAGAGATGATTGATATAGAATAATTAAACTTCATATTATTTATGACCCTAGAAGTGATTAATAATTTATTGAAAAATTGGTTTACATTATCATTGATAGATTTAAAAACATTACTTGACTTGTGGATTATATTCAACAATCCATGCTTTTATTCAATTATGGAGGAGTCATTTTTCATTTAATTAGATATTAATGTTAATACAAGTTGTAACCATAATACAATAGAATCCATGATCACGAAAATAAAATATTTTCTATGAAAGAATAAAGAGATGAATTTTGAAATATGGTGGATTAATTTTATATATATATATATGTAAATTTATTGACCTTGTTTATAATTTTTTAATTTTGTTGGTGTCTTAATGTTATCCATTAAATGAATGGTTTATGTTGGACTTTTGATGTTGTTTTAGTCATTAATGTACAACATCCCCATACACATATTTTTTAATTTTTTATCACTAATGATAACCCTATTTTTGTTATTATAACAAGATATAAATAGAATGACTTATCATTATATTATATATATTATGATATGTCAGAGATTTCTGTTAAAAATCATCATTATTTCATTGATTAAGATATCAGGACTAAATTGATTACAGATAAAAAAAATTATTATATAATTTAAATACAATTTCTATCTATATTAGACCCATTTCATATAGTTATTTCATCATGATGGTTTCTTATTAATTTATTCTTCCATTTATAATATATCAAGATCATGATGTGTTCCACATATATCTCTTGATAACGTATGTACTGAACCCCATATATATAATAAACACATTCATCATTCCCATATATAATGATCATTCTTTTGAGGAATAAACAGTTTTGATTAAAAATTACATTGATAGTGTGATATGGAACAAGGTAACTAAACATTTCAATGTTTCTTGGAAAAAACCACAAACCAAAGGAATATTTTTGGGACCATTAACATGTAATTAGACTGAAGTATTGAATGATTTATGTATAAAAGTGATATAATTTTGAAATAATAATACATATTAATGGGATAATTATATGAAACCTACATATTTAATGAATTTGTTTTCTATATAAAATTATATTCTTCAATAACATTCGTTATAAGAATCACTTAGTTGTAATGAAAAATAAATAACCATTTAAATATTATTATTTAATAAGAATGTTGTGGCCTAACCCTTAGAATGGATTTTATGATTTTTTTTCATATGGTATAATTCTAAATAGTTTAAACTTGTATATAAAATGAATTATTTGATGAACCATTTAACTATAAATAAAAAAAGAATCTATTGGACGAATAAGGTAATTGTTTTCTAAAATACTATTTTAATAAAAAATAGTTAATTTACAAAAATAAATTAAACAAACTTTTTAGTAATTATTTTAATGAAATGTATATATTAGTTTTTCAATATATAATTAATTTTATGTTTTTTCTTGAAATATAATAATAATAATTCTTATTTGGCACAAACCATTTTTTTAAAATTGCTATTTCTTCACCTCTACCACGCATATTTTAGTAATATTTTTACACTATTAGAAATTTCAATTTTTAAAAATAACATAATTAATAAAATAAAAATTTTAAAATTATTTTCATGTGGTTTTTTGAAAATTTTATGAAATGGTAAATTTTTCAGTTAATTTTGAAAACTACTAGTTTTTATTAAAAACTAAAATTAAATCAATGTAATTATAATGTAAATTTTTTTTTATGTTGTTATAAAATAAAAATATGTTTCATTATATATATAAATATATATATATATATATCGAATTTAGGTAATTTAATTCAAATATTTATGGGATTTTTATATAATATCTTTCCCAACAATGCAACATTTTTTATTTCGAAATCATTCATTATTGTCATGTTTGCAATAATAATTAGAAATTTAATTATGTGAGTTTTTGAAAAGAATTTGGATCAATAGATAACATATCTTTTTAATTTCAATTATTATTATTATATAATTTTTTAAAAATAAATCATTAAAATTATTGAAATAATATAAAGAAATAATTACTAGATTTAATTTTTATATGGGTTTAACATGGGTTAAACTAAACAAGTAAGGCATAGAACAGACTATAACATTTCTCTATTTTTTATAGAAATATGGGTATATTATAACAACTAAGGGTTTATAATGTATCATTTTGGTGTTAATTTTCTTTAAAAAATCAAGGGGATATTAAATTTTATTTAGAGATTCTATGTGTGTCCTTTCCCGTGTTATTGATGACCACTCAAAAGCATCTCGTATTTCCACATAAAACCTCTTATGTATTCCATGAACTATCAAAATATCTTCACTACGTCCCTACAATCACCTAATTTTCCATATTTTCAATTATAATACCTCCTAAGAGTACTTTAGTTGTAAACTAGATGATATTATCATAAATAGAGTTATAACCCTTAAATATTATTTTTAATTTTATTCTACCATAAATAATATTTTATTATTTTAAATTAATAACTTCTATCCAAAACTACTTCTATAAAATGGGAAAGTAAAGCTTCAATTATATGGGTAATGGACTACCACCTCGCAAACTGATGTTATTTATGTTTCATCAACATCTATGAAAAATGGATATACCAATAGATTTGTCCATTCGATAATTTTTTTATTATATTATTTTTCTTATTTAATTATAACATCACACTTAACTTGTAACTATCCTCTATGTTGGAAAATAATAGTCACTCTTATGTATGGTAAACTACCCCCATGAATAACAATGTGATATTATTTTTTATTTATATTTTACATGGATGGTAATTGGTGTATATTAAATTAATATTTATGATAATTTTATGATAAATATAATTCTATAATTTTCATATCTTATACACCATATTTCTTGCCATTTGGTAGGGGTTTAATAATTTTAGTCGTGTGTATGGAGTACTACCCTCTCGGGATGTAAATGTGATTAATTTTTCAATAACGCATTTAATAAAATCTAATAAAGGAAATGTTATTAAATATGTCTTATATATATGAAATAATAACAACTGTAAAAATTTTATTCACTATTTACATTTCTTTTTTCCCATTCGTTAAAAAATGAAATCAACATTGATGTGTACATACGGCCTATCAACTCCACGATCTTTGTATTTTATTTTATATCTCTAAATATTGTAGACTTCCCTAAATACTTATACACTGAGTACATATTATATGTATAAAATTTTTATTAATATGATGATTATATAACCGTGATAAATATAATAGAATAAAAAATATAACATTAAAAACACAAGAATAACAATGTAGTTATTACTAGAAACATGATTTTAACAAAAAAAATTGGTAATAAATGTGTATTAAAATGACATAAAAA
Source organism: Viscum album (assembly GCA_963277665.1). Lineage (NCBI taxonomy): Eukaryota > Viridiplantae > Streptophyta > Magnoliopsida > Santalales > Viscaceae > Viscum > Viscum album. Next base: position 1,896,198,739 of record OY728133.1, on the reverse strand, counting down.
TTAATTAATGTCTTGACATATCTACCTATGTAACATTATGTAATATATTTTTAATAAAAAAATATATATTATAAAGTAGTTCTAAATTTTAATAAAGGATGTTGTGACTAAAGGAAAGGGATTTTCATCTCACTTTATTCAGATGAGATAGATTTATTATTCACTAAAAGATTCATTAATGTGTTATATATAACTTCATTTAATTTATTTTAATATTTTTAATGCTATTAATTATTTATATTAATATTTATATTTTATTATATCTATTTTATGTCTTTTATAGTTCAAAAGATACAATAAAATACTAAATTTATAGCCTCTCTTTTAATTATGGGAGACATATGGCATATTCAATAACTTATTCTCTTTTGTGTTGAATATATTTTCACATTAACATATAATATTATTAATACAATCCATTTAATTTTTTTTATGTTTCTACTTGATTTTATCCTTTAATTTTTCCTATGAATCTAATGATTACTGAATCATTTAAGGTACCTTTTTTTTGAATATTTGTTCTTTGATATATATGTTATGTTACACAAAAATCATCATTAATGTGGTTTATATACAAACATTTTGAAATATTATATCATGAATATCCTTATATTAATGACAATTAATGATTCATTTTATGTTATGTCCCATGGGTGTTATGATTCAATTATTACCTATTTGGAGAGTGTTTTGAGATATAATTTCATCATTTATCGATATTTATTATTTTTACGATTCTTATGATGAAATATTATGATCTATATCTCTAAAAATGTATATTTTTTTAAAAAATTTATGGTTATTTATAATTATTATTTTAAAATAATTATAATATATATATTAATTAATTTTACAAAATGAATGTTTTAATGCAAATACATTTTTAATTTACCCATTATTTGAATAATTTTTTTCATATATGTCCATGTTTTATAAAAATGCCTTCAAATTTTATTAAAATTCTCCATATAATTTAACTAAAATAATTTTAACCATATTTAAAATTTTATAAAATAAAATTAAAAGGAATCACCATGGTGTTCCCCGAATAAGGTCATTTGGATTTTATATAAAATTTTGAAGGAATATTTTTTTACATATATGACATGAATGGATATTTTCTATATAATTAACCCACAATTATATAAAACTTAAATTATATGTATTCAAGGATATTTTCAATGAATTATATTTTTGAATTATGTAATATTTTAAATGATTATTTTTAATGCTTAAATTCAATATAACTTTTTTATTCTCAAGAATGTGTCTATTTAGTATAAAGAATATTCATCTAAAAAATGTAGTATCTACATATGGAAACCAAGGTACAATATTGCATGTGATACACAAGGGTAAATTTATTCATAAATAATTTCCATGTATGAAGATCCAAATTTCAGGCCATAGAATGGATTTATTATGGAATATTAAAAGATCCCATAAATCATAGAGAAATATTTCCTTTCATTTATATCCATCAATTCCTTAATTAAGAAGATACCATAAAGATAAATAAATAACCATTGAAAATTATAAATGATTATATATATAATATGAATAATCTCATTGTCTTTTTTTAATGGTTATTAATCTCTTTTAGAACATATATACTCTCTCATAGGTATCTTATACTATAGTCAGTTCAAAAACGGTTGCATCACCAGCCTCACTCCAACATTGCATTGAGGAACATGAATAGAAATAATAATCCTTAAATTATTAAATATTACATGAATATTAGATTTTGTTGTTTCAATTAAACACATCCTTAGTTAGGTAAACATTCCATCATCGAATTAATTCTATAATGGTTTTCTGCATTATAACCATTTGTTTTTTGATCTTCTTCTCTAACTGTCCATCATGTGTAATTAGGATAATATGTTCCCAATTTCTTCTATCAACTGGAATACTTCTTAAATACCTACTAAAAGAATGATTAAAAACACATATCACTATATGATTCAATTTTCATGGGATGTATGTACAATAATATAGTATCTTGTATGAAAAACATTCCCAATTAGCACAATGAATGGGTCACTTGAATATTCATGAAATGATCACTTTTCATATTTAAAAACTATTTCCCAAACAACATCACTACTCCACAAATATATGAGTAACCATATCATTATTTCCATAAAAAAATCATCAATCATAAATATAGTATCTAGAATATACTAAAAAACTAGGATAATAAAGATCATCATTTACCGTTTTATGGTAAAATTTTTTTGAAAAAATATCATTGACATCGTTTTTCATATTTTTGCACAATTCCATGACATCTGATATCATGGTATATCTTCAACGATATATGATACACAACTGATTTTGAATCCTGGGAGTAACTCATCTTATATTCCAAGAAGAACACTATCTCCATTATCCTCCCATGACATTATATCATGGTTTTATTTATTATTTTTCCTCATAAGACTAATTATTTCCCCCCAAAGTTCCCCCATATCACTAGTAAATCATGTTTCATTTTTATTTTATTTTAACTATTAAAAAATAATAAATGATAAACAATGGGAAAATTTTCATCAATCATTGACCCCCAGAATCAACCACTAGCAACTCAGCTGTGAAACTAATCAATATCTATTTCACTTTTGAAGGCCACCCTCAAATATAGTGCATCATTAGCATTTTAAAATAATTTGATTCTTTAGATAATAGGCCATCATGTGGTTAAATATCAATATATAATCCACAAAATTCCTCAACCTCAGATTCATTACCCCTTGAGATAAGATGTTTCATATAAAATTGTGGTTTGTACAGATGATATTATACCCCCTGAAGAGATAATGTCTCTAAAATCATAAAGAGTGGACTAAAACAACCAAATAAAATTATTTTATTGGGAATTATAAAGATATTTTCATAAAGTACCTAAAAATTAAGTTACTAAAATATCCCACTAGTTTAACAAAGCTACTAGTACAACACATGAGGCCTCTTAAAGACTTATAATGCCTCACATATCAGACCACTCATAAATTACACCATTATTTACTCATCAATGTCATCAACCGTGGAAAATATAATATTTTTATAATGAAACAATGACAATACATAACAATCCTAAGGAAAATCAAGATCTATAACAAATTATAGTGTCTTTCCCAACATACGTTAGTATTTACCACATTCGGGTCCACTAATTTACATACATAAGAACTTATATTCTCATGGAACGTCGCCTCTTTATTCCAAACATGAAACATAATATATTTTTAATAATGATTATATTCTCAATGTATACTCATTATAATCTAATGGATCCTATAATGCATATAACTATTCATTAACTATATTAGGCTATCACCCAGGAATATAACATTGAAGGTGTTGTGGTACAGATTGATAATATAATTAATGAGATTATTGAACATCGGAAGAGAATTTTTCAAAAAAAAGGAATGAAATGGTACTCATAAACTCAATTTAAACTCCTAAAATATTTTATGGTAATATCATCCTTTCTAAACCATAATTAGTTTAATCAAAATATATTCCAAGCATTGATAATCATCGGGAACCCAATAACTATTCAAAAATATCATCAATCATAGGGAATGGGAATGTATTATTCACCATTACCTAATAGAGACACTAAAATTCACATCAATACCTATAATACCATTCATATTCTTGGAAAATAACACTAGAAAACCCCAATGAGATATTATCGATAAGATAAATCAATTTACATCAATATCCTATAACTAAACTCTTAAAAAATGTCATATCATCTAGTGTTATTTGATAATGGGTATTCAATATCAGTTTCTAATCACGTATACACTAAATATAAAAATAAATTTATCTATTTGAAGAAAGGCGTGATAATTATTCTGGGAAAATTCCCATTAATGATCCACCAAAGAAGAGAAGATATATGTATATATTATTGACTTTATTTTGATAATTAGGATCATTATTTTCATCATGATATATTCATTAAACCATAGGCCTTCCCTTTCTTACCACCACTATCATCTAAAAAACTGTATAACAAGAACCATCCTTATAGTGTGGTGGTGAGATATATACATCGCCAATATATGTTGTTGATCACATTTCAAATAGTCAATATATGTATTAAATCATGAAATTCCATAATTATGTTCATAAAGTACTATAGATTTTAGTAGTCATAAAAACAATAGAAAACATATAAAAATTTAGTGATATTTTACATTTTCATAGAAAGGAATGTAAATAGGGAGAATTGTATATAATAATTAAAAAATCTAGGTAAAAACATGATCATATATAAAATAATGGGTTTATCTATGTCAGAAAAGTAGAATATGAAGTATAATAAATGAATATACAACCATTAACCATATAATACATGTTGAATTATGAATGAAAAATCCCACCTCATGTATATCAAACAATACTCTAGGGAATGATGATGCACCCACAATGCTTAAAATATTCTCATGAAATATAGTATGCTATGAATTTTTCTAATACTGAGGACCCTTCCATTTACACTAATTAACCCGCCTAAAATATTAATGTTACACCATTTATATTTTTTTCAGAGATAAAACTCATTTCCAAATCAATTACATTCAATGGATTCCTCAAAGATGATGTACTAAATGTTTCTTTTTTTTCCATAGTTATATAACACTGAAGAACCTCCTCCTCCAAACGGAGTATAAGCTGGATGATTCTAATCTACCTGTCTAATGTAGTGATTAACCTCATGCACCATCCCCTTTGATTTACTAGAGGTTTCATAGATATATATCAATAAAATTTGGTAGTAAAATTATATAAATCTCGAAGAAAATTGTAATCACATCCCCCTATATACCCTTCATGTTCATCATTACCTTGAGAATAATGTCTGTATATTTATTTTGGTTAATACCAAGATCATTTCATCTATGTTTTATATAAAGGATGATCAAAAAATTACAAGTATTCTATGTCTCATTCCAATCAAAATGTGGATCAAAGAATAGAAATTCTCAAATGAGATTAGAGTAGCCAGAATATAATCATTTTCACTAGTTAGATATATTGAATATATTATTATTACATCTTCTCCATGATAGGAATGAACTCCTCATAGAAAACCCACTTCAAGTCAGAATTAGTGGTACACACACACTCTCTATCATATGATATAATTCCCCACTATTCCTCATTGGGTCATTAAACCATAAATTTATCTAATTTCATCCTCTTATACTGCAGAGATTCTACCAGATTACTTATTTATATGATAATGTAAAACTAGTACTCTTGTATGGAGGGAAACTAGTTACTTTGATTGCTGATAGATGCAAGAGATGAAAATTTAATGAATATTAATCAATTAACCTCAACCAAGAAACTCCATATATATCAATAGTTTGGATGAATTTTTATCATGGGATGGTATTCCACCGTTACCAGCAATGAATGTACGGGGGAATGATCTGTTTAATCCTCCCAAATTTGATATGGTGGGAATATAATATCCCCCCTTTTGATGATAATAATATTCTAAAATTCGATGCTTCCCCATAAAATACATTTGAGGTGATACGTGTCTAAATTCTAAACCAATATATAGAACACCTAGGAATATAATCTAACAAATACAATTAAGTTAGTCATAAAAACACATATGGGTTTAATATAATAAGATATATCCTTGATGATACCATAACATAATATATTATTTACAAACATTAACCCATAAATCAAGAAAATATATTTTTAACCAAATGATAGTCATAATAATTGCATAAAAATATCAAAAAACTAATTATAGAACATTTATATTAGAAGTGAACAAAATAATCATTTTTAACCTAAAAATAAGTAATAAATTTAATGCATGACATCAAATAAACGTAATTATATAAATTATAGGTATATAAATGACATGGGATCCTAAATTCTGATTTTGGATACATGAGTGAACCCAAATCCCATGAAGTATAATAATACATTATACTCATGATTAGCATCCAACTATAATTCCACAACTATAACAAAAATCCCATCATTGTAACTCAGAGTTTTATTATATATAACTTGTTGGGGAACATGGAATATACCCTACCCAAGTTTCAAAAAAGATTGTTTTTGTAAAATAAACCAAACATAATAAAATAATCATTATATGTAAACTCTACTATGAGACCGTTTTGTGACACTCCTATATTAATCTTTTATTTAGAGTATAAGTGACATATAATCTCATGCTCACATACTATACGCAAGTGGATTTTGACTAATATTGATGATATAAAGGTTTTATGGGAAAAACATACACTCAGTAATCAATAATATATAGGAAACATTAAAAAAAATATTTTATCCAAATGAACATCACAATGGGAAATTAAATAACGAAAATCCAATAGATATGTCATGTCATTTTATATATTAATAACCAAATAGATCATAATGTGGCAATGTAATAAATATACATAGTATTATTGGAAATTTAAGACAAAATATGATGTAGAAAATTTCCATAGTATATCATAGTACTATATACATGTTGTAACTATATAATCCTCAAAAACCTATTGAAAAACCATTTAATTTCGTTTTTTATACATTTCCAATATTTTGATATGGGCGGATGTGCCATTGTGGGTCTGAGTAAAAATTTATTTTATTTACAAAAAATTTTTCTATATCTGATGGTCACATTTTTATATAGATAAAATCCATGATTGATAGGTTGTGGAACATACAATAATATAACTAATCATATTCTATGATATCATGTGTTATTCATGCTATCAAAAACCATTGTATTTTCTTCTATAGATCCACTACAGAATAATTTTATATGTATATATCGCATGGAGTATATCATGCATTCTAATTCATTCCCACTTTTAAGAAAAACCCTTGTTCGTCATATAAGGAACAACTATATTCCCATATTTATTCTTAACTCTCATCCCAAACTCTTTACTATTTACCTACCATTGGTATATCTCATTATGTGCTTGTATGAATCAATATAACCATAAAAATATGAATGACCATTTTATATAGTCACATCATAATAGCATACATTCCTTGTTCAAATTGAATATGTAATTATTTACCCATGTAGAAACTGTACAACATGATATGGGACTATATATATTATATTCATATATATAATTTTTGAGTAATTCAATATAAGAACCCCATCTATGGGGATGGCTATATTTAATTTGGAAACCTATCAAAATGATTATTGAAATAGATGTTAAATTTTTTATTTACAAATAGACATATAAACGATAAAAATCAGTGGTAAAATACATAATAATTATTATTCCACTTGTATTTTTATAATTCATGTGTGAGGTACAATATTTGAATGTAAAATAATGGAATAACAAATGTTTCCCTAGGATTTATATAACAACATATATGGTTTGATTTATCATGGAGAACATTATATATACTATGAAAATTCATTGTGTTATGCCAAGAATGCCAAAATATTTCTTATCTTAGAAGTCTATCTACTCTTAGAACATACACAAAAGTGTGTCTTACTATCAACTACATACAAATTCTTAATATTGTATGGAATTCATAGATTTGACTTTTTAATTCCCAATTCTATGAACTCTAGAGGGATAACACCCTAATCATGTAATCATAGTAACATTTACTAGAAAAAAAGTTATACATTATAAATGTATCTATACAATAAATATTCATCGAATATATAATGTATGATTATTAAATCATCATTAATATACTAAAAGATATTTATTTTCACTGGATGATTTGGGATCAATCACAACGATGCCATAATTAATCATAATTTAACAATGATTGATATATCAATCAATAGTTACACATTATATATTTTATAACACTTCTAGATCCATTCAAAATATTGTGGATCTATTATCAAATCTGAAAATGGTGATTTTTCTTATAATGTGTAGATCATACCTCAATGGATACCAATATATATATCTCTACCTCAAATAACCAAATGGGGTTGAAGAGGAATATATGTACGCCAAGGGATTGATACTAATGATAATATAGATGTTATGCTCTTATGTTAGGGTGATGGTTAGGGTAAAACAATATTGGGGGAAAATGGAAAAAACTAAAATTATAATATATTTTTATAGGTAACAGTGTTGGTCTGGTGTAACCAACCATCTCGTTAGTGGCCTTGTTTCTACCACTATAGAACTGACTAAATCCTTAAACATCTAATAAATAATTCCAAGATCATTATAACCTTAGTACACACATATATAGATTAAAATAGACATAATAAGTTTACTAATAATAACAACATAATCTATGAATGTTGACAATGCATCATATGTCAACACTATTTATTTTATTAATTTATTATAAATCTGAAAAAATTCCTAAATAATATTAGTACGCTTTCAAATAAAAAATTAATTTCCATTAATAATTTTAATTAGAAATTAATTTTATAATATTAAATATCAAAATTCTATATTCAACAAATGTTATTACTTTTTATTTCTACATTTTCAATGGTATATTCTGATTTTTTTTTGAATTTTATAAAAAAAGTTCATTTTTAATATATAGTTACATTATTAATATTATAACATAATGTTAAGAAATTTATTATCACATTTAAGATTGAATTGTTTAAAATGGGTTTTTTTCTTTATATCATCATATTTAAAAACTGTAATGAAATCAATTTTAGTTGTGGTAAAAAAAAATATGTCCCATGGGATAACATTAGTCGACATGTGAAGTGTAAGATAATGTAAAAAAATACAATCAAGAGTTAATGTCATAATATACATATATATATATGGATATTTTATATCAAAACAATAAATTATTCTTAACAATTTAAATATCATTTATTGATTAATATCTATCACTAATGAATATATTTTTATAGAAACAAATTAATATTTGAAAAACGACACCAATCCCACTTATCAATGAAACCCTTAACCACCACTTATATAACCCAAAATAGTCCTTATTATATAGAAATTAATATAATAAATCAACTGCCTAACCATATTTATAATAACTTATATCCTATGGAATTCCTTGAATATATTTTTAATATATCTTAAGGAGTGATCTAATAGAGGATACTAGATGAAGTGGTAATCGATATAACTGATTCATTTTATGTGTATTTCTTCTTCTTAAATCACCATATATATTATATGAATCATAATATAATGATATTAGAGTATTTTTAATAATAAAATGTTATTATTTTTAATGAATAAAAATTCTCTACATTATGTATATTAATTAGAAAAAAATATCCTCCATGTTATAGTCAGATTACCACCACAATGAATGATGTATTTAATATTTCATAAAAGATACATTATTTATATTAAAATTTGATTTAATCAATTAATATATTACATATTAATTTAATAATACTATGGAATACTTTTAATAACCTGAACAATACATGGTCTTTATAAATTTAGAAACCTATAATGAGAATACTTAATCACTTCTGGTATTTTTATTTTATTCTTAAAAACATATTTATTAGTATAAAAGTTATGCTACATGAATGATAATTAAAACACATACATATATATATCATATTTTTTACAATATTAATTTTTATTTAATTTTACCATTGTTATTATATCAATTTAATTTTTGGGGAATTGGCTAAACCACACCAATTTTTAAATAAACAAAAATGCTCCAATATAAATATGTGAAATTGTATCCTTAATAATCCATTGAAATGAAATATAACTAAAATATATATTTAATTGTGCATTTCAAAAAAATTTATTTGTTATTCTGGAGGATTGATGTTCACAACAAGCGAGTCAAGGCATTTTTTAATTGGTCTTTGTCTACATTTCAATTTATTTACAATTTTATATTATCATGGGAAATTTTAATTATATATGGCTTCAATACATCCATATTGATTTTATATACATTGAATAAATATTTATTCATTTTTTATCAATAATTGTTTTGTTCTATACCGATTTTATTTTGATTAATTATATAGTTTATTTGGGGGTTTTATCATATTTTTCATTCTCTATGTAATTATATTATTTCATAAACATTAATGAACAATTTTTGGTTTGTTACACTCAATGAGAATATTATGTTTTTTTAACTATTTTCTGTAGGTTTTATATGTGTTCGTGATCATTCACCTCCATTTAGATATGAATTTATACAGGTTGTTTCTTAAAAAATTTAATGATTATTTGTAATATTTATTGATTAGAGAAAAATTACATCCACGGTCATATAATTTATATTAATACAATATTTTTATTATAAACTATTTATTTGTTACATTGTAAATTTTATTCATTATATAGAATTCATTATTATTGATTAAAATTAAATTATTTCGGTTTTCACACTTTTGAATACCTGGAATTGTTTAAAAAAGTGTGAAAGTATTATAAAATTTAATCATTAATTCCCATGCTCTATGTCCAAAATGTATGTTTTGTAAATGTTAAAATAATTCCCATGACATTATAATTTTTTTTTAAAATGAACAATAATATTATAAAATAATGTAATTGAGTGATTCTAATACACATTTTTATTTTATTAGCTTTTACTACACATTCACTATTTTATTAATTATTTGACATAAAGGGTACGTATTGTCAAATTAATTAAAAATTTTGGTTTATATTTAATTATTTTATCCCCTTGAAATTATTTTATGAATTTTAATATGTTATTTATTTTTAAAATCTAATTAAAAATAAATTATTAATAATATTGTTGAAATTTAATTTCGATTTACTTCTCAAACTCTAAAATATATATAAATTATTATGTTATGATTATATATTTTTACTATAAATTATCATATCAAATTATATATCATATCCCAACTATTATGCATGTGTTATGTTAGCTAACATCTTCATCTATCTTTTTTTAATAATTTCTCCTTACGTACCATATAATTTATTTAATTAATATATTTTATAGGACTCAATTGCAAATAAATTTTTTTAATATTAAAATGTTGGAATTCTCATTACAATATATGATTTATTATTTAAGGGTTAAAACAATAATTTAATAGCATTTATTGACCGAGGAAATATGTGAAATCAATATACATAATATCTCTATATATTTTTATAATTAATAATGTTGATTCTATATTTTGTGTGTTATTAATTCCTTGATATGATGAATAATTGTGATTAATTATAGACATAAGAAACCTAAAATAATGTATCTTTATAATGAATCAGCTCATATAATTATAAAAACAATATTTTTTTGGCATAATCATTACCTATTTATATATATATTATATCTTGAAACAAATCCTTACATATGATTATATGTTGTATTATGTTGTGATGTCTATCATAATTAAATCAAATTTTTTATCCATATAATTAATTAATGATTAATATTCTCCTAGATATATTACAAGATAATGTTTATGGTTATTTATAATTATTTGATTATCATCTTTTCTATGATAATATTCATGCGTTATTGAATACATTATATAATTTTAATATGATGACACTAAATGATATTTTGAGCTCAAAATTATAATGTTTTCCTTTTATATGAGAATGGAAGGATGGCATTATGCATGACATATCGTGATGGGTATGATGTGTGGATACTTTTTTAAGATAATTTAATGACATATTATTAAAATGTGATACATGGTTTGATGGGAAAAATTACTATCAGATGTGAAAAATTTGGGTTTTTATTTGAATTTTCTCATAATTATCTAATGTTATAATCCTAAAATTTCATCTATATGTACGAGAATTGATATTTAACATTACTATTTTAATTATAGATAGTTTTATTTTGTTGTAGTTAGTCATTATCAAATCAATAAGGAATATATTTTTATAACTAGATTCAAGAATGTGATTCAGGCCATTTTGGTTTTTAACAAAGCTTGGTTTAGATAGAATTTTAGGTTAATATTTTAACTGATGAAAATATTTTTAGAGTTTTTGATTCCATGATTTGTAAACATGTTTATTTTTAAGAAGATGTTTAAAGTCATAATACAAATTATGTGGTCTTATGTAATTTAATTTTTATGGTATTAATTGTATATTATATATTTTATTGATTTTTAAGAAGAATAATTGATCATGCTATAGATAGACATTAGTGTTGTCTGTAATTTTATCTCTTATAAATTAGTGTTATTTTTGGAAAATATATATATCTTTTTATGGGTATATCTTATTATGAAATCAATTTATTTATATGAGATTAATTATTTTGATATAAATTATATATTTGTATATAAGATGTTATTTTCCAATGGATTATCATTTAATATAGTAGTCTAAAATATCAGATTAAATTTATTATTAATACATATGATAAGAATAAAGTAGTAAATGTCTTAGGTATAAATTTATATAAATTAAAATATACTAAATTTAATTTAAGATAACTTGTTTTTAGTTTCTAACTAATTAATATTCTATCATGTTAATAATAAGTGGATTTTTTATGTAACTCATATTCATAGAGTGTTGATTACCTACAAAAATAATTTTTTTTGGGTATTTCCTCATTCTTAACTTGGTTCACTAAAAATGGAATATAAATTTTTTTTAAAATCGTGAGAGGTAATATTTTTATGATTTACAAGATATTTTTTAACCATTATAGTGAATATGAATAAATTTAAATATTAGTAGCGATGATAATATAAATGAAAAATCTTTTTTTCACAGGTGAGGAAAATTAAAATTGAGGGATGTAATTTATTTAAGGGGGATGAATGTAACACTATGAAATTTTAGTAACATTTTTCCATGAAATAAGTAATATTTTCAATTTATTTTATGATATTCAATTTTTAACTAAAATTAATGACCATATAGTTTACAAATAATATCAAAATCAAGCATTCCATGAAATATTATTCAAATAACATATAGAAGATAAAAATAAATGTAAAACACCATGTAAATAAAATGACATTCAAACAAAATTATTTTAATCATTTTTAGAATTATATTAAATAAGAATTTTTTGTATTATAATATAATATATTTGAGGATATTTAATGGTTATAATATAAATAATTAATGGGATGTAAAAAAATTATTCAGAGTTATTGATGTCAATTTACAAAAATTATAATTTTTCTACATAATACATAATTTTATCACAACATAATAAATAGAAATTATTGTAATTATTTGTATAATAAAAATGTAAAATAAAATAATTTATTAACACTAATTTAATTAGTAATTGATATAGAATATGGTAGACAACATTTATGGCACATAACATAATTTCCTTATATAAACTTTTTTTTATACTTTTTTCTTCCATTGAAAAAATAAATTAAAAAAATTAATAATTATAATTTGATTAAAATGAAATTTAATTTTTTATTTAGAATTTTCATATTATCATTCGGTGATTTTAAATATTTTCAAAAAAATGTAGATTTTTTGTGAATAGTAAATATATTAATTTCAGTGAAATATTTAATGTAAATACATATAACTTTTAGAAAATGAATCATGTAAAATGAATTTTATATTCATAATATTATTTTAATATTTATTATGATATCAATTTTATTTTTTCTCATTAATTTTTTTTAACACGTTAATAATTAATCACCATAATAAATGCTAAATTTTTGTAAAAATCATAAATGATGAGGAAAAGATAGAGAATATCAATATATATAACATTAAAATAAGAAGACGGAAAAATTTAAAGAAGACTTTTTATTTTTCTATCAAATATTATATTTTATATATAATAAACATGGATAATGAACATTGTTTTATATTATCAATTTACTATTATAATAAAACCCGCACCTTTTATCTTTATATGTTCCCATAAAAAACCCACATCACCTCACATCGAAACTTTCTAGAAAAAGTGAACTATAAGAAAACTTCTCCCCAATTACATTTACCATATTATAGTTGTTTTTGATCCCATAGAATCTATTACAATAAAGAATAAGAATATTTTTAAAGGATTTTATAAAAAGAATATGTACCAATTTAAACAATGTTCTATCATGATTCTTTATTATCCAACCTCAAAAAACCCTACAATGTCTATAGTATTGGAATGAAATATTTATCATTTATATACTAAAATGTTATCTTGTTTATAGAATAATCATTATATACCTTCATCAATCTCTATATAAAATGGAATCATCTATTATGTTTTTATCAAATTACAGTATCCATTAATGATGTTTTTTTTAATCACCAACGTTCCGAGAACATTATGAAAATATTTTTAAAAACAAATATTATGTTTATTAATTGAATAATATTTTATGAAAATAAATTACGCATTCAATAAATAAAAATAATTTAAATGATCACTATAAACATAAAAATTGAAATGCGCACACCAAGTAATTTTTAACAATTTCAAACAATATTTGACTTCTTATAGAGCTATAATTATTTTTTCATACCATAATAAGTAAAACGATATATCTATGAAATTATATATATAGTGAAAAAATTTTATAAATCTATTTACTACATTCAACATAATAAATTACTTTCGAATTAATTGAATGAACAACCCCATTCTGATAATGAATGATTATCATATAAAAATAATAATAATAAAAATATAAATTTCCTATATAAAATAATATATAATAAATAGTATTTATTAAATAAATTATTTAATAAAATTAATTTGGATATTCAAGTAGTCAAATTCTCCCTTCTGATAAATTTTGGGACTTTGAATTTGAGTTATTTTTCTAAATTTCAAATCAATGATACCTGTTTCTTATTGAAAAAAATTTAAATTATTTTTGGGTGTCTAAATATCTATTATGAAATTATATCTAAAATAAAATTTATTTATTTGGAGTTTTATTTCTTGTAATCACTCTCAATTACTTAACCATTAATCCATTACCTATGTTTTAAAGGCAGTTGTAAACTGAGTATACAGTAATTATTTTATAAATATTATTATTTAGATGCATTCATCATAATTTGTTTTCATCGAAAATTTGATTATATTTTATTTTATTAATCCTTCCTTTTAAAAGGTTTTGAACTCTTCTTTAAATTTCACGTTTCACTGGATCATAATCAATCTAGGTGGTTTTTCATATATGGATTAGACTATATATCTTCTTTACTGTCAATATTAATTTTCCTCCATGATCATATTATATATATTTTTATATGAATATAAGTCTTATTTACTTCAATGATATCTTAAAAAAACATTTTCATATTTCATTTATTTACTAGTAATTAATAATATCAATTTTGTGGATTTTTTTATGGTTAATTTTTTATATTCTTCATAAATATATAAAAATAATATCGACTTTTATTTTTTGAAATAGGTATTTTTTACTATATTTATGTACTTTTTTCAGATCAATATTATTTTATACTTTTCATTGGTTTTGAAGTAAATGTCATTCCTATTACATTGAGATTTTTACATTTTTAATATATTCTCTAGGATTTAATAATAATTTATCAATGGATTTCATTGAAAATATGTATTTTAATATCATCTCATCCAAATTTATTATTTTATAACTATATTTTTTAAATGGTTAATAATTAAAAACTTATTTAAAATGAAGGGTTTTAATGTCATATTTTTTTTCCTGGAAATTAAATTTTTAATTTGACTTGGCATTTTGTTTTTACAACCATAATAAAAAAATGTATATTTAAATTAGTTTAAATTTTATTCTCCCTTTCCATCTCGTATTATATATTATCTATCACTTTGGGTGTTTTTATGCTTGTATTATCATCTACATTATAATATGAATTTATAGTTCTTACAATAGCTTTTTATAGCATGTTTATTCCTCATACATCTTCAACACACATTAGAAAATACTTTCTACTTCATGAATTGTTTCTATTATAATTTATATGTTTTATATAAAATACAAAATTTATATATTGTGTTCATATATACTATGAAAACATTATAAATACTACACTCTAAGGTATCAGATTGAAGGTTGTTAACTAATAATGGTATTCCCATTATTTAATGTAAAATATTTCACATATATATAAATATAAAATAAATATAAAAGATAATTAATTTCTAAGGAATTTTTGTTTTGTATTTATATTATTTCTTTTTCGTAATTTGATTAATGTAATGTAAACAAGTACATATGGTTAGAGATCAAATTATTATCCCCTAATCTCATTTGCTTGTCTGATGAAGTAAAATGGATGTTATATTTGGTGTAAACTATAAATATTAATATATGATGTCATTAATTAAATACATTATGGAATGTTTGTGGTTTTATAATTTATACATTTAATAACGATGAAGTAATACATTGTAATCCATGTTATTCTTTACATTTTATATTATCAATAGATATAATATGTTATCAGATTAACGATAATATGAATTATTTAAAATATAATTGAATATTATGGTATTATTTATTCCATGTTCATTCCTTGATATTTTATTTTTTACAATATTAATTTATGATATTTTTATCTTGGTATTATTATGTTTTCCAACTCCACATATTTGTAATAATACTATTTAGTATGATATATCTAGAGGTGTATCATGTGTAGGGTATTATGTGGGAGATGATAATGAATATTTAAGAAAAATAACGAATCCTTTGTTTTGTGGTAAAACTTTTATTTGGGTGGGAATGATATGAGGATTGATAATTAACATTATGTAATAACTCTATATAAATATAAAATAAAATTTCCGTAGATATTTATACAACTAAATATTATTTTACCAAAAATGTAACTATGGTTGGTTTACATATGTTTGAAGTCACTCATTATAATCCTATTTTAATAAAATATTTTTTGAGAACTATATCCTGATGTATTTTTATGTGGATTTAAATATTATATTACTATATTATTTAAATTACATGTGTGTTTCACATGTTAGAAGATGTAGAAAATTGATGATATTGGGAATAATAATTTAATATTATGATTTTAGTTGATTATATGTTCAACAGAATTAATATTATTTTAGAGAAATTATATGATTTAATTTTATGGTGATATGTGATTAAGGGATTTTTTTAGTGTTTAGAATTAATATATTAACATGTTAAATGTTCCCCTTATGAATAATTTATAATTTGATGTCATGATTTTTTTTAATTTTGGGATACAATTAATATATTTTGAGTATATTGGAATAATGTATATATTTATTTTTTTGTGATTAAAATAGTCTGGGGAAAAAGTATAACATTGAATTTGAGGAGCATTAGTTTCTTATAATTTTGGTCAATGACTTGTTGAAAAAAGGCATTTTTTCATTGATTTTTGGGAATTATGACTAGACTACAAAATTTAACTGATATAAACATAACCAAATTTTTAGGACTATCTCATGATATATATTATATATCAAAAAAATAGTTGCAAAACCTGAAGGCATGATATTTTAGTCTCTCCATAAATAGATACATAACATCATATTTAGAACACTGTCAAAAATTATAACATAATTATTATCCTCTATGACCTTTTATTGAAGTATCACATGATATATTCATCTTCATTACATTGGAAAAATGAAACTTGATAAATCTGTGATTGGTGTTGCATAGTAATGACAAAATATATCCTTAATTTTATATAACATGACGAAGATATACTTATTATACTAAAATAGAAAAAATACCTTACATTATAATCATGAAATATGTTAGAGTTATATAATATTATAAAAATATTTAAAAAGAATCATAAAATATATGATATATTTTAAAATAAAAATCAAGAGTCATAATACATGTGAGAATGATATAAAACCATTGAATTATTTAAAAATAATATTTAATCATGAAAAAATAAAAATTCATGTCAATGAAATACAATTTTTTTTTTGATAATGTGATAAAACAACTAATAATCTAGAATAATAATTCGAATAAAAAGAACATTGGATAAAAACCCATCATTCTATTGAGTAAAAAGAGAAAAATTGTTATATACACACTTGAAAATGTTTTCCAAACTAAAATCCCAAATAATTTATATGAATTTCAGTATATCCACAGTTGAAATTTTCCTGAGAAAATATCCACAACTAATAAATTGTATGCAATTATAGGATCCCAACCATCATCATACATACATATGTGTACCCGTTAAAATCAATATTAAATATTATTTAATGAACCCATGGAAAAATAATGATTCTTCACATTATAAGATCTCATAAAATAATGGACATAAATGAGTAATTTATAAAATAAAATGTTACATAATAACATATATTCATGATGAAAATATCCCGTCATTAGAAATATATATTATAGGGAAACAAGAATTTATAGTATAGAAATTTTCACAAATCATTTTAAACATTTTTATAAATCATAATGTGTAAATTAAATTGATTTTTTTAACATAATGATTTTTAAATAGATATATATATATATATATCCTATTTAAATACAATCTATTCTGGTTATGGTAAACCAAAAAACACGGAGTGTTAGATAAATCATTTTATTTGTTGAATCAATATAAAAACATTTTTTATCATTTGAAATACATATTATTGAAATCACAAATAATTAATAGATGAAGATACCAATGTATTAAAATGAAATATGTTAAATAAAATGTTTTTATTGTGAAAAAAAATATTATTTTTATTAGTTAATGAAAAATATTTTATGTATTTAAATCCACTGAAATATATTATATTTTAATCAAAAATAATAGAAATTATTTTTGATCAATGATATCTTAATGAGATAATGGAATCATCATGGAAGAAGTTTTAGTTGAGAAATTTGAATCCAGTTAAAACAAGGGAAAAAGTATCCATATATAAATCAGGTTGTAATAGAACAATGTTGATTGATAAAAATTAATATAGAGTGAATACGACCCAATAAAAATATTAGAGTCCACAAAACCACTTAAAACTATTGTATCATCTTAATGAAATACCCATTATTGTAGTAACAATAAATATAACCTTTATTATCCCAAAATACATTATTATAACAATAAAAAATTACATTTGGGAACAATATACACCGATGAAAATGATTAATATTGTGTATAGTCAATACATATCTCAATGAACTCAAATTTGGCATAAAAAAACTCCTTCCTTATTTTCCTCTTTAGTTTTATAAACATTAATATCCTGAATAAAAATATGTTATATAATAATTTTTCATATAGATACCATATTCATAAAAGAATACTATTTATATTTTTTACTTATAATAAATATTAACCTGTATATTAGTTATTTTTTCCTATTTTCCCACATCACGTGACTATAGTTTTGACCATTCCTATTAATTTATTAGAAGCAGTGCATGAACATATTCTTCATCAAATCATCATCATTAAATTTTCATTTAAATAAATTTTATATCTGACCTTCCATTATTCATGATGTTTTATTTTACATTTATGAATTATTCACTATATATCATTGAAGATTAAATTGATTAAAAGATGAAGTCAATGGTTTTATAACCAATGAAAGGCAATTTCTTAATTTTTAAAAACATTATACCAATTATATAAAAAATAATTAAGTTTAAATTATATATATTATTTTATTATTAATTTTTTCATAGTTATTGATGATATAATTTCATTTTATTGTTTAAGATGATGTTTAGGCTTCCAAACAATGAACATGTTGTGATTATTGATTGTTATGAGATGAGTTATTTGAAATATGATTATAAAAATATATAATTATAATATATAGTGTTTATTGTAGATATAAATATGGATTTTATTAAATTAGAAGAATAATTAATAGAGGTGAATTAATTTTATATCACAAAATTATATTTATTATAATGAGTTTTATGATTATGTTGGTTAATTTTATCAAATTTTTATATCATTCATATTAATAATCTATAATTAAATTTATTTTCACTAACCCATATTTATATCATAATATTATTATTTATCCCTATTAACCATCCTAGTTAACTTCCCTAGAAGGTGGTGATGATATCCGAAATATAAATCAATCGTTCTATAGAGACTGTACTCTACACAGAAGCATGGTTGAAAATATTATTTTCCATTGTATGTGGAAAAATATTAATATGGTACATCATTTTATAATCTAAAATATTTCAAAAATATCAATATATTATTTTAAATTACCTATAGGTACATTACTTTTATGATGTTTATTCAAAATTAATCACATTGTGTCATGGAGGTGATAGTCCACACATTACTTGTTTAACATTTTTTATTTTATTAATGGAATTGTGAAGGGTTCATAATGATTATTTAATAATTATAATAAAATAACACTATACTAAATATATTAGTATTATAATTTTATGATGGTGAAATTATTTTTTATGTTAATGAAAGGACCATAAATAAATATAAAATATTAATGTAGTTTTGGAACTTATATTTCACATTATATATTCTATATAATATAAATAGGATAAAAACATTGGTGGATGGTGTTTTATAAAATCCAAAACCAAATTCTGTATAATAGGACTTTATATATGGTTTTTGAGAAATTGTTTGTCAGAATATAAGCTGATTTGGTGTGACATGAAGTTACAATATAGGTTCCCCTTTTATATGTTATGGGGTTTGAAATATTTTAATATACCCAACTAATTTCTATAATTTTAGTTCACCCTCAATGAATGTTTATGTAAAATTTAAAAATAATATATTATAAAAAATTTATATATGAGAATCCCTTCAAACATTCATTATAACCATTTTTTAAACATTATATTCCCTTAACCTCTATTATTACACATTTCTAAAATATTTATTTCCACCATGGTAACATGTTTGTTTCCAAATTAATTTTTAAATTCTGGAAAAATAAATTTTAGTTATTATATAATTTGGACTTAATAATTATACATATAAAATCAATTTTTTTGTTAATTTTTATTGAAAGTAATTTATATTTTAAATAATAAATGTATAATGTATTAAATCCAATTTGTTTAAAATGTTGATTAAATTAAAAAAATCACGGACATATTTAAACATCAAAAAAAGTAACATTATAATGTATCATCGAAAATAAATACTTAGTATTGGAAAATTATTTCCTAAAATTATAATTACTTTTTAGATATTAAATATTTCAAAAAAAAGTTATTTATAAAAATATTAATTTTAACAATTCACTAATAAATTTGTAGAAAAAATTCAATAAATATTTTATAGATAATATAACCATTATAAATATATAAAATTTTATTATTTTTTTAAATAAGGTTGTTTTACATATTTTAGTAAATATTTATATAAAATCACATAATATATTTGAATACATTTAATATATGAAAATTTCATTTTAAAATGTTAACTATTCTTTATTATTATGTCATATAATATAATTTTCAACATAATAGTAAAATATTTATAATAAAATCAATATAATTTATTATTATTTAATCATATTATTCATTATTCCCTTAAATAAAACAACAATAAAAACATATAATTTTAAACACAAGATGGCATTCTACATTATTTTATCTCTACTAATTGAATTTGACAATAAAAATAAAAATATCTATTTAAGTTAAAAACATATTTAAATTTTATTTTCTAGTATTCATGCGTGAATATTCAATGAATCAGTTTTAACAGTCTTGTTTAAAATATATAATTTCCTTATATATACTATAGTTTTCATTATATTTTTGTGTTCGGTGTTGAGAAAGCTGTAAAAAATTATTTAATGACAAATATTGTGAAATATCATGTCATTTATTTATCCATCATTTAAAAAAATTAATAATACAAATTTAAATTATATATTACTAATGATGATATTAATGGTATCCATTAGATATATATTACATGACAGTTAATTTTCATTGTGGTAAGAACCTTACTATTTCATGTGTGAAAATAAACCTCTTCAATTAAATATATAGAGGTATATAAAAATATATTATCTTTATTATAACCAAATAATGTAAAGACACATCATTATAAAATTCTTAAAAAGTGATTATATCTTCCCATTCAGTGATATATGTTCATGATTTGTTGTCAACAATAAATATTATGTTCCTATTTCAAACACTTGTTATAGAAACCCTTTAAAAAGAGATGTTAAATTTAAAAAATCACAAAAATTCTGGTAAAGAAAGGATTACCAATATTCTCAATAGTAATATTCATGTGAACATCCTTCTATGATAACACAATAATTCATTTATAATTTTCCATTTATAACAGAACTCTCATGTTGGTTATATAATAATTCTAAAAATATTCATAAATATACTAAAGTACATAATATAAAATTTAAATAACACATTTATAACTCTATATAAGATGGTCTATGTTGCGAAAATGTTATGATTTTATTTGGGAAGAGTTTATTTATTGGTTATATGTTGTCCTCACGTACCTAGAGGTTTTTGATTCTCAATGGCATACATAATCATTTGATAATGGAATTTCCTTGCAAAATGTAAAACTTCATGGGATATCAGTCATAGAATAATTTTTGATAAATTAGGATGAACTCTATTTCTTCAAATAATGATATAAAATTATTCATTATCCTATAATTGTTTTGTATTATATGAAACACTCTTCCACAACTAAAAAATCTGCAATTCAGATAAATAAAATTTCCCCATTTCATATTATAACATTTTTGACAAATAGGAAATTGAATTTTCATTCATTCATCATCATATTAATTTTATGTTTTATTAGTCTCCATACAAATATTATTTTTTCTATTAAGAGTTTTACTATGTTTGTGTTTTTAATCATATTTCATGATTGATGTTTTAGGAAGATCAAAATTCCTCACAATTAATTTCTCATTCGGATTGTTTCATTATTTAGTAAATAACACAATTTAGTTTCTCATCCATAGTTATATATAGTTCCATCTATAAATCATATAATGTTTGTAAAATTATTGCATAAATAGTGAAAATATGTGGAAATTATTATAATCATAAAATGAATTCATTATTCAAACATAGTGTACTTTTACATTATCAAATTGACACATAATACATTTGTTCAACCAAAAAAAGTATTTTCATCCAAGGTTACATTATGATGATTTATCATAAAATCTTCAACCTAACTAAGAAATGTAATAATGAAATTGATCAATCAATATGGTTCATAAATTGTGTTTGAGAAACCAAATAAAGTATCTTAGGAGTGTCAAAATAGGTGTGATGATTAATATCTTCTAAATACACTGGGTGAATATTATGTTAATACCCAACACACCGTAATAAATTTTATTAACCAAATGTAAATCTACAAATGATCAAATATTAACATGTAGTATCAAAATAGGGATACATTTTTAATCAATCCCATATACTATAATATTTAATTATATCATACTGTATCATAATATTAAGAGACACATCTCAATATTTTCAACAGTGGGTCTCTAACACATACACTATAAAAAACTAAAATAATATCTAAAAATAACTAAACCCTTCCCCAATACCTACTAATGCATCCCAATTTATACATAATATAATAGTACCATAATATCATGATTTAGATTATACATCTCAAAAATAGTAGAGCAACCTAATGACCAAAATGTTTATTATCTTATGTACTAGTTACATAACATATTATTCATAGAACCTACAAAATATTCTTTGTAATAATTCTCTTTTAGATGTTTTTCTAGAAATTTCACAAAATTGAATTCACAATATGGGAGGTACCCAAAGGGGTAATGGGTTAATCAGGGTCACATAGATAACAAGACATAAATTCCTTCATTTATATAATGTTCTATTAATGTAGCGAACAAAAATTTTCATTCCAATAAATTATCTTAAAAATTTATGAAACAATTAGATTTCACACGTATTGGTTTACTTAGTTTGTCCCAAAAAAGATAGTTTTTGTAGAATATTATTATTGATGCACTGATTCCGTAAAATTAATAGTTTTCACTATTTCATGGGGTTGAAACAACAGTGTGGTAACACTGACCCTCTGAACTCTTTGCACAAAACAAAATGAGAAATCATGATTCTTCTTGACAATGATAATAAGTATTTTTTATACATTTTACCCTCACAAATAATATTAAAAATATTAGCTATAGAGAATAAATCTAACATGGTGATTCTTTTCCCCGTATATATAAGGGTATTTAAATGATATGATACTCATGGAAATTCAAAATATGACATTTCTATGAATAATAAAATAAAAATTAAATAGGTTCTCTAGAAGATCCTTATCCATTTGAGATATAATTTCATATTGAAAGTAAAAAAATGGTTAGGATATAACATCACGATCAGATTATTTACCTGAGTGTATCATATATTTAATGTGAAAAAAAATTTCCACTAAGTTTGAATAAAAACCATGTTGATATTAGAATCACATCTTTTTGCTGGAAAACGAATTCTCAGATACATAAAAGGCACAGCAGAATTTAGAATCAAGTACAGTGGCTCAAATAACATTGATTTGTTTGGCTATTCAAATGCAGATTGGGCAGGAAATGTTGATGATAGATGATCCACATTTGGTGGAGTGTTCTTTCTAGGAAAAATTTTTGTTGTGTAGCACTCAACGAAGCAAAATTATGTGACACTGAGTATGGATGAAGCTGAATATGTTGCTGACACCATGACCTCTACTACACTTATCGGG
This sequence comes from Viscum album, assembly GCA_963277665.1. Classification (NCBI taxonomy): domain Eukaryota; kingdom Viridiplantae; phylum Streptophyta; class Magnoliopsida; order Santalales; family Viscaceae; genus Viscum; species Viscum album. Next base: position 1,896,174,059 of record OY728133.1, on the reverse strand, counting down.
ATGAAGACACAGTTGGAAGATTTTTTAGTTGAAGTAAAATTTCCTTTGCTCTTGGGCTGTGATAATCAAAGCACAATTAATCTTACCAAGAATCCAATTCAACATTATCAATTGAAGAATATTGAAATCAAATATCATTTCATCAATGAGCATGTGGAGAATAATGAACTGAAACTTGAATATGATTCATCTGCTGAACAAGTTGCTGATAATTTCATGAAACCATTTCCGTAGGAATCATTCTCAAGATTGAGGTTGAACATGGGTGTCCAACCTCTTTCTCCTCAAGGCTATGTTATGTTGTTCTATCCCCTCCCTCTTCTTACCATTGGATTGTTTTTTCAAGGGGGAGAAGTTGTTTGTATCATAAATCTATTTTTTTTAAATAGTGAGTTGTGGGTAAGCTATGAACTCAGCACTGGTTGTGTATGTGAATTATTCTAATTGTTTGCTTGGGTAGGTGTAAAAATGAACTTGAAGTTGTTTACAGGATGTATGAAGCCGAAGATGTGTAAAGTTGAAGATGTCATTTTCACTACCTATGGACCTCTTGGTTTTGATGTCAAGGATTCTCGTTTCCTACAATGAGTTAGCTCATATAGGATTATAATTATTGATAATTAATCCATTTCTTGAGGTTACAAATTTTTCTGATTTATGAAAACATGGTTGACAACAAAATCCAAAGGGTTATATTGTTAGGACCAAGCTAATGGAAGAGATGGTTTGCATGCATTATCATTTCTTGATCGTGAGAATGATTTTATAAAGGAAAGAAACCTTGAATTTCTATGAATTCAAAATCTTGATGTTTGATGATTCGGAACCATGTATATTGAAAATTCGTAACCTGGTGTTCGAGGAATTCTGAGTCTGAATATTGAGATGTTTGGAACCGGGAAATTTCTAATTCTCCGAACCTGGAAGCGGTTGAATTGTGAAGTCTCTATGACTTCATTAAAAATCTGACAATGCTTTTCTGATCTTAAAGTTATCACAAATCATGAAAATTTTCATGATAAAATCTGGTTGAAGATATAATGAAGAAGATGTTCATAGAGAGAAGTTCAGATTCAACATCCTGAGTCAGAAGTTCGTAGCGAGATGTTCGGAGTCGACTTATTGATGAAGAAGTTCATAGCGGGATGTTCGGAGTTGACTTCATGAGTCATAAGTTCGTAGTGGGAAGTTAGAAGTTGACTTGCGGAAAAAGAAGTTCATAGCCAGAAGTTCGGAGTTGACTTCATTAGACAGAAGTTCGAAGCGGGATGTTGGGAGTCGACTTGCTAAGTCAGATGTTCGGTGTGAAGAAGTTTGAAGTCAACTTCCTGATCCTGAAAGTTGTAACTAGAAGTCATTCCGAGATCCAGAGGGGTCATACTGGGAATTCAAAATCTTCGGTATCGATGAATGAAGAGGAGACATAATGAGAATTGAAATGGTGTCATGCCGAAGAAGCGGTGAAGAGTCATGCCGAGAACTGAAATTGATGCCGAAGACCCAAGATGAGTGGATCCGAGAACCTGATTCCAAAGACTCCAGAATAGTGGATCAGAGAAAGTGATGCCAATGAATCGAGAAGGGTGGATCCGAGAATTTGATGAGGAGAAGACAGATGGGTGGATCCGGAATATGGTGTGAAGAAAACAGATGAGTCAATCTGAGAATGTGATACTGAGAAATCATAAGAGTGGATTCGAGAATGTGACTCCAAGAAACCCGACGTAACAAGGTCGGATCCATAAAATGCCAAAGCTCTAAATCAATAAGCGAAAGAAGATTGGAGAAGATTAATGAATCATTTACAAAGTCCTAATTACTCCGAGATTTCAAGAGAAATTAAGATTTTGGTAAATTTAAGTGAGTGGGAAAATATTTTGTTTTCCCGCCTAAGCACAATTTGAAGCACCTATAAAAGGATATCAGAGTGTAATGTAAGTTTTGATGAAAAATTATTGAGAGAATCTATGATAATATAGAGAGAGGAAGAAGTGTCTGGCTGACAGAGTTTCATTGTAGTCTCAATTGAAACGAGAATTTGATTCTGGTTGACACCGAATTGAGTTTCTCAGATTGAGAAATTTCGGAGTGAAGAAGTGAATTTGGAGTGGAGATTAGGAATGGGGAATCAGTACTGACTGTCACCATTTTGAGTTTCATAGACTGAGGAAGACTCAGATTGAAGAATCATTGTGAAGAAGAGTGTTTGGAGTGATGAATTTAGAGTGAAGAATTCGGAGTGGAGATTTGGAATGGGGAATCAATATTAGCTGTCACCATTTTGAGTTTCTCAGACTGAAAAAGATTCATATTGAAGAATCGGATTGAGAAAATTCGGAGTAGTGATTTTGAATGGGGAATCAGTACTGTTTATCACCGTATTGAGTTTCTTAGACTAAGGAAGACTCGGATTGAAGAATCATAGTGAAGAATAATGTTCCGAGTGAAGAATTAGGAGTGAATATTCGGAGTGGAGATTCAGAATGAGGAATCAGTATTGGCTGTCACCGTATTGAGTTTCTCAGACTAAAGAATATTCATATTGAAGAATCGGATTGGGGATATTCGGGGTGGAGATTTGGAATGAGATGTTCGGACTGTAAGTGATCTATCTAATGTCCAATGAGTCCTTGCCTTTTTTTGGTAAGGATGTGATGATTTGTGTAGAACAATATTAAACTTTTTTCCTCGAAAGGAAGTATAGGTAACATAAGTTTTTACGAAGAATGAGTCTTTTCCCTATTGTGCTAAGAGGGTGCACACGCACTGGAGTGATTATTTCACAGTGCTTCACGAGTGTAAGGGTATATCCTACTCATTGTAATCCAAGGAATATTTTCTTTGTGGATTTTATGGTGTTTGATTGTTTCCAACTATACCAAGGACGTAGCTATTCTTATTGAATATTGAACCTTGTAAATTGTTGTGTTATTTTGGATGTGTGATTGTTTGTTTCTCAGAAAGGAATTATATCATTAACAGGAGACAAAGGTTGTTCTCAACGTTAAGGGAAATTAAAAGAATAAAAAAAGGTTCCACTGATTCACCCCCACCCTCCCCCCTCAGTGGTTTATCGCTCCAGCTGGGTCATTACAAGTGGTATCAGAGGGAGGTTCCCTTTGTTTTCCTTGCTAATGGAGAATCTTAATTGTGTGAAAAATAAAGGTATTCTGGTATTCGATGGGATGAACTATCACATATATGAGGATAGAATGTTATCATATCACATGTCTATTAGTTATGATGTTCATGAAGCTGCAGCAGTTGGGTTTCACCCCATTGAAGGCAATGTTCCACTTACACCTATTTACAAGAAGTTTCTTGAGAATGATGGAAGAGCCAAGAATGCTATATTGTCTTCACTTTCTGAAAGAGAATTATTGAGAGTAAAAGGAGTGGCCAATGACAACGGTATATGTGAAAAACTGAAAAAAAAATATACGAATAAAAAAAAATTCAATATGGAAAAACATAAAATCTTGAGATTGAAGTATGAATACTTGGAGATGGGAGAGAATGAATCAATTGGGTATTTCTCCAGTAGGGTAAATGACATTTTTAGTACCATCTGATGTCATGGTGAAGAGATAAAAGACTCTATTATGGTGGAAAAAATATTGAGGATTCTCCCCGATAAATTTGATTCCAAGTTATCTTCATTAGAAGACAGATACTCAGAGACTCTATCTCTTGGTGTTTTACATAGCACACTCATTACATATGAGATGAGATGGGAAAAGCCTATGAAGGCCAAGACCAAGCTTGACAGATAATTAACATTCAATGAAATGATGATGGATATGTCTAAGAAGATCTTGATTATAGAATGTGGTAGTGACTCTGAATCTGAAAGTGCGGTATGTAAAATTCGTAACGATATTTTATCCTTTTTTTCAAAAAATGTTAAAAGAGGCACTGGTAAATACAAGGTAAAACATCCCTTGAAGTGTTTTGAATGTGAAGGCATTGGCCACGTTGTGAATAACTATCCTCGAAGGGAGAATGAAGAAGACAGTGATGAAGAAGAAATAAATCCAATAATGTTATGGAAGAATCATGGTGGTAAAGGAAAATTGAGGAAAGAAAATAATTTCTTCAAATTCAAGAGAAAAAAGATTCTTATCCATAAATGAAGAAGATGATGAAATTGATGTATAATCTGAAAAATCCATTGAGCATGGTGTTGAGAATACATTCATTGCAACAGTGAATGTTGAGGATTTTGGAAGCAGCAGCTCAGAAGAAGAAGAAACTCAGCTTGAGAGGTATCTGAAAGAAGAATTGATGGAATTTTTAATTGATGATCGTAATGCTGGAGAAGCTTCACAAAAAATTCGAAGATGAATGTTTCTCAGCATCCAATCAAGCCAATGATAAAAAAGAACTTTATAAAGAGCATGAAGACCTGAAGAAGTCTCTTGAAGATGAGAACAATCAATATGATCACATGATAGTTGAGCTGAAGTCAAAAGAGGAATAATTAGATCTATTTTAAAAGAAGAAAATTATAGTTGTAGAAAAAAGCATTTGTTTTCAAAACTCAACTACTAATGTTGTTGAATGCTCTCAATAAGAACATTTTGATAAAATTCAACAGAAGAGTAAGGTGGTTGTTGTGAAGAAGAAAGATGAGAAAGTTACTTATGTGGCCAAGACCTGCGTTTGTGGGAACACTAATGTTTCAAGGAAACCTAATTCTAACACTGGTGAAAAACAAGCAATATCAGGGAAGGCAAAACTCCAGCAGAGCAATATTTCTAACTAAATAATGGTTTTTGGGGATAAACAAAGAGAAGTAAAGAAGTATTAGAACAAAATCATTAGAGGAAGGTACTTTTTTTATGGGTATTGTTGGTATTGTGTTTGATTTGGGCATACAACAAATATGTGTTATCTCAATCAACATTATTACCATCACCCCACGAGTTTTGAAAGGCAGAGATTTATGGGGAGTCAATCTCTTCAAAGGAAGAAGAGTGAGAAGGTTTTCTTGATGAATGTTGGGATGACTTAAGTCAATATAGAAAATATGTTTCAGCCTTTGGAGACCATTTGTGAAAGGTGTGAACAACCTAGACACCTTACAAAAGGATATCTTGTGTTTTTAGTCGCTCAAAAAAAGTTTTTAATTTTCAGAAGCCCAAGGTGAAGAATGAAGTGAAAGAAGAAAAATCTCTTCTGTTGAAATTGATCTAAAAGTTACAAAGGAAGAACAACCATGGATACTTGATAGTGGGTATTCTTCACATACGACAGGATACATGAAGTTTCTAAAGAATAAGAAAACGTTTAATGAAATCACAATTACATTTGGCAATGGTGAATCTTTAAAAATCAAAGGTGTTAAATTAGCCATCATTGGAAAGGAAAAGTTAAAGTGAAAGAAAAATTTGTATGTTGATGGGATAAAGCACAACTTGCTGAGTGTATCACAATTGTGTGATGAGGGTAACAAATTTATCTTAAATAATGATGGATTTATTGTGAAAAGTGAAGATGATGGGTAGATTATTACAAGACGTCAACAAACCAATGGAAATTCATTTCTAGTTGGAAATTCACAAAACACTTGTTACATGATCATAGTTGAAGAAAATCAGTTATGGCACAGAAGACATGGACACATGTGTCAGAGACATATGGAAATGTTATATAAAATGGACAGTGTTCGAGATATTCCATATTTTCCAAGAAGAAGTGATTGGTGTTGCGCTACCTGTCATAATGGAACGATTACATGTGTTGTGCATAAGAAGGGTGAAATGTTTTATAAAAACCCCCTTGAACTTATACATTCTGATATATGTGGGACTATGATAAAACAATCAAAATATATAGACATGTACATCATCACTTTCACTGATGATTTTACTCGCATTATGTGTGTTATGTTTATGAAGCACAAGTCAGATGCCTTGAAAATTTTTAAATGCGTCAGAAGGAATGCTGAGAAAGAATGTGAGTACTCTGTGAAGAAGTTTTGAATAGATAATGACGGTGAGTATAGAAGTAATGAATTTTAATACTATCATGAGAATCATGGGATTTAGAATGAATATAGTGCTTCATATACACCTCAAAAAAATGGGGTTGCTGAAAGGAATAACAGAAGCTTGGTGGAAATGGGAAGAAACATGTTGCTTGAACATGTCTTTACTCATTACTTTTGGAGGCAGGCTACAAGTACAACTGTTTATATTCAAAATTGAGGTTTCTACAGGCCTCAATAAAATAAGACTCCATATGAACTTTTCTATGGCATTAATCCAAGTATGATACATGCGAATGATTTTGGGATCCCATGCAATATAAAAAAGAAAGGTGGAAGGAGTGGAAAATTTTAGCCAAAAAGAGCAGACATGATTTTTCTTGGATATGCACCAGAAAGAAGAGGTTATAAATGCTTTAACAAAGAAACAAAAATAATTGTGGATGCAGCTGATGTAAAAGTCATTTAAACTCCAGAAAATGATAAGCATGTCCAGACATGCAAGTAAGATGAGGATGATGAAGTTAACGATTTTGATAAGGATGCAATGAATTTTAATCCTAATCAAGATGAAGAATCGTATTCAGCCATATCAAGTGATGAGGAAGACACACGAAAAACTTATCCAAGGCTGATGAAACAAGTCCAGGATCGGAGTATTATTGGTGATAAACGTACACGATTCAAACAATAAGAACAAGTAATTATATATCACATACATCCTTGTATTCCAAATTGGAATCAAATGAGGTTAAAGAAGCCTTTGAGCATCCGGAATGTGTTCAATCCATGAATGAAGAATTGGATCATATTGAAAGGAATGACACATAAGAACTCGTACCAAAGCCTGAATGTAATAACATTATTGGAACCAAATGGGCCTTCCGGAACAAGTTGAATGGAGAAGGTGAATATATTAGAAATAACGAAAGATTGGTTTGCAAAGGCTACTATCAGATTGAAGGAAATTACATTAATGAAACTTTTTCTCCAGTAGCCAGATTAGAAACTATTCGAATATTTCATGCTATTACTGCACAACGAGGCTACAAAATAATTCAAATGGATGTAAAAACCACATTTCCTAAATGTCAATAGACTCTACTCCATGTATGTGGGACTTTGTTGTGGGGTATTTCTCCTAGGAATATACCATAATAAATATATTCATACATTTAAATCAACGACATGATCAAAAATATTTAAATTCTTAGTAAACACAACCAGTATAAACCATTAAATTTATTTTGGATAAAAATCACCCCATGGGTTTTTTTGATACATTCTAAAATAAAATGAAAAATCAATTCTCTCAATGAATATAAATAAATATGGATGATAATTTTCATTTGATGATTTCACTAATAATTCAATGATAAAAATATAGAATTTGAAGTGATATAATGAATATTTTGAAAAAAAGAGTAAATGAATTGATTCTCATTAGATAAAATATTTACACATTTAAAGATTAAAACCCAAATCTTAATACATTAACAAAAATATTTTCAAGAAAATTAATTTCTCATTTAAAATACTCAGTATATTCTCATTGATTTAAAACTATATCACCTATATCTTTTCTAAGAATACTATTTAGATCATCCTTGAATGTTTACAGAGTGATAGAAATAGTTTATGAGACTAGAGGGATGAAATCATACCAATATAAATTATAAATTCCTCTAGTTCAGTGGAGGTCTTTTTTTGATGTACATCTATGTATATTGATTCTTTGAGACTTCAATATCAAACTGATGTTTTTATAAGCATGTTTTAGAAATTTTATTATCATGATACATTCAACATAATCCTAGGTCGGTATAAACTCAATATTGAAAAAATATTTCAATCCCTTATCCATCAATAAATGATACATTGACAGAAAAAATTCTTTTATCTGATTTTAAAGATCCACATAAAATATCCATGGTAACCACATTCTAGGTGGGAACAAAATCAAAAGAAACCCACATTACACATTATAATATTAAAAAATATCCACAATATTTGATGGGATAAACATAATAGAATAACTCAATCATTATCATGTGAAATACTATTTTTTTCTACTGTCATAATATTCTTGAGTACCACTACTTCTGTAACAATCATTCAATATGTCACCATCTTCATCATACCCCCACACTAGAAATCAGTGACCGTTAGAGACCACTAGAGTCTATGAAATCATATCACTAAAACCAAACACATGAATGAACATTAATTTAATAGAAAAATACATTGGCACTCTATCATCTAGGAAAAAACATCACCAGGAAAATATAAACGAAAATATAAAATAAGAAAACTAATGTTGAAGATATGAATCTGAAACAATGTAAGCCGCTGAACATAACCTCTCATAACCATGTTATTATCTCTACTCTGACCTTGACTAGGAGAGGAAAAGTTTTGAATGAGTTCCTCATAGTGGTAGAGCGGTCAAGAGAACCATAAAAATGGAAAGGACAATGAGGAAAAAATTTGGAACAAATAAAATAAGAGCAACAACCCAGCTGCGCCTTGAGATCCATCGAACTCCAAACCGCACATGCAATAAACGACACATTATTTAGATATGATTTATCATAAACTATTGAATGAAATTTTATTTCTAATGTTTATAGAGATAGTGTGTTAATAAATATTCAAAATCATAGGTTCCATATAAACACCATTGTCGCCAAGAAGATATTTTATCCTTAACAACTATTTATAAACATGATTTGTTGCCACATATTACTCATAAACATTTCATAAGGAAATAAAATAAAATATAATAAATTTCAGTGATATTAAGGACAGTTCGAGGTATATAAATCTTCATTATGTAGGTTCTTTATTATCTATTGATCATTCCCAATAGAGATGAGTAATCAAAACAAATTGATGCCATGGTTTTTAAAAATAAAATGGCATATATTCCACTAGTTGGTTGATATATTTAAGTTCAAATATTTTTGAATTTATATTACTTAAGATGGGAAAATAATGATATCCAATAATTTGACATGTAGAAGATAAATTTTTTAAATGATTGATTTTTAAGATGATTAGGTTTATAAAACTTTTAATATAAATTGTAAAATATTCTTTTTCAATTTCAGTATCTTTAAATATTTTCATCTGGTTTTCTCCAATTGATTCTATGGGTTTAAATTCATACATTTCAAATCATTTCAACAACCCCATGTCATATTTGTTTTTAGATATATATTAATGTTCCTTATTTTTAATCACATTCATACCAAAGAATAATAAAAATTCAATAATTAAAGACATTTCAATTTCACACTTCCTCAATATAAATATAACATGAGATAGATGTTTTTTTATCAAATATTTCTTATTTCATCATCATATATAAGAATGAGCATCCACTGCCTTTACCCATCATGATATATGCCTTGTTAACAACCCCTCATTAATGACAACCGGGATTCCTTTTATATTAATTCATCATACTAAACCAAACACATGTTTCTTATTTTAACACTTATAACACATTATTCAATAGAAAAACATTTATGAATTTTAATCTATAAGTAAATTATATGGTTTATCCATGTTGAATTCAACTTCAATGACTCCATTCATGAACACTAATATGACATTCATTTGATAAACCTTAAAACCCTTCTTAATTGGAATCACCCAATTATTCCTAAATAGATTAAAGTGTTCCACTAGTGTATGTGTTTCAAAAATGAAGATCAAAATGATTAAAGAATATACCATGAGACCAATAAAATACCTTTTCGAAGTAACTATTCCATTTTCATTGAGTTTGTTTTATAAGAACCACTTGGTTTGGGAAACAAAATTATTTTCATGAAATAAGATGACTTTTGATATCTATTGTTTAAAAATTTTATCAATCTCATCATTCAATGATTTTAAAAAATAATAATCAACAAAAAAATCATCAAAAGATTTTGGTCCCTCCTAGGAAATTAGGGAGGGGTGTTTGGATTCTGTTATAATATTATTACGAACTAGGGATATATAGTCACCTACTATTATCCTATAAGTGATTTTGACTATGTTGGACCCTTTACTTATAATAGATGTTCATTGGGAAATTTATTCCTTATATTTGATATTATTATGTTTTCCCATTCCCATAATCTCTTCCATAATCATTAAACAACACCATGGAATTCCAACTCAAATTCTATACGATTTTTTTTAAAAAATAAAAATTTGATGTTGAAGTTTGATTCTCTAAATAAGATAAATTCTAATTTTTTCTAATAATAATAGATATTCCCCTACTTTTCATCATTTCACCTTTAAAACATTATCAGAGTTTAATATTTTAATCACGTAACATCATATACATATACATTAAACATGATATTATTCTCATAGTTCATAATAATTAATAAGAATCTATATACATGAATGTATTTCAATGTGAAATTCATTTGAAACTATATATCATAAGAACTAATTTCTTCTTTAATAGTTCACATTATCTGATTAGTGATGCATTACACTATTATGTATTATTCCTTCTAGTATATATCAGGTAGTTTTTATTGGAGAAACATGAATATGTTTTATATCATTATACCTTTATAAGGTAATTAGTTGCCTCAATATTCACCATGACATCTAGAGATATTTAGTTTATGATACCAATATTTTTCAATATTTTTATTTTATCCTCCTCTTTACATATCATGTTATTATATAAATTTATCAGATATATTTGTGCTTTGGTTTATTATCTTTAATGTATTAGTAATCCATCATTTTCATTAACATTACACACATTTTTTTAGAATTCAAAAACATGTCCCAGGTCGCACAACCAAATCATGCTCTATAAGTTTTTCCATTGCCTTATTAAATGATCTCACCTATCTAATGTGGAAATTTACCCTCGACATTTGATTTTTTATAGAAAATAAATTTTCATTCCATTATTATTTTGAAACCTAACTTGTGTTCCATTTTCATAATTGAAACCAATAATATTACTTTTATTTATCGTATTTTGTGTGTTACATCAGTTGTCAATAATTTTTAAAATGTATATATATGTTTCTAAAAAATAAGATTAATAAATATTTTCCCTAATATATGAGTTCTCCATAATCCATGTCTATTGAAGAACATTTTCAAATGTATGACAGTCATGCATCTCTTTTGTCTCAATAACCTCCATTTAATCATAAAAAAATATAAATATATATTCATTCATTTGTGTGATGGATGTTGTTCTTATATACTAATATATTTATTTTTAGGTCTTAAAATTTATATCTTGGTGAACTATCTATGAATGGTAATCTCTTCAGTTTCCTAATACATAACAGTAAAATAAATAACCATTAAAAACCTATGCATATGATGGAAATTACATTCCATTTTTCTTATGATTCTCTCTCAAGATAATATTTTCCAAGGGAGTTATCAAATTTTATGTGTCTCAATTATCTAAAGTAATATAATAGTATATTTGGAGGAATTTTCAAATTTGTCAATATATAATAAATAGTATGTTTAAAATCTCCTCTATTTAAATTCCATTATAGTACTTCTTCATGTGGAATGACATATTATATAACAAAAATTTTATTTTATCACCATTTATTACAACTTCTCCATTATCTTTAACGAACATATTATTAATAACAGGTAAATTCTAATAATTTATTTCTCTAATCACATATTTGTCATCAAATTGGACTACATTATTAGAGAATCCAAATGAACTCATTGGTAAAAGGAGTCTTTAATATTCCTTACAGTTCTGAATCTAATCCATTTTTTCATCAATATATTCTTAAATTATCTTTATACATTATAATAATATAATGAAAATGTCATAAAAAAAATTTACATGTTCCACTATAATGAGAAGGATCACAACATTATTCCTAACATATTAGAAAATATAAATTTTCAATATTCACTAACAACATCGAATTTTGATTTCTGTTCCTCGTGATGTTTCATAGATAGCAGTAAGTCATGACTAATTGTTTTTTATTTATTTGTTTTAGATATGAATTTATGATTTTTAATGGGTTACCTCAAGATAAAAAATAAACTCATCTTCCACATAAATGGATAAATATTTCTCACATTACTAAAAATATAGTTTTCCAATATAATCCACTAGAATATCTTCACCATTTTCTAAAGAATCAAAAAATTATTTTACTTTGTAAACATCAAATATTTCATGATAATGTGATAAATAATTTTTACTCATAGAGAAGTTTCACATCTTTTTTCCCTATATTTTATCTAATTTGAAATTATTCTTAAAATATCCCAAATCATCATCATCATGAAGATTATTAAAAAATTAATATGTGAGATAACATAACTTCCCACAGAAGAATAGATAATATGGATTCCTTCCTTTGAATTTAACTTTTTATCAATTTTGTTCAGAATAATGAATAACTATCATTCCATTGAAATTATTTTTTCTACATTTTAGTGAAATGAACCAAAAAATTATTAAATAGAATAATACTTCTTATGAGACATCCATCACTATAAATTCACTTCCATCCAAATATATTAATATGATATAGGTTTTATATGAATAGAGTTCAATGAAAAATTATTGAGATCCTTATCTTCATGTTAAAACTCATTTTCATTAAACTATGATATAAATATTCCTATGATTCATTTAAAAATATTAGTACCATGAATATATATTGCGATTTGAAGCCTATATTATATATTATAATTCAGATGATAAAAATATTTCATCAATTTTTTTTGTCAGACTCGTCATTATTTCCTTATATTTATTTCATATCAACAACAAAATTAATACTATAAATTCATTATATACATAAAAAATGTTTCATATTTTTTCAGAGACGTAATGAAATGTCTTACCATAAATTATCTTTTCATAAATATTTTTTAAGGTACCCCCTAATTGATTGATATTCATTTGTATTAACATCATGTCTATTTTTTTCTAATTTTTATAAGGCTCTACATTTTATGTTCACTTAAATTTTGATAATAACTAATATTTATACATCTATTCAACATTTTCTAAAGTAGTACAACATCATGTTATTCAATAGTTCAAAATAATTACCATCAAATAATATAATGACTTTATGATCTATAAATGTTACCTATTATATATTAACCCCACTCATTATTAAGAATCAAATATTGATATATTACATAATTGTATATTCAATATACACAAAATGGTAAAGATTTATATTGTTTTAAAAATCAGGTACATTAGATACCTACTAATAACATGGGATACCATAAATTATTTAACACTTCCTTCAAATGATCATAATATTCTAACTAACATAAAATGTCATGGGATAACCTGGGGACCCACATATTAATTTTGTATGATATAAATACATGTAATGGAATAAACATGGAATATGTGATACATGTTATATAGTTATCATATTAATGAGTAAAAGAGGAATATGAATAATACGATATGATTTAGCATGATAATCATAACTTGGGAAATTTATAAACAACTTATTACATTGAATCATGAACATATGTCATAGATAAAAAAAGAAGATATGATATTGGAAACATTGACATAAAGACATCACATACACCCCTATTCCAACATGATGTATCATGATACTAAATAATACCCAATACATTGGAAAATTACCTTGGTGTACCAATAATAGTCATTTAATTATCATGTTTTATGTGTTCCACAAAGATTATACGACATTGATACATTTATCATCATTATTTATTCTATGAATAATAAATTTCAATTTAATACATTAATTAAAAAAATAAATATATACATATTCATAATTTTGAATACTCTTGATAGAATAATAGGTTTGGTATTCACTAAACAATTGTTTTTTCTTGTAAAATTGCGGTAAAATTTATGCAGTATAACGACGTTACACAAAAACAAAAAAAATTGTTGATGAGATAGAAAAAGGTCAACAAAAATTTCTGAATACTATTTTAATTAATAGAGGTATTTAATAGCATATCCCAACATTAAAAATTTTAATTAAAAGGTATATGTTAATTATTAATCATGAAGAGTGAAAACAATTCATATGAAATTTTGTTATGGCAATGGGTTTACATAAAGGATGATATGCGGATTACTAAGATTGAAGGAAAGATATTTTTATTTATAAAAAAATATATATTAAGGGGATATGGAGTATCATATCAAATGAAAATAAAATTAATATTAAAACACCTGATATGAAAGGGATTCTTGATAAAATAGGGTAGTTGAAGACACCTTATTTGAGTGTGTTACCATAAAACATTGGGAGTGGATTCATGAAATATTAAGGGAGACAATATAGGACTCTAGGGATTGGATAAAATATTTTTTACATTATCTATGTAGTTATTTTGAAGAGATATGGGATCATAGGAGGGTTTATAATGGAAATGATGGAGATTTATTTTTTAATTTTGTTTTGGATTTTACATAATATAGTATCCAAAACCACTATACATTCAATTTTTTATTGCAATTTTTTCTAAAAATGTTAGTTGTTTTTCATGTTTTAGAAGACTAATATCCAAATATATATTTAAATATAACCCTTGGGGATGTTTTTGTTGAGTCACACTCTTAAAGAAATGATTTTAAAATTGTAAAATATATTACAATTATTGGATAAATCATTATAGATTTAAAAAATAAGTCATCTAAACATAAAACTGCATTATATTAAGTTGAAAACAAATATTTGGTCATGAATATTATTTATATTACTTATTAAATCACATTGGGTCATATTGATATCATAAAAAAGAAAATATATTTTTAAGGTTTTTATTATTAAATAGAATATTTGATTGTTATAAAAAATTATAAAAAACTATTCACTAGATAATATTGACATCCCTATACATTTGTTTCATTTTAATTAAATACATTTCTATTTTCATTAATTTGGACTTTTAAAATAAACACATACAAATTTTGAAAATAACATGTTTCTGACAATAATAATTATTATCCATTATTAAAATAAAATTTGATATCATAAAAATTAACCGATAATTTATATTTATTAAAATTCATTTAATAATAATATTTTATTTAAATATATTTTATTTCAACGATGCATATATTCATCAACGTATAACTTTCAAATTTTATTGAATTTTTACAAAACATACTATTTTAATTATACTGAATAAAAAAAATTTATAATGTAACAATAATAGGTTGAAAATATATTATTTATTATATAAAAAATAATATACAAACTTATAATTATAAGTTTGTGTTATATATTTCATTATCGTACTATAAAATACCCAAAGGGTGTGGTGTGTGATGGTGGGATATTCATTGGGAGTTTTGATGAACATAGTTTGGGTCATGATCTCAATGAGGATTATCGTCTCCCGTAATTTTTTTTCTCTTACTTAAGTTGTTAGATATCAGAATTTCATTTTTCATTGAAAAATCCTAGAAATTCTATCTCCCTTGGTGGCTCTGATAAATGGGATTTATAGATAATAATATTACGAGTGATCCCATCACATCACTTTTTTAAATAATTAGACTTGTTAAAATATTATATTTATTTTAATAATTTATATCGTATTCAAGATCTGTAACAAAAATGATAACGATACATAATGATCAATTTAATATAATGGGGATAATATGAAAAAATAAGTGAATGTGTTTCGAAACCCATATTTTATAATAATACATTAAATAAAAATTCAATTGGAATTTTATTTAAAATATTTCGGGTCACTAAAATATTCCACTTTAAAAAAAATCCCTCTATTTTTTATTTTCCGATAGTAAAATAGATCAGGATAACTCTTCTTCATTAATTCCCTCGGTTCTTACACTTCCACTTCAAACATGTATTTTATCCAAAATATGTTAACTAAGGGAAATGTCCTAAATCATTGAAATTATTCTCTATGATATAATATCCTCACTAGGTTCTCCTCATAAAAAATTTATTTTTCCAATGGAAGAAACTAGAGATTAAGTAGATCTGGGTGGTGTGATTTTTACATTATATATAGGGGTGAATGGGATGTATAATTTAATCAAAATTTGTTCGATGGGTGTTTAAGTAGAAAGGTTACTGCTCTGATATGATCAAGGATATCAAAAGGGCATATAAACATTAGTCTAAGATTAACCTTCTTACAAATTTTCATCACTTTGAAACATGGATATATGAAGAGGAATACCATGACTCTAATATAAAACCCTAGGTCTCATCAATTATTATCAGCATAGATCCCTTATCGACTCTAAGAATCTTTGATGTGGTAATGAATGGTTTTAACCATCTCAACCATTTCTTCATCCATTTTAAGACCTAGTATTTTTTCTTCCACAAAATCATCTTAATTTTAAATTTTCCTATACTTGTTCCCATAATGGTAGTCATATTGATCAATTTGGATTCTTGAGTGGAATATTTTTTGGTTAGATAACCTGATTAGAGGAAGTTGATTGTCTAATCCTTCTTTGATGTCAATTGAAGATTGTCACAAAATTCCCATGAGAATTTGAATATTCTAGTAAAATTATATATCATATTGAGAGTGATAAGTTGTTTTAAAGTTCAGATCAATGTTTATATCATGATGTAATACTTTGTAGATATAGACTTTAATCATGGATCTCGTTTGGACATAATTGACAGTGGTACTCCATGAATCCTGATTTATAATAAATATATTGGAACCTTCTAATTTTTCAGCAATGAAAAAAATTCTAAATCATTTATACTTATATAATTTATGACATTGTTTTCTTTACTAGGATTGTAGTGAATTGTGGAGTCGTAGTCCTTGATCAGCACAAACCATCTCTATTGGAAAATTTAAATCTCTTTCTGTGTGAATATATATCAGAGCCTCTTGTGAATAGTATATATCTCAATCATATCTACATAGAGATAGTACCACCATGTTTTCAATTCAATGATCAATTATTCTAACTATATTTCATGAGTGAGATTGGTTTTATAATGAATGTTCAACTTCCTTGAGGTATATGCAATGTAATTTACATTCTATATTAACACAAATTCAAATCCCTTCTTCAATGAATCACTAAATACTATGAAAAAATAGCAACATATGGGTAGTGAAGGGCATAGGGGTAGTGATAAGACTCATTTATAACTACCTCAATATTTCTTCTCATTAATTATTCCAATTAAAATTGACACTCTAATGAGTAATTGATGTATGATTGTTCTAAAATTGCAAAAATTTATCACAAATCAGTGATAATGCGTAGCTAAATCAATGATACTACACATATCATTCATATTTGGTTGTCATGTCTATGCTTTGTTTTTATTATTCTTTAAAGTATCCATATATATCCAATAGCTTTATATTATATGAAATATGAAATATGATTCCTTCAAATAGAACATAATCCATATTTACTCTTCATAATTCTTCTCCATTCATATGGCAATTAACACAATGTTCAGATGTTATTCATCCTCATACATTCATTTGTTGTATATTATGAAATAATATACAAAAAATACAACAAATTTATAGATGAAATATCTATATGAAATATTCATCAATTTTATGTGGATTTCAGGAGCATTAGTGAGTATGAATGGAATCATTATTAAATCATAGTGCTCGTGCCTTGTATGAAAAGTGGTCTTGGGGATTTCTTCCTCATTAACCCTTACATGATTATATTTGAACGAAAGATCTACCTTAGAAAAATTTTGTGCTCTAGATAGATGATTTTACAACTCATCAATATGTTATAGGGATAATTATTCAATATAATGATCTATATGAGTTTATGATAATAAATTAAAAGTCCCTTTGACTCATATTTCTACACAATTAAGAGGGTATGATCCCATATTGGGAAGCTTGTGGGCATATAAACCATTTATCCAGATTCATAGGTAGTTGTTTCATTGGCTCATCAGGTTCCAAAATTTTTATCCTATATAAAGTATTAGATATTGTAAATTCCACAAGTATAATCTCAATTGGAAATTAAACAACTCTTTCAGGAGGAAAAAGGGAATTCCTTGGGAAAGACATCATCATATTCACAAAAAACTATAATGACTTCAAGGGTGATCCTTTTCATAGAATTAATAATTATATTTATATATTCATTCTTATAGGGAAATACTATACATTCATAAGATGATGGTGTTAAAAAAGATTCATCCTAATCCATGAACATGAATAGAATTTGGGGTCGATTTGGCATATCTAATGTGATTTCATTATCTCCTATATTTATATTGGCACGATAAAGGAAATGAAAATCCACGCCCATAATTGCATCATATTCCACTAAAGGATTTAAGAAAAGGTTATTTGGGACATTGATCTCCCAAACTATGATAGGGGAGGTTGTTATATACATGAGATTCAATAATTACACAATTTTTTATATCACCGACCTCTCAGCACCCATGCATTGGTTGTCATGTGAATAGTTATTCTAAAAAATTTTATATGAAAGAATGCATAGGACCATAATAATTATGAATGTTTTAAATTAATTATTGAATATAAATCATACCTATCACCATATCAATCTGTATTTTAATAATTTTATTGATAGAAAAATATTTCCTTTTACACCATAGATATTTTCAGTTCCCTACTAAAACACATGGCTTAGAGAATTATTTTGAAAAGTTCCCTGGGTCTTTGAAGCTGTAGAAATGAAATATTAGTTGAGAGATTAATCAGTCATTACTTTACATGGTAGCATTAGAATTTTTCTCATGTTGTAAATGAATATCTCTATGTCAACCATTTCCATAGCTAAATCATTTCTTCATCCCCTCAAGAAATAAACACCATTGATTTTTTTCACCTTTGACAAGTGGGATGTGGAAATTTTTTAGCAACGTTATGTTTCTCCACTATACCTATATAATTAAACTCCACTTTCTACTTCTTATGCCCATAAATTTATTAGGATTCTCCAATATCCATTTCTACGTTTAGGTAACATCAGACAACTTCCTCATTGCTATCAATGTCATAGATCTCTAGGGATTTTTGTAGAATTAGTTTTATCACACAAAATAAGTGGTAATGCTTGTATTCAATGGTAATGAAATTGATGGAGGTGTCTTGTGCATGTATCGTGATGTTTTACAGTTACACACCATTATATTATTCATCTTTTTTCTTGATGGTGTGGTAATAACTTTCCATTTTATGTTGGAGAGTACAATAAAAAATATTGGTCAATAAATATTTTTTATAATTCCTTCCACTCCATTACATGGATTACTTCTCTAGGAATCATATTCATTATCAGTGTACAATACTAGTTTTTTTTCTCCCTCAATATGATGATCAACTAGAAGAACCTTATATTTTTTTGAAATTTAATAATGGATAATATCTTCAAAATGGTTTTGAACCATTGTTCCATGATTAATGGATTATAAGATCCAGTGATATTGGAGTCCTTTGTCGCGTGATACTCTCAATTGGGGGTTGATCTATATTAGGGGTTATTTGGTTCTCCTCATTATCCAGGATTCAATTTAAAAAATGAGTTAGTTGAGAGAGTTTAATGAATATATTTATGACTCTTACTTCAATCAGATTTTGTATATCGTTAGGTTTATTTTGAAACTCTCTGTCACATTTATTTTTTAACTGATTTATCATATTTTCAACCATTGGATTGAATAAAAGAAAAAAGTATTATGTGTACAATGAAATATTAAATATACAATGTGGAATCCAATGAAATTATAAAGATAAAGTATAAATTAATATTATCTACATAATTTATGAATTTTTATGATTCAATGTATGTTATCGATGATATATTTCATGAAACATATTCTAATAATAATTTTATCCCTTAATAATGGTTCTTAACAAGCATAATATTTAATCAAAGCATTTCTCCCTAATGTTTAAAAATAAGAGCACAGAAAGAACCATTTTCATGTACCATGTTACACCGAGTCAGGTTCAGAATAACTTGTCAGATTTATTTATCCAATGTATATCTCTTCTAAAACAATGTCCACATATAGTATCTAGAATGATATTTATATCATTGATAAACCACATATACTATAATTAAAATAATTAGTTATTTTTTATTATATTTAATTTTACCCCAATGGATTTCTCTAGAGTTCTCTAATCTTAATCAGAAAAAATAACTAATCATTTTCCTTGATAATAACTATTATAACCCTATTCATTGTTACAGGTTCATTGATTATTTATTACATAAAATTATAAATAATTCAACCCAAAAGATCAATAAGTACAGTTTATTTAGGAATTAGTTACATTAAATAACAACTAATAACAAGGGATATAAATATTATTGAACACTTCCTTAACATGAGGATAATTGTCCAAAATATTAATGATCCATCGTATAACCTGGGAAGAGAATTAATAAAGAGATGATAAAAAAATCTTAGTAAGGGAATTAACATTTCAAAAGTGATAAATTATATACAATAATATTATTAATGAGGATAATGGGACATGTATAACAGGGCATGATATATAATTATAATCATAAAATGGGAAATCTGTCAAAAATGTAAGACACTATATCTGATCAAAGGATAATGATTAAGTTCCAAGACATTGTGTAAGAAAAATTACCATAAATTAATTAGTTTCGCCCATATTTCAATATTACATATCATGATACTAAACATTACAAAATTCATTGGAGTTCTATCTGAGCACCACCATCAAAATAATTTCACTATAATTCATATGTTTTCAACATCAATCGTGCAACAATGATTCATTAATAATAATAATTTATTCAATGATCATGGAATTAGGATTTCTTCAATTTATTTTCCCAATAATTAAATAAATATTAAAAAAATCTAATATAATTTATAGAATAATAGCTATGGTATTAACTACAAATTTCATTTGTCATGGAAAATCACGGTGAAATTTCAACATCATAATGATGTTACATCAAAATTAATAAAAATGGATTATGATAGATAAACGTGTATCTCTTTATTTGTAAATTTAATTTCATATAATAGAGATATGAATAATAATATCCCAACATTATATCATATCCCAACATAATAATATGAAATTTAAAAAACCTAACATAAAAGAGGTTATTGTTATGAACGGAGAGAGGAAGATCCCTTTCTTGAGTGTGTGACTCTAAAGGGATGATATGGGCTTAGTAAATTATTAGGGTGCATTTAGAGGAATATATGTGTGGGATTTAAGAGTCTATATGTTCATCAAATATATTGAGTGACGAGAAGTGGGTTATTGGGTGTTTTTATATATGATAAAGGTGATTTATTTATTATTTTGGTTTTGGATTATATATAATAAAATATCTAATATGAAAACCCATCCCAATGTTTTTACACATGGATTATACCAAATAGTTTTATTTTTTTATTTTATAAGTCCATGTTACAAAAATATTTTAATATTACCCTAGGTTATGGGAGGTGATTCACACACATAATGATATGGTTATTAAAAAAATATTATATTTATTCAAGGAATCGTTATGGCTTTATAAAATAAATAAAATAAACTAAAACAGTCTTATATTAAATTTTAAACATATATTTGATCGTTTTTCTTATTCATATTACTTATTAAATAAATTATGGATCATTATGAAGTTATAAAACACAACGTATATTTATATGATATTCAATTTTTAAAAAAAAAATTTGACTACCTCAGAAAATAATGAATAATATAAATTAAGATAGTATTGAGGACATGATTCCAAAAACAAATATGAATTGTATCGTAATAATTTTTCATAGATTTCAATTTTTTATTTTAAAATAAAAATAAATATTTTTTGTAAATTTATTTTTTTTTTAAATTATATTTTTTGAATCCTTATAAAAATTAGGTTTGACCTCATAAAAATAATATGACAATTTAAATTTGTTAAAATATGTTGAATAATAATATTTTAATAAAAATTAAATATTTCAATGAACTATCAAATAATCCAAATATATTTTTTATTTTAATTTTAATATTAACAAATAATTTCTATTTTTGTTTTATTGAATAAAAATAAAAATAAATTATTATTTAATACTAATTGGATGGAAAAATATTAACTATTATATAGAAAATATCATACAAACTAATATACATATGGTATTGATACATATCCCTTTAATACACAATAATTTTACCTAAGGGTATAATGTTCTATAGTTGGACTTTCATGGGGTTGTTCAATGAACATGGTTTTTGACGTAATCTATATGAGATTGAAAATATTCCGAAAATATATTTTCCTCATGATTATGTTATCAGATCTCATCAATAAATTATGTAAGGGAAAGACATCTAAATTCTATGTCCTTAATAATCTATGATAAATGTGATTTATATTGTATGATACTACTTATTGAGTCCATCACTTCTATTCTGGGTAATAATTGGATTTGTTAAATCCATATATTTATAATAATATTGTATTCATTTTTCAAAAATGTTATTATTACTATTAATGATAAATAATGGTATTTTAAATCCAATTGTCATAAAAATACCAAAAAATTTCTGGTTTTTCTAAAACCGTATTATAAAATATGATATTTATGTTAAATGAAAGATAATATTATTTATAACAGTTCTTGTTGATACAATATTGTATTTTTAAAAATATTAACCCTCAAAATATAATTTTACCAAAATAAATCATATAAGGGTATCTCTTATTAACCACATCATCCTGTTCCAACACTACTTCTTCATGGTAGTGGTTTCTCCACAATAATTTGAGTATGTGACATTTCAAATATCGTGGAACTTTTACCCTACGATATAAGATCTTCACCGGATTATCCACATATAAATAGTAATTTTCATGTGGGACCACCATGGGAATTAGTACATATGTTGTGATTGGAATATACTTTCTCAATATGGATACAAATAATAATTCATGTACATTAAACACTTTTTTTGAGGTTTTAGTCATATGGCTACCACTCCAATGCAATCATGTATCTCAAATGGAAATATGTACCTTGGAGTATGATATCCATTCATCTAAAATTTCATAATATTATTCCATGGAAGTAATAGTTGGAATACAATGTATGTAACATGAAACACTATTTCGCATCAGTGCTTATCATCATAGCTATTTTGTCAACTTTGAACAGATTTGTTGAATTGTTGAATGGTTTTCACCTTCTTCGCCATTTCAGAAACTATTTCAGGAACCATTAACATCATCCAAACATGTAAATTGTCTACACATCATCCAAAAGATAGATTCAGAGGGATCCATTTAGAGGCTTTAGAAGAAATTGTTTTTGTTAGAGATCATGACAAGAGAAAGACATTGGTCCCTTCGTCCATTGATGTCAAATTTTCATGCTCTCAACTTTTCCTATATTTTTGGGATATTATTATCATATTGGCCATCATTTGGAGGTTTATTATAAGTAATAATATTCAGTTAAGTGTTTATATAATGATATATATATATTTTGAAAATGTAGATGTTAATCTTGTATCTCGATCAGAAACTATTGTTATGATACTACAAGTAGCCTCACCACTAATATGATGTATATCAATGCATATTTTACTAATGTGAAATCCACTTGAATCTTAATGTAGTGTTAATTTTTTTGAAATATTTTCCATTAAAATACCATATATTATTTTCTATATTGGATATCTTCAATTTCCTAGTGAAAATTCGATTGTGATGTTATTAAATTTCCATGTTGGTTTGGATAATGTTTTTATTATCCCATTATATTTTTGTCATTCACTCATTACATTCTGACATACTAGGAACCTTGAGGTATATTCCTCAGTCGCCTTATTCATTTTTCCCAATAACTGTGCTCCTGGTTATCTTGATACATCTGTGTGTTTCATGGGATAATGGAGAATGTTGAAATTTGTGCATCATCCAATAGATCATTCTTGATAATAAGTTTTGTGTGATACAAAATCTTGACCAAAATCACATTATTCCATCATAATTATTTTAAAACCATATGGATTTATCTTTTCGTATATTTTCCAATTTTTTTGTATTTTTTATAGTAGCTTTCTGAGCATCCTTTGACCTTTCAACAAGTGACAGCTGTAAAAATAGTTGTGCAAGGATTTTTTATGTTCCTTCATTTATAATTCACATGTCTATTCTAATCAATTATGTGACTGTTGGATCCTTCTCAATTATCATCCTTAATAAAATTGATGGATCTGTTATACACAGAGCATCTTATAAATTATTCCCTTTAGCATGATGGTAGTGAACTGAGTTGTCATATTCTTTAATGGTAACAAACAATAATCATTGGCACAAATTATAATATTTATATATGAATATATATTTATATCTCTTTTGATTAGTAAATATCTCACATTAATCCCCATTGAGATAATGATTCCAGTTTTTCAGTGTAATTACCATATCTACAAAATCTAGGTCATGTGTTGGAAAATTTTTCTCATGCACCTTCAACTACATTGTACTGTATGAAATGATTGTCATTATATAATAACTACTACCCAATCCCTTATACCAATAAATTATTAAAATTAAAAAAATATATCAAATTCGGTGTACTGTGAGCATAGGGGAAGAGATAATCCCCCTATATTAAACCCTAAAATATTTCATCACATTAATTATTCAAAGAAACGTTTACTCTCTTCCGAGTTATATTGGTAATAGGGTTCAAAAATCATAAGAAAATTTTCACAAATCAGGAATAACTCTCAGATAGCTAAAGAAAACATGAAATATCTATCTTATATTTTGAACTTGATCATCCTAACATTGTTTTTTAATGTTAATATATATCATATTTTTGTGCTGATATTCCCCATGAATGGGGCTTCCTTCAACTAGAACATACACTCTTCATACATGGAATTATGAATCTATTTTTTAAGCTCAGTAGAACAATGTTCAGATGCTCCTTATCCTCCTCCTTGATTTTGAATTATATTAGATATAATCTATAAATAATACCACATAATTTATATGGCGATCTCTAATAACACTATTAATCAAATCCATAATGATTTCTGGCCTATTAATGTGTCTGAATGGTATCACTATGAACTAAAACATTCCATAATATGTACGAAAGTGTTCATGGGGATTTATTGTTTTTTATCCATTACATGATAATATCCCAACAGAATATACACATTTGATAAGTATTTTTCTCAACATATAAGATTTAAAAAGTCATCAATCCATGGATGATGATACTAGTTCTTTATCCTAATATATCTGAGCTCATAAAAATAAATTCAAAGGGGAATTGATCCATCATTGATCATACTAAACATGACTGATGGAACCCATGGGTAAGAAATTGTTCATATAAACCCTTCATCTAGATAATCTTATAGTTGTTTCTTATATCCACATGTTACGACGCATCGATACAATAAAAAAAATTAGGATATTAGAAACCCCTTTGTTATAAGCTCGATTTAAATTTGATATATCTTCAGGTAGGAAGACTTGGAAATTACATGGGAATAAATATCTATGTATTCCCTCACAATTTGAGTATCTTACTAGATGATCATTTATTTAGACATGATCAATTGATATTGATTTGATTTATCATAGGGTATTAATATTGAGTCTTAAGATGATGGTGTTAAAGATGATTCATCCCCTCCATGAATATATACCAAATCAATTGTCAACTCTCCATATGAAGAGTGATTTTCTCATTGTGGAAATTTATGTGGTCTCTATATAATGAAATAAAATACATTCCCATAATAACCTATAATTCCACCACAAAAATTATGATATGGTTTTTTTAGATTTTCATCTCAAATATATTGAAAGGGGAGGAGTGATATTCATGGGATACATTAGTTTCCATATTTTCTGTTTTCACCAACATCTCTACTTCCCTGAATTATGGTTGTGTTTGAATAGTTATAATAAATGTTATTGATATAATTTAATTCATAGAACCATTATTATATTGTATATAATTTATTCTTGAATAAATGACTAGAATATTATTCACTAGGTTATTGTCGTGATACACTTTAGTATTAGTGTTGGAAAAAGATTTCAATTGTTGCCATAGAGGTTTTTGGTTTCCTTTGAAATCCCTTGACATAGGGAATTGTTTTGGAAATGACATAGTTCCTTGGAGTTGTATTATTTAATTATTAACTAATATTTTAATATAAAATTAATTTTCTCCTTTACATAAACATGTTTTATCTATCAAAAATAATTAGTTAGGTGTCCTTACTTACCACACCAAATGAATTTCTTCGTTGCCCTTTGGAAATTAATAGGGTTCTTATTTCTACAACATTGATATGTGGGATGCATAAATTTCATAGAAGAATTAAATTTCCCCATAAGAACCCAATAATTAAACTCCAAATTATTATTATTGTCCCCATAATAATCGTGGAATTTACTGATCACCATTTCAAATTTGAGGAAAAATAAGAAATTGTTTTCATAGCTATCAAGTTAATAGATCACTATAGAGAATCCATGACTTTTTTTATCCCAGAAATTATGTGGTGGACATTAAATTATGGGGTAATGAAAAATACATAGTCATATCATGTATATATTGTGATTATTTCCTCGTATTCCCAGAATGATTTGTAATTATTTTTTTTATTATCTGCATGGAAATCCCATTATATTTTTTGTTAGATAGTGAGAGTAATATATTTGTCAAAAAATATATTGATTTAATTAAACTCTATTTCTTAAAACATTACCTCGGGCTTCATATTGATGATCAATTTCCACCAATAATCTTCTTTCCCCGACCCCCATATGCTAAATAGAATGAAGATCCTTCTATTGTTTAAAATATTGAAGGATTGATAAGTTCCTCTCAATGTAATTGATCCATGGTTTCATGATTATGAGATCATACTATATATTGAAAATAGAAGGTATTTGTCTTCTGAAGCTATCCATTGAATCTTTTTTTCACTTGTGGTGTTTGGGTGATCCTATTGATCCATGTTTCACTTTAGAATTTCATATATCTGAGAGATTATCATGAAATGTTTTGTGATTCATTCTCCAATCAGATTGGGTATCTCTCTTGGGATTTTATCAGATTTCTTATCGTATTGTTTTTATACATAATTTATCATCTAATACTCTATTTTCTAGAATAAAAATCAACGTAAGGGTTATTATTTTATGCAATTAAACACATATGTGAGAATCCAATGGAAAACATATTGTAACATATAAATTAAATTACTCTTCTTAACTTTTGATTCTTTAGAATAAATATATGTTATCCATGATATATTTACTAACATATATTTATTTGGGGATTCTTTTCTATACTAACTGTTCATAAAGAGGATAAAAATTTATCAATTATTATCCCTCATTATTTTCAAACCATGCGCTCATTAATACCATTTTCATGTACATGGATACCCTGATTCATTCCCAGAATACCTTATTTGATTTGTTACTCCTAGAATCATTTGTTTCATAACCACGTCCACAATTAGTATCAATACAGGTATTCATTTTATTAGCATACAACATTCCCGATACTTACAAATATTTAGTGATTAGTTCCTATACATAGTCTTATCCCTATGGTTTTATATAGAGATCTCAAATCTTAAATAGAAAATTCACTAAAAGTTTTCTTAGATACCGACTATAACAACCCTCCACATTTTTACGCATTAATTGGAATTTTTTTACATAAAATAACCCAAAATAGAATCCAAAGTATATAGAATTATGGTTTTTTAAAATAGTGTACATTACATAACTACATAAAACATTGGATTCAAATTATTATTGAACTCTTCCTTGAAATTATCATACTATTCAAATGAGTATAGAACAACATTTAATAACTAGAGGAAAAACATAATAAAATAGTTTTTTATAATATATAATTAGGGGAAAACGGAATTTGTGATACATCTTATAAAATATGTTTATAAATAATAAAACAAAGGGAACATGAATAATAATGAAATATATATCATGGTAATCATAAAATGGGAAATGATGCAACGAATTAATACACTAATTCGTGAACATATGTCAAGGATAAACGCCAAGACATTATGATGAAAAAATTCCAATAAATAAATCAGGTACACCCCAGTCCCAAACTGATGTATCATGATACTAAAGATTACCCAATTCATTAGAGTTCTATATTAGTTCTCTGATCATAAAAAATTAATTATCAGGCATATGTTCTCCACATAGATCATATGACATGGATTCAGCCAGCATCATTATTTTTTCAATGATTAGTGAATGTTGATTTCAGACACCATTTCCCCAATAAATATGTATATTATAAATAACTTGAATCTCCTTCATTTAATAAGGTGTATGGTATTCACTAATAAATTGTTTTCCTTGGAAAATAATGGAGAAATATCAGAAATATAACCAAATTACATAAGATATCATAAAAAATGATGAAAGAGAATGGGTTAGATAAATATTTGTAAATAAAATGGGATGTAGTAGGTGCTTGAAAAATTATATCCAAACATTAATAATTTATAAATATAAGTCAAAATGTAATGATGAATCTCAAATAGAAAAAATAATGTTTACAAAATTTCATCATGGTAATAGGTGTGAATAAAAGATCATGGGATTCAAAATGAGAATGAAATTATGATAATTTCATTTATAAATAATATGTTATGTAAGGGTGAGATGGTATATTATATCCCATCATATGAAAATGAAAACTAAAAGTATTATAATAAAAGTATTACTTGATAAAATATGAGAGCGGATGATCCCTTACATATGTGTGTCACACCTAAGGGATGGGAAACAATTAATGAAATAATGGGGGGGTTGTTTGAATCTAGGAAGTGTATGGTAGATTTTGGTCATTCTCCAAGGACTTTTATTGAAGTGAAATGTGATCATATGCCGGTTTATATTGTAAAATAGGAATTTCATTATTATTTTTTTGTCATCTATATAATTAAATATCAAAATCAAAAAATCAACCCATTTTTTCTTCCCATGATTTATGATAAATTTGATTTACTTTTATATTTTATAATTCCAAGGGTCGAACATATTAAAATATTACTTTTTGTGCTATGGAGGTGAGTCAAATAATTAAATAATTTATTTTAAATTCATAAAATATAATATAATTTATTGAGGACTCAAAATGGATTTAAAAAATAAACTAAATAAACATAAAATCAAATTATTTTAAATGGAAAATATATTTTCTCATGGATACTTTTAATATTACTTATTATATTACATTTGGGTCATTGCGATGTCATAAAAAACGAAATATGTCTATACAGTATTCAACTTCTACTAGAAATTTCTATTGGCTCCGAAAATTATGAAAAATTATTCATTGTATAATTTTGACGCCCTGATTCAAAAAATAAAACTCTTTTATGATAAATAATTTTTCAAATATTTGAATTATCATGTTGGATGGAATTTCAAATATTAATATAAAATGATTGATTTTTTTTAAATAACATTTTTGAACCCTTATAAATTTTATTTTGAACTTTATAAAATATTTTATAATTAATATTCAATAAAATTTATTTAATAATAATATTTTATTAAAACAATATTTCATTTTTCAATCAATTAAATTATCAAAATATATTTGTTAATTGAATTTTAATTTTATCAAATAGTATTATTTATGATTTATTGAATAAAAAAATCACATGTAAAATATTCATAATAGGACAAAAATATGTTGATTATTTTTTTAAAAAATAATATCCATTATAATATTTCATGGGTCTTATTGCATATACATTTAATACTCAATCAATCGTCATAAGGGTATGTTGTAACGACCCAAAATTTTATTAATGAAAATTCCACTTGATTTACGTAAATGTCTTATTATGTAAAATGGTTATATTCACTTCCTTGATTTTATGTTTTTTTATTTCAAAATACCATAATGAGTTTTGATCATTGATTATATAGTCATTGATAAATGATCACATAATTAGTATAAATATACTGCTTTAACAAATCCATTTTACTCAGAAAAAGTATGTGACATACTCATCCTGTAGAATTTCCCCATGTGAAGCACAATTGTCGGAGCACAGAATGAAGGTCATGTCACTTGGATTCGCCCTTAAAAAAGCTCATGCTGAGCTTCAAAACGTTATGCTCGAACGGAATGGCTTATGGGAGAATTTGATGTTGATAGAGTCTACCACTGAAGCGATGTTATTAGTGCCACCCTAGGGTTTTTCACCATCAAACACAACTCACTTAAGTCATATGCGAGTGATATGAGGTGTTATGTCACAAGACCTTAACATGATGATTATGTGTATTATTTTCTTATAGAATATAGAATATACATTCATTTTATTATTATTACATTGTAAATTGTTTTTAAAGCATAAATATTATTTTTAGTTAATATTTAATTATGAAATCAATTTTGATGAATTAATTGATTTTTTAATTAAAAATTATTTTAATAAAATATTATTAATAAATTAATATTTATTAAATATAAATGATCATGTAATTTTTATTAATAGAATTGCAAATTTTCTTATGGTGTAAAATCTTAATTTTTCAAAACCCATGATTTTTAAATAAATATCATTTTTTATTATAAATGTAAAAATTCACATATATATAAAATTATATCAACAAAATGAATTTTTTTTGGAATATGGATGTCGAATTTATATAATGGTTAATTTTTCATAATTATCGGAGACAATGAAATTTTTAGGTAAAAAATAAATATTGTATAAATATATAATGTGTTTTATAATATCATAATGACCCAATAGATTATGTAATAAAAAAATATAAATTTTATTTCTGGGCATCATATGTTTTACCTTTAAAATAATGTATTTTTAGGTTTGTTTTATTAATATTACAAATCCATAGTAGACCATTCAAAACTAATAAAACGTTTTAACATTTTAAAATTAATTCATTGAGAGTGTGACTCACCTCGACATAAGAAATCCAAATATTTTATGAATTTCTGCAATTTACCTTATTAAATAATGATTTACAATACCCTTTGTAAAAAATCATTGTAAAAAAAATTGGTTTTTTGTGGTTTTGATTAGTTTAATGAGTGATGAGAAAAAGATAAATTATAATGAATTACCTCCCTTTTCATATATAATCCAACCATATCTCCAACTTATCTTCAATAAAACCCCTTATAGCACGTCCCTACCAATTCTTACTCTCTCTAAAATCCTCCCAAGTCACCCAAATCTCACAATAAGCCTCTCTAATGCATCTTCCAAGCCATTGGGATCACACTACCATGCTAGAGATTTCGTCCTTTCTCATTTTTGTCCAAGTTATATTGTGTTTCTATACATTTTTTTCAACTAAAAATATTGGTGTATTCTTTATCACCACCCCCATGTAGTCATCCCTATTTTTAATGATTTTATACCTATTTATCTCTAATTAATGCCTCCCGTGTACACTCAGTACCTTTCTAAAATTATGTAAGAATTTATGTCTTCACATTTAATTCAAGAAATTGTTTTTATTATAAATATAATATCCATTATATATGTTGTTATAGGTATCTATTTGACCCCATGACTATAAATTTCATGAACATATGATGAGAAATCCATTTCTCTCTCATCAACCATTTTATTTATATTTATGTTTTGTGGTAATGCTATCTAAATTGCACTACAATTTTCCATGTCAGAGTCATTATATAGTGAATATAATACCCATTTCTCAATAAAGGGTATTCACCTCTATGAAAATTAACATATTTATTATCGATATTCATGTATTAATTCAATATTATTTTATCGTGGAATAAATGAATATGTTTAATAAATCTTTGTTATATGTCCTATGTGGCACACATATGCATGAATTGGAATTATTAAGAACTGTTAACCTTGATAACGCACCAATGCATTGAGTAGGGATTGGAATAATGATTCATCAAGTGAAAATAGGGATTAATCATGATAATTCAAGTTCAATGGGGGTTTACCCATGATCCATGTGCAATGATCCTTGGATCATGCTATTATCATGTAAAATGTGGATTGCACATTTCCATGTTATAATAATCATGCCCTATAATGTCTTAATGTTAATGTTTCTACTATAATTTATTGATATTACTATTTCTTATAGTGTACAGTATTATTTATTTTAATCCATTTCTACTCCCTTACTAGGATTTATAAATCAAACATTTCATATGCATTTCATCAGGTTATCCCATGCAATGCTAACTACGAAGTAATGTGTGTGGTCATATAAAATATGTTTTCAAAAAAGATGTGTATTTCTTGTTTTAAGTTTTCAGGTAATGATCTTAATACCTAATGACACTATATCTCTCAATCTTTAATGTTGTATCAAGTGACTGATTTATGTAATAAGTTATTTTTAAGTGTGAAAAAGAGTAGGGTTTTTATAGATGGAATCAGAGGATACGTTTTTTTATTTTTTGGATTAATATTAGAAATACCTAGTTCAATCCTTAGGTATAACACTAGGTATTATAAAAACATCCCCAAATATTGGTGAGTATTGAAAAAATGTTTTTTCATTAAAATATATCAATTTCAGGATACGAGTTGGTAGAGGTGGCTCTGGAACTGATGTATCTATGTGTAAAGCCCTAAATTCTCGCTTTTAGCTAGACTCAATCAGGAACGGGTGCATGAAAACGGGCATTGCTGCACTCTTGTTTACAAATCTCCTAAACGATATTATTTTGGAAATTAATAATCTTATAATGAACCATAATTAATGGAATTGATAAATTCCCCTGGAAATATATGATAATAAGTATATCATGGATAACATTGACTGAATTATATAAATCCATACGTTATGGAAATAAATTTAATTTATTTGTCATTTATTTTTACCTTTGGACTACCCTCTATTTATTAACCCTATAATTCCTCTTATTCCAGCCAATGGCTTATAATAGGAGAAATTGGGATAATGATCTATTTGATAATTAATGTGACAACTATTCTAATGAGATTCCCAATCCGATGGTAGTATGAATCAGAAACTTTTTCATAATACTCATTCAATTAACTCATGTTCTGAAAAAAAAACATTGGTCAAGAGAAACATTCAACCCCTTAATAATTAACAAGTCGCAATAGAGAGATTATTTTGACAAAGGCCTCCTACATTTGATGGATCACCAGATCCCTCAATCGCTAGACAATGGATCAACTTAATTATGAAGATCATCACAATCTGCCAATGTTCTGTACAAGAAAATGTATTTCTAGATGCTTCTTAAATTGAGGGTGGAGAGGATCTATGGTGGAAATTGATCGATAATACGATACTTGAGGAGGAGATCAAGTCGTTTCAATGATAGAATTTCTAGAAAATGTTTTTCTATAAATATTTTCCTCACACCCTTCAACATAAGAGGGAATGAGACTTTCTTGAACTCATGAAAAAAGATGAAGAATCCATTGGAGTGTATGAGGAAAAATTCACAATGCGTGCACGACATTCCTCCGACTTTGTCTGTACCCTCGATTTTAAGGTTAATTGCTTCTATGGGGGGCTAAAACCTTGCCTATAGATTTCCCTACCAATCTGTGACTTCGATAGTAATAAGGAAATTTTGTGACGTTCCCTCAATGTAAAAATGGATATTGTCTAATATTAGGGGTATCATGTGGATATGAAGCATAAAATGGTATTTAATTCTGGCAGTCCGATGGATAAATCCAACAGAGCTAATAAAATCCATCACCCTACTTGTAAAATGTGTTAAAATAATCCGTATGATATTTTTCTCAAGATGTCGTGGAAATTATTTTGGTGAGAAGGGAATGGAACCAAGCCATTAACTACTAGTAAGAAAAATCCACGGCTATGACAGAGGATAGAAACAATATGTTCAACCCTCAAAGCGTTGTTCATTTATTCCACTAAAAATAACCTTGGATCTTTTCAAACTAGTTCCCTAATGAACGAGTATTAAGAGGCAAAAAACAACCTCTAAGGCAACAATGGGGTTCTTTTTCCATCCCTACCACAGAAATGAACCCAGACAATGAAGTGGTGATAGGTAAACTAGTTATTCCTTCATGAATAATGAACATACTTCTGTATTCTTGTTCTATGTATTCTTTTATATCTCAAATGTATAGTAGAATGATACCAATACCACCAGAAATCATGGAAGTAAATATGTTATTGAGAATGAAAAACGGGACCATCATTGCATCCCCATAATATAACTCCTCCCCTTTAATGATTTTTTAATTGAACATCCCATAAAACCTCATCATACTCCCTCTAGAAGAATTTTATGCAATTCATGGAATGGATTTGATTTCTATACATAGAACAAACATTAATTTATGCTTGAGGGATATCACTCCCTATATAGCGATTTTACCCCTGATTCTGTACAAGTGCAAGGAGGTGGATGAATCTTTGTTAGCAACAAAATATCAAGTCTGGGTTTTATAACCCTTTGATCACATGTAGCTTTTTTAGTTGACTGATTATATGGAAGTGTCCTTCCTTGAATACTTTTTATTGTGAAGGAATTTATAGAAGTGTTTCCCGAGAAATTGCATGGTCTCCTCAAAGAAGAGATGTTGAATTCTCGATTGATATTATACATGGGGAATATCCAATATCTGTGACGCCATATAGAATGGATATTTTAGAGATTGTGGAGTTGAAGAATCTACTATATGAGAATATGGATAATGGTTTTATATCACCATGTGCATAGCCCTGTCAAGGAAAAGTCCACTTCATCAAGAAGAAGGATGGGTCAATGCACCGTTAATTAATTATCATGAGCCCATAAAAATCACGATAACGAAAAATTATCCTCTATCATGAATTGAAGACTTGTTCGATCAGTTGTGTTGAGAACAATACTTCTTTTATCTAGATATGTGTTTGTGATACTATCAAGTAACGGTTAAGAGAGAGGATATCCCCCATACTGATTTTTGTAGAAGATATGGGCACTATGAATTCATAGTAATGCCTTTCAGACTCACAAATTATCCAAAAATAATCATGGATATAATGAACTATGTATTTTTATATTACCTGGAAAAATTTGTGGTAGTATTTATAGACAATTTTATAATATATTCCAAAACCAAGGAGGTGCATGAGGAAAATCAAAGCACTCTATTTGAAACATTTTGAAAGGTGAAACTGTATGAAAAGTACAACATGATTGTGTTCGGGTTAAAATGTGTATCATTAATGGGTCATATCATCACAATAATTTGGGATATATGTGGATCCCTACATGATAGATGAAACTGAGGGATGGATGAGACCAGCATCGGTAAAAGACTTTCATTGCTTCATGGGGTTAGCTAGATATTATCGCCGATTTCCGAGAAATTTCTCAGGATTAACAAACCCTCTTATATAGATAAATTGTAAGGGATTCAAGTTTTTTTGGGAGGTTTGAATGAGAAGAGAGCTCAAGGA
The DNA here is from genome assembly GCA_963277665.1 of Viscum album. Classification (NCBI taxonomy): domain Eukaryota; kingdom Viridiplantae; phylum Streptophyta; class Magnoliopsida; order Santalales; family Viscaceae; genus Viscum; species Viscum album. The sequence goes on along the minus strand of OY728133.1, from coordinate 1,896,138,573 downwards.
GTAGAAGAATATGCTTATCACTATTCTCGTGCTCACATTACACACAAGTGGAGGATTTTTTATGGTATTTTGTGATGCTTCGATAATGTTGATGGGATGTGTGTTGATGAAAAATGATATCTTCATTGATTGTGATTAAATGTAATTGAAATTCCATGAGAAAATCTATCCAAAACATGATTTTTAGTTGGCCGCAGTAATATTCAAAATGAATATTTTGCGGCATTACCTGCTTCCGGAGAAATGTGAAATATATACAGACCACAAAATCCCCAAGTATATATTCATAAAAAAGAGTTGATCATGCACCAATGAAGTAGGCTAGATATGATCAAGGTCTATGACTGCTCAATCTAATACCACCCTGGGAAAGTGAACAAGATGGATGGTTCTCTATGTTTAATAAAACATGTGATACCATCCTTAATGAGAATGGAAAAGGATCCAATATTTATAGATTTCATGAATATGGATATGGGAATCATAATTAAGGGATCATCATAAATCCTTTCACAAATTATATCTCATCCATCACATTTGTTATTCCTAAAGTATACACAAAAGGATGATGTGGAAATTTAGAAGAAATTGGAATCTATTAGTGATGGTAAATCTCCGTAGTTCTATTTTAATGAAGAAATGGTTGTCATCTTTTGTACAAGACTCTATGTTCCATCAATTCATAAGTTAATGAATTAAATTTTGGATGATTCACATAATTATAATTTATACATTCACCTAGGAAACCAAATGACGTATTGAGATCTATGAGAGAATTATTAGTGGGATAACATGAATATTGTGATCACTATATATACATAAATGATCCTTGTATATCTGCATGGGAGGCATAAGTACAAGGGGACGATGCAACCATTATACATACCATCATGAATAATGGAGAAAATATCCAAGGAATTTTTCACCGAACATACGAAGACATCCACAGTAAAAAATGTTGTTAGGGTTGTTTTGGATCGTCTTACAAAGACTGAACACTTCATTGCGATTCAAGAGTATTTATCAGTGGTTGAACTGCCAATAATATATTTAATAGAAGATGTATATGTGAATGGAGTACCACTATCTATTGTAACTTATAGAGATCCATGATTCACCTATATGTTCTAGAAGAGTCTTTAACATACTTTGAAAATATATTTGAACATCAGTACCACATAGCATCCCTAAAATGTTGGCCATTCTGAGTTGAGTATAAAAACACATCAGGACATGTTTAGAGAATGCTAATGGAATTCAATGTAAGATGTGATCAACGTCTTCCTCTGGTCGACTTATCTTACAAAACAAATTTCTAATCAAGCATCCAAATGGATCCTTATGAAGACTAGTATAAGAAGAGTGACAAACAACATCATATTGGGATGAAGGTAGGGATACAAAACATCTACTTCTTAAAATGGTAAAATAAATGGTGGAGAAGGTTAAGACCTTCAAGAAACACATTATTGATACTCGGAGTCAAAAAAGGTATTTTTTGATAATCATAAACAAGACCTAGAGTATGATGTCAGAGATATTTTATTCCTCTTCATATCACACTGGAAGAGGGTAATGAGATTTTGGATGAAGGTAAATATTAGTCCAAGGTACATCTTCCCTTTTGAGTTACATGATCTCATTAGAGAAGTGTCATATTAAATATCACTCCAACCAAACCACTCCCTAGTACATTATGTATTCCTTGTACCACTCCTAAGGAAGTATATCCCTAACCCATCACATGTACTCAGTCCAAAGGTTTTACCATTGGAGAATGATCTCTCAAATGAAGAGAATACGGTGAAGATCGTGGATCAGAGGAAAAAAGTTATAAAAAATACGAAAACACCCATCATCATAGTCTTGTACAGAAATAACAAGTTTGGAGAGGCAACATGGGAATTAGATGATGTGATGAAGTGGAGTTACCCATGTCTGTTTTAGTTTGGGAAAATAAAATTTCAAGGGATATATTTTTTAAGAGAGGAATATTGCAACGACCAAAACATTTATTAATGAAAATTATTCCTAATCTAATAAATTGTAGTCTTTTGTAAAATGATAATATGCACATACATGGTTTTATGTTTCTGTATTTCAAAATAATGTTCACAATTTTGACCATTTCTATTATAGTGGATGAATAGTGATCACATGATTAGTATAAACATAGAGCCTTAAAAAATCCCATTTTCATAGAAAAAAGAAGAAATGACCTCATCCTATGCAATTTCACCATAGGAATCCCATTTGTCAGATATTAGGAATGAGGTGGCATCACTTGGATTCATTCTTTACTAATCCCAATCTGAGCTTCAACAAGTTACGCTCTAATGGAACCACCTACAGGAGAACTGGAAGTTGATAGATATTGCCACCTAAGTGAAGATATCTGAGCTACCCCAAGAGTATGCCACCATCACACACCTCACCCTTAGGTCACATGTGGGTGTTTTATGGGGTTATGTAACAATACCATTTCTCTATGATTATGTCCTTTTTTTGTATATAACAAATAATATACATTAATTTAATTATTGTTACTTTGTAAATGGGTTTTAAAGAAAAATTGTATTTATTGTTAATATTCAATTCAGAAATAGAATTTAATAAATTAATTTATTTTTGAATTAAATAATATTTCAGTGAAATATTATTAATAATTTACATTTTTTAATATAAATTATCATATTATTTTTTGTAATACAATTTTAATTATTATGAATGTTTGAAAGATATTTTGATAAAACGTATGAATTTTCAATAAATTTTGTCTATATAATAGAAGTAAAAATTCACATATTTAGAAAATTATTTAGATTAAAAGAATTTCATTTTTTGAATCAGGACATCAGAAATATACAAAGCTGAATTTTTCATAATTTTCTAAGACAATAGATTTTTTGGGTAAAAATAAAATAATGTTTAATCATATAAAGTGTTTTATGACATTATAATGACCCAATAGTGATAGAATAAAATACTATAAATTTTATATTCATCCATTATATGTATTACAAATAAAATAATGTGATTTTAGGTTTTTATTTATTTATTTCAAAAAGCCTTAGTGGAAACTCCAAAACATATAAATCAATTATACATTTTAAAATGATTTCCCTGAGAGTGTTACTCTCTTCCACATAAGAAAGGATAATATTTCATCAAATATGATATTGGCCAAATAAAAAAATTATTTCCACTCAACTGTAGCGTAGTCCATGGGAAACAACCATGGGTTAGTTGGTGGATTGGATTTCTTTAATGTATTGTTTCCAAAACATAAATAAAAAAATCATCTCTTTTACATTATAAACCCACCCATGCTCCCACATCCCTTCACTCAAGCCCCTTAGAGCACGTCCATAACCTTCCATACTCTCTAAAAATTCCACCCAAGGAACCCCAATCTCCTTTAAATCATCTCTCAAGCCTATCCCAAGCCTTTGGGATCACACTTCCATGTATGGTATTTCTTCCTTTCTCAATTTTTTTCAATTTTGTAACGTTGTTTTAACATTTTTTCAATTAAAAAATTTGCGGTATTATGTTGACCTCCAAAATACAAGAATAAAGATGTTTTAATGTTTATATACTACTATCTTTCTCATTAATGCCACCCATGTACCCTTGTTTCCATGCAAAAATTATATATGATAATTCTCTCATAACATTTACTTCAAGTTATTATTTTGTATTATGAATATAAATTCCATTACATTTGTTGGAAAATGTATCTATATGAACCACTTAATATCAATTTCATGTAAATATTATGAGAAATCTTTTTATATCTCATAAAAAAAATTGAATTCTTATGTCACACTGTTAAGATTCCAAAATTGCATTGTGATTTTCAATGCCAAAGTAATTGTGTAGTGAAAACCATAAGCATTTATCTATCAAGGGTATTCACCTATATGAAAATATTTATATAAATAATATATTTTAATTTTAAAATTAAAAATTAATTTTTTTGTAATAAATGACTATTTTTAACGAATACATTTTATATTATCAATGTGGAACACTTATGCCTGAAATGAAATGATTAAGAAAGGTGTGCCTCGATAGCATCTAATGCATTGGGTAAGGATTACAATCATGATATGTCCTGTGAAATGAGGTTTTAGTCATTAAAATTCATGTCCAATGAGGGTTTAATCATTATCCATGATCAATGATCCTTGTAACATTCTAATATCATGTTAAATGTTGATGTCGCATTTCCATGTTATGATATTCATGTTATATCAAGACTTTTTGTTCATGTTTCGCTTATTCTCCATTGATATGCCTATTTAAAAACATGCAAAATACTATTCCGGTTATTCAATTTTTACACCCTTACAAGGATTTATAGCTTACTGTTTTTTATTCAGTTCACCATGATATCCAAAGAAATTCTAAGACAACGGAATTTCTATGGTCATGAAAAAGAAATTTTCAATAAAGATGTTCATCTCTGGTTTTAAGTAGACATTTAATGATCCATATACCCAAAGACACGAGAGCTATAGATCATCAATTTTATATCAAGTGAAGATTTTACGTAAAAAAAATTTGTTTAGGTTTTAAATAAATGATCAGGGTTGTTATATATGTTTTGAAATAGTAGAACATGCATGGGGCAGTTCGACGAATATGCAGATGTTTGTGATCTAGATGAGCATGAACTTCTCCCAAAAATGGTTTCACACATACTTATGTTGTTGGATCTCAGCTAATAACTTGTTAAGGTAAATGAAGATATCATCTATGGAAGCACATTTAAATGTGATTATTGGGTATAATCTAATTTTTTTAGGAAATCACTAACATTGTTTCTGACAATTGGATTTATTAAAAACCAATATTTATACAAATCATGTATTAACTATTCAATGCAATATAATAAACCACAAGTTACATAAAACTCATTTTAATTGAATTCGAATAATAATAAAAAATAAGTACATGTGTTTTGTAAAACCCTATTTTTTAGTAAGGCTTTTAAAAATTAAAGGAAAATTTGTTTACAGTAGTTCAAGTCGTTATAAGTTCTATGATTCTGTGAGTGAAGACATAATCGTAGAAATAAACATATTGGTATGACATATTATTTCCAACCTAAGGTAATTATACAGAGTGGCAGGGGTGTTAGGGAAACACATGCTATACCCATTCAATCCCATAATCATGCTATTTTTCTCTTGATAAACTCAAAAATCCATTTCAATCCCTTAATTTCTCTTAAAATTGGATGAATCATATAAATGGAATAGATATAATTTTATCTGTTTCACCATAATGGGTCTACTTCATGGAGAATTTGATCAGTTTAGTTTCAATTAATAAAAAAACAATAGAGTTCACTACATAACTTTGTTGATAGAAAGAAGTAGTCACACTAACAATCACAACAAAATATTTAAACAAAACATTTAATAATAATACATCTAAAAAAATATACGAACTCACTAGTCACCTTTTTCAGTCACATAAAATGGTTAAAAGATTAATCATTGACTACACACCTAAAATAAATTAACTATTAAAAATATTCAAATTATATTCAAATGGGATGATACATCATGAAATTACCCTTTCGAACTTATTGTTTATCTTCTATTAAAAACTCTCTAGTTATTTCATAATATGAGTACTATTTTGGGAGAATAAAATTTATTTCTGTATCGAATATTTAGTATGGAAATTCATGATACTATGTTAATTTAATGTGCATAATATATTTAATTGGATCAAAATGAGGTTTTAATTCCAACTTAGTCACCTAGAGACCAATGAAAAAACTCACACATTCAGTTTCTGAACCAATAGACTAATTCTACCCAGCTACATCATAGCCTTTTGTGACATGTTTTATTAGTCATATTATTCATATAATGAGGAATGGAGATCATCTCTATAGTCAAACCCTCAATGCCTTATCTCTAACTATAATGTGGTATATAATACTACGTTATGGGAACCTGTAGTAGACCAAATCCATATTTCTCATGAGGAAACTCCTCCATACATCTCCCATTAAATTTTTCATGATGTCCTATTACCAATTGAGTAAGATAATTATCTATGTAATATGAGAAAACAACAATGTGAGATAATATTGGACAATAATTTATCTAATTCCATATGTGTATTAATTTTTCACATTATGTAACTCAAGACGTATCTAAAGAATGGACACCTCTTCTTCAATAATGGGATATAGAGTAAACCCTTGTCAATGTCATGTATACCTTCAATTTCCCAATGATACCATGATTATTCAAGAATAATATATAATTATTTTACCGAATGGTTTAATTGATTATGGAATAGTCAAATAATTCCTTGTCCCATATTAATGTTCCTCTAGGAAATGTCTTTTAATGTAATTTTGGATGTCTCTATGCGTCTCACTCAAGTATGGTTTGTTCTTCTTATTTCCTATTGAATCACACATCATATAAAAATAGAATTTTTTATAACCATATCTATTGATGATCACATATATTATGTACTAACTTTTCATGTAAATCTATTTCGACCTATCAGAAAATTGTGTCTAACCTCAACCACCCTCATGTCTAGAGGTTGATGGGGTGCTATCCTCGATTGGTTTTGGAAAAATATTTACATCCATACAAACAAAGTTATAGCGTAAACTTGGTTAAAATTTTATTTTTAATATTTTATGATTCCCTCAATAATCTCCTTGTTTTAATATCTCATTCACAATAGTAAAACAATCTTGAAGATAACTCATTTTATTCTTTTCATATGGGACTATAGTGTCTAGAATATCATCTAAGAATTTAAATTCATCAATATATTTCTTCAATTCAATGAATTTGTTAAACATTATTCTCCACTATTTCTAAAAATAGAACCAATGCAATCCTCTAATGGGGTTTTGATAATGAAAATATTAATTTCATCTTCATAACATGGGGAATAGAAAGACATGAATTGGGTGGAGTAAGATTCTCATAAATTGAATTATTATCATTATATGTTGTAAAGTATGATGGAAATGTATATATAATAATAAAAGTTCAAAATACAATATATTATAATCATTAATAATACTACGGTTATATGAAATATTAAAATATTACAATTGAAGCATAAAATTTATGACCCCGATGAACCTATATATTATGAATCACATAATAAGTGATCACAATGAAAAAGTTCCTAATAAATTAATTATAATTTGTCATATTGAAAAGTTTTGTTTCATTAAATTGAAAAAAAAATTATAACATAAAAAATAAATTGGAAATGTGCCTCAACCTTGAGAATATGAAAATATATGTGATAATATTTATCATTTTCATGTATCTATTAATAGACAAAATATTTATGTCACGACCCATCCTCGGGGCCCATGTCGTGAACACCCCAAGCCCGCCTTCCACAGGCCAGGGGCTGGAGACTTGCACGAAGGTGTAATTCCTGATAAAATTGGAAGTCATTGCCTTTGTAAAGTAAACAAACAACACAGAGAAAGAAATCAGTAGAAGTAAACACTAATTAAAAACTGATACAAAAGTAAGTGCAGAAAAGTATGAGGGCTAGTATACAAACCCAAACTGATAGTAAAGTATAACTAAAAAGGGAAAACATCAACTCAAAGTAAAGCCACAGCCTCGAGCCGTCCCGATGGTGGTCCCACCTAAAGGGTGAGTACATATAGCCTCCATAGCTCCACGGGTCCAGCCGTCTGCTCCGAGTACATCCCTCCCAGTGGTCCACCTCCGCGTACCGACCTGCTCCACAAGCCTCAACCACGATCAGCGTTCTCCGTTGTCTGCAACCAACACAACGTAGTGCGGGCATATCCCGTGAAGGGGTGAGTAAATGATACTCAGTAGGGACCTCGAGACCCCCGAAGGTCTCCCAGAATCCCAATAGGATAATCCGCAAAGGAAAGATACAATCACAAAGTAACATAAAACACTACTTAGGTATATGCCCATAAATATACCTAATCCATCCATTTCAGTTCGGCTCCAACATCCGACCCTGAGTTCGATCACATCCACATAGGATAGCACAACACAATCCACATAAGAAAGTAAATCAAGATTCAGCTCACACAGGTACACTTCTTCGTATGACGATAGAGATGATTAGATATAGCCACTGATTCATCTATGCTATCGGACCCACAAAGGATCGATAGGTACTAACCCCTGCAAGGACCCACAAAGGATCTGACCTACACAGGGTCGATAGGTAACTAACCCCCGCAATGACCCACACCGGATTTGTAGGAGTTAGCCCACACAGGACCGTTGTGCGCTGACCCACACAGGATCTGACCCATATAGGATTTGTAGCACTGATCCACATAGGATCGCTGAGTGCAGTAGTCATCACCGTCGAATCCACGGAGGATTTCTGTACAGTCCACATCGTCGTTGCAGTCGCAGCCAGCTCTAGGGTTCCCGCAAACAGCAAGCTCGTTCGGTAGGTTCCGCTCCATGAGTCGAGGGGCTGATACATCAACTGACACATAGTCTGGAGTTGATGTATCCGAAAGTACCGTATTGTCAACAGGAACTCAAAGTCACAGACGGCGCGTCAATCAGACGTCCGGTGTTAGAGTTATTGGCTTTTTCGTTCCAGGGGCCCGGTTGGTTTTTAAGTCAAAACAATCCCGAACATACTCTAACTGCGTCCAATCCTAGATTAGAGTAATCCAAAAGGTCCACCTCATTATGAGGAATCCAACAATGTCGACGGCATGTCAATCAGATGTCTGGAGCTCAAGCTATAAGTGTTTCAGCTCCGAGGGTTCAGTTAGTTTCATGTATGAACCAACCCAGCTGAACCAATAGTTCCTCAAAGCCCTGACTGTAATATACCAAAACTACTGTCTTGATCCCAGGATCGCTACGCAACTGACGGTGCGTCGATCGAAGATCTGTAGCCCATGTTATGTGTAATAGACTGAAAAAGGTTCTGTAATAGGGGTCCGGGTCCGGTCTGACCAGGCCCGATACCCCCAGGGTCGGCCTGAACCGGTTTGACCCGTATCAGGTCTAGGTCCGGCTCGCTTGGACGCGGCCCGGCTCGGCGCCCTGGCGTTGGCCATGCGGCCGCGCAAAGGGGGGAACGCCCCACCCCCCCCCCCCCCCCCCGGGTCGAAACCGCGACACCACGTGGGGGCCACCCCTTGCCAATGGACGCGGCCAGTTGCCGCCATCCGCCTGCTACGGTCTTGTGCGGTCGCTGGACCTGCTATCTGCGGCCGCGGCATCAGCCGCGACAGCTCTTCCCAGTGGCGTACCAGGCGCTGCCGTCTTCTGGGGGCTGGTCGGTGCCGGCCGCCGCCTCCTGCCGCAGGCTCCGCCGTGCCAGCGAGGCGCGCCGGCTGGTTGCTCCGCGGACCACCGGACAAGCTCCGGTGGTCCAAATTGCCCGCTGTCTTCGCCAACGGCCCTCCCAAGACCGGTTATTCAATGCGAAGACCGCACAATGCCTGTATGGCCTGCATCATCGCCGCCCGTCGATCCGCCCACCAAGAACGAAGGGACGGTGGGTTCAGACTTGTTCGTCGGTTCGCACCCACCGTGTTAGCGGTTTAAAAAGGTATCCGAAAAACTTTAAACATATGCCACTGGTATAAATTACAAAGATTTATTTTAATCAAAACCCCTACATCGTCGAATTCGTTGAGCGAGGATTTGTCGTGGAAAAGCACGTCGCGGAAGAAAGCATCGCGGAAGGGGAATCGTCGCGTCGCGGAATGAGCGTCGTGGATGAAGTGTCGCAGAAGAAGTGTCGCTGGCGTCGTGGTACATGGCGTTGTGGTACATGGCGTCATGTAGTCGATCTCCAATAATTTGGTGTTTTTCGCATTCTTCGCGTTCTTCGCGTTCTTCACGAGGAAGAGAAGATCTTCAAGAGTCTGAGTGAAAACTCTTAGCCTCTCAACACCACCCCTAATAAAAAATAACAGTTGTCTTATATTTATTTCTCAAGCCTTGCATTTTAAAATTCAAAAACGAAAGAAACAGTTAAGTGAATTTAATTGCAATGCATAAACAACCACATTAATGAGGTGTTTCTTAACCAAATTAAACGCACGGTTTTACTTCACTAAAGGGGGGGTGTGGGTGCTTTACATAGATAAAGGAGGGGTTTTATGAAGAAATGAAATGGTGGCGCTCGTGTGGGCCCCACCTCAAAAATATCCTACCAAGTGGGTAGGATATTTTTTGTCCCACAACATCCACTTAACATAAGATAAGAAAAATAAAATAAAAATCAGTTGTACAACTTTTATTTTATTTCTTAAGTTAACCCCAAAAACTAAAAACCACAAATGAACAAATGAAACTCCGGAAAAGGTGTTTCTAAGAAAAAAAACAGCATTGTGAATCCATTGATGCCCTTATAATTTGTTTCAGAGAAACAGTTCAAAAGTTATAAAAACCTGCTCGTTCGTTCACTGAACGTACCCGAGCTAAACTTTGGAAAAATATTCTGGGCACACCGGGCCTCGGAATTAGGTGCCGTTAGAAACTAAATTCTTGTAAAATCCAAAGGAAAATTAAGAAGAAAAAAAATTCCCTTTAATTTTATGGGTCTTTACATTACTCTCACCTTAGGGCTTTACGCCCCTGTAAAGATACATCATAAACTAGGGAAAAAAATGTGGGTACTTTGCACGCATCTGAGCCTCCTGCTCCCATGTGCTCTCCTGGAGGTTCCCGTGCTTCCATATGATACACAGTAGAGGAATCGACCGTCACGTAGGACCCGCTCCTATTGATCCTCAATCACCACTGGGTCCTCCGCAAAAGTCGCCACATCATCAACGTCCATCTCCTCATGGTCAATTATATGCGTCTTGTCGGGCACGTATCTCCTAAGCTGAGAAACGTGGAAGACGTCATGCACCCGGTGCATCTGAGGTGGTAGAGTCAGGCGATAAGCCACCTCTCCAATCCTGCAGAGGACCTGGAATGGTCCGATGAAGCATAGAGACAACTTACCGCCTCGGCCAAATCTCCACAATCCACGTCGAGGTGAGTCCCCCAAGAAGACGTGGTCACCATCCTCGAACTCCAGTGGCCTCCGCATCCTATCAGTATAAGACTTCTATTGGCTCTGATCTGTCCTCATCCACTCCTAGATGACCTGGACCATCTCTATCGTCGCATGGACCATCTCCGGTCCCACAAGTGCTGACTCCCCAGGGTCTGTCCAGCAAAGCAGTGATCTGCAAGGTCGGTCGTACAATGCCTCGTATGGTGCCATCCCGATGGTGGAGTGGTAGCTGTTGTTGTACACAAACTCCACCAAGGGTAGGTGGTCCTCCCAGCTACGACCAAAGTCAAGGACACATGCACAGAGAATATCCTCGAGAGTCTGAATGGTTCTCTCTGTCTGACCATCCGTCTGAGGGTGAAAGGCGATGCTCAGATGTAGCTGCGTCCCAAACGCCTCCTAAACCCCTTCCAAATGCGGGAAGTAAAGCAAGAATCTCGATCGGAGACGATAGACGATGGCACACCATGAAGCCGTAAAATCTCCTGAACGTATAGACGTCCTAAGATCTCCACTAAGCCCTTCTATCTGATGGGTAATAAGTGAGCCGACTTGGTGAGTCAGTCGACAATCACCCAAATGGAGTTTTGACCTCTGGAAGTTTGAGGAAGTCCAGTCACGAAGTCCATAGATATGCCATCCCACTTCCTCTCTGGGTCCTCCATGGTCTGTACCAAGCCTGCTGGTACCTAGTTCTCTACTTTCACCTGCTAGCAGGTGAGGCATCGAGAAACAAACTCTTCCATAGCCTTCTTCATGCCCAGAAACTAGGGCTGTCATCTGAGATCCTGGTACATCATTGACACTCCAAGATGTACCTCCAAAGGGGAAGTGTGAAACTCTCTCCACACCTCCTCTCGTAAAGCAACTGGTACCAAGGAATGTCCTATGAAAAGGACATTGTGCTCTCCCCCTATGAAGAATCCATCAGGTTCCTATCCTGATGATATCTACGCACGCCGTGTCTCACAGTTGGCGTCCCCACATTTTTCCTCTCTGACCCACCACAGTAGTGGAGGAGTGACTATGAGTGACTGAAGGAAGGCTGCTCCATCTCTATCCACGAAGGATATCTGCAAAGCGGCTAGCTGCTCTGTCGCCTCCCCATGTAGGTGAATGGCCATCCTCCTGCTAAGTGAATCAGCTACCATGTTCCCCTTTCCAGGAGCATAGAATATATCAAAGTCATAGTCCTGGAGGAACTCGAGGCATTTCCGCTGTCTTAGGTTCAGGTCCTTCTGAGAGAAGATGTACATGAGACTCTGATTGTCAGAATAGACACTAAAGCGCTTGCTCATCAGATAGTGTCGCAATGTTATCAGAGCGAAGACCACTACTGCTAAATCTAGGTCATAGGTAGCGTAGTTCTGCTCATACTGCCTCAAGTGATGGGATCCATAGGTGATCACTTCCCGCTTCGGCATCAGGACACATCCGAGTCCGGTCCCAGATGCATCACAGTAAACTATGTACCCAACTCCCTCCTCTGGTAGCCTCAAGATAGGTGTGCTGGTCAATCTCTATCTCAGATCCTATAAGATCTGCTGACAACTGTCTGACCACACAAAGATTATCCCCATCTTCTTCAAAGTTGGGAGTGGTTCTGAAACTCTGGATAAGTCTGGCACAAATCACCGATAGTAACCAACTTGTCCCAAGAAACTCTGCACCTCCATCACGCCCCTTGGTGGCTCCCAAGCTAGAACTGCCTCGATCTTCACAGGATCCACCGCAACTCCCACCTCAGAGATAAAATGTCATAAGAATTAGACCTCGTGTATCCAAAACTGACACTTCGAGATCTTACTATAAAGCTGGTGCTCTCGGAGTGTGTCCAGTACAACCCACAAGTGGTAGGCGTTCTCCTCCTTAGTGGTCGAGTATATCAAAATGTCGTCAATGTAGACCACGACAAATAGATTTGAGGTATGGATGAGAGATCATGTTCATGGGGCCCATGAACACTACTGGAGAATTGGTTACGCCGAATGTCATAACCAATAACTCATAGTGGCCATACCGACATCTGAAGACTGTCTTCTACACGTCCTCGTCCAGAACTCTAAGCTGATGATAGCCTGACCTGAGGTCTATCTTCGAGAACCAACGTGCTCCCTTAAGCTGATCGAAGAGTTCATCAATCCTTGGTAGAGGATATTTCTTCCTCCCTATCACCTGGTTCACGCGATGATAGTCGACACAAATTCTCAAGCTTCCGTCCGCCTTCTTGGTGAACAATATCAGGGAAGCCTAGGCTGAAACACTGGGTCAGATTATTCCCTTGCCCTGCAAGTCCTCCAAATGTACCCATAGCTCTCGAAGCTTGGAAGGAGCCATCCGATATGCTGGGGTGGATATTGGGGCTGTCACGGGGTACAAATCAACATAAAAGTCTACCTATCTGAGAGGAGGTAGTCCTGGAACGTCATCGGGGAAAACGTTCACATACTGATCCACCACTGTAGGAAAACTTGGTCTCCGCACATCAACTGCTCCTAGGAGGAGGCCAGCCAAATGATGAGTGATGGCTTGTCCTCTCCTCTGCGAGATTCCATCCTGTGCTTCGTAGGCTCCATTCTCGCCGGTGGAGGTGAACCTGCTCCCGTCGATGGATACACATCGCACCTTGCGCCTAATACAGTCGATCTGAGCATGGACTGTAGGTAACCAATCCATACCCAAGATAACATCGTAAGGCCTCGATGCCTCTACAAGAATATCCCAGCCAAAGCTCTCGCCTCCTAGAGTAAGCTTACACTACCGGCACTAGTGCATAATCATCGAGTATCCTCCCATAGGAGTCTCTAGCCGTAAGGATCGAGCCAACGGCTCTGTCGGAATCTCCGAGCTCCGAACAAGGGTAGCTGCTATGAAATAATGACTCAATCCTGTGTCTATAATAACTGCAGCAAGGGTGGAATAGGCATAGATAGTACCTCAAATCATCACGGGTGCGCTGTGGTCGTAGGTCTCCACTGCCTGAAGCTTTGCCTGTCTCTTCCTGCCAGCTCCATGTGGTCGGGGTGGACCTCTTGGTGGTGGTGGTGGTAGAGCCTCAAAGTGTCTCCCACCACCTGCTGCTCAGCCAACTCCTCTTTCTCGTCCGCCTACTCCGTGAGGACCACCACGGTCTGCCCTCTGCCTCTACCTGGGTGTCCCCTCAACCGTCTGCTGCTCCTCGGTACGGCGGGTCGGGCAGTCACGAGCCATGTGGCCTGGCCCCCCGCATGTGTACCACTGTCTGCCTCTCGAAAGACTGGCTCCACGCTGAGTTCCCCGCACCTCTGAGCTAGTGTCCTGAGGTCGTCTGCCTGAGGGTCTGGTCTTCCAGGACTCATGAGTCATCCGTCGACTTCCTGCTGCAGATGACTCTTCTATGTGCTGCCCTGCGATCGGTGTCGCTGCTAATGTAGGATCAGCAAGGATGCTCTCGATAAGAAGGACTCGCTCCAGTACCCCTGCCTATGTCGGAATGCTGAGGGAGATCCGTGATGCCCTTATCTCATGCCTCAATCCCTACTAAAAGGTCTGGGCCCGGAAGAATGGGTCTTGTACCATGGTTTTCGAGTAGCGCGAGAGATCAGTAAATCTCGCCGAGTACTGGGCAACCGTCAAACTCCCATGCCGCAGCTGTAGAATCTCCTGGATGTGCACCACACGGAGGGTGGCTGGGACAAACTCCGAGCGGATGAGGCTCTCAAAGTCCTTCAAGAAGATAGATGCCTCATCGTGCACCTGGAGCATCAAGATCCACCATCTGCATGCTACCGCGTGCAGTAAGCTCGCTGCAAAGATCACCATGTGGTCTGCTGGTGTCCTCACTAACCTGAAAACACATACAACTGCCTCTAGCCATTCCTCGGCTGCCTTGGGGTCCGTCTACCCGCGGAACCTAGGTGGTCGCTGGCGCTGAAACTCGTGCAGTGCACTAAGGCGTCATGCATCGTCATTGGATGGGGTGGTAGCATCGGTGGCTCGGCGGGTAGAGGTATCACCTGTTCATCTGCTGTCAAAGGGCCCTTTACCGAGGCCTCATCGCTTGGTGGGCTGTCATCACGCACAATTCTCGGAACCCTAGTTGGCTGCTGTTGTGGGGGAATCATTAAAATAAACAGGTGCACCATGGTCAGAACAGTATACCTGGTGATCTGACGCAATGTAATCACAAAGAAAACTTGAAACACATATGCAATCAATGTTTTCGTGCATTAAGTCGGAAATCAGTAGTCAGGGTCCTGGTGTACGGATACGTCGGCCACCGCACCAACAATGGTCTCTCTGGACTGATAACCACACTCATTACTCTTAACAATATTGCTTCACATAGAAATAGATCAGAGTCCTGAGTTTTGCAGTAGAACCAATCCTCCTCTGATACCAATTTGTCACGACCTGTCCTCGGGGCCCATGTCATGACCACCCCAAGCCCGCCTTCCATAGGTCAGGGGCTAGCGACTAGCACCAAGGTGTAATTCTCGATAAAAAGGGAAGGAATTGCCTTTGTAAAGTAAACAAACACCACAGAGAAAGAAACCTGTAGAAGTAAACAATAAGTAAAAACTGATACAAAAGTAAGTGTGGAAAAGTAAGTGGTCTAGTATACAAACCCAAACTAAAAGTAAAGTACAACTAAAAAGGGAAAACAACAACTTAAAGTAAAGCTGCAGCCACGAGCCTTCCCGATGGGGGTACCACCTAAAGGGTGAGTACAATTAGCCTCCACAGCTCCACGGGTCCAGTCATCCTCTCCGAGTATGTCCCGCCCAGTGGTCCATCTCAGGGTACCGACCTGCTCCGCATGCCTCAACCGCGATTAGCGTTGTCCGTCGTCTCCATCCAACACAACATAGTGCAGGCATAGCCCGTGCAGGGGTGAGTATAAGATACTTTGTAGGGACCCCGAGACCCCCAACGGTCTCCTAGAATCCACAAAGGATAATTCACAAAGGAAAGATACAATCACGATGTAACATCCAACAATACTTAGGTATATTCCCATACACATACCAAAGTCATCAATTCCAGTTCGGCTCCAACATATGAGCCCGAGTTCGATAACATCCACACAGGATAGCACAACACAGTCTACATAGGAAAGAAAATCAAGATTCAGCTCACACAGGTACACTTCTTCGTATGAAGATAGAGATGATCAGATATAGCCACTGATTTATCTAAGCCGTCAGACCCAGAAAGGATCGATAGGTACTAACCCCCGCAGTGACCGACAAAGGATCTGACCCACACAGGGTCGATACGTAACTAACCCCCGCAATGACCCACACAGGATCAGACTCACACAGGATCTATAGGCCCTAGCCCACACAGGACCGCTGAGCACTGACCCACATAGGATCTGACACCCACAAGATCGGTAGAACTGATCCACGTAGGATCGCTGAGTGTTGTAGCCGTCTCCATCGAATCCATGAAGGATTTTTGTACAGTCATCATCGTCTTTGTAGTCGCAGCCAGCTCTAGGGTTCCCCCACATAGTAAGCTCATTTGGGAGGGTCTGCTCCACGAGCCATGGGGCTGATACATCAACTTTCACATAGTCCGGAGTTGATGTATCCGAAAGTTCGGTATCATCAATAGGAACTCAACGTCACAGACGGTGCGTTAGTCGGCCGCCCAGTCTGAGAATTATTGGCTTTTTCGTTCCTGGGGCCCGGTTGGTTTTTAAGTCAATACCAACCCGACCATACTCCAATTGCGTCCAAACCTCGATCAAAATAAGACAAAAGGTCTGTCTCACTAATAGAAATCCCACAAAGTCGGTGGCACGTCAATCGGACGTCCGGAGCTCATGTTATTAGTAGTTCTTCTCCGAGGGCCCCGTTGGTTTCGTGTATGAACCAACCCAGCAGAACCCAATGTTCTTTGAAACCCTGAGTGTAAAATATCTAAATGAACGTCTCTATCCAAGGATCACTACGCAACTGACGGTGCGTCGATCGGAGGTCCGTAGCCAAATTTATGGGTAACAGACCGAAAAAGGTTGGGTAATAGGGGGTTCGGGCCCGGTCTGACCCGTCCCGATACCCCAAGGGTCGGCCCGATCCGGGTCGACCCGAAATGGGTCCTGGTCCGGGCTGCTTGGGCGCGGCCAGGCCTGGCCGGTGCGGTGCGTCCCGGCCTGGGCGCAGCCCGGCCTGGCAGTCCGGGCGGGCGGCTCATCCCGGCGCGCTGGCGCTGGCCAAGCGGCCACGCAAAAGAGGGAACCGCCCCCTTGGTCGAAACTGCGGCCCCGTGTGGGGGCCGCCCCTTGCCAACGAATGCGGCCAGTTGCCGCGTCCCGACTGCTCCAGTCCCGCACGGTCGTGGGACTTGCGGCCAACCGCCGTGGCTCTTCCCGGTGGCGCGCCGGGCGCCGCCTTCTGCCACCGGCGCCGCCGTGCCGGCGAGGCGCGCCGGTGGGTTGCTCCGCAGACCATTGGATGAGCTCTGGTGGTCGGAATTGCCTGTCATCTTCACCAACGGCACTCCCGGGACCGGTTCATCCCTGCGAAGATCTCACAAATCCTGTGCAGCCTGCATCATCATCACCCATCTATCCGTACACCAAGAACGAAGGGATGGTGGGTTCGGACTTGTTCGTTGGTCCGGACCCACCGCGTTAGAGGTTTAAAAAGGTTTCTGACAAACATTAAACATATGCCGTGGGTATAATTCACAAAGATTTAATTGAATCAAAACCCCTACCTCGTCGAATTCGTTTAGCGTGGATTCTTCGCGGAAAATCACGTCGCGGAAGAAAGCATTGTGGAAGGGGAATCGTCACATCGTGGAAGGAGCGTCACGGAAGAAGCGTCGTTGAAGAAGCATCGCTGGTGTAGTGGTACACGGCGTTGCATAGCCGATCTCCGAGAATTTGGAGTTCTTCGCATTCTTCGCGTTCTTCGCGAGTAAGTGAAGATCTTCCAGAGCCTGAGTGAAAACTCTTAGCCTCTCAACACCACCCCTAAGAAAAAATATTAGTTGTCTTATTTTTATTTCACAACCCTTGCATTTTAAAATTCAAAAACGAAAGAAACAGTTAAGTAAATTTAATTGCAACGCTTAAACTGCCACATTAATGAGGCGTTTCTTAACCAAATTAAACGCACGGTTCGACATCATTAAAAGGGGGGTGTGGGAGCGTTACATAGTAAAAGGAGGGGGTTTATGAAGAAAAGAAATGGTGGGGCTTGTGTGGGCCCCACCTCTGAAATATCCTACCAAGTGTGTAGGATATTGTGGGTCCCACAACATCCACTTAACTTAAGTTAAGTAAAATAAATCAAAAATCAGTTGTACAACTTTTATTTTATTTCTTAACTTAACCCCAAAAAATTAAAAACCACACTCGAGCAAACACAACTCCGGAAAAGGTGTTTCTAAGTAAAAACAGGCACTGTGAATCCATCGGCGTCCTCAGAATATGATTCCGAGCACTGGGTCAAATGTTAGAAAAACCCACTCGTCCGTTCACTAAACGTACCCGACCTAAACATTGGAAAATGAATCTGGGCACACCGTTCCTCGAAATTAGGTGCCATCAGAAACTGCCTTCTTATAAAATCTAAATGAAAATTTAGAAAAAAAATTCCCTTGAATTTTACGGGTCTTTACAATTTATATGACAAATAATGTATAAAAACCCATCATTCCCAGAAAAATGGGGAATTTTTTTTTACCCACAACAGATTCTCATTTTATATAAAAATATACCAATACATTGTAGGATGATATTAGAACCCCCAAAAAATCCTCTATAGTTATGTGTCCCAAATAAGATCAATTTTAACCACATATCAATGAATTATTGAAAAATGAACTTATTTTAACTTAATTTTAACCTACGAAATCAAGGAGATAGAAATTTCATTTTCTTAAAGGGACCATGATGTTATATCATATATAGGATGATAAAAAAATTACATCATCAGAGAAAAACGTTAGAGGAATAATATCAAAGAAATTAAAAAAGTTTCAGAAAATCATTTAAAATTAATTATAAAATATGGAGTGTAAATTACATTCAAAAAAAATTATTAAATGAAATAGGGAATAAATTTTAAAACCCAAATTATTATGAGTTCTAAGTGAAATATTATTGAAATTGAAAAAATGGTATTAAAAATGAGGAATAAAATATTAATCAATGGGTTTTTGAATGTTTGGAAATATAATTTTTATTATAATTCCTAGATTTTTTAAAAGATGATCATTTCATTGGATACCCTATATACCACTTAACACTGAGATTAAAAAACCTATGAAATAAATTATTTAAATTTGATAACTATAAAATAACCATTAATTTGATGGTATAAACACAATAAGAAATATTATATATACACACACACACATCCAAATAAATACTTATTTAATTAAAAATTCTAGTTGAATAGTCATTCAATTTTTTAATATATTATTTTAATTCTTTAAAATTACATTTTCATGAAAAAATCATTTTATTTCTTTTCATTGAGAAATATTATAAATAATTTTAAGAATTTTTTGACATTATATTTCGTTAAATGGATATAAATTTGGTAATCATCATGTTATAGTTAACATATGGTTACATATTTAAATTTTTAATAAAATGATGATTTTTCAGAGGATAGTGAAAAATACTGACTTTTCATATATTATTAACTAATTTAGTAAAATTATTTAATTAAAATCACTAAAAATTCATTGATTTTTTTTCAATGAAACATAATTATTATATATTCCTATTTATTATAAATAAATTCATTTGAATAATATTTTCATTGGATTTTTGGGTATGTGTATTTTTAGGAGTCATATAACATTTTTTCTTAAAAAATTATATAGCCTAGTATTTGAAAATGATAATAATGAAAATAATAATAATTTAAACTTTATTTAACTTTAATTTTTATATTATCTAATGATATATTTTAAATTATATTAATCCATTGATTATTAATATTCCTTTAATTAATATAATACCATCTTATTCCTGATGAAGGAATTTCTTGAAAAAATTTCTTTCATGAAACATACCAGATTAATTTTCAAATTAAATATTTACACATATATGAATTGGATATGATAAAATGGATTCTTTATTTTAAATCGTAATAATTAATATTTTGTAATATGGCCAATGAAAATTTTCTCCACTATGAAGAATAAAGTCCAAAAAAATTAGCTACAATAGTTATGTGTATAATGGGGTTTGACAATTTACATGTGTTTATGTTGAAATTAATTTTTCAAACACATTTAGTTTGAGTTTGACATATTAGATTACATATGAAAATATTTGTGGTCAAAATGTTCCAAAAAAGATCATTTATTTTTGGAATAATGAATAAAACACCATGTTTAAATGACGTACTTTCCTTGGTAAATATTAAAATTATAAAAGTAATAATCATTTATAATAATATAATAACATATTTAAAAATAATAACATTTTCGTGTTATCTATGTGTCTCTTCCATAAATTTCCCCAATACGGTTTTTGATAATTTTTTAGTAACATGGACTGAGACTGACTTCCAATTATTTGCTAGAATTTTTTATTTATAAAAATGCCACTCCTCTAAAATAATATGACTCATATCCAAATTAATATTAAAACATATAAAAAAAATTATCTCAAACAAAAAATTATATAATCTTATCCCCATTTCTTTATTAAAAATATATCAATTTTTTTCTTCCTGAATAAAAAATCCATGGGACATTAATATGATATCCAAATGTGTATTTTCTAATAGAAGGTAATTTTAATCACAAAGACCCTTCTTTTTTCATGTTAATTATTCACTATGAATAATGTTCTAAAAATTAAAATATAACCACATAAATATATCCCATATTCTAATATTTTATTTTCCTAATTTAATTATATGTATCCTTCTCCCACAAAATAAAAATTGGTATCAATGTAGTCACTCGTCTGTCTGGAAGATCAACACCTCTAATACCGGAGTGATTTGTTTTCCATCACCTTATCATGTGGATAGTAATGAGAGAAATAAATATATAGGATGATTATTGAATGATATTAATTAATTAAAATTAATTCATCATGAAGATTCTTACTCTTTCATCCATTAATGGAATTATATCATTACTCATTCGTACTACGTCTTACCGTCTCCATGGAGAGATGTAATTGACTTTCTATTTACAACCACAATATATTTCATTAAAAATGTATCCAAATTAAAATGATTATATCATTAAATTAATTAAACATAATATCATTCCAGAAATATTGTATCTAAATCCATTTCATTTGAACTATAACTGCTGTGATAAATCATGCATGAGAAAATGATGTAGTTAACACCCTAAATAGTGGAAATAATATATTATTGTTAATTAATGGGTGGTAAGGATTCATAAGTGGATCATTTGTGATATTATAAATGAAATTATGTATATGAAATAAAATACTAACATTGTTAAAACCATTATATGTAAAATTAAATCATGACAATGTAAAAATAAAATTGAGGTTAGGCTTTTCATCTCAATCCCACCTTTATTCAAACACATGTTATTTTATACACAAAATATCATTTATAGTTAATGTTTAAATTATAAATACATTTAACACAATGATTAATGATTAAGTCACTCTATTTTAAGTATAAAATTGAATTATTTCAACCATGGGTATTTGAATAAAATGTTACAGTGTGGTAAGGAATTTCAAAACTCTATTTCTACTCATTAGGTTATATTACTTATTAATTTTATTTGATATTATAAGATTATGTGTGTAATGTTTTTTAATTATTTTCTACTATTATTAAAAATTATATTCTGGATTTTCATTTAAATAGTTAATAATTTCACTAATTAATTCTCACATCAATGATATGGTCTTTTTAAGAGATTTTATCACAATTTCAACTACGTTAAGACATATTTGGTATTATATGAATATTTATTTTTAGGTGGATTTTCCGCTAACCCCTAAACATGTAATAGAATAAATATATTTGTATTAATGGAATATAATGATTCATTTCAATTAATTCATTTCACTGGGGTGGATATTCAAATGTTACCAATGTTTTCTGGGATTATTCTTCAAACACATTTTAACCGAGTTTGTTGATATTGAATTTCCATTGAATGAATTCATTTTATATTTATATAATAAATGATTTTATTTTTCTTCTAATTAACTTTTTAATGAATTTTTCATGTAATAATAATTTTTTCAACACTTGGGTACATAGATATATCGGGAAAACTAGCATTTAATAAAATTTGAAATTATTTCCCTTTTAGGTCAATAAATAATTTTATTTTTATATGTGTATTTTCAGTTAATATATTATCAAATGATTTATTTCTTTACCAATATATAAAATTTTATATAATGGTTTGAATATTATCTTTTTAACATTTTCTAAATATAACATTTTTCACATATTATCTTAAATATAAATGTAGAATTTGTTTTAAGAAACACCTCATGACTTAAATTTCCAATTTACATGGCAACATTATTTTGTGATGCTTGATCTAAAAGTTTACAATGTTCTTAAAAATTCATTAATAATATGGAATTTTTTAAAACAAAATTTCAATGTAAAATGTTTTTTTACATACAATTTTTTAATGATATTTTATGGTATTTATATTCATCAATGAAAAATCCTATATATTACTTATAAACCACTATGGAAATATTTTCATAACACCACATTTATTATTTCAATATATAGTATATGACCATTTGCGAAAGGAATGCACTGAAATTAAAATTCTTGATTAATTTTATTGGTTGATAATGATCTCTTGAAAATTTCACTTTCTAGAGAAAATTTTTCATTACATTTTCTTTAAATATTAATATTATTTGAAATGGTTATTATTATATCAAAAACTATTTATATATTCTATACAATATGTTATATTTTGAATTTTATTTGATTTACTAAGAACATATTGATAAATCCACATTCTTTACTCACTATAGACATTATTTAATAAAAAAGTTTGTTCATGAATTAACTATATCATTTAATTTATGAGTAATACATTGGATAATTAGTAATAACTACATGTGATATGATATATACTAAAAATTAATTGATATTATCATATGGCTAATAAACCAAATAGAAGTAAAGGTTTTTCTAGTGTATTCCAGCCCTTAAATTAAAAAGTTCAGGTATAAGTTCTTGGTGGGATAGATATCATGATGCTTGAGATCTGGGAATACAATATTAATCATTTTCATCCTTTATAATTACTTTATTGTTATCCATGATATAATTGAATTTTATTGATACATGGATTTATTTTGTGACCATGTTATTATTTAAATAGTATATGTGTTCAGTTATTTACCATTCTATGTTGATTATGCATTATATAATAATAATTTTCAGGTTATTGATTAAATAAAATGAGTTTTAAATTAGATTCATTTAATATTTTTTATTCCCTATTGGTTCATGGAAAATTTCACAATACAAACACCTCATTGATCATATGTGTTCATCCGTATTTTTTTGATTTCCCATATTTTGAGGATGTAATCGTTAATTGAGTTTAATGATGAAAAATATTTTATTTCTAATATTATTTGAATTTACATTTCAAATGAAGTTAAAAACTCAATTTTTAAACTAGTCAACCAATATAAAATATGTATTCTATTATTTGGGATGTTATTGCTTGCATCTGGTACTATTGAAATAATGTATCTTCGAATTATAGGTTACATGAGTTAGTGTATTTACAACTATTACTCGAGAATGTTAAATATAATGTGTGGGATATTGATTTAAGAAAACATTTATTTTGTAAAATATACTTTTTATGTACACTTATTATATGAATATTTTAATATCATAATTTTTTGGTGAGGTTTAAATTTTTTTTCTCAAGTAATACATCTTATTTTTAATAATAAAATTAAAAATGGTTCAGGAATAGTAATTCTTAAGGAAAATTACTTCAAAATGTGCACATGGTCATCGAATAAATAATCTATTGGTGCTTAACAAAAACCCTTACTATTAACCTTGTTTTATACTAGCATGTGATCTGCAATGGATAATCCACATTATCTTTAGAAATGATTAGGAATGTTTTTAATAAATTATCAATATAAATGACTTCTATTCAAATGATAATTTCATGGATTAAAAATAAGGTTTAATGATTTAGATATCTGATAACTGATTTCATGATAGAACTCTATGATTATTTTTAGTCACACTTTGATTTTTTGTTTTAGTAAATTGATTTAAACCAAAAGAATTTATTCAAAATTGAATTTTAAGGACAATATATTGATTCTGAAAAACCTAAGGGAATGGTGATCGAAGTGAATCATATTTAATTTCTTCCTAATTTCTTATATTTATATATGATTAAAAATATATAACATAACTAATAATCATACACTCCAAAGAAGGTAACTATGAAGATGACTGAGAGCTCGAGTGGTGAGACCATGGAGGAAATAAGGCTTAATTTACTTCATTTGATAAATTTTGACATAGATGTGTGCGAGAATAAATCAATGGAATAAAAATATGTTTTGGTGGAAAATTTAGACAATGAGTAATGAATTTCTGAGAAAAAATGATGAGTTTAATATATTGAAAAATAAAAATCTGAGTGATCCTTTTATAGAGATTTTTCCAAAATGAGTGGGTCTTTGGATTCAACTGAGCCAATGCTCACATTTAATAGTTGACACCTAGATCAGGGAAGGATAAATGTAATATTTAATGGTTCAAAATATTTATTTAATTGAATTAAATACTTATACTGTACACTAATTTTTAACAATGGTATTTTGCTTATAAGACATGTTAAAAAATTTAAGGATTATTTTGATTTTTAGAGAAATATAGGTCTTATTCAAGATTAACATAACAATGTTGTATAAAATTAATGTTTTGTAAGATTATGTATAATCAAAAGTTCAATAGAAACAACTTTTTTGGATTTACATGAAGGTATTTTTAGGTGATTTATGTCATTTATAGACATGTTTCATAATTTTGTGGTATATATAACCATCAGGTTCAACATAAAGTATTTTATGAGAAAATATTATCTCTTAAAAAATGTTTTATACAAAATAGGTTTAAAATGATCATTGATATTAATGTAATAATTATGAATTAATATTATTCCATTTTTTTTAAAAATAATTCATATAATAATCCAATCTGTTTAAAATGATATTTGGTGCATATTTAAATTCATCAATTATTTTAAGATTATATAAGGGTTATATTAATATTGTTTTTAAAAATGAAAACATAAAATATTTGTGAAAACACATAGAATCTAGTGTGTCAATGGGCTAAGAACCCACATGCAATGGTTAAAATTGGAGCCATTTATTCCACTAGAATACAAGATATTATTTCCTTATAAATTTTGTTATGGAAATTATTTCTTGTATTGATATTTAATTAATACATCGTTATTAATGTTTAGACATATAGGTTTTCATATTTATTGGGATGACTCATGCAATCCATTTTATATTTCTGATAAATTTTTAAATACATAAATAAGGAATTGTCACACTTTTGGGATCATATGATTTGTTAAAATTTAATTTGAGTGATTACAGCTTGAAAAATACATGTTTGTTATCCAATGTAGGGAGTCAGAGGTGATGATGAATTTGATTGATGGACATCCAAAGGATTAAGTTATTATTATGAAATTAAAAAATTTGAATTATCTATATTTCAATATTTTCACAGACAAAAAATATTCTGAGCTTTTGGAAAATGAATATTGAAATAAAATTATAAAATTAAAATCATATAACCTAAATCAATTGTTTTCTCACCCGTTAAATATTTATGGGTTTTTATCTATTAATATTCCCTTGACCATTCTCTTACTTATGATCACTGATAACTATAACTTTATATAATTAGTATCTATTTTCTTTCATTTCCATATTTCTCACATAACACTTATTTTCTCCATCATTGAAACCCATTGATGTGTTATGTAGCATCCCATATTTAATCAAGGTACGCACCATTATGTTGTCATGTCTAAATACATAATAGAACACATGGATCATGTCCATACAACCTCTTGTGGTGACCGAGACACTATTTAAATTAATTAAATAATTCCTTGAGACTTATGTAAATTTATACGTTGAACCTTAGAGCCACATACAGACTAAAAAATATAAAAAAATTATTTCGATTAAAAATATTTTTAAGGAAGACAGAATTAATTCTTAAATGGATAAAATTAAATAATAAAAATTGAAATTTTTGGAGAGAAATATACATTAATTTAAAGGGGTTACACCCATTTTAATTTACTATTTATATTTCTCCCTCAACTTATGTTTTATTTTTTATTTTTTTCATTTTTTATTTTACCTTTTATATTTTTCCTTATTTTCATATTTTACCTTTTCCATTCCATTTACCATTTATTTTTTGCCTCTCATTTTCTCTACCTTCCTCTCTATAGTGTGTGGTGCACCACCACTACTAGGCAGTGCACACCACATTCCTCCTCCTTCGGAAGACTGTTTCACCACCATTATTCATTTATTTTCATTCTGCTCAAGTGCATGGTAATCCTCTCGGTAAAGAAAAACCTCACACACTAGAAAAAAGAAGATCTCATCCAAATCCATCACGCGATCTTCCACAAAAGGATTTTACAACAATAAGGTAGAGAGAATACTCATTTTCACCCTGTTTCACTATGGTTTATAAAAACAAACCATTGTGCCCCAGATATGTGCCAACCAACATTTTCCAATTTCCCCCAATATTTTTAATTAGTTTTTTCTCTTAAACATTGTATAATTTTTTTCATTAATTTAATTGTCCAAATTCATTCAATGTTGTCTTAAAACCATTTTGGAATTAATATACGGTCAGTAATAATATTTTCACCCCTGAATAATTAATAAATGTAATTGAATATGTTGGGAAACACTTTTTATGTAATTATAAATTGAATAAAAATTTTAAAATTATCATGAACCATGAATTGATGGGTTTTTTATATTTTGTTGTACCATTTTATTTAGTAATTACTATATGTGGGATTTTCAATATTTGAAAATAATTTTCCTTGGTTTTCAGTAGAATAATCATTAATATGTGGCTTGGTGTTTCAAATATTATTTTTTTAAATATAAATTCATATCTAGTGATATCTACTTCTTGGAGAATGAATTAAATTAAGGGAGGTGAGACAACGAGAGTTTCATATCAATAAATACACATGTACTTTTATTTCCCGATCGGCTATATGTTATTGCATGGATATAATGTATTCACCTCTTCAAGACGAGAGTTTCCAAGGGTTACTATAATATACAAGAGTGATACTGGTCCCCAAAGAGACATTCTAGGATGGACCCATTTGAAAAGTGGTTACGCCATGAATTAGGTGATACATGACCCCCTCTCTGCAATATTGGGAAAAACTCATTAAAAACCATGCCCTTAGAGATACATGGTATATCTGAAGAATTTATTCGGTGGGCTCGATGGTATTGGATAATTTGAAGTATTTACCATATTAATACATTCCAGATGGGATCAGACTCCGACTCACTACTTGAATATATTAATAATGATGAAAACATGTTTTTTATTAATGATTCCTTGAGTCTCTTACTAATTATTATGTTTTTAGTATTTCTTGAAACACACACTATTGAGACATAAATTAGACTCC
Organism: Viscum album; assembly: GCA_963277665.1. Classification (NCBI taxonomy): domain Eukaryota; kingdom Viridiplantae; phylum Streptophyta; class Magnoliopsida; order Santalales; family Viscaceae; genus Viscum; species Viscum album. Next base: position 1,896,110,823 of record OY728133.1, on the reverse strand, counting down.
ACATTAAAGCACACGTTTAGGGTCTATCACCTCCATGGTTTTACATTGATGATCCTTGGATTATATATATGTGTACATCATTCCCTCTATTGGTTTTTTTCCTAAATACCTATATAGGTCATTGCAAGTGGAGTGATAGGGATGCCGATGATGATCATACCTAGTTATACGAATTTTGTTTTCCAAATAAACTACTCACATTTATTATTTAATGTTACACTTTTTTTAGTTATTTCACAAAATGGAAGGCTTTATACACCTTTGGTTCCTGTCTATTGGTATTTTACATCACATCCTTATTCTAGTGTCATCAGAAGTTGAGTAGAGTATTTAATCATTGGTTTTGATAGAGAAAATCATGGTGCTTATGATGACTTATTGTTTCTTACATATTAGGATAGAGACTGGGTAAAGAGTACCATGCCTTTCTCTTGATACAATTGTCATACTTTGTGTATTCTCATTTCAATATGGTTGCATGCTTGTGTTCCAGTTATTAATACATTATTTTTTGAACAGATATCTTATCAAGACATTATTGTGTATTTATTTTATCTGTAAAATTTTGCACTGGTCATTTATTTAGTTGGATTATTAATATTATCATTACTATAGTTTGGTAATTTATATTCATTATCTATTTTTATGAATATTGTTTTTCCACATTTTATTACATATTACTTATAAGGTAATTATATTCACAATAGACATGTAAAAAGGATCTCACTGCTAGTCAGTAGCCTCTGGAATTCTGGAATATGTGCTTGAGGTTATGTGAACAACCCAGCTTAGAGAACACTTCTACTGGCCTCTGGGATGGGGATTCTATAAAGCGGTATCATAGGGGTTTTCCCCATTTTTCGTACTTTTTGGGATAGACAGGATACGTGGATAAAGGGTTATGAACCTCTCCCTATTATTGGACATAGGAATCTCTTGTATTGGGGAAACAAAAATTTCATATGTTGTGATTGCATTTATTCATTATGCCAGTTATTGTTGTTATGGTTCCACGATTGATTGACTAACTTTTTTATCCTTGTTAACTATATTAGTGTTATAGATATAATTATTTTTACCATTTTAGCCTGATGATATGATGGAAATACATTACATGTATCATATTGAGAATCACAGGGATTAAAATGACAAGCATATTCCCATGCCAAATCTAATTTTAGTTTGATTTTTTTGTTATCATGTGTTTTTTATTCTGCTTAGTTGTAAAATATTGGAGTTCATGTTGTTTAATTATAATGTTGTGTTATATTAGTAGATGATAACATGAACATACATAGAAACAGGTAGAATACCTTGTTTATTAATTCTTGTAAGTCATATATTCCATCTTTATTCCCAGCCATTTAATAGGGTTATATATTGTGTATTTCTAAGAGGACGGCTATGTAACAACCACCATTTATTTCACAATTTCCTATTTTCATTTTTCTCTTTACTTTCTATCAAAATATGTGTTTTTTGTTATTATAGACATATTCCTCCATGACATCTTCATGGTTTTCCTTGTGAGTGTTTATGTCAGCACATCCCAAAGGTGGGGGGTCACGAACCCCCACTGGTACCTCTTGTTGTGACTCACATGGAAGTACCTATTATCGATCTCTTGATGGCCCCTGACACTCTGTGTGGGTATATGATCCTCAGGTTTATGTAGACATCTCAGAATATTCCATGAACTTCCTTGTCTACTGTAGAGCTCATGTGGGACTTTTTACAGTAGCACCCTCCCACATTCTCGAGGAGTGGCATCACTGATGCAGCAGAATCATGGATTTAATCCAGAGAGTCTATCTTTGAACATTTATAGATTCCTCTAGTTCAGAGGGTCAAAAATGTAGTATACATGCTTTGTTACTCCGCCAAGTATTGGTGGGATGTTTTTTCTCAGGTGGATAAGTTTGGAGACATGGTTTGGGGTAACATCCATATTACTTTATACAATAAATTCTCCCACAAAATTTGAGTGATCATCATTCAAGGGATTTCTTACATATTTAGTAGGGCTCTTTGAATATTATAGAGTATTTTACTCAATTCATATACCTCCACCGTTTTTCTCCATTTCTCACTATTGACACAAAGATGATAGCAAGACGTTTTGAGGATGGACATGACAATACTATCCCCTCAGAGGTGAATTTCTTATGTTTCATGAGTATTATAGAGATCACAAACTGGGCCCTAATTTCCGAATGAAACATCCAGGAAGCCAAACCAGTAAGACAGTGAGGTTTAGTAATGAGATAAGGTGACAAATTGTAATGAATTAGGAAACTATTTTTGAAATTGAGAATAGATAGAATCATAGAAAAATTTTATATTTTCCCAGTTATACCATCAACCATCAGTGTGGTAGCGATGGTCATAACGAATCCTCAGTACACGAGATATCAGATGGAGTGCCAATCATGTGAAAAAATGGATGACCTTCTTCATTTCTACCATTATTTCTCCTCAATATCTTGTTGAATAACATCATTACCTACACATTAAATAGGCATGTGATCTAAGAATCCAATGAAGTTTGTAAGTTATTTTTCCATTGTCTGACCAGGATGTGCTTATAGTGAAGGTTTTAGTCTAGTCATCTAATTTCTCGGGGACGTTGCTCAGGTATTTTGTTTGCAGTGAAACAAGAAATAGAGTAGTTAAGTGTAAGACCATATATGGATAAAGGCACAATTCTAGTAGCATCAACATTATTTTCTAATCTTTTTTATACTAGTTCACTACAATATTTTCTCTGCTAGTTTTGTTGGAATCCATGTATTTACAATTGAGTGTTTTTTGGGGTCATGTCTCTTGACATTCCCATGGGTGTTAGAATAGAGCTAATAAACCAGTCCCAGAATTACCCCTTGACATAGGTGGTTACCGTTTCTTTTGAAATTTCAATTTTCTCGATATGGATGTACTTGATTTCATTATAAATATAGATTGGCTTTTCTCTTAACATGTCCCTTTGGATTTCTATGGTCATCAAGTGTCCTTCACATACCATAAGGGAGACACATATCTACACATGGTAGAATATGATATCATTGATGATTAAGCTAGAAATAGACATACAGGACTCGGCATATTGAAAAATTGGTTATAAAGTCTCTTCACGAGCGATCATGAATCAAAAATAGTATAATTTCCTCCCATTGTGGATCATTTCAGAGATTTATTTCATGATTTTTTCACTGTCTTAATACCATTTAGGGAAGAGGAATTCAGTATTGAGATTGAGAATGGTGTGGAACCTATGCTTATTCCTCTATATGGGATAGCACCTACATATCTACATGCACTCAGAAAGCAGAATGAAGACCTTAAGAATATGTGTATTTATTAGTCTTATCACATCACATTGGTGATCACTATTTCTATTCGAATAGAAGGTGTATTTTACCCCTATATTAGGCATGAATTATCATCATCTCAATCACCTTACGATAATGAATTTATATCAATTTACTCATATATATGATCTCCTTATCCAACTCTAAAGAGAAATTGTTTTCTATATGATTGATCTATGGTTGAGGTATCTTGAGGTGCCTTTGAAACCATATGACATATCATGTAAATCATTCTAAAGTAGGTACAACTTATATGAGTAAATGGTTATATCATTCGGCCACACAAATTCACTGACAATATTCATGGCTCAGATGAATCAGGTTTTCACTCGTATCATGATTCCATTGTTGTGGTTTTTATGACATCTTGGGATATTCTCATTCCATAAACGACCATGAAACCCAATTTGAAATCGTGATGAGTACCCTGAGAGTGTACCAACTATATGTGAGGCAAAAAAATTCTAATTATTGATCAATAAAGTTCACTTATCTGGTCATACAATATCTAAAGAAGGTGTTTTAGTTTACCCCAAGAAGGTGATCACAGTGGTTTCATTGGTGTAGACAAAGAATGTTTTTTATATTCACATATCCATGGTTCTTACTAGCTATTAAAGGAGATTAATTCACGATTTATCCAACGTATAAGCACCTCTTATAGACATATCTAAGACAGGTGTTCAGTTCATCTGGTCAAAAGCATGTAAAATATCTTTTTGGGAGTTGAAAGGATAACTAACCTTAGCACAGATTACAATTCTGGTTAAGCTAGGTAGAAGCTATACAATTTATTGTGATGTTTCAAAAATTTGTTGGGTGGTGTTTGAATGTATGGTTATTGAGTCAAGGATTATGGATCCCACCAACTGAAACCTCATTAGTAAAATTATCTTATACAATACCACGAGTTAGCATATGTGGTTCATTCTCTAAATTTTTTGAGACACTAATTTTTGGGTGAATGGTTATTTGGTTACATATGTCATAAAATATATTAATATAAATACAATGAGTGGTTCATATACATAAGTCAATGCATATGGGTCGAGTACCTAAATTATTTCGAATTTAAGCAAGATTGTACACCTGTTAATGGTAATTTCATGGATGTTGCTTTATGCCGCAAGATGAAAACAAAATCCATTTAGGTAGCCAGTAGTAAGATAAAGGTGATGGTTTTGTTTTCTGAGATATATCTAGATTTACAAAAACTTCTTAAGAAATATTTTTTATCAGATCTTATTGTGTCTTCCTCTCTTTAATATCGAATCTTCATGTGACGGTTGTATGATCCTTAGGGGATCATTTGGAAGGAATTTGTTACAAGATAAAACCCACCTGCTAGTTGTGTTGTTGATGGTCGTGAAACTATTCCTTACAATGGCCATGTATGGGAACACTCAAATAGACAAGAAGATACGATAAATTAATATCAAACCTTCATTGGTTAAGTTCATCTTGTATTGAACAAGATGTATAGATACATATGTCGAGAGTACTAGAGGCATTGAGTAAAAAAGTAGATAGTAGGTCTCATCACCCGGTGCTCCACCTGTTAGCAGGTGAAGTCAGCGAACCAATGAACTATTGGATGCCTACAACCTATATTCATTCATGAATATAAATGGATTGAAATCACCATGGATTTTGCTACAAGTTTGTCAAGATCTTCTCAAGGTAGGGATGCAACATGGTAGATTGTCGATGAGTTTCCCAAGGTCGTGTACTTTATACCTATATGGGATAATTTTATGATTGATGAGTTGTGAAGGCTTTATATCCGAGAGATAGTGAGACTTCAGTGCGTACTTCATTTTATGTTCTCGGACAGAGATTCTCACATTACATCACAGTTCTATCAAGGGTTGCAGAAGTAATTGGGTTCACAAGTACGATTTAGTACTGTATTTCACCATCAGAACGATGCATTGTCCTAGAGGACTATACAAGTGTTGGAGGATATGATATGGGTACCAGTTCTTGATTTTTGAGGTTCTTTGGAGAAACATAATATGATTTATTAGTTTACATATAATAATATCTTTCACGAGAAAATTCATATGGAACTATCTGAGGCCCTCTATGCTCGTCCATGATGTTCACCATTATGCTTTGTTGAAGCAGGTGAGTTAGCTTTGTTGGGTTCTATTCTCATAGAGAAGACAACTGAGCACATTCAGCTGATTCAGAAGCAAGTGAATATAGCTCTGTCTAGAATGAAATGTTATACTAATTGTTATCATAGACCTCTTGAGTTTGAGGTGGTACATCAAATGAATTTTCATTTTTTTCATGGTTGGGTCATTGAAAGATTTAGAGACAAGGTAATTTATCAATGAGATGTGTCGGGTAATTTGAGATAATAGAAAGGGTTGGGTAGGTGCTCTATCGGTTATTGATACCTAAGTGGTACCTCACCCTTTAAAAAATATTCCTTGTATCTCAACATCGATTATATCACAATAGATTCATCCCACTTTTTCGATCCTGATTAAATAGAGATTAAAGAGGATGCATCCTTTGAAGATTTCCAGATTTGTATAATCAACCATAACATGAATGTTCTTCGAGGATGGTCAGTTCCTCTGGTCTGGGTGTTATGGAAACACAAAAGTGTCCAAAATGAATCTTGGAAGTGGGAGACTAATGTTCATTCTCAATGGATGGAGCTTTTTCCTGACGACCTTCCACTACCCTCAATATAGAATCTTGTGGATGATTTTTATTTAAAATGGGATGTTGTAATATCCTAGCATTAATCAAGTTACAGAATATTATGTTTTCATTTACAAGTACATAATAAAACCTTGGTCATGTTCTTTCACACCATGTTTAGGGTCCTTAAATCTATTTAAATTAATTAAATAATTTCTCTGAATTAAATAAAGTTTTATATCATGACCATGAACAAAATTCATTCTATAATAATTAAATGTATTAAAAGATATTAATTTTTTTTTAAGGAATGTTAAAATAATTTAAATCTGGGATAAAAATAAATAATTAAAATTATAACGATTGAATAAAAATATAAAATAATTAAAATGCAGTAAAACAATTTTATTTATCCCTAAAATTATATTTATATTATTTTACCAATTTTATTTTTCTTATTTTCTTATTTACAATTTTATATTTATTTTTCATTTTCTTTTTTTCACTATTTCCCTCTTCCACCACCTCTCATATGCATGGTACACCTCCCCCAGCTTGGTGGAGTGCACCACACTCCTCCTCCAGAGGACCACTACACTTCTGTTTGTCATCCATTTCCCTCACTATTAGGGTTGAAGTGAACATCTCGATATGTCATACCACATGCACTAAAAAATAAGTGATCTTTTTCCCAATCCGTCATGTGATCAACTATATAAGGATATTATCTAAAATTGGGTTTTCCCTACAATCATATGTTTATTTTATTTTAAGTATAATTAATGTCTATCACTGTTCATAAGATAATTTATGACCTTAAGGTAGCGAGTCTAATTGGTTTCTTTTTATTTTATTTCAATTTATAAAAAAATCACAGTTTTGCTGCTTGTTGGTTTGTGTTAGCTTTTTTCAATTTCTCACAATCTTTTTAAATTAATTGTTTCTCTTAATAATTTCATCATATTTTCATTATAAATAGAGTTTTTAAAATTATCCAACATTTTCAAACACCCCACTGCGTGTTCTGACGTGGTCCACGTAAATACAGTATCCCCAAATATTTAATTTATTTAATTTCTCATGTCATATAACCATTTATAGTTGATTTTAAATTAAATAATCATTTTAGGAAAAATAGGAAAGATTAATTTTTTGGGTTTTGATAGCTTGTTGTGTTGATTAATTAATTATAATGCTTGTTTTTTCAATATTCGCCGATATATTTCCATTGCTATAACTATTTGACTTGAATGATCATTATGATGTGGCTATTAGTTAATATTATTATTTTATTTCAATTATAAATTCTTATCATGGGATATATTCTTCTGTAAAAATGAATTTAATTTAGGGCAGTGAGATAACATGAGTTCCTTATTAAGGAATACACAAAGACTCCCTATTCATGATTACATACACAATACGCCATGGAGACAATGTCTTTGGCACTACCAGAAAATGGTTTACCTAGGTTTATAAATTACTCACGAGTGATACTGGTTCCCAAAGGAACATTCATGAAAAAACACATTATTAAAGTGAATATGACATGTCTTCGACGATACATGACCTCCTCTGTGTGATACCAGGAGAGACTCATGATAAAACCATTATCCTAGTTATACTTTCTCTTTTATTGGAATGCCTTTGACGGGCCCAGAGGTATTACATAATTTTTAGGATATATCATAGAGATACCTTCAAGATAGAATCAGACTCCAACACTCAACAAGAACATAATAATAATTATTCCCAAAATGTTTTTATTAATGTTGCCTTATGTCTCTCAGGAATTGTGATGTTTTTATTCTGTATTGAATGAATCATTTTTAACTCATAATATACACTTAAACATAATGAACATGCTTGGTGTATGACTTTTAATTATTTTTACTTTGTTTATGCTCGGCTTATATATATGTGTACATCCTACTCCCTGCAGGTACATTATTAAGACTTCTAACTGAGGCTGAAGCATGTGATGCGATAGGAATACCAATTAAAATAATACCTAGTTAAACATATTTAGTTTTCCTATATAACTAAATGAATATGTTATATAATGTCAAAATGGTTTTATTTATTTAAGGAAATGGAATGGTTTAGACACCTTGGGTGTCGAAATATTGGGATTGTATGTCACACCCCTACTCAGTTGTCATTTTCACCAAAGTATATTATACGATCACATGTCGTCACTAAGGGAAGGGTGTTGCTTATGATTCTTTATTGTTTCTTGATTCTTATGATTGATACATGGGAAAAAGTACCAATCCTTTCTCGTGATGTAGTTGTCATACATTGTGTCTTTTCAATTCTGTTTTGTAGTATGCTTCTGTTCCTGTGTTTTATACTTTATTTTTTGAACTGATATCATGGAATGACATTATTGTGTATCTAGTTTATCTTTCATCTTCAGCACTAGATATTTATTCATTTTCATTATTCATATGGCCTTTTTTTGTATGTTAATTGATATGCTTTATCTATTATTATAAACTTTTATTCTTCTGGTTTATATTATCTGTTATCTTTGAGGGTGTAGGATTCCACGTATTCTTGTTAAAAAGGTCCTCACGGATAGTCTATAGCCTCTTAATTTTGGAAAGATGCGCTTGAAGATATGTGTCCAACTCGAATTAGAGAACCTTTTCAGTGGCTTCCTGGATAGGGACGCTACATATTACTTTTGAGAAACTTTTGATTTCTATTTCTGACATTTAATAGAATGTATTATTTTATCCTTTCAAGATGTTGGGTTTCAGAAAATCCATTTTTAAATATCAATCCCTTCATTACTATGTGGAAGTTAAACTTGTGGTCATTGTGTTTTTTAAAGGGGAGAATTTTAAACATCATTATTTAAAAATATAAAAATTCTGTTTGATATCATATAGTATTTGAAACACTAAACATAAGTAACCAAAAAAATATATTATTAAAATATGACAATCAAAATTTAGTTGTTGAAATTGTAGGTATAATAGTTATTAAAAAATTTATTATATATATATATATATTTTTCATATTCAATATTAATTTATTGATAAATTATTATAAAATAATCACACAAATTTTTAGTAAATACATTTTAATCATAAAAAATATGAATTCTTTAGAAATTGTTTGTGTCTCATTATTTGATTAAATATTATAATTTTTTATTAACATTTCAATTTGTATTTTTCTAATAAAATGGATATCACTATCTAAACATGAATTTAAACATTATTCATTGGTGAAATTTTGATATAATTCCGAAATATTTTATTTTTAGTCCATAGTCAAAAATATTAATTTTTCAAATATTATCATTTAATTTAATTTAATTATATAATTTTATTATTACATTATAAATATAATATTATTAAATTATCATATATATTATTTAGTTATATTTAATATAATTATTTTCATTTTAATTATATTTGTATCCAATTTGGGGATGTGTCTATTTTATAGATTCAAAACATATTAATCTAAAAACTATTTAAATGAGAATAATATATCTTTATTTTAAATAACTTAAATAAATATTAAATATGATATTTCAAAATAAAATTTAAGGATTATTTGTGTATCTATACGAATTTATATACATATCACAATGATTATTAGAATTAGAGTTAATATAAAATCATCTAATTCTTGAAATAATATTTTTGACAATATTTGTGGGACAATTTCATAAATTAAATTATGTCACATATATGACATGAATTTTATAAAATTGAGTAATTCTTATCCCTTCATATAATTATTATTTTTTATTATGTTAAACATAATTTTTCACCATATTCAATGTTATAAAAAGTTATAATTAATTACTATTATGAATGATAAATATAGGTTTGACAAAATACAAGTGTTTATGTTAAAATAATGTTTCCACATACATGGATTTCTTTTTTAAATTGAATAAATATTAATAGTTAGTGGGTTTATATTATATTTTATGGTATAATATATTTTAGGATTATTTGAAAACATACCTAGTCCAAAAAAAAGAAATTTCTTTGGTGAAAAATAAAATTCTTATACTATGTAAACATAGAAGATAAGGGAATAATATGTTTCTAATGTGTGTATTTTTTTAATGGAGGGGGTTTTGGTAAAAAAATATATACAATATAATCAAATATTTGTACATTTTTATGAACTTTTTTGGGAGTGAAATCAAATTATTGAATAGTTTTTTGTATTTTGAAAAGTCACAGCCCTCCTCAATATTAAAAGAGAACATCTCCCCACACTTAATCACATCTATAAAGAATTGTTTTCTCAAAAAAAACCTATAAAATATTTCAAAAAAATAAATAGACACATTATATATGTTATTTTATTCCTTATTTCCAAACATAATGTCCTTAAAAAGAGATACAAAGATGGATTTTCTAATTGAAGGTAATCATCATAACTAATAATCTTTTTTTACATGTTATTCTATCACCATCAATTATCTATTAAGAATTTATATATAATAAAACATGTATCTAAAATACATTGATATGTTATTATCTTTATGGAATAGTATTTTTCCTTCTCCACCTCAATCAAAATGTTAAATAAAGCCACCACTTTTGCATACGGTGGACTAACCCAATGTGATTGGTTGAATGGTTTTTCGTAACTGACTCAAACATAACGATGGAAATAATAAATATATATGATTAAAATTATGTGATATTTATTATGGTAAATAATATACAATACAATTACATACCCTTTCACCCATTAATATAATTATTTCATTACATTTATGTTTATATGACCTGCCAAATCCATGAAGAGATGTGATTCATTTTCCATTTTTAAAATTTATGAATGTATAAAAAATTGAAAAAAAAATTGAAATTAATAAAATTAATATCATTCATTAAATAATGGATCTATATCTTATTATAAATTAATGATTTTTCCATGATAAAACATTATTAATAAAATGATGTAGTTAACACATTGAATAGTAATAATAATAATATATTATTAATGAACATGTGATAATATGTCATTAGTGGATCAGATGTGATATTATAAATCTTAATTTTGTTATGATAGAAATAAAAAACGTTTTTAAAACACTTATATATATATATATATTAAAATTATTATCAATAAAATGGTAATATTATGTATGTTTTTTCACCTCAAAACCTCATTATTTTAGAAAAATGATTTTCTAAACCTAATTTAACTTATATATTGTTTATACTAAACATTTACATGTAATATCTTGAATGAATCCAACATCAAGTAAATTTATGTTTTAATTATAATTATTTTATCAATGGTTATTAGATTTTAATGTTACAAAAATTTCATGGGATTTTTTAACTCAATTACATTTCATTGGGATATATTTCATATTCATTATATTATATTTTTTATGATTTTATTTATAATATATATTAATTAATATATTTTTTATTTACACTTGCATAATGTGTATTTAAAATTTATGAACATAAAAAATTAATTTATTAGTAATCACATTTATGGTATGGTCTCTGTAAGAATTATTTTTTCAATTTCCATCCCATTGAGACATATATTGTATTATGCACAATTGTTTCTATGTGTAGTATCTAATTACCCTTTCATAAGTTATATATTGAATATATTCATATTAATTGTATTTAATGTTTCACTTTTAATTATTATTTTTAACGGGTTTGAGAATCATATGTTTCCAAAGTGGTAAGGGAATATTCATTAATCTCATTTTAAAGAAAATTATTTTGATGTGATATTAATTGAATGAAATCATTTTATAATTTAGTAAATATAATATTTATTTACATATCGAATGTTTATTCATGAAATTTCAATTAATAGTTCAATTTTCAGCTCATTGTGAAATTATTTTTAGAGTATCTTTTGGGAAAATTGAAATTTATTTTTCATTCTAGTAGAAAATTATATTCTATTATATATCCAAATTTTCTATAAAAATATTGTATTATGTTTTAAATATTATCAAATTTCATTAAAATGAATTTTTTCTAATATTTTACTGTTAAAAATAGATTATAATGAATTTTATAATTATTTTCGTTGCATGTTTTTTATTTTCATTTGATAAATATTTGGAAAGGATTCATTGTTTTATCATACTCATAATGAATGAAATTTATCACCTTCATCAACACATAAAGAATTATTATTTATTTTTAATTATATTTGTTTATTAAAAACAATTATTTTACAATTATTTTGTAATCTTTTTGTTTAAAAATGTTGTTATCAATGTTCAATATTTATATTCCAAAAAAAAATTAATTAACATTTATGGTATTTATATTCCCCAACAAAAAACAAATATTTAATTTTCATATTATACGATGGGGATATTATATCATGATATAGTACATAATGTTTTTATATATTTATTTTGATTATTTTGACTAGGGAAAATATTGGCATCCCCTTGGTCAATTAATTTTGTGGTTATTAACCCTCTTTTTAAACATTCTCATTCTTATGAACATAAAAAATTGCATATCCCTTAAATATCTATAATATATATTAAGGATATTCTTATTACATAATCTATATTATTATTATAAATAATGTGTATTACATTTAATTTTATTTTATTGAATGGTTAAATATTTTCTATAATTTCTTATTTACACATTTCTGGTAATTTATTTATAATAAATATTAATAATTTTTTAAATAGATATATCAATAAATGAGGAATGCAATGGAAATGTTGTTTTGGATTGGAAATGGAATTACGTATCCCATTGATTAATTTATTATATCATGATGTCAATTAAAAAGGAATAATTAAATGGTTTTGCTATTTATAACAAACAGTCGATTAAATTTCCTTTCTAGAGAGTTTTGAAGAAATCTTTATCATGATGTTTGATATATTGATGGCCAATACTAATCAGATACGTAATTGAAATTTTAGTTATTATGATCCATGAAATTATTTAATTACTATTATCTATAGAGACATATTCTACTGATGTTATTGATTAAATATAATTTTTGTTTAGTTTTTTACAATGGATAACCGATTATGACTTCTCTAACCCCGAGAGTCAAATTATTGATTAAATTGAATGTGATTAAAATCATAAACCCTAATATTTTAATTATTAAATATGATATCATGATAGACTATGATTTAAATAAAACCCTATATTAATATTATCTTAGTCTAATTTCATTTACTTTTAATATGATATAAATAATAAATACTTAATGGAGTTCAAGGATACATAAAATTTGCATTCATTTTTCTGAATGACGTATTAAAATAAGATAAATGCATGATTTATTTATCTAGTTTACCAGGTGTACTAAACTATTCCATCCTTTTGGATGTGATCTCTTATATCTTTTTTCATTGTAATAATTTAACCACATATTCGAAGCTAATGGAATCGATGCCTTTAAAATTTTTCACAACAATACCTATCATTGAAAACCCACGTTATTAATAGAATAAAAATAGTTAACTAAAATTATTTAAATAAAATAAAAGAATAATTTTAGATAATGAAATTATTTTTATTTTGGGATATGAAAATAGTTTTGGGAAGAAAAACAATATCTTAGAAATAAAATTATATATAACAATATATACTCATAAAAATTAATTTTTAAAGAAAATATAGATTTATAATGGAAGAAGAATGTGTATAGAAATATGATTTACTCATAAATTAATTTTAAATAAAATATAAAATCATTATTATTTTGGGTACAACAATCATTGATGATAATATTCATTAAAAAGTGATTATACCCATAAAAAAGTTTTTACTCACAATTACCCCTTACAGCTTTTATAACATTTGAATAAAAACCCCATGAGATGTATAAAATTATATAAAACATTAAATATCTCAAATTATAAGTGTATCATGATGGAAAAAAATATATACGTATTTTACTATTTAAATGGAATTACGTTTATTATCACAATCATGACCTAAGGAATTACAATTTGTGATATGGACCCCTTACCACGTCTTCGTGCTCAGTCAGAGGCACTAATTCCCCAATATTGAAAAAATAAATATCATATTATCTAATTTAAAAACAATACTCATATATAAACCTTTATTTATTTTTCATCTATAAAAATTGTATACATCTATTTTAGAAGTTTTTTTCCTATTTCCCCTCATCTAATGTCTATTTTATTGACAATTTATATTTGTTTTATAGAAGTAGAATTATTATTTAACCATCCTCAAAATTTCATCATTTAATTTCATTAATTATTAAATATTTTATGAATTATAATTACTTATTAATTTATACATTCCATTGATGTGGTTTTCACTCATTACTCATGATAGTAAAAATGATAAAAAAGATGAATTTATGATTTTCATAGCCCATGAAATATGTTTTCATAAAATCAATGTTAAAAATATATTTATACTCTCTAAAACCAAAAACATCATTATATTGATATTTTTATCATATTATATAAATAATTTCTCTTTCATTGTCATTCATGTTATACTTTAGTAACATTTTTCATGTAGGTGGTGAAACTAATTGAAACATGATCAAACTTGGATTATTGATGATTATTAAGTGATTATGTAGCAATATAATTATACTATATGCATAATCCAATGTGGTTTAAGACCAAGCATGAATTTCCACACAAATATGCATTAGAAAATAAAAAATACAATGGATCGGTCTGTATTTCACACTTCATATCGAAGTCCACAAGGGATTCACACAATTATTGGGTGAAAATGTACCATAATGAACTACTTCCCACAATTGTTTTTTTAGAAAACATATGACACCGCATTAAGCTCTATATAGAATTTTGTAAAATTAATAATAAGATCCTGAGATACATTAACAATATCAATCCAATAATAACTAAATTATCCTTGATTTATTCTTGATTATCTATTCTAATATTACATAGCCACCGTCGAGTTTGATTCAATCCAGAGTAGCTCCACCCAAGTTGGATTTCAAAATTAACTGCTTTCATCATTTTCCAAACATCATCATTGTACATTCTTCTATTTCAAAGGAATTGTTAAAAAATCCATTTATAAATTCCAATTTTTTTTAAAAAAATACCCCGCCACATATTTGTGGTCCGGATGCGCCCAAAGCCAATCATTGAACATTATACTTTATCCAGGAAGTTATTAGAGGAATTCATCATATGAACATTGATAAATTATGGATTTCCCCTCTTGCATGACACTCTAATAATGCATATGATAATTAAATTAGTGACAAAATTATACATTGAACCTATTTGGGTGTTTAATACTATGTGAGCATCCCTGTGGATATCTACCACATCACTATGAAAGGGGATCAAATTTTTCCGAAAAGATAGTACATTATAAGATGACAATATATATGCTACCACCATGGAAAAGAGATACTACCAGGTTTGTTCATCCTATAGATAGAGATGGAAATGATAGCTAGGATAAAATCCACTCTTTAGCTACAAATTAGGATGTAGTATCATGTTCTTCAAAAAAATCAATAGAAGTAGGTGTCTTGTGGGTTGAATTAATTTCATCCTAATTTTAGAGAGCCATGTTTTATAAGGTATGTTATGTGATCATTTTTTTATTAGAATAATTATTTTTTAAAAACATTAAACGGTAAACAATAAACATATGGAAAGGGGATCACGGGGGTTCTGAAAAAGTGAAGTCAAAGGGCATCCCCTATAACCACCTATGTGCCGCCTGCGGGGAGGGAACTGGTAGAACTATACACCATATGTGGAGGATGATGGGAGGCTCTAGAGGCCCGGAAATCTGCCAGCTGATTTCCATCATGCCATGTATGAAGCGTCTCAGTGTTTTCCAGGAGAAGAGGTCTGCACTTGTGTATGATATAAGAAATGTGCCAGGGGGACAGGGAGATTCCATTGAGGGAGGACTAGATGATTTTGGAGTCAGTCTCCACCACAGTGAGGGGGATGTTCCGTGAGTTTCAGAGCTCTATCCCTATAAGTATGGCCCTTGCATCGGCCACCAAAGAATCATCATTCCCAAAGAAATCGCTGAAAGCCATGATAACTAAACCAGATGGGTCACAGACCACTCTGCCTCCCCTCATAATTCCATGTCCTCACGCTCCATCAGAGGGTGTGACAAATTAATTTTATATTAAGTGCCACAAATCATACCATTTTGAGATATACATGATGTCATGATATCAAAATCATATAGCTAACATGATTGAATAATGAATATACTCTACATATCCATTATAAAGGTTTTTATTGGATCTATAATTGAGAAATTCTATGCCCTCGTCCTTTGAAATGGACAAATTCATTGTAAATTTTCTATGTTGAATGTTATTGAATATCTTATTATTTATTATACTGATTCAACATGTGTATATAGGTTCTATGAAGTCATTCTAATCCATGAAGACCAGTTTCCTTTCATTAATGCATCCATTCAATGAAAGTTATCTGATATTGACTTGTAGGCCATTAATAAGACAGATGTGCCAACTATATATAGAAAATGAATGTAAAAACATGGATGTGATGAATGAATTTTTCCAGAACACACATACCACATTGGATATATATATTTCCCATTCTATTTATATAATTTAGTAGTGATCTTTTCATAGATATTATCTATGTGAAAATTTATATCATTTCTTTATATTATAGGAATATCTAGATGAACATAATCTATTGATACCATATTCACCATATGATCACTAGGTATATATATATATCTAGATATTGATATTCATTTTCCAAATACAATGGATGAATTTTTTTTCAACTAATGGATATCCTAACAACATTTCTATAATTATTCATGATCATTTTGATTGATAATAGTGTTGTAAAATGTTATTTCCAAAAGTGATGAATATCCACAACATAAAAAATACGTGAAGTACCATTATTATTTTAATTCTTATCTTGAAAAAGGTCATAGAAAATTTAAATTAGATAAAAATTAGCAGTCAGAAATATGAAGATTTAAAGAGGGTCTTTCTATCTAACACTATGGGGGCATTCAAAATTCCATTTTGGGAAGCCATTGATAAAAACCGATACCATAGAACATGAATTAATGGAAACAATTATATTGATAATTGAACTAGAAAAACAATAATTTCTATACACTTTGAATATGAATATCCACTTTATAGTATCAACATAGTTCAAAATTTATAGTTTTTGGGAAAAAGCCAAATGGTTTATTTTCATTCTCATGATGTTTTTGCCTTTTGTAGTTGTTTATAAGATATTGTGAATTTTCCTACATTGACCGAACTCAGATTAGTTAGAGTTTTGAATGCTCCAGAAAATCTTCCCCATACTCATGGAAAATAATTCTAATGATATTTGTAAGGTTGATCCAAATTGTAATTTGAAATATTTCCCTTATATCAGTTTATGTTTCCATATTTGGAATTAGGGAAATATAGTTGGATTAAATTCGATATAGAAATGTGATGGATAGAAAGAATTATCTTATTTCATTTGTAATCTCCACATGCATGATATTCCAATAGAACAAAAAGAACATGTAAATAATCTTATTTGGGCCTTCATCATTAACCATATAATGTAAGAATAGGATAGAAATTAAATCAACTTTAATTGTGTAAGTAGTTGATGAGTGGTTATTAAAATCCTTAATTTATTGCAGAATGAATCTAGTTAGTTGAATAGAGTATCCATTTCCATTTTCATTTTAGATGTTCCTAATATAATCTACCACATAATTTTAAAATTTATTATTTGATGTAAAGAGGGAATCATTGATTCAATTGGTGTTCGATCCTCTCTTAACCTTTCTCTCCTTGTAAAAATGTGTTAATATGTTACAGTTCTTGTCACTATAGTTACGAAAGTACAAAATTAATTTTTTCCTATAATTCTTTTCTTAGATTCAGGAGATCTTGTAGCCGAGAATGATGTTGGATATCCTCCTAGGATTGATGGGGTTTAATCTTATTAGATGACTATCACATAAAATGATGAATTCTAGTAACCTTGATGTATCCATCCAACCTATAATAATAGGTCATTATACATTTTATAAAAAAATAATATATTTCATTGAGAGTGGATACCACGATAAAAAGAGGACAACAATTATAGATTATATTCCATCAATTAATAATAACATCACAATATCAAGGTATCATAATCCATGAATTATTCTACTTAAAAGGTACTAGGGATAACATCATGATTGAGAATTGTATATTTAAATTTATGGTATAATGATACAAATTGAAATTAGGGAGTGTGAATGTAGATAGATAAATAGGGGATCATATATAATTATTCTATAATAATAATATATTAAATTTTCATGCATTTATTTTATTGAAAGTGAACAAAACTCATGTGAATTTATTACCAGGGATAGGGAACTAATTAAATTTACCATGATCAATATAGAAAGAGTACTATCCTATAGTAATTCTTGAGAAGTTAAATATAATCCATTATTCTATTATAAAAAATTTTATTTTGTTGATAAAAATATCTATTTCTGATCTATAAAATCATTCAATTGAATATATTCCTTCAAAATAACAAATATAATTTTGTAAAATCATGCACAATACACAATAGATATGGTGGGGTTGAAATCATGAATTCTTAATGAAAGATAAATGAATTAGGGACGATAATTATATGAAAAAAACATGATTTCTATTATACATCGACACCCAAAATGGTTCACAGAAAGTCTCATTCATGTTGATTGATAAAAAAGATAAAACAAGGTTAACCAAATTAAATGGTTTCCTATAAGGCCCCAGCCTTAAACATTACTTTATATTGAGATATTTTAAGAATACATATTGAGGTTCTTTTCAGGTTTAGAGTTTTAGATAATTACATCATAAAACATGCATTACATTCCACATTTAAACAAATTGGCCACATTAAAGATAGTATTCATTTTCCCATCAACGAAAACATATTTAAAATAAAACATGGATTCTTTCTTGAAACTTCCTTGACACTATCATCATATCATGTACCTTTCCCTTGACTTGTAAAAAAACATTTCAAAAAATTGGGATGAGAATAAAAAGCTTAGTAATTGATAAAAAAATATGGAAAGTAAACATGAGTACATGTATACATAAGAGTCAATGAAATCATACTTTACCCATAAAACATAAACACATTAACATACCTCACCAAATAATGAATAAATCATAGAAATCATAAGACATAAAGGTAACTTGAGTCACTCATATCATTCTTACGTAGGGAGTAACCCTCATGGTTACGTTTGGAATACCCATCACAGTATATTCCCTAAAACTCTTCGGAGAAACCTTAATGTTTAACTCATTCATGTTACCCAATGCATTGGAGAGCTATATCGCACTCACCCGCCCTTAGTTTATCACAGAACCACTCGTCTTCACAAAAAATGCCCAAGAACCATAAAATAATCATAGCATCTAACATAAGCATAATGGAATGATAACATTCCCACATTGCAATAACAATATAACATAGTAAGATATTTGAAATAATGAATCCATTCTAAAACCATTTTCAAAACCATTTAAAAAATTTAATAAAGATATTTTTGAATAAAAGTGTCCCATACCACTTTAAAGCTTTTAACATTTTAAACCATTAATATGTATATAAATAAATCCTTAAAACCAATTTGAAAACATAGATATTAATGAGAAATGTTTATAAGAATAAATCATTAAATCATTTAAAACAATGTTCTAGTTAAAGGGTTTCTAACAAAATGAGAGACACTTGAATACACTAAGTGTGGAATAACTTTTAATCAAAACATTATAATATCATGAGAATAAAGGGATTCATGATATAATATTCCCAAGGATAGTATATACAACATATAAGAGTGAATTGGTGCATAACATCAATGATGTCTCAATAGAAATGTAAAATGAGATGAAATCCCTTAGAAAGAAGGTATCCTTAAATTAAGGATAAATAAATCTCATAATTATGTGTGAAAAATATAAATACACCCAATATAATTCGATATTAAGTATAAAAGAACCAGTTTTTATTCACACAAATTCATAGGATGGAATATTCAATAACTTCAAGTTGATCCCAATGAAATCAAAACTGGGTTAAGAAGTTCCCTTCGTAAAATTCGACAGCCTAACAGCATCACTTTAAAGTTCATAAAATTTGATTATGAGAGAGAAAATGGTATCTCATCACTTGAAAATACAAATTACATCAATAAGGATATATAAGAACACATCCTAAAATAAAAAGATGTAAATTAAAAGATATGACAAAATAAGTCTTCTAAAAAGTGGAGTGTGAAAGGTTCCCTTACCGATTTGGGAAACATTCAAAACGTACACCCCATGAAAGAAGGGTCATACAATGAAGATGTAAATACCCAAATAGTAAAATAATTGGCAGTAAATACACCACAAAAAAGGAAATAGTGGCCAATTTAGCATGAATCTCACGGGAATAAAAGGTGAGATGAAAATCTCCTTATGAAAATTCGGCAGCATAACGACGCCACATAAAACATTCAAAAATAGATTGGTGAGATAAATTAGGGTATCTCATCATATTAGAATAAAATTTATAGAAATAGGATTATAAAATAACATCCCCCAACATAAGAAATATGAACTTATAAGAAATGACATAAAAAGAGTACTTAAAAAGAAAGAGAGAGGTCAGATCCCTTACCTCAAGTCCAACTTGTCTTGTTCATTTCATTATAATCCTGAATAATAAACTATTTTAAATTTAAATATTCTTAAGTACCTCCTTTAAAGATTATTATTCAATTCATATCACATATTATTAGTTAATTATGTGAGTTCATGTCAAATATTTTTGTCGATTTTGGTACATGAGTCAAAAATGAACTTGTTTGAAAAGAATCATCCATGTAGTTATAATTACATCATATACAGAATAGAATTAATGATTTAAATATCATATATATACATTACATATTCATTTTATACTATTCCATAACATTTGGAGAAAAAAAGAAATGAAATGCAATGTTCATGGAGATGGTAGGCCGTACGTACGCATGAACGGTACATTCATTTATTTGTCATATTAATGGAATTAAATATAATAGAGAGATATATATATATATATATATTATAATTCCAGTATAATATATATGTCATATAGGTCACATAAGTTCATTAATTTCATTCTTTATACATTGCATGTATTTCATGAACGAGTCACATCCCTTGAGGGGACGGTAGTCTGCACTTCCTCATATGAAATTATCGCATTTTCACAACATGCAATGAATAAAGGTATGATTTAAATATGAAATACATAAGCTTATATAAAACATAAATACCATATATAAAATATATAAAATAAATTGAAATCATAATGTCCACTTTTAAAGTTGTTAAAATAATATTGAACAAATCATCATTTCGTGAGGCAGTAATTCACCATCCACAGAAACAGTTTGTTCTTTAACCATTAGACGGAAGTGTGTGTAAGTTTAGCTATGATCCTTCTTATAAAAAATTCATAGTATATTTAAGATACTGCTGTTGTTAAAAATTAACGGAATAAAAAGAGTTTAGGGGTTGTAGAAAAATAAAATAAAACAAAAGAACATAAGAGAAGACATTACCTTTAAATCGGGTAACTCCTATTGGTTTGAACCAAAAGGGTTCCTTGAAGAGCTTTCTACCTAAGGTGAGGATTAAATTATGAAGAGAGGGATGTGGAGAGATGAAATGGGCAGGGTTTGTCTGAGGAAAAGGCTTGAGATGTGTGGGTAAGGTGGTAGAGGTGGTGACCTTTTATAAGAGAAGCGGAGGGGAACTCTTACAAGGTTATAAAATATTACTTTATTATAAAATGATTTTTGGATTTTAAAGGTCCCACATGGATGTATTTAGAGTATTAGGTGATTAGTCTTCTAAATCCACCCATCCAATAGGTTTTTGACATGTGTAGGTCTTAGATATTAAATTATCTTTTCATTTTATTTAAATCGTTAAATAATGAGGTAATCGGTGCATCATCCTGATGTCATAAATAATTTATTTTATTTAATGTCTTAAAATTATATAAAAAATACTATGAGAAAAGAAATCTTTTTATCTTCTAAATGACTATTTATAGTCAAAAATAATACTTGTATAACCCCATGTAAAATTCTTTTTAACAAAACAATACATGATTCTGTCATTTTTACTTTTAATTTAAATAAAAGACATTAATGTCATTATCTTAACCAAGTGGCCCCATGGGTTCCCAAAAATCTACCCATGGGTTGTCTTTATCGGAAATTACTCATCCAATAGAGTTAGGACAAGTGTCAAAATATTTACATTTTATTATAATATCATTTTTACCTTAAATCACACTAATTACCTTTAATTGCAATTAATAAAACATAAAAGTTACTTTTCATCAAAAAAAAATTTCATCACATTGAACCAAATTGTTCTTAATAATGAAAATCATTTATATTGGATTTTTTAAATTAAAATCATAGATGTGGTAAAGATCCATTTATATGAAAAATCAGTTTTTGTAACCACAACTTTGTGGTTTCACTATTCATCAAAAATTTAGGTTTTTCAGAAAAATACAAAATATTCACCCTATGCCATATTTGATTTTCCGAATAAAATAATGATGTCTATTTTACCAAATTCATAACATAGAAGTTGAATAAATTAATTTTATAATTAAATCCCGCTATCAAATCAAATAGCATGTTTTTAGAAAACAATATCCATCAAAATATTGACACTCGTTTATGTCCAATCTCAAAGTGATATTAATTCCAACGACCACCATTTTATTAAATGGTAAAAATATATTCTAATTTCACTTTATAACCAATTAATAAGATAATCTATATATATAAATAAATTAGATTAAAAATACGCTTTGAATTAAAATACAACACTTTTCACTATTCATTAAAAAATGACCATTATCATAAAAATACTAGAAATTTATCCAAAGAAAATTTCAATGTCCCAATCATCAACAATACGTTTTTTTGACAAATATAGATTATAAAATTGTCAAAAGGTAGATTTAATAAATTATTCTCCATCAAAGGGTGGTAAAACAATCTTTTATAAATATTAGATTATTTATTCTTAAATTTGGATTCATTTCGATTTTAAACCTGTAACATTTATTGGATAAATATAAAAATACATAACAAAAATATTGAATAATTTTGTAGTTATTTGTATTCATTCCCTCCATTACAATGTCTAGGCGTTAACTATTATAATATTATTATATTATTAGTGTGAAATGTAAGATTTCAAAGAAACTCGTTGTTGCGTATTGAGTACGCCATCAAGCATAGCATTCCCTTTAAAGTAGTATTAACATTTTATTCACAAATATTGATAAAAATTATAATGTAATATTATTTATATACCTAGGCTGTTACATATTTTCCACCTTTTGGGAATTGCATCCTCACAATTTCAAAATTTGTCTTGGAAACTCCATTGAAAGTCCCACATCAGAACAAGAGTCAGTAAAACTATCACTTAAAAAGAATGGGAGAGAAGTACAAAGGTCACCCGAGTTAAACCATACTAGGATTCCAATTATGAAAATATGGATATGGAGGAGAAAACAAAGGGTCATGTTGTGATGGAGAGTGATAGTAAACATATCTAGGATAAATTTAACCACAAGAAAATCACAAGCTTGTGATGGGTTAAACAGTATTCGATTCCCCAGTAGGAAATATTAACAGAGAAAATTTTTGTTTTAAGTTACTCTTAATTGAGGAATTTATTTTTGATCTTAACTAAATTATAATGGAACATACTTACTTGTCACGTAGACTTTCATCTTTTACTAGATTCCTTAATCAAACTCATATTTTCTCCAAAAGATGAGTATTTTGGAAGACTTGTTCACATTAAGAGTACTATAATCAACATCTTGAGAATCACCTAATCCAAAAAAGAGAACTATATATTTCCCATGTCTTTATATATCAACCAAAACCAAACCAAAAATGTTTACAACGAGATCAGATAATACCCAAAAAGGATATTTTTTTTACAAAAAGAAAAACTACTCCTAATCTCTAAAATTTTTCAAACAAAACCCAAAGTTCAATAAATCCCATTCAATAAACATATATGCATAAATTTATTCAAAGTAAACCAAACTAAAATCGAAACCCAAATCTCTGAAGGTTTAATCAGATAATCTCTTAAGATAAATATTAACATTTTTCTCCAAAATAACATCAGTTACTCTTACAGTCGCATACTGAAAAGTAATTAACCTAATCACATATCCTCCATGATAGGCTAATAATTTCTATTGATAACCCAATATCAACTTACTCTTAATTCATAAAATCATCTAACCAAAATAATTATTCAAAATAACAAGGGCCTTCACGTAGTCCAGTGGTAGGAGATAAATACCAGTAGCACTTTAGTTGTGGGTTCGATTCCTTCAGCTTCGTCTGATGCGACTGGTTGTCACACGGTCTGCATGTTGTTCTTTTTCCAAAACTATATAATTATTAAAACAGTCCCCAAAACGAGATAAAATATTCGAAAATAATCATAACATATTTTAACCTCAAGTTTATCTCATGCCATTCATTTTCCATCATAACATATAGTAACCCATAATTACCTCAAAAGTAAGGATCATATAAACCCTAATGGTTACCTTTATAATTATCACATGAACTTGAACATTGAGCTGGTTCTCTCGTACAAGAGACTTTAGAGAACTAACCAAGGTTCATGTGGTTTAACATGACTCCTGATAGTTGGTTTAGAATAACCATGTGTTTTCTCATTGAATCCCCCATTCCCTCCATTCTCTTAATCTGAGAACCACCACAGATTCCTTCAAACCCATTTTCACTTTGGTGCCTACTAGATCCATCCATTTACTATAACCAAAAATGTAAGTGTGAGTATATCAGTAAAAGTATCATATAATAAAGAGGAAGACAAACACCAAGATATACTTATCCTAATTATCTCAAACTCATTCTATCTTTTAGAAAAAAACAATGACTCCATCTAATATACTAACCATTGTGGTTATACACAACTTGTCACTTTTTCATAAACAACACTCTAACGTCTATAGTTATCTAAATCGACCTCTGATAAAAACTATAAGGCCCCACCCTTAAACATTAATTAATCCTAATATATTTCAAGATTACACATTGAGGATATTCCCTGGTTTAGAGTTTTAGAGAATTAGATCATAAAACATGCATTACATTCCATATTTAAACAAAGTGGTTACATAAAAAATAGTATTCATTTTTCCCATCAATGGAAACATAGTTAAAATAAAACATGGATTCTTTCGTGACACATCTTTGACACTATCATCATATCATGTACCTTTCCCTTGACTTGTCAAAAAACATTTCAAAAACTTGTGATGAGAATAAAATTCTCAGTAAGGGATATAAAAATATGGAAAGGAAACATGAGTAAATGTATACATATGAATCAATGAAATCATACTTTACCCATTAAACATAAGCACTTTAACTCACCTCATCAAATCATGAATAAATCATATAAATCATAATACATAAAGGTAACATTATGCATTCATAACATTCTTACGTAGGGAGTAACCCTCATGGTTATGTTTGGAATACCCATCACAGTATATTCCCTAAATCTCTTTGGAGAAACCTCAACGTTTAACTCCTTTGCATTACCCAATGCAATGGAGAGCTATATAGGGATCACCCCCCCTTAGTTTATCATGGAACCACTCATCTTTACAAACAATTCCCAAGAACCATAACATAATCATAGCATATAACTTTTGAATAATTGAAAGATAACATTCCCACATTGCAATAAAAATATAACATATTAATATATTTGAAATAATGAATCCATTCTAAAACCATTTTCAAAACCATTTATAACATTTAATAATGATATTTTTGAATTAAAGTGTCTCATACCACTTTGAATCTTTTAACATTTTAAACCATTAATATAAATATAAATAAAACCTTAAAAACAATTTTAAACCATGGATATTAATGAGAAATATTTATAAGAATAAATCATTAAAACATTTAAAACAATATTTTAGTTAAAGGGTTTCTAACAAAATGAGAGACACTTGAATACACTAAAAGAGGAATAACTTTTAATCAGAACATTATAATATCATGAGAATAAGTGGATTCATGATATAATTTTCCAAAGGATAGTATATACACCATATAAGAGTTAATTGATGAATAACAACAATGAAGCCTCAATAGAAATGTAAAATGAGATGAAATCCCTTATAAAAAAGGTATCCTTAAATTAAGGAAAAATCAATCTCATAATTATGTGTGAAAAATATAAATACACGCAATATAATTGGATATTAAGTGTAAAACAACCATAGGTCATTCACACATATTCATTGGATGACATAATCAATAACTGCATGTTGATCCCAACGAAATCGAAAGTGGGCTAAGAAGTTCTCTTTGTAAAATTCAACAGCCCAACGGTGTCACATTAAAGTTCATAAAATTAGTTGATGAGATTGATAATGGGATCTCATCACTTGGAAATAATATTTACATCTGTGGATATATAATAGCACATCCCAATATAAAAATATGTAAATTAAAATACATGACAAAATAAGTCTTTTAAAAAGAGGAGTGTAAAAAATTACCTTACCGATTTGGAAACTTTCGAAACGTACACCCCATGAAATAAGTGTCCTAAATTGATGATGTAAATACCCAAATAGTAAAATAATGGTCAGTTAATAAAACACACAAAAGGAAATAGTGGCCAATGTAGCATGAATCTCACGAGAATAAAAAGTGAGATGAAAATCCCCTTATGAAAATTGTGCAGCCTAACGACGCCACATAAAACTTCCAAAATGGATTGATGAGATAAAATAGGGTATCTCATCAAATTAACATAAAATTTATAGAAAGGGAAACTTAAATATCATCCCCCAACATAAGAAATATGGGCATAAAATAAATGACATTAATGAGAGTACTTAAAAAGAAAGAGAGAGGTCGGATCCCTTACCTCAAGTCTGACTTATCTTGTTCGTTTCTTTATATTCTTGAATAATAAACATGTGTCAATTTATAATTTCTTAATGAATCCTTTTAATGTTAATTATTCAATTCATATCACATATTATTAGTTAATTATGTGAGTTCATATAAAATTTTTTTTTCGATGTTTGGTACATGAGTCAAAAATGAACTTGTTTGAAAAGAATCATCCATGTAACTATAAGTACATCATCACCAGAATAGTATTAATGATTTAAATATCATAAATCCATTTAATATTCATTTTATTCAATTCTATAACATTTGGAGATAAAAAGAAATCATATGCACCGTTCATGGATATAGTAGGCCGTACGTACGCATGAACACTAATTTCATTTCATTGTCATATTAATGGAATTAAAAATAATTGAGAGATATATATATATTATAATTCCAGTATAATATATATGTTATATAGGTATCATAAGATCATTAATTTCATTTTATATACATTCTATATATTTAATGAACGAGTCACATCACATCAGGGGGCAGTAGTCTGCACTTCCTCATATGAAATTATCGCATTTGCACAAAATGGAAAGAATAAATGTATGATTTAAATATAAAATACATAAGCATATATAAAACATAAATACAATATATATCATATATAAAATACATTTACGTCATAATGACCACCTTTAAAGGTGTTAAAAGAAAATTGAACAATCATCGTTTTGTGAGGCAGTAATTCGCCATCCACAGAAACAGTAAGTTCTTTAACCATTAGATAGATGTGTGTGTAAGTTTAGCTCTAATAATTCTTATAAAAAATCCTAGTATGTTTAAGATACTGTTTTTGTTAAAAAATAAAGGAAAAAAAATATTTTAGGGTGTTGTAGAAGAAAAATAAATCAAAATAACATAAGAGAAGACATTACCTTTAAATTTGGTAAGTCCCTTTGGTTCAAACCAAAAGGGTTCCTTAAAGATATTTATGCATAAGGTGAGGCTTCAATGATGAATAGAGGGATGTGGAGAGATTAAATGGGCAGCGGTTGGCCAAGCCAAAGGCTTGAGAGGTGTGGGTATGGTGGTAGTGGTGGGGGACTTTTATAAGAGAAGAGGAGGGGCACTCTTGGAAAGTTATAAAATATTACTTTATTATAAAATAAATTTCGGATTTTAAAGGTCCCAAATTGATGTATTTAGAGGATAAGGTGATATGAGTTCTATATCCACCCATCCAATAGGTTCTTGACATGTTTAGGTCTTAGATTTTACATTATATTTTCATTTTACTTGAATCGTTAAAAAATGAGGTAATCGATCCATCATCATAATGTCATAAATAATTTAATATATATAATGTCCAAAAATTATAAAAGAAATACTATAATTTAGTAAATTTTCCTTCATTTCCAGTTAATATTTATAGTCAACAATATGACTTGTATAACCCCATGTAAAATATTTTTTAGTAAAACAATACATGTTTGTGTCAGTTTTACTTTTACTTTAAATAAAAGGAATTAATGTCATTATCTTACCCAAGTGGCCCCATGGGGTCCCAAAAATCGACTCATGGGTTGTATATTTATTACATGACTCATCCAATAGGCTTAGTAAAAGTTTAAAGATATTTTAATTTTATTATAATATCATTTTTACCTTAAATCACACTAATTACCTTTAATCACGATTAATAAAACATAAAAGTTACTTTTCATCAAATATTATTTTCATCCCATTGATCTAAATTTTTCTTAATAATGAAATTCATTTATATTGGATTTTTTAAATTCAAATCACAAAAGTGGTAAAGTTTTATTTAAACAAAAAATCAGTTATTGTAACTACCACTATGTGGTTTCACTATTCATCAACAATTAAGGTTTTACAGAAAAATTCCAAAAATTCACCCTAAGATATATTTGATATTCTGAATTCAAAAATGATGTCTATTTTACCAAATTATTAACATAGATGTTGCAATAATTAATTTTATAATTAAATCCAAATGTCAAATCAAATAGTGTGTTTTTAAGATACAATATCTATTAAATGATTGACACTCGTTTATGTCCAATCTCAAAGTGATAATAATTCCAATTACCAAAATTGGATTAAATGGTAAAAATATATTCTAATTTCACTTTAAAACCTATTAAAAAAATAATATAACTATATAAATAAATTTGATTAAAAATATGTTTTAGATAAAAATACAACACTTTTCACAATTCATTAAAAAGGAACATTATCAGAAAAATACTAGAAATTTATCCAAAGTAAATTTCAATGTCCCAATCATAAAGAATAATTTTTTTTTGAAAAATATATCTTATATAATTGTCAAAATATATATTTAAAAAATGGTTCTCTATCAAAAGTCGGGAAAACAATCATTTAAAAATATTAGAGTATTTATTCATAAAATTGGATTCATTTGGATTTTAAGCCTCTAACATTTATTGGATAAATGTAAAAATAATTAACAAACATATGTAATCATTTTTTAGTTATTTATGTTCATTCCCTCCAATACAATGGATAGGCATTAAATATTATAATATTATTATATTATTAGTGTACAACGTAAGATTTCAAAGAAACTCTTTATTGCTTATTGGGTATTCCATCGAGCATAACATTACCTTTAAAGTAGTATTAACATTTTATTCACAAATATTGATCAACATTACAATGTAATATTATTTAATTACCTGGGATGTTACATTTCTAGTTCTCAAAAATCATATTGTGTTCAGAAATTAAATATTACATTTCTATATTACTCATAAGAAAATTGCTATGCGATAAGGACCTGGGTGTGTTCCCAATCCCATGGTAGTTCTAGTACATGATACTCATAAGATAATGTGTCCTTTTTCCATGTATAATGTATTATTTTTTTCTTTATCAATATTTTGTTGTATTACATTCCCATTTACATTCATTCCCTTCATATTGGGTCTTCAAATATGTTTCTTGGGGGTTGAGAGTCTCTTCATTCATCCATTAGTTCACCCGTTTTAGGGATTTGGTTTTCATAAATACCATCATAATGTCATTTACTGCTTAGTTGTTTGAAATTTTTATAGAATATTACTCCTACTTTTTATGGTTTCTCATACAGTTTAATTTTAGTAGTCTTGTAAGAGGACACCACTGTGAAATATTCCACTCCCAAAGAATTCATGAAGAGAATTTTTGGTATGAGACCTGTTAATCATCAGAATGTTCAGATCCCACTACTATAGAATGAGGATTAGTTATGTAAAACTCGGAGGGTGGTATGTTGTGAAAACATTTTCTTTGTCAGAGGAAGTGTCAAATCACTATGAGATATCATACATTCCTTTCATGTGAATGGGTGTGTATAGTAGATTTTGGAATGCATGACATGGGTTTTCCCCTTGCACATCAATAATCTCATAAGAGGTTAGATGATGACCTTTATCCTCATTTTTGTAGAGATGATCCTTTGAATAAAAATATTTGGGGTGACAAACATCATTTAAAGACATGTTAATATAGACAAAATTCATTGTGGGGATAGATTCCTACTTGACATCATGATTTTTGTTCAATTAATATTTAAAATTCTTAATGGGGAATTACCTCATGTCTTTAGACCTCACCTTAGTGGGAGTAGGGTCCCATAGGGGTTATACGATAAACAGATCTTATAAGACCACATTGGTCTATCCATTTAAGGAGTTGATTTTGGGTTTCCCTATTACAGTTTAGAGCTATATTCATAGATTGGTAGGGTTCATACACATTGTGATCAAGGGTATAGGCCTTAGGTTCTTCAACAATTAGGTGTCTAAGGAAGGTATTTAAGGAGGGGGGTCTGGGAAAACACCCTTATCCATACTAGGATTTCTCTGACATGTGATTCCATTATTTACATGATTTATATAGACATGCATATATTTATTATTCTTAATTAAGGGTAAATATGACCAAATATGTTAAAATTGGTGAAAAATTTATCCATTCCATTATATTGAATTTCCAGGGTGATGCTAATCTCTATAGTAGTATGAAAAACATAATTTATAGGGTATTCTCCATGTTGAATTCCAAAATAAACCTAGAATAATGATTAAATATCACATTTTCATCTTTTTTATAAATTCATTCTCTATTATACTTAGAATATCTCCCTTGGGGTCGGAATATATCACTATGGGAATTATATTTTGAAAAATGAAAAAAAATAATTTATGATTTTTGTATTTTGTATTTTGTTAGATTTTTTTGGAGTGTATTGGATAAATATTGGTGGATTTTTTAAGGAATGTTAGGATATTAGTTCCCCATTTAAAAGTGAAAATGGAGTGGAATTTTTTTAAATACAAAATATTTATCAATAATATGAAATCTCTTTCAAGGAAAGTGGACCTAGGATAAATAAATAATGGATTGGATATGATTCTTGAGTGATCAGTACCTGCACCACTAAATAAAAAGAATATATTTAATATTGATGTTATTTAACACTCTGGTTTCCCATTTTTTTTCATTCTAATTACATGTTTTTACCATTGACATTTATAATTTCTAAAAAATTTACTTATTATATAATTTTTACATAATAATTATATATTTTAAAGAAATATTTTTTCATTAAATTTTTTTACGTATAAAAAATTATTATTTATTATATATATAATGTATTATAAATAATTTTCAGTAAAATATGAAATGAATAATATATTATAAAAATTGGATTTATAACAAAAATAGATTTGATACATATAAAGTAATGTCTAATATACATATTTGGTCTTATAAAAGGGATTCATAAATTTTGAATTCAAAATCATATACAATTAATGTATCAAAATATATTTTATGTGTAATAATATATTTTTTCACTAGTCACCTAAAATAACAATTCTTTAAGAAATCATGAATTCTAGTAGAAGAAAATAAAAACATGAAAAATAATAATTTTATGTTTAACAATTTAAATATAACAATATTTAAAAAATATCATAAAATACATTTTTAATATATTCATCATTGAAAATAACTTTAAAAATGATAACAAATAATTCATATAATTTTTTATTAATTAAAATTCAGTTTTTCGTATTCTATTATTCATTTTATAAGTATTTTTTATCACTATTAAACCATAATATTCATTGTTTTGTTAAAACACCATTTTTTAGAAAAATATATATTTAAGTAGTAAATGATTTCCTATGTGGTTTTTTCTATACTAATTTAAATTCATTTGTCTTGAAATTAGTCTTTATGTTCTATATACACATATTATATATAATGTTGACCACTATTAATTCCGAGAAAATGAATATATTTTATATAATGGATTTATTAAATAGTATTATTCTACCAACATATATCTTTGTATTCATTTTAGTTAAATTTTTCTTGTGGGAACATTAATCAGCCAATTTGAGTGTTAAAGGAAAATATATAGTGAAATTCATGGTCACCATAAATGAAATTGTGTAACCCTTGGGCATAAATATAAATATTTGGATAAATTTAAATTAAAAAATGTAAATGTTTTTTATTTTTCCATTAATGAAACCCATATTTGGATACAGATAAGTTGATTGAGGTTCTAATACCGATTCACTATGGGTTGTAGTCACTAAAACTGGTTGGTCAGTTACATGATTAATATTCACATGGTTCATCAAAAGGGCATAATTTTATAATTTTGTTTTGAAAAGAAAGGGATATGAATTGAAAGAATACAAATCTCTTTACGACCCATTCATAATTAATTTAATATATACTATATTATGATTCATGATTATGTTATTAAAAAACATCTTTTATTTTCATCATCTAGTTAAATTAAATTTACATGGTTTTAATTTATTTAACAGATAGAATGAACCAGCATGTGACTTTAAAATGTTTTATAATGTAAATAGAAAATATGTTGAATTGATTATATCACATGTAATATAGAACATTAAATAATAAAAATAAATTTTACAATGAAACATAAACACATATTTATCACGATAATAACATATGAACAATTATTAAGAACATTAGATGAAAAGCACAAATTCTAAAAAATTAAAATGATAATCAAATTATTTTATTCTATAATATTTTATTTAAATTTAAAAAATAATATTATGTGGTATAAAACCAATTTATTTAGGATATTATATTTAAATAAATAAAAAATTTATGGGTTTTAATTAAAATAATTTAATGTTAATGATATATTTTTTATAAGAATTTAATTGGACTATATATTAGTTATTTTTCATGATTAAATTTAATGAAAAAAATTAACGTAAAACTATAATATAAATACTTAATGTTAAATAAATAGATGTATACTAATTTCATTAGTAATTGATAAAAATTATTATTGAGGGAAAATAACATTTAATAATTCATTTCCCTTAAAATCAGTTTTAATTAATTTTTTTATTTCAATTTAAAAGATGAATTCATAATATTTATTATTTTATATAAATAAAATTGACCTCATTTTTTATTCATAATTTCATAATCTCATTTAGGTTAGTCTTTGTATAACTACAAGAAATGATGATTCTTATTGAATAATAATAGTACAGTTTTTATTCAGTAATTAAAAGACAATTTTTTTCGGTTTTAAAAATATAATAAACAAATATGTATCATATATTCATAATTATAATTTCTATGATATGTAATAAATCCAATTTCAATTATTTTCTTAAAATATTTTTTAAAATGTATTAATTTATCATTATATTAATGTTTATAAAGATGTAAATTGATAATTTAAAATGTACTGTCAAAAATAATCCTGAAACAGAATATATAAATCAATAGTTGAGAGTTTTCTCATACAAACCATGAAATATAATCTCCAGTTATAAGTTTTAGGTCCACCATCCATGAATAATGCATGAAATTATGTATGAATAAATTAATATTTACAAAAAATCTACTCCCACACCATTAAAAATATCCCTTCACCACCCCATTTAACTTTAATAAATATAAAAACACTCCTACCCAAACATATTAACCATGTTTTAGAGGTTTTTTCACTCAAGAATACAAACATAATAAGATTATGTAGTTTCATAATGATGGGCTTCAAAGAATGTAGTATATTGTTTTCACCGAGTATATTCAATTTTTTAAAAATATATCTGCATCCCTAAATATTCTATAGAAATCATAATATAATAAAATTTGTAGAATTATTATACTAAAATATTACAATGTTGATTAAATAAAAATTATCTACCATCCTCACATTCATTAGAAAATGGAAATTTCAATCATGTTATTATCAGATTACTGCCTCTATGAATGATGTATATCATTTATAATCCCCACCAAAAATTTATGCATCTTTTTTTTTAGTGAATTAATACATAATTATTAAATGAATAATTTATTTTAAGAATATATTTTGACTTATGTTAATCTCATTACAAAAAATGGATTTTGTCATTTTAACAACATAAATTGATCACTTATAGTGAATTTAATAAATTAATGATATATTTTAAAAATTATTGAACAATAAATAATTTTATTCAATAAGAATGAGAAATATATATATTAATATATAAAATTCTGGAGATGATGAATCTATTTTATAACTCCATTGACCATGTTTAACATACCAATGTAATTTTGGATGTAGTGACTGAATAACCCCATGTGGATAATCAATGAAAATATATATTATTGAAAAATTAAGTAATTTGATAAATAGAAGATAAAAAGTAATATAAAAATAAAAGGATATAAATAAGGTATTTATAAATCATTATTTAAAAATATTAGTGGATTAATGCATGCACCATGAATGTCATCAATTAATGTATGGTAAAGTTGCCTCAATTTAAATTCAATGGTACATGTTCATTAATAGAATTGAATTTACACATGTATTGTATAAATTAATATCTATAAAATTATATTTTCTTTAATAAATTTATATTTATTTTATTTACACATTCATTTAATATTTCATTAATTCCTCTCCTTAATTTCATTAACCCTAGAATATGGGTTGTTTTTTACTTGATTAAAATTAATTACATTATAACCACTATTATTGAGCTTCATCTTTCAAATTTTGGTGCCTTCCACCTTATATTGCGTAAAATCATTAATTTTTTGAATTAACAACTCTTCATAACATTTAACCCCACCTTGATATATTTTTTCTGTCAGATGATTTAGTATTTTTGGATTTAAGATTATATCATTTTTATGATCATGATTCAATTTCATCAACTACAATATTCTTAATAGTTTTAATGGTATTCTCCAAAACACCCAAAATTAATTATTTATGTGATTTTATATTACATATATTATTATTTAATGATGTAAAAATAATCTATTTCAATTTTTTTTATTATGGTTACTTTTTTATAATCTTTATATAAGTATGGAAGGAATATCATATTTAATATTTACCATTATTCATTCCCAGAATTTTTTATTTTTTCATCATCATGATTTAATTTCAATCTTCCAGATTTTTTCATTAAAAATAATAATACCATTTGTTTTTAGTTTTATCACTTTAATAATAAATAATACATATATAAGTTAATACATAATGGGATTTCATACTAGGTTTTTATATTTTTATCATCCACTAAACAGTCCATGTTTATGAAATAATTATTTTTATAGGTTTAAATATTTTAAATTAATATAAAATCCTGAATTTCAATATTAGATTTTCACCAATAGAAATTTTTTAATGTGTCAGAAGTGTCTGTTTTTAAATAATAATACAAATTATTTACCGAAATAATGTTTTGATTTACAAGTACATTTTTATCTCTATATCTAAATTTTCATTCTCTATTGATTTATTGTTCTATATATTAACCTATAAATTGCATTACGATTTTATGTTTCATAACTAACATTGTTCATAATGGTTATCTTCACTATCAAACCTTTTATCTCTCATTACATTATGTAATCCATTATTTCAATGTTATTTTTTTCATTCATTTATTCTACATCATACACACAATTCGTATTTTCTGACTTTAAGTATTGATTTTATTATATAATCATTAATCAATATAGTGTATGTTTATAAAACTCATTATCAGAATGCATTCATTTTATTCACTAAGGATATATTAATATTGTATATACTTTTTATTTCAATATGTTTTTTATTAATTATCAAGTCGTGATGGTTATTAATTTTATTGTTTTTTTATTCGGTGATAAAATGAATGTCTTGTAAATAATTAGAGATGGCTGGGGACTAAAATTATATATCCCATAAATGAATTTTTATTTCTCATAGGACAAAAATATATTTATATTTTGGAATTAAACTTACATATATATATATATATATTATTTATTGGGATGATGCGTTAGGGGATTTTTTATGACTATTTAAATAATTAATATCATGATAATGAAAAACATTATATTAATGTATATGATATTTTATAGTGATATATTTTCAATGATATTGTTAGATTTGTTTTCTATTTAATTATATGAAAATATTTGTTTACTATATATTCCTAACATATAAATAATTTCTTTTTTATTCCCTTGTAGATTTTAATCTTCACTACCACATACTGAGTTTTTGAGAACAATATTATTTTATTTAAAATATTCCAATGTTATGAAAATGTGTATTTAATATGACATTACAAGATATGTATCACGTGTAGAGAATTTTTTAGGATATTTTTTAACCATTTAAAAGGTAAAAAATCATTGGTTAAATGTGAAAATTTATATTGGATATGAAACTTATTGTTTTTATTAGATGATGGTATTTCTTATGACTCTAAAAC
The DNA here is from genome assembly GCA_963277665.1 of Viscum album. Classification (NCBI taxonomy): domain Eukaryota; kingdom Viridiplantae; phylum Streptophyta; class Magnoliopsida; order Santalales; family Viscaceae; genus Viscum; species Viscum album. Next base: position 1,896,073,947 of record OY728133.1, on the reverse strand, counting down.
TGTAAATATATAATTTTCATGGCTTATATATTACCCAAAATTATTATTGATATAAAAATTTTGGATGGTTTATATTTGGTTCTGATTAGTTGTTGTAAAACTTATATGAGTTTAATATATTTTTCCATATGATTTCGTAGTGTGGTTATGGGGAATCACAATATATTTCCTTTTTAATATAATCAAAGATCAATTATAAGACTATTTTAGGGATTGATGTGACTCTAAATCATTAGTAAGTATTTAATTATATCATTTTGATTATTTTATTATAATTTTATTGAACTCCTTAGACAAATTTTATAAGAATGACCAAAATGAATCATTAATGATTTATTTTTTCTGATTGTTCCGATTGATTCCATCGTATAAAATGATTTACAAATCCTCCTAGAGAAATTTTATTGATAAAATGGATTTAGGATTTAATGATTGATATTATGGTTTTATATAAATATTTAATGATGTTTCAATAAAAAAATCATGAATAGATATATATATATATATATATATATTATAGTTATTTGAATGTATTTTAAAATTATTGAAATAGAAAATTTTGGTGTTTGAATAATTTCAGGTTATTATGATTGATGTAGATACTAGAAAATGTTCATTGATGATTTTATTTAACATTTGTAGTTTATTTATTTTTGGTTATTATTTCTAGGTTATCATCCTTATTTTTATATAATATCAACATATTATAGAAATTTATAAAATTAATTTTTGGGAATTTATTTTCATTATATTTTTCCTATATTGGTTATAATGTTCTATTTGTTTTTTTGGAAATCATGTTAGAAAAATTTTTCCCCAAGAAGATATTTCAAAATATTTCTCATTATTTTATTTTTTATTATAATTTTTTAGAATCAATTTAGGACTATGAAATCTTTATGCACATGTCTTCTAGATAATATATATTTTGGTTTTTTTATGAATGATAATTTTTGTGTTAAAATATATTTTTTCGAGGGTTTCTATATATTTATCAAGTAGGGTTAAAATAATTTTATTAATATCAAATAAAAAATGAAATGATTGGGAATACATTATTGTATTATTGATTTTTTAGGATCATGGTAATAGTTTGGGTCATATCCTTCAAGTTATTTTTATGGAGGAGTGTTGCTTGTGTCAAATTATAAAGTATTGTAGTGAAAATTTAATTTAGTCTAAAATAAATTTATGGAATATTTTTTGTTCTATCTTCAAAGAATTTTTTAATATGAATCCTTTTCCAAAATACAAGGGCATGAAAGAATTAATTTTAGATAAGTGTTATAAATATTATTATTTATAATAACACTATGTTGTGATATTTTTTATAGTGGATTTGGGAGATACAAGTTAAAAATTATGGCTTGATGGGACATGATTTATATTGGAGTATTGTTTGAATTAGGATATAGATGGAATACATCATGGAATATTTGTCTAGATCATGTATATTCATAAATAAATTATTTTACAAGTTTAATAATCTTTTATTGATAATATGATGTTATGATGGGATTACACTATTTTTTGGATAATCCAATATCTAGTAGATCATTTATATGGTTCTTGTGAAAATAGTTTATTGATTTAATAACTTTATAATATTATAAATTTAGTTATCCTTTTCAATTTTAACAACATATTAAGATATTTTTTTCACAAGATAGATGTACATAACTTGTTCGCATCCAAATATAGAACGGTGTATTTTATATGTATGTTATATAATATTTAAACCATCCAAACATTGTATTGAATAGATACATGGGTGGCGATAATATAGATCACTATTTAGCATCTATTAATAATGGTTATAAAAATTGGGTTTTAGAAGGGAAATAAATGAATTCTCATATATAAAATGGCTTTTTTTCATGGAATATTTATATTAATGCATAAATAATCATTAAAATAGAATTTTCTAAAAAAAATAATAATAAAATAATGATTTTCTAGTGTATTCTCATTCAGTTATTTAAAAAACATTATACATAGAATCAATTTTTTTATTACTTTTAATTTAATTTTTTCATACAATTGGAATGGGACATCATTAAAAATTTATTATTTTGTGAGAAATTGTGTATTCATAGTTTTTATCTTACATGGGGTCTGATGGTATGATGTTTTTTTCATGTTTTATATTATGAGAAATTTTATAATAACTGTTATTTTTAATTATTTTTTGAGGTTATAATTTCATTAGGGGTAATATTAATGTTTTTTATATATTAATTTTTCAATTATAGTTATAAAATTGAGAAATTATGTTTTAATGCCTGTTTTATATAATATGGTTCCCTTATTAAAAATTTTATTTAATATTTTTATCACTGTTTTCATGTTTACAAGAAAAATCAAATGTAAATTGTAATTTTTTAATGTCTAATCATGTGGATGGAGGTAGTATACATCATTTTTGTTGTTTTTAAGAAACTTTTTAATGTTTTATATGTTGTTTTTTATTTATATATTATATCTCCATTGTTTAACTCCATAATATTAGTTGTTGTGTAAATCATTAAAAATGAAGGTCGTATATTGTATATATTATTATATTTTGGTGAATAATGAATGAAAAAAATGTTTTTATTGGAGAGGCCATTTATTTAATGAGGTTGTTTTACCTTCAACAATGTAACATGAAATTCTTCATGTAGTGGTTTTATTTTTTGTTGGATAAATATTTTTTTAATAATCTATTTTTTAAATCATTAAAGTTAAAAAAAATAAAATGATTAACCAATATATATTATTATTATTATTCATTTATTTAATTAAATTTTTTACTGTAAATGTTTATTGATTAATATTTTATTATGGTTGATGTGGAAATGTGGTGGTAGTGTTTGAGAGGTATATATTTGTAATGTGGATGTGTAATTATCATGAAATTATTTTATGTTTACATATCACTAATTTTGAAAGGGGTTATGATGTGGTAAAGGGTATATATTACATTGGTTTGTGTTGAAGTAGTATTCATTTATGGAGGATAGAATAGATATATATTTGTAGATGAATTATGAATTGAATGCACTAAAATCGGTATAGTGACATGTTATTTTTCTCATGATCATGTTCAGTTAATTCTTGAAAATTCTATTGGGGATAATTCTCATTATATGATTGATTGACTTATAAATATACTAGATTGATAGTTAGTGTAATATTTATATTATTACATCATTGTTTTGGTTTATTTATTTTCTTTAATGTATTTATTATTTGTCCTAAAATTTTCTATTCTATGTGGGATTATTAATTTATAAAACCAGGTGTAGTCTATTAGTGATAATAATTATATATTTAAATTAAATTCATTAATAATATTTGATTTTTTTCTATTTTTTTAAGTCTATAGTTTTGAGTATTTTCTAATTGTATTATTTATGTTTCAGTTAGTATAATGAGTATTTGATATTTATACCTTGAGAAAGTTAAATGGTGTATTTTTTTGAAATGGGATTGTTATGTATTAATGGGTATAATGTTTAATAGTATTATTGTAATAAATTTTTTGAACACTTATTTGTTTTGAATATGATCATACTATGTAATACTATTTGATTACCCATGATAGTTACCTAAGAGTGTGCATTGTAAGGTCATATAATGGATATTGTGGAATTTAATGTATAGATCAATTTTATTTCAATGAATGATTTGAGATATTTGGAAGAGTATCACAGATATAAATATTATTTAGGTAGTATTTGTTATTTATTATTAAACTTCTATTTTTTGAATCATTATTTTTTTTGAATTTTTTTGTATTGATTAATTGATTATATTTACTCATGATTAAATAATTATATCACATACCATTGTGATGCAATATTTTTTTCTTGTATTAATAACGAGGACTCCAAAAGGCATCCTATTAAGTTCATTATATTTTTCTCAATATTTGAGGGGTTCTTAAAAATATTTATTTTTTCTATTGGATGTTAGTTTATAGTGTTTTAATAAATGTTCTATTAGAATTATATTATACAATCATTTCAAGTCGTATTATATGATAATGTCTCAATTGGTAACCACATATCACTTAATGAAAACATGAGATTACTATAATAAACTAATATTTAATTATTTTTTTGGTTAAATGGATATAGTTTTATATATTTCATTACACACAACATATAGTTTCAATGAAATGAAATTTTCTATGAAAATATTATTATTTTACATGATACCTATCACTAACAAATAATAATGGCTTGTATTAATAGGAATAACCATGTTATAATAATATTTCATTTATTCATTTATATTAAATGAATTCTTTAGTGAATAGTTTTACTTCAATGAAAATAAGAACTATTTCAAAATAAAGGATAACTTTTTCTGTAAAACGAAAATTTCCATCCGAACATGGATTATATTAATAATTTCAAAAATAACTTTTGTTTAATGATTTTAATGAAATTTATATAATAAATATAAATTTAAATGTTTAAATTTAATCTTATGTACTACTAATACAAAAGCTATGAAAAAATATTAGTTTTTGTCAAAACTATAACTTATTAAAAAAGAATATTTCTCAAATTATTTCCCCATCATTTAAAATAAAATTTTAAAAATTTATATAAATTTTTTAAAAATAATAATAATTTATTGAAATCATAATGTATAAAATATTTTTCATTGGTTTTTTCGAAAATTTCAGAAATGAAATGTTTTCAACAAACAGGTGAAAAAACTAGGGTCTTATAAAAATGTACATTTAATTTAAAAAAATTTAATGTAATATTTTATTTTAATATAGATATAAAAATAAAATAACATGAATAATATATTTATTAATTCAATTTCATTCATTTGGATTAATTTACTATTTATTCTTGATATAATTACGTTTTAATATTTAAAAATTTTATTCTATGTAAAATCCTAGATTTGTAAAATCCTAGATATTTAGTGTTCGCGTGTTTAATTTTAAAAACAATTATACCAATTACTTGAATTTAATTTAAAAAATGACTCTATATTTTTAATCGTCATAAATTATTTGATATAATAATGTCAATTAATTTTTTCAAAATAAAAATTAAAAAACATTGAAAATTAATTATCTCGGCTATTGTTAATCAAGTTTTAATGAGGCCTTAATATAACACGATAAGAGTTAAATTCCCAATGTACTAGTAGTTACATCATTTAATTGTCATATTTCTACATTATAAAATATAATTATAGATAATGGTACATTGTTTTATAAACATTAGATGTAAAATTCATTGGTACGCTATATTCATTTCAAAAACTCAATATGTATCCTATACACAACTTATAAAAGTCCACCAACTATCTTATACCCCTCACACATAAAACCCATTTTTATAAGCCAATACCAACAAAATTATATTCCTTAAATCGCCAATATCATTAAACATTCAGTAGTTTCCCTCAGAATACCTCCAAACAATTTATAATATATAATCCTAAAGAGGACTTCCAAAGACGATGTAAAATTATTAATATTGTATTTTGGTTATGATTCTTCCAAAATTTCCATAAATTAATATCAAATCATGAAAATATAATAGAACCAATAAACAAAAAAAAATTAGATGTTACATTTTAAATTTAATGAGCTAAGTCACTCTCCTCCTCCATATAATGGGAATCAGAAAATTTAATAGTGTGTATTAGTGTACAAACACCTCATGAATCAATGTTATTCATTTCTTATCACATCATCGAATGTCTAGATATAAAGACAGAATTATTATTAATATATGATAATTTTATTTTATTATTCTTATATATTATTTATGTCACATATTTCTTCATACATTCCATTCTGTGTAGATATGATAATGACACTTATGTGTATAGAGGACTACCCCAGACAAAGTAATGTTATTCATTTCTCAGAAATAGTGTACATAGATTGTAATAAAATTATATTTAATTAATATATGTGATAAGTATTAAATAATTGTGAATCTATATTTTTGATATTTAATTTTCCTTTCTTTGTTTCTATCCACATATAATTTATGAATAATGTTCATTTATATGTCTGGCTTACCATCTCCAAGAATGGTGCAACTCATTTTATATATTTAAAATTTATTGATTGTATTAAATAAAAATATAATTAATATATATTATATTTACATATATATTATGATAATGGATATGATGGATCTAATATCAATTTAAATATTGATAATATATGAAACTAATAAATAAAACAATAATGAATAATTTGTTTCACGATACGTGATTTTATTGATGACATTTTGATAAATGTGTAATAAAATGTTACAAGTAATTTATATATGTCATGAAAAATATGATTATTGATCCATAATATATGTATAATAAACCTATATTAAATATAGATGATATTTTATAATGTATGAAATAATTCCATACTTAACGTAAGGAATTTTTTCTCAATTCTTCTTATTCAATATATATTTTATGTATATCACATATATTATTTTATGAAGAGTATTTAAATCCCATTTTAATTTTTATATCTTTATTCCCATTTTTTAATTATTTTTACATTTTACCTTGATATTATTCTTTTACAAGTTTAAAATTCAAAATTCACCAAAAGGGTAAGCGTTGATGTAATAATCTCAGTGTTTATCATCATTATTTATGATTGTGATTTTTAATATGAAATATTATGATCTATTTATCTAGATATTATTGAATTTAGTTTTCTTAAATCAAAATATTGTGAATATATTTTTTTCTATTTTTTCCTCTCTTTATACCCCCATGATTCAAAAATAATTCATTAAAGAAATCCTGTATTATTTCTATATTCAGGTGAAGAAAATTTTTCATTAATTTCCATGCTTTCTTAAATCATTTCAATTAAATAGTTTACATCTATTAAAAACATATATATATAATGTTTTACCCAATAGTAAATTTTTTTAAAAATAATTATTGGAATATTTTAATAATTGCTGGAACAATTTTCATTTGAATTTTTATTGAAAATTTGTAAGGAATCATTTTGTATCTCTTACCTCGATAACCATTTTTTCATCGTCATGACCAATAATTGTAATAAAAAATTATTTGCCTTTTCCAATGTTATTTTCAATGAAATTTATTTTTTAAATAACATATATTTAAAATATACTCAATCAATAAAGGAATTTTTTCTTCTGGAAATGTTGTAATTATTTTGAAAGACTCTTTATAAAGAATCCCTTTTTTTTCAAAGTAATAAATTTTGTAAGGTTTTATATTTTCCAAAGTGGAAAGCTTATATTCCCTAAGAAATATCCCATGTGATTTTATTTTCAAAATCAATTTCAAAAACATTCAACATACTTTTATGACACTTATTTTTTACTAGGGATGTGATCTATGGAGTCCAGTAATACTCTATCAATGAATGGTTTATACCTATGAAAACATTATTTTATGAAACCTATTTCAATTAATTTTGTTATAAAAAGAAAAAATCATTATGAAATACACTTATTAAATCAATGTGTTATACTATGAAGAAATCAATAAATCATTATAAATCATTTTTCTTTTCCACAGGTTATGTTGTGAGGAAAATTTTATGAATTAAAAATATTTTATTGGGTTCTAATATTAAGAATGTTTTAATATCTTATAGAAAATGAATTTATGAATTTATTTGTTTTTTGGTTGGGTTCTATATCAACTTTAAATGAATTTGGAATATATTGATATCTCATAGGATAAATATTATTGGAATTGGAAGAAAACATACTTATTAAACAACATCTTTCAAAATGATATTATTCTTTTTTCCCTTAAATATTATGATAATGTAGGAGTGAATCAATTCAATTATGATAGAAATTGAATTAATCCTTTAATACTATGAATAAAATGACAAAACATTTATCATTACATTATATTTATATTAATTCAGTAATTTTACATTATTTTATATTGATACTCTTTAAATATTTATAGATTTATACAAATATTCAATAAAATATTCATAATGACACAAAAAAAACAAAATGTATACTTCATAAATGTATACATTTCTATTATTATATATTTAATTTAATATAAATCGTGATATTTTATCATGTAAAATCTCCTTGTATTTCAACATGAATTATACCATTCTATCACCCATCATTAGATATTGAGAAAATAAATTATAAATATATTAAGAACACAAAATCATGATATGGGATATAAAAAAAACAAAAACTATCAGTCCCTTGAACATAAGAATCCCCAATATTGATTAATTATATATATAAAAAATAGATTTTCATTAAATATAAAAACACAATATTCTCAATGATAATCGTTAAATCCCATTGAATGAAATTATTACACATTTAAGAGAAATAGATCATCATATTCATAAAACACTTTTAAAAACTTTTATTTGTTATAAAAAATTCCCAATAAAAAAATTATCATTACCCAGTCCATTAGAGATTTGTAATTGGGATCACTATTTGTGATATATATATATATATATTGGTATCAAACGTTATATATAATATAGATAAAAAACTCTTATAATCAATATTGTAGTCACTCATTTTTTCATGATCTATAATGGGGATCAACCCCTCACATAAGCTATATCGGGCTCACATGTGAACTGTAATGGGGCGGAATCATTAATATAAGCATTAAATGGCTCACATATTTCATATAAGTCTAATGAACTATAAGATGAATAAAAAAATTCATCATAAAACCCGTTGAAAATATCATTTAAACTCTTATTAAAAACACATTCATAAACCATATTTTATTTACATTAAAAACAATTCACAATACCATTACACCCTTTCCCTTGGAAAACCATTTTCAATAAAACAACTACAGAAAATAAAATATTATTTTACATTAATAATAGTTATTTTTGAAATTTTTTCTATAAATAAAATAATATTCATGGAATCATGAATGGTCATTGATTCTATACATAAAACAGGATATTCCATTTGTCACATGATAAAATATTATATTTAATATTTAGAAAAATATTCCTTTTGTAAACCATTGAAATAAAGTAAAAGAGACAATAAAATTACATAATTAAACTTTTATTCCTATATAAAACTATAAAGACCCGAAATTTTCAAGGAAATTTTTTTCTAAATTTATTTGGAATTTTACGAGTATGTTGTTTCTGACGGAACCTGATTCTGATGCCCGGTGCGCCCGGAATCAATTTCCAAAGATTGGATCGGGTACGTTCAGTGAACGAACGATCGGGTTTTTCTATCTTTTTAACCAGTGCTCGGAATTGAAATCAGAGGGCATTTATTAACTTGTAGTGCCGATATTTGCTTAAGAGGACTATTACCATAGGTGCGGTTTCTGGGAGAAGAAGTTAAAATTTGGGGATTAAGGAAGAAATCAATAAAATTTTGAACAATTTTATTTTTGATATTTAGGGAAGTCAAAATCTAACATGGGAAGTTGTTAGTGGGGTCCACAACTACCCAAATTCCCATGTGTGAATATGTGGGAGGTGGGTCCCACACCCACCTAACCTCCCATGGGAGAGTTCAGTGTTTTGGGGCCCACACGAGACCATAACACCTTGAACTTCTTATAACCCCCTTACAGTCCCTTGCACTTAATGTGCCAACTCCCCTTTAATCTTCTCCTCCTTAAGTTTGTATAACTCTTCACCTTTTCCTTCCACCATTAATTCATCCCAACATGCCTTAATTAATGAGATGAGCCTATTCATTTAATTAATTATGTGGTTTGGTTTGAATTTTAATATCTTTGAGGTGTGAATAAAAATAATATCATTGGATATTATTTTGGGTTAGATCGTTTGGTGTGGGAGAAAACTTTAACAACGTCCTAGAGTTGTTGGGAGAACATTGGTGTGAAGAAGAAGAGAACTTGCCTCTGATGAAGAACAACACATCATCAATGAATAAAAGTTCTTCTTTGACGAAGACCACCATCCCTTCATCATAGAAAATTCTCGTTGAAGAACGGCTAACAACTCTTCTCTTCCTCTGCATTAAGGGAGAAGTCACCGACCGCGGTGATCATCGCCAACAACAACGTTCTTCTTCTTCCGACGTCGATGGAATCCATACCATTCTACCGCGACACCCGACTCCCGTGACGTTCAAATTTTGGGACTCGACGACATGCGAAGTCATATTCGAGGTTGGGGTTTGGATTTGTGTTCATGATTATTCTTTTTCATCCAACGTCAATTCCTTTAGCTGTTTGGTATCAGATTAACGGGGGGAGGTCGCACAACACGAACATGACCGACTCTCCTCCCACATCGATGTTGTGTTTATCACGGCGTGAACAAAGGCGCACGGTGAAACGGCACCGCACAGAAACAAGATCAAAGCAGTGAAGTAGTGTGGCATTGTCGTGTCGCGCCATTGAGGCTAAAAGGCATCTGTGGCTAGAGTCGGGGCCGCATAGGCGATTTGAAGAATCCGCTGGTTGATCGTTGTGCGCGGATTGATGCGCAACGACAAACGGGGCCACAATGTCAATTTGAAGCCTCTGTAGTGGAGGTCTAGTTTTGGGAGGTCCTCTGGCGATGGCTGCGAGCAAAACGGACCACCAGAGCGTGTCCGGGGTTCCGCAGAAGAGCATGTCGGCGCGCCACGCCGACACGGTGGTGCCGGCCGCCGGAGGCTGTGACGTTCCAGCCCGCCGCTATGAGGGATAGCTGCGGCTAATGCCACGATGGCATGTAGCCGGTCCTGTGGCTGCACCGGACCAGGGGAGACCGGGGGTCGTAACCCCCGGCTGTCAAAGGAAGCGGCCCCCAGGTGGGGGCTGCGGATCATTTAAGGGGGGCAGCTGCCCCCCTTTTTCGTAACGACACGGCTAGCTTGGTCGTGCGGGGCACGCTCGCACCGCTGGGCCGCGCCGCGCCCTAGTGGGCCGGAACTAGAACCGGTTCGGGTCCACCCTCTTCGGTCGGACCCAGGGGGTCTCAGACCGGGTCGGACCGGGCCCGAACCCCCTATTTTCGGGAAGTTTTCGTTCAAACATCCATAACATGGGCTAAAGACTTCCGATCGATGCACAGTCAGTTTCTATGAGATCCTTGGATTGAGACGTTAGTTTCGGTATATTACACTCATGGTTTCGGGATACTTTGGGTACGACCGAGTTGGTTCGAACCCAAAACCAACCAGGCCCTCGGAGCGGAAAAGTTTATAACCTGAGCTATGGACGTCTGATTGACGTACCATCAACTTTGTTGGATTACTATTGTTGAGACAGAACGTTTGGCATACTTATCCTGAGGATTGGACGTAGTTGGATAGTGGCTGGGGTGGATTGAACCCAAAATCTAACTGGGCCTCTAGAACGGAAAAGCTGATAACTTTCAGACAAGACATCTGTTTGACAAACCGTCTGCGGAATTGGTGATCACATTGACAAAAACGATCCCTTTGAGTATACCCTATGAGTGTTCTGGGTACCATTGAGATAAGGTCGGTTTGGTTCGTACACGAAACCAACTGAGCCCCTTGGATGAAAAGGCTAATAACTCACAGACTGGGCGTCCGATTGATGCGTTTTCTGTTGCATTGAGACCACTATGACGAGGTGGTACATTGAGATACTTATTTTTGGGAAATTTTGATATTTTTAGTATCGACCTGTAGCATGTGGAGTGGACCCGACTAGAGATGAGAATATGTAGTATGGAGACCGTGTAGCGAGGTGAGACCTGACGACTGCTTGACCGACTCGACTTGGAGTGAGTCGACTAGCCCAGTGGACGGAGCACTACTATGTTTGGGTGCAGACCCATGGCGGATGGATCACTAATGTGTTTGGGTGAAGACCCGTGGTACTCAATAGATGGAGTACCTCTACATGCTATTAGGGGGGTTGCACTACTGTGTTTGGGTGGCAGACCCCGGAGGGAAGAACTACTGTGTTTGGGTGGCTGACCCGCGGTACTCGACAGAAGGTGCACCTCAGCAGTCTTAGGTTAGTGAGAATTACCTTAGATTCGTGACAAGATCACTGTACTCATCAGAGACGGGGCTCTTCAGAAGTTACGGTTTCGATAATGAAAATCCTAGTTTGAGCTGAGTCTATGACCTTTGTGTTTACCTCATGATTGAGATGAGTCACTTGATAACTTAGGTATATGTATGGGCATATAACCAGGTAGTGGTTATCCGTTGATATCATAACCTTTGTGTTTCCTCGTGATTGAGATGGGTTACTTGATAACTTAGGTATAAGTATGGGATTATACCTAAGTAAGGGTTATCCGTTGAGATCCTTCTTTGTGGTTATACTTGTTGGATTTAGTGAGACCTTGAGGGTCTCTGGGTCCTTACTGAGTATCGTACACTCCCCCCTGCACGGGCTATGCCTGCACCTCGTTGTGTTGGTTACAGATGTAACGACCCAATCTTTTTGAGTAGTATATTAACTTACTCTTATTTATTTAATAAGATGTTAATGGTTAATGCAGAAAGAGGAGTCGATGGCTTCATCCAGTAGACTCAACCCTTACGAAGCCCACTTATCAGAGCTTGGGAAGGAGGTAGCATCTGTGGGCTTCGCTTTGGACCAAGCCCAAGCCGAGCTCCAGCGTGTCAAGCTTGAACGAAAACGCTTGCAGGAGAAGTTCAAGTTAGTGGAGATTGCTACTAGGGCAATGTTATCTGAGACTCCCTCAGATTCTATCACCATAGCACACCTTACACTTAGGTCTTATTCCAGTGTTATAAGGGGCTATGTGATGAGACCCTAGTTTCCTTGTGTAATCCTTTCGGATGAATAAATTGAGATTTCTTTCTTTAGTGATGTTTGTGAAATTTCAAATGCCTAGATAATTTTAGAAGGTATTTTATTGATGAATTTTGAAAAAGGGATATTTTAAAATATTTATGTAAACCCTAAATAACTAATGATGTGTAATGATTTTCAAAAAATGGTCTTCTACAAAAGTGTTCATTAAGGAATTTGGAGTCTAATAAGATCAACTTAATTTTTGATGAATAGTAAATTATGAATAGTGTTTTTACGCTTAGGATTAGTAATGTGACCAAATGGATTAGTAATTTTCACTTAAAGAAAGTTTTAATATAATTTAGACACCTTGGTTAAGTAATGTGATTCAATAAAATGGGTAAATAACGGTTTCATAAATTATTAATCAAGTATTAGTTTTTTCGGATGAATAGTGTTTTTTAATTAAAAATTTAATTAAAAATAATTAGAAAATTATTTTTATAAAAATGACTTTATTTTTGAACTCAGAGCATCGATATTATGTTAAGGTAATTTTTGGGGATTTTTCTGGAAAAAATGAATTTTCGATGAATAGTGTTTTTATTTAAAAATTAAATTAAAAATATTTAGAAAAATATTTTTATAAAATGGATTTCATTTTTGAAATCAGAGCATTGATATTTGGTTAAGGTGAAATTTTGGGATTATTCTGAGAAAGTTGAATTTTCAGTGAATAGTAAAAATACCGTTTTAGGGTTTCGGTATGTTTAATGACATCATAATGATGTCATGATGATGTCATGATATCTTTTGAGGGTTTGCCGGCCAAGGGTGATGAATTATTGTTTTGGGGGCCCCATGTGGCCTAACTCCATGATAAATGCCAAGGGAGAGCCCATGGGTTTGAGAAAAGCACATGTGAGGTGTCCTTTGGCCATTAATGCTTTGTCCCCTCACTTTCCCTATAAATACCCACCCTTTCCTCCTTTAGTTTTCACTCCCAACTCTTCCCCAACGAAGTTCTGGTCTTCTTACCTTCCAAAGAGTCCTCCCAAGGTGCCCCCAAGCCCTCAAGGTCCAATCCTTTGAGTTTCAAGAGTCACGTTTTAAGGTAAGGGATCTGACCCCTCTCTTTCTTTTCATGAAATCTCTTTTATGTCATTCCTATTATGCTCCATGTTTTTATGTGAGAGTATGTTCTTTTATATTCCTCTTACTGCCCTTTCATGTTTATATGATGAGAGATCCCCTCTTACTCTCATCATTTCGTTTTATGAAAGTTTAAGTGACGCCGTTAGGCTGCCGAATTTTTAAGGGATTCTTTCACCCTTCTCATTTTTCAAGTTCAATTTTCATGTCAAGTCTTTCAAGTTCCTTTTTATTATGTTGGGGTATGATCTCTATATCAATCATACTGATCTCTTATGATCATATGATGAGGGACCCTTTCTGATCTTGTCAAATCATTTTCTTTTGAAGTTAAGTGACGCCGTAAGGCTACCGAATTTTCATAAGAGAAATCTAATCTTTTTCCTTCCATGTTTTTCATTTCAAATGGTATGTCCCTAAAATTTCGTTACCATGTCCATATGTCCTTCTTATTCTTTCACCCTACTGTTTTATGGATCATTTATGAGTGGGTGACCCATGTCCCCTCTCATTTCAACATTTTCTAAAACCCCGAAACTTAGCCGTTATGCTGCAGAATTTTCCCCTCAAAATGCCTCTCTCTTTTCTCAAAAATTATTTTATGTTATAAAGTGAATACTCAAAGCACTTATTTCTACAAGGGTATTCACATATATATCAAAATGTTCCATTTTAAATTCTGGGATTTACATACATGAGACCCGCTTTCCCTTTCCGTGGGTTTAAAGTGACGTAAAGATCATGTCTTTAAAGCAGTTTTTAAAACGATATGATTATGAAATGAAACCCATTTATTTTATGCTATGTGGGTTATTTATGAAATGTTTGATAATGATATATGTGGCTCACATGATAATAAAGGCAAATTTAAGGGTGCGCCCTAATAGCGCTCCAATGCATTGGGTAATGATGTAACCACTAGAGATTACAATTTTCACGATACCTTGGTGAATAACCTTGGTAATTTTCAAATGACACCTTGGGGATGGACCTTGGTGATATGTTCATGATTGTCTATGTTAAATGATGTAGCCACATCTTCATGTTATGAAAAATGTTATTTTTATTATGAAATGCCTCATGATTTCTTTCTCATGCCTTAAAGTTCTTTTCATGTCCTTATTGAAGTATCTCAAGTTCACATGTAAAATGTTCCTCTTGTTTCCCTTACTGGGCCTTCTGCTCACCCTTTCTTTTGATGTATGTCCCCAGGTTATGAGATGCATAATGAACATAGGATGAACTAAAGGAGAAGCCTTTCAAGTGTTTAAGAAGAATGTTTTTATGTTTTTTTTTTGTATTATGATCCTTGTTTCCAAGACACTAAACCTTAACGATCCTCAGTTTTGTGTAATGTAATGAAAGTTTATGTTATAAAATGGCGGGATGCCATAGTTGGTATCAAAGGATGGTTTAGTTATTTGTGGAAATTAGGATATAAAAACTTTAGCAAGAACCCTATAGAAAAGTTTAAATATAGGAAAACTTCCTGGTATTTTGGTAAGTATTGAGTAAGTGGTCTATCAAACAAATACATCCATGTATGGATACGAGCAGGTAGAGGCGGCTCTGGCACAGATGTACATAGGGGTAAAACCCGAAAACACCGCTTTGAGCTAGACTCGAACGGGAACTGGTGCACGATAACGGGCCTTGCTGCACTCTTGGTTACGACACTCCCGGGGGATATGTTTGGTTAATCACATGCTTTTTATGAATCATTATGAAGGAATTATAGAGAAGTATAATTGTCTAAACATGAAGTCTTAGTTAAAAGATTCATAAATGAAATAAGTTTCTCACTAAGGTTTTATTCTTTTAGAAAATGGCGGGCAATAGGAGAAACCGTGCCGATGGTGACCGCAATGCACCATGTGCTGACGGCCCTCCGATGGAAGCCGGAATGGAAACATTCATGCGGATGATGAACCAACTGACTCAAGTTATGAGTAATAACTTGAATCAAGCTGAGAGGCCGACCTCACCACGAAGGGAACAACTTTCTGTTGAGTCCTTCATGCGTCAACGACCGCCAACATTCAGTGGATCTACTGACCCATTGGTTGCGGAACAATGGATAAGCTCCATTGAAAAGATCTTTTCTGTACTTCATTGTTCGGAACAAGAAAAAGTCACCCTTGCTGTTTACCGCCTAGAGGGAGAAGCTGATCAGTGGTGGTCACTGATCAAAAACACGAAGCCACGAGGAGAGATGGAAGCTATGGAGTGGGAAGAATTTCGGGGGATTTTCTTTAACAAGTATTTCCCTCGTTCCATGAGAACGAAAATGGAGAAAGTGTTTCTCGAGCTGAAGCAGAAGGAGAACGAATCTGTCGGAAGCTATGAGATGAACTTCACAAGGCTTTCCCGTTATACCTCAAGCTTTGTCATGGACCCTAATGGGAAGGTTGATAGATTCTTTGGCGGACTACGACCACATCTGCGGAAGAATTTAGCCAACAGGGACTACGATAGCTATGAAGAAATAGTTCGAAGTGCTATGAAAGTTGAACTAGAGTTTGGAGAGACACAGTGGTCTCACAAATCTAATGAGAAGAAGAGAACTCTAGAACCAAGCCTGGGAAGAAGTTTTGATCAGGAAAGAGGTGGAAAGCATATGCAACATGCCACATGCAATAAATGTGGGAAGAAGCATCCGGGGAACTGCTTGATCGGAAGTGGAAAGTGCTATAGGTGTGGAAAAGAAGGCCATATTTCTCGGAATTGTCGTGGTGATGTGAAGCCTCAACTTCCCAACACTAACGACAGAGGAAAGATGGTTCTGGCCCTACCCGAAGTCACATGCTTCAAGTGTGGACAGCTTGGGCACTTTGCTAATCAATGTCCAAATCCGAGGGCGGTGGAGGGGAATCACCATCAACCTCAGCAGAGGCCAAGGGAACAAGGTCGTGCTTTCGCTATCACAACAACTGAAGTTGAAGTTCCGAACGATGTGGTAGCAGGTACTCTTGTTGTCCTCTCAAAACTAGCAAGTACTTTATTTGATTCTGGTTCTACGCATTCCTTTATTTCTTCCAAGTTTGCAAAGAATATAGAATCAATCCCCGAATTGCTTGAGGTAGAGTTGTCAGTCAAGACTCCAAGTGGGATTATCCATGCATCAACAGTGTTTAGAGACTCTAGTGTTTACTTTGGTGAGCACAATCTTATCGCAAATCTAGTAGTCATCCCCATGATGGAATTCGACGTTATACTAGGGATGGACTGGCTCTCAAAGTATAATGCTAAGATCAAATGCAGAAGTAAGGAAATCTCAGTAGTCTTGAAAGAACGACCTACAGTTATCTTCCGAGGAGAGATATCCCGAACTGATCCCCATCTAGAAGCACCTCCTATAGCTTTCTTTATGGAGTTAATCGGTGATGAGGAAGAAGGGAAGGGGAGCATACAAATTGAAGATGTTCCGATTGTTCAGGAATACATGGATGTATTTCATGAGGAGTTACCTGGACCTCCCCCAGAAAGAGAGGTAGAGTTCTCCATTGAACTCGTACCTGGGTCTCAACCGATATCAAAGACTCCGTATAGAATGGCAAATGTGGAGCTAGAGGAGCTAAAGAAACAACTCCAAGACTTGTTGGAGAAGGGGTTTATCCGACCGAGTGTGTCTCCTTGGGGAGCACCAGTTCTCTTTGTGAAGAAGAAGGATGGATCAATGCGGCTATGCATTGATTATAGAGAACTGAACGGGATCACAGTGAAGAAAAGATACCCTCTTCCAAGAATTGATGATTTATTTGACCAACTTCGTGGGGCTCAATTCTTCTCTAAGATTGACCTTCGATCTGGTTATCATCAACTGAGGGTGAAGAAGGAATATATTCCAAAGACTGCCTTCCGATCAAGATATGGGCATTATGAGTTTACTGTTATGCCCTTCGGCTTGACTAATGCTCCTGCTATTTTCATGGATTTGATGAATAGAGTCTTTAAGTACTACCTTGATAACTTTGTGGTAGTTTTTATTGATGATATTTTGATATATTCAAAAAGTCGTGAGGAGCATGAAAATCATCTGAGGGTTATTTTGAAAACTCTACGGAAGGAGAGGCTCTTTGGGAAGTTCAGCAAGTGTGAGTTTTGGTTACAACAAGTGGCTTTCTTGGGGCACATCGTAACCAATGAAGGTATCTCGGTTGACCCTGCAAAGACAATGGTTGTGGAGGCGTGGCCTCAACCCACAACAGTAACTGAGATTCGTAGTTTCCTTGGCTTAGCGGGATATTATAGGAGGTTTGTGAAAAACTTTTCACGGCTTTCTAATCCACTAACCAAGTTGACTCGAAAAGGGGTTAAGTTCATCTGGACAAAGGAATGCGAGGAAAGTTTCCAAGAGCTGAAGAAGAGATTGGTTACTGCACCGGTGTTAACACTACCCTCTATCGGAGAAGGATTCGTTATTTTTAGCGATGCATCTCTGAAAGGGCTTGGGTGCGTCCTCATGCAAAATGACAAAGTAATTGCTTATGCATCTCGACAGTTGAAGATTCATGAGCAGAATTATCCTACGCATGATCTAGAGCTGGCGGCAGTTGTTTTTGCTCTAAAGATATGGAGGCACTATCTTTATGGGGAGAAATGTGATATATACACTGACCACCAAAGTCTAAAGTATATTTTCACACAGAAAGAATTGAACATGAGACAAAGGAGATGGTTGGAGCTTATTAAAGACTATGATTGTTCAATTCATTATCACCCTGGTAGAGCAAACAAAGTCGCGGATGCGTTAAGCAGGAAAGATCCTGTTGTTCTGGCAACAATGAGGATCCTGGGAGATCCCTTGATTAAAGATCTAGTAAAACTGGACAGGGGAATTATAAGGAAAGGGACATCATCAACCCTATCCCAAATGATTTCTCAACCTTCATTACTAGAGAACATCAAGAAGGCTCAAAAAGAAGATCCTTTGCTGCAGGAGAAGTTTGAGGCTGTAAAGGATGGGAAGTTCCCTGATTTCAATATTGATCAAGAAGGTGTATTGAAATTTCGTACAAGACTATGTGTTCCATCTATTCCGGAGATAAAGAAAGAACTGATGGATGAAGCTCATAGCTCTACTTTCTCTATACATCCGGGAAGCACTAAGATGTATAGAGACCTTCGTGATCATTATTGGTGGGATAACATGAAGAGGGAGATTGCCGATTACACTACAAGGTGCCTGGTGTGTCAGCAAGTAAAGGAAGAAAGACAACTTCCTAAGGGGGTATTACAACCGCTACCCATACCAGTATGGAAGTGGGATAATATCACCATGGACTTTGTAACTGGTCTCCCAAAAACATCCAAAGGAAACAATGCGATATGGGTTATTGTGGACCGTCTCACCAAGACAGCCCATTTTATCTCTATTCGGGAAGATTTCTCTCTAGATCAGCTTGCCAAGATATACGTGAAGGAAGTGGTAAGGCTGCATGGGGTACCACTATCCATCGTATCTGATCGTGACCCAATATTCACATCAAAATTCTGGAGAAGTCTTCAGCATGCTCCGAATACTGAATTGAATTTTAGTACGGCCTATCATCCTCAAACTGATGGCCAATCTGAAAGGACTATTCAGACACTCGAAGACATGTTGAGATTATGCTCAATGGAATTTAAAGGTGGATGGGATCAACACCTCCCATTAGTGGAGTTCTCTTATAACAACAGCTTCCATGCAAGTATTCAGATGGCACCCTATGAAGCTCTATATGGAAAGCGGTGTAGAACTCCTACTTGTTGGGATGAAACTGGTGAGAGGAAGCTTCTTGGGCCTGATCTCGTGCAAGAGATGACAGAACAGGTTCATGCCATCCAACAACACATAAAGGCTGCTCAGAGTCGGCAGAAGAGCTATGCTGACAATCGTCGAAGGGACTTGGAGTTTGGTGTTGGTGACAAAGTCTTCCTTCGAATTTCTCCATGGAAGAGAGTCATGCGGTTTGGGAAGAAAGGGAAGCTCAGCCCTAGGTACATTGGCCCCTATGAAATCCTTGATCGCATAGGAACAGTGGCCTATCGTCTAGCACTTCCACCGAACCTAGCTCAAGTTCATGATGTCTTCCATGTATCTCTCTTGAGGAAGTACATACCCGACCCTTCGCATGTACTGAACCCAGAGGTGGTACAACTTGAACATGACCTCTCTTATGAGGAGCAGCCAGTGGAGATCTTGGACCGTAGAGACAAGGTTCTACGAAACAAGACTACCCACCTTGTGAAAGTGTTGTGGAGGAATCATAAATATGAAGAGGCGACTTGGGAGCCTGAGGAAACAATGAAGCAAAAGTACCCTCACCTTTTCAACTAGGCCTCAAGTATAAATTTCGGGGACGAAATTTCTTAAGGGGGGAAGAATGTAACGACCCAATCTTTTTGAGTAGTATATTAACTTACTCTTATTTATTTAATAAGATGTTAATGGTTAATGCAGAAAGAGGAGTCGATGGCTTCATCCAGTAGACTCAACCCTTACGAAGCCCACTTATCAGAGCTTGGGAAGGAGGTAGCATCTGTGGGCTTCGCTTTGGACCAAGCCCAAGCCGAGCTCCAGCGTGTCAAGCTTGAACGAAAACGCTTGCAGGAGAAGTTCAAGTTAGTGGAGATTGCTACTAGGGCAATGTTATCTGAGACTCCCTCAGATTCTATCACCATAGCACACCTTACACTTAGGTCTTATGCCAGTGTTATAAGGGGCTATGTGATGAGACCCTAGTTTCCTTGTGTAATCCTTTCGGATGAATAAATTGAGATTTCTTTCTTTAGTGATGTTTGTGAAATTTCAAATGCCTAGATAATTTTAGAAGGTATTTTATTGATGAATTTTGAAAAAGGGATATTTTAAAATATTTATGTAAACCCTAAATAACTAATGATGTGTAATGATTTTCAAAAAATGGTCTTCTACAAAAGTGTTCATTAAGGAATTTGGAGTCTAATAAGATCAACTTAATTTTTGATGAATAGTAAATTATGAATAGTGTTTTTACGCTTAGGATTAGTAATGTGACAAAATGGATTAGTAATTTTCACTTAAAGAAAGTTTTAATATAATTTAGACACCTTGGTTAAGTAATGTGATTCAATAAAATGGGTAAATAACGGTTTCATAAATTATTAATCAAGTATTAGTTTTTTCGGATGAATAGTGTTTTTTAATTAAAAATTTAATTAAAAATAATTAGAAAATTATTTTTATAAAAATGACTTTATTTTTGAACTCAGAGCATCGATATTATGTTAAGGTAATTTTTGGGGATTTTTCTGGAAAAAATGAATTTTCGATGAATAGTGTTTTTATTTAAAAATTAAATTAAAAATATTTAGAAAAATATTTTTATAAAATGGATTTCATTTTTGAAATCAGAGCATTGATATTTGGTTAATGTGAAATTTTGGGATTATTCTGAGAAAGTTGAATTTTCAGTGAATAGTAAAAATACCGTTTTAGGGTTTCGGTATGTTTAATGACATCATAATGATGTCATGATGATGTCATGATATCTTTTGAGGGTTGGCCGGCCAAGGGTGATGAATTATTGTTTTGGGGGCCCCATGTGGCCTAACTCCATGATAAATGCCAAGGGAGAGCCCATGGGTTTGAGAAAAGCACATGTGAGGTGTCCTTTGGCCATTAATGCTCTGTCCCCTCACTTTCCCTATAAATACCCACCCTTTCCTCCTTTAGTTTTCACTCCCAACTCTTCCCCAACGAAGTTCTGGTCTTCTTACCTTCCAAAGAGTCCTCCCAAGGTGCCCCCAAGCCCTCAAGGTCCAATCCTTTGAGTTTCAAGAGTCACGTTTTAAGGTAAGGGATCCGACCCCTCTCTTTCTTTTCATGAAATCTCTTTTATGTCATTCCTATTATGCTCCATGTTTTTATGTGAGAGTATGTTCTTTTATATTCCTCTTACTGCCCTTTCATGTTTATATGATGAGAGATCCCCTCTTACTCTCATCATTTCGTTTTATGAAAGTTTAAGTGACGCCGTTAGGCTGCCGAATTTTTAAGGGAATCTTTCACCCTTCTCATTTTTCAAGTTCAATTTTCATGTCAAGTCTTTCAAGTTCCTTTTTATTATGTTGGGGTATGATCTCTATATCAATCATACTGATCTCTTATGATCATATGATGAGGGACCCTTTTTGATCTTGTCAAATCATTTTCTTTTGAAGTTAAGTGACGCCGTAAGGCTGCCGAATTTTCATAAGAGAAATCTAATCTTTTTCCTTCCATGTTTTTCATTTCAAATGGTATGTCCCTAAAATTTCGTTACCATGTCCATATGTCCTTCATATTCTTTCACCCTACTGTTTTATGGATCATTTATGAGTGGGTGACCCATGTCCCCTCTCATTTCAACATTTTCTAAAACCCCGAAACTTAGCCGTTATGCTGCAGAATTTTCCCCTCAAAATGCCTCTCTCTTTTCTCAAAAATTATTTTATGTTATAAAGTGAATACTCAAAGCTCTTATTTCTACAAGGGTATTCAAATATATATCAAAATGTTCCATTTTAAATTATGGGATTTACATACATGAGACCCGCTTTCCCTTTCCGTGGGTTTAAAGTGACGTAAAGATCATGTCTTTAAAGCAGTTTTTAAAACGATATGATTATGAAATGAAACCCATTTATTTTATGCTATGTGGGTTATTTATGAAATGTTTGATGATGATATATGTGGCTCACATGATAATAAAGGCAAATTTAAGGGTGCGCCCTGATAGCGCTCCAATGCATTGGGTAATGATGTAACCACTAGAGATTACAATTTTCACGATACCTTGGTGAATAACCTTGGTAATTTTCAAATGACACCTTGGGGATGGACCTTGGTGATATGTTCATGATTGTCTATGTTAAATGATGTAGCCACATCTTCAAGTTATGAAAAATGTTATTTTTATTATGAAATGCCTCATGATTTCTTTCTCATGCCTTAATGTTCTTTTCATGTCCTTATTGAAGTATCTCAAGTTCACATGTAAAATGTTCCTCTTGTTTCCCTTACTGGGCCTTCTGCTCACCCTTTCTTTTGATGTATGTCCCCAGGTTATGAGATGCATAATGAACATAGGATGAACTAAAGGATAAGCCTTTCAAGTGTTTAAGAAGAATGTTTTTATGTTTTTTTTTGTATTATGATCCTTGTTTCCAAGACACTAAACCTTAACGATCCTCAGTTTTGTGTAATGTAATGAAAGTTTATGTTATAAAATGGCGGGATGCCATAACAGACGATGGGCAGCGCTGACAGAGGTCGAGTGTTCGAGGACTAGATGGTACCCGGAGGTTGACCTCACGACGAGTCAGTATCCAGAGGTGGACTTCACGATGAGACGGTACTAGGAGGAGGTTGATGTGAGAGAGCGTTGTGGAGGCTATCTGTACCTACCCTTCATGTAGGATCCGTCGTGGACGATCCAGGAGATGGGCTATCTGTACCAACCCTTCAAGTAGGATTTGAGGAGGAAGACCAAGGAGCTACTTCTATTCTTCCAGTTGGTTGTCTTTTCTATTGTACTTTCGTTCAGTTGTAGTTGTACATCTAGTTGGGTTGGTATTCTGGGCCACTTAATTTTCAGCACATTCTTTTGTACATCATGTTTTACTTCCTCTTGTACTCTGTGATGTTTTGTTAACATTTATAAAGGCAATTCCTTCCAGTTATCGGGATATACGCCTTTTGTCCAAGTCGCCATCCCCTGGCCTATTGAAGGCGGTCTTGGGGTAGTCACGACACGGGCCTTGAGGTCGGGTTGTGACAAATTGGTATCAGAGGAGTCGGTTCTACTGCAGAACTTATACCTCTGATATTCCCATTCTGTGAAGAAATAGTTTTAAGGGTACCGAGTGTGGTCATCAGTTCTGGGAGTCTAGTGTTGGTGTGGCGACCGGCGTATCCATACACCAGGACCCTGACTTTTTATTTCCGACTTTGTGCACGAAAACAATATTTGCGTGTGTGTTTCCAAAAGTTTTAAAGTTAGCTCAAACTAGCTCAGCTCACCAGGTATAAATCATTGACCATGTCACATCTATTCAGGATGTCTCCACGCAGACAGTCAGTTGGAGTTTCTAATAGAGTACTTGATGACTGCTCACCGAGCGATGAGGCTCTGGTGCAGGGCCCTCTTTCTATGTTGGCTCCTTCTAGTGGTGTAACTGCAGCACCACCACCCGTTAGGTAGCAGATGCCACTAGACATACTAGTGGATGATACACGCTGGCAGAGCGCATTGTACGAGTTCCACAAGTAGAGGCCTCCAAGGTTACAAGGCGAGGCAGATTCCCAGACAGTAGAGGATTGGCTGTAGGTGATTGCTAAAGTTTTCTGCCTAGCTGAGACACCAATGGAGTGGATGGTAGACTTGGATACTAGTGTTTTCCGGTGAGTGACCATGAGGATGGTCTGCATAGTTATGAGGCTTCGGTACATGGTCCAATTCCTGAGATAGTTCCTTCGGGTAGTGTTTCATCTACACATCACTACATATTGGTCAGCAGTTACAACCGGCAGTACCGATAGGTGATACAGGTAGGCTTACTTCTTTACACGTGTTCCAACATCAGATACCCTCAATTTCCGAGGCAAACCCGACTCACAGGCGGCTGAGGACTGGCTTGAGAATGTGGTTGAGAGTTTTCTAGAGCTTTTACATCATCAGCAAGACGGTATATCGGTAGCTAAGTATTCATCGAGGAATACCGATCTTTCTTGGAACTTGATGACTACGATATTATCAGTGCTTTAGAGCTCGGACCTCAGAGCGAGGTGTATTTAATGTATATCTGAGTATGCACTCTTTCCTATATGAATTCCTACTTATGTTAGGGTCCTATAGAGAACCTTTGTGGTTGAATGTTCTTTGGCTGATCGGTTATAGCCAGTGAATGTTAGTAGTGGGACGATGCAAACAGGCACATGTCTCAGAGACATGGACGTGTAAAATGTTTCAAGAAGAGGAATTTTCAAGGAAAGTTAAATCTGCAAAGTAGAAGATGTTGAAGTAGAGCCAGAAGAGCAGCATGAGGTGGTGTACATTTCAACATGTTACAACCACCCACCTTTGTTATCCCCACCTGGTTCAGGGAGCTGGAGTGCAGGGACAAAGACTAGCTGCATGCGGTCATGGAGAGTGACCCAATGGCACTTAGAATGATTCAAGGGTTAGTCTATGTCCACTACTAGCTGTCGTAGTAACAGACATGGGTATGAATCATTCCTTCCTTCCACGAATCGTGTCCAGACCTAGAGTTTCCGATAAGCCGTATAATTGCCCCCCACATCTGGAGAAACCATTGAAAGGAGACTGGATGATCACACTTACGCTGACAGTGTGATTGACCCTCGAGGTGAGAGTTTCAGTTGGAATCTCTTGGTGGCAGCGTCGAGGCTTTACGAAGTTGGTTTGAGTATGGATTGGATCCACAGTTCATACACAGATTGACTTTATTAGGAAAAAAGGTTGTGGTTTGTCTACAATGTTGGAATGGGTTTTCCTTGGTCAGCGAAAGGGAAACCCCAAGAAGCATAGGAAAAACTCATGCACAGGAGGGTACAGTCGATCACTCTTGAGTCGTCCAACATCAGCCACATGGCAGCAAGAGTTTTTAGTTTCAATTCTAATCAGGAAAGGGAGACCTCTAGAGTTCGATGATGATGACAACGTTCTTATACGGGTGTCACCTCGACGAGGTTTACGGAGATGTAGCCGAGGCAGCGAGATATCTCCGATGTTCAATGGACCATTCTTGGTCCTCAAGAGGGTAGGAGAGGTGGTTTACCGCTTAACCATTCCACCTCAGTTGCACCGGGTGCACAATATCATCGACGTACCTGAGCTGAATAGATACATGCATGATCTTTCACACGTCATCGCTCTCAGGGATTAGGACATCGATGACTGGAAGACTCCCACATGGACCCAGTAGGGGTTGAGGATTGACAGAAGTGGGTCCTACTGGGATGGTTGATTCCCCTTTTTCACTTTCACTGGTAGCACGGGAACCCCTAGGTGAGCACATGGAAGCGGAAGGCTCAGATGCGTGCTCAGTACCACTTTTGATTCCCTAGTTTGTGTTATGGATTTACGTGGACGTAAATCCTTGAGTTGGGAGTAATGTAAAGACCCGGAAATATCAAGAAATTTTTTTATAAATTTCTTTGGAATTTTGCGAGTATGCGGTTTCTGATGGCACCTGATTCAGAGGCCCGTTGTGCCCGGAATCAATTTCCAAAGTTTGGCTCGGGTAGGTTCAATGAATGAACGAGCGGGTTTTTCTATCTTTTTAACTGGTTCTCGGAATTGAAATCCATGGGCAATGATGAACTTGCAGCGCCGGTATTTTCTTAAGAGCTCTATTAACATAGGTGCGTTTTCTTGGGAGAATAAGTTAAATTTTGGGGTTTAAGGAAGAAATAAATAAAATTGTGAACCATTTTTTTAGATATTCAAGGAAGTCAAAATCTACCATGGGAAGTTGTTGGGGGGGTCCACAACTATCCAACTTCCCATGTGTGAATATGTGGGAGGTGGGGCCCACACCCACCTAACCTCCCATGGGAGAGTTTAGTGTGGTGGGGCCCACACAAGACCATAACCCCTTGAACTTCTTATAACCACATTAAACTCCCTTTCACATAATGTGCCAACTCCCCTTTAATCTCCTCCTCCTTTAATTTTGTATAACTCTTCACCTTTTCCTTCCACCATTAACTCATCCCAACTTGCCTTAATTAATTAGATGTGACTCTTCATTTAAATAATTATGTGGTTTGGTTTGAATTTTTAAATCATTGAGGTGTGAATAAAAATAATATCATGGGATACTATTTTGGGTTAGAGCTTTTGGTTTGGGATAAAACTTTAACAACATCCAAGAGTTTTTGGGAGAACTTTGGTGTGAAGAAGAAGAGAACTTCCCTCCAAAGAAGAACAACGTATCTTCAACAAATAAGGGTTCTTCTTCGACGAAGAACACCTTCCCTTCATCATTGAACATTCTCAATGAAGAATGGCCAACAACTCTTCTCTTCCTCCACATCAAGGAAGAAGTCACCGACCGCGGTGATCATTTCCAACAACAACGTTCTTCTTCTTCTTCCGACGTCGATGGAATTGATACCGTTCTTCCACGACACCCGACTATCGGGATGTTCGAATTTCACAAATCGATGACTTGTGGCGTCAAATTCAAGGTAGGGGTTCGAATTTGTTTTCATGATTATTCTTTTCAATCTAACATCAATTTCATTTGCCGCTTTGTATCAGATTAACGGGAGGAGGTCGGACCGCATGAACACGGCCGAATCTCCTCCCCCTTCGATGTTGTGTTTTTCGTGGCATGAACAAAGTCGCGTGGTGCAACGGAACCGCACGGAAACAAGAAGAATGGGTCGAAGAATCATGGCATTGTTGAGGTCGAACGAAGCCGTTGCCGGAGTCGGGGCCACGGAGGCGATTCGAAGACTCCGCTGGTTGATCGTTGTGCACAGATTGACGGCCGACGACAAACGGGGCTGCAATGTCATTTTGAAGCCTCCACAGTGGAGGTCGGGTTCCTAGAGGACCGCTGGAGAAGGCGGCCAGAAAAACAGACCACCGGAGCGCGTACGGGGGTTCGCGGAAGAGACTGTTAGTGGGTCGCGCCGGCATTGTGGCGCCGGCTTCCGGAGGCGGTGGCGTTCCGGTGCGCCGCTAGGAGGGACCGCCGCAGCTGAAGTCGTGGAAGCATGTAGCTGGTCCTGCAGCCGCGTGGGAACAGGGGAGACTGGGCGTCGTAACCCCTGGCTGTCAAAGGAAGTGGCCCCCACGTGGGGGCTGCAGATCATTTAAGGGGGGTAGCTGCCCCACTTTTTTGCAATGGCACGACTAGCTTGGTCGTGCGGGGCACGCACGAACTGGGCCAACCGGCCGCCCAGGCCGGGCCACGCCGCACCGGTCAGGCCGGGCCGCACCCACGTGGGCCGTACCTGGACCCGGGTCGGGTCCAACCGGTTCGGGCTGACTACGGGGTCTCGGGCTGGGTCGGACCGGGCCCGAACCCCCTATTTTCGAGCAGTTTTCGTTCAAACGTCCATAACATGGGCTACAAACCTCCGATCGACGCACTGTCATTTGCGATGTGATCCTTGGATAGAAACTGTAGTTTTGGTATATTATGTCAATGTTTCGGAGAAATTTGGGTACGGCCGGGTTGGTTCGAACACGAAACCAACCTGGCCCTCGGAGTGGAAATGCTAATAACTTGAGCTTCGGACGTCCGATTGACGTACCATCTACTTTTATGGATTACACATGGTGAGACAGAACTTTTGGCATAAATCTCCTGAGGATTGGATGTAGTTGGATAGTGGCCGGGTTGGATTGAACCCAAAATCTAACAGGGCCCCTTGAACGGAAAAGATGATAACATTCATACTGGACATCTGTTTGACGAACCGTCAGTGGCGTTGGTGATCACGTTGAAAAACGGTCCCTATGAGTATACCCTATGAGAGTTTGGGGTATTGTTGAGATACAGTCGGGATGGTTCGTACACGAAACCAACCGGGCCCCAGAGATGAAAAGGCTGATAACTCCCAGTTCGTGCATCCGATTGACGCACCATCTGTTGCGTTGAGACCCCTATGACGAGGTGGTCCTTTGAGATACATCTTCGTGGCACTTTGTGATACTTGGAGTATTGACCTGTAGCTCATGGAGCGGACCCTCTTGGAGATGAGCATACAGAGTACGTAGACCGTGTAGCCGACTGAGACCTGACGACTGCTTGACGGACCTGACATGGAGTGAGTTTACTAGCCCAGTGGATGAAGCACTACTATGTTTGGTTGCAGACCTATTGCAGATAGAGGACTACTGTGTTTGGGTTCAGACCCGTGGTACTCAACAGAAGGAGTACCTCTGCAGGCTATTAGGGGGGGTGCACTACTGTGTTGGGGTGGCAGACCCCGGCGGGAAGCACTACTGTGTTTGGGTGTCTAACTCGTGGTACTCGACAGGAGGAGTACCTCAGTAGTCTTAGGATAGTGAGCAGTACCTCAGAGTCGTGACATGATCACTGTACTCATCAGAGACAGGGCTCTTCAGAAGTTACGGTTTCGATAATGAAAATCCTGTTTTGAGATGAGTCTCTGACCTTTGTGTTTACCTCATGTTTGAGATTGGTCACTTGATACTTAGGTATATGTATGGGTATATACCTAGGTAGTGTTTATCCATTGATATCATAACTTTTTTGTTTCCTCATGATTGAGATGGATTACTTGATAACATAGGTATAAGTATGGGCTTATACCTAAGTAAGGGTTATCCATTGAGATCCTTCTTTGTGGTTATACTTGATGGATTTAATGAGACATAGAGGGTCTCGGGGTCCCTAATGAGTATCGTATACTCACCTCTGCACGGGCTATGCCCGTACCTCGTTGTGTTGGTTCCAAACGATGGGCAGCGCTGATAGAGGCCGTGTGTTTGAGGACTGGATGGTACCCGGTGGTGGACCTCACGACGAGTCAGTATCCGGAGGTGGACATCAAGACGAGACGGTACTCGGACGAGGTTGAAGTGCTAGTGAATTGTTGAGGCTATCTATACCTACACTTCAAGTAGGATCTGTGGTGGACAATCCAGGAGTAGCGCTATCTGTACCTACCCTATAGGTAGGATCTGAGGAGGACGACCCAGGAGCTGCTTCTATTCTTCTAGCTATTTATCTTTTCTGTTGTACTTTCGTTCAGTTGTAGTTGTACTTCCAATTGGGTTTGTATTCTGTCCCACATACTTTTCAGCACATTATTTTGTACTTAGTGTTTTACTTCTTCTTGTACTCTGTGGTGTTTTGTTTACTTTTATAAAGCCAATGCCTGCCAGTTATCAGGATATATGCCTTTGGTACTAGTCTCCAGACCCTAACCTATGGAAGGCGAGCTTGGGTTAGTCACGGCATGGGCCCCGAGGTCGGGTCATGACAAAAACAATAGTAAAATATTTTCAATACATGTGTATATAATTGAAATAGATGGATGAAAAACTAGAGATTGTAATTTTGATTAAAATAAAAGTTATGTATAATTTGTGAAATAACATAATCATAAAAATCATTAATGAATAAACATATGTAATATTAAATATATATAGAATAGATGAATTCATTATTGAACATGTCAATTAATATCTATTCACACCTTATAAAAAAAACTAGGGTCATAACATCAATACATTCATCCTTAAATTGAAATTGAGACGAAGTCTCGTACCTTGTGCCCGAATTTTCATGTGTCTCTTTATCATAATAAATAATAAATTTATGATAATTATTTACATTATTAAAAATTATATTCAAGTTTATTATTAATTATTTACCTTTTTTATATTTCATGTACATTTACCTAATACATTATGTTATTTTCGAGTGTTTTGACAACATTCAATTTATATATAAAAAATGACTTTGGTATGTTCATGATGGTGAAAAAGATAATAATTTAAACATATGTATAATAATATTAATGAAATAACTGCAACACATATAGAAAATTTATAATTTTCAAACTCAAAATGAATGATAGTTAGGAAAAATGAGACAACACTGTGATTATGGTGACGACAGGTTGTACATATGCATGAGTAAAATTCCCATATTTCAATTTTCGTTATTAAAAGAAGGTATGTATCATTCATCTTTCTAGAAAAATAATTATATAAAAAATACTATGAATTTTAGTTATATATTAATATATATATATATTTCTTATGTTGAATAATTAATAATATTATTTAAAGGAGGTGGTAGTCCACACATCCATGAATGACAATATGACTTTTTCTATGTCTGAAAATGTAAGAAGAAAATCTGATATTAAATTTCATTAAAGATAATTATATCATGAATATTATGAATATAAAAGTTATATCCCATATATTTCTTAATCCATTTGTTAATAAATTACATGTAGATCATGAATGATTCTAATTTCATTGAGGAGGTGTGAGTCCACACATCCACAAATGATGTTATCATATTCCCATTAAATTGAAAACATGTTGGAGAATGTTATATATTAACTACGAAAATCATATATAAATCATAAATATAATATATATCATATAAAAAGAGTATTTCGATGTTGAATTTATATTTCTTCACATAGAAGAAAAGGTTTCAAAGGGAAATATAGTAAATGGAATAGAATAAGATAAATAAAGATGGCCAAGGATCACAATGTCCACTGAAGTCCATTCATGTTAGTTCCCCAGAGTAGAGTTGGTGCATTGAGTAGATTTGAAAAAGCTATTGTGACCAGCCTAGACATTATACTATGCAATATAAGCATGTAATATACCTATGTGAGTGAACACATTTTCCTAGGGTCCAATATATTCAAATAAATATATCATTTCTGCCTTCATTTATAGGTATTGAAATTATGAAGTAACTCTCGATCCATTGATCACCAATGTAAATCACCTAGAACATAAAAAAATCCTTGAATCCTTCTAAACCATAATTATGGGGGAATTATGTGAGAGATATTAAAACCAAATTAATCATTATGTTTAAAACACCTAACTCATACGCGATTTACACTCTCTCTTATTGTTGACAATAGTAGTGTGTGGTCTCCTTCCCTAATTAGGGACCTACATGAGACACTTCATAGAACACCTACTAACACCCTTGAAAACATAATTGAATCCTTTACCGAGTGTTTTTATTGGTTTTTTCATTTATTAATGTATTACCTTCTCACACAGGCTTAGTTTTATAAAGAAAAATAAAATCATGAAATTATACACATGTTAAACACCCTCAGGCCATGAAGATCTATCAATGTCAAACCCGCTTTCTATGAAAAAACCGCTTCCAAATATGATCTACTCATCCATCCCTCTATTAATCCACCGATGGTAGCGAATCATCTTTATTATATCATATTTCTAAAAGGGACCACATTGAAACATCCAATAAATCAGCTGGACCAATAAAACAAATTGTAAAGGCATTATAGCATGTCTTATATTCAAATATTCATTCATATAGTTATAGTTTCTATTAATTTTCGTGCCATATTGTTATGGTTTAGAGGGTACATGTTTATGTGAAACCCTATGGTCAGAGGGACTACGACATTTGCAGTAGTATCAAGTAAGTCTTGATCAATTATATAAGGTTTTGTCCTGTATCATTTCATAGTCTAATCTAAGACTTGGGGGCTCTGGATCCATGTGGGGAGTGGAGATCATTCTTTCCTCTCACTTAAACATGGAATTTTATCCTTCCATCCTTCTAATAAAGCAATTTTGAGTCATATCTCATGAAGTATGTATCTATACATTCTTATAGGAGGCTACACTCAACCCCACATGATGTTTCCTCCCTTATGTGTAGACAGACGTTACATTCTGAGATTAACGATTAGAGATTTAATGGAAGAATCCAAGATCCTTTTTCATCTATCATCACATTTTCTTATACCACCAACAGAGCATGATAATTGCGTGTTTATAATTTTCTTCAACATTCAATTGTTTTTCATGTTCATGAAACACTCGCCATGACACACATAGTCATAGAGGATATCCATGATAAAAAAATCCATAAATCAATATGCATTATGTGGTAAATGACATTTTTCTAAATAATTCATTCTTCTATATTCAGTACTCCTCCATAGGCATGGGGTCCTCAAGTTCATTTATCTATCCTCATGGGAAACCATATTGTGTGGATTCCAAGAATGTCTATTTCCTCCATTTTATGTAACAAAACAAGACTTCCATGGGACTAGAGGATTATGTTTGTCAAGGATTCCACATTATCCCCACCATTGGAATATTTAATGGTGTAATCCATCAATTAAACCATGGGACTCCTACATTGTATAATCCCTAACATCCCAAAAATATTTGCATCCTCCCCAAGTGTAGGCCTTAATCAAACCCATCCATGAGAATCATTATCATGAGGAATCCCCAATGACAACTACAATTCACTTGGGAATCCTCCACCTTAGTAATCCTCAGAAAACCACCTTTGTGCTCCCCCATTATGATTAATCCCTGATAAAATTAATATATTTATCTGTATGGATCATATTTTTATCCCAGTCAAAAATAAGAGTACAAATCACAATGAATCTAGAAACCCATCATGGTCATTTTTACTAGGATTATTTTTACTGAATGATCCCCAACATAATCATATATGTGGGATATACTCTCCTACAATAAAAATAGAAGGGCCACCATAATCATTGGTCTATATAACCAATCTATGATTGATTTTATTCCCATCAAAATGTGATTTGTAAGAAGCCTCTTTGATTTCCACACACAGTACCCCTAATCACCCATACTATTTTTTTCTACATTCCCTAAAGATTCTTATTTAACATAGGAATGAATATCCTTTCTAGGATCCTTGTATTACATTGAAATAAGTCTAATACCAAAAATTGACTAGGAACATTCCTCCAAGATTTCATTTCCGCATGATGACAATAATTATGGTTAGGTCCTTATCACATGACCATAAATAGTTTTTTCCCCATTAAGATTCAATTAAATACGAGGTTTATTATTTCTTTCATACATAGACATTGGAATCCCAAACATGGGTTTGACACTTATATCAAAACTATTCATGTTTCCCTATATGATGAAATACTCTGTTGCATTCAACTGAATGGATTGGAAACCAACATTATTTTATTAACAACCCAATATTATCTACTCAGTACATAAGAGGATATATATACAAATATCTCCATTGATGAAGAACATCATATACATATAGATGATTCTATGATCAGGACATGATGATAATTGATTGTAAATTCAAGGATGTCTAATGTCATACATGTGAATTAAGGAAGGATTAATTAACATATAATAAATCTGTAAGAGAGACCATGAGTAGGAAGTAAGTCCACCCAAAATGTTGTGATAAGTCCAACCTAGAAACCCCTCGACCAATGTATGATTGAAATTATTATTGGAAAAGCTTCCCAACAATCTTGTTACTTTGGAATTTTTTTCCATTAAGTATATAAAACTAATGTGTGTTTCGGGTTCCACAAACAAAAACCATTTAAAACTACTAAAAGATATTAATCCAAAATTGAATGATTTATTGAAATTAATCCCGATACAAACAATCATATTGGTTAAATATTTTATTTGAAAACAAAATACGGTGAACTACACATGAATCCTAACCCAATATGACAATGTTTTCCATTTTTTGGGATTGTTTCACTCTAAAAAAAGTAGTTCCAAAAAGATTACTAGATATGAAGAAGACCATATAAATGATATACTTATTTTATGTGTTTTTATTTTTCATATTTATGATCTATATCCATGAACATTATCTTACAAAACCTATCAATTAGATGGAATCCTTACATAAACCCCATGAATACCCCTTTACTCATGTTCAAGATAGGTCTTCATCTAATAATGGGAAACAATTCCCAACAGTGTGTCTTCAATGTTGGGTATCGAACATACTTTTTTGGGACTACCTCCAAAATAGTATAGTCCTAGCCATGGAGGCCTCCAAACATGATACCCAACTCGTGAATCCCCACTTAATGGTTGGTTTACGATGGCTGATGGTCTAAAAACAAATCGTGGCATGTCCCATTTTTAACCATTTTGGGACATTATCATCAATATTCTACTAGTATTTCCACAATTATCTCATGGATGTGGTTTGAGGGAACCCATATGGAATCATCCAAAAGATATTGTGTTCCATCCAAAGGACCTCTTCCAACAGTCACTACCATCAATTCCACATGGTAGTGAACCCTCTAAATAAAGATGGTTATATATTCTACTATCTAGGAAAGGTCACCCAGACACAAATGTACAATGTGGCCTAATAAGGGGATGAAATAGGTTAAAAAGAAGTTGGGTCACACCTCTACCCTCATTGAGTAATACCACTCATACAATTTTGTGGAAAACTATGAGTTGTAACATAAAATTTGCCTCATTAATTTTGTGAGCTATTAGACTCTCCTAGTAGCACTCAATAAAGCCCGTCGTTCAAATATAGTGGAACATTTTGATAAGTAACATACACCAACCATCCCTAATCAAGCATGCCAGCCGAATTGTATAGTTGAAGTCAACGAATCCCACCATTATTTTTTGAAAACCACAAGAAGGTGCACACACCATCCTACATTCACCAAACCTACCAACAACCTCATCTAGAAGAACCTAGAGATGTATGTCATAAAATTCATTCCCAACTCTCTTCCCCCAAAATATATGAATTCTAGTATCCAAAAATATGGAATAGGAGGAAAAGATTATTCACAAAACCCTAATCAAAACATGGAATGTGAATATATCTTATTATAGATGATAATGTAACCAAGATAATCCTGGAACATGTGAAAGGAAATATAAATATCTATACTCTAATCATAAAAACCAGCCAAGAAATTATAATGAAAATAACAATAGACCCAAGGGGATGGACACACCGATTATTCCCCATAAACGTAGTTGATAAATATTATGCCACCCTAGAAAAGATAGCCACCTCTCCACCAGTCTAGGTGAGTCATGGGGAAAACTCTCCCATGATATATAGATAATCAAATCAGGAACATGAACCCATTACAAACTGGGGAATCGGCTCAATCAAATTGACAATCCTACGAATACAAAATCTCCAGCCAAATATCATGGAGCCCGTAAAAAAATTCAACCATTTACATGGGATCTATTTAAAAGAGTATATGTTCCTAAAAACAACATCACCCGGTTAGTCTACCTAGATGATTGGAATAATTCATCCAAAAATAAGCCTCACCACTGAAAAATAGTGAATAGAGTGTCGATTTGGAATCGATATCTACTCAATGATGGGTTCCATGAATCCCATATATTCTTACCTATTGTAGAAAAAGGTCATACCCTTCTATTACAAAATTAAAATGGAAGTAACAATATTTTTATGGATCCTCCACAAAAGCAACACCATGAAGTCTTAAATCATGGACACAATAATAATGATCTTGAGAGAAATTATCATCTTGATAGTCATTCCGTCACTCATCTTGTCAATATGATTACTGATTAAAAGTGTATTACAATTCCTGTAATCTGTAAAGGTTGTCCACCCAATGTTGTAACTTATTCTGAATGTTCACTCTTCAGTAGTATTTTACAACTTCAGAAGGTTCCTCGACTTGACGATGTAGTAATTAGAATGACCTCATACCACAAGGCACAAGGGAAAAAAGTGAATGTAATGTAAGGTTCCTTGTAAATGCAATGTAAAACTATTAATCACCCAAAGGAAATCCTAAGGAGAAAATCCATCCCTAAAACCTCAAAGGATTTTCTTCCATATGAAATAATAGAGGATGTCCCAACCAAACACACCTCTTTTGATACAGTGATTGGGAATCAACCACATTTGTTTGACCATGTATTGGATCCTCTAGAAAAAATTAAAAATTACTTGTTAAAAATAAAAAATTATTTGGCTATAGATGACAAATAATTCTGTTTTTGGCATTTTAACACCATCGATAAAATATTCCAAAGGATTTTTTTGATGTTTGTGTGAACAATAACTACCTAAATATATGTAAATAATTACCTCACTTGAGAGTAAAATTATTACCCTATGATTAGTATCAAAGTCACATTGGGGTAATAGAAGGTATATAACTACAAATTTATTTGGATGCACTCTTAGCTATATTGATTAAAAAAATTTATAATCAACAAGGAAAACATACACATGCAAGCCATAGTAGGTTATAATGTTTTTCATTGTTGATTAAAGACACCCCATTTAGTGTTCATAATAGAGGATGGGGTGAACACAATGCATTAAATTATACCATGCCCCCTTCCTATATAGCCAAATGAAAATGGTATCATGATATTTCATTGAATCAAGCCATATTTGAAAACTAGAATCTTTTCACAATTAATGATTTGATAAAAAATAGGCCAGGACTGACTCTATCCAATGTATGGTCTATAGAGAAAAGAATATTGAAATAAATGTTTACAAATCATGTGAAAATAATGAGTAATCCTCCCATACTGAAGATTTCCATTATCATATTGGAAAAAACTGAACAAATAGATCCATAATATATGATGTAGGTGATCCAGATGCATAAAAAATGATTCAAAAAGAATATGTTCATAAAACCCTCCATAAAATTCAAAGTGATGTAGTTGATGTATCTTCATTGTTATTTCAAAATAATCCCAAATAAGCATGGACATTGGATTTTATTATCCCACCAATAAAGGCTAGTAAACTACGCCAAAACAATTGTAAAAGTTGAACATGATGAGACTTAGACCTCAGGGATTGGGTGTAGGGGTGTTACATAAATAACTGCATAAATATATGGTTTCATTTTTTCACCATTTTGGAGAAATTAAAACAAATTTATCTTCCCACTTCATTTTAACTGGTGACCCGATATCCCCATTGGTAACAGAACTGATTGAACTATACAATGATTCAATTCATATTACCTTCAACCAAAAATTTCTTAGAGAACCAGATATATAAGGGATGGGGCCTTGTGGAGGGCATCATAAGAGGAGGAATTGTAGAGAAAATAATATAATTCCTTTAATTCATTACACATGGGAATGTTATTAACACTGCCCACAGAAACCCTACACAATATGATTCAAATTTAGATAGATGGTTCGAGGAGGAAATTTACGATCAACATATAGTCCAAATTGGAGTTATTGAAGGAAGTGTACATACCCAGAACCAATGGTTATCCTGGAATATTATTATTTCCTCAAACAATCCTTCAGTACCTCCTTAAAAGGAAACCAATAAATATAAATTTTATAGATCATATTGTGCATCCCCTGCTTACAAGGGAGGTAAAACCCCTTTCACAAAAGGATTGATATTCACCATAGGAAGAATAAACGAAATAATTTAGGGGAACCAATATGGGAATACAATAATAAATACATATTTCCTGATATAATATACAATTATATCTTAATCTTTCACTTTATACATGAATATTTAAACAATAAGGGTTCATCGTAGTGACTGAATTGGACATGGATCGCCTTTTCAACATGGGATACCAACAAACAATATACATTAATCCTATAGTAGAATATCATGAATTATGTCCTTTTGGAAACAACTAAAATATTTATATGAACATACATATAGGAATTATTCTATAGGATACCCATGATAGATACTGATAGTGCCACCAATGATGGACAAACAAGTTTTTTCTCCAATTCATGATCCAACTAATCCAGAAAATTCCCAAAGAACTGTGACTATTTCTTAGTCACTCAAAGATCATTTCAAATACATCAATTAATAGTATACAAATATAAAACCAGAAATGAAACCATACCCTAAAGTGGTAGATCAGACACCTCCCCCACTAAAATTTAGAGATACACATTTTCACATTTTTAATGGCCCAGGAGTCCCATAGAATCATATGATTTGTTTTCTCTCACTATGATATCATGATGTGGAACTATAGAAAACACAATTATATTAATCCTATGTTATTTGTGTAATTATTTCAAGGACCCCATTTTAGGTTACACTAACTTACTAACCTGGTCAATTAAGAGGTGTAATGCCCTTTGTTAGAAGTTTCTATTCTAGTTTAGCTTGATGTTACAACAGGTGAATGTAACAATCTAAGAATTTACAAATAAATTCATTATAGAATTCATATATTAATATAACTCAACAAAAAAAACATTTTTATAACCTATCCATGTAAACATAACCTTTTAACTTCACTTATGTGATTTTAAAAAATCTGACATACACGGTTGTGATCCATAAATTATTTGTAGTCTGATAAGAAAAACATAATATTCAGAGAATAGTGACCAAAACTATTTAATAGTAACCAAACCTTATGATTAGTAACATAACCTTAGGAATATTAATATGAATATAATGAATGTATAAATACCAATAAACATGAATGTGTAAATATATTTAGGCATTATTAAATAAAGATGAATATTGTAAGTATTTATATTTTTGGATTAAATACTGATTTTAAATAAATATTTAATTAATAATATTTTGAAAATTATTTTTGAAAATTGGAAATCATTTTTGATTCTACTAGTTGAAAAATTTTTATGGTGAATTTTTGGTATTTTTCTGATAAACATGAATTTTTTTTATGAATAGTGAAATACCATTATTTAAAAAATAAA
Organism: Viscum album; assembly: GCA_963277665.1. Lineage (NCBI taxonomy): Eukaryota > Viridiplantae > Streptophyta > Magnoliopsida > Santalales > Viscaceae > Viscum > Viscum album. The sequence goes on along the minus strand of OY728133.1, from coordinate 1,896,034,828 downwards.
CTGAATACACTAATTATAGAGTCATATATGATGTTCTACTGATGTAACCCCAATTGAAACCGATTAACATGATAAAATTACTAATCTTTGTCATAATGTCTCACAATTCCTTCTCTTGTGGTAAAATAATAAATTAATGAATATAATATAGAGAAATCCCCTCTCCCCTTCACTATATAAACCACCCATCACCACCTCTTCCTCCCACACCACTCATGCTTCATGACATTCCTAAATTCTGTTAAAATATCTCCAAATCCTCTTAACCCACATTAATGACCTTATGGTCTCTCAAAAAGGACAAAAAACTAAGGCCTTAAGTAGTTTCTCAAAGAGGAGTACTCAAGAGGTGAACCTCTCTTCCTTTTTCTTTCTATTCCTTTTACAAGTTCCATTATTTTGTTCTCTCTTCTCACCGCACCTTATCCAAATACCATGATAATTATAGAACAATACATGTACTAGAGATTAATTATTATAATGTAATATTTATTCATAAAATCTCTTTTTTCATTCAATTTATACTATAAATGAAAACACTATCTCTGATGCGTTAATTTATCACATTCAAGGAAGATGGGTTTTGAATTTGAATTACTATATTCGAGACTGGACATGAAACATTTTTAATCATTGAAACCAATCATAATATATGTCTTTTATCTTGTTTAATGTTTTTGAATCCTAACACACTCATAATATGTAATAATAATACAAAACAAGTTCATTGTGCACAAAACCACAATGCTAAATCCTAGTGTTTGTCATTAACACATCAAATACGTCATCCTCATTGTATATAACAAAAATAATTATAAGATAATTTATAAATATTTAACGACGCCAATATTATATGATAACAATTATAGATATTTAACCATATTTCAAATGAAATTCCATTAATTTATTCAAGTAAACTGATCCTGCAAAACCCAGGAAGAAAGTGCTTCGAAAACAATAAAATTGAATCTCGTAAGAACCATCAAAAAGGTAATGAATGAACCTAGTAAGGTTATACTGTATCAATTAAATTTTAATGATGTTGTGGAATTATTAATTAAAGAAAGTAAATTTTATTATTCAGGTTGTTATGAAAAATCAAGAACACCTTCAATATTAAGGTCAGGGATTGCTTACCTCAATTTTCATTCTTTTAGTTAGACAACTATTTTATGGGTTACATTGTTACAAGAATATGTGTGAATGACCTATGATTGTTTTATAATTAATGTCAAATTATATTTTGTGTAATGTTTTGGTCACACATAAATATTTCATTGATTCTTCATCACTCTAATGACACACTAATTTTAAGTGATTCCATAACTCAATTTTCATTATTTGAGTTATTCATCTATTTCAATGGTTACATTGTTCCATGAATATGTGTGAATGACCAATGATTGTATTATATAGTATATCCACTTACATTTTGTGGAATTTTATTTGTAATATCTAAATATTTCCTTGATTTATAATCACTCTAATGACAGAATCATTGTAAGGTATTTCTTATCTTAATTTTCATTCATGGAGTTAAACATTTATTACATTGGCTACATTGATCTATTAATATGTGTGAATGACCTATGATTGTTTTATAATATATTTCCACTTATGTGATTTCAATTTTTATTTTTCACACATAAATATTACATTGATTTATCGCCACTCTAATGGCACAATCATTGTAAGGGATATCTTAACTCTATTTTAGTATCAAAATAAGAATGCAGTGCTCAACATAAAAGAGTGGGGTGATTTTTATTCTTTTGAAATTCCTTTGGATCATTTAAAAGGTATGTTTAACAGGGTTATACAAACATTCAAAAGACCTCTTAATGAAACCTTTTCTAATTTATTAATAGAATTATTCAACCTTAAAGCGTATAGAATCTGTAATATAATAAAAGTAACATAATTAAAAAGTACAAGAAATTTATACTTCCTAATTTTAACAAAGTTAAGGCACATCAGCAGAATTAAAACAACATGAAATAGGAATAAAGTAAAAATAGGATTGTTTTAACCCAAAGAGAATTGTATCCAACAACCAAGGATAACAGTTTCTTGATTAATACTATCAAGAAAGTCAGTCTTATCCAATCCGAGGTAAGCCCTTAATCCAAAGATCAGTATCTATCAAGTTATCCCCGCAAGTCCTCAATTTAGAAGGAAATCAGAACCTCTATCTTGAAAACCTAGAAGTCAAAAATTATCATGATCAAATTATGCACATAGAAAGTCTGAACAAGTTGTTCATGCTTGAAAAAGTTTTTCACTTCATCCACACGAAGCAACGAGAGTTGTAAGAGCCTCTCTCTCTAGAGAAAACTTCACAAGATTCTTCACCGTCCTGTCGAACTCACTATATCATGTGTGTTGGTCATTCAAATGTGCTTTTATTTATAGGAAAACCTTCCCAATGGTCGGCACCTCTCCGATGGTAATATTTTGCAAAAATTTCGGAGGGACTTAGAAATGTGGCAATCAAACAATGGTTAGATTGTAATAGATTGTACGACATCGTTTCAACTAATAGAAAAATGTTAGGTTAAAGATACGTGTTAGGTATATGAAATCTTGGAATCTGATATCATTTGAATGATACATTAGGAAATATCTAACATTATCATGAAAACATAATAGTAATATCTCAGGTTTTATGTGTATTATTTTAAATATTATATGGAATTATTTCGAGTATGGGAACGAAGACAGAACATCATTCTGAGGTCCAGAAAGCCTGGAATGGTGGTTTGATCTTTTTTTTAGTTAAGTGAGTCGGCACTCGAGCGTAGTCGTGGCAGTTCCCAAATGGGTGCCCGGATTAAAAATATGAGGGCATTGTTGCATACAGGACATCGAATTTACCTAAGAAAGGTTCTAACCTCAACCGACACAGGTCAGCTACGAAGTTTAATTTTGTGCGTTTTAAAAAGGGAAGCACATTAGATGGAATAAAATAAATTAATGATTTATTTTATTATTTTAAAACGTTTCCTTTTTTTAGCATCAACCTAATACTCACTTATAAATACATTCTTATGGAAAATTCATAGATTTATCCTCATAACCCTACGAGTTGAGAGAGAGACCGAGAGAGATATCACTTGGAGCATGGACGGAGGAGGACTCATTGGCAGATGATGACGACGTGAGCAATCGATGCCCCTCGGATTTTGATGAATCCCAACGGTGGACACATCATGATGATCTCACTTCAACTGGTCTGAGGTAGGGGTTTGTTATTTGAACTTATTTTCCCTGTTTTTTAGTTCAAATGAAGAACGCGGTTCAACCACAAACAAGTTGATCCACAGATTTGTACGTTCTTGCGGGAGGATTTTCTTTCGGATGATTTTGGGGAAATAATCCGTGCATTTATTTATGTTTATATCTACTCCGTTTAATCCTATTAACGGGAGCAGATCAACACCGTGACGAACGATGGCAGAGGTTCATTCTTTGATTTGTTTATTGGATTTCATCCCCCACTATTTTTCTCGGGCGTTCTTTGCGGGGCGACGAACAAATGATCATTTTGCATATGTTCCACGACGCAATGATCCCAAATCTATGGTTTGACACCACAAAGACCTTGTGGAGGTGCGACAACGATGGTTGACGGTGAATCAGACTAGATCGGTAAAGGGATTTTTTTCAAGTGTTTTTCACGCAGGAGAATCAAATCATGTTTTCAGAGCTAATCAGAGGCTCGACAACACCAGAAATGGATTCGTGGTGTCAGGGCGACCATAACCTGAAGGTTTCGTGGAAATAGGATAGCTGGATCGATGAACGGAGCAGCATGGGAGGCGTGCTGGAAAGGGGCGTCGTTCTTGGAAATTTCCAGAACACACAATGTGTACTTCCAAAGAATACGACGTGTAGTACTGGCAGCGGCTAGGGTTTCGGGGGTCAGAGATGCATCACACGGCGTGTGACCCTGGTCACACGGCGTGTTAAACTTCCCCCAAAGCTCGGCATGTGTTTGTAAAATACACGGACACGAGATAATCTACACGACCTCAGGTGACACGGCGTGTATATCTTGGAAGAGGCAGCAACGTGAAACTCGGCGTGTATCCATAGGATACACGGACACAGGTTAGAGTACACGGGTTGATATCCGTGTACGGCCACCTGGCTAGTGACACTGGCCTGACCCCAATCACTCGGAAACATTGTGTACATTGTACTACACTTCGTGAACTATGTTTTCCTACACTACCATCCTATAACACGGGCCATTGTACATAGGTAGTACCTAGTGTCAGACAAAACGACATGTATATTTTCTAAACTCCATGTACTTTTTGAAAAACAGGATGGTACTCTTGTTCAATGTATCCTAGACATCATTCGTTTGGGTTAGTGCCCCTTCTTCTCGTTCCCCTGAAGGTCAGGCATCGTTTCCTTCTACAGGAGTATGATCCATTCAGCCGGACTTTCTGTGATAGAGTCAGCATCTCTCTGAGAGGCCCGGAGCGATATCTTATATCCATTCTTGACACTAGGTAGAGTCAGGAATTGACGTGACCAACTCTACTAGGATTTAATCCTCTACATAGACGGTGTATCACCTAACTGGTGAATCCAGATAAGTCTCGGTATCCTCCATCGCCCGGGAAGTGATCCTTATCTATGTATCGTTATCTTTACCACTAATGATTATGTCTCCCGTGATGAGTGCATATCCTCTATCATAACATTCCCACTCAATAGTGTGTCTATCGTAATGAGTGTAGCTACCAATCGTGATAGTTACCGATGAAAAACAATTCTCAGACGGACGTCATCTGTTCTGTAAGACTTGTGGAGTGTGCTCTCGGAATGAGTGCATCACAAAATCTTCTAACAGAACCCCTAATAGGGGTTCGCGGGTCTCTGACTTGTCCTTTGATTATGGGTTTGGGTTTTGAGTATATCTGGTTTTTTCTAAATATTCTATAGACATATACTGTGAATAGATGACTCTACCTTTACATTGTGTACTGCTTTGTGGTTTTCAGGGTCCTCTACGGAGTATTGTTATACTCACCCCGGCACGGGCATTGCCAGTACGTCTGCTGTCTTTTGCAGACGAGCAGCCTTTTGACAGAGTCCATGGCAGACCAGGACAGGACTGAGCTTTCGGAGTTCACTATAGGCCGAGGTGCTCCTACGGCTACGAGTGACAGTCCTAGTACCTTTTGTGCTTACAGGTTGGACTTTGTAGTTTTCAGACTCTTGTTTGTTTGTTTTTGGTGGGATTTTATTTTGTCCTAGTTTACTTTTTAGTACTCTACCTTTCATTGTAATCTGTTGGTTGGGGTTTAGTTGTATGCATGAATTTTGTTCCTTAGTGTTTTTCATTTTAGAGTTTGTGGGCTTGGAGATGTGTGAATCTGTACAGGTACTTAGGCAATGCCTCCAATGATAGTGATACGCCTACTCAGTTCCAGTCGCCAGCCCCTGGCCTATTGGAGGTAGGCTTGGAGAGTCATGGCGCAGGCCCCACTAGGACGGGTCGTGACAGAGTTGTATCATAGGTTTTCGGTTCTACCTTGGGACCAAGATTCTATGAGTTTGGTTTGGGGAAACATTATTAAGTGTTTAGAGTTCGGATTTCATGCTAGAGACTCTAGTTTTGGTGCGGCGGCTGACGTATCCATGCACCGGGGCTCTGATAACCTTATTTTCGACTCGGTACACAAAAACACTAGTTGTGGGAAAATAAAAAGGTGCTTGAATAATATAGGAAGGGTTTCTAGTATCAATTCCCCTTCTGTCACCTTTCTAGATACACTATTTGACCATGGTATGTCTTGTTTCCTTACAGGATGCCTTCGCGATGCATACCCACTAGTATTCAGCAGCACGATCACGAGGATTACCCCCTCAGTGATGAGGCATGGATTCAGGGACCAGTTCCCAAGGCGTTGCCACTGGGTGGTGCACCTGATATGCCACCACCTGTGGAGCAGCAAGTGGTACCTGCAGTACCGGTCGGCGAGGAGCACATGATCAGCGTGCTCCATGATATCAAGAGACAGAGACCCCTCATGTTACGAGGTGAACCCAGCCCTCAGGTGGCTGAGGACTGGCTTGAGGCTTGACCAGAGTTTTCGATCAAGTGAGGACACTAGCAGACCATATGGTGATCGTAGGAGCGAGCCTTCTTCAGGGTTCAGCAGGGTGATGGTGGAGTCTTACCACATAGACTCAGGATGTGGAGACACTTTCATGGGCGGAGTTTGAGGGACTCTTCAAGGAGGATTTCTCTCCGGTTACGCTGAGAGCTATACACATCCAGGAGCTTCTTCAGCTCCAACATGGTAGTATGATTGTGGCTGACTATTCATTGAGTTTTACCATCTCCTACAGGTACTTGATGGATATGGTCAGGGATCAGTACTTCAGAGCTCGGAAATTCGAGCGGGGTTAACGACAAGACATCGGAGATTGTTTCTTTCCAATATACATATCGACTTATGTTGGAGTGATCGAGAGATCTTTGGTGTTCGAGAACCTCTTGGAAGAGTAGAGGCATCCGCCGGCAGTCAGCAGCAGGCAGACAAGTGGAGAGACCTTGTCGGCAGGGAGACGACGTTAGACGCAGGGATCAAGATGTGAGAGACGTCGGAGGAGGACACAGGATAGGGGATCGATAGTCTAGGGCTCTCAGGATGGATCCAGTTATCCTAGGTAAATGTGATGCTACACATGCGACGGTAGCGGACACCTCGCTAGGGATTGCCCGACCCGTCGAGCTGCTGACAGGGAAGCGGTGGATGGACCAGCGAGGCAGAGGCAGAGAACAGGAAAGGTAGACCTGCTAGTTGGCGAACATGGTAGAGAAGTAGGGAGAGTTGTGGGTGGTGGCAGATGCTTCTACTTACTTCCACCACCTTCCCCAGAAGGTCCGCACCAAGATCAGGGAGCTGGGGGACAGGGGCAGGGACAACTGCATGCGGTTGAGGCATATGACCCAGGGGATCAAAGGATGATTCGAGGTACAATCTTTGTCATTTATACCTTAGTTTCCGTACTCATAGACATAGGAGCCAGTCATTCCCTTATTTCCACATGCCTTTTCCAAAACCTCGAGATTCCGGTAGAACCGTTGACTTGATCTTTATGCTTGGTGACACCAACGAGAGGAGACTCGACGATCACGCATCTCTGTAGACAGTGTGATCTTACCCTTTGGGGCGAGAGTTTCGGTTGGAACCCCTTGGTGGTACCGTCGAGGCCATATGATGTCATTCTCGATATGGATTGGTTATATTTTGTCCATGACCAGATTAACTATTTTAGGCGAACGGTTTGGTGCGTCTGCCGTGATGGAATGAGGCTTTCCTATGTCGAAGAAAAGGAAACCCAAGCAGCACAAAATGGGATCATGCATAGGAGTGTGCAACCAATCACTCATGAGTTGTCTAGCCTTACCCTCAGAGCAGTAGATGTTGTGAGTCCTCAGTTCCCAGCAGTGGTGGCGGAGTATGAGGACCTCTTTCCCGAAGATGTTAGAGGATTACCTCCCCACTAGGAAATTGACTTCTACATTGACTTACACCCCGGGATGACACTGATTTCCTCATCAGCATATCGGATGGCTCCTGTAGAGCTTTGCGAGCTGAGAGTGCAGTTGGAGGATTTACAGGGCAAGGGTTTCGTGAGACCCAACGTTTCACCCTATGCATCCCCAGTCTTGTTTTCCATGAAGGCAGACGGAAGTCTGAGGTTGTGCGTGGATTACCGGCGCCTGAACTAGTTGACGATGAAGAACCGGTATCCACTACCTAGAATAGATGATCTCTTCGATCATCTATGATGTGAAAATGGTTCTCGAATGTTGAAATTCGATCAGGATATCACAAGTTATGAGTGCGGGATGAGGATATACCGAAGATGACTCTCAGATGCCTCTACGGTCACTATGAGTACTTGTTGATTCCTTTTGGCATGATGAATTCCCCCACAGTGTTAATGGGACTGATGAACCGGATCTTCAAGCCATACATGGACCGGTTCGTGGTGGTCTTCATCGAAGATATCATTGTCTACTAGGAGTCAGAGGAGGAGTACGCGAGACACCTGTGGATGGTTCTGGACGTACTCTATGAGCACCAACTTTATGGGAAACTCTCGAAGTGACAGTTCTAGATTTAGGAGGTCCTCTTTCTTGGAAATTTCATCTCAGTAGATGGAGTAGATGTAGATCCAGCCAAGGTGGAGGCTGTGTTATCATTGGAGCCACCTCGGATCATGACAGTGGTGTGGATATTCCTTGGGTTGGTAGGATTTTACTGGAGGTTCATTCGTGATTTCTCCGGGATTTCAGCACTGATGATAGCCTTGACCAGGAAGGGGAAACCCTTCGTGTGGACAGAGAAGTTCCAGTAGGATTTTGAGGAGTTGAGGCAGAGTTTGACAAGTGCCCTAATCTTGAGATTGCAGGAGGAGGGTGTCGAGTACGTAGTTTTCTGTGATGCATCAGGGTCCGGGATCGTCTATGTCCCGATGCAGCGGCAAGCAGTGATTGCTTATGGTTCAGGCCATCTTAGGCCACAAGAGAAGAACTATGCGACCCTTGATCTCGAGTTGGCACCGGTAGTCTTCGTATTGAAAATTTGGTGACACTACCTCATGGGTTACCGGTTTATCATCTACTCTGATCACAAGATCCTCAAGTACAACTTCTCACAGATGGATCCGAATATGAGGAACATGCATTGGCTAGAGTTCCTCCAGAACTATTATTTTGAAATCATCTATACTCTTGGAATGGGGAACAAGGTGGTGGATGCTCTTAGAAGATGATCAAGCTCATAGTTGTTGAGTGAGGCGACACAGCAGTTAGCCGTGTTACAGTTATCGTTCATGGATGAAGATGATACAGCTTACCTACAGTCGATGGTTTTCACCACTCCACTCTTACAACGAGTAAGGGAGGCACATATTGGGGATGTCGATTGTGTGGCTTTATGCGCCCAGTTGTCGACAGGACATGCTCCTGATGGATATTCACATTGTGGGGAGCACATACTTCTTTTCAGAGGATTCACTATCGTACCAGTGGCATTGCAGGAGGAGGTCCTGAGAGAGCTTCATATATCCCCTTTGGCGGTACATCCAGTGGTGGCAATGATGTACTAGGATTTCCGACGACAGTTATGGTGGTCAGGCATGAAGAAGGCAGTAGTGGATTTTGTTTCTCGATGCCTCTCATTTCCGTAGGTGAAGGTTGAGCACTAGGTTCCTATGGGATTAGCTGACCCCCTGGAAGATCCAAAGTAGAAGTGGGATGAACTATCTATGGACTTCGTTACAGGCTTACTATGGACGTCCTAGGGGAATGATTCTATTTGGGTGATCGTTGACCGACTCACCAAGTCGGCTCTCTTCCTAGCTATCAGGGAGCGGAGTTCCATAGAGAGCTTGGCACACCTATATGTGTAGGAGATGGTTCAGCTTCATGGAATTCCTTCGACTATAGTCTCGGATTGAGATGCCCGTTTCATGTCCCAGTTGTGGAAGGGATTTCAAGAAGCTTTTGGGACACATCAACGCTTCAACACAATGTTTCATCCCCAGACTGATGGTCAGATAGAGAGGACCATTCAGGTTTTGGAGGATATGTTTTGAGATTGTATCATGGACTTTGGTCATAGCTGGGAGGACCAAAAACCATTTGTGGAGTTTTTGTACCACAACAGCTACCACTCCACCATTGGTATGGCACCATTTGAGGCCCTGTACAGGAGACACTGCCGGTCACCGCATTGTAGGACCGACCCTGGAGAGTCAGCACTAATGGGTCCAGAGTTAGTACGAGCCACCATAGAGAAGGTGCAGATCATCCTGGACTAGATGAAGACCGCACAGAGCTAGAAAAAGTCCTATGCTGACAGACAATGGAGACCTCTGGAGTTCAAAGAGGGAGACCATGTCTTTCTTCATGTCTCACCTCAACGAGGTTTATGGATATTTGGACGAGGTGGCAAGCTATCTCCGAGGTTCATCAGACCTTTCTAAATTCTATGTAGAGTTGGCATGGTGGCGTACCGCCTAGCCCTACTTCCACAGTTGCATCGGGTAAATGATGTCTTTAATATGTCACACATAATGAGGTACGTGCATGATCTATCAGACGTCATCGAATTTGGAGAGCTAGACATCGAGGATAGAGTGACCTTCACTGAGTACTCGATGGAGATAGAGGATCAATTGGAGAGGATACTTCATGTGTAATCGATTCCTTTGGTGCATGTCTGGTGGCTTCACAGGAATCTTCAGGAGAGCTTGTGGGAGCGGGAGGCCCAGATCTGTGCCAAGTACCCTCATCTTTTTTATTAGCCATTGTTTTGGATTTTCAGGGACGAAAAACCCCAAGGTGGGGAGAATTTAATGTCTCTGGTTTTCCGTGTATTATTTTAAATATTATATGGAATTATTTCGAAACCGGGCATGAATATGGCACGTCATTTTGAGGTTTATTATGCCCGGAATGGTGGTTTGAACTTGTTTTTGTTAAGTGAGTCGGCACTCACGCGTGGTCATGGCAGTTCACAAAAGGGTTCCCGGATTAAAAATATAAGGGCATTGTTGCGTCCAGAATGACGACTTTACCTACGAATGGTTCTAACCTCGACTGGAACAGGTCGGCTGCGATGTTTAATTTTTGTCATTTTAAAAAGGGAAACACTTTAGAAGGAATAAAATAAATTAATGATTTATTTTATTATTTTATATTGTTTCCATTTTTTAGCAGCAACCTAATCCAACCCTATACATACATTCTTATGGAAAATTTGGAGGGTTTTCTACATAACCCAGTCAGTTGAGAGAGAGAGAGAGAGATATATTTCTCTTGGAGCTTGGGTGGAGGAGGAGGCATTGGCGGATGCCGACGACGTGAGCAATCGACGCCCCTTAGAATTTGATGAATCCCTTTGGAGGACATGTCACGACGATCTCTCTTCAACTGGTTTGAGGTAGGGGATTGTTATTTCAACTTCTTCTCACTGTTTTTGAGTTTAACGATGAACAGGAATCATCCACGAAAAAGTTGATCTTCAGATTCTTACGTTCTTGAGAGAGGGTTTTCATAGGGATGATTTTGTTTAAATAAACCATGATTTTATTTATGTTGATCTTTTCTCTGTTTAAACCTATTAATGGGAGTGGATGAATGTCGTGACGAACAATGGTGAAGGTTCGTTCCTCAATTTGTTTATTGTATTTCCTCCCCCACTCTTTTCTCATGAGGTATTCATAGGGCGACGAACAATGGATTTTTACGCATCTGTTCCATGACACAATGATCCCAAATCAAAGGTTCCACACTGCAAAAACCTTTTGTAGGTGTGGCGACAATTCCAGACGACGAATCGGACTAGATTGGTAAAGTGCGTTCTTCCAGCATTCTTCATGCGGGAGAATCAAATCATGTTTTCGGAGCCGATTGGAGGCCCAAAAACACTAGAAGCGGATTCGGGGTGTTGGGACGACCATAACCTGAAGGTTTCGTGGCGATCAGATGGGTGGATCGATGATCGGAGTAGCATGGGAGGCGCACTGGCGAGGAGCGTCGTTTCTGGAAATTTCCAGAACACACGATGTGTACTTCTGAAGAACACGCTGTGTTGTACTGGCGGCAGATAGGGTTTCTGGTGGTCAGAGAGTTGTCACGTGGCGTGTGACCTTGGTCACACATCATGTTGAACTTTCCCCGAAGCTCGGCATGTGTTTGGAAAATACAGGGACACTGGATGACCTACACGGCCTCAGGCGACACGGCGTGTACAGCTTGGCAGAGGTGGCTACACGAAACTCGGCATGTATCTAGAGGATACATGGACACCGGTAAGAGTATACGGGTTGATAGCCGTGTACGGCCACATGGACAGTGACACTGGGATGACCCCAATTACTCGGACACGGCGTGTAAATCGTACTACACGTGGTGCACTATGTTTTTCTACATGACCAGCCTAAGACACGGGCCACTGTACACGGGCAGTACCCGGGGTTAGAAAACAAGGCGTGTATATTTTCTACATGTCGTGTAATGTTTGGAAAACGCAGTGTTCCTCTTGTTCACCATATCCCGAATATCATTAGTTCGGGTTAGTGCCCATTCTTCTCCTTCGCCTGATGGTCAGACATCGTCTCCTCCTATAAGAGTATGATCCTTTCAGTCGGACGTTCTGTGATTGAGTCGGCATCTCTCCAAAGGCCCAGAGAAAGATCCTATATCCATTCCTAACCCTATGTATTGTATGTAATCGATGTGACAAACTCTACGGGGTCGTTAATCCTCGACCTAGATGGTGAATCACCTACCTGGTGAATCCGGATGCATCATGATATCCTCTATGTCCCTGAAAGTGATACTCATATGTGCATCATGATATTTACCACTTAGGAGTGTGTCTCCCATAATTAGTACTTCTCCTCTATCGTAACCTTCTCACATAGGAGTGTGTCTCCCGTAATGAGTGCAGTTACCTCTCATGACGGTTCCCGACAAACAACACTTCTCAGATGGATGTCATCAATGCTGTAAGACTCGTGGAGTTTGTTCTCCAGGAATGAGTGCATCACAGAATCCTCGAACAGAACCCCTAACAGGGGTATGTGGGTGTGTGACTTGTCCCTTGACTATGATTCTGGGTTTTCAGGATATCTGGTATGTTCTATATGTTCTGTAGACATATACAATGCGTAGATGACTGTACATTTACTTTGTGTACTTATTTGTGGTTTTCGAAGTCCTCTATAGAGTATTGTTATACTCACCCCTGCATGGGATTTTCCCATACATCTGGCATCTTGTACAGATGAGAATCCTTTTGACAGAGTCTTGGGAGGACCAGGATAGGACTGATCTTTATGAGATCCCTACAGGTCGAGATTCTCCTATACCTACGAGCGGCAGTCCGAATAACTTTTGTGCATACAGGATGGACTTTGTAGTCTTCAGACTCTTTTTTTTTTGTTTTTGGTGGGCTTGTAATCTGGTGTAGTTTACTTTTTAATACTCTACCTTTTTTCGTACTCTGTTGGTTGGGGTTTAGTTGTATGCATGCATTTTGTTCCTTAGTGTTTTACATTTCTGTATTTGTGGGCTTGGAGATGTGTGTGTGTGTACAGTTACTTAGGTAATGCATCCCATGTTAGTGATATTCCTAATCGGTGCTAATCACTAGCCCCTGGCCAATTAGATGTGGGCATGGGGAGTCACGGTGCGGGCCCCACTAGGACGGGTCATGACAGTAATGTTACAAAATCAGGAAAATAGATTCTTAAAAATAACATTATCAAGAAAACTGAATCATAAGATTGGAGTCACGAATACACCAGATTCGGTATTATGAATACTGGCATCACATATACAATGAAATTGGTATTGAAGGTCGTCATCACATATAGAACAGATTCGGTATCGAATATAGTCATCACATATACACTGGATTCAGAATTGAAATTCGGCATCAAATATGCACCGGATTCGGTATCAAATATCGACATCACATATACACCGGATTCAGAATTGAATGTTGGCATCATATATACACCGGATTCAGAAATATAAAAACTAAATGACAAATCGTAATGATCGATTTGTAAGTATATCAGAATGGAAAATCGGAATGATAGATCTCTAAGTCTAACAGATTGGAGAATATGTAATGATATATCTATAAGTATAATCGAATGAAAATTCCCGATATTAATAAAAATACAGAACATAAAAATAGTCATAACCTAGTAAAAGTGTTTTAGATTTTCAAAACATAAAACCATTAGGAATGGAGAATCCATAAGATATCCTTATTTACCCAACAATATCCCCATTTTTTGAAACCAGAAACAACATTACAAAGGAAGAATATTTTGACATAGGTAAACAAGTAAGAAAAACATATCTCTCCTTTTGAATGTGATTATAAATGACTATGACTAACTCCCCCTTAGGTCATGATTACCAAGGATCATATTCTTGATTTTTAATTTCTGGGTTTTCTTAAGGAAATAAAATCCCCTTCGATAAACATATCTACTTAAAATAAAGCCCCCCTTAATAGATTCTCCCAATAGATGATTAAATACTTCCATTAAATAAATTCACCCCATTAATAATTTTAAAAAAGAGGGAATGAAATGCAGGAGTATAAGATGTACCTGAAAGGTTAAGCATGCATACATCCAAAAATATTTGAGAGATATGAAAGAACATTCTTAACAACATTTTTAGAAATAAGGTTTACATTACAACAATACATTGGAATGTAAAAAAATCATCCACTCTTCTTTTACTCAGAAAACATCTTCTTTATCAGGTATTTGAGATTCTTTACTTCCTAATGATCATCTTGAAACCTCTTTAGCATGATCTCTGGATCCTATTTATTATTTTCTAAAGTCAATATTCTTTCTTCTTGAGTTGTGACCTTTTTTTCTAAATCAGCTCTAACTTCCATTTCACTGTTAACAGATCGAGCAACAGAATTGAGTTTAATACCATTCTCAGATATTGAATACATAACCTTTTTTATCTCATATTAATAGGTATTAAATTCTCCCATTGTTGAATCCATGAAATCGCCAAACATCCTGAGCTCTTCATTAATGGTTTTGGGGCGGTTAAATACATTCTTACAAGTTATCATCAGGGCTTTTTAATCAATAAAAAGATTACTAATGTCAGCTTCTTACTTGACAGGCATGTCCATAAGTATATTGGTCAATTCTGTCTTTTGTTTCAGGGTTTCTTCCACCATTGGACACTGGGCACCTATGTTTTCATGAACCAGAATGGTACTGACCAACTTCGTCAAAGATTTCTTAACAAAATCATTTTCAACAGATGAGTATGACTCAGTTCCTGAAACTTTTTTTCCTTTGTCAACTCCTCTTGGAGTTAGGGATGGTTGTCCCTCTATTCTATTAGAGTATTTATGAGCTGTTTAATTATCAGATGTAGTAACCAGGACACTCTTTCCTTTAATAGAATTTCAGACTTGGGTTTGTTGATCTGTAACTTGGAAAATATTAAGATCTCCTTGTTCATATTCTTCTTCATGAAACTCATCTTCTTATGAACCTTGATGTGCATCATGTTCTTTATCTACTTCTTCTTCTTGTTCAAATTAATATTCTTCCTCATCTTCAACATCAACCTCTTCCCCTACTTCTATATTTTCATAAACTTCAATCACTTATTGTATTTCTTCGTCAACTTTTTCTTCTAAAACGGATCTAGAAACTGAACTTGAAAGAGTTCCAACATAATCTTCCACCTTGTTTAAAAAATATTCATCATATTCTTAGACTATATGATCTTCTTCTTCCTGAAAAGGTTCTGATAAGGATAGAACCTTCTGGGATATTTGGATTTGCGGAGTGTCAACAGGTTTCATATAGGGTTCCAGAACTTGTTGAGATTTCTTCTCTACAGCATTTAGTAGAGACTGACAAACATGGGGTTCCACATATTTCTATTTAAGGATATTTAGTTTCTTTTATTTCCCAATATTTTCAGCTTGCATGATTTTCAAGGATATATCCTCAGCTGGATTCAAACCAAAAGAATGATCTCATTATTTTCTTGTATCTGTCGTCTCTCTCCACTTTGCAACTGTTGCATCTGAATAAGCTTTTGCTTTCATTGCATGAGGAGGTGTTGATACCAGGACATCAGGAACTGGTATTGGCATGCTTGTTTCTTCTTTTTTTATCTTCTTAGATACCAGATTTGACGATTCTAGAACATCACCCAAGTCCTGAACAAATATTTCTGTAAATTTTTTCAATTCTTGAACAAACTCTACCTTCATCCTCCTTAGAGTGTCGTCACATAGAAACAATATCTTGAATGGCTTCGAGACTGATCAACATGGAATGTTCATCTCTTGAAGACACATAACTATTATCCTAGGAAATAGATTCTTAATACATAATGATCTGATATATGATAGATCCACCCTTAATTTCTTGGATGGTGAGAAAGATACACATCCCCAAGTTGTTCTTCCTTATGTTGACAAGAAAGTCAAAGAGAAAGATATCACATATCTTCCCGGAATCCTTATCACCCTTTCAAGGAAAAATAAATCCTTGCATCGAAAGGGATACCATCTTGTGATTCGTTCTGAGATTCGTGATCTTCGGATTCATGAAGAAATTGAGACCAGAAAATCCAAAGCCTTGGCTTCCTTAAAAGAACCATGTTTCTCAGATAGTTTTTGAGAGCATAGAAGAGCTTCCCATTCATAAGGAATGTTGAGAACATTTGATGCCTTCTTTTATAGGAATGTATATGTCTTATCATATCACTTGAACATAAACAGATCATTTCCATCCATTTTGAAGAAAAAAATAGATTCATAGAACTGAATAAGGAGATCATGATAAACCAGATCCTATGATTTCTCCTTAGAAACACATATGCATTCCCATCCATTAGATCTTATGACCTTAGAAATAAGTGAATCATATTTCTCAAAAAACAAAGGTCATACCAACCTATCTATAAAGATTGAAAAATCATTTATCTCCTTGATAATCAGCATCTAATCTGTTGAGGATTCCAGAGTCATCCGTTGAAAGAGATCTTCCTAATGAAATCGTTGATGGAAATAATGATTCGGTACTGAGATTCGTAAGGATGGTGCGATACTGGGAATATAGGCACCCCTTATATAGACATGTATATGATTTTTAGACTTCCATAAGATAATCAAATGGCTAACAAAAGCATGATCTTGAAATGACGGTTGAGAATTGATATAGAAAATATTAATTCTGATCATTTTAAGTAAGGTAAACCAGAATTTATGAAATTTTGAACTTCTTAGAACAAAAAATTAAGATACGAAAAATGAGGATTATAAAAGACAACCATTTGGAATACTCTGGAAGATTAATAGATATTATAAGAATTTTTCTTGAGAGTTTTAAAATCCAAAATCATCAAATCCAAAATCTTCAAATCCAAAATTTTCAATTCCAAAATTTGAAATGATTTTTTTAAATAGAAACATAGGTACTCCCCCTGAAATAAAGAGTTTGATAACGTTAGGAGCTGATTTAAACAAGAAGTAGATATGAATGAATATATTATAGAATTCATTCCTAGCTTCTGTTTAATATATTCAAATCTATCAGAAGGTAGAGGATTTATGAAAATATAAGAAAGTTTCTCTTGCGTTCCAATAATTTGAAGAATGATATCTTCTTTTAGTGTGTGGTCCCTAAAAAAGTGATGTCTAATATATATATACATTTCATTAGATTGATGTGAATGGGTTTTTCTTAGGGAATTGGAACTTGTGTTATCACACATAATTTGTGTCTTAGTAAAACTCATACCATAGTCTATGAGTGTGTGTTGCATCCACAACACTTGAGAACAACAACTTCTAGATGCTACATATTCAGATTCAGCAGTGGAAAGTGCTATAGAGTGTTTTTTCATGTAGGACTAATAAACTAAGGAATCTAATAAGAAATAAAAAGTTCTGGATGTACTTTTATCTATCCATTTTACAACCACCAAATTCAACATCCAAAAAACTATTATGTTCAAAAACATTTCAAGAGGAATACAATAGTCCCAAATCTAAAGTTTCCTTTAAATACCCGAAAATTATTGTTACGGCTTTTAAATGGGATTCATTAGGATTTTCATGAAATATTGCACATAATCATACTGGGAACATTAGTTCAGGCCGACTAGCTGTTATGTACAATAAACTTCATATCATCCCTCTTTAAGATGTTTGATCTACAGGTTTCCTTGCTTCATCAATATCAAGAGTATTACATGTTCTAATAGTAGTACTTATACTCTTAGTTTTCTCATACCCAATCTTCTTTAATGGATCATTGATATACTTATGTGGAGATATGTGAGTTACCTCTTGTTTTTGAGAAATGTGAAAACCAATGAAAAATGATAACTCACCCATCATAGTCATTTCAAACTCAGATTTCATAAGATTCGAAAAGGAATCTGTTAAGGATGGTTGAGTTGAAATGAAGATGGTGTCATCAAAATATATTTTAACAATCAATATATCTGTATCATTTTTCTTAATGAAAATTGTAGGATCAGCTGTTCCCTTAACATAGTTATTTTTAAGCAAAAATTCTGATATTCTATCATACCATGCTCTAGGGGTTTGTTTACGTCCATATAATGCTTTGGTAAGTTTATAACCATTATTAGGATATTTTTTATCTTCAATTCTAGGGGGTTGATCTACATAGACATACTCCTGTACATAACCATTATGAAAAGAACACTTCACATCCATTAGATGGATTTTAAAATTAATAAATGCTGTGAAGGATAGAAGAATACTAATATCTTCAATTATTGCTATAGGAGCATAAGTTTCTTCATAATCTATTTGTTCTTATTGATTATAGTCTTTTTCAACTAATATTACTTTATTTCAAACAATGACTCCATTTTCATCACATTTTTTTCTAAAAACACATTTTACCCCAATAACAGAAGTTTACATAGGTTTTCCAACCAAGGACCAAACTTGATTCCTTAAGAATTCACAGAGTTCATCTTGCATAGCCTTTGTCTAATATTTATCACCCAAGTCTTCTTCAGGAGTCTTTGGTTTAAATTGGTAAAGAAATGCCACATGTTCAACATTATTCCTTAAATAACTTCTTGTTCATATTTTTTGATTAACATTTCCAATGATATTATCACTGGGATGATTCCTACGTAAAAAATGACTTGGATTTTGAAATACATGTTCATCAACATATGGTAGAAAATATTCAGGATTAAATGTTTCAGAAACATTTTATTCAACATTAAATTTACATGAAATATCTTCTATCAAAGAGTGGTGATCAGTTTTAGAAAATTCATCCGAAGATGTAGGTTGTTTGAAAACAAATGAATCATTTTCATCAAAATTAACATGTTATGTTTCATGCACAGTACAAGTGTTTTTATTAAAAAAAATCTATATTCCATAGAGTAAGTAGAGAAACCAAAAAAATACCTTCATCAGATTTGGGTGAAAAGTTATGTAATTTATCCATAGTATTCAAGATAAATACTTTGCAACCAAAAAAATTGATGTAAGAAACTTTTGGTTTTCGGCCAGTCCATTAATCATAAGGTGTTTTATTAAGAAATAGTCTTATCAAAACTATATTTATAGTATAAAAAGAAGTACATACAGCTTTTTCCTGAAAATGATTGGCTAAAAATATTCCCTCAACATGGTTCCAGTCATCTTTTAAAGAATGTGATATCTTCATTCGACAACACCATTTTGCTGTAGTGTTATTGGAGCTAAGAAGTTGTGAGTAATACCTTTTTAACTACAAAAGGTGTCAAAATCAGAATTATTAATTTCTCCACCATGATCACTATTAATAGTTATCAATGGTAGGTTTTTCTCATTTTTAACTTGAGCTATAAATATTTTTAAATTAGAGAAATCTTCATATTTCTTTGCGAGAAAATAGACCCATCTAAATCTAGTGTAGTCATCAACTAAGGTAAACACATATTATTTCCTTCCAATACTTCCAGTTTTTGTTGGAACAAATAAATCCATGTGCACTAATTGTAATGAGTAAGAAGTTGTAACTTCACTTATTGATTTAAAGATAGATTTATGATTCTTTCCATATTGACTGGGATCACAGACTTTTGAAAAATCAAACTTACATTTCGGATGATCCTGAACATGTTCTTTCTTAAAAAGATTACTATGATTTTATAAGTTATAATTTCTTAGTCTCCTTTTCCAAATCCATTATTGGTCCTCAAATGCACTAAGGAAAGCCATATCCTGACATATAAGGTCTTCCAGGTTTAAGGTGTACACATTCTCATGCCGAAGGGCATAAAATATAAACTCATCCCTGGAATTGTGAACTAAACATTTATCATTTCTAAAATTCACTAGGTAACCTTCATCACATAATTGACTTATGATAATGAGGTTGTGCCTAAGGCCTTTTACAAAAGTACATTTGAATTAATAGTTTAACAAAGAAGAATAATTTTACCTATACAGAAAATTTCTCCTTGAGAGTTATCACCAAAAGTTACCTTTCCACCTATTATTTATAAACTTTTTATGAAATATTCTTTGTTACCAGTTATTTTCCAGGAACATCAACTATCCATGTACCAAAGGTTATTGGTACTTCCATCATATTTATTAAAAAGGAAGATTTATGTCTTCAGAATCCAAATTTTATTTCATCAAGAATTATTAGATAATAAGAGCTTGGGTAACAATAATTTTTTGAAAATTTTGATCTCTAAAACCTAAGGTATTGAACTCTATTTAAAGAATAATTTTTCTCCCAATTCCCACCACTTTGGAATTTAGTACAAAAAGGGGCTCTATAAGGAATAAAAAATTATTTCTAAAAATATATTATTCATGAGAATAACCTAAACCATAACTATTACCATGATAACTGATCTGGGAATACATCTTTTCCAAATTTTCCTTAGCAGAAGTGAATTTTGTAAGAAGATTCTTAAAGGAAAATATCTTAGATTTTAGTCTCTGGACTAAATTTTTATCCTCAAGAATAATATATTGAAAGATAAGGTTACCCTCTAAAACATTTTTTTTTCTAAAATCATATTTTTAAGATACTCAGATATTTATTCTTCATAGAAATAACTTCCTCGTATTCTTTTGAAAGATTTTCTAAAACAACATTTTTATCATAAATATAATATGTAAGATATAAAATTTCTTCTGTTAAAATAGATTCTCTAGAATTCTCTTTATCATGTTTCCTAGAAACTTTACAATTTCACTTATCAAGAAACTTAGAAAATCTATAATCCTACTCATAGGAAGGAAACTAATTATCATTATCTAATGATGAAGATTCTACACATGATGAAAAACCTCTATCTGGAAAATTTTCACTAAAAGATGTGTTGGTTAAGGATTCGGCAGTTCATACCTTATCCAAAAAAAATGATTTTAAAATGAAGATATGGCTATTAGACAGATATTATTTTTCCCATAAGATTCATATTATGAGAAATCTTCTAGAGAATCTCCACCGCTGGTACTACATGCTTCATTGGCACTCAATACATTCTTATGTTTTGGTCTGTAGAAATTATTCTAGTTTCTTTCAAAATTCTTGTCTTTCTAGTCTTTCTTCTTAAGCAAGGGACAATCAGGTCTGATATGACCAGTTCTTCTACATTCATAGAAAATTACTTCTCCATCATTCTGATATTTTCCATATTTCTTCTTGTATATATATTGAAGGTTCTTTTTCCCACCAATATTGTTCATCCTTTGAGCAATATTTGCTAACTCATTTTTTGAATCTTCACTTTCACAGGATTCAGATTGAAAAACTACCTTCATTGATTAATATCTTTTAATTTTTTAAGGAGTCTTGTATTTCATATTATTTGAAGTAGTTTTAAAAGAAACACCTCCATTTACATTTTTCTTCTTAATATTATCAACATTTCTCTTCATTCTGGGTTCATGTTGAAGAATAGTTCCAAATAGTTCATCAAGAGAAATATGAGTAACTTTCTTGTTCTCATCTATAGCAGTCCTATTGGATTCCCATTTGTTAGGAATGATGTCTATAATCTTGTCTACAATAGCTTCATCATCTAAACCATTCTCACCCATGGATTTTAAATTATTCACAATATTCATAAATATTTGTTGTACTTTATATACTGTTTCTCTATAAGGAAAGTATTACCCATGATACTCAGTCCTGAGCATGGAACTTCGTGTTTCAATAACATTGGAAGTTCCCAAATGAGTTACTTAAAGCTTTTCCAAAATACTATATTCATCATCAAAGGATGAAATATGGCTATATATGTTTCTATTTATGGAACAAAGAAATGTATTACGTACCATAAAGACTAGCTAATATACCACCTTTTCTGCATTAGTAATGGTTTTCAGTTCCTCATCTGGAATCTTATAATCTATATTTAACATAATGTATTTGTCAACACCTAGGTTTATCACAACGGTATTAATTATGTCTCTCTAGTAATCATAGTCATTTCCATAAAAGATCGGTGGTGTGGTGGGATTGAGATTGTCTAAATATCCAACCTGAATACCTGCCATAATAAAAAGATATTTCTTCCCACAAAACTTATTATTAATAAAAGTATAAGAACAAATATAAAGAACTTAAGAAAAGGAAAACATGAGAAAGAAAACTTATATGTGGATATAAGTATTTCAGATAACATCCTATGATAGCAATTGTCGGATCGAAATAATAATTTAGATTATCAACATACTAGAGGGGGTGAATTTTATAATTAAAAAATTATTTTTGATCCTTCAAAATTTAAGTTTAACTAGGTTTAACAAACATTCAAAAAGACCTCTTAAAAAAACCTTTTCTAATTTCTTAAAAGAATGATTCTACCTTAAATCCTATAGAATCTGTAATATAATCAGAGTAACAAAATTAAAAAGAAAAAGAATGTTATACTTCCTAACTTTAACAATGTTAAGGTACAAAAGCAAAATTAAGACATCTTGAAATAGGAAACAAGTAATAATAGGATTCTTTTAACCCAAAGATAATGGTATCCAAAATCCTTGGATAAAGGTTCCTTGATTTATACTTTCAAGATTGTCTATCTTAACTAATCCCACATAAGACCTCAATCTGAAAATCAGTATCTGTATTGCTATCCTTGCAATACCATGATTTAGAAGGAAATCGGAACCTCAGTCTTCAAATCCCGAAAGTCCATGATCAGCACGATCGAAGTCTGCACTAGGCAAGTCTGAGTAATTTTTTCATTCCTGAACAAGTTGTTCACAACATTCGCACCAAGCATTGAGAGTAGTAAGATCCTCTCTCTCTTGAAAACACTTCACAAGATTGTTCAATATCAAGTCTAAGTCACTCCACCATGTGTGTTGCTTGTTCATATGAGCTTGTATTTATAGGCAAACCTTCCAACCAGTTATCTCCTCTCCAACGGTTATATTTTCCATAAATTTTGAAGGGACCAGGACATGTGGAAAACATACACCAGTTAGTTTTTAAAATATTGTACGACATCGTTTAAATTAACAGAAACTATGTTAAGTTAAAGATAAATGATAGGTATAAGAAATATTGGAATCTGATATCATTGGAATGATACATTAGGAAATCTCAATCATTATCAAGAAAATGTAATCTTATGAAATCAAGAAAATGGATTATTAGAAATTACATTCTCAGGAAAACTGAATCATAAAATCAGAGTCATGAATACATCGGATTCGGTATTATGAATATTGGCATCACATATACAGCAGAATCGGTATTGATGATCTGCATCACCTATACACCAGATTCGGTATCGAAGATCGGCAACACATATACACCGGATTAAGAATTTAATGTTGGCATCATATATACATCTGATTTGGTATCAAAGATTAGAATCGCATATGCACCAGATTCGGAATTGAAATTCAGCTTCATATATACACCAGATTCAGAATTATAATAACTGAATGACAAATCGTAATGACAGATCTGTAAGTATATCAGAATGGAAAATTTAAATGACAAATTTGTAAGTCTAATATAATGAGGGAAACTTAATGATATATCTGAAAGTATAACAGAATGAAAATTCCATATATTAATAAAAATACAGAACATAAAAATATTTAGATCCTAGAAAAAGTGTTTGTGATTTTCAAAACATAAAACCATAAGGAATGTAGAATTCATATGTTATCACTATTAACTCAACATCAATTTCCATAAATTGAGTTAAATATCAATGTAATTTGTTTTGTATTTCCCCAGAACATGTGTGAGTGACTTATTATTGTTTAATTAGGTATATTCACTTTTATTGTGTGTGTTTATGTTAGAAAAACATAATTATTTTATTTACTTGTCCTGATTGTTACAATATGTTCTTGTAACGGATCCACTCCCCCACATTGGTTCAAGAATTTCACATATTTTATTCCCTTTTATTTTTGATTCCTAATGATGGAATATGTTTTCTCACCTCACCTATAATTACATTATGATATATAAATAATGGGATACCACATTACCTGTCATTAAACCCTCACATGAATTTTTATTGACATGCTAAAAAATATGTGTAAGGGGTTTCTCGTCTCACATTCATTTCGTTGAGATTTCTATTGTACACCACTTTTTGTTGTGTGTGGTGTATTGTGTACCTACTTTTGATATATATTGTCATTGTTCATTATATATTCATTTTTTATTATTATTAATTTATGTTTATTAGTTTTTTGTCATACTACTTGATTGATTACATTGTGGTAAGGGTGTTTGTCTCAATTTTCCCATTCATTGGGACATACATTGTATTGTTCATCTAATTATTATTTTTATTATACCTACTTCCAAATTGAGATAAATTTTCATTTTAATGTATATTGATACTAAATATACATATTCTTTTTTCACAGATATGATTATTGTCTAAACCGTATACCATTTTACATACAGTCTTTATTTGGAATGTTAGTTTAACATTGAAAATATTAATGAATATTTATCCTCTACACCAAACTGATATTGAAAAAATAATATTGATCTAGTATTTAATAAATGTATAAGAATTATTTTTACATGAAATTGTGGGTGGTCCCACTATATCCCCATCATACATCGCCATGCCACATGAGTAAATCAGTTTTGCGACAAATCATTCGAGTTTGTTTCAAAATATAATATGGGTTTATACACACATAACTAAATCATTTTGATGGAATTATGGTATAATGTTCTAGATACATAATTCCCAATTAATAATAATACTCCTTATTCATTATCATTTTTTACTATCCATGATTTTTTCACTTTAAAAAAATATATGGATGCAGTTTCATTCAAAGATTATTAATGGGGAAAGTTTTTCATTTATTCACCAAGAAATATTTACTATGCCTAGTTGTTTATGTTTTAATCATTATTGATTCATGATTCATATATTTTTTTAACCCAACTGAGAGTTTTATCTCACCACTTTTATTTGTTTACCTTTAATACTTTATGATGTGGATATCACTTATTGAGTTTCTATTGAAGCAATTTTTAGTTTTTGTTATGTGTTGTATTTTTTAACCTTTTTAATGTAATTTGAGTAACGTATATGTATCTTCTATCATAAATTCTACTAAAATAATCATTCCTCTAAGCATTCATTCCTTTTAACCATTACAATTTTCATAGTAATGCACGGGATCCGGTCTAGATGACTCGGGTTGTTATAGTTGGTCTCAGAGGAATTTTAGAAGGAACCTTGGAAGCTATAATTGATAATATAGAATATGGAACAAAGACAGAAGGTAGTATTTTGTGGACCAAAATACATGAATTTCCTACTATTTTGGCAAAGAATAGATTATCTGGATCTTTCTAGAAAATATATCCATGACTGAATACCAACAAGTAAAGGTGGCTCTAGAACATATATACCAACAGGTGAAAACTCTAAGAAGGAGTTTTGTGCATGAATCAAGGTATCCTAGTACATGACAATGGGACATGTTTCACTCTTTTATTTGACCCTCCAAAGGGATATGCTTATGATAATTAAAAAAAATTAAATTCCATTATGAAGTTTTTTTTGTAAATTTTTCCACATAGAAACCATGTCTAAAATATAAACTATGCATTTATTTTTAATTTATGTTAATTAATTTTCAAATTTACAGTATAAATTATGATTCATAACCTAATCTAATATATGAAATTATTTATAAATTGAGCCTAATGGATGAAGGGAATTCAATACTCGTACAGAACTATAACAATTGTGGATTTTCGTTAAATAGATGTTTAGTATCTATGTCTATTATATAATTTCAATCATTTTTTGATAACTTTTTAGATCAAGGGATGTTAGTCACAAATGGAAGGAGGAGGATCTCAAATGACATTGTTATCACATCCTGATGACATTCTTGAAATAATTATTACAAAATAATATAATTGAAATTTTGAATCATTTTCTATATTAAAACTCACTTGCATTAAATTTTTTGAGATATCAAACACATCCAATATACCTCAATACATCCCTGAATCATGGGATGTATTTAATCAAATCATATTTTCTAAATATTCTGATTTTTTCAATAATGGTAAATATTATCAATGCATTTAAATATATATTACTTTATCACAATATTTTGAAGAATAATATAATTTTGAAAAATGTCATAAAGAAGGATACCCTTGTCCAACCATTTTAAATTTGATTTTAAAATATAATCATTCCAAACATACTTGTGGAAATCTGAAAGACCCATTGATTGAATGTTTCAACTCAAACTCATTCTGGTTGTTTTATAAAAATCTTTTTTTTCTGATGTTTTGAAATTTTATGGTATACAAGATAATTAATGAAACTATTTTTGTTTGAACACACATATGACCCATGTTGTAGATGTTTTATCTAGATGAGGGAAGCAAATTATTTTGAAGGATCACTAAATCATTGTTTTAATGCTTGGACCTACTATTTCCATGAGCAAGATAATGATTAATCCACTTGGACACCATGACCATGTTACCCTCAATTTTTAATAAGTAAATAAAATTTCGAGGATGAACATTTCAAAGTGGGGAATAATTTAACACCCCGTGAAATAACAATTAGATTTATTTCAGAATGAATTGATCACTACAACTCTAAAAACACCACTGTGTTATTCCCTAGACATGTAAACATAAATTTTTCACATCTATGATATGAATTTTGAAAATCTAACATACATGATTGTGATCAGTAAGTTATAAGGAGTTTGATAAGAAAGACATTATTTTAGGTGAATAGTAGCATACACTTATGAATAGTAATCGAACCTTATGAATAGAAAATTTCCCTTATGAATATTAATATGACTATTATGAATGTTATCTATAACCATGATTTTATAAATAAATTTTGGCACCTTAAAAATGAAGATGAATATTATAAGTGCCTATATTTTTCGATTAAATAATTATTTTAATTAATCATATTAAAAACAATTATTTTTGAAAAATAGAATTAATTTTTGGATTCAAAATGTCGAAAAATGGTTAGGTGTAATTTTTGGTAGTTTTCGGAAATACTTGAATTGTTGATGAATTGTGAAATACCATAATTTACAAAATAAGCTAAATAAACAAATTATAGAGTCAAGAATGATGTTCTGCTGATGTAATCCAAATTTATTCAGATTCACATGATAAAATTACTATTATTAGTCATAGAAGATTCAATGTTCCTTGTCTTGTGGTCAAATAATAAATTAATGAACATAATATTGATAAATACCCTCTCCCCTCCACTATATAAACCAAACCTCACCCCTCTTACTCACACAAAACTCTAGTTTCATGAGGAGCCCAAATTCTGCTCAAACAGCTCCATAACATCCTTCCCCACGTCCATGAACTGATGGTATCACTAAAAGGACAAAACAAAGGATATAAATGGTTTTTTAAAAGAGGAGTACTCAGGATTTGAACCTCTCATCCTTTGTTATACAATTCCTTTTACAAGTTCCATTATATTGTTCACTCTTCTCACATCACCTCATCCAAATGCCAGGATAATTCTAGTAATATACATGTATAGTATTTACATTATGTTAATGGAATATTTTATTATATTATATCTTTTTTCTTTTCCTTTTATACTATAAATGCAAACACCATCCGAGACGTGTTAATTCATCACACTCAAGGAAGACGGGTTTTCAATATGCATTACTATATTCATGAATGGTCATGAAACCTTTTCAATGGTCAAACCAGTTCATAATATATGTATTTTATATAGTTTAATGTTTTGGAATCCTTACACTGTAATAATATAGAATATTAATACAAAACATGTTCGTCGTGCACAAAACCACCAAGCCAAATCCAAGAGGTTATCATTATGTCATCGAATGAGTCATCCTCATGGTATATAACCAGAGTCATTATAAGAGAATTTATATATCTTTATTTTCACTAATATTATATATTAAAAATTCTGCATATTTTACCACTTTACAAATGAATATCCATTAATGATTACAATTACATGAACCATGAAAACCAAGG
This sequence comes from Viscum album, assembly GCA_963277665.1. Taxonomy (NCBI): domain Eukaryota; kingdom Viridiplantae; phylum Streptophyta; class Magnoliopsida; order Santalales; family Viscaceae; genus Viscum; species Viscum album. The sequence goes on along the minus strand of OY728133.1, from coordinate 1,896,006,712 downwards.
AAGAAAGAGCTTCCAAAAAAATAAAATTGAATCGCTTAATAACCATAAAAAATTAAATGAATAAACAAAATAAGGTTATAACATATTAATTAAATGTTTATGAGTTTTCTAAATTATTAATTAATGAAGATAAATTTGATTATTTAGGTTGTTAAGAACAATCAAGAACACCTTCGATCTTAAGGTAAGGGATTGCTTAACACAATTTTTATTCTCTGAGTTAAATATATATATCACTAGTTACACTAAACCAAAAATATGTATGAATTTTTTATGATGGATGTATAATGAATATAAATATATATTTTATAGAGTTTTATTAGTGACACATAAATAATTCATTGATTTATCTTCACATTAATGACATAATCATTGTATGGGATTGATCAACACAATTATAATTTTTTGAGTTAAACATTTATTTCATTAGTTACATGGTTCCAAAATTATTTGTGAATGACCTATGATGGTTTTATACTATATTTCCAATTAAATGATTTCCATTTTTAATTGTCACACTTAAATATTGTGTTGATTCTTTGTCACTCTAATGACAAATTTTTTTAATGGATTGCTTAACACAATTTTCATTGCTTGAGTTAAACGTCTATTTCATTAGTTATATTGTTTCAAGAATATGTGTGAATGGCCTGTGATATTTTTATACTGTATATACACTTATATTTTTTGTATTTTTATTTTTCACACGTAAATATTCCATTGTTTTATCATCACTCTAATGACACAATCTTTTCATGGGATATCTTCACTCAGTTTCCATTCGTTGAGTAAAATATCAATGTTATTCATTTTGTATTATCCATGCATATGTCTGAATGACCTATGATTGTTTATTCTGTATATCTCTATTTATTGTGTGGGTTTCTGTTGGGCCCACATAATTAGTTCATTGAATTTTCCGAAATCTAAAGATACTTTCTTGTAAGGTATCCTCTCTCTGAATTTTTTTCAAGACATCCCCATATATTGATCCCATTTATTTTTGATTTCAAATGATGGGGTATGTTTTCACACCTCCCCCATACTTCACTTATGATATATAAATAATGGGATACCCCTTTAACTCTCATTAATCCCTCATAAAAATACCCATTCCAAGCCAAAATGTTGGCATGAGGTTTCTCATATCACATTCATTTTCGTGAGATTTCTATTTTCCGCCACTTATTTATTGTGTGTGGTGTATAGTGTAACGCCTTTTGATAAATATTATCATTATTCTATATATATTCATGTAATTTTGTGATTAATTTGTTTGTTATTATTTTTTTGACATACGACTCGATTTATTACATTGTGGTAAGGTACCTTGTCTCAATTTTCCATTTCATTGTAACTTACTTTGTATTGTGCACCTAATAATTCATATGTGGTGTACCAACTACCCATTTGAGATAAAATTTTATTTGAAAATATATTTATAAAACATATCCATATTATTTTGTCATGGATACCTTTATTGTCTAAACCATTTAACATTTTTCATACGGTGTTTGTTTGGAATGTTGGTATAACATTGGAAATTATGGTGAATTTGTATCCTCTACACCATATGGAAATTGAAAAGTCAAATTTATTTTGTTTTAAATCAATATATAAAAAATTATGTGTACAAGGAGTGTTGGGTGGGGACCTCTATTTCCCCTTGATGAATTAGAAGGTCTCATAAGACAATTAGTTTGGTGACAAAACCTTGGAGATTGTTTCGAGAAGTCAGGCAGGTTTCTACTCACATAAAAAAACTGTTTTAATGGGATTATGGTATCATGTTTCAGATACCTGACATCCAATTAATAATAAATATTTTTATTCATTATTAGTTTTCACAATCAATGAGGTTTTCACTATGACAAAATATATGGATGCAGTTTCATTCTCAGTTGATTAATGTTTTGAGTTTTTCATTTATTCAACATTCCATATAGAATATGACATGATGTTTATGATTAAGTCATTATTGATTAATGCTTATTATTTTTTAAACTGTACCGATCATTTGAGGTCACCCCTTTCATTTTTTTACCACTAACAGGTTATTCAGAGGAGATCACTTATTGAGTTTCTATTGAAGTAGATTTTTGTTTTTGTCATGTGTTGTATTTTGTTACCTTTACAATGAAATTTTATTTACATATATGTATGTAGTATCTTTAAGACTACTAAACTGATCATTCCTCTGGGAATTCATTTCTTATAACCATGATAATGTGCTCAGTAATGCACCGGCTCTAGTCGAGAGGAGTCGGGGTGTTACAATTGGTATCAGTGCATGATTAGTAGGAACCATGGAAACTAGATTGGAAAATACAGAATAGGAAACAAAGCCCTCAGGTAGTATTTCAGGAAAAAAAGAACATCCCGGTATATTGGTAGGGAATAGATTATGTGGATATTTCTAGAAAATACATCCATGAATGGATACAAATAGGTAGCAGTGGATTTTGAAAAAATGTACCTATGGAGTGAAAACTATGTCGAGGAGTTTTGTTCATGACACGGGGTATCCTGGTGCATGATAATGTGCCCTGCGGAAATATTGGTAATGAATCTCCTAGTATATATGATTAGGATAATTCAAATTTTCTTTAAAAGACTTTATGAAAGATTTTAATGTAAATTTTTCCACAGAGAAACCGTGTCTATGAGAATAACTATGAATAAGAGTTTAATTTATACTATGTACTTTTCAAATTGACAGTAGAAATTATGATTCATAAACTAATATAGTGTATGAAATTATTTATAAATGGGACCTAATGTGTAATTCCATGACCCTAGTTACCCAAATTGAGTGCATTATTACGTATCATTTGCATGATAATAAGGAAACAATTCCTCAAAACACAAATCTGTTTAGTATTATTGGATATAGATTCGTACATAAGTTCAAAATTACAACATGAAAATAAATTCAACACAAATTTATTCCATTAGAAACATCCAATCCTCTTAGATTATTCCTGAAAGTCACTCATAACTAACTTTTTCATATCCTGAGAAAATGAAACATAAGAAATTGGTGAGCTCAAACACTTAGTAAGGGTAAGCAAAAAAGCTAATGAAAACATAAATATTAAATATGGAGAATAAATGAAACCACACGCCTTTACCAATATTAAACATGAATATTTTTATGTCCAGAATATGATCTAAGTAAATAATTCCATAATAAAACATAATCATGGGTATTCTACTAGTCGAATGACCACATGAACCATCAATATTATTTTCATAATGAGGGAATGTATAATACCGAACATTCTGAAACATTTTGTCAAGGCCTCATCCAAGATGTCTAAAAATTTTAAGGCCACGGCCAAAAAAATATATCAATTTGGGAATGGCCTCAGCCAATTCCTTGTCTACTTGTCTCATGAGTCCTAACATTACGTCGATGAGCTATAACGGGCTCCACCCATCACTTACAATGCCCAATACATTCCTCATATGAAAAGTATGAAATATAAAATAAACATTTTTAATAAAACTACCATACGAAATGACAATACTTTAACCATAAACCACAAATCGTGTAAAAATATCACATCAATAGTCAAACATATTAAAATACCTTCTATATAATATGGAAGTTTTGTATCATAAATGATAATTCTTGAATTTTAACATATTAAATACTGTATTTCAATGTTTCAAATACCCACCATAGTTTTATTTTATGTGCAATTGTCACACTTTTAGGATTTTGTGGAATTTTGAGCTCAAATGCATAAATGGCTTAAATTTGGTGTTTAACTATTTTATTTTCCATCTGTATTTTGGCCATATAATTTTACACACTAATCCAAATTGTGAAATTACTTTTTATAAGTTTTCTTATATCATGAGCTGAATTTAATACTTCTGGAGGCCCAGCTCAATCAATCATTTGCAAGTCAAAAATTTGCTCACAATCCGGACCGTGAAAACTGTGTACAGATTTGGAAGGTTTTAATGCTGAGATTGTATCCCGAATTTGACCATTCTAATGGAGCTGAACATAAACAAGGAGATGGAAGAAGAATTAATGAACATATTTCATTAAGTATTCCACATCTGAATCGGCTGATTACAAGGTCATTAATGCATGGGAAGTTGGAGTTGTGGAAGATGAAGAGTAACCTTGACAGATTTAATTTTCTGCACCAAAACAGTCATAACTCCATCATACTTGGACCAAGTGGACTGAAATTTTTTGGAGGGACGTGAATGACTATATGTAACAACTTTAAATCAGGGACAATTTCCCAATTCCTGCATTTATTGGGCCTACATGTCGATGCAATACGAAGGACAGAATTTGAGCGATAATTATTCTCCCATTTTCTCTATAAATTTGTACCTCCTTTATTTTTACAAGGATAGAAATTTTCAAGTGGAAAGGTTGAGTATATTTGTTGTAATAGTGACTTTTAGTTTTAATATATATTATTTTAGCTTTTCTCTTCATACACCTTTCTTCCATTTATTTTATTTTATGTATTCTCCCTCTGTAATTCCCTTCTCAACTCTACTAAAAATGGAGAACTAACCTCGGTACTTGTTCGAAGGAGGGAATGGTGGGTTGATTGAGTTATTGAGATTTAATTTTATAATCATTAAGTCAATTCTATGAATTTTTTCGGTGGTTAATTCAATTATGGTGAGCGGTCGCCCCAATTTCTCTACCACCATTTTCTTCTTCGCGTTTAACTATTTCTCTTCCCTTTGCTATTTGTTTCGTGCATACGGTGGAGCATAACATGAGTAGTGATGATCAGAAAAGAGTTCTCCAAGCTGACTATAGGAAGTGCATTTCCCTGTTTGAAGAGTTCGCGGTATGGGGTAATGACAATCCAAATGAGAAGGTGAGGTGTGACAGGTCTTGATCACCTCATTGAATTGAATCTTGAGATTCTTTTTAAACAATGATATCAACCCCCACGACCTCCTAAGAACAACTGCCCTTTTTATTTCTTCTAATTTCATTACATATTTCATGAAATTATTATATATTATATTTATATTTTATTCCTTTTAAATTATCCCCCCCATTTATATTATTATTATATTTTTATATTAGTTAGATTTTATATAGTGACAATAGGAAAAATAGTGTCTGTTAGTGGCCTCCTTGTGATCGACCCTAGGGTGTGACACTATGGTACATTTTTAGGAAAATTAGAAATTAATTTAATTGTGGTTCGTGAAAAACCACTCGCATCAACGTGGTGTCGTTTCCGGGGAGGCCAAATGCTTACACACACTATTCTTCATAAAAACCCAAAAAAATTAAAATTTAATAAAATAAAAACAAGTGCTTCATTGAATATCATTTTTTTTGGTCGAGATGGTTTCTTTTATTGATTTTTCATATGCATGGACAAGTTATGAATTGTCTATTAGGGAAGAGGATTTTATCATACAGATAGAACAAGATGATGTAATGATTCAAAATAATTTCAAAATCCTTGAACAAGCAAGCAAGATGGTAGAATTGTTGGCAGGTGAAGTTGATGAAGTTAAAACTCTATGGCTGGAAAGACAACAACAAATAACAAAGATGAAGAGGAAAAGGTAAATGTTGTTCCACCTACATTTGAAGTTGACGAACCCAAGTAGGACTTGAATATTCAATTGGAAGATGCAATCGTCTCTCCTTGGCCATTGCTTGAAGAGGTTCCTGAAGACGAAAACCCAGATGATACAACTGTGGGAGATCAACATGCATTGGATGAACATTGGTAAGATTTTGTTGAAGAACAAAAGTTAAGTGATCCTACCACATTTATAAAGGAATAATCAATAACTCTATTCCTCTCTGTTGCTTAGGAAGAAGATTCAGAAGTCCCTACTGAAAAAGAATTCCCAGTGGCATTGCCTGAAGAGATCATGTTTCAAGCTGTCCTACATGAAAGGGAAGATTTTTATATTGATTGTTCATGTTTTAATCATATCCAAGTGGAATTATTTTCTAAATTCCCTTCTGAATTTTTTGACACAGCATCACATGTGCAAGCATTGGACGTTAATGTCGAAGTGGCTGAAGAAGTCGTGGCTTGAGAAGTGGAGAACACATTCTTCCTCCTTCCCACATCATTCCAGTTGTACCACAATGAAATGGTGAAGGAGCTGTTGTACTCTATTTATTGGTTGCTCTATGGATGTTGTAGGTTGATTAGCATTGGATGAAATAAGTTTTGGTGGTTTCGGAGAACAAAACCACACCCACCATCAGATTGGGGTTAAACCGCTGCAACTGCATGCCTAGGGGCAGTAAAAACCTAGCACCCGCATGGGGGGTCAAACCAAGCCTTATCTGTTTTCTTTTCCATTCCTATTTCTTTTCCATTACTCTTTCTTTTTATTTATTTTTCTTATGTTTTCATTATTTTATGCTTTTTAGGTTAAGTGGTAGTGCTAAGAGATTAACTGAAATCTGCCACTAAAAAATAAATTCAGGTTGTATCATTCCATCCCTTTATTTTTCATCCCTTATATTGATTTTTTGTTGAGCTTCAATGAGGGGTAGTGAAATATAGGTGTGGGGGAGTGTCAACCTACATAGATGTTTTGTGTGCTATTTTATTATTATTTTTCTATCTTTTTAGGAACCATGAGCTTCAATGAATATTCTAATCATTTCTCACACACTAATTGATTTTGAGATGATTGAAATGATTTTTGAAGAAATGGATTTTAAATTATTTTTTATGTGAAATTTTTTCCTTGAAATGGATTTTCAAGCATTTGTATGAGTTTGACCAATTTTTCAAATCATTTCCCATGAAACACTGACTGAATACATTTTTCCTATCCTGTGAGGTATTCTGAACCTCTTTGAAATATTCTTTCTAATACCCACACTTTCTTGAGAGAAGCATGGATTTTTTGTGAGAACCAGAACTTGTGATTTTTATCTTACGATGCTTTGGATTACATGGAATGTTCTTTATATGATTGAGGCATTTGTTTGGCTAGCCATATTTTATCTTGATACCTACCTTTTCAACTATCCTTCGTTCTCCCTTAGATTACATGAATTGCCTTATATGTTTAAGCCACATTATAAGAAGATATTTCCTTACCTACCCGCACTCTTGGTATTTTTGCGTGGATATTTCAAGTTTGAGTGTGGGGGAAGGGATTTTCATGTGCGTTCTTTTGGATGTGTTTCATTTCTAGGGGATGTGGTGTGTGTGTAAACTTTTTGGGTAGTAGATGATAAAGATCAAATTGGGCATGAGTAATCCTTTCATTATGCTTTATTGTTTCATCTAGTTCTCCTACAAAAAAATGAACAAAATAGAAAAAATGGAGATGAGATTGAATTTATCATTGTACTTACTTTTATGACTCATGTATCTATCTAAATTCAAGGTAATTATTGTCATTAATTTTTTGTATTCAATTCTCAGCTCATTCTCAATGAAAAAAATCAAAAAAAATAAAGTTGTACCTTTCTAAAGCATTACATAAAAATGAAAAAACATGGAAAGAAGTGGAGAACTTTGATGCAATCATTATTTGGAATCAATTCCTGGCTCATGTCCCATGTCATATAAAAAGGGGTTTTGGTGTTGTGTTTCACATTTTTAAGGGGATTGAGTGAGAAATTCCTGATGTGTTCACTTGATTATTCATGCATTGTACTTCAGAGTCCAACCTCCTCTTTCTAGCTTCATTTTTTCAATCATTTTCCAACCAACCCTAAGCCACAAGAATTCACCTGAAAAACTCCTCAGGATTGAATTCATTTTAATGTTTCATGCTGTGGAGAGATGATAATTGCCACTCGCATATGGTGATATATGCACTTTCCATGTATGAGCATAAATCCAGATACGGTTTCTCTTGAGTGAAGTGTGACACAAATTTCAAGGTGAGGTAGGTTGTGATGGGTCATGGATGGATTTTTGAGGTTCAAGAAATTTAAATGTGAGGAATTTAAATGATTAGAAATTGTTTTTCATAATGGAGACATAATGGAATTTCATTTTGGAAGAGATCATTGATGTTTTCTCATTTTTTATTGTTGTGTGAATTCTGATTTGAATATATGATGATTGCTCAGGAGTGTAATGATTACGTGTGCAGGAGTGATAAATATTGAATTTTCACATATTAAATATTTCATTTCAATTTTTCAAATACCCACCATAGTGTTATTTTATGTGCAACTGTCACATTTTTAGGATTTGGTGGAATTTTGATCTCAAATGCAAAAATGGCTTAAATTTGGTGTTTAACTGTTTTATTTGTCTTCTTTATTTTGGTCATATAATTTTACACACTGATCAAAATTGTGGAATTAATTTTTTATAGGTTTCCGTATATCATTGGCCGAATTTAATACTTCTGGAGGCCCAGCTCAATCAATCATTTCGAGGTCCAAAATTAGCTCACAATCCGGACCTTGATAACTGTGTACAGATTTGGATGGTTTTAATGCTGAGCTTGTATCTCGAAGTTGACCGATCCAATAGAGCTGAACATAAACATGGAGCTGGAAAAAAAATTAATGAACATATGTCATTAAGTATTCCACATCTTAATCGGCTGATTACAAGGTCTTTAGTGCATGGTAATTTTAGTTGTGGAAGATGAAGAGTCACACAGACAGATTTAATTTGCAGAACCTAAATAGTCTTAACTCCATCATATGTTGCCCAATCGGACTGAAATTTTGTGGAGGGACGCGGAAGACTATATGGCACAACTCTCAAGAAGGGACAATTTCCCAATTCTGGCATTTAGTGGGACTAAATGTTGATGAAATCCAAAGGGCAGAATTTGAGCGACAAATCTTCTCCCATTTTCTCTATAAATTTGTACCTCGTTTCTTTTTACAAGGATATCCATTTTCAAGGGGCAAGGTTGATTATATTTGTTGTAATAGTAACTTTTAGTTTTAATATATATTATTTTATCTTTTCTCTTCATACCACCTTTCTTCCACTTATTTTATTTTATGTATTCTCCATCCATAATTCCATTCTCAACTCCACTAAAAATGGGGAACTAACCTCGGTGCTTGTTCGAGGGAGGGAATGGTGGGTTGATTGAGTTATTGAAATTTAATTTTATAATATTTTAATCAATTATATGTTTTTTTGGTGGTTAAATCGATTATGGTGAGCGGTCTCCCCATTTTCAATAGCACCAATTTCTTCTTCGCGTTTATCTATTTTTCTTCCCTTTGCTATTTGTGTCGTGCATACGGTGGAGCATGACATGAGTAGTGATGGTCAGCAAAGAGGTCTCCTAGATGACTTTAGGAAGAGAATTACCCTGTATGATGAGGTCTTGGTATGGGGTAATGACAATCCAAATGATAAGATGAGGTGTGACAGGTCTTGATCACCTCATTGAATTGAATCTTGAGATTCTTTTTAATCGATGATATCATCACCCACGACCTCCTAAGAACAACTTCCTTCTTTCTTTATCCTAATTTAATTCCGTATTTTATTGAATTATTATATATTATATATTTTATTTTATTCCTTTTAAATTATCCCCCCCATTTATATTATTATTATATTTTTATATTAGTTATATTTTAAATAGTGACAATAGGAAAAATAGTGTGTGTGAGCGGCCTCCTTGTGATTGACGCTAGGGTGCGCCACTATGGTACATTATTAGGATAATAATAAATTAATTGAATTGTGGTTCGCAAAAAACCACTCTCATCAACTTGGTGTCGTTTCTGTGGAGGCCAAACGCTTACGCACACTATTCTTCATGAAAACCCATAAAATTTAAAATTTAAAAAATAAAAAAGAAGTGCTTCCTTGAATATCATTTTTTTGGTCGAGATGGATTCTTTTAGTGATTTTTCATATGCTTGGCCTAGTAATGAATTGTCTAGTTGGGAAGAAGATTTTATGATACAGATGGAACAAGATGATGTGATGATTCAAGATAATTTCAAAATCCTTGAACAAGCAAGCAAGATGGTAGCATCGCTGGCGGCTGAAGTTGATGAAGTTAAAACTCAATGGCTGGAATGACAACAACAAAATAACCAAGTTGACGAAGAAAAGGTAAATGTTGTTCCACCTACATTTTATGTTGAAGAACCCAAGGAGGACTTGAAGATTCAATTGTAAGATTCAATCGTCTCTCCTTGGCCATTTCTTGAAGAGGTTCCTGATGACGAAAACCCAGCTGATACAAATGTGGGAGATCAACATACATTGGATGAAAATTGGTATGATTTTGTTGAAGAACAAAAGGTAATTGATCCTCCCATATTTTTTAAAGAAGAATCAGTACCTCTATACCTCTCTCTTGCTTTGGAAGAAGATTCAGAAGTCCTTGCTGAAAAAGAATTCCCAATGGCATTGCCTGAAGATATCGTGTTTCAAGCTATCCTACAAGAGAGGGAAGATTTTTATATTGATTGTCCATGTTTTAATCATATCCAAGTGGAGTTATTTTCTAACATCCCATTTGAATTTTTTGACGTAGCATCACATGTGCAAGCCTTGGACGTTAAAGTCGAAGTGCCCGACAAAGTCGTGGCTTGAGAAGTGGAGGACCCATTCTTCCTCCTTCCCCCAACATTCCAGTTATACCACAATGAAATAGTGAAGGAGTTGTTGTACTCATTTATGGGTTCCTCTATGGATGTTGTAGTCTGATGATAATTGGATGAAATAAGTTTTGGTGGTTTCTGAGCATGAAACCTCACCCCCTATCGGATTGGGGTTAAACCACAACAACTGCCTACCTAGGGGCAGTAAAAACCTAGCACCTGCTTGGGGGGTCAAACCATGCCTTATCCGTTTTCTTTTCCATTCCTATTCTTTTGCATTACTCTTTATTTTTATTTATTTTTCTTATGTTTTCTTTATTTCATGCTTTTTATGTTAAGTGGTAGTCCTAGGAGCATTACTCAAATCTGCCACTGAAAAATAAAGTTAGGTTGTATCTTTCCTTCCCTTTATTTTTCTTCCCTTATATTAATTTTTTGTTGAGCTTCAATGAGGGGTAGTGAAATATAGGTGTGGGGGGAGTGTCAACCTACATAGATGTTTTGTGTGCTATATATGTTTTTTCTATATTTTTAGGATCCTTGATCATCAATGAATATTCTAATCATTTTTGACACACCAATTGATTTTGGGATGATTGAAATGATTTTTTAAGAAATAGATTTTAAATGATTGTTGATGTGAAACTGTTTCCTTGGAATGGATATTCATGCATTTGTATGTGTTTGACAAATTTTTGAAATCCTTTCCCATGAAACACTGAATCAATACATTTTTCCTATCCTGTGAGGTATTCTAAACCACTTTGAAATATTCTTTCTAATACCCACACTTTCTTGTGAGAAGCTTGGATTTTGTGTGAGAACCCAAACTTGTGATTTTTCTCTTTTGATGCTTTGGATTTCATGGAATATTTTTGATATGAATGAGGCATTTTTTTGGCTATCCATATTTTATCTAGACCCCTACCTATACATCTATCCTTCATTATCCCTTAGATGCCATAAATTTCATTATAGGTTTAAGCCACATTACAAGCCAATTTTTCCTTACCTACCCACACTCATGGTATTTTTGCATCGATATTTAAATTTGAGTGTGGGGGAAGGGCTTCTTGTGTGCGTTCTTTGGGATTTGTTTCATTTCTGGGGGATGTGAGGTGTGTGTCAAATTTTTGCGCAGAGGATGATAAAGATCAAATTGGGCATGAGTAATCCTTTCATTGTTCTTTATTGTTTCATCTGGTTCTCATTAAAAAAATGAAAAAATAGAAAAAATGGAGATGATATTGAATCTATCATTGTACTTCCTTTTATGACTCATGTACCTATCTAAATTCAAGGCCATGATCTTCATTAATTCATTGTACTCAATTTTCAGCTCATTCTCAATGAAAAAAAAATAAAGTTGTGCCTTTCTGGAGCTTTACAAAAAAAATGAAAAAAATGAAAGAAGGGGAGAACTTTGATGAAATAATTTTTTGGATTCAATTCCTGGCTCATGTCCCATCTAATATAAAAAGGGGGTTTGGTGTTTTGTTTCACATTGTTAAGGGGATTGAGTGGGAAATTACTGATGTTCTCACTTGATTATTCATGCATTGTACTTAAGAGTCTAACCTCCTCTTTCAAGCTTTAATTTTTCAATCATTTTCCCACCAACCCTAAGCCACGAAATTCACCAGAAAAACTCCTCATGATTGAATTCATTTTAATTTTTCATGCTGTGGAGAGATGATAATTGTCACAAGCCTATGGTGATACATGCACATTCCAAGTATGAGCATAACTCCAAATACAATTTCTCTTCAGTGAAGAGTGACACAAATTTCAAGGCGAGGTTGGTTGTGATTGGATCATGGATGGATTTTTGAGTTTGAAAAAATTTAAATTTGAGGAATGAAAATTATTGGGAATTGTTTTTCCTAAAGGAGACATGACATAATTTTATTTTTTAAGAAACCATTGATGTTTTCTCATTTTTGATTGTTGTGTGAATTCTTATTTGAATATATGATGATTGATTAGGAGTGAAATTATTAAGTGTGGGGGAGTGATAAAAAGTGAATTTTCACATATTAAATACTGTATTTCAACGTTTCAAATACCCATTATAGTGTTATTTTATGTTCAATTGTCACATTTTTAGGATTTGGTGGAATTTTGAGCTCAAATGCAAAAATGGATTAAATTTTGTGTTTAACAGTTTTATTTGTCTTCTATATTTTGACCATATAATATTACAAACTGAACAAAATTGTGAAATTACTTTTTTATAGGTTTCCTTATATAATTGGTCGAATTTAATAATTTTGGAGGCCCAGATCAATCAATCATTTGGAGGCCCAAACTTAGCTCACAATCCAGACCTTGAAAACTGTGTACAGATTTGGTAGGTTTTAATGCTGAGCTTTTCTCTCGATGATGACAGATCAAATGGAGCATAAATTAATCATGGATCTGGAAGAAGACTTAATTAAAATATGTAATTAATGATTCCACATCTTAATCGGCTGATTACAAGCTCTTTAATGCATGGGAATTTGGAGTTGTGGAAGACGAAGAGTCACCTAGACAGATTTAATTTGCCGCACCAAAACAGTTATGACTCCATCATGATTGGACCAATCGGACTGAACATTTGTGTATGTAAGTGGAAGATTATATGGAACAACTTTCAATAAGGGACCATTTCCCAATTCTGGCATTTAATGGGCCTACATGTCGATGAGATCCGAAGGACAGAATTTGAACGAGAATTCTTCTTCCATTTTCCATATAAATTTGAACCACCTTTTTTTTATAGGGATAGCCATTTTCAAGGGGCAAGGTTGAGTATATTTGTTGTAATAGTAACTTTTAGTTTTAATATATATTATTTTAGTTTTTATCTTCATACCAACTTTCTTCCATTTATTTTATATTATGTATTCTCCCTCCGTAATTCCCTTCTTAACTCCACTAAAAATGGAGAACTAACCTCAGTGCATGTTCGAGGGAGGGAATGGTGGGTTTATTATGTTATTTATATTTAATTTTATAATCATTTAATCAATTATAAGAATTTTTTTGGTGGTTAAATCGATTATGGTGGGCGGTCGCCCCATTTTCTCTACCACCAATTTCTTCTTCACGTTTTCTATTTTCATTCCCTTTGCTATTTGTGTCGTGCATACGGTGGAGCATGACATGAGTAGTGATGGTCAGCGAAGAGGTCTCATAGATGAATATTGGAAGATCATTAACCTGTATGCAGAGGTCTCGGTATGGGGTAATGACAATCAAAATGAGAAGGTGAGGTGTGACAGGTCTTGATCACCTCATTGAATTTAATCTTGAGATTCTTTTTATACAATGATACCAACCCCCACGACCTCCTATGAACAACTGCCTTCTTTCATTCTTCTAATTTCATTCTGTATTTCATTGCATTATTATATATTGTATTTATATTTTATTCCTTTTAAATTATCCCCCCAATTTATATTATTATTATATTTTTATATTAGTTATATTTTAAATAGTGACAATAGGAAAAATAGTGTATGTGAGCGGCCTCCTTGTGATCGACCCTAGGGTGTGCCACTATGGTACATTATTGGGTTAATAAGAAATTAATTGAATTGTGGTTTGTGAAAAACCACACTCATCAATAACAAATCAACTTCATATAAACATAATATCCATCAAAGGATTTTGAAATAGATTAAATCAAAAGCTTTTATAGAGAAATATCCCTTTCTATTTTGAAATAATTTAATAGTCACATAATTATAATGAAAAATAAAATTTAGAAAATATTCTTATATTCTTGTAAGGGAAACTTCGACGATGTTATAATGGTGGAAAATAGCCGGACCCGCCGTATATGTTAAAAAAGAATTCTTATCTTAATTTTATCGGAAAATTTCATCAAGTACCTTCTTTGGAAAACGACGGAAATATTCCTTTAAAAACATATAAGGTTAAATAAGGCTATAAATTACATTACAAAATTTTCTATATTTTTTTGAAATACATATTTATGAATAATGCATGTGGATTATAAAGAGGTCTCACTAGATATTTATGTAAAAACAACCTCGGATAATAAAGAGATTGAAGAATTAATCATTACCTTGTACTTTTCCTAGGTATAGGGTAGGTTAACCTCCTTTATAATGGTTAAATAATTGTTATTAAACTATACAAGAATCGTATACATTAATATAATATCATATATGATAATTTAACATTGCTTTGTTAACAAAATCATAGTATTATCATCGTTCCGAGTGTTAACTGATTCATTTTCCTTTATATGACTTGAAATATAAGTAATTTTTTTTATTAATAGGATGTATCTTATTCATATTCATAATGATATTTTTTCCTTAAACATTATTTTTAATCATCTAATGTAAATTAGACTTGAATGAATATGACGGGGAATGAATCTCATCGTGTTCGTGGAAACTGTAATTCGTACGTTCGCACAAGCGACAATATAATTCTTTTGATATTAAAATAATATATAATTGGATGGTATTATGTATATAAAAAATAATTAGCATGTTATATTTATTATTTACATAAATTACATAACATTATTATACCCATCCAAATAATAATTTATTAAATAACAATTACACCACGGCGTGGAGACGGTATGTTGTACGTACACACGTATGGTGACATGTCATCCAAAAGATGGATAGAGTAATTAATATGGTTGGCTATATTAATAATAAAATCATAATATATATATGATACTAGAGTTTTTTTAATAATGGAAAAAACAAGGAAATAGGATGTGGAAGAAGATATAAACTTGGAGGAGGTGATAAAAAATTTACCTCTTCTTCAGGTTCTTCCTTTTTATTTGATCAAAAGGGATCCTTTGGATTGGTTTCTGACTAATTTAAGGCCTCTAGGATGAAGTTTGTATAGCTTAAAGGGTATTTGAGTAGATTTTTTCTGAGCCAAATGGCTTTGATGGTTTTAATTTGACGGAAGGGTGAGTGTCCTTTTATAAGAGGGTTGTGGGGCACCTTAGGAAAAGATTGAAATATTATTTTATAATAAAATCATTTTTGGTTTCTAATGGATCCCAAATAAATTATTTAAATGATTTGTTTGGGATTGGTTGAAAACCAGTCAACCAATAGGTTTTAGATAGGTTTGGGTCATTATATTATCTTTATCTTTTATATATAACTTTTAGTTAAATAGTTTGACATTTATCATGTCTCTTTGTATTTTTATATTATACGGTTTATGAACATACTATATATACTTCCAAGAGAACCCCAAGTGGTTCATTAATGATTAACCTATCATTATATAAGTATTTTTTCTGAACCTTAAATTTTTATGAATATAATATCAATTAATAATATAATATTTGTTTTAAAAACCCTTTTATGTTAATTTGGACAGTATTTGATATTTATTTCTAAACTCATAACATCATTATTACATCGAAACAATTCTGTTAACCAACCCTAACATGCCATATTAACCTATTAAATTATTTGAATCTATAAAAAGTCCCAAATTATTTTTATTTGGATATTTAGAATATTAATTGTTTTAATATTTCATTAAATAGGTAATTACTACATCATCATTGTGTCCTAAATAAATTAAATTATTTAATGTCTAAAAAATATAAATAAAATACCATTATTTAGGAAATAATGTTATCTTTCTAATGAATATTTATTGTCTGATTTATATTATTCATAATCATATATAAAAAATGTTTTAGTTATTAAACATTTAATTTAACATTGTTTACACTTCTTTGAATTAAATAACAATAAATTTCTTAATCTAATATAAGTGCACCTAAAAATAATATTTAATTCTTATGGTTGTTTTTGGTCAAATTATACTTTTCCAATTGAATTTGGACATGTTTAAGGGTAATAATAATATCATTTTACACATAATTTCCCTATTTACTTTTAACCGTGGAAAATAAGAGTTAAAAGTTACTATTCACCAAAAACTCTTTTCGTCTAATGGAACCACATTTTACATACTGATATAAACTATGTCTCTTGTATTTCTGAAATTATATTCACAAAATCCGTAAAGTTATGTTTTATGAAAATTTGGAAATGCACCTATGAGGTGTGTAAAAGACGGTAAAATGTTCGATAACATTTTTATTTATAAAAAATAATTATAAAGTAACTCTAATTAATTAAATTCAAGTTTTATAGTGATTATGTATGTTTTTTTACATAATATCAATTTAAATAAAATAAATTATTAATTAAATTAAAAGTCGTTTTTAAATAATCACCCAAGGTTATTCACTATTCATCAAATAATTGAATATTTTCAGAAAAATACCAAAAATCACCCCAAGATAATTTTATATTAGGAATTAAAAAATGAATTATAATTTAACAATTTTAAAACTTAGAAGATTCATTAATTAATTTAAAATTATTTCCTTTGGTCAATCCCAAAAAAAATATTTTTATAAAATAATATGTATCAAAAGACTGACACTTATTTATATCCAATTTCAAAGTAAAATTACATAAAATGTCTATCATTGGATTAAATGGTAAAAATATAATCTAATTATACTTCCAAACAATTAAAGTTCATAATTCAACACTATTAATGATTTTTATTAAAAAAGTTGTTTTCAGTTATAATATAGACTTTCACTATTCACCGAAATATGAAAGTTATCAGAAAAAAACCAAAACATTATTAAAACTAAATTCTTATGTCCCAATTATATAGAAAAATGTTATTTTTTCAAATAGAATATATAAAAGTTTCAAATATTGGATTCAAAAATGGTTCGCCATTAAAAGGCGGTAAAATTGCACTTTTTAAAAAATACTACTTTTATCTGAAAAAAATAATTTTTTTTGTCAAAGAAACTTATAATATGATTTCTAAAATTATAAGTATTATTTAATGATCAAAATTTGGATAATACTATTCATAACGGCTTTTGAAGGTCTAGTTTGACAACTCTTGATGGGCTTGAACTCCGTGTTATGTGTAGTGCAAGTTATTGAATTACATTGAAGAAATAACGTACTATGAAATCTTGGGGTGGTACATTATTCCGTCCTTCAATAAACTACATCCTCCCAATTTTAAGTTGTTCTTTGAAAATAATAGGTTGAAAATAGAAAATACAATTGTGGAAAACCCAAATCGGAAATTGAGTTAATATAATTTATTCTTAATAAGAGGAAAAGGGGAATGAAAAAGTCACCACCAAATTACATTCTCTATTAAGAGAACATTGGTGGAAATTAGAGACACATAATTGGAGTAAAACATAAATATATATAGGGAGTGATTGAGGTCATTAGTCACAAACAATTGTAGAATTGAGGGCATCAAATCCATCAATCTATGTGGATTTAAAGTATCATCGTTTCAACAAAACAGAAGGTATTAGTATAACACATTTTTAGTATTAAGATCCCTTACATAATGTGTAAGAATTAATTTATTCTTATAATAAGAAAAGAAAAAATATATACTTGACATGTAGAGCTCCATCCTTTAACTAATTTTTACCACAAACTCATCTCTCACTCTAAATGATAATAGAACATAAAAAATATATTCAATTTATCCTATTTGTATAGGGTTAAAAAAAGAATTTTTAATTCATCTACTAAACCTTTTAAAAAACTAAATTATTCAATCTAGGATATCACATGTGCCAGTGGTAGGTGATACACCCTTGTCGCCCTTCGGCTGCGGGTTCAAGTCTCACGGCCTTGCAAGATGCGATGGGCTATCGCCCGACCTCTATGTTGACTTTATTATGGAAATCCAAAAATAATCTCAAACTTGATTTATCCAAAAAAATTCCTTCAAAAATCACTGCCCAAAATTTATTAGGAAGGAAAACACAATGAAGATCCTATTTTGCAGATAAAAACTTGTGAACAGCTACATCATGTATTCTTTTAAAACACTGCAACATCCTGAATTACTATAAAACCTTATTGATTAAATTCATACTCCATTATACCTCATACAATACTAGATATATTTTTTAAATCCAAAAATGTTGTACACTCCAATAATGAATGAATATAAAAATCATTAATTAGTTTTGAGGCAGTAAAGAATATCCAATATGATTAATCCAAATAAATATTTTATTATTCCAAGATCACTACATCATTATCAGGACCATATTAAGGATTACATTTCCATCAACAATGTATTTTTGAAAAAAGAATGTCTTACTATTAAGTCACTTTTTATAGAACCGTATAATCTCAAATCCACAATAAAATAGTACTATAGTACAATCCTTACACTAGTGCAGAAAACGTTTTTTACGTCACCAATTTTTACGTCAGTTATAAAAAACCGACGTCATAATATGTAAAACGAGGTTTTTTACGTCGTTTATTTAATAACCGACGAAAAAACCTGTGTTTAGTACACCTTTAACGTCGGTTATTTTTATAACCGACGTTAGTAATCGCGCGGCTTCATTTTTTACGTCGGTTATACATTAACCGCCGTAAAAAACAGAAGCGGGGGGTGTTTGTTACGTCTGTTATTCAATAACTGACGTAACAAATAGACATATGTACGTGTTATTACGTCGGTTATTCAATAACCGACGTAAAAAACGCGGTTTTTTAAGGCCTTTTTACGTCGGTTATAAAATAACCGACGTAAAAAAAGAATCCGCAGATGTTTTTGACGTCGGTTATGGAATAACCGACGTAAAAAAACACGGATTTTGAGCCCTTTATAACGTCGGTTATAAAATAACCGACATAAAAAAAGAATCGGAGGAAGGTTTTTACGTCGGTTATTGAATAACCGACGTTATAAATGTTTTTAAAAAAATTATAACGTTGGTTATTGAATAACCGACGTAATAACTCATTTAAAAATTTACCCAGACCCGTGGATTGTCATTCGCGAGTTTACCTTTGACAGTCGCGACTCGTCTCTCTCGTGCGTAAACCCAAATCGGCTCGTCCATTTCGTTGGTTTAGATTCGTTTTGCGATCATCTTTTCTCATATTTAATCTCCTTGGATCAATCATCTAAACTCGCAGCACTCAGGTAATCCTCCCACTCGTTCGTTTTTTTCGCGGATAGTATATATATATGTGTTGTGATTTTTTTGTTGAAACTAGCTAAGATTCTTCGATTGCAAACCCTTTTAACTCGTTTTGGCACCATAATCTTATTTATCATCCCTAGAACTATTAGTTCGACTTGCAATATTGACTAATTTTATGATTTCACTAATTTTTCATCGTTTTCTATAAATCCCCGAGAGGGTTGGGGCGTGTCCATTTGGATGGGTTGCCCTTTTACAGTTTTTATTACTTTATTCACACACAACCATGGCATAGGTGCATGGATTTGGGATCACATCACCATTTTCACCCCTGCAAAAAAAGTTTCATGAGGAGGACTCGCCAGATTTCCCCTCGGCATGTTAAAAATTTTAGATACCCTCTTTTCAGCAAGTAAAAAATTAACTAGTTTTTTCATCACTACTTATCCTAAACAAATAAAACCACCATTCTTTCTAGAACCTCTACTAGATCCATTGCATCCATCAACATACATATTTGGATCTGAAAGCATCCCTTAAGCCTTATGTTCGATGCTAACATCCTTTACTGATCTATAGAAAATATGAGGGTCTGCTAAGCTCTCCATTTAAAAGTCAAACCCCACCAATTATTCATCCTCATCATGAGAAAATGGCACAACATCTGAATTTCTGATT
This sequence comes from Viscum album, assembly GCA_963277665.1. Lineage (NCBI taxonomy): Eukaryota > Viridiplantae > Streptophyta > Magnoliopsida > Santalales > Viscaceae > Viscum > Viscum album. Next base: position 1,895,986,466 of record OY728133.1, on the reverse strand, counting down.
CAATCTCTTGGGTCACTGAACAAACATTAACTCCTTCAAATCCACACCTGGAATAGACAACCTAATGTCGAGTTCATTCTCTATCTATTGAAACTCAGTTCTTCCTCCACACCTAAAAACATTCTTTGAATGGCCCAACTTCTTGTTATGGTAAATTTTCCGTGATTCCAGGGGCTGGGATGGCTATCAAGAGGGTTGGGGGTGTCCAGGGGGGTGTCCAAGGGGGTAGGGTGTGGGGGGTGGTGTCCAGGAGGGGTGGGGGGCTGTCCAGAGGGGTCGGGGGTGTCCAGGGGGGTTTACAAGGGGGTGGGTGGGTGTGGGGGGTTGTCCAAGGGTGTGGGTGGGTGTTGGGGGGTGTCCAGGGGGTGTCGAAGGGGGTAGGGGGTGGGGGTGGTGTTTAGGAGGGGTGGGGGCTGTCCAGAGGGTTGGGGGTGTCCAGGGGGGTGTCCAAGCAGGTCGGGGGTGGGGGGTTGTGTCCAGGAGGGGTGCGGGTGCTTTCTAGAGGGGTCGGGGGCTGTCTAGAGGGGTCGGGGGGTGTCCAGGGTGGTGTCCAAGGGGATGGGTGGTTGTGGGGGGCTGTCCAAGGGGGTGGCGGCCTGTCCAGAGGGGTCGGTGGGGTGTCCAGGGGGTGTCCAAGGTGTTGGATGGGTGTGGGGGGCTGTCCAAGTGGGTGGCGGCCTTTCCAGAGGGTATTTGGGGTTGTCCGGGTGGGTGGGGGGGCTGTCCAGAGGGTTGGGGGATGTCCAGGGGGTGTCCAAGGGGGTAGGGGGTGGGGGGTGGTGTCCAGGAGGGGCGGGGGGCTGTCCAGAGGGGTCGGGGGGTGTCCAGGGGGGTTTACAACGGGGTGGGTGGGTGTGGGGGTTGTCCAAGGGTGTGGGTGGGTGTTGGGGGGTGTCCAGGGGGGTGTCCAAAGGGGTAGGGGGTGGGGGTGGTGTTTAGGAGGGGTGGGGGGCTGTCCAGAGGGTTGGGGGGTGTCCAGGGGGGTGTCCAAGCAGGTCGGGGGTGGGGGGTTGTGTCTAGGAGGGGTGGGGGTGCTTTCTAGAGGGGTCGGGGGCTGTCCAGAGGGGTCAGGGGGGTGTCCAGGGTGGTGTCTAAGGGGATGGGTGGGTGTGGGGGGTTGTCCAAGGGGGTGGGGCCTGTCCAGAGGGGTCGGTGGGGTGTCCAGGGGGGTGTCCAAGGGGGTGGATGGGTGTGGGGGGCTGTCCAAGTGCGTGGCAGCCTCTCTAGAGGGTATTTGGGGTTGTCCGGGTGGGTGGGGGGGCTGCCCAGAGGGTTGGGGGATGTCCAGGGGGTGTCCAACGGGGTAGGGGGTGGGGGGTGGTGTCCAGGAGGGGTGGGGGCTGTCCAGAGGGGTCGGGGGGTGTCCAGTGGGGTTTACAAGGGGGTGGGTGGGTGTGGGGGGCTGTCCAAGGGTGTGGGTGGGTATTGGGGGGTGTCCAGGGGGGTGCCCAAGGGGGTAGGGGGTGGGGGTGGTGTTTAGGAGGGGTGGGGGGGGGGGGGGCGGTCCAGAGGGTTGGGGGGTGTCCAGGGGTGTTTCCAAGCAGGTCGGGGGTGGGGGGTTGTGTCCAGGAGGGGTGGGGGTGCTTTCTAGAGGGGTCGGGGGCTGTCCAGAGGGGTCGGGGGGTGTCCAGGGTGGTGTCCAAGGGGATGGGTGGGTGTGGGGGCTGTCCAAGGCGGTGGTGGCCTGTCCAGAGGGGTCGGTGGGGTGTCCAGGGGGGTGTCCAAGGGGGTGGATGGGTGTGGGGGCTGTCCAAGTGGGTGGCGGCCTCTCCAGAGGGTATTTGGGGTTGTCCGGGTGGGTGGGGGGGCTGTCCAGAGGGTTGGGGGATGTCCAGGGGGTGTCCAAGGGGGTAGGGGGTGGGGGGTGGTGTCCAGGAGGGGTGGGGGGCTGTCCAGGGGGGTCAGGGGGTGTCCAGGGGGGTGTTATATCTTACTATATTTTGTTTAAAAAATAATATTCAAGCATATTTGTTTAAATACACATTGATTTGTTTTATATTTCAAAATTTTTTTCATTCAAATTATGATTTTTTTCATATAAACATATATTTGTCTTATCTAAAAAATATATATATTTTTGCTATTTGTTATAGGTAATAATGAGTCGAAGTTGGATTATGGCACATCGAATGAGCAATGAATATGAGGAAGGTGTTGATGCCTTTTTGGAATTTTCTAAACGAAATGTTCCAAGTGGTGACATTTTTTTCTGTCCATGCCTGAAATGTATGAATATGAAGAAGTTGAAAAGTAGAGAGATAAAAGATCATATGATTTGTCATGGTTTCAATCCGAGTTACAACCCTTGGATTTGGCATGGCGAAACTGGACAGAATGTCACTGATGATAATGAATCGCAAGATGGTAACTCCGATGGAATTGAAGAAATGATTCGCGATATTGTAGCAGAACAAATTGAGATAGAACCGACAGTTGCACGTCTATATGGTGATGCCGAAAAACCATTATATCCTGGTTGTACAGATTTTACGGTTTTGTCGGCGGTGTTAAGATTGATTAACCTGAAGGCGAAACATGGATGGAGTGACAGAAGTTTTACAGAGCTGCTACAGTTGATGAAAGACATTCTTCCAAAAGATAACGATCTTCCAGATTCACATTATAAGGCCAAAAAAAATATTATGCCCGATGGGATTGGGATATAGGAATATACATTCCTGTCCGAATGACTGCATTATATATAGGAAGTAATATGATTTTCTGAAAGAGTGTCCTAAATGAGGGACATCACGGTATAAGGTGACAGAAAAATCACAAGCTGATGTAGAGATTACAAAGCTCCCTTCAAAGGTATTTTGGTATCTTTCTATAATTCCTCGTTTCAAACGTTTATTTTCTAATTCACATGATGCAAAAAGGTTAAGATGGCATGCTGATGAGCGGGTATGTGATGGAAAAATACGTCATCCAGCTGATTGTCCACAATGGAAGAAAAGTGATGCCCAGTACCCTACATTTGGAAATGAAATTAGAAATCTGAGACTAGGCTTGTGCACAGATGGAATGAATTCATACCAAACCCTCAGTAGCACACATAGTTCATGGCCTGTTTTATTGGTAATTTACAACCTCTCTCCTGAAGTTTGTATGAAGCGCAAATATGTCATGTTGAGTATCACGATCTCTGGTCCAAAGCAACCCGGCAATGATATTGATGTATACTTGTCACCGCTGATTGATGATTTGAAACTGTTATGTGCTGATGGTATTAGGGTGTATGATTCTTATAAAATGGAATATTTTCAACTGCATGCAGTGCTTCTATTCACTATAAATGACTTCCCATCATATGGAAATTTGTCTTGATACAGTGTTAAAGGGCATAAAGCATGTTCAATTTGTGAACAACAGACGTCATATTTTCAATTGCATCATGGGAGGAAAACAGTGTACATGGGTCATCGAAAGTTTTTTCCTATGGATCACCCTTATAGAAGACTAAAAAAGGCATTCAATGGCTCACAAGAATTTGATACTGCTCCAAAACCTTTATCCTCAGATTTGTATTTTGAGAGGGTGAAAAACCATGATGTGACATTGGGAAAGACACAGAAATCTGGTAATGATAGACATATTTGGAAGAAAAGGTCAATATTTTTTGAGCTACCATATTGGAGGTATCATGAAGTCAAACATAATATTGATGTCATCCACATGGAGAAGAATATCTGTGATTCTTTGATCGGAACATTGCTAGATATTAAAGGAAAGACAAAATATGGGTTGAATGCTAGGTTAGACCTACTATCAATGGGAATACGTTTGGAGTTAGCTCCCACTCCTAAAGGAAGACGAACATTTCTTCCCCCGGCTTGTCATACATTATCGAAGAGGGAGAAAAGTAGCTTCTGTCAGTGTCTTCATGATATCAGAGTGCCTCAAGGTTATTCTTCAAATGTAAAAAATTTTATCTCATTGAAAGACTTGAAGTTGATAGGTATGAAATCACATGATTGTCACGTCATGATGCAACAAATTCTACCAGTTGCACTACGTGGAATATTGCCCATCCATGTCAGAAAGACTATAATGAGGTTGTGTTATTTTTTCAATTCAATTTGTAACAATGCGATTGATGTGAATGCATTGAACATTTTGGAAAAGGATTTAATTTTTATACTTTGTCATTTGGAAATGTATTTTCCTCCAACTTTTTTTGATATGATGGTACATTTAATGATTCATCTGGTTCGAGAAATAAAGCTTTGTGGACCTGTATATCTTCGTTGGATGTATCCTTTTGAAAGGTATATGAAAATATTATAGGGATATGTTAAAAATCCATATCGACCTGAAGCCTCCATTATTGAAAAGTATATTTCTGAGGAGGTAGCAGAGTTTTGAACGAGATACTTGGCTACGGCGCAACACATAGGTTTGCCTCCATCTCGCCATGAACGGGTTAATAATGAGGGAAAGGGGATTCGTGGCTTGAAAGTCAAATCACTGTCAGCTGAATAGATGAAGAAGTTAGAATCATACATCTTGAATAACATAGCTGATGTTCAACCGTATATCACATTGAATATTAATGAGTTGAAACAATGTCATCCAAAGAAGAAAGAAATGTGGATTTTGAATGAGCACAACAAAACTTTTTTTCCATGGTTTAAAAAGACCTTGCTAGGTAGATCAGATGTATCAGAGATATTAAAATGGATAGTGGGTGGTCCATCTTTAAATGTGATAACATGGTCCGCTTATGACATTAATGGCTATACATTTCATACGAAAGCTTAGGACAACAGAAGTGTAGTTCAGAATAGTGGTGTATTGGTGTTTGCAGAAACAATGCATTTTTCGAGTGCTAAGGAACGAAACCCAATTTCGGCATCAAGTGCATATTATGGAGTCATTGAAGACATATGGGAGGCTGATTACATTAAAATTAAAGTTCCTATTTTTAACTGTAAATGGTTTATCGGTAACAACAGTGTCAGACACGATGAATTTGGAATGACACTTGTTAATCTGAATTGATTGGAAGACACAGCTGATTCTTTTATAATGGAAACACATGACAAACAAATTTTCTATGTAGTATATCAATTAGATATGCAGTGGGATGTTGTTTTACAAGGGAAAAACAATATGTTGGTGAGGATGAATTTGATGAAGATGCTGATTTATGTGAGATCCCTACATCCATGGAAAGATTAACAAAACATAATGATGAGTATGTTGAAGACATGGTTTGTTCCATAAGGAACGATCACGACGAATGAATTTGGGAAAACAATCCAACTGTACATTCCTAAAATTACAGGTAACACATGTTTATTTCTTGTTTACATTTAGTTTTTTCATATAATGTTAGATATTGTAAATTTTTTACTTATTAAAAAATGTATCAAACCAAAATGATAAAACAATAAAAACCGTAAAGAGGAGAAGTCCTGGGCGCACCGGCTGGCCGGTGGTGGATCACCGGTTGGCCGGTGGTCCAGACAGCAAAGCTCTCTGTCTGGTCCACCGGCCGGCCGGTGGTGATCCAGCGGCCGACCGGTGGTCCAGACAGAGAGGAAGGCTCTCTGTCTGGTCCACCGGCCGGCCGGTGGTGATCCAATGACCGGCCGGTGGTCCAGACAGAGCAAGGCTGTCTGGTCCACCGGCCGGCCGGTGGTGATCCAGCGGCCGGCCGGTGGTCCAGACAGAGGAAGGCTCTCTGTCTGGTCCACCGGCCGGCCGGTGACACTAGGCAGTGGGCAAGACTACTGCCTGGGTCCTCCGGATGGCCGGTGAGCTCACTCCGGCTGACCGGTGGACTCAGTGAGTCAACTTTTCAGCTTTCTTGGGCCAACTCCTTGGCAACCTTTTGCCTATCATCAAAAACACTTGAAAACAAGTTAGAACATAATAAGAGTGATTGTGATCATTAAAATCCAACAGATAGGGGTACAATAGACAGTGTTTACCATGTTTATCATTGTTTAACATGCTGACCATATTACCAATGTTTACTATTATGTAATTTAGTACACTTTTCTATTTTCTGATTAAGTAGTATTACAATATTTGAATTTGTATATTTGTGAACTAATGTTTGTTTTTTTGATTTGAAGGAAAATGCCAGATCAATCAGTTGATCAGCCACATGATTCTGGAGATGAGCATATTGGTCATACATCTGGGGAGGAACATTCACATGCTCCTATTACGAAAAAGAGTTCAAAGGTTGGTAAGCGTGGGTGCACACGTTTACCAAAATTATCACTTGCCCGTACGAAGGAGGAGAGGATAGTCGTGGAGTTTGATGATGATGATCTTCCTAGAGGTCCAAATGCTAAAGATTTTAACAGTTTTGTAGCAACTCAGGCTAAGAGCAAAGTAAGCATTCTCTATGATGATTGGAGAAGTGTGGATAAGGCGATAATTTCTCAGCTCTGGGAGACCATTTTGGTAAGATCTTTTGCTATTGTTTGACTGTTCTTTAAATGTTTCTAGTATGTATAATATTTTTAACCACTTTTTTATCAGATGACATTTGATATTCCTGACACAGGAGGAGTCAGGAAGAAATGCTTATCGTTGGCTGCTAGGAGATGGAGGGATTTCAAATCAACCCTCTCATCTGATTTCATTTATGGTCATAGGAGTCGTGAGAATCCATGTCGTATATATCCTTTTATAGATGAAGACACATGGAGACAATTTTTTGAAAGTAGAAGAAAAGAATCATTTTTGGTATGGGCAATGTAAACTTTTATAAGCTTTCTTATATAAATGATCTTATTATTGTTTTGTTAATGATTACTTATTCTTTATTTACAGAAAACAAGGAAAGCTCATCAAGAGATCCAATCTAAAAATGTATACCCTCATAGTTTATCTCGGGGAGGGTATGCATTATTGGAAGAACAAATGATGGCAGAAAAATTTCAACAACTAAGAGCTGAGTCTTCATGCTCTGGAGAGGTGGCCCCTCCATCCCCTCCATCTAGACATGAGAAATGGAAAAGAGCTCGGAAGGGCAAAAAAGGACAATATCTTTCGGAAGAATCGAGACTCGTAGTTGAGAGGATTGTAAGATATCTATTTTATTTATTTAAGTTTACTATTTTCGTCATATATTTCCAATCATTATAGAAATGTTCAATTAATTATTACAGGACTCTCTTGAGGAGAAGAGTTCACAGGGGACATTTACACCATCTGGGTGGGAAGATATTTTATCTGTGGCATTGGGAAAGCCCGAACATCCTTGTCGTGTATAAGGATATCCGGCAGGTGTATCGGTAAGAAAAGTGTTGCCACGTTCCTCAACTTCTAACGTTGAGGGAGTTTATAAAAAAAATATTGAATCCTTGGAGGCTGAAGTCCATAATATTAATGCGAAAATGGAGGACAAGATTAGAGCATCGGTGCAGTTTATGTTTGCAGACTTGCAAAGACAATTTCAGGGTGCAGCTCCCACTCCACCTCTCCCAGTAGCTCCCACTCCCCCACCTCAGCCTGCGGACCCCATTTTTGATCCTCCTCCTCCGCCGTAGCTACCTACTTATTGTGAGTTGTATGTTGATGATCCTCAACATCATATAGTTGCATATGGGATGGTATATTGTATAGGAGATACAGTTCATCATCAACAGTTAGAGGTAGAGAATCAGAGGGTCACTGTACAGGATATTATAGATATATCAGGTTGGATACCATTACCTACAGATGAGGTGACGACAGTTGGACATAGTATCGGCCATTTTTTACTTTGGCCATTCAGACTTATTCGACTCATTACCCTAGAGGTATGGATGTTATATCTTTTATTTTATATTTTTATTAATGATTTATAATTTGAAAACTAATATATTTTTCAATTTATTTTTACAGTAATACTTCAAAGGTAAAGAAATACTGTATAGACAACAACAAAGACAGATATCTATGACATCAGATGCAGATACTAGCAGTCTTGACAAATTGTCAAGATATTCAAATTTTTTGGCGGATCATTTTGACTTTACAATGGAAGCTCATGTCTATGGACGTGAACTAAGTGTGGGGATTATGAAAACTGATATCATGGAGTTTGTCACTGGAGATAAGTTGGGCATCAACGTGGTGCAAATTTTTGTCATGTAAGTCTTAACACCTTTTCCTTGCGTTATATTTATTAAAAATGTATACTTATGTCTGCATTGTATTAGGTATCTGTATAAAATTTGTGAGAGGAATGAGCTGACAGATGTATATGGATTCGTGGACCCACAATTGATTTCCCCTGAAGCTTGTGCATTGGATGAGAAACAACGAATGATTTATATTGCTGATAGATTTGAAAAGAATGTAATGACACAGTGTTGGATGATTCCTTTTTGTGAGAGGTATGAAACACATCCCTCTCAAAGAGTTATTTATCTTTTAACATAAAAAACCACTAACGTTAAATTTCCTTTTATCAGGGATCATTGGATGTTAGGGGTTTTTTGCCCTAGGGAGAAAGCACTTTATTGGATATGCTCTCTCCATGAAGATGTGCGAGAATGTTTTAAGAATATATTGGAAATGTAAGTTTCAATTTCACAATAGTTTTATATATTATAATGAATTTTAAATTTACCCCATTCGTATTATTTTCTAACAGGGCTTGGGTCCACTTTCGAAAAAGCGCAAAGAAAAGGAATTTCAAGATCCAATATGTACATGCGAAGGTAAATATCCATTTATAATTTGTACATTTTGATTTATTACATAAAAATAATATATTGAATTTACACTCATTCAAACAGAAATGTCATGAGCAACAAGGCATCATCGAATGCGGATATTACATGTTAAGATTTATGTATGAAATAATAACAACTGGGACAGTTTTGTGTTTTGACCTGGTAAGATTTCCTCTTTCTCATAATATTTCAATTTGATTTATTCATTATACACGTTGACTACTATCCTTTTCCTTTGTAGCTTTTTGATGACCCTCAACCCTTTACTGCTGAAGATATCAAACACTTACAAGTGGAGTGGTCAAATTATTTTACAAGTTTGATTGACTTTTAGTTGTTTGTAATGTAAAATGTAATTTTAAATATTGTCAATGTAATTGTGTATTTCGTAGTCGTTTAGGTTGGATTTAGTTTTTTTTGAAGTTGACAGTGTATGTTTTGAATGTTATATAAGTGAATGTTTAATTTTTCTCTACTTCTTGTTTTGGTCTACTGTTGATGTTTTTTCTGGTCTGGATTTTGGTATGGGGGGAGAGGTTCCAAGGGGGTGGGTGGGTGTTTGGGGGGTGTCCAAGGGATATGGAAGGGGTGTCCAAGGTGTGTTTGGGGCTGTCCTAGGGGTCGGGGGGTGTAAATGAGGGTGGGGGTGTCCAAGGGGTGGGGGTGTCCAAGGGATATGGGAGGGGTTTCCAAGGTGTGTTTGGGGCTGTCCAAGGGGTCGGTTGGGTGTAAATGAGGGTGGGGGGGGGGCTGTCCAAGGGGTGGGGGGGTGTCCAAGTGGTGGGGGTGACCAAGGGATATAGGAGGGGTGTCCAAGGGGTGTTTGGGGCTGTCCAAGGGGATGGGGGGGTTTCCAATGGGTCGGGGGGGGGGGGGTTCCAAGGGGTCGGGGGGTGTCTAGGGGGTGGGGGGGGGGTTGTCCAAGGGGTGGGGGTGTCCAAGGGGTGGGGGGGGTGTCCAAGGGATATGGGAGGGGTGTCCAAGGGGTGTTTGGGGCTGTCCTAGTGTTTGGGGGGAGTAAATGAGGGTGGGGGGCTGTCGAAGGGGTGGGGGTGTCCAAGGGGTGGGGGGTGTCCAAGGGATATGGGAGTGGTGTCCAAGGTGTCTGGGAGTTCTGTCCAAGGGTCCAGTTGGGTGTAAATGAGGGTGGGGGGCTGTCCAAGGGGTGGGGGGTGTCCAAGGGGTGGGGGGTGTCCAAGGGATATGGGAGGGGTGTCCAAGGGGTGTTTGGGGCTGTCCAAGGGCTCGGGGGGGTGTCCTGGGGTAGGGGGTGTCCAAGGGGTCTGGGAGGGCTGTCAAGGTGTGGGGGAGTGTCCAATGGGTGTTTGAGGCTGTACTAGGGGTCTTGGGGGTGTAAATGAGGGTGGGGGCTATCGAAGGGGTGGGGGTGTCCAAGGGGTGGGGGTGTCCAAGGGATATGGGTGGGGTGTCCAATGGGTGTTTGAGGCTGTACTAGGGGTCGTGGGGGTGTAAATGAGGGTGGGGGGGGGGCTGTCCAAGGGGTGGGGGTGTCCAATGGTTGTGGTGGGGCTCCAATGTGGTGGGGGAGGGCGGGCCAGGTTGTTAGGTGGGTATTGATGAGGGTGGGGTTCAGTTGGGGCTTGGGGGAGGGCTGGCATGGTTATTTTTGTTGTTTGGTATCTGGTTGTTTTTTGGTGAGAGCAGTGCAATTATTTAAAAAAAATATATTGCTTTCATGTCGGTAATTTTATAACAGACGTGGTAAATAAATCGGTAGGGGTTTATCACATCGGTTTTTTCGAGAACCGACATGATAAATCGTTCCTGGGCCTTTTATCACGTCGGTTCTTAATATAAGCGACGTGCTAAAAGGCCTGGGAATCGATTTACCACGTTGGTTATTGGATAACCGACGTCCTAAAACGTTTCCCATGCCTTTTTATCACGTCGGTTATTTAAGAAACCGACGTGATAATAGGCCCGGGGAAGGGTTAATCACGTCGGTTATGTCATAACCGACGTGATAAACGATATCGCAGGCATTTTATCACGTCGGTTTAGGAATAACTGACGTGATAAACCCCCCCCCCCACCCCCTGTGCATATTTATCACGTCGGTTATTATATAACCGATGTGCTAAACCCCCCCACCCGCGGTTTATCACGGCGGTTATAAAATAACCTCCGTTATAAATCCCCATCCCCCATCATTTTTCACGTCGGTTATTAATGAACCGACGTGATAAACACCGTGATGTTAGGGATGTTACGTCGGGTTTTAAATAACCGACGTAAAAAACGTTATTTATAACTTTGTCCGTATTAACGTCGCTTAAAAACCGACGTAAATAATGAAAAATAACCGGCGTAAAAAATGTTTTCTGCACTAGTGTTATTTATCTCCATAACTCATATAACTTTTACATTATTGATATAACACTCAAATGAAATAATTCAATAATAACAATATAATTCCACTAGTCATTCCTCTTCATCTGAGGTAGTATCATAACTTGATTATTATCCAACATCATTATTTAAGGTATAATCTGTTGATTCTGACATTGAATCTCATAGTGTCCCAATGACATGAAGATGATGCATTGTACATTTGAATATTTTTTCTTACCCTTTAAATCACGTACATGGTGTCCTTTTTCTCCACACTTATAACAAACTGAATTCCCTCAATGAATTTACCAGGATGATTCTTTACAAAATTTTCAGATTTCGGAAAATTCTTCTTTTCCTTATTTCATTTATCCATCTTTCTCTCTTTCGTCGATTTCTTCTATTGATTCCCTTCAAATCCATAAGACTCAGATAATTCTTTACGTATCATATTAACACGGGATAATATTTCATCATATATTGAGAATACATGGGAGACTATTTCCCTTCTAAATGTTAGATTAATATCATGAAGGATATTAAACCTCTTACTCTTTGGGTCATTCATATTGCTAGAGTTCACATTCCTTCTCCCAGGCACCATTTCTATACAATGGAATACACTAGGTCAGTTTATGAATTGAAATTAATAATTCCATACTTGTAAAATACCTAACATAAATTTAATAGTTTATAGATATAAACCATAATCATAAAATTATTTTCATTGAGGGGGTATATACTCAGAAATATATTATAATGATTTGTAATGAAAATTATAATTATCATAAGCATATCCCCCGAGAGTGTTGTAACCAAGAGTACAATAAGGCCCATTGTCATGCAGCAGTTCCTATTTGAGTCTAGCACAAAGTAGTGCTTTCATGTTTTACTATGAGGTACATCTGTTCAGGAGCCGCCTCTTCCTGCTCATATCTAAACATGGATTTATTCGCTAATAAAACTCATAAAATCCATACAATACCAAAATTCTTTGATGTTTTTCTATATTAATCACCATACTCTATCTAAGGGAAATGTGCTCTAATTAGAGATTATCTAAATCTAATTTCCATTGTTTGTAATAAACTTCCTTTGATACCAACTGTAATTAACCGACCCTAGTTACCTAGAGTTGGTGCATTATTTCATAACATTTGCATGATAAAAATTAAATCATGTCTTGAAAGACAGATCACTTTAGTGTAATTGGAAACAAGGATTATACATAAGTTTAAATTTACATCTTGAAAAGAAATACAACATGAATTTATTCCATTAGAACCATCCATGAATATTAGAATATTCCTGCAAGTCACTCTTAATTAACTTTTTCATATCCTTGTATAATGAAACATAAGTAAGGGGTGATCTCAAATGCTCAGTAAGGGAAAGAAATACAGCAGAAGATAACATAAATATTATTCATGGTGAATAATTGAAACCACATGCTTTTATTAATATTAACCATGAATAATTTTATGGATGGAATATGAGAAGAGTAAATAATTCCAGTATAAAACATAATCATGGCTATTCTACTAGTCGAATGACCACATGAACCAGCAATATTATTTTCATAATATGGGAATGTATAATGACGGAAATTATGAATCATTTTTTCAGGGCCTCAGCCAAGACATCTAAAAATTATTAAGGCCTCATCAAAAACCATATATCAAATTGGGAAAAGCCTCAACCAATTCGACGTCTAGTTGTCTCATGATACCTACCAATGCATCGAGGAGCTATAGCGGGCTCCACCCGTTACTTACTAAGTCCAATACATTCCTCATATGAGAAGGATGAAATATAAAATAAAAATCCTTATTAAAACTAGCATATGAAATGTGTAGTACCCCATGTTTGAGGTATGTGGACTTTGTATGCCTTTTTATGTTTTTAATGTGCATGTAATGACTTGGTATGAGGTTGGAAGAGTTTTCAATGTTTTTGGATGAGTTTGGAGGCTTTTCTATGGATTTGTGGTTTGAGCACGGCTAAGGGAAACCATGCGGGTGATCCTGGAACCCATGCAGGGGGAGGCACAAGGTTTCGCACAACCTGCTCATAGTTTGACAAACCGTGAAAGGAAACCATGCAGACCCTTGCTCTCGAGGCAGTAGCGTGCACACGATTAGTGCATGGTTTTCCAAACAATGTGGGCTAACCGTGAGTCCACTTAAAAAATAAGGTATAAGTTCCGGGCTCCCTAGGGCTTAACCTATTTCACTCCAATCTTCCTCCCACTCAAGCCTCACTAGGGATTTTGGGTTATCTGGGGTTGATGGTGCTCTTCCACACGTTTTTGGAAGCGATTCAAGGGGTTCAAAGGTGGGTTATCCCGGGTAAGTCTTTCCTCATGGGGTTCTTGTAATTTCCTCTAGATCCACGTATACCTTTTACTTGGTTTTCTATATCTACACTTGTTTTGTGTAGATATAGGGTTATGGATGCCTTGGATTATGATTTAAAGTCTTGTTAATGTTAGGGAAGTGGGTCTAGATAGGTTTTGGTGGTGTGTTCTCCATATTGGAGGTGTTGTTGCTCGTGGGTCAATTTTTCAGGAACCCTAAAGTTAGGTGTATTCTCTCTTGATTCCACTTGGTTAGAACTAGTTGTTCTTTTTTCATTTATTTATTTATACTAAAAATAATAATAATTGTGTTTTGTTATGAAAATTGGTTGGAAATCCCTTGGGTTATGTTTTGGGGATTTTTTGGAAAATGGGATTTTATGCGGAAAGGCTCTTGTTGTGGATTTTAAAATAGAGATTTTATACAAGGTTGGTGAGATTGATTTGGGAAAATGATTGATGAATAATTTTTTTCAATAAATATTGTGTTTTTAATGAAATGCGGTATGTTATGGAAAATGGATTTCAACAAATAGATGATTTATTAAAGTGGGTTGATATTAAATGGAATTGGATGGTTGCATGTTGTTGTGACATTGGTGGGTTTTATGATTGGTTGTGATTGACTGGAATGTTGTGTGTAAGTGGTGATAAGTAAAACTATAAAAATGGGATGGATAGTGGATGGAAGGGCCACCATCAAATGATAATTGGACGAGAAGTGCCACTAGGTGTGAATAGGTGAATGGGTGGGACAGAAGCTCCACTGTTTGGTTGTGGTTAGGAAGTACCACTAGGTGTGATTGGGTGAATGGGTTGGACAGAAGCTCCACCGCTTGGTTGTTTTGGTTGTATGTTGTGCATTTCTTTGCAAGTTGGAAATTGTTGTGCTGGTGTGTGAATGATAAAATTGATTACGACATGTTTGTTTGATTTACCATGGTTTCTTGTTTTGGATGTGATGACTTGGTAAGGGCATGTTTGGATTTTGGAAATGGTTGTACTTGTGATTATTTTATACAAATTGTTTTATATAATTTTTCTAATGGTTTTATCCTAGTGGTGTGTATAGGGAAGTCATTTGGGAAAAATCATAATGAGTTTTAGTACTCACCCATCCTTTTCCATGTTGTTGTTTTTATTGATGTTGTGTACCGTGACGTGGGAAACAGTAAGTCATCACCCTCCTTTAATGGTGCATCGTGATGTCTTGGTGGATCTTGGAGCATGGAGCTTGGTGTTGAGCCATGTAGCATGTCTTGGCTTTTTTGGGTCTTTTATTGAGTCTTTCGCATATTATTCTGATATGGTATTAGTTGTATTGGTTTTTGTTTTCTTGTGGAACAACATGGTTATCCTTAGGGAATACATGTTTGAATTTTTTGATTGACATGCATCATATAGTGTTTGGAAATGTATGATTTGGTTGGTTTTTTCTTAAGGGAAAATTGTTCCCCAATTAGTTCTCAAGGCCCTCAGCATTTGAGAAGTTCATGACATGCGTGGAAGAAATGAATTCCCACTAGGATGCATATTTTGTTGAGGTATTATAACGTATGGTATGATATGAATGAGTGAAATTGTAATGTGAATAAATTTGTTATTTTGAAAATGATTTGGTTTTCAAAATGGGAAATATGGAAAATGTAAACTTATGGAAGGACTGGTGCGATAGTGTTGTGTAATGTGATTAGAAATGGGAATTATTGATTTATACAGATGTTGAGACCCATAGATGTTTTCTGTTGAAATAAATGGAACTAGGTAGGTGTCATAGAGACCAATCAGGGGAGGATGTGGAGAATGTGGTAGCACCTGAGCCTTAGGTGAACCAGAAGTAAGTGCAAAGTATATTGCAATATTTCCAAGTTGTGGAAAGTGTAAATAAAATTGATGAACCAATGTATGTGGATCTTGCAGTTCTGCTTTAAAATCCGAATCCGACAATCTTCAGGGGTGATTCAGAGTCGGAGGGGGCAGAATCATTGTTGAATAGAATGGAAATGATTTTAGAGTTCTTGGGAACGCTAATAGAGTTAAAAGTGAAGTTATCCATGTATATGTTTTGTAGATATTTCCTGTCAGTTATAGGAGTTGGTAGTCCAAGAGGGGATGGACCAGGGTGTGGTGTGGGATGCATTTGAGGAATTGTTTAATAAACAATCCAACTAACACACATTCCTAATTCATTGTATGACTGATTTCTTCAGTTTGAAGCAAGATCTTCTGTTTGTGACAGATTATGCAGCTAAGTATATGAACTTATAGATGTTTTCAACCAAGGTGGTGGGTAGAACATCATTTAATGAATGGTTCTTTGAAGAGGGGTTTAGTCAAGAAATACATTCAAATATAGTAGTACTGTGTATAGATGATTACACAGAGATGGTGAATAGAGCCTTAGTGGTTGAGTAGGATTTGTTGGGCACTCCAAGACGAGAAAGCATGGTCATACCCTTGGGGAATTTTGGGAAGACTAACGCAGGGATCAAGCGTAGGGGGGCACTTATTCACAGGGTGGGAGTATGGCACATAATCCGATGGTACGATCGGTGAATGTTTCTCTAAATCCCTAGATCAAACTAGGATGGTTTTAGTGTGGTTTCGAGAGCCACATCAAGTGATATTGTACAAAACAACCTTGATCATCTCGTAATTGTAAGTATATGGGGCATTTGTAACATTATTGTCAAGATTCTCTGAGGTCCAGTGTTCGTGATACTCCTCAGCAATCACAAAATTCATATGCTTCGAAGGGATGAGGACATCATCATACCCCTCAACAGTAGAGTAAAGTGGGTCTTGGTGATTCTTATAATACCATGATGCCTCACTACGGTAATAATGAAAAGAACATGGGAAGAAAAAATCTATTTGGAGATGAACAGGCTGTTTTGCATGATCATTTTGGACTATCCAAGGTGTGATGTATTATATTTTTAATTATACCTTGATGCAAGTGCTGTTTGATACAGGCGCATCACACATTATTATTGTTGCACGTGTGGTTAATTTGATGGGTTTAATGGTAGAAATTATTCCCTTAGTTTTAACACATCAAACTCCTCTAGTTCAAAGAGATTGTCGATCCTTCTTACGTAGATCATGTTGTATCATTGAGGGCGTGGTGAATATAATTTTTAATTTCTCAGTGCTTCATATGGATGGGTATAATATAATCCTGGGAATGGATTGGCTAGTGGAGTTTAAGGCCCAAATCGACTGTGATGCGCAAACAGTTGATTTTATGAACCACGATGGTGTTAGGCATCTCTTTAGAGGAGAGAGGTATGAAATGAAGGGTGCAACGGGTTTGTTGGCACCAGCAGTGGTCATGTTATCATATCCGTTGGTAGTATTGTTGTTGGAATCAGGAATGGGTATTGATCAGAGTGTTCTTCCAACAGTGGTGTATCAGTTCATGGATTTTTTTCCTGAATAATTCTCTAGGTTACCTCCCATAGTAGCATCGGAGTTTACGATTGATCTCTTTCTGGGGACTAGTACTATATCACTTCCATCTTTTTGGATGGCCTCGATTGAATCGTGGGAATAGAAAGTCTAGCTTTATGATTTAGAAAAAAAAGGTTTATCTAGACTAGAACATCCTCGTGGGAAACGCCATTGTTGTTTGTGAAAATGGCAGATGGAACATTGAGGCTCAGTTATTATTATCAAAGACTTAACCAATTATGATAATGAAGAGATATCAACTTACATGAGTTTATGATTTGTTCGACAAGTTGAGGGGAGCCCAGTGGTACTCCAAGATCGACTTGAGGTTGGGATATTATCAATTACGGGTGAGGAAAAACAATATTCCTACGATAGATTTTAGAAATAGATATGGCCATTATGAATATGTGGTAATTCCCTTTGGCCTAATGAATGTGCTAGTGGAGTTTATGGAACTGATGAATCAGATATTTTATTGATATATGGATTCATTTGTGGTGGTGTTTGAAGATGATATTCTAGTGTATTCAAAGACTAGGGTGGAGCATGAGCAACACTTGGAGACAGTTCCAGGGATCTTGAGGGATCATCGGTTGTATGCCAAATTGTCAAAGTGTGACTTTTGGATACATGAAGTTCATTTTCTTTCACATGTTATCTCTAAAAGAGTTGTTTTAGTGTATCTAGAAAACGTAGAGGTTTTTACCTCGTGGAAACCTCGAAAGAATGTGTGTGGTAAGGAGTTTCCATGGTCTATCTCGGTATTATCGGTGTTATGTTCATGATTTTTCACTTTTGGCTTCACCGATGACATATTTGACAAGAAATAATGTTTAATTCCACTAGAATGAATAGTGTCAGTAGAGTTTCGAAGAGCTAAAGGGTCTCCTTACAGCAGCACCAATATTGGGTTTTCTAGATCTAGGAAAAGGGTACGTGGTGTATTGTTATGCATCAGAATCAGGGTTGGGGTGTGTTCTCATGAAAGGGAATAATGTGGATGTATAAGAATCATTGTAGTTGAGAGTGCATGAAAAGAACTTCCCAACTCATCATTTGGAATTGGCAGCAGTGGTGCATGATTTGACAATGTGGCGTCATTATCTCTTCGGTGAGAATTTCTTGGTATATACAGATCATAAGAGAATGAAGCATATCTTCTCAACAAGAGATTTGAACTTGAGGAAAAGGAGATGGATGGAATATCTTCATATGATTGATTTTGAATTAATGTACACACCAGGTAAGGGAAATTTGGTGGTGGATGAATAAAGTAGAAAATCATATGCTCATATGGTGAAACAAGCATTGGAATAGTGGCAGTTGATGTCGATTATAGCCAATATGGGGTTGGAATGTGAGGACCAAGGCGATATAGAGGACTTCATTCTGGTTTTGTTTATTGTTGACTTGGTTTTCTTTGTTAAAGAGTAACATATATCTAATTCTAAGTGTGTGACCATGGGGTCGAGACTCAATGGTGGGGAGACCATTGAGGGTTGGAAACCTAATGGAGAATCTGTTTTGTGTTTTCGGAATCATATAGTTGTACCAATTGATTTTCAGGAGGATCTTCTCAGGGAATACCATCACCCCAGGTGGGATGTTCATCCAGGAATTTAGAAAATTTATAAATCATTAAATGAGCATTTCTGGTAGGCTAGTATGAAAAGAAGTGTGGCTGAGTTGTTTCAAGATACTTAACTTGTCAGTAGGTCAATGCAGAACATCAGAGGCCAGCATTAATGTGGTAGTCTATAACAATCCCTACTTGCAAGTGGGAGCAAATAGCGATGGATTTTTTCAATGGTCTCTAATGAACAGATAGAATTCATGATTATATTTGACTTATAGTGGTTCGGCTACCGAAGTCGGTCAATTTCATTCCAATTTGTGAATTTCATACGGTGGAGGATCTGTCAAAAATTTACATCGAGGAGGTGGTAAAGAGTCATGTTGTTCCTGTTTTGATCGTATCTGATAGAGATCGGAGGTTTACATCTCTTTTATGGAAATCCTGGGAGCAAGCCCTTGGAACTAAGATGACAATGACTACAACATATCACCCTCAAACGAATGGTCAATCCGAGAGAATGATACCAACTCTGGAGGATATGTTGCAATCCTGTGTTATGGATTTCGGTGGCTTGTAGGAGGATCAGTTGTTGTTGGTTGAGTTCTCGTGCAAAAACAGTTAACAGGAATCCATACATATGGCCCCGTTTAAAGCAGTGTATGGGCGGTCGTGTTGTTCTCCACTATATTGGGTGGAAACGTGTGAGTCCTTGATGTTTAGATCAATCTAGTTAATGAGACTATAGAGAAAATCATGTTGATCAGGAAGAGAAATCATACAGCTCATAGTATGTTGGGCCTTTTGAGATTCTGGAATGGGTTGGTGAGGTGGATTATCGTTTGGATTTGGCACCTAGGTTCAGTGTGGTGCACATTGAGTTTCATGTGTCATAGTTGAAAAAGTATCAACTGGATAGTGATCATATGATTCGATTGGATCATGTAGAACTAGAACCGGATTCGTCGTTGGTCCACTTGCCAGTGCGGGTTGTGGATAGACAAGAGAATGTCTTCTGTGGTAAATGCATTAGTTTAGTTTCTGCTCTTTGGCCACATGGTAAGATTCAAGACGAGACATGGTAGTGGGTGGAAGATATGGTCGTGTAGTGGACTGAGCTCTTTCTTTATTGGGCGGGTTCACTGATTTCTGGGGACAGAAATTCCAATGGGTGGGAGAAATTAGTAGATTTGTTTTGTGGTATGTGGCCTTTGTTTATGGCTTTTTATGTGTTTAAATTTCATGCGAAGATGTTCGGAGATTTTGGAATTGTTTTTGATGAGTTTGGTGGCTTTTATATGGGTGCATGGTTTGAGCACGGCTAAGGAAAACCGTGTGGGAGATCTAGGAAACCATGCAAGGGTAGGTTGTACGCATCACATAGCCAATGCAGGGTTTGATAAACCGTGTGAGGCAACCGTACGGACCCTTTCTCTCGAAGTAGTAGCATGCCCATGGTTAGCATACGGTTTTCTGAACCATGTGGGATAAATGTGTGACCACTTAAAATAGGGTATAAGTTCTATACTCCTTCGGATTTAACCTATTTCACTTTAATATTCCTCCCACTTGATCCTCACTAGGGATTTTGGGTTCTCCTGGGTTGACGGAGCTCTTCCACATGTTTTAGAAACGATTCGAATGGGATTGAAAGTGGTTTCTCCCAATTAAGTCTCATATATTGGTTTTCTTGGGGATTCCTCTAGATCTACATCTCCCTCTTTCTTGGTTTTCATGATCTACACATGTTTTGTGTAGAACTAGTTTTTTGGTTTCCTTGGATGATGATTTTAAGGCTTTTGAATGTTATGGAGGGGGATCCAGAGAGGTTTCGGTGGTGCGTTCGCAGGATTGGTGGTTAAGTTGCTTGTGGGTCGATTTGTCGAGAACGCTAAAGGTATGTGGCTTCTCTATAGACTGCACTTTATTAGAACTGCTGGTTCTTTGTTACAATTAATTGTTTGTGCTAAAAAAATTAATTGTTTTTTTCTGTGAAAAATTGGATGGAAATCCCTTGAGTGATGTTTTGGGGATTTTTAGGAAAAATGTGTTTTATGGTGAAAGAATCGAGTTTTGGATTTTGAAATAGAGATTTCTAAAATGGGTTGTTGAGATTGATTTGGGAAAATGGTTGATTAAAAATGGTTTTCAATAGTGATGGAGTTTTTATTGAGATGTATTTTGGCATGGAAAATTGTTTTCAATATATGGATTATTTATTAAGGTGTATTGGTATGCAATTGAATTGCTTAGTTACATGTTGTTATGAAATTGGGGGTTTATGTTCTTGGTTTTCATTGATTGGAATGATGTGTGATGTGGAAAGATGTACCACTATAAAAAGTGGATGGATAGTGGATAGAAGGGCCACCATCAATGGATTAGAGGATGAGAAGTGATCCTAAGTGTGAATGGGTGAACGGGTCGGACAAAAGATCCACCGTCTAGTTGTGGTTGGGAATTACCACTAGGTGTGAATGGGAGAACGGGTTGGATGGAAGCTCCACCGTTTGGTTGTTTTGGTTGTTTGTTATGAATTTCATTGCATGATGGAAATGTTTTTTCTAATGTGTGAAAGATGAAATGGGTTGTGTCATGATTTTTGGATTTCCCTTAGTTTTGTCATTTGGGTGTGATGACTTTTTAAGGGCGTGTTTTTCTTATGGAAATTGATTTACTTGTGATCATTTTATATAAATTGTTTTATATAAATGTGCTAACAGTTTTATCCTAGTGGCTTGTGTAGGGAAGTCATTTGGGGAAATCCTACTAAGTTTTAGTACTCACCCCCTACTTTGGCACGTTGGTATCTTTGCAGATGTTGTATACCGTGAAGTGGGAAAAGGTAAGGCATCACCCTTAGTTTATGATGAATCATGATGTCTGGGTGGAGCTTGGAGCATGGATCTTATTGTGGAGCCATGGAGTGTGTCTTGGCTATTTTAGGGTCTTTTGTTGATTCTTCCACATAGTACGTTGATATGGTTTTGGTTGTATTTGTATTTGGTTGTATTGGGGAACAACATGGTTGTCATTAGAGAGTACAATCTTGAATTTTTGGTTTGACATGCATCATATAGTGGTTAGTAATAGATGGTTTTGTTGGTTTTGACTTAAGGGAAAATCATTCCCGAATTTGTTCTCAACGACCTTGACATTTATTTCCAGCCTTTGGCACCTTGGGAACATCGCCTAAGGACAAGTAACCCTCACCGCCTCCAAAAGCCAATGAGGTATTGGTGGGGTGTTACAAAATGTCAATAATTTAACTATAATCTAGGAATGGTATAAAAATAGCACATCCATAGTCAAAAATATCACATAACATTCAATACAATATTTAAGTTTTGTATCATAATAAATCAACTCAAAATATTCTTAAAATCCATCAACGGATATTGGTAAAGATGAAATCAAAATTTTTTTTAGAGAAATATCTCTTTCTATTTTGAAATATTTTAAGTGTCACATTATTATAAAGAAAAATTGTCTTTGGAAAATATTCTTATAATATTTTAAGGGAATCATTGATTATTTTATAACAGTGGAAAATATCCACATCTGCCGTATAAGTTAAAAAAAATTCTTATCAAAATTTTGTCGAAAAGGGACATATAGTACCTCATTTTAAAAATGATAGAAATATTACATTCAAAACATATAAAGTTAAAGATGGTTATAAATTAATTTATCCCATTATCTAGTAAAAAATGTTTTGAAATACATTTTTGAGAAACATGGATGTGGATCATAAAGAAGTCCCTGTAGATAGTTAGGTAAAAACAACCTTGGATAATAAAGATATTATAGAATTAACCATTACCTTGTACTTTTCCTTGGTCGATGGATGGTTAAACACCTTTATAATGGTGAAATAATTGTTATTAAATTATAAAATAATCATATACATTAATATGATATCATATATGACCATTTAACAATGATTTGTTAATAATATCTTAGTATTATCGTCGTTCCGGGAGTTAACTAATTTGTTTTCCTTAATATGGTTTTATACATAAGTAGAGTTTGTTATGGATGGGATGTATATTATTTATATTAATAATCATATTAAGACTTCAAACATTATTTTTATTCATGTAATGAATATTAGTCTTTAAAGGATATGATGGGGAATGAACCTCATCACGTTCATGGAGACGGCAATCCGTACATACGCACGAGTGAAAATATCATTCTTTTGATACTAAAATAATATATAATTGGATGGTATATCATATATGCATAAACATCATCATGTTCGTTTATTTATTTACATCAATTACACATAATTATTATACCCATACAAATAATAATGTATTAAATAACAATTACACCATGACATGGAGGCGGTAAGCCATACGAACAGACGTATGGTGACATTTCATTCAATGTATGGATAAAATAATGAAGAGTGTTGTACCATATTTTTAATAACATCACATTATATATAATATAAATGATTTATTATTTTATAATGGATACAAAATAGAAAGATTAAGTGGATGAAGAAAGTAACTTGAAAGAGGTGATGAAATATTTACCTCTTCTTCAGGTTCTATCTTATAATTTAATCAAAATGGCTATATACGTTATCATTCTAACAAAATTAATGCCTTTAAGATGAAGTTAGTACAGTTTAAGGGATATTTGGTCAGAGTATGGCCAAGCCAAATTGCTTTTAAGGAGTGAATTTAAGGGATGGGGAAGTGCCCTTTTATAAGAGGGGTGAGGAGCACCTTAGGAAAATCTTGAAATACTATTTTATAATAAAATTATTTTTGGTTTATAAGGGTTAAAAATGATTTTTTTAGATTATATAGTTGGTATGGGTCGAAACCCACTCAACCTATAGGTTTTATACAGGTTATGTCACTATATTAAGTTTATCTTTTAGATTTAACTCTTAGTTAAATAGTTTGACATTTTCCATGTCTCTTTGTATTTTTATATTATATGGTTAATAAACAATCTATATAATTCCAATATAACCCCAAGATTTATATTAATGAGACACCTATAGTTATATAATGATTTTGGCTGACCTTAGATTTTTTGGAATATAATATCAATTAATAATATAATATTTTTTTTAGAAATCTTTTATGTGAATTTTTACAGTATTTGCTATTTTGTTTTTTACAAATTCATAACAACGTAATTACTTCAAAAAAAAAATTCATCAAACCAACCCTAACATGTCATATTGACCTATAAAATTATTTTAATTCATAAAAATTCTCAAATTAAATTTATTTGAAAATTATAATATGAATTATTTCAATATTTCATTAATTAGGTAATTACATCATCATCAATGTGGCATAAATAAATTAAATTATTTAATGTCTAAAAAATATAAATAAAATACCATTATGTAGTAAATATTTTTATATTTCTAATGAATATTTATTTTTTAATTTATCTTATGTGTTACCTTATATTAAAAATGGTTTAGCTATTAAACTATGAATTTAACAACTTTAACTATTCATTGAATTAAAAAACAATAAATGCCCTAATCTAATCCAAGTGGACCTAAAGGATCATATATTATTCCTAAGGATGTTTTTGTCCAAGTTATACTTTTCCAATAGAAATAGGACTTGTCTGATGGTAATAATAATATCATTTTTACCCTTAATTACTCTATTTATTTTTAACCATGGTAAATTAAAGTAAAAATTTACCATTCACCAAAAAATATTTTCATCTTATTAAACCACATTTTAATTACTCATAAAAACCATGTCTCTTTTATCATTGAAATTAAATTCACATAAGTGGTAAAATTATGTTTAATGAATATTTGAAAATGCTCCTAGGAGGTGGGTGAAAGATGGTAAAAAGTTCGATAAAATTTTTATATATCTAAAATTATTATAAACTGAATCCAATGAATTACATTGAAAATGTATTGATATTATGTATCTATTTTTACCTGAAATAAATTTAAATAAAATAAATAATTATTTAAATAAAAATATGGTTTTAAACAATTACTCTATGTTTTCCACTATTCATCAAAAAAATTAAAGTCATTAGAAAAATACCAAAAATTCACCCTAATCTAATTTTGATATTTCAAATTCAAAAATGAATTCAAATTTAACAATTTAAAAACATATAAGTTTCATTAAAAAATTTAATATTAATACCTTTTGTTAAAACCAAAAAAGTGTATTTTTAAGAAATAATAACTATAAAAGATTGACTCCTGTTTATGTACAATTTCTAAGTGAAATTACTTACAACAAAAATCATTGGATTATATATTAAAAATAAAATCTAAATATACTTCCAAACCATTAAAATGTATAATTAAATAGTAGTTAATATTTTTATTAAAAAAGTTGTTTTTAGTAAAAAAATAGTATTTTTCACTATTCACCCAAATATGAATGTTATCTGAAAAACACTAAAAAATTATTGAAACTAAATTATTATGTCCTGATTCTAAAGATAGTTTATTTTGTTAAATTGAATATATTAATGTTTAAAACATAGGATTTAAAAAGAGTTCTCCATTAAAAGGCTGTAAAATTGCATTTTTGAAAAATACTTCTTTTATCTGATAAAATTGATTTTTTTCTTAAATTATGTCTAAAAAACTAATAATATAGATTATAGAATTATTTGAATTATATAATGTTTAAAATTAAGTTAATGACATTCATAACCACTTTTGAACGGCTAGTTTGGTAGGTCATGGTGCGCTTGAACTCCGTATTGCATGTAGCACAAGTTATTGAATTACTTTGAAGAAATAATATACTATTAAATCATGGGGTTATACATAATGGATAAATGGGAATCAATAATCCTAGAAAACAATAGGAATTATGAGTTCTCGTTAAACATATTGTTAGTCTCTATGTTTATTCTTACCTTAAATCCTTGGTTTATAACTTTTCAGATCAAGGAATGTTAGTTACAAATGGAAGGAGGAGGATCTCAAATGACATTTTTATCCCCTCCTAATGTCTTACTTGAAATAAATATAAAAAATTCATGTCCCAAAAATTAAGATACATTTTCAAACATACAACACAATTGCAAAAAATTGTTTGAGATATCAAACACCTCCACTATACCTCGATACCATCATCAATCCTGATTTGTAATTAATAAAATCCAATTTTCTCAATATTCTCATATTTTCAAGAAAGGTAAATATTATCATGAAATTTTCAAATATTTTACAATATCACAATATTTTGAGGCATATTATGATTTTGAAAAAGGGGTTGAAGAAGCATACCATTGTGAAATCTATTTAAATTAGCTTTTAAAATATAATCATTCAGCACATACTTATGGAAATTTAAAAGGGCAATTGATTGAATGTTTCAACTCAATCTCGGTTCAACTATTTTATAAAAATCATGTTTTATTTGTTTTTTTTTAAATTATATGTCAAACATGACTCTTTTCCAAAACTATTTTCAATGAAAACCCATATAACCCAAGTTGATCACGGTGTATTTAGATGAAGGAAGAAAATGATTTTGAAGGATCTCAAAAAAATGTTTCAATGCATAGACTTTCTAATTACATGAGAAGGATGATGATGGAACCATATGGAAAACATGATCAAGGTTCCCTAACTATTAAATAATTAAATATAATTTTGAGGATGAAATTATTGAAGGTGGGAATAATGTCACTCCCCCATAATTTTAAAAAAGATTAATTATAGAATTCATAGATCAAAAAAACTCTAAAGACACCACTTTGTTAAAACCTATACATGTAAACATAATTTTTTCACCTCTAGGATGTGAATTTTGAAAATCTAACATGCACAGTTGCGATCAATATGTTATTAGTAGTCTGATAAAAACATAATATTCTATAAATAGTATACTACTCTTAAGAATATTATCCTATATTATTAATAGTTAATTAGCCTTATGAATAGAAATATAATGCTTTTGAATTTCATCCATACCCATGAATGTATAAAGAAATTCAGGCACCTTAAAATAAAGATGAATAATTTAAGCGATTATATTATTAGATTAAATAATGATTTTAATTAAATATTTAATTAATAATATTTAGATGATTATTTAGTAAAAATTAAATTCGTTTTTGGATTCTACATGATGAAAAATGGTTAGGGTGATTTTTTGGTATTCTTCTGAAATACATGAATTTTTAATGAATAGTTAAATACCATAATTTACAAAATAAGCTATATACAGAAATTATAGTCATATATGATGTTCTACTGAGGTAAGCACAATTGAATCGGATTCGCATGGTAAAATTACTATTCATGGTCAAAGAAGACAAAAAATCCCTTATCTTGTGGTGAATTAATAAATCAATGAATATAATATAGGTAAATCCCCTCTCCCTCCACTATATGAACCACCCCCAACCCCCTCTTCCTCCCACACCACTCATGCCTAAATCCATTCCCAAATTCTACTCAAATAGATCCATAACTTTCTCCCTGATGACCAAGTCCATCTGGTCTATCCAGAAGGACCAAAACAAAGGACATAAGGAGTTTCTCAAAAAGGATTACTCATGTGGTGAACCTCTCTTCCTTATTCATTCAATTCCTTTTAAAAGTTCCATTATTTTGTTCTCTCTTCTCACCTCACCTCATCCAAATTCCATGAAAATTACTGTACCATACATGTACCATTGTTTTATTATACTAATGGAATATTTCATAATAACCACTTCTTTTCTTTCCTTTTATACTATAAATGCAATCACCATCTATTATGTGTTAATTTATCATACTCAAGGAAAACATGTTTTTGATTTTATTACTATAGTCATGATTAGTAATTAAACATTTTCAAGGATTGAACAAGATCATAATATATATATATATTATCTTTTTTAGTGATCTGGAATCTTTACACCCTCATAAAATGAAATAAAAATACAAAACAAGTTCATTGGGCACAAAACAACCAATCCAAATCCAAGCATCTATCATTAACTCATCGAACGAGTCATCCTCATGATATATAACCAGATTCATTATTAGATAATTTATATCTATTAAGGTAAATAATATTATGTATTATTAATTTTGTATATGTATCCAAATTTCAAATGATCTTCCATTAATGATTGAAAGTAAATGGATCATGAAAACCAAGGAAGGAAGTGCATCCAAAACCATAAAATTTAATCTATTAAGAACTATAAAAAATTTCATGAACGAACCTATTAAGGTTATAAAATATCAATAAAAAGTTTATATGGTTCGGTATATATTAATTATTGATGATAAAATTTATTATTCCGTTCATTATGAACTATAAAGAACACCATCGATCTTAAGGTATCAGATTTCATAACTCAATTTTCATTAATTTAGTTAAACTTATATTTCATTGGATACATTGTTCTAAGAATATTTTTGAATGAAATTTGATTTTTTTATACTATATATCCATATATATTTTATGTATCTTTATTTGTCATGCATAAATATTTCATTTATTTGTCATCAATATAATGATACAATCTTTTTAAGGGATTTCTTAACTCAATTTTTATTTTTTGAGTTGAACATCTATATTTTTTGTTACAATTTTTGAAGAATATGTTTGAATGACCTATGATTGTTTTATAGTATATATCCACTTATATTTTTTGTATTTTTATTTGTCACACATAAAAATTTCATTGATTTATCGCCACTCTAATGATGCAATATTTGTAAGGGATTGCATAATTTAATTTTCATTCTTTGAGTTAAACATCTATTTCATTGGTAACATTGTTCCAATAATATGTGTGAATGACCTATCATTGTTTTATACTGTATATAAACTTATATTTATTTTATTTTTATTTCTCACACATAAATATTTCATTGATTTATCATCACTCTAATAACAGAATCATTGTATAGGATATCTTAACTCAATTTCCATTCATTGAGTTAAACATCAATTCCATTTGTTATGAATTTTCCCTGCATATGTGTTAATGACCTATAACTGTTTTATTCTATATATACACTTTATTGTGTTTGTATGTGTTTTTCTCACATAATTATTTCCTTGAATTTTCCTCAATCTAATGATATCTTCTTATAAGGGATCATCTCTCTAACTTTTGTTCAAGAATTTCCCCTATGTTATGCCCTTTTATTTTTAGGTGCTAATGACGGGGTATGATTTCACACCTACCCATATTATTCTTTTGATATATATATATATAACAGGATATCCCTTTATCTCTCCTTAGGCCCTCACATGAACACCTGTTACCATGCAAAAATGTTTGTAAGGGGGTTCTTATCTCACATTCATTTCAATGAGATTTCGATTGTTCACCTCATATTTAATATGCATGGTGTATTATGTACCACATTTTTATATATTTTATCAAGATTCCCAATATATTCATGGAATTTTGTGATTCATTTTTTGGTTATTAGTTTCTGGTCATATAACTCGATTGATTACATTTTGGTAATGGACTTTGTCTCAAGTTTCCCTTTCATTGTTACTTACATTGTATTGTGCACATAATTTTTTTATGTGTTGTACATACTAAACAATTGGGATAAATTTTCATTTGAAATTATATTGATACTAAATATCCATATTCTTCTCTTATGGACTTATTTATTGTCTAAAATGTATACCATTTTACATAAGGTGTTTATTTGGAATGTTGGTTTCTCTTTAGAAATATTGATGAATCAGTATCCTCTACACCATACAGATATTGAAAATGTATATTGATATTGGGTAAAATAATTGTATAAAGAATTAATTGGACATATAGTGGTGGTTAGATCCCTTTATATCCCATCTATGCATTGATAGGTCTAATGTGAAAATCAGTTTGGTGAAAAACCCTTCGAGTTTGTTTCACAAAATCAGATGGGTTTCTACCCAAATAACTAAACTATTTTAATAGTATTATGGTAACATGTTCCTGATACAAGATTTCTTATTTATTAACATTATATTTATTCATTATCTGTTATTACTATCCATGATTTTTTCACTATGACAAATCTATGGATGTAGTTTCATTTTTAGTTCAATAATGGCGTGAGTTTTTCATTTATTCACCATGCCATAATTACTATACGAAGTTTTGTATGATTTAGTCCTTATTGATTCATGATTCATGTATTTTTTTTGACCCAACTGAGTGTTTGAGTTCACCCCTTTCAATTTTTTACCTCAAACAGGTTATGAAGAGGAGATCATTTTTTGAGGTTCTATGGAAGATTTTTTAAATTTATGTTATTTGTGTTATTTTATTACCATTCCATGGTAATTTGTGTTACATATTTTTATCTAGTTTCATCAATACTAATATATTGATCATTTATTTGGGCTTTAATTCCTCATAACCATGCCAATGTGCTTATTAATGCACCGGCTCCGGTCAAGACGATTCTGGGAGTTTCAGTGAAAGTCCTAGATCTATCAACCGAAAAACATCAAATAAATGAAAGGGTATTGGATTTAATTTCCCTGTAGAAATTATTGACGTGCTCCTGAAACATACTTCTCTGTAAATAAGTCTTTTTAACCATCTGTTTTCATAATATCAATTATGTGTTTTGCATGCCTCACAACCTTATGAATTAAAAAGTTCGGTTTTGATACATTTTTGAAATCGTAAAAACGGTGGATGACTCGATCCTGGAGGCTAAGTCCAAGTCTTCAGTAATTCAGATAGGTCAAGGAAAGAAAATAGCGAATTAAGAGGTCACTTCTATTACACCTAATAAGGCCCCTATATGCACTCCCCCTTCGAATCCTACAATGTATTGTGTGTCTCAAACCTATTGAATTTCAATAACAACATCTTCCCCATCAGGATGATAAAATAAAAAAATGTAATAAATGGAATAAATATATTAAATAAATATACTATTTTATTAAATGACTATGTTCCCGATTACTTCATCTAAGTAATATTAAACAATGGTGCCTTATTGTTAAGTCCTAAGAATCCAAAAAAATATTGCAAGGATGATATCCCAAAATATTTCCCATTTCATCTGTTATTGGGTGACAATATCATTGAGTGTTTTATTTTCTATGAACTCTTACAAAATATGGTGGTATCTGGGATAATATATTTATGAGGGACAGTTACACATGTAGTGTTTGTCTCTTCCACTGATCTAGATCGGGGAATGAATGCAAGGAGGTTAAAATCAATAGTAATCACAATTTCTATAGTTAGATGGTCAAAATTTGATCATATAAATTATTTCTATATTTAGATAGTAGTTGAAATAGAATGTAATGAACTATACCTCATTCTCAAAAACACATCCATCATCATCTATAGCTCAGTCCACTAAAATACATACATAAAAAATTATACATAGCTAAGAGAGTAAGAAGAAAACAATGGATTATGAACATATAATAAAGTTAAAGTTGTCATTTACATATGAAGAATTCATGAATATAGTCTTTGAAGCATGATCACCACCCTTCCCAATGGTACTATAAATGGTCCAAACACTAGATGGAGTCTCCATCAGATGAATAGTTGATCATAGGTTCCATTAATATTATTCAATTAATGGATAACATTTCAGATTATGAGAACAATTATGAAACCTAATTTCACATATTTGAATGGGGAACATGGGAATATTCTAACAGAGTCAAGGACATTGGGGAAGATGTGGTCACTCTATGAGTCACTATTTTAGTTGCACGCCTACTAGAAAAATCTATGTGGTAGAAAATATTTGTATTTCCTTTCAGAGAGCTCAACAAAAATATGAGAATTCCCACACACATTAATGTATCTTCCCTAACATTATCATTTGGGAAGGTCATACAGATGTTATTTTATCACCTACTCAACCTCAATGTGTAGGCAGTCCTAGTTGTATTAATCAACCATGTGAAGAATAACCTTCATCTTCCTACTTTAATGGATCTTTCAAACACATTAATACTTCATTTCATAAATAACATGTAAAAAACAACATGAAGGGACATGTATACCTTTGGACCAAAAGTATGCCGTGTTGAAGATATTTTCTCTATTTTCTGCCAAATTGTCAATCATGGATGGTCTGAGTCTATCATTGGAGGTATAAAAAGCAGTCATGTAGTCATTGTCAAGTATTTTGATGTTGAGTTTATGGTAATAATCTATATCATTCAGTTAATGATGTCACGGTGTAATGGCTTGGACCTCTCCGGCCCATTCCTTTGTCAAAAAGAAGGCCACGAAGTGTTCTAGAGGGTAAATTGGACTTTTCCCACACTTTCCAGAATTTTGAAACTACATTCCATGTAGTTTGAGTACACATCGTGTACCCTCTTGTTGGGTATACCCCGTCTCGATGGTCGTGTCTTTGCCGTGTGAAAAAGATAGGTACACGCCATGTGTCCAATATACACACCGTGTAGTCCTTCCCCGCGTACATGTTACCGTGTGTTGACCAGTCGTCGGTCATCTGCCACGTTGGATCTGTGTCCTTGCCGTGTGCAATAAATGTGTACATGCCATGTGTCCAATCTACATGTTGTGTAGTCCTTCCCCGTGTATGCGTTACCTTCAAACTGTGTGTTGACCAGTCAACGGCCGCAGAGCCGCGTTGGAGGCCGCGTAGAGACCGTGTGAAAATGGCCGCGTACACGCCATGTACCATAAGTACACACCGTGTACGTTTCCTTTTCACGCCTATAAAAGGAGGGGTCCCCTCCTCCTTTCAACTCACACCTCTCCTCCCCTCTCCTCTGAGCAGAGCTCTCTCAAGAGACTCGAAGGCTCTTTCTTCCATAACTTTTTCGTTCGAGCTCCGATTTATGATCCGTCAGCGGCCACGGGATCGTAATGAAGATGCGGAACTTCTGATATTAGATCTGTTGTCTTTCCTTTGCCTTTTTCTCCCCGTCATCCACCCGAGAAGGTTTTGCCGGGACGCCGACGAACGTATTCTAAAGTTGATCCGGGGGAGCGTTGTGACCAGAACCTGTTGAAGTAGGGATCTCACCTTTGTCTCTATAATTTGTGTATCATGCAGGGCAGGTATCCTTTTGTTTTCATGAGAAACAGTAGATCCATTAAATAATGATAATAATTGGTTAAAGAATGGGGTTGGGATGTTAGTTATTGATGTTACTTTACTTTTTATATCCTGTGATATTATATTTGTGAATTGAATGAGCGTCTACCTACTGAAAATCATGGTCGTTGGGGGCCTTTTCTTACACAAATAAATGTTGCCCTCTCCTTATGTATTTTCATATGGATGGAAGCTTGTGGAATGTGGAAATTGGATAATCACGTAATGTTGGATGATTAAATGAAAATCTGGAACCCTTGTGTGATCACCCCAGTTAAAAAAAATGGAATAATGAACATGTGAGTGTTGGCTTGGTTATGTGGAATGTGTTGGGGGTGTTTTGTGGGTTGTTGTGGTTTGGGTGAGCAGCGGAGCTACGGTCGTCTTGGTTGTGGGAAGGTGTGAATGTTTAATGGTGATGGGCAGCGGGGCTGCAATAAATGGTATTAAAGGGATAACGATGTGTGATGTGGTTATGGTGGTTGGTAGCGGGGCTGCAGGGATGGGTTTAAATGTGAACGGACTATGAGTTGTGTTTAATAAATAAATAAAAGTGGAAGAGTTAATGAATGGTGGGGCTTAGTAATGAAACAGAAATAATAATCAATGGGTTGGTTGGTTAATAAGAAGGGACTTGCCGTGTTGCTTTGTTTTCATGACTTTCTTTGTGGATGG
This sequence comes from Viscum album, assembly GCA_963277665.1. Lineage (NCBI taxonomy): Eukaryota > Viridiplantae > Streptophyta > Magnoliopsida > Santalales > Viscaceae > Viscum > Viscum album. Next base: position 1,895,953,320 of record OY728133.1, on the reverse strand, counting down.
CAGGGATATGATTACGAATGGTCATTGAGGTTGGTTGTGGATAGTTGCTTAGTAGTTAAGGAACTAAATAAGCTAATTTATGCTGAAATGTGAAATCCTTAAAGGGGTTGGGGTTGTTTGTTGTATGCATGCTTCGTGGTAGCAGTGCCGAGGCACATGCTCAGTTTCTCTTTTTAGAATCCATTGGTTAGGCTGAGTTGTTTCTATATATATATCTGTATCTTTTGTGTTTTATTGCACCACACCCATGTTGAGCACTTAGTGCCGAACACTCCCACTTCATGGGAGAGGGTGTTTTCCCATAGTTACTAGCTCTATCCTTCTCCTTATCCCCTAGGCTGTGATGGCTTGAGGCGACCTTACACACAAGACTCTTCAGGTAGGTTTCGATTGGGGTGATTAGGCCCAAGACTCTTCAGGCAAGCTCATAGGCTATAATGGCCTGAGGTGACCTTACACCTAAGACTCATCAGGTAGGTTTTGATTTCAATCCCAGGTGTCTTCAGGCGATAGTACTGTTACAATTCCCAATAATATTCAGGATGAGGCCCAGGTGTCTTCGGGTGGGGATGTGGTTGTGGTTGTGAGGCCCAAGTGTGTGTGGGCGGGATATGTGGCGGTGAGGCCCAGGTGTGTGTGGGTGGGATGTGTGGTTGTGAGGCCCAGGTGTGTGTGGGTGGGATGTGTGGTTGTGAGGCCCAGGTGTGTGCGGGCGGGATATGTGGTTGTGAGGCCCATGTTTGTGTGGGAGGGGAGAGTGTGACAACTTCAGGACGTTTAGCTAACTAATGGGAAATAGTGCGGGGTACCCCATACTCTTGTTCTTATACTACTACTACCAGTTGTGATTGAGTTTTGGTGAGTGTGGCTGGTGAGGTTGGGTGGATAGTTTTCCTTGTTAGGATTCTTCTGTTGTTCTCACGGGACATTAGGATGTCTTCCAACTTGTGCATGAGAGCATTAGGTTTCCCTACTAAGTATACTTGTATGCTCACCCTAGGTTTACTTTCAGGTTTCTAGGAGGACTACCAGGGCCGTGCAGGACCCAACTAGTCAGGCAGTTGGAGTTGTTGCAGTTTCTATTCTCTTGTTTTCTTTGGTATTGTACTTTTGAGCTTCCTTGTACTTGTACCCTGTTATAAAATTGTTTAAACATGCATGTGGGCTGGTTTGAGTTTATTTATATACACTTGTTCTTTTCCCTTTTTGGTGGTTGACTTGTCCGATTTCCCGATCCAAAATAATAAAAAGGGGAATGCCTCCCATATTTGTGCAAACTCATACCCTTGGTGCTAGATTCCAACCCGGGGCCTACTGGAGGCGGGACTCGAGGGTCATTATCTCCCTTTCACCATTGCCATCTTAGGAGGGGCATCTTTGGTGGGAGGGGGTCATGAAAGAATGGTATCTGAGGTGATGGTTGAGAGATAGGATAGAGTCTAGATTTAGGCATAGTGAGGATTGAATGGGATGGTAGGGCAATAGTGTTAGTTAATCTTGGTGTGTGAAATAGTCTAGGGAAGACCGGCTAGGAAACGAGATTTTAGGACCACTTGTGATCCGATGCAAGGACTCTGAGCCTACCGAACAACCAAGTGAGACTACATTGATTGCAAGGTAGAGACCATAGGGAATGTACATGCATCATCATATTTGTGTTTTACATGATTTGGGTGTTCTGGGAAAGAAATTGAAATAAAATGATAATTAGAACATTGAGAAATTTCCTTACTACTTGGGCTTAGGTGATCCTTGTTTACCATACAGCTATGGAACATGGACGTTGTCCCCGGGTGGCTCAGACAGCTGAGGCCCAGCAGATCCAGGTGGTTGATCAGTTGAGGATTGACCGAGAGGAGGAAGATAGCCAGTGGTAGAATACTCTCCGTTCCTTCCAGCGACAGACCCTCAAGAAGTAAGATGGTAGTACTTCAGATACGGAGACAGAGGGGTGTCTTGAGGGGCTAGGGATCTATTTCACCTTGATCCGTGCTCCGATGGAGTACTGGGTTCCCCTAGTAGTCAGTCAGCTGAGAGGTGTGGCCCGACACTGGTGGACACTCTACCTCGGAGAGAGGATATATGCAGAGGTTCCATGGGCTGACTTTGAAGAAGGAATTCCGAGAGGAATTCCTTTCTTCCATGATCAAGGTGGAGAAGCGGCAGGAGTTACTCTCCCTTCAGCAGGGGAGTATGTCGATACGAGAGCAAGGGATCATGTTCAAATATCTCCTGCGCATTTCTCCGGATCTCTTTCCGAATGAGGAATATCGGGCGAGACGTTTGGAGGAGGCGCTTCCTCCTTCGCTCCAGTTTGCTGTCACCACCTTCACCCTTCCGGCGAACATGGTAGTGCAGAAGATGACCGAGGTCGTAGAGAGGATACACTCTCTAGGAGGTGCACCGCGTGAGGTGTTTCAGCCAGGTTCGTCGAAGGGGAATGCAGTCAGTAGCAGGTCTCCAGTGACAGGACCTTCTAGGTTCAGGCCAGTGGGGTTCAGGCCCCAGTAGTTCCAGTTCAGATCATCGGGTCCTCATCCCTTTTTCACGAGCCCAGGACCGGGTTGTTTTTATTGTGGAGGTTTCGGGCATGTTCAGAGTCGGTGCCCGACCCGTGCTCCATATAGTGGAGGTGGGAAAGTTCAGCGCCCACCGCAGTAGCACCAGTTGTCGGCGAGGCCCTTCCAACAGCAGCAGGACCATGATCCTCTGAGGGAAAACTTTGCGGGAGGAGTCCGATCTCAGGGTGCTCCTCCAGGACCTCAACCAGGGCATGGTCGGGGAAGTGTACGACATTAGAGAGGAAGAGGAGCTGGGCGTGGACAGTTACACGCAGCAGAGTTGGAAGCTCCAGTATGACTAGAGGTGGTGCGAGATACGATTTGTTTGTTCAGCACTCTTGTTTCTGCTTTGTTCGATTCGGGAGCCCCACACTCTTTTGATGAACCTAGTCTAGCCCATGTTTTGGGACTAGACGTAGAGATAATTTCCATACCACTGGTACTGAGTACACCGGTTGGGGGCCAGACCAGTGTATCTTGTGTTTGCTGGGGATGTGGGATGAAGTTGGGACCACATCGATCTAGTGGTGACCTTCTTTTGTTACAGATGCAGCCATACGATGTCATCCTAGTCATCGACTGGTTGTTTTCTGTTAGTGTCGTTATTGACTGCTTCCAGAGAAGAGTCGTGTTCTCCGACATAGATGGGCAGCGCGTATCTTTTGTTGGCAAGAGGAGCTATCAGGAGGGAAGCCGGCGTGTGGAGCCTCTCCTTTCCTTGTTGAGCGGGTTATCAGTGGTTCCAACTGATACAGAGATGATGTATGTCCCAGAGGTTGTTGGGGAGTTCCTTGATGTTTTTCCTGAGGATGTTGTAACTCTACCCCCACCCCCCACCCCCCCGATGAGACATTGAGTTTGGGATAGACATACAGCCTGGTGCCCGTCCGATTTCGATGGCCCCTTATCGGATGTCACCTTCGGGGTTGCGGGAGTTGCGGATTCAGATTGACAATCTGATGGATAAGGGTTTTGTTCAACCCAGTGTGTCACCATGGGGTGCTCCAGTTTTGTTCGTGAAGAAGGTAGATGGTGGTCTCAGGCTAAGCATAGACTACCGAAGACTGAACCAGGTAACAGTCAAGAACTGTTACACCCTCCAAGGATAGATGATCACTTCGACCAGTTGAGTGGAGAAGGTTTGTTTTCTAAGATTGATCTATGATCAGGATAGCATCAGCTGAGGGTGAAGGACAGTGACATCTCGAAGACAACTTTCAGGTGCAGGTATGGGCACATCGAATTTGTAGTGATGCCGTTTGGAGTTACGAATACACCAGCTGTGTTCATGGGACTTATGAACTTTGTCTTCCAAGAGTTTCTGGACCAGTTCGTCGTTGTGTTTATCGATGAAATCCTGATCTACTCAATATTAGAGGAAGAGCACGTTTAGAATCTCAGGGCAGTCTTGGAAGTCCTTCGACACCACTAGCTTTACGGGAAATTGTCGAAGTGTAAGTTCTCGACACAAGAACTACACTTCCTTGGGCACGTGGTATCTCAGCATGGAGTATCGGTGGGCCCGTCGAAGGTGGAGGAAGTTGTTTCTTGGGAAGCACCCAAGAGTGTGGCAGATGTTCGTAGTTTCCTGGGGTTAGCAGGTTACTATCGGAGGTTCATTTCGGACTTCTCTAGAGTTGTTGATCCATTGATAGCTTTGAATTGGAAGAACCAGGTATTCTTATGGAGCGAGCAGTGCCAGAAATCATTTGACTACCTGAAGGAGAAGTTGTTCAGTGCTTCCGTACTCAAGTTTCCAAAGGAAGGGTTGTTGTATGAAGTGTTTTGTGATGCCTCTGGCCTTGGTCTGGGGTGCGTGCTCATGCAGAAGAAGGGCGTGATTTGTTATGGGTCTAGGCAGTTGCACGTTCACGAGCGTAACTATGCCACCCGTGACCTGGAGCTTGCAGCAGTAGTGTTCGCATTGAAGTTGTGGAGAAATTACCTCTTTAGGGAGCGCTTTGTGGTCTTCTTAGATCACAAGAGCCTACATTATATCTTCTCCCAGCGTGACCTGAACTTACGGCAGTGTAGATGGGTCGAGTTTCTCCAAGACTATGACTTCGAGATCTCTTACACTGAAGGTAAGGGCAACATTGTGGCTGATGCCCTGTGCAGGAAGTCACATAAAGAAGTGGTTCGGGAATCTGCTGATGCTTGGAAGGCGATGGGAGAGTTGGCTGCCCTGCACTTAGATGAAAGGGAAGAAGGTGTTAGAGGCTGTTTGTTCCAGATGATGGTGCAATCCTCTTTGTCGCATCAGGTGGAGGAGTCTCAATGGGGGGACTCCGAGCCAGAGGTGATGTGGGATCGTGTTGATCAGGGGAATGATCCAGAGGGATGGTCAGAGGACATCTGACATCATATGCTTTTCCGTGGAAGGTTGTTTGTCCTAGAGACGATGTGTGAGGGAGTTCTCCATGAGTTCCATAGATCAGCCTTAGCGGTACATCCAAGAGTTTCAAAAATGTACCGAGGCCTGAGGGATCAGTTTTGGTGGGCTGGGGTGAAACCGGTCGTGGCGCAGTTTGTGGCTAAGTTCCTAGTGTGTCATCAAGTGAAGGTTGAACACCGTGTTCCTGGTGGTTTTTTGCATCCTTTAGATGTCCCTGAGTGGAAGTGGGATGACATCTCGATGGACTTCGTCATAGGACTACCCAGAGCTTAGGGTGGTTATGATGCTATCTGGGTAGTGGTGGATCGACAGACGAAATTGGCTCACTTCTTAGCAATCAAGGAGTCGGGCCCGGTGAGTACCTTAGCACATAGGTACATAGAAGAGGTAGTTTGTTTGCATGGTGTTCCAAGAACTATCGTCTCATACCGGGATACTCGGTTTACCTCACGAGTCTAGAGGGGGTTACATCATGCTTTTGGAACCCAATTATGCCTTAGCACTGCTTTCCACGCCCAGACCGATGGGCAGACAGAGCGGACTATCCAGACGTTAGAGGACACGCTGCGAGCATGCGTTCTGGATTTTGGAGGATCATGGGTATGACACTTGCCTTTAGTAGAGTTTGCCTACAAAAACAACTTCCACTCTACTATTGGCATGGAACCATTTGAGGCTTTGTATGGAAGGTCATGTCATTCACCCATTTGCTGGGCAGAGGTTGGTAAGACAGGTGCTCTTGGGCCAAAGGTAGTGCAGAGCACCACGGAGAAATTCCAGCTTGTACGTGAGAGGTTGAAGGTGGCTCAGGACCGACAGAAGTCTTATGGTGATTGTCGGAGGAGGGCCTTGGAGTTTGAGGTGGGATACCATGTGTCCTTGAAGGCTTCCCCTCGACGGGGGCAGCAGAGGTCTGAGAAAGGGAGCAAGCTCTCACCTACGTTCATCGGACCTTTTGAGGTGCTGAGGCGAGTCGGCGAGGTGTCATATCAGCTGGCCCTGCCACCTCAGTTGGAGAAAGTTCATGACGTCTTCCACGTCTCCCTGCTTTGTCGGTACTTACACGTTGACTCTCACGTTATCGACTGGGGAGAGTTGGATATGGGAGATAATGCGAACTTCGAGGAACGACCAGTTAGAATCGAGGATCGTAAAGAGAAACTGCTCCGAGGATGAACCATTCCCTTGGTTCATGTGTTGTGGAGGCATGGCGACCTCGAGGAGAGAACTTGGGAGCGGGAGACCCAGATGCACGCTCAGTAACCGGAGTTGTTTTGACTTGTGTTCCCTTGTTCTTCTGAGCTTTGTGTAGTTGTTGTACTCTGTACCTTTGATATATGGAATTCTTGGCTTGTCAGTTGTGAGACCATTTTGTTTTGTTGTTCCCTGTTAATGTGTAACATGTCCAGATGCGTGGGAAAGTGAAAAAACCTGACCGTTAATCGAGACGCATTAATGTGGATGCGATTGAACCCGTGCGGGCGAGTCAGTGCCGCCTAAAGCAGATAATATCTCGACATAGGTGAAGAAATTTTCCCAAACCAATGTGTTTGGGCAGTGTGTTGGTTGTGTGGTGCTGGGGTTAATACGAGTTTTAAAATCCTAATGCATGAAAGTGGGAAGACCCAATTCACAATCGAGACGCATTAATGAGGATGCGATTAAACCCGTGCGAGCGAGTCAGTGTCGCCTAAAGCGGATAATCACTAGACATATGAGAAGGAATTCCTAACACATATTATTAGGGTTGTTGGTTGGGTTCCTGTTATAATGAGAACCCTAAGAAGTATCTTGTTTGGTTCCTCTGGGTTGTTTTTTGAATTCTCGGGGACGAGATTGTTTTATGAGGTATCTGATGTAATGGACCGGACCTCTCCAGACCATTCGGTTGTCAAAAAGAAGGCCACGAAGTGTTCTGGAGGGTAAATTGGTCTTTTCCCACACTTTCCAGAATTTAGAAACTACACGCCGTGTAGTTTGAGTACACGCTGTGTACCCTCTTGTCAGGTATACCCCATGTGGATTGCCATGTCTTTGCCGTGTGAAGAAGATAGGTACACGCCATGTGTCCAATCTACACACCGTGTAGTCCTTCCCCGCGTACGCATTACCGTGTGTTGACCAGTCGTCGGTCGTGTGCCGCATTGGAGCTGTGTCCTTTCCATGTGCAATAAATGTGTACACGCCGTGTGTCCAATATACACGGCGTGTAGTCCTTCCCTGTGTATGTGTTACCTTCAAACCGTGTGTAGACAAGTTAATGGCCACGGAGCCACGTTGGAGGCCGTGTGGTGACCGTGTGAAAATGGCCTAGTACATGCCGTGTACTTTTGCTTTTCACGCCTATAAAAGGAGGGGTCCCCTCCTCCTTTCAACTCACAACTCTCCTCCCCTCTCCTCTGAGCGGAGCTCTCTCAAGAGACTCGAAGGCTCTTTCTTCCATAACATTTTAATCCGAGCTCTGATTTACGATTCGTCAGCGGCCACGGGATCATAACGACGAGGTGGAACTTCTGATCTTGGATCCATTGTCTTTCCTTCCTCTTTTTCTCTCCGACTTCCACCTGAGGAGTTTTGGACGGAACACCGGCAAATGTCTTCTAAAGTTGATCCGGGGGAGCGTTGTGACCAGAACCTGTTGAAGTAGGGATCTCACCTTTGTCTCTCTAATTTGTGTATAATGCTGGGCATGTATCCTTTTTTTCATGAGAAATAGTTGAACCATTAAATAAAGATAATAACTTGTTAAAGAATGGGGTTGGGAAGTTAGTGATTGTGGTTACTTTACTTTTTATATCCTGTGATATTATATTTTTGAATTGAATGAGCTTCTACCTACTGAAAATAATAGTGGTTGGGGGCCTTTGCTTACGCAATTAAATTATTCCCACTCTTTCTGTATTTTCATATGGATGGAAGCTTGTGGAATGAGGAAATTGGATAATCACGTAAAGTTGGCTGATTAAATGAAAATCTGGAACCCTTGTGTGATCACCCCGGTTAAACAAAATGTAATAATGAACATGTGAGTGATGGCTTGGTTACGTGGCATGTGTTAGGGGTGTTTTGTGGGTTTTTGTGGATTGGGTGAGCAGTGGGGCTGCGGTCGGCTTGGTTGTGGGAAGGTGTGAATGTTTAATGGTGATGGGCAGTGGGGATGAAATAAATTGTATTAAAGGGATAACGATGTGTGATGTGGTTATGGCGGTGTGAAAGGACTTTGGGTTTTGTTTAATAAATAAATAAAAGTGGAAGAGTTAATGAATTGTGGGGCTTGGTAATGAAACAGAAATAATAATCAATGGGTTAGTTGGTTAATAAGAAGGGACTTGTCGTGTTGCTGTGTTTTCCTAACTTGATTTGTGGATGGCAGGGATATGATTTCAAGCGGTCATTGTGGTTGGTTGTGGATAGTTTCCCAGTATTTAAGGAATGAAATAAGCTAATTTCTGCTGAAACGTGAAAACCTTAATGGGGTTGGGGTTGTTTGTTGTATGCATGCTTCATGGTAGAAGTGCCGAAGAACATGCTCAGTTTCTATTTTTAGAAGCCATAGGTTGGGCTGAGGGGTTTCTATATATATATCTGTATTTTTTTTGTTTTATTGCTCCGCACCCATGTAGAGCACTTAGTGCCGAACACTCCCATTTCATTGGAGAGGGTGTTTTTCCAAAGTTACTAGCTTCATCCTGTTCCTTCTCCCCTAGGTTGTGATGGCTTGAGGCAACCTTACACCCAAGACTGTTTGGGTAGGTTTCGAATGGGGTGATTAGGCCCAAGACTCTTCGGGCAGGCTTATAGGCTATAATGGCTTGAGGTGACCTTACAGCTAAGACTCTTCATGTAGGTTTTGATTTCAGGCCCAGGGTGTCTTCGGGTGAGAGTTATTTTACTATTCCCATGAATCTTCGGGATGAGACCCAGGTGTCTTTGGGAGGGGATGTGGTTGTGGTTGTGAGGCCCATGTGTGCGCAGGCGGGATACGTGGTGGTGAGGCCCAGGTGTGTGTAGGCTGGATGTGTGGTTGTGATGCCCAGGTGTGTGCGGCAGGGATGTGTGGTTGTGAGGCATATGTGTGTGTGGGCGGGATACGTGGTTGTAAGACCTAGGTGTGTGCGGGCGGGGAGAGTGTGACAACGTCAGGACGTTCAGTTAACTAATGGTAAATGGTGCGGGGTACCCATACTCTTGTTCATATACTACTACTACCGGTTGTGATTGAGTTTTGGTGAGTGTGGCTGGTGAGGTTGGGTGGATAGTTTTCCTTGTTAGGTTTCTTCTACTGTTCTCACGGGACATTAGGATGTCTTCCCACTTGTGCACGAGAGCTTTAGGTTTCCCTACTGAGTATACTTGTATGCTCACCCTATGTTTACTTTCAGGTTTCCAGGAGGACTACCAAGGCCGTGCAGGACCCTACTAGTCGGGCAGTTGGAGTTTTTGCAGTTTTTGTTCTCTTGTTTTCTTTGGTATTGTACTTTTGAGCTTCCTTGTACTTGTACCTTGTTATAAAATTGTTTAAACATGCATGTGGGCTGGTTTGGGTTTGTTTATATACACTTGTTATTTTCCCTTTTTGGTGGTTGACTTTTCCTATTTCCCGATCCAATGTAATAAAAAGGGTAATTCCTCCCATATTTTTGAATACTCATACCCTTGGTGCTAGTCGCCAACCCGGGGCCTACTGGAGGCAGGACTCAGGGGTCATTATCTCCCTTTCACCATTGCCAGATCAGGAGGGGCATCTTTGGTGGGAGGGGGTCATGACAAACGGGGTGATGCACAGTCATCCATTTCACATTCTAAGATGATGATTAAACCATAATGGGGCACATCAGACCCAGGTATATATCTGAAATGATAAATGACATTGATGTACGATTATCCTTCATTGAAAATGGATCATGATTCAACCATATTCCCATATGAACACATAGTAAAATGAGATTAAATTAATCATCATTATCCCCTTATAAGGATATGAAAAGAAATATTAAAAAATCTTATAGCATACATGATCGATACTCAGTTTGGGGAATTTTTTCTGACTCAGAATTCATTATTTTAATAAGGATATAACCTTCATAATTGTTCTAGTGATTCCATGGCTACATAATCATGCCCTTATCCCCTTGTCATACCACTAGTGCTTCAAATATTTAATTAATAGAATAATTGATAAATTTTATGTCGAAATTGGTCCCTTTAAATACTTTCAATAATTTCACATAAATGCATTTCTATTACATATGTATGTGAAATATTCCATGTATGATAATGTAGCTTAGATTAATTCCTCGAATTTTTGTAGATGATCTAGTTACCCCATTAAAATAACTCAGCCTATAGTTCTTGCCCCCCCAACCAAATAGAATAGGTGGATTCAAATTAGATCACTCATCTAATGACCTATAATATGTATGTTTTGGAAACCAATCCATACAGTACTATATATGATGCCAAAACTCAAAGAAATAATAATAACATAAACATAATTTTCATAATTTCATCTTACAAGCATAATTATATCAATGTTCCATCATATAGTATGTAAAAAAAGTTCGAGACAATGGGAGAAAACAAATATTCTCATTAATATGACCCCATTTCCCCTCAGTACGACCATTGTGGCCACTCAATATATATCAAGACAGTAATATTTTAGTCATCTTACATATTTTGGAATACTAAATCCACCAAAAAATCTAAGAAACATACTTTGTCACCTACTTCCTTGCAAGAGGAATAAGCGGTGACACAATAAGCAACACAATTAGAGGAAGATTGCAAGGATTCCATTATCACATTTTTATGGGTTTTCCACCACTATCAATGAACTCAATAATATATATCTGGTTATCAATGGAGATCCATTACCAATATTGATTAGTTAATCCATTAATAATAAGCAATAAGAGGTGTATAAGTAATTCCTAATGAAACATATGGATGTTTTTTCAATGATAATATAGATATTCAATTACATGATTCCAATGTGGACACTCACCTATTGGGTTTTCCAGAAAACAATCTTTGATACAAATAGGAATCCAGTTAAACACACCCAACACTCCCCTTCAAAATTTGGGATAATATGGACATCCACATCATAGATGGATTCATAAAATAGGTAATGTAAATAAAATTGGTATCCATAATTTGTTATATTAATTTGAAGAATTGGAATGTAATACATTTCAATAATTTCAGAGATCTCAATCTGTATTTTCTAAAAGATGACATCTTAGTTCAGATCCTAGAACAACATATTGTTGAAAAAAATGAATTTAAATAACATTACATAATGGATGGATATTTAGGAAATAACCACATATATATGGATAAAAATGAATAATCAACATATATTAATGAACCTTAGAATTTTTTAACAATCTTGTTATTTTCTATTTCATGAATAATTCTTCTGCCATTTACCAAATGTGTCATACATATAATATTCAATCCCTTCTATGTGAATTTTATATAATAATATAAAGATGATTTAGTGGTGAAATATAGATAGAGCTATGACCACTTGGATGACTTGGAGACCATCACCAGAATGTTATGACAACAAAGACTTAATATGAATCCCTAAAATGTTATTTTGGGTTAATATCATGCTATTTTCATGGATTTCCTATATTTTATCATGACATAGATGTTGAACCTATGCTGTAATATTATACCCCTAGAATGTCACCTCCTCTCAACCTCAATGAATTCTTTGGAATTTATTGATTCATATCCTATATCCAGTGCTTCAAAGCCATCCTTGAAGGAAATTATCTTTCCTTCACCAAACTGATGAAGAATGCAGTAACATATTATTCGATCAGTGATTTTCAGGATTCATTTAAAAAAATATATAATACATCATAATATTACTAGTTTTAATGACACGTGTCGAGATACTTCCAGTCATCCAATATGTGACATCTCTAGATTGATCACTATGAATATTCATTTCACAAAATAATGATGTTAGAAATGAAAAAACCTCTTTTATCTCAGTAGATCCAGGATGGTAACTGATAATCCTTTCTTAACCATCAAGAAAAGATACTAGGGAAAAATAATTTTGGTTTACAAACTAAAAAACTACTATAGAATAATGATGTCCATTTAGTCTCAGTAAAAATCAAATATAATTCATAATCCTCTATCCTATGTTTATAGGATATATGGAACATTATGTGGTTATTCTGCAATAGTTAAATAAAAAATTTGTACCTCATAAAGTAGTAAATGGAAATTTCATAGCCTATACATAGATAAAATGTTTTTTAATACTAAATTGATGCATGAGGACATATTCTTTATTCCAGTTATCCCCTAAATGTTGAAAATTTATTTTGAAGATTATTCTAAGAGATTGACAGCGACAGTAATGGATGTCTGTAATCTCAACAATTTCATTATAAGGTTCGTGTCTATCTCCCTAAAGGAAGTTGTATTACCTAACATCATATGGTTATTAGAAGGATGCATCAATAATCAGGTAGATTATTTGGGCTTCATCTTATGTTTGGAACCCTCACTCCATACACAAGTGGAATGGATAAATGTGAAATAATTCATAATATTGGTAATAAAAAATTACAACGGGGATTACAACCTTAGAAATGAAGAGATAACCCCCCTTTATAGTATATACTATTGTTGATGGACAAATTATCATTAGAGAAAATATTTAATCATGTCCCACAATTCTATAATTCCATGGAGATGATATGCAAAATTATGCTACAACAATATAAAATTCAAAGTCTGAAAAAATATCATTTCCCATCATCAAATGGTCTCACCTTTACTTCATGTTATAAAGAAATGATATCAAATATTTCATTCTTATCCCTAAAAAATATTGTCCTATAACTGGATAGGTGATTAAAATCATTGGATACCTTTATGATGGTGTACTCCAAGTGGATATAAGAACTATAGTGGAAATCATATGTCCATTATATAACTTCACACATTATGGTGTACCAAATCACCATAATGTTCTCTAAAAACACGGTTTTTACATAGTCCTTCCGAGATTTATTAATAGAGAAGAGACAACTCCGATCATAAATGAAATTCTCACTAGACCCTATGACTCCCACTAGTTATGATACAATATTTCCAACTAAATATGAACAATTGGATACTTCTTGATTTTGATAACACATTATTTTATTTAAATCACAATTAAATTTCATTTCATCCAAGTGTATTCCAACATTATCCATTAACGAAAAAATGTTCCTACATAAAACCAAATAATATTTGCCATTTTTCTATTAAAAATTGTTGTATTGGGACTATACCCCCATCTATGAACAAGAAGATCAAATACATAATGATTACTAATGAAATTTTCTAAAAATGGGATGAGGTAATACACCTCAATGTTTTTGAGAGAAAAATTATTGATGTCTCCATGAATGAAAACATAATTACCATGTTTTTTGTTATCCATATAATAAAAAATATGAATGAATAAATTTAGACTCTAATGAGGTGGAAATGATAAATCAATATTGCAATATCACATCATACCATTCAACCTACTACCAAATCGTGGATAATAGTGAGATATAGGCCTTCAATATGACCATGTCAAGAATACTCAAGGAAATGTTTGATAGAGATAAAAGCTATTACCCTAAGAATATCTTTCAGGGCATATGATATTAACAGACCATAACACATACTACTACATGGGTGATCTAGTACACAGTGGTCTACTAAATAGAAGTAGTATTCCCCATTGTGTTCATGTTTCCATTACTATGTGTCTCTATATATGATTAAATATCCACAAATGAGAAATCCTAGAAATGATTGGATGAATTTATTTGAATGGATTAAATGATATTTCACACCATGAATCATTTGGAAGGATATCAAAATAAATTAATGGTATTCTATTATAATAAGTTTTTCATTTTTTTACTATAAGGAGAACATGTATTAGTGCTTATAAATCTAAGGAAACCAGAAAATAATCCCAAAAAGAAAGAAAAATGTTGGGAAGAAACATAATTTATACCCAAGGTCCAATCCAATTGACACTATTCATTAACCTTAAAAGGTGGAGATATCATTATGATCGAAACCAATGAAATATTACAAATTAATTACTTAATGTAATCACATGATGAAATCATCCTAGATGAATGACATTAAACTAAATAGTAGGACTTTATCTCATGAATATAATAGGAATGAAATAAAATCCACTATAAATGATTTCAAACTTACTGTAATCCTCATCCTTATAAAATGATTATAAACAGCATGACACATGGATCTAGTCCTATTACTTAAAACTGAAAGGAACCATTCATCCGTACCAAATGAAAATAACTCAGAAAGGATCGGAGCATGGGTTAAACTCATACTCCCCTAAATTTTATAATAAAATGTAAAGGTCAGGTGATTTCACGAGGTAAAATGATTTTGTACCACCAAGAGAAAAAAGAATAGGAAGAGGAAGTCCCAAGAAAAACCTATAAGTCATCTTTGAGTGGTAGAAAGAGCTCAGCAAGCATCAGCCCCACTGCCCGGGTCACCATTGGAATCTTCATGAAAAATCCAATGGCCTTCAATCATACTTGTTTTGTCTAGAAATATTGACAGCAGCAACATAATTTTTCAAGGTGTAGATTCTTAATGAAATGCCTTATCAAGAAAAAATATTTCAAGCATGAATTGATGGAGGCATTAATTTTACATTGAAATCTTGAATTGCAAACTTCAACTGTGCACCATGTGATTAGACCATCCTCCATGTCCCATAAATATATGATTCTATCTCATGTATAAGATCCAATAAAATCCCTCTATCTACTCAATGGGACGTGATTACCTCTTATCTATACATGAGTAATGAAAGACACAAAAATCACTTGCATAAGACCCAATCATATAATATACATTACATAGAGTAAAATGGTCCCCTTTATATGTATATTTCTAAGAATTATCACATAATGACCCTATGATGTTAAACTACATGGTTCATGTATTTGTTGTAGGACAAAAATCTAAACAATGTTTCCATCGTAGTTTGATTAGATCATCATATTCACTGCTTGTACCCATGCCCCCACCATTATTCAAGAACTATATGTCTCTTTATGCACATTCAAATGGTATTAATTGCGGAGCCAAAACCATTCATACTAGTTTTATCTGCAATAAAAAATAATCCATTCCATGTGTACAAATCAGACATGAAAATGGAACTATTCAATTAATGCATATGTTTGATTCTCATTCTAAGGACACACATGTTGACACACGAACACCATATCCTGGGCCTATTTATCAGTATATGAAATATCAAATCCCCATTTTCCCATGATAAATAATGATTGATGTGGGGGATAATTTTCCTGAACTAAGTGTATCATGATTCTTTCTCAAGTGAGATACGTAGTGACACCCGTATCTTATCTCCCGGTCCAATGGCAGTATCTCGTATGATGTATGGTGACCCAAATCCTTTAAACAATATATTTAACTACACATCCAATGATTTCATTGCATGATTATAAATACAAATCCTTGAAGGAACTATTTAAAGCTTTATTATCATTCTAATGAGACACATATTGACCCTTGGATATCTTATATTAGCATTAAACAGAATGTAAAAATGTCTCCACACCATGTCTATGTGTTAGACCTTCAAATGGAGAATTTTCAAGAACTATATGTGGCTTGATTATTTCTACAACAATTTATATTATTACACATCGATATTATCCCTTTCTCCCACCACATTACCCCTTATCATTTTGGGAATCCTATATCCTATATGTATGATGTTAAACTACATAATTCTTTGGGTACTACATGTGGCTTCATTATTTTTTTAGTGAGGCATATATTAACACCCATATTTCCATTATTTTTTTCCCTCTATATAATATTCTACATTTATCATTGGTTAACCATCATTCACACATCATAATATCAATCTACCTGATATTTTGAAACTATGTAATGCATCATTATTATTTTGATGAGATATGTTGAGACACCTAGAAATCACATCCTCATACAGCCACAAAAATATAAATTCCTAGGTTCATCTGAGCTATTGACTTTGTGTTGTGTAAGAATCCATTTCCACACTTTTTTCCTACATAAATCATAAATCACATGGGTTTAAAAGTGTTGGATAAGTGTTACCTACATGGTTATGGAATATTAATTTATATTAGGGCTATCATGGTCATGGATGCAGGAACATTACAGGATCAACAGATGTCCTCTCTACATATAATAAACTGCATTATTACCTCAAGATCTACATGAAATATCATTCACATTGTAATGATATATCTAGTGAATTCTGGATCATCAATCCTAATCCTAGCTGTAACAGAATATGGTAAATGACCACACTATCTTATGTATGAGTAAGAACATTATTAGATTATTTATCACGATTCCTCGCCATATGGGAATGTTCGTATACAAAAAAATAGACCCTTTCATCCTAAATGAATTCAATCATTATGAATGATCATTAATTAAGAACTATATGTGGAATGATTCTTGATCCATAAATATAGGAAGTGA
Source organism: Viscum album (assembly GCA_963277665.1). Classification (NCBI taxonomy): domain Eukaryota; kingdom Viridiplantae; phylum Streptophyta; class Magnoliopsida; order Santalales; family Viscaceae; genus Viscum; species Viscum album. The sequence continues at coordinate 1,895,936,781 of OY728133.1, read as the reverse complement.
TTACCAAGTCATGTACCCTCAACCATATGAAATCAGGTTGAATCTTCTTTATCCTTGCAGCATGACAGAAAACTCAATGGCTAATGTCCTTGCAACATGTCTTAAAAATACATGGTATCTTATGAACTACCTGTGGATTGATTCTCACTAATGTGATATTAGTAATGACATCAATTCACTACTTCCAAGTACCATCCATGGGAAAATGAATATTCCCCCTATCTCATGTAAAAATAAGGATCTACATAGGATCTCCTAATTCGGGTCCCCTCACCAGGGATCCACCAAGGAACCCATGATTCCCCCTAAAACATATGAGTTAGATATTTAAAAGGGATACAAAATTTCATGCCCAATGTTGGAATAAATGGTTCATTTTTCCTCAATCATATCCCTCCAACATATCAAACTCCTCGCATTGGACACATTAATATTTCCATAAGTATTCACCAAATAAAAGTTATATACTTTCTATTATATGATGACACATTTTCTTGACTATGTATTAACAATAACCATTTGGATTTAAATAATATGTCCCAAATTTTTTTTTTCAGCAATTGGATTCCATTATTTTTCAATTCATTAATATTTCCATGTATAATTTTCATAAAATAACCCAATAAATATTTTTTACAACGAAAGGTTATTTCACCCTCTATAGAAACCACTTATTTCCAAGTAATTTTTTATGAAAATATGATAAAAAATTGGATTAAAATTCATTCTTCAATCAATAATGAATATTTTTTCCCTAAAAATTTATCAGATTTGAGAATACCCAAGGCCATGGTTTACAATCCCCTCCCCCCTAATTATTGATGTATGGTTGAACGACTTTTCCCAGTTAGACCACATATCAACTATCATTGAAATAATTCTATGGTCCAAGTCATATTTTCAAAATCAAATGACACCACATTTCCCACACTTAGGATAGGCCTATTTTGAGAAAATATTCTTCAAATATTTTATTAGACTCAACTTAAAATGTATCATTCATATTCTGGTAATTTTTGTCCACAAAATGACAATATTTATATGATAAAATCTTATTATCCTTAATAATAATTCTTCCATCTATGTCTAAATTTAATAATTATTAAGAAAACCTTTTTTACTATGATATAATATATCCAATTTGTCTTTATACAAGTCAAGCAAAATGGGTCTATCAGCCAATATATGACAATATTTAAATATGAAGTAAAATAGGATTGGTATAATTTCATAAAGAAGCCCATAAAATGTGTTTTCAGCATGTCTTAAATTCTTATTTATGAGATAAATCCTCTCCATCCACGATCTCTTATCCCTATAAAAATATTTGGGAAGAAAATTCCCAATATTACATAATAAAACACCCTATTATCTTACTTATATGTGATTGTGCATTCTGAAACATATTCTAATTTAATATATAACAATTTTTACTTCAGTCCAAGATAATTACCTTGAATTATATACCCATAATGTATTTTTTTTAATTACATTGAACTTCATATCAAAATTTCTATGTTTTAGAACATTAAATAGAATTACAGAGTTTCTTATTTGTAAAATTTAAACTACATTGCATAAAATCATGGTCACAATATGTTAAAATGTATAAAAACATCCTTACCATAAGATGATAAACTACATAGTCTATTTCCTGATTGTACAACATTATATTGTGAAACGATTAAAAACTTTTAAAATAATTACTTTTTTCCATAGGAAATTATACATTTAAAATAATGGACAATCTTTCACACACTCAATATCATTGTGGAGTGGTTTACCATTCCGAGCCAATTCCAATACAGATTCTCTCATAATTTGTAAACAACATTCCATGAAAAATAAACATCATGGTATTTACAAACATAAATATCTATGAACACCCATTATATTTTATCAATGGAATGTCATAATTTTAGAGAACCCCTTTAATTAACTTTTCGATATCATTATCTTGTTACATTTTTATATTTTTCACTTTAAACATGCCTCTCAACTAAAGGCTGCAACTATTTTTTAATGTATAAACATGCCTGATATCTATTTTCATAAATTCACCCACCAAAATAAATTTTCGACCTGTACTAACGTCGAACTCATGTGAGATGTACATTATTATAAAATAATTTTTTTGGGATCCTAGAACCAAAAAAATAATATCTCATGATTTCACATTGGATATATAAAGGATTTCCAAAAATTCAAGCACAAAAATTCTTATCTCGATCATAATATCATAACTCATGATCAATGTTTTTCAACCTAAAACATTAATATCATTAATATGGATTTCATGACATTAAACTGCCCTAAAAAAAGAAAGTAATAACTAGAATAAAAAACATAAAGTAAACACTTGAAAGAAGTCACATCTCCAATCATTAGACCTACAAAATGTGTGGTTTAGTAAAATAATCAAGAAATAATTAGAAATTGGAAAAAAATGTCAGTCTGGAACCCCAAACATGGAATACTAATAAATAATTAATTATCAGTAATTTTGTCTAGCTTATATTGATTTTAGAAAACAAATACGGTGTTAATATAAAAGTGATAATTTTATTATTCTTTTCCAAATAACCCTAGAAATATCCAAACTATTCTCTCCAAGAAACACATATTAGAAAAATGATATAGTATTTCTTTATCTATATATTTGTGGTTATGAGTGGATGATAATATATATATATGTGTGTGTGTGTGTGTGTGTGAAAATAATTTTCAATGTTACATTGTGATCACAAGACGATAATAGTGATAAAGACATAGATGAAGGTACATATAATTATTCTCATTTACAAGTCAAATAAACTGGAGGATCACCAAGAAAATGGAGTATGTAAATCAAAATTTACAATAAGATGTAAAAATAACTCCTCATTTGTTAAATGACCTCCTAATACCCCATCATAAACTTTTCAATGAACATTGAACTAAAAATATTCACTATCCACTGAATATAAAATTTCTTCCATTGTAATCTCAATAGAAGTCCACCATTCAGTTTGGGATCTATATGTTGAATGGTAACGTTTTATGAGCCCCACTTGGGTGGAATCCAATACATATAGAAGGTGAATGATTTGAAATATCTTCACATTGATAAAATTCAGAAATTACTTTATTTAATTATAAATATTGGCTTCCACCTGAGATAATTTAGCTTAGATAGCATCAACATTGTTATGAAACTTCACCTTTATGAGGTTCTATTTAAATCCATGTTCTCACTCCCATTTGATGATGATCTCCATCATGACATTATTAATAGTTTTTAATCAAACATATTGATCCATATAAAAACAAATAAGAGTGTAATTATATGTAACTAACAATTAAGGTCTTCAAAATGTATTTCATTGATTATTTATGAACTTTCCAACCATGCTGGAAGATGTTTTCTTTAAAAGAAAATTAAAAATTTCAAAGTATAACTCAGAGCCACTACTAGAAAGTGAAACATATTCTAGTATTATATCAATCAATAAGTCACCCTTCCTTGCTTCCACTTGGATAGTGGGTGTCACGCCGTTGGAATCAATTGAATTTGCATTAAGTCTCTATTCTTAGAGAATGACATTAAATTTAGTGTTGCAGAAAATTGATATAATTCATGGATATAAAAAAAGGTTAAAAATAGATGATATGTGGGGTGATTAAAGTAGTGGGTAACAATCACCCTTAAATTATTTAGTGGAATGGGTGGATTCATCCCTAGCATCCCTGACCATAGTAGTTGGATCAGGAACCTCATGGTGATGAGAAATACCCATGGTCAACACATATTTTGAAAAATGAGGTTCAGGAAGACCACTATTTTAATGATGAATCTAATAGTTCCCCCTAAATTATAGGTTGGGAATGTAATTCGACATCTTGATCATGCAACACTACTACGATGTTATCCATAGAAGGAGATAAACATTTCATCCATTAATCATCATATAATTTGACAATAAAATGGGTTACATAAAAATATGTAGTTGTATCTATTAAATTCATTATCAATTACCATAAATTCATCTCTTGTAGTGGGGAAATAAATATTTTCCATTATTTCAACCGATGTCATGCCAAAATGTCTCATGATATGTATCAATATCATATGTGCCTTGGTATTCTAACCCATTGGGATGCCTACAATGTTATTCTTGGGGAATATTAAAAACCTTCTTCTAACTACATGAGACCTTGTAATGCATCCTTTTGGAAATTCACAAGTTCATCATCAGTCAATATAGAATCTTCTGGTGCTTAAGACAATCCAAAAATATCATTACGATAAATGTAATTAGTTAGAAGATGACCCCTTATGGTGTATCATTGTCACTACTAGATTCCTCCACCCTCTCAAATGTCATAAGAGTAGTCTATGGAATAGATGTTATATCATATACCATTGTAACTTCTTCTATATAGGGATATCAATCTCTAGAGGGAATCAATGTTTTTACCGAAATATTCCCCTAAATTCATGGTGGATCATATACAACACCCATGAGAGATGATATGGAGGAATTTTTTTTACCACAAACATGTAAAAAAATTTCGATAAAAAAGGATTAATGATATTATAGTGACCTACCATCTGTGACTAGGCACTTGTATAGTGATTATATTCTATAAAATCCTTTATTATTTGTCTTAAGATGTGAAGAACCAACGTCCAAAAAATAGTTATTGTGTGTGGAATTAGATATTCTCCCGTCATCTATTTATCAATTTAATATTTACGTGAGTACAGATCTCTCAATTCATGGGATGATTCGTAGATTCAGACCATAATTCCATTATTTGCTTATTTTGACAATAAAATCATAGATAATTTATGGAAGGATAATTTCAAAACAAGATGACATTTCCCATAAACAACAATACATTGGTTGAAATGATGGAATGGATGAACATAAGGAGATATGGTAAGATGGGAACATACATTATATAGATTGAAATAATCAATAAATTCCTTAAAATATGGGCAGTCAACACCATCAAACCCACCATAAATTGACATTTCTTCCACCAATCTCTACGTTGGGATCTTGTTGTTAGTTTCATATATATGAATATATAATTACAGGTTCTAAATCCCTCCTAAAGTTGAATTCTTGTAAAATGAATATATGTAATGGCTTGAGTATCTCATAGATATAACTCCATATCCCCAGTTACCAAGTGTCGGTGCTTTTTTACATAATTTTGGCATGATAAAAATAATGAAGTCCCAGAAGACCGATCAGTTTAGTATTATAGGAAACAAGATACATACATAAGTTCATCATTACAACAAGAAATGAAATAATACATTAATTTATTACATTAGAAACATCCAAGCCTCCAAAATTATTCATGCAAGTCACTCATAACTAGATTCTTCATATCCTGAAAAAATGAATCATAATAAAAGGGTGTGCTCAGACACTCAGTAATGGTATGCAATACAGAAGAAGATAACATAAAAATACGCATGTTGAATAATTGAAAACACATGCCTTTATAAATAATAAATAAGAAACCATTATTGTAGGAATATGAGTTCAGTAATTACATACAAAATAAATCATAGTCATGGGTATTCTACTAGTCAAATAACCACATCAATCATCTGTAATATTTTCATAATGATGTTATGTATAATGCAATACATTCTAAAACATTTAGTCATTGCATCAACCAAGAAGTCTAAAAAAGATTAAGGCATTGGCCAAAACCATATATCAATATTGGGAAAGGGCTCGTCCAATTCCACATCTAATTGTCTCTTGATACCTATCGATGCATAGAAGAGCTATATTAGGCTCCCCCTATCAATTTCTAAGTCCAATACTTTCATCAAATGAAATGGTTGAGTTATAAAATAAAAATTAGTTTTAAAAATATCATAAGAAATGTAAATAATTTTCCCACAAACAATGAATGGTATAAAAATTAACCATCCATAATATAATATAACACAAAAGCATCAATACAATATGGAATATTTTTTTCATAAAAATTCAATTTCAAACAAGTTTAAAATCCATCAAAGGATGTTGAAATAGATGGAATCAAAATATTTTGAGGGAGATTTATCATTATATTTTGACTTCATTTAGAAGTCATGTAATTATAAAAGGAAAAATTTATTTGGAAAATATTCTAATAAGCTTATAAGGGATGATTCGACATTGTAATAATGGTAGAAAATAGCCGCACCTGCTGTATAAGTTAAAAAATCATTCTACCTTAATTTTGTTGAAATGGTCATAAAGAACCTTGTTTGGAAAATGATTGAATGATTTCATTCCAAAAATATAAGTTAAAACAAGGGTATAAATGACTTAACCCATAATCTAGTAAATAATAAAAAAGTTATGAAGTAAATTGTTTAGAAATGTGGATGTCGAAGATAAAAAATTCCTAGTAGAAACTCATATATTACAAACTAGGATAACAAAAAGATTGTGAAATAATCTCTTACCTGGTACTTTTCCATGGTTGAGTGTACATTATCCTCCTATATAGTAGTTAATTATTTGTTATTAAATTCAACAAGAATCATATACATAATATGATATCATATATGATCTTCCAATATTTTATTGTTAATAATATTTTTGTAGTATCATTTTTTCGATTATTAACTGATTCTTTTTCATTTATATGATTAGTTTTTTAAGCCATGTTTGTTATTAATAAGATGTATTTAATTCATATATAAAATTATATTAAGTTATGAAATATAATTTTTAATCATAAAATGAAAACTATTCATGAAATATTACGATGGGAAATGAATCTCATCGTGTTCATGGGGACAGTAATTCGTATGTACGCACGAGAAATAATATCATTATCTTAAAGTGGAAAAATTATGTAATTAGATGGTATATAATATATAAATAATCATTAACAAGTTATATTTATTAATTAAATTAGTTATACTCATTATTAATTCCATTCAAATAATGAAGTGTTTGAATAACAAACTACATCACAACGTGGAGACGGTAAGCCGTACGTACACTCTTATAGTGACTTTGTCATATACAGGATGGATAGAATAAATAAATTTGTTTTAAAATACTTATAAAACCATTAATGTATATATATGGTACTGTATTTATTATTTGGGTATGGAAACAACAATGAATGAGGACGTGGAAGAAGAAAAAAACATTAAAAAGGGTGGTGAAATTATTACCTCTTCTTCAGCTGTTTCTTTTTGAGTTGATCAAAAGTGCTCCATAGATTTTCTTTATGATGAGATAAAGGACTCTAGGTTGATTTTAAATATGTTGGAACGATATTTGTGAAGGTTTTGGCTGATCCAAATGGATTTTGTGAGGTGAAATAATGAGAAGGGAATGTAGCCTTTTGTAAGAGAGGTGGGGATCACTTTAGGAAAAGATTGAAATATTATTTTATAATGAAATCATTTTCGGTATCTAAAGGCTCAAAAATTATTTATTTTGATTCTAAGGTGGGGATGGATCTAAAAAATTTCAAACAATAGGTTATATATTGGTTTAGGTCACCATATTAACCTTATCATTTAGATTTAACTCTAGGTTAAATAGTTTGACATTTACCATGTATCTTTGTATTTTTATATTGTATAGTAAATTAAAATACTATAACAAGCTAAGAAAACACAAAGTGTTTATTTATTATTAAATATAACCTTATCTATTTCATTTTTCCAATCCTTATTTTTTAGGAATATTATTTCATTTAATTATATAATATTTTTTAAAAAATCTTATTTATGTCAATTTTGACACTATTTTGTATTTTGTTTTTGTTAAAGGAATAAAAACATTATTACTTTGAAAAAATAATTAAATACACCATAACAAGTCATATTAACATAAAAAATTAGTTTAATTTATCATAAGACTCAATTTACATTTATTTGGATGTTTATAATATTAATTATTTTAATATTTCATTAAAAATGAAATTATTGTATCGTCATTATGTCAAAAATAAATTAAATTATAAAATGTCTAAAGATAATAAATAAAATACCATTATGTAGGAAATATTTTTAGAATTATAATTAATATTTTTAGTTGAATTTATCTTATGTGTAATCCTATATTAAAAATGGTTTAATTATTAATCTTCAAATTAAAAACGTTTAACTTTTCTTTCAATAAATTAATAATAAATGTCCAAATCAAAACCAAGTTGACCATAGAGGATAATATTTTATTCCAAAGGTTTTTTTTGGTCTAATTAATCTTATCCAATAGAATGGGGACTTCTGTTAGGGTAATTATAATATAATCTTTACCATTAATTACAATATTTTTTTTAACCGTTGTAAATAAAAGTCAAAAGTTACTATTCTACCAAAATTATGTTCATATTATTGAATGAAATTTTACTTACTGATGTCGACCTGGTCTCTCATATTTTTGAAATTCAACTCATAGAAGTGGTAAAATTATGTTTTATACTAATTTTCTAATGTGCCTAAAAGGTGGGTAAAAGATGTGGAAAATTTTATTAAAATTTTCAACATCTCAATTTATTATAAAATTACCCCAATTAATTACATTGAACTAATATTGGTATTATTTATAATTTTTGAAATTATATAAAATTAAATAAAATAAATAATTATTACAATATAAAGTGAATTTTAAACAAAAACGCAATGTTTTTCACTATTCATAAAAAATTGCAAGTTTTCTAGAAAATAAAAATAATTCACCCAAATATAATTTTGATATTTCAAATTCAAAAATTAATATTATTATACCAAATTCAAAACATATAAGTTACATTAATTAATTTAAAATTAATTCCCATTGTCAAACCCAAATGGTGGGTTTTAAAGAAGTAAGAACTATCCAAATATTAACATGCATTTATGTCAAATTTAAATATAAATTTACTTATAATGACCTAAAATGTATTATATCATAAAAATATAATCTGATTATACATGCAAACCATTGACATGTAAAATTTAAAACTATAAATTATTTTTTTTAAAGTTGTTTTCAATTAAAATTTAGCATCATTCACTATTCGTCAAAATATTAATGTTGTCAAAAAACCAAAAAAAAACCAGTACTAATTTTTTAAGTCCTACTTCTAATTAAAAAGTTTATTTCAACAAAATTAATATAAAAGTGTCAGATATTGCATTTAAAAATTGTTCACAATTCGTAGGCATTAAAATGTAATTTTTGAAAAATATTTATTTATTTGAAAAATTGAATTTGTTCATCTATTATGTCTTAGAAACACATATTATGCGTTTTAAAATTATATAGAGTATATATGATTTTAAATACAATTAATTCAATTAATAATGTCTTTTGGAACTACTATTTTGGTTAGTTGTGATGCACTCGAACTCGGTGTTACGTGTAACGCAAGCTATTGAATTTAATTAATAAGATGAAGTACTATTAAATCAAGGGTTGTTACATTCTTGACTCCTTTAATAAATTTTTTCCTCGATTTTTGAAATTGTATTTCATAAATAAATGGTTAATCATAGAAAAATAATTTTTTGGAAAACCGACATTGGAAATCAGGATAATAAAATTTAATGTTAATAAGAGGGAAATGGACATGAAAAAGTCACCACCAAATTATTATATCTATTAAGAGAACATTGGTGGATATTAGAGACACATAATTGGAGGAAAAAACGTAAATATTTATTATGAGTGATTTGAGTCATCGATTACAAACAACTGTAAAATTAAGGGCATCAATTCCATTAATCTATGAAATTTTAAAATTTAATCGGTTAAAAAAATATGAGGTATTCGGATGACACATTTTTTTGTTTTAAGATCCCTTACCTAAATTTTGTGAATTAATTTACTCATTGAATAAGAGGAAAAAATATACTTGAGAGGTAAAGTTTCATCTTCCATCTAATTCCTAGCACAAACTCATCTTTCACTCCAACCGATAATAGTATTAAAAAACTTCTATTTATCCTAATGATATTTGATTTAAAAAATAATGAATTTGTAAATAATTTGTCAAAATATTTCACAAAAACTACATTATAAAAAAAGGAACTCATGTAGTCAAGTGGTATGTGATTCACCCTCGTTGCCCTTCGTTTGTGGGTTCATATATCAAGGGCTTGCTGGACACGATGGGTTGTCGCCCTACCTCTATGTTGTCCATTTAATAACAATGAAAAAAATTTAATATTAAGTAGTTTTTATAACCATAAACAATATTATCTAATGTTTAACATAATCTATTCAAACATTTAAACTTATCCAAAATACTTCTGTTCAAAATCACAGTTCAAAATTTATTAGGAAGGTAAACACAATGAATTTCCATTTATCCACGTAATAACATACGAATACCTTCATCAGGTTTTTTTTTAAAACAAGGTAACACACTGAATTACCATAACACCTAATTAATTACATTAATTACCCCTTATATAATACTGTATATACTCAATATATCAAAAAATGTTGGAAACTCCAACAATGATGGAATAAACAAATCATTAATCAGTTTTGTGGTGGTCGAGAATATCCAATATATGTTATCCAAATCAATCATATATTATTACAAAATCAATACTTCAGTATTAAAACCATATTAAGTTTTATCATTATCTCAACAGTATATTTTCCAAATACATAATCTTACTATAGAGTCACTTTTCTTATTTACACACAATCTCAAGTCCTTAATGAAATTGTACTATATTACAATCATTATATACACAATAATTCTTATAACATGTACATCATTAATACCATACTGACATAGAATAATACCATAATAACAACATAATAACTCTAATCATTCATCATCATATTTTATTCTATTATAACTTGATTATTATCCAATACTATCATTTGGGGTATAATATGATGATTTGGAAATTTATTTGCGTAGTGATCCAACTCCTTACAGAAGAAGCATTGTACATTTGAAACCTTTTTCTTTCCTTTGAAATCTCGTACTTGGTTCCCTTTTTCTCCCGATTATAAAAAAACTCCAAATCCCTTAAAGAAATTACAAAGGTGATTCTTTCCATAGTTATCACATATGGGAAAATATTTCTTTCCCATATTCCAATCACCCATATTTATCTCTTCCATCGTTTCTTCTCTTTCTTCCCTTCAAATCCATAGGAGTCAAATAATTATTTAGTTCTCTTATTAACACATGATATTATTTCTTCATATGATTAGAATATGTTGAAGACTATTTACCTTCCTAATTTTGGCTTAATACCATGAAGGATAGGATCCTTATTAAAATTTAGATCATTTTTATTGTTGGAGTTATCATTCTTTTTCTTAGGAAACATTTCAACAAAATGTCCAACCCTAGGTTAGTTTATGAATAACAATGCATAATTCCAATATTGTAAAATACCTAATGTAAATTGATAAGATTATTCATATAATCTAAAATCATAAAATGTTTTCTTTGAGGAAGTATTTACTCTTAAATCCCTCATAATGGATTGTAATGAAAATGTGAATTATCCTACGCATATCCACCAAAAGTGTCATAACCAAGAGTGCAGCAAGGACAGTTCTCATGTACCACGATACCGTAGGTCATGCCCCAAACTATTTTCGGGGTTTTCACTAATAGGTATGTCATTGAAAGATCTTCCTCTACCTTCTTGTATCAATACATGGATGTATTTCTTGGAAAATATACAAAATATCAACATTACCAAAATTCTACAAAGTTATTCCACATTAATCCTCAATTTCTATCTTAGGGAAATGTCCTATAATCATAGTTTATTTAAATCTAGTATACAAGGTTTGTACTAAACTATCACTCATTCCAACTATAATGACCAGACCCCAGTTACCCAAATTCGGTGCATTATTAAATAACAATGGCATGATACCAGGAATCTTATCCCAAATGTCTATTTAGTATAGTATTATTGGAAATAAGATATATACAAAAGTTCATCATTTCAACTTGAAAAGAAATTCAACACTAATTTATTCCATTAGAAACATCCTATCCTACTAAATTATGTATGAAAGTCACTCATAACTAAATTCTTCATATCCCAGTAAAATGAAACATATGGAAGGGGTGATCTAAGACACTCATTAAGGGTAAGTGATACAACATAAGATAACATAAACATTATGAACAATGAATAATTTAAAACACATGCCTTTATAAATAATAAACATGAACACTTTATGTCAGGAATATTATCTGAGTAAATCATTCAATAATAAAATATAGTCAGGGGTACTCTAGAAGTCCAATAACAACATGAACCATAAATAATATTTTCATAATGAGGAAATGTATAATGCGGGGCATTCTGAATCATTTTTTCAAAGCCTCAACCAAGACATCTAAAAATTAATATGGCCTTGGCCCAAACCATATATCATAATTTGGAAAGCCCTTATCCAATTCCACATCTGATTGTCCCATGAGACCTACTGATGCATTGAGGAGAAATAGAGGGATCCACCTATCACTTACTAAGTCTAATACACTCCTCATATAAAAAGGTTCAAACATAATATAAACATTTGTATTAAATATATCATACGAATTGTAAATACATTAACCATAATACATTAATGGTTTAAAAAAACACATCCATAGTCAAATATATCACAATACTTTCAATACAATATGGATGATTTGTTTCATAATAAATCTACTTTAATCAAGGTTAATATCCATCATTGGATGTTGACATAGATGAAATCAAAACCTTTTGATAGAGATATATCATTCTATTTTCAAAACATTTAGAAATCATGTTTTTATAAACGAAAAAAATAATTATGATATTATTCATACAAGGATTTATGGGAAGCTTCAATGATGTTGTAATGGAGGAAAATAGCTGCACCTTCTATATAAGTTAAAGAAATAGGTTTACCTTCATTTTGTCTAAAATGATATTAAGAATCTTGTTTAGAAAAAGAATCAATGATTCCTTTAAAAACAAATAAGGTAAAAAAGGGTATAAATGAATTTAACCCATAGTCTAGGAAAAATTAAAAATGTTTTGAAATATATTTTCTTGAAAAACGGATGTGGATGGTAATGAAGTCCCAGTAGACACTCAAGTAAAACAATATCTGATAATAAAGAGATTGTAAAATTAACACTTAAATTTTTATTTTCCATGGTCAATGGTATGTTAACCTCTTTTAAAATAGTAAAATCATAGCTATTAAATTATACAAGAATCATATACATAAACATGATATCATATATGATCTTATAATAATGCATTGTGAATAATATTTTAGTAGTATCATCGTTTCGGGTGCTAACTGATTCGTTTTCCTTTATATGCTTGGTTACGTAAGCCATGTTTTTTATGAATAGGATATATTTTAGTCATATAAAAAATGATATTAAATTCTCAAACATTATTTTTAATCATAAAATGAATATTATATTTGAAAGATTATGATGGGGATGAATCTCATCGCGTTTATAGAGACGGTAATCCATACATATGCACAAGCGACAATATCATTATATTGATAGTGAAATAGTATATAATTGAATGTTATATCATATATAAATAATAATTAACATGTTATATTTATTATTTACATCCATTATAATCATTATTATACCCATCCAAATAATTAACTGTTTGAATAACAAACTACGCCATGACGTGGAGACGGTAAGCCGTACGTATGCATGTATGGTGACATTATCATTTATAGGATGGATAAATTAACAAATTTGGTTGTACCATATTTATAATAACATCACAGTATATATAAGGTAATTTATTTATTATTTTGGTGTAGAAACAATAATTAATGAAGACGTCGAATAAGAAAAGATCCTAAAAGAGGGTTGTGAAATTATTAACTCTTCTTCTGGTGTTTCCTATTTAGTTGATCAAAAGGGCTTCATATATCGGCTTTATGATCAATGTAATGAATCGAGGTTTGTTTTAGGGTAGTTGGGAAGATGTTCGGGTAGGGATTTTATGTGCCAAATGGCCTTGGAGGTGTGAAATTAAAAGAAGGTGAAGTACGATTTTATAAGAGAGATGAGGGTCAATTTAGAGAATGATTTAAAATATTATTTTATTATTTTATAATTTTAGGTTTATAATGGCTCAAAAATTATTTATTTTAAGGATAAGGTAAGATGGGTGTAAAACCTCTCATCTAATAGGTTTTAGACTGGTTTAGAACCCCATATTAACATTATCATCTAGATTTATCTCTTCGTTATATTTTTTTGACATTTACTATGTCTCTTTGTATTTTAATATTATATGGTCAATAATCATTCGATTAAAATCCATGAAAACCCCAAGTGGTTTATTATAAAAATATATAACGTCATATAAGTCCTTTGGCCAATCCATAAATTTTTAAGAATAATATATGATTTAATAATTTAATTTTTGATTTTAAAACTAATTTATGTCAAATTTGTCAATATTTAGTATTTTGTTTTTTTATGTAATAAAAACCTGATTACTTCGAATAAAAATTATATAATCCATCATAACATGTCATATTAACCTCTAAAATTAGTGTAATTAATCAAAAGTCTAAATTTACAATTATTTGGATAATTATAATAACATTTATTTTAATATGTCATTATTAATGTAACTACTACATCATCATTGTTCCATAAATAAATTAAATTATATAATAAATAAAAATTATAAATAAAATACCATTATGTTGGAAATTTTTTTATCTTTCTAATGATTTTTAATTTTTGAATTTATCAAATGTTTATCTCTATATTAACAATTTTTTAGTCATTACACATTAAATTTAACACTTTAAACTATTCTTTATATAAAATAATATTAAATGTACTAATCTAATAAATATTGTCCAAATAGGATCCTATTTTATTCATAAGGATGTTTTTTTTTCATGGTACACTTATCTAATATAATTATGACACATGTTAGTGTAATTACAATAACATTCTTACTTTTAATTACCTTATTAACTTTTAACTATGCTATATAAAAGTCAAAAGATACAATTCACCAAAACAAATTTCATCTTATTGAATCAAATTTTACTTAATGATGTCATCCCCACATCTAGGATATTAGACATTCAACTCAAAGAATTAGTAAAATTATGTTTATGGAAAGTTTTTAACAGGCATAGAAGGTGTAAAAAATATGTGAAAATATTCAATAAATTTTTTACAGCAAATTTTATTTTCAAATGAATACAATTAATTACATCGAACTAAGATAGGAATTATTTATCTATTTTAACATTAAATAAATTTAAATAAAATAACTAATTATTTACATAAAATGTTGATTTTGAACCAAAAACACTGTCTTTTTTACTATTCAAAAAAACATTGAATGTTTTAAGAATTAAATCAATAATTCACCCTTAGTTAATTTTGATATTCTGAATTCAAAAATTATGGCTATTTTACCAAATTCAAAACATAGAAGTTTTATTAATTAATTTTAAATTAATTCCCATTGTCAAAATAGAAAAGCAGGTTTTTAAAAACTAAGAACTATTTAAATATTGACATCTGTTTATGTAAAATTTTAATGTAAAATAACTCATAATAACCTAAATAGTATTAAATGATAAAAATATATACAATTTATACTTCAAAACAATCCAAACGTATAATTTATCAGTATAAATTATTTTCAAACAAAATATTGTTTTCAATTAAAATTTAGCATCTTTAACTATTCATCAAAAAATGAATGTTATCAGAAAAATAGCAAAAATATATCCAAACTAAATTTTTATGTCACACTTATAAATAAGAAGTTAATTTTGTCAAATTTAATATTAAAATTTCAGATATTTCATTTAAAAAAGGTCAACATTAGAAGGTGTTGAAATTGCATTTTCGAAAAACACATCCTTTATCTAAAAGATGTAATTTGTTCATATATTATGTTAATGAAACACATAAAAAAGGTGTACTATTAAATAGAGTATATAATATTTAAAATGATGTTCATACAATTCAAAACTTCTTTTTGAATGGTTAGTTTGGTATGTTGAGGTGCGCTCGAACTAGGTGTTTTATGTAGCACAAGCTATTGAATTACATTAATGAGATAATTTATTATAAAATATGGGGATGTTACAATATCTCTAGAATCGGAAACCCAACATGATGGGGAGAACATACGACTACATCATCATAAGGCATGTCCTTTCAAAATTGAACAACCTCAGTAATCATATATTCAGCGACTGTCGTGTAATGTAGAAAATTCTATTTGACAATCATTGGTTTTACTGGCCTTCTATCCCATTCCATTATATAAAACGATGAAAAAATGAAACTAGAGCATCTTCATGATGGAAATGACTAGAACATCTGGAATTATCCTTAGTTGGTTTAGCCATTTTGATTCCATTTGAAGACTAAAATCTACCAGTGTTCATTTTATTGATCATTGGATCTTGTCAACTACATAATCTATAGGGGATAAAGCCTCGTATGGGTGAGATGAAGAAACATATATAGAATGATTATCCATTATACATTATATTCGATGATTAATTGTTTTTTAGTCTAAACTCAATTGAAATCTTCCACCAAATCTACATTTGGAAATGAGGCAATATAGGCATCATCATAGTAATTGTCTAATCCAATGGTTTCATAAGTTGGAGGTAAATTGATTACAACATTTTTCGTGTCCATCATCATAAGTATCAATAGGTATCATGATAATATTGTATTCTTTTTTATTTAGATGAAAAATTTTGGAGATACAATTATTTTTGTAGATACATATATTGGATTGAAAATATATATGGATTATAAGACTCCATATAATCTCACCATTGATATAGATTTATATAAAACCTTTTTTAAACTGAATCATGTACGAAAATATAACCTTTATAGATCTTCCATCATTAATAAATCTCCCAGTAAGAGGGACTCCATATGGGGGGAAGTTGAACTCCTTGAACATGATCATCCTCATCAGGGTCTTAGTAATCTTTGGAGAAAATTTACAAATACAAAAAACAACATGCCAAATTTGTCTAAACATCTACAAAGAATCTCAACCCAACATAAAACATTTTAGGACATTATGTTTGTAGAAAATAATCCTTGAAGTACATAGAAAATAATATGAATTCTGAATGGGTCTATACCAATAAGAATACATAGTGTGAACTAATAAATTGTTTTTATTATGGGGATTGCTAACATCATGTGATTCCTATCGTCTAACGTGGATATTTTTTAAAATTTCAGTGTCTTAAGTTGACCATTGTAATCAAATATATATATCTTGTAGAATCCAATCCACATGGATAAAAATCCAATGTGACATGTCATTGTAGGTATACTATAATTTGGATTGTAGCACTACTGTTTGTACTCTACCTTTTCTAATATTGATGATAATGTACAATGAGTTCTCTACTTCACAACCATGGGTCACCCTATTGGATGTTTTAAATTAGATAATTTCCCCTTCATCTTTGGAATGGTTCTAATCCAGGTATAGGGATTCTTTTACCCTTTACGTGGGGTTTTTTTCTTAATATAAAGATCTATCTTCAACATCCAATGTTTCAGAGTTTGAGTCTTGTCTGCATCTTCCCAAATCACCCTCAGAGGTATAAACTCATCATTCATATTTACATATATCAAACACCCAGATATATTCTGTAAATCCCATATGTTCTTTCCATATTCGTTATGACTAAGGTATAATTTTTTTATATGGACTCCAATAGATTAATAGCTCAGGGATTAATTTTACATTATTGTATACATAAGTTTTACCTTCCGATATGGAATCGTATATTTGGAATTCTTGTTGTTTCTTATTATATTTTTCATAATTATATTTCCCCTAGTATGACCTCAAACAAGAGGTCCTAACACCCACTTCCAAAATGAATTACCAGTATACCTTCCAACCCTATGACAGGTCTATCAGAGAATAATTGAAGATTTGAAAAAATTTGGACAATTAAATTCAATCATTTGGGAATTCATTTCTTGAGAACATTGGTCTTTATGAATGACACAAGCCATATATGACATAAAAATATTATTATATAAACACATTCTTGAACTATTAATAGTATTGAAATTTTAATTATCATACAATTCATATTGATGAGGGTAATTCTTATAATCCATTATGATGAACTCTTTTAGATGTTCATTGATGTGATGTAGTATATAATCACTCTTAGGGTAGTTATGATTATAATTATAAAAATTAACCCCTAGATCTAGTCGGGAAGTGTCACAATAATAATAGAATTCATTCACTAATAAATTTACCATATCATAAATTTGATTCAAATCTTATCTTCCAGAAAATCATTCCTTTTAGAAAACAATTGAACATATAATGAAGAATCATGTTTTTTAATATTTATTCATTTTTATTATGTTTTCAAAAGATCTAAATTTGGAAAAAACACGAGGTTTCACAAGGTAACCATTCAATAGATGTCAAACAGGTCCCTAAAATGAGAAGTAATGTGAAAATAGCTTACCTGAACATACGTATCACTCAGGAATATGTATACCTTACCCAAGTGAATTATTCATTATCAAAGAAGATTCATCAGATAGTATATGAGGAAAACTAGTGTCGCGAGATAATAAAAGCAGAGATGTGAGAAGAAACGATTGAAATAGTGTCTCTTTTTATTTGTATGAAAAAACCTCTGTTTATCCCATGTGCATGCCATGACTACTTATAAGTCCTTGGAGGACAACTTTCTTGTATGACATCTTTTGATGGCCTCTTTCATATGCCATCCCTTTTTAATCCCTTTACCTTAGTAAAATATCATATTCTTTCGATCAAATCCACAAATGAGGAATAATTTTGATGAAACTCTATATTTCACATGGATGAAAATTTTTAAAGGTGAATAAATTTAATGGAATAAAATAATACACAATAGATAACGAAAAATTTCAAAAATTAGAATTATTTTCCTCCATGAAGGTACCCCGAACATTGATCGATGCATAATAAACCAACACTTTAGCCTCTATGAACGACCAACACAACCCACCAGTGTGAGAAAACCCCGTTCCACAAGGTCTATATGTTCATATAAATTTTATCTTGGGGAATTATTTAGTACAAATTGAACTTCCCTTAGAACTATTGGTGCTTTTATCTCCTTAGTAGTTTTCCCAGACCTTTTGAAACCATCAATGTAGCACTAAAAAACTTATAGAAGAGGGAATCAGGGTGGGATAATTGAAAATTATTCATACCAAATTTTAAAACCCATAAATCATATATAAGCACCATTATCCATATTGGTTTATTAACACTAGAGTGAGGCCCCCGTAACAAACAGGGGATTAAAATTTTAAATTTTGATAACACTATTGGTGAGACTTGTATTGTTTAGCAGTTACCCACCCATGTTTTTCAACATGTGATATATTGGACAAGGTACCATCATGTCATGCTGGAATAACAGCACAATGAACCATTAGATCATGCATTCATACAGACGTGAAACACCCCCATGATTCTAAGTTCTAAAAGTGCAATACAACATTGCCTTGGAAAAATCTCTACATGATGTGATCCCCTCACAGTCCTTATTCTAAGACACCAATGGAACGTCGTCTCCACTTTTTGGGCCTTAATTTAATGTGACCAATTGTAATGTTCCACTAAAGCAACCAAAGTTTCAATACCATGGGAAAAGCCACAAAATCATCTCTCCCATTTTGATATTCGTTCTTATAACTCACAGTGTATTATAATATACTTGTGTTCATAAAATCCATAGAGATGAAAGATGTTTTTGGATTAGAATCTTGTTTTAAATCTTACATTAACTGTTCATCAGAGTTATTTCAAATTCATTGGTCAACATGAATATTTATCCTACTTCATTTTAATAAATATCTTGTGGTTTTTAGATATTTTTTTCTGATTACTCCTCAGATAGAGAAAGACTCACATGAGCTTAGAGGTTTATTATTATCATGAAATCCATATGATCCCCACCATGGGAAACATTCCATGTATAATCATATAATGAACCAATGGGCCTCCTATATGGTATAATCCCCCCACAACTACAATAATTGCATACATCTGAGGAGTAATCCTTGATGAAATCCATGAATGGTCATCATTCTCAAAAGTATTCCCTATAAAAACACAAATTCATCTAGGAATATTCCTCATGATTAGGCCCCAAAATCCATACATTGGGATTCAACTTCATGAATAATCCCCAAAAATTTTACTGTATTCATCCATGTACCTCATACTTAGGAGTAAACCCCGAGAATGTCTATATATCAACAAGAGATATGGATTCACTAATGTCACCATTTACTATGAATAATTTTCATGAATGAGATCCAAATTAATAATATCTATGGGTCAGACATTCTTGGGAGATAAATCAAATTGAGTACATAGTAGTAGGTCTTTATAAACTATCTTTGTGGGATTTTATTCCCATCAGAATATGATATATAGGAATTCTACTTTAGTTCAATTTCCAGAAATACATATCCAACAATTGCCTCAGTAGACCAAATTATCAATAGAGACATATTTTTTTGGGAATAAAAAATATATTAAATTCTCATTGGATCACATAGCTATAAGTCCCCCACCAAACATTATCTAGAATCCTTCTTCCTAGGAATCATTGGAACATGAAGTTATCAGTATGGTTATATCATTATAATATAACCATAATAGGTAAAATTTTCATTTTTATTAAATAGTAAACAATATGGGTTATGGTAACATTAAAAATTATATATAGGAATCCCATTCATGGGTATAATATCTAACTCAAAACAACAAACATCATCTTGGATTATGATATACTCCACAGCACCCCATTATGTTTATGGGAAAACTAGCATCATCACCGTAACGACCAAGCAATATCTAATCATTACATAAGAGGATACCATTGATTGAAATCCTCAAATACATATATATGTATCCATTTATGAATAACATTGGATACATAATGATCAATATATTCTCCATATGTTCTAAAAATTGATTATTAATTCAATGGTTTTCCACATCATGCATTATAATTAATAAAGGAATTAGGAACACATATTAAATCTACCATATAGTGTCGAAGTAGAAAATAATTCCCTCCGAAAGGTTGTGACGTCCCAAACCACTCATCCACATGGACAATGTGTTTTCATAATTATTGTTGTACAAACTCCCCATCAATCTCTTTCTTAAGGAATGTACGTCCTCCAAGGAAATAGAACAATTTGTTGCATCTGATTCAACAATCAAACCCCATTAGAAACAAATTGAAAAATTATTATTGACATTAACGATTGTAAAAAGTTCAACCCCCTTAAATATATAACTATGAATAATTATTTTTAAACAGTTCCTCATTATTCACATCATTGATAGATTGTAATAGTAGTGAAAAATATATTGGATCGTGAGGTGGTAGTCCATCATACATGGAAATGATGATTTTATATCCCATTTGATGAAAGTGATAAAAAAAACCATAACATTATCAAAAAGAATATTATTATATTATAGATATTTTGGTTATTATATTAGAATTATATATAAATAATTGAAGGTGTGGACATAGAAATAAATTAAAATTGATTGTTGAATAATATTACATATTATTTAGTAAATGCATTATTATTTTTACCAAAATAATTCCATGGAATGATATATTGCAAATGTGTTGATAAAGAGTTAAAGGATGTATGTTTTGAGATTATTTTTGTATTGGTTTGTGAATAAAAATTCATTACTTGGGTGATGATGTGGGTAGAGTAAGTGGCTTCATATAGTGGTGGAAGAGTGGGAATCATGTAAATACCAGGAAACACGAATTATGGGGAGGTCTCCCTTATATATCAAACCTCAAATAATTATCAAAATTATATAAATGATAGGATATAATTTACATATGGCTATATTGTGGGTATTGTGAATTTTCCAAGTCTATCGTCCACTGTGATTATTTTTTAACTAGTATGTAAATTAATATTTTTTATTAATCACTGAAAATAATTTTAATTTCACTCACCAACATTTCATCTAAATATTTAATTTTAAATTATCAAAAATTATAAATTATTCTTATTTCAAATATGATATCAATTTTTATTAATTACAATCACATTTTTATAATAATTTAATTTAAAATTAATCCCTTATACGGGATGAAAAAACATGTTTTTAATTTAAAAACATTCAAATGATATGAAGGTTTTTTTTTAATAATTAACTTTTATATTGATAAAAATTACCTAAATTGTATTGAGTGGTATATTATCTAACTAATTATACTTTATAACCAATTTAGAATATTATTTAATAGCCTAAATAAATTGGATGAATATGTAGTAGTCAATAAAATTTCTATGTATTTTTACAATTCATCACCAAATGAATATTCTCATAAGCAAAAAATAAATTAATCAAAAGTATATTTTGATATTCCATTTAAAAAAAATTATCAGAAAATATTTTGAAAATTTTAAAATTTATATTTTAATTAATTAACCCTTTTAAATGAGGAATAAAATCCTTTTAGAAAAATTCATATTTTTTTACTTAGAACTAGATTTATTATTATCTTATTCCTATAAAACTAAATGGATGAATTAAAATAAAATTTATTGAATTATTAAAATAATATTAAATATAAAATTGTGATTTTTAACTAATATTGAAATGTTAATTAATTTATATAAAATTAAATTCTGGTCAAAATAAATTTGTTTCATAAAAGACATCATTTATATTCAATTATTTTTTATTTTCATTCCAATTAAATTTGTAAAGATGTTTAAAGTATAATTTTATAATTTAGATATTCTCATTAATTAAAATCATTACTATGTCTACTCTATATCAATGATATGAAATAAAAATATTAAAGTTATATTTTTTTGGTAAAACAAAGTTTAATTTGAATTGTAAGTCTTGATTGAGACTCGATGTTTCATACAATGCATGATGAAAATGATTTTTTTTTTGATTAAAAAAAATTATATATATAATTTAACACATCATATTAAAGGATTTCAATTAATTTGAAAGAATATATTTAATAAAATCTGAGGATGATACATCATACCCACGTAAAATAAATGTCTCCCTTGAAATTCATATTTATTATCAATGGTTTATCATTTTCTTAATTCTATAATAAAAACCCACATAATAAATATTAATTATAAAACATAATCTTAATCAAATGGAAATTTTTTAATGAATTTCACATGTGATAACAGATTACTATATTCTAAAATATGGGAATAATTGTGGGAATAGAGGAAAACTGTAATTAACTATTGATACTCATTGAAGACATTGATTTGAAACTAATGAATCATAAATATAATGTTAAAGGAATAATAACCATAAATATGTGTTGATAAAAACTACCATAATTTAATTAAAAATAAATGTACTTGGATAAAAACAATTCAACATCCATTTCAATTTTTTTTGATTATTTTTCTATGTTTGAATATATAGATATATACTTTCATAGTATATTTCTAGTATACATGCACAATTTTATCCTCATAACATTCCAAAAATTAGTATTTATTTCCCTAAAAATAAAAATAATCATGAATGATATTATATACCATAATGGTTATCAATACCTTAAAAATCTTGTCCAAATAAAAATAATACTTCCAATTAATCAAAATCCTTACAAAAACATCATCTGAAAAAAAATGTATTAAAAATAAAATAACATTTTTATGATATCATAAATAAAACCTTATAAGAGTGTATAAAACATAAACATATGTGTTTCCTTACAAAAATACATAGATCCAGGGAGTATCCATCACATCACCATATTTCACAATGTTAACCATAGTAGCGGAAATATATTTTCCCTTACCTATCTATTTTTGATACTTAGGATTTCTAGGATTAGTAATTATCTTCACACAGACAATATCATTATTTCCAAACACATCGATAAATAAATATATCACTTTCATGTGATAATATGTAATCCCATTATTTTATTTATCCTAAATATATTTATTTTAGTCACAATACATGAGACAAAACATACCACACCGATTAATATTTCTATATCTTCATATAAATTCCAAAAAAAATTATTTTACACTATTTAATAATGTTTGGGATTTACTTCATAATTCATAATTGGTTACATCATCATATCATACCACCTTCATCATTTATAACTAATTTTATTTCCTATAACATAAGTGTAAAAAACTAAAACTCAATTTTCCATGAACAATTAAAAATATTTTCATGACATTTAAATCCTTTTGCAGTAAATTAAATATATATGCATTTATATATTATCTAGTAAAATATATTAATGTTAATATAAATTTATAGAAATAATTTTATCAAATACATAGATAATATTATGATGTTTTCTTTTAATGAAGACATAAAATCTTCATCTTTTATCCTCAATTACTAGAATTATTTATTTCGTAAGCTGAATTACAATAGTGAAATATTTCTCAAAAAACAATTCTCTAAATGTTTCCCATTCCATGGAATAATGATTATATTTTCTAATGTATTCTAAACCGAATGAAAACATCGATCAGATTCACTTATGAAACCATAAATGTAAAGGGTTATCATTTTACATACCAAACATCCCACGAGCTCAAATATCCCTTCAAGGTTATTATTCCATCCATATAATTTTATTTGGTTAGAGAGTCCCTTGAATGATGGTGAATGCATTCTCATTAAATTGTCCCAAAGTTACATGTCACATCATTGTAGATAAAGTACATATCTATGATGGATACCATCACCATTTATCACTAGACACATCAAAGACATTACTATAACAAATTATCCCTTTTTAATTCCAACCATCTCATGATTCTCATTTGGAAGGATATCATCACCTTAGTTCCTTCCCAATACAGCTTCCATGTATCCACCATGATAAAACATTCTATGTAATCAGATTTTAGATTAATCTACATGGAAATATTAAAATTTTATATAATTTTAACTTATCCATAAAGTAAAATTTTCTATGTTCATGTTATGTACTATATTCTCTCATATAATGTTTACTATAACTTCCATTGATACCAACTATATATCCTTGACCATTATCATTTCATTATCATGACTTAATGTCATGATATTTACATTGATTCGCATTGATGATATTTTTATGTATAATGGTCAAGATGATTATTCCATAACTCATATAGAACTCTACCATAAAACAAACTGGGCACTTCTACCCTATATAAATTTTTTTTGGATGATATAAAACAATTATAATAAATATTTATTGTTTCATGGAAAATAATTATTAATAACTACTAGATATATTTTGTTCCCTTACTATCCAAAAATCCTAATAAAATTAGTTAAAAATGTTGGTTGATCACCAAATGATTATAACTTGTAAAAAAATAACAAAATATTATTTTCCTATAAATAGTGAAAAAAATATTATAATAACCTATATCATAAAATGAAAAATGTTACCTAAGAAAAGTATATTTTTTTATATAAAAATCACTAAAACCCTTATAATGAAATTATTACACATTTAGGTGGCATTGAGAATTATAATTATGAATCCATTTCAAATCCCTTTTATTTGGATAAATGATACTCCTAATATACATCATTATCATAGACCAATGAATTAAATATCATTAATGGGTATCAACATTAATATAAGATATATTGGGCTCAACCATGAGATATAAAGGGTCTCAACCAATTTTATAATCTCTATCGGGAACACCCATTTCTCCAAAACTGTAATGGGATTCAACCATTTGAATAAGATATTCCATGACCACCCA
This sequence comes from Viscum album, assembly GCA_963277665.1. Classification (NCBI taxonomy): domain Eukaryota; kingdom Viridiplantae; phylum Streptophyta; class Magnoliopsida; order Santalales; family Viscaceae; genus Viscum; species Viscum album. The sequence goes on along the minus strand of OY728133.1, from coordinate 1,895,910,972 downwards.
TCTGATATAATGGTGCCCAAGCCTCATAAAGGTTATTCTAATCTCATCCATTTCATATAATTATCAAGTAAAATTTTATGAAGATAATTTATTCCACAGAAAATCCATTTAAAATTTTTATTTTACTCATATGATAAAAACATTCGGATAAAATATGATTTTTTTATTAAAACCCCTTTTTCAATCTAAAAACACAATTTTTTTTAACTTGTTATCATTACCAAAATACCATAAAAATAAATTATTATTTTTATTTATGAAATCATGTAATATTACAAAGTATTATATAAATAATATAAATGGTGTGAGTGAATGAATGGTCGTTTCCACCATTTATTAAAAATATAACATTTTTCTTTTGATTTTTCTAAATGTTCCATTTAAATCACATAAAAATATGCATTTTGAAAACCATTTAAATTAATTAATTAAGGAACCAAATTTAGTTAATAAATTAATTATTTCCATATAAAATTTTTAGATATATTATTTAAAAAATGGTCATTGAAGATAAAGAGTTTGAAGGAAAAAATTAAACTATGATTCTATTTAAATGAATAGACATATCGGACATTGGGAATGCCTGAATCATAAAAATTATAGATAAACAAAATAATTAAAATATAAAATATCCTTATAGTATATAATATCATGATATAACATGCCAAAATGGATTTATATATAGATTCTTATAGAATAATGGTTCATCACATCGTGATATTTCTTAACAAAAGGATGTTGGGACAAAGTCCATTACTGTGAGTTTGACATTTCATGTGTTTCTTTATCATCAATAATCATAAATATATTTTTATTATTTTATTATTGGAATAATTTTAATGTTTATTAATACTTTTGTTTAACTTATTAACTAATTATAAACAATTAAAAAATAAATTAATTTTACATTTGGTGTTTTGACTATTTTTGGTTTATTTTATAAAATTGTAATTGGTAGGTATAATATGGTCAAAGGGATATTTATTTAATAATATAGGTAATAATAACAATGAAATAAATTTCCTATATTTATATAAATTATAAATTTATTAAATCATGAAATATGTTAACACAAAATTAACCAAATTTATGATTAGAGAAGTTGTAGGTCATTTGCATGCAAGACTAATATTCCAATTTTTCAATTTTTTATGGAAAGAATTAATGTAAACAATAACTTCCAAGAATGATAATTCTATAATAAATAATATTTTTTATTAGAAATGCTTATATATATAATTCTTTAAATTTAAAAAGAGTCAACTCATTTCGAATAGGTTAAAGACCACACATATAGAAATAAATTTATCAAATTTTTAGTTTGTGAAAATGAATAAAGAAAATAATATATGATATTTCATGAAAGGTAGTCATATAATGAATGTAATAAATATTTTATGTATAAAAAATATTTTTATTAAAATATTTTTTTAAATATTCAATGTTTAATGTGAAAAAATCACATCCCATTGATGAGGCAACAGTCCATATGATCACAAATAATAATATAGAATTTATGAAGAAATGAAATGCATAAAATTATGTGTTACATAATAATTAAATAAATTTAAATACATAACATATATTTTATACATCCAATAAAAAATATGTATCCATCATTATAACCAAGAATTATTGGTGGTAGTGGAAGAATGAACAACATCGGTCTCTTAGGAGGTAGTCCTTTGTACACATGTACAATGATTTTATATCTAAATTGATAGAAGTGTGTGATTTTTAATGTCATACCCTGAGAAAAAAAAATATGTATATTTAAAAAATAGCTTTTATTATATATTCATGGTATGAAAATAAAATATTTGATGAACAATAAAAAAAGTTCTGATTGAATAAGCTTACAAATTTTTCGGGAAACCACCTTTTCTTTTAAAAAAATATGTAATTTGATTTTATTATTCCTCTTGTGAGCCTTATAGGATGAGAGGATGGATATTGGTATATTAATTTTGAATGGGTTTTCTGCGAAAAATGACATGAGAGATGTGGATTTGTTGTCAGAGTTAGTTCCTTAATATAGTGGTTGAGGAGTAAAATGTTTATAAGTATAAACATGAAAACACTTTTTGAATGTATTTCAAGAATAATGTGACTCAAATAATGTTAAAAATTATATATATGAGGTTCAATTTGATATATATTTCTTAAAAATGTTGTTTGGGATGGATTCTTGGTCATTTTGACATTTATGATTATTGTTTTACCACTATGTAAACTGGTTTTACATATATTACTGTGATTTCATTAAATGCATTTCATTAATAAATTATTACAAGAACTGATTTGAAATTTTTATAAATTTTTAATTATTATTATTCTAAAAAATATTTTTATTGTTATTAATTCCAATCACAAAATTTTATGAATTTAATTTAAAAATAATCGTGTACATGGAGTGAAATAATTTGGTTTTAATGTGATAATTTCAAATGTTTCGTATGTTTTTAATATCAAATTACAATGTAAAATTTATTACAAAAACATAAAATTTGATATTATTATGTATAAATTTTAAAATTATTATTAAATATAATGAAAATATAAATTATCAATTTAAACTATGTTGATGAAAATGTTGTTTCAGTTAAAATATGTGTTTTCACTATTCATAAAAAACTAATCTCATGGAAATACATAAAAATAAACAGAATTTAATTACTATATTACACATTAAATAATGAATATTATTATTTTAAGTAAATTTTTTAAATTTGTCGAATATTATTTTTTAAAACCAGATTTCCATTAAATGGTGGAAAATGGCCTTTTGGAAAAATATATATTTTTTGCTTAAAAATGGATTTGTTATTATCTTAGTCCTATAAACATATATGGTAAATTTAAAATTAAAATATTTGAATTTATAAAATTTATATTTAATTATTATCTCCAACTTATACTTATTAAATTTATTTATTAATATAAAACTCTATTGATGTTATAATATTTTTTTATAATAAAATCCTCAGTTTTATTGAAAATATTTTGTATTTTCATTTCTAACTAATTATTATTCATGTGTAAACTATATTTTTATAATTCATTTAATCTTGTTAATTTTTTCCTTAAAATTGATAGGTGATAACGAACATGTTAATTAATAATATTAATAATATATTATTATTTATTAAAACATTGCCTTGTTTATATTATAAGTCTTCAATGAAACTCAATATTGCGTGCAACCCGTGATAAGAATTATGATTCGTGTATAATATATAACCTATTTGTTTAATGTAACATAGTAGATATATGTATATTAAATAATTTTAAATAATATATTTCATAAAATCATTGGATGTTGCAATGGAAATGATTTCCAAATCTTAGCTAAATGCCAAAATTCAATGTATTATTCCATTTTTATGCACTCATGGATCATGTTCATTTATTCCCTTCGGATTCAAGAATTATGAACAATAAATAATTATAAAATGACTAAATTGTATTTTTTTTATCTTATAATGAGTATGGTTTTCAAATTTTGTTATCATGTTCTCATATCCTTATTTATATGGTATGTCCAACACCCTACAGAATTACAAATAAATTTATGTAGAATTTGATGCACACAAAAATAATTCTCTATAAAATAATAGTTTTTTAATATCATTATTTAAACAATATAGTTATAATCAATACATTAAACATAATTTTTCAACTTTTATTAATTGAATATTAAAAAACATGATGTAAATAGTTTCGATCAGTAAGACATTTAGAGTCCGATGTGATTTACTTAATCTTTTTTAGAACAGTAACATCAACCTTTTGAATAATAATGAATAGTAATATGAACCTTATAAATAATACATGAGGAAAATAAAATGTAATGTCACCAATAAAAGTATAAATAAAATTTTGGCACATTATAATTGAATGCATGATATAATTTTATTATAATATAAGTAATTGAAAATATTAAAAATAAATAATTAATTGTTGTCATTTTAGTAAGTCATAAATTTGTAATTACAATCTTATGATTAATAATTTTATTTCAAATGATTTTATTTTTAAAAAATATTTGATGTAAATTAATATTCGGATTTTTATGATTTTAGGATGATTATATCCAACCTTAGTTAATTATTCATAGTATAATAAATTCAAATAAATTTTTTGAAATATTATTTTTCGATTAAATAATGATTTTAATTAAAAAAATGATTAATCATATGTAGAAAATTAATTCCATGAAATTTATTTTATTTTTGAATTATAGACATTGAAAATTAGTTATGATTAATTTTATTATTTTTCTAAAATACTTGATTATTTTGTGAATTGTATAATACAATAATTTATGGTATAAATACATTATATAGTAAATTAAACTATTATTTGAGTCATCGCTGATATAATAACAAGTATCACAAACTATCCTTTATTAATTTTATAAATTTTATAATAATTCAAATCGTATTCTTATAAATGATCCTTAATAATAAACAAATGAATAAAATATTTAAAAATCACCCCTCTCATCTACTATAAATACCACCCATCTGTACCACTTCTCTTCACATCATCCAAGATTTTAGCCTCGTCAAATTTCCTTCCAGTACTCCTCCAATGTCCCTCCCCCACATCCTAGAGCTCTGATTCGTTGAATGGACCAAAAGCAATCTCATTACTGTGGTTCTCACTAAGAAGAATTAAAGAGGTATAATCCACCTCCTTTTCCATTTAATTTTATTTAGTGTTCTTTTCATTTATTATCCTTTCCTCGCATAACTTCATCCAAAAAATAAGATTACTCTAGTACCCTAAATATACTATAATGTTATTATGCTATTGTTATAATCCATAATCAATCCCCTTATTCTATCACTTTTAATCTAAAAATGGAAATGTTTTCTAGGATGTGTTGCATCATCACCATTAAGGATGATAATTTTTCATTTTATTTCACCATAATAAATAAGGATCATGATACCATTTTAATGGTTGATTTATATTTTAAATTCTATATTATAACCCTTTTTTGGTTATTTATGTAAAATATTTATAAAATACTAAAGGATAAAACAAAATAGGTTTGATGTTATTTAAAAATGAATAAATTAATCTAATCAAATATCATTTACATATTTTCTAATTTTTCACCGTCATAATATATAAATAAAATGATATATATAATAATTTGGAATACTTTATGTTCATTAAAAAAATTTAATAAAAAATTTATATAATTAATAACATTATACATGACCTCTATTACCCATTAATAAGATAACTGATCAGCGAAACCAAGAAAAAAAAATCTCCCAAACATTAAAATTAAACTCCATTCCTAATCTATGAGGCCATAAATGAACATAATTGAACAAAAATGAATCAAATAAATTTATATAAGGTTAATAAATTAATAATAAATACATTAAATTTTATTATAAATGACATTATGTTCATCTTTAGAATACATTTAGACCCAAGGTAGGGGTTTTCTTTCTGAACCAACATTATCATTTAGGATATGTTTTCATCCTCTATACACCCATTCAATTCTTAATTATGTTTTTATAATTCTTTTAAATTATATATATAAGTTCCAAGACCATAATTTTAAATTTTATTTATTATTTTATGGGAGAATAAATGATTTATAAGGTTCATGTCTCATTTTATTCAAATACACAGTCCATATTAAAAGGATCATATCAATTTCTTACCCATTTTCATTTACCATATATAATTTTATTTAATAAATAATTTAATACAAAAATACTATATTTATATCATGAAAATATATTTTATATAAATTATGGTCTTGTAAATATATTTTACCAAAATAACTATTCTTTAGAATGTTAAAAAAGTGTTTATCTCAAGAATTCCGTGAAAATTTTATAAGAATATTTTCTTCTATTTAAACACCCATTATGATGATTATGTTTAATTGGGATCAATATATAATGATATCGTCAACGATATTTTTTTTTGGTTTTTGGATATTTTTATTGTTGATGTTCTATCTTAATATCATTCATAATATTTCCTTGAATGATTTGTGATTATGTTTAGTGACTGGGGAAAGGATTTTATTTACATTTAATATCTATGTTTTGATATGAATGTATTTGTTGATAATATTTCACCCCTCCTATATGTGGAATTAATTTTACATAGTATGCTTTGGGTGAGGGACGTTACAGCCCCTTGGTGCATCAGTTGGTCGATTAAGATAAACTAGATTTGGTATAGGTATACATATTACCTGATTATGTATGATGTATTGGTGGAAGCCTTAAATGTATGATTATGAGGTCCCAAATTATGTATTCCATCATTATGATATATAGGAATTCTACTTTAGTTCAATTTCAAGAAATACATATCCAACAATGGCCTTAGTAGACCAAATTATCAATTGAGACTTATTTTTTGGGAATACAAATATATTAAATTCTCATTGGATCACATAGGTATAAGTCCCCCACCAAACATTAACTATAATCTTTATTCATAGGAATCATTAGAACATGAAGTTTTCAGTATGGTTATATCATTATAATATAACCCTAATAGGTAAAATTTTCCTTATTATTAAATAGTAAACAATATGGGTTATGATAACATTAAAAATGATATATAGGAATCCCATTCATGGGTGTAATATCTAACTCAAAACAACAAACATCATCATGGATTATGATATACTCCATAGCACCCCGTTATTTTTATGGGGAAACTAGCATCATCATCGTAACGACCAAGGAATATCTAATCATTACATAATAGGATACCAATGATTGAAATCCCCAAATACATATATATGTATCCATTTATGAATCACATTGGATACATAATGATCAATATATTCTCTATATGTTCTATTAATTGATTATTAATTCATTGGTTTTCCACATCATGCATTATAATTAATAATGGAATTAGGAACACATATTAAATCTACCATATAGTGTCGAAGTAGAAAATAATTCCCTCCGAATGTTGGTGATGTCCCAAACCACTCATCCACATGGACAATGTGTTTTCATAAGTATTGTTGTACAAACTCCCCATTAATGTCTTTCTTAAGGAATGTATGTCCTCCAAGGAAATAGAACAATTCGCTGCATTCGATTCAACGATCAAACCCCATTAGAAACCAATTGAAAAATTATTATTGACATTAACGATTGTAAAAAGTTCAACCCCCTTAAATATATAACTATGAATAATTTTTTTTAAATGGTTCCCCATTATTCACATCATTTATAGATGGAAATAGTAGTGAAAAATATATTGGATCGTGAGGTGGTAGTCCATCATACATGGAAATGATGACTTCATATCCCATTTGATGAAAGTGATAAAAATATTCATACCATTATCAAAAAAAATATTATTATATTACAGATATTTTCGTTATTATATTAGAATTATATATAAATAATTGAAGGTGTGGACAAGAAATAAATTAAAATTGACTGTTGAAGAACATTACATATTCCTTTGTAAATGCATTTTTTTTAAAAAATAATTTCATGGAATGATATATTGCAAATGTGTTGATAAAGAGTTATAGGATGTATGTTTTGAGTTTATTTTTGTATTGGTTTGTGAATAAAAATTCATTACTTGGGTGATGATGTGGGTAGAGTAAGTGGCTTTATATAGTGATGGAAGAGTGGGAATCATGTAAATACTAGGAAACAAGAATTATGGGGAGGTCTCCCTTATATATCAAACCTCAAATAATTATCAAAATTATATAAATGATATGATATAATTTACATATGGCTATATTGTGGGTATTGTGAATTTTTCAAGTCTATCATCCACTGTGATTATTTTTTAACCAGTATGTAAATTCATATTTTTTATTAGTCACTAAAAATAATTTTAATTTCACTCACCAACATTTCATCTAAAAATTTAATTTTACATTATCAATAATTATAAATTATTCATATTTCCAATATTAAATCAATTTTTTTTAATTACAATCACATTTTTATAAAAATTTAATTGAAAATTAACCCCTTATATGGGATGAAACAACATGTTTTTAATTTAAAAACATTTAAATGATATGAATGTTTTAATTTAATAATTAAATTTTATATTGATAAATATTACCTAAATTGTATTGAGTTGTATATTATCTAACTAATTATACTTTATAACCAATTTTAAATATTATTTAATTACCTAAATAAATTGGATGAATATGTAGTAGTCAATAAAAATTCTATGTATTTTTACGATTCATCACCAAATTATTATTTTCATAAGAAAAAAATAAATTAATCAAAAGTATATTTTGATATTCCATTTAAGAAAAATTATCAAAAAATATTTTGAAAATTTTAAAATTTACATTTTAATTAATTAACCCTTTTAAATGAGGAATAAAATCCTTTAAGAAAAATTCAGATTTTTATACTTAGAACAAGATTTATTATTATCTTATTCCTATATAACTAAATGGATGAATTAAAATAAAATTTATTAATTTATTAAAATAATATTAAATATAAAATTATGATTTTTAACTATAGTTAAATGTTAATTAATTAATATAAAAATAAATTCTGGTCAAAATAATTGTTTTTCATAAAAGACATCATTTATATTCAATTCTTTTTTATTTTCATTCCAATTAAATTGTTAAATATGTTGAAACTATAATTTTATAATTTATATATTCTCATTCATTAAAATCATTACTATGTCTACTCTATATCAATGATATGAAATAAAAATATTATTGTTATATTTTTTATGGTAAAACAAAGTTTTATTTGAATTGTATGTCTTAATTTAGAATCGATGTTTCATACAATGCATGATAAAAATGATCTTTTGTGTGATTAAATAAAAATTATATATATCATTTAACACAACATATTAAAGGATTTCAATTAATTTGAATGAATATATTTCATAAAATCTGAGGATGATACATCATACCCATGTAAAATAAATGTCTCCCTTGAAATTCATATTTATTATCAATGGTTTATCATTTTCTTAATTCCATAATAAAAACCCACATAATAAAAATTAAAAATAAAACATAATCTTAATCAAATGTAAATTTTTTAATGAATTTCCCATGTGATAACAGATTACTATATTCTAAAATATGGGAATAATTTCAGGAATATAGGAAAACATTAATTAACTATTGATACTCATTGAGGACACTGTAATGAAACTAATGAATCATAAATATAATGTTAATGGAATAATAACCATAAATATGTGTTGATAAAAATTACCGTCATTTAATTAAAAATAAATGTACTTGGATAAAAACAATTCAACATCCATTTCAATTTTATTGATTTTTTTTCTATGTATGAATATAAAGATATATACTTTCATAGTATATTTCTAGTATACATGAAAACTTTTATCCTCATAACATTCCAAAAATTATTATTTATATCCCTAAAAATAACAAAAATCATGAATGATATTATATACCATAATGGTTATAAATACCTTAAAATTCTTAAAAAAATAAAAATAATACTTCCAATTAATAAAAATCCTTACAAAAACATCATCCGAAAAAAAAACATGTATGAAAAATCAAAAAAAAAATTTATGATATCATAAATAAAACCTTATAAGAGTCTCTAATAACATAAACATATGTGTTTCCTTAAAAAAATACATAGATCCAGGGATTATCCATTACATCACCAGATTTCACAATGTTTACCATAGTAGTTGAAATATATTTTTCCTTACCTATCTGTTTCTGATCCTTAGGATTTCTAGGATTAGTAATTAACTTCACACACACGGTATCATTATTTCCAAACACATCGATAAATAAACATATCACTTTCATGTGATCATATGTAATCCCATTATTTTATTTATCTTAAATATATTTATTTTAGTCAGAATACTTGAGACAAAAAATACACCACTGATTAAGATTTCTATATCTTCATATAAATTCCAAAAAAATTATTTTACACACTTTAATAATGTTTGGGATTTACTTCATAATTCATAATTGGTTAAAAAATCATATCATACCACCTTCATCATTTATAACTCATTTTATTTCATGTAACATAAGTGTAAAAAAACTAAAACTCAATTTTCTATGAATAATTAAAAATATTTTCATGACATTTAAATCCATTTGCGGTCAATTCAATTTATATGAATTTATATATTATCTAGTAAAATATATTAATGTTAATATAAATATATAGAAATAATTTTATCAAATATATAGATAATATTGTGATGATTTCTTTATATGAAGACATAAAATCTTCACCTTTTATCCTCAATTACTAGAATTATTTATTTCGTAAGCTGAATTACCATAATGAAATATTTCTCAAAAAAATTCTCTAAATGTTTCCCATTACATGAAATAATGATCATATTTTATATGGTATTCTAAACCTAATGAAAACATCTATCAGATTCACTTATGAAACCATAAATGTAAAGGGTTATCATTTTACATACCAAACATCCCACGAGCTCAAATAGCACTTCAAGGTTATTATTCCATCCATATACTTTCATTAGGTTAGATTGTCCCTTGAAAGATGGTGAATGATTTCTCATTAAATTATCCCAAAGTTACATGTCACATCATTGTAGATAAATTACATCTCTATGATGGATACCATCACCATTTATCACTAGATACATCAAATACATTACTATAACAAATTATTCCTTTTTAATTCTAACCATCTCATGATTCTCATTTGGAAGGATATCATCAACTCAGTTCCTTCCCAATAAAGCTTCCATGTAGCCACCATGATAAAACATTCTAAGTAATCATATTTTAGATTAATCTACATGGAAATCTTAAAATTTTATATAATTTTAAATTATCCATAAAGTAAAATTTTATATGTTCATGTTATGTACTATATTCTCTCATATAATGTTTATATAACTTCCTTTGATACCAACTATATATCTGTGACCATTATCATTAAATTATTAGGCTTTAATGTAATGATATTTACATTTATTCACATTGATGATATTTTCAAGTATAATGGTCAAGAGGATTATTCCATAACTCATATATAACTCTACCATAAAAAACTGGGCACTTCTACCCTATATCAATTTATTTGGATAATATAAATCAATTAAAATGAATATTTATATTTTTCATGGAAAATATTTATTAATAACTACTAGATATATTTTGTTACCTTACTATCCTAAAATCCGAATAAAATTAGTTAAAAATGTTGGTTGATCACCAAATGATTCTAACGTGTAAAAAAATAAAAAATATTATTTTCCTATAAATAATGAAAAATATATTATAATAACCTATATCATAAAATGAAAAAAATTTACCTAAGAAAAATATATTTTTTTAAACAAAAATCTATAAAACCCTTATAATGAATGTATTACACATTTAGGTGGCATTGAGAATTATAATTACGAATCCCATTCAAATCCCTTTTATTTAGATAAATGATACTCCTAATATACATCATTATCATAGACCAATGAATTAAATATCATTAATGGGTATCGACATTAATATAAGATATATTGGGCTCAACCATGATATATAAAGGTTCTCAACCCATTTTATAATCTATATCGGGAACACCAATTTCTCCAAAACTATAATGGGATTCAACCATTTGAATAAGATATACCATGACCACCCGTCTGATATAATGGTGCCCAAACCTCATAGAGGTTATACTAATCTCAGCCATTTCATATAATTATCTAGTAAAATTTTATGAAGAAAATTTATTCCACATAAAATCCATTTAAAAATTATAAATTACTCATATGATAAAAAATTCGGATAAAATATGATTTTTTTAAAAACCCTTTTTCAATGTAAAAACATAATTTTCTTTTTAAAATTTTTATCATTACCAAAATACCATAAAAATAAATTATTTTTTTTATGAAATCATGTAATATTTCTAAGTAATATATAAATAATATAAATGGTGTGAGTGAATAAATGGTCGTTTCCACCATTTATTAAAAATAGAACATTTTTCTTTCGATTTTCCAAATGTTCCATTTAAATCACATAAAAATATGCATTTTCAAAACCATTTAAATTAAATATTTAAGGAACCAAATTTAGTTAATAAACTATTTATTTCCATATAAAAGTTTAGGTAAATTATTTAAAAAATGTTCATTGAAGATAAAGAGTTGGAAGGAAAAAATTAAACTATGATTCTATTTAAAAGAATAGACATATCTAACATTGGGAATGCCTGGATCATAATAATTCTAGATAAAAAAGATAATTAAAATATAAAATATCCTTATAGTATATAATATCATGAAATAACATTCCAAAATGGCATTATATATAGCTTCTTATAGAATAATGGTGCATCACATCATGATATTTCTTAACAAAAGGATGTTGAGACGGAGTCGATTACTGTGAGTTTGACATTCCATGTGTTCCATTATCATCAGTAATAATAAATATATGTCTATTATTTTTTTATTATAATAATTTTAATGTTTATTAATACTTTTATTTAACTTATTAACTAATTATAAACAATTAAATAATAAATTAATTTTACATTTGCTGTTTTAACTATTTTCGGTTTATTTTTTAAAATTGTAGTTGGTAGGTATAATATGGTCAAAGGGATATTTATTTAATAATATAGGTAGTAATAACAATGAAATAAATTTCCTATATTTATATAAATTATAATTTTATTATATCATGAAATATGTTAACGAAATATTAACCAACGTTATTATTAGAGAAGTAGTAGGTCATATGCACGCAAGAATAACATTCCCATTTCTTTATTTTTTTATTGAACGAAGTAATGTAAAAAATAACATCCAAGAATGATAATTATATAATAAATAATATCTTTTTATTAGAAAATATTATATATATAATTATTGCAATTTAAAAAGAGTCAACTCATTTTGAATAGGTGAAAGACCAGACATACAAAAATAAATTTTCCAATTTTTAGTTTGTGAAAATGAATAGAAAAAATAATATATGATATTTCTTGAAAGGTAGTTATATAATTAATTTAATAAATATTTTATGTATAAAAAATATTTTTATTAAATTAATTTTTTAAATATTAAATGTTTAATGTGAAAAAATCACATCACGTTGATGAGGCAACAATCTATATAATCACAAATAATGTTATAGAATTTATGAAGAAATGGAAAACATAAAAGTATGTATTACATAATAATTAAATAAATTTAAATACATAACATATATTTTATATATCTAATAAAAAATATGTATCCATCATTATAACCAAACATTGTTAGTGGTAATGGAATAATGAACAACATCGGTCTCTTAGGAGGTAGTCCTCTGTACACATGTACAATGATTTTGTATCTAAATTGATAGAAGCATGTTATTTTTAAGGTCATACCCTGAGAAAAAAAATATATATTTATTTTAAAAAACTTATTCTATTATATATTCATGGTATGAAAATAATATATTTGATGAACAATAAAAAAAGTTCTGATTGAATAAGCATACAAATTATTCGGGAAACCACCTTTTCTGTTAAAAAAATATGTAATTTGATTTTATTATTCCTCTTGTGTGTCTTATAGGATGAGAGGATGGATATTGGTATATTAATTTTGAATGGGTTCTCTGAGACATAATGACATGAGAGATGTGGGTTTGTTGTTAGAGTTAGTGCCTTAATATAGCTGTTATGGAGTGAAATTTTTATAAATATAAAAATGAAAACACTTTTTGGAAGTATTTCTTGAATAATGTGACTCAAATAATGATAAAAATTATATAAATGAGGTTCAATTTGATATATATTTCTTAAAAATGGGGTTTGGGATGGATTCTTGGTCATTCTGACATTTATTATTAATGTTTTACCACTATGTAAACTCGTTTTACATAAATTGTTATGATTTCATTAAATGTATTACATTAATAAATTTGTACAGGAACTAATTTGAAATTATTATAAATTTTTAATTATTATTATTCTAAAAAATATTTGTATTGTTAATAATTCCAATCACAAAATATTATGAATTTAATTTAAAATTAATCGTTTACATGGTGTGAAATAATTTGGTTTTAATGTGATTAGTTCAAATGTTGCATATGTTTTTAATATCAAATTACAATGTCAAATTTATTACAAAAACATAAAATTTGATATTATAATGTATAAATTTTAAAATTATTATTAAATATAATGAAAATATAAATTATCAATATAAACTATGTTGATGAAAATGTAGTTTTCAGTTAAAATTATGCGTTTTCAATATTTATAAAAAAATCATATCATGGAAATACATAAAAATAAACTGAATTTTATTTCTATATTACACATTAAATAATGAATATTCTTATTTTATGTAATGTTTTCAAATTTGTCGAATATTTTTTTTAAAACTAGATTTCCATTAAATTGTTTAAAATGGCCTTTTGGAAAAATACATATTTTTTTCTTAAAAATGGATTTGTTATTATCTTAAGCCTATAAACATATATGGTAAATTGAAAATTAAAATATTTGAATTTATAAAATTTATATTTAATTATTATCTCCAACTTATACATATTAAATTTATTTATTAATATAAAACTCTATTGATGTTATAATTTTTTTTATATGAAATTAATCAGTTATATTGAAAATATTTTGTATTTTCATTTCTAACTAATTATTATTCATGTGTAAACTATATTTTTATAATTCATTTAATCTTGTTAATTTTTTCCTTATAATTGATAGGTGATAACTAACATGTTAATTAATAATATTAATAATATATTATTGTTTATTAAAACATTGCATTGTCTATATTACAAGTCATCAATGAAACTCAATATTGCGTGCAACCCATGATAAGAATTATGATTCGTGTATAAAATATAACCTATTTTTTAATGTAACATAGTAGATATATGTATATTAAATTATTTTAAATAATATTTTTCATAAAATCATTGGATGTTGCAATGGAAATGATTTCCAAAGCTTAGCTGAATGCCAAAATTTAATGTATTATTCTAGTTTTATGCACTCATGGATCATGTTCATTTATTCCCTTAGGATTAAAGAATAATGAACAATAAATAATTATAAAATGACCCAGTTGTATTTTTTTCTTATAATGAGTATGGTTTTCAAATTTTGTTATCATGTTCTCATATCCTTATTTATATGGTATGTCCAACACCCTATAGAATTACAAATAAATATATTTACAATTTTATGCACACAATAAAAATTATCTATAAAATAATAGTTTGTTAATATGATTATTTAAACAATATAGTTATAATCAATACATTAAACATAATTTTTCAGCTTTTATTAATTGAATTTTAAAAAACATGATGTAAACAGTTTCGATCAGTAAGATATTTAGAGTCCGATGTGATTTACTTAATATTTTTCAAAATAGTAACATCAACCTTTTGAATAATAATGAATAGTAATATGAACCTTATAAATAATAAATTAGGAAAATAAAATGTAACGTCACCAATAAAAGTATAAATAAAATTTTGGCACATTATAATTGAATGTATAATATAATTTTATTATAATATAAGTAATTGAAAATTTTAAAAATTAATAATTAATTATTGTCATTTTATAAAGTCATAAATATATAATTACAATCTTATGATTAATAATTTTATTTCAAATGAAATTTTTAAAAAACAATTAGACGTAAATTCATATTCCGATTTTTAATGATTTTAGGATGATTATATCCAACCTTAGTTAATTATTCATAGTATAAAAAATTCAATTAAATTTTTTGAAACATTATTTTTAAATTAAATAATGATTTTAATTAAAAAATGATTAATCATATGTAGAAAATTAATTCCATGAAATTTATTTGATTTTTGAATTATAGTCATTGAAAATTTGTTATGATTAATTTTATTATTATTTTTAAATGCTTGATTTTTTGTGAATTGTATTATGGTATAAATACATTATATAGTTAATTAAGCTATTATATGAGTCGTCGCTGATATAATAACCAGTATCACAAACTATCCTTTATTAATTTTATAAATTTTATAATAATTCAAATCATAATCTTATAAATGATGCTTAATAATAAACAAATGAATAAAATATTTAAAAATCACCCCTCTCATCTACTATAAATACCACCCATCTGTACCACTTCTCTTCACATCATCCAAGATTTTAGCCTTGCCAAATTTCATTCCAGTACTCCTCCAATGTCCCTCCCCCACATCATGGAGCTCTGATTCGTTGAACGGACCAAAAGCAATTTCTTTACTCAGGTTCTCATTGAGGAGAATTAAAGAGGTATAATCCAACTCCATTTCCAATTAATTTTATTTAATGTTCTTTTCATTTTTATCCTTTCCTTCCATAACTTCATCCAAAAAACAATATTACTCTAGTACCATAAATATACTATAATGTTATTATGCTATTGTAATAATCCATAATCAATCCCCTTATTCTCTCACTTTTAATCTAAAAATGGAAATGTTTTCTAGGATGTGTCGCTTCATCACCATCAAGGATGATAATTTTTCATTTTATTTCAACATACTAAATAAGGATCATGATACCATTTTAATGGTTGATTTATATTTTAAATTCTATATTATAACCCTTTTTGGAATATGTATGTGAAATATTTATAAAATACTAAATGATAAAACAAAATAGGTTTGATGTTATTTAGGAATGAATAAATTAATCTAATCAAATATCATTTACATGTTTTCTATTTTTTCAACCTCATAATATATAAATAGAACGATATATATAATAATTTAAACTAATTTATGTTCATTAATAAAAGTTAATAAAAATTTTATATAATTAATAAAATTATACATGAACTCTATTACCCATTAATAAGAGAATTGATCAGGGAAACAAAGAAAAAAAATTCTACCAAAAATTAAAATTAAACTCCATTCCTAAACTATGAGGCCATAAATGAACATAATTGAACAAAAATGAATCAAATAAATTTATATAAGTTTAATAAATTAATAACAAGTATATTTAATTTTATTATAAATGACATTATGTTCATCATTAGAAAACATTTAGACCCAAGGTATGGGTTTTCTTTCCGAACCAACAGTATCATTTAGGATATTTTTTCATCCTCTATACACGAATTCAATTCTTAATTATGTTTTTATAACTCTTTTAAATTATATATATAAGTTCCAAGACACTAATTTTAAATTTTTTATAATTTTATGGGAGAATAAATGATTTATAAGGTTCCTGTCTCATTTTATTCAAATACACAGTCCAGATTAAAGGGATCGTATCAATTTCTTACCCATTTTCAAGTACCATATATAATTTTATTTAATAAATCATTTAATCCATAAATACTATATTTATCTCATGAAAATATATTTTATATAAATTATGGTCGTGTAAATATATTTTTCCAAAATAACTCTTCTTTGGAATGATAAAAAGAATTTATCTCAAGAATGCCGTGAAAATTTTATAAGAATATTTTCTTCTATTTAAACACCCATAATGATCATTATGTTTAATTGGGATCAATATACAATGATATCGTCAATGATATTTTTTTGTTTGGTTTATGAATATTTTTATTGTTGATGTTCTGTCTTAATATCATTCATAATATTTCCTTCAATGATTTTTTATTATGTTTAGTGACTGGGGAAAGGATTTTATTTACATATAATTTCTATGATTTGATATGAATGTATTTTTTGATTATATTTCCCCCCTCCAATATGTGGAATTAATTTTACATAGTATGTTTTGGGTGAGGGATGTTACAGCCCCTTGGTCCATTGGTTGGTCGCCTATGATAAACTAGATTTGGTATAGGTATACATATTACCTGATTATGTACGATGTATTGGTGGAAGCCTTAAATGTATGATTATGAGGTCCCAAATTATGTATTCCATAATTATGAAACTACTAATTGATAGAACAAGTGATTATTAAACTAGTATAATATCCATGGTCATGTTTTATTATGGAATTATTTAATCATCTTTTTTTCTTCAATATAATGCTCAAGATTTTATTTTAATGGAATGTGTAAATTTATTTATTCACCTTGATTTATTATTTATGTTTCCAATATATTACTTACCCTTACTAAGAATCTAATCTCACCCTATATTCTTTTTTTCTTTCACTAGGTTATGAAGAAGAAAAATTTGAATAATTGTTCAAATATGCATCTTATTTCATTTTTTATTATATCATGTTTTATTTTCGTTTCAAAATTTATTATGGGTCTCCTGAACATATTTTGTTTTCCAAGTCAGCTAAACTGAATAGTCCATTGGGATTTCATTCATTGTAATCATTTGAGTGTAATATAAAAATTCACAACCTCTAAGCTAATGGGGCCATGGAATTACATTTTTGTATCCTAGAAAGCATAGAAGAAAACATTTCAATCTAGATTTAGAAAACATATATTAGAGAACATAACCCTATGATAAAACGATAATGTAATTATTGATGAAAATAAAATAATTTTTGTTAGATTTAGATTAGGTGGGTATTCCATGAAATACTTCCATGTCTGTATATTATAAGTGGGTGTGGTTCTGAAACATTTGTATATAGGAGTGAAAACTCTAACAAGGTGTCCCTGGATTGACTTGGGGCAACCTGGTAAACGATAACGGGCCATACTACACAGCTAGTTTGAAACTCCCATAATACATGCATATGATAATTCATATTTTCTTTAAAACTCATTTTGAATGACTTAAATATAATGATTTTCTAAAAGAAACCATGTTTATGATTATGATATTTGATACACACAAATTTTTTAGTTTATGTTATGAATTTTTCTAGTATTGGAATTATACATAATGTTTTATAATTTTATTATCTAATATAGTGTAATACATTATTTAGAAATGGAATATACCAAATGAAATGGGGATTGCATCCATGCACATAATTCAAAGAGTATGAATGGTCTTTCCTTCGAAGGGTTAATGTGATTCTTTTCAAGAAAACGAGTATCTATAATTTTCTAATCAAATGAGGAGATAGTATCATGTCATAACAAGAAACCAAAATAATTTTCATTGAATTATTGATATTTAAGTAATAAAGAGAAGATAGGGATAACTAGAAAAAAAATAATAAAGGGAATAAGAGAAAGAAGTATTTTCTGACATCTAATAATTGATAAAGGAAATACCATTGTATATACATAAAAGTTACATTAGTTTGGTAAAATTATAAAGAGAAATTCCAACATTAAATTGACATAATGATTAAGAAAACATTTTCTATTGTTTAGTGCTTCAACTATAAGGATACTGGACAATATGAAAATCAATGTCTCATGCATCAAATCAATATATAGTAAAAAATGGATCATGGTAATGATTAGGATACTACCATGAATGATGCTGAATGATTAATTTTATTATATTTAGAGTCAATAATTATATATTATTGTTATATTAATCAATAATTTACCGGTTATAGGAATAACTGAATTTATAATTATGTTACATATTACTATTTCATTAAGTATTTGATGTTATTCAATAAATTGTACCATGGAATATTTTCTCATTATTATGTTTTAATTTTTGAAAAATATATGGTTGTGTGAATGAAAACCTATAATATGTTTCTGATACTAATAAATCAGTTTTTGAATAAATAGATGAATGACTTGGGTAATATAATTGGGATAGTACGTACTGTATTGGATATAAAAAATTTACTTTTATTAATTAGGTAGTGTCTATAAAATTTTAAACATAGTGAATATTTCAAAATTCGTATGTTTTATGTTAGTAATAAAGATTCATGAACATATTAAATAGGATTTTATGGTAGTTAATGTTATTACCATGATTTTTGATAATACATAGAGAGTGTACTCACTTGTTTATTTCTGATGATTAATTTCCACTTAATGTTCATTAATATGTTCATTATGGAAATTCCGTGACCTTATTTCTAAAATTATGGACAATGAATTTTTATAAAAGATAAGATTTTATGAAATTGTAGAATTTGATCTTTGGACATGGTTTTATTTGTTATTTTACATTATGATTTATCTTATGCCTTAATATTATATAGGAATAGTTAAAGGTGCATCCAAAGGTTATGATTTTCTTTACAGAAAAATATTATGCACTCATGTTCCCTTAAATTATTATAGAGTGATATACATTCTTCATTATTTAGAATTTATCTTGAAACAAATAATGTTATCCTTGTACCTTCATTCATTGTGTGGGAGTTACAGAAAGTTATATTCTAATATCAACCTTTTTTTTCTTTTTGTAGTGAAATTTGGAATTACGAGGATGCAATTTATTGATGTATGGGGGAATGTAACACTGTAATGATTATAGAAAATAATTAATATATAATATATTGAACATAGTACTAAGTATCTATGAAACCACATATTTTTATTCTTTATATTTATACAAGAGAATTAAAATCTAGTCATTAAAAATAATTTTTTCACAACTGTTAGTTGAATTAAAATTATGGACATAAACGGTTGTGATGAGAAAGATATTTAGTATCTAATGGGCAGAAATTAAATTTTTAGTGAATAGTAACCTATCCTTCGCTGAATAGTGATGAATATTAATATAACCCTAATGAATTGAAAACTGGCCAAATGAATAGTCACATCAAACATGAAAGTAAAAATAATATTTATCCACCTTATAAATTAATGTATGATAAAATTATATCGTAGTATAATTAAATTAATATTTTAAAAATTAATAATTATTTATTGTTGTTTTTATAAGTAATAAATATTTAATTGCAATTATATATTTAATAAGATGATTTATAATAAACTTTTCCATAAAATCTATAAATAAATTAATATTCGGTTGTCTTATGATTTTACAATAATGTAATGATACTATATTTAATTTTCTCATGTTTTATAAGGTATGTTATAATTTTAAATTCTGTATTTTTTGGATAAATGTAGATTTAATTAACAAATTATTTTTCTCATATTAAGAAAATAAATTCCTAAAATTCGTTTCATTTTTTAATTATGAACAACATAAATTGTTGGGAGTATTTTTTTTATTTTTATAAAATACTTCATTTTTTGTTGAATAGAAAAATATAGTAAGATATCGTATAAATAAATTATCAATTAAATAAACTATTCCTTATGTCATCACAAATATAAGAACAATAATATAGAACTATAGTTCATTATTTTAATATATTTTATGAATATTATCAATCTATTCATATGCCAGATCGAAAATTATAAACAAATTAATAAAATATTTAAAAAACACCCCTCTCCTCACAGTAAATATCACCCCCCGCAACCACTTCTCAACACACCTTCCACTCATCGGGAATTTTCAAATTTAATTCCAATACTTATACTATGTCTCTCCGATACATCAATAAAATCATGATATTACCAAAACAACAAAACGTATCTACTTAAGAAGGTTCACATGGAGAAG
The DNA here is from genome assembly GCA_963277665.1 of Viscum album. Lineage (NCBI taxonomy): Eukaryota > Viridiplantae > Streptophyta > Magnoliopsida > Santalales > Viscaceae > Viscum > Viscum album. Next base: position 1,895,889,470 of record OY728133.1, on the reverse strand, counting down.
TATTCAAGAGGTAAAATCCCCATCACTTTCCTTTTATTTTCATTTCATATTATTTTATTTTATTATTATTTCTTCACCTACACTCATAAAAAAAGAATGATGACTCCATTAACATACATATACTAGAATATCATTATTATAATTTAATAATTCAGAATATATCTCTTACACCACCCCTTTTTTCTAAAAATGGAAATGTTTTCCATGAGGTGTTGTTTCATTGCCTTCAAGAAAACACATTTTCATTTTTTTCGCTATCATCAATGATGTTAATGTATCCAAAATAATTTTTTTAATTAGATAGTAAAATTAAATTATAACCCTATTTATTTTTTTCATGTAACAATAATACAAAATATTTAATGATAAAGCAAAATGAGTTCATTGTTATCTAAAACTACATAAATTAATTTTTATTAATGTCATTAACTTGATATATAAGGATACATCCACATAATATATTCAGATAATGTTATATATAATCATTTACACTTTTTATGTTCATCAAATACCTATAATTTAAATTCTTTATAATTATACACATTTTACATGGACTTCATTACTCAAAAAAATAGAACATGTAAAGGAATCCAAGAAGAAGAATGATCCCGAATTATGAAATTAAACTCTATAACACATAAATAAGTCCATAAATGAATATGATAAAACATTAATGACTAAAATAAATTTATATAATTTTATTAATTAATTGATTAATGTATTTTATTTTATGATCTCAGATTTTATGGTCATGTGTTTAACACATTCGTACATAAGGTAGGGTTTTTCTTCCAAAATCTCTATTTTCATTTGGGATTTGTTTTATTTCTATATACACTAATTAAAATCATAATTATAATTATTTAATTATTTTAAATTAGATATATATTATAACATAATATATCCATATTAGTTCATCATTATTTAATGGGAGAATAAATGTTTTACAAAGCTCCCTTATCATTTTTTCCAGGTACACAAGATCGATTAAGGGGAATGTTTCAATTTCTTACCAATTTTAAAGTACCATCTATAATATTAAATATGAAACAATTTCTTTTTGAAAATCAATAATTTTTCCATGAATAAATATCTCAGTTCATTTATGGTTTTTTTCATACATTCTTCTAAATAACACTTCATTGTAATGTAAAAAAGAGTATTTATCTATGGAATTCCACATTGATTATATTTGAGGATTTTCATCTATTTTAACACCCATGAATATTTTTATATCTAATTTGTATTAATATTTTATTATATTATATAACATATTTTATTTAATGGTTCATTATATGTTTTACTATGCATGTTCTATATTGATTACATCCACCATATTACATTAAATAGTTAGAGATGATGCTTACTAAATGTGGGAACTCATATACATTTCATATGTTCATTTCAATATTAATGTGTATGTGGATTATGTTTCACCCAATTCTTAAGAAGAATGAAATTGAATTAGTATATGTCAGGGAGGTCTGTTATATCTCCTATGTGCATTCGTAGGTCGCATGAGACAAACTAGTTTGTGTACGGGCTAACTTCAAAACTGTTAATATTTGGTTTCTTTCCCAATTACATGATTGTATAATTATGATTTCCTTAATTTTTGATTTCTTCACTATTCAACTAGTAATTGTTGGACCATGTGATTATTTGACATGTATTATTTCCATGGTTATGTTTTATTGGAGAATTAATTAATCAGATTTTATTCATTTCATGATATTCTCATGTTATGTTTTAAGAGAATATGTACATTCCGTATTTTACTGTGCCTTGTGATTTAATATTCCATTATGTTAATTAATCTTACTAACAATTTGAGCTCCATCCTTTATTATAATTAATTGATCTAGGTTATGGAGATTTAAAAAATTTATAAGAATTGACGGATAAAATTTATTTCATTTTAAATTGTATAATTTTTTATTTTTCCAATGTATTATGGGTATAATGACTATAATATGGTCTAAAAAGGCTTCTAATATTATCATTCCATTGGGATTTTATTCCATAAAATCATGCTAGTGTAATAAAATAATGAACTCGCTCTGAACATATGGGGTCAAGGCATTGCATTTTGTTTACGTATCCCCCCTCTTCACCATTACATGTAATATGAGATAACCCTATCCTATATTTAATTTCCCATGGTTATAAATAAATATATTATACAAATTATATACATGATCGGTGGTATTTATTAATAATTTAGTTTCAATATATGTTGTTCACTTTGAAAATATTTATTTTGTTTCTATTCATCCAAATTCACTACACCATTATTATCCACATGTGTGTGACTATATAATGTAATGAATGTTTATAAAAATGTTTTAATATATATATATATTAGAATAATATAATGTTATTCTAGTTATAAGTGGATATATTTACTTATCCATTGAAACTATGAAGATATATTTTACGTAAGTCGTTATGGATGAGTCTAATGATATTTGTAGAGATATGTCTATGTATAAGTCAAATGATGATTCAAATTATTGGAAAATGTCAATGAATTTTGTAAAAGGATATAGTGACTAGTTTCCAAGAAATTAATTTCATTCATGATACTATTATTTGATGTGTAATTTGATGATAAATACGTAGAAGTAATTATATTGAAAATGGAACATTAAAATAGACTCAATCATCACATCGTGCATGATAATAGGTCTTTCTGCCCATATGGGTTAACACAACTTTGTATATTTTTTGGAATTTTTCAAACTATTTACAAACCGACATGGAGTATTTAAATATATTATAACATGATTCAATTATGTCTCGAAGTTTTGATCAGTTCATGAGATTTTGTTTCATTGTGTAAATCCAAAATATTATGTATAATACAATAGAAAATGGAATTCCATGATATTAAATAAAAGTTCTGTTTAATGAATCCATACATATGATATAAATTCTATTGGAAATTCATAGTATACATTGATAATTATCATACAATATAAAAATTTGTTAATATATTCTTCATTAGATTATAATAATCTATCAAAATTAAATTATCAATAATTTACATTGGTAGTGGTGAATAAATAAATATATGTGTGTTTAATGTCGAAATGGAGATAAGACGTTCCCATATAACTCAGTGTACTCTTTATAAAAGTACAGTAGGGTTTATGGAAATCAGTACAAACCATGGATTGAAGAAGATGAACTTTCCTTCATTCTCAAATTATGGTTGGTATCTTGGAGGAAAATTTCAATAAATATAATAGTATTTGTTTTTCATCTTGAATGAATGTTCATTAGGCAATAAAATTCCAACATGGTGGAAGGAATTTATCTAATAATGAAAATAATGATAAATATCCACAAAATTTGCCACCCATAGTCCATTGATTCATGTATACATATTTTTTCGGTTAAGTGAATCAGTATCCCAATTCAAGGGACAATGAGTATAATATTATCAAAAAACATCTTATAAAAAATAAAAAAAATGAAATCATACGTTTTCAAAAAAAATTAAGAGAATCTTTATAATTAGGTTATAACTATATGTCAATCATTATTTTATAATTTCATGTTTTATTTTCTATGAAGGATACCAATGAAAACCTTATTGTTAATACTTAAGTAAAATTAGATTTGTTTAAAAACATATAATATCTACCTATATATTGAACTGGATTAATGAAATAAAATTTTATTATTAATTATTACAATGATGATCCCATGATAGAAATGATAAGGTTTTTGGATATGGAAATATATCAATTATGTAATAATTAATTGAATTATTTATGTTTTTGGATATATAAATTATGTTTTAGAAGTGTTTTACCCAATGTATTTGGTTTATAAGAATCATTAATCATTATTGTATTATGTTGATTTTGGAAATATATATTTCTCTATGTAATGTTAATATAAAAATTTTGAATATAGTCATTGGTTTTGGAGTTTGATGTCTATCATAAGTTCCAATTATTAGAAACCCCCTATGAGATTTTATATGGTGATTATTTTTCAATAATAAATATATTTTGGATACGTTTATTATTTTATAAACCTTTTGAAATGTAAATGTTTTTTGGAAATTTATTTGGGGAGAATATACCCGTGATAGTATAAGGCCCTAGACATAAACCTTACATAATATTGAATTAAATGAATAAATCACATTGAGTATATTTTCATGTTTAGAGTTTTAGATAATTAGGACATAACTATTACAACCCAAAAGATTACAATGTAGGAACTTCTACTAAGTTTCCATAAAATAAAAACTCTTAAAAATAAACATGTCTACTTCCATGTTTTTGGTAGCATGACTTTCCCTTGATCCCATCCTTGACCCTATTCCACGTTAAGTCCTATGAAAAACATTTCAAAAACCTGGGGTGAGCATAAAAATCTCAGTAAGGGATACACAAAGAATGAAAACTGTTAGTTATTCCGAACAACAAGTAAACCATGTATACTTTATCAAAGAAATACCTTCACCTTCATGAAGTAGTAAAAAATCTTCACTGAATAAATGTTAATTACTTACCCTTCTGTAACCAAAATATTACCATAAAACTCATATAATGATCACATAACTTATTAAGGTAACTTGGGACATATACATACTTATGTGGAATAACCATAAGGTCGACTTCCACACATATCACTTATTGGAATATCCATTCGGCCAACTTCCATACATACTTAATGGAATAGCCATACGGCCGACTTCCATAACCAATGCATTGGAGGTTATAACGTAACCACCCATCCTGGTATTCACGACACCACCCGTTATATGGTTTTTCACGTAACCACCCGTAAAATGTCCAAGTACCATTATAAAATTATGACACATAAAACAAACATAAAGGAATGATAAAATTTCCACATTTCAATCACAAAATATCGTTTAAATATATTGACATAATAGAATCCTTTATCAAAACCATTTTCAATACCAAAATACAAAAAAAAGTTTATGGTATTTATTTTATTTTAAAAACATTATGGCTTGTTGAGGAAGGCAAAGATCAAATAATACTCACGGCGGCGGAAAAGGTCATTGTCACCGCGTACGTAAAAAGAAACATTCCTTTTTGTCATTTAGTAAAACGCTTCATATATAAAAGATACCTTTTGAATAAACGTAAATGTCAAAGGAGTTTATACACCATATAAAAGAAGGTTGTGTATAAAACAAAATATGCCTCAATGAATGGAGATTGAGATAATGTCCCTTACAAAGATGATATCCTTGGTTTAAGGATAGGCCAATTACATAATTTTGTGTGACAAAAGAATTCACCCAATATAAGTGGATATTAAGTGTAAAACAATCATAGGTTATTCACACACATTCATAGAATTACATATTCAAGGAGTACAATATTATCCCAAAGAATCAAACTTAGTTTAAGAAATTCCCTTGCAAAAATATGACAGCCTAACAGCGTCACTACAAAATTCAGAAAATGAGTTGATGAGAGAGAAAAAGGGTATCTCATCACTTGGGCATAAAATTAATATCAATAAGGATATATGAGAACATATCCCAACATAAAAATATTTAAATTAAAATACCCAAAAAAAGAAGTCTTTTAAAAAGAGGAGGGTGAAAGGTTCCCTTACCGACATGGGTATCTTTCGAGACATGCACCCCGAGAAAGAAGTACAATACAATATTGATGTAAATACTCATAAATGAAAGTATTATACACAATGAGTAAAGTAATGCGCAGTAAATACACAACTCAAAGGAAATTGTTGAAAATGTAGCATAAATCTCACGAGAATAAGAGTGAGATGAAAAATCCATTACTAAAACTCGGCAGCCTAACGGCGCCACAAAAATGGATTGATGAGATCAAATAGAGTCTCTCATACTATTAACATAATGTTTACAGAAAGTGTAATATAAAAGAACATCCCCCAACATAACAAAGAGGAGCTTAAAAGAAGTGACATAAATGAGAGTACTTAAAAATAAACATAGAGGTTAGATCTCTTATGAAAATTCAGCAGCCTAATGGCGCCACTCAAAACATCCAAAGTAGATTGATGAGAGAGAATAGGGTCTCTCATCATATGAACATAAAAATTACAGTAAGAGTAATATAAAAGAACATCCCAATCACAAGAATGATGAGCTTAAATGTAATGACATAAAATAGTGTACTTAAAATGAAAGAGAGGAGTAGAATCCCTTACCTCGGGTCCGACTTGACTCGATCGTTCTTTAATCTCCTCAAAATTGGGTAACTTTCTTTGATTTGAGCTCAAAGGCTTCCTTTGAAAGGATTATGCCCAATGTGAGGCTTCAAGGAGTTATAGAGGGATGTGGAGTGATGAAATTGGCAGGGGTTGGACGAGCCAAAGGCTTGAGAGGTGTGGGTAAGTAGGTAGAGGTGGGGGCCTTTTATAAGAGGAGAGGAGGGGCACTCTTGGAATGGTATAAAATGTATCTTTATTTTCAAATTCTTTTCGTATTTTAATGGTCCCACATTGATGTGTTTCGAGGATGAGGTGATAAGGGTTAGAAATGCACCCATCCAATAGGTTTTGAACATGTGTAGGTCTTAGATTTTACATTATCTTTCCATTTTATTTAAATCGTTAAATAATGAGGTAATCGCTGCATCATCATGATGTCATAAATAATTTAATTTATTTAATGTCTAAAAATTATCAAAAAACTAATATGATTTCGGAAATATTTTTAGCTATCCAATGAATATTTATAGTCCAAATGATCATTTATGTAGGCAAAATTAAAAATATTTTACTTAGGTGATACATTCTTTGTTACATTTAACATCCTTTAAAAATAAAAAGATAAAAAGTCACTTTCTCACAAAAGTGATCCCATGGGCCCCCAAGTTTTGCACAAGGCATCCCATGGTCGGCCATGAGGCCACCAGTAGCCTTAGGACACATTTGGTGGTCATTTGTTATTATTATGATATTATCTTATTATCTTTAACTACCTGATTACTCATTAATCAAGATAATTAAAGATAATTACTGCCGTTACTATTCATAATGTCTAAAAACAAGACTCTTAATTAAATAATTTGGACCTTATGATTCCAAATATTTAATTCATTTTACCAAATTCCAAACACGTAAATTTCAATAATTAATTTAAAAAAAACTTCCCATTTTCAAAACAAATAGCGGGTTTTTTAGAAACAATATTTATGAAAAGTTTGGCACTTGTTTATGCATAATTCCAAAGTGGAATTAATCCCAATGACCATAATTGAATTACATGGTAAAAATATATTCTAATTACACTTTAATACAAATTAAAAAAATAATATAACCATATAATTAAATTATATGAAAAAGTAGTTTTGATGTAAAATGCAGTATTTTTCACTATTCATTGAAAAATGAACATTATTAGAAAAATACCAAAAATTAACCCAGGATAATTTCAATGTCCCAATCATAAATAATAAGTTTATTTTGAAAAATAGATCTTATAAAATTTTCAAAAAGTGTATTTAAAAGGGGTTCTCCATCAAAAGGCAGTTAATCATCCTTTTAAATAATATTAGAATGTTTACGCTTAAAAACTGGATTCATTTGCATTTTTAATCCTCTAAAATTTATTGTAAATAGTAAAAATATTTGACAAACATATATAATCATTTTGTAGTTAGTTTTGTTCATTCCCGCCATTACAATGACTAGGCCTTAACTACCATTTAAAATAATATTATTTTATTATTAGAGTGCAACGTAAGATTCCCAAGAAACTCGTTGTTGCGTATTGGGTATGCCATCGATCATAGCATCCCCTTTAAAGTAATATTAATATTTTATTCACAAATATGGATAAATATAAAGATGTCATATTATTTATTTACCTGGGGTGTTACATCATTTCCCCCTTTTGGGAATTGCGTCCTCCCAATTTTAAAATTGGGCTTGGGAACATCCTTGGATGTCCCACATCGGAACAAGAGTCGGTAAAACAATAACTTTAAAATAAAGAAAGATAAGTACAAATGTCACCCGAGTTAACCCATACTTGGATTCCAAGTATGAATATATGGACATGGAGAAAAAAACAAAGGGTCATGTTCTAATGGATAGTGATAGAAAACATGTTTAAGAGAAAGTTAACCACAAGAAAATCACAATCATGTGATGGGTTAAACGGTATTCGATTCCCCAGTAGGAAAAGTTAATTGAGAACATTTTTATTTTAAGTTACTTTTTATTGAGGAATTTATTCATAAGGAAACATAATCACTTATCAAGTTTACTTTCAACTATTATTAGATTCCTTACATAAACTCATATTTTCTCCAAAAGACGAGTATTTAGGAAGACTTGTTCACATTAAGAGTACTATACTCAACTTCTAGAGAATCACCTAATCCACAAAAGAGAACTATATACTTCCCATGTCTTTAGACTCTAACCAAAACCAAAACAAAAAAGGTTAGTACAAGATCAGATAATCTAGAAATGGATAACCCTTTATAAAAAGAAAATATATTCTTAATCTCCAAAATTTGTCCAACAAAACCCAATGTCCATCAAGGACCATTCAATATACAATTTGTACATAAAATTCTTCAATGTAAACCATGCTAAGGCTGAACCCCAAATATTTGATTGATTTATTCAAATAGTCTTCCATGTTAAATCGTAACATTTATCTCCAAACTACATCAGTTACTCTTAAAGTCTCATATTGAAAAGTAATTAACCTAATCACATATCCTCTATCATAGGTTAATAAATTTACATAGATAACCCAAAATCAACTTACTCTTAATTCTTATAATCATCTAACTAAAAAGTATCATTCAAACTAACCAAGGACATCACATAGTCCAGTGGTAGGCGATAAATACCTATCGCACTACGGTTTTCGGTTCGATTCCCGCAGCTTTGTCTGACGCGACGGGTTGTCACACGGTCTGCGTGTTGTCCTTTTACCAAAACTATATAATTTTAAAACATTCCCTAAAATTAGATAAAATCATCAAAAATGATCATAACATATTTTATCCTCAAGTATATCTCATGCCTTTCATTTTCAAGCATATCATATAATAACCCATAATTACCTCAAAAGTAAGGATAATATAAACTCTAATGGTTACCTTTATAATTATTACCTAAACTTCCAAATTGATTGGTCATCTAGTAAATGATGAATTACAAAACATACAAAGGTTCAAGTGGTTGATCATTACTCCTTGCTAGTTGGTTTAGATTAACCATGAGTTTCCTCATTTAATCCCCCATTTTATCTAGTATCTTAAATAGAGAACCACCACAGTTTCCTTCAAACATGTTGTCTCTTTGGTGCCTGCTAGATCCATCCATTCACTAAAAACAGAAAGGTCAGTGTAGGTATATCAACAAAACCATCATGTACTAATGAGGAAGATAAACACTATTATGTACTTACTCATTCACTTTATCTAAAACTAGGACTCTTTCTGAAATCCTATCCATTATGGTAATTTCACTTATGCTTAGAGGATACCCTAACCTCTAAAGTTATCTAAACCGACCTCTGATACCAACTATAAGGCCCTGACCTTAAAACTTACATAATATTGAACTAAATGAATAATTCACATTGAGGATATTTTTAGGTTTAGAGTTTTAGAGAATTAAGACATAACTATTATATCTCAAAAGATTATAAAGTAGGAACATCAACTATGTTTCCTTAAAATAAAAACTCTTAAGAAGAAACATGTCTTGTTCCATGTTTTAGGTAGCATGACTTTCCCTTGATCCCATCCTTGACCCTATTCCACGTTAAGTCCTGTGAAAAACATTTCAAAAACCTGGGGTGAGCATAAAAATCTCAGTAAGGGATACACAAAGAATGAAAACTATTAGTTATTCAAAACAAAAAGTAAACCATGTATACTTTATCATAGTAATACCTTCACCTTCATGAAGGAGTAAAAACTATTCACTGAATAAAAGTTCATTACTTACCCTTCTATAACCAAAAGATTACCATAAAACCCATATAAAGATCACATAACATATTAAGGTAACTAGGGACATAAACATACTTACGTGGAATAACCATAAGGTCGACTTCCACACATATCACTTAATGGAATATCCATTCGGCCAACTTCCATACATACTTAATGGAATAGCCATACGGCCGACATCCATACCCAATGCATTGGAGGTTATAACGTAACCACCCGTCTGGGTATTCACGGAATCACCCGTCATATGGTTTATCACGTAACCACCAGTAAAATGTCCAAGTACCATTATAAAATTATAACACATAAAACCAACATAAAGGAATGATAAAATTTCCACATTTCAATCACAATATATAATTTAAATATATTGAAATAATAGAATTTTTTATAAAAACCATTTTCAATACCAAGATACAAAAAAAAGTATGTGGTATTTATTTTATTATAAAAACATTACGGCTTGCTGAGAAAGCCAAAGAACAAATAATACTCGTGGCTGCGGAAAAGGTCGTTGTCACCGCGTACATAAAAAGAAACATTCCTTTTTGTCGTTTAGTAAAACGCTTCATAGATAAAATATTCCTTTTGAATAAACATAAAAGTCAAAGGGGTTTATACATAGTATAAATGAAGGTTGTGAATAAAACAAAATATGCCTCAATGAATGGTGATCGAGACGAAGTCCCTTACAAAGATGGTATCCTTGGATTAAGGATAAGTCAATTACATAATTATGTGTGATAAACGAATACACCCAATATAAGTAGATATTAAGTGTAAAACAATCAGAGGTTATTCACACATATTCATAAAATGACATATTCAAGGAGTACAAGATTATCCCAAAGAATCAAATTTGGGTTAAGAAGTTCCCTTGCAAAAATATGACAGCCTAACGGCGTCAATACAAAATTCAGAAAATGAGTTGATGAGAGATAAAAAGGGTATCTCATCACATGGACCTAAAATTTACATCAATAAGGATATATGAGAACATATCCAAACATAAATATATGTAAATTAAAAGGCCGAACAAAATAATTCTTTTAAAAAAAGGAGGGTGAAAGCTTCCCTTACCGACATGGGTATCTTTCGAGACATGCACCCCGTGAAAGAAGGACAATACAACATTGATGTAAATACTCATAAATGAAAGAATTATGCACAATGTGTAAAGTAATGGGAAGTACATACACCACTAAAAGGAAATTGTGGAAAATGTTGCATAAATATCATGGGAATAAGAGTGAGATGAAAAATCCCTTACAAAAACTCGGCAGGCTAATGGCGCCAAAAAAATGGATTGATGAGATCAAATAAAGTCTCTCATTATATTAACATAAAGTTTACAGAAAGAGGAATATAAAAGAACATCCCCCAACATAACAAAGATGAGCTAAAAAGAAATGACATAAAAGAGAGTACTTAAAAATAAAGAGAGAGGTAAGATCTCTTACGAAAATTCAGCAGCCTTACGACACCACTCAAAACATCCAAAATAGATTGATGAGATAGAATAGGGTCTCTTATCATATGAACATGAAAATTACAGTAAGAGTAATATAAAAGAATATCCCAATAAAAAGATATATGAGCTTAAAAGTAATGACATAAAATAGTGTACTTAAAAAGAAAGTGAGGAGTATGATCCCTTACGTCGGGTCCGACTTGACTCGATCGTTCTTTAATCTCCTTAAAATCGGGTAACTTCCTTTGATTTGAGCTCAAAGGCTTACTTAGAAAGGATTCTGCCCAAATTGAGGCTTCAAGGAGTTAGAGAAGGATGTGTAGAGTTGAAATGGGCAGGGGTAGGCAGAGCCAAATGATTGAGAGGTGTGGGTAAGGAGGTAGAGGTGGGGGCCTTTTATAAGAGGAGAGGAGAGCACTCTTGGAATGGTATAAAATGTAACTTTATTTTGAAATGAGATTCGGATTTTAATGGTCCCACATTGATGTTTTTCTAGGATAAGGTGATAAGGGTTCTAAATCCACCAATCCAATAGGTTTTGGACATGTGTTGGTCTTAGATTATACATTATCATTCCATTTTATTTAAATAGTTAAATAATGAGGTTATCGCTGCATCGTCATGATGTCATAAATAATTTAATTTATTTAATGTTTAAAAATTATAAAAAAATACTATCATGTAGGAAATACATTTATCTTTCCAATGAATATTTATATTCCAAAATAGCATTTATGTAGAAAAAATTAAAAATATTGTACTTCGGTGATACATTCTTTGTTACAATTAACATCCTTTAAAAATAAAAAGATAAAAAGTCACTTTCTCACAAATGTGATTCCATGGGGCCCCCATGTTTGGCAAAAGGCATCATATGGTCGGCCATGAGGCAACCAGTAGCCTTAGGACACATTTGGTGGTCATTTTTATTATTATGATATTATCTTATTATCTTTAACTACCTGATTACTCATTAATCAAGATAATTAAAGATAATTACCGTCATTACTATTCATAATGTCAAAAAACAAAAGAGTCTTAATTAAATAATTTGGACCTTCTGATTTGAAATAATTAATTCATTTTACCAAATTCCAAACACATAAATTTCAATAATTAATTTAAAAAAAACTTCCCGTTTTCAAAACAAATAGCGGGATTTTTAGAAACAATATTTATGAAAAGATTGGCAGTTGATTATGCCTAATTCCAAAGTGAAATTAATCCCAATGACCATCATTGAATTACATGGTAAAAATATATTCTAGTTAAACTTTAAAACAAATTAAAAATACAATATAACCATATAATTAAATTATATGAAAAAGCAGTTTTGATGTAAAATGCAGTATTTTTCACTATTCATTGAAAAATTAACATCGTCAGAAAAATACCAAAAATTAACCCAAGGTAAATTTCAATGTAACAATCCTAATTAATATGTTTATTTTGAATAATATAGCATATAAAATTTTCAAAAAGTGTATTTAGAAGGGGTTCACCATCAAAAGGCGGTTATTCGACCTTTTAAAGAATATTAAAATGTTTACACATAAAAACTGGATTCATTTGCATTTTTAATCCTCTAACATTTATTGTAAAGAGTAAAAATATTTCTGTTCATTCCCGCCAATACAACGGCTAGGCATTAACTACCATTTAAAATAATATTATTTTATTATTAGAGTGCAACGTAAGATTCCAAAAAACTCGTTGTTGCATATTGGGTACGCCATCGAGCATAGCATCCCCTTTAAAGTAATATTAATATTTTATTCACAAATATGGATAAATATAAAGATTTCATATTCTTTATTTACCTGGGGTGTTACAGATAGTATTTTGTACAATGTATAGACACTATGAATATATAGATATTCCAATTTGACATACTAATGACCCTTCCCTCTATTTAAATTTATTCCTCTGATATTACGTTGATCAGATTATGTTAGTATATATAAATGATATTATTATATATTCAAAGATAGAGGAAGAGATCTAATATCAATCTAGGAATGTGTTGTTAACCCAATAGATGAATAATTGTAGGAACTATTTACAGTTTTTTAATTTTTTAGAGAATTGTTTTTGGGGTCTTATAATTTCACGTGATTATACATAGGTGGATCCATCATGCTTATATGGTATTTAATGATTCCCTAGAAAAACTGAAATGACTAAGATCATAGGTTTTCCTAGTTTTCAAATATGTTATTAGTGGATTTTGAATAATTTATAATAACTATGTAATGAACTAATTATGTTATCTCAGATGGTATCCAACTTCCTTCAGAAAGATTAATGTGAAGAAAATTTCAAGGAATTAAAGAAAATATAATTCATCACACTTATTAATACATTTCCATGTACTGTATATGGGTTTTTTTCTATGTTATTCTTCCAAGAAGGAATTGGGATGAATTTTTGTATATAATTTTATGGTTTTAGATTATGCCTCATCAAAATTGATAGTTCATGAGGAAATTTATCAAACTAATTTTTTTGTTAGATACCATAATATTTTCATTAGTTATATAGAAGAATTATCTTTATAGAGAACATTATGATATATATCTTCTAATCACCAAATAATAAAGTATATATATGCACACCAAAAAAATTGAATGAGAACTAGATAATACAGTTATACCAGATTTTGGATTATATATATTCAATACATATTCTGCCTATGAAATAGAACAAGGTGGCTGATGGTTTGAGTAACAAGGATCATGCATTGTTATACATGATAGGGATTAAATACGTAACAATATTTATAGATTTTATTAGGATGAATCTGAAAATCGTAAATAAATTGTATAGAAATTATCATTCCAAAATGTGTGTTTATATATCAATCAATGTGTTGTTTGAATACTCGTATACTGGTGATTTAAGGTTGTTGAATATGTTACTAGATTTTCCTGATTCTTACCTTGATTGATATGAAAATATAATATTCATGATTCAATTATGTGACCCATACATTTTGGATTTTATGATGTAGTTCTGATATGAACGTCATATTTATTCATTATTTAATTTTATTATATGTTTGAATATTCATTGAGATGTGATAGAGTGTTGCTTGTGGGATGACAAAAATTCAATACTATGGAGTAGGTTTATTAGTGTTTTGTTTGTATGTATGTTATAGATTATAGATTATTTTTACTATGGTTTCTTTAATCATTATCAACAAAAGAATATACATTTGAAAAAAAAAGACACTATAAATTTTTAGTATTAAAATCACCAAATCATCTAAATAAAATATTTCTATATGAGTTTTAGTTTATTGGATTAAAAATTACACTAAAACAATATCAATCATAGAATAATTACCTGTATATTATCATCAATTGATTATATTGATGCATTTTTATGCAATAATGGATTAGACCATTCAACTTTTCCTGCACAGGATCATTGATTTACATTAATGATTTGGTGAATTCAGATGAAAACTCTTGATATATACTGGTGATTCATCACTACATATCATATTCAGCATGATGGAATGTATTATTGAAAACAAAAAACCTATAGTATATGATAAAATTATAGTCTATTGAATTCATACTGAGTGAAGATCAAAACTAGCTTCTAGTTTAGTTTTTTTACAACAATATATTTCTGTCAATGCATTAAAATGGTTCCTTATCCAAATTTAAATTTTTTATTATGAAGCCATTTTTAGGAAAAATGGGAATCCAATGTTCACAAAAGGTACCACTACGTGCTAAATGAACACACAAAATTTTTAAAAACAAGACTAATATTACTGGACCTAGCAAATCTATAGAGTTCCCAGTGCAACATACTAATGTGGGTATCTGGATCCTCTCTGATACGCTCTTCAAGGTGAGAGATCATCCTTTCCATTGTCTGAATGAATTCCACTAAGTTGATTTTACACTAATTGAAGCCTCGTGCAAGTATTCTATCTTGTTTATCTAACCACACTTCTTTCTCCTCTGTGGCATCAACTTTTAACCTTCGTTCGTAGATTCTATTAAGCTCCTCATCTGAGACATTAGGTCATATAGCTTGCTCAAGCATTTCTTCATTGGAGTGTGGGATAAGTTTAAAGCACTCCCCAACCTCTTCTTCTTTGTCTCTTGAATGCCAACTTGATCCTTTCCTTTCCTATTTTTGTAGGGATGTACTTTCCTTGTTTATACCCATCTTGTCTAGCCTAGTCTCCATTGGTTTTGGAATGTGGGAGTAATAATTTCATCCCTTATACTTTTTTCCCTAAACAACGATCCACTGCCCTGAATCATTACTTCATTTTTCCCCTTTCTTCCATCGAGGGCTGTGAGGACCTTTCAGTTGAATTCGATCCATGTTATCCACTGAAGGATGGATATAGCTGTCATCACTTGATGAATTGTCCTCCTGAGACAGTGATGGTTCATTACCTTCCAACCACTCAAAACGGTTCCCTAGCTTCAAAGTCGTGCCTTCTTTGGGAGGAATCTTCTTACAAGGAGGCCCCTCCTTACCTTCTTTATCCGCTAAGCCCGAATTCTTCCCCCCAGCCCCAACCTTCAGAAGTGAAGTAGGGGAAGCATCAAGGGTGTTTGGGTATAAGGGCCCCAAGACACTCTCGCTGTTCAGCCTCCCTTGTCCACATTGAGGTTCTGTTGTAGCCCTCAAGAAAGATTTTCCCCACACAGAGGATGAGCCTATGGGCTGTTAATAACCGTGACCCATGAACTGCGGCTACCTGTTTGAATCCTCCCAACCATGACCTTGTTAAATGAGACATTAGACATCACTCCCAACCTATCTTTCCTCACCTTCCTTAATACTTTTGGATGTAACTGGTATGTTTTCCATAGAATCTAATAAAGGACCTTCTTCTACAACTCCATTGAGCCCCAAATCAAGCTTCATCCGCGAAAAGATGTCTGAAACCTGTGGTTCTATCCCCTTCGGCTTCACAGTATTCACGACCACTAAAGAAAACAAAGGGGGCCACTACATCTGATTTATGGCCTCCAAATCTGATGAATCCTGGAGATTGACTGGAACCATCACCGTTGGATCATCCCTACGCGCCTCCTCTAGCTCACCCAAAACATCATTGTCCTGAAACTGGAGATCCATCCCGGTATCAACCTACACCATGGATACCCTATCCCGGATCGTGCAATCACGACAAGAAGTCGCAGGGACTCTCGCCTGCACTAAATACGTCCCCTGAGCACCCCACCTACAGGAAAGGGCCGCGTGACCCAGTCTACGACAAGAAAAAAAAATCCACCCAATGAGCATATACCACCGGTTGCATGCATCTAACCTCCTCACCAGCATCAATCCATACAAAACCGACCGATGGCCTTGACACATCTACTTCCATAAACATACGCGGGTTGATCAGATGGCACACCAAAGCGGTACATAAGTCAACACAAAGAAAACTACCCACAAGATTTGCTAGCATGCGAATAATTTTCAGGTTTTGGAACGGGAGAGACAGTTGCGGATGACTTACCCAAACCGGAAGAATTGGTGGATCAAGATGCATGTCTAAGTCATAGCTCCACTGAAACAAGAAGAATCTGCATCCGCCAAATCTTCTGGGGGCACACGACAGAGCAATAACCAGATCTTCCAAGGAAGAACAGCGAACCATCATATGACTTCTATCCAACAGACCAACCAACGCTTGATCCTGATGTCCACAAGATTCAGAAACAATGTTGTCAAAGGCGTCCACCGATGGACGATTTAGATACAATTTTTTAAATAATAGTATTAAAATGGAATAGGTTAAAGATATTTGAAAAATACTAATAACTAACACCTAATTTTATCATCCACATATAATTTATTATTCATATTAGGTTTGTATTTTTCCCATGGCACATTGACCAATCCTCTTTCATGTTCAAGATGTGTTCTATGTATCTATCTATAAAAAAGTGCATAAATAATCCTTCACTTGTGCTCAAATTAGCTTTCATACTGTTATGAATATATATTACATATAGTGAAAATTTATTGCAGATTTTATAATATAAATAAAATGTTATACAAAACAAGACCACTCACCTAGTGAATGTTTTATTAGAAAACCAAAATCATAGGGAAGCTATGTGTGAACCTAAGAATATAATAAGGTGGATGTATACTCACATTTTTATAGGAATGTGTTCAAATTTTAGGGTATAAGTTTTTTTAATTTGTGTTATAATGAAACAACATATTATTTTATGAAATATTTTTTAAAATAAATTATATTTTTGAGAAAACTATTGTTACACACCATACCACGTTATATCTAAATGCAACATACAATTAAATAATTTTCAATTAATATTTTATTTTAAACCAATCTGTTTGAATGGAGATTTTGAAAACTATTAATTAAATTATAAAAATATTTGGATTCTATATTTATATAAAATGAATTTCAATAGCCAGTTATTTACGAGAAAATATAATAATTGTTTGAAAACAATGAAAATATTTATTAAAAACACAATTTTCTAATATATAAATAAATGTTTCCTCGTTAATATCAACAAATATATATTGGGGAATGATTTTATTCCAGTTTATATTTTACGTATTCAATTAAATGTTTTAAATTCAGTAAATCTCTTTTCTAAGTTTTGGATTAGAATAAATCCAATGTTACAGTGAAACTTTATTTGTCTAAAAGATTGTGTCGTCACATTTTCTAATGTTTTTTTAATTTATTTTTAGAATAATTTAGAAAACTGAATTTTAAATAAATGTCATTTTTAAAATATCTATTTCATAATTATTTTTGGGTGTATCATTGAAAATGTTCTCTAAAGGTCATTTCTTTTTTGAATTGTGAAAAATATTAGTTTTTATTAAAAACTACTTTTTCATTCAAATATTATTATTTATAAATTTTATTTTTTTTATTTTTTTAAAAGTAAATTTATTTTATTTATATATTTATTAATTCATTTTATATCCTTAAAATAAATTTTATATCGAATGTTTATGTACATCTTTAAATCTTTTGAAAGGTTTCTCTTTAGAAAACTTTATTTTGGCACACATCGTGGTTTAATACTATATTAAAATCTACCACATCTTTGAATATAATTTTAAAAAATATATTCCATATATTGAATGATCATTAACTATATTATATAGTAACATCAATATAATTTTATGGTAATAATTATTAGTATAAAAATTAAAAATAGTTTATGTGGTTAATGTTAAAACATGATTACAAGGAAGTTAATCTAAAAACAAAAAGTTAAATAACCAATAATATTGTACTTAAATTTTTTTTATGAAAATATTTATATTTAATAAAAACTTATATTTAATAATTAATATTCATTTACAGGTTTAGAATATGAAAAACAATGGTACACTTTATTCGTTTTCAAATTCCAATGGGTATCATCTCCCCAACTCATAAAAGGTCACCCCTCTCATCTACATTTCACACATTCAAATAATTATTTATCATGAAATACCTATAAAATTCCATTCTATTTTTACATAGTTTTATCATATATGTATTATTTTATATACATATCATCTTATAATGGATTTATGTATAAAACTAAAGATTCTCTCCATAGAAGAGGAAAAATTATTAAAATTATTTTACCCGTTTAATTAATTCCTCCACATACATGAATTCTTAATAACCCATAAAATATAATAAACTTAGTAAATTAATGAAAATATATGTTCTAATTTTACTTTAAATTACCAACATCTTGTTTTTATTCCCTATAATGGGGAATAATACTATCAATTGTGTGTACCATGCATTAAAACATATTGAACATATGTAATAATATTTCTATAAATGCTTTTCATAGATGAATATAATGATTGATTTATTATTTATATATGATATATATATGATACTATATTATTTCATTAATAATCATATAATATATTTTTTTCTTAAATTATTTTTTGTGGCGATATGATAACATCACTCATGAGTATAAGAGACTATTTTCTAACTAAAGATGTGATTATTTTTTCACTAATGATTAATATTGATGATAATTAGGATAAATTTAATGATTATATGTAATATGTATGAAATAATAATGACTTTTGAAATGATACGTATTATTTACATTCCTTTTATCTTATCCATAAATAAAATGTATTTGTCTTTCATGTGTAATTATGACTTAACATATACTTGAACGGTGCACCTAATATTCTATAACTAAATTTAATATATTATAGTAAATAGGCATATAATTAATATATAATTTATTTATATATTTTTTAATATTATGGTGAAAATTTAATAATAATAAATTTATAAGGACCAAAACTACCAAACAAAATCATATAGGAAATACAATGCAGTTATTACCCATAATTACACTTATATTATTTTTTTAGGTGTATAAAAAACCACTTTGACTTGTTGTAACATGAATATACCTCTATTCATGATACATGGTGTTTATATTTATTTTATTATTTAATGTGGATTATGATTCAAATTTAATAATGAAATATGGATTTTATATCACAATCTCATTGTTAATAGGGACTAACTTATGATTATGATTTCGATGAAGATGAAATATAATATATTTATAGTTAACTTAATTATTTTTCAAGACCATAGGTTATTTTATTAGAACACATGTTTTCCCTTTATTTTCCCCACATTATGTACTCATCATTTTCTAATTAATCATTTAAATGAAAATTAATTTAAATCTCACTTCAGTTGAAACCCCATTTTCATTTATGTTCATGTTTTATAGAACTATTTTGATTATTTATTGTCCATTAAATATATTAAAAAGAAATTCCACCCATGTTTTTCCTTTCATTAAAAATATAATATTTAATATTCTTTTGATTAATAAAATAATTCTTATATTCATTTTAAAGGTAAATGTGAAACAGATATATTTTTAACAAGTATGACGTGAGAGTTATTTTATTACATAATGAACACTCAATTTTTTTAAGATTACATTACATGTTTCCATGTTAATTAGAAAAAAATTGAAATGTTTTATTTTTTTAAATTCTATGTGAAAATTAAATTTTCATCATGAAATGTTTTAAATTATTTTTTTATATTCTTTTAAAATATTTGAAGGATATTTTAAATGAATTGAATTTTCAAAATATTTTAGGTTTTAAAATTATAAAGATTATTCTTCTTAGGATATTATCCATGTTAATTTATTCCAAAAATTATTTTCTATCAAATAAGAAATACTTTGATGTTACATCAGATTTACTAGGGATTTGATCTAATGACACAATTTTTATGCTTTATCTTAATATTTTATAGTAACGTAGGAATGATTTTTATGAAAACAATTTATCTTATATCAGATAAAACATGGTATAATATATATTAAATATTAATTTTATCTATTAATATGATTAATTGATGAAATGGTAATGAAATATGTGTTATATCTGCATGTTATGATGGGATGAAATGTTTACTAATTCGATTTTGTTCATAGGTTTTAATGTGATTAATTTTGGATGAATGTGTGCCAAAAGATTGAATGATTTATATTATGTGATGGGTGGGACCATTATCTCCTTATAATTCAATGGTTAATTATTAATATCTCATTAGATAAAAAGGTCTGGAATGGATATTTAGACTTGTTCGGTAAGGTAATTTTCCCTCTATGATAATAATGGGAGTGAAAAATGGATAATATTATGGTTATGGTAATGAACACCTTGAACTGTCATATAAATTTACGTGATCCGTAAATATTGTGTACTTCATTTTATACGATTACTTTTAAGTCAAAATTATGTTTTTTATTCCATTATCATGCTATTTTTGGATCGTGTTCTTATATTTCCATATTTTTATTGTAAAATTAATTGTCAGTATTTATTTCGAGGACCAAAATTATGGTATTTGATATATAGGATATGATTTTACAGTTTTATTATCGTGTTCTAAATTCATTAAAATTGTTTTTATGTATCAACCCTATTTAACCTTTTTGAGAATCTAATATCTTGCTTTCTAATGTTTCCTCTAACATGATTATAATGAAATATATTATGTAAAATAATCCTAATATGGGTGATAGTTATGAATAATATATTATGAGGTAATGAACATCACTAGTGAACCAGCTGTTTAGGATTATAAATTTCTGATGAAAGTATGACATTGCCGTCAACTAACATTTGTCTGTGCAGTGTAACGAATTTTCATAAAAAATTATACAATATTTATTTTTGAAGATAATGGGTTGTTATATTTATATTATTTTTATTATTATTAGGTTTTATTTATCTTCAATATGGAATGACTGATTCAATGATTTGAAGAGGCATCTGTATAATTGTTTTTGTGACCAACACATTATTAAATGGAAGACTAATTCATGTACATAGGTTCGAGAGTTAGTTTTTGAATGTTTTAGGGATATTTAGTGGATATTTATTTTATTAAATTATAATTCATTTATTTCAATTTATATAATCATATTTACAGTTGGATAATTGTCTTATGTATGTTTTAGAAATAAATAATGGTGAATGCTATTTGGTGAATTGGTTGATTTTCAATTGTTTTTGAGGAATGAACTATTTAAATGTAAAATTATATGATTTATACAAGAAGGTATAGGTAATGTGATATCATATGTTTAGAAAGATATTTTTTTCTATCAAATATATTATTATTTAGTGGTTTGTGAAATTTTAATTGTTAATTTTAGAAGGATATGTTGATGTACATAGATGATGTACCATATAATATAACTTATGAATTGCGATTTTATTTAATTAGATATTTTATTTTCAATATGATTATGTGGAAACATTTATAAAATGAAAAATAATTACAATAAATTGATAATCAGAAATATCGAATTAATTATAATAAAGAAGTTAAAATTAATTTCAAATTAAAAATTGAACATAAAAATACTCGAAGTTATATGGGATTTTAATTAAAAACAATTATATGGATATATGTGATATATTAGTGGGTAATATTTTTCTATGTTTATTTATTATAATAAATATTTATATAATATCTATTTCTAGGTTTTGTGTAAAATTAATACTCAATAAATAATTATTTAATGATCATATGATATTCAATTATAATCCATTTGTTATAATAGTTTTTTTCATGTTTTATTGGAATGATGTTTATAATGTTATTTAGACCCGTTATGATCAATAAAAAATTAAATTAGATGTATAAAATAAATAATTAGTGTTCACTTACATAATATTTATATATGAATGCATTTTATCATAAATATTTTTCCCTATCAAAAGTTAATGTTAGAATATAATGTGGAACATGAGTGTTACTCTCTATTAGGGTGTAAAAAAATTATTCTAAAAATTTAAAATTTAAAATTACAATGAATCAATCGGATAATATCACTAAAAGAGTTATATCGATTAACATTTTAAATGAATCATGAAAAAATATATCGAGTGTATAGTATGAATAATGGTATTATATAAAAAAATATGTATGAGATTCATAATTTTGGATATTTTTAATTCCCCCATTTAAAGAAAATTTAATTGTTCATTATACCAGAAATTTCTTATAGGTTTTTAATATTGGATGTTAGTTTGATGATTATATGATTGATGATATTTTAATAGAAATATTTTATCAAATACATTTTATGTGTTATATATATTATGTGTATTGTATACAAATAGACTGTGGATTAACTGAATAATAAGATTGTCAATTAATAAGTCTTGGGATTATATGTAGAGGACATATAAATAAATACTGAAAAAGTAATGATTTGAAATTAGCATGATTTTATAATTATTTGATGGTTATTACTTTTATCTAATAAAAAAATTTTAATATTTTATAATTATATATGTTTTTTTGGGGGAAATAGTAAAATTTATTGAAAATTGAGTAAATTTTATATTTGAATGTATCTGTGGTCTTATTGGATAGTATCAACAATGTTAGATGAATTTAAATAATGTATTTTTCTGATCCATGGTTCAATATAGGAAGTTAATAGGATTGGGTAGCCCATGTAAGGACAATTAATTATTAATATTCATGTAAAAAGTAATTTAATTGTTTAGAATTTGTCCACTATGAACATAAATAATTTTTTGGATGATTATATAGAAAAGGAACAATTTATTTAGTAATTATTTAATTTAAAAAGGAATGATACATTTTTACATATAATATGATATTCCAAAGACCCACACATAAAAACAGATCCTAGAAAATAATTTAATATGTACAATGAATTATTGAAAATGCACATTATCTAAATATCGTTGTCGTTTGGAACTATGTACATATCAAAAAAAATATTATGAAATAAAAAAATTTATATAATGATGATTCAAAACACATAAAAATGACATATTTGTTTCCCTTTATTATTGTTCTTGTGTTAGGGGAGACATAATAATGAGATCTAAAAGTCCATCTAAGATTAAACTGGTGTAATTAAAAATTAATAACAAAATTTAATTGAAGATAGGCATTTTGGTGTTGGTATATAATCATTTAATAAGAGAACATCATATAGAAATAAATACTAATAATTATTGTATAATAATTCATTAACCATAACTTATTCCATTTTCAAAATAAGTATACATCTATGGATAATGTTATCATATGAATTTAATAGAAACATAAAACATTACATCATAAGCATAAGTTAAGGATAAAAATTGAGACAACATAATACAATGGTAAATGTCCCATAGTGGTTAATTTCCTTCCATGTCCCACACATATCTTATTATGAGATATACAACATTACCCAATACATTGGAAGGATAAATAATTGTTGTACAACCCTTCAAATCATAATATAATCATTCATATGTGGACTGCAAAAGGAAATAATATATAAATCTATCAATTTTTATAAAATTACTAACCCATTATAATTAAACATGTATTCTATAAAGGTTAGTATAACTCTATTCAATTGAAATTAAATTATGATAATAATTTATAGGTTATATAAAACCAATATGCTAAAGATTATCTATTTTACTAAATAATTTTCCATTTACGTCAATGTATTTTTATATAGGTTTATAACATATAATTCGATGAATGATGTATTGTGTTTCGGTGGAGGAATGGCTTTGGGATAAGTGTTTTTCATCATTTATTGTATGTAATGAAAATGGTTTTTATGGATCATTCCAAACAGAGAAATTTCATTTAAACCACTGAAAATTTAGGAATTGAACATCACATTTCTTATATAAATAATTTCATGAGAATGATAGAGTTCGATAGAGAACATAATCACATGGAACACAAAGAACACGAAACAATTCGTCAGAATAGAGTATATTAATATTTATAAATTCTAATTGGCGTATATTTATCCAAAATTAAAATTAATTGGTTCTATGAAAATTTGAAAACATTCAATAACTTTTTTGAGAATCATCAATTGGAATATATGGAATGAATGGAAAATAAAATAATATATAGCCTTACCTTAAAAATTGAATCACACCATATATAATTTATCCTTTTAATAATTAAATGTTTGTTTAATTTTATTCATTAATGAATAAGATTTTAATTCTCATTTGTATATTGATATTATTTATAATTTGTTTAAAATCATTACCAAATTATTTATTACATTACTATAGTTCTTTTTGATCATTTTGAGTTAGTGAGACTAATATTCTTCAAACATACAATGGTAAAGTCATATTGGTATGTGTTCATGATTAAATGATTATGTTACACCCACAACTATCATGTAATGTGGTATTTGGATGTCTATAATTAATGGAGTAAAATATATTATTTTAAAATTTGTTTTAAATGAATAATGAATGATGTGACTATTTAAAAAAGATAAAAATGGCTATGTTTGTTTAATTTTAATATCATTTTTATGAGAGAAATAATTTCATTATAGATTTATAATGTTTAAATTAAATTACTTTTTATGTTACATTAAATCATGAATATAATTTAATCACATTTCCATGAAGTATAATAGTTTGTAAAAAATATCATAGTTCACTTATGTGGATTAAAATGACCATTAAGAGAGATTATTATACATTTAGTTTAAAATGGTTGAGTACTATATAAATGTTATAATTTTGATAAATATTATTATATTATTATAAATTTATTGTTTTAAGTAATTTTTGTTACTTTTACCGTTTTAAATAAAAATATATGTTAAATAATTTACATTAGAAGACATATTTTGGAAATAAATATTTTTATGATATAATTGTTTAGGGAGTGGGTTTTATGAGATGAAATTAGTAATATATAACCCTAATATGATAAATATATTAGTAATAATATATAATTAGGTATTTTTACATTTTTTATAGAAAAATTTATTTCTCAATATTTTAGATTTTTTAAATTGAAATTAAATATAATATTATCAAATTTAAAAATAAATTAGAATTTCAATTTAAATTTATAATATTAAAATTAGTTTACAATGTTTGAAGTGACGTTAGAATGGTAATGGAAAATTACTGAAAATGTTATTCACCACATTCATGTGGATAGAATATGTCACAAACATGTATAAAATTAACTTCTGAAGATATAGTCGATATGGTCCCTAAAACCATGCCTTTATTATCAATTTAAAACTTTTTCCCGGATTAATAGACTTTTACTATTGATAAAAAATTAGCATTTTCTTGAATAATTTTTTAATCACTTATAATAGGCGGCCAAATCCTCCCCTTCTCTCAACCCATTCAATAACACTGGATCACCATAAAATTTAACTTAGTATATCCTTAACACACTACACTTGGAATTAAATATTATTCTATTAAAAATCTTCTATGATAATATGTCTTAAGGATTTACCTATTGGATATCATCCAAGGTAAATGATGTTTAGATCACATGCTAAATTCATTCAAACATAATTTTAAGAGGTCTTATAAACAATAAATGTTACATTTTGGAAATACATTCTCTTTCATGTTACAAATTAACTATTATATTATTTTCATGTATATAATACAAATTTAATAAAAATATTATATTTTCATTTATATATGTTTTACATTAACATCAATTGTTATTGAAAATACATTTTTATATTTACAATGATGTTTTTTAAATTAAAACCAATTTTTATGGAATATCCCTTTTTATTATATCGTGTCATGTTTCAACCACATGAAATGTATTCACATTTATATTATTTATACCAAAAATATTTATATCAGGAAAAACCGTTTTTATTTCAATTATTCTATTAAATAAATTATTCTTTCTTCTCATTATTTATTGGTTTACTTCTCATTTTAAAAAACAACACCCCAATTTTATTTTTATTCTTACTTCATCAAATTTTATAATGTAATGTTTTCTAAAATTGATACCCATTTTCATTTATTATATTTATTTTTCATTGAATCAATATATCCTACATAATATTATCCCATCATCTACTTGTAATTTCTATGGTATAACCTTCATTTATTCCATAATATAAAATTTTTAAAACCACTTTCTACTCTAGTGTTTTATCATTATTATGATTTATATATGGTTATTTTTTTGGAACATATATTCATAAACATTGTATGATTTTTTTGGAATGTCTTGTATTTGTTAGGTCATTTATAGTACACTAATATAATGGTTAATGTTCTTGTATCATTAGATTCTATGCATTCTACATCATTGGATACCCTATGCACACTATTTATAGTACACGGGTAGTGATACTAATAAATATTTGTATGGGGAACAAGTATGTAGCCTTTAAAAACAATGTATGGTTACTAGATGTTTATCCTATCCTAAAATATTATAATATGGTGTTCATCCAAAACATAGAATTTTTTTTATGGTGGTTAGCCTATATTTTTTTTATATTGGAAACTAAATTTGGTATATATATATATTATTTTATACAATATGATGTATTAATATCCTTTGGATTCCATGATCATATGCAT
This sequence comes from Viscum album, assembly GCA_963277665.1. Taxonomy (NCBI): domain Eukaryota; kingdom Viridiplantae; phylum Streptophyta; class Magnoliopsida; order Santalales; family Viscaceae; genus Viscum; species Viscum album. Next base: position 1,895,862,077 of record OY728133.1, on the reverse strand, counting down.
ACATTACATTATTCCATGATTTCATGCTTATTATCATTCTTTATATGATATCATGTTAATATTATTTACATTAACGTTATGTTTTAATTCCATTTTTATTCCCAAAATTTGAATTGCATATCACCCACTACATCGTGTAGAGAAATGAATTATATCCCATTTAATTATAAAGTACTCGGAGGAGCAAGAGAGCCATTTGGTGTTTAAAAATATATTGAATTTATGATCAGGATGTCATATTTATATATGAAATCTTCAAATTCATTAGATTTAATTATCCTTAGAGTGTATTTTATGGAAAAGAATATTATGAAAGAGGAAAAAAAATAAATTTAGAGATTGGGATATTACTATTGGTACCAAAATATGTTCTATTTGTATTTATATATTATTATTAGTGAACATTCATGAAAACCATAAGGAAAATTCTAATAATATAATATGACCATGATGATTTATTATGTAATATATTATATTTTCTTCATGAAAATTATGTTATTTTATATTTTATAAGTGTTCATGATTTGTAACTGATTTATAAATGGGTAATGTCCCTACAAAAGAGTTAGTAAAATATATCCTAGATGTTTTTATGGTTAATTGAAAATGGTACAATGCAATTTATATTATTTAAAACACAATAGTGTATATGATTTAGATAATCATTGGATATTTGTGAACATTTATTTTTGTAATGAATTATTTTTTGACATTAAGGGAATATTTTAAGAATTATAGGATAACAAAACCTTTTGTAACCCATCATAAAAGAATAGTTTTATAGGTTGAACTACTAAAATTATAAGACAATGTGGTTGTGAAATGGATACATTATTTTATGGTGAATTTAATTATATCTTAATGATTGTGTTAATAACTCACTAATATTCAATTCCAAAAACTCAAATTAACCTTTTTTGTTTTACTGATAAATGGATCCTAAATGAAATGAGTTCTCCATGGCTGTGATGGAAAATATGAAGAATACAAAAATGATAAACCCTTTGGAATGTGATATGGGTTGAGATATCTATTGACTCTTATAAATCCCCTATTATGATATGTGACTAAAAATGAAACCATTGGTGAACTCATAATTTAACAAATAATACATGGATAAATTCCATGAAATGTAGTAAATAAACGTTATGAGAGAAGTGATATTCAAAATCCAATATGTCAAAAACTGAGAAGAATAAATAAATCAGTTACCTTAAGAGGAATAAAAAATTATTTACATATGAAAGTGGGGATCATCGAGCATTAATATTCCATATAATGTGATGTGACTAGTTAGCATGATGCAAGTTAAAATCATTATTCTAACAGAATCCATTACAGTTAAAGTCATTATGTTTGTAAAAATTATAAATTAAGAAAGAATTTTTCAGAGATTAAAGGATGATAATATTGATAGACATGGACAAACACCACAACCAGTGGAAGGAATTTTATAAAATTCAATAACTATTGACGTAAGGGAGTGTGATGAATAAATCCTCTACAACAAAATATTAAACATGTATTCTATATTATAAAAAAAATGAGATACCTATATTTTTTTTGATACATGTACCACCATGATATTCTGAATATCAAATAAATCATCGGGTTATTTTATATTGAAATTTTACGTTATGGGTGAAACGTATTAACTTCGTTATTTTTGGGGGATTTGGTGTGATGATGGTAAAGGATTTCCTATTTAATCATACAAATGGTATTCCTAAATAATGGTCAGTTTATCCACAAAATCACTCTTGTTGAACAAATGGGTGGGTGTAGAGTCAACAACCATATGATGTTACAGAACCATATTATCGTCACTAAAAAATGAACAAAATTAGTAGATCATATTCACCATCATATATTAATGAACCAACAATATGTATAGGACCGTATGTCTCTATATACTTTGATAGATCCATATCCCTGGTGGATATGGAATAAAACCAACTTTCACCTCTATTAGTGTGATAGAACATAATGTATAAGTGATCATGGGGGAGACTACCATGTGACGTTAAGAATGAGAGAAGTAAAAAAAATATTTGTTAATTACCTAGATCATGTAGTTCCTAACTATTTGTTCCTAAAAAAATTCAAGTCATGGAAGGTCCTATTTGGGAACACGAATAGCCACATGTATCCTAAATTATAGGGAATAAATGGAACTACTAAATTTATATTGGTGGACATCATGGAACAGGAAATGTCGAGACTCGTACAATAATCAGGTGATGATATGACTATTTATCTTCTGAGTTTAGTGACATAGGTGATGCATAAGATAGAAAGGGTTGATTCTAGAGTGGTGGGGGATACAACTCAAGAAAATTTAGGGGGTGGTCATAGAAAAAATCTCAATGAGCCTTATATAAAGGATGCTCATTTTTCTTCCTCTTTATTACTCGAACATAACATTCCTCCGATACAACCTAATTGAAGATCCATGAGGGTTGATATTTTTTTTTTGATATATATATAAAAATATGGAATAAAATTTAATGTTTCAAAAATATTTTGATAAAATATCATTTAATGTTTGACAATGAGCTCATGGAATACTTAATAAGGTCTAAAATTTAAAACCAAAGAGGTAATTACCTCACATAGATAGTATGAAATAGAATATAGGGGTTATTATTATTATAAATGAAAAATTTTAATTTTTTTATACTGATAAAAAAAATGTATCGAGTCAACATATAGATTTTCAATGATCATTATGTATGTTTGTAATAATTTAAAATATGAGGAAACAATTTATTTATGTCGGTGTAATGACCCAAAATTTATATGTATATTTTTAATAAATGAATTTTTAAATAATGTGTATCACAAGGTATACAAGACAAGATAAACATATAAAAACTGAATATTTATTATGGAAATTAAAAATAAATATTATAATATTTTTAAAGAAAAAGTAACCATATTGTACAATGATAAAAAACAATGTAGGAAGATATGTTATGCAGATGTACCTGCACACACACACATGAAGCACACTCAATGCAATAGTGCAGAGTAAAAGAAAAGACAAGCATGGAAAAGGGGCAACTGCTCTATATATAAACCACAGATGTGCATCGACCTCTAAACAATACAAAGTACAGTGCTGAAAAGGAAAAGGGGAAAACATACGCCCAACCAGAAAAGGTGCCACAACCCGACAATAGGTAATCAAAAGAAACAGCTGACGGGTCTCCCACCTAGAACCCGGCTACAACCACCGCACGCGGTCCAAGCTCCCGAACTCCTATGCTCCACTAAAGTCACGACCAACCTATCTGTCGTCTATAAGGGCACACTAAGTGCAGGCAAAGCCCATGCAGGGGTGAGTATGAAAATACTCAGTATGATATCCCGAAGGCTCGAGGGAGCAACAATGGTGGTACCAAAGGGTGAGCAGCAGAGCGAACAGGAAAAGTAGAGGAGTAAAACTGAATGTGCATTAAAGAGTCCAGCTCAACCAAACAAAAGAAAGGAGGTAGACTCGTCTAGACACAAGGATCTAGATACAATGAGAAGATGAACTTCTCGTCGAGTCTTCGCAACCTATAGCAGGAGAGTAGACTCGTCCAACCACGAGAAGCTAGACACGGAAAGCACGTGGCATACCCTGCGCGTCTTCGCCTCCTCTAGATGGAGAGTATCCAAAACCCAAGGAGTGGGTACTGGAACAAGGTATATACATATACATATTCTCAACAAGAAGCCAGAACAACGTTGTAAGGGGAAATCCATCCCGTAGCTCAGCCCAAGAAAATGAGTCGCCAACAGTCCCAGAGGTAAACCATCGATGCCCAACATCCTGCACGTCTGCCCCGAACCGAAAGCCAAGGGCTCAAACACCACACCTCGACACTATCCACTTTGGGCGGCACTGACTCGCCCACACGGTTTTAGATCGCCTCGCAATATTGCGTCTCAGTGGGGAAAGTTCCCATCGTACTTGAGAGTTCTGGGGGAACGTCAAACCATACCTTCTCACTACCCTGCAGTCAAGAGGTCTCCTCAAAGTCAAGGTCGTCACAACACTGACCCGCACAACCAAGGGTCCTGCTCCGGGGGTCACGGAGGAAAGAGATAGACTAGCCTAGTAGAAAGGACTGAGTCTGGAAATACCAATGGGTAACCCACTGCCCAGCCCTGCTGGAGGGTAATGGGTCACCCGTTGGTATTTCCAGACTCAGTCCTTTCTACTAGGCTAGTCTGTAGCTTTCCTCCTTGACCACCAGAGTGGAACCCTTGGTTGTGCGGGTCAGTGTTGTGACAACCTTGACATTGCGGAGACCTCTCGACTATAGGGTAGTGACAAGGTGTGGTTTGATGTTCCCCCAGAACTCTCAAGTATGAGGGGCACATTCCCCACCGAGACGCATTCTTGTGACGCGATCTAAAACCGTGCAGGCGAGTCAGTGCCGCCCAAAGCGGATATTGTCGAGGTGTGGTGTTTGAGCCCTTGGCTTGCGGTTCGGGGAAGACGTGCAGGATGCAAGGCATCGATGTTTTACCTCTGGGACTATTGGCGACTCATTTTCTTGGGCAGAGCTATGGGACGGAGATCCCCTTACAACCTTGTTTAGGCTTCTTGTTGAGCATATGTATATGTATATACCTTGTTCTGGTACCCACTCCTTGGGTTTTGGCTACTCTCCTTCCAAAGGAGCCGAAGAAGCGCGGGGTATGCCACGTGCTTTCCGAGTCTAGCTTCTCATGGTTGGACAAGTCTACTCTCCTTCTATAGGGAGTGATGACTCGACGAGAAGATGATCTTCTCACAATTTCTAGCTACTTCTGTCTGGACGAGTCTACCTCCTTTATTTTTTGGGGTTGATTTGGACACTTTACTGCTCTTTTAGTTGTACTACTCTACTTTTCATGTTCACTCTACTGCTCACCCTTCAGTACCTCCTTTGTTGCTCCATCGAGCCTTCGTGGTATCCTACTGAGTATTTTCATACTCACCCCTACTTGGTCATTGCCCGCACTTGGTGTGCCCTTGTAGACGACGTACAGGTTGGTTGTGACTTCAGTGGAGAATAGGAGTTTGCGAGCTTGGACCGTGTGCGGTGGTCGTAGACGGGTTCCAGTTGGGAGACCCGTCAGCTGTTTCTTTTGTTTACCTTTTGCCGGGTTGTGGCACCTTTTCTGGTTGGGCGCGTGTTTTCCCCTTTTCCTTTTAATCACTGTAATTTGTATTGTTTAGAGGTCGATGCACATCTGTGGTTTATATATATAGTAGTTTCCCCTTTTCCTTGCTTGTATTTTCTTTTACTCTTCACTTTTTCATTGAGTGTGCTGCGTGTGTGTGTGTGCAGGTACTTAGGCAAAGGCCTCCCTGAGTTATTGTACCTTCGGCGCTGGTCGCCAACCCCTGGCCTATGGAGGTGGGCCTGGGATAGTTGTGGCTCGAGCCTGGGTAGCATCGGGTCATGACAAAGTGGTATCAGAGGTGGTCCATTCCTTGGGACTCTGTTCGGAAGTCCCTTAAAGAGGAATTGGTTGGGATATAGGGAAATAGTGTTAATGTGTCTCGAGAGTGGCTCTCAGGCCAGTGAGTCCAGTGATGGTGCAGCGGCCGACGTATCCATTCACCAGGACCTTGATAACCCTCTTGTCGACTCGGCATGCTGAGACACTTGTTGCAGGAAAATTTGTTTGTGCATCATGTAGGAATGAGTCTTTGATTGTCCTTCTTGAGTAAGCTCCCCATCGTTGTTGTTGTTGGTATATACAAATATTCTCATCTGACCGAGGAACTCCTTGATTATATTTAGGATGTCTCCATGAGGACAGCCAGCCAGGATACCAGCTTTGGTTCGTGGGGATGACCCTATGAGCAACGAGGCCATAGTCCCGGACCCATCATGCGAGCCCTTTCTCCGGGTGGGTCGGTAGCAGCACCCCCCACCTGTTGAGCAGCAGGCAGTTTCAGCAGAGCAGGCTGAGTTTGAGCGCAGTTTGAGCGCGCTTCGTGAGTTCCAGCGGCAGAGACCGCTGAGGTTTAGTGGTGAGTCAGACCCTTAGGCAGCAGTGGTTTGACTTGAGGTAGTGGTTCGCCTTTTCAGGCTTGTGCAGACGCCGATAGATCGGAGAGTGGCTTTGGCAGCCAGCCTTTTTCGTGGAGCATCTTGGTGTTTGTGGAGTCTGGTGACTCAGTTTCTTGAGGAGTCGTCGCTTTTGTTGGACGACATTCAGTTGTTGCTCCGTGAGGAGTTTTTGCCCCTCCTACTTGCGCTCCGTTCGGATTCAGGAGCTCCTGCAGTTTCAGCAGGGAGGGATGACAGTGGCCTAGTACGCGGCTAGTTTTGCAGACCGCGCACGCTTTTACCTGGACTTGGTCTGTGACGACGACATCCGAGCGCGGAAGTTTTGGCAGGGTCTCCGCCGAGAGATTCGTGCTGTCAGAGTACCCTTGGGAATTTCCACATATGTCGGGGTGCTAAAGTAGGCGCTGGTGACAGAGGTCATCCTGTCATGTTTTGCGGTTGGTACTGGCAGTGGGCGCGACGGAGCCGGGACCTCTGCTGTAGTTAGCAGGCATCGGAGGACATGACCTCGATGCAGGTGGCCTTCCCACTACCGGTTTCGGAGACGTTGTCGTATACCACTATGGCGAAAAGGTGCAGGGCCTCAGTTGAGGATGACCTTCCTTGAGTGGATCCCGGGCCGTAGTCGTACACTACAGTGGAGCCGGAGGGCACTAGTGCAGCCCAGATAGAGTGGGTTCTACGCTTGTGAAAGGCGAGGTCACTTGGCCCAAGACTTCCCGACCCGAGTTTCTGAGAGCTTCGGGGAGGCAGCAGGCGCACCACCACGGTAGAGGTAGCGCCGTGATCGGAGTAGTACCTAGGGAGGTGGGGCTAGAAGAGGAGCGGGAGGAGCTGGAGGTGGGGGACGACGTTACGAGATCTCTCCATCACCACTAGGCGGTCCACGTCAGGCTCCGGGAGCTGACGGTTGGGACTGCGGGTATCTGCGAGCCATGGATGTCTATGATCCTACAGAGCACAGGATGGTGAGAGGTGCCCCTTTCGACTCTACTACTTTTTGCAGTAGAATTGTTAGGCTCTGTGTGTGAAAGGCATTCCTCCCTGCTCCTTGCTTGAGGTGTTACCAAGGTGACGCAGGGCGTCGGGTGTCACCCTGTGTTGGTAAGGAAAAAGGGCGTGAGACCTTTTCCATTAGTCGATGGTGTTGTCTCCATCGCCTGTTGAGCGTGTAAGAGAGCATTGAATGTGGAATCTTGCGCGACCAGATATCCTTGGGTGTTTCACCATATGGATATTCTGAAGGAGGGAATCACCAGGACTTTTTTCAGGTGCAGGCGGTGATTCCAGTCGCGGCATGCGACGTAGAGGTTTGGCCGGGGAGGTGAGCTACCCCCGAGGGCCTTCGCGCCGTTTGAGACCGTGAAAAGGGATGTAAAGGTACCCTACCACCTTTCCCTAACCCCAAAGTCTGGAGTGGGTTCACGATGTCGGCAAGGGCCAACCTCGCGTGAACAGATCAATCTATTGGTCTGTTTGCGGTGACACAGAAGTGTGTGTGGGTTCTTCTGGGTATGGGGAATCCAGGAGTGGGCTTAGTACCCTATGTTGCTCCCTAGTTTTTCTTTTTGAGGACGAAAATCTTGATTGAGGGAATAATGTAAGAACCCGGTTTTTTGCTGAGAAAGTCTTTGGAATATTCTTGATAATATTCCAGAGCACTGCCTTCAGACGACATGTGATTCCGAGCCCCGGAGTGGCCGGAATTAAATATTCAGTGTGTTCACACTGGAAACGCCAAATAAATGCTATAACTCCAAAACAGAGTTCCGGATCAGAGATCTGACTGTACGGATGGGTCTGGAATGGGGTTTTTACCCTAAGAAAGACATAAAACATGTCGACGCGGGATGTTTGGACCCCTCGCTCACTTTCGGAAGGTTAAACAGATAAATTAATTAAATAAATTAATTCGTTTAATGGAGAAACGTAGGTATCTCTTAAATGGTGGCTCGGATTGGGCACCGTTGTGTTCGGAGAGTTCCTTTTACCCTAGGAGGGGTATAAGTTTTGCGGGCACGGGTCGTCTATGAAAAATGGCCCCAGGGGCGTTTTCTTATTTGGCGGCCTCAGGTGCTATGTTTAATAACTTTTTAACGGGGCCTCAGATTAAAATTCTGAGACCGCCGTTGCTCTCGAAGTGTCGTGTTTACCCCAGGGACACCCTCCTTTTTGTCTGCTTCGAGAGCGGGGTCGGGGGCGTTCCTGGCGGGGGTGTTTAAGTGTTATTACTTAAACACACCCCCTCCCTCTTCTCTTCCCCTTATCCTCCCTCACACCCTCTCCCCTTCCCTCCTCCATTCCGGTGATCTTCGGCGAGGCAAGCTCTAGCAATCCAACTCCGACGAGGCAACGACGTGGGGCGGATCGCGCGGGAAGTGTCGGGCAAAGCCCCACGAGGTAGGAGTTTTATTTTGTCTCTGTTTTTAAATTACCACATTTTTTGAGCCCGATTTATACCATCGAATTGCCACCCAATATTCAAACAAATCCCACATATTAGTAGAACTCGATCTGAGCTTTCTGACGCACCTTTCGGATGTGAAATCGGAACTCCGAGGCGTCCGCAGTGTCCCGGCGAAGTTGGGGGTTGTTTTGTGGTTTCCGAAGGTCGGCAAGGCGGTCCGACGAGTTGGTGCGGCGGAGGGGTTCGGCTCCGGGCAGGCGGCCGCGGCTTCGGAAGGTGGCGCGGCGGCCGCGGCTTTGGAAGACCGTGGCGGCGGCAACTAGTGGCGCCGGCAGGGCACGGCTGAGAGGGAGAGGGGATGCGAGGCGGTGGCCCTGTGCGGCGCAACAAAGACCCGTACATTGCGGGTCGTTGCGTGGACCGTGCGACCGGCCCTCGTGGCCGGTCGGTGGAGAACCCCGTGCGGCAGGCGCGCAGGTGTGAAGGGGAGCGGGCCGTGGAGCGACGGCCCGTGGCCCGGATGGACCGGGCTAAGCTGCTCGGCCGCGGTTTAGCAGGCCGGCCGGCATGGGCCGGCCCAAGCAGGGCCGACCGGCCGGACCGGGCCGGTCCGGCCCAAGGGGCTTTGCCCCTCAATCTTCGGACGCCCGTATTTCGGGCTACGGGCGTCCGTCTTGCGCGCCGTCAGCGGCAGTGCAGAGCTCGTGTCGAGGCGGAGTTTTTGATATGGTTTCGGGAATTTTTAATTCCCAAAACATGGGGCCTCGGAGACGCGACGCGTCTTTAGGTGGACGAGCATTCTTTCGGGAAATTTTGTTTTGGACGGCGCAGATGCGTCCGATGTCTGTTTTAAACGCCGTCAGTTGAGTTGGAACCCTAGCGTCGAGGCGGAGGTTTCCAGAGTGGTTCCGGGCATTGAAGCCAGAGATGAGGCGTGGGCCCCACGGCCCGTCTTTTGAGCTGCGGGCAGCGTTTCACGACTTTTTCGTCGGACGTCCGTTCGGTGCGTGTGAGCAGTCGATGTTGGGTGTTTTTCCGAGGGCATCGCGTTGACGCAGTCTGCCCTCTGTAGTTCTGCAGGAGGGTGGGGGCCCCACGGGGGTCGTTTCGGGAGTTGACGGTGATTTCCAGCTTTATCACCGGTCGACCGTTTTGGACAAGTGAATAGTCCATCTTGTGTACTTTTTCGAGAGGATCGCAACGGTGCGATCTGTTCGTTGTGTTTTGGGACTGGGGATGCAGGTCCCACGTGGCGCCACTCGTGTGTGGTGTGCCGGAATGCATCATTATCTCCGGGTCCCTGTTCCATGCAAGTAAGCAGTCAATTTGACGTGCTTTTCCGAGAGATTTGCGATGGCGCAGTCCGCCTGACCTTTTTCGGGGACGTGGTGTGGGACCCACCCGACCTGGCTACAGTGAATAGTACCTTCTTCATCGGGTGTTCATTTTGGGCGATTGATTACTCAATCCTATTTGTTTTTCTAAGGGGATCGCAGTGGTGGGATCCGTTGGTTCAGTTTTGGGATCTTGGGGTGGGCCCTACATGGGTTTGGTCACGGTGAATAGTACCATTTTCACCTGTTGACTGTTTCGGGCGAGTGAGTAGTCTAACTCACGTGTTTTTTCACATGTATTACAATGGTGTGATCTGTTTGGCGGCGTAGAGCCTCTTGCGCGATCTTGTTAAATGTGGAGCATGAGAGGTGCTCCGGTGGTGGTTCGTCCTTCCTTGGTTGTAGCGGACCCTTTGCGTGAAATCGTACACTCTTGGGAGAGTGATATAGTTGGTTCACAAGATGTTGATGGTCGTGCCTGGGCCGTTGAGGTGGAGTTTTTATGTCATGCCTTCGCGTTGACGCTTGGTGTCGTGGGCCCGATAACCATAGGCTGAGAATGTGGTATACTCTGGGAGTATACGGGAATGCTTGGAGGTACACGTGGTTGTTCGTACCTGAGAACGTTTGGGTGCTTGGTTGGTGCTATGATGGGGCCACTCTTTCTGTGGGCCCCACGTGCCTGCCGGGTTCTGCTTCGTGTACTTGGACCTCCCGCGACGTAGAGGGTCCCTCTGTGTGTTTGTTTGACCAGCAGGGTAGAGCTTTTACCCTGGCTCGGTGGTCGTTTGTTGACTAGCAGGGTTGAGTGGTCTCTCCCTTGTTTCGTTCTCGATGGTTTGGCCGGTAATGGATCTAGTGGCACCCAGCACTGGAGCAGATGCTGCACCACTTTTCGGAGAGTTGTTTTGGAGTTGGGTGGTTGCGCGATACCCACTACGTGTTCGTTTGGCTGGTGGTGTACCCTCCAGTAGAGATGGCTAGAGCATCTCTGAGTTCTACCCTCCAGCGGGGCTGGGCAGTGGGTTACTCATCGACTTCATCGGGTTTACCCTCCAGCAGGGATGGGCAGTGGGTGGCTCGGTGACTTTTAGGGTTTACCCACCAGCAGGGACTGTGTAGTGGGTCACCTGACGACCTCTTAGGGTCTACCCTCCAGCAAGGCTGGGCAGTGGGTCACCCGTCATCTCGTTCCAGGTCTACCCTCCAGCGAGGCTGGGCAGTGGGTCGCCTGTTGACTTATTCCAGGTCTACCCTCTTGTGGGGTTGTGCAGTTGGTCTCATGATGATGTAATACGGTCTACCCACTAGCGGGGCTGGGCAGTGGGTCGCTAAATGATGTGTTATGGTCTACCCTCCAGCGGGGCTGGGCAGTGGGTCGCCTGTCGACTTATTCCAGGTCTACCCTCCAGCAGGGCTGGGCATTCGGTCTCATGATGATGTATTAGGGTTTACCCTCCAGTGGGGCTGGGCAGTGGGTCACCTATTGGTATTTTAGGACTCAGTCCTTTCTACAAGGCTGGTTTGTGGCTTTCCTCCATGACCACCATAGCGGGACCCTTGGTTGTTCGGGTCAGTGTTGTGACTACCTTGACTTTGAGGATACCTCTCGACTGCAGGGCAGTGACGAGTTGTGGTTTGACGTTCCCCCAGAACTCTCAAGTACGAGGGGAACTTTCCCCACCGAGACGTGTTCTTCCGACGTGATCTAAAACCGTGCGGGCAAGTCAGTGCCGCCCAAAGGAGATAGTGTCGAGGTGTGGTGTTTGAGCCCTTGGCTTGCGGTTCGGGGCAGAAGTGCAGTATGCTGGGCATCGATGGTTTACCTCTAGGACTATTGGCGACTCATTTTCATGGGCTGAGCTACGGGACGGAGATCCCCTTACGACCTTGTTCGGGCTTCCTGTTGAGATTATGTATATGTATATACCTTGTTCCGGTACCCACTCCTTGGGTTATGGCTACTCTCCATCTAGAAGAGGCGAAGACGCGTGGGGTATGCCACGTGCTTTCCATGTCAAGCTTCTCGTGGTTGGATGAGTCTACTCTCCTGCTATATGTAGAGAAGACTCGACGAGAAGTTCATCTTCTCACCGTTTCTAGCTCCTTGTGTCTGGACGAGTCTACCTCCTTTCATTTGTTTGGTTGAGCTGGACTCTTTACTGCACTTTCAGTTTTACTCCTCTACTTTTCCTGTTTTCTCTACTGCTCACCCTTCGGTACCTCCTTTGTTGATCCCTCGAGCCTTAGTGGTATTCTACTGAGTATTTTTATACTCACCCCTGCTTGGGCATTCCCCTCACTTGGTGTGCCCTTGCAGATGACGAACAGGTTGGTCGTGACTTCAGTGGAGCATAGGAGTTTGGGAGCTTGGACCGCGTGTGGTGGTCGTAGCCGGGTTCCTGGTGGGAGACCCGTCAGCTGTTTCTTTTGTTTACCTGTTACCAGGTTGTGGAACCTTTTCTGATTGGGCGCATGTTTGCCCCTTTTCCTTTTAAGCACTGTAATTTGTATTGTTTAGAGGTCGATGAACATCTGTGGTTTATATATATAGCAGTTGCCCCTTTTCCTTGCTTGTCTTTTCTTTTACTCTGCACTTTTTCATTAAGTGTGATGCGTCTGTGTGTGTGCATGTACTTAGGAAAAGGCCTCCCTGAGTTATTGTGCCTTCGGAGCATGCCGTTTACCCTATGTGGGTTATAAGTTTTGCGGGCGCGGGTCGTCTATGAAAAATGGCCCCAGGGGCGTTTTCGTAATTTGGCGGCCTCGGGCGCTAAGTTTAATAATTTTTCAACGGGGCCTCAGATTAAAATTCTGGATCGCAGTTGTGCTCTTAGCGTTGTGTTTACCCCAGGTACGCCCTCCTTTTTTTCTGCTTCGAGAGCGGGGTCGAGGGAGTGCCGGGCGGGTGTGTTTAAGTGTTATTACTTAAACACACCCCCTCCCTCTTCTCTACCCCTTCTCCTCCCTCACACCCTCTCCCCTTCCCTCCTCCATTCCAGCAAACTCTAGTAAGGCAAGCTCCGGCGATCCAACTTCGGCGATGCAACGGAGAGGGGCGGATCTCGCGGGAAGTGTCGGGCAAAGCCCTATGAGTTAGGAGTTTTATTTTGTCTCTGTTTTGAAATTCCCGCATTCTTTGAGCCTGATTTATATCATCTAATTGCCGCCAAATCTTCTAAAACAGCACATAGATTAGTAGAGCTCGATCCGAGCTTTCCGACGCACCTTTCGGATGTGAAATCGGAGCTCCGAGGCATCCGTAGTGGCCCGGCGAAGTTGGGGTGGTTTTGCAATTTTCGGCGGTCAGCAGGGCGGTCTGGCGAGTTGGCGCGGTGGAGGGGTGAGGCTCCAAGCAGGCGACGCGGCGGTCGTGGCATCGGAAGCTGGCGCGGCGGTCACGGCATTGGAAGGCCATGGCGGCGGTAGCCGGTGGCGTCGATAGGGCGCCGACAGGAGGGAGAGGGGCCGCGAGCTGGCGGCCCCGTGCGGCGCAACAATGACCCGCACATTGCGGGTCGTTGCGTGGACCGTGCGACCGGCCCTCATGGCCGGTCGATGGAGAACCCCACGCGGCGGGGCGTGCGGTTGTGAAGGGGAGCAGGCCACAAAGTTGCAACCCGCGGATCGGCTGGACCGGGCCAACTACTAGGTCGCGGCCCAGCGGGCCGGCCGGCGCGGGCCGGCCCAAGCAGGGCGAACCGGCCGGACCGGGCCAGTCCGGCCCAAGGGGCTTTGCCCCTCAGTCTTCGGACGCCCCTATTTTAGGATACGGGCGTCCGTTTTACGCGACGTCAGCGGCAGTGCAGAGCTCGTGTCGAGGCGGAGTGTTTTATATGTATTTGGGAATTTTTTATTCCCGAAACAAGGGGCCACGGAGGCGCGACACATCTTTAACTCGGTGATCATTTTCCCCGAGTTTCTTGTTTCGGACGGCGCGGACACGTCCGGTGTCTGTTTTGAGTGCCATCAGCGGCGTTGGGACCCTGGTGCAGGGGCAAAGATTTCTAGGGCGGTTCCAGGCGTTGAGGCCGAAGTTGAGACGTAGGCCCCACAGCCCGTCTTTTGAGCTGTGTGCAGCGTTTCACGACTTGTTCCTCGGACATCTGTTCGGGGCGTGTTAGCAGTCTATGATGGGTGTTTTTCATAGGGCATTGCGTTGGCACAGTCTACCCGCTGTAATTCCGCACGATGGTGCGGTCCCCATGAGGGCCATTTCAGGAGTTGACAGTGATTTCCAGCTTTATCAACGGGCGACCGTTTTGGACAAGTGAATAGTCCATTTCATGTACTTTTTCAAGAGGATCGCAACGGTGCAATCCGTTCGCTGAGTTTCGGGACCAGGATGCGGGTCCCACATGGCACCGCTCGGGTGCGGAGCGCCGGGATGCATTTTTTCTCCGGATATCTGTTGCACTATAGTGAGTAGTGATTTTGACATGTTATCCTGAGGGTATCGCAATGGTGCGATGCGCCTGACTGCTTTCAGGGCCGAGGCTCGGGATCAGGGGACGTCATTCGGGTGTGAGGTGGTGTTGGTGACTTTTCCGTCGGATAATGGTTGGAGGTGAGTAAGTAGTCGATCTCGCATGTTTTTCCACAAGGATTACAACGATGTGATCCATTTGGTTGTGCGGAGCCTCTTGCGCGATATTGTAAAATGTGGAAGCATGGAAGGTGCTCCATTGGTGGTTCACCCAACCATGTTTATAGCGGACCCTTTGCGTGTGATCGCGCACTCTTGGGAGAGTGATATAATTGGTCCACGAGATGTGGTTAGCCGTGCCTGGGCCTTTGAGGTGGAGTTGTTACGTCACTCATTCGCGTTGACGATGGGTGCCATCTGCACGATAGCCTTTGGGCTGGAATGAAGTATACTCCGGGAGTATACGGTAGCGCTTGGAGGTATGTGTGGTTGTTTGTAATTGAGGATGTTTTTGTGCTTAGTTGTGGTTGACTTGGGGCCACACGTCGTGTGGGCCCCACGTGCATGCCACAATCTGCTTTGCGTACTTGACCTCTTACGACGTAGAGGGTCCCTTTGCGCTCGTTTGTTGACCAGTAGGGTGGAGTTTTCCACTGGCCTTGTGCTCGTTTGTTTGACCAGCAGGGTGGAGTTTTCCCCTGGCTTTGTGCTCGTTTGAATGGTTAGCAGGGTGGAGTTTTCCCCTGGCTTTTTACTCTTTTGTCTGACCAGCATGGTTGAGTGGTCTCCCCCTGGTCTTGATCTCATTGGTTGGGCCGATAGAGATGGTTTGGTTCCTCTGCTTCTTTGGATATGAGGGGTTCCAGTATTATCCCCTTTCACCGGACTGCAACACCGTCTGTGAATACGGGTGTTCATATAGCTTGGGTGTTTTCCCCAGTTTTTTGGGATGAGATGTCTTGGTCCGCTTCCACAGTGACTCAGCGGATTAGAGCAGGATCGCCTTGTGAGGCCAGGGGTGTTTCTCCTATTGCTCTGTGTTCCCTGGTAGAGCTTGTGGTTTCAGTGTGACCAACACATTACGCGGGCACCGATCCTCTACCCAGGAGGTTGTTTCCAGCAGGGCTGAGGTTGTTTCCAGTAGGTTTGAGGTTGTTCCAGCAGGGCTGAGGCTGTTTCCATCATGGATGAGGTTCTTTCCAGCAGGGCTGAGGTTGTTTCCAGTAGGGCTGAGGTTATATCGAGAAGGGATCCTCAGTGGGTTACCATCCAGCAGGGATGGACAGTAAAGTGGTGTTCACTGAGCAGTACCATCCAGCAGGGATGGCCAGAGCAGTGCCGGGCTTACCTCCAGTTGGGCTGGCCAGTGGTCCCCAATTCCGAGCTTACCTCCAGCTGGGCTGGGCAGTGGTCCCCGATGTGGGGCTTACCTCCGGTGGGGTTGGGAAGTGGTCCCCGATTCCGGGCTTACCTCCAGCGGGGCTGGGCAGTGGTCCCCGATGTCGGGCTTACCTCCAGCTCGGCTGGGCAGTGGTCCCCGATGCTGGGTTGCCTCCAGCTGGGCTGGGCAATGGTCCCATCGCAGACTTTAGCCAGGTCACCCTCCAATGGATTACCATATTACGAGACTGGGAAGTGCGGCACCCGTCGACTTTCCGGGTATCCCTGTAGTGGGAACCCGTTGACTTCCATGGATCCTCCAACCGGGCTAGGCAGGTAGTCGCCTGTCGAATTTGAGTAGATCTCTCGACTGTGGGGCAGTGATGAGTTGTGGTTGACGTTCCCCCAGAACTCTCAAGTATGAGAAGCGCTTTCCCTCATCGAGACGCATCCTTGTGATGCGACCTAAAACCGTGCGGGGGAGTCAGTGCCGCCCAAATCGGATAATGTCGAGGTGTTGTGATTGAGACCACTTGGCTTGCTGTTCGGGGCAGACGTGCAGGATGCTGGGCATCAATGGTGTTACTTCTGGGACTGTTGGCTACTCTTTTCTTGGGCTGATCTATGGGACAGAGATCTCCTTACAAGTTTTTTCGGGCTTCTTGGCAGAGCATAAGGATATGTATATACCTTGTTCAAGTACCCACTTCATTGGCATGGTTACTCTCCCTCTAAGAGAGGCAAAGACGCGCGGGGTATGCCACATGCTTTTCATGCCTAGCTTCTTGTGGTTGGATGAGTCTACTCTCCTGATATAGGTAGCGAAGACTCGACGGGAAGTTTATCTTGTCACCTTTTCAGCTCCTTGTGCCTGGACCAGTCTACTTCCTTTCTCTTGTTGGGTTGATCTAGACTCTTTACTACACTCTCTATTGTACTCTCTTTGCTTTCCCCTATTCGCTCTAATGCTCACCCTTCGGTACCTCCTTTTGTTTCTCCCTCGAGCCTTCGGAGAATCCTACTGAGTATTTTTATACTCACCCCTTCTTGGGATTTTCTCGCACATAGTGTGCCCTTGCAGACGACGGACAGGTGGAGCGTGACTTCAGTGAAGCATAGAAGATTGGGAGCTTGGACCGCGTGCGGTGGTCATGGCCGGGTTCCAGGTGGCAGACCTGTCAGCTATTTCTTTTTGTTTACCTGTTGCCGAGTTGTGTCACTTTTTGGTTGGGCGCGTCTTTTTCCACTTTTCTTTTCAGCTTGTACTTTGTAGAGATCGATGCACTTTGTGGTATATATATAGCAGTTTTCCTTTCCTTTTCTTTGCTTGTCTTTACTTTTACTCTGCGTTGTTGCATCGAGTTTGCTGCGTGTTTGTGTGTGTATAGGTGCTTAGGACGTTAACTTTTATAACATTTCAAAGGGGTCTCAGATTAATATTCCGAGCCCTCCGTTTTTCTCGGGAGGTGTTGTTTACCCTATGGGAGGATTAACCTTTACCCCGTCGAGAGTTCAGGTTCGGGCCGACGGGCGTGTGGTTAAGCGTTTTCTATTTAAACGCTTAACACACCCACCTCCATCTTCTCCATCCCATTCCCCCTGGTATCCCCTCCTCTCCCTCTCCTCCTCCACCTCTGGTGAGAATCTATGGCGAGATAGCTCCGGCGGGGTGCGGTGGTGCCGGCGGATCGACGTGAAGCTCCGGGCGAAGCCCAAGAGGTAAGAGTTTATCGTTTGCGTTTTTCTTTCCCGCACCTACTTTGAACCTAATTTATACACTCTAATTGTTGTTTTATCTTCAAACAAATCCCTTGAATATGTAGTAGAGTTAATTCCCTTTTCAACGCATCTTTCGGATTAAAATTCCGAGCTCCGTGGCATCCACAATGATCCACCGAACATTGCGGGTTTTTGGGTTCCGGTGAGTTCGAGCGACGGCGCGGCGAGGGCGGCCGGTGTGGCAGGGGTGTCAGCGGGTGTCCGGTGGAAGCGCGGGGAACAACGGGGGTCTGTCGGGGTGTCCGCGGGGCATGACAGCGGATGTTCGGCGGGGTGCTAGGGCGTCGGCCGGGGCGTCGGGCGGAGAGCACGGTGAGGCGGCAGTCGCCAGTGAGCGGTGACCGCAGGGTCACGTCGCGCGACCCCTGTGCGGCGACAAAGACCTGCGCCGTGCGAGTCTTCACGCGGAGGCCGCGACAGGCCCTTGTGGCCTGTCTGCGTGAGGACCGCTTGTCCGCGGACGGCCCGCGCGGCTAAGCCGCGGGCTGGTCCAGGCCGGTCCAGCCCCAGGGGCCTTGCCCCCTCGGTGTTCGGACACCCTTAATTCCCTCTATAGGTGTCCGTTTTGAGTGTCGTCTACTGCGGTGGAACCATATTGACGATATAGTCGTTTTGAGATGGTTTAGAGAGTTTTTAATTCCCGAAGTGAGGGGCCGCGGAGGCGCGACGTGTCTTTATGTGAACGATCATTTTTTCGGGAATGTTGTTTTGGACGGCACGGACGCGTCCGATGTCCGATTTAAGCACTGTCAATGGCGTTGGAACCCTGGAATCGAGGCAGAGGTTTCTAGGGTGGTTCTAGGTGTTGAAGCTGGAGTCTAGGAGTGGGCCCCACGGCCTGTCTTTTGAGCTGCGTGCGGCTTTTAGCGATTTTTTCCTCGGACATCCGTTCGGGGTGTGCGAGCAGTTTGATGTTGGGTGTTTTTCCAAGGGAATTGCAATGGTGCAATCTGCCCTCTCAAATTTGGCATGATGGTGCGGGCCCCACGAGGGCCGTTTTGGGAGTTGACGGTGATTTCTAGCTTTATCACCGGGTGACCATTTTGGACAAGTGAATAGTCCATTTTGGGTACTTTTTCAAGAGGATTGCAATGGTTCGATCCGTTTTGTTGTGCAGAGCCTATTACGTGATCTTGTTGAATGTGGAGCATGGAAGGTGCTCCAGTGGTGGTCCACCCTACCTTTTTGTAGCGGACCCTTGGCGTGTGATCGCGCACTCTGGGGAGAGTGATACACACGGTTCACAAGATGTGGATGGCTGTGCCTGGGCCATTGAGGTGGAGTTGTTACGTCACGCCTTCGCATTGACGCTGGGTGCCATGTGCACGATAGCCTTTGGGCTAGAATGAGGTATACTCCGGGAGTATACGGGAGCGCTTGGAGGGACGTGTGGTTGATTGTACCTGAGGATGTTTGTGCGCTCAGTTGGGGTTGACTTGGGGCCGCACGTTGTGTGGACCCCACGTGTGTGCTGTGATCTGCTTTGTGTACTTGACCTCTCACGACGTAGAGGGTCCCTCTGTGCTCGTTTGTTTGACCATCAGGGTGGAGTGTTCCCCTGGCTTTGTGCTCGTTTGTTTGACTAGCAGGGTGGAGTTTTCCCCTGGCTTTGTGCTTGTCTGTTTGACCAGCAGGGTGGAGTTTCCCCTGGCCTGGTGCTCTTTTGTCTGGCCAGTAGGGTTGAGCGGTCTCCCCCTGGTCTTGTGCTCAATGGTTTGGACATCAGTGATGGTTTGGTTCTTCTGCTTCTTTGGCTGTGAGGGGTTCCAGTTCTGTGCCCTTTCACCGGACTACGACACCGTCTGCGACTACGGGTGTTCGTGCAGCGTGGGCATTTTCCCCACATTCTGGGATGAGGTGTCTCGGTCCGATTCAACAGTGACTCAGCGGATGGGAGCGGGATCGCCTTTGAGGCCTGGGGAGTTTCTCATGTTTCTCTGTGTTCCCTAGGAGAGCTTGTAGTGTCGGTGTGACCAACACTTTAAGCGGGCACTAATCCTCTACCTAGGAGGTTGTTACCCGCAGGGATGAGGTTGTTCCAGTTGGGCTGAGGTTGTTTCCAGCAGGGCTGAGGTTGTTCCAGCAGGTCTGAGGTTGTTTCCAACAGGGATGAGGTTGTTCCAGCAGGGTTGAGGTTGTTCCAGTAGGACTGAGGTTGTTTGCAGCAGGGATGAGGTTGTTTCCAGCAGGGCTGAGGTTGTTTCCAGCAGGGCTGAGGTTGTATCGAGGAGGGCTCGTCAGTGGGTTACCATCCAGTAGGGATAGCCAGTACAGTGGTGTTCACCAAGAAGTACCATCTAGCAGGGATGGCCAGAGCAGTGTCGGGCTTACCTCCAGCTGGGCTAGGCAGTGGTCCCTGATGTCGGGCTTACTTCTAGCTGGGCAGGACAGTGGTCCCAGATGTCGGGCTTACCTCCAGCGGGGCTGGGCAGGGGTCCTCGATGCCGGGCTTACCTCCAGTGGGGCTGGGCAGTGGTCCCCGATGCCGGGCTTACCTCCAGCTGGGCTGGGTAGTTGTCCCTGATGTCGGGTTACCTCCAGCTGGGCAGGGCAGTGGTCCCGTCGCCGACTTTAGCTGGGTCGCCCTCTAGTAGATTACCCTGTTACGGGACTGGGCAGTGAGGCACCCGTCGACTTTTCGGGTCTCCCTATAGTGGGAACCCAATGACTTCTAGGGACCCTCTAGCGGGGCTAGGCCGGGGGTCGCCTATCCACTTTGAGCATACCTCTCAACTGCGGGGCAGTGACGAGTCATAGTTGACGTTCCCCCAGAACTCTCAAGTACGGGGAGCACTTTCCCCCTCCGAGACACGTCCTTGTGACGCGACCGAAAACCGTGTGGGCGATTCAGTGCCGCCCAAAGAGGATAGTGTCGAGGTGTGGTGATTGAGCCCCTTGGATTGCGGTTCGGGGCAGACGTGGGGGATGTTGGGCATCGATGGTGTTACTTCTGGGATTGTTGGCTACTCTTTCTTGGGCTGAGCTACGGGACATAGATCCCCTTACGACGTTGTTCGGGCTTCTTATTGAGCATATGGACTTGTATATATCTTGTTCTAGTACCCATTTCATGGGTTTTGGCTACTCTCCTTCCATGAGAGGCGAAGACGCGCGGGGTATGCCACATGATTTCCGTGTCTAGCTTCTCATGGTTGGACGAGTCTAGTCTCTTGCTATAGGTACCGAAGACTCGACGGGAAGTTCATCTTCCAACCGTTTCCAGGTCCTTGTATCTGGACGAGTCTACCTTATTTCCTCTTGATGGGTTGAGCTGGACTCTCTACAACACTCTCTGTTGTACTCCTTTACTTTTATGTTCACTCTACTGCTGACCCTTCAGTACCTCCTTTTGTTGCTCCCTCGAACCTTCGAGGTATCCTACTGAGTATTTTTATACTCACCCATGCTTGGGCTTTGCCCACACTTGGTGTTCCCTTGTAGACGAAGGACAGGTGGAGCGTGACTTCAGTGGAGCGTAGGAGATTGGGAGCTTGGACCACGTGCGGTGGTCATGGCCGTGTTACAGGTGGGAGACCCATCAGTAGTTTCTTTTGTATACCTATTTCCGGGTTGTGGCACTTTTTGGTTAGGCGCGTGTTCTTCCCCTTTTTCCTTTTTTTCACTTTGCTTGTATCTGTTAGAGGTCGATGCACTCTTGTGGTTATTTATAGCAGTTTCCCTTTTCATTACTTGTCTTTTCTTTTAATCTACACTTTTCATTGAGTGTGCTGCGTGTGGTGTGTTTAGGTGCTTAGGCAAAGGCCTCCCCGAGTTGTTGTGCCTTCGGCGCTGGTCGCCATCGCCTTGCCTATGGAGGTGGGATTGGGGTAGTTGCGGCTCGAGCCCGGGTAGGGTCGGGTCGTGACAAAGTGGTATCAGAGGTGGTTCGTTCCTTGCGACATTGTGCGGACGTCCCTAAAAGAGGAATTGGTTGGGATTTAGGGCAACAGTGTCAACATGTCTCGAGAGTGGCTCTCAGGCCAGGGAGTCCAGTGATGGTGCGGCGGCCGACGCATACATTCACCAGGACCTTGATAACCCGCTTGTCGACTCGGCATGCTGAGACACTTGTTGCAGAGAAATTTGTTTGTGCATCATGTAGGACTGAGTCTTTGACTGTCCTTCTTGAGTCAGATTCCCATCGTTGTTGTTGTTGGTATATACATATATGCTCATCTGACCGCGGCACTCCTTGAAAATTTTCAGGATGTCTCCGCGAGGACAGCCAGCCAGGACACCAGCTTGGGTGCTTGAAGATGACCTTGTGAGCTACGAGGCCATAGTCCAGGACACATCATGCGAGCCCCTTTCTCCGGGTGGGCCGGTAGCAGTACCCCCACCTGTTGAGCAGCAGGCATTTTCAGCAGAGCAGGCTGAGCTTGAGCACAGGTTGAGCGCGCTCCGTGAGTTCCAGCGGCAGTGACCGCTGAGGTTCAGTGGTGAGCCAGACCCTCAGGCAACAGAGGATTGGCCCGGGGTAGTGGTTCACCTTTTCAGGCTTGTGTAGAAATTGACAGATCAGAGAGTTGCTTTGGCAGTCAACCTTTTTCGTGGAGCAGCATGGCGTTGGTGGAGTCTGGTGACTCAGTTTCTTGACGAGTCGTCGCTTTTGTTTGATGGCTTTCAGTTGTTGTTTCAGGAGGATTTTCCCTCCTTCTTGCGCTACGTTTGGATTCAGGAGCTCCTACAGTATCATCAGGGAGGGATGACGGTGGCCGAGTACGCGGCTAGTGTTGCAGACCGTGCACGTTTTTACCCGGACATGGTCCATGATGAAAACCTCTTAGCGCGGAAGTTTGAGCAGGGTCTCTGCCGAGAGATTCATGTTTTCATAGTAACCTTGGGCATTTTCACATATTCCGGGGTGCTAGAGCAGGCGTTGGTGACAGAAGGATTCCTGTCACATTCTAGTGTTGGTGGTGGTAGCAGGCACGTCAGAGCTGAAACAGCTACCGCAGCTAGCAGGTGTCGGCAAGGAGGGCCTCGACGAAGGTGGCTTACTGACAACCAAACTCAAGGGCGTGGTCGTACACCACAGTGGAGTCGGAGGTCCCAGTGCAACCCAGAGGGAGTTTGTGTTATGCTTGTGATGAGCAAGGTCACTTGGCACGACACTGCCCGACACGAGTTGCTGAGAGCTTCGGGTAGGCAGCAGGCGCACCACCACGGCAGAGGCAGCGCCGTGATCGGAGTAGTACCCAGAGATGTGGTTCTAGCAGAGGAGCGAGAGGAGCTGGTAGTGGGGGACGACGTTACGAGTTCTTCTCATCACCACTAGGGGTTCCACGTCAGGCTTTGGGAGCTAACAGTTGCGACCGCGGGCAGCTGCGAGCTTTGGATGTCTACGATCCTGCAGAGCATTAGGAGATAAGATGTATGCTCTACAGCTCTTCTACCTTTTGCAGTTGAATTGTTAGACTCTGTGTGTGATCTTCTTTCCTCCCTTCTCCTTGTTTGATGTGTTACCAGGGTAACGTAGGGCGTCGGGTGTGACCCTGTGTCTGTAAGGAAAAAGGCGTGAGACCATTTCCTTTAGTCGATGGTGTTGACTCTTTCGCCTTTTGAGCATGTAAGAGAGCATCGACTGTGGAACCTTGCGTGACCAGATAACCTTGGGTGTTTCACCATATGGATATTCTGGAGGAGTGAATCACCTATCCTTGTTCCAGGTGAAGGCAGTGATTCCAGTCGCGGCGTGTGACGTAGAGGTTTGACCGGGGAGGTGAGCTACCCCCGAGGGCCTTCGGGCTGTGTGAGACCGTTCAGAGGGATGGCGAGGCTCCCTACCACCTTACGCTAACCCCAATGTCTGGAATGGGTGCACGACGTTGGAAAGGGCCGACCTCACGTGAACGGATCAATCCTGTGGTCTATGGGTGGTGACGCAGAGCTGTGCGTGGGTTCTTCTGGGTATGGGGAAGCCAGGTGTGGGCTTCACACCCTGTGTTTCTCCCTAGTTTTGCTTTTCGAGGATGAATAGCTTGAAGGAGGGAATGATGTAAGAACCTAGTTTTTTCTGTGAAAGACTTTGGAATATTCCTGATGATATTCCAGAGTAGCGCTTTCAGACGACGTGCGATTCCGAGCCCCAGATTGGCCAGAATTAAATTTTCAGTGCATTCACACTAGAAATGATAAATAAATAGGATAACTCCTAAACGGAGATCCGGATTAGGGATCCGAGTTTACGGATGGGTCCGGATTGGGGTGTTCACCCTAGGAACGATATAAAACTTGTCGGTGCGGCGGCCGTTGCATCTCGGGACCGGGATGCGGGTCCCACGTGGAGCTGCTCGTGTGTGGTGTGCCGGAACACATTGTTTTCTCCGAGTACCTGTTCCATGCAAGTATGTAGTCAATTTGACATGCTTTCCCGAGAGGTTTGCGATGGCGAAGTCTGCCCGACCTTTTTCGGGGATGTGGTGTGGGTCACACCCGACCCGGCTACGGTGAATAGTTACCTTTTCACCGGGTGTCTGTTTTGGGCGATTGAGTACTCAATCCCATGTGTTTTTCTGAGGGGATCGCAGTTTCATGATCCGTTGGTTCAGTTTTGGGATCTTGGGGTCGGCCCCACATTGGTTTGGTCACGGTGAATAGTATATTTTTCACATGTTGACTGTTTCGGGCGAGTGAGTAGTATAACTCGCATGTTTTTGCGCAAGGATTGCAACGGTGTGATCCGTTCAGATGTATGGAGCCTCTTGTGGAAGCATGGAAGGTGCTCCAGTGGTGGTTCTCCCTACCTTGTTTGTAGCGGACCCTTGGCGTACGATCACGCACTCTTGGGAGAGTGACGTAAATGGTTCACGGGATGTGGCTGGCAGTTCCTGGGCCTTTAAGGTGGAGTTGTTACGTCATGCCTTTGCGCTGACATTGGGTGCCGTGTGCACGATAGCCTATGGGCGGGAATGAGGTATACTCTGGGAGTATACATAAGCGCTTGGAGGTATGTGTGGTTGTGCGTACCTAAGAACCTTGGTGCGTTAAGTTGGGGTTGAGATGTGGCCACATGTTGTGTGGGCCCCACGTGCGTGCTAGGTTCTGTTTTGCGTACTTCGACCTCTCGCGGCGTAGAGGGTCCCTCTGTGTGTTGGTTGACCAGCAGGGTTGAGTGGTCTCCCCTTGGGTTTGTTCTCGATGGATTGGCCGGTAGCGTGGCCAGTGGCTCCCGGTGATGGAGCATGCACAGAACCTATTTTGGATGAGTTGTTCTAGAGATGGGTGGTTACACGATACCCACTCCGTGTTGGTTGCCAGTGTTGTACCCTCCAGTGGATGTGGCCAAAGCAGTTATGAGTTTTACCCTCCAGCGGGGCTGGGCAGTGGGTTACTCATCGGCTTCTAGGGTCTACCCTCCAGCTGAGACTAGGCAATGGGTCACCCGACGCACTTAGGGTCAACCCTCCAGGAGAGACTGGGCAGTGGGTCACTCGAAGACCTCTTAGGTCCTACCCTCCAGCAGGGCTGGGCAGTGGGTCGCCCGTAGTCTAGTTCAAGGTCTACCCACTAGCAAGGCTGGGTAGTGGGTCGCCTGTCGACTTACTCCAAGTCTACCCTCCAGCGGGGCTGAGCAGTGGGTTGCTTGATGATGTAATTTGGTTTACCCTCCTGTATGTCTGGGGCAGTGGGTCTCCTGATGATGTATTAGGGTTTACCCTCCAGTAGTACTGGGCAGTGGGTCACCCGATATGTGATTATGGTTTACCCTCCAACGGGGCTGGGCAGTGGGTCTCCTGACGATGTATTAGGGTTTTACCCTCCAGCAGGGCTGGGCAGTGGGTCACCAGATATTTAGTTATGAATTACCCTCCAGCAGGGCTGGGCAGTGGGTCATTTGTTGGCATTCTAGACTCAGTCCCTACTACTAGGCTATTCTGAGGCTTTCCTCCGTGACCACTGGAGAGGGACCCTTGGTTGTACGGGTCGGTGATGGATCAGCTTGACATTGAGGAGACCTCTTGACTGCGGGGCGGTGATGACTTATGGTTGAATTTCCCCTAGAACTCTCATGTACGAGGAGCTTTTCCCCCCGAGACGCGTCCTTGTGACACGGCCTAAAACTGTGCAGGCGAGTCAGTGCCGCCCAAAGCGGATAGTGTCGAGGTGTGGTGATTGAGCCCCTTGGCTTGGGGTTTGGGGAAGACGTGCGGGATGTTTGGCTTCGATGGTGTTACTTATTGGTCTGTTGGCTACTCTTTTCTTGGCCTGAGCTACGGGACAGCGATCCCCTTATGATGTAGTTCGGGCTTCTCGACAGAGCATATGGATTTGTATATACCATATTCCAGTACCCACTGTTTGGGTTTGGTTACTCTCCTTCCAGGAGAGGCGAAGACGCACATGGTGTGCCACGTGCTTTCCGTGTTTAGCTTCTCATGGTTGTATGAGTCTACTCTCCTGCTATAGGGAGGAAAGACTTGACGGGATGTTCATCTTCTCACCATTTCCAGCTCCTTGTGTCTGGATGAGTCTACCTCCTTTCTCATGTTGGGTTGAGTTGGACTCTTTACTACACTCTCTGTTGTACTTCTGTTCTACTCCCTGTTCGCTCTACTGCTCACCCTTCGGTACCTCCTTTGTTGCTCCCTCGAGCCTTCGGGGTATCCTACTGAGTATTTTTATACTCACCCCTACTTGGGATTTTCCCGCACTTGGTGTGCCTCTGCAGGCGACGGACAGGTTGGTCGTGAATTCTGTGGAGCTTAGGGGTTCAGGAGCTTGGACCGCGTGTGGTGGTCGTGGTTAGGTCCCAGGTGGGGGACCCCTTCTGGCTGTTTTTCTTTTGTTTACCTGTTTCCAGGTTGTGGCACCATTTCTAGTTGGGCGTGTGTTTTCCCCTTTTATTTTTCAGTTAACTTCAGCTTTTACTTTGTACTTTTAGAGGTCGGTGCACATTATGGTTTATATACAACAGTTTCCCTTTACTTTGCTTGTCATTACTTTTACTCAGCACTTTTTCAATGTGTGTGCTGCGTTTGGGTGTGTACAGGTACATAGGCAAAGGCCTCCCCGAGTTATGGTGCCTTCGGCGCTGGTCGCCAGCCCCTGGCCTATGGAAGCGGGCCTGGGGTTGTTGCGGCTCGAGCCCGGGTAGGGTCGGGTCCTGACAAAGTGGTATCAGAGGTGGTTCATTCCTTGGGATGCTGATTGGACATCCCTAAAAGAGGAATTGGTTGGGATAAAGGGCAACATTGTTAACGTGTCTCGAGAGCGGCTCTTAGGCCAGGGAGTCCAGTGATGGTGTGGTGCCCGACGTATCCATTCACGCGGACCCTGATAACCCACTTGTCGACTCGGCATGTTGAGACACTTATTGCAGGGAAAATTTGTTTGTGCATCACATAGGATTGATTCCCTGACAGTCCTTCTTGAGTCATCTCCCCATCATTGATATTGGTATATACATATATGCTCATCTGATCGCGACACTCCTTCATAATTTTCAGGATGTCCTTGCGAGGATCACCAGCCAGGATAGAAACTTTGGATCGTGACGACGGCCCTGTGAGCTACGAGGCCACAGTCCAGGACCCATCATGCAAGCCCCTTTCTCCGGGTGAGCCGGTAGTAGCACCCCCACCTATTGAGCAGCAGAAAGCTTTAGCAGAGCAGGCTGAGCGTGAGCACAGGTTGAGCGCGCTCCATGAATTCCAGTGGTAGATACCGCTGAGGTTCAGTGGTGAGATAGACCCTTAGGCAGCAGAGGTTTGGCTGGAGGTAGTGGTTCACCTTTTCAGGTTTGTGCAGACGCCGACAGTTCCGAGAGTGGCTTTGACAACCACCCTTTTTCGTGGAGCATCTTGGCGTTGGTGGAGTCTGGTGACTCGGTTTCTTGAAGATTCGTCACTTCGTGGGTCGACTTCCAGTTGTTGTTTTATGAGGAGTTTCTCCCCTCCTGCTTGCGCTCCATTCAGATTCAGGAGCTCCTGCAGTTTCAGCAGGGAGGGATGACGTTGCCCGAGTACGCGGCTAGTTTTGCAGACTGTGCACACTTTTACCCAGACATGGTCCATGACGACAACCTCTGAGCACAGAAGTTTGAGCAAGGTCTCCACTGAGAGATTCTTGTTGTCATTATACCCTTGGGAATTTCCACCTATGCCAGGGTGATAGAGAAGGCGCTAGTGACAGAGGGCTTTCTGTCGCGTTCTGGAGTTGATGGTGGTAGCAGACACGTTGGAGCTGAGACGTCTGCCGCAGCTAGTGGGCTTCGGCAAGCAGAACCTCGATGTAGGTAGCCTACTGACAACCGAACTCAGGGGAGTGGTCGTACACCACAGTGGCGTCGGAGGGCACCAGTGCAGCCCAGATAGAGTTAGTGCTAGGCTTCTGACGGGCGAGGTCACTTGGCACGAGACTACCCGACCCGAGTTGTTGAGATCTTCGAGCAGGCAGCAAGCGCACCACCACAGCAGAGGAAACTCCATGATCGGAGTAGTGCCAGAGAGGTGGTTCTAGTAGAGGAGTGGGAGCTGGAGGTGGGGGACGACGTTACAAGATCTCCCCATCGTCACTGCCCCGCAGTCAAGAGGTCTGCTCAAAGATGATAGGAGACCCCCTGCCCAGCCCCACTGGAGGGTCCCTGGAAGTCAACAGGTTCCCAATATAGGGAGACCTGGAAAGTCGACGGGTGCCTCACTGCCCAGTCCCGTAACAAGGTAATCCACTGGAGGGCGACCCAGCTAAAGTCGGCGATGGGACCACTGCCCAGCCCAGCTGGAGGTAACCCGGCATCGGGGACCACTGGCCAGCCCACCTATAGGTAAGCCCGACATCGGGGACCACTACCCATCCCCGCTAGAGGTAAGCCCAGCCTCGGGGACCACTTCCCAGCCCCGCTGGAGGTAAGCCCGACATCGAGGACCACTACCCAGCCCAGATGGAGGTAAGCCCGACATCGGGGACCACTACCCAGCCCAGCTGGAGGTAAGCCTAGCACTGCTCTAGCCATCCCTGCTGGATGGTACTGCTCGGTGAACACCACTGTACTGGATATCCCTGCTAGATGGTAACCCACTGACGAGCCCTGCTCGATACAACCTCAGCCCTGCTAGAAACAACCTCAACCCTGCTAGAAACAACCTCAGCCCTGCTGCAAACAACCTCAGCCATAATGGAACAACCTCAGCCCCACTGGAACAACCTCAGCCCTGCTGGAAACAACCTCAACCCTCCTGGAACAACCTCAGCCCTGCTGGAAACAACCTCAGCCCTGCAGGAACAACCTCAGCCGTGCTGGAAACAACCTCCTAGGTAGAGGATTGGTTCCCGCGTATAGTGTTTTTCACACCGACACCACAACCTCTCCTAGGGAACACGGAGCAACGGGAGAAACTCCCTAGGCCTCACAAGGCGATCCCACTACCATCCGCTGAGTTACTATCGATGCGGACTGAGACACCTCATCCTAGAAAGTGGGGAAAATGCCCACGCAGCACGAACACCCGTAGTTGCAGACGTTGTCGTAGTCCAGTGAAAGGGCACCGAACTGGAACCCCTCACAGCCAAAGAAGCAGAGGAACCAAACCATATCTGATGGCTAAACCATCGAGCAAATGACCAGGGGAGACCGCTCAACCCTGCTGGTCAGACAAAAGAGCACCAGGCCAGGGGAAACTCTGCCCTGCTGGTCAAACAGACGAGCACAAAGCCAGGGGAAAACTCCACCCTGCTAGTCAAACAAATGAGCAGAAATCTAGGGGAACACTCCACCCTGGTAGTCCAACAAACGAGCGCAGAGGGACCCTCTACGTCCTGAGAGGTCAAGTACGCAAAGCAGATCATGGCATGCACGTGGGGCCCACACAACGTGTGGCCACACCTCAACCCCAACTGAGCACACAAATATCCTCAGGTACAATCAACCACACATCCCTCCAAGCACTCCCGTATACTCCCGGAGTATACCTCATTCCAGCCCAAAGGCTATCGGGCACATGGCACCCAGCATCAACGCGAAGGCGTGACATAAAAACTCCACCTCAAAGGCCCAGGCATGACCAACCACATCTTGTGAACCGTTTGTATCCCTCTCCCAAGAGTGCGTGATCACACGCCAAGGGTCCGCTACAACAAGGTAGGGCGAACCACCACTGGAGCATCTTCCATGCTCCACATTCAACAAGATCATGCAAGAAGCTCTGTACAACCAAACGGAACACACCATTGTAATCCTCTCGAAAAAACACGCGAGATTGACTACTTACTCGCCTCCAACAGATATCTGACGAAAAAGTCACCAACACCACCTCACGCCCTAACGGCGTCCCGTAATCCCGAGCCTCGGCCTTGAAAACAGTCAGGCGCATCGCACCATTGCGATCCCCATGGGAAAATACGTCAAAAGCACTACTCACTTGAGTGCAATGGATATCTGGAGAAAAAGTTCATCCTGACACATCGTACCCGAGCGGTGCCACGTGGGACCCATATCCCGGTCCCGAAACTCAACGAACGGATCGCACAGTTGTGATCCTCTCGAAAAAGTACACAAAATGGACTATTCACTTGTCCGAAACGGTCACCCGGTGGTAAAGCTGGAAATCACCATCAACTCCCAAAATGGCCCTCGTGGGGCCCGCACCATCGTGCCGAATTTGAGCGGACGGATTGCACCATTTCAATCCCCTCGGAAAAACACCCAACATCTACTGCTCGCACGCCCCGAACGGACGTCCGAGGAAAAAGTTGCTAATAGCTGGACGTAGCTCAAAAGACGGGTTGTGGGGCCCACGCCTCAACTCCGGCTTCAACGCCCGGAACCACCCTGGAATCCTCCGCCTCGACGCCAGGGTTCCAACGCCACTGAAACTATTTTCCTATTATTTATAACAATAGTATTTTTAAATTATTTAATTATTTTTCCAAATTATTTTATAGATAAATATATATTCATTAAATAAATATAATTGGTTTACTTCTAATATAATCGATAACACTAATAAATATATCCTAATCAAAATTCATAAGATAAAATTTTATGATTATTAAAAATCATTTGTTATTGTGTTATTTGAAATAAGGGAAAGAAATTCTTCTATCTCATGGAAATTTTATTTTTAAAAATATTTAAATATATAAAATAATAATTGTAAAAATTACTATATAATTAAATTTTTAATTTTCTTCATCATCTTTGTTTGCAATGGTTAATATAATTTTTCTGGGAAAAAGGATAAATGGTTCATGATTGGTTTTAAAATGTAATATGTTTCTATGACATGTGTACATAGTTTATAATATATAATTTTGGATGAGGGGTCATCATTATCATTTTCTCAACACCATTATCTCTCATTTTGGAGCCTTTGATGATGTATAATGAATTGATATCATTGAGATATAATGAGTATTCATAGATTTCCCCCATTATTAATTTTTAAATGATAACCTCCTCCTACACTATTATCCACCCATCCAGAATACATGGATAACACTGAAAACATCCTTGGTCTCACATACACACCCTCCCCAAGAATATGATGTTTTATCCTAATCAATATAAAATTCTAAATAGTATTATAAATTTACCCAACTGAATTTTTTTTTGTGGATGGGTGTTATGTTACAATAAATAAATATTTATTCTATTAGAAGATATAAAAACATATCAAAAAATTGAATATAAGAGAGAGATAGAAAAATATAGTCAACGTGATTATTTATGCCCTCATATAATTAATGTAATGGGAGTCTTCCCAAAAACGATCTACAAATTCTTAGTGATGTATTCTGATGCTAGAAAATAATATATGATACACATCTTGGGTTACCCTAGACAATAAAATATCCTCCAATTAATTACCCACCCAATTTGTGTTCAGAAAAAGCACCCCATTAGGAGGACAAATGTTTTCCCCTTCAACTGAGTATTTGATGGACTAGGGTGTGGATTCATTTACATGGATATAGTTTTGGACTATTTCAATGTGAGTTTTTATTATGGAAATTGGATGATTGGTGGTGAGGAATACCTCCAACCATTTAATAGAAGCACAATTCTATGCCTTGTTAATGTTTTATTGACGATGGAAACTGCTTAAAGTAATGAGATCCAAATAGTTATGGCCCTCAAAACCACCCATGTCACATTTTAGTTTCATTTTTTTTCACTTATTTTATTTAATTCCATTTTTAGTTAAATTATCATATAAAAAATTGTTTCTATTTTTATAATTTTGAATTTCTATCTCTCATTTTAATAATTATCACATTTGTTGTTTTTTTGTTTTAGTTCATAGATATATTTGAAAATTATATCTATAATTATAACCATTTTTCATGTTCATTATTTATTTTTTAATAAGAACTTAATATCCAAATGAATTTGATTCCATCATATCCTTAATGTCCATATAATATAACGTTATGTTAAACTTGAATTGGAGTTTTTTAAAGCCACATTATACTCATTAGTTTAATCATTAATATGATTTATGTATTGTTTTAATTTCATTTTTTGGAATATATATTAATATATAAATTATAATATAAGTTTTCAAGATATTTATTAGGTTTGTTCATTATATACCTATAATTGTATTGGGTAATGTAAATGTCTCTTGGGATGTCACATATTCCTCATGATAAGTATTACTAAGATTTCTATTAATGATGAATAAGTCAGTATCCTAGGAAAACTATGTATAAGGAATGATAGATTATAATATGGCCATAATTTATGGTTCACCATCGATTAGACTATTAATTTAATGTTATGTCGCTGGTTAGCCTAAAAAACCCATGATTATGATATGATTTTTACTATATTATGTTTTCTTTCCAGCTATGTTTGAATTGATCTTTCAATTTCATTCCTTATGGTGATTCAAAATAATTATGATTCCATAATCTTATTTATTTATATAATTATGTTATATATTCATGATTAGAATCGTTCCCTTAATAATATAATTCTATTCTTCTTGAATATTAAGTTAAGATTTATTTTTATGTTTATACACATACTGAGAGTTTTAGCACACCCTTTCCGACATGTATTTATTGAATGGATATATCATATATATTTATAGGACTTATGGGACATGGATAACCATTTTGATTTATAAATAATGGGTTTTCTAGTTATTTTGTAATGGTATTTAAGCTTCAATATAAAGTAGACAACTAAATCCCCTAGGCTTATGTTCAAGAAAACAATTTATGATAAATGGAATAATTTTTTTTATAAGATCATTTATTATTGTAAAATAATCCTACTTATGAAATTAGAATAAGGAACATTGTAATTATAAATTTTGACCTAGTAATGAACTCCTTATGTGATTATATTTCTAGTGAATTAATATAAATTTGATAAAAAGTAATAAAAATAATTTTAATAAACTAGATATATTTTATTTTAATAATATTAAATTATTGTTCTAAAAGATTTATGATAAATATATCAACAAATTATATCAATGAAATATGAATATGAACCCATTCATTGATTTATATTTTCCTCATATTGATTGATCATAACACAATTAGTAGAGGGTATTCCACGAACACTAATGGCTTATAAAAATTATGACGTGTTTGAATATTATTATTTGGGAAAAAATTTAGATGGTGTTCATTTTTGTTGTTATGAAGATTACAAGGGCATTTATAATGAGAGGATAGTGGTATATTAGTCTACAATTTTGAATAAAATGTAATTTCTAAGGAAAACTAAATAATCATGATATGTTGGACAATATGAATCATTTATGAGTTAAATAAATTTACATTAGGAAATTTATACCAATCCACATAAGATGTTTGTAATTCATTAAAATAGAGATGATATGTCTGAAAAAAAATCATTAATTAAATACATAATATATTAGGATTTTTAATATGGTATTTCTGATTTCAATATTTGATTATTATTTATGAAATTATATCTTCCCCAAAAAATCATCTTTGTCTCTATTGATCAAATTTGAGATCGAATATTTTATTATTATAATATTACTATATTGTAAAATATGTGGTATATAAAATCTATATTTTTATAATTCTACTAAATAATTATTTTTAATACAAAATTCAATCAACATTTCAAAAAAAATCTCAACCAAATGATTCCTTAATGAAAATCCATTTTATCAATTTCAATTTTTATAATTTTAAAATTTAAATATAAAAACATATTACAGGGTTGAAACATTTTCTTATAATTAAAAATATTTCCATTAACATGATTTATTAAATTTATTTATGTGTTTATATCTTAATTATAATATCAATAATTATAAATTATTTATAAATTTTAAAAAATATATATGTTTTAAATTCCTCTAAAAA
The DNA here is from genome assembly GCA_963277665.1 of Viscum album. Taxonomy (NCBI): domain Eukaryota; kingdom Viridiplantae; phylum Streptophyta; class Magnoliopsida; order Santalales; family Viscaceae; genus Viscum; species Viscum album. Next base: position 1,895,828,396 of record OY728133.1, on the reverse strand, counting down.
ATTAGTAGAGTTTTTCTTTTTAAATCATAATCGATAAAATAGAGTTAGTATAATATTTTTAGATTATATGATTACAATAATATATCAATGACCATTTTATATTTATATAATAAATATAATAAAAAATTATTATTATATGAAATTATAAAAATACATAAAGCCATATTTAGTAAAAAATAAATAATAATTCATAATGTTAGTTTATCGCTAAAATTTGACATGATATTTTTATAATTTAAGTTTTATTGAAATAAACAGTTATATATAATATGATTAAACCCATCTAATAATTAAATAAATTAAAATTTATATTTTATAATTCATGAAAATATATTATTTTAGTATAAAACATTTTATTTAACCCTTAATCTTATGATTCACATAAAATGGTATATGATAATTTATAGGGCTTCTAGTTTAAAATTTTCTATATATAAATACTTATATCATAATATGTTAACCACTGAATTATAATAGATTTACTAACAATAAAACAATTTATAAAAATTATACAGTTATTAGACTATATGTATTAATTGAATCATGAATAGAGTAATCATGTCATAATAAAACAATTTTCTATAGAGGTACATAATAATAAAAATTTATTTAATGGAATCAACCTAACTGATAAATTTGTTTTTAAAATCATTATAATATTATAAATATCAAAAAAATTAAATTACATGACCATTAACATATTTATTATTAGAATAATATTTCATGAAGATTTAATTTAGAAATCTAGTGCGTTACAAAATTGATGTTATTAATATAAATAATATAAATATTTTTTTAATTGCTATATCTTGTAAACACTGAAAATGTTTTTTGATTATATTTTTAGAATATAATTTTATTATGTAACAAATCCTCCAACCAACCATCTAATCTCATTTTATATTAGTCTAGTTATAGAAACGTTGATGTTTACTATGAAAATGTTATGTATCAATAATTGTAATATTGTGACATGACTTATATTTAAATGAGTCTACTTCACATAGCTTCTAGTATTATAATATACTTTGTGTTCTTTTCGTTATCAATTATATTGTATGTGAAATTTTTCATGGATGCAACTAGGGAGATGGAAATATCATTTAATAATTTTTATAAAAAATCGTCCATACACTTTGGAATTGAGTGATATTTCACATCTAATTATTTCCATGAAAATAATGCTCATTAGAGGATAATAATTTTTTATAATATATTATATATAATCAGATGAAATGTTTCTATTGTGATTAATTCATGTTTATTATAGTATTTTGGATGAATAAAAATTAAAATAGTTTTTGTAATGAGGGACTTTGATTAAAATCATTAATTCAATATAATGATATGAATTTGAAATAATTATTTTTTTATCATTATAAAGATGTGTAATTAATTATTTTAGAATTTCTATGATGGGGAGATGTAATCTATGACATTTAGAGCCCATTGGGTGTGTATATTGTTTTCATTTGTTTATTACCTACATGAACATTATATAATGTTACATTAATTAAAATTTTATTAATTATTATCATTGTTAATATACATGGTTAAAAAAACTTTATTTTGATATCCAATGTGTTTGGGGAATGAAATCCATGTGTAGATGGATAATGATCATGGGAGGGTTTTAAAATAAGAACATAATCATGGGGTTTGGTATTCCTCCATCCAGGAGGTTATCAATACGTATTGTAGGAAAATAATATTTATTGAATCTAGGAGAATATGGATGATGAAAACATTTGAAAAATAATTATTATTTAATCAATGAAAATAATTTATTAGTTATCATAAATTTTTTACAAAATTTCACTACTAATAATTCTATTTTAATATTCACTTATATAGTGGACCATGATTGTAATATCTCATTGGTCTTCATAATAAAACATTGTTCATAAAAATGGTTGTTTTTTGAAAAAATGATAAAAAAATTTATGATTTCATTAATTAATTCAACAATTATTCTTTGTTCATTTTGTATTAAGGGTAATTTTATCTCCTTTGATAAATTAGACCTACATAATTTCTTTTTAGAATATATTTAAGATCCATTCTGTTGATTTCATTATTAGTTTCCATTATTTTTAATGTTAATAATGTTAATGTCATATACTTTTTATTTAAATAATTATGTCCATAGCATTTATAATGATATAAGTTGGGAGGAGATGTGACATGAAAGATATACCTTTTTAATATGGGGATTCTCCATCAATATAGTCTCCTTATCGAGCCATGTAATTTTTTTAGCCAGATTAGGAACTCCCTATAAAAAATATATCAATGAGTCGGCTTATTAACAATATCTTGTCCTAGGATCTTGATAAAGTTATAATAATAGTAAAAATGAATCTCTTTTTTTCAATGCTAAGGTTAAATTTGGGTAAAATGTTATTCAACATGTTCATGTTGATAAAACATGTGAAAAACATATATAATATTTAATTTTGAAGGGATGGTCAATATCGTCCCTAAACTCAGGCTTTTATTATCATTTTGATTGTGTTTCCATGATTAATAGTTTATTACAATTGATAAATTTTTATCCATTTCATGAATTATATTTTAATCCCTTATAATAGGATTCCACCTCCTCCACTATTCTCTACCCCTTCTATAGACATGGATCACCGGAAAATTTAACTTATTAACTCTTTAACACACTCCTCATGCCATTAAATATATTTCTATTATGAAACTACCTAGACAAACTGAATTAAGGATTAACATCAGTGCTAAAATTTTATTTAAATGATGTTAAGTGCATGATATAAACAAATTTTATTAAGAAAAAATTACTTTATTACCACTAAAAAATTGTAAACATGAATGAAAAACATCATAATCCTTGTCCCATAATCTCCTTAAATTTTCAAAAAATAAATGATATGTATTATCAATTTTATGATGTTATTAAATCTACGCATTTTATTTATTGACCTACCCAAAAAGTATAAGACATACTAAATCACATTAATTTTCAAAATTAAAAATTCTAACATCACAAAACATTATAGTATTTTTGATACAATTTCATCACTCTATGGAAATATTTTTTGAAAATGTTATCTAAATTCTCTTACCAGTAATTTATATAATAATTCTCATTTTTGAACCAATTTCTACAATATTAATTACATTATTGTCATAATGTAGAAAATTCATAGATTTTCATATTCTCTAATTTTGAAAAAAAAATCCAATGAATATTTTATTTGCTTCTCCCAAAGGACCTCATATTTAGGGGAAGGTATAACCTATCATGTTCATACAAAATTTCTCAATTTTTTTCATTGGTAATTACATTTGGGAGGAATTAACTTTTTTTATCTTGTGTGGATGAATTAAAACGTTATATCACAATTAGACTCCATCTCAAGAATGAAGAAAACCCTTATGAAATGTTTTTAGAGAAATTTTGTTTTATATGAAGTTTATTCTTGTTAATAGAACATTGAACACCACATTAATTAATAAATAAATATCCAAAAACATCCTACAATTATATATATCTTCTATTATCTAGATTATCTATAAGAAAAAATGGATGTTTCAATACATTCATCTTCAATCATACACACGATCGGTGCTTACATTTCCCATAGGAATAAAATGATGTAGAAAATAATTAGTCTGTAATAATCATAATATTTTAGTAGAATAAATAAACTGATTTAATTAATTTATATTGTTTACAATATATTTAATGGACTTATATAAATTTCAAAACCAAAAAAATCTGGTTAAAACATGTACCGCTTCTTTGGACATATTTCTTCATCTTACAAAATAAGTATTCTAATTGTAGTGTTTTTAGACAAAAAAAATAAAAAAGTTGTGGACAATGACATTAAATGATATTTTAGTATGTATAAGTTTATTTAATATGAATGTGAAGTGATTTTTCAATGGTGAAATTAGTGGTATATTTATAATAGTTCTAAAGGGGCATTTTTTAGTTTGAATACTGATTATTTTTTAGTTTGGCCAAGGAACCTTGAAGAGGAATAATTCCTATGAAATTTTTATGTTATTTTCAAAAATAAAAGTTTATTTTTTATTATATAAATTCCCAAACTAAATATAATAATTTAATTACCATATTAATCATAAATATTAAATTTTGTTTTACATGATTTATATTTAGCATTAGTTCTCACTTCCTCGGAATGTGTCAATTCCATGAGGAAAAATATGAGGAATGGATGCTTCGGCCTCAAGTTGGACATTTCTAAGGCCTTTCACACCTTGAAATGGAGCTTTATTTTTGAGGTTCTCAGAAAAAATGGCTTTTCTGAATTCTTCATCAGATTTGTCAAGAAAATTCTCCATAATGTGAGACTTTCTATTATCATTAATGGATCACCCAGTGGTTTTTTCCAATGCTCTAGGGGAGTCAGACAGGAGGACCCCTTTTCAGGACTTCTCTTCGCTCTGGATGAATATTATTTGGGTGTTTTCTTGAATGATATGGTTGAGTCTAGTCTTTATAATATAATCAAAGTTGGAAGGGATCTCTTCACCCCCTCTCACCTCCTGTATGCTGATGATATTCTTCTTTTTGGACAGGCCAATAGAGGTACGATATCCTACATTCAGAAAAGAATTGCTAACTATGAGGATGTCTCTAGGAAGGTGGTAAACTGGAATAAATACTTCATTGTATTTGGGAATGGAATGATTGTCTCCAAACAGAATAGAATTTCCAAGCAGCTTGGAGTTAGGAGAAGTGCCCTTCCTTTTATGTACCTTGGAGTACCGATTTTTTGGGGAAGGGTGAAAAGATGCTATCTTGAATCCATAACTCCAGAATAATTAGTCACTTGACTACCTATAAAGGGAAATCAATCTCACAAGAAAGAAGAAATTGTCTTGTGAAATCGGTTATCACTTCAATGTTTGTTTATGCTTTCTCTGTTTATCGGTGGCCTTGTGCCCTTATCAAGGAACTTCAACGTTTCGTCAGGAACATCATATGGACCAAGTGCATACATGAGAAGAAAAAAATCATTGTTTCCTGGAATGATTGCATCAAACCCATTGAAATGCGGGGCATGGGTGTTAAGGACTTTAAAGGCTTCAATGATGCTCTTATAAGTAAATTCACTTGGAATGTATTGTCTTCTAATGATGATTCCCAGGATTTTCTGGCACAGAGATTCATATCACAGTTGCATAATGGGTACTCAGCATATCTATCTTCCTCCATATGGCCTAAAATTAAACATGATTATATTGGAATCATGTACTGCTCCTCCTGGTTGGTTTCTAATGCATCGGGCCTTAATATTTGGACTACGATGTGGCTGGACAGGCCCATCATTGAATGCATGGAGATCCCTCCGCAGCTGAAGGATATCTCAATTAATGACATGCAATGAGGAAGGGACCTTTGGTATTATCTTCCAGATCATACTAGGATGTCTATGCACCGTTATACCTTCATGGACGTTGACACTTTGATCTAGACACCTAGCACCTATGGGAGGCTCACTTCAAGGGATTATTAAAGGCAATTATGTGGAAACAACACGACTTTTCCCTTGTGGTTGCAGAATTTTAAAAAACCATTCATTCTTCCATCCAATTACTTGATTCTATGGTGGATTTGGAAAGGCAGGATTTCTGTGCAACATCTTCTGCAGCGAACGGGAATGCACATAGCCTCTTGCTGCTATTTTTGCACCCAGGATGAATAAACAACTCAACATCTTTTCATTTCTTGCAATTTATCTTGCAGATTTTGGGAACATTTTCAATATGTCTTTGGGACTCCGTTATTGTTGAATAGACATGATGATTCCATGAAATTAGTCACTATGGTTGGTCAATGTGAGCATGTTTTTTCACATCTTCTCACTGCTATTGCATCACCTTTTTCTCAAATTTGGAGGGCGCAGAATCTGGTCATTTTTCAAAACTACAGGCCTTCTTTGAAGGATGGTCTGACCTGTTGTATACAGGGATGTGTATGCTGCTTCCATGATACAAAAAGGTACAATGAATAATAATATTTCTGATCTCATAACGCTGAAAACTCTTGGGGTGTCTGGTAGGGTCAAGAAACCTTTGATGCTGAAATCTATTAGATGGATTCCTCCCATTTCATCATGGATGAAACTGAATGTTGATGCTGCGACATCTGGTACACCTGGACCATCTGGGTGTGGTGGGTTATTTCGTAAACATCGAGGATTCTTTAAGGGCAGCTTCTATCATTATATCAGAATTGGTTTTGTGCTTGAAGCTGAATTATGGGCCATGATTAAAGCTGTAAACTATGTTGTCCGCCAGGATTAGAGGAACCTATGGGTAGAATCTGACTCAAGTAAAGTGGTGCACATTATGCGGGCAAGGTCTAGGGATGTTCCTTGGAGGATTCTCCCATCATGGAATGCTTTCCTGCATCTCCTTGAGGGTCTTCAACTGGAGATCAGCAATGTTTATAGAGAAGCAAACTAGGTTGTTGATGCTCTATCCAAGAGTGCGGTCATAGAGGTATCCTCACGATGGTCCTTTGTCATCCAAGAATTTTTCTCACACATTGTTTATTTGGACGCGCATGGTATGCTCTATTATCGCCTATGTAAACCCCCTTACAGTACCACTTTTTCTGTTTTATAATTTTTTTGTAAGGGGCTGGCTTTTTCCGGATCATGGATTTGCTTTTATATTTAGCATCAGCTTTAAATTTTTTTTAAAAAGTATTTATGTTCATGTTAATATTTTAAAAAAAAATTATTTTAAAATATAAATACTTGTCTGGTTGATAAAATGGATTTATAAAATAATGTACCATAATTACACAATACTTATGTGATATTGCTTTTGGTATATGTAAAAATAGTATTTTTTTCCAATTTAAACAAACATAAATCTTAATAAAAATTAAAAAAAATCACTAAAGAAGACTTTTAAAATTTTGAATAAAAATTATTTTCATTTTATAAATTCAAATTTATATTGGTTGAATATATTAATTCTAATAACAACAGAAAAATTCCAAAAACCATTTTAAAAATATGCATTTTCAAAGTAGAAACTGATTCTGTGCCCATTATTTTCTTACTAACAATAATTAAATTATTTTTAATTTATTTTAATGATTTTATAATCAATAAATTTTATCTAAATCAACAATACATAATTATTAATGTTTTTTATTTAGATAAAAATATTGTGATCACTTGAAAATATTCCTAGGTATCAATTTTTACATATACATAATTTGATCAAAATATTTAAGGATTGATAATCAATGTATGAATAGTTATTAATTAATATAAATTTTTAAAAAATAAATTTCATTTATTTGGAAACTATAAAGAGGGAATATTTTTCTTTTAAATTAATCATAAAATATATAATAAAAACCCTCTTCATAGATAGATGAAAATTTTATAATCGATTATACATAACATTAAATGATTTATTTATTATTATTAATACATATTTTTTAAAATTATAGAATATAATAAATAATGTTTATGTAGAAATATATAATTTATATATATTGAAATTTTCTATTTATATTCATATTTTCCTATAAAAATTAATTTTTATAACCTTCATGATTAAATAATAATAATTATATTTCATTTCATGGTTGGTTTAAGCATGGTGTTGCATGTGTTACTTAAATCGAATATTTATTTCATTTAATGGAATATAAATTTAGACCTGAGGGTGTCACATATAGAATTTGTTTTCTTTATAATAGTCTTTCAAGGTTCGAAAATGTATAATCCATGTTCCTACTAGGTGGAACATGTTTCTTTTATCCCTTTTCTATTGAGTTGTATTAGGGAATTGTTGGAAAATTTCGATAATGGAAAGGAATCAAGGGTTACACACCACCGACTCCAATGCACACACTATGTAGTAATCCCATTTGTGAAGAGAATACATGGCGTGCGGGAATGATGGAAAGAAAAAGATGAAAAAAAAACTACACGACGTTTACGTCATTTAACATGAAATATAGTCATATTGACAGCTTTTGGAATGAATGTTAGTGGGATTAAGCGGCCAAATTAATATCAAAATGATATACACACTTTGTATATGGACTTACAAGTCGTTCACTTTGTGTTTTTCTCTTAAAATGAGAAGTTTCCTTATTTTATTTCTTTTTGGATAGAGGGGGCATTTGGTTCATGAGGCAGCAGCATCGGAAGGGGATTTGGTTCCAAATTAAATATTCAAATTCTAGTTTGATCATCATCGGTCTTGTTTGAAACCAATTGGTGTGTGCGTGTTTACTCTTTATCCATTATTGGGAATTTTTCTTCTTGAATGAGTTATTTAAGGTTGATTTAATATCCTTGTTTCAAAGATCAATACCCTCTATCTTGAATTGGAAGTCAAGGATGGATGGGGATAGTCATACTATGATAAGGTATGTGTTCGCCTTCCTCTTAATAATTTTCAAAAAATTTATATGTCCAATTTTTTCACACTTTAATGATTATGGTGTCTCCTAGAAAGTAAATTTATCCTTGTTATTACATACTGTTTTTTGGTAAATTATTCATTGAATAAGTCCATTTATATATTTGCTGCATGATAAAGGGGAACCCGTGGGTGATTTTCCATTGGATAATTATTATTTATCAATTTTGGCCAATGATGTCTATGTTCATTCCATCGTTCCCTTACAAGGGTTGTTTAAAATGATCATTATAATTAAATGGAATTTCATTTGAAATCAAAATGTAATTGTTTTTATTATGGCTTAGCGATTGTGTCTTCCCCTTTCCCACATGTTCTGGTTTTACTTATTTCAGAAGTAGTGATTGTTTTATTGAATTTCAATGATTATATGTTAAATAGCATTGCGTGATTCATGGGTCCAGTTTAGAACACTATGAACAGACCCACATCAGAATCATAACGTTCACCTTGGGTGACACATGGGGTCATCCTGGAATTCCTAGGATAGACTCTAGGGGATTTGGTTTTATATGTCATTAGTTATAATTGGGAAACCTAGTTGGACAGCTGGGAATAGACTATTTGAACATGATATTATACATCACATTGGGTGACACAAGGGTTCAACATAGAATTCCATGGAAAACCTCCATAAATTGATTTTTATATGTCATTAATGACACATGTTCCCCCTTTTAGGACCTGTATGTATTGAAAAAATGACAAGAACTTATACCAATATATAGAGTGATACTTAGGTTTCCCTTGTAATACCACTAAGAATAGACTCACATGATGTCAGAAGAATTGTACATGAATTGATAATTTATTTCCATATTTGGAATCTAAAGAACATAATCATGCTATATTTTAATAATTAAATTAAATGAATTGTGACAAGTATGCCATGATAAAGCCCAATCATGGATTCAGTCACCACTAAATTGTTTAGAAGGGCTTTTAAGACTTCTGTTGCGCTTACATTGCTGCAGAGAATGGTGGTATTAGGCCAAATTCCAAGACAACGATACATCAGTTAATTGGAATGCTAATGAAATCTATAAATGAATTTGAGTACTTTTAGTATTGTTTACATTTGTGTACTTCCTAGTTTACCGTATTTCCATTTTATACTACTGTTGCATATACTCACTGAAGAAATGGTACCGACCATCCGTGGTTGTCTACTAGGATTTATTTCTCACACACTATTTGAGTCCTGTCTTTAGGACCAAAGAGTCAATGTTGATGTAGGTGTCAATAGGGGAAATGTATCTTTTTCAGGTATTTGACTACTACTTTGGTTAAAGAGAGCAGAGGACCAAGACATGGCTTTCGATGCTACCAAGATTAATTTTTTGTTATCATACTTATTTTTTTTATTTTCCATATTTGTGGTGTATCCTCTTTCATTGTTTTCTAAGAACATGTGACATGATGCACAATTTGGATATTACATGATTTTTGGTTATCTTTATATTCCAATCTTCTATTATTTACTTCAATTTCATTATTTTTACTTCTTCGGCTACTGTTATTAGATATATTGATATGTTACACTATTCTAATAAGGTCATAGTTTCACCACAATCATACCCAAGGTTCTGAGTGCTAGTCTCCAGCCTCCATCATTCAGGGAAATGTGTTTGAAGCCATGTGAACTTCCAGGTTTGTGGCACAGATTTAGTGGCTTCTAGATCCAGGAAATTACATTGTTGCATCAAAGGTATCTATTCTAGTTAATTCAATTTATGGAAACATTAAAATGGTATAGCAATAATATAAATTTTGGTAATTAGAAATTCCCAAGAGTAAGTCCCCCATGTATAGGGAAAATCAAAATTTCTTCCAATTAAATTGTTCTTTTGGATTTTGAGTAGTTACAGTAATTTCAATTTCACTATTAGGTGATGCAGTTTTCATGAACATTTATTATTGATATTATTATTGTTTATTTATGTTTTAGCCCACTGATATTGGGTTATACCATCTCAAAAATCATATATTAAATGGTAAGAAATCAAATTCCATTCATAATTTAAAGTCTTTTTATGGATAATTAGTTATTTCGGGCTATTATGATAGATGTAGTTATTGAGATGCATGATGTTATGATAGTACACTGATAGATCGACAATTGTTGTCATATAAGTATTGGTAAGTGATATGTTTCTAATGGGATGGATTCCAAACATTGATCTCTGAGATGTATGGTCCCTCTTGGATCTGATTTTGGTGAATCAAGTTTCAACCTTTTTGTATTGTGATATGTAATTATTGGATACCAAACATGGATTCCCAAAGAGTTTGTCTCTTACGGAATAAAATTTTTCATACAACTGGATTGTTTTTCTACAAATCACAGGTTTTATGGGAAATCTAGAGTTTGTGTCGTGAAAAAAACTCAGTATACACATTATGTAGTTTAACCTAACACACAATGTTTTCATCCTATTCATGGAAGATGATGTTCCATATTTTAAGATATAAAAGTTGTTTACCATCTGTAAACATCGTGTTGTTAGAGACTCTGTGTCTGGATGTGTGAGAAGGAACATTGGGTAATGGGTTTGACAAGTACATGGTTGTGTGGGATCACTCTGGAAGAACCCGTGTAGACTTGGATGTGCAGGAGTACATGGCAGGTTGGGAGACATAAGTACATTCAATGTACACATCTAACATGTTGTGTACTTGGGGTTGAAATCTTCCCCTGATAGTAGTAAAACATGTCCATGTAATAATTTAAGGTTATATGCAGTTTATAATTTCTTCACAATGTGTAGTCCCTTTTTCCCATATATTGAAAATATTTTCCTATTTTGTATTGGAACTCTTGAATGAAAAACCTTGGTAATGAGATCTATCGTGGACATGTCCTTGACCACGAAAAGTCATGATTCATGGATGACCTCAAGCTTTATGCCATGGGATGCATGATTAACATAAAATTGAAGTGGTAGGCCATATGCTATCAATGGAACCTCCCTTTGTGTCAGTTGTGGAACAAGCTGTTATACTGGACATATGTGAAAATGTAATGTTCATTTATGTCTTTACCCAGATTATAAAACTTATCATGGAAAATCGTAGCCTACCATTCCTATGGAAGAGCTGACATTGGTGTTCCAGTAGTAGCATCCACCTAATTTATTATGGGATGGTAGAAAAAAAATTGAAAAATTGTAGCTCTAGGCCATTTGTTCTATCTTAGATATCATAAATATGCCTCTTGAGAGTAGGGTCATGCTCGCAATATATATGTTTTGTGATTATTCAACGAGATGGTGGAATGAAATCACTCAAGAAGGGAGTAATTCAGATAAAACATGGGAATAATTTTTGGTGGCCTTAGATGATTATTATTTTCTAGAGATGGTGAGGGGTGACCAATCCTAGATGTTCATGCACGTAGAACTGGGCACAATGTCAGTTGTGGACTATTATATGTGGTTTACTGAGAATCAGGGATTCACACTTATTCTGATGGGATATGATTTATCGAAATACAGATGGTTCGAGGATGGTATCAGGAGTCTTGTCCAATCATAAGTGATTGAAATTTGGTTGGCTTATGTCTCTAATTTTTAGAATTATGCTCTAATCACTATGAGAATTATGCGAGAATCATGTGGTGTGAGCCAGAGTAGTTCAACACCAATTTCTTGTATAGTCACTACTGGGAAGAAGAAGTGTCATCTGGATTTCACCCACAATGATATTAGTATCTAGAACCCAACTTCTGGAAATCAGGTGAGGTGTTACCAAATCTATAGGCCAGGGAATATTGGCCCTCAGTTCACTAGTGGACTAGTCGACTATCGAGCTTATAGTGGGATGTTCCATCTACAATGCTTCTATAATATATTTCTACCAATGGCTTGCAATAAGGGTTTTGTACTTACTCCATTTTAAGGATAAACGTGTGTAACTTCTCATCAGGCAGGTAGATGGAGTATATTAGGGTGTTATGGATGAGGTGGTGGTTATGGATATGGTATCCATACCCCTGGATCTCTTTGACAGTAGGGTGGGTAAGCTCAGGGAATACAGGTTGTTTCATAGGGCTATGGTTCATGCCAGACATGTGCTATTCAATAGACCCAACAGAATAAGGATCTGAGATCTTATATTGGCATAGGTATTATTCTAGTCATTTTCTTTTATCTTTTTCTCTTTTAAAATCAAATGATTCACATATTTTTATATATGTTTCCATTATGGATAGCCTTAGGTGCTGTATCTTTACATATGAAGTCATTTTTACAGTAAACACTATATTAGGGATATGAACGGAAGATTTGTGTTGGTGTATGAAGTGAACCCATAAAGCTGGTGGGTTTTAAATAATATGGGACCTTTATTTCTTGGAGATGTCTTTCTATGATTTCTTACACGAAATAGACTGGTTGGTATCCTTTCAAGGCTTTTCTGACTTCTTCCATCGTAGGGTCAGTTTCACGTCACATGAAGGAGGATAGTTTCTATACAAGGTATAATGGGATGTCCTTGAGATCAGAGATATACCGGAGCACTGTGGATTGGGTGGAATGACAGCCCAGATTTTGAATTTATATATGGATGACTTTTGAACACGTTTAGATGATTTCACTCTAGTGGTAGATCATTTTGGGAATGTTTTCCTGAACAAAGTCTCAGGAATACCTCCGGTTAGATTGGTGGAGTTCACTATCGATATTGGGCAAGAAGTTTCACATATATCCATTCCTCATTACTGTATGGCTACAATGGAGTTTCAAGTGATTAAGAGGAAGTTGGAGGATCTAGAAGATATTTATTTTATCTAAGGCACTACTACTCTGTGGGGATCACCGAGCATTTTTGTGAAAAAGACGGACTACAACTTCAGGTTATGTGTGGACTATCAGAAACTGAACAAATTTGGGGTTAAAAACCAATACACATTTCCCTCGATAGATGACAGGTTGGATATGCTTTGAGGAGATCAAGTGTTTTAAAATATTGAATTATGGTCAGGATATGATCGGGTATTTGATCCACTTACAGACATACCTTGTAACTCGTTTTTTAGTAGGTATGGTCTATATGAGTATCTGGTTATGTCGTTTAGTATCACGAATGTTCCAGGAATTATTATCGAATTAATAAATCTAGTGTTTATCCATTCCTTGATTTTTTATGGTGGCTTTAATGGACAATATCATGGTTTATTCTCACAAACGAAATGACTATATCAAAAACAATGAGATCATTTTGAATTCACTAAGAGAGAATAGGTTATATGCTAAGATTTAATAATGAAACTTCTAGAAGGATCATATTAACATCATGGTTCATTTTATCTCTAAGATAAAAGTATTGGTGGAACCTAAAATGGTGATTGCAACAGTTACCTGGAAGCATCCCAAGAATGTTTTTGAGGTGTAAGTTTTCTTAGGGATAGATAGTTACTAAAACCATTTTATATAGAAATTTTGATGCATGTAAGGACCACTAATGGGATTGAAAATGAATAATGTGATGTTTTTGCGTTCAGAAGTTTTGTGAGACAAAATTTCATGAACTTAAAGGGCACGTAACTTTTGCACTGATGTAGATATTGACAGAGTCCAAAAAAAGCTACATGGTATACTCTAATGAATCCGGTATTGGGCTAAGAGAAATGATTATGTAGGGGGATCAATTTGTCACATATGGGTCTCGATAGTTGAGGATGCATAGGAGGAAGTACCCAAAACAAGATCTAATGTTAACTACAGTTGTTAATGATTTGGGCAAATTGATACATTATTTATTGGGAGATAATTTAGTGGTGTAAACAGACCACAAAAGTATCAAGTACATCATTACTCATTGTGATTTGAATCTATGACAACAACTGTGGTTTGAATACCTTCAGTAATTCAACATTAAGCTTTCTTATATGGCTGGTGAAGGTAATGGAGATGGTAATATACATTTCATGAAGACTTTTATATAGGGATTCTATGAGTCTCGTGGTGACTGTAAGCTTATGGAGTTGTTCTATGAGATGCATCGAGAGGTTCATGACAGACAAAGACAAAATTGTACTACATTTGTGGCTATTACCTCTGCCCTACAAGACAATGTGAGGATAATGAATCAATAATATTCTGAATCCCTAGTTATACAAGAATGTGTGGTGGGTGAGGACCCTCCTCTTGGATAGATGATAATTGAGGATGATGTTATTGCATCCATGCATGTGTGTGGGTTCCATCGGATATAGGCAAAGAGAAAATTAAGGAGTTTCCTGATTCAGGTATAGAATTGAAAACTGGAGTGACCAAGATGTACTATGACTTGTGCCATTAGTACTGGTGACCAGCTATAATGTGAGAAGTATCTGGTTTCTCTATGAGATGTTCCACCAATCAGCCTATGAAGGTGAAACATCACCAATCGACTGGGAATTTACAGTATTTACATATTCTATAGTGGAAATTGGATGATTTCATGATGGATTCCGTAACTTGGTGAATGAGGTTTTCTAGAGGCAAAGATGATGTGTGGTTTTTAGTTGGAAGGCTTATGATGATCACCCACTTATTGTCAATTAATGAGACATTCAGTGTTGATGAGCTCTGAAAGTTGTATTTATGATAGGTGGTATGTCGTCATGTTGTCCCTCATTCTTCCATTATTTACGGGGACACCATCTTTATGTCTCCTTTATAATATATTTTATATAGGGTTCGGGGAACTCAAGGGATTCAGATCACAACATAACACCCTTAGACTGATGGTCAGTTAGAGCATAAGATATAGGTTCTAGAAAAAATGTTACGTGCATGTGTCCTAGATTTTTGGGATCTTGGGGGGGGGGATATTTCTATAGTCTAGTTTACTGACAATAATAGTTTTTTGGTGAGTATACTGACTTAACCATATGAGCCTTTATATGGTAGACCATTTTGTTCTCCCCTATGCTAGTTAAAGGCTGGTGAGGCTACCTAATTAGGGCCATGTCTTGTGCAGGAGACTTCTATGTTGGTCCACTTGATTTAGAGATGGATTGATACAATGTAGTCTCGTTAGAAATCATACAACAATCAATGGAGACAACCATTGGAGTTAGATTTTGGGGAATGAGTTTCCTTCCTATCATATCGAGGTTTGGACAATAGAGGATCATGATATATGGTAAGATTTCACTAAAATAAGTTGGTCAATATTAGATTATAGAGTGCATTGGGTTAGTCACCTATCGGTTTTAGTTACCTTAGAGGTACTTAGCCATGCATGATGTATCCCATGCAGCTTAGCTATGCTACTATCACTCAGACCCATCACACATTTCTCAGCCTCATGATGTTGAGATTCAATTTCATGCATCATTAGGAGCATCCAATTTGTATAGAGGATAAGAGAACAATGGTACTCCAAGGCCACTCAATTCACCCCATATGGTTGTTATGGCAGCATGGATGAGTACATCATGTGACATGCTTCAGGGATTCCAACATATGTTCTCAGTGGTTGATGTTAATCTAAGATATTCCTTTACCACCCTTGATAAAGAAATTCGGTAACATATTGCTTTATGGGGGTATATTTGTAAGAACTCTATTTTTAAATGGATGTATAGGTTTCTTATATACATTATCCATTGGTAGTTTTTTAGAAAATATGGGAAATTTGAGAAAATAATGGAATTGGGGGTAACATGTAGTGTACTCCAAATCTCACGCCATGTAGTATTCCCATGTGTGAATGGAATAAATAACATGTGGGCATGTTGAAACGGACCAATATAAAACTGTATACACTCTATGGACATATTAGTACATGTTGTGTAGTCCTGTCAACTGATTCTAGAAAGTATGATGGTGGGATTTGGGTACCAAATAAATAGTAATATTTTATACACACTATGTATATTGACATACTTGCCATGTACATTGTGTTTTTCCCTTAAATATTGAAGTAGCCTTGGTTTTTCTCATTTTGGATAGAGTAGGTACCATGTTCACAAGGAAGCAGTGCTAGAAGGGGATTTTCATCCAGGTTGAGCATTCGAAAACCATTTCTATCATTGTCTGTCTTTTTTAACCTAATCGGTGAGGCATGTGTACTCTTGAGTTGTTATTGGATGTTTTTTTCTTGAAGAAGTTATTTATGGTTGGTTAAATATCCATATTTCATAGATCTACACTGTTATAAATTCAATTGGAAGTCAAGGATAGAAGAGGAGAGTCATTCTATGATGAGGTAGGTGATCTTGTGCCTCTAAAAATTATTTAGGATGTTTATATGTTCCATTATTCCACAAGCGCTTGTTTACGTTGTCACATATAAATAAAATATGTCATTTTTATCACCTTACATTGTTCTGGTAAATAATACAATGAATTAAAGCATGTTTGGATTTTTTGAATGACTATGGGCCACCTCATGGGTGTGTTTCCTTAGGATAATTATTTTTATCCATTTTAGACAAGGATGACTATAGGCATTCCTTCGTTCCCTTTTGAGGGTTTCTGAGAGTAATATAGGTCATTTAATGGAATATCATTTGCGATAAAATTGAACGTTTTTTATTAAGGAATAAGGATTTTATTTGCCTCTTCTTTCACATGTTGCAATTTCTCATGTTTAAGTAGGTTTGAATTTTCTATCAAATTTTATTTATTAAATGTTAAATAGAATTGGGTGATACATGGGTTCTGTTTATAACATTGTTAATGGACTCTCGTGACTATTCTACCTTTCAAATTGGGTGACACCTAGGGTCTTCATAGAATTCCCTGGACAGTCTCGAGAGACTTTTGTTTTATATTTCGTTAGGGAAACATGGGCACCCGAGTAGGACCATCCAGAACAAACTAGTTTGACATGATCAAATACCACACCTTTGGTGACACATTTGTTCAGCTTAGAATTCCCTCGACAGAGTTGTGAGACCATGTTTTATATATCATTATTAACACTTTGGAAACATAGTTGTACTTTCATGCACATACTTAACTGGCATGAACTTGTATCAATGTCTATAGTGATACATGGGGTTACCATGTAGGAGCACCTTTAATAGAATCAAAAGATGTTAGATGAATTACACATTATTTTAGAGTTCAATTCCAGCATAGGAATCTCAATAACTTACTCATGTTATATTTCAACAATAAAATGACATGAATTTTGAAATGTATACTAGGCCAAACCAAATTCTTGGAACCAGTCTTCGTTAACATTTTTAGAAGTTCTTATGAGACTTAAGTTCTACATAACTTTCATTAGGTAATGTTGGGCTTATTATGAATTCTGATACTCAGATGCATCATGTAATTGGACTACTAATGAACTCAATAAATGAATGCAAGTACATATAAGATTGATTGATTTTGATTAATTACTAGTTTACTTAATTTCCATGGTACAATATTGTTTCATATAATCATTTAAAAATTGGAACCGACCTTCGATGGTTGCAAAGATGGATTAATTTCTCACAAACTATTTGGTTCATGCCTTTTGGCCCAAACAGACTATATTGATGCTGGTGTCTATTGGAGAAAGGGACATTTTCAGGTATTTGATTGTTTTTTAGGAGAAGGAGAGCATGAGACCCATCCAAGGATTATGATTCTTGCGACAATACTCTTTTTTCATACCTTGCATAGGAATTGTATGGTACATGATTGTAGTGTATCCTTTGTTGTTGTTGTTTTCATAGAACATGTGACTTGCTTCATCATTTTGATATTACATGATTTTTGGTAATCTTTGTATGTCATTATTTTTTTGGTTACATCAGTTGCATGTTGGTTACTACTTCTGATATTGTTATTATTTATTATGATGAGGTACACTCTGCCAATGAGAGAATATTTTCCCCATTGTTACACCCTAGGACCTCACTACTAGTCAAAAGACTCTAGATTTCAGGGAAATTAACGTGAGGCCATATTTTCAACAATGTTGGGAGAATGAGTTGAGTGGATTCTAGATCTGAGTCGTTACAATAAAAATGTTTAACACATTTTGATAATTAGTTCAGTTGAGTTAAATATAAATAGTCATAAGTACAAATAAATAATATTAAATCCATATTGATATCATTACAATTTAAAATTTATATTAATGACTATGTTTATACTAGAAAAATAGTCAATTCAAAAATATTACAACAACCATGAATTCACAATTATGAGACTCTAACTTGTTAATGATTTTCATAATGTTTACCTCCATATCATTTGAATATTATCAATATAAATATTGATAGAATTATCTTCCCATATATTGATCTGGTTAATTTAATTAAGGGTAAGATTTGTAACAATAGAAAATGTACTTACAATACATCTTTCAAAACCATATTCATAATTTCATCATTTGGTGATTTTTCCAAAAAGATCCAAATATTTATTCATATTAAAACTACAATTCATTGAAGGCCATGATAAATTATTCCTTAATAAATCACTAAAAATATTATTTAATGGATTACAACATCATGAAAATGATTATAATTTTATTCTTTATTTTCAACCCTTATAAAAAACCAAAAAAATTACACAGGAACACGAAATATTGATAATGATTAATCCATAATAAAACAAAATAGTTCATTAATATAAAATGACTAAAAAATATATATCGTTGTTTTAAATAATTTTTTCCATAAATAACTGACTATAAAACTCTTCAAAATATTTCTACCAAAATATGAAACAAAACAATTTATAATGACTTGAACTGATTTATTTAAAAATTAATAAAAACATATGTATTCAAACAACATCAATTACTCATAAAATCACTTAGAGAAACATTATTTCCCCCTTTTTAAATTTAAAAAATATGAAAATCATTTACACAATATGATAATATATACATTATATGTTAACAAAATCTAAATTCTTTAAATAATATAGTCTACATTGATATAAAATAAAATTTTAGAAAATGAAATCCCAGTTTCCAAAATTGTAATTATGATTCCAAACATATAGTGATTATCATTAAAATTTACATTAATAATATATTGATCAAATAAATTTTAATTCTATTGGTTATCTATAAGAAAAAAAATTTGTTTCGAAACATATTATAATACCCAATTATCAATATTTACCCAAAATAACCATAACTTACAAAACATTTATGTGATATATGACATTTAAACTATTATCTAAGAATAGAATATTAACCTCATAATTATTTTAAATTTTTTGTATTTATTATCACACAATTCCATCCAATTACCTATATATCAATAAACATGTTACTTGATAATAACTAAATTTTCATAGAGATGTACACCAAGACCTTGTTCTATAAACATACAATTTGTATACATGATTTCATTCCATATATGAAAACATGTTCATAATAAACCTGTAATTATGAGTTTAAAATCTTGGGTTCTACTTTATTAAAATTATAATCTCTTCCATGTTTAATTATTATGAAAATTAGTAAAATAATTACATTTTTATGAGTTGAGCATTTTTTCCCAAAAATATTTTCTAATATTTACACTACTATTTCACTACTGAAAAAAATTCATTCAAGAATTTCCTCAAATAACCATTATATAATATATAAACATCATATGTCTAAATGATATTTTAAAATATGTGATGTTTTAAATAAGGGTCATTATAAGAAATGAAAAAACTATATGTCATCACTACATTTGAAAATGATGAAACATCATAAGAAAATTCTAATTTTAAAGAATTAAATTATATCACAAATAATCAATTTGGTATTCATGAAATAAATATCAAATATCAATTATATTATCAAACATTATGTTTCAAGGGTAAATTGAAAATATAAAAATTTATCTATTCTTATGAAAACATAATAGCACACAAACGCATTTAGAGGAAAATATAATTTTATCTTTATAATGATTTTTTTTTAAAATGTGGTTACATATTTCATTGATCAAATCATCTACGAACTCATAGAATTAATTGAAAAACAATATAGGCAGATTGGTACATTAACCTTACAATCACCCATATAAGAACCCTTATAATGTAATAACATTATTATATAATTATACATTTATCATATCAAGAACTTATCATTAACCAATGTAGTTGTGGGATGTATAAATACAACCTATTATCTTATAAAATATATGAATAACATAAAGTAAATAAAAAAATAGAGCAATTTTTCTTATTAAAAAATTTTCTTTAAATACCACAAGAAAAAAATCATTCATATATCATAAAAAATCAAAAGAAATATCCTTCATTGTGAGAATCATTATTAATTAAAAAATATAACATTAATTGGAAAAAATATTCATAAATGAAAAATTAAATCATGAATATGAATATTGATTATGATTAACATTTATTATTGTTGGAAACAATGTTTTGTGATAATCAATAAATACAAATTTGTTTGCAAATTTAAAGTAAGAAAAAAATATAGTTGTCTAAACCATTGAAGGATTCAGTTTAAATAAATTCTAAAAATTTTAAAAACAATTTAAAATTATATTTAACATTTAAAAATTTATAAATAATAACATTCCTCAAATATTTTAAAAAAAGTTTTTTGAAAATAAATAATTTAAAATAACATTTTAGTGATATCTTTTTTATAACATATGTAATTTTTCTATAAAAATAAAATTGATGGATAAAAATCTCAATATATTCTAAAATAAAATTATTTTTGATAAATTAATTAAACATTTTATATATATAGAAATTTATGCACCACATAAAATAAATCATGTTGTTAAAATGGAGTAATGAATAATTAAATGAATCAAGGATAAGAAATCACTTATCATGATTCCGAAAAATATTGACTTGACTTGTACATTTGAGGATAATAATATTATATTATTTATTTAAATTATTATGGAGATATATAATATGTGTTATATTATTATTATTATTATTTTTACTCCAATTTATTATCATCATTAATTTTATTACTAAATTATTAATTCCTTCATTGGACGTTTTGAGGTCTTTTGGTTCATAAACTAAAAAATAAAATGAGTGCATTAACAAGGTTAAAATTGGAAAATGTTATAAAAAATCTATAATAATAATAATATAATTATCATTTTATGTATTAAAATTAAATTAAAACCATCATCGTATTGTGGTAATTCAAAATGTGACATTTTATACATGGATGAAGTAATTCCCATATACATATAGGATCATATTCATTTTCTAAACTGATAAATATTATATTTACAAGAAGAAAGATTTTCCTTAAATATTAAAATTAATATTTTAAATAAATAATTTAATGATTAAAACAATTTATGGAAATATAAATGTTAGATAGAAATGATAAACTAATTACATCACCTTATAGAGGTGGTACTACACATGTACCCACAAGAGAGGATTCTATTTTTCAACTAATGGGACAACAAAATGGTAGAATCTATTTATATATTAGAATAAAAATTAATTTATTAATATTAGATGTATATGTTTTAACTATCACAATAAATATTTATGTAAGGTGGTGGTGAAAATCAAAACACATAAATTTATGGATGTGGTACTCTAGAAGAATTCATAAGCTATGTTTTTTTTCCCATTGAATGGAAATAATTTTAAAAATATTAATTTATTTCATCAAAATGAAATTTAATTATAATTAATATATTGATTTAACTATTTTTTGTCAGTTGGAGATAATTTTATGGTGGTATAATGTTAAAATAATATTGAAAAATCGGTTCAAGGGTAATACATCCTATGAGAATATTTTCTTTTGTCACACACCACAAGATTTAGATTATTTGTTTTTTGGGATTAGAAACAACTATAGGATTAAATTAGGTCTATTGATAGCTATTTTGGTCGTTCATTGTTTTGTAAAAGATAATGGGTTGTGTTTCGTCATGTTAAAATAGAGGGGGTATTAATACTATATGAGAGGGATTTTAGGGTTAAAATGTTGATTTTAACACCACTAAGAACTATGAATATTAAGGAATAATGATTGATAAAAATTTAGTTGTTTTTTATAAAAAGATATATTTTTCATTGACATTATACCAAAATAAAAAAATTAAATGAGCACAGATCCTCTATATTAAATGAATGAACCAAAAATCATATTTTGATTTAAATAAAATATTACATAGGCTTTAATTTTTTTTAATAGTTTTATAATATAATGATAAAATATGGAATCCCATTATATTAATCCTTTAAGACTACCATTTTTTAATTAATTTTTTATAAATTTTTATGTCAGGCTTACATTATAATTTTTTCATAAAAATTATGTAATACATTGAAATATTGTTTTTTGAATATTGACTGAAAAATCATTGAAAACCATCCAAATAATAATATTAAGATATTATGGGCCTTATATATTAGAAAAATAATTTCATTTTTAATGTTTTCTTTCTAATTTTTAAAGAAATTAAATTTAATATACAAGCACAAATACATGAAATCATTTTCCGAAAATTATTTTAATTTGGATGTATGAAATGTATTATTTCTCATTATTTTCCTATTACTAACCATTAAATGATTGTTAAATTAATTTATTGAATTTATAGTGAATAAATTTTATGAAAACAATTGATCAACAGTTATTATATAAACTCTTTAATATTAAAAAATGTTATTCAGATATAAAAACTAATTTCCAAAAAAATATCTTATAACCAGTACTATATTTTTTCTTTTTATATAAAAAACTAATAATCAATATATGAATGGTAGTTCAGTAGTTTACATTTAAGAGATATAATGGTTAATATATTTAATACTCTAAATAAGATAATTTTTTCTAAATAATAAATTTAAGAAACTGTTAAAAACTATATTAATTGAAAAATTAACCTTTTAAAAATTATCGATTATTAACTGTGTATGATTTAATTTTATCATTATAAATCATGTACTTATGTTAATGTAATTATTGTATAAAATATTTAGGAAAATATTATTATCTATATTTAAAAATGAAGGTAATATTATTCATAGCTACCCATATTATAGGTATATTATAACATTCATCTAAAAAATTATTTATCTACAATATAATTGTTTTTTTCCAAGGGTTGTATAATGTGCATGCTATTGCATGAGGTATATGATATTGATCATTTTAATAATTTATTAGAATACAAACTAAAATTGTTGAGTAGTATTGATGAAGCATGACAATGATAGTCCCTAAACACCCACATAGGGGAAGGTGGATTCTATTAGTGACATAAATGTCTTGGTTGAGGGTGTGATCATTTTTATTCGTTTGAGTTCATGCGTATTTAGAAATAAACCTCATGCGAGGTACTATATATTAAAATACATACAGAATATATTATGAATTTTATTTAGCTGTTATTCATTCCAATATTATTCCCCCCCCCCATATCCCATTCATATGGGATGAGTAGTATGGATTCTTTTAGTTCCCTTTGTATTGGCTATAACTGTTGGAATGTGTCTTAATTATTATGAAATATATAGAAAATTTGAGATGATTCTATGGAAATTTAGGTGCACTATAGGTTATTTTGTTTTCAAAGACAACAATATGATAGAATTATTACCATGTATTTCATGTATTTAATTGATACTAGATTAGATTTATTTTATCTGTGATTTCTATTTTATAATTATGATTAAAAAATATTTCGTGTTATTAAATGAGTGTGAACATTTGATGGGTCTATAGAATGTAGAGACTATATATTTAATGATGGATTATTTTAGTTTTTTTATTAGAGGACCAAATAGTCATCATAACAATAATTTGAGTATAATAAACAATTTTTTTAATAATTTATGATCATACAACCTCAATGAGAGTCAAAATTTAATTCAAAACTAATTATTGGGGCCTTCAAGTTTTTTACTCTTTAATTATAGAATATTGTGATTTAAGAGAGTGGAGGATTCATTTTGGTGATCCATAGATGTATTTTTTTGTTCTTCCCAATGAATCACCTTTGGGTTCAAGGAATTTTTTCTAGAGAAGGAGTGTAACACCCCAATATTTCATAGTGTTTTATTTCTTCAAAATAATTCAATAACTTGCACTACACGCAATACCGAGTTAAAGCGCACCATGACTTACCAAACTAGCCATTATGAATATTAATACCTACTTTTTGAAATATTATAAATTCTACCTCTCAAAATGGACTTCATTGTTTGGATTCGGAATATCAAAATTAGCATATGGTGAAATTTTGGTGCTTTTCGGATAACTTTAATATTTTGATGAATTGTGAAAATTAGTAAATTTTAATTAAAAGAAACTTTTTTAATCAAAATAATTAATAGTGATAAATTATGAATATGAGTGGTTTTAAAGTATAATTAGAATATATTTTTACCATTTTATCCAATGGTGTTCATTAAAATTAATTTCACTTTGAAATTGAACCTAAACAATTGTCAATCTTTTGATATATATTGTTTCTTAAAAACACGCTATTTGTTGTGACAACAAGAATTAATTATAAAATTAAATAAAGCAACTTATATGTTTGGAATTTTTTAAAATAGAAATCATTTTTTAATTCAGAATATCAATTATAGCTTAGCGTTAAATTTTGGCATTTTTCTGAAAAACATCAATTTTTGATGAATAATGAAACTAATAAGTGGTAGTTAAAAAAACTGAATTTTTCATAAAACATAATTTTACCATTTCTGTGAATAGAATTTAGAAAATACGAGAGACATGGTTAATATCAATAAGTAAAATGTGGTTCAATGACATGAAAATAATTTTTTGTGAATAGTATCTTTTTACATTTATTTACCACGGTTAAAAGTAAATAGGGTAATTAAGGGTAGAAATGAAATTAATATTACCCTAACACATGTCATAATTCTGTTGGAAAAGTGTATCTCGACCATAAACAACCTTATTAATAAAATATTATCATTTAGGTCTACATGTATTAGATTAGGACATTTATTATTATTTAATTCCAAGAAGAGTAAAAAGAGTTAAAATCAAAGATTATTTACTAAAACATTTTTAATATAGGGTTATACATAAGATAAATTCGATTGGAAATTTTAATTAGAACGATAAGAAAATTTCCTACATAATTTTATTTTATTTATAATTTTTAGACATTAAATAATTGAATTTATTTATGACACAATGATGATGCATTAATTACCATAATAGTGAAAAAATAAAATAATTTATATTATAAATACACAAATAAATACAATATGAGACTTCTAAGGAAATAAAATAATTTTCTAGGATAATATGACATATTAGGATTGCTTTTAGGGACCTTTTTTGAAGTAATCATTCTGTTATGAGTTTCTCAAAAATCAACTATTGAATAGTGTGAAAATTGACATAAAAGAGTTTTTAAAACAAATATTATATTATTAATTGATATTAAATTCCTAAAGATCTTTGGATCGACCAAGTGACTTATATCATTATAGTTATATCATTAATGGAGAACTATGGGGTCTTTTGGATGTATATAGTATGTTTATTAACTATATAATATGAAAATACAAAGTAACATGGTAAATGTCAAACTAATTAACTAAGAGTTCAAACTAACAGATAAGGTTAATATAGTGACCCAAACCTATCTAAATTCTATTGGTTGAATGGTTTTCGACCTATTCCTACCTTAAACATTGAATAATAAACATTGGAGCCATTAGAAACCGAATATGAATTTATTATAAATTAAATATTTAACTTTTCCAAAGGTGCCCCTCACCTCTCTTATAAAAGGGCACTCCCCCTTCTCATTACTTCACACCTTAAAAGCCTTTTTGTTCTGCCTAAATCTACCCAAATACTCTCCCAACTTCCCTCACTACAATCTAGAGGTCGTAGTTTGATCAGAATGTGATCCTATGGATCCCTTTTGATCAAATCAAAAGGAAGAACCCGAAGAAGAGGTAATGATTTCACCACCCGTTTTCAAGTTCTTTTCTTCTTCCACTTCTTCATTCATTGTTGTTACCATTATAAAATAATAACTCTAGTATATTATATTTAATTTTATGTTATTATTATTATAGTATAACCATATTCAGTATTCTATCCACCCTTTGAATAACATGTCACCATACGTGCGTACGTACGGATTACCGTCTCCACGTCGTGGTGTAATTGTTATTCAATATATTATTATTTTAATGGGTATAATAATGATTTTTAATTCATGTAAATAATAAATATAACATGATAATGATTATTTATATATGATATACCATCCAATTATATATTAGTTTAATATCAAAAGAATGATATTTTCGCTTGTGCGTACGTACAGACTACCATCTCCACGAACGCGATGAGATTCATTCTCCATCATATCCATTCAAGTATAATTATCATTTGATGATTTAAAAATAATGTTTAAGGACTTGATATCATTCTGGATATGAATAATATACAACTTAACCATTACCAACATGGCTTACATAAGAAAACATATAAAAGAAAACGAGTAAGTTAACACCCGAAACGACGATAATACTAAAATATTATAACAAAGAAATATTAAAAGTTCATATATGATATCATATTAATATATATTATTCTTGTATAATTTAATAACAATTATTTCACCATTATACAGGAGTTTAACCTACCCTCAACCAAGGAAATTTACAACGTGAGGGTTTATTTCACAATCTCTTCATTATCCGAGGTTGTTTATACGCAATTATCTACTGGAATCTCTTTATCATCCACATCCATGATCCTTAAAAATTTATTTAAAATAATTTTTAATATTTACTAGAAAATTGTTTAATGTCATTTATACCCTTATTTGTTTTGAAATAAATCTTTCCATCATTTTCCAAACAAGGCACTTTTAACCTATTCGACAAATTTAAGGTAAGAATGACTTTTTTTTAACTTATACAGCGGGTGCGGATATTTACCACCGTTATAAAATCATAAAAGCTTCCCTTTGAATATTATAAGAATATTTTCAAAGTAAATGTTTTATTTTATAATTATGTGACTTATAAATGATTAACAAATTAATATTTTATGAATTTGTGAAAGGTACTCTTTATCGAGATCATAATTTTAAATGTTTTAAAGATTTATCTTTCTAAATATTTTTAATTAATGTCCATGTTTTCAAAATGATTTTAAGGATTTATTTATATGGACATGAATGTTCTGAAATGATATTTCTTTTCAAAAGTTTCAAAGTGTTATGGGACAATTTGATTCAATAATCTATTTTAAATTACTTCCTTTATAAATCTCTAACTTTTCAATGATTTCGAGAAAAGAGATATTTCTCTCAAATAGTTTTGATTTTCATATATTTCAACATACATTGGTGGATTTTAAGCTTATTTGAAGATGATTTATTATGATACAAACTTTTGTATTTTATTGAAGGTTTTGTGATATGTTTTATTGTTGATGTGTTATTTTTATACCATTAATGGTTTATGGAGAAAGTATTGACATTTCGTATGCTAGATTTAGTACGAATGTTTGTAGTCTCGACATGAGGCCATGGCTATGTGGTTATAATAGTCTGGCATTATCAATTCCATCATTATGAAAGTGGTTTTTGATATTGCATGTGATTATTCGTTTAGTATAATATCCATGTGAATAAGTAAATTTAATTATTTCATTTTACTCTTTCCATACTATGTTGAAGTTCAAGTTTAAAAGGCTTTTGTTTTAGTTATAAATTTCCTTAAATGTTTATTCTTATTTATAAATACTTCTCATATATTGTTATCTTTACTGGGCATTTGACCTCACCCCTTTTCTATGTTTTATTTTTCCTAGGATGTGAACAAGTAATTTATGAATGACCAACAGGGATAGTGTGAGGGGATAATAGTGTGGACTATGGAGGCTATACTGTTTTAGTTTTCTTTTTATGATGTAATGTAAACCTTATGAATATATCTAGTGTTTCCAAGGCTACTAAACTAATCGGTCTTTTGAGATTTAATTTTTCTTGTGATCATGCCAATGATACGAAGTAAAAATGCACCGACTCTGGGTAATTGGGGTTGGGGCATTACAGTTGGTATCAGAGGAAGTTTAGTACAAACCTTGGAAGCTAGATTTAGATAAAATCTGATTAGAGCACATATATTTAAGATGGAAGTTGAGGATTAGTATATAATAACTTCCTAGAATTTTGAAATTGTAGAGATTTGTTGATTGTTTCGAGCATATACATCCCTATCTGGATACGAGCAGGTAGAGGCGGCACTGGCACAAATGTATCTAGGAGTAAAACCCGAAAACACCGCTTTGAGATGGACTCGAACGGGAACTGGTGCATGAAAACAGGCCTTGCTGCACTCTTGGTTACGACTCTCTCGGGGGATATGCTTAGGATAATTATCATTTCTTTACAAACCATTATGAAGGGTTTATGAGTATATACTTCCTCGAAGGATACATTTTTATGATTATGGATTATATAAAAAAACTTCTTAATTTATGTTATGTATTTTACAAGATTGGGATTAGGTATAGTTATTCATAAACAAATCTAGTGTATTCCATTGTTTAGAAATGGCAACCAGTAGAAGGAATGATAACTCCAGCAATGCACATGATCCAAAGAGAAAGAAGGATCATATCTTTAATGTTCTTAATCCATAATTTATAAGAGAAATAGTCTCCCATGTATTATCATCATATGAAGAAATAATATCATGTGTTGATAAGATAAGTAAAGAGTTTACTGAGTCCTATGGCTATGAAGGGAAGCAAGAGAAGAAAAGGATGGATGAGAGAAAGATGGATAAACGGAAGATAGAAAAGAAGAATTTTCCCATATGTGATAACTGTGGGAAGAAACACCATGGAACTTGCCTGAATGCAATGGGAGTTTGTTATAAGTGTGGAGGAAAATGGAACAAAGTACATGACAACAAGGGTAAGAAAATGGTTTCAAATGTACAATGCTTCATTTGCAAAGAGTTTGGACACTATGCGAACCTATGTCCCAGTCATCAGACTATGTCACAAATGATGCTATTGGATAATAATCAAGTTATGAAACTACCACAGATGAAGAAGAATAATTAGAGTTCTTATGTTGATTATGTCAATTGATTGTTGTATCAACAATGTACTTGTTATAATAATTATGGATTATATAAGGATTGCACTACAGTACTATTTCATTAAGGACATGAGATTGTGTGGAATAATAAAAAGTAACTCAATAGTAGGATAAATTTTTGGAAAATATATGTTTGAGAGAATGATAAACCATAATATAGTTCTGATATCGAGGTAGTGATTTTGGAATAATACATTATTGATTTGGATAAATTATATTGGATATTCTTTACTACATTGAAACTGATTAATGATTTGTATATTCCATCATTGTTGGGGTTTAAAACATTTTTGGATTGAAGGAGTATATCTATTATTCTTTAAGGAATAAGGGATCATGAATGTAATCAATAAGGATTTATGGTAATTCAGGATGTTGAAGTGTTTTAAAAGAATACATGATGATGGTGTTCACATGTTATTACGTGAAAAAAAGGATCTTTATTTTGTTTAACCTCCATATAAATTTTTTACTGAAGTATTTTGGATAGTTCTAGTTTGGATTATTTTGTATTACCATAAAAGGACAACCCGGAGGTCGGGAGGCAACCCGTCGCGTCCGGCAAGGCTGCGAGACTTTAACCCACAACTGAAGGGCGACAAGGGTGTATCACCTACCACTGACCCACATGATGTTTTGGATTGAAAAATTTCGTTCTTTTAATGGTTCTTCTAGATGAATTATAAATTCATTTTTTAACCTTATACTAATAGGATAAATGGAATATTATTTTTAAGTTCTATTATCTTTTAGAGTGAAAGATGAGTCTGTGGTAGAAATTTGTTAAAGCATGGAACTATAATTGTAAAGAATATATTTTTTCTTCTTCTCTTATTATATGAATAAATTAATTCTTATACTTTGAGTAATCCTAAAACCAAAAATGTGTTATCCTAATACCCTATGTTTTGTTGAACCCATGGTATTTCAAATCATCATAGATTGATGAATTTAAGGACTTCAATTTTAAAATTGTTTGTGATTGATGAACTCCATAACTACCTATAAATATATATGTTTTTCCTCCAATTTTATGTCTCTAATTTCCACCAATGTTCTCCTAATCGAGAACATAATTTTGTGGTGACCCTTTCATTTCTATTTTCCTCATATTAAGAATAATTTTTGTAACGCAATTTCCGATGTGGGTTTTCCCACAAAGATATTTTTTATTTTAAAAAATTTATTTTCAAAGAAAAATTTCAAATTGTGAGGACACAATTTATTTATGGAGTGGAGAATGTAACACCCCACGATTTCATAGTGTGTTATTTCTCCAAAATAAATCAATAACTTGCACTACACACAACACCGAGTTGAAGCGCATCATGACTTACCAAACTAGCCGTTATGAATAGTAATACCTAATTGTTGAAATTTTATAAATTCTAACTCTAAAAATGGACTTCATTTTTGGAATCAAAATATCAAAATTAGCCTAGGGTGAAATTTTGGTACTTTTCAGATAACTTTAATATTTTGATGAATAGTGAAAATTACTAAATTTTAATTAAATATTTTTTAATAAAAATAATTAATACTGATAAATTATGAATTTGAGTGGTTTTAAAGTATAATTAGATTATATTTTTACTGTTTTATTCAATGGTGTTCAATAGAATTAATTTCACTTTGAAATTGGACCTAAACAATTGTCAATCTTTTGATATATATTATTTCTTAAAAACATGCTAATTGTTGTGACAATAGGAATTAATTATAAAATTAATTAATGCAACTTATATGTTTGGAATGTTGTAAAATAGACATCTATTTTGAATTCGGAATAACAATTATATCTTAGGGTGAAATTTGGCATTGTTCTTAAAAACTTCAATTTTTGATGAATAGTGAAACTAATAAGTGGTAGTTAAAAAAACTGAATTTTTCATAAAACATAATTTTACCACTTCTGTGAATGAAATTTCGAAAATTCGAGAGACACGGTTAATACCAAGAAGTAAAATGTGGTTTAATGAGATGAAAATAATTTTTCCTGAATAGTAACTTTTTACTTTTATTTACCACAGTTAAAAGTAAATAAGGTAATTAAGGGTAGAAATGATATTAATATTACCCTAAAACATGTCATAATTCTATTGTAAAAGTGTATCTCGACCAAAAACAACCTTAGGAATAAAATATTATCATTTAGGTCCACTTGGATTAGATTAGGACATTTATTATTATTTAATTCAAAGAAGAGTTAAAAGAGTTAAAATCAATGTTTATTTACTAAAACATTTTTAATATAGGGTTATACATATGATAAATTCAATAGAAAAGATTAATTAGAAAGATAATTATATTTCCTATATAATTATAATTTATTTATAATTTTTAGATATTAAATAATTTAATTTATTTTTGACACAATGATGATGCAGTAATTACCATAATAGTGAAAAAATAAAATAATTGACATTCTAAATACCCAAATAAAAACAATTTGAGACTTTTAATGAATTAAAATAATTTTCTAGGATACTATGACATATTAGTATTGATGTAAGTGACTATTTTTGAAGTAATCATTCTGTTATGAGTTTCACAAAAATCAACTATTGAATAGTGTCAAAATTGACATAAAAGAATTTCTAAAACAAATATTATATTATTAACTGATATTAAATCCCTAAAAATCTAATGTTCGGCCAAGAGACTTATATCATGATAGTTATATCATTGATAGACCACTTTGGGGTCTCTTGGGTGTATAAAGTAAGTTTATTAACTATATAATATAAAAATACAAAGTGACATGGTAAATGTCAAACTAATTAACTAAGAGTTAAAACTAAAAGATAAGGTTAATATAGTGACCCAAACCTGTATAAATTCTATTGGTTGAATGTTTTTCGACCTATCCCCACCTTAACCGTTTAATAATCAACTTTTTAGCCATTAGAAACCGAATATGAATTTATTATAAATTAATATTTTTATCTTTTCCAAAGGTTCCCCTCACCCCTCTTATAAAAGGGAACTCCCTCTTCTCATTACTTCACTACTTCAAAGCCTTTTGGTTCGGCCAAAATCTGACCAAATACTCTCCCAACATCCCTCACTACAACCTAGAGGACATAGTCTGTTCAGAAAGCCAACCTAAGGAGCCCTTTTGATCAAATCAAAAGGAAGCACCCGAAGAAGAGGTAATGATTTCACCACCCTTTTTCAAGTTCTTTTCTTCTTCCACTTATTCATTCTTTGTTGTTACCATTCAATAATAATAACTCTAGTATATTATATATACTTTGATGTTATTATAATTATGGTACAACCATATTCAGTATTCTATCCACCCTTTGAATAACATGTCACCATACGTGCGTACGTACAGCTTACCGTCTCCACGTCGTGGTGTAATTGTTTTTCAATATATTATTATTTGAATGGGTATAATAATGATTTATAATTCATGTAAATAATAAATATAACATGATAATGATTCTGGATATATGATATACCATCCAATTATATTTTATTTTAAAATCAATAGAATGATAATTTCGCTCGTGCGTACGTACGGACTACCGTCTCCACGAACGCGATGAGATTCAATATCCATAATATACATTCAAGTACAATTATCATTTGATGATTTAAAAATAATGTTTATGGACTTGATATCATTATAGATATGAAAAAGATACAACCTAACCATTACAAACATGGCTTACGTAACAAAACATATAAAAGAAAACGAGTAAGTTAACACCCAAAACGACGATAATACTAAGATATTATTAACAAAGAAATGTTAAAAGATAATATATGATATCATATTAATATATATGATTCTTTTATAATTTGATAACAATTATTTCACCATTATACAGGAGGTTAACCTACCCTCAACCAAGGAAAATGACAAGGTAAGGGTTTATTTCACAATCTCTTCATTATCCGATGATGTTTATACGCAATTATCTACTGGGATCTCTTTATCATCCACATCCATGTTCCTTAAAAATGTATTTAAAAACATTTTTACTATTTACTAGAAAATGGGATAAAGTCATTTATACTCTTATGTGTTTTGAAAGGAATCTTTCCGTCGTTTTCCAAACAATGCACTTTTAACCTATTCGACAATTTTAAGGTAAGAATGTCTTTTTTTTAACTTATACGGCGGGTGCGGATATTTACCACCGTTATAAAATCATCAAAGCTTCCCTAAGAAGATTATAAGAATATTTTCAAAGTAAATGTTTTATTTTATAATTATGTAACTTTTAAATGATTTCAAAATGAATATTTTAAGAATTTGTGAAAGGTACTCTTTATCGAGATCATAATTTTAAATGTTTTAATGATTTATCATTCTAATTCTTTTTAATTAACGTCAATGTTTTCAAAATTATTTTAAGGATTTATTTATATGGACATGAATGTTTGGAAATGATATTTCTTTTCAAAATATTCAATGTGTTATGGCACACTTTGATTCAAAAACCTCTTCTAAATTACTACCTTTATAAATGTGTGACTTTTCAATGATTTCGAGAAAAGGGATATTTCTATCAAATAGTTTTATTTTGATCTATGTCAACATCCTTTGATCGATTTTATGCTTATTTGAATTTGATTTATTATGAAACAAACTTTTGTATTTTATTGAAGGTTTTGTGATATGTTTTACTGTGGATGTGTTATTTTTATACCATTCATGGTTTATGGAGAAAGTATTTACATTTCGTATGATAGTTTGAATATGAATGTTTATGTTATGTTTATACATTTACATATGGGAATGAATTGGACATAGTAAGTGACGGGTGGAGCCCGTTATAGATCCTCGATGCATCAGTAGGTCTCATGAGACAAACTAGTGTCTTGGCACAAGGCCTTGACAAAATCTTATTTGTAGTATTGGCACGAGGCCTTGGCTATGTGGTTATGATAGTCTGGAATTATGCATTCTATCATTATAAAAGTGGTTATTGATATTGCATGTGATTATTCGATTAGTAGAATGTCCATGTGAATAATTAAATGGCATTATTTCATTTTACTTTTTCCATACTATGTTGAAGTTCAAGTTTAAAAGTCTTTTGTTTTAGTTATACATTTCCTTAGATGTATATTCTTATTTATGAATGTTTCCACTATATTGTTATCCTTACTGGGCATTTGAGCTCACCCATTTTCTATGTTTTATTTTTCCCACGATGTGAAGAAGTAATTTATGAATGAACTACAGGGATAGTGTGAGGAGATAAGTGTGTGGAATATGGAGACTATGTTGTTGTAGTTTTCATTTTATGATGAAATGTAAACCTAATGAATATATATAGTGTTTCTAAGGCTACTAAACTAATGGGTCTTTTGAGATTTGATCTTTCTTGTGATCATGCCAATGTTACGAAGTAAAAATGCACCGACTCTGGGTAACTGGGGTCGGGGCGTTAGAGTTGGTATCAGATGAAGTTTAGTACAATCCTTGGAGGCTAGATTTAGATAAACTCTGATTAGATCACATAGATTTATGTTGGACTTTGAGGATTAGTATAGATGAACTTCCTAGAATATTGGAATTGTAGAGATTTTGTGAGTTTTCTGAGAAATACATCCCTGTCTGGATACGAGCAGGTAGAGGCGGCTCTGGCATAGATGTACCTAGTGGTAAAACCCAAAAACACCTCTTGGAGATGGACTCGAATGGGAACAGGTGCATGAAAACGGGCCTTGCTGAACTCTTGGTT
This sequence comes from Viscum album, assembly GCA_963277665.1. NCBI lineage: Eukaryota > Viridiplantae > Streptophyta > Magnoliopsida > Santalales > Viscaceae > Viscum > Viscum album. The sequence continues at coordinate 1,895,793,197 of OY728133.1, read as the reverse complement.
ACGACACTCCCAGGGGATATTCTTAGGTTAATTCTCATTTTCTTTACAAACCATTATGAAGGGTTTATGATTATATACTTCCTCAAAGGAGACATTTTTATGATTATGGATTATATACATAAACTATTTAATATATGTTTTGTGTTTTACAAGTTCGGGATTAGGTATTGTTATTCATAAACTTATCTAGTGTATGCCATTGTTTAGAAATGGCGCCCAGTAGAAGGAATGAGAACTATAGCAATGAACATGATCCAAAGAGAAAAAAGTATCATATCTTTAATGTTCTTAATCCATAATTTATAAGAGAAATAGTCTCCCATGTATTGTCATCATATTATGAAATAATATCATGTGTTGATAAGATAAGTAAAGAGTTTAATGAGTCCTATGGCTTTGAAGGGCATCAAGAGAAGAAAAGGATGGATGAGAGAATTATGGATAAAGGGAAGAGGGAAAAGAAGAATTTTCCCATATGTGATAACTGTGGGAAGAAACACCCTGGAACTTGCCTGAATGGAATGGGATTTTGTTATAAGTGTTGAGGAAAATGGTACAAAGTACGTGACTGCAAGGGTAAGAAAATGGTTTCAAATGTACAATGCTTCATTTTCAAGGAGTTTGGACACTATGAGAACCTATGTCCCAGTCGACAGACTATGCCGCAAATGATGCTATTGGATAATAATCAAGTTATGAAACTACCACAGATGAAGAGGAATAATTAGAGTTCTTATGTTGATTATGTCAATTGAGTGTTTTATCAACAATGTACTTGTTATAATAATTATGGAGTATATAAGTATTGTACTACAAGACTATTTCAATAAGGACTTGAGATTGCGTGGAACAAAGAAAAGTCACTCAATAACAGGATAAATTTTTTGAAAATATATGGTTGAGAGAATGATAAACCATAATAAAGTTCTGATATCGAGGTAGTGATTTTGGAATAATAGATGATTGATTTGGATAAATTATATTGGATATTCTTTACTACCTTGAAACTGATTAATGATTTGTATATTCCATCATTGTTGGGGTTTAAAACATTTTTGGATTAAAGGAGTATATCTATTATTCATTAAGTAATAAGGGATCATGAGTGTAATCAATAAGGTTTTATGGTAATTCAGGATGTTGCAGTGTTTTAAAAGAATACATGATGAAGGTGTTCACATGTTATTACATGGAAAAAAGGATCGTTATTGTGTTTTACTTCCTTATAAATTTTTGACTGAAGTATTTTGGATAGTTCTAGTTTGAATTATTTTGGATTGCCATAAAATGACAACCCGGAGGTCGGGCGGCAACTCGTTGCATCCGGCAAGGCCGCGAGACTTGAACCCACAATTGAAGGGTGACAAGGGTGTATCACCTACCACTAACCCATGTGATGTGCTAGATTGAATAATTTCGTTTTTTTAATGGTTCTTCTAGATGAATTATAAACTCATTTTTAACCCTTTACGAATAGGATAAATATAATATTATTTTTATGTTCTATTATCTTTTATAGTGAAAGATGAGTCTGTGGTAGAAATTAGTTATAGGATGGAACTCTAATTGTTAGGAATATATTTTTTCTTCTTCTATTATTCTATGAAGAAATTAATTCTTATAATTTAAGGAATCCTAAAACCAAAAATGTGTTATCCTAATACCCTATGATTTGTTGAACCGATGGTATTTCAAATCATCATAGATTGATGAATTTACGGACCTCAATTTTAAACATGTTATTGATTGATGACCTCAATCACTACCTATAAATATTTATGTTTTTAGTCCATTTATATGTCTCTAATTTCCACCAATGTTAACCTAATCGAGATCATAATTTGGTGGTGACCTTTTCATTTCTATTTTCCTCCTATTAAGACTAAATTTTCGTAACCCAATTTCTGATGTGGGTTTTCCCACAAAGATATTTTTTATCTTCCACCTTTTATTTTTGAAGAAAAATTTCAAATTGTGAGGACACAATTTATTAACGGAGTGGAGAATGTAACACCCCAAGATTTCATAGTGAGATATTTCTTCAAAATAATTCAATAACATGCACTACACGCAACACCGAGTTAAAGCGCACCATGACTTACCAAACTAGCCGTTATGAATAGTAATATGTACTTTTTGAAATTTTATAAATTATATCTCTCAAAATGGACTTCATTTTTGGATTCAGAATATCATAATTAGCCTGGGGTGAAATTTTTGTACTTTTCAGATAACTTTAATATTTTGATTAATAGTTAAAATTACTAAATTTTTATTAAAAACAGAATTTTTAATAAAAATTATTAATAGTGATAAATTATGAATTTTAGTTGTTTTAAAGTAAAATAAGATTATATTTTTACCATTTTGTCTAATGGTGTTCATTATAATTAATTTCACTCTGAAATTGGTCCTAAACAATTGTTAATGTTTTGATATATATTGTTTCTTAAAAACACGATATTTGTTGTGATAGCGGGAATTAATTATAAAATTAATTAATGCAACTTATATGTTTGGAAGTTTGTAAAATAGACATCATTTTTGAATTCGGAATATCAATTATAGCTTAGGGTGATATTTTGGCAGTGTTCTGAAAAACTTCAATTTTTGATGAATAGAGAAACTAATAAGTGGTAGTTAAAAAAATGAATTTTTCATAAAACTGAAATTTACCACTTCTGTAAATGGAATTTCGAAAATCCGAGAGACACGGTTAATATCAATAAATAAAAATTTGGTTCAATGAGATGAAAATAATTTTTGGTGAATAGTAACTTTTTACTTTTATTTACCACGGTTAAAAGTAAATAGGGTAATTAAGTGTAGAAATGATATTAATATTACCCTAACACATGTCTTAATTCTGTTGGAAAAGTGTATCTTGACCAAAAACAACCTTAGGAACAAAATATTATCATTTTTGTCCACATGGATTAGATTAGGACATTTATTATTATTTAATTCAAAGAAGAGTTAAAAGAGTTAAAATCAATGTTTATTTTCTAAAACATTTTTAATATAGAGTTATAGATAAGATAAATTTGATTGTAAATATTCATTAGAAAGATAAAAATATTTCTTACATAATTATATTTTATTTATAATTTTTAAATTTTGTATAATTTAATTTATTTATGACACAATGATGATGCAGTAATTAACATAATAGTGAAAAATTAAAATAATTGATATTATAAATACCCAAAAAAATACAATTTTAGACATTTAATGAATTACACTAATTTTTTAGGATATTATGACATATAAGTATTGATTTAAGTGACTTTTTTGGAAGTAATAATTCTGTTATGAGTTTCACAAAAATCAAATATTGAATAGTGTCAAAATTGACATAAAAGAGTTTTTAAAACAAATATTATATTATTAATTGATATTAAATTCCTAAAAATATTAGGTTCGGCCAAGTGACTTATATCATGATAGATATATCATTAATAGACCACTTGGGGGTCTCTTGGGTTAATATAGTAAGTTTATTAACTATATAATATAAATATACAAAGTGACATGTTAAATGTCAAACTAATTAACTAAGAGTTAAAACTAAACGATAAGGTTAATATAGTGACCCAAACCTGACTTAATTATATTGGTTGAATGTATTTAGACCTATCCACAACTTAACCTTTTAATAATAATCTTTGGAGCCATTTGAAACCGAATATGAATTTATTATAAATTAATAGTTTTAGCTTTTCCAAAGGTGCACATCACCCCTCTTATAAAAGGGAACTCCCCTTTCTCATTACTTCACACCTTCAAAGCCTTTTGATTCGGCCAAACACTGCCCGGATAATCTCCCAACATACCTCACTACAACCTATATGTCTTAGTTGGATCAGAAAGCCATCCTATGGAGCCCTTTTGATCAAATCAATAGAAGAACCCAGAGAAGAGGTAATGATTTCACCACCCTTTTTCTAGTTCATTTATTCTTCCACTTCATCATTCTTTGTTGATACCATTATAAAATAATAACTCCAGTATCTTATATATACTTTGATGTTATTATAATTATGGTACAACCATATTCATTATTCTGTCCTCCCTTTGAGTAACATGTCACCATACGTGCGTACGTACGGCTTACCGTCTTCACGTCGTGGTGTAATTGTTATTCAATATATTATTAATTTAATGGCTATAATAATGATTTTTAATTCATGAAAATAATAAATATAACATGATAATGATTTTTTATATATGATATACCATCCAATTATATGTTATTTTAATATCAGAAGAATGATATTTTCGCTCGTGCGCACATACGGACTACCATCTCCACGAACGCGATGAAATCCAATCTCCATCATATCCATTCAAGTATATTTATCATTTGATGATTTAAAAATAATTTTTAAGGAATTGATATCATTATGGATATGAAAAATATACAACCTAACCATTACAAACATGACTTATGTAACAAAACATATAAAATAAAACGAGTAAGTTAACACCCGAAACGACGATAATAATAAGATATTATTTACAAAGAAATATAAAAAGATCATATATGATATCATATTAATATAAATTATTCTTGTATAATTTAATATCATTTATTTCACCATTATTCAGGAGGTTTACCTACCCTCAACCAAGGAAAAGTACAAGGTAAGGGTTTATTTCACAATCTCTTCATTATCCGAGGTTGTTTATACGCAATTATCTACCGAGATCTCTTTATCATCCACATCCATGTTCCTTAAAAATTTATTTAAAAACATTTTTACTATTTAATAAAAAATGGGTTAATGTAACATATACCCTTATGTGTTTTTAAAAGAATCTTTCTGTCATTTTCCAGACAAGGCACTTTTAAACCATTAGACAAATTTAAGGTAAGAATGTATTTTTTTAACTTATACAGTTGGTGCGGCTATTTACCACTATTATACAATTGTCAAAGATTACCTTAGAATATTATAAGAATATTTTCAAAGTTAATGATTTATTTTATAATTATGTGACTTTTAAATGATTTCAAAATGAATATTTTAAGAATTTGTGAAAGGTACTCTTTATCGAGATCATAATTTTAAATGTTATTATGATTTATCTTTCTAAATCTTTTTAATTAATGTCAATGTTTTAAAAATGATTTTAAGGATTTTTTATATGGACATGACTGTTTTGAAATGATATTTCCTTTCAAAATTATCAAATTGGTATGGGACACTTTGATTTAAAAACCTCTTTTAAATTACATCCTTTATAATTGTGTGACTTTTCAATGATTTAGAGAAAAGAGATATTTCTCTCAAATAGTTTTGATTTTCATCTATGTCAACATCCTTTAATGGATTTTAAGCTTATTTGATGTTGATTTATTATGATACAAATTTTTTTATTTTATTTAAGGTTTTGTGATATGTTTTACTATGGATGTGTTATTTTTATACCATACATGGTTTATGGAGAAGTATTGACATTTCGTATGCAAGTTTTAATACGAATGTTTATGTTACGTTTAAACCTTTTCATATGGGAAATGCATTGGACTTAGTAAGTGACTTGTGGAGCCCGCTATAGCTCCTCAATGCATTAGTAGGTCTCATGAGACAAACTAGTGTCTTGGAACAAGGCCTTGACAAAATCTTATTTGTAGTCTTGGCTATGTGGTTAGGATAGTCTGGCATTATGCATCCAATCATTATAAAAGTGGTTATTGATATTGCATGTGATTATTCGATTAGTATAATATCCATGTGAATAATTAAATGGAATTATTTCATTTCACTTTTCCCATACTATGTTGATGTTCAAGATTAAAAGGATTTTGTTTTAGTTATACATTTCCTTAAATGTTTATTCTTATTTATGAATGTTTCCGCTATATTGTTATCCTTACTGGGCATTTGAGCTCACCCATTTTCAATGTTTTATTTTTTCCATGATGTGAAGAAGTAATTTATGAATGACCTACAGGGATAGTGTGAGGGGATAAGAGTGTGGACTATGTAGACTATGTTGTTGTAGTTTTCATTTTATTATGTAATGTAAACCTTAGGTATATATCTAGTGTTTCCATGGATACTAAACCAATCGGTCGTTCGAGAGTTGATCTTTCTTGTGATCATGCCAGTGTTATGAAGTAATAATGCACCGACTCTGGGTAACTAGGGTTGGGGTGTTACAAGGAGTAATAATTTAAATAAATTTACAAATTTTTTAGTATTTCACTCATTTTATAGTCAATAAAACCTATCTAATTAAAATGTCTTTATTACATGTTCAATCTGTTTATTGGAAATAGATGATTCCCTATGATATGGCTCCCATTAATATTTTAGTTTATATATGAATATAGTGAGTATGCATAAAAAATTACATAAAAATATCAATATAGAATTCATGATTTCTTGTTAATTCATTTTGGTCTTATGAATCCACTAATCAAGTAATTATGACATTATAAATTCATATTTCATGTGTTTCTAAAATAATTTTCAACTATTAATTCCAAAAATTCTTGTGTATTCTTCATTGGATGAAGATAATATATATCACTTTTGATTATTTTTAGATTTCCTTAGGCATTATAATCTACTAAAGATGTTGTAAATGGGTATTTTCTAGGGCAATGAGTTTATTTTTCTATGGAATTTTCGATCTTAAAAAATATATTTGTGGGTCCCTTAATAAATAATTAGTTTTTTATGGGTATACCCAAAAAATATTATATTTATCATGTCTCACTGGGCATAGTATTGTATTATAGGAGACTCGTACCAATTTTTTTTGTAATTATGAATCATATAACCACATTTATTATGGAGGATCATTTTTAACTAACATGTTTGAGAAAATACTTTAATATCAAATCGTTATACTGATTACTAAACATATACTATATTTATAAGAGGAAGGAGGTCAATTAGATATTTATGATGATGTTTCCTTCTAGAGATTTGGTGTCATTCTTGTGATGTAGATATTGGTTTTTTCTAATTGGTCTTCCATGATTCAACGCTACTTATATATATAAGAAAACCATGATCTCAATTTTTTCACAAATACGTTTAACCTAATTTCATACCAACGCTATTAAATCGCAGTGTGATTTATGATATTAATAAATTACACGTTTTTTGAAATATAATTTAATTATGGGATTTGATTTTCTCATAGTTACCAAAGAGAGATTTATTACAGTATTTTGAATTTTCAATTTACAACACACAGGGTAATATAATTATAGTTTCATACAAGGTGAAATGAATGTCTCTTGTTTATGTATAAGAAATTTAATATTTTCATTAAATGTAATGGAATATCTTGTAGTGTTTCACCCAAAACTAGGATAAGTAGTATTAGAAGATATACCTTAACGATGAATATGACAATAACTATGGTGTATATGGTTAAATAATCAGAGTTAGGGGACATATTGGAGAATTAATAGAGATATTCTATAATTTTTGGAAATATTAATGAGTTTTGGGATATTAATGAAAAACATTCAGATGATCATATATGAAAAAACATGGTTTTTTTGTAAGAGATATACTCTCAACTATAGGAGAATAATATTACTTGAACATAATCTATTGGAGAATGTTTTTTCCATGATGTCGAACACCACTCCATCTACGATTTTCACTAATTATTGCACTTTTTTTACATCATAATGTCCCCCAGGTTGATAATAAAATACAATATTAAAACATCATGCACTGTCACACATTGTTATAGAGACCTATCAGGACTTGATAATTCATATCCCTTGACTATTACTTGCTTGAGTGTGGGGGCCTCTCCCACCAAGCTTCCTGGAACATCAATTTCAAAACGAGGTTCATCCATCCTTCCAGATTCATCCAGCATTGGAGGATTTAGACAAATTAGATCCAGCATGATGAACAACTTCAACGAGCTAGATTTCACATGGATTTGATATGCCCTATATGTATGTGTGATGAGGAAACAATGAATCCCTTGTTCCTAAATTGTGACCATGTCAAAGAGATCTGATCATATGTTGGATAAATGATTGGTTTGAATTTGGGTCTCAATATATTAATTACTAATTTTATTATAATGTTGCCTACGGTTCGCTACAATGATCATAGAATAAAATTATGCATCTTGTTATTTCTGCAACTTTTGTAGCGATATGAGAGGATCAAAACTATAATCTTTTTGATAGTCTTACCGGAACTGTACAGAGGGGTATGGTGGAATACACATGGTGGTTTCAACTAAATAGTTTGTGCAATAAGGTACAATGTGTATTAAGGTTTCTGACCAGTAAATTGTCAGATCGCTTGGGGTTTCTGGTAAAATTCCTAATCCCCGAATGCTTTTTTACAGTCAGTGGATACCCCTAATTGCACCATGCCTCAAAGTTAATGTTGACGGGGTTTCCTTGTGTGAACTGGGTCCATAGGGTTGTGGTGTACTATTTTCAACGTACATATGGTTTGTCCACGGATTTTTTTACCATTTACCTCGTATAGGCAATGCCTATGAAGCAGAATTATGTGCAATAATTCCTATAACCAGGTATGTTGTCCACTATAGTTGGAAGATGATATAGATTTAATCTGATTCTAATATAGTGGTTCATTCTATTAAAAAGAGAATGAATAATATTTCTTAGAATGTTCTACCCAACTAGATTGATTTCCATGACAAGACTGCTCAAATAAATCATGTTGTTTCACATTCCTCTCGGAAGGCCAATCAGGTTGCAGATACTCTAGAAAAGTTAGATACCACTAAAATAGACATAATGTGGTCTTCCATGGTCCTATAATACTATGTCCCAATGGAAGAGGCAAATATATTTGGTGTCATGAATCCCCTTTTTAATATCCCCTTCTATTCCATACTCCGTTTCACATTTTATTTAAAAATAATAATGGTTGGCATCCACTTGATCGTGTGATTTGGTGTAATTAAGTAATCTATTTCAGTAGATGTCATAGTGATGTAATATATAGTGGATATTGTGATATTATATTGAATAATGAAATTGATCATTTAGTATCATGATAATCATTTCACCTCTCCGGAATGGAGAAGTATTCAGAGTTATTTTTGTAATGAAATTACTTTTTTGATCCAATTTCTATTTTCCTGTGGATGATAAGGTATTGATAATTATCAAGAACTCATGAAACATTTTTTATTCATGAATTATAGATATTATATTATATTTCTTGAGTCAAACGTTGATGAATTTTTCATTAAACAATATTTACCACTCTAATTTTTTTTTGTCTTCCATCAAAGGATGGTATGGACAACCGTCAAAATAATTATTGTATTAGATCAAAGACATGGAACAAGTAATTAATTGATTTACATTATTTCAAAGAACAAAACATAATGTTTATGGGATTTTCAAGAGCTTATTATGGAAGCACATGATTGCCTAAGATCATATTTTGATCATTGATTGATGCCTCTAGAGATTTATATTTTATGTCATGTTTTTTGTAAGGAATCTCATCATCATGGTTAGTGTCGGTTTGGTTACATGATTATGATTTATCCTATATATTTTTGGTCCATTTTAGCTGTTGCAGTGCATTGGAATGGATGTGTATTGGTTTTAATTTAACCCCATTGATGAAATATATCCATTATATATTGTAACTATCATATTTCTACTATTATCATCATGATAAGTATAATTTCATTATATGTGATGAGATGGATGTTGAAGATGATTCTACCATTGAGGGATGGCCTTTTAAGAATCATGATTGTTAGGAGAATGAGTATCTATAGTGTATAATTCCCATAGATTCTATACATTAGATGAATGGCATGTTAAAATAATGTATGTAGGATTATTAGTGGTATGCATATGCTCATTAACCCATGTTATTTATTTGTTTACAATTTTATAATAGTATTCATAATCCCTTTATAATTCAAAAAAAATCATTGGGATATGATTATGTTGTGTATCATCCCAACATAACCATTCACACATTATTTTATTTTGATCATATATTATTTATTCCATTACTATATTTGTTTTGGGAGACTTTGAAAAATTCTTATAGGCTTTTTTATAGTTTTTTGTTAGTTCATGGTTATATAAAATCAAACATGTTAGATAAAAAAACTATTCACCTATTGTTTGAGTGATAAAATACAGTTCATGGCTATTCTCATTGTTAGTAATAAATATAGATCCTATCCCTCATATCATATTTCTTATGATAGTGGTTTTAGGATTAGTTTGTTCACTTTTAATAAAGTTTTTTTAATAGAATATGCATATATTATAATATCCAAGAAAGGGGAGCATGGTTAGTCCACAGTTTTCCCAATTGATCAGTTGGGTTTTAATTAGTCCAAATGATAATTCTTATACCTTGTATAAAAACATTCATCATTATTCTTATTTTGTAAATGTATTTAGACATAGAATCTACATATAGTGACATTTGATATACCCTACCTCTTAGTGATTGATTTCAATTGATAATCTATTGTTGTATTTTGATTATCTATTGTATATTCACATTTATTATTGTTCTTCATGGATCTATATATCAGCCTTTGTTTTAATGAAGCAAATAATCAATTCCTTTATGAAATTTCACCAGTCATTGTGTTTTCAATTGGACTAATTGAATTATGTTGTTTCATTCTCTCATGTTATACTAAAGTTGATGAATTAAGAATTATTATTCAATATTTTCACATCTACATCAGTTAATATATAACTGTAGTTATTGAATCTCCATTTATGTACCCCATATTGGTTTTTAAAGGAATTTTTAATTGATTTCGGTTGGGTCCAAAGGAAATTATTTTCGTATGAAGCTCATATTTCATAATTACATAGAACGAGATTAATAATTATCTTATAAGGCATGATTATAAAAATGAAAATTTATATTGAAATATAATATTGATTGTTATGATATTACTTTGAAATTAGATTTAGTAATAATTCTTTCAATAAAATTTTTCTTCAATAAATGAATAGCTAAAAGCGAGATTTCGATAATGGATTTTTTGATGAAAAAGAATGAGTTATTGTCATTTGAATTGAAACGTATTGATTTAAAATTAATTATTTATAAATAAAATCATTAGATAATTGGATTTATAAATGAATGATATAGTTCTAAAAATTTACCATGGGGATGATTGAAATGATTAAATGAAATGATTTGAGCTTGATTGAAATAAATGTTAACTCAATCATTGATTACATTAAAGCACATGGAATAGTGTGTAGTGAGTTGGATGGATATTTAAACCAAGAATAATTATATATAGAAATAAATTTATGATTAATGTGAGTAATAATTATTAGTACACTGGAAATATATATATTTTTTCTTCTACCATATTCCATAATTTTTTAGGATCATAGGTTCATTTTCACACCTGAATATTTATTTCACTATAATTTTTCATACTGTATTTATCAAATCTATCTTACTCTATGTGGGATAATCCTAGATATATTATTAAATATTACTATAATTAATAGTATTTTTTATAAATACTTATTCAGAAATTTTTGGATATAAAGGATTATTCATGCCTGTTTTCACAAGGTTGGTTATATCATGTAGTTTTTATGGAGATGAACATTTGTACAAGCTATTTTACTGGAAATTTAAATGATTTGAAAATGTTATTGTATTAATTAATTTTGAATAGATTAAAATTCTATTTTTTATTTTAAATTTAGAATATTTATCATTTGATATGGATTTTTTATAGAATACATAGTGAGATCTCATAGGTATTTTTTAACTAAAACACATTATTTACCATTGGTCATTTGTGGAGTTTCTTAATATAGTTCATAAGAAATAAATGAAAATTCATGTAGGTGGTTGGAGTTTTCTTTTTGTTGAACCCAGTTAGGTAGTGTTGACTTATGGATCATTTGATCTACTTATTATACAGATATTTATGGATATTTTTTTGATATATTTATGTAATGGAATTGATGGAGGTATAATGTTTTTGCCTTATATCTATCACCATGTGGTATTATCATGTTTGGAGTGTTTTCCAAAGCAACAATATATGAATTCTTATAATTTATTTCTTAATGAGTAAACATAATTTGTGAAATAGTTCCCTCATGTTGTTTTATAATGGCCAAGATTTAGTCATTATCCCATAGGTAATGATAACTCCTATCATGCCTTTTTAATAATAATTGAGGTGTTATTTTGAGGTGTTATTGAGGATTATTTTTTAAAAATATTTATCAAGTGGAGATTTGTTTATTATTGTATAGTTTTATATTTTTTAGGATGTTTTTTATATAGGATGTGGGATTATAAGGAATTAATGTGTAGGTTATGAGAAATATTATTACTATCTCTCATCATATCAATCAACATGTTTCTATTCATTAATGGGAAAAAGTTTCATTGATGTAGTATTCGATGAGATTCTATAATTTATCCAGAGCATTGATCCAAGATTTATGATTCCTAGTTGAATTGTGATTGATAGATCCTATGGTATCATGTATCTTTAGTATCATTTTTATTATGTTATTTTGAACTGATATAGTATAACGCACCAAAGGATATATTTTATAAGAAGATAACAAGGATATACAGATGAAACATATAAGAAAGACACTAAGTTTGATTATAGCCTTATAAATGTAATTTTACATGCGAGTGAAGATGTAGTCTATATTGGATTTCAAGTTTCCATTTATGTAGAAGTGTTTTTACTAGGGTGGTATGCTAACATAAATTGTACCTTGAATATTCATCTATTGAATACACCACAATTATTTACTACTAAAGATAATATAGTGGTAAATCATTAGAAAAAAATATTGATTGATTCTTTCTTAGAGGAACTATATGTACTTATTGTGATATTTTTCATTTTCAAACATGAAGTGCATAACAAAGGATAGGTATATTAATTAGTTCATTAATGGAAGAATATGATCCTGGAGAAGAAATGATGAAATGATATTTTTGTGAATCTATTATATCTTGAAAATTTGATGTTGTTAAATTGATATATTCTCTGGACCATTTGAAAAGTTAGAAAATAATGACTTAGTATGAATTTCATTTGGGTGATCTTGTTCATTTCTTAGCTAAGGTGATTTCTAATGAGAATCTTAATGTCAATGGGGTTCAGAAGGGACTTAGAGTCAATATGAAATACCAGATTACATTTTTAATACTCTACTTGTATATTAATTTCGCTATGTACATTGGATGGTGGAACTAGAATTGGATGGTAAGGCAAGGTGGATGAGATATAATTATAATTAAAGAGGGCATTTTAGTGGTCCCATTAGTGGTAAGTGAAAGTAGAATGAGTACGGTGATTAAAATGGTAGTGGGGTTTCTTATTCAAATACCCAGTTTAAACCATATATATAATCAATTTAAGGACCACTATCATTTTTTGATCTAGAAATGGATGGAACATAACGTGTACAACAGTAGAGGAACTGATGTTCTATAGATCACGAAGATTACTAGGTAACACATATTTTTTATACGTCATTAATGGTCATCACAATGGTACGATAAAAATATTACGCTGAAGATATTTTGTGTAGTAAGGTTCTAGAATAATATAGTGGTTTTATCAACAAGAATAAAAAATAATGACTCTTAACTTACTGGATGTTCATCTAGGGTAAGATGATTTGGGTGCTACATTTTTTGGAGGTAGAATTTCCCATTCAAAAACATTGGTGACTAATTTATTTGAAATGTGTTCCATCAAATGTTTATATATTCTTATAATGTAAAACTATTACATCTTCCTAGAAATATCAGTGCCTTTGTACTGGATTTTGTAAGACGTCTCACAATGAATAATCGTAACTACCTATCAACGACCTCTTATACATTCACCATATAAGAAGATGTGGCTATATGAGAATTTTTTATTTTTTGTCATAAAACACCAAGATTTTATTATTAGGATGGATTGGAATTTTTTTAAAAAAAAACATATAATATATTTTATTTTTTGGGTATCCATATCAACACCATATATATAGTGTTGTGTTTTCCTTAGAGATTGGGACTAGGGATGGGTCGATATAGACCAACTCATTTCGAGTTGGGTATGGTGACCCCATTGTTTAATTTTGAATTGAATATGGTTTCTTTATATGTTGATAAAACTATAGTAAAAGATGTGTTTCTTGATGTAAATATGCCTTAACTTTCTAGATTTTTAGCAATGATTGAGGTGGTGTTTTAATTGGATTTGTGTAGGGACCCTAGTATATATCTATTCCCTCCAATTATATTTAAATTCCTTAACCAATGGTTTTTAAGTTTTTGTCGAGGAAATTATATCCATTTTCATTACATGATACATTATTTTTCCATTTTAATTTATAATTATATTTAACATGTAGTTTAACTAACAACCTCACCGATGCGTTGATTACAAAAAAAATATATTAGGTTATGATCATATACAACTATATACTTCCATATATCAATGATTTGTTTGAAAAGATAATCATTGCGATGATATTCTCAATGATTGATCATTATTCTGCCAATCACCATCACTTGATAGATTAATCTAATATACATAAGACTAATTCTATGAGTATGATTCCAAATAAAAGATCAATATTATGTCATTTGGTTTAACTGATTCTCTGGTTATGTTTACGGCGTTGATGAACTAGATTTTACACATGTATCATAATTCAGTAATTATGGTATTTTTAGTGAGATATTGTTTTTCTATAAATAAATGGAGCATCATGTTTTCATTGAAGATTAATTTAGTAAATCATGAGAAATCAGCCACATTAAAGCATTATTTACAAATGAATTTTTTTTATTCTGAATGTAATGTTATTTATTCCAATGGATTCTAAACATTATATTTTTTAAACCTATGGAGTGTATGTTTTATGTAATTTAAAATCCATGGATTCCATTGATGATTTAAAGCCTCCTGTGACTTTAGCAATGATGTTGACTCATCTAGAAGCTATGTATTTCTGTGTAGTCTTCATTAATTCACCATGATGTAGGTCGGGTTATGTTCTCACATAAAGTGATCCCATGGAGGATTATAGTTATCTTATTCTATGGAATTTGGATATTAAAAAATATATAAATTATATTGAACTCACATATTTCATGAATTATCTTATTTTATTTAATAATTACCTATTCAACTAAATGCTTACAATCTATTCAGATTATAAAATGTTGAGTTATATCTTCTCATAAAAATATATGACCATTTAGCATAAGTTATGGGTGTTGTAAATTAATTTATATAAAAATGAAATTTCCCCCAATTTTGGTAAAGGAATTTTTATTGATGAATATTAATATAGAATCATGATTCCAATGATGTGAATAAATCATTCAGTGAATCCAATGTGATGAATCTCTTTTCTCATATGAATTTCTGATTATAGATGGATTATATTGAATTTATTTGGATGACTATTCAATTTAACTCCCCTCTTCTCAAAATGATTATATATGTATTGTATGTTTATGATGAGTTTATTTTCATTATAGATTCATTATATGGTGAGGATAGTATCATTGATTTGTCCCTATCAACTAAAGGTTTCATTTTCATCAGGAAAAACATAATTTTTCCCATTATCTATGAGTAATGTTGTGAGGCATTGTTTTTATCATTCTAAGAGGTATGTACACCCCAAAAAGATAAAAATTATTTTGGTTAAGTGGTGATGATTCTAGTGGCCATGTATAAAATGTGACGTTGCTACTTTTTAATTGATATAATTTTCAACTGCTCTTGGTCGAGCATCAAGAATTCTATAGGTCTGCTTCATCTACATCTCGTGACAACATATATGTGGAATGAGAAATAAATTTACTTTTTGGATGGTAACTTATATACCCCTTTTTGAAATAATATGATTTTGGTGGTGGTTGACTGATTATCTAAATCGACTCACTTTATTCTGTTTCGTGAAATCCCAATTTTGATGATTTGGGAAATATGTATGTTTATGAGATCATCATATCATATAGAGTTCTAGCATCTATTGTTTTACATTGGGAATATCAATTCCCTTATCATTGTTTTTAGATTATTCTTATTGATGATGGTATCCCATTTAAATTTTATCATGAAATAGAATAATCAAGCATATGATTCATTGGAATAGGATATTAAAATTCTAAAGGACACAATTCAATATAATATCCATGAAATTGGTAGACATTAGGATTTATATTTTATAATTTTTTAATTTCACAATAACAATATTCACAAATCATTAGTCAAGATTGTGGCTAGTGAGGCCTTGTATTTGATGGATTTTATATATCTGTATTATTGGTATGAAAATGGTGGAGCTTCCATTCTAGGACACAATTTGGTCTCAATGATGATTGAAAATATTTAAGTTATTCTTTAGTGAATTTAAAAATAGATTTAGTCTATATCCTATGTTATTCATCCTTGATTCTATTAATATTTCATTATTTGGGGATGATTATTCTTTATTTTCTCTCCCCGGTAGGGTCATCAACAGTTTGGATGAATGGGGAGTTAGAACCTATATACATTGGTCAATATGAAGTCTTTTAGAAAAATGAAACGGTGGTGAGTCATGTAGCCATGAATCTATTTTTTAAATTGAACTATAACATGATTCATGTGTCACATCATAAGGATAATATATCATAAAAGTCTTATGATACATTTTGGTAGCAAATATATGTGTAAATGTATCTGACAGTGTGAAATGTCCCATCATGGTTGCCACTAAATTGATGCTCTGGACCGTTTCCCCACAAAACCTCAAGAGAGCCTCCATGTATGCCATATTCTCTGAATTAATAGTGGGGGTCTATATTGGATATGTGAGTATAATATTCCCCCATATGAAAGATCACAAGAATAATTAAATATCCATATATCATACACATCATAGTAATTTAGAGAAAAAATAAACATGGAATTGTGATGTAATTAAATGAAAATGTAGTAAGGGACTGAACATCCAGGTTACACATAAAACCAAGATCTCCCTTTGGTATGATCATATGTAATTAAATAAAAAACCAAATGGTAAATACAATATTCCCCACTACCATAAAATGGATGTAATAGATGTATTCTCTCTAGTTCCGTGTCCAGATGCTCTAGCCTGACCAGTTGACTCGAAAATAGAATTTCTCTCAACCATGGAACCTGGTACTCAACCTCATCCATTGTGGCTACGTGCATAACCTAAAATAAAATAGATGTTCTGTATGGACAATGAGGATCAAGTTTAGTGGTGTTAATTATATCCCAGTAGTTAACCCCAATAGTGATAATATAAACTAATACCACAAGTGCATTCTCATGCAATAAGCTCAGCCTATCTGAAAAACAATATGGGAAAATATAAAAAAAATCATCAATGTCTAGGAAAAATTCATCGATCAATCATAACTACTTCTACCAATGCTATAATATATCTGAAATTGTATTAGATATTGTCCATAAAAAAACTATGTCTCCATACCCATGGAATCCAAATCCAACCTAACGAATAAAGTAACCAATCTTATGATAGTTTTATCACCTTGGAAAATAATCTAAGACATCCAGTACCAAGTCATCATAAACATATATTATCTCATACCAGAAAATTTTATAGTGTTTTCACCATTTACACATAATAGTATTATCGAACCTATACCTTCGTCATGATATTTATCTCATGCCTCGTAACCATTGTACCTGAAGTATCAGTCCATCAAACAAACCATATATATATATAATCATCCCATCATGGAGAATTAGTCCAATATCGTAACAAAAATTGTCAATGTCTATTGTCAAGACACAAGGATCCTTGGTCCAAGTTTCCTACCAGTATCCAATACACCTTGTTCGGCCATCCCAAAAAATAGGTCACAAGTACGAAGAAACAAGGTGTTCTTCCATGAATCCAATCGAGACATGGAATTCAAAGTCAGACCATCCCAACCTAGAAATGGAATTCCATTTACATACCCTTGTGTTTAAGAGTGTTATTACATCCCCCCAAAAATGGTACACCATGATTTGGTGAATCAGTCCAACCACCAAGAACCCTTTGTCAGTGATCTACACAGATGAAGCATTTGTGCATGAATCCAACCAGGAATCCGGACGCAATGTTCGACCATCCCCAATCCTACATGGAATTCCATCAACGCCCAAAAAATCATTACGGTACTAAACCCTAATGTTTTCTATAATATTCCACACCCAAAATCTGAAACCAAAATATTAGTTTTCCTTATGTTCCTAGAACATTATAATATGACCAAACACATACTTGTGATGTCACACCAATAATACTAAACATTATAAACCAATGTGCCCAGAACATTAGTACATCACTCAAATAACAATGCGTGTAACAGTATCTATATAGAAACATATTCAAAAAATCTAAATCATAGATACCTAAAACCATTCATGTGGATCATATTTCTAGCTCTCTCGGTCATTGAACCCCTTACAAAATAAATTGTTTCTAAAAACAGAAAACACAAACATATCAAATCACACAAGGGATTAATAGAATTCTCATCGTTCAAATGTAAAACATAACAAAAACAGGATATACATCTATAGAGACCCATACATGATGTACATAGAAATTACATTACTTTTGTGTAATACTTATTAAATGAAAACAACAGATTCCCATAAACCATTTTAGTTTAGTCTCTATGAAAACTCAGAACATAATCTTCTAATCATTGTGAAAGATCTTCAATATCTCCCATAATGATTGTCCACTTTGGTTTTATTACATAAAACCTTTTATTATAGCCTAGAAAAAAAATAAAAATTGTGAGCTCAAGTGCACAGAAAGGGTAAACATGGAGACCATAAAACAATCTCTAAACATTTGAACGTAAGAACATGAACCTAAAACATCAAAATCATGAGTAATGACATAAATCATCGATGTGCATAAGGCATAAATAAAAAGGGAACATTAACCATGATAAAATAGCATGGGAATAAAACATGTAATTGTGGAAACCATTATGCACATGATATGATTTCCATAGTAGCCAAGGCATTGCTTCCAAGACCATCCTTGTGGACAATGTCCCTTACTGAATCGATTTTACTCCTCGTTCCAATCCTATATCACTGAACCAGATCAACTTACCATTCCAGCCCTATCTATCTCATGAGATATAAATCTTTTCCCAATGCATTGGATGGAGATATAGGGCCCAAACATCTCATATTGAAATAATATTTACATGTGCCTCAACATAAACATAAATCATTCATCATAACCCAAAGAATAAAATCGGTTTCATAAACATTATACCATCATAACATAATCTATATAAAATAAATGGATATCATTTAATCATATGAAAAGTGAAACCAAGTAAATCATAGAGACATTATTCTTGAAACATAAATATATGAAATAATTTCATCTAATATGGAAAATGGTTCTGATAAAACACTTGAAATGAATTCTTGAGGAAAATATCATTTTTTCTTCAAAATTATTTTCTTTTCACGAAATACCATTCAATTTTAAAATAAAATGATTTTATTCAAAATATTAATGAAATCTTGTAGAGTAAGCTTCCTGAAAATTAGACATTATTAAATTTTTAAAAATCATTCATTCCTTGTAAGTTAAAAAAGACTCTTCTCGTACTATTTCTGGAAAAGTCAAAAAGTACCTTATTTGGTAACCAAAGGAAATATTCCTTCCATAAAATGAGGTAAAATTTTAAAAAGGGTAAAAATTAATTTAAACATACATGGAATAATAGTATACATTTTATGAAAACATATTTAGAAAACCTAGACATGGATGATAAACATAACCCCACTATGTACTTATGAATAAACAATCTCGGATAAGAACAAGATTGGAATAATTATCCATTACCTTATCTCCAATTTTTCAATATGTGTCTGAGACTCTTATATAGTGTGTTAAATTATATTATTAACTTGTAATAGATCCATAATAAAATTTATGATGTCAAATATGATTCAGTTAAGACTTTATATTAACCGTTCATTTGACAATTTTTTTAAAGCAACGTTTTGGGTAAAATCGTTTCATTTATCATCCATGTTTTGACTTGTAATTATTCATATGATTACTTAGATCATGATTACTTACTTACATAATGTAAACCATGATTTATATATAATACTTTTTCAGAATATACATATATATAATATATCTATAAATGGAATGAATGACACTGTTCATGGAGACGGTAGGCCGTACGTACGCATGAACGCTGTTTTCATTTCATTATTAAATTTAATGGAAGTAAGTAAATAAAATATAAATAAATAAAGTATCATTAATATGTCATATATTTCATTATTATTTAATATATATAATTTATAATCATTTTTGAATGGTTAACTTGGAGAATGAATCTCATCACATCGTGGAGACGGTAATCAGTACGTACGAACGAGCGATGATAGCATTCCCACAAATATTGAATGGAATTAGAGTGGATGATATAATTTCTCAGAAATAATATCATGTTATAATAACCATATATAGTTATTATTTACACCATTATACCCATATAAGTAATTTGGCAGTGGAAAAATAGATTACACCACAGTGTGGAGATGGTATTCTGTAAGTACTCACGCACGATGATCTTTTTCATATGATGGATAGATGGTGAAATAGGGTTTGTTATTGTTTACAAGAACATATCAGTATATGAGTGATATTTATGTTATTAATTTATTATGAAACAATAATATAAGAGGAAGTAGAATAAGAAATGAACTATAAACATTTGGTAAAGGATATTACCTCTTATTCGACGTGCCTCTTCTAAACCTCCTTTTAGGACACTAAAGTTTGTCTTTGAAGAAGACCAGGACCTCCAGTATGTTTCTACCGAATCTTAGAAGATAAATTGTCAGGGTTTGGCCGAGCTTGAATACTCAATGTGGTGTGAGGAGGAGATGGAGGAGGTGCCTTTTTATAAGGGAGGATAGGGGCACCTTTGGAAACATATGAAATATTAATTTATAATAAATTCAAACCCCACATAAAAACATCCAAACTGAATCAAATTAGAAAATTAGATGAGATAGGGTTGTAATATCATCAACCAATAAAATTTAGACATGTTTGTAATTTATTTTAATCCTTATCAATTTGATTTATTTATATTTAATCAATTTAAATTAATTTGTTGTAATAAAATTATATTTTTTAAATTATTTTAAATAATTACTTATATGTTTTGAATTTTCTATAATTAGATAAATTATTAAAATTTAGACCACATAATTTCAATTTGTAATTTTTAAATATTTTGGTGATTTTTTAACAATTTAATAATATGTTATTTTTATAAAATATAAAAAGTGTCAATTTTGACACTATTCAATTATTTGAATTTAAATAAAATCCAGGAAAAAGATATGTTATATCATAAATATTTAATTGACTCCTAACATTCCATATTAATCAACAAAATTAGTGGAGGACATTAAATAGTTGATATAATATTTATATTAATATTTGTAATACCATTTATTTGATATTTCTCTTAATAAGATAATTTTTATAAAATTTTTGTATAAATATTTAATATACTTATTTGTTGCATACAAATAAAAAATAAAATAAAATGAAGAAGATAAATATAATATATTTCATAAAAATACTTTTAATTGAATTTTTCTTCTAAAACAACCAACTATTACAATTTTATCTTTATTAAAGTATGAAGGTGACAACTTTGACATCATTTAAAATAAAATAATATAAATGTCCTGATATGTATTATAAAGATCAAAATGGTCCATAATTCAACCCTTGGATTATTTGGGTATATCCTTACTCAACCAATAAGGTTTCGTAACGTTTATGGTCCTTTTGTTGGGTATTATTATTTTAATAAAAACTATATTAATGATTTTTTACTAAATAAACAATTTTTGCATCACTATTGCATAAAATTTAATGCAAATTATTTAATACCTAAAAATTATAATGAAATCCTCATGATGTAGATAATTTTATTATCTTTATATATAATATTTATATTCTAGGTTTTATGATGTTTTATTAGTAAATTAAAATTACTACACTTAAAAGATATAAGAGAGTGACATGTTGTCACTTTCTTTGGTTTTAATAATAATTACATCATTTTCATGGTCAAAATTCCCTGAAATATATCTATTTAGACCCTTAGGTTATATGGGTCTACTTTTATTCATCCAATATAATTATTTCAGGATTTAGGGTAATTTTATAGTATTATTTTTACCCTTAACTACTAGATTTATCTTTAACTGTAGTAAATAAAATTTATCGTAGTTACTATTCATAATGTCTAAAAATAAAAATTACCATATTAACAGAATTTGGACCTAATGATTCCAAATATGGAATCATTTTTTCAAAATTCAAAACAAAGAAGTTGCAGTAATTAATTTAAAATTATTGTCGTTGTTAAAAAAATAGGTTTTAAAAAGTAAAACATTGCAAAAGATTGAAATGTTTTTACCTATGAATTCAGTGTAAAATTAATGCTAATGACTTATATTATATTAAATGGTAAAAATATATTCTATTTATACTTTATAACTATTTAATATAATAATTAAACTATATAATTTATCTCAATGAAAAAAGTTGTTTTTAATTATAATTTAGCTTATTTTTACTATTCATCCAAATATGAAGTTTATCAAAAAAGTATCAAAAAAATTTCCGATGTAAATTTTTATATACTGATTCAAAATAAGAAGCATGTATTGTAGAATTGAACTTATCAACTTGTCAAAAATTATATTTAAAATGGGTGCGCCATCGAAAGGTGGTAAAACTACAATTTTTTAAAAAATGCTTCTTTTATCTTAAAATTTATTTTGGTTTCATATCTCATTCTAGAAAATATGTACGATGAATTATAATGTTATAAAATTAATATTTCAGTTACTACTATTCATAACATCTAGTTCATAATATTATAATAATATATGTTGTTTAGTGAAACAATGTATTTCATATAACATATTGTATCGAGGAAGGTCATTCTTCCATGAAACAGAAGCCAAAATATTGTTTTCATTTACTAAATGATAATACAGTGTTGCATATAGATCAATATAATATTGGTATAGCATAAAACACAAGACATCTATGAAATTAAAAATAATATTTGTCATAAAATCTCGGGCTGTTACATTCTACCCCCTTTAAAATGAATTTCACCCTCGAAATTCATCGGGGTTATAAATCATTTACTAATCGAATGTTTTATTCATAGAAACCCACATCGTAAAAAGGAACATTTAAACTAAATTTTAAAAGTGAATTATGAAATGGAACGATTACCAAAATTAACTCATCACTGGGTTTCCACATAGGAGAACATAGGTGAAAATATGGATATGGAAGAGAAATCTAACCATCATGTTTTGATGAAGAGTTATAGAGAACATGGATATGAAAAATCCAATAATCAAAAAGCCATAAATTTGTGATGATCTAAGGTATCATATGATTCATCGAATATGAGGATACTAGGACAACGTTTTTCATTTTCAAGATCATTTCCATATTATTGATGAATTAAAATAAATACTTACTTGATTTTGGTACAATCTAACTATTTCTCATGACTTGAACAATTTCCACGTCATCTCTTAAATAGATGATGTTGAATTTATCTTCCATGAAGTGTTATCAGATCATACGAGAGGATGATAGGTCATTCCATCCATCTAAAACATAAGGTTAGCAAAATATATATACATAAGTCCATCTATGGTGAGATTAATCATTTATGGTTCCAAAAATGGACTTATTTTTCATCTATTATCCTGCTTAATAAAGTAAAACTAGTTTCCACTAACCAGGGAAAATCTGTAGGCCAGTGGTAGGTGATAGGGGCATATCGCACTTTGGTTGTGGGTTTGATTCCCACAGCCTTGTCTGACCCGTCGGGTTGTCACCCGTCCAATGGGTATTCATTTTTTCATAAACTATACTATTATAACATTCCATAAATAAAATCGAAATACAAGTTCAATCCTTAAATAATACTATTTGATGTCTAACTTAATTTGTTACAATGTTTAGGCATATAAAAAATACTTCGTTCCAAATATCATATTAAAAAAATAATTACCAGAAAGGTCATATAACAAGCATGTTAATACCATCATTTATTCCTCATAAATCACAAGATATATCTTGTTGGTCACATTCCATAAATGTGATTACCTTAATTATGTATTCTTTTGAAACATTTGTTACCATATAACCTTAGTGAAAATAAGAATTCTATCAAAAGATAACTATTTTGACATACCCAAATCCAAATATTTCTATATACTCATACCATGATATCAAATTATCCATATATCAGTCATGATCTCATTAATACTACCAATCATCTCATTATCTCCTTATCCCTACATTCTACTAATATCATCTACCTACCAAAATTATCTAAATAACCTTTCATGGTTTCCGATACCATTCAACATATACTTTAAATTACATTAAGAAATAAAATAGTGTAACAATCTTTAGATGTGTCTTTATTACATATTACCTATAAAACATAACTATTGATAAACATATATCAATCCACTACCTTCTTAAACCATGGACTAAGCCTCAAATATTCTATCATCTCACATATCATTTGTAGTCTATTCATCATCATCAATATAAATAATACCCATATGACCATGATGATTGTCTTATTGAGACCTTCCATTTTGGAATTGGTTTTCATAATGCTCATACATTCAACATTTAAAACATTTAACCATTGGTGATGTCTTAGAAATACCATTATCCTTGTCCATGGTGTTAAATAATCCTTTTCCTTTGTAATTACTGGCTTTGTGTCCTTCTTTTCCACACGCAATAAATCTTCCAGTCCCTTTGAAACATTCTCCCTGATGCCTCTTCCTACAAGATGTACATGATAAGAATTGAACTTTATTTCCTATATGATCATCATGAAAATCCCACATTCTCTTATTAGCTGAGTTGGGATACATGCCAAAGTTGGGATTGTTAGACATATTATGAGATTGTTGATTAGGCCTAATAATGATGTTTGGACTTCCAAATCTTGTTTCATTTGGTTTCTCATGCTGAATATCATTCCATTGTCCATCATATCCTCTTCTATCATGAATCTTCCTGTTTCCAACCATTTTCTAAAACCCAAAAAGAATAGTGTCAAAGGAAAAAATCATGATAGGAAAAAAACATAATAAATGGATTTTACCCTAAATATCTAAAATCATAGTTTAAATTCTTCGATTGTTACCGTAATTCTAGTATTGTAACCTATACTTATACTTAACCTTAGATACATCCTCAGACAAAACTTAGAAATATCTCTAGGGATCTCTCTAAAGTTTTCACATCCTAGTTTACCAAGGTTAACTAAATCTGGCTCTGATACCAAATGTAGAGACCCATACTTGACGTACATATATATTACATTAAATTTGTGGAATACTTAATACATGACAAAAACAGATGACCAAATACCATATTATTTTAATATCTTTGGAAACTCGGAACATAATCCTCTAATCATGGTGAACGATCTTCAACATCTCCCATAAAGATCTTCACCTTTGGGTTTCTTACCTAAATCCTTCCTATATATCTTGGGGGAAAATAAAACATAAAAAGTGTGAGATCACGTGCTCAGTAAGGGTAAACATGGATAATATTAAACAATCCCTAAACATTTGAACGTAAGAAGAAGAACAAAAAACATCAAAATCATGAGTAATGACATAAATCATGGTAGTGCAGAAGGAATAAATAAAAAGGGAACATTAACCATGATAAAATAGCATTGTAATAAAACATGAAATTGTGGAATCAATTAAACACATGATTATATTTCCATAGTATCCATGGAATTGCTGCTAAGACCATCCTAGTATAAAAAGTCCCTTACTGAATCGAGTTTACTCCCCGTTCCAATCTTGTATCACTGAACTAGATTAACTTACCATTCCAGCCCTATCTATCTCATGAGATATAAATCTTCACCCAATGCATTGGAGGGTGATATAGGTCATACCCATCTTATATTGAAATCATTCTTAAGTGTTCCACAACATAAACATAAATCATTCATCATAAACCAAAGAATAAAATTTGTTTCATAAACATTATCCCATCAAAACATAATCCATATAACTTAAATGGATTTCATTACATCATAACAAAATTGAAACCAAGTAAATCATAGATAAATTATACTTTAAACATACATATATTAAATAATGTCATCTTAGATGGAAAATGGTTTTGATAAAACACTTGAAATGAATTCTTGAGGAAAATATCCTTTCTTCTTTAAAATCATTTTCTTTTCACAAAATTCCATTCAATTTTAAAATCAAATTAATTTGTTCAAAATAATAATGAAATATTTTAGAGGATGATTCATGAAAATTAGGCGTTATGAAACCTTAAAAATCCATTCATACTGTATAAGTTAAAAAACATTCTTCTCGTTCTTTTTCTGGAAAAGTCAAAAAGTACATTATATGGTAACCAAAGGAAATATTCCTTCCAGACAATGTGGTAAAATGTCAAAAAAGGGTAAAAATGACTTCATACATACATGTAATAATAGTATACAGTTTATGAAAACATTTTTAGAAAACATTGACATGGATGATAAACATAACCCCAATAAGTACTTACGAAGAAACAATCTTGGATAAGAACGAGATTGAAATAATCATCCCTTACCTTATGTCCAACTTCTCCCATATGTGTATGAGAATCATGTATAGTTGGTTTAAATATATAATTAACATGTAATAGAACCATAATAATATTTGTGATATCATATATGATTCACTTAAGACTTTATATTACCCGTTCATTTGTCAATTCCATGTTAAAGCAACATTTTGGGTAAAATCGTTTCATTTATCATCTGTGTTTTGACTTGTAATTATTAATATGATTTCTTAGATCATGATTACTTACTTCCAGAATGTAAAACATGATTTATATATAATATATATTCAGAATATACATATATATAATAGATCGATAAATGAAATGAAATACATCGTTCATGGAGACAGTAGGTCGTACGTATGCATGAACGCTGTTTTCGTTTCCTTATTTAATTGAATGGAAGTAAGTAAATAACATATAAATAAATATAGTATCATTAATATGACATATATTTCATGATTATTTAATATATATATATATACTTTATAATCATTCTTGACTGGTTAACATAGAGAATGAATCGCATCGCGTCGTGGAGACGGTAATCCGTACGTACGGACGAGCGATGATATCATTCCCATAATTATTGAATGGAATTCTAGTTGATGATATAATTTATCAGAACTAATATCATATTATAATAACCATATATAGTTATTATTTACACCATTATACCCATCCAAGTAAGGTGGTGGTTGAAAAGTATATTACACCACGGTGTGGCGACAGTATTTCGTACGTACGCATGCGCGGTGATTTTTTTTCATAGGATGGATAGATGGTGAAATAGGTTTTGTCCATATTTACAATAAAATATCATTATATTATTGATACTAATGTTATTAATTTATTATGAAACATCAAAACAAGTAGAAGTAGTAGAAGAAATGAACTTGAAATAATCTGTAGTGGATATTACCTCTTCTTCAATGTGCCTCTTCTAAACATCCTGTTAGGACACTAATGTTGGTCTTTGAAGAAGACCAAGACCTCTAGTATGATTCTAGGGAATTGAAGAATATAAATGGTCAGGGGTTGGTTGAGATTTAAGGCTAAAAGTTATGTGAGGAGGAGAGGGAGGAGGTTCCCTTTTATAAGGGAGGAGAGGGGCACCTTTTCAAACAAATGAAATAATAATTTATAATAAATTCAACCCCACATAGAAACATAAAAAATAACTCAAATTATAAAATGAAATGGGATATAGATGTAATCGCAACAACCAATAAAAGTTAGACATGTTTGGATATTATTTAAAACCTTATTGATTTGATTTATCCTTATTTAATCTATTTAAATTTATTTTTGGTAAAAAAATTCTAATTTTTAAATTGTTATAAATACTTATTTATCTGTTGTGAATTTTCATAATTAGATAAACTATTACATTTTAGACCACATAATTTTAAATTTTAAATTTTTATCTATTTTTGTGATTTTAAACAATTTAATCATATGTTATTTTTATAAAATATCAGTACTGTCAATTTTGACACTATTCAATTATTTGAATTTAAATAAAACCCACAGAGAAGATATATTATATCAAAAATATTTAATAGACTCCAAATATGTTATATTCTTCTAGAAAATTAGTGTAGCACATTAAATAGTTTATACAATATTTATTTTAATATTTTTAAAACCATGTATTTTATATTTCACTTAATAAGATAAGTAAAATAACATTTTGGTATAATTATTTAATATAAATATTTTTTGCATAAAAATTAAAAATAATATACCTGTTTAAGATAAATATAATTGGTTTTATAAGAATACTTTTAGTAGAATTTATCTTCTAAAACAACCATCTTCTAAATTTTTTTCTTTATTAGAGTATGAAGGTGAAAACATTGTCATCATTTAAAGTAAAATAATATTAATGTCTTAATTTGTTTTATAAAGCTCCAAAATGGTCCATAATTCGACCCTTGGATGATTAGGGTATATCTATACTCTACCAATATGTTTTTTTCAAGTTTATGGTCCATTTGATGGGTATTATTATTTTAATAAAATCTATATTATTTATTTTTTACTAAATAAACAATTTCTGCATCAGTATTGTGTCACCAATAATGAAAATTATTTAAACCCTAAATATTATAAATAAATTCTCATGATATATATAATTATATTATCTTTACGTATACTATTTATAGTCTCGGTTTTATAATGTTTTATCGCTAAATTAAAATTAGTACACTTATAAGATATAAGAGAGTGACATGTTGTCACTTTCGGTGGTTTAAATAATAATTACATCATTTTCAGGGTCAAAATTCCATGAAATGATTCTATTTCTACCCTTAGGTTATTTGGATATACTTTTATTCATCCAATAGAATTTTGGAAGGTGTTACTTTAATTTTATAATCTTATTTTTACACATAATTACCTGATTTACCTTTAACTGTAGTAAATAAAATTTGCCGTAGTTACTAATCATAATGTCTAAAAATAAAAAGTAGCCTATTAACATAATTCGGACATACTGATTCCAAATATGGAATACATTTTTCAAAATTTGAAACACAGAAGTTGCTGTAGTTAATTTAAAATTAATGTCGTTGATAAGAAAACAGGTTTTAATAGTTAAAACATTGCAAAAGATTGAAATGTTTTTACCTATGAATTCAATATAAAAATAATGATAATGACATAAATTATATTAAATGGTAAAAATATATTCTATTTATACTTTAAAACCATTCAATATTATAATTAAACCATATAATTTATCTCGATGAAAAAATGTTTTTTTTAATTAAAATTTAGTATATTTTTATTATTCATTAAAATATGATGGTTATCAGAAAAATATCAAAAATATATCCAATGTTAATTTTTATATCCCGATTCAAAAGAATTAGTTTATTTTTTAAAATTGAACTAATAAACTAGTCATAAATTATATTTAAAATGTGTGCACCATCGAAAGGCGGTAAAACTACATTTTTTAAAAATACTTCTTTTATCGAAAAATTGATTTTATTTTCAGATATCATTATAGAAAATGTGTAAGATGAATTATAATGTTATAAAATTCAAAATTCAGTTAATAAAAATTATAATGGCTAGTTCATAATATTATAATAATATATCAATTCTTAGTGAAATTTGGTATTGCGTACTACACACGCTATCGAGGAAGGTTTCTCTTGCATGCATCACAAGCCAAGAATAGTTATTGCGTATACTACAAGCTAAAATGGTGTTGCATATATCGCAAGATAATCTTGGTGTAGAATACACCATATGATATCAATGAAATTAAAAATAATATTTCTCATAAAATCTTATGGTGTTACAATAACCATCTTAGCTAGTAGAATATTATCCCCATTAGCTCATACATAATCATGGGTCTCAATGATCACCAATGTCTGAAATACATCATCACATTCACCCTTTCAGGGTCGTCCTATCAATCGGGTTGGCACATGATCCTCTAGATACACACGTAAACATTGGTAACCCTTCTTGAATCCTCGAACTAGAACTCAAGAAAATTAATCCTCTCTAATCCATGGTAACCATCATACTCTCAGGCCAATCAATATATCCAGAAACATGTTCATGTGTCCATTATTGGCCTCCAATTAAACCTTGATCAACGACATGACACCAAGTCATATTTAATTAATATCATGCCAGACATTCATTCTTTACCCTCAACCACAACATACAATGATCGATTAACCATAAAACTACCATCCAAGGGAGTCAATAAGAGGACCTAAGACTCAACATAGTGTCATAACAACAATCATACATTACTATAGTCTAATGGTGTAAACATGGATCCTAATGCTCCATCCAGACCGATCCTCAAACATATGGTATGAATCTAAACGTCTCTATCCTCAAGAAACTATTCGTAATATAGATGGTCAAACCAATATCATCCTAAATATACTACCCAAATCCCACCATCTATGATTTCTACATGAAACATAATGATAAACTACATGGTATACCCATCCTAGTTGAAACATTAAGCTTTAAACCCTCACTTGGGTGTCCCAGCTCAAAAACCTAACCCACTGATGTAATATGATTGAAAACCTCAATGAAATACTCCATTTAAAATATTTTTTTCAAATATATATTTATATATGACCTCTATAACTCATCATGGATCCACCATTGTGATTTATGAGGAAGAATACACAAAACGGATGACTAACATGGCCAATTCTATCTTCCGGGGAATAAAATACCCAAAACCTATGTACTGGAAATATTATAGGGCATATACATAAGATTTCATGGAGTGTAATCTCATATTCCCTTCTATCTATGTACATTTACATGGGCAAAGAGACATGGGGTCTTCCAACGTACTAAAACATAGATTTTTTATAATGTACACATCATTTAATTTTTAAAAACCATATTTCCATGTTCTTTCTCACATGAAGAGACAAGGCCATGTACCACAACATAGAGTGTATTGATAGTAAAAAAAGGGTACATATGAAATTTCCTTACTCCCCAAAGAGGGTGAACACATGTAGTGAGTTCATATAACCACAAGCTATGTAGAATATATTTCTGAAGGGAAACCACTATGAACCATCCCAAAACAAACATTTTCTACCAAATAAGAACAGATCGACCCTATTGGGTCTCTAGAGTCAATTATAAGGTAGTAAAACATAAAAAATTAATATATGGGAATCGGCTAAAAAAACATATGAACAGGCCTTCCTCATGGCTCAAACTCTGATGCTTTGGGTTCAAATTCTCTCTCGGAATGTTATACACCCCGATCTGGTCCCAATCTATGCCAAGGATAAATGCTAATGGGATTTAACATCCTCCTCCTCCTGGTGTAGGCATTTAATTCCATGGAGAATCAGCTCCTCTGTGTTATTGTGTTTGGGAATGCCAAATTTGGGGGCAGGTTAATTAATTTAAATAATTAATTTCTTAATTATATTACAACTTATCACTCACCCCGAGTCCTGGAAGCCAAACTGGGTTTTTACCTTTCCTAAAAAATTATGCACATTCTGAACTCAATCGAGGAGTCAGAATCTAAATTAGATGCTCCATTCCAATGATATAGCCACTCGAAACTACCAGACTAATTTAATATTTAATTAATTAATTATTAAATTTCTATCAAAATATCCATCTTCTTAGAACCCCGCCAAAAGCATTTATAAAAGTATCCAACCTATTATCGTACCAGAAATGTGGTTAGAAAACATATAAGTGACTATATGAATGGTTAAAATTACAAATTGACCCTTTATATGTCCCTGAGAAAAAAAATTAAAATTATAGAATATTATGGTCTCTAACCCCCCCCCCCACCATAACCCTTGTCATCCATGAGAATCATTTGTGGATTCCAAAAATACATCCAACCCACATTATTCATCAAGGGAAGGTCAACTTATTTTGTGCGACCTAGAAATCCCAACTAAGTTTCTCTACAAAACATCAAAGAGAGCGTATAGAACTCAACGAAGGAGAAGCCACTGCATATCATCATTAAAAAACCATTAGGGTTATTCATAGCCAAAATAATCCATTTTGGTATTCCAAATGATAAATAAAAAATATTCATAAAAATAATTGTGCACCCCACCATAGAAATCAAACAGACATCTACAAATTTCAATCCATAGTTCCTCTCATTATGGAATTCCCATTTCAAAACACAATATTTGTGGTCCAATAACACGCTATATGTGAATCTCACTACATCCTCAACCCATCAAACACTACATTGACACAACTATACCATGTTTGGTACATCCCACCATAAGATTATCTTTATTTTTTCCTCATAACCAAAGATCTTTTTCCCTGGATTACGGCCCAATCATGACCATACCTATATCTAGACATGGACACCTCAATCAAACCAAATAAATAAACTAAACCACTAATATTTCCAATTTCTAGCATATAATTAAAAAAACTATGGTGTTCGTCAATATATGGCCCATCACATGGACCTCACTCACAACAAGTCAATTGTGCACTCTTCACCATTTAGTTTCAAACACATTTATACATGATAACAACTGCATTAGAATCCACTTATCATCCCATGGAAACATATAAATAGAATAGATTACATTTGGTAGAGTCATATCATAATCAGGAATATGTTTAGATGTTGTTCGTGATCATATCTAAACGGTATGTATACTAAGAGTCTTACTAGAACTGAAATGATTACCAACCCACTTACAACATTCATCCCACCAGTAGAACATCGATCATACACTCACATAACTGTTGATCCTAAAACCAAAAGATTCAATGTATCGTGAGTGATTTCATCTCTAATGTAAAAATATTAACAACCCATTACATTAACATGTGTAAGCCATAAAAAAACCTTCTCTAACTCTCATGAGTCAATTATCATGAAAACACAACGCAGTAGTCTAAACCCTGAAAACTTTTTCACTTTTTATGATCCTGATCTAACCCAAATCTATCAGGAACAATTAACCTAGAAAACCATATCATGGGATATAAATCTAAACAGACCCTCCCCACGAAAAACCAAACACAAAAATTAAACACCATCAAAAAATTTCACCATATAAAAAACAAATGCCATCAAATGTTTCCCAACCACAATCCCAACTACACCCATCATGAAACATTGTTCCTAGTCCAAAACTCCCATCTTTGCCTCACACACCCAAAGGATCTCATAACATGACCAACCCCTATCATGGGTCACCATCATGGTAAAATGGATCTCACTCTCCTATCTAAAGATAAATGAGAAATACCACTAGGGTCACCCACATAACCCGAACAATCATGTATCATTCCAAGCAACTAGGTCCAACTACCTACGTATAAGAAAACTCTTAAAAGGACACTACTCACGGGGAATAAAAATGATCCAATATCATCATAACACTATAAAAACTAGACAAAAAACCCTTATATATTGTTTCATAAGATAAATGTGTCATACACTATAAAGCATCCCGCATCTAGGGAAACCATCCCTTACAAGAATCTACTCATCAGACCTCTCATTATAGGACCCAAACATACTACCAACCTCTAATAAAACTATCTATAAGGGGAAAATAGTCCTAAAAATATACCATACTACCCCAGAAATTTCACTACACCAAACACACAAAAAACCACACCTACATCACAACTATATATAATAACATCGTTAATCCATTGAAACACCCATCAGAAGGAATCAATTAAATCACGCAGTAGATGGTCTATAACATAATGATTCTATGTTATAATCATGATAAATGAGATGCTACTTTCCTTTACAGGTGAAAAATCAAAACCACCTCATAGGCCTCTCACCAATGGTCCAAGACTAAAAATATTTGACAATATAGAAAATCCAAAAAACATGTGTGTCTCTCTATGAGAAAATAATATTTGATTATAACATAAAAAATCAATAACATCAATCACATCATCGGATAATCATCACTTCCTTCTGGAATAACTGTTCACATCACATCAATCTAGTATCCATCACATTTTTATCCCATTCATATATCTCATTTCTACCAATCCTAAAATAGTTAAATAACCTTAATGTAAACTGCTTGGATACAAATGTTTAAAGTACTGGCCCAATTGCCACTAAACTTGTTCTCAGAGCTTCTTCACCACAAGGAATCAAGTGCACCTCCTCCTATGTCATATGTTGCTCACTAGTAATATGGGTATAAGGTGTATAATTGAAGAAACTATACACCTATATAAGAGTGAAAAATCAATAAGTATATACCTATATATCATATAATTCAGAATAATGTGTAAAAATTTAATCTGAAACTGAAAGGTTCTTTTATAAAATGAATATGAAGTAATGTCTTGACTAGTAGTGTAATTCATAAAACCATGATCACCCAATGGTTTGTTAATATATATATAAATATACTACTGAAAAATAAATCAATCAATCCTCACTACCAATATCGGTATGTAACACCTACCCAGCATTTAATGCCCTATCAGGCTTCTCAAGCCCAACCAATAGACTTCACATAAGCATCTCTATCAACAACGAAACTCAGATCCTCAGCCCAGTCCACTGTGAAATCATGGTCAACCTAAATGGAATCATATAGTCTATACACATAATGAAGATCATATACAGGTTTGTGAAATAAATATCAGTATGAAAACCTTGATTGAAAATATAAAAAATTCTTTCATAAGTTCAGGTTTATGAAATATGATCAACCTTGTAGATATACAATAAGAAAAACAAAATATAAATAAACAATCATAGATATATAAGTCATGGACCTCGATCACCAATATCTACTTCATCCAATTTTATAATATATATGATATCATTTTAGTTCCATGCTTCCCAAACAGCATATGGGTCAATACCCATGGCATCCATAACCAACCTGAAAAAAATAGGAACCCATCATATGATAGTTATTTCACCATCGATATTAATCTATGTAATCTCATACTATATCATCCTAACAATTAATTTTATCATACTTTGATCCTCAAAACTTATATTTCTGTTTCCACACATGATTAACAACAAGACCTAACCATCAGCATGACATTTATCTCTTGTGTTATAACCATGGTGCATGAAGTATCAGTCCATCAGATAACCCACATATATATAATCATCCATTCTTAAAGCATCACTCCGAAATCTTATCCATAATTCAAATGGTTACTGGAAAACAAAAAAGAAGCATTAGTTCTAGTGTCGAACCAAGATCTAGTACACCATGTTCGGTTATCCCAAACATTGGTTCATAGGTCTTCAAACACATAGGAACATATTAGGATTACAAACAAGACTCAAAATTCAATGTTTGACCATCCCAAACACGATATGGAATTCCATGTCCAATACATTGGGTTGCAGAGCATTAGTCATTACACAAAAAACCAGGGTGTACCAAATAGTGGAGCATCAGTACAACCTCCAAAAACCATTAATCATAAGTCAGAAAAAAATGAAGCATCAGTCCATGAATCCAACTGAGACTCATACTTCCATGTCCGACCATCCCCAATTCCATATTTCATTAAATCATCAACCGAATAATCTGTATGGTACTATAACAATGAGGTATTCTATCATTAATCATAGCCAGAATATAATACCATCTAATTTTTATACCTCTTCTTCCCCCAATATCAGTCCATCACCAACAACATACATGTGATGTCACACCCAATATACTGGATAGTATAAATCCGCATGCTCGGAACATCATTAAAATACTCTAACAATAAAATATCTATTGGTATAGATATAGAGACTCAATCAAATAATATCAATCATGGATACTGACAACCATAATTTTGGATCATCTTTCTAGCTCTCTCTACCATCACATCCCTTTTCTTACAACTGATTTCCAAGGCATAGAAACCCAACCATACTAATTTGACCAACGTTCATTATCTTATTCTCACCCTAATATAGTAAAACATTAAAAAGGATGGATATATGTCCATATATTCTATTAAAATAATAACACCATCAACTAATACATCATCTAGTTACCAAAAAACAGTCAATAAAATCCCTAAAAAACTCTTTTAGCCCTCAAAAGCCTCCAACTGATCCTTGATCAATTAAATGACACCAATGAATCGAGAATAAATACATTCCCCACATGAATACTATATTTTCAACCAAATCATACATTGATATCATAACTAGAAACCTTATTTTTAAGGGAATGATCAATAGAACCACAGACTCAACTCAGTACAACAATGTCACTCTGTCATAACCAATATCATATGGTGTTAACATAGCTCCAAACTCTCTATCCACTCTGATCCTCAAACATCGAATCTAAACCTCAAATTCTCAATAATCAACCGAGAAGTCTTAATATGTAGCGGCAAACCAGGAACATCATAGATATAAGTCACATACCCCCCTAAATCTGATTCATCAAAGAAAAAACATGAAATAAATCCTTGTATAGTTAATCTAGAGCAAGAACTGAGAACCGAACACTCAACCGGGTCTTCGAACTCAAAAATACAACACACTAATGGAATCTGAATCAAATCCACAAAGAAATACTCCTAATAAAAAATTCTATTTCAAAAAAACATATAAATGAACATTATATTTCATAAGTGTTACACTATTTCAACCATTGTAGAAAAATTCTCATTATATAATATTCACACTCCCAATTCTAATATCCATGGAACAAAATTTCCAAAACCACTATGCTAGAAGTGATACATGGAGTGTACATTAGATTACATTGTGTGTAACATCATCTCTCATCTAATTAGTGTACATTTATATAGCCAATGCAACATGGGGACTCCATTTGAAATACTAAATTGCATGTACATAATGTTCATGGTGTTTAATTTCCACAAACCATCATTCCATGGTCTTTTTCACATTGAAGGACACCTGCATAGGTACTACTACTCAATATGTACTAAAATTACACACTTTGTAATTATGAGAATTACTTCTTCCAAAAATGGGAATAACACATGGCCTGTTTTCATAGAACTAATACCTCATAGATGGGATTTCAGATAGGAAACCCCTCTGAACCCTATATAAATGCCATTGTTTCTCCAAATAAATCCATATAGTCCCCCATGGGATATTTAGAAATACAAATAAGGTCGTAAAACAATAAAAAAAATAAACTATCTGGATCAAGGTATAAATCTAGAAATCATCCATCCCCTGGCCATATACACCGGCATATTGGGGTCAAATCCACTCTTGGAAGCTAATTCACCACGATCTGGTCCTGATCTATGACATAGATGAAGGCCAGTGGGATAAGCCCTCCCCCTATTAATGGTTCAGGTGTTTTCCATGATGGAGAAGAACCTAATATCAATGTCTATCTGTGGGAACCCCAAATTATGGGGGGACTCGTTTTATTTAACTTAGTAATTAATTAATTAACGATTTAACAATTGTCCTGAGTAACTGAACCTGAAGAGAGTTTATAATTCATTAATAAAATAAACCTATTATATACTCAACCACAGATTCCAAATCTCAATTGGATGATCTGTTCAAGAGATACCGCCACCCACATCTTCCAAACTAACCTTTTATTTAATCAATTAAATTTTAAATATTCGACAAAAACTCCTACTGCTCAAAACTGCACGAAATTCTTATCCTAGAGTAAAAACCTTCACGGGTAACAACAATGTCATTAGATAAATTTTCTACAATAGTATGATAGAGTAAAATGACAATTTTACCCTTTATGAGCAATGAAAATAAAAAATTTATATATCTTTTCAAATTTCAAATTTCTAAAAACAAAAAACTCTACACCGTAACTAGGTAGTTAGTTTGTATTATCAATTACCATGTAAGGGTTCCCTGTTGAAATTATATACTCATAAATGGTGTTGTATGGTAGCATTTACTAGATTATTTCATGATTTGGGAGCATGGTTCTACGATGATATAATATAATGGCCCAGCCTTAAACCTTACTTAATATTGAATTTAAATGAGTAATTCACATTGAGGATCTTTTCAGGTTTAGAGTTCTAGAGAATTAGAACATAACTACTACATCTCAAAAGATTAAAAATTAGTCACTTCTACTAGATTTCTATAAAATAAAAACTCTTAAAAAGAAACATGTCTAGTTCAATGTTTTAGGTAGCATGACTTTCTCTTGATCCCATCCTTGACCATATTCCATGCTAAGTCATGGGAAAAACATTTCAAAAACATGGGATGAGCATAAAAAGATCAGTAAGGGATACACAAAGAGTGAAAAATGTTATTTTTTCAAAACAACAAGTAAACCATGTATACTTTATCAACGTAATACTATTCACCTTTTCAATGTAGTAAAAACTCTTCGCTGAAAAAAAGTTCAATACATACCATTCTGTAACCAAAAGATTACCCTAAAACCCATATAAAGATCACATAACATATAAAGGTAACTTGGGACATAAACATACTTAAGTGGAATAACCATAAGGTCGACTCCCACACATATCACTTAATGGAATAGCCATTCGGCCAAATTTTATACATACTTAAAGGAATAGCCATACGGCTGACTTCCATACCCAATGCATTGGATGTTATAACGTAACCACCCATCCTGGTATTCATGGAACCACCCATCATAATGGTTTATCACGTAACCACCCGTATAATGTCAAAGTACCATTATAAAATTATAACACATAAATCCAACATAAAGGAATGATAACATTTCCACATTTAAATCACAATATATCATTTAAATATATTGAAATAATAGAATCCTTTATCAAAACCATTTTCAATACCAAAATACAAAATGCAGTATATGGTATTTATTTGATTTTAAAAACATTACGGCTTGTTGAGGAAGCCAAAGATCAAAGAACACTCACGGCGGCGGAAAAGGTCATTATCACCGCGTACGTAAAAAGAAGCATTCCTTTTTGTCGTTTAGTAAAACGCTTCATAGAAAAAAGATTCCTTTTGAATAAACTTAAAAGTAAAAGAGGTTTATACACAATATAAAAGAAGGTTGTGTATAAAACAAAATATGCCTCAATGAATGGAGATTGAGACGAAGACCCTTACAAAGACGGTATCCTTGGTTTAAGGAAAAATCAATTGCATAATTATGTGTGAGAAACGAATACACCAAATATAATTAGATATTAACTGTAAAACAATCAGAGGTTATTCACCCATATTAATATAACGACATATTCAAGGATAACATGTTTATCCCAAAGAATCAAATTTGGGTTAAAAAGTTCCCTTGCAAAAATTTGACAGCCTAACGGCGTCACTTCAAAATTCCAAAAAAGTGTTGATGAGAGATAAAAAGGGTATCTCATCACATGGACATAAAATTTAGATCAATAAGGATATAGAAGAACACATCCCAACATAATATTATGTTAATTAAAAGACATAACAAAAGAAGTCTTTTACAAAAAGAGGAGGGTGAATGGTTCCCTTACCGACATGGGTATCTTTCGTGACATGCACCCCGCGAAAGAAGGAAAATACAATATTGATGTAAATACTCATAAATGAAAGTATATTACACAATGAGGAAAATAACGGGCAGTACATACACCACTCAAAGTAAATTGTGGTAGATGTAGCATAAATCTCATGGGAATAAAAGTGAGATGAAAAGTCCCTTACGAATACTCGGCAGCCTAACGACGCCACATAAAACTCCCAAAATGTATTGATGAGATCAAATAGAGTATCTCATAATATTACAATAAAATTTAAAACAAGAGGAATATAAAAGAATACCCCTCATCATAACAAAGAGGATCATAAAAGAAGTGACAAAAAGGAGAGTACTTAAAAAGAAAGAGAGAGGTTAGATCTCTTACGAAAATTAGGCAGCCTAACTGCGCCAACCAAAACTTCCAAAATGGATTTATGAGAGAGAATATGGTCTCTCATCATATGAAAAATAAAAATTATAGTAAGAGTAACATAATATAACATCCCAATAACAAGAAATATGAGCTTTAAAAGGAATGACATAAAAGAGTGTACTTAAAAAGAAAGAGAGGAGTAAGATCACTTACCTCGGGTCCGACTTGACTTGACCATTCCTTAACGTCCTGAATAATTCACATGAGTTAATTACTATTTGCTTAAGAACCTTTTTCAAGTTCATTATTACTTTTATATTATTTATTTCTACGTTATAAACATTATGTAATCATTTAAGTTAATAATGTTTGTTTTGTTGATATATGGTTCTTAAGTCGAAAGTGGACTTCTAACAATTACATGTTGTTCGTGTGGTCAAAGGTTCTTTATATCCAGAATAACATTCCTGATTTGGATATAATATATATCATATATATCTAGAATATACATGTATTTTTAATATCATATAATAATTTAGAGGTAAGAAATTAAATGCACCGTTCATGGAGACGGTAAGCCGTACGTACGCATGAACGCTACTTTCATTTCCTTGTCATATTAATGGAACTAAAACTAAATGAGAGGTTTGTATATTTTAATTCCAGAATTATATCCATAATTTAGATGTATCATTAATCATATATATCCATTATATACATGTACTCATTATAGTACATTATATTTGGGGATATGAAATGAAATGCACCTTTCATAGAGACGGGAAGCCGTACGCACGCATGAACGCTACTTTCATTTCTATCTCATAATTTAATGGAAAGAAATAATAATGATATAGAGGTATATTATAATTCCAGTATTGCATCATATATAATAACATTAAATTCATCCTTTATACGTCCCACGTATGGCATTAACGAATCACATCACTTTGAGGGGGCGGTAGTCCGCACTTCCTTAAATGAAGATATCGCGTTTACCCATAATGGAAACCATAAAGGTATGCACAAAATGAAAAATTAAGAAGCTTAAGGAACAAATAAGCATATTATTTATCATATATAAAAATATTTTCATCTTAATGGACACCTTTGAAGGTGTTATATGAGTGTTGATCAGTCATCGTTTCCTGAGGCAGAAATTCGCCATCCACAGAAAGAGTAAGTTCACTAACAATTAGATGTAGGTGTGAGTAAGTGTATCTCGAATCCTTCTTATAAAAACATCCTAGTATATTGTTGATACTGGATTTTTTACAAAAGATATGAATAAAAAGTGTTTAGGTGGTTGGAGAGGCAAAATAAAACAAAAGGACTCAAGTGAAGACATTACCTTAAAATCGGGTAACTCCCTTTGGTTTGAGCTCAAAGGCTTCCTTGGGATGACTTCTGCCCAAAGTGAGGCTTCAAGTAGTAAGAGAGATAAGTGGAGAGACAAAATGGGCAGGGTTTTTCCGAGTCAAAGGCTTTGGGAGTGTGCGTAAGGAGGTAGAGGTGGGGGCATTTTATAAGAGGAGAGGAGGGGCACTCTTGGAAAGTAAAGAAAAGTCACTTAATTTTAAAATGATATTCGGATTTAAGAGGTCCCACATCAATATAATTCGAGGCTAAGGTGATAAGGGTTCGAAATACACTCATCAAATATGTTTTTTACATGTGTAGTTCTTAGATATTACATTATCTTTCCATTTTATTTAAATCGTTAAATAATGAGGTCATCGCTGCATCATCATGATGTCATAAATAATTTAATTTATTTAACGTCTAAAAATTTAAAAAAAAATACTATGATGAAGGAAATATTTTTATATTTCCGATGACAATTTATAGTAAAAAATCGGATTTGTATAACCCCATGTAATAATGGTTTTAGTAAAACATTTTATGTTTGTGTCAGTTTTACTTTAACATTAAATAAATAGGTATTTATGTCATTTTCCAACCAAAGAGGCTCCATGGGGTCCCCAAGTTGACCCATGGATTTTTTTGGTCGGCCATGACACATCCAATGAGGGTAGGACATGTTTCTAGGTCATTTAATTTTATTAAAACATTATTTTTACCTTAAACTACACTAAATACCTCTAATCACGATTAAAAACTTAATAAGTTACTATTCACCAAAAAAATTATTTTAATCCCATTGAACCACATTTTACTTCTTAATGACAACCATGTATGTCGGATTTTTTGAAATTCAAAACACAAAGGTGGAAAATTTTCATTTAGATGGAAAATCAGTTTTTATAAGTACCACATAGTGGTTTCACTATTCATCAAAAATTGATGTTTTTTAGAAAATTACCAAAAATTCACCCTAAGCTATATTTGATATTCCGAATTCAAAAATGATGTCTATTTTATGAAATTCAAAACATATAAGTTTCATTAATGAATTTAATAATTAATTCCCGCTGTCAAAACAAATAGTGTGTTTGTATAAAACAGAAAGTATCAAAAGATTGACACTAGTTTAAGTCCAATTTCAAAGTGAAATTAATTCCCATGAACACAATTGTATTAAATGGTAAAAATATATTCTAATTTCACTTTAAAACCAATTCAAAAGATAATCTAATCATATAAATAAATTATATTAAAAAGTGGTTTTGAATTAAAATACAACATTTTCACTATTCATTAAAAATTGAACTTTTTTGGAAAAATACCATAAATTTACACAAAGAAAATTTTGATGTCTCGATTCTAATGAACAGATTTACTTTTTCAAATAGAACACATAATATTGTCAAAAGTGGATTTAAAATATGTTCGCCATAAAAAGGCGTTTAATCGACCTTTTAAAGAATATTAGAATGTTTACGCTTAAAATTGGATTAATTCACATTTTTTAATTCTCTAACATTTATTATAAAAAGTAAAAATATTTGAAAAACATATATAATCATTTTTTAGTTAGTTCAATTCATTTCCGCCATTACAAATTCTAGGCGTTAACTACCATTTAAAATAATATTATTTTATTATTAGAGTGGAATGTAAGATTCCCAAGAAACTCGTTATTGCGTATTGGGTGCGCCATCGAGCATATCATCCCCTTTAAAGTAATATTAATATTTTATTCACAAATATGGATAAATATAAAGATTTCATATTCTTTATTTACCCGGGGTGCTACATCTTTCCCCCCTTTCTGGAATTGCATCCTCACAATTTTAAAATTGATCTTGGAAACATACTTGAATGTTACAAATCGGAACAAGAGTCGGTAAAACAATCACATTATAATAAAGAAAGATAAGTACAAAGGTCACCCAAGTTAACCCATACTAGGATTCCAAGTATGAAAATATGGACATGGAG
This sequence comes from Viscum album, assembly GCA_963277665.1. Classification (NCBI taxonomy): domain Eukaryota; kingdom Viridiplantae; phylum Streptophyta; class Magnoliopsida; order Santalales; family Viscaceae; genus Viscum; species Viscum album. The sequence continues at coordinate 1,895,749,753 of OY728133.1, read as the reverse complement.
GAAAAAACAAAGGGTCATGTTCTGATGGAGAGTGATAGTAAATATGTCAAGGAGAAAGTTAACCATAAGAAAATCACAAACTTGTGATGGGTTAAACGGTATTCGATTCCCCAGTAGGAGAAGTTAATAGAAAACATTTTTGTTTTAAGTTACTTTTTATTGAGGAATTTATTGATAAGGAAACATAATCACTTATCATTTTGACTTTCAACTTTTACTAGATTCCTTAATCAAACTCATATTTTCTCCAAAAGATGAGTATTTAGGAAGACTTGTTCGCATTAAGAGTACTATAATCAATTACTAGAGAATCACCAAATCTAAAATAGAGAACTATATAATTCCCATGTCTTTATACATAAAACAAAAACTAAACCAAAAAGGTTAGTACGAGATTAGATAATCCAGAAAAGGATAACCCTTTATAAAAAAAAATCTATTCTTAATCTCTAAAATTTGTCCAACAAAACCAAAAGTTCAACGAGGACTATTCGATAAACAATTTTTCCATAAAATTATTCAAAGTAAACCAAACTAAGATTGAATCCCAAATATTTGAAGGATTTAGTCACATAGTCTTCTATGTTAAATTGTAACTTTTATCTCCAAAAAACATCAGTTGCTCTTAATGTCTCGTATAGAAAATTAATTAACCTAATCACATATCCTACATGATAGGTTAATAAATTTCCATAGATAACCCAGAATCAACTTACTATTAATTAATATAATCATCTAAATAAAAAGAATCAGTCAAACTAACCAGGGACTTGATGTAGTCCAGTGGTAGGCGATAAATACTAGTCGCACTTTGGTTGTGGGTTCGATTCCCACAGCTTGGTCCGACGGGACGGGTAGTCACATGGTCTGCGTGTTGTCCTTTTTCCAAAAATATGTAATTCTTAAAACATTCCCCAAAATTAGATAAAATCTTCAAAAAAAACACATAACATAATTTAACCTCAAGTTTATCTCATTCCTTTCATTTTCCATCATATCATAGAGTAACCCATAATTACCTCAAAAGTAAGGATCATATAAACTCTAATGGTTACCTTTATAATTATTACCTGAACATCCACATCGATTGGTCATCTTGTACATGATGCATTACAGAACATACCACGGTTCAAGTGGTTGATCATGACTCCTTGATAGTTGGTTGAGAACAACAATGAGTTTCCTCATTGAATCGTCCATTTTATCTAGTTTCTTAATCAGAGAACCACCACTATTTCCTTCAAACCTGTTATCTCTTTGGTGCCTGCTAGATCCATCCATTCACTAAAAATAGAAATGTTAGTGTGAGTATATCAATAGAACCATCATGTACTAATGAGGAAGACATACTTACTCATTCACTTTATCTAAAAACTATGACTCTTTCTGAAATCCTAACCATTATGGTAATGTCACTTATGCTTAAAGAATACCCTAACCTCTAAAGTTAGCTAAAACTCACTTTGATACCAACTATAATTCCCCAGCCTTAAACCTTACTTAATATTGAATTTAAAAGAGTAATTCACACTGAGGATCTTTTCAGGTTTAGATTTTTAGAGAATTAGCACATAACTATTACATCTCAAAAGATTACGAAGTACTCGCTTCTACTAAATTTCCATAAAATAAAAACTCTTAAAAAGAAACATGTCTAGTTCAATGTTTTAGGTAGCATGACTTTCTCTTGATCCCATCCTTGACCCTATTCCATGCTAAGTCCTGTGAAAAACATTTCAAAAACTTGGGATGAGCATAAAAAGCTCCGTAAGGGATACACAAAGAGTGAAAACTGTTAGTTTTTCAAAACGACAAGTAAAATATGTATACTTTATCAAAGTAATACATCTTTACCTTTTTGAAGTATTAAAAAATCCTCGCTGAAAAAAAAGTTCACTACTTACCCTTCTCTAACCAAACGATTACCATAAAACCCATATGAATGTCACATAACATATAAAGGTAACTTGGTACATAAACATACTTAAGTGGAATAACCATAAGGTCAACTTCCACACATATCACTTAATGGAATATACATTCGGCCAACTTCCATACATACATAATGGAATAGCCATACGGTCGACATCCATACCCAATGCAATGGAGGTTATAACGTAACCACCCGTCCTGATATTCACGGCACCACCCGTCATAATGGTTTATCACATAACCACCCGTAAAATGACCAAGTACGATTATAAAATTATAACACATAAAACCAACATAAAGGAATGATAACATTTCCAAATTTCAATCACAATATATCATTTAAATATATTGACATAATAGAATCCTTTATCAAAACCATTTTCAATTCAAAAATACAAAAATAAGTATATGGTATTTATTTTATTTTAAAAACATTACGGCTTGTTGAGGAAGCTAAAGATCAAATAATACCCGCAGCGGCGGAAAAGGCCGCTATCACTGCGTACGTAAAAAGAAACATTCCATTTTGTCGTTTAGTAAAACACTTCGTAGAAAAAATATTCCTTTTGAATAAACATAAAATTCAAAGAGGTTTATACACCGTATAAAAGAAGGTTGTGTATAAAACAAAATATGCCTCAATGAATGGAGATTGAGATGAAAACCCTTACAAAGTCGGTATCCTTGGTTTAAGGATAAATCAATTGCATAATTATGTGTGACAAACGAATACACCAAATATAAGTAGATATTAAGTGTAAAAAAATCCAAGGTTATTCACACATATTTATAGAACGACATGTTTAAGGAGTACAAGTTTATCCCAAAGAATAAAATTTGGGTTAAAAAGTTCCCTTGAAAAAATTTGACAGCCTAACGATGTCACTTAAAAATTCAGAAAAAGAGTTGATGAGAGATAAAAAGGGTATCTCATCACATGGACATAAAATTTAGATCAATAAGGATATAGAAGAACATATCCCAACATAATATTATTTGAATTAAAAGACATAACAAAAGAAGTGTTTTACAAAAAGAGGAGGGTGAAAGGTTCCCTTACCGACAAGGGTATCTTTCGAGACATGCACCACGTGAAAGTAGGAAAATACAATATTGATGTAAATACTCATAAATGAAAGTATATTACACAATGATAAAAATAACAGGCAGTACATACACCACTCAAAGTAAATTGTGGCAGATGTAGCAGAAATATCACGGGAATAAAAGTGAGATGAAAAGTCCCTTATGAATACTCGGCAGCCTAATGGCGCCACTTAAAACTCCAAAAATGTATTGATGAGATCAAATAGAGTATCTCATCATATTAAAATAAAATGTACAACAAGAGGAATATAAAAGAACATCCCCCATCATAAAAAAGAGGAGATTAAAATAAGTGAAAAAAAGGAGAGTACTTAAAAAGAAAGAGAGAGGTTAGATCTCTTATGAAAATTCGGCAGCCTAACGTCGCCACCCGAAACTTCCAAAATGGATTGATGAGAGAGAATAGGGTCTATCATCATTTGAAAATAGAAATTATAGTAAGAGTAACATAAAAGAACATCCCAATAGCAATAAAGATGAGCTTTAAAAGGAATGACATAAAAGAGTGTACTTAAAAAGAAAGAGAGGAGTAAGATCCCTTACCTCGGGTCTGACTTCACTCGATCGTTCTTTAACGTCCTGAATAACAAACATGAGTTAATTACTATTTTCTTAAGAACATTTTTCATGTCCATTATTCCTTTTATATCATTTATTTCCATGTTATAAACATTATGTAATAATTTAAGTTAATAATGTTTGTTTTGTTGATATTTGGTTCTTAAGTCGAAAGTGGACTTCTTACAATTAAATGTTGTTCGTGTGGTCAGAGGTTCATTATATCCAGAATGACATTCCTGATTTGGATATAATATATATCATATATATCTAGAATATACATGTATTTATAATATCACATAATAATATAGAGGTAGTAAATGAAATGCACCGTTCATGGAGATGGTAAGCCTTACGTACGCATGAACGCTACTTTCATTTCCTTGTCATATTAATGGAACTAAAACTAAATGAGATGTATGTATATTTTAATTCCAGAATTATATTCATCATTTAGATGTATAATTCATCATATATATCCATTATATACATGTACTCATAACAGTACATTACATTTGGGGATAAGAAATGAAATGCACCGTTCGTAGAGACGGTAAGCCGTACGTACGCATGAACGCTACTTTCATTTCTATCTCATACATTAATAAAATGAAATAATAATGATATAGAGGTATATTATAATTCCAGTATAAAATCATATATAATAACATTAAATCCATCCTTTATACGTCCCACGTATGGCATTAACGAATCACATCACTTTGAGGGGGCGGTAGTCTGCACTTCCTTAAATGAAGATATCGAGTTTACCCATAAAGGAAACCGTAAAGGTATGCCCAAAATGAAAAATACAGAACCATAAGGAAAACATAATCATATTATATATCATATATAAATATAGTTTCATCTTAATGGCCACCTTTGATGGTGTTATATGAGTGTTGAACAATAATCGTTTCGTGGGGAAGAAATTCACCATCCACAGAAACAGTATGTTCTTTAACCATTAGATGTAGGTGTGTGTAAGTGTAGCTCGAATAATTCTTATAAAAACATCCTAGTATATTTAAGATACTGGAGTTGTTACAAAAGAAATGAATAAAAGGAGTTTAGGGGGTTGGAGAGGCAAAATAAAACAAAAGGACTCAAGTGAAGACATTACCTTAAAATCGGGTAACTCCCTTTGGCTTGAGCTCAAAGGCTTCCTTGGGAAGACATCTACCCAAAGTGAGGCTTCAAGTAGTAAGTGAGAAAAGTGGGGAGACAAAATGGGTAGGGGTTGGCCAAGCCAATGGCTTTTGGAGTGTGGGTATGGAGGTAGAGGTGGGGGCCTTTTATAAGAGGAGAGGAGGGGCACTCTTGGAAAGTAAAGAAAAGTCACATTATATTAAAATGATATTTGGTTTTAAGAGGTCCCACATTGATATAATTCGAGGATAAGGTGATAAGGGTTCTAAATCCACTCATCCAATAAGTTTTTTACATGTGTAGTTCTAAAATATTACATTATCTTTCCATTTTATTTTAATCGTTAAATAATGAGGTCATCGCTGCGTCATCATGATGTCAAAAATAATTTAATTTATTTAACGTCTAAAAATAATAAAAAAAATACTATTATGTAGGAAATATTTTTAGATTTCCAATGAATATTTATAGTCAAAAATTGGATTTTTGTAACCCCATGAAAAATTTTATTTAGTAAAACATTTCATGTTTGTGTCATTTTTTACTTTAACATTAAATAAAAAGGTATTTATGCCATTTTCCAACCAAAGTGGCTCCATGGGTTCCCCAAGTTGACCCATAGATTTTTTTGGTCGGCCATGACACATCCAAGGAGGTTAGGCGATGTTTCTAGGTCATTTCATTTTATTAAAACATTATTCTTACCTTAAACTACACTAATTACCTCTATTCATGATTAAAAACTTAATAAGTTATTATTCACCAAAAATTATTTTAATCCCATTGAACCACATTTTACTTCTTAATGACAACCATGTATGTCGGATTTTTGAAATTCAAAACACAAAGGTGGAAAAATTTCATTTAGACGGAAAATCAGTTTTTATAAGTACCACTTAGTGGTTTCACTATTCATCAAAAATTGAAGTTTTTCAGAAAATTACCAAAAATTCACCCTAATCTATATTTGATATTATGAATTCAAAAATGATGTCTATTTTACAAAATTCAAAACATATAAGTTGAATTATAGAATTTAATAATTCATTCCCGCTGTCAAAACAAATAGCGTGTTTTTATGAAACAATAAGTATCAAAAGATTGACACTAGTTTAAGTCCAATTTCAAAGTGAAATTAATTCAACTACCACTATTGTATTGAATGGTAAAAATATATTCTAATTTAACATTAAAACCAATTCAAAATATAATCTAATCATGTAAATAAATTAGATTAAAAAGGGGTTTTGAATTAAAATACAACATTTTTCACTATTCATTAAAAATTTAACTTTTTTGGAAAAATACCAAAAATTTACACAAAGTAAATTTTGATGTCCTGATTCTAAAGAAGAGTTTTATTCTGTAAAATATAACACATAATATTGTCAAAAAGTGGATTTAAAAGATGTTCGCCATCAAAATGTGTTTAATCAACCTTTTAAAGAATATTAGAATGTTTACGCTTAAAATTGGATTCATTCGCATATTTTTATTCTCTAACATTTATTATAAAAAGTAAAAATATTTGACAAACATATATAATCATTTTTTAGTTAGTTCTATTCATTCCCACCATTACAATGGTTAGGCATTAACTACCATTTAAAATAATATTATTTTATTATTAGAGTGCAACGTAAGATTCCCAAGAAACTCATTGTTGCGTATTGGGTACGCCATTGAGCATAGCATCCCCTTTAAAGTAATATTAATATTTTATTCAAAAATATGTATAAATATAAATATTTCATATTCTTTATTTACCTAGGGTGTTACATATAATAATGGAATAACCAATAAACAATATTGTGTTTCATAATAGGTTAATTTTGGAAATAATTCTTTTATGATATGTTGAATCGTAGAATCCTGAATGAAGTTTCCATGAAGATACATAATTCAATATTTATCATATTTTTTATTTCTAATATATTTTTTTAAAATTAATTTATAATTTTTTGAGGTTATTAGTCATGTATATGATTGGTTCATGGTTATATATAACTATGTGAAAATTTTCATTAAACTATGTACCTTATGTTAAATATCTAGAGTAGTTCACTAAATTAGAAAAAATAATGTGGACTCTCCCTCACAATATCTTTCATGGAAAAGTTTTGTTATTCATAGTTGGTGAAAATTTTATAAATCTATCTATAAATCATTTTATCTCTTCCAGTAGATTTCAATGAGCTGCATAGTTGGAAAATAATGTTCAATTTCATCTATCTTTACAATGAAATGTGTGTTATTTATTTTAAATATAAAATATTAGGGATGATCATCACATTATTCCCCATATGATTTTTATTTTGTATAAGATATCAACCTAAAGTAATCCTCCAAGTGATTTTGGAGATTCTTTTACTCTTAAAGATTGATTTAGATGGATTATATATTATTGATTCTTGGATCTCAAATTTTTCTCCACATTTAATATTACCCTCAATTTAGCATCTAGATACACAATTAATATCATGAATGAAACCATATTCGGGGGATTTTTTTCTATATTTATGGTTTTTTACATTCTTTAATATGATTTCCTAAAGATATATCATGGAAAAATGGAGATTCTTTTTAATCCTATTTTGTCACTATTAATAATTCAAGAATTGGTGGGGTGTGTGTATTCATTATTTATTATTGTACTGGACGTGATGAATTAATAATTATTATTTTTTAATTTTTATTCTATGGACCTTCCATGAATCCTCAATATATTTCCTCTATGTTGGTGGGTCCGTTGTTAGATTTAGGTGAGATTGATAATTACGATATCAGGTTTCATAAAGAACATTCAATAATTTGAAACCATTTATATATAATTAATTAAATATAGATATTTATTTAATTTATTCATATATTTACAATGACTTTCTATTAAATCATGTATAAATTTATGGTGTTTGTGATTAAATTCCTTCAAAAATTTACTTTGAAATAAAATGTGATTTCTCGAAAATATTACATTAAAATGATATTAGTGATTTAGAGCATGATTTTAATGATGATATTTTAGATGAAAACACATGAAATATATTAAAATTTTATGTTAAAATTATTGACATCAAACAAAATGTTTTTGAGGATATGTATTTGATAAATGGTTTTAAAATAAAATGAAATTATTTGTAACATTTAAATAGGGTCTAATGAAATTATTAATTAAAATGAATTGAGATTGATTGAAATGAATAATAACCCAATGTCTGATTTCTTACCATAGTGAATATCAGGACCTGGGATGTTATGTTGAATAATATTTATGCTAGAAAAGTTGATATATAACAATTACTAGAATGTGAAAATAATGAATTACTATCAAGAGGGAAGGTAGTTTAATATTTTACCTTATTATCTATTCCTTTTAGGCTAGGGATCAAGGTATTTTTTTCAATCCAAGATCAAAATTTCCATGGGATTATATGAAACCTCGTAAATTAACAAACAAAACATGGTTGATATGAAAATGGGTTATGACTGAAAATGATTATATAATAAATTAATTGATTGAGATTATTTTTCTTTTATATATATAAATAAATAATTATAAATTCCTATTTTGAAAGAGATTATTTAATTTTATATTAATTATGAAAATTCTATTTTCTACACATTTTGTAATACATAATAAAATGATTAAAATTAAAACTTTATATGAAATTTGAAAAAATTTCAAAGACATGATTCAATTAACATTGATAATATTATGTTAATCGAAATGGATTTATTATGTAAAACATGTAAACATACAACTATGATACGTTTTTACACCATTAATTATCCTCTGTGAATTTATTGACATTTATATTCCATGTATAGGTAATGGAAAAGAAAGTCATTGAGGTGGTATATTTTTTTTTCTGGAGGTACATTGGGAGTTAGTGGTGTCTAGGGTAGCATGTGATACACTTATTTAGTAGAGATCTTATGAAGTTTTATTCATGGTTTGATGTGATAATGTTGGTTGATGGAAAATTTATTTGACTTCTGTATAATTATCTATGGAACTTATCTATTATGTAGTTTTTGTCATACCGAATATTTATTAATTATTATCCACAACTTTTTATTAATGGGTAATCCATTGGTGAGATCTCCACATTTTTATTTTGGAGTCCCAAGAACTAGACAACAACAAATGGGGTATGATAATGAACCTCTAGTCACCTGATGAACAATTTGGGTACTTTTTGTATGTTATAAATGTAAGATCATGAAAATTTGTGTTGTACTTGAATTTATTTGAAATATATGATCCTTATATTTTAATAGTATGATCATTGAGTGGTATATCTTGGGTTTGAATATCATACTTACTATATAATTCATTATTTGGATAGGTTTTCAATTCATGATGGTGACAATGGTTTTGGATTTATTTGATGTAAAAACATTGTTTTTACCAAAATCGTCATGCTATATTTCTATTTACTTATTATATTATATGGTTTTTTCCTTATTATTAAATCGATTACTTAATTGAAATTTAATTTCATATAACATAATTTCAACCTATTGATGAAAAATGTCTACATGTGTAATGGTCATCCTGTTTGACCACACAATGGGGTTACATTTTATATTATATAAAGTAAACTAAATTTTTTTCCTTGTAAAGGATTTAATTAATTTTAGTTGTATATATAGGTTAAATTTAGTTGTTCCATTATATAGTTGATGGAAGTTGATAAATTATATTTTTACATAAATTTGAGATCATCACATCCCAAATGAATTTTATCATACACATTCAGAAGCCGTCATTCACCACTATATAATGATACGATATTTTTCCCCAAATCTGTATAATGATACAATGATTTCAATCCATAATGGTAAACAAGGTCACCATTAAAAATACCGAACATTATAAATGGACAAGAGTGATTATCCCTTTGCTGATGTATGATTGTTTTATGATGTGTATGGTCAAATTAAAAAGAAACAATTTCTCACCCCATACAATATCATTGTGTAATGGTAGACTATAAGTACACTTGAATATGATCTATTAGATACATTAGGGTGAAACAATGTTATACATATGTAGAGGCCAAATAATCATTATCGTGGATAATTTAGTAAATTTTTTTATTTTCCTCCCTATATGAAACTGTAAGTCAAATTATATTGGGGAATATATTGTATTAAATTGAAATAACTAAAATAATGTGGAAAGTCTTATTTTAATATAAAGTAATATTAAATTTTATATTTTCATTTTGAAAATTAATAATATTTAAATATATATATAATTTTTAAAAAAAATATAAACATGGATATAAATATTAAAAAAATAATATGACGTTGAAATTAATGAATAAATATGTTGTAATTTGGCATGATTTATCCACATCATCCTTTGTGTTAGAAATGTAAATTAATGAGATTAAATCTATATGATATGTGTTTTCATTGAACTATAGTGCATGTTTTCAATAATATATAATAATGATTTTTAATCTCACCCCCTATATTCTCATGTTGTATTCTATTGGGTTCTTTATAAACATAACAACATCCATGGAATTTGAGGGGGTTGTCTATCCAGTTTGACTTTGGAGTAATAATATATCCCCATTTAAGATTCTATTATTATATATTAGATGTAAATACCATTCTAGATTAATTATATTCCATAGATCATGTTACTATAATTTCTACATGGATAAACTGAAGGAATCAATATAATCATATTTTAATATAATTGAAATAGTTAATTAAAATGAATGGGATATGAACCTGCATTCATTTTATTTATTAACGCTAAGGAATAATCTTTTTGATTGTTTTTTAATACCTTTGTTTTTCAATAAATAATGATTATAGATTTAATGAAAACAAATTTTTTTGAATGAAATAATTGTACATTAAAACATTGAATAATATAGATGAAATGTGTATCTTGCATGTTAATAAATTCATGGTTTTTACACTACTGAAAATATTTTTTTAATGGATTTTCACTCATTATAATTTATATAATTAACGCAGTAAATTTCAGGGTTTAAACCTAGTACAATTTAGATAATGAATAATGAATTATATTAAATAATTTGGAATTCATTTTGATCATTATTTATTTTTATGCTTTATAATTATGTTATTTATTATTACTTATTATCACTGCAATATATATATATATATATATATTATTCCACTAATATAATAGAATTAATAAACTATATTAAAACATTTGAGACCATATATGGTTGGATAGATTGTGATGGTGGGGCTATGATGATATATTATGTATTGGGAACGAGAAATATTTTCTGTGGAATTAGATTCTTGGTTGGAAAGGTACTCAATGGAATCATAATGGTTAGATCAAGATGAGAGATAAGATTTCCATTTTAATTGTACTTGATTGAGATGCATGCATTTGAACTAATGAGTTGAAAATTAATTATATAATGGAAGGATAAATTATTTGTTAATGAATCCTTTATATTCTAATTTTATTATTATAATTATATGATTAATTGTACCCCATGAGCTGCATGATAAAATTATTGTGATAATAGTTATTAAATTTGGAAATTATATGATAATTATGAAAGCACTCAATTAATATGAATTATAAGATATATTGAGAAGAATTAAGGATCGATTAATAATAATCTAGTAAATAAAGGACTACCCAATCAATGAAATTAGAACACATTGGTCCTTGTATACATATAACTTTTAGAAGTTAAGTTATATAGATTTATGTATATATGTTCTGTTGGATCGTAAATAATTCATGAGTATTGGTAGGTAGTTTACCCTCATGTGGTTGTATATTAAAAAAATCAACAAATTATATGGTTTATTATACTCCACCACTAGAGTCAATAATTGTGATCCAGACATATATGCACTACATTTCATGGTTATTTCTATCAAGTAGGTTGGTGAGTAAATGTATAACTACCTACACAACTATAATCAATGTTTATCTTGGGATATTAATTTATATATACATATCCATGTTGTGGTGGCATAATATTATAGGTTATGTGTTCATCTTGGATGTGATGGATCAGGGATTTACTATACCATTATATGAATATTTTGGTAGATCATTGTCGTGTAATATACATGTAATGTGATAGTAATTTTGCATCTATTTCATGTTTACCCTTGAATATTTTTTCTTGGAATGGGGGGTATTGCACAGTACATGGGATGTGGTGTCTTGTAAAAATAAAAAATTTACTAGATTTGAAAAAAGGATTCATGAGGAGTAGATATATAGTGTTGGTGGTGATAATATGAGATGTACAAGGTACATGATGTGATGATGTTGCAATGCATACCCATATGGGTAGAATGACATAATACAAGTCGACAATTCATTGTAATGATCTTCTAGTGTATATCAAGAATCATTTGATGGGGGCATATCAATGGGGAACCGTTTATATATATATATATACATATTTATGTATGTATATATTATTTTTAAATGATTTTAGTAACATCTATTTTTCACTTGGTGAGAGAGATGAGGGATGATTGAAACATTGAATTCCAAATTGTGATCAACTTGTTTATTTGATTATATCTACATAAAGAATATTATATTGAATATTTTAAGTGAGATGTTTCACTTTAGATCATGTAGAATATATCTTTTTGGATCCACCATATATATCAATCTCTTTTGCGGTGTACTGGGTGAAGTAATCAATAATGCTGTGAAATGTAAGATCAATTGATTATCATTAATTTCTATGGTGCATTATCATTTGAAATGGAGTTGTAAATAGTTTATTTTCAAATTAAACTTTTTTTTCATATTAATTATTTTATATGAATATAGGAAGTTTTACTTATTTCTATGAAGATATTGTATATATATATTTTTATTCATCATTAGATTTATGATCTTTTATTTCCCATTTATATCTTATAATAACATCAACACTATTTACCAAATGGTCCCTAATTAGATGCTGGTTTCAGGGGGAATTCTCCATAAAACATTCTAGCAATGATTGGCACTAGCGGTAATCCATTATACACTTCATTACACATATAGAATAATTTTGAAAAAACTATTCTATCACTCACATATTCTTCAACATTGGCATTATTTCCATATCTTAGATCGCTTTGAAATTCCACAATAAAAAATTGAAAATAAATTCCTTCATTATTAACAATATTTTCATATTGATGTTTTTTATCAATTATTTAGTATAAAATATCAGAAAAAAAAAATTTCTTATACCCAATACATTTCAATTAACAAAATAATCCCTCTAAAAAATCATTGTTTTAGTGACTTTTCCACATTTTCTATTATGGATCTGAAAAAATATATATAATTGCAATGGTTAATTGATTCATTATAGTAGTATAATGAATCTATTAATCAAATTTTTTCAGGCACATAATGTTTACGAACATTCAAATTGCATACACAATGTTAATAATTTTAGAGTTTACCAATATAAGTATATATATTACGAAAATTTTATTTGATAGGTACGTATTAATATATAGAATTAAAATAATGATAATTATTATAAAGTAATTAGTATTTTTTTTTATATAAAAAACAACATCAGTTATATTTGATTTTATGACTAATTAATCTATAATATTTTAATGAATGAGATTATTTTTGAGATATCATTCAGTTAATGAAAATTTCATATTTAAAAACATTGAATATTGAAATTTTATTTTAATTTTATAGTTTTCAAATAAATATAATTGACATTCCATGTCATTTTATGATATATATTCTCAATGTATAGTCATTAAAACATTTATAATATATAATTATTCTCAGTTTCTATATTATTCTAGATATTCTTATAGTTGTATGATTTGAATCATTATACTAAAAAAAATTTGAAAATAAATTTTTTGATAAGGTTTATATGTTTGGAATTAGATAATAAATCCTATAAAATTAGTTAAAATAAAAATTCATTAAATATATAAACTTAAATAACATGAAAAATATATTTTGTTTTTTCTCCATATAAAGTACATAGAAAATTTAATTGATTATAGTAATAATAATTAAAATTTATTAAAAAATAAGGGATATTGATTGTGAAAGAATTTTTGATTCTACGATGAAACACTAAAACAAAGTGTCAATTAAAATTCAATTCTAAATTAGATAATAATATGGAAATATATAAATAATAATAAGAATACATGTATTAAAGATATTTTTTGTATTCATGGCCTCTTGTACCATATCTATTTTCAAAAACGGATTTGGGTGTTTCATAGTGTAAAATTATTTGAATAGACTTTCTTTTTTAAAATATTTATCCCATCATTTTATGATAAATAAATTTATTATACACATCAATATAAAAATTTACACAATGGAATAAAAAATACAATAATAAAGATTTTATTAGGTTACCCCTTAAAATAATGGGTTCCAACTCAAGGAGAATACACTTTGAGGGATATTGGTGTAGAATAATTACTAATATTTCTCAACATGATTAGATTTCTATTGATAAAAATTACCTTTTAGTCATTGGGGTTCATATTTTTCCTTAACCATCTAGTACTATATAATTTCTCATGTTATTATAACATCCAAGAAAACTATTTATAGAGAATAGATTAATATAAATCAAAAAACTAACAATGATTATATATCTCTTCATCTAAAAAACATTATAAACATTGTGTTATAGAATATATCATTAATGAAATTATTTGGTACCTTTTATAAATTTAATTTTTAATTCTATTAAAATATTTATTTAACAATACATCCTTATAGAGTTTATATATTGTCATCCTTCATTTATGTTAATGATATTCATTAAAATAATTATAATAATAGTAAAAATCATGAACTCATAACATGTTCTTCCTAAAGAGTCATATGGCTCATGATCTATAACCATATCATTTGAATTAAAAATTATCATAGAATGGTCTTAATAATATTATTCCAATATGATGAATTGGAATATAATTATTTATATTATTAAAATTAAACTAGAAAACCAAATGGAATTGTAAAAAATGTTATCATTCTAAATGATTCATAAAAATTAATATATAACAGAAAATGTTATAATGAATTTATATAATGACATACCATCAGTAACTGAGACCAAGTGATGATGAGATAATTCATTTTAAATTCTCATTTTTCAAGTTTTTATTATTTTCTAAAAACACTTTAATTTTATGTATTCCCATCCAACTAAAATTTTCATATTATTCACACTATATTCATATATATATATTCCCATTAGTAATGATCTCATATAATACTATGATAAATTAAATATATATTTATATATACACCAAAATAAAATCGATAGACTTGGGGAGAGCTGATTCTCGAAAAACATTACTTGATATAAGAGGTGTTGAACTATTTTGATTATTTTTTCATATCATATGCTACACATTCTAATGATTTAGGAAAATATTATATTCCCATTAATTAATTCTAATTTAATGGAAAATAATATTCCATTATTAAAACTATAATTTTATTAAATAATATTCAATTTTATAATATATGTTATCATTCATTAATAAATGATTATTTATAAGATCCATTATTCTCTTTTAGTAATATTTAGTTACTATGGACAAAATTTATTCACTATTGTGATTATATAACTACTACATCATCCATTTGAATTTCAAAAAATTAATATTCTTTATAATTTACTATATGTTTCTTATAACATTTTTTTTGTTATATTCATTAATTTTTTTATAATGTGACATTTCTCATATATGGATATATTTACTTTATATTTTTATTCGATACTTGTAATGATTTAATCCCATTTCATTTATCTATCCAAAATTAATTCTTCATTTTTACCTATTGTGTAAAATAAAATAAATTCAATGATATCTTAACAAAATTTTAAGTACACTGTAATTTCATTCCACAATCTTATTTGAAAAAAAATATTATCATTTAAAGTGTCACTTCATATTATTTAAAAGAATAAACGAATTTTATTGTTTTTTGAATTAATAGTAAGGTAAAAAAGATTGTTTGAATGATTCATTAAAATCATCATCAACCATTAATTTTTTTAAATCCATATATAGATAAATCAATTCCCACCTCTGTAGTTAATGTTAACATGAAATTACTAGATGGATGACCAATTGATATAATGTAATATATGGGTGTGCCAAAAAAATTTCTTTTCTAGTAAAATTTATGTTTTTATATGGACTCAGAGGGGGCATTCAAAAATAAAATGGCATTTTCCTGATCAATTAAACAAAAAATTTCTATAATTTGATTGGAAAATTTCATATATTTTATACATCAACAAATAAAATGAAATTATGGAAGATTTTTATATAATTCAACTAGTTTTGAATAAAAAAATAATTAAATACATTAATATGGTTAATAAAGTATAACATACATGATTTGAAAACTAAAATAATTATAAACCTACGGTAAATACCTCATCCAACAGATAATGATTTGAATATCTTGACACTTTATGTGATTTTAACCTCACCTCCCATTAAAGAATGACACTAGTAGCTATATATATATATATAGGTGTGTGGTCGTGTGTCTGTGTATTTTAAAAATTATTACCATTTACATAGTAATAGTTATATTATAAAATATTTTCTTACACATGGTATAATAGTGTAAACAGTTAGGACATATACGATCAACGTAGTAGAAATTATAATATCATTTATGAAATAAATTATATGTACACAAAATCATAATACATTATATCATAATGACATATAAATACCACCAAATGGTAATATATATAAAACATCAACTAGGTGTCTCTACTGATCATAATGAACTATAAAATTAAATCAATATGAAATTCTCTTTCATAAAGTCCATGTGTTTTCTACTAGAAATCATAATAAAAAATTCATTATATTCACATATTTTAAAAAACATTAATCCCACAGATATGAAGTCCTACAATGGTACAAAAACAAAAACAACCATACATATTAAGACTCCCCCTAAACTATTTTTAATAATCAGTCACTAAAAATTTAATATTTTTTCATCTAAAAAAACAAAGTTGGAGGACTCATTGCACATTAATACTACATGTTGGTTTGGGTTATCTCATACTACACTAATTGGGTATCCATACTCTATCTATGTCATTATTAACCATAGGGAAAACTAAAAATGTGTTAATTTTACATGACACATTCTACATTGGCCATATATAGATCAATGTAAGTATTAACATGTATCATATAAATTTTATTTCTGGTAGTAATGGTAAACTAATTAGTTGTGGGGATGGATCCTATGTAATATCATATATTTTTATAGTAGATGATAATCATTTACTTTGTAGTGTTTGTAGTGACTCAATTTAATGGTCAAAAATGATTTTCATTTATTCTAGTGTTAGGATTGGTCAATGAGTCAATTTATCCTAGGGTAATCATTTGTATCCCTAAAAATACTTGGGTTTACATACCGAATCTCATTTAATACCAACATGGTATAACTAAAAGGTACTATCCATTAATGTAAATGTGTATGTATTTGTCTAATTTAATAATTCATTTATATCAAATTCATGTAATTATTAGTATACTTACGAGGATGATCACAAATTAGAGGAGATGCATCTTAAATATTGGTGGTAGTATCACAATGGTTTTTATTGTTTTTAAATGCATTCTAATTCATGATATATAAGTATTTTGGATATATATTATGTGACTATAAATAATTTGGTTTTATTGAAATAATTCTTCTCATAATCCCATTTTGAAGAACGTCTCAATTGGACTAGACGGTCCATGATAGATTAAATAATAAAATTAGGGTTAATCAATCAAAATGGTTAAGGGAAAGAATTCATTACACTAATGATAATATAGTCTATAAAATAATCTAGGTGAAATCCATTTCATAAAAAATTATTAGAATAATTTTTGTTAAATATCATATATATTGTCTAATGATGATTTTTATAACTTTTTAACATAAAAAAAACTATGTTGATCTATTATCATAATTTATAGTAATTAGAAAAGACTATAAGTAATGTATATATCAAATTAATGAATAATAATTATCCTAGAAGCCCAATATTCTTCATGGGGTCCCTATTTTATAATACTCATTCGGAAGGCTAATGAACAACACACCTTAATTGAATTTCCCCAAATAAAATCAAAATGGAACCCAACCAAATAAAAAAATTAGGAAAAATGATCTCTTTTTCAACATGTATTTACTAAAACAAATTTTCAATTTCTCAAATTATTGTATGGTCAGTTTTATATAATAAATATCGATGGAAGGGTTATGTATCTTCCTAATATGAACTTTCATGTATGGAACATTTCATACATGTTAATATTTATTTTATCTTGGATTCCCAGTTGAATTAATAACTTTTAATTATTCATATTGATTCAAAACATTAATTCTATTTTTTATGTATCTATAGTGATGTTTCAAATATATTGAATCTAGATTTAGTGTTAAATAAGTGTTCAAGTTCTTATGGTGGAGGTGGACATGATCCTATTGCCAAAATTACAATTTGAGGTCCACTAACTATATAGTGAGTTCCAATATCCTATGGATAGGACATCCAGAATTCCATTCATTTTTCTAAACACCATCGAGTTGATAATGGTGTCCATGTTCTATCCTTGAATTCCTAGGATGTTATGAAATAATTTTGTAAAGTCGTATTTTTTAATTCTTAATTATGAGATTAACTGTACACCTATAAAATTTATTTTCATTAGTCCCAAAACACCATGGAAGCATTATATATATAATTATAGCTCTGTCAATGTCATTTTTTAATTGATCGAAGGACATATTCATGTGTTGATTCTCAATGAATGTGTTTTTTATTGATTTTTTCATAGTTTCAATTTTCCTCTATTATTTTTTATTTGAAAGTGTTGTTATTTCATTTATTTTATTCATCCAAGTATTGACATAATGAATATTGGGTAATACTAAAGCTGATACTATAGAAAGAACTATATTAGGCAATGAATCAGGTGGAGACATATTTTGTGCTACTATTGTAGAACTGTAGAAGGAACTGAACCAGGAGGAAACATATTTTTGGTACTGTAGCAGCACTATAGTAGAGCCTGTAGAAGACACTGTTCAGTAATCTAGTGTCCTAAACTACTCATCCATTTGGAATACTGGGCCACCTATTTGGGTATTTGGTCCTTTAATCACATCAGACCACATAAAGGAATTTGGGACACCTCAAAGGCCTTAATAAGACTTGAAATTGTGCTTAATGATAAAACGTACTCTAGAAGGAGCAAACTCCATATGGTGATTCAGAGCAGGATCATCCACCAACGTAGAAGAGATGTGTATTTTTCAAAAACATAGGGTATGGAATTTCCATCGAGGCCAACCTATGATTGCCCAAGAAGCCTAGGTGAACAACATTGTTTTGGTGGAGAGCTGATATCACGATGAAGAATATGGGAGCCGATGTTTCATGTATATATAGTATATTTTCTAATACATATGGGTCGTGTATTATTAAAGCCTATGAGCCATGTTAGGGTTCCCCATTATCCCATTAAAAGGGGGTTATAAAAAATCAATAAAAAAGAAGGCCTTCGTTCCATTCATGAGGGGGGGGGGTTGTAGGTTTATCCTTTATTATTTCATTCCCCTGACTATGATTTGTCCAATCATATTTTTATGCGATATATGTTGAATGATTCGGGGTTCATAAGGATATATATACCTTTGAAATTCTTATTATTGATAATTTTTAAATATAATTTAATTTGATTAACAATAACGTTATTTTTATTCACTAAAAAATAATTTTAAATTGAATATTCTGTATGTTTGTGTGATGAAAATCCTTAAAATGGTTATGAAATACTGATTCCTTTCTAGAAAAATTAAGATATTTGAAATTAATGATTTGATAGATTATTTTTTCAGATTAAAAATAATGAATGATTTATTGACATTAATTGAAAATAAATCATTTTAAAGGCATTGGTCTTTGATATAAAACATTAATTTCCAGTTCTTCTAAATTTATATGGATTGTTTCTATACATAGATGTATGGGTGATTAAATTGATTGACTATGTTATCGATTGTATTGAATGATACCACCCTATAAAATTTATTCAAATTAATGGATATCGGTTTTGTGTAGTTAGTAGGAAAGTTATTTGATATATTTAGTTTGATATCTATCAAAGAAATTACAATAACAATGAAACAAAACTATCTATACGGAAAGAATTTTAGTCTTTGGGATTTTATACTCTCCACCTTGGATTTATATTCTAGTGCAGGTGTTCAAACTTGATGAACTATTTAACAATGATTTCATGAAACCCTATAACTGGTACTAAACCAAGGATTTATTAATATGGTGTTAAGATTGAAATAGATTCAAAATGATTTATTCATTCTAGAGATTAACTTAACAAATCTATTTATTTGTATTATTAAATCAATTATTATTCATTATTATTTTGAGAATGATTATTATTTTATTTTATAATTTGATATAAATTCACTATGAAATATAATTTATAGTAGTCAATGAAATGTTTTTGAAATCACATTTTATTTTGGGATATCCAAATTTTTATGTGCTATTATTTATTTGAAATTGTCAAAAGATGGTTTAATAGTTATTTATTTCTATTGAATTTTTATAGATCCTATAGGGTTTTTTTCTAACCCCATACCTTTTCTGTTGGGGTTTAATATATATTCTTACTCTAGGTATAGATAATGTTAATGAACCACATGATGGTGGTGGATGTTCATGGTTATAATGAATTGGGAGTGGGTGTTTACCCATGAATCATGGGACGCATTCATTGCATGGAGTTCATTGGTATATTTCATGATGGTATTACCATATAATAGTGATTTAAATGAAACAATTAGTCTTTTAAAACACAACAATTTGTATTTCCTCTACCATAGAGTGTTTCGATTACTGAATGCTTATTATTTTATATCCACTATATTTCCTTGATGAGATTCTATTTTTGAGAATTCGTTCCCAAAATTTTATTGATGGCTAGGATATAGTCTCCATTCGATGTTGTTATAGAATTTTCTTGGGAAATGTATAGATTCATTACATTATCATATTTGAAGATAACTTAGTTGGATTTTGAAAAAAATTATATCAATGGGGTCAGGTGAATTCATATTTTGCATATATTATTTTTGATATTTTAGTAGATTGGAAGAAGGATTTAAAATAAATAAGGCATAGGATACAAAAAAGGTTTTGAGAAAAAAAATCATTATATAAAGACTAATGTTACCACTTATTATATAAAGAAGTTTCAATGAATTATTATTTCATTTAATTCTACTCTTCCAAATTTTTTAATTGTTTTTTGAGTCTCCCTATTTAATTCTATTTGATATAGGTGATGCTATCTGGTATCATGAATAATGATTCTCCTTTATATTTTTTGGATTTTTTATAACCATTACCCTATGAATATGAATCCAATGTCCTTATGAAGGATCTTTTGATGAACCCTAAATACTGTACCATCCATATGATTATTACCTTTTTGAAGTTGGTAGGCATGTGGTCCAACATTAAAGACAGTTATTTAACAATATTCTTGTTCATTATATTGATTTTATACCTTAGATGAATGTTATCTTAGACAATCCTCAGATTTAAATTATAAAAAAACACCATTATGGGATACCTATTACACTCAAGAGGTAGATTAATGTTTTAAGATGGTTTATTATCTATTTAGAATCTTACATACTCCAAAAACTATTAATTTGAAAAGTGTGTACATAAATCATGAAGGGACAAGAAGAAGGTTGGGGGGTATATTGTAAATTATGGGAGAAATTTCATATTGGAGTGGATATAATATAATGATAATTTTATTACCAGTTCTATCCTAAATCAATGGTGTTGTCAAAGTGAATGGATTTCTTTAAACACGTGTAACCTGATTATTGTGTGGAATTGTATTACATTATATTTATTATATTTATTACTTTTTTACATGAGGTAGTATCAATTGTAGAATTTAAATAATATATTATTTACATTGGTGTTATATATTATATATTTTTAGGGTTTCACACTATTTCTTACATTTTAAAATAATTTTATTGATAATGACTTGATATAATAACATTAATTTTATATTAATTAAGGATTTACATTAGTTTAATATACTCCTTATAGTGTCTCCAGTGGACCCTTTAATGGGATGAGGAAACCCGATGAGTAATTTGGAGTAAACCATAGTTGGGGATATCTCCAGAATATTTATTCTAAATATTATCATCTATCTAGTAATTGAAATCTTCTTTGTTTTCCATATACAAATGTTAGGTACTAAAATAATAATTGTGTAGAGACTTTGATGGTATATGCGATATATAGATTCTATAGTAACATGAAGATATTATTCCACATATTTATTACTATTTAACTTCTAATAGATTCATAGTATTGAATGTATTTGTGGAATATAAAAAATAATCATGAAAAAAGGGTTTCCATTAATAAGGATCATGAATGAATATTTTCAATGTTGAATTTATATCAATGGAAAAAGGATATGTAGGACCTATGACAATGATCAGTTATATCAGTACCTTATCATATTTAATGACTTATTTTTTTATATTCGTTCCTCCAATTACATCATATTCACATGTATTTTGTCATTAATTAATATTCCTGCAATGGTAATGCAATGTATTATGGTGATTACTCTGCCTCTAGGGATAAAGAGAGATAGAGGAATCTGTGATTCACATGTTTCTCTTTTAATTTAATAGAAATAAACATTTTTTGTCAATTTATAATTATAGATATAAAACATCTAGGTTTCTTCAATATTATGGATTGTATGATTTGATATATGGATATATAAACTTTTTTCTTTATTTGGATTCTTATACATCAATGATGTGGTTTATCATGTCACCGAGGAGAATATGATAGAAGACAAACACAAGTAAGTCCTCCTCTTAATATATTTTTCCAGATAACATCAATTTGTTTTAAATGGATAATCATTCTTCATCGAGTAATCTTCCTCATATGGTAGATTACATTTCATATATGTTTCTATTCGGGTTTTATTGTTTTCTTATTATAATAGAGGATTATTCTTCTATTAACATGGTACTAGGTAATAAAAATATTTCAATTATATACAACTTTATCGATATTTCTAAATGAAAGGATTTTTATTTTCATCTTGAGAACATTATTTCTAAATTCATTGTATGACCATGTTTTCCACCATTGGTAGTGCTTGTTTTTTCATTGAATGAAAAATGAGTACCTATCCTTTTTTGGATTTATATTAGATCATCTAGCTTAATATTGATAAATAAATATATTGTTCAATAGATTGATGATTTTTTATTCATCTAAATAGGGAAATGGGTTTATCTATGATTAAATGTCTGTTTGGTTATCACCATCATAATATCAAGGAACCCAAAATTCTTATGAACACTATAAGATCCTCTATGTCTATTATGTGTACCTTGGTTATCTTTTAGGGCTAACAATTTTCTTACTATTTTAATTTAGTTAATGAATGTTATTCTATACTAGTATCTATATTATTCATTAGTGGTATATGTTGATAAAATGTTTTTTTTTACTTTAAGGCTATGAAGGATATTAGGAATCACTTGTGAGAATGGATTGAAATCATTATAAATTGTAGAATTAATGATCATATTTATAAATGATATTTATCTATTTCATATGTAATGTTCCCTGAAAACATATTTTAGTAAAATGGTATTTCATTTTGATATTCTATTGGTAAAAATGCTATGGCCATAGAGGAACAATGTAATTTCACTGAGATTCTGTGCATCATAGTATTGGTATAATATCATCAATTTTTTGTTAATTATTTTTCATAGTTATATTCTTTAATGAATTTTCCCATACATAATGCTCTTAAATTTCATTTGGATTATACATTGAATTATTCCACTAACAAATTAAGGCATTATTTTTTAGTGCATGCTTTGACTCTCTCGGATGTAGTTCTATGCAATTTAGTATTCCTTAATTCATGATCATTGTGTTTTTAAAGTGATATTTTGTTGTGTGTTCATGTGTTATCTTATGGTTTTAATTAGATTCAACCTCATTATAATAACTAACCCACAGAGAATGTAAAACTCATATTTGTGATGTATTCCATGAATAGTTTGTGGAAGTAACATTTCTATGAATTTTTACCTTCTCCTTTGATACCAAAAGATCATGTTACACATTAATGATGAAAATATTTGAACCCCCACAAGAGGGAGTTGGTGGATTACTAGAAATTCATTGATTTTTTCATTTCATATACTCTTAGTAAGAGAAATATCAATGATAAATTGTGCAGCTAGAAGATTATATCCTAGATTATAAAAATTCTCTAAAACTAAATATAATGGATCTCTATTATCACATTCATTTCGGTGTTCAGTACATCAGGATTGAGGTTGTGTTCACAAGTGTAATTTTGAATTCCTCAATTCATTAAATAATTCATTAATTTTTTCAACTTAATGATATGTTCTGTGTAATTATAAAGCCTTAATATAGTTGAGATAGTAACAATGATTTTCATCTATCATCATACGATATCCTATGCTTCCGATGAATGCATGTCTCTAATTTTACTATAAGAAATTATTTGTTAGGAAATATCCAAAATTAGCAATGTGAGGTACACTCAAGATCAAAAATGATTATATATTTTTTGTGTTAATTATTCCAATGGATATATATGAATAAATATGTCGATAATTTTTTTCTGGTTTCTATACTTGTCAAAAAATTAATTCGATGAATGCGAAGTCATTAGAATTAATTTATCCCCATAGTACTCTACAATTGATGTGGTGTCAGATATAAATGCACTTTGATGTTGGATCATTAATTTAATACAAAGTAAGGTGTTTTACTACTGATATCCATGTTTTTTTGTAAAATTATTGAGTTTTTTGTTAATGTGGATTACAACTGACCATTTCGACCACATTTAGAGTCAATATATTATATGTGTCATGTATCATAACAAAATGATTGTATCTCAAAACCCTCTTATTTATTAAGTTATTATGAAATTGTTTTGGAACATGATTTATCCATAACTAAGTAAATGGTTATAAATTTTGATCCACATATAAATGATAGTAATGGAATATCTAACCCCATGGTTTTGGTGATTTAAATGTATCATTATTACTCCATTGATATGTTGTTGGGTGATTATTTGATGGGGTAGGAGTGTCCCCACCACATTATAGAGGATTATTCTTCACAATAATTTTTGGTACTGTAGAAATGTTTTGTTCCATGAGTGAAACGTATCATTACAATCTTTCAATTATATCAGTAATTTTATATTTTTTAACATCATTTTTTTGTTGGATACTAGATTACAAAATTTATTATTTATTAGGATCATAGATTCATGATTATTTTCTACCTAATTAATTTTTTAAACAGTCTTATGATATAGTTATAATATTGGATTAGTTTCCGGGAGGAGGTCCAGAATTTTATCATGGAGGTGGACATGATAATTTATCCAAAAATGGTTATAGGTGATCCACATTCTCCCTAGTGAGAGCCATAATCCAACAAATGGGAAACTATCCTAATGGATTTTTTGTGTAAATCCCACATTTACACTAGTGTAATCCCAACAGTTATATGATGGGACATTTAGAATTCCATGAATTCTGCCAAATTCTATTGGGTAGTCGATGTAGATTAATAGTTATTTATGGATGAAAACAGTGCTGAGAAACTATTGGGTACAGTCAAATCTTTATTAATATTAATCTTAAGATTTACTCGAAATATCCTCCCTAAAGTTTCATTCTAAAAAACACCTTACAGACTCTCTGTATTGTATTTTCTCTACCCTATGATTATTTACTTCACGGAATATAGATTCTATATTACGTTGATTCTATTTTGGTAATAATTATCTAAATATGATCATTGTTTCTCATTTATACCATTCATAATTTCTTTGGTTTTATTTCATCCTCATGTACATGATTGATATATATCATTACATAATGAAATATTATTTTATGGTACTCCGTTCAGTATTTATTCCCCTCACTCTCTATTAGTGGTTCCCATATAGGTGTTTATAAAAATTTATTGTGGTTGGGGTTTTGAAATTAAATCCATATAATTTGAAATCATTTATTTTTATTCAATTTTAAATAGAATTATCATTGATTTAGAATGTTTTTATTGTTATTCATTGAAATGGAATATGAAATTTAATGATGTTCTAATGGGATAGGAAGTCCCCCAAACAAATATTTTTATAATAATGTGTGAATTGTAGAAATTGATGTTTAATTTAAATAAATTATCCGAATAATGATTTGATGTGATTAAAATGCATGAAATGATTTATGATTTTATATGAAATGATGTGATTTGAAAAACATGGTTTTTTATTAATAATTTTATGATGATGGTTTTTGTAAATGATTTTTCATGTTATCAACAATTTAATATGGGTCTAAATTAATGTATTTATTGAAATTTTGATTGTACTAAATTATATCACTAATTTATATTTATTACAATTGAAAAACATATGATAATTGTTTGTTATGAAGAATTTTATAAAGGAATGTAAATTGATATGTTGAAATGGATTGATAATGTAAACAAAACATATGCATCTTTAGTGTATTGAGAAGATTCAATGAGATTATTTCTTATTAACACTAGCATTGTTGATACTGGGACTGTTTGAAAACACATATATGTATTTCATAGGGACAAAATGGATCCTTATGATTTGTAATAATACCAGGCATAACAACAATGGTTTTATGATTGGAAATTATTGAAATTGATATATACAAGCCTGGGATGGATTAAAATGACTTAGTGACATATTTTCAAAAACAAATTCCTATTAATTCAATTTTTATTAAATTATTATGTTATTATGATTTGATGAAAATTAACATTCATTACTATCTTATAAAATCCATTTTAATGGTATGGAAATCATATTTATTTATATTATGATAAAACATCCATTCAATGTTATATTCGAAATTTAGAAAATTCGGAATATCATTATAGATTTATATTCAAATTCATGGTGATATCCTACTAGTCATAGTAACTCACACATACCTTTTCCAGATTAAATTTTTTTATTTTAATAATTAAAATCCATAAAATAAAATTTCACCACTTGGTTGTTGTGGATGTTCCTGATTAGCATGACATGCGTGTTAGTGGTGACTAGTGGAGCATATGAACTACATGTTTCATGTATTCTTTGGGATGTTATCCTGATGGAATTATCAGATGACATTACATTATATACCATTATGAGACTTGTAAAATTAAATTTATTGTATTTTATCCGTCTATGTGTGTTGAGAATACTAGTTTTTAATTCTTTTATATCCACTAATTTTTCCTGATGAGACTTTCATGCATAAATATAATTCCCACTTTTTTATCTTGATACCGTGACCAAGAACCCCATCAACCGGGATAAGATATTGCCCTTGGTTATTATCAAGATTTATTTTTTTATATTTATTGTGGGCATCAAATGTTTTTTGTAATGGACCATTATGATTTAATAAAATGACCTACCGACTAATATTAACATTTTTATTAAGATTTTTCTCAAATTGGTCTATATTCATTGATTAAGAGGTGATAATGGGATGTATTGAGGAAACCACCAAAGAAATGTGTTTTGTGAGTGAAAAATAACTTCAATCATCTACATGTATATTACATGTTGACCAAATGTTTCATATGGCTTACCATGATGATGTATCAAATCTTTTAATATTTTCAAAATCATTTTCAAAATGTTTATTTATAATTATTTACTCGCTATTTTATATGTTACCATAGACATTAGTAACACATGAATTCATGACATTTTCGAGTTTTTATGGACTAAATTAAAAAAATGTGTCACCATGGATTGACATAATAAAATTTCTATATCTAGGAATGTTATTATAAATTGTTGTTTCACTAGATTCATTCTACAAAGATGTGCTCCTGACTATTTAATAGTGTTATTAATTTTTCAGAATCTATTAAAAAGGATGTTTTTGTAAAAATAATACCCAATGGGAATTGGATATTCTCCAAAGTGTACATAAAAGGAGTCATGATCCAATGGGATAGATCCTGTTTTAGGGATATTTGAATAGATGTGGTCTTATTCAAGATTAAGAATGTTCTTTCACACAATAATATAGTAATTTCTTTAAGGAGAGAAATTATATTCCAATGGAATCACAATAAATATTAGTTGGGATATCTCAGTGAATGTTGGATATAGTTTTGCTATTTATTATGGATAGACTCTAAAATATTGGTTATGCTGATATTAGGGTTCTACCCTAGCCACTGGATCACACCCTATACCATAAATTCATTGAAAATAAGTATTCATCTAAAATTGATATTCTAAAAACATGTAATATACAGAAGGTGTATTCTAATAGTTTTCATTAAATGGATAATTGAATAATGTATTGATTACTTATTTGAACATTGGTTCTCTACTAAAATATATTCTGAAAATTTTCAATATATATTCCCTCAGGATCCACCATTTTAGAACGTACTATTTTCCCCTATATTTAATTTTATTATGTTTTTCATAATAGAAAGGTCATATTTTTTATTTTGTTTATAAATTATTATTATAGAGGATATGTGAAACAATTTAGCTACTAGAGTCCCAAAATCAGAATTATCAAAACAATTATAACAATTTTTTCTCACACAAATTGATTTTTTAAAACATATACGGTTTAATGTTTGGGTAATTTGTATATAATTTTATATTATTCTTATATTACATATAATTACTTCGACTATCTAAATTCAATGTATTAGTTGTTATGAAAAGTGGTTTCGGGTAGATGGATCATGGATAACCGAACCATGAACTAGACCTGTAGAAATAGTTTTCCGTAGAAAGTTAACCTGTCATTGTCATATTATATATCACATGACCATCTGAGATAAATGTGCACATATTGGAAATGTCTATGAAACATGGTTGGGCTCATTGGCATCCACCCCTTCTTGAATAACCATGTGTCTAAACTGTATGGCCATATATATCGTTATAATGTTTTAAATTATTGTTTTTAGCCTCAAGGATTTTAAAACCAATCAATCCCCAATTCACCAATTTGCATTTACAATCCCCATTAATTTAATCCCCAACCTCTCCTTTCCCTTGGGCATAAATTTTTAGGTGTTTTATAGTTATATTATTAAAGGAACATTCATGTAATCACATAATATCTGATTTTCTCCCTTCTTCTTGGTATTTTCATCTTTATTTAATAACTTCTATTTAAACATTCTATTGTTTTACCTAATTTCAGTACACCATTGATTCATTAGGTTAGATATTGATGGTTATAGTGTGTTATTTATATTTGGAGGTCTCTCCATTTGTGGTTATAGTTTCTAAACTATTTCTAGACGTTTCCATTTAAATATATTATTGTTCCATTTGTTTAAATTGTTTTATGAAATTATTATTCTTTATTCCAATTCTAATTGGGTTATACAAATTTAGTGGGAGGTGAAAACCATTTTATTATTTTTTTGGTGTGTATATGGTTTTGATATTTTTTTCATATTAAAAATGGTTGTATGTGTTGGGTGGTTCAATTTTTATAATTTCGTTTGTATATGATTGGGTTTTTGTGACATAGGAAATAGAGTTTAACTTAAGGAAATTAAATGTATTTTTCTTGGATGACATGTTCTAAAAAGTTACAATAGTCAGCTAGGCCATGGCCTAGTCTCCCTAATATGATTATATAACAAAAATGACTAATCATACTTTTTATGGTTATTTGAGGATTGAGAAGGGCCATTTTATATAGCATACAATTTTGAACATCAAGAGTACATGGATCCTGACACCATTCTGACTCAAGTTCCATAGAGTTTTCACATAGTTTCCATACTATGATATAGTTCATCTTGTTTCTGTCATTACATTAGTTTTAAAAATATTCGGCATGTGTTATTAAATTGAGTATCTCAATTTTCTCAAAAACTACCATGTTAACATTTTGGTAATTCTATTCAAAGGAATATCAGTTTGTGGTATCCTTTTGGGAATTTTAATAACACCCTAAAAACTCCCTCAGCTGTTTATAGACATTAAAATAAATTACTAAGGTAAAGGAAAGTCATAATTTAGTGGTGAAGGTGGATCGAGTTTATTGTGATTCCTCATTTGGTAGGTGTTGGTGGTGGTGGTATGAGAGTTATATAACACATGTTTCAGGGTGTCTTATATGTGTTTTTAGTTCTCATACCAATTTTTTTATTGTAGATTACAGTTGATTTTTGAAGAATATTTATCTCATTTTTTAATACTATATTTCAGTTTCTTTTGTTCTAGTTATTGTTTTAGATATGGTGTAAAACTCTTTTTGGGTTTTCATGTTTGGTTATTATGGGTGTATTCATTACCAAATGTCAGGCTTGACCCATAATAATTCGTTTCCAACCTATGGGGGTTAGCAATTCACATTTTTCATGTTAAGGGTTAGGTCAAGTGGTTTGGTGGTTGCATCCATTCATGATTGGTGAAAAAATTGTTTCTTGGAAATTTTCCTCTTTCTCTAGCTTTTGAACATTCTGTGCGTTAGGATAGATCATTGGTAGGACTGCAATATCTTCAGGTTATTGTTGGGACTTAATTTTCTATCCATCCCCAAAATGTAACACATTTATTAAATATCTTTTCCATAACCCATAAGATTCATTATTTGGTCATTTTGGCTTTGCATTATGATACCTTTTTTTTCTAGCATATAATTTTTGTCCATTCATAAAAAAATAAATTGTTCATTTTTTATTAATTATAAACCATTTATTTTCAATTTTATATCATCTCTATATATTAAAAATAAATTATATTTGGGAAATTAATTTTAATTGATGTGCATGTAATGTGTAAACACAACACATACACTGCAACCACAATAACCAAGTTTTTTTAACAATTTAATCGTCACCATAGTTATTATAATATAAAAATTGCACCAATTATGGAATAGATTTTAAATTTATAAAAATTAAAAAATTTATTCAATGAATATATGATTCTAATTAATTTTAATTTAATTAATAAAATATCATTTATTTATATAATAACATTAATATCACATTTAACATTATGAATTACTTTGAATTTAAAAATTTTAAGAAAATGTATTTAATAAAATATATTTAATACAAAAATGTGCCAGTAAATATTTCTATCTGGATGAAAATAATAATAATTAATTCATTTAATTTAATATTTCATATTTTTAATATCATTTTTTTGTCAATTGTTAACAAAATAATTAGAGATTGGTTTTTTTGATGCTTTTTTTAAACTAATACATCTATAAAAATTAAATAGTAATAATGATTAAGGAAAAAAGTATTAATATTCCATGTTATTTTTCATCACCTAACCTAGGTAGTTTTTCTCCCATACCCATGTCATTTGAGCAATTAAAAGTTTAAAAGACCATTTTTGTCTTTTTCTTTTATTAACATACAATTTGGGTCACATTCATAGAATGGAATCCCAAAAACTAATAAATTTATTTACTAATGTCATAAATGTTTAAATATTTCTATCCAATGTGTTTTGGAAAAAATTTGGGTCAATTTTAATTCTTATATTCTTTGTTTAACAATTGAGTAGTCTAATTTTTTTCCGTAATTAGTGTGACTAAAATTAAATATTTTTAATATATTATATATTTTCAAAAATTAATTTGAACATATATGAAATTATAAATTAATCTAATTCAAAATATGTAATCCATTTTTTCATATTCAAAATAAATATATGGGATAATTCAATTTAATATTTTCCACATGATGGGTCGAAAAAGTAAGGTATTAATTTGAAAATGTTCAAATGTTTACAATGTTTTAAAATATAAATTGAATATCAAAATGATTAATATAACCAAATTTTATGAATTGATTTATAATTGATATATTATTTTTTTATAAATAATTTAAAATATAATTTATCATTATAAATAATTAAGATGAAAATTTTGTATTCAATCAAAATTTATTATTTTCCCCAATTCCTCAAAATTAATACTTTTCAATGAAAATACAAAAAAAAATCTAATTAAATAATGATTTTTTGTTTTTAAAATTCAATTTTATTTTATCTAATAAAAATAATATATATTTAAAAATTTTAATTTAAAATAACTCTACCATTAAAATGTGTAATACTACATAAAAATAATACAACATTCATGCATAAAATTGGATTTATTTCTTACCATTTTCCAATCAATTATATTGGAATAATATCTACTAATGATAATCAATATATAATATTTAAATTAATTACTATTATCTGGTAATATTAATTTATTTTATTTTAATAATTTAAAATTCCAATGATACATAAAAAATATTTTTATAAAAACATTTTTGTAATACCCCATGCTTCCACAGTATGTTTCCCTTTGAATAATACAATAGCTTGTTTTGAATGTAACATCATGTTCAAACACACCACAACCAATCTACTAGTTGTTATGAATAGTAATTCCAACTTTTTGTAATTTTATTAATTTAATCATTCAAAAATGGACTTCATTTTTGGATTCGGAATATACAAATTTGCTTGGGGTGAATTTTTTGTATTTTTTGGAAAACGTTTAATTTTTTATAAATATTGAAAAACACTGCGTTATTTTTTAAAAACGATATTTTATTTAAATAATTAATATTTTATTTAAATTAATTTTAGTTCAAAATAGATACTTAGTACCTATATATGTTCTATGTAATCTATTGGAGTCATTTTATAATGATTTTAAATATATAAAATGTTATCAAACTTTTTACTATCTTTTACCCACATCCTAAATGTATTTCCAAGTTTGTATAAAACATTATTTTACCCCTTCTATGAGTTGAGTTAGAAACATTTAATAGATAGGGTTGATATTAGTATGTAAAATGTTGATCAATAAGAGGAAAATAATTTTTGGTGAATAGTAACATGTTACTTTTATTTATCACAGTTAAAAGTAAATAGGGTAATTAAGGGTAAAAATGATATTATTATTACCCTAACACATGTCCTGATTATATTGGATAAGTATAATTTGACCAAAAACAAAAATAGGAATAAAATATGATCCTATTTTGTCTACATGGATTATATTATGACATTTATTATTATTTTATTTAAAGAAAAGTTAATAGAGTTAAATTCAAAGATTAATAACAAAACCATTTTTGTAGGGTTAAACACAATATAAATTCGAATATAAATATTCATAAAAATATAAAAATATTTCTTACAAAATCCTATTTTATTTGTAATTTTTATTCATTAAATAATTAATTTTATTTATGACACAATGATGATGCAGTAATTACCATATTAACGAACGATTAAAATAATTGATATTATAAATATCTAAATAAATATAATTTGCGATTTTTAAAAAATTACACTAAATTAATAGTTTAATATGACATGATAGTGTTGTTTAAATGTATTTAGTTAGAAGTAATAAATTTGTTAAGACTTTAACAAAAATTAATTATTAAATAACATCCAAATTGAAATTGATGAGTTTTTAAAACAAATACAATATTTTTGGTTGATATAATAATATTATAAATAAAAGGATTGGCCAAAAGAAAAATATAATGATATTTGTATCATTAATAAACCACTTTGGTTTTGCTTCAGGTTTATATTAAGTTTATTAAACATATAATAGAAAAATACAAAGAGACATGGTAAATGTCATACTATTGAACTAAGGGTTAAATCTATAAGATATGGTTAATATAGTGACCCAAACCTGTTTAAAACCAATTGGTTGAGTCTTTTTCGACCCATACCCACGTTTAACTTTGAATTTTTTTTGGAACTATTAGATACCGAAAATTATTTTATTATAAAATAATATTTCAATCTTCTTCTAAGGTACCCCTAACCCCACTTATAAAAGGACACTTACCATTCTCTCATATTCAAACCTTAAAATCCATTTGTATTGAACACCCATGGCTCAAATATCCTCCCAAATGTTCTCCCTTCATCTTTAGGTCATTACTTTAGTCATAAATCCAACCGATAGATCCCTTTTGATCAAATCAAAAGGAAGAACCCAAAAGAGGTAAATATTTCATCACCTCATTGAAGTTCATTTAGTCATCCAGTTCCTCTTTATTTGGTGTTTCCATTATAAAATAATAACTCTAGTATATTATATATGTTTTTATGTTATTATAAAAATGGTACAACAATATTCAGTATTCAATCCGTCATATAAATGGAAAAGTCACCATACGTGCTTATGTACGGCTTACCGTCTCCACGTCCTGGTGTAGTTGTTATTCAATAAATTATTTTTAGATGGGTATGATAATGATGTAAAATTGACTTAAATAATAAATATAACATGTTAATTATTATGTATATATGATATACCATCTATTAACATGCTATTTTAATATTAAAATAATGATATTATCGCTCATCCGTACATACGTATTAATGTCTCCATGAATGCAATGAGATTCATTCCCCATCGTAACCATTCAAGACTAATTTTCATTTGATGATTAAAAATAATTTCTAAAGACATGATATCATTCATTATATGAATAAGATAATTCCAATACATCACAAACATGACTCACATAACGAAGAGTATAAATGAAAACGAATCAGTTAACACCTGAAATGACAATAATACTAAAATATTATTAATAAATCGTTATTATAATATCATTAATGATATCATAATTATGTATATGGTTAATGTATAATTTAATAACCATTATATAAGAATTATAAAGTAATGTAATATACCGTAGACCATGGAAAAGTACAAGGGATGGGTTAATTTCACAATCTTTTTATTATCAGAGGTTGTTTTTATGTAAGTATCTACTAGGACATCTTTATCATCCTCATCGATGTTTCTTAAAAATGTATTCCTAAAATTTTTTACTATTTACTAGACTGTGAGATAAATTCATTTATACCCTTTCTCGACTTTTTATAAAATGGTTTGAAAGGAATCATTCTGTCATTTTCAAAATGAGGTACCTTATGACCATTTTGACAAAATTAAGGTAGGAATGTTTTTTTACTTATACAGCTGGTGAAACTATTTTCCACTGTTATAACATCATCAATGTTTCCCTTAAAATCTTATAAGAATATTTTAAAAATAAATTTTTTCTTTTATACGTATGTAACTCTAAATGACTTCAGAAAAAGAAAGATATATTTCTCTAATATAGTTTTGATTCCATCTATGTCAACATCCATGGATGGATTTTATACATATTTGAAATCTATTAATTATGATTCAAGTATTCCATATTGTATTGAATGTTTTGTGATATGATTGATCGTGGATGTGTTATTTTTATACAATTCATGGTTTATGGTTAAATTTTTGGTATTTCGTATTCTAGTTTTATTTAGAATGTTTATGTTATATTTCAACCTTTTCATATGAGGAATGTATTGGAATTAGTATGTGATGGGTGGTGCTCGCTATAGCTCCCCTATGAATCAGTAAGTCTCATTAGACAACTAGACGTGAAATTGGCCGAGGCCTTTCCCAGTTTGAAATATGGTTTTGGTCTAGGCCTTAATAATTTTTAGACGTCTTGGATGAGTCCTTGAAAAAATGTTTCAGAAAGTATAGCATCATACATTCCCTCAACATGAAAATAATATTAAAGGTTCATGTACTCATTTGACTAGTAGAATACCTATGATTATGTTTTATTATGGAATTATTTACTTAGCTCATATTCCTTCCATAAATGTATTCATGTTCATTATTTGTAAAGGAATATGTTTTCAATTATTTGCCATGCTTAATATGTAAGTTATCATCAACTATATTACATACCATTACTGAGGATTTGAGCTCACCAATTTCATATGTTTCATTTTACCATGATACTAAGTAGTTAGTTATGGGTGACTTTCAGACATAATCTTGGAGGCTTGGATGTTTCTAATGGAATAAAATAGTTTTGTATTTCTATTCAATTATAAAAGTTGAAATTATGTATGAATATTTCTTTAAATAATACAAAAATGATCAGTCTTTCGAGACATCGATTCCATTTGACCATGCCAATGCTATGTAACAATGAACCAAATCTAGGTTACTAGGGTCAGGGCATTACAGTTGGAATTAGAGGAAGTTTAGTACAAACCTTTGAGACTCGATTTAGATAATCTCTGATTCGAGAAAATTATGCTAAGATAGACATTGAAGATTTATATAGGAGAACTTCCTAAAATTTGGGTATTGTGGAGATTTTGTGAGTTTTCCAAGAAATACACCCATGTATGGATACAAGCACGTAGCGGCGGCTCTGAAACGGATGTACCTAGGGGTAAAACTATAAAACACTACATTGAGCTAGACTTTAATGGAAATTTGTGCACAACAATGGGCCTTGCTGCACTCTTGGTTATGACACACTCGGAGGATATGCTTAGGATACTTCTCATTTTCATTATAAACCATTATGAAGGAATTCTGAGTATATACATTCTCAGAGAAAATATTTTTATGATTATGGATTATATCAATAAACTATTCAATTTATGTTAAGTGTTTTATATGAATGGAATTATTAATTTCGATTCATGAACTAATCTAGTTTATGCAATTTCATAGTAATGATGCCTAGGGGAAGGAATGGAAACCATATCAATAAACGTAATCCATGTAGAGATTTACCTCCTACTCATGATAATTATAGAGGAGCTAGTTATGTAGCTGGTGCTGATCGCATTATCACCATACTGGCACAACTCACACAGGTTTTGAAAAATAACCTTACCCATATGGACCGCCCTAGTCAACAACGTAGAGGATCAATGATAGATAGACCGCTTCATTAGGAAATGACCACCAACATTCAATGGGAGTATTAATCCATTATTGGCTGAGAAATGGATAAATTCTTTATAGAAAATATTTCACCCTTTAGGGAGTGGAAAAAGGGAAAAAGTTGTCATGGCAGTTTATTGCCTCACTAGAGATGCTGATCAATGGTGGTCATTGATTCAAAACACAATGGAAGATGAAGGAGTGTCCAGTATTGAATGGATGGAGTTTAAAGAACTATTATTATAAAAATTCTTTCCTCTTGACCATTGAGATGATATGGAAAGGCAATTTATGAGCCTGAGGAAAAAGGAGGATTAAAATGTTGTAAAGTATGAGGCTAACATTACATGATTAGAAAGGCATGCTGTAGATTATATATGTAATACAAGAATTAAGATTTATTGTTTCCTTAATGGGTTAAAACCATATCTCTGTCAAGCATTAGTATTGAAACCCTTCTCATCATATGAAGATATTGCCTCATGTTCTATCTAGACAAAAAATGAATTCCAAAATTCCCATGACATTAAAGAAAAGCAAGAGAAGAAGATATTTTATGATCACTCTCAGAATGAAAATAAGGAAATTTGGATGAAGGGAAGAATTGAATATCAAACCAGTGATAATTGTGGATGCAATTAACATGGTGCATATCTTAAAGGAAAATGAGTATGCTAAAAATTTGGAAATAAGGGACATCTTGTTGGTGATTGTAAGGGAAAGAAAGAAGCTACCAATGTTCAATCTTATAATTGAATGGAGATAGAAAATTATGAAAATTAATTTCCTATGTGTCAGGGAATCTGACTTCAGAAAAGGCTAAGAGATATAGGAAAGTCTTATGTGATCAGTATTGATAATGTTGAAGCTCTAAAAGGAATATTGGAAGGTAATGTAATGGTTTCAACGTGTTCAGCAAATCTATTATATGATTTTGGATCTTTGAATTTTTTCATATCTTCCCAGTTTTCTATGAAAAATAGTTATTCTCAATTTGATTTAACAAAGTATTTTTCACACAAAACTCTTAATGGAAGTATCATTACAACCATGTTTTCTGAATCACTTCCCATTAGGGAATATAAATGTACATTATCTGGTGATCTCATCATCATACCCATGATTCAATTTGATATTATCCTAGGAATGGATTGTCTTTCATACCATGAAGCGAAAATTTATTTTAAAAAGAATGAAATTTCAATTTTCAATGATGATAAAGAGTACCTTATCTTTTGATTAGAAATTTCACCACCTGATTCTTATCTAGATCCACCCCCCGTAGTTCAACTAAAATCAATTATTGGGGAGGAAGAGAACAAAATAACTGAGGGAGTGGAAAGTAATATTCAAATAGAGAACATACCTATTGAATAAGAATATATTGATGTGTTTCTAGAAGATTTATATGTACATCCTCCATAATGATAAATTGAGTTTCCATTGATTTAATTAATGGTTAAAGGTCCTTATCTAAGACCCCTTATAGAATGGCCACTATGGAATTAGTGGAACTAACGAAACAACTAGAGGAATTGATTAATAAGGGATTTATTCTCCCTAGTGTTTCTCCATGGGGAGACTATGTTCTTTTTGTGAAATATAAAGTTAGATATATGAGGTTGTGAATTTACTACAGGAAGATCAATGCTATAATGATAAAGATCTAGTATCCCTTACCTCACATTGATGATTTATTCGACCAACTTCATAGAGATCAATATTTTTCAATGATTGACCTTCGATCTGGATACCATTAGTTGTTTGTGAAGTATGAAGACATTCAGAAAATTGAATTTCAAACTAGGTAGGGGCCTTATGATTTTACTGTACTGCCATTTGGTCTAGCTAATGCACCCTTTGTCTCCCTAGATCTAATGAATAGTGTTTTCAAGGAATATCTTGATGACATTGTAGTGTTATTTTTTGATGATATCTTGGTATACTCCAAAATCTACAAAAATCATTAAAATCGCTTGTGAATTATTCTATATACACTTAGAAGAATTGAATTATATGTGAAATTTTGAAAGTGAGAATTCAGGATTCCTGAGATTTATTTTCATGATCATATATTCTCTATGGATGGAATATTTGTTGATCCCTCACAGACCAGGGCATTCTAAGAATGGCCAGCACTGAGGACTATAACAAAGGTATGCATTTTAATTGGTTTAGTAGGTTATTATCGATGTTTCATCCAGAATATTTTCTGGTTGGCTGATCCATTAATAATTCTCACACGTAAAGGGGTTAAATTTGATTGGAAAAAATAGTGTGAAGAATTATTTAATGAACTGAAGAGAATATTATTCAATGCTCATATCTAGACTTTTACATCGGGGAATGATGGGTTTATTATTTATAAAGATTATTCAAAGAAAGGACATGGTTGTGTCCTTATACAGAATGATAGAGTTATGGCCAATGCATCACAACATCTATACATTAATAAGAAAAACTGTCATACTCATGATCTTGAGTTATCAGTTGTAATCTATTCATTGATGATATGTAGACATTATCTCTATGGTAAATAATGTGAGATATATAATGATCACAAGATTATGATGTATGTTTTCTAACAAAAAGAACTCAACATGAGGAAAAGGTGATGGCTTTAACTACACAGGGATTATGATTTCACTATACAGTACAACACAGGGAAGGCAAATAAGGTGGAAGATGCTTTGAGTATAAAGTCTCATGGAGTTTTGAACTATATGAGAGTTGAAAAGGATCCAATATATATGGAACTAGTAAAGATGAATATAATAATAACCATAGATGGTGAAACATCAATTATTTTAGAAATGGTGGCCAAACCAACTTTATTAGAAAGGACAAAGAGTTCTCAGACCGATGATGAGGAGTTTCAAAAGAAGATTAATGATTTTAATGATGGTATATTGAGTGAATTCATATATGAAGATGTGATTTTGAAATTTGTAAAGTGTATTTGTGTTCCCGATATACCTGATCTGAAAAGGGAATTGTTAGATGATGCCCATAGCTACAATTTTTCATTACACCCTTGTAGCACTAATATGTACATGGATTTGAAGGAACATTTTTTGTGGGACAACATGATGATGGAGATTGTAGATATTGTGTCAAGATGTAAGGTTTTTCAACATGTGAATGCTGGAAGGCAACAGCCGGGAGGATTCATGCTACCTCTTCATGTACCTGTGTGGAAATGGGAAAATATTACAATGGACTTTGTCATCGGACTAATAAAAAATTTTAGAAGGAATAATGCCATTTTGGTCATTTTGGATCATCTTACCAAGTTAGAACATGTTCATGCTATATGAGAAGATTTACAACTTGAAAATCTTGAAATACTATATATTAATGATGTTTTAAGACATCATGGAGTACCCTTTTCGATTGTTTCAGATCTTGATCCTCGTTTTTCATCAAGATTTTGGAAAAGTCTCTAAAAAGCCCTGGACACTGAACTTTGATTCCCCACTGTCTACCACCCTCAAACTTATGGAAAATCAGAGAAGACTATTCAAACCATAGAAGACATGTTTAGATAATTCTCACATGACTTTCCATGTATGTGGGATCAATATTCACCTCTGGTAGATGTTTACTGTAATAATTGCTCTCATTCAAGTATTCAGATGGCACCATATGAAGTATTATATGGGAAGATATGCAGCACACCAACCAGTTGGGATGATGTTGGTTAAAGAAAAATCATAGGCATAAATCTTGTTGTGGAAATGATGGAAAAGGTGAAGGTAATCCAAACACACTTCAAATCATCTAAAAGTAGGCAGAAGAGTTATGCTGATAACAAAATCAAGGATTTGGAATTTCAGGTAGGATATAATGTTTTCTTGAAAGTATCTCCATGGAACGAAATTATATGATTTGGTAAAAAGGGTTAATTGAGTCCCAGGTACATCATACCTTTCAAAATTGTAGAATGAATTGGGGCTGTAGCTTACCATTTGGCAATGCAGTAAAGTCTCTCCAAAGTTCCTGATGCGTTCCACGTATCACTTTTGAGTAAAATACATTCCTTACAAAACACATTTACTCAACTAGGTGGAATTAGAACTAGAACCAGATCTATCTTATTCTGAAGAGACTGTCAAGATTCTTGATACCAGAGAATAGGTGCTGAGAAACCAAACGACTTTTCTAGTAAAAGTTCTATAAAGAAACTATAAAAGGGAAGAGGAAACATGGGAACCCGAGGAACTTATGATGGAGAAACACCTGAATCTTTTAATGTAGTAATATTCTAGAAATTTTGAGGATGATATTTTTTTAAGGAGAGGATAATGTCACATCACATGCTTCCACGTTATTTTTCCCTTGGAATAATACAATAGCTTGTGTTCTACGCAACATCGTGTTCAGACACCCAACAACCAATCAAACTATCCATTATGAATGTTCATACCCACATTTTGAAATTTTTATAAATTTTATCTTTTAAAATAGACTTTATTTTCAGATTTGGAATATTGAAATTAGTTTAGGATGAATTTTTGGTATTTTTCTGAAAACATTCAATTTTTAATGAATAGTGAAAAACACTGAGTTATTGTTTAAAACTAAAATTTTATTTAAATAATTATTTATTTAAATTAAATTTATTTTAGGTCAAATATATACTTAATTCTAATATAAAATCAATATAATTCATTGGAGTCGTTTTATAATGTGTTTATATATATATAATTTGATCAAACTTCTTACCGTCTTTTGCGCACCTCCTAGAAGTATTTACAAATTTGTATAAAACATTATTTTACCACTTCTTTGAGTTGAATTTCAAAAATCCAAGAGACACGGTTAAAATAAGAAGGTAAAATTTTGTTCAATAAGATGAAAATAATTTTTGGTGAATAGAATCGTTTTACAATTATTTTCCATAGTGAAAAGTAAATACTGTAATTAAGGGTAAAAATGATATTATTATTACCCTTACACATGTCCAAATTCTATTGGATAAGTATAATTCGACCCAAAACAACCTTAGGAATAAAATATGAACCTCTTTGGTCCACTTGGATTAGATAAGGACATTTATTATTATTTTATTTAAAGAAGAGTTAAAAGAGTTAAATTCAATATTAAATAACTAATACATTTTTAATATAGTGTTACAAAAAATTTAAATTCGACTATAAATATTCATTATAAAGCTAATGTTATTTCCTATATAATGGTATTTTATTGTAATATTTTATATATTAATTTATTAAATTTATTTATGACACAATGATGATGCAGTAATTACCATATTAATGAAAGATTAAAATAATTGATATTATAAATATCCAAATAAATCTAATTAAAGACTTTTAATAAATTCAAGTAATTTTATAGGTTAATATGAAATTTCAGGGTTGATTAAATGTATTTAGTTATAATTAATAAATTTTTTTGGACATTAACACAAATCAATTATTAAATAATGACAAAATTAACACAAATTAGTTTTTAAAACATATATAGTATTATTTGTTGATATAATAATACTAAAAATAAATGGTTAGGCAAAAAAACATATATATTTATATGTGTATCTTTAATTAACCACTTGGGGTTCGCATGGAAGTTTATAGTAATTTTTTTATCCATATAATATAAAAATAAAAAGAGACATGGTAAATGCCAAACTATTTAAGTAAGAGTTAAATCTAAAAGATAAGGATAATATAGTGATCAAATCCTATCTAAAACATATTTTTGAGAGGTTCTCAATGCATCCCTAACATATAATTTATATAATTCATTTTGGAGCCATTAAAAACCGAAAATTATTTTACTATAATATAACATTTCAATCTTTTTCTAAAGTATCCTAACCCCTCTTATAAAAGGGCACTTACCCTTATCTCAAATTCACCCCTTCAAAGCCATTTTTCATGGCCAAACCCAGACCAAATATCCTCCCAACAATTATACTGTCATCTTATAGTCATTTATTTAGTCATAAAGCTATATTATGTAGCCCTTTTGATCAAATCAAAAGGAAGAACCCAATGAAAACCTAAATATTTCATCACCTCTTTCAAGATCTTTTCTTCTTCCACTTCCCCTTTCTTTTTTGTTTCCATTATAAAATAAATAGTCGAGTATATTCTATATACTATGATGTTATTATAGACATGGTACAACCATATTCATTATTCTATCCATCATATTAATGACACAGTCCCAATACGTTAGTACGTATGGATTACTCTCTCCACATCACGATGTAGTTGTTTTTAATACATTATTTTTAGATGGGTATAATAATGATGTATAATTGATGTGAATTATATATATAACATGTTAATTATTCATTATATATGATATACCACATATTTTCATAATATTTTAATTTCAAAAAATATGATATTATCTCTCATGAGTACATACAGATTACCGTCTCCAGAAACACGATGAAATTCATTCCCCATCGAAACCATTCAAGAATAATTTTCATTTTATGATTAAGAATAATGTTTAAATACATGATATCATTTTGGATATGAGTATGATTCATCCAATCCATGACAAACATTACTCACATAACAAATAATATAAAGGAAACTGAATCAGTTAACACCAAAATGACGATAATACTAAAATACTATTAACAAAGCATTATTAGAAGATCATATATGATATTATAATTCTGTATATGGTTATTATATAATTTAATAACAATTATTTAACTATTATACAAGAGGTTAACTTACCATTGACCAAGGATAAGTTCAAGGTAATTGTTAATTTCATAATCTCTTTATTATCCGTGGTTGTTTTTACATATGTATCTACTATGACTTCTTTATCATCCGCAACCATGTTTCTTAAAAATGTATTCTAAAACATTTTTA
Organism: Viscum album; assembly: GCA_963277665.1. Lineage (NCBI taxonomy): Eukaryota > Viridiplantae > Streptophyta > Magnoliopsida > Santalales > Viscaceae > Viscum > Viscum album. The sequence goes on along the minus strand of OY728133.1, from coordinate 1,895,706,160 downwards.
CTATTTAGTAGACTATGGGTTTACATCATTTATTCCCTTGTTTGAATTTTTATAAAGTGGTTTTAAAGGAATTCTTCTGTCATTTTCCAATGAAGGTACCTTATGACATTTTCGACATAATTAAGGTAATAAGGTTTTATTATCTTATACGGTGGGTGCAGCTATTTTATGCCATTATAACATCAGAAAAGAATCCCTTACAAGCTTATAAGAATATTTTAAAAATAAATATATTATTTTATAATTCTTAAACATTAAATGATTTCAAAAAATGAAAGAGATATTTCTCTCAAATAGTTTGGATTTCATCTGTGTCAACAACATTTGATTGATTTTATACATGGCTGACGTTGATTCATTATGATACACATCTTTCATATTTTATTAAGGTTTTAGTGATATGGTTGGCTCTGAATGTGTTATTTTTATACCATTCATGGTTTATGGTTAAAGTATGGACATTTTGTATGAGAGTTTTAATACGAATGTTTATGTTATATTTCAACCATTCATATGAGGAATGTATTGGACAAATAAGTGATGTGTGGAGCCCGATATATTTCCTCGATGCTTCGATAGGTCTAATGAGACAACTATACATGGAATTGGCAGAGGCCTTTCCCAATTTGATATATTGTTTTGGCTGAGGATTTAATCATTTTTAGATGTCTTGGTCGAGGCCTTGAAAAAATGTTTTAGAATGTCCTTCATTATACATTCCCTCATTATGAAAATAATATTGATGGTTCGCGTGGTCATTCTACTAGTATAATACCCATGATTATGTTTCACTATGCCATTATTTACTCCACTCATATTCCTTCCAATAAATTGTTCATGTTTATTATTTTTAAAGGCATGTGTTTTAAATTATATACCATGATTAATATTTATGTTATATACCAATGTATTGTTTTCCCTTACTGAGAAACTGAGCTCACCTATTTGTTATGATTAATTTTCATATGATATGAAGAAGTTATTTATGAGTTAATTGTAGTAAAATTATAGGAGGGTGGATGTTTCTAATTGAATAAATTAGTTTTGTATTTATTTTCAAGTTGAAAAGTTGAACATAGGAATGAATATTGTTTCCAATAATACTAATCTGATCAGTCTTTCGAGACAATATTTTCTTGTGATCGTGCCAATGCTATGTAATAATACATTGTCTCTGGGTAACTAGGGTCAGGGAATTATAGTTGGTATCAGTGGAAGTTTAGTACAAACCATGGAAACTAGATTTAGATAAACTCTGTTTAGAGCACATTATCCCAAGATAGACATTGAGGATTATTATAGAAGAATATCCTAGAATTTTGGTATTGTATATATTTTGTTATTTTTCCATGAAATACATCCCTGACTGGATACGAGTAGGTAGAGGCGGCTCGGGTACAGATATAACTAGGTTTAAAACATAAAAACATTTCTTTGAGCTAGGCTCGAACGGAAACGGGTGCACACAATGGGTCTTGCTGCACTCTTGATTATGACACTCCCAGAGGGTATTCTTAAGATAATTCTCATTTTCTTTAGAAACCATTATGAAGGATTTATTTGTATATAATAACTCAAAGAAAACATTTTTATGATTATGGATTATATCCATAAACTATTCAATTTATGTTATGTGTTTTACAAGTATGGAATTATGTATTTAGATTCATGAACTAATCTTGTTTATGCCATTGTTTAGAAATGGCGCCTAGTGGAAGGAATGGAATCCATATCAATTCACATAATCCATATATGGATTTCCCTACTAATCAATTTAATTATAGAGGAGCTGGTGATGCAACTTGTGTTGATCAGCTTATCACAGTACATGGATAACTCACACAGGTTATTAATAATAACATTACACGTATGGAGCACCATGATACACAATGCAGAGGATCAATGTTAGACTGCTTCATGACGTAAAACCACCATCATTCAATGGGAGTAAAATCCTTTAGTGGTTGAGCAATGAATAAATTCATTAGAAAAAATATTTCATGCTTTGGGGAGTAGCGAAGGGGAAAACAATTTCATGGTTGTTTATCTCCTCACTGGAGATGCTAGTCAATAGGGGTCATTGATTCAAAACACAAAGGAAGATGAAGATGTTTCAAGTATATAATGGATGGTGTTTAGAGAACTAGTCTAAGAAAAATATATTCCTCATGACCATCGAGTGGATATGGAAGGCTAATTTCTGAGTCTGAGGAATAAAGTGGATGAGAATGATGAAAAGTATGAGGATAACATTAAAAGATTACCAAGGCATGCTGAAGATTATATACGTAATCCAAGAAGTAATTTTGAATGTTCCTTTTATGGGTTAAAACCATTTATCCATCGATCATTATTATTGCAATCCTTCTCATCGTACGAAGATATTGTCTCATGTGATATCAAGACAAATACTGAATTCTCTCAGTCTTACATCATTAAATCAAAGCAAGAGAATAAGAGATCTGTTGAACACTCTATGAATGTAAATAAAGAAAATAGTGAAAAAGGGAAGAATTAAATTTCCACCCTATGATAATTGTGTATGGAAGCACCATAGTTCCTGTCTAAAAGATAAATGAGTATGCAAAAAATGTGGATAGAAGGGCCATCTTGCTGGTGATTATAATGGAAATAAAGAAGCTATCAATGATCAATGCTACAATTGCAAGATATGGAACATTATGAAAATGAATTTCCTAAGCGTCAGAGAAACATACCTCGTAAATGGCCAAGGGATCAAGGCTAGGATTATGGGATCACTACTGGTGAGGTTGAGGCACAAAAAGGTGTGGTGGAAGGTAATGAAATGGTATATTCATTTTTAGCCAATGATTTATTTGATTCTTGATCATTTCATTGTTTTATATCTTACTTGTTTTATTAGAAAAATAGATATTTCCAATATGATTTAACAAGGGATATGTCAATCAAAACTCTTAAGGGAGGTATCATTACAACAATGTTTTGAGAATCTGTACCCATTAGGGCATATAAATCTTCTTTTTCTGCTGATCTCATCTTTATACCCATGATTGAATTTGATATAATACTCTAGATTAATTGGATTTCAGATCATGAGGAAAAAATTTATTGTAAGAAAAATGAGGTTACAATTTTTGATGATGATAAGGAGTACCTTATCTTTAGATTAGAAACATCACCATCTGATTCTTATCTAGGTCCACCCCCAGTAGCTCAACTAAATTTTATTATTGGGGAAGAAGATGATGAAATAACCGAGGTAGAATAAATGAATATTAAAATAGAGGACATAACTATTGTGTAAGAATAGGTTGATGTGTTTCTAGATGATTTACCTAGACATCCTCTAGAATCAGAAATTGAGTTTTCCATTGATTTAATTCCTGGTTCAAGGCCCATATCGAAGACCCCTTATAGAATAAGACGTATAGAATTACTGGAACTAAATAAATAACAAGTGGAATTTATTTATAAGGGATTTATTGGCCCTAGTGTTTCTCCATGGGGAGCCGATGTCCTTTTTGTTATAAAGAAATTTGGATCTATGAGGTTGTGCATTAACTAAAGTGAGAGCAATGCTATAACAATAATGAACTAGTATCATGTACCTCACATTGAGGATTTATTTGACCAACTTCATGGAGCTTAATATTTTTCAATGTTTAACCTTTGAACTAGATACAATCGATTGTTTGTGAAGAAGGAAGGCATTTTGAAAACAACATTTCGGACCAGGTATATACATTATGAGTTTATAGTAATGCCTTTTGTGCCGACTAATGAACCCTCTGTATTCATGGATCTAATGAATTTTGTTTTCAAGGAATATCTTGATAATTTTGTTGTGTTATTTATTGATGATAACATGGTATAATCCAAAATCAATGAAAATCAATTGCACATTAGTCAAAAGACTCTTAGAATAAATTAATTATATTGGAAATTTAGCAAGTTTGAATTCTGGCTTCCGGATATTTCTTTTCATGGCCATATTTTTTCTAAGGATTTAATATTTACTGATCCTTAAATGTGCAAGGCATTCAAATACTGGACAACACCGTTGAGTATAATAGAGGTATGCAATTTTATTGGTTTAGCTGGTTATTATCGACATTTCGCCAAAAAATTTCTTTTTTGGCTAACCCATTAACAAACCTCACAATTAAAGGGGTTAATTTTTTTTGGAAAAAAGAGTGTGATGAATTTTTTGAAGATCTAAAGAGAAGATTAGTCAATGCACATATAGCGAATCTGTTATTGGTGAATGATTTGTTTATTATTTATTGTGACGCTTCAATGAATGGACTTGGTTGTGTCCTTATGCAGAATAATAGATTTATTGCCTATGCATCACGAAAGTTAAAAATTAATGAGAAAAACTATCCTACACATTATCATGAGTTAGCAGCATTAATATTTTCTTTGAATATATGGATACATTATCTCAATGGTGGAAAATTATAAATATATATCGATGACAAGAGTTTGAAGTATATTTTCTCACATAAATAACTCAACATGATGCAACGACGATGGCTTGAACTAAACAAGGATTATGATTTCACTATACACTACAACCCGGGAAAGGTAAATAAGGTGGAAGATTCTTTGTGTTGAAAGGATCATGTAGTTTTGAACAAGATTATAGTTGAAAAGGATCATGTATACATGGATCTAGTAAAGATGGGTATGTGAATAACAATATATGGTGAAACATCAATGATTTTAAAATGGTTTCCAAACCTTCGGTACTAGAAAGGATAAAGGGTTCTAATATTGATGATGAGAAGTTTCAAAATATGATTAAAGCATTGAATGACGGGAGATTTAGTGACTTCATATATGAAGATGATATTTAGAAATTTGGGATGTGACTTTGTGTTCTCGATATACCTGATCTAAAATGGTAATTGTTAGATGATGCTCATAGATCAAATTTTTTTTATACACCCTGGTAACTGTAAGATGTACAAGGATTTGATGGGACTTTTTTGGTGGGACATCATGAAGAAAGAGATTTATTATTTTGCATCAAGATGTATGGTTTGTCAACAAGTTAATTCTAGAAGGAAACACCATAAAGGAGTCATGCAACCTCTTCCCATACCTGTGTGGAAATTGGATAATATTATGATGGGCATAGTCATGGGACTACCAAATACTCCTAGAATGAATGATACAATATGGTTCATTGTTGATCATCTTACTATGTAAGAAAATTTTATTTCTATATGAGAACATTTACCACATGAATATCTAGAAAGACCACATATTAATGAAGTTGTAAGACCTCATGGAGTACCCATTTCGATTTTTTCTAATTGTAATCCCCATTTTGCATCAAGATTTTGGAAAAGAGTATGGAAAGCCTTGGACGTAGAACATCTTTTCAGCACTGCCTACCACCTTCAAACTCATTGAAAACAAAAACAGACTAATCAAACATTAGAATACATATTGAGATCAGGATCACTAGACTTTCCAGGTATGTGGTTTAAAAATTTACCTATGGTATAATTTTCAATTAACAATTTCGTACATTTAGGTATTCTGATGGAACCATATGAAGCGTTATATGGGAAGAGATGTCGTACACCAACTAGTTGGGATGATGTTGGTGAAAAAAATCGGGTAGGACCAGAACTTGTTGAGGATACAATGGAAAAGGTAAACTTATTCCAAACCAACATCAAAGCAGCTCAAAGTAGTTAGAAGAGCTATGCTGATAACTGAACGAAGGATTAGGAATTTCAGGTAGGAGATCATGTTTTCTTGAAGGTATATCCTTGGAAAGAAATTATATAATTTTCTATGAATGGTAGATTGAGTCCCAGTTACATCGGACCTTTTTAAATTAGAGAACAAATTGGGGAGGTAGCATACCATTTGGCAATGCAGCCAAGTATCTCCAAAGTTCATGATGTGCACCATGTATCAATGTTGAAAAAATAAATGGATGCCTCAATGCATGTTCTCACAAATGAAAAATTTGAATTGGAACCCGATATGTAATATTGGGAAGAGCTTGTCAAAATTCATGATACTTGAGAAAAAGTGTTCAGAAACCGGACGACTCGTCAGCTAAAAGTTCTATGGTGAAACCACCTAAATCTATTTATATAGTAATATTCGTCAAATTTTGAGGATGAAAGTATTTTAAGGAGGGGATAATGTAACACCGCAAGCTTCCATGGCATGTTTCCCTTTTAATAATACAGTATCTTGTGTTGTACGCAACTTTGAGTTCAAACACCCCACAACCAATCAAACTAGCCGTTATGAATAGTAATACTATCTTTTGGAAATTTTATAATTGTTATCATTTAAAATGGAATTAATATTTGGATTTGGAATATCGAAATTATCTTATGGTGAATTTTTGGTATTTTTCTTAAAATATTCTATTTTTTGATGAATATTGAAAATGCTGAGTTATTATTTAAAACCAAAATTTTATTTAAATATTTATTTATTTTATTTAAATTTATTTGAGGTCAAAATAGATACAGAATACCTATATATGTTAATTATAATTCATTAGAGTCATTTTATAATGAGATTAGATGTAACAAAGTTTATTGAACTTCTTACCATCTTTTACCCACCAACTTTGAGTATTTCCAAATTCGTATAAATCATTATTTTTCCACTTCTGTGAGTAGAATTTCAAAAATAATAAACACAACGTTGAAATTACTATGTCAAATTTTGGTCAATAAGATGAAATAATTTTTCGTGAATAGTAACTTTATACTTTTATTTACCATAGTTAAAATAAAATTGAATAATTAAGGGTACAAATGATATTATTATTACCCTAACACATGTCCTAATTAAATTATATAAGTATAATTAGACCCAAAAGAATATTTAGAATAATATAGGAACCTATTTGTTCAACTTGGATTAGATTAGGACATTTATAATTATTTTATTTAAAGAAGAGTTAATAGAGTTAAATTAAATGTTTAATAACTAAACCAATTTCAATATAGGGATACAAACAATATAAATTCGATTATAAATATTAATTAGAAATATATAAATATTTCCTACATAATGTTATTTTATTTATAATTTTTACACATTAAATAAATAATTTTTTTATGACACAATAATGATGCAGTAATTACCATATTAATGAAAGATTAAAATAATGGATATTATAAATATCCAAATAAATATAATTTTATATTTTTATTAAATTCCACTAAGATTATAGGTTAATTTGAAATTTTAGTGCTGATTAAATGGATTTAGTTAGAATTAATAAAATTTGTTTGGACATTAAAAAAATCAATTATTAAATAATGACAATATTTGCAAAAATGAGTTTTTACAACAAATAAAATATTATTGGTTGATATAATAATCCAAAAAATCCAAGGTTCATCTAAAAGACTTATATAATGATTTTTGTATCATTAATGAACAACTTTGGGTTCTCATGGATGTTTATAATATGTTTATTAACTATATAATATAAAAAACTAAAAGACATGGTTAATGTCAAACTATTTAACTAAGAGTAAAATCTAAAAGATAAGGTTAATGTAGTGACTCAAACCTGTCTAAAACCTATTGGTTGAGATTTTATTGACCCATCACCACCATATACTTTAAATAATTCATTATGGATGCATTAGGGTACGAAAATTATTTTATTTTAAAATAATATTTCTATCTTTTCCGAAGGTGCCCCTCACCCCTCTTATAAAAGAGAACTTCCTCTTCTCTCAAATTCACATCATCAATTCCAATTTTCTCAACAAAAACCATCCCAAATATCCTCCAAACACTCATACCTTCATCCTAGTGGCCTTACCATAGTCATAAAACCAACCTATTAAGCCCCTTTGATAAAATCAAAAGGAAGGACTCAATGAAGAGGTAAATATTTTATCACTTCTTTCAAGTTCTTTTCTTCTTCCACTTCCTCTTTCATTGTTGTTTCAATTCTAAAATAATATCTCTAATATATTCTATATATTATGATGTTAATATAAAAATGGAACAATGATATTTATTATTATATCCATCATATTAATGACAAAGTCCCCATAAATGCATACGTACGACTTATCGTCTCCACATCATGGTTTAGATGTTATTCAACACATTAATTTTAGATGGGTATAATAATGATGTATAATTGATTTAAATTATAAATATTAGATGTTAAGTATTCATTATATATGATATACCATATATTTACATAATATTATAATTTCAAAATAATGATATTATCACTAATGCGTACGTACATATTACTGTCTCCATGAACGGGATAAGATTCATTCCTCATCGAAACCATTCAACACTACTTTTCATTTGGTGTTTAAAAATAATGTTTAATGACTTGATATTATTCTGGATATAATAAGATTAATCCCATCCATGACAATAATGACTCATGTGGTAAAGAATATAAAGGAAAACGAATCTTTTAACACCCAAAATGGCGGCAGTACTAAAATATTATTAACAATGCATTATTTGAAGATCATATATGATATAATAATTATGTATATGGTTATTTTATAATTAAATAACATTGATTTAACTATTATACAGGAGGTTAGAGTACCCTCATCCAAGGAAAAGTACAAGGTAAGGTTTAATTTCATAATCTCTTTGTTATCCGAGGTTATTTTTACATAAGTATCTACTAGGACCACATTATCATCCACATCCATGTTTCTTAAAAATTTATTCAAAAACATTTTTATTATCTACTAGACTATGGGTTAAAGTCATATATACACCTTTTTGACTATTTATAAAATGGTTCGAAAGGAATATTTCCACCATTTTCAAAACAAGGTACCTTATACCCTTTTCGACAAAATTAAGGTAATAATGTTTCTTTAACATATACGACAAGTGAAACTATTTTCCACCACTATAACATCTTCAAAGAATCCCATAAAATCACATAACAAACATTAAAAATAATGGTTTTCCTTTTTAATTATGTAAATTTAAATGATTTCCAAAAAGAATGATATATTTCTCTCAAATAGTTTTGATTTCATCTCTATCAACATCCTTTGATTGATTTTATACATGTTTGATGTTAATTCATTGTGATACAAATCATCCATATTTTTTGAGGCTATTGTGATATTTTTGAATGTGGTTGTGTTATTTTTATATCATTCATGGTTTATGATAAAATTATTGACATTTAAAATGCTATTTTTAACATGATTGTTTGTGTTATAATTCAACCTTTTCATATGTGGAATGTATTGGACATAGTAAGTGATGGGTGGAGCTCGTTATAGCTCCTAGATGCATCGGTAGGTCTCATGAGATAACTAGACATGGAATTGGTTGTGGCCTTTCTCAATTTGATTTGTGGTTTTGGCTGAGGCCTTGATAAAATATTTTAGTATGTCATCCATTATACATTCCCTCATTATTAAAATAATATTGATGGTTCATGTGGTCATTCAACTAGTCGACTACCCAATATTATGTTTTTTTGTGGAAATATTTTCTACGGTCATATTCATTCCATAAAAGTATGCATTTTTATTATTTTTAAAGAATGAGTTTTAAATTGTTCACCATGCTTAATATTTATGTTATCTTCCACTGTATTTCTTACCCTTACTGAGCATTTGAGCTCACCCCTTTCTAATGATTCATTTTCCCTTAATATGAATAAATAAGTTATCAGTGACCTTCATGTATAATATAGGAGGCTTGGATGTTTCTAATAGAATAAATTACTATTCTATTGATTTTCAAGTAGTAAGGATTAACATAGGAATGAATTTTGATTCCAATAATACTAAACTGATCAGTCTTTCGGGCCATGATTTCCTTCTGATCATTCCAATGCTATTTAATAATGCACTGACTCTAGGTTACTGGGGTAGGGGCATTGTAATTTTTATTATATTCAATTGGATTTCATATTAATTTATAATGAATTGGTAACTTATGAAATCAACCATATATTTTCATTATTTTTTTAGTACTATTAATTAAAACCTGTTTAATCAAAAGTTAAATTTTACATTTAAATAATAATATTAATATTAATCGATAAATCCCGGTCAAGAATGAAACATAAACTAACTCTATATTTCATGCTTTGAAAGCTATATAATCCATTAATGTTTTTTAAAAAACAATAAATATATCATAAATTACTGGGGTTATATAGTTTTTTATACACAATGTTTTATTTTTTATACACACTATCTAATAAAATGATACTATTTTATAACATTTGGGGAGTTACTCACATTTTCATACATATGTATGGTTATCTCACTTTGTGACCCCTATTTAACATAGACATAATTATACCTAGAAATATATTATATGCACATGTGTATATTGGAAATTAATTAATATAAATAAATATATAATGATATGTAAATGACCAAATAATAGGCACTATTTTTTCTTAAATGAGAAAAATGTAGACAAAATTCCATTAAAATTTTCTTTATTCCATGATGTTACAATTATTTGAGAAATAATTTTTAAGGTAATACAAATTATTTTTAAATAACTAAATTTTGTATAAAAATTATCACCAACAAATTTTATGTAAAATGATATGATAAAAAGTCATTTCACTTTTCTTAAATATATATTATGGAAAAAGTAATACTTCATATAATAAACATCATAAGTGATATATGGATACTTATTTATAATAAACATGAATCTTATTTCTAATTCCATATTCCTAACCCATGGAACCTGAGTTTCTTATTTGATAATGGTATATAGGTTATTTACATAAACTATATGTTTTAGAAAATCTGACATGAATCTAGACAAACTGATGTCCTCATTTAACCAAACACCACATTACTTTTATCAGATTAACATAAAATAATTTTCATTTCCACATAGAGGTGAAAGTAAATTTCCAAATTAACATTATGAATATTTTTTTATCCACTTTTATAACAATATAATATTGTTATATGATGATGGATGTGAATCCCTAAAAAAGTCTATAGAAAAAAATATTATCCACTTATTAAAACATTTTAATGATATCATTATCATGATGAATTCATCAGGTTTACATTATCATCAACTGGAAATACTACAAGCATTTATTTTACGGGAACCAATACAATTCAAAAATGGGTTTTGAAATACTCTCCCATTATAGCTCAGTTATATAATAAATGAGTGTGGATTTTACACAATCTCAGCTCCCCATTTCTTATTACATGTATAGAAAAATTCCCAAGGGTGGAGTTATTTCCTCAAATTAGTATAGAAAATATGATATGCCACTTGTTTGTGGATTTGACAATGTTTGTTAGATGTCAATGGTAGAATGGTGATAAACCACATATCCCTAGTGTTTATTAAAAATTCTTATATAATGATGATGATCAAAATAATATTTCTATTAATATAGTTAAAAAAATTATGTAAATAAATCTATTAAATTTTTTATGAAACTCTTTACATTATAGGATCATCTATCAAAACAAGATGGTATTACTAAGGCTTTATTTGGATCCATTTATCATAATAAACCTTAATTACATGTAAAAGGTTAGTTATTAATGCACTATTAACATATTATTTAGAATACTTCCACAGTAGAGTTTTTGAATGAAAATATAATATTTATTACACCAATAAAAATTATATTGGAGAAATATATACTATATATAGAGCATATCAATGAAAACTATAATTCAGAAGATATATTAATATTTATTTAGAGTTTTTTCTTGAAAACAAAGTATTGTACATTTGTCTCCAAAATTATACAAAAATTAATTATATAGATAATACTAAATTTCAGTATATTAATGTAATAATGAATATTTTTTGATCAATACACACTGAATAAATTATAATATATACCATTCTTAGACAAATCCCTTAACATTACATTTTTTATAAATTTCATGATTTTATTCACATTATGTTAATTTTTATTTAATAGTGATCAAAATGATATAACATTTCTATTTAAAAAATATGTATTCATATAAAATATATATAATATCATTTAATCATGTATTATTCACATTAAAAAATATTTGTATCACACTTTCTCATTAATATCATAAATCACTATAAAAAGTAAATTCAAGTACATTGTTTGTATAACTAATTATATACTTAAATTTCATACTCTTATAAAAACCCATATGATGCATGACTCATTATAGAATTTTTACTTTATGGAAAAATCATAAAAATAAAAATAAAGTTTAAAAAACAAAAAAAAAATCATTAAAATGTATTAAAATATATTATATATTGTTCAGACTAAAAAAATTGGATTCATAATTTTACAGTTGTTATATATTGCATGGTCTTTCTAAAATTGTAAAAATTAATATATTCATGGCCACTTAAATTATATAAGAAACTGACTGCATTTTTATCTAAACAAGGTATCAAATGTATATAAAAATGAGATATAAAAAATATTATTAATGAAATTATATAAATTCTCTTCTATAATAATGTTTTAAATAAAATTGCATATTTTAAATAAATAATTATTAATCAAATATATAAATTATCTCAAATATGTATAATAACCATAAAAATCACAAAAATCAAATCTCATTTATAAATATATTTTTGTCTCAATATGCAATAAAATATTGAAAAAAATATGGTTTGATGAATATTCCCAAGTAAAAGTTAATCTACCCTAAATCTCATCTCTACAATTATTAAATCACCATATGATATTAGAGTGAAAAATAATAATCCTATAAAATGTTCATAAATTTATATTCACCAAAATATATATTAGTAATTATGTTATCGAGTGGTTATTTTTTAAAAAAATTAATGATATTTTCACAAGAACACATTTTATAAAAATTCTACATACTGGGGTATATCTTTCTTAGATATATGAAATTAACCTAAAATATCCATCTATAGATTTATTGTTAATATAATCCTTTTAAAATGGACTAACTCACGATGTATTAATTTTAATAAAATCCACATAAAATACCACATGAGACTTCTTAATTACATCATTTCGTAATTCCATGGTCTAACATTTTAGTGATCTATGTATGGTAAATACAAATTATATTTTTGGAAATCAATATAGTGAATTATTAATACAATACATGATTTACTATATTAAATAATGAATATATATATATAGTATTGAATATGAGAATGAAAATTTAATGAAAAAACCATTAGAATCAATAACATATAATATTTACAGTTAATTAGAGATAAAATACATTGTGTACACTTCATTTCCACATTCCTCAGCTATATTTGTAGATCAAAATAAAATATTACTTCTTATAAATTTTAAATAATGTACAATATTAACATTCCTTTTCTAATTGAAGAATAATATATATGTAAAGGTATTTGGTAGGTATTATAAATCTTTTTAACACACATACATTTTTATAATGTTATAAATATACTATAAGAATATAAATTTATTTGTTCGAAAAATTATAATAATAAATGTAAATTTAAATAATCTATATCAAATATTATGTACTGAAAAACATGTGTATATGATTGATTGATAAATACTGAAGGAATATAATATAATATTCTCTAAATTAGAAATTTGATTCATTAGAAATCATGAATATACCATGTATATGTATATATTATGTTTCATATTATATATAATCATATGATTCTCATCATTAATCATTAAAAAATAAATGAAGGGAATAAATATATAATATAATTTTTTTGTTTTTTTATTAATTTAATTGGATGTGATTTTTTAATTTCTATATTTTTCTTATTAATATTTTATATAATAAACAGAATTAACATACATTGTTTATTGATGGATTGGAATTATGATATTTAATTTTTTCTAAAATTAACCATGTACTGTGTTCCAATATATTTCATTTAGTGTTTTTACATGATATAACATTTTTGGGGAAGTTATATTCAATTTTGATACTAATATAGAGTTCTAAATTTTATATTGTATTTTGTGACCATGACATGGCATTGGAGTTGAAATAATTTTTCAATTGATGATCCTAATACTAAAATAACAATATTATGTTTTTATATTATGTTTAAATATGGAATATTATATGTGACCTTTTCAACATATGAGACATATAATTTCATTGTATGTTTATCATAGAATACATCATCAATCCAACTTAATTAACTTTATTTCCTCCAAAAACTTTTTGAAATAATATATTATTATTCCAACACAGCATCAAAATAAAAAATATCATAGTAACATCATCAGGTATATTTTGTATTTGAATAATGATTCATCAATAATGATATTCTTTGAATCATCTATATCTATTCATTTTAACATAAAAATGAATTTTAAATCACCAGTAATGTTTTATTATATAGATCAATCTATACTAAATTGTCCCATATAAATATATTTGGTAGAAATTATCAATGTGCCTAAAATATTTAATGGGGAAAAAAATCACCTTAATGTATACATAATTTAAATGATTGAACATGATGAATAAAAATTTTTTCTTATTCAATTTATTATGTTTTCACAAATATTTTATTTTTGAATTCAAAATCATGTCATGAAATATATGTTTATTTATCCTTTTAAACAAAATATTTGATTTTCTAATGAATTGAATCCCCCAATTTTAAAATTCCAAGCACATTTCCATCATTGGATTTATTAACCTCACTTATTATAAAATTTACAACTATAAGAGTAGATTCATCATTAATTTTAGTCATATAAATTTGTGGTAGAAAATTTTATTAAAATACAAAAAACTTATTTATTTTATTTATTTTTTAAGGTACTATTTTACAATTTATTCAATAAAATAAGGAATTTTTTTTAAATATTTGTATAGTAATAAATTAATATTTTTTATTATACAATATTGTTATATTTTTAAATAATAACCAACATTATTTATTTTAATTTTGATGGGGTAAACATCAATGTTTACACATGTATTGGTTAATTGTTATTTGGATATCCTAATCCGCCTATTATTTTTATCCATCTAGAAATGAATTCATAATGTTTATTTCTAGAAATATTATTTTTAATTTTCACAAATGATTAAATTATAAATAATTCGATTCAATCAACACTTATTAATGCTTGTAATCAAATAATAGTTTCCATCAAAATATCACAATCTATTATTACCTTTTGTGGAGTTTTATCATGTGAGGGTCATTATTTATAAATAAATTACATTTAAATATATTTGGAAATAGTGTATATTAGGGAGTGATTAGAGATTTTCAATTCTCCAAGAGAGTGTTATTGTAATGTCCCTAACATGGAATTAAAAAATCTGGTTCCCCGAGTCGGGTCACTACATGCCCTCAAACGCGCCTCCCCGTATGCCATAGGTAGCCAACTTGCATTTACTGTCTAATTGGTCATGTGGAGAGACTATACCCTCATTAGAAGAGTAAGACATAATATTTAATAATTTAAATAAAGGAATCAATATGCAAAAATCAATAACATGAATAAATATCTAATTCCCAAAACTAGGTACAACCATATAAAATAGTAAATTTTTCATCCCTGTAATAGAGTTAAGTGAAAAAATCCACAAGAGAAAGTAAACAAAATAATATCCAAAATGTTCAGGACTCCATGGTTGGAACATCAACCAAATTTTTTCCACATCCAACCAACTCCCTAATATATGGCCCTTTCCAATGTCATACCCTAAAATCATGAAATCTGCTATGTTACCCAATGGTGGCCCCAGCAGGGTGTGATTATAACATAGTTGGCCACCACAAATGCGGTCAACAGTATATAAAGATAATTATATTGTCCTTGAAAATGGTAATAATGGAAAAATAAAGTTAAACAGCTCAATTGTGCATTCTAGACTATGATCCTTAACTATTATACTATTGAGTTTGGGTTCACTACATAGGCACTTCCTTATTTATTCACCCTTTTCCTGTGTTCAACGGATTTGGTATCTTCAAAATTTTATATCATAATGGAATAAAATTCTAGTCCAATCTCTCTAGGAATCACATTATAACATCCTATTAATTCTATCCTTGAAGTATCCATCCAGGTGGAATGAAACCAGAGGGGAATATAAATATCTCCCCTTCCCTAACTCGTACATTTAAGGGAGGAGGTATAAACTCAGTCCAACTAAACCTGTGGGAATAGAACCTCATGTCGATGCCACACTAATCCAATCCAATTGCACATGCTTATTTATCATTCACCATATTTAACAATAACACATATAGCATATCCAATATCATTTACAACATCAAACAAATATCTATATATTGAAAATTAAAATGATTCCTCAATATAATTACACATTCATCATTTATATTACTTAACCCATTTACCCATTCCCATTTTCCATTCCTATATAACCAAACATTTTCATGTATAATGATAATAACCTTAAAGTTTCCCATTGACCCATTTAACCCTTTCTCATGCCAACCAAAAACCTCTTATTCCATTAGCCAACCTCTGTGTATTACTAAACACTAATTACACATCCTTCAAGCATATTAATATATTCATCATGGGCTGTATTATTTCATAGAACGGACATAAAATTAGTTAGCTAAACTCTTTGTCCAGGGAATATCTGCACATCCCATGGGTTACCCTAATTTTATCAAGTCATCCACATTTCATCTCGTAGGGATCATGAGTAGTTCAATTAACAATTTAGACACCCAATATATCATGATAAATTGAAGGGAACCAAGAATTCAAAAATGTAAAATTTAGAACATAACTATAGATGCAGAAATCCACTTGAAACCAATGCGATAAAATTGTAGACAACCTACCTTGAATCTGTTGATGAAAACACTCTCAACGGAATCCTTATATCCGGATTCAAACTGAAATTTTATAATCAATGTAAATCTCACCTAAAATTTGGGTTTGAGTGCTTCATATAGAGATATAAGATGAATGGGAATCCTAAACCAAAAAGAGAATAAATATGGAGATTATCCTTACCTGTTTCTTCAATCATCAACTAAAGGACCTCCAAATGGCATAAGCTTGAAGTAAAATCACCCATGAGATATTTGGGGATCTATGGTCTGGTAATAGGGTTTCAAGATTGGAGGGGGAGAAAAATCATGAGTTGTGTATAAGAATTCCATAATGTAATATTTGATTTTTTTTTGAAGTTCCTAGGCCTCACGGTTTACCTACACGGTTTTTAAAACCATGTGAAAACCTTGTGAATGATTCTATTCAAAAATAGCCACTTGCACAGTTTACCCACATGATTTTCCAAAACATGTGAAAATCATGCATAGGCTATTTTCCAAAAACCACCTTTCGTATGATTTCCTGGGAATTTTGCATGGTTTTCCCTAACCACAAGAAAGCAGTGAAGCATGCCTAGAACCCCCTTTTTGTTCATATTTTGTGTCATGAACCTCTGTATCACCCTAGATCATTATAAGGACATGAGAAAAACTAATTCGTCCAAAAGAATGTACATAAAATGGAGCGTAAGAAAAAAACATACATTAACGAAAATCTGGGATCATATAACCACCCCACCTTATACCGGCTTGTCCCTGATATTATCTTTCTAATAATCATTGAGTTTCCAATGAAAATAGATTAATCCACTGTTACCGAATCTTTGAATCTCTCTCTTAGGTTTCTTCCAAAACATTTCCATAATTCCATAGAACATGAACAATGGGAACAACCTTTCCCAGCAAAACCTTCTCACCATGATCCTCCACACAAAATAGGTGCTTCTCATTGAACGAATAAACATCCAGCTTAGCATACTTTGAATTTACCACATGAGACAAGCCAGGGTGATACTTTTGGTGTTTTTAAGCATGAAAAACATCATGCATCCCACTAAACTGTTGTGGAAGATATAATTGCTAAGAAGCCAGCATTATCCTTTCCATAATCTCAAATTTACCCACATATCTCGGCACCAACATTCCTACATCCGAATTCGACAGTGACCCAACATTAGAGACATTATAAGAAACACACTATCACCCACAATGAACTCAAGAGGACATTGATTCAGATCTATATGAGACAACATCCTACTAGGAGCTTTTCCATAGTCTTTTGAATCAAATGAACCCTATTTGAGGTCACCTACACAAGACTTGGTCATTACATCTCATATTATCCTACCTCTAACCAAAAAATGTATTTCTACATGGTCTCCCATAAAGTACCCTGAATAGTATATTATAAATTTTTGCCTAAAAACCATTGTCATAAGAAAACTCAACAAGGGAGATTTGAATTTCCCACAAACCACAGAAATACAAAACACTCGCTCTCAACATGTATTCTAATACATATATTGTAGGCTCAGACTACCTGTCAGTATGTGTTTGGTAAGCCATACTAAAAATCAAATGGGTACCATATGCCTGGTATAGTCCATTCCAGAATCGTGAGGTGAAACACAGATCATGATCCCAAACTATGGTCCTCAAAAATCAATGAAACTATGCTATAACTCGAATGTATAATTCTCCCAATTGGTAGAAAATATTTGTCTCCTAAATCGGCATGAAATGGGATACATTGGTCAGTCTATCTACCACCACCCAAAATGAATCATTCATATATGGAATCCTCATATAGACCACTATTATTTCCTTCTTGATGACATTGTAAATCTACTCTAGAATATGCCATGGATGTAACAACCCACCCGGACAATGATGTTCAACCATCACCTAGTGACAGGTAAAAAATCATGTCGCTGATCCGGAAAATTCATTATTGATTCACGTTCAACAAAACTACCAATGAATATTAAGGTACATCTTAGTTAAACTAGGATGAACTTCCCAATTTAACACATAAACTCAAACATCAACCCCTCACGTACAAATTTTTACACCACAAAAAAACCATGAATAGAAGAAACTCCATTGGCATGATATTTCCAACATGAAGGTGACTCCCCACGTTTTACAAATTCAATCATATCCAAACACTCTGGATCCACTCACGATCTATATTTAACTTTGCTCGAAAGTAAAGATTCAATTGTTCTAGATGATAGGGTCATCTTCTCGTGCCCATCGAGTACCTCCACATGCATCTCAACAAACAAAGACATCATCACAAACTCTGAACTAGATTCTTGAACTACATGATTATGAGTCTTTTGGATCAGAGCATCGATGACACTATTCCCTTTCCCTGTTATGTAGAAATACTCAAAATCAAAGGACTCTAGCTATTTACCCCATCGTCAATGTTGATGATTCAAATCCATTTGTAAGAATATGTACCTAATACATTTATGGTTAGTGAACACCATCAATGGTTCTCCCAACATGTAATACCTCCAAAACATTAAGGTATGAACCACATTTTCTAGATCAAGGTCATGGGTAGTATAATTCCTCTCATTTGGGCTCAACTATCTCTACCAAGAATCTAAAACCCAGTCATCCTGCATCAACACTTCCCCATGTCCAACACTAGATGAATCGCATAAAAAGTGTGCCTCTTAACTATTTTTAGTATGATCAAAATCATTGTGGTACTCAACTGCTTCTTCAGCTAATGGAAAACATTGTCAAAATCCTCTAACCAATCAAATATAACCTCCTTCATGGTTAGTCTAATGAGTGGTGCTTCCAATTGAAAGAAATCCAAAATAAATCTACAGTAATAACCGACCAAACCTAGAAAACTAGAAATTCTAGAGAGGTTATTGGGTATCTCCCAATCCATCACAACCTTCACCATTTCTAGATCCACTAACACACCTGAATCATAAATCTTGTTTCCTTGGAAATTCACCACATCAATCCAAAGCTAACATTTTTATAGCATAACATATATCATATTCTCTCTTATTGTACATAAAATGGTGTCAATATTTTTGGCATGATCACCATGTGTTCCAGAGTACATGAAGACATCAACAATGAATACATATATGAACTCATCAAGATATTTGTGGAATATCCGATTCATCAAGGCCATGATCATCCATAGTGCATTGGTCAAACCCAACAACATCACCGGAAATTCATTCAACTCATACCATCTTTGTAGTGCATTCTGGGGTAGGTCAAAAGATATCACCCTCTACTGATGGTAACCTAATATCAAATAGATCGTAGAAAACAATGAGTAACCTCTTATCTTAACAAACACATCATTGAGTCTAGGAAGTGTGTATTTGTTCTTATATTTCATCTTTTCCATCATCCTATAATTGACACATGGCCTCATTTATCCATCATACTTCTTAGAAAAGAACACAAAGGATCCCCAAGGTGATATAATGCGACATATAAACCCATTACGCTCAAGTCCCTCTAATAGAAACATCAGTTCATGGATCACTATTGGCGCCATACAATATGGTGGAATAGAAACTGGCTCCGCTTCTAGAAACAATTTAATCATAAAATCATTAACTCTCTTAGTTGGTAACCTTGAGATGTCCTCTAGAAACACATTCTTAAACGGGTACACAACAATAGAGATGATTGGCGGGTCTTTCATCCAATAATCTAATATATGGCAAGAAACATGGGTTGTGAGTTCCCCCAACTGCTGGCATAGTAGATCTAAATAGCCCACTCGAGTATCCCACTCACCATGAATGATATAAGAACTCAAATCATGTGATTTACACATTAACCATCTTCAGTAATAATTTGCATGAGCTTGAAATAACACCAACCAGTATATTCCTAGGATTATGACAAATCCTTCCACCGATAGGACAAATAGATCCCACAGAAAATGATACACACCAACCTCCAAAGAAAAACCCGTACATTTCCTAGTGCCTTCAACTCTTACTCTTATCATGTGAAACTACCCCACATGTGGTATCCACTGTTAAGGCCATCTCAATTACCAAATAAGCATAAAAAATGAAATGAATAGTACTTATAGTAAACAAAACACTAGAAGGAATTGATGTGACGTGATTCGTACCTTGAACATTCGATGGTCCTACATCACCAAATTCATGTATAGCCTAAACTACATTGAGATGACCTTCCTCATTACCCTAGGCTCCATCCTCATTGCCCTGCATTGATCATTTATATTGGTATGTAGGATCTCTCCCTATAGTTCTACATCTACCACACAAACTAGTATTACTGGTGGAGATCCTACTGTATACCTAATATGGAGTAACTGACCCCTGCCTACACTCTTCATCAGCTATTGACGTCCATAATTCCTTAACTTTCACAGGATCTAGCAGTCAATTTTCATGGGGAGTAACTTGTTTCACGGTCACCGCTCAACTGATGGTAGGAGACACTTTCCACGCTTGGGTCCCAGCCTATAACACTGATAATAGAAGATTGGGTTTAACCCATGAGAATTTTTCTCCCTATTCAAACAACCCTTTGATCTTCCATATTGTTGAAAGGTTTCGAAGCAACACACACTACTATCGGAAGCTGCACCACTTGCTCACCCATCTACCACCACATGTTCAATGCCTTAATTCCTCTTTAGGTTCCCCTTTGAGATGAGGTTTTGACACACCACTTCTAAATACTATTTCAGGTTACATATATTTAATGAATATTTGATCTCGTGTCTTATCCCGTCTTGGAAGCATTTCTCCACAACACCCTCATTTCCTTGTAATTTCTGAATGAAGCATCTCAAATCTGTGATATAATAGGAATAGTCCATTAGCACATTTTCTACTAATTCAGTATTATAAAATCTGATTCACTCACCTACCTCATGGTTTTTGGGTAGATCTTCTCAATAAAATTTTATTGAAAGTCATATCCCATCATTCCTTCTTCCTACTCCATTTGGACCAGGATGTCCCACAAACATTTTATTGAACCCTCAACATATAGGATAATAACTTGAATGTCATATCAAGAGGATTCTATAGGATATAAATAGTAGGTTGGATGGACTCTATCTAGATCTCTTCTACCTCTGTCCCACTCTCTCAAATAATGTCGGAGGGGGCTGTATCTGAAACCCCCTAGTCAGTTCAAACATACTCGGTGCAACCAACCCTAGGTCTCATTCCATATTCTACATAAAATGAGAGAATTTCTCACAAAACATCTCTTTCCAATTTTCCTGGCTTACTACATTCTCCTACACCCATATTTGGGGAGTGTTCTATGCAACATCCTCATGTCACCCAACCAATGCATGTCTTGAAGGTGGGATTTTTAAACAATTCCAATAATTTCTCTATCACGGGCCCATAATGATCTTATAAAAAAGAAAAATATATTGGTTGGCTAATCACTCTCCACTAACCAACCAGTTTACATAAACAACTGTTTCCCTCGGAATCCGGGGATGACTGCCTTGATGGGAGGTTCAAACTTTCCGATCGGTTACGAACAGGTTTGTTCGTAGAACCGGAAACATCCAATGATTCCACATCCATTCGGACACATTTCCAAAGGTAGGTGCTTATTAGTTTGTGGACTAATGAGGCTTAGGAATTTGCATTGGTCGAGAGGATGGGAGGTCAGACTCATCACACCTTTTTGAGGGGAATTATTGTCTACTCCGGGACTCTCTTTATATATTTATCTTATGTTCGCAAATCCTTATTACACTACCAAGTATAAAATGATATTTCCCTTAGATATGACAATCAATGATTAAATATGTAAGAAATTTAGAGAATATTTTGTATGTATTCAAGGTTCTTCTTCAATAGAGAATCATCTGTATTTATTATAGATTATTGGTCAATGGTACCCTTCGACACATTTTTACAAAAGACTCATGGTCATTATGATGACCATATGGGTTTTAAAGAAACTTAGTGGGGCACGTTGAAGTTTATTGTCATTCAGAAGGACATGGATTATTTTAGAGTTGGGATCAAACCCTTAGACAGGCTACCTACGTATCCTTTGTTTAGAAAGGGAATCAGAACCCACTTAGTTCGAGTAAGGGAATATGATGTTTATGATTGATGGCTCAAAGAAGGATTTTACAATTAATTTTACACTCTAAGCTCATGTGAGTCATGCTCGGTGTGAGAAACAATTGGTATTAGTGAAAATTAGACAATTGTGCCATGAAAGATGCAATCATAAGAAATAATGTGGGGAATATGTATGTATGACTGCCTAGATAAATGAAGGTTATGATTTACTTTAGGGAAGAAATCCAGGAACAGATTCCATAAAGGTATATGTTCTTCATAGAGATTTTGAATACTATAACATTGGGATTACTAATGAAAATGAGTCCCAAATTAGGAGAAGACTTATGATTGGGTTGTACTCCTGAAAAAGAATCACAGATCAAAGGTAAATTAGGACTGGTGAAGAGAAATTAAGACTGGGGCTTATTCCTGAAAAGGAGGCCCAGTTTAAGGGAATTAAGGTTTGGGGCTTACTCATGAGGAGGGTGCCCAAATTAGGGGACTGGGGCTTACTACTAATGAGGATTCCCATATTTGAGACATAGTCTGACTCTTGAAAAGGAAGCCTAGGTTAGGGGATCTAAGGCTTACTCCTAAAGAGGATGCCCAAAAATTAAGGGACTTGGGGCTTAGTCTTAAAGAGGATGCCCATATTAGAGGACTTATGATTGGGGATTATTCATGAAAAGGAGACCCAGGTTATGGATTCTCTCATCCTAAAGGATGAGGTTGAATGAATGAAATCTCAATCTTTAGTGACATAAAGATGTGTAAATCACGAGGTCATGAGAGATATTCCATAGAATTCCTTTTAGATAAGGAAGTAAAATCAAGAAATCATGCCATAAATGGATTTGAAGAGTGTCTTGAAAACTGAATCTTGAATAGGAAATGTGGAATGGATTAAGAGGGGTGAAATAGGAAAAAAGGGCACCCAAAAAGGTAGGGGCGCACATGTCCTAGCAGGCTCGTAGGTACTGCATGGGCGCGCAAGTACTAGTCATGCAGGTATGCCTGCATGACACATGTTGTACTTGTTTGACGGTTAACTAGTAGGGTAATACTTGAGTGACTCTTTATTACAGCCTTTAGAATCCTCTAGATGTTCTTCCAAAAAAACGGTGCTCAAGTTCTATTGAAGGAGTAAGGCGGATCACAAGTGTGGCCTTTTTCCCTTAAGGGCTGGCTACTTAGGCGCACAAGTGTTGATGAGCTTCAACACTTAGGCCTTCCTCCCCCTCTTTAGATCTTCCTTTCTGGGTAAGAAATTACCTTATAAGTGTTTCGGAAGATTTGAGAGGAGACTAAGGTGTCGGGTGCTCAAATCTGTGTTTCTAGAAAAAATCCTCCCCGAATGAGGGCCCACCGGGTCTATTTATACGCAGGAGAAGACCATGGACGGTTACCACTTTAGGTCGCGCAAGTTACTTGCACAACCACTAGGCATCATGTAAGTGGACTTTCACGACTGTGATAGAAATTGCGCAGCACATGTGCTTTTGATCCCTTGTTCATGCCTTTTTCTATTTTTGATATTTTCTTCAAAGGATGGATCAATTTGTGCTAATTCATTTCCCTTTACATTCCTTTGGACTCTGTGATGAAAAAGGAGCGTCAACAATTACATACCCTTCTTCATGAGTTGTAGATGGCCAATCTCTCTCACTTGAGAAATGATTTGCAAAACAGGAGGAAGAAATGAAGGAGTTAAAGTGGTTGAATGCAGAACTACATCATAGTAGTCTTCCTCCTAAGCATGCTGAAGTCAGTCAACCAAGGGAATTTGTTGCAGCTACTGAGATGGATCAAGAATATCCTCCTTTATCTGTACACCCTCACTGTTCTAATCCTATGGGTCAGCTTCAACAACAACCGGTGGTGTTATCATCAGTTGCAGTACAAATCTCCACATCTGTCCAAGCTCTAGTTATTACACTTCCTCAAGTCTATGATCAACCGGATGTTTCTCAAAATTTAATGACTACTATTGAGTCATTAACATCTCAGTTGGATTCTATGGAGGGAAAACGAGCTAAAATTCAACCATAAAAGAGTGTTTACCC
Source organism: Viscum album (assembly GCA_963277665.1). Lineage (NCBI taxonomy): Eukaryota > Viridiplantae > Streptophyta > Magnoliopsida > Santalales > Viscaceae > Viscum > Viscum album. Next base: position 1,895,681,244 of record OY728133.1, on the reverse strand, counting down.
TGAATGGGTTGATGTAATTATTCCCCCGTCAAATTTTTCAAGTACCACATTCCCAATCATTAATGGTTTGGTAGACCCAAGGAAATACTTAACACATTTTGTTTCTCATTGTGATCCTATGATGGGAACCCCTCAGTAACAAAAATCAGTTAAGATTAGGGTTTTTGTAAATTCATTACAAGGGCCTTCTTTTTTTTGTATACAAGCTTGTAATCTCGGTCAATTACTCGATGGGAGGATTTCCATCAATGATTCCTTCTTCAATTTAGATCAACGTTTCCAAAGACAACAGTTTTTGAACTTAAAAACTATAAAAAAGGGAGAAGGAAATGGTTTCAGATTTCATTGCTCACTAGAAGGGATTAACATATTCCTTAAGCTTAGCACTCCCTCAAGAAGAATTGTTGTCAGTATGTGTGGAAAATTTGCATGATTAATTGAACACACCATTGATACCTGTGAAATACATAGGAGGGTTTCAAGACCTTACTTAAATCACTAAATAGGATGAAGACTCTCTCATAAAGACTAAGGATAAATCTTGTATAATTCCATCAGCTCTAGGAAGGAGAATGGGTAAAGCATAGACTGCTACAGTTACGCTTAAACAAGCATCTGTACCTGATTCTACTTAAAGGCCTTCATCTTCTTAAAGGGCTCCACCTCCAGAGAATCAACAAAAGAGGCCATTTCATCAAGATCATCAAATTGATCAAAGACAGAAACAATTTGAGGATCTAAAGTGTAATGTATATTCTTTTCGAAATGAACAAGTTTCTAGTTACTTAATTTCGGCTCTAGAAAATAATTATTTCAATTAACAATGCCCAAGAGGCTGAACAGGGAAGGAGATGAAGACATTCAAAATTATATCCCATTTCATCAGATGTTGGGGCATCCCATTCAGGAGTGTTTTGTCTTCAACGACCTCCTCCAAAAGATGGTGGACTCAGGACAAGTCAAATTGAATGGTTCTTCAGCTCATGTAGCATGTGTTACTACTAAAAATCTAGAGGAAGAAGTCGAGTGAAAATAAGTCCAAAACAATAGTGAGAAGAAATATGATGATTGGATGGTCAGGAAAATGATCAACTGAACTCATGACATTTTGCGAATGCTATTGATGCAAAAAATTGTGTCTTCTTCTATGAATGCCACCGCAAAACCCTCTTCATCAGTGGGTAAATACTCAAAGAAATGTCATATTTAAAAGAAAGAGGAAAAATTAGAAGAAGATGAGATGGTGTCAATGCCCAAGTTGTCTTTGAATCTGGTAGATTTTATGCCATCTAATTCGAAGAAACTGGAACTGCCCCATCAAATGGCACATCATAAATGGCCAAATCATGCAGAATATTCATCAGATGAATAATTGATCTTTGGTTCTATTAACATGATTCATTTAACAGATCCTTATGCCAGTCACAGCTTCGATCGTGATGATCCTGAGTTCCACGTATCAAAATGAGGAAATAGAGGGAGTTCCAGAGGCCTGGGATAAATAGGAAGATGTGGATATCATAGAAACCAATATTCCAATTTTACCCCTTCTAGAACTGTGTATGCAGTAGAAACTCATCGCAGATCCCTTCAGCGGGCTCAACAAGAACAAGAAAATTCTTCCAGCAATAGCAGATTCAGTCCTGGTGTAGTTATTCTAGACGATCAGTTAGAGATTCCACCTTCTTCCTCTCTGTATGAAAATAGACCTATTCAGTCTAATCATCCAAATCCTGGAGTATTTTCAACTCCTACCCCGATACAAGATGCATATACTTCCAAAGCATCAACTTATAAGGTGCATGCGAAACCACATGTTCCTGTTGGGAAAAGAAAACCTTTGAACAAAAATATGATGTTATGAAACATTTGTCCCAAGTATAGACCATGTTATCAATTCTGTATGCCTTGAATCTATCCATGGATCTTCGGGAGGCACACATTGATGCTTCGTCAAGTCCTCAGGAGTTAAAAACTGATGTTTTTGCTACTGAAGACTACCATGTAGAGAATAATCCTACAGAATTCCATATAGTGATTCCATTCACAAATGAAGATGAAGATGTTGTCATGCATGAACATTTTAGACCATTGTATTTATCTGGAAAAGTCAATGGTGTAGACATCTGAAGGTCTTTCATTGATAATATTTCATGAGTCATCCTTATCCACATTCGTGCACGTCATTGATTGGGCCTCACGGAATCTGATTTCTCTCCTTCTACTCTGATTTTGCAAGTATATGATAAAAATGAACAACAACCACTGGGATAGATTACACTCAGAACTCAATTTGGAGACCTTTTATCCAATTTATATTTCACGGTTGTTGATCATGATACAACCTTTAATGATTTACTCGGATGACCTTGGCTAGATCAACATGTGGCTATCCCTTTTTCATACCACCAATGCCTTAAATATTGTATTGATGGTCAAATTGGGACATTATATGTTGATAAATCCCCTTCAAAACATGTTAATCTCAATACATTGAGGTGGAATTTTATCACATGAAGGGTAAGGAGAAATACACAACAAGGGAGGTTACCATGGTTAATGCTCCATATGGTTTGGAAAATATTCCAGTAAACACAATCACACATGTGAGTACAGATTATGTGTTGCCTATCAGTCAAATTGACAGGATATACCTGAATCCAAATACTCTTATGGAAACTTCCATAATGTCAATTTCAACAATCAAGATAGACAGCATGGGATAAATTGGCGATTCACCAAGTAATGTTGAAAGCTCAAATGGGGATGTTTTCATTTCATCTGCTGAAATATAACATGTCTGTAATTCACCAAACAATCCAGAAGAAGTTATAGAAATGTCAGAGGTGAATGATGGTGTTGATTCTCAATCTATCATCTTCTCTTTATTACCCAAGGAAGACCCTTCATCATCAATCGGGTCGGAAATGGAAGCTTCTTCTTCAAGATGTTCAAATTTTAACATCTCTTCTGATCATGGAAATTATACATCACCATCTACTATTCAAGTTGAAATTGAATAAATATAACATGTTGAGGAAGAAGAAGAGGAATATCATAAGGATGCTCCTCCAGCATTTGATGAAGGTATCTCTGCCACCGTGGATGAACATAGAGAAATAAATCTGGGTACACAAGAATATCAACGCCCAAATTTAATTAGTGTAGCATGAATCTTGAAGATCAAGAGATGTATATTTCATTTTTAAAGTAAAATTGAGATATATTTTCTTGGAACTATACAGAGATTCCAAGGCTTGATCCTGATGTTTCTACTCATCATTTGGGTTTACCATAAGAACATCAAGGATTTATTCAAGCCGCAAGAAGAACACATCCAACCTATGCTTCTAAAATTGAAGCAGAAATGGAAAATATTATCAAAGATAACTTTGTAAGAGAATTTCAATATCCCATGTGGTTGGCTAATATTGTCCCTATGAAAAAAAAGAACAGACAAATTAATGTTTACATTGATTTCAGTGATCTTAATCAGCATTGTCCTAAGGATGATTTTCTAGTTCCAATAACAGAACTCTTAATTGATGCAATAACTAGCTATGAAGCTCTTTCCTTCATTTATGTATATTCAAGATATAATCAAATCTGAATGGCTCCAAATGATGAGGAATCTACAGCGTTCAGATCCCCTTAGGGTGTGTTTTTCTATCTGGAAATGCCCTTTGTCCTAAAGAATGGAGGCGCAACATATCAGCATGCCATGGATCGTGTTTTCAATCCATTTTTAGGGAAGTTTTTTCAATGTTATGTGTATGATTTTGTGGTTAAATCAAGGGAACGTTCTAATCACTTGGAAGATTTGGAAATCATATTCCACAATATTAGGCAACATAATTTGAAGATGAACCCCTTAAAATGTGTTGTTGGGGTAACCTCAGGAAAATTTCTCGGCTTTTTTGTATTCCATCGTGGTATCGAAGATGATCATGAGATGAAAACATCAATCCTTGGTATGTCACCTCCTCCGAATTTGAATGAATTGAGAGGACTTCAAGGAAACTTAGCCTATATTCAGTGTTTCATTGCCAATTTAGCAGGAAAGAGTTTAACCTTCACCAAATTGATGAAGAATAGAGTCACATACCAGTGGACTGAAGAATGTCAATAATCATTCGATATTCTCAAGAAATATCTATTGAGTCCACCGATATTACTGCAATTTTTTAAGGAAGACCACTAATCCTCTATGTGATAGCTTTAAAGCGATCATTGGGTGCCTTTATTGCTCAGAAGAATGATGCTGAGAATGAAAACATCCTCTACTATCTCATTCGGACTATACTTGAAGCAGAAACCTGATACTAAAATATTGAGAAGTGCTTCCTAGATTTAATCATTCCATTTCATAATTTGAGACATTACCTGAAACAACACGAGGTCCAATTGCTATCTCGCAATAACCCACTAAAATTCATCCTTATTCGTCCAGTGCTTACAGGACGTCTGGCATAGTGTGCATTTATTTTGCAGCAATTTGATATTCAGTATGTGTCACAAAAGGAAATAAAAGGCCAATATCTGGATGATTTCCTTGCTGAACATCCTTCAGCAGAAGATACATCATCAGATATTAAACATCCTGATGAGGAAGTCTTTTCTATTCAAAATAGTCTTCAAATATGGGAAATTTACTTTGATAGTGCTTCCAGAAATCCAATAGGGATGAAAATGGATGATATTAAATTCAACAAAGTTTGGTTAGAATTATACTCATTTCCCTAGAAAAGGCGGTGCTACCTTATTCCATCTCATTGTTGGGAGGCGGTACAAATAATGAAGCAGAATACCAAGCTCTTATCCCAAGATTGGAGTTGGCCCTTCAAGCACAAGAGAATCACTTAAAGGTGAAAGGTGATTTAGACCTGGTAATCAAACAAGTCAATGGGGATTATACAATCAGAAAATAATAACGAATCCATTTGTATGATTAAGTCAGAGAGTTAATGGTGGTATTTCCTTCAGAACCGGCATTTTCTTATGTCCCGATATCACAAAATTCCCAAGATGATGCACTGACTAATATAGCAACAACTATGGAAGATCCAAATCTGGATGAGAAAAACATCTGTATTTCCCATAGTCATAAAATTTCACCTTGTGTTCAAATGAGAATAGATGAAATCAGTTAAATTAGGTCAATCCATGAACATGTGGTCATACTATAGTATGGATGACACCTATCAGGGAATAACTTCAAAATGGAACACTTCCACCTAATAGAGCTGGGAAAGAACAAATCTAGTGACTTGTGGTCAATTTTACTATTTATGATAGCCTAGATCACCTAGAGAAAATTCTCTACAAAAGAGGTTTTGATGGAGTTCTCTTCAGATGCATTAATGGTGAAGAGAAAATGGTTGTCATGAAAGAAGTGCATGCAGGAGTCTGTGGTGCCCATCAGTCTGGACATAAACTATCTGATCAAATTCGATGGCTTGGATACTTTTGGACTTCACTGATACAAGATTTTGTTTATTTCACAAAGGAGTTTCATTATTTCCATGTACATTACAACTTCATTCATCAACCCCCAGAGTTTCTTCATACAGCTAAATACTCATGGTGGTTTTCCACATGGGGAATGGATGTAGTGGGACCTTATCCTTCAGCTACATCCAAGAAATTTAAGTACATTATTACTACTACTAACATCTTCTCCAAATAGGAAGAGGCGATACATCTGAATGAAATTCGTTCTAAAAGAATTGTTAGCTTCATCAAGTCTAACATCATTACCAAATTTGGTGTCCCTCGTACCATATTGACAGACAATGGCACCGACTTCTGTTCATCCGAGGTAAGGAAGTTGTATCAAGAATACAACATTAAATACAACCATTCCTCTTGGTATCATACATCATCCAATGGCCAAATAATAAAATTTCAACAATACTATTTCAAATATACTGCAAAATATGGTGGATAAAGATAAGAAATCCTGGCCTGTTAAATTCATTCATGCTTTATGGGATTATCGGACCACCACCCCCACTGCAACGCGGTCAACTCCATATTAATTGGTATATGGAAAAGAAGCAGTATTTCTTGTTGAGGTTCAATTAACCTCGCACAGAGTAGCCATTTGTGATCAGTCTTCTATAGATGAACAATATCAAAATTTATTGGATGAATTGGAGCTATTAGATGAGAAAATATTGTGCACCCTACACCACTTGGATGTCTATCATAATTGAATAGCACGAGCATTCAACAAAAAATTTTGTCTTCATTCATTCATTTAGGGATAAATGGTGTTGGTTATTAGAAATCCAATGATACCAGGAAATAAAACTCCCAAGATAGATTCAAAATGGGAAGGACCTTATTCAATATAGAAGGTATACTCCAATGGATCTTATTCTTTGAACTCTATGGATGGAGAACTCATCACTAATCGAACAAATTCTAGATTCTTGATGAAGTATTTTGTATAATAAAAATAAATATGGTCTATTCATATGACCTTAATCTATTGGAACTAACATCCAACATGACGTTAAACTATGGCGTCCTAACTACATGACACTAAATTGTACAGAAGTCCCTTACGTCCAGCAAGACATTAAAATACATAATCTCTGGTCCATGCATATGACATTAAACTATTCGCCTCATAGTCCAACATGACGTTAAACTATGCCATCATCCAACATGATGTTAAACTATGTATAAATTACTTAATATGTATAACATGACGTTAAAATGTGTCCTCTTTTGTCCTTAATGCATGACATTAAACAGAACAGTCCCACTTTCATCCAACATGACGTTAAACTATATTGTCCTCATCATCTTAGCTACAGGACGCTAAACTGTACCACACCCTTACATCCAACATGACATTAAATTGTGTCCCTATATTTTTCATACATGACATTAAAATGTATTTTGTCCCTACTACATGACACTAAACTGTGTAGCACCAATAGTCCTCACTACAAGTCTTTAAACTGCATAGTCCCTTCATACGTCCTCCATGACCTTAAACTATTCATCATTAAGGTTGTTTCTACCTCTTTTTTCTGACATCGACTATGAATCACATGAGATTAGAGTAAACATCAACCATAACACCCTCTCTGGGCCGCTAACCATCTGTACGTCCTAACACCATTTTTTATTTCATTGTCCTCACGAACAATATGATCACCAATTCATTCATTAATTGAACTACGTGGACTTTGATCCTTACCTTCTAGGATGGGTATGTAGGCAACCTCCTGAGGTTCAATCCCAAAACCAATTTCTTTACATCGGTTCACCTCATTCTCAAATGATGTTGATTTGTGAAGCATCCCCTGAACCAAAACGTTTTACATTAGTTCACCATTATCCTTGATATATGACGTTAAACTATTCACACTTTGTCCTATATGAAAATAAACTACAACATTCTTTTACTCTCTCAACTGAGAGGGAATCATTATTTACAATGATCTTCAATCATGTTATATTCTAAAAACTATGTGCATACATGTAAATTCATGAACCTTTTATCTTGGGTCAAACCATCATTGCACTAAAGTCCCCTTTCACCCATCATATGTACGAACCAAATCTGTACATAGGGTATTTCAAGGACTATGTGCGGATTGATTTCCATACTTATGGGTTATGTATGAACATTCAAGTATCCTTCGAATCCAGCCCATAGTCTGTGGGCCTAACCCCGTGTTTTACTTTCAGTCCCCTGGCTAAAAAGTCCCTACGAAAACACACACTGTGTATTCATTGTAATGGCCTGAGATCTATGATCCTAAACTAAGATTTCCCATACATTCGTACCACGATGATGTTAAACTATGTTTCAAGAACTATGTATGGCTTGATTCTAATCATTATGGGATACATTGTGAAGTATGAAATTTCAATTTAGGACACAGCCACAACAAGATTATGTTTAGCATTGATCTATGTATCCCTTTCATGCATTGAAGAATACCCATTTTCATGTGTCATACTCCTAACCATAAATACTTCCACATCTCCATAACCCTTTTATTGACTTCTGGTCACAAAATTTCTAATTTTTGAGAGTTCTTTTGTCTGACTATGTAGAACGTGCCTTTAAGAGGCCTTGCATAAACAGTCAACATAACAGCCTTGTCAGCCAAAAGATACTATTATTTGACTATGCAGCCAATTCCCTTAGGTGGCCCTGCATAAATCAACCCCATAACAGGTATTTCAGACAATGGTAACATCATTCGTGGGAGTAAAACCACTTTTGACCATAGTTTTCTTAATGAAAATTTGTTAAGATCCGCCAAAAAATTTCCATCCTTAACATATTTGTCCCATACTCCTTTTCATGATCTGAAAGTATTCAAGTCTATGGTTTATATTTCCCTTCCCTACGTTTGGGTAAGTCCTTCATAGGAGTGACAATCATCCAGATATTAGACAATCTTGTTTGGAAATATCTTCATTATATTCAACTACCTCCCTCCATATAGTAGACTCTATGATTTGGAAAATTTGAGTCTCTATAAACTTTTATTGGATTTTTAGCGATAGAAAAGTAAATTTCCAAGAGTTATTTTTCCTGACTGTGCAGCATGTTCCCTTAGGCGCCTTGTATAAACAGTCTATATAACTGAATTTTCGGCCAAAAGATACTATAATTTGACTATGCATCCAATTCCCTTAGGCGGTCCTGCATTATTCAACCCCCTAATGGGATAGTTAAATAGAGGTAACTTCAATCATGAGAACTACTTATTATAATTCCTTTTTTCCCTTTTTCATATCATTCCTCAGATTCAAAAGTACTTATGTCATCATTTTCATATTTTCCCCCATACATGAACATGGTAATATGTTTTCAGTTAAATTATCAATGAATTTAGTCAGTTTTAATCCATTTGGTCAAAGCTATTCGACCTTAAACATTAGCATTTTTATGTCCGACATGCATGACATTAAACTGCCAATAACCATAAAGACCCCTGGTTTCTCTTTTTTCCTCAGAGTCAAATCCTCTTTTCTCTCTAGATCTAACACTGAGGGGGGACTTTTTTTTACTCTACTTTCTATCTGAAAGTCTAATGAATGAAAAATGGAAATACCTTAGTCCAATATGATTCATACTTTAAAGAAACATCAAAAATTGACAAAGGAATGAAGAAGGATTTCTTCCCACTTGGGTCACGCAAGTTTCATCATGGTCGTCCAAGTATACTTGCACACCGCATAGTGGTCGTGTAGGTGACTTGTGCACCCTCTTTGATTTTCGTCCAAGGTATTCTCTGGCCTATAAATGCCCCTTGTGGACCCCCCATTTCAAGGATTGAAAAATTCCAAAACTTATATTCGAGCTCCCGAAGCCCTAGTCTCTTATGGAAGTATTCCGAACACTTCTAAGGTAATTTCCTACCTATAATGGAAGCTCTAAACAGGGGAAATAAGGCCTAAGTGTTGAAACTCATCAACACTTCTGTGCCTATGTGGCCAGCCCATAAGTGAAATGGATACACTTGTGCGCCCCCTTATCCCTTCAATAAAACTTGTGCGCCACTCTTTTGGAATCCTTTAGGGAAAATACTAAGGGCTTGAGTCAAGTCTCTCCCATGTATTACCCTAAGGGTTGACAGTCGGGCAAGTATACTTTCACGACTAGGACTTGTGCGCCCATGCAGTACATGCATGTCTCTCTCTTTTTGGGTGCCCCTCCTACATATTCACTTGCTTTCTTCAAATCCACATCTCCTCTTCAAAATTTATCCCTCGGAAACCTCTTCAAATCCATTTATGGAATGGTTAATTTATTGGATTCCATATCTGAATGGAATTCTAGGGAACATTTTTCAAAACCTGGTGATTTACATATCTTTATGTCACTAAGGTTAGAGACTTTATTCATTCAACCTCATCCATTAAATATGAGAGGATCTTTAACATGGGCCTCCATCTCATGAGTAAGTCTCAATATCAAAATCCCAAATACGGGCCTCCTTTTCAAGAGTAATCCCCAATCTTCAAGTCCCTTAACATGGGCCTCCTTGCCAGGAGTTATCCCCTGTCTTCAAGTCCCCTAATCTGGGCATCTTTTTCAGAAGTAAGCCCCAGTATTCATGTTCACTTAACCTAGGCCTCCTTTTTAGGAGTATGCCCCAGTCATAATTCCCTTTAACCTGGGCCCCTTCTTTATGAGTAAGCCCCAGTCATAATTTCTCTTAACCATTCTTAATTGAATTTTTATTTGGGATTCCTTATCATGAGTAAAACCCCAATCATAATTCCACTCTAATTTGGTCATCCTTCTCAGGATTAACTCCTAAGTTAAGTATCCAAATCTCCATAAAGAACATATAACTTTATGGACCTTGTTACTTGGTATCTTCCTTGAAGTAAATCCTATTATTCATCTATCTGGACAGTCATACATACATAAGCCCCACATCATATCTTATAATTGAATCTTTCATGGAATAATTGTCTATTTTTACCAATACCTCTTCTTTCTCACATCGAGCATGACTCATCTAAGCTTAGAGTGTAAAAGTAATTATGACATCTTTCATTGAGCCATCAATTATGCATAAACCTCATAATTCATTACTCGAACTTCGTGGGTTCTGATTCCTTTTCTAAAACAAAGGATATGTAGGTATCCCATCTTCAGGTACAATCCCAACTCTGATATAATCTATGTCCTTATAAATGAAAATAACCTTCAAGTGCCCCGCTGAGTGGCTTTAAAACAAGTATGGTTATCATAATGTCCAAGATATTTCTATATAATGTGTCGAAGGATACCATTTAATATCAATACATATCAAATACAGATAATTCTCTATCGATGAATAACATCCAATACATATAAAAGATTCTATAAATCTCATTCATACTAATTATTTATTGTCATATCTAAAGGAATTCTCATTTTCATACTTTGTAATTTAATAAGGATTCATGAACATAACTTAAATATATAAAGAGAGTCTCATAGTAGAAAATAATTCCCCTCAAAAAGGTGTGATGTGTATGACCTCTCATCCTCTCAAAAAAGCAAATTCTTAAGCCTCATCTGTTCACAACTAAAGAGCACCTACCTTTGGAATATAGGTCCAAATGGATATGGAATCATTGGATGTTTCCAGTTCTATGAACAAACCTTTTAAAAACCACTTGGAATTTTTGAAACTTAAATCAATTAGGTCATTCCCATTTCTAGAGGAAACAGTTTTCGTATATGAAAAATACACACACTCATTTTGGTGGGAACATTCCTTGAAGAATGTATCATTAATACATCTATATGTTTTACCATAATGAAAAAAATACTAACCATAGACAACATAATTCTATGGGAAAATTGAAAAAGATACAACACAATCTCTAATAACAGGTGATTACCTATTCTATAATGTAAATTTATTGGCACTATTTAAGGTATAATATATTTGCAAAACGAAATGATGTTGGATGAAGAGATCAATATTTTTTGAACTACCCTCTTGGAATTGTTTGTCTTCCAGTCATCTCCTTTATGTCATGCATGTCAAATATAATTATTTTATAGTATTATTAATATGATACTATATGTTCTTGTGAAAATGAAATAGGTCTTCATGTCTACGATGGATATGATTGACATGTTGAGAAAATAATAGATTTCACTACTGAAGGGTAATGGTTGGAATTTTATTCCGCCATTACAATTCACACTAACAGGACATGAGAAATTGATAATTTTTATTATTCATAAATTTGTAAAACTACCATATACATATTAATAAATTATTAATAATTTCATATAAATTAATAATTTGTATTTATGTAGAAAAAAATCACATGACTATTCTGTTTTGGTTCAAGATTTGTAGATTGTATCATTATCGTGTTTTTTCCATAAATATTAAGGTATATATTAAACTGTATCTTCTCCATTTCAAAATCCATATAAAGTGATGTTACAGACCTAATGAATTTTCGAATCATGAATGAGGAGGTCAGAGTAATATGATGTGAATTAAAGTTGATATTCCCAGTATAATTCTCTGAAAGAATTGTATACCTAACTGTTTAATAACATAGAGTGGTTTAAATATGTGGTCCTTTAAATTACAAATGGATGTACCAAATTGAAAGGTATATAAAATTTTGAAAGGTTATGTCAATAATTGATGTTGGAGAGAAGTTTTTATTAATTACTAATTTATTATTTAATTTAATATTGGATTCCATACCATTTACATATATGATGATGACATAATCATTCTCCCAATGTCTTATCATAGAGGACACCATATTAGAGAATGGATTTCTAAAAGAGATATTGTTATAATTACATTCATAGAGTGGGATAATGAAAACATTTACACCTTACATAATAGTCCACTTGTTGATCTATACACTGATTCCAAATAATAAATTATTACTGATTCAAATAAATCAAGGACATAATTATGGATTTCCAATACTCAAAATCAATAGTTTATAAGATGGTTCCAATATCATATTTTTATGTATTTTTATAACAATACGAATTCAATTTTGGAATTACGTCACTGTTATCCATAATATCATAAGAGAATATTGTATCAAACATTTTCACTATTGGAAACATACTCTATACCAATGGTATATAACTATTGGTAATGGTTAGAGAACTGTTGGAATTAACAATACATACGGTTGTATAAACTATTTCTTATTGAAGCATGGGTATAGAAATATACAAATAGTTATTGAATAACCATTGGTATACTACTTCTGAATGAACACTATACTAATGGTTTATAGAAACCATTGTTATAAGTACATAACAATTGATTCAACCAGTTGCAAAATTTTAATTTTCACATCTACTCGAACATTTTTAATTAAATCATTGATAAAGCATGAGATTAAAGGTCTAAACCAAATGATTAAAAAACATTAGTATACGCTTTTACCAGATGTTTACATAAAACTAATGTTATGGAGTTTATTTTCACAAATATTTCAAAGACAATAAACAGTTGGCATAGACATTCTATTGGAATTGCAGCAGGATTAATCTCTCCACCCCATGCAATTGGTTGTGTAATACATAATGAAATTCTTGTAAAATTGTGAAGTACATGTTCAATACAAAAGTAAATTCATAATTTAATTCATAATTTAAATAATAATTCATAATCCAACTGTCATGTGAATAGATAATTCAGAATAAAATTCCAAATTGAATAAATAAAGAATTAAATTATGAATTTTGAATACAATTATAATTTAATTGAATACAAAAATATATATGTGTTTTACATAATTATTAATACATATAGAAATATTAATTGTGTACAATGTCTACAATTAATAATTCAATACATACTGATATTAATTATCTATAACACATACAAATTTGGATTAATAATATAGAAGGTTTACCCTATACAATTGCAATACAATCCACATTATTCAATGATGCATGTCTGTATAATTCATTACCACTACAATAGGTGGGAGGATTTGATCAATGTCATGTGATTTTCAATGAAAAATTAATGGCATTTAGAACAATTGAAATACGTTATGATGGGACTAGTATTCATGATTATTATCTTCCCATTAGCATGAGGTTGTCTTATTGATATTTTTTTGGATGATCTTATAAAAATAATTTAATCTCAATGGGATACTTGGAACTATTTTAAATTGTGAATTATGGAACGTCTTACCCACATGAAGGAATATGAAATCAAGGAAATTGCAATACATCCTATGGGATAGTGTGGTCCTACAGTGTAAGGCCGTTTGGGGCCTCGGTGATGAAATTTTGATAGTGTGGGGTAGAATAAGCATGGGACATCATGATGTCTACACCCAATTATAGAGTTTGGGATGAATGAATTAGTATGAAATCTAAATATTCAATGAGTAAAAATTCTTGGGTGATTATATAAATCTATACAAGTCGGTGCTCAAGTATATTTTGTGACTGTAGTCAAATTGGGGGGATCACACCAGAATCTGAAAAAGTGTATGACCCATGGTTTATAGTAGATCTGGTGAACTTTTATTTAGGTATGGTTGATAGATAGAACCATATTATTAATGTGGTTTTATGTTATATCTAGAGTCAACCAAGATTATTCCTTACACTTTAATAAATATCGAATAATATTAGAAAAAAATTATTGAAATTGATGTGGATTATGAACCATACCAATGGGGAATGTGATGAGGATGATCATAGATTGAACTGTGTAAGTAAATGAACAATTTTGTATTTATACATTAGATTATTTTTATTGGGTTATTTATCACATGATACATTAGGCTGGTAAATGGAATACTAATCTTAATGGGTTATTAGATAATTAAGAATGACTGTATTGCCAAATATGTGGCAACGAATTGTAAATTGACCTTTATAGCTATCCCAAATAATGAGTGATTGTTGTTTTGATTTTGGGGATGGATTTGGAGAGGATGGGTCACATCTAATTCATAGAAAATACTCAATTTTATGATTCATGTGTGGTAATTGGATATGATATGTGTTCTATGGTGACTACTGAGGTATATATTTTTATTAGTGGATCATGTAAGGATCAAAAATGAGATATGCACATTAAAAAATATTATATTAAAATATGGTCATTAATAGAGGCATTATAAAAATTTCAAAATTTATTATTATAGCCCCTATATAGGGAAATAATGTTCAGGGTTTAGAATATGGCAATGTTGTTCATAGGATTGGGTGATTTTAGATGAATTTAGTGGGATAAAAGATTGAATAATATATTTCACATGTAATAATATTTGAGATTAGATAAATGACATAATGAATTTCATTTTCAAAAAATGTTGGATTCATAATGTGGAATTAATCTCGACTTTTCAATTATACTTTAGTGTAATGGGACTGATTATGCTGCTAGAACAATTATCCCTCTTTTACATCCAAGTGAAAATGATGATATTGGATTTCAGTAGACGGGATAGAGTTTAAGATATTATTATACATGTTTCTCAATGATTAGATCTTTTATGGTTAATATACTGTTACGACTAATATTTTTAAAGGTTAGTATAATTGATGAAACAGTATATTTTGAAGAGTGGTAACTGTAGTCTATTAGAATTTTAGATTCTAATGTAATCATTATTTATTTTACATGAAACTGGAGATTTATTTTTCATGATCATAAGTTAAAGGGGAGTTTAATATATTTGTCCAGGCTATGGAGAAGGGTGATGTTTCTTCCATGTGTAACAAACAACACAAAGTACTGGGAGATAATAGACCCAGTACCTACTGACATCATAGTGGTCTAAAATTTCTTTTATCTTACATCTATAATATAATTTTGTGTTATCATGTAAATGAATGTTTGGAACATTTGGTTACCTTTTGTGGCTAGCCATTAGTTACATGAGTGAATTATACAAGATACCCAACTGGTACCTTAAGAGGGCTAATACATCATTGGGACTATACTCTTACCAAGTGAGTAGCATGCCCTATCATGGTACTCATCTCCCAACACTAGATGTATGGGATCATTTCGCCCAAAAATGTCAGCTTCCTGTGCATTAATGGACACCACAGCTGATTAAAAATATAAATTCATTAATAAGTCACCAAATAGATATTCAAATTTGAAATCAACCAAGTAAAACATTAAATTTGGTACTATTTTGATTCTTTAACCACACTTCCATCTTATTTTTATTATTCATGAGAAATACAGTTTTTCTCATGGAACACATTGTAGTACAATAATCAATTTCACTACTAAAATTATATGAAAACCAGAAAATGAAAATAATTTATGGAGGAAATAATAGAAAGTAAAAGTGATAATGAAAAATTACTAATTCCTATTGTACATACATACTCTCATGATCTGACATCATAGTACATCCCAATGTTTAGAGGTATTTTTTAGCATCAATTTTTTCTAGATTATTTTTAAATAAAATTCAATAATACAAACGATAAAATTAATGATAAAAATGAAAATTTTAATTTAAAAACCTCAAATATGTTTAAAAACATAAACATGATAGTCATCCAATGAGTAATAATTTACTGACATTGCTCTGTGGTACAATTATCCAGGACAATTACCACCTCTATCTATGTTCTAGATCTAGCATGCAAGCCAATATTCAACTCATGCTTATAGGCTCTCCATGTAACATACCGGTTTCGGGAGCCGCCCAAAGGTTCCCCGTACCCAGTTGGTCACACGGGGTCAAGTGAATTTCCTTGAACGCCAGAGGTTTCCGACTAGAAGTGAGGGCCTTGGGTGCTAATTTGGGGAATATATGCCCTCATTGGTAAAGTATCAAAATAGATGTAAAACAAATTTCAATAATGGATGCAGTGAAACATGAAATAAGTAAAAAATTGAATTAATAAAAAACTATAGAAGACAAATGTAAATGACTCATTATTCATATTTCTAGGAAGGCATCCAAACAAATCACAATGCTGGAATACCGTACTAAACTCAAGAAAAAAATAAAATCTAGAAAACAACTCTACTGTATCGTAATCCTCAGCTAGGTCCAATGCTCCCCATCTCCACAAAAATCAAGTACCTGATATAGTAGTGTGCTTTTCCTTATATATACATGAAGCAATATATTATTTTTGATCCCAAAAGGATGACCCAAATAAGTTTTGATACTAATCCAAGTAGGAAACCACCCAACAATCTATATCTAATAGTATGTGTATATATATTCATCAAATAAACGAAATGAAGTATTAGAAAAATATGTACACACATTAATAATACTACCAATTCAATTTTATTCATTTTCAAATATCAAGTAAGTAGCTAAATACAAGTAGGTAACCCTCTAGGAAGTACCAAAACCCTATCCCCTCTGGTTCAACCAAAACAAAAAAAATCAACCCTCTTGGAAGTACAAACAATATTACCCTTCTGGTTCAGCTTTAGCAAAGACACTTTGAGGAAGAACTCAATACCCATTCCCCCTATGGTTGAATATCGGTAAATAACAAGCTTACTGAGGATTCATTCAATGTCCAATAACCCCCATGTCCTCTATCGAGGAAACTACAACCACTCTAATAGAGCATAATGTCTATCCACCATATCATCTCCCAACGTAACAGTAAAAAAGACACTTTGGAGAATCCCTTAATGACTATTCTCTATATGGTCTACTACACCATGTTCTCACACCCTGTATAAGTCAATCAAGTACAAAAATGCATGGAAACCAATGTAATCCTCATGAACTACATGGATAAACTATCAGAATCATATCATAACCTTAAAAATAATAATCACTTTACCTTAACAATACTAGGCATGGAAGTCAAGAAGCCTAATAGGCAAGCTAGACCAAAAGGTCCAAACTAGAAATCATTTGAAAAACATCCATTGGATGGAAAAGTTATCAATATCCACAAACCATTAACCTATATCCAAACAATCAAGGAATTTTAGGAAATAATAAGGTTAAAAACCATAATCGCGCAACACCCCGTACAATGGTATTGGGAATATTTTCACATAAAATTGAAACACTATCTACAGAAAGGAACAAACCACTTACCTCGGCATTGTGAAATCATTATATGTGAATATCAGGCCCTGAATCACCCTAGAACACCATAGATATACAAAAATGTTAAAAACTTTCAACTGAGGATAACTTGTGGAAGAGTAGAAAATAGTTGATCAAGTTCATGAAGAAAGGAGAAATCATAAATGTGATTCCAACGCAATAAACAACTGTCTATTCAGAGAATGGAAAATATGATGGGGGATTATTGAATATCTACGGCCATATGAATGGTTCTATATGAAATAGGTCGAGAAGCAGAGTGTTATGTCCTTCATACATGACCCCGGTCCTTTTAATGAAATAAAAAAGAAAATACACCGCATGTTATTTATAAGTACATGAACTTTACATGACTTTTCAGGTCTCCACATTAAGAGGTCTCTAGGTCACCACACATGGCCACGTACATAGCCATTACACGGCCTATACACTATCACCCATGGCCACCGAGTACATGACTTGTACTTATAAGTACATGGCGTGTACTCGTAAAATTTCTTGAAACTTTTATTCTTCTCGAAAACTCCAGAAAAAAGATTCATACCTTAAAAAAAGATATTTGCATGTAAAAACATCCCCCCTTGAAGAAAATCATCCCCAAATTTCCAAAACAAGGTGGTGTAGAAGAAGAATCCTCAAATATCTCTGGCCACTTCGATCGTACATTAGTCTCCCTCTCAGAAGACTCGTTATGTACTCGATTGTGCTTCCATATCACTCGTACCAGAGGAACGACTGACCACATAGAACTTTTTCACTTTTATCAACAATCCATCTATGACACTCCACAAATAATGCATCCAACTCTAACTCATCCTCCTTGGTTAGGAAAATATGAGATGGTTTTGAGACGTAACTTTGATGCTGATAAACATAGAGGACATCATGCATAGCCCGATACGACTGAGGTAACTAAAATCGATAAGAAACCAGACAAACTATCTATAAAACCTCAAACAGTCGAACGTACATCGGTGAAAGCTTACCCTGATTCCTAATCCTCCTGTTTCCCAACCTCTTTGTGACACATAGAAAAAATGATCTTTGAACTTGAACTCCAGAGGTCATCTCAGTCGATCAACATAAGACTTCTGTCGTGACTGCGTAGTAACCATCCTCTTTCGTATCAACTCTATCTGCTATGTGGTCTAATGGAAAAGATGAGGTTCTAGCATAGCTGCCTCTCCTACCTATAACCATCATTATGGTGATCGGTATGGACTACCCTACAAATCCTCATAAGGTTCCTTCTGAATAGTTGTTTAAAAACTATTATTTCAGTAAAACAACACAAGAGGAATGTGGTTCATCTCCAGAATCTAGGATGTATTCTCGAAGAATGTCCTAATGAACATTAATTGTATTCTCGGACAGGCCATTTTTCTATGGATTTTATGTTGTACTCAAAAGTACATGTGTACCCAAATCCCTCTGATGTCCCTGCCAGAACTGAGAAGTAAAATGGGGTCTCTATCAGAAACATTGGACTGTGGCACACCATGTAAATGTACAATATGTTTTATGTGAAATTATTATAGATCATCCACATTGAAGGTATTCTTGATCGGAAAAAAGTAAAAAACCTTTGTGAGTCAGTTCATGAAAACCCATACTACATCATTCCTTCAATGCATCCTCTATAAACCTGTCATGAAGTCCATCGCAACAATGTTCCACTTCCTCTCGGGAATGGGTAACTACTGTGAAAGACCTACTGGTCATTGAAACTCTTCCATCACCTGTTGATAGGTGGAACACCTCTTGGAAAACCCAACAACATCTCTCTTCATACCTTGCCACCAATACTGGAAGTTCATATCGGGATACATCTTTGTGACACCATGATTAACTGCCAAAACTGAGGAATTAAAGTCCTATATCAGCTCCTTGTGTATGTATTTTGGCACCCACCTATGTCCCTGAAAATGCAGTATCTCATCCATGCCTATTGTCCTTTCATGAATAGGGTCCTCTACAGACACACTATCCAATAGGACTAGGACTTCTGAATATGATAGCTGCCTCATTCAAACTCGATCAAGAAGAGTTGAGGCAACAACCACAGAAGACATGAACTTCTTCTCCTATATATCGTGCACCTCCAAATGCATCTTAGAAAAATGAGAAATAAGTTTCCACTCACTACTAGCCTCTAGAAATACTTTTATATGATTCCTATTTCTCAAAACATCAACCACAATGTTCCATTACCATGCATATAGGAAAGCTCAAGGTTAAAGTACTGAAGAAACTCAACCAACCTTCAATATGTCAAATTCAGATCTCACTGAGTGATTATATACATGAGACACATTTGGTCTGTGAAAAAAACAAAATACTATCCCAAAATATAACGTCCCCAATAGCGTAAAGAAAGAACAACAACATCCGACGTGAGATCATGCATCTTCTAGTTCCACCCAAGTGGCCTCAACTGCCGAGACCCTCACACAACAACTCCTTTTCCCTACATAAGCACAGCCCCCAGTCTGATTTGTGATGCATCATTGTGAACCTTATAGCTAATTCCAGCTCTCAGAAAACTAGTATCAGTGTTGTAGTCAACCTCCATTTCATCTCTTGAAATGTTGAATCATTAGAACCAGACAACAAGAACTACACGACCATCTTAGTCAGAGCTGTTAGTGGTGCTGCTAAGAAAGAAAAGTCATGTATTAAATGTCTGTAGTAACCAGACGGACCTATAAAACACCACTCATCTAATACGTTCTTCAGAAATTCAAATTAAAATACTTATATAACTTTATCTGGCTCAGCTGATACTTCTATCTTTGAGATTACATGCCTCGTGAAGTGAATTTGTTCCATCCAAAATTTGAATTTCGAGAGCATAAAACATTAATGATTCTATCTCAGTGTACTCTAAACAGTCTCAAGATGTGTGGGAAGTTCATTTCGAGTGTGTGAGTACCCAAATATATTGTTAAGTAAACCCACCACAAAAGAATCAATGTATGGATGGAACATATAGTTCATTAGTTCCATGAAAACTGCATGTGTGTTTATGAGACCGAATGACATAAACACATACTTTTAATGACCATACCATCTCTAAAAGGCTGTAAGAGGTACATATGATGTTATAATGAATAACTGATGGTAATGGGACCTAAATGCAATCTTTGAGAACACTCAGGCTTCTCAAATCTGATCAATGAGATCATAAATCCTTGGAAAGGGATATAACTTCTTGACCATCAACTGGTTCAACATTCAATAATACACACAAAGTCATAGGGTACCATCCTCCATCATCACAAAAGGATAGACGAACCCCAAGGAGATGTACTAGGTCATATGAAACCCTTTTCTTGTAACTCCTACAACTGCTTATTAAGCTCATATAACTCTGGGGTAGACAACTTATAAGGAGGAATAGAAACTGGTACCACTCCTGGGACATGATCAATAAAAAATTCCACCTCTCTCTCGAGAGGAAACCCTTAAAAGTCTTTTGTAAAGACATCCTAGAAATGATCCACCACTGAAGTAAGTTATATATGCGATGTCCCCTTGTCATCTAGATATAGTCTAGTAATCTAGGATGTAACTCATTCCAACCCACGAAGCTTGGGTCCTTATATGCTCACCTGGACATCCCATTTTCCCTTGTGAATAAACGACCCACCTACTGGTATCTGAAATTCACAATACGATGAGTAAACTAACAATTTCATTCTAAGAATGATATCATAGCATGTCATCGCTATAAAATAGAGGTCCCATAGGAAGTGACACCCACAAAACCCAATAGGGAACTATTTTCACTTACATACACTAGCCATTCTTTTCTCCAACAGAGTGTCTAATGTCAAGATATCTGCAGAAGAAAAGATATAGAGCCCCAAGATCTCCACAACAGTAACAGTTATAAAGCTATGGGAAGCCCCCATATCAAAATGTACAGAAGGTAAAACTGAGGAAACTAGAATTTTAAATCAATCTGTAGATGGTCCAAGATCCTTCCCTTGCTGGGTCTACTCCACTACAAAAGTATGACCTGCACTGCGGCCTTGTGACTCTGCCTGACCACCCTGAGCTGACCCACCCTATTGTCGCTAAAATCCTACAGACTGGCTTCCACAATCATCACCTCTTCCTCAACCTGAATGACCTAAAGAGCTTTATTACACTGACTGATGAGAAACTGGTGGTGCTGCTCTAGAACCCGGATTCATAGAAGAACCCCTATCACCATCTGCTAGAGATATGAACTGACCAGAGAGCAGATGATGGCCTATCTAGCCACATGATCGGAACTCCACTAGGTCTCTTAGGCCATGTGGCATTATATATTTACACTTCACGCACTATTATCACACCAGAAGGTTAGATTAAGTAGTGTTTGACCTCCTCGGATCCCCGTGCTTAGACTCCTTGTGGTGCATCCTACTATAAGTAGGAGGGATACCAAATCTAGATGTCAAACTGACTTGTATCACTATTCTTGAATCCCCTGGAATTTTCACTATGATCAGTACCTGATTGAATAAAAATTTCATGGAAGTCACCCTGAATATGTTCACCTGAGATCAGATGTTGTGTTGGAGACCATCCTTAATCATCCATGCTTGAAATAACTCATCGCATTCGGGAATAGTCGAGAATCAGTGCAGCTCATTGATGCAAGAAGAATACTCCATAACATAAAGTCTTCCATGCTCTAGACTGATAAACTCTTAGGCTTGATCTACCCTATAAGTGTTCATGTAGAAGTAATCATAGTAGGCAGTCTTGAAATCATCTAATGCCATAACCTGCTAGCGTCCATCCTAAGAGATCACATCCCACCATCCCTTGGTTGTGTCTTGAAGTATATAAGTACCATGATTCACCATATACATTGGATGAGTGTCATTATGATCAATGATAGAAATCATGACTTCTAATCATTAATCTAAAACCTGAGGTCCTCCTTCCCCTGTGATGGTTGGAGTATTCTGCTGCTAGAAAACCCACGTCAACTTTTCCATTGAAGGGTGTAGGATGCGGTACTCTTGGATGGTCGAGATAAACCATATAAATCTCTCTCAAAATATTCTATCAGCCCCTATGTTCATAATGATGGATGGTTCCAAGACTAGTAGAACTAGAGGATCTTCTAGTAGTCCATGATCAGCCATATTCGGTGTCTGATCAATACCCTGTAACTGGCTGACAATAGGAGGACATCACTATGGAATCACTCTGCAAGGTCAAGTGCACAACATAGATCACGATTAACAAGGACTAAATGATATAATTTTTATAATGGAACAAGGGAAATAAAGCATTCATGTTTTTCAGAACATGGATAAACGATGTGTATAATTCCTATACTATGTGTTCCCTCATGGATTCACATGGGCATGTAGTTTTTTCAAACCAAGTCATGTAACACCCCATACACACGAAGTGTTGTTCAAACACATTATATGTACATGAATCCTCTTACCATAACTAAGTTCTTCTACACATCTATGCCACATATTTTCACTTAGAAGAAGTCCACATGAAATGTTAGTTCCAGACACAGTGTGTACTAGATGAACTTCATCGGCCCATGTTTTTAGTCACATGTGTGGTTACATGGTTGACTCTATACGGCGTGTTATAGGGAGACACAGTGTGTATAATATCGGTTTTATCCATTTGTGTCATTTGTCACTCGTTTGGACACATGGTATACACAACACGAGGTGTACAACTGGTACACGGTGTGTTCCCCCAATTATTTCCCAACCCTGTGTCTCTTCCCACACATTCTGTGACATGGTTAAAGACTACAAAGTTTTTACATACATTACACAACATGTATATAAGAAAAATAATTCCTTCCTGAACAGAAGGACACATGGCTTGAATTCATCATTACATGCCTTGTATTCTAGGATTTTCTAGACAGTAACCCTTAGAAACATATCTGTAACCCAGAAAACACTGAGAATAACATTATGGTGCCAAATTCCAATCTTTGAGGGCCCATACTACCCATGAATCAGTGATGGGAATCATATAAATGTTATATATAAACATAATAGAGAAATCATCGACCAAATTCCTGTCCATGAGGGTCTATAACACCTCAAGAACCAAAGTATTGCATTCATTCCAACTAAATCTTACATATTAAAAATACCCTATCAAATTGAATTTATTCTACCAAGAAATATATCACAACAACATGTGTATCTAACATAACAGCTATCCCATCAACATGTAATCAGTTATTCACTCTATAAGGCAAGGAAATAATGAATGACATGTGATATTTAGAAAGTTTCTATATGATTCATTAGAATGCATATCCTCATCTCATCATGTTTCTATAGAAATATAATCTCAATAATTTCAATAATAATGGAACAAAACATTTGAATCACCCAAAGGTGAAATAAACTCAACTGTAATATTTCAAAACAAAATGAAATAATCGTGGTGAATTAGATTTTCCCTGTACACAACTTATCTACTCCCAGGCATAGCTTATTATCAGTTACCTTTTCCCTTGCAATCCATGGTTATATGCGCCAAAAAATTTTTTAATAAGAAAATAATCCATTTGATACCACTTTGAAATGTCCCGGTTCCAGGAGTTGCCCAGAGGTGCCCCTAACCTGGTTGGTCACATGCCCTCAAGCACATTTTCCTAAACACCAGAAGCTACCGGCTAGTAGTGAGGACCTTGGGCGTGATAGTGCAAAAACTATGCCCTCATTGGTATAGTAACACATTAGATGAAAAACAGATAGAAATAACAGAGGCATTGAAACATGCAATATGTAAAAAACCAAAGTAATAAACAACTGGAGAACACATATATAAATGATACATGATATATATTTCTAGGAAAGAAGGAAAAAATCAAAATTCTAGAATATAGTACTAAACACAATAATAATAGAAAATTTAGTAAATAACTCCCCAACTTTGCAAGCCTCACCTTGGTCTAATTCTCCCCAACTCCACAACAATAATGTACCTGAAGTACAAGGGTGATTTCCCTTATCTATACATGCATCAATAGAATATCTTTGGGCCCAAAATCATGACACAAATAGGGTGTGAGACTAATCCTCATAGGAAACCACCGAAATATTGGTGCCTAATAGTCAGTGAATATATATGGCAGAGAATAAACCAAATGAATCAGTAAACCGGGAAGTAAACATAGTAAAAATCCTAAAAATTTAATTTCATTCATTTTAATATTTCAAATATGCAGCTAAACACAAGCAGGAAACCCTATAGGATGTACTCACAACCTAACCCATCTGGTTCAACCAAAACAACCAAAATAAACCCTTTAAGAAGTATACATAGTCCAACCCCTCTGGATCTGCTTTAGCAAAGACACAATGAGGAAGCACTCACCACCAATTCCTTAAGTGGTCTCATATCGGTAACTTATAGGAACTATGCGGAAGCACTCAAAGTACATTTCCACATGTGGCACATATCGAGGAAACTAAAAAAACTATGAAGTAGCACAATGTCTATCCCCCTATAGTATCGTAACGTAACTGTAAAATAGACACCCTATAAAATCCCTCAACATTAATTCTCCCTATAGTCTACTACACTAGGTTCTCACGACCATGTGTAATTCAATCATGAACAATTATACATGGATGCCAAAGTAAACCTCAATAACTGCATGGATGAGAAATCTACATCATATCATAGCATAAAAGATAATAATCACTCCATCCTAACTATACTAGGCATGGAAAGAATGCAGTCTAACAGGACAGATAGATCCAATTTTCAAAATAAGAAATCATGGTAAAAACATCCATAACATGGAAATGTAAACACTATTCATACACAATTAACCTCATCCCAAAAAACAAGACTCAACATGCAATAAAAGTAATAAATACCATAAACACGCAATACCTCGTACGAGGGTATTAGGCACTTTTGCACATAATTTTTTTAAAATACCCACAGAACGGAAAAAACCACCTATCTCGGAATCGTGATATCATTATATGAGAATTTAAGGCATTGAATCTCCCTAGAACTCTATAGATCTACAAAAACATTAAAAACATTCAACGAATGATAACACACGAAAGATGAGAATATTGGAGATGGAGATCAAGAAGAAAGGAGAACTCACTAATGTTATTACTACACAATAAATGAAGACCGATTCAAAGAAAGAACGACGATTCAGTGGCTCATAAAAGATCTACAACCGTACAGATTCTCATGAATAAAATAGGTCATGAAGAAGTTTGTTCGGTCCATAAGATGTAACCAGGGTCCGTTTAATGAAATAAAAAAATATAGAGCATGTTATTTTGAAGTACATGGCGTGTACAAGTCTTTTCTGGCCTTGGAATTAGGAATTCTCCAAGTGACCACACACGGCCATGTATGTGGCTATTAAAAGGCCAGTACACAGTTACCCATGACAACTAGGTACATGGTGTGTACTTATAAGTAAACGATGTGTACTGTTGAAATTTTTCAAAACTCCATTTTTTCCGAAAGACACATGAAAGCTGGATTTATACCTCAAAAGAAGATTTTGTTTTGTACACTCTATTGATCACCTGACTTTTTTAGATATGTTGGGCATGCACCCACACCATAGAGGAAATTAAACAGAAACTTAAACCAAAATATTAAATCATATAAATTAATAATTAATATATTACATTAAATACAAAAGATTTTTTAACCCATATTTTTCGAAGAATTATCCTTCAGTTCATTTGGAAATTATCTCAATGCCAGTAAGATGAATGGAATGATGTCGTAGTATTTACAAGTTTCAAGAAAAAACATTGACATTGATGCCATGTTTTTTCAATCAGTTTACTGTGTTCATTTTTTTCCACCATCAACTACGCTTGGAGGTTCCACACCATACGCATGTGGGTAAACCACCACCCAAAATATTATTATTAAAGGTATATATAATGAATCAAATCGAATATTATATCAATAAATGTTATAATGAAAATACATAATGGTATAAGAAGTTGTTTGGGTTCTATAAATGTAGTCGTGGTAGACTAATCAATGGGTGCTTCCAGATCTGCAGACACTGATGGAACACCATATACAAGTTTAGTGGGTCCCAGTGCATGCTCTATAGGAATAGTCTATAGATAGGTAGGAGTCAAAGATATTGTATTATATATGACCATAGATGAATAAGTAGAAGTAAACAAAGATGGAATGGATGGATAACCAAATGAATGATATAGAAGAGGGGTAGGAATAATCATCAGATATGGTAATGATGGGTAAGGATAAATATATGTAAAAGGTGGTAGAAACTTGGGAGACCTAAATATTTTGTGTGTCCCTAGAAACACACATAATTGTAAAATGGGATAGATGGTATGTCTGTGGGAGGGGTAGGGTCTAATCATGTACGCTGACTATATCGCATATCTCCCATACCACCCACCCTCATACCATCGAGCTGAATAGTTATAAAACTACTTGGCTACTCATCATACAATTGTCACCTCAGTGGTGGATATTGTAAAAATATTTAAATCAAAATTAATCACATTAAAACATTTATTATTTAAATATAAATATTTGAAATAAAATAATCACTACATGCACTAGTGGACGAACACCCATCTCATCCATGTGATAATTGTTTTCCTTCATCCTTTTTGGTCGTATCCCTTCAATAGGAATCATTTTTGGTATTTGGAATCCAATATGGTAGTAATTTGAAATTCAAAACTATTGTGTAACAAAAAAACAAAGTATATGAGAGGGGCTTGGTGGATTCATCGGTTCTGGTGTCAATCACTCATGGTCAATAAAGCATTGAAATGTTAAAAGGGGGTCTTAGAGTTATATTAATTTGATACATGGTCAATAATGCATTGAAATGTTCACCAAGTTAGAAATATTGATATCATAGGTTTGAATATTGTTCATGGATGATATAACATATTTGCAATTAAAAATAAATAAATTTTAATGGTACCAACCTTAACAACCATGATCGAGATAAACCAAAAGAAAAGTGAAGACTGGTAGATGATTCTATATATTTCCCCCAAAAATGCCATGTTCAGAATCAACTTTGAAAATTGAGCTATTGGAGTCATAATAATTAATAAATTTACTTGTTAAAATGGAAGTAGGTATGGTGTCAATTCCATAAACACCATCATCAAAAACATGTCATGGAATTACGTCAATTATGCCTCAAATATTTCATTCCAAGATGATCTTTGACATAAAAAACTTGTTTCTTAATTGATTCAAATACACATTGTCCATTGGTATCAAGAGTGTGGTTAATGTCAATAACATGAAATCAACCACCATCAATAAATGTGACATCTCCACCATTAATTTAAACCAGTATAATTTCTTTATCATAACTTGACCATGAGAGTAATAATCTAAAATTATTTTCTTCTAAATGACTCCATAATAAGACACATTTTTAAAAAAAAATCTAATTTATGATACACTATAATAATAGTCTATTTTAAAAGTTAGTATAACACCATAATGTTGTGTTATAATGTTACATGCTCTTTTAATTATAATAATTCCATACCCATTTATCACAATTTATTTACATTCACGAACTACAATATTGTGTAAAAAATACAAATCACTTATTTCCTCATACACAATGTCTACAAGAAATATCGATATCTAAAATATAAATAAATATTTAATAAAATTAAATATTGATATTTTTTTGTAACTATATTTCTATTATAAATTTCAACAATGTAGAAAAATATTTTCAATTCAAATTTTCTATCCTTCTTAAAGATAAATAATTATGTTTTCTATTTATTATTTAATTATGATCATTGTAAAATATATATATATAGTTTAATAAAAATGTAAAATTACAAGATAGGAGATAAGATATACATGTTTAATTTACATACCTGATTTAGTGTTAAAAAAATCACTATTGAACTACACTTTGTGATGTTTCATCTCTCACTCTTCAAGTCTTAATTTCATCAATGTATATAATCCATGAATTCCCCCTTTTTTAAGAAGTGATGGAATTCTATGTTCAATTTGATCATATTTTTCTTCATAATTTATCATTGGTGTGTTCATTCTAATAATAAGATTAGAAAAATACATTGAAAAAAAATATATACATTCTTGATCTTTGTAACCATTTGTGATTGAGCCTTTGGGATGATTTATGTTCCATACATAAAATTTAAATGTGTACATATTTCATTCATTTTCATACATCCAAAGGAAAAAAATGGTCCTCTGAGAATAATTTTGGATGGAAGATGGAAAGTTAGATACAACATGCATGTGAAAATGATGGAGGAAATATTTTCCCTAACTCATACAAAACAAATGTTGTCTCTACAAGAATTGTTTGCAAGAATGTCCTCAACAACTTCATAGCACAAATATATATAAACAAATGGCACAACAGAATAACTAAAACATGTACATTATTTGAAAATAGATGATTTATTGCTATTGGAATCAACTCATGTTGAAGGATGTGATAAAAATAATTATTTAGAAATTTTATCTTCAATGATCTTCTATTGACCTAGTTTGATATATTGCGATAATATCAATTGAAAACATTAATAGAATCTAAAATAGTAAGAATTTAATTTTTTTATATGTGTAATCACATTAGAAGCCAATGGAACATTTGATTTATTTTCACTAATACACATAGGATTCAATTCTGATTTGATGTGCAAATCCACCATGTCACGGCATGATTATAAATCATATTTTTTATTTTCCATGATATTTAAAATAATCAAATGTAACATTTCACATATGTTTATTTCAATGTGAAATACATATGAGAATAACTTAACAAATTTTTCGACCAATAAAGTAACTCATAGAACAATCTTCTCTTCTTCCAATAGTAACAAGTAGCTATTTAAACATTTTTTACCATTATAGATTTCATATGAACCTTCTTTATTGAAAAAATAAAAAAACTTATTTTATTAAGCACATTAGTTCCAAAAAAACACTGAGGTGGATGGTCGGCCACAATGGCATAGTTAAATCATTGGAAATTATCTCCTTATAGAATTTACATTGAAATGAATTGTCAATTTACTTTAAAAATACAAAAATGATGATAGTTCAGTCTTCTGATCGAGTCATCTTCATGGTAATAGGACATGAATGTTTTCCATTCATGCTTCATCTATACATCATTGGATAAGCCAGAAAACATCGATCATCCACATAAGCACAACACACATCTTTTATATGTCTTTTGAACATGTACTGTATTTTTATATAACAACATCCCAGATATGTATCAACTCTTTTATTCAATATTTATAGTAAATGTATATATAATTTTGGGAACAAAAGGTCCAAATTTTACTATAATAATGATTCTGAAAGGATTTTTCATACACAACCATGGGGGATGGTTATAAATGTTTACGAAAACCGGTCATTTGCTGTGAGAATCAATCAGCTACCCAAACAAGAAAAAACTGTCAAATGAAAGACCCAACCTCACATTACACGCGTAAAATACAAAATAAAGATTTGGATAATCAAATATCATCCATGAAAATCCATTTTCAGTTTGAAACAACTCCTCATTATTCTTCGTTCTCCCAGTATCATGCCATCAAATTTTCATTGTTATTTAATTAGATATGAAAATATTATGGAGTCTACAAATCAATGTAATGTGCTACATTACATTCCATGGCACATAAGATGTTGTTTTATCAGGTTTTGGATTCAATAAGGATGTTCCACATTTGATAAAATCATTTCATTCAATAATAACCTCCTGTAATAAGTTACAATCTTTTAGGAAAGCAGGAATTTTGGTTTTTGAAAATCCATTTTCATTAACTAACATCCATACCATCTAGTGGGTTGAAAGAATATCTATATCATATTGAATTACATACTACAAGAAGGTAAGTATGTAATCTATCGTATTATTAAAAATCCCATACATTGTTTTCCCATGAAATAATCTAATTAAAAAATCCATCTTTTTTATTTACAATATTACCGATATATTGCAGTCTTCGCAATATTGTTCACAATTTTCACCCTTTCATTATCATAATTTTCATTAGATGCATCAAGGTAGCTTATATATAAGTATTATTAGATCTATATCATGTATTAATCATGATTAAGAATAAATGGAAACTGGTCATACATCAAATTATTCAATATAGTCATCTTATTTGGAACATCATCATATGGAGATTCTATTTTCTCCCCATTTTTATACCACATATAATAGTTTTTTTCTTAAATAATACTTGGTTATACGGTAACTTAATTCTTCATGGATCAACCAAGTTCAAACATGGGAATTTTATTTGAACACTATTTGAAGCATTTTCAAATGATATATCTAAAAATAACTCCAAATTATTTTGAAAATTTCTTGTGATCCAATCAGTTTCATACATCAATCATTTATCCATTCTGTAAAAAAAATAATCATACATTTTTTGAAAGAAATTAAACAAAATTGATGTTCAATTGATTTTTTTATTTAAATGATAATTGTTTATATTATATAAAAACATAACGGACATAATATATAGATACATATTGAATATATGAATTTGAAATTATAGATTTGTATCAATATGAATTTTACACTGTGTAAGATAAAACAAAATAACACACAATGGAATTTAAAAAATATGAGGTTTTGTTCTAATATAAAATATAGTATTATCAAAATTATTTTAACCCACAACCGAGAACATATATTTTAAAAACAAAAATATCCATAAGATGGATTAGGTTTTACTTGAAATAACTTCACACTAGGAAGTCCAGGATACAACCAGGCTCAATTGTATTTATTCATGTGAGAAATATATAAAAATAAAAAACATTGAGTATTAGAGTAAACCATTTTAAATAATAATAAATGTGATAAGTAAATATACATTATACATAGATAGAACTTAATTATAAAATGAATCATAGATGTTGAATAGTGTAGTGAGTTTTTATGCATCTCTATATTATATTGACATTGGTTGATGAATTATCTTAAAATATAAACATCATATAATATTAAATGATCCATTTAATTCTTATATTAGTGGTGGTAATGTATCTAAGAAAAAAAGTGCTACTTAGGGAACTATGTTACATTGTATGATCATATATTCTATACCACCATTTTATTTTAGGACTTATTGAATTTATAATCAACTAGTAAATAATTATCCATAGATGAACAATAATAATTAATTAATAACATTGATAAAATTTTTGGAATGTAATAAATAGAAAGATATTTGTTAATCTTTTTGAAAACATTTTGGTGTATCATGAAATGAAAGCCACCATTGAATTGGAATTTATTAAAAATAATAATAATTTATTATAACTCAAGGAGTTACAATCTCAATGAGTGTACATTCCTATATCACCTGACAAAACCACTAGGGTCATTCTCCAATGAGTCACATGCCATAAAACCTAGGATCAATCAACTTAAAAGGAACCATAATTCTCATCCATGTAAATTTTATATAGAAAACCCACATTTGGTGCTTACTTTCAAATAGTACTAAGGAAACAAACTCATTCCATGTATTACTAAATGATCACTAGTCACTGTGGTATTACAAAAAAAACCAAAAATAACATATTTATGATCTAACAATCCAAGATCCAACCATATCACATCATAACCAACTGTCTGATCAAAAAACCACTCCAAAAACCAACAAGTTTAAGTATATAAAAATAATTACCTCTTTATATAATCATGATTCATAAATAACATCATGTCAATCAAATTAAAAGGATAGATATAATTATAAATTTCTCCACATTTATCATCACAAGGGAATAGAAATAATAAAGGTCAATCATTCCATTCTTGATCCATCTTTTTATGATTACCTTAAATACATTAAAAAAATTTAAAATCCAAAAAATTATTTAAAGAACCCATAAGTGATAAAATAAATCTATTGTACCAATGATATTTATTTACATATGCAGAGAACTTCGTAAAATAATATCCACATGTTCTTTTTTCAAAAAACACTATGGTTTGGGTGCATATAATTTCACAAATACGTTATATAAGAATCCCATATATCACACATTATGTACCTTTTATATAAAATAATCCCATGTCGTTAGAAAAATCAGTCACACATAAGAATATAATTGTCATGTGAATCCTACATTCTACATATGATGAATATAAAAAATCCTCGTTCATGTATGGTCCAAGTTCACAAACCACAAATTACAATATCAAATCAGCACATCATACTTGAGAAAACACCACAACTATAACATTGATAATCAAAAAGATAAATTTTTTATCCCTATTATCTAATAATTATGACTCCATATGTGTTCATGAATAACCTATTTTAAGACTATCACAAGTCGAACAAATTCCTATCAGCATATAAGTATCCAATAATATTAGGAAAAATAAAAAACACTCTAATATTGATTTATTATTTATAGAATAAATGAAATAAAATTGATTCCATGGTGGGATAAAGCCCTTTTCCACTAGTGTGTGTTCATGCAAGAATATTTATACCAATTGTTGTAGGGGAAACATTGAGATTAAAGAGATTTTATTAATTTTATTCATAATTATTTTTTTGTTAATTGGAAGATTCATTCATTGGTGGTACACAAGAGTAAGAGTGTAGTTGGTATCTATTTTTTTTAGGATTGAGGCGAAATTAGTATACCCACTCTGGATTATTGTGGAGATTCCACAATTGGGGTGAGTAATCAATCATATGAAAAAGTAATCATTTGAGTCCTAAACTTTTAAATCCTTCCACAATTGGATTCATCTATTTATGTTTCATATGAGGTAAGGATGAGTTGATTCAATGTTAAAATAATCTTAAATTAACAAATACAATTATTTGAATTAACAATAAATCATTAAAATGGTACCACTAATTCACCTCCAATTAGTGGTACCAACCAACATGGGATCTACACTAGGTGTCTCATAACTATGTGAAGTAATAAATAATTAGAACTACTCCTTTATCAAGACTTCAACTGCTTTTATTAGGGACCTCACAAATAAGTTCAAATAGTTCTAACATTAATCTAAATATAATTATAAGTAGCTGAAACATATAATAGAAATATATGAGATATAAAAACAGAGATAATATTTAGAATAGAGTTGTCTCTATAAATCAGAGTAAATGAATATTTTTCAAAAATTATTCATCAAGATGTATTAGTTCTGAAAATGTTATTCACTATAATCAAATATTAATTTAAACTAGTATTAACATAAATTATTTTTCAATTATATCACTAGATAAAATATTCTGAAAATAATAAAAAGAATAATTCTTACTATTATTATTGGGTAACAGAGATCAAAAAATCACTCCTTGAAAATATTAAAACCGTTGATGAATTTCACTTGAGATAAAATTGGGAATTATAATTGTTATAATAATATAAATATATATGATTTTTAAAAACATCATAAAATAACCCTTGATAAATATCACTAAAATTTTTATCATAATTACTTTGAATAAATTGGATTTTAATATTTCTTAAATATCTCTATAAACACCATCTTTCGAAATCCCAATACAATTATGAACTAATTTGACATTATATTATAACATGTGGAATAAAATACAAGTAAATTACATGAAAAATATTATTAACCTTCCCATAGTGGTTCTATTTGATCAATATACATTGAGGGTACCATCATCTCAAAGTTAGAGTGTGATATTTATAAAAAAATTAAGGGTAGATTCATAATGCATGAGTATCTTATCGTTCCTATTAAGGTAAAGAATTATATAGCGTTATTTTTTGTATAAACATAAAAATATTTTCAATAATCTTTAAATATTAAATATACCGAGGATAATATTACACATAATCTTATTGATGTCTAAAATATAAAAAAATTATAAAGATAAATCACCGAATAACTACAAAAAACCATAACATAATATGATATATGGATTGCATTCATAAGGGGATCATAATAAAAAGTGGGTAAAAAGATGAAAATTGCTGAATAATTGAACATAAAAATGATAAAATATCCAGAGGCAGAATCTATAACCAAGTTACAGTGTACTGATTTGATGTGACAGAGAAAAATTACATGAATTATGTCTAGATCATCAGTTAAAAAATAGGAATATTATCCTAGAAAAATATAATTTAGGTAAAATTTCCTGAGATAAGATTTAGAGTAAGTTAAATTGGGAATTAGGGTTTGAGGCCTTGATAGAACTACATTGGAGGATGTGGTCCAGGTATGTGGGGTTCAGTGGAGGGAGAGATCTCGAGAAAAACATTATTGGGGAAATCTGAATTGGATGAAGGAAGGGGGTTCAACTGGTTTTGGGGATTTTTTATCCCCAAAAAAAATTTAATTACCATTTGGAAAGGTGGTATATACCAACAGTCTCAAAAAATCATTTGGTTACCTTTAACAGATAAATATATTCTATAGGGTTTTATAAAATTATTGGGAACTATTGGCCAATCCCAATAGTTTTCTGAAACCAAAAGGAATATCAAGTTAATATTTTCATATACCATCAGCTTCAATTATCTGTTTGTATTGGTTACTTTTCCCAATGTGTTTTTCAAACCATTGGGATATATGAAAATTTATAGATGGTATTTACACCAGTTATTTATTCAAATAAATGGTTATACATTAAACAAAAAACATGACGACCATTGAATGAGGAAAAACCTTGGTTTTATTCTTAGGGGAGAAGTGATTCCCATATCTAGATTTGGGGAAATAAATAAAATAGATTTAAATATGTCATACTGTAGAGTGATTTAACAGATATATGATTTGTATAATACAATATATCTAACATATATTTTACATTTCAATGGGGATGATAATAGGAGTGTAGTGATTGTTGATGAAATGGGTTTTTTAGAGGTAAATTTTATTTTAAAAGGCGTATAATGTGATCTGATCATGATTGAATCACATGATTTGAAAGTATTTGAGATAAAGAGAATAATAATGGGTTAATTATTCAACTGGAGTCTACAAATCTAGCAGTTCT
Source organism: Viscum album (assembly GCA_963277665.1). Taxonomy (NCBI): domain Eukaryota; kingdom Viridiplantae; phylum Streptophyta; class Magnoliopsida; order Santalales; family Viscaceae; genus Viscum; species Viscum album. The sequence continues at coordinate 1,895,645,626 of OY728133.1, read as the reverse complement.
AATGAAAATTCAATCAAGGATAATCATTTATTGGTCCATCATAATCATTTTAAGATTACTCCAATGCATAAAATGTCTTGAACATTATAAGAGAAACAAATGAGGTGATTTGGATTCTTGATTGGCGATAAAATCCATAAAACCATTAAAAATGAAATATGGTAAAATTGTTTTCAAATATTCTATGGTTATCCTCAGAATATTATCTGATATCTACTAGGATGACATCATCTAAATTAGATTTTTGACCAATAATATAGAAAATGACTTATGCATATGTTGATGTTACCAATTCTATTTATGAATGTAATTTGATAATGTAAACCCTTTGGAAAGATATACAATTAATGTTTTGATATACATTATCAAATTTTCAAAAAAAAAATATATTGATATGTGGAATTAATTTTCATTATTAATTTTTAATATCATTTATTATATAATACTTTTTTCTATCTATTATACCTTTATATACAAAAAATCCCCAAAAGTGTTCCCCCTCAAAAGATTTTAACAAATACAATGTTATCAATTCACATAATCCTTCATGTTTCGTCCAATACATTCACAAGAAGTGAAATAACATTACCTCTTCTCAATCACAGATGTAATCTTGATGTATTCACATAATGAACATTATACCTATAATTAATTTATTTTTTTATATTAATTTTAATTTTATTAGTTTTAATTACTTATCAATGAATAATTGTTTCCCTATAAAGGTATATTGTTTTTTTGAGTTATGGTGGTTTGATGGATGTTGGTCATGATTTTCAAGGATTAGACTCCAATCCTATAACAAAGATGTTGAAAAGAATCAAATTATTCTAGAATGTATATTATCATAATGAAAAAGTAAATTAGTACTAATTATTTAATAATTTTTCATTTATTTTATCTTTTTCTTGTAATTTAATATTCCTATTGTTATATCTAAAACATATTTGGTTTTTTCATATTTTATTTTTCGAATACATAAATTTTATTATTCATTTATTTTAGAAAATTAATTTACATGTCCCATGACTTTCTATATCAAAAATCCCTCATAATTATTCTCACTCAAAACATGTTCACCACTATAGTGTAGGAATTTATCACATTATTTCATATTCCCTAGACTGTGTTTGCAGGATGATCAACAACACTTTCTTTACTAAATATAAAATGTATTTTTAATGTTTAAAAATAATATAAATTAACATATAATTAGTGTACTGTATTATATTTATGTTTTATTTAATTATTTTTATTACTACACACAAAATAATTCATTTCATATATAGGTGGATTATTATGTTCTAGTTGCAGGGGTATGTTCGTAGATGGTAATTCTCATGAGATATTGGAATTTAGGACTGAGAATGAGATAATTAAAATAATGGTTCAAGAATGTATAAAACAATCAAGAAATTTTTAATTCATACTACTTTTTTTACGGATTTTGCATCATTTTATCTACTATTTTTTATCAATTTCCATGTCATTTGTTTCCTAATAATTGTTTTTTTCAAAGATATTTTTGAAATTAAAATTTCTCTTTTACGTATCTATAACAACCCTCAAAGGTCAAAACATGTTCCTTTCAAAAAATGTTTCCACACTTTCTAATTGATTTAGTTGTTGAAATACCAACACCATTTTTTGATGATCAAGATAATGTTCTTGTAGTCAAAGAACGAAAACCTATCTAAATCATTGTAAAATTGGTTGTTTAGATTTTAAGATACTTTAGAACAAATAAGAACCATCTAAGCCTTAATATGACATATAGATTTATTGATTTGACTCCAAGTGTTATTTTTTATTCAAAATAACAATTAATTTTAGTAAAAATGGATAATAAAAAAATGAATAAAAATATCCTAATTATTTTCAAAATATAATAAAAAGATGCATAAATCATTTTTGATGTGTAAGAATAAAAAACATCTCCATATTTTACAAGTTTTTATTTTCATGGATCAAAGTACCAATTATCATATTAACATTGAAATTTTAGCTCAAAATGTTTCCCACGCTAAAAACTGGGAAAACATGCCTAGATAATATATCTAAATTAATAAAAAAAATTAAATGTCATATTTTAATTGTTGGATTCAGTATCATATCAAAATGATAAATGATGTTTCCAGTAAGAATCAAGGTGAATGTTTCCAGATTAAAATTACATTTTAGTAAAAAAAATTCACACTCAAAACCAAGAAAACAACATCATATTAAATTGACACATGATAAACAATCCACATGTAATTTTGGATGTCTAGAAATTAACGACATCCCAATACGTCGTATTGTGTGACTGGTATGTCTCCACATCCATATTTTTATTAAAAAATGATATTAAATTTTTTATAAATAGTAAAATCAAATACTAAAATTAGTGGAAATTTATTTGGATTTGTTTTATTATTTAGGAAAAAATAAATGTGGCGTTTTTTGATGAGTCTGAATCAACTGCAGCTCAATTTGGCACACTGTATACCCAGTATGATTCAAAGGTTCTATTATTAATTATTAATTGATATTTTTGGTCACAATGTGCAAGTCATTTAAAAAAATTAAACTCACTTAGATTGTATTGATAATTAAATAAAATGATTTAGAAGTCATTTTTTATGTGTACGAACCTATCTCATCCGATTCTAATACAAGATGTGTCTTGTATGACTCAAAGTATGTGTTTCTAGTTTAAAATGAAATTTTTTAAAAAAAGATATCTGACATATGGAATGTTGATCTTTTTATTTTTTGAAAATTTACATTATGAAAATGATACGTATGTCATTTGGTAGATGTTGGAGTAATCCATAAATCAGTCAGATGAATGGTTTTACCATTATGACATAAAGTGGTAATTTTGATTTAAAATTTATATTAATTATATTATAAAATGTATATAACATACTCAAAACTAAATAAAATAATTTTAAATGTTTTAATTCATTTAGAGAATGAGACCTAATTCATTTTCATAATGTATAAATAAGACACCCCAATCTGATGCATGATATGATCAGTATGACTCATAGAGAATGTTTTTACTTAAAATTTATGTTAAATTTTTGAGAAAGACAACTGAAAAACTCATAACCATGGAAACATATTCATCTGGTTTTTATACAATAGTAAATTTATCCTAATGTATTTTTTTACTTATTAGAACCATCTTCAACTCAATCTGACAAACGGTATTCTTGATATGACCAAAACAGTCCAATATCTATTTAAATTTGACATTCTAGTTCAAAAAATGGATCTCATTAAAGTCCACTCAAATATGCTTGGATTTTCTTGATAATATGAGACAATGATTCCTAATTCATTTTTTATTTTTATCAATTAGTCTCATGATAAAACATTACACAATGTGATCGATCTGACTCAAAATGTTTTTAGATTAAAATATCATTTAAAAAAAAGATAAATGAAGTACTCAAAACCAAGAAAAACCAACTTTATTTTTTTAATCATATAGTAAAAAATATATATATGTAATTTGATATGTGTATGAATCAGTGAAATCCAATCTGATGCATGGTTTGACTTATATGACTCCAAGGGAATCCTTTTTATATTTAAATTAATATTTTTAAAAATTACATGTTACATAATAAAATAATACATTAATACTGCTTCATTATGTTTTTAAAATGACATGTATGTCATTTGTGACATTTATGAAATATCCTCACCTCAATTTGATGCACGGTGTTCATAATAACACTCTATGTGGGTCGTTTCATTAAAATTTCTAATAATTTTATTAAAAATGATAAAAAAATACACTAAAATAAATAAATAACATTTTTATTTATTTTATACCTTATAAAAACAATCATTAAGTCATTTTGAATATGTTATAATCCACCAAACATCAATCAAACTCACGATGTTCTCATAATGACTCAAACTATCTATTATAATTAAAAAAGTGACAGTATAATTACAAAAGGTTCTCTGACTAAAAATGAGTAAAACATGATTTTATTGTCTAAATATTTTTAAAAAATGATTCTTAAGTAATATTTAGGTGTTAAAAATAGTCTCACATCAGTTTGATACACAATATTACTAGTACGACTCACTATTCATGTTTCAATTTTAAGATGACATTTTAGTAAAAAATGTAAGCGACACACTCAAAACCAATAAAACACATTTAAAATATTTTGATACTTTAGTATTATGGCCCATATTTTATTTGAGGCATGTGGTAGTCTGTCTCACCTCAACCACATATTAGCTTGTATTATATATAAATATTTTATTGGCTATGGCAACACAAAATTTTATGTTCTTTTTAACGAATTTGTTTCATGAAAGATCGAGTTTATGTGAACAACTAAAAATTATTATGTTTCCTTAAATCCTAGAAACTATAATGGTAGGTATGAAAAATATTATATTAATTATGAAAATATTATTTACACATGTATATATAATTAATTATTTGGTGAGAAATAAATTTTAAAGGGATATTAAAATCTTTTTAATGGAAAGGAAAATGTTTTTCTAAAAGAAATATTTCAATACAAATAAATGAGTTACAAAATATTATCACATATTTTAGAATTTATTAATTGAATATATACACCATACATTCAATCTAACTATAAATATTTTTCTTATATTTTTTATATACATGAATCAAGTATAAATTTAATTTTTTAAATAAAAGAAGTATTATTCAAAAAACTGTTTTTTGTAAATTTTTGATCGTATAAACATTTTAAATATATTTTTTACAAACGTTTACATTATATATTATAAATATTATTTCTTTTATGTAGAGTATAATAATTTTTTTTGAAATATTTATGAAAAGTTGTATTTTTGGATAAATAGTGAAATGATGAATTTTATTAAAAACTATAATTTCTATTAAGGTATTCAAAAGGTAAAATTATTTCAATATTATTATGAAATTTTAATTGGCTAATTTTACTATCAATTTAGGGTTTTTGGAATTTATTTTATATATAATTTATTATAAAAAAAATTTCTCTTTTAATAAGGCATTTTTCTGAAAATAAATTTTTCTTAAAATTTTACTTGTTTATTTTAAATTTTATTTTGAATATTAAAGGTATTTAATTTTTAAAAATTGATGTAAAATTCAGGATCATGGTGATTAAATTTGTTACTTAGGTCCCTTTTATTTTTTCTGAATATGAATAGACCCATGGTATGTTTTGTTAACAGTGTAAATTGTAAATTAGATTATTTTCGTAAACAATAAAATTACATTGGCTATAAATTTACACTAATAGATGGTAACATATTATTTTATGAATGAAACGTGGAATATAAAAATTTATGTTTGAAATTATTTCATTTAATGGAACATTTTCATGAATATTACATAAATAATATTTAAATCAGTGAAATAGAGATGGTGTCATTTTCTTTGTATTTATTATCTATTATAAGTCCATAATGGAAGAAATATCTATTATTAATGAATGTAAATTCAAATTATTATCTTATGAAACATATCTTCATGTTATGAATTAATTATTGACATTTTAGGCCAATTAATTGGAATTTTGATATTTATATTGATCTTCTTATTAGAATTGTAAGTAAGTCACATTCATGTTTTACTGTACATATAATTTTAAATATAAGGTTATATAGATAAAAAATTAGACTATAAATACACAATAAAAATATAAAATGTTTTTATTTATCATGTTAATTTATTAGTAATTTTTATGATAGAAAAAATTACTGTAATAGCATAAACATTGATCCTGCATAAATTATTTAATTGATGAAAAATAATTAAAATTACTTATATTAAAATTAATATAAATATGAAAATACAAAAAACATCACAAAAAATTATTTTTTCCAAAATATATATACTATAATCACCCATGGGTCTTTTTATTAAACATTTTATGTCCGATGTAATATATGATGACATTTATAATATATTATCTAAAGTAATGTTAAAGCTATTATATTTATGCTTTAATGAATATAAAATTTTTTAAGTAGGATTCTCTAGAGGATATATTTAAATATACGAATTATAATTTATTCAAGTATATTTATATTCAACATAGTATTTTATTATTAAATTTCAACCAACAAATAAGTATCTTAAATTATTAAATAATACTAAGGTTGTTATAATTTGTTTAATGGATATATTCAATAAATGTTATTAAAAATATTAAAATAAATTTAATTTGGATAATAAATATATAAATTTAATTTTATAGAATTCCTTGACCCAATACAGATATTATAAAATAGATTTCCCAGTGATATCATATTATCTTGATATTTTAAAAATTCTATGAACTCAATTGTTTTAATATTGATACAATTGCTTTTCTTTCAAAATGAATTTTTTATATTATTTTTAAAAATAATATAAATTAAAAAAATATAGAATAATGATTACCTGATTTATTATTTTCTAAGTTATTAATTTATGGTGTAATTGAAATTAAATAATTAGAAACTACACTATTTTAATATTGATTATTTTTTATGTAATTTAAAATTAATATAAGATTACTTAGGGTTAATTGAAATAATATGATTTTAATTGACATTAAAACTATTCTAAAAATTATTTTTTAATGATGTTAAAACATTATATATGATCATCTTTTTAAGTAATATTTCTGAGTTTATTTCATTTGTTTTTTATTTTATTATAAATTAATATTTTTGAGTTTCTAAAAGTGCACATCACCTCAATTTGAAAAAAAACCATCATAACTCACATATTCAATTCACATTGACAATTAAAGATCAGAAATAAAATACAATTATCCCTTATAAAATTATCTAGTTACATTATTGAGGTTACTTTCTACTCAAAATATGAATTGAATTTCCTTTAAGAGGAGATCTAGAGGGAGGTCGTTGAAGATAATGTAATCTCCTCTACTTATTCGTTCAAATTATTTTTTCTTCTACATCATATTCATTAGATTTTTCAGTTATAAATTAATAAATTATATATAAAATATATTCTAATATGTTATTATGATAATGTAACAACTGTATTCCACATTGAATATATCCAACGAAAAATGATATCACCACGCATGCGTATATACAGCTTACCATCTCTACACTATGCTGTAATATGTTTTTCACAACCACATTAATTGGATGGGTATAATTATATCAATAATAACTATATATGATTAATATAAAATTATATTAATTACGTAACAACAAATAAAACTTCAACTACCATGCTTTTAACTATTCGGGAAATGATATAATCTCTCGTGTGTACATACGACCTACTGTATCCACGACGTGATGTGATTCATGTCAATGAACCCCATTCATGTATGATTATATAATTATATATTATGAATAAATATGATATATATTACCTTATTATAATTTTTTAAATCATGGAAATATATCGTAATTACAAGAATTTAGACTTATATGAAAATAAATGCAAGAGAAAATATAGATGTTAAGAAAAACAAGACTAATAAAGAAATATTATAAAATAGGTGTTCATATAGTCACATATGATTTAAAAAATTAAATATGGTTCAGTAATAAGATAATGAAATTATTTATACCATTATATAGTTGTTTTTGATACATAAAATGTAAATTAAACTCAAGGTAAGGGATTGTTTTGAATAACTTCTATTTATGTGGGACATATCCCTAGACACCACTGATTTAATTTTTGTGGTGTCTATTCTTCCCAGGAAATTTTCAATGATAATTATTATGAAGTTTATATTGATATAATTCTCATTATGATATAAGTAATTCAATTCTACTGATTATAAACTGTTAGGGTATAATTTCACAATCTCATTTATTATCTGATATTGTTTATAGTTAAGTATTTACTATGTTATATTTATCATCCAACCTCATGTAACCTAAATATTTATTTAAAAATATTCATTCTATCAATATAAAATTGTTTATAGTAAATTTTACCCAATAGTTAATTTATATTAAATGGTATGAAATTAATCTTTCTTCTTTTATGGTATGAAGTTCTTTTTGACTTGTTAAAAAAATTAAGAGATGCATGTATTTTATGTTATATGGAATGAATGGATTTTAACGCTTTCATCAATATGTATTTCCATTTATATTTATTTATATTATTTCAACTGTTTTTTAAAATATATTCCATTAATTTAATTTTCATGTCATTTTGAGAAATAAAATATTGTTCTTAAGAATGAATATTTCCCTCAAGAATTAATTTCAAGTGTTTTATCAAAATTATTTTCCATCTAGGATTAATTTTTCTATATATGGTTATTTTTAAACCACTATTGTTAATATTAATTGATTGTGTTTATAATATAATTATATTTATTAAATCCTTATATTTTACAATTATTGTGATGGAATTATGTTTAAAACCCCATTTTATCATATATGTTAGGTAATGATGAGTGTCTTATGTTTTTGTGGCACAAGTATGAATAATTTTATCAAATGATTGGTGGGCCATATATCTCCCTCCAATGAATTGGGTTAAGAATTATATCTCAGGAGATATAAATGACTCTAAGTACATGTAAATACATTTCAGTAATAAAGGGCTGGAACGGTGGGTAATCCATGATCAGAAATGGTCTTTGTCCACTATGATTGTCTTTACAATGATCCTTGGCTAATATGGAAATGATATCCCTGCTTATGTTTTTCCACATTTCTTTGTTTTATTCAAATGATATTTTTCTGGGGTATTTTTCCTTTTATGATTTATCCCTTATTATTTACCATGATTTATTCAATGACTTGAAATTTTGATGTTCTAATATTCAAATGTCATGATCATGAATTTTACATTATTATGTTGTTGTTTTGTATGTTTGCCCTTATTGAGCATATGATATCACCTATTCTTATATTTCCATTCCTTTAGTTATAATGAATGATTTGAAATAGGATTACAAAAGTGGAAAATTATTTTTGAGAGATGTTGAAGATATTTCACAAGTTATAATAATTTATTCTATGTTTCTAAAGGCACTAATCTATAATGGTCCTCAAGCATGAATTTAAAAAATGTAATGAATATTATTCTAAAAAGATGTAATATTCTTGTACTTTGTGCATGGGTAATTATAGATGGTTTCATAGGAATGTTTTAGTCATCTATTGAAAACTATGATGAGAAATATATAGTGATATCAATAGATATATTTCTACAGTTTTTCTAGGGATTTCAAAAGAATAATTCTTAGTAAAGGTCACAATCCTATTGTTTTTTTGTAATCGTGAATATCCTTGGATAAAATTTAAGATATAATAGATTGAAATATTATTAGTAATTTATCTTACTTTTGTGTTTTAATCACTTATATTTATTTGTAACGCATTTATTTTTTGTCTTAGTCAATATATAGTAGTAGATAAAATATAGTTAATGTTGAATTTTTCAGATATGAAAAGAAGGATGATTATTAAAACCGATTATCAAAGTTGAAATATCATGAAAATAATTAGGATGGTGGTTTGGTTATTAGTCATACTGTTTTGGAAAATATCTTTTAAACTAAATATGAAATACATTTATGTTCATCGAGTATTGATTATATTAAACTTAAGAAGTTCTAGGTTGAGTAACCTTTGGACAATATTCATATTTATGTTAAAACTATGATTATGGATCAAATGTATTTATTTATTTATAAATTTATTTGATTTTGGTGTTTATGTTTTGAAATAAAATGATTATGTCATATGAATCATGAAATATATAATTGTTTTTAGTATTATTTTTTCATTAAGGATTTCAAAGGTTATTTTGAATAGTTTTAAAGACCTATAATAGTGATTTAATAATAAGGTGTTATACTTGGAGAACACATGATTAAGGGAAATATAAACCTTTATATGTCCCTTATTTTATGATAATGAATTTTGAATAATGATATATCTGATGTGAATAATGAAATTGTATGATACTATATTCTTGGGAACTAATAATGGATTTGTTTTCAAGAGGATTATGCTTTCACAGATGAAGTATTGAAATTTTTCAGACGTATAGAATATATCCAATATGTTTTGTTATAAGTAAATATTCATCTTTTCAATAATGATATATGTTATGTCAGGTTAATTTAATTACTCAAGAGAATACATGATGAAGGTGTTCTCAGTTATTGAATTTTAACAATAAGAAATTAGTTATAATATATGGTTGTATATATTTTTCCAGGTTAGAGATAATTTTTATGAATATTTAAAGGATTTAAAGGTTGTTAATTAATTTATAGTTGTTGTTAAAAATTAGATTTTTTTGGTTATAATTAGTTATTCTCTCACCATAGATGGAATTATGCATATTTGATTACATGTGATAACATTATTTTGTTGTAAAGAGAGATGGAATGACATACAAATATTTTTATATATTAGAGGATCTTATAACACTTCAAGAATGAATAATTCTACATAATTTAATTGACTAAGATATTTAGTGGAAATTAATGAAGGCACAACCAATGGTGAGATTGTACTGAAATCATGTAAGTGTACATTCTCATAAAAATTCATCAACATTTTGAAAATGGATCATCATGTAAAAGGGATTCCTATTATCATTAATTCATTTGATGACATTGTTGTACCATTTCATACTAATTTTTTTACATTTTTCTAATTATTACCATTCATTGGACTATTAACTTCCTTATTATCAGTGATTATTATAAATTACAATGATTATGTACTCTTTTACTCTATGGACAAGTCATTACATATGTTCTCTTACATAGAGAACTAGTCATAATTTAATCTAATAAATTGTTATTTTCTAAATATTCTCCATTAAAATAGGTTTTTAGCCTTATTTTCATTGTGGGTCCCTATATTTTTTATACACATATGAATTAAAAGGGAGAAATTCATATTAAAGGTGTTAGAATGTAACACCCAGATATTTTTAAAAGATAGTTTTTTTAATTTTTTTAATGACTTATATTGTACACTACACTAGGATAATTTTGTGCAATTTGCAACAATGGCCTATCATGATGTAAATGTAATAGTGATTTTGGTTTTTGTTACACATTATTTTAAGTAGTTGTTATAGAACTCATTTCATAAAACACCGATTTTAAGTGAACAACTATATATTATTATGTTACATTCTAAACTAAGCATTATAATGTGTAGTATGAGAAATATTAACTGAATTATGAATTAATTCTCTATAAATTTATATAGAAATAATTTTTCTTGTGAGTAATTAATATTAAATGGAAATAAAATAATTTTTAAGTAAAAGATAATGGTTTTCAAATAACATTTCAAATGAAAATAAGGGTGTTATAAAATTATAAAATCACAGTTTACATATTTTACTAATAAAATAAATATTTATTATATTGAATATAATGATTTAAATTTAACTTATATTAATATTAGACAGGGTACAATTATAAAATCAATTTCTAATATAAAAGTTGTATTCATTAAAAAAATGAATTTTGTTTCTACTATTGATGGAGACAACATTTTAAATATAGTTTTTGACAATTTTTATTTATATTTCAGAAAATATATTTATTCATTTATTGATAAGTATCGAAATTTAATTTTAATTAGTTTTTTTTATTTTTAGGATAAGTGTTTTTTGATAAATAGTGAATTACATATTTTTATGAAAAACTGTATTTTATATTAAGTTTTTTACAAGGGTAAATTATGTTTGGGATTATTTTTAAAATTTAATTAATTCATTATATATACAATTATTAATTTTGAACATTATTTCATACAGAAATTTATTATAAAAATATTTTCCATTTGAATAGGTAATTTTTCTGAAAAACTGTTTTCATAACATTTTATTGATTTTGTTTTAAATTTTATTTTAAAACCTATGTGTATTCAAATATTTTAAAAACTGATGTCAAATTTGGAATCATGAGGTATAAATTTGGCATTAGATATTTTTTATTTCATGTATGTATGAATAGTAACCAATGGTAATTTTTGTTATAACAATAACAGGTAAATTATGTTACTATGATTGAAAATTAAATTCTAAAGGGATATAATGACCATTAAATGGAAAATTTCATTTTATGCATGAAATTCGACCCATAACAATTTATATTCGAAATTATGTCATTTAATTGACACTTGTCTATTAAAATGTCTAAAATAATATATAAATTAGACAAGGACACCATGTGTCATTTTTTCTCTTTAATGACTACTATGTGTACACAAGGGGAAAAATTTCAATTAGGTACTAATATAAATTTAAATTTTATCTTATGAACTAAATCATCTTGTAAAATATTTATTTTTGACATTTTGAGCCATTTGGGTTGAATAATGATATTTATATTTTTTTATGAATTATAAATTTAAAGATGTCACATTTATGTTTTAATAAACATATAATTTTAAATACATGGTTATATTGTAAAAAATTTAGATTATAAATACACATTATAAATAATATTTTTTCCATTATCATGGAAATTTATTTTAAATTTTCAATTTACAAATAACTATTGTAATGATTAATAAATTTTCTATGTATAAATTATTTAATTGATAAATATTCCTAAAAAAATATTTATTAAAATAACAATAAATATTAATTGAAAAAACAGTTGACCCAATATTATTGATCTCGTATATATCGACCATAATCATACACATGCCTAATTATTGACCATTTGGAACCGCATGGAATATATTATGAAATTTAAATTTTCTTATCTAAAGTAATGTTAATGTTGTGAAATTTATGTAATATTAAATAAAACATTTTTAAGGTAGGATTTTGATGAATCTATATTTTACTATAATTATACTTATGAAATATAGTATATTTATATTCTTCATAGTATTTTATTTTTAATCTATATCCAAAAAATAAGTATATTAAATTATTACACAATACTGATGTAGTTATCATTTTATTAATGGAGATAGAAAATAACTATTAATAAAAAAATTATGTAAAAAACATTTGGATAATTAATATATCTAATATCTATTTTATAATTTATTGACCTATTAAGGATATAATAAAATATTGTCTTTCAGGGATGTAAGATCCCAACCTTTTCTAGAGTCAATATCAGGAATGTTTTCGGGTACTTTTTTTATTTTTAATTACCTCTATTTTGGAGTAGTGACATGAGGTGTGTTTTGGATAACTTTTAAGTAAAAAAAGGGCAGTGGGTTGTCCAAGATTTGCAGACAGTTTAACAAACCGTGTGACCAAAATGTGACAACATAGTAGAACTGGATAGAGATGTATGTAGGGTTTACACACAGTTTGACAAATCGTACGACCAAACCGTGTAGACCAAGAAAATCTTAATAGTGTGGTTCACACGTTTTGTGCACGATTTGAAAAACCGTGATCCATTGTCTAGGAAACCATGCACATGATTTTTAATTCCAAAAATCCTTTTTAAAACCACCTGAAACCCGAGATGTCCTTATTTTCTGACCCTGGATTGTGATTGAAAATTATCTAGGTGTTTCAAAATCCTCTTGGAGAGATTCCAAGGTGATCCGAACACATTTTCTCAAGATTTAAGGCTCGGACTGAAGATCTGGTCTCTTTTCAGTAAATAGATTTCATCCTATTGTTTCTTATGTTTATTCCTCTAACATTCCCTGATCTTTTCATTAGATATATCCATCATATCCACGGATCTAAGCCTATGAGTTAAGGTATAGATCTAGGATTGGGGATGTAGATTTAGTTTTTCAAGATCTTTATGACTTTAATATTATTTGTGTTTCATGGATTTTGATCTAAAACTTGATCAACGATATTGTGCCGCAAGGATTTTGGGGTTCTTCGTTGGGAAAACATCCATAAACAAATCAAGGTAGGTGGTCTAAATTCAAATCCCATAGTCTCATCTTGTTAATCATATGAATTTGTATAAATTTCATGGAATAAATAATTAATTGGTGGTTTGGTTATGCAGTTCTTTGTGAATTGTGGATCTAGTTGAATATAGGTGAGAGTTATGATAGAAGGATAAAGATGATTAAACATTTTAATATGGTTGTATATGGGAATTGGATATTTGATTTGAAAAAGGATTGTGGGACACGGACTGACACTCCTAATACCCACATAGTTTCTAGACATGGAATTGTAGAACCAATGACATGCATGAAATTGATAATTTATTGGACAACGACTGATACTCCAAACACCCATGGGGTTGTGAGATAGGGACTGATGCTCCAAATATTCACATGTGAGCTAGACACGACATTCTACGCTCTTTAATTTAATTTTTACTATGGTTTCATTTGACTATTCATAAACAAAATTTTGTGACATAGTAATTATGAATTGAAAAGGGTAAATGGATTAGGATTATACACGGGCCGAAGCAAGCATTGTATTTTTGGGTGTTATTGGGAACATGGATGTCTAACATATTAATGAAAGGTTAGTTGGATAAATATATTTGTTTTTCCATATTTTCTTTCTTTAATATTAATGCAACTGTATACACTGCTTATGGGTCAATTTGTTTTTAACACTATTGGTGGTGATCTACTAAGTCGTACTCACACCCTACTAGGGCTGTCTGATTCATACCTGAATAGACATTGTTGTTGCAGGACAGGACAAGGGCAAGATCCCTGGTTAGAGTGCTATTTGGGGTTGGAGCATGGAAGAGGGAACTGGATGTGGGTCGAGACCCATTTGGAGTGGTTGTGTCTTTACTTTCAGTTTCATTATAGACACATGTCACTTGAATAGTCATTGCATGTTTTAACTTTCAGTTGAATATTGTATTTTCGGTTTGGATTATGCAAGTTACATTGTACTATTATATTTATATGTGTTTATGATATTTCATGGTTATTCTGCAGATATTTTATTCGAATAACAGAGGGTATAGTCTTCCCAAGACTGACTTACTAAACCCTCACTACTAGTCAGCACCCTTTGGCGTACGGGGAGGCACGTGTAAGGGCTTTTGACCGACCATCTGGGAGCAATGTTCAATGGATCCTACGTCATGATGTTACAATGTGAAATCGGAGGCGGGTTTTATTTATTATTTTATTTTTCTTACTATTTTGGGAAGGTAGAAAGGAGACTAGGGAAAGACGGAGCTTGATAATGAGGTCGTTCATGGGAGTTGCAAACCCATGTATGGCGTAAAACTCAAGTACTCAAGGTGGGATTACTGTTATTGTTGTTTGTCATTATATTTGATTATTATTTCACCTTAGATGATGCACTTGTTGTGTGATGTGATTATTATTTCTGGAATTGGTTGAGTATTGATTCCTCGCCCAAAATGGCACGAGTGTCTCGTCTACATGCATCATTCTAGGCACTCAGGATTTTTTTGACATGCATCATGTTAGGAACGCACAGAAAATTGGATTATGGGTACATTTTTGAACATAAACTATTTCTTTTCATTGTGAAATTGTATGAAAATGGTGTATAATTTTGAAATTGAAAAAAAAAACTGTGAAGTTATATGAATAATTTGGTTGTGTGTAATTGTGATAACATTGTGAGCTATTTTCTAAGCTGCATGTTTGGTTTGTAGAATTATGCCTCCATGATGCATGTTGAGAGGAAGAGTGGGGGTATAATTAGAAATGGTCCTCTAATGGGTGAACCTGAGGCACCAATGATACCAACTGAAGAAGCAGGGGAAATGTTTTGACATTACCTCACCTATTTCATGCAAATGATAGAATGAGTCCCAGGGCGGGTTGTGAAAGGAGTGTCTGATCTTATGAGGTAGTTTCAGTAGCAGCACCCACTGACTTCTAATAGAAAGGGTGGTATCGAGAAAGATGAGTTTTGGATTGAATCTACAAAGATTATACATGATACCCTGGAGACGCCTGTTGAGAAGAGAGTCATGTTATCATCTTACATGTTTATCTGTCAAGCGAAACATTTGTGGGACATCTAGACTCGGAATCGGCAGCTGGAAGCTATAGAGTGGTAGAAATTTCATGAGATGTTCGTTGAGAACTTCTATCTAGGGACTCTCAGATGGGTGAAAGTGGCTTAGTTACTAAGGCTAACTCAGGGGAATATGTAATTAATGGACTATTCTAGACGCTTTACTGACTTACAACATTTTCCTCCAGCATTGGCAGTAGACAAGGCCACTTCAGCAAGACGATTTTCAGATGGACTTAAATGTGAAATTATGTCTCAAGTGAATATTTGTAGCCTAAATAAGTTTTTGGAAGTGGTAAACCATGTTCTCACCTCTGAGAGGAACCTGAAGGAGGCTTCCAGTGGCGGAAAAATGGTATTTAATGGAAGGACATGTGGTGCGAATTTTTAGATTCGGAAGCGACGTTATGAGAATGTCATCCAGGGAGGTTTGAGACAGAGTAACCTGAAAGAGGGGTCGGTTATAGAGGACCTTAACCGAGTTTTTTTACACTATTTTAGAAGGCTAGGGCATTATCATAATCAATGTTCCTGACCCCCTGTTGAAAGCAGCTCTTATGGTAGGATGCGACATCCCTAGATGTTCTCCAAGAACCCAAATGAGTCAGGTGGGGATGGATTAGCTAAACAGAGTCCTAGGGTGGGAAGGGGATTGTCTTCACCCTTTTAGTCTCAAAGTTGGAGTTCTACTGACCGAGGTGGTAAGGGTGAAGGACGTGGTGATCATGGGAAGTGACACCCATATCAGTGGAGTGGTACAAGTCCGGGAAGTCAGATGGAATCACATGGAAGAGGAGCAACAAAGTTTCATGCAGTACAACCTACACTTGTGGATAGTGAGGCTGGACCATCGATAGTAAGAGGTAATATTATTGTGGCTTCTACTTTAGCCAAGGCCTTATTTGAAACTGGTTACTCTCATTCCTTTATATTTAAAATAACATGTTAATGGTTCGAGTTTGGAAGTGGAGTTTGTGAGCTGGGCAATAACTATCACGAACCAAATCTGGTCGTTGCCAAAACCGGCACTAAACCCAGCCCGTGACAAGGCCCGAAAGGCGTTTCCTATCCCCACGGGCTGGTACAAGTTCTCATGTATCATTTATCTTGGTTTGGGAAATATTTACCTGAATATGTATATATAAAACACCAAAAATATTTGATAAAATAAATCTGAAAAATTCCTACCGACAAGGTTTAAACAAAAATCCAGAACTGAACACATAAGATCAAATGCAACAAAAAAGTTCCAAAGGAAAAATGAAACATCATTAAAACTGCTCCATGGACACCACATTACATGGGGTCATCACCCCCATGCCGTCTCCCCAACTTCACCCCAAGGATGGGGACTAACACCCTGAACCGACATCATCCTTAGACATTCATTTACCTGAGTCAAACATAACCAATTCTACATACACCCAAGGGGTGTAAGTAGGATGTGATCCTATGACGAATATTATACCACCCAATAAATCCAAAGAACATGAAATACAACGTGAAACCACAAGTAGTTTTAATACGCAAAGAAAAGGAGTGATAAAATCCAAGAAATGTAACTTTCAGTTGAAAACATTTTACATGAAAAAGTTTTTAGAATGTTCCAAAATTTAATTATACATGTTAGAAACTCTAATTTACTTCCAAAAACTCCCCAATACATTGGAAAACATCACAAACACAATGAGCAACACAATCGGGAACACCCCTAGGCACTAGATTGTCTCGGGCCCCATGTACCTCATACCTCGGTGTAAAGTAACCATAGTAAAATCCATTATCGTGCACGATCCACTAGTAGGGAACATACCCATAACCTTTTATTCCCCAATAATCATCCACATAGTTCATTTAGAGTTTTCGTTATCCAAATTCTAGGTGAAACAGGGAAAAACTCATCCGCTCCACTAGCTGTACTAGTACACATCCGCCCCACCTAGGTACTTAGGCTTCCCCCTTTGTGCTCAAACAATTTCAGAATGATAATTATATCAATTTTACTATAAAACACCACTACTGGTCACAAACAATATGTACTATATCTGCACACATTTTATTCCATTTAAAATACACAACAATACAATTTGAGTTTCAATAAAACAACGTCTCCAAATCTTTCTTTGTTTTGCACACAATCCTTTTTGAAAACCCTACTTGAACACCATATTCATACTCATATTTATGAAAACAGAATCGAACACACCCTAAATATTTCTTTGAACTCATTAAATTATTTATATTACAATCCCAATAAGCGTCAAATAGTATACCCATGTAGAACACCCTATTCAACACCAAATTAGTACTCAAAACCCATTTTCTTAGAAAACGTCACACAAAACAAATTTCATAGAAACAACCAAAGAATAATAACATTTAAAGCAAAATTTTATTCCCTAATAAAGTTACGTAAGGTCAACTAATTTGTTATAAGTCATCCCTTAATCAACCAATAAAATATTTCAATAAAAAAAGCACAAATTTTACATGGAATTGTCCCTTAAAATTAACTTGCATTACAAACACCACTAAGACCAATTTATTCAGCACCAAATCAATTGGTTAACATGAAAATATAATTAACATTGAATCTATGTCACATGAATTTCATACAATGTGGAATCACCTACCCATGCAATGAAAACCCTTGAATCAAAGTGCGAAAATCAAGTCGCACCACCACCGCACCAAGAGGGACTTAGAAGAAACCAAATACCAAAAAATTGGAACAAGAAAACCCAAGGATAAAAACTAGGATATAAAACCTACCTCATGGTCATTTGTTACATTATGTAAATGAGAAGAATCCCCAAACAAATAGAATGAAATCATAAGTAATTTGAAAGAGGAATGGAAGAGACTCATTTACTTGAGGGATCTTGAATAATTTCCCATAATACCCTAATAGCAAAAATTGAAAACATTCAAAACATAAAGGCAGGTTAGAAGAAGGATGAGGAGGTCCATTAGGAACTGTAATGGCGTGGAAAGAGTAATAATTTATAGAGTTTTGATGTAATGAACTTACCTCCTCAAATCTTCATGATTTTTTAAACCCTAAGAAGTTCAGAACACAATCACGATGAAGATATTCTCCAGATAGGGGAGAGAGGGCATGGCCACGCGGTAGGGCTTAATGGGCGTATGGAAGGCTTGAAATCACTGAAAAATCATTAAACTTAATAGGTGATTAATTAAAAAAAATTATTTCTAAAACTGGAATTGGGATTTCGGGTAAGCCCAATCTCTTATATAAAAACCTATATACACCTTGGTTATGGATTTCTAAAGGATCCAAACTACAATGGGGGTGTTAATATTTCAGGGGAGACCATTTAAAATTGGAATGGATGCAAAATATTACAAAATAAATATTCTATAAATGATACAAAATTTATTTTTAAATCGGGAATTGGGCTTAGGGATTGGTCCAATTCACGAAAACTCGCTCATTCCACCACAAAACCATGAGGAACCCCAAAAACAAAGCACAAATGGAAATTAAATAAAATTTAACTTTAAAATATGTCATTTATGTTACAATTATTCCCACCATGAAAACTTTCCATCCCTAGAAAGCTACAACAAGACCAGATATCAAAAACAAACCCAACCGATAAACCAAGATGTACTTCTTTGCCAAGATTCTCCCCCACGGGCCAAAACACCTCGAGTTATCAATTAAGGAATGATTAATCTCACAAACCAAACTTACACCACTTTCATGAAATGATCAATCACATTCATACATTATCACAAAATTAAACTCCTTGAACGCTATCCAAAAAAGGCTCAGGAAATTCACCCAAATGAACAATAACTTCGAACAAGGTTACATTTGCCTTACATTAACTAAACCATTGGGATCTCTCTAATACCAATGTTTACTCAAGGAAGATGTTGGTATCTTGACAGTTCCGAATAAGAATACCTACCACCAAGCCAAGACCATGGATAAATCTGAGCTATTGGTATGGGGTACACAAATAGGCACCCCACCTTAAGAGGCAACCTATATTATTTACCGATACAGAATCAAGACACTAAAAGGGGGAGGCCTGAACGAACTCCCTAGAAAAAATGGTAGAATTCAATTCAATGGTTATAAAGGAATTTACATGAGAATCATAGTGTGTATCCCGACCATAGGAACCAACCATCTTAACTGACCAGCATGGGACAACACAGAAAGACCCAAATTTTTTAATGATTTGGGAAGGGCATAGGGTCAGTCTCTATGGTTTTGGAAATTCTGCACTAACTGTGCAGATCATTCTTTTTTCATGTATGTATAAAACATGGTCACTACTAATCATAAACAAACTATTCACTCAACATGTCTATCCAAATTTCCATCCATTCACTAATGAATCGATGGTAACCGAATGGGGGAGGGAATGAAATTAGGTGATGACATAGGTACAAGGCCCTCAACCTATTTCCACCGAATGGGAACAACAGAAGAATGATGATGACACTAGAGGTTTAAAATATTACTATCCTTCATACTAAGGATAAGACATTGTAATTGGGTTTAAAAACCCTAGGATTTCCCATGACTACGAGTCAGCTTCTCCCCGAGGCCTATGGCTGGAACTCAAATTATTGGAGCATCTACGACATCATAGTTAGGTTTTGGATCCCCCCCCCCTAAATGAGAATTATTCTTTTGGTGCCACCAACAACTAAACTGATATCTCTGATATTAATTCCAAGACATAACACACTCTAAACTCACTTTACCCTAACTCAATATGTCACTAAAACAAGGTCATAGAAAATGAACACACATAAAACCTTGTTTCTTCGAGTGAGAAATTATAAAAGTAAATAACACCTATAATCATATTTTTATAAAATGGATGATTTTGATGTTTTTCCAAGGGAGACATTCTCCCAACATAAAGATACTCCCAGAGGATTTCACTACATTCACCTTTAAAGACAATCGAGTGCACAAAATCACAAGGCTTCATAGAACATGACCATTTTAGCTGATATAAATAATGCATGGAGTGGGAACTTATAAAACTACCCCAAACAACACACAATTCTATAATGTGGCCACAACATCCTCTCATGACCAGATGTCCCACACTGGTAGTTTATTGGGAACTCCTTCTTCAAAGAGACTATGATGGACTGAGAGGACCTCTTAGACACCATCGGGATACTCATCCTTGCTAACAACCCCAGACCACTTCCACCATCGTCAAATTAGGAAACATAAGATTATAAGGTCTCTTTTAAACTTCCATTATCACTCTCCCACTACAAGAGGATACAAAAAACAATGAAAGTAATGGGTGTAGGCTAAATCTAAAAATCTCAAGAAAAGGATTCCTTATATTGATCAACTGAAGGGTATTCAAATGGAGAAACAATCCGGGTTGCACTTCATTTATGAATTAACCCTAAATGGCGGTGTACCTTATCCAATGAGAGAATCCAAGGACCCAACCAAGCTAGTCCATTCATCAAAACAAGCCATAAACCTTATCCAAATGCATGAATGGAACCACCATAAAGGTGTCCCAAAACATATCTCAGAGGAGACTACTAACAAGGCCTTCTACATAGCTTACTGACCAAACATAAACCCAAAACACAGTTCAAACAGATGGGGTTCATATGGTATGAGTGGCTGGAAAATTCATTAGCTTTGGTATTTATTGTAAAAGTGTTTATTCTTTGAATTAACCCACCTAATACTATTTTTATTTAATGTTTTAGCTTTTTGAAATTATAACTAGCATTTATTGTTTTTGAAAACATGCATGATTTTCATCATTAAATGTTTGTCACATGGAATCTACTAGTGGTGGTATACTATTGGGTGTAAGTAGAATTGGTTATTTTTGTTGTTGCAGGTTGGGTACAGTTTTTAGTTCCAGTGGTTCGGGTTTCTAGCAGGTCCTTGTTGGTGAAGTCTTGTAGAGATGGCTTCAGGGTGGTGCCCCTTTCCATGAGGGTTCATGGGCTCTTACCTTTTATGTAACTTATTCATAGTCTTGTTGAGTAGTTTTAAAATATGTAATTCAATTCTGAATTTTTGTAAAATATTGTTTGGATTTAAAAATCCAGATTCATTTTATTGGATTCTTTTGTTGTTTTATGTTTATAAACTCGGGTAAATCATTCCCATTTTTCATTTAATGATGCCCCTGAACTTGTGCATTCCCATGGGTATTGGGAACTCCCTTTGGGTCTTGTTGCAGGACGGGTCAAGTGCCGGTTTTGATGGAGACCAGATTAGATTCGTGATAATAATGATAGTCACACCATTGGGGGTATAGTGTAGAGATATCTGTATGTGCAAGGGATGTTCTCTTGAGATCATGGAGTACCATTTCAAGTGATATATTTATATCCTTGATATTATAGGCTTCAAAATAATCCTGATTATGGATTGGTTAGTCACATACCAAGCCCACATTGATTGTTATCGTCGGAGGGTGACATTTATGTCACCTGTGGGTGACCATTTCATTCACCATGGGGAGTGGGATATCTAGGCAGGCTGAGAATGGCCAATTACTCAGCAACTGCGAGATATCACAGCCCAAATTGCTAGTATTTTACTTGATGATGGAGGTGTTATGAAATATGTCCTACCACTAGTTAATTATTTGATTCTGGATTTATTTTTGGAAGACTTATTAGGGCTTCCACCTATGAGGGATGTTAAATTTACAATTGAGATCCTACCCGGAGGTGTGCCATTATTTATTCCACTATAGAGAATGGCACCAACAAAGTTTCACAAACTCAATTCTCAGTTAGAAGAATTGATGGATAAAGGATTTATCCATCCAATTATGTCTCCATGGGGATCGCATGTACTGTTTTCAATGAAGGATTATGGGATTTTACGTTTGTGTGTTGATTACTGGAGGTTGAACTAGATGACTGTGACGACCCAATATCCTATTCCACGTATTGATTATCTATTTGACTTATTGAAGGGAGCCTGTGTTTTTTCAAAAATTGATTAGAGATCGGGGTATCACAAGTTGATAGTTTGGAATTATGATATACTGAGAACTGGATTCAAGAGTGGATATGGGCTTTATGAGTTTGTTGTAATGTCATTTGCGTTAACAAACACACCAACTTTGTTTATGGCTATGATGAATAAGTTTTTTCATCCTTACATAGATCAGTTTGTTGTAGTATTTGTGGACGACATCTTGGTGTACTCCAAGACTCATGACGATCATGCCCAAAATCTTGACATTGTCTTGAGTACATTGAGAGAGAATCACCTATATGCCAAGCTATCTATGTGTCAATTTTGGATTTATCAGGTATAGTCCTTTGGAAACATAATCTCGAAAAATAGTGCTTTAGTGGATCCAATGAAGGTCAAATAATTGATTTCTTCGGAGCTTCCCCAGAATATTATTGATATCTGAAGATTTATGGGGATACCTGGATATTAAATGAGATTTATCCTAGACTTTTCCTATTTGGCAACACCACTTTCGGGCTTCACCAAAAAGGGAGTAAATTTTGAATGGTTAGAGGCTTGCGAGACATCCTTTCAAGAGTTATAGAAGTGTTTGACATCCGAACAAATTTTTACTCTACATAAGTCAGGTGAAGAGTACACGGTGTATTATGACGCTTCTGGGATTTGACTCAGAGATATGTTGATGCAAAGAGAACACGTTGTGGAATACAGGTCTCGATAGTTGAGGCCACATGAAATGAATTATCCAACACATGACATTGAGTTGGAAGTGGTGGTTTATGCTTTGAAGTGTTGGTGACACTAGCTCCTGGGTGAATGGTTTACAGTTTATACTAATCAAAAGAGCTTGAAGTACATATTTTCTCGACATGATTTGAATCTCTGACAGTAGAGATGGGTTGAGTATATGATTTCTTTTGATTTCGAGCTGGTATAAACACATGGGAAAGGAAACGATTTGGATGATTCTTAGATTATGAAGACTCATACCCAGATTGTTCCGGAATCTAGTGTCGAGTGGAGGATGAAGTCGTTGCTAGCTAGAATTCATGTTGTGATTTCATGAGAGATAAGAGAAAATAGAAATCGTTTCGGTTGTAGTGTAGTCTACACATTTGAGACGGATCATGTACAAGAAATACGAGGACACTGAATTCTTATCCTTGAGGGTAAGCATTAGAGGATGGGAGACACCTTTAGACTGAAAGATAGTCAAGAATGATATCATTTATATGAATAATCAAGTAGTTGTTCCTATGAGCATGCAAGAGGAGATCATGCAAGAATTTAGTGCCTCACTATAGGAAATGAACCCTTTTGTGACCAAAATGTATCATGATATGTGATTATAGTTTTTGTGTCATGGCATAAAGAAGGAGATAGCAGGGTTTGTGACACGATGATTTGCCTTTCAGTAGGTGAAGTCAAAACATCAATGACCTAGAGGTTTACTATGACCTTTGTCCATTGCATAATGTAAGTGGGATGACGTGACCATGGAATTCATGGTCGGTGTTTTAAAAATACTTATGATGAATGAAGATATTTGGGTCATTGTGGATCGACTAAAAAAGCTGGCACATTTTTTTCCTATAATGGAAACTTTTACAGTTGATTAGTTGAGAGAGCTGTATTTACAGAAGATAATTCAATTGTACAGGGTTCCAAAAATTATAGTTTCTTATCACGATTCAAGGTTTACTTCGGGATTCTAGAAGGGATTGTATAAGGCACTTGGTTTGGTGGTTTTATTGTGTACGACTTTCTATCTGCCAATAGATGTATAGTTATAGTGCACTATACATGTGCGTGAGGATATTTTTAGGGAATCTGTACTTGAAATTGGTCATACATTGGAGAGGAACCTAGGTTTAGTAGAGTTTTCCTATAACAATAGTTATCAAGAAACAATACAGATGGCACCATATGAGGCTCATTATGGTAGGCCATGTAGATCACCACTATTTTGGATGGAAGCAGGTGAGTCAGAGTTGTTGGGATCGAGTCTCGTGCAGGAGGTGATAGACAATGATCATATGATTCCAAAACATATAGATATGGCTCAGAGTAGGCTGAAGTCATATGCTGATAGATAGAGATGACCCTTAGTGTTTATAGAGGGAGATCGTGTTTTCCTTCGGGTGTCACCTAGGTTGGGTCGCCACAGGATACGGAGGCAGGGAATGATGTCACCTTGGTTTATTGGACCTTTTGAGACCATGAATAGATTCAGGCTGGTAGCATACCAATTGGATCTTCCATAGAAATATAGTTCTATGCATGATGTTTTCCATATATCACAACGATGACAGTATCACCCCGACCCTTATCATGTGATCTATGTGGATGATGTTGAGATAGAGATAGACGATTACTTTGAAGAGCATCTAATACGTGTGTTGGATCATAGTGAGAAGGTGTTCAGCAGAAAGATTGTACTGATAGTTTGTGTTTTATGGTAGCTTGAACTTATGTAGGAAGAGACAAGGGAAAGGGGGGCAGATATACAGACACAGTGGCCCGATATTTGTAACTCGGAATCTCAGAGAAGTTTGAGAGTACAGCTTGAGGATGAGCTATTATAAGGTGAGGAGAATGTAAGAAACCGACCGTTCTGAGAGTCAATATCAGGAAAGTTTTCAGGTACTTTTGATATTCTTAAGGACCTCTCTTTTAATGTAGTGACTTGAGGTGCGTTTGGGTTAACTTTTAAGTAAAACAATTCGGCAGTGGGTTTTGCACAGTTTGTGTACGGTTTGACAAACCGTACAACCAAACCGTGCTAACCAAGAAGAACTGGACAAAGTGGTACGCACGGTTCATTCATGGTTTGACAAACCGTTTGACCAAAACGTGAAGATAGTGTAAATCTAGAGAGTGAGGTCTGCACGGTTTGCGCACAGTTTGACAAACCATGTGCCGTAGTCCATGAAACTATGTGTGAGGTTTTTAATTCCGAAAATTCTTTTTAAAAACAAATGAAACCCAAGACTTCTATATTTTCTGACCTTTTCATGGCCTTGGATAATTTCAAGGTGTTTCCAAATCCACCTGGAGTGATTCCAAGGTGATCCAAACAACTTTTTTCAAGATTGGAGGTTTGGATTTGAAGATCTTCTCTCCTTTCAGTAAGTAGATTTCATCATGTTGTTTCTTCAATTCTTTCCTCTAACTTTCCATAATCTTTTCATGGGAGATTTTCATCATTTCCATGGATCTAAACCTACGAGTTAAGGTATAAACTTAGAATTGTGTATCTAGATCTAGTTTTGCAAGATCTTCATTCCTTTAATATTATTTTGGTTTTGAGGATTTAGATCCATAACATGATCGACGGCGTTGTGCCACTCGGATTTTGGGGTATTTTATTGGGAAAACATCCATCAATAAATCATGGTAGGTGGTATAAAATCCATTTCCACAATCTCATATTCTTTGGTGTATGTAGTTGTATAAATGTCATGGAATGAATAATTAATTGGTCATTTGGATATGCGGTTCATTGTCAGTTGCGTATCTAGTTGAATATGGGTGAGAGTTATGATGAAAGGATAAATATAATTAAACATTTCAATATTGTTGTATATGTGAATTGAATATTTGATTTGAAAAAGGGTTGTGTGACAGAGACTTACGCTCCAAATACTAACAGAGGTTCTTGACATTGCGTTCTAGAACCAATGACATGCATGAAATTCATAATATATGGGAGAAGGACTGATGCTCCAAATACCCATGGGGTTGTGAGACTGTGACTAATGCTCCAAATACTCACATGTGTGATAGACATGACCTTCTATACTATTTCATTTATTTTGTAATATGGTTTCATTTGTCTATTCATATTATTAATATTGTGATATAGTAATTAAAAATTGAACATGGGAAATGGTTTAGGCTCTTTCACAGGCCTAAGCAGGCAATATATTGTTGGGTGTTCTATGGAACCTAGATTTATAAAGTATTAAAGAAAGGTTAATTAGATGAATATAATAGTTTTTCAGTATTTTATTTATTTATTATTAATGATACATTATACACTGCTTATGAAAGGATTTGGTTTTGACACTATTTGTGGTGATCTACTGAGTCGTACTCACACCCTACTCGGGCTGCCTGATTAGTACCCAAATAGAATATTTTGTTACAGGACAAGACAAGAGAAAGAGCCCTAGTTAGAGTGCTATTTAGGGTTGTAGCATGGAATAGAGTACCATATGTGGGTTGGGACCCATTTGGAGTCATTGTGTATTTACATTCAGTTTCTTTATAGTCACTTGGCACTTTCATAGTCATTGCATGTTTTACCTTTTAGTTGAGTATTGTATTTCTGGTTTTGATTATGCTAGTTACATTGTACTGTTATATTTATATGATTTTTCTCTATTGCTTGGTTACTTCCCATGGTATTTTATTCTAATAACAGAGGTTATAGTATTCCCAAGACTGACTTACTAGTCCATCATTGATAGTCAACACCCTTTGGCATATGGAGAGTCGCTCTTGAGATCTTGTGACCAACTAGCTTGGAGCACTGTTTAGTGCCTCCTGGTTGGAGACATTACAAGGGATAACATATTATCTCGATTTTTTAAAATATCCAAAAAATAAATAGTCTCAGAATTGAGTCTTTTGATTGTTTGTAAAAATATATTTTATTATATTCTTTAAAAATCATAAAACCACTCTAAAGATATAGAATAATTATTATACGAATTAAAATTTTCTTCATTATTCATTTTTGGTCTAAATGAGACAAAATAAGTAGAAAGTACATTTTCAAATATTGAATAATTTGATACCATAGTTAATATTAAAAAAACATAAATAAAGATTAATTGAAATGACGAGGTTTAAATTTACATTAAAAACTAGCAAAAAATTAGTTTTTATGAGATTATAACATTATTTATTCTAGTATTAGAAACTAAATCAATTTTGTTATTTTTGGATGAGTATTTATTTTAGTATTAATTTATTTGGTTGGAGTTTGGAAAAGTTCATCATGCATAAATTATAAAAGGGAACCTCTTCACTTCACACTGATACTTCAATATTTTCCCTCTCCTACCCTTTTACCTACTTTAACTTCCCCAATTGTATTATACATGTTATGTTATTCTCAAAAAAAATATCTAGTGCCTTTAATAGTTGATCTTGAAGGAGCTCATTGATGGATTTGAAATATTTTGAACTTATTCATTCATATTATTTCATCTTAGGCTTACTCTTGATTTTTTGAGTCATTTATATAGTAAAAACACAGTATAAAATATATGGTTATATGTTATATGATAATGGAAAACTTATATTCCACATTATATCCATCCTACAAAAGAATCACCACGCGTGAGTATATTTGACATACCATCTCCACGCCTCCTTCTAATTCGTTTTCCCCACCACATTACATGGATGGGTATAAAGATATAAATAATTTATAAATAATATTATTATATAATATTATTTATTATTTAACAAAATAATATACCATTCAGTTTCATACATTTTATTTTTAATGAAATGGTAACATCAGTCGCGTGTACATATGACCATAGTCTCCACAACGCGATAATATTCATATCCATGTACATCATTCAAGAATGAATTTATAAATGTATATAATTAATAAGTATGATATATATTACTTTAATAAAATTCTATAAAAAATAAACTAAATCCTATGGTCAAAAATTGGGACTTATAGGACCTGACATGAAAGAAAAAATGAAGCAGTTGACACCAAAAGAAGAGTAATTATTAAATATTATTACATTTCTGTTAATATGATCAAATATGATATCATAAATATAAATATGGTTTTGTAATAAAATAATTAAATTATTTAAACCATTATATAGTTTATTCATCTTGGTACAATGGAAACAGATCCTACGGTGAGGGATTATTTTGCCTCACTTTTATTAATATGGGATGCATGCCATAACCAAAACCTATTTATTTAGTCTAGATTTTATGCTTCACATGAATGTATTTATTCTTATTATTGTGATGGTCATGATATTTACCAATGAATGTTTTTTTCATGTTATGAGGAAAATGGATTACCATATTATAAATTGGTAAGGGACAATTTCACAAACTCATTTTTAATTTGATATTATTTATAAATAATTATTTACTAGGTTATATTTATCCTCCATACCCATATATACTAAATATGACTTTAAAAATATTCTTTCTATCATTCTAAATTTTTTTATTTTAAATTTACCCTTGGTGAATTTTTACTAAATGGTTAGAAATCAATCTTTTTTCATTTTCAGTATGAGTCACTTTTTGACTTCTTGAATCAATTAGGGGAATAATGTTTTTTAACTCAAGTGAATTGAATGGATTTTTAATCATTCATAAAACCATATTCCCATGAATATTAAATTACAAAATTTAAATTTTAATTTCAATTAAATTTATTTACTTTATAATTTCATTGAATTTTTTTAAAATCAAAAGTTTTTTAAGATGAAAGTTCATTTTCCTCATGAAATAATTTCTTGTGTTTTATCAAAATTATTTTCCATCTCAAATGAAAAAAAATTAATAGGGTTATGTTTCTATACCTAATATTAATGTGATTTGGTTGTGTTTTTGATTTACTGTTATTTATGAAATCCATTTTTATATGGATTATAATGGAATGATTTTTAGAAAACACATTTTATTCTGTGGGTTATGCTATGGTTAAGGATTCATTTTTTGTGGAATGCATAAGAATGATTTCATTATGAGATGGGTGGGACCTATATATCCCTCCAATATATTGGGTAAATATTTATATCCCATGAAATATACATTAGTATAACAGAATATAAATCAAGTTGATTAATACTGGGTTAGAACTGTATGTAAAACCTATTCGGTAATGGAATTTTTCCACTATGATGGACTTAGAAATCATCCATTGATAATATGAAAATGATTTTCTAATATCATTTTATATATAAATTTCATATTTTATGTTAATTATATTTATATATTCTCTTGTTTTTTATGATTTCTTCCTTTAAAATTACATAGATTCATCTAATGACTCATAATTGAATTATATGTTATACATGAGTTGATTTTTGGAATATTTATTTATATTTTTACATTATTATGTTCAGGTTTTGATTTTTAACCTTAAATATAATTAAATATCACCAATTCTAATGTTTTTATCCTCATGTTATAAAAAATCTTTTTAGTATGAGTAATTAATGGGAAAAAAATATTGGAGATATTGAAGATCTATTACAATGTAGAAGAATGTATTCCAATTGTCCAAATTCACGAAACTATTATGATGCTCCTGTGTGAATTTGTAAAATGTAATGAATATTCATCTAAAAAGATGTAACAATCATGTAATTCATTCTTGGGTCTTTATACTTCACATCACTAAAACTATGAAAAAAATCCTAAATATTTTCCCCATCATTTTATATTATATAACATAATAAATTCCATTATCATTATTATATTATATATATATAGTTAATTTTAAATTAGATATATATTGGGGACAATCAAGAAATTTTGTGACATTAATGAATCATTCGAAACACAAACTGATAAAAAGGGTTCTGTTTATGAATCAATGTTTAGTTTAAAATTATATCTTTTTGTTAATTTATTTCATTTAAATATTAATAACATAATAAATTATTTCTTTTATGAGTGTGTTATTTTTCTCAAGAATAGAATCTTTGTTGGAAAATAGCATAATTTGGTGTACATATCAATGGATAAGGTAAAATTGATGTTTGATATTTCATTTAATAAATTTTATGTACATAATTGGATAATCGAATGATTGAAATGAAAATATTATTGTGTTTTTTCTTTTATTTATTTTTAAAATATTATTTAATATAAATTTTCAAGTGCTACATGATGTTATTGGTTTCATGTGGTGTTTCTAGTGCAGATGGGAGTTTTTATAGCATACATAAATACCGTTACAGTGTGTTTTAATATAACTATTTAGTTAGACCCGCTCATTGAACATTTAGAATCACATATATTGTGTTCCATTGTCAGTGCATTTAGGAGACCAAATAAATTTCTTCATTAGAATTTATAAAAAAATGAATGATAAATATTGTCTCTTATCATCACTTATTGATGATATTCTAAAAGCTGGGTGATTTTAATCTCACTTTGGTAGTCATCACGTCTCTTTTGATTTTAGAGGCTATTTTTAAACCAATTAAATGACTTTTTAATATTGGGTTTTGGATTTATAATTTATCAATTAGTTTTAAACAATAATTATAAAATGAAAATGGAAACCGCATTCATGAATACGTAGGACCAACCATATGTATGAGCTATGTATTTCTTTTAATATCACAAAATATTATGGATTACTCTAAATAAATATACTATGAATATATATGATATATATTTATATATATATATAAAAATAATGGAAAATATCTTGGAGATTATGAATTCATGTTCTATAAAATATGGATTTAAGTAGAAAATTAGGGCATATATGCAATAAATATCAGTTATTATGAGAAACCTAACATCAACATCGAATTGTTAATAAATGGGAAATAAAAGTCCATAATAAATAAAATATATTATGATATATATCAATATGGTTCTATAATATATGTTAAAAATATTATATTTAATTTATATAAGATTTGAAAATTGACTATGTAAGTGAATACAAATTTTAAGGTATTTTTTCCATTTTCATTCTATGAGATGTTTGTTATGTTGTAGGCATATATTTAGTCATGATGTTCGTATATAGACCCTTTTAATTGTAATATGGGGAATTTATTTATCCCTAGAAAATTTGAGGTACCATTTTTTATCAATCCTTCATTTTTATTATGACTCAATGTTACAAATGTGTTAGTGATATAATGTTACATTATAATTTTTCAGGACAACTGTTCATGAATATATTTAAAATGATAAAATATTATGATCCATCTCATAATAAACACATGAGTTTTCTTATCCAGTTTTTATTCATGTTATTTTCATCTAATAGTTCCCCTTTTCCAATCATTGGTACCTAAAATAATTGATAAAATGTCTTTAGGAAAATATATCATTATTTATGTTTTCGTGAAATAGTTAAACTTTTAGAAAATGTATGGGAATATTAATACTCTGAATATTTTATAAATAAATTGAATATTTAAATATCTAAAGTATAGTCATTATTGAAATAAATGTCTAAGGGTGGAATATCCTGAAGTAAATTAATAAGGAATTAAAAGTAATGGGTATATTGTTGAAGATTATGTGACTATGAATGAAATATACAGGGAATGTCGTATTATTGGATAACATGATAAAAATATGTTAATGGTTTTATAATGAAAAGGTATGATTGAAGTATTTATGTATTTTAATTATAGAATTTTGAAATAATAAATTATTGATCATTAAATTTTTTCGGTTAGGTATTTTATATAATATTTCGAATCATTCTAATGACCAAAAAAATTTACAATTAGAATGGAGATATTTTCTAAAAAACACATTATTAGGGGATGATAACCCGTAATATTTACTTTATTTTGAGATAATAATGTTGAGAAAAATATATTATCGATATGTATAATGTAAATTTTATTTATACAAATGACCATGTAACTAAATAATGATTTGTGGAAAAGGATTTTACTGATATCACTGATGATGTTTAAAAAATAACAAGACATAATAATATTCAATAATGTTAGGATTTATTCATGGAATGTGAAAGAATTTTTTTTTCATTATGGTTTTATGGTAATTATATATATTACCATGTTTCGAGAAAATATATGATGAAGGTGTTCATTTTACTTTTATGTAACAATTATAAAATAAATCTTATTGATTGAGAGAATATTATTATATTTATTTTGAGATATTTAGTGACCATATTTTTAAATTTTGTATGGGTTATATGTTAAATAATGTTTGGACTGTTCTATATTGATCATTGTATGATGTGTTATAAATTGATATATTAATTCACCATGTAAAAATTTTGGCATGTTGGATTTCAAATGATAACCATTTTGTTGTGATGTTAACTAATGATATATGGAAAGGAATGTCATTCTATTTATGGATATTTTGATCATGAATTGTTTTTGGAATAAAAAATTCACCTTCATTTCAAAGAGTATAATATGTTTTGTAAATTGATCAACGAACTACCAAATGGAGAGATTGTGATCATTTAATGGAATGAAATCAAGTTCGGGTATATTAAAAAAATAACAATATTATAAAAAAGATATTGAAATGAAATTGTGCACTCTTATCATTAATTTCAAAGATATCAATGACCATTTTCAATCAATATTTATGTATTGCTTTGTGGTTGTTTTTCATTCTATTATCCATGTTCCCCATCACTCTACATCATTATTTTCTTATTTTTCTCTTATTTTTTGATGTTTTAAACTCCCACATATGATCCCATATGTGTAATCATAGTTATAAGGTATATTATGTAACCTCTATGTTTCCAAAAATACATTTTTAGGTATTTTTAGTATTAATTTTTATGATGTCTTTATCAATGGAATAATTTCTAAATGTTATACCTTTAATGGCCGAGAAGAATATTGAACCATAAATTAATTTTATTAGGTTTAGAATGTAACAGCTTAACAATTTATGATTTCTTTTAAAAAAATTATTTTTTTACATTCTTCAATATACAAAAAATTGGGTTTACCTTGTGTTACATTCAATAATGAGTTTCTTTTAAAGTGTGTATGGAACACGAGATTAAGATTAAGTGAACCATGATGTAGTATTATTCAAAATACTATTATGGTATTATAGATATATATTTTAGAGTTATTAATAATATTAAATTATTATAAAATATAAATATAAAATTTCTTATGAATACAAATTTATCTCTAAATTCTTGCTAAATGATCAATCCAAATTTTAATAATTTAATTATAATAAATAAAATTTTATTTTCATTAAAATTTATTCTAATTATTTTTTAAAAAATAATTTACATAATTTATATGGATTTTATAAATTTTATTTTATAAATTGAACATAATTTGTAATGTTTTCATATCAACTTTATATTATGGTAATATTTTCTTCTGGAAAATATTCATTTTTAATGGATACTGAAAAATATCTATATTTTTAAAGTTTAATTTCATTTAAATAAATTAAATTATTTTAAAACACATTTATTTTTTAAATTATACTTAATTATTATTTTTTTTAATTTACATAATTTCTTTTTAATCAACTTAATATTGGAATTTTGTAAAAGAGAATGTTTTGGTTGAAAATACGAGGATTTGGAAGAAAACTATTTTTATGTGAATAATGGTTCAAAATTTTATTTAAATTAAATAATACCTACTATAGAATATTTAAGAATAAATTTATAGCCTATATAAATATTAATTTTAGGGGATATTCCAAAAATTATTAATATTATATATAATGATAATATAAAATCATATTTTTCTTGTAAAATAAATTATTGAAAACTCATTTTTCCATAAAGTGTCATTATTTACATTCAAATTAATTTTATTATATGTTTCGAATATGAATTTTATAAAACAAAATTTATTTTTAAAACATTATGTCAACTTCACCTTTAGAATAAGTTCTCATTATTTTTGGAAATGATTAGTCTTTTGATGAATAGTTAAACATACTGAACTATAATTAAAAAATTA
Source organism: Viscum album (assembly GCA_963277665.1). NCBI lineage: Eukaryota > Viridiplantae > Streptophyta > Magnoliopsida > Santalales > Viscaceae > Viscum > Viscum album. Next base: position 1,895,611,026 of record OY728133.1, on the reverse strand, counting down.
TTTTCAAAAAAAAATTATAATAATAAAAATATAAAAATGTTTTTAAGTAAATATTATATCAATTATATATCTATTAATAATTTTTTTTATTTGAATAATTTTAAAATTTACATTAGTTATAAAATCATAGTTAACGATTAAACATTCTCTCTTCGAATGCCAATTTTCTCATAGTGTCTCTAAGAGTCCTTTTAAATTAAAATAACACTTCTGTAAATATAATTTTAAAAAATTGATTTCATTTTCATATTGAAAATAATTTATAATATCTAATAAGATCAACATAATTATTTATGAAAATGAAGAGTCAAAACATGTGAAATTAATTCTCACCTTTAAGGAAAAATTGGGTGCACCGGGGTCAAACTAAGAAGATAATGGAGAAACTGACTATATAAATTCTAGAAATATTATTTTATGGACATATATAATTATTTTACTTGCTATGATTGAATATAAAGTCATTTAAAATTATTATTCAACAAAATGACATTTTTTGGACTCTATTTTTTAAATTTTCATATCGATTCTATCACACAACATATAAAAGGACGCCACCAACCACCACATATTCACAACAATAAATAATTATTTTTCAGAATAACATTGAAACAATTCCTCCCTAACATTCCCATCCATTTTATGACTTTATGTTAATCCAAAAATACCTACCCGATAGTTCTTAATAAGAGATCCCAAGAGGTGCTTCTAAGAGAATGTAACTATCTTCGGTTAACACCTTTATTTTATTCCTTATTTCCCCACATAATTATGTATTAAAAATTATAATATATTATAATTATGGTATAATATATAATTATAAATTATTATGTTAATTTAATAACCTAAAATAATTTCTACATCCATCAATTGGTTTACAATATAATCCTTCGTGAATATGGCAGACAACCTCCTTGCAAAATGATGTGATTCATTTTTCCATTTCCACCTATTATGTATGGAAATAATAATGGATTTATTATTATATATTATATTTATGATATTATTATATTTATGTAATTATAATATATGTAATACATTCATATCCTAACTTTTTGGATATAAGATAATGTCACTTGTGTGTGTGAATGACTACCGCCACACGAAGCATTTTGATACATTCGTTTTTTTAAAATAATATAACAAGGAAATATTTATTTAACATATGTGAAATATATAAAATAAATATAAATATTTAATTATAATATAACATTGAAGAATTATTAATTATATCTGAAAATAAAATGGAAATGGTGTTCATTGTACATACGACATACCAACTCCATGAACGATGTATTTAATTTTTTTTCAACGTATTCTATGAATTACATAAAATTATTTCATAATAAATATAAATTATATTTATATAATTTATAATATTAATGAAATAAATAATTAGTTATCAATTTCAGAGAACAAAAAATAACAAATCTAAACACATAGAAAAGAGGTTATCACTTGAAACATAAATTTACCATGTAATTTTTCATAAATAGATAATAATAGGTAGTAATTAATTTTTATATTATATGATATAAATAAATATAGTTCAATAATATATTTTTAATAAATATAAATTTATTATAATTTTTTTGACCAAATATTGTGTAATTCAATACTTATCATAATTCATTTTTTTCTCTATTTTACTTCATTGGGCTTTATGTTATGTTATAAACATAAATTCTATCAAAATATATATATAAAGACACTTATAAAAGTAATATAATGAATTTATTTATCCTCAATATACTTTATGTACCATTTTAATTTTTTTTCTTAATGTGGATTATGATTCAATTTCACCAATGTGGTAGTAATTTATAGTTATTATCATATCATTTATCATAATTCTTAATAATTATCTTTTTGGTGATAAAATATAATGATTTTCCACTGATAAAACTCATGAACTTTATTCTAATCTAGTTAATAATTTTTATTCATGTAAATGTTTCATTTTCTACTCTATGGTAATTAAAACAATTTATAAAATATTTTTAATTAAATCTCATACTATTTCTCCCTTCGGGTGGAAAATTAATTTTTTTTAAAACATGGATTTATATATATGTTTTAATTTTTACACTATATTAATATTTTTTTAGAAATAAATGTTAACCATATTATTTATTTTTTAATGTAATGGTATTTTTTTCAAACAATGCATGCTTGTATTTTATTAGAAACTGTGAATAAAATAGGTTCCATAATGTGTACAGAATTAACAAAAATCACTGATGTCATGACTATTATTTTCATTAAAGATTGATTTATAACATTTCGTGGTTATTTTCTAATAAAAATATTTTTAAAATAATTATAATGAGTTTTCAATTTTGGAATGCTATCGTCCTCAAAAACAATTCAAATTATTTTAAAGCTTCTATTATAAGATTTTAATGTTAATTTTGAATTTAATGGTAATCCAAATCATTTATGGGTTAAATAGAGTTTTTATTGAAATTATTTTATACTCAAAAAAAATATCCTTGTGAATTATCTATATAAATTACTCTCCATCTCATATAAAATTGTTTCTTGTAATTTAAGATTTTTGGGGAAATAATCAATGGATACCATTGTTAGTGTTACTATGAATCGCTTATAATGGACAGATGTTTTTGAAAACCATTTATCTTCCATAGGTTATACTATTATATAATTATTATAATACCTACAACTTTTTTCCATGTGTTGTTCTATGATGAAATTATAAAATTATTAAAAATCCCATTTCATTTCACGGTGTTTGACTAGTTGTGTGTAATCTGATCTTGTTCAACACATATGTATTATTTTCATTATTTCACAGGTGGTAACTATATCTCCTTACAATGAATTATGTAAATATTGTTATCTAATGATATAAAAATTTGATATAATAATATTGGCTTGTTCCCATTTGGGAAAATATTGTGTTTGAAATAGGATGGGAAAAATGTGTGGCCTGATCCACTACAGGGAAATATGAGTGTCCTACACCACAAAGGGAAAGAGTACACCCTTATCAAGAATGGGAAACAAGTGATTATTACCGATCTATATTGATGATTTTATAGGAAGATAACATTATAATATATAATGGTTATATATATATATATATTACGATGGTACACTTTTATGACATGATCATGTTCATCATGATCATTTTAGGATGATTTCTCAGTCTTATAGAGCAAGTGTTCTGAAATGATATAGGTTTTTGTCATGGAACATCTTTATCCTTTATGAATGTTTTGGTAAAAAAAATTCTGTTATGTTCATGATCATATTCCCTTGTGACCATCATATGCATTTATATGATAATAGATTGTTATCTATTATTTTTACCCTTACTAATCACTTATAAAAATGCTTTATTATTTTTCCATCACCATGTTAGAAATGATGGTTCTTGTAGGTTATTTTTAAGTGGATTACAATGTTAGAAGATCATTCATGGAGATTTTGAAAATCTCTCATGACATAATATATAAATATTACTATTTCCAAAGTAACTACATTGTTATGAACCTCATCAATGTCTTTGACATTGGTATTGGATATGCATATAATATAATAATATATATATGAATGAGAGGATTGGGTCTCTTTATTATTTTATATAAATGAAAAAAATATAGGATAAAAATAAATGACAGCATGATTATGCGGTAAAAATTGCACCATTATAATGATTTCGAATCACAACATCTCAAATATGATAATGCCTCCTAAAAAATGATTAACATGAACCTCAAGAGGTGGTCATTATATAGGTGTTGAAATTTGAAAAATGATACCTACATTTTATCAAGATACCTCAATAAATACATATACTAAATATAAGGGTCAATTCATTCCCTAATACCAATAGAAATAACACATTTGTTGTCCTTATGTCAAAAATGGAATATAATAAGGTAGATGATATGATGATCGTAACTCATGCTATAGATATCTCGACACACTACTCCTATGGTATAGGATGTAACATGTATATCTAGCCTAATAAATTTCCATGAGATGTATCCAAACTAATTAGAGTAGGTTCACTTGGCCAGAACTATATATCCTATGAATGTCCTCCTCAACCCGATGCATATCCTCATCTTATATGACCAATGACACTCAAACTCTCTATATAATGTGGTTATTTTGACCCCGCTATAGATGATTGAGAAGGTCCAAATTCTAATCCATTGGGGAGATATTAAAATTATAAGATGATTAAAAAAGGATGAATTATTAATATACAGACCAAAAACCCTTCAACATCAATGTAATAAGGATGATATAGATGACCCTCTCAGAAAAATGAAATCATATAACAGAAGATATCATGTGAATAAATTGGATTCCACTACCCTATAAAGAACCCTCAAAATGAATCTTATTATTGATGGATGAAATAACATTCCTTGAAACTGAACCACCTAACACTACAACCTAAAAAATCAATCATATTCTACTCAGTTAAATGAGTAATGGTCCTTCTATTTGAAATTTTAGTTAGTCAGAGGATATTTACTAGAAATATAATAGAATAATTTATCCCATTATCAAAATTTCACTCTTTGGATAACTCGTCTCTGACCAATATAAGTGCATGGTAATGAATTCAGGTAAAAAACTAGAATATTTCATAATGTTCAAAAATGAATATCTTCAGGTGAATTAAGTATCTCACACGATAGTTTATTAAAATGTCTACAAATAAGTAGTCATATAAGAGAGATTATAAATCATCTAAAACCCTACCTCGATGTTTATTATCCTTGTTTGGAACATCCTACAATCCGTTAGAAGTTCCCTAGAGAATATGATCACTGAGGCGAACCCTTCATTATAGATTTGTGTTGAAATGATCAAGGATGTATAATATGGACTCTAGGAATGATTCCATATCATGGGGCCGCCCTGCCCAATGTCAATAGGTGTTCACTAATAATAGAATTCCAATGGCCACATTGATATTTTCTAAAATGGTCAGGTTTCCCCCCATACTCTAAATTTACCATAGAAACCCTTCAATAATTTAAGCATAATTACCCAATCCTAGTATAATATGGGTAAAACTCGTGGTTTCCCAGTGTGAAATAGGGTTGAGTTAGGTCCCACCACATTTTGAGCATGGGCATAACAACCATTTTTTCATTTCACCATAGCCTAAGTGGGGGAGTATATGTACATTCTATATAAAAATGACACAAATCATGGTAATAAGAATTTTTATATTCCCATAAGGATATATACATATTAGGGTTTTCTACCCAAAACATATTCACTGAAGTACAATGTTATAGGGTCTCAGTATTATCTAGATATCATGTTTTAATCATAGGGGTTCTGGTATAATATCTGTCAATTTATGTTTGTAGAATAAAACACTCTTAATTGTAAATTTTTATTACAATTTATCAAAAACCATTTCTAATTTGAAATTAAATTTTCATGAGAAATTAATAATTCTATAAATATATATAACAAGGACCAATTAGATGAGTCCATCATTTCAACATTATATAGCCCAATTGTTTAAAAGATGAAAATGGTACTGTATGGAACTACAACTGGAATATTACAATAATTCAATTATATGGATAAGTATATTGAATTTATAGAGGTTAACAAATCTTTAAATCTCCTTTAGATTCCATATAATTGCTTCCAACTATAATTTTATTTCATGTGATCACTATCCCACAGATAAAACTCACTATAATTGTCTAATTAATTTTCTAACACTATGATATATTGGAAAACACTATTTAGTTTGATGAGGATACATTAATAAATTCATTTTTATCTCTATAAAAAACTTCATCAGAATATGAACAATAACTATCAATGCATTAGGAGTTTTATGTAATAAATTTAGATTTTATTTAAACATGTAATGGAATAAATAATGATATATTAATCCCTGGGTTCTTATAATTTTATTATGACACAGAATAATTTTCATGTCTAGAAATGTGGAAATATAAAATCCAAATTTATCAAGAACTCCAAGAATCATGCAAGCCACCATGTATTAATATTGGGACAACTATAATAGGAATTATATATATAATAAAATTGCATCCCAAGATTCATGGATTTTTTATTATAAATTGTTTAAATTCTATTATAAATCTATTCATTTATAAATTACAACATGTCTTAATATCATGTCCAACCATTCATTAATGGTAATACTATAAACAAATCTCATACCACTTCATGAATTCCTAGTCCCCATTTTTTCAAATGTAATTGAACTCAATTGGCCACATGTAATAATTCATACAACACTATATCCAAGAGGCTGTCAACTATAAGTGAGGTACTAGGGTTGGTTATTGAGGGTGAGAATTCCTCCATGTCAGATTGTATCATAGTGTAAAAATATAGAAAAACATGAAATAATAAATAGTAATATTAAAAATCTGAAGTAATTTATCATGGTATAATAAAATATTTAGTTACCACATTATCCAAATCTTGTACAGAAATAATATAATGTTCAAAAACAAGAAATATTAAAACATATGTACATGATACATAAATATACACATGTAAACTAAAATACTAAAATCCAATTGCATCAAAGAACTCACTTATTTAGATTCAATACATCATCATATCTCATGAATCAATCTTCTACAGCTGGAAAATTTCCCTTATCCCAACCTATAACCATGATGTCTATTTCTTTAACAATTAGATTCCAAAAACGTGTGTGAGTAAAACAAAACAGGCCACCACTAATGAGATATATTACAAATATAGACTATGAGTATTAATAAATATGGGTGTGAACAAAATTATAACCCGTAGTATAAAAAATTTGATATAATAACCATGTTATGTTTGGGTTTCTCATGGGGTTAATGACCATCCATACTTTCATCAACAAATCTTTATAACTTATAATAGGTTTACTGTAATAATGTTTGGGAAATGAAAATGAAAATATGAACATTTTAATATAAAAACTAATGGATGTCTCAAGAAGATACTGATGTATAGATGACTTTACATGGTCTATAAGGATATTAATGATCACTATGAAACCTAAAAAAATTGTCTTTTTAAATACAATGGGTTGACCCTTATAATTCAACTATAGTAAAATTTTAATCTACCTTATTGGATAGTTTCCAAAATGAATCTTATTTTAAAAATGACTAGATTATAAAGGAATTATCCATGATGACAGATGTATGAAGTCATCATGAATAGTCAAAGGAAATATTCAAATGAATTAAAATTTTTAGAAATAAATATAATGAATCATAAATAGTATATTTATTCTTACATATATTGAAATGTAATTGAAATAATTGAATTGATTGTTTCCCCTTTAAAACATGCTCAACAAATTGGGTTGGAGTCCTCTATGTGTTTAGTTAAATATCATGGGAAATAAAGGAAAGATCATGAATGATAAAAATTTATTCCAAAATGGTCCATATAAAATTTTAAATATTTATTTATAATCTCATTCCATTTGTTCATCAAAGAATCATTAAAATTTAAATTAAGTCAATACATTTTAAATTTTTTATAAATGCTAAGGGGTCATAATGGTGTCCATTTATTTTAACCAAGTTGTTCATAAATAATTAGATTCAATGTGAAGGATATGTTCTAATCCATAACACAATTTTTCCTTATTATATATTAATAAACATAATTTTTAATAGTTAATACATAATTTGTAATGGGTATAAAATTCTAATGTATATAATAACACATACAAAGGGGTATTACTTGGTGAGCTTCGTACATCTGACATGGTCAATGGAGATTCATAATAGTTTTACGTCATCACCCACAAAAAAAATCATAAAATTAAATAATTAAAAATAAATTAATAAATACTCACGAATGAGGAAAAATGAAAACATTTATAAAGGTCTGATATTTTGTTGGAGAAGGTTTAAACCACCTACTATCTCACATCATTGGAACAATCATTATGTATAATCCTCTAATATAGGATGCAATGATATATATTGGAGAAATAGTTAAAATAATTAAAATATTATATATTATGTCACCTAGAAACACATGTAAATATGGATAAAAACTGATATATGATGGAAAGAGATTGGATATCTTACAAGATCCAAAAAATTGATACAAATAGTGGTATGATCAGAGTTTAGGGGATATTGGTAGAGGATAGGATATCTTTTCATTACATGGGATCTCCCGACATGTGAAATATGTTTCACGATAAATGAGTAATGTAATATTATAGGAAGGGTAAAAAAAATTGATTAAAAAAGACAACTTTTAACCATATTTATTATGAAACACATTTTTTCTGCATCATTCAGCCATATAATTCACCAACTGTGTGGCTCTATAGTATAAGTGGCACTGAGGATGTGAACTGGGTACATGTATTGACCAACATATCAATATCATGTGTTCCACTCTAATGTTTTTTAGTTCCCCACATTTACATGAGGAATAATATTCATATTTACCTATCTATTGAACACACATTACTGGGTCATGTTGTTGAGTTACATAATTTTTACTATCCATGAACCAATAGTGTACCTTTGGATGTTACTCCAAATTCAAAAGCATCTTGCTCCAAAAAAAACCATGAAAACTCTTTAATTCTTCAGTAATTGTTTATAATCCTATATATTGTTAAAAAATTTAAATTCAAACTAAAACATAATCGATAATAATTCAGTAATAAAATTAGGATGTTAAACCCGAGACATACTGTGGGATCATGGAAACTTGTAATTAATGATTAATCATGTATCCATTGATTATCTAGGGATATTTTAAATATATCAATGATTTTGAATTTATTGATCATGGGGGTTTCACAAGAAATTTTAAAATTATTTGTATGGTCTATTTACTATGATAATTTGAGGTATGTGGCTTATCAGTCATGAAATTTTGAATAGATAAACATGTAGTGATTTCTATTAAAACAACTACTATACAAAACAAGAAAAATAGACATATAGAAGATGATATTCTAGAGTTATGTAATAATGTGATTGAAAGATATATCCACTAAGAAATGTCTACTGATTAACTTTGGGGAAAAATATAATCTATTATGGAGGGGTGTAAAATGATATTAAATATTGATCACATGAAGGCCTCTAGACATGTAGGCCTGGTCATGTGATTCCTTAATGAAAAACCAACATAATTTCATGGTCTTCAAATGATAAAAGATTTATATAATCATATCTTCGTGCAAGGGGATATATAGAATTTTCACAAAAAATATTCACCAGGATCACTTGATCAGTTCATTGATCACAGGAATTTACCTTCACATTTAAGACTTTTCTAGAAGGAATGTATTGATAGGTTACAGAGGTCATAATAAATACCTATAGAAAAGTGACTACATCCCTGTGGTCAACATTATTATATAATTGATGACATGAAGGACCACAGATGGACTGGTCTTGTAATGTATACAACCTCAAGTATGTCAGATGAATCCAACGATGAACTAATATGAAATTAAATAAATTCTATGGTTTTCATTATGGGTTCATCAATTACACTAGTCCCCCAATAAATATCATTCTAGAAAAAAAATACCCCTATAAATGTCTTATTTTTCAAGTGGAAACCCTTGGATATATCATCGTTCTCATGGAGAACCACTTGTACATGTACCCTTAAAATATGTATACCAACAGCCATGGTCCATCTATCAAGAACCCCATTTTAAATGGGTTTTTTATGTAATTGGCATGGAATATGGACTCATGAAGCAATATCTATAAAAATTCCATGACTATTCCCCCTATTTAATTCCCACATATAGAAGGTACTAGTCATGATCCTGTGTCTTTTTTCATTAGTGGGTTAATACATGAAATGTTACATGGGAATACTAACTAGGTGGAACAACCAAATAAATTTAAATATTCATTGACTATTAAAACTCTAAATAAAAAAATCTATGAATATTAAATGCATAATGAACATAATAATATGTCATATTATCTAATGTAATGATTTTATGATCTATTATCGTTGTCTGTCACACCATGAATGACTCATGTAATCTTAGTGACATCGGATGGTTGTAAGATACTGATCATTATGGAGGTATGTTGTTGTTTAATTTTTTTTTAATCCCTATGAATTGGATATATAAATTTTTACCAGGTTAATGAGAGGGTATGAGGGTATTTTCTGACTGGTGACATGAAAAAAATAAAATCGTCAATTTAGTTCTTGTTGCACAGTTGGTGCATGGTTAAAGTAATGTGTAAAAGGGGAATTCCAAACCATTAATCATTAGAAAGGGTAATTCCCACTTTTGCTGCTTGGTTTCTCAAGAAGTGTGAGTCCCATTAATATTTTTTGTGACCAAAACCAATTATACACAGGCTGGCTAATAGTTTTCCAAACCATAAAGCCAAATCATGTGACTCAATAATAAAGTTTGAAATTACCATTTACCCCCCCTGGGATTTTATGTTCTTCACCCAATATATTCCCCATGTCATTACCCTCTAGCCGTAGTCATGAACCATTTTATCCCATGATTTTTAAGGGTGGATCTCATCCTATTATAGGAAATTTGGTGTATTGTTTGGTGTATATCGGATCTCTAGGTATTTCTAACCCCCTCCTACTTCTGTTTTATATATTATGGATTGTAGATTTTTTTCTTCATCAAAATCCCCAAAACCATCTTTTTATTATTGATTATAGTTTTCGGATTCAATAGGTTAATAAATCTATATTAATAGTTATGGTTATGGGTGTGTTCATATACAGATTTGAGGTAGGTGTTCTTCATGTTATATCCCTTCTTCTAGATTTGTATTGCTGCATATGTGGATCTTGTATTCATTTTCTATAGTTTTGGATTTTCATACAAGGGTTCATCTTTGTATAATATTTGGCTAAATGCTGAATTAAACCCTTCATGATCCCCATGGGATTAATTGATAACGATTAGATCAATTTATGGACACCCAAGGGGTGCACCATCAATCCCTAAAATGGAAAATTGTAATGTTATGTATATATTTTCCTCATGTCAAAATGGTTCCCATGATAAATATGTTTACATGTCTGTTTTAATTATAATAATTAGAAAATTGTGGTTGTTTCTATTCATTTCTAATGTAAAGAGGTTCTATTTGGAAAAAACCTATAAATCATTAAATGTGATAAATTGATTGTGCTATGTGACTTATTAATTGTACATGATATGCGTATGTGAGTTAATGCACCTACAATGTTTCACATGACATGTGAGTACCTGGTGGTGAATTGATAAATGTTATATGTTTCATAATTTATAGATATTGTAAAATATGCATAATGGATTGAATTGTGAGAATGTGAAATGGGACTAATGAGATCTGTATGGTAATTGGTAAATTTGATAGAGGGTTATGTCATTATTTTAATTCTCATATTGAATAATTATGAGATTAAAATGTTATGTGTATTTTTTTGTTTGTGATTTAGTATAAGAGGTTAATGAATAAATAAGAATGTGATCATGGTTTGGTAGTGAGGAATAATGGAATAAGGTACCTCCAACATGACATTTTAGGCTACAGCTCTAATCCTGACCCTAGAATATATCAGTGAAGGACCTAGACTGATGCTCTAAGAGAGTAAAAGTTGAATTGGATGATACTACAAAGACTAGGGATTGATGGTCTGTGTATTATGAATATTTATGAAAGTTTATCCCCAATGTTATTGGGATATTTATTTATATACATATTCATAATAATAGGCTTGTTGGGGAGATTGTGTAAATGATTTTAATGATAAACCCAAGAATTAAATGATAAAGAGACTATAGAGAACATTTTTATCTAATGGAACTTGATTTTTGTTTTGTTTATATTTTCAATTCCTTTTACATTCATGTATTATCTGTTTAGATTTTATATTTTGTAGACACCATTTTTTGTGTCTTAGTATGTTATCCTCATTCTATTCATGGAAGTCCATTGGGTACTTGAGAACATTTCCTTATTTCACATCAGGACATTAAAAAAGGCTATTAACCATGTAGTTTTGTTTTTCCTGGGATGTCCTTGGATGAGGATCAATATGTGTATTTAGGATATATTTTTAGATTCATATATTTTTCCTTATTTTGGTTTTACATAACATTTATCATTGTTAGCATGACATGGAATTTTTACCATTGTGTTGGGTTTTGTACCCTTATTTGGAAATGTATAACAATTATTATTTTCGGTTTATTGTTTACTTATTCATTTATGTCATATATTATCATTTTTGGATTACTCTTTTAAATATGGAATAGTCTCTCTAAATGATCCTTTGGAAACTCACTAGTAGTTGAAATTATACAGTATACGAGGAGTGGTGTTTGAGGTCAAGTGGTGGGCTAGATCGTGGAACCAGTTTATTGGATTCTGGGTCAGGTATGGGATATTATTGTATGAGAGATGTTTCGTTCTATGGTATTATTATTTGGGGATGGTATACATGATATTAGTATGTTTTTTATCATGATAATGGGCTCATGCTTAGAATTTTCTATCCCATGTAAAAGGAAAAAACCAAGTACCCTATGTGCGGATTGTCTTTCTTGATGTGCATTTTTAATAGTTGAATGATATTTAACCATTGGGTGAGGAATTTTTTATTGTATTTTACTATTTGAATTATATATTTCTCATAGAATATATTTATTGAGGGTATTAATTAATGCATCATTATAGGAACCTAGGTATATAGAAAACATGAATCATGATTATCCTAGACCTGATGGATGCGTGGTGTATAAAGAGTAGAATGAATTTTAATTGATAAAAAATTTGAATAAAATGTTTTCTAATAAATATGATTCTAAAGAATAGATAAAAATAATTTTAAATACTTGTTAATTAATTCGGTTAAATTTAGGGTTTTAAATGAATTATTGTGTTTCTGGTAATAAAATTTTAAATATAAAATGTGCCTAATATAAATGATTTAAATTGTGAATGTAGATATGGTTTTCTTAAGTATTAAAATGAAATAATTGTGATTTTCTAATTTTGTTAAACCATGTTATCTAGAAACTATGGTATAGACAGTCGAGGTTGTTATTCGAGGCGCGATGATTAATACTCGGATAGTTTTTCTGAAGTTCTCATTTATGGTTTTTATAGAGAATCCATTTATGAAAACTAGGGAGGCTTTATGTTTATATATTTTATGAATCGTGTATGGTATAATAGAGAAATGATACCATGATGATTTGAGTCAGTACGTTGATAAGCAGATATCAATGAGAATTCTCTTAATGAAGTGGAGCAGAGACCCCTATATATTTAAGCTAATACAAGTGAGGAAATGTTTTTTCGGAACATAACAAATTTTATATAGATGATGGATTGGGACATAGAGAGGGTTTTGTTGAGTATGTTTAAGAAGACTAGGGAATTCAAGCTGTCAAACCATATAAATTTTTCTATAGAGGGTGGACCTGATGTTGTCAAATATTGGAGTGATTCCATTCATACTATTCATGTCCACTATAATTCTTCTCATATTAAGAGAGTTATGTTGGAAGCTTACATGATGTTGGGTCATGAAATGAGTTGGTGGGATTTTTGGTCCAAAATCAATCAGCTAATGGAATGACATAAAAGGATTGGCATGAAATTTTGAGGGAATATTTATATTCAATGGCCAAGAATCTTTAGAAGGAGGAATAATATATTATGTTGGCCAAAATATCTATAATAGTGATGGACTATGCTATTCATGTCACTGACATGAAATGATTTTTTAAGGGTTAGTGGGTGATGATGTGACTATGATAATTGGATTATGGATGGATTAATACATGAGATCATATCCCAGGTGAATACCATCCTTTTTAAGAGGGTTTTATAGGTAGTGGACCAGAAAATTCTTTCAGAAGGAAACATCAAGGACGCTTTGGGCAGTGGAAATACAGTTCCCACTCGGTGATCCTATGCTGCCACTTTCAATGAATATATGTACCATTTATGGATTTTATGCTAGTGGTAAGTTGTATAGGGTAGTTTGAAAATGGAAATAGCCTCACGGGGGGGGGGGTGATAAAGATCTCATCTATCAGCAAAACAGGTCAGGACACATGCACAATTAGTTCCCTCAAACAACAGTTTAGTATTTAATGTATGGAATATTAGATCTTGTATTGTTTTTATGGAAATATTGATTGGGGGTAATGTGGGGGACATGATTATTGTGTAAAAAAAATGGAATAATTCCAGTTACCACAAAATAGGCATCTAGTTGAGTCTCTTCTCGCTATAGCGGTAGAGGTGGTGGATATAGTACTCCAAGGTGAGAGCATTAATATCTATTGGGCAGTTTAAAAATAAGAACTCAGACTAGATCTTGGGGTAGATAATAATGTTAGATTTTATGTAGTTCAGTCTACACCTTGGTGTGTTATCGATATGGCATCGATGGATTGAGGTATAATACTTATAGAATCCATGAATTCTAGTTATTTATTTGGTAAAATATCTTCAAATTATTTTATTTCATATCTTCTTGTCAGTGTTTTTGGCCTATTGGTGGAACTTGTGTGTGGTTTATTACAATTGGTACACATTTAGGTGTGGTGGAAGAAAATATCGGGCAATGTTTGGGGTGTTCTCTGGATATTAGTGGGTACTGTTTTTTAGGACTTGTTTGTACGGGTGATTCCAGATTTTGATTGGATTTTGTGATTAAGAAATTTATTATTGTACCAAGATAATATATATTATTACTGTCCTAGGGTGACATTCATGTCTCGTGAGGGAGACAATTATGCCAATCATAGTGAATGAGTTGTTCTGGAGGACCATATAGGTCTAGATTTTATTCAGTTTGGGAAATTAAACACTATAGTGGATTATATCATGTAATATGCTAATGAAGTGGATAATAGAGGCTTTCCAACTCTGGTAGATCAGTTTCAGTATGTGCTTCCATTTTTCATCTCAAAAATGCAGCCTGAGAAGAATGTTGAGATCATGATAGAGTCATTGTCGGGATGATAACTATTTCCATTCCTACATATAGAATGGCACTAAGAAAACACTAAGAACATAAAAATAAATCTTATTAATTGGATAATATGAGCTTAAATCTTCTTAGAACGTAACCTTGGGAATCTATTATAATATTTTATATGAAAGATGAATGAATTTTTCAGTTATATTCGTTATAAGAAGATGAATTCTATGAAAGTGAAGAATAGATATCCCCTTCCATGAATCTATGACCTTTTTGGAACATCTATATGATGATTTATTGTTCTCCAAGATTTATTTTATACTAGGGTAGCATTAGGTAAGGGTGATAACATTATTTGTACGATGAACTGCATTCATGGGGGGTATGTGTTGTATGAGTAATTTGGGGCATCGTTCGGATTGAATAATTATATTATTGTTCTTATGACCCAAATAAATCAAATAATTCTCCCATTCCATGATCATTTCATATTTTTCATTATTGATGACATCTTGGGGTACTATAAATCTCCCAACAATCATTCAAATCATTTTGACATCATTTTGAGTACACTATGATACCATTATCTATATGATAAACAATCAAAATATCATTTACGGATTTTTTTAGGTGCATTTAATCTGGAACACTATCTCTGATGAAGGAGGTTTAGTGGACCCAGAGAATAAACTAGATGTTATGTCCTGGGAGAACCAAAATAATGTTTCTGATGTAAGATATTTTTTTAGAATTTTCATGTTTATACTGATGATTCGTGAATGAATTATCCCACTTAGAATCACCACTATTGGGATTATATATAATGTTTGTTATGTGTGAGTGGTATACATAATGTTATAATGCATTCCAAGAGCTGAAGAAGTAGTAAACTACAGCACTAATTCTGATCATACCTGATGCATGTAAGGTGCACACATTGTTTAATTGTGGTGTTTTAAGTTTGGATCTGGGTAGAATTAATGTAGGATAATATCTTTGTTGTGTATAGTTCATGGACATTTATCCATAATGAGAAATGAATATCTACACATGATATTGAATTAAATGATTTTGTGTGTGCCTTAACGTGTTAGTGTCACTAATGGTACATAGAACAGTTTACGGCGTATACCGATCATTAGTGACTAGTGTACATATTCTCCTAGTGTTATATGAATAAAAAGAAATAAATATGGGTCATGTACATATATTAAATTTATTTTGATTTATTTAATATTTATTTAAATGTTAATAGTGTATTGGATTCTCTCTTTATGAAGACAAAAAACCAGGATGTTCAGGTATCTATGTTTGAGGAGAGAATGATGGATTGGTTTTCTGATATGTGTATTATGGTGTATGATTGCCATGGTAAGAGTACCCTTGAATACTTAGTTGTTTATTTTTAACACTTATAGAAGATCAATGCTAAATCACATGAGTATTAAGAATACTTTGTTTAATGGAATGTTTTAATGGTGGGGAGTCACCTCTCTCATGGGTTGTTAGAGATTACCGAAACACATATGATTGTGGCCATATTTTTGTGATAGCATGTCTATGAGAAAAGTTGATACATGTGATTCATGCATCATAGAGTGAAGTGAATCCTTGATTTATATATATATATTTAAATCTGTGTTTGTAGTAATGGTGGATAGGGGTGAAGAATATTTTTCTAGTTTCATTGTGTGATGTCATATCTAAAAATATTTAATGGATTAGCAGCAATACCGAGGTGGTTTGTTGAAGGAATTTACCATTATAGATTTCAAATTTGTTGAAATAAATACTGATTTCATGGTTGTTATTCTAAGTATTCCTCAGTGGAATGATACATTTTGGGTAGTTTTTCATCATATTACTAAGAGGGTTCATTTTATATTTATTTCATAGACATTCATCATAGATCAGTTTAGTGAGATTAATTTTTGGGACATAGTGTTTTTTCATGGTGTAATGTACATTATAGTTTCATATTCTGATCCCCATTTTAAATAATTCTCATTATAGGGATTACAGAAGGTGTGTGATATAATCGCGATTATAAGTGTGTATTTCCACCAACATAATCATTTTAAATATGAGTTTTCCATTCATGTACTACAAAAATTGTTGTTGGAATAAATTGTATAAATTGGTGTATCATGGGAAAATAATATAACACGTGATGAGTTTTTCTAAAATAATAGCTAATAAGAAATAATTACATGACACCATTTAATGTACACTATGGTAGACTATTTATATCATTATTATGTTGGTTAGAGGTTGGGGAATTAGAGTTGATGTGACTGAGTATATATATGATATGTCTGACTAGGATCAGTTGATTTGGATGTAAGTGGTTGTGTCTAATATTATTCATAATTAATATGATAGTCATAATTGTAGACCTCTTCAGTATTTGCGGGGTGATCATATGTTTCTTCGGTTGTCTCCATGGTTGGGTAACAATCCGATTTGGAAATAGGGTAAGCTGCAGCCCAGTACATGGGGATGTTTGGTATTGTGGGTAGGATCAGAGCAGTAGAATATTTATTATCAATTCCATTGCATCATAGTTTTATGAACAATTTTTTCCATGTTTCAGAGCTTCTGTAGAATCACAATGACCCATCTCATGTTACTGATGTTGATAATTTTGATATTGAGGATGATGTTTCCTTTTAGGAGAACATGATTTGTATTTTGGATCATGGTGAGAATGTTTAATAAGTATGATTGTTCCTTAGGTATGATTTTTTGGATCATAATAATGTTCCATATGAAAAATTTTAGGGAGGGTCATATATATAGGAATAATGGACTAATCTAATTTATATGAAAACATTGTAATGCATCGTAGTGCTGCTCAAGGAAAATCCATTATAAGGTGGTCAGTTTGTAGGATCCCAGACATTATAGAGTTATGTTATTGTTTAATTTTTTTTTTCAATACCATGTATTTGGCTAAAAAAAATTCTTGGGTGAATGGGGAGTCTTGGGGTGTGTTCTTGAGTGTTTGGGACACAAAGGAATGGGGAATGTGGAACTTATAGAGCGTGAAAAATGTTTTTAAATAGTTAGTGTGGACCGTGAATGGGGAAGGCCAAATTATGGGACCAAAAAAGCGTAAATTATCTTAGTTGGAATATGGGTTTTCAAACTATGTGTTTCCCTGCATGTAATAATGCATATGACCAACTCTTATAAATATGCTAAAACAAGGATTGATCAAAATTTAGAAACCCCTTCTTTTAAAATATGAGACCCATTAAAATGTGTTAAATGACCACCCTACTAGATTTAATGTTAATCTCCATCGTTTCACCAAATGTATTTTCATATATCCATAGTGATTACCCATTTTCACCCATGCTTCCCAACGATGGATCCCGGTTGATCCGGAGCTATTTTTTTCTTTTTGGGTGTGGATCAAAATGATGTGTATCTCTTACACTCCAATTACTTCACTTTTACATGCTTGGTCTTTAAGATTTGTTAATATTTTCAAAATTCCATGAAAAAATAATTTTATAGTGGAAAAAATGTTGTGGATTTAGAGGTTTCCTGAATATGGATGTAAATTTATGGTTGAGGGAGTGTTCAACTATATATTTCAGTTAAGTGGCTTAAATGTTTTATCATTTATTCTTGATGTTCATTGGTTCATATGTGGTTGTGGTACTTCTTATATTTTGTGGTAAATTTGGTTCCTTTGGTAATATTTTGTATAATGGTTTCTTAAATAATGAAATAAACCACTTAGGACCCCATTGTATGCATTGATATTCATTATAATGATTCATCCCCACCCATGGGGTGTACCAACATTCCCAAACAAGTATAATTGTAATGTTATGTATTGTGATTCCTTATGTTTAAATGGTTGAAATGATTAAAATCTTTTCATGTTATATTGAATCAAAAATAGGAAAAAAATGTTATGTCTATTCCTTGGAAATGGGATAAGGGATTGATTGAAAAAATTGGAAAATAGTCAAATCTGATAATTTGATTATGCTAAGTGACATATTAATAGAATTTTAAATTATTATGTGAGTTAATGAACATGAAATTTTGAGCATGTTAAGTGGATAAAAGTTTTTGATTTGATTAATGTTATATGTAGAATAATGTATAGAAATTTATGAATATACATAAATGGTTTATAAATGAGAAATGTAAATGTGTTATATGAGATATACAATATAATAAATAAACGTGATAATGGGTTAAGGAATGATGTTAATACTCTAGTTTTATAATTATGAGATGAAAATGGTATGTGTTTTCTATTTTTTAATTAATTGGATTTCATATATGTGGTAAATGGATAAATAATAATGTGCACTTTAATTGGTGGAGTGGGATAAGTGACATAGGCTCCTACCATGTGTTGGGATGGAATGAGGGTCTAATCCCCACCCATAATGCATGGATTAGGTAGTCAGATTAATTCTCTATCCCCTAAAGATTGAATTGAATGAGAATGAACTGATTGAGGCTCTATGGAATGTTTGATATTAATATTTATGTATAATTTATCCATAGTGAGATAATGAACTCAACTTATACCCATATTCTTGATAATTTCCTGGCATGGGTAGTTTTGTAAATGATCTATTTGTGTAACCCATGAAATAAATGATGATGTTACTAATGTGAATGTCGTTAACTAATTGCACCCATTATATGTTTTTAATCATGATAGTTGCTTTATAAATACATGAACTATATGTTTATAATATATATTGTAACACCCCAAGATTTCATTGTACATTATATCTTCATAGAAATTCGATAACTTGTGTTACAAGCAACACCGAGTTCGAGAGCACCATAACATACCAAACTAGCTTTCCAAAAGTGGTTATGAATATTACAGACTGAATATTGAATTTTATATACTCTATATAATTTTATAATACATAAAATGTGATTCTTAGACAAAATATAATAACAAATTAATTTTTTTTTCAAATAAAAGAAGTATTTTACAATAAATGAAATTTTACCACCTTTTAATAGTGATCCTTTTAAAAAAAATATTTGACACTATAATATATTCAATTGAATGAATATAAATTATTCTTTAGAATTTAGACATAGAAATTTAGTTTGGATTAACTTTTTGAACATTTCTAAAAACTGTCATATTTTGATGAATAGTGAAAAATACTAAATTTTGAGTGAAAAAACATTTATAATATAAATACTTTTTAGTATCAAATTATAAATTTTAGTGTTTTTAAATTATAATTATATTATATTTATATTATTTAATATACTTTATGTCATTGGATTTAATTTTATATTTAAACATGACATAAATACGTGTCAATCTTTTGAAAGTTCTTATTTCATAAAATATGCTTTTTGTTTTGACAATGGAAATTATTTTTAAATTATTTTTTACACTTTTTTGTGTTGAATTTGTGAAAATGGATTCAATATATGGAATCATGATGTTAAAATTGTGTAAAATGGATATTTTATTTTTAGATATTTTGAATATTTACTTCAGTAAATATTTTACTTACCTTGGTTAAAGGGTAAATCTGGTAAATATGGGTAAACAAATATTATAATTATAATATTAAATTAACCTCAAATGTTTTCTATTACTTTTTGGTTGATAAATCACTGACTGTAGGCATCCTTGGGTCAATTTTTGGACCACATTAAGCCACATGGGAGTGATAATGTCATTTTATATTAATTAATCTAATGTAAAGACAAAAATAACAAAAGCATGTATCTTTTAGTAAAAAATTATTATTTGGGGTTATATAATTGATATCTTTGACTATAAATATTTATCTTAAATATAAATATATTAATTACATTATTATATTTTATTTATAATTTTTAGACAAAAAATAAATATATTTATTTGTGACACAATAATGATGCATTATTTTATTTATTAATAAAAGAATAAAATAAATGAAATTGTAAATATTAAAATAAATATAATATGGATGTTTTGATTACATCCACGAATTTTATTGGTTAATATGACATGTTATGATTTATTTAATGTATTTTTTTCGAGGTAATAAATTTTTTTTCTCTTTAACAAAAAACCATATACCAAACAATCTCAAAATTGAAGTAAATGAGTTTTTAAAACAAATACTATAATATTCATTGATATAATATTCATAAAAATATAAATTTTGGAAAAGGGGATTATATAAGGTTAGATATATAAATAATTAACCACTTGGGAGTCTGTTGGATTTCTATTGTATGTTTATTGGCCATTTATTATAATAACACCAGAAGACATGGTAAAAGATAAACTATTTAACTGAGAGTTAAATATATAAGATAAGGTTATTATGGTGACCAAAAATAGTCTAAAACATATTAGTTGAGAATATTTATACCCACCCCACCTTTTCCTTTAATGAAATCAATTTAGAGTAACTAGAAACCAAAAATTGTTTTATTGTAAAATAATATTTCAATCTTTTTTTAACGTGACCCTCACCCCTCTTATAAAAGAGAACATCCCCTTCCCTTAGTTTCACACCTCCAATGAAATTTATATCAGAAAAAACCTAACCAAATATCCTCTAATATAACCACCATTCGACCTATCTACCTTAAATTTATCAGAAAGCCAGCCTATGGACCCCTTTTGATCATCTAAAATGGAAACACCCGAAAAGAGGTAATTACTTTATCACCTCCTTCAATGTTCTATTCATCTTCCACTTTCTCATTAATTGTTATTTACATACCAATATAATAAATATAGTATCATATACAATCTGAGATGTTATTATAAATATGGTACAACCATATTCATTATTCTATCCATACTATGAGTGATAATGTCACCATGTGTGCGTGCGTACGGCTTACCGTCTCCACGTCGGGGTGTAGTTTTTTATTCAAAAAATCATTTTTGTATGAGTATAATAATTATTATAATTGATATAAATAATAAATATAAAATGATAATTATTATGTTTAAATAATATACCATCAAATTACATATGACTTCACCATCAATAGAATGATTTCATTGCTCCTGTGAACGTACGACTTACTATCTCCACGACGCGATAAGATTCATTTACACATTCAACATTCAACGATAATTATAAAAATATATATAATTAATAATTATTTAAATTATGACATAATAATTATACTGAATATATATATATATATGTACTTATATATATCTTATTCACTTACATTCGTTAAATGCGATATTAAAAATGAAAACAGTGTTTTTGTGTATGTACGGACTACCATCTCCATAAACAGTGTTTTCAATCTCATATATTTATCAATTATACATATTAATATTCTAAATATATATGATAAATCATTTGTTATATTCTGGAAGTATTTAAATCATGAATGAAATGATATGATCAAGAATAGCAGGATAAAACATGGAAGATAAAGAAATCGATTATTACCCAAAATGTTTATTTTACATGGAAATCATTATTAAATGGGTAGAAAAATGTCATAAATGAATCATGTATGATATTATAAATACAAATATGGTATGGTTATAATTTAATAACACGCTATGGTCATTATACAGGAGGTTAAATATACCCTTGACCAAAGCAAAGTCCAAGGTAAGGGTTATTTCCTCAATCTCATTATTATCTGAGACTGATTATGTGTATGTATTTACTGGGGTATATTTATCACTGATACCCATATTTCATGAAAATGGTTTCAAAAATAATCTTTTATGGATTTATGGGATGTTCTATTTAACTAAATCATCATTTTAAATGTTTTAGTTATTTATCCTTCTAAATCCTTTAAATTAATGTCCATGTTTTGATAATAGTTTTTAAGGATTTATTTATATGGAAAAGAATGCTTTTAAAATAGTAATTACTTTAAAAAATTTCAATGTGGTATTGGACACTTTGATTAGAAAATATCATTAAATGTAGTTTTTTCTACATTGTGTTACTTTTAAATGTTTTCATGGAAAATTGATATTTCTCTCAAAACCTATTACAAATCATTTTCATTTATGTCAATGTACAATGAAGGATTTTAAACATCTATGAATTTGATTTATTATGATACACATCTTTTCTATAATACTGAAGGTCATGTGATATGTTTGACTTTGGATGTGTTATATTTATACTATTCATGGTTTATGGATAAAGTATTGACATTTTTTATGATAGTTTTAAAAAGAATGTTTATGATACGTTTCATCCTTTTTATATGACAAATGTGTTGAACATAATAAATAACGGGTGGAGCCCCCTATAACTCCTCGATGAACCAGTAGGTCTCATGGGACAATTAGATGTTGAATTGGTCAAGGTCAATCCAAATATGATATATGATTTTGGTCGAGGCCTTAGTCATTTTAGATTTCTTGGCTGAGGCCCCCACAAAATGTTTTTGAATGTACAACATTATATATTACGTGATTATGAAATTATTATTAATGATTCATGTGGTTATTTGAATAGAATAGTACCCATGTCTATGTTTTATTATGGGATTATTTACACATCTTATATTCCTTCCATAAAGTGTTCATTTTTATTATTTATAAAGGCATGTGTTCTAATTTTTTCCCCATGCCTAATGTTTATGTTTTCATACGTTGTATTGCTTAACGTTACTGAGAGTTTGAGCTGACCCCTTTCTTATGTTTTGTTTTCCTAGGATTCCAAGATGTGTATTATGTTTGATAAGCAGGGTTAAGCTAGGGGATTGATTTCATTCTCAAAGGATCATTTATGTTGTGTTTTATATTCAAATGTGTAATGTAACGTTAAAGTATGTAACCTATTTTTCAAGACTAATGAACTATCAATCATTCAGAACATGATTACTTCTAATCATTCCAATTTATTACAATAATTCACCTAATTTGGGCTTCTGGGGTCGGGGCGTTATAGTTGATATCAGAGGACTTTTAGCAATAATCTTGGAAAGTTGATTTAAAAAAACTCTTATTAGAAAACATTACCCTAAGAAAGAGTTTGAGGATTAGTATTGAAGAACATATAAGAATTTTGGTAATGTAGAGATTTTGTGATCTTTACATGAAATACACCCTTTTATGGATTTGAGCCGGTAGAGGCGGCTCTAAAACAGATGTAACATGGAGTGAAAACTCTGACAATGAGTTACGGGCATGCCCCGAGGTGTCCTGGTACAAGACAACCGACCTTGATACACTCTTGGTTACGAAACTCTCAGGGTATATGCTTAGTATAATTCAAATTTTCTTTAAAATACATTATGAAATATTTAATAGTAAATAAATCCTCAATGAAAACATCATTTATGATTATAGATTATATGAATAATCTTTTCAATTTACATTATTTATTTTACAGTTTTGGAATGATGCAATGAGATTCATAAGATACTGAGTCTATTCCATTTTTTTGAAATTTTTCCCAATAGAATTAATGTAAACATCAATAATAATCGTGATCCAATGAGTAAGAATGATCACATCTTTCATGGTATTAATCCAACATTTAGGACGGAGACAGTCTCCCATGTATTATCATCATATGAATAAACAGTTTCAAGTGTTAATAAGATATATAAATAATTCTCTGAGTCTTATGGCTTTGAAATGAATATAGATAAGAAATGGATGGTAAATAGAATGTTGGATAAATTAATTAAGGTAAAGAATGATTTTTCATTATATGATTATTGTGGAAAAAATCACCTTGGTAAATTCTTGAAGCAGATGGGAGATTGTTATAAGTTTTGAGAAAAATTAAACCAAGTATGTGACATCAAGGGTCATGAAAGGACTCAAATGTACAAAGTATCATCTTTTAGGAGTTGGGATACTATGTGAATCAATTCCCCAATCATCCGAGTACCCACAAATGATGTATTCAGATAACAATAAATTTATGATATTACCACAAATAACGAGTAATGAAGAGTTTTTTATTGTTGATATTAATTATTTATGTCATTTTAGTATTGTATCAACGATGTACTATTTATAATAATTATGGAGTATATAAGGATTGTACTGCAGTACTATTTCATTAAATATTAGAGATTCTGTGGTACCATGAAATGTGACTCAATAGCAATAGAAAATATTTGGAAATTACTTGGTTGAAGGAAAGATAAACATTAATATGGTCTTGATACTGTGGTATTGATTTTTTGAAAAGAAAGAAAGATAATATTAATGAAGAATATTAGCTGTCATACATAAGCAGATCAAATAAGGGAAATTGTCCACCCATAGCTGGTTGACATCGAAGCGGCCTGAGGCCTCCAGGTGATGGGATGCATTGTTTCCTTCCCTTTTGGTAAAGGAGACAGTGCAGCAAGAGAAGCCTTGGCGTAGTGAGCAGATTCTCATGACGATGATGCCAAAGGCCTGGTGTTCGGAGTCATTCTAGTTAATATCATTGATAATAAATGTCAGTCAGAAACGATGATGATATCATCCAATCCACATTCCACAGCGAGCATCATCCCTGTATGTATGGAATATGCCTCAGTAACTGTAGATTCCCAGAAGGCATGATGTGGTTCATATTTTGCTACAATGATCTGCCCAAGATGATTTCGAGCCAGGAGGTTGAGAGGAACTGTACCATCCTTGGGGAGAGAAGCATCCAAGTTATGCTTAAAAATCCTTTCAGTTGGGGGGTTGGGTTCAATGAGGGGAACAGGAGGGGTAACTCCTGGAAAAAAAAATTCTTTGCGGTCCATCCATCAATCAATCCATGAAGTGTCTCATTCAATCTAGAACATGGGAGGCTGATGAACTTGTGCGAAAATAGATTTGTTACGCCGAACCGAATTGATCTAGGCCAAGGTGCAATGAGATCTTGCATTAGAAGATGATATAGAAGAACACCAGTGCATCAGAAGATCAGGGAGGTCATAGGCAATGTCCAGTGAAGCATTCGAAGTCGGGCCCCATTTATTCTAAATTTATTTTGCGTCCAGGCAGTGAATGATAGGGTGCCAAGCAGTTTCTTGAATATTTGGGCAGAAATGGCAGGATTCAGCACTGGCGATATGTCGGTAAACAAGGAGGCTCATTGTATGGAGGAATCCCATGCACACCTGCCACAAAGATTTGTGTATTTTTTGGGGGACGTTGAGTATCCAAAGCGCTTTCCATGGTCCCTCATCACGGTCGTGAGAGTGAATGCTGAGAGCCAGTCTATAGTCGGATCTCACCATGTACTCACCTGAAAAATCATTGGTCCAAAAAAGATGGTATGTGCCTGCATTTGGGACCCAGGGGATACTCAGAATAATTCTTTGGTCTCTTTCATTAATCCATTCCTGGATCTTTTCCACACACGATCCTGGGCCATGGTAGGAAAATAGGCAGTTGACAGTGGCGTCTTCAAGACCTCATTGGGAGGGGGATGTGGCCTGCAAACCATCCATGTCGATAAGCCAGAGATTTGTGCAGATGTTTACAGATAATCCATTTCCTATCCTCCAGCCCAGCCCTTTTTTCAGGAGATTTTGGGCCCCCCAAATACTTTCCCAGAGGAAGCTAGGGCGAGGGCCAAGAAAAGAACCATGGAAGTCTGTGTGGGGAATGTACATGGCACAGATTACCCGTTGACATAAAGATGATAGACTGTTAAGAAGGATCTATCCTTTCTTCACCAATAGTGTGTCATTGAATAGAAGACTATTCTGGAATCACATCCCTCACTCCGACTTGGGTATGAAAAGTTTCTCCCAGGCCAACTAGTGGGGTCAATTTCTTCCATCATTTTCCCCCACTAGAAGATGGCATTATTTGAATGGATCAGGTTGACGATGGCTGTAGGGAGCTTAAACATCAACATAATGTAGCTAGGGATATACTGAATGACAACTTTAATTAGGGTTCCTTTTCCATCATTGGAGATGCATTTTGGGGCCCAGCCTTGAATTTTGTTCTCATTCCTGTCCTCCAGAGCTGCAAAGATTTATTTTTTGGACCGAACAATCTCCGTAGTCAGATCGAGATACATATGGTGCTTATCGACTAAATGGATGCATGCAGATGCACAAACCTCAGCTCTATTGGCAGGAGGAACCCCTGCGCGGAAGTATATTTCTGATTTTCTGTGATTGACAGACTGTCCAGACGACCGCTCGTATTGCTGTATCACTTGGCTGATCACCTAGAATTCATTAATAGTATCTCAAGAGAAATGAGGCAGTCTACGGTGAATAAGAGATGTGACACTTATATGCTCTCACGACAGACCTTTGCACAATGAATAGACATAGAGGATGCAGCCCCGGAAATAAGGTTAGAGAAAACATCAGCCACCAAAATGAAGAGAAAAGGGGAGAGAGAATCTTTCTATCATAGGCCTCTGGTTGGTGTGAATCCTTTGGTGAGATCCCCATTGACCTTGATTCTGAAGGAGAAGGTCAAGATGTATTGCACGAAAATATCTGTCTGTTTAGTGCAGAATCCCATTCATAGAATCACGGCTCTAAGGAACTTCCATTCCACTTTATCATAGGGTTTGGTCATATCCAGTTCCTAGGACATGGTTCTTCTTTTCGCAGTGGAGCGCATTTTCATAGTGTGGAAAACTTCATGGGCCACAATTGCATTATCAGTAATCAGCCTCTTGGTAATGAAGGCAGTCTGGTTTTTGGAGATAATGTCAGGAATCCAAGGACACAGCCGATTGACATTGATTTTTGAGAATATCTTAGAAGAGACACTGTAGAAGCAGATAGGTCTAAAATTAGGGATCACCTAAGGTTTCCTGATTTTGGGGATGAGGATGAGGACTATTTCATTGAGGGAAGAAATGCTTGAATTCCCCGTCTAGATGTTTTTTATCATTTTGCAGATGTCAGTACTGATAATGTTCCATGTATTTATTAAAAAATATTGTGTGAAAACCATCCAGTATTGGGGCCTTAGTGGGGTGGATATGCTTCAATGCCAAGTGTATCTCATCATTCTTCACATCTTTTGTAAGATGATGATTAATCTCCACGGTGATGATAGTTCTAATGTATTCTTCCACTTCAGCAAACCTGAAAGGTGTTCATGTGGATAAGAGGATCCGGAAATAGCCTACCAAAGCTTCGTGACTGTCGCAGGTGTCAGAAAATATACTTCTACCAGGTCGTGAAAGGCTTCTGATAGAGTTTTTTTGACGCCTTGCTAACGCTTTCAGGTGGAAATCCTTGTATTAGCATCTCCCTCTTTAATATGGGTGTCATGCGCCCGCATAGCCCAAAAGCGTTCCATAACACGAAGGGCCCCATACATCTCTCTTTGAGTGGCAACAATCCTGGAGATGTTTCCATTGAATGGGGGTTGCCTGAGTAAGTTGTGAAACTTGTTTTGATGGACATCACAATGCCTATCGGGTTTGTGGAATTTCTTGTTGCTCTAAGATCTTAGACCGGAAGCAACCTACTGGAGATTGAGGCCAACATCTACATGGGAACTCCTACAACTTGATCGGACCACCTCTTCGCATTCCTGGACTTTTTTCCAGAACCTCTAAAATATAAAGGGTATGCTGAGTTGTCCATTTCATTTGCCTTGCAAATAGTCAATGTGAATTAGGCAGTGTTCTGAACATTTAAGGGCCATGTGGCCAACATGAAACATGTTGAATAGATTGATCCAATCAGTAGAAACTAGAAATCTATCATGATGCTAAGTAATGTGATTACATTCAGTATTTCCACAGAACCAAGTAAATAGATTACATATGGACCCCAGATCAACCAGGATCACCTTAGTGACCATGTCCTTGAATTTAGACATCGAGGCTGAGTGTGGAATGCTTCCCGCCTCTCTTTTCATTATGGAACATGATCTCATTGAAATACCCTCTGAAAAGAATATGGCTAGGAAAATAATGTCGCATCTTGCATAGAAACTTCCATGAAATCTCCTTATCAGAATGGGATGGCCTGCCAGAGAAGCCGAAAAAGGTCCAAGGTGGGTGCAAGTCAGTTTGAATAGTCGCAGCCATGTGGTGCATAGAGAAAGAAAAATTTTTAATGTCAATATTGTCCTTCCAAAGGATACAGAGGCCCCCAGAATGGCCTTTTATGTGCACCAGAAAGTATCCTCGGAAGTGAAACATCAGAGAAATACCATTGGTGTCCTTGTGTTCCAGTATCGGTTCAGACATGAAAACCATATTTGGGTGTCTTTGAGTGCAATTGCACTGAAGCATGAGAACCTTTTGTGGGTTTCCAAGCCCACGACAGTTCCAGTATAACACAATCATTTCTCTAGGAGGGGCTGGGTCTCACTCGCCGTAGCCTTTGGTTCCTCCAGACTCGTTTCTCCACTTCTCATTTTCCATCTTTTGGTGGGATTCCTCCCTGATGGGCATGTTTCAGTTTGTCATTTCTTGACCCTGGGGTTAGGGTCTTCCACGTGACCATCACTTCATCCATGTTGCACCGTTTTCCACGTGTGACGGGTGATTGGGCCTAGCATTGGAGTTCCCGTCATTCCATCGTCCTCCATTGGTGTTTTATCAATTACGTACAATTGTGGATTCAGATCCGAATATGGTGGCTCGAAGTGCATCGACATTGGCGTTGAGAATTTTCTTTGTGGTTCTATTTTCCTCATCGCCGACCCTTTGGATGGTTGATTATTGTTCTTCTGGTGGTTTGGATGGACTCCAGCTTCTCTCTGAGTGGGATAGTCAGCGTTAGAGAAATCCATAGGTCCTAGAATAATGGCTTGTCCATGTGTAGGGTCCACTTGACTGGTATGTTCCAATGTTTGACGGTCACTGTCCTTTTTTTCCGTCTCAGGTATGAAAGCAAATTTATTAATTTTTCCACAGAGCCAAGGGCCATATTAGAGGGTGATGTCACCTGATCCACTCTTAGGTTTTTTGGTAAACGTTCTTTCAAATGGGCCAAGATGACCAGAAAAAGGCATAAGAGTGGGAGTTTCTCAAATTCAAATGATATCCAGGTGTTAACATCTTCGATTTTTAGTAACATTCTCCTCATCATGTGCTCTAACACCTCAATTTTTGACTTGATCTGATCCTCAGGGCCCCATTGTATTGGGTCTGAGATGTCCCATTCATGAAAGTGGCCTACACTATCCCCAATTTCTCTCATTATGTGTTTTGTTCAAGAATGGAAGGGGATTCTTTTAACTCGTATCTAGATGGGGGAGCGGGTTAAATTCACTCGCTGGATATCATCTCCCCCTTTGAATTCTTCCATGAGGAGGAGTTGATTATCAAAGGACCACCGTCTTCCACACAAGATTTTTGCCTATATCTCTTGTTAAAAAACTTTAAGATGATGCGATTAGTCCCCGCCTCCCGAATAGCCACTCCTGCATCAAGTTTACAGATGGACTGGAGAGTTTTTTTGAGAGCCCCCTGAATAAACGAAATGTTTTCAATGAACATTCCTACTACAAATAGAGACATGCATTTTTTCAAGAGTGGGTATTCATTTCTCTGTGGCTCGATCACAGCTTTTTCTTTGTCTATCAGGGACACCCTCTTCCATTGATTCACTAAGTCGGCTTCCATATCTCATGTCAAAGGATGAGTGCACTATCCTATTAATGGGATGTCACCCTTGCTGATCCCAATCCACCCTCACTTCAAATGACCTGGTCCAATAAAAGGGTATATAGACCTGAAACCTTATCTCAGCCTCTTAAGCGATCCAACCACCTGAGACAGCCTCCCCAGCCTTTGCAATCAATACTACCATAGGACTGGTCACACTGAAGACCCGCGTCGCGCACCCCCCAGTCTTCGCAGAGCAACTCTCTATGGAAGGACTTCGTGGCATCACCACGCCTCAGGCCTTCGCGAGCAAAAAACGCCTCATAGTAACGCGGTAAGAACATCGCAAACCACCTACTATGCGATCTCACAACTCCTCCAACCTTTGCAACAGGTGTTATGCAAATCGGCCTCTACGTGAACACAGATTGTAGAACAGAAACTTCGTGCACCCAACACCATATCCCTTCACAGTAGGTGCATCATGAAGCAATCACAGTGCGAACACACAAACACTGTGACCCTTCACAGAAGGAGCTTCGTGAGTCAAAATCTTTGTGAATCCACCTCTTCACGGCAGGTGCTTCGCGAATCCACCTCTTCGTGTGCGCTAAAACATGGGGAACCAATACAGAGGTTGTTGCACGGATCAAAACCCAGATCAGCCTAAACATCGCACCAGCGTGGAAATTTAATTCCACCCCCAATCTATCCCCTATCATCGCGAAGTAGGAACGAAGGCCAAAAGGGAATGGGAAGCCACGAATAGAGAGTGCATGGGTCAAAAGCATAGAGGGAAGAGGATTAGGGTTATGAGTACCATCGACGTTGGTGAAGGTATCGACACATAGAACTCTCGGATCCTTATTAAAATTGAAGCTTGAGATGATTGTGATCTAGAACTGTCCTCCCCCTCACAGATCTGACATTGACGGGGATGACTGCGTCAGGAAGGATTGTAAGCTTCCCTGGTAGGTCGGAACTGCGCCAGGAGGTGAAATCTATTAGAGAATGACGGAAGATTCCCTCTGAGGTGCAAGGGGTGGTTCTGGGAATAGGCAGAGGCTCCCGGAGGTAGATGGAAGTAGTGACTTCACCGCAGAGGGTTGAGGAGCGGCGAAGAAGAAGGGTAACAAACGAGCTGCAAAATGTTGTAGATTCACAGCTCCAACACAGACGTAGAAGTGGAAAACACTGCAACCATAGAAGACACCAAAAATCGTGATCTAGAGGAGGCTAAACCAGGGGAAATATCCAAATGAACCATTGCCGTAGAACCAGAAATCCGAGGAAGGAGTCATCGGCCCTATGATGACCCTAGGAGGGAAACTCTCATCCATGGAAAGAGACTCAAAACTCAATAAACTAATCATGTGGTATTGATTTTTGAATAAGATATGATTTATTTGAATAAATTATATTGGTTATAATTAACTGAAATATAATTAATTAATGATTTTTTATTCAATTATTATTGGTTACTACAACATTTTTGGCTTTTAGGAGTATATCCCAAATTCTATGATTTATAGATGGAATAAGGAAGTACATACCTATTCAAATATGGTTTTATGGAAATTTATTTTATTACCACATTTGAAGAGATTACATGATGAATGTATTCACATGTTATTATGTGAAAAAAAATCATTATGATTATCTTCTTTATAAATTTGGGACTGTGAGTTTGGACATAAGTATTTTGGATAAGTCTAATGGTTGGAATGGATTAAGTATGAAATTGGACACAATTTTTATGGTGAATTAATTTCAAATGTTTAATTTTGGATTGATATAAAAAGGAAAACCCAGAGGTCAGGCGACAACCTATCGCGTCCGACCCGGCCGCGAGAATGAACCCACAACTGAAGGGCGACATGGGTGCGTCACGTACCACTAGCCTACATGACGTCCTTGTTTGTATAATATAGTTTTTTTAAATAGGATGAAAAATTAATTAAAAAATCATTATTTTTGGAACCCTATAAAATTAGGATAAAAGGAATACTTTTAAATTCTATTATCTTTGGTAATGAAAGATGAATTTATGGTAGGAATTAGTTGAAGGATGAAACTATATATGTCAAAAATATTTTTTTCATCTTATTTTATGAATAAATTAATCATAATCATTATGGAAGGGATCTTAAAACCCACAATGTGTTATCCTAATACCTTATGTTTTGTTCAACCAATTATATTTTAAATGATTATAGATTGTTGGATTTCAGGCCCTTAATTTTACACTTATTTGAGATTGATTGCCACAATAACTCCTTATAAATATTTTTTTCCCAACAGTTAGGTGTTTCTAATTTCCACCAATGTTTTCCTAATCAGGATCCTAATTTTTTGGGGAATATTTCATTTACCTTTCCCTCTTACTAGGAGAAAATATTATAAACCCAATTTTCGAAGTGGGTTTTCCACAAAGGTACTTTTATATTTTATCCTTTTATATTAGAAACAAAATTTTTAGTTGTGAGGACTTAATTTATTGAAGGAGTGGAGAATGTAAGACCATAGGATTTCATAGTACATTATCTCTTCATATAAATTCAATAACTTTTGTTACACATAACACCAAGTTTATGTGCACCATGATTTACAAAACTAGTCGTTCAAAAGATGTTATGAATAGTATTAACAGAATATTGAATTTTATATAATCAATATAATTTTTTAATCCATATTATGTATTCATTAGGCATAATATAAGAACAAATTCTTTTTTTAGTGTAAAAATAGTATTTTCCCAAAAATGAAATTTCACAGCCTTTTAATGGGGAACCTTTTTTAAAACCAATATTTGACACTATTATATATTCAATTTAATGAAATTAAATTATTCTTTATAATTGGGACACAAAAATTTAGTTTGGATATATTTAGGGTACTTTTCTGATAACTTTCATATTTTGATGACTAGTCAAAAATACTAAATATTGATTGAAAACAAATTTTTTAATCGAAATAATTTATAGTGTTAAATTATGAATTTTTGTGGATTTGAAATATAATTAGATTATATTTTTATCATTTAATTTAATTTAGGTTGTTTGATTTAATTTCACAATTAAACTGGACATAATGAATTATCAATATTTTGAAAGTTATTATTTCATAAAAACACACCTTTTATTTTGACAATGAAAATAAATATTTAATTAGTTTCTAAAAATTTGTATGTTGATCTTGGGAAAATGTATTCTATATATATAATCAAGAGGTAAAAATTTTGTAAATTGGTAAATTTTATTTTCATTCAATTTGAATATTTTCTTTAGTAAATATTTTATTTACCATGGTTTAAGGATAAATCTGGTAAATAAGGGTAATAAAATATTAAAATAATAATATTAAATTACCCTTACATGTGTCATATTATATTTTGATGATACATTTTCAACCAGGGACATCCTTGGGTCAATTTTAGGTCCCCATGGAGCCACATGGGAGAGATAATGACATTTTATATTAATTAATCTAAAGTAATGTCAAAAATAACAAAAGCATGTATCTTTTAGTTACAAGTTTTTATATGGGGTTATATAATTGATCTCCTAGACTATAAATATTAATTTCAAAGATAAAAATATTTCCTATATGATGATATTTTATTTATAATATTTAGATATAAAATAAATATTATAATGATGCAATGTTTTCCTTAATAATTTAAAAATCAAATAAATGATATTTTAATTGTTAAAATAGATATAATTTGAATGTTTTGATGAAATAAACGTATTTTATAGGTGAATATGACATGTTTTTATTGATTTAATGTATTTTGATCTATGTAATAATGTTTTTTTGACATTAAAATGAAACCAATTACCAAATACTATCAAAATTTACAAAAATGTGTTTTTAAAACAAATATTATAATATTAATCAATATAATATTACTAAAAATATATGGTTCGGAAAAATGACTTAGATAAGGTTATATATATCAATAATGTGCCACTTGGGGCTATCCAGGATTTTTATATTATGTTTATTGATCATTTATTATAATAATACAAGAAAACATGATAAAAGTTAAACTATTTAACTAATAGTATAATCTAAAAATAATGTTAATATGGTAACATAAACATGTCTAAAACCTAATTAAATAAAATATTTCGATTCATAACCACATAATAAATGAAATAAATCAATTTCATGTCATTATAAATGGAAAATTAATTTATTATAAAATAATATTTCAAGTTTTTTGTAAAGTGGCCCCCACCGCTCTTATAAAAGGGCACTTCCCCTTCTCTTAATTTCACACCTTCCAAGCAATTTTTCCATGCCAACTGCTACCCAAATATCCACTCAACTATACTCTGTTCAACTGGGAAGCCTTTCATTGATCATAAATACATCTTAAGGACCCATTTAGATCAAATCAAATGTAAACACCTAAAAAGAGGTAATTATTTTATCACATCATTCAAATATCTATTCATCTTCCACATTCTCTTTATTTTTTATTTACATAAAAAAATAATAACTCCAGTACCATATAAATACTATGATGTTATTATAAATATGGTACAACCATATTAATTTTTCTACCCATCATATGAATGATAATTTCACCATGTGTGCGTACGTACGGTGTACCATCTCCCCGTCCTGGTGTAGTTTTTTATTCAACTCCTAATTATTTGGATGAGTATAATAATTAGTATAATTTATGTAAATAATACATATATAATATTAATGATTATATATATATAATATACCATTAAATTACATATTATTTCATCATCAATAGAGTGATATCGTCGCTGGTGTGTACGTACGGCTTACCATCTCCACGAGGTGATCAGATTTATTTCCACATTCCCCATTCATTAATTTTTTTAAAAATTTAAATTATTAATAAGTATGTAATATAATAAATAATAAATCTACTGAATATATATATATATATATATATATATACTTACATATATCTTATTTATTTAATTCCATTCAAAATGTTTGAAAACAGAAACATCGTTTATGTGTACGTACGGCCTACTGTCCCGTAAACTGTGTTTTCAATTTCATATATCTATCTATTTTATATAATTAAATTCCAAATATATATGATAAATCATGAGTTATATTATTGAAATATGTAAATCACTATCTAAATGATACCATCAAGAATAACAAGTTAAAACACGTACGATAGAGAAAACGATTATTACCCAAAACGCTAATTTAATGTAGAAATGATTATTGAATTGGTAGAATAATGTTATAAATGAATCATTTATGATATTATAAATATGAATATGGTTCTGGTGTTATTTTATAACATACTATGGTCCTTATACATGAGGTTAAACGTACCCTCAACCAAAGGAAAGTGCAAGGTAATGGTTATTTCCACAATCTCATTATTATCCGAGTTTAATTATGTGTATGTATTTACTGGGACATATTTATCATTGATACCCAGATTTCATAAAAAGGTTTTCGAAAGGAATATTTTATGTTTTTATTTTAGGGTCTATTTTACTAGATCATCATATTATATTTTTTTAAAGATTTGTCTTTCTAAATACTTTTAATTAATTACCATGATTTCAATTTTTTCAGGATTTATTTAAACGGACATGAATGTTTTTAAAATGATAATTCCTTTGAAAAGATTAAATTTGGAATGGGAAACATTGATTCAAAAATTTCATTATATGTCATTCTTTCTGAATTGTGAGACTTTTAAATGTTT
Organism: Viscum album; assembly: GCA_963277665.1. NCBI lineage: Eukaryota > Viridiplantae > Streptophyta > Magnoliopsida > Santalales > Viscaceae > Viscum > Viscum album. The sequence goes on along the minus strand of OY728133.1, from coordinate 1,895,574,840 downwards.
TCATGAAAAAAGGATATTTCTCTCAAAGTGTTTTACAAATCATTTTCATGTATATAAATATAATTTGATATATTTAAAACTTGATTAAAGATGATTTATTATTGTTGGAGAAAACTATGTGGAATAATAAGAATTTAAGGGATGTCATTGATGCTTCCTCGCAAGAACCTTTCACAGATCCCAATGGCCATGTGCCCGCCGCGGAGCAAGGAGGTGTGAGGCTCCTCGAACCCCTTTGACATTCTCGGCCCCACCGCAGAGCAAGAGGGCGGGGGGATCTACAAACCCCTTTGACATTTTCAACCCCACCATAGATCAGGGAGGTGGGAGGCTTTGTGAACTCCTTTGACGTTCGCGACCCTACCTCAGATCAAGGAGGTGGGATGTTCCACAAACCACTTTGACGTTTGCACCCCTGTCGCAGAGCAAGGAGGCGGGAGGAAGGGAATACCCCATTGAAATTCTCAACCCTGCCGCATGCAGGGAGGAGGGAGGCTTCAAGAACACCTTTGACATTCGTGAGACCACTATAGAGCAAGGGGGAGGGATGTTCTGCGAATGAATTTGACGTTTGCGAGCCCGCTGTGGAGCAAGGTGGCAGGATCCTTTACGAGCGGATTTGTATTTTGTGTCCTGCTGCAGAGAAAACTCGGTCTTTGTGCCGAGTGAGCTCTTCTTCATAGTGCCTCATGCCTATAAATATATGGCTCCCCTCAAGCCATAAAGATGTATCATCCAACCATTCACCTTCTATGCTCTCTAATTGCAAAGCACGTCATACTCTGTGAACCATGAGCTTTTCGAGGTACTTTTGCATTGAGAATTGCATCCCCTATTACTTTAATTCCACCCCTCTTCCAAGAGGGATGTCATTCGTGATGCCCATGGGCTTTTTCCAAGGAAGGTGATCCCCATGGGGATTCATCTCATTGTTAATAATTTATGTATTGTGAAACACCCTCTGTACACAGGCGGCCCACATGCTAAGGCAAGGTCACTATGCTTCGTGATGCAATTTTCTTCACCACACATTACTTCGTGAGTCCCCCTTGCATTGTGAGGAATTGAATTGTGAATGCCTTTCCACTTCACAAATCTTCTCTCATATCCACCTATTCCCTATGCTTAGCCTAGGAGACTTTTCTTCGCGAATCATACCCCTTCGTGAATCCCCTCCACAATATTGATAACCCGAGCTCTATAAGGCTTCTACCTATGAACCCCATTTCTCTGAAACTCCTTTTCCTGTGCGGCCCATCAGGTTTTCACTAAGAAACTTAAAAGTCCCTTGGGTAGTGCTTCACATTGCGTTGCATTTCCTCCTTCTTCTCTGCATAGGCATGCTAACGACTAATTATTCTTTGCATAGCCACACTAATGTGGAACCCAAATGATATCACCTCTCAAGTACCCCAAATCAGGACATAGATGGTGCCTTCCTTCCCTCATGGGTGAGAAGGTATTAGTTATGTATGTCCGAAGGGTGAGGAGTGAACATGCCTCGTCTGAGCTGTAGGATGTAAAACTGCCAAGCCCCATCTTCCTCAGCACGTGATGGTAAACTGTAACCTCACCTCGTGCCTTAAACATAGAGCACCCCCACCTTGGATGTTCTCTACACCAACTGGTCACAACAGTAGTGAAATCATTCCGCACATGGAATTACATCGTCTTTATCAGATCAACATTCATCCACAAGGAAAGGGAAACCCCCTGGTGTAATCCCCTAGATTTCCTTACATGAGGCATCACCCCTAGCTCCTCCTCTCTTCCTAGGTGCCAGATCTCTCCCCTTCTGGGATTTGTAACCGCCCATGCCTCCCTCCTTGAGTAAGTCCCAGTCTCCATAACCCGGGACTGAAAATGAAGCATAAGCCCCTGTTACCTCTTTGGGCCACCAACAATGTGTTTCCCCAGTCTACTTCCCATGGATGAACCTTTCGTGATGTGATGATCGTGTCTTTACTGCCTCTTGTTTCTCACAACGAGAATGACTCCCATGGGCTTAGATTAATCATCAGCCATGAAATTCTCTATGGGCAGCCAAGAGTGTAAGCCCCAACCCCTCCAGAACTGTGAGGTCATTGATCCTTTCCATGGCAAGGTACGTAGGAGGCCTCCCGGAGGTTCATGCCTACGATCCATTGTAACCGCCCATCTTCACATCGAGGCACGAACCCCTTCTAAACTACATGTTCTTTGATCCTTTCCAAGACGTGGTACGTAGTAAGCCTCCCTAAGGTTCAATCCCAACAACTGGTCACTCTAACCCCCATTCATGTCAGTTCACCCAAACCGACTTGAACTTCATGGTCTTTAATCCATGCCAATGAGAGGTACATAGGAAGCCTCCCGGATGTTCAAGCCTAACACCAGGTCGCTCTGACCCCCTACACGTTGATTCACTAACCCCTCTTCATGTCGGTTCAAGCCCACCATATATCTGGGCCCTAGTTCCACCTTAACACTATTTCAACCCCCTCCTGAATGATGTTAATCTATGGACCCCATGTAGTGGTATGCCGTTGTACTTCCCAATCAGCGGTAAGTCGTTGAACCAAACTGAACTATGTGGACATTGATCCTTTCCAAGGAAAGGTACGTAGGACACCTCCCTGAGGTTCAGGCCCAACAACCAATGGAACCTAGGTCCTCCTCCACATCTCTTCACTGACCCCCATCCCATAGGAACTACATGGGTTTGATCCTTGTATCCTGGATATGGTATGTAGGAAGCCTCAAGGAGGTTCGACCCCATCCAACGGTAAGCTCTTTTGACACTGTATAGTTGTATGCCGTTGTCACCCCATCCTGTGGTAAGCTGTTTTGACCCCCTCCAGTGGTAAGACATTGCGATCCACCATCCATGACTAAGCCATTGAAATAATCAATCGGCGGTACAGCATCGTCAGATGAAGTTTTAGGACATTGATTCCCTACCACGGGAATACGTAGTTGGTCTCTTCGAGACTCAATCTCAACATCATCGTTGTCCTCTAGTTGAATACATCTCATTCTCCACCTACATCATTAAACCCTTCATCATCTATCTTGATTCTCAACCGGGCCACCACATCCCATTGGGATCATGCCACCTCATTCCCCATTCCCCTTGACAACAACTGGGAATCTAAGCACACGTTGGCCCCAGCATCAGTGTTCCCTTAGGGTTTGCACCATCTGATCAACTCAATTCAGTGTTATAATCAGTCGGATCCATCTCCGCTAGACGTTAATCTTGTGGCATACCCTCTGATAAACATGGGAAGATAAGAAAATCTTCAAATACATGTCTATGGAATATTATTCCCCACATTCTACGTGGGATGCCTCGAGCTTCCGCACCATCGAGATGCCTTATAAGAAGGGCAGAAACCCCAGATGTGACAGTGTCCCATCGTTGAGACACACCAATGATGTCCAATGTGACTAATCCCCTAACCAAAAAATGCTACCCTGACTGGACCCTTTAGAAGTTGCTTACCAATGAAGTTTATTTAACTGGTGTCCAGGATGATATGGCCCTAGGAAGAGTTTTACGAAAAATGTCTTAAATCTATAAGGGAGACCCACACAAGGTGACGAGTTCTAAGGAGGAATCCATGAATGGAAGAATATTCTTCCCATTATCTTTTTTTGATCACGGTGTAAATATCTCTGATCAAGGAATGGACGTCGCACACCTTTGGAAAGATTGAATGTTGGGCAATAAACTGCGCCACTATCCTCAAACATGAATGATGTGGGCGCTCAAGTGGAAGCATCAGAAATAGAAATGGTGATCTTGACATGAAGATATTCTCATTAGTAGGGGGATTAGTTGAGTTTGAGACATAATTTGATTAGAGTTTAACCTGATCCAGCTATCCGATGTCGGGTCCTGCCAAGAAAATAGCAGGTCTCGTGTGAAACAGTGTAGAAGATGGGGAAGTCAAAACAATTGAAATCCTATTTTGTGGCTTTGTCAGCATGGATCCATCATACCATACATGGATTATGGAATGGAATTGGGTCACTTGTAATCAATTATCTCTTTCATTCTGCACTGATGATTTAATCTACCTACTTTCAATGAACCAAGATGTTGCACTAGGAACTCGATCATCACCTGGACACCGACGTATGGGTAGGGTCAGTACCAGAATAGCAGTCTCATGATGTTCTGCCTCTTCAATGATGCTCTCAATATCCATGACCACTGGGCACCTCCGCCCATCCCTCCATCAGAGTTCATCGAACGATGTGTGATCAATGACCTCACACACTGGTAGGAGGATTAGGGTATTATCCTGACTCAGAATATGGCCCCCTGGATTAGGAGGAATCTATGCCACATCGTCAATTCCACCCCCAAGGGCCTCCCAGGGAGCCACGTCTCCCAAATCCTATATATAACTATTTTGGGAGCATGTCCCCAGAACTTCTCATTGTCTCCTTACCCTATGTTGACGAGGTAGTGGATATCCGAAACAGCCCAGCCATGATACCATCTGAGGGCCTCCCGGTAAGGCCTCCCACTAGGCCGCGTCAGTTACACCTCCCAGTCTTATTGGATGAATAGTAGGTAAGCCTTGTACCTACACCACTACCTCCAATCCGTATAACTCAATGCTAGGGTGGTGCCCAATATGATGATGTCGTCCCCCAAGGGGTGTCAACGTCAGCAGCTACTATGTCCCGAGCCACTGCTGATGCAAATCACTAACTCCATATGTATGATAGGAAGAGACATTCATCTGCTCGGCCTAGATTGAGGCCCCAACCACACCATGGTTAGTCTAGGTCAACATTCTTGGTTTCCAGCACAAACAGTGGCTGTCGCAGACTAACCCGTAGTGATGCCACCCAGTATAGAGGGCGTCCCCGTACCGCTAACATAGATAATGCGGGCCTTCCCTGCTTCCATACTCAAAATGGAGGCTGGACATAAACCACATTCAATCTAGATGATGGCCCTCCACATGGCGGTGACACTCGGTACAAAATTCTCTCCCATGCCCACTGCATCGTATATGGAGTCATTCATCCCACCACAGACCCTTGGTATGGGGAAGTTGCACATCTGGTCACTCTCCCACGTGGGACCCCGCCCCCACATCCTCATCGTAGCTTTCGAAGGTCCTACTCACCCATGAAATCAGAGGATTTAGGGTCGGCTTCACTTCACAAGCACCCAGCACAGAGGTCCTACCCGTGTTCAACTCGACAAGAACGAGGACACTCTTTATACTGATTTCATAATGGGAAACAAGCATGGAGGTCCTCCCGATGATCCTACTGATTCCAATTGAGTTCTTACCTGCTCTAGCACTACCCATAGAGGTCCTTCCCATGTCCCTGTTGATATCTAGCTCGGTGCTCCTCGCACCCTGGCTTACTTAGGAGGAAACCCTTGCCACCCCAGCACCAGTATGACCGAAGGACCTACTCCTGTCAGAAATCAACCATGTCCTGATGTTCCAATGAAGGGAAGTATGGCAGGCCATCACCTCCATAAGAATAATTCTAGGAAGTTGAGGATATATATCAATCCATTCCGCTTCTCAGACTCTGATGCGGAGTACGATTCTGCGTAAAAACCCTCCCCTTTCTCCTCCGAGTAAAGGGTTGGGGTACGAATGAGGCACAATATTCTAGTACTCCCAGAATAATAGGTCCATCGGATTCTCATCTCCCTCCATAGGTATATCTAGTAGGAAGAAAATTTTGCAAACCAGCAGGTTATGATCATGCAATCACCACCGTCGTCACTAGATGCACTCCCTATCATGACTAGAGGTCACATAGAGCTATTCTAGGGACTAATGGAGGGCGAGTAGCAGCACATCCCATCACCAGTATCCCCATACCATATGCCAAGAACTGCATCCCTCAGCCCATCCTACTGTGATGAGGTGGCTAAGTCACTACACTATTCGAAGGATAGTCCGAGATGTGGCAGATTCTCGGCTCGTTAGTCGTACTCTCCACCAACCAACCTCTATATTTGTGGTCTACATCGATACCTATAATGGTTCCATATCTGCCTCTAGTTGATGAGTGGGGTAATGATAGGATAGACCCTGAATCTGAGTCATGGAGCTTATGTAATATCCTCACAGAGGACCACATCTCTAAGATGTTTTGGCCTGTGGCAGTACAGAATTAATGTGCACCAAAATCCCTCACCCCAGAGGAAGTTGAGTGTTTCCATAAAACCCTCTATGTGATGTACTCCATCATTTATCACTAGTGAGTGGATCATCCACAGAGCCAATCAGATTTATAATACATTGGAGAGCAATGTCGTCTAGTTTATTTGGCCGCACTCCCTCTGTCCCAGCGTCTTGTGTCACTTGGTCACCATAGGGCCCTCCAACAGCAATGTGTTAAGATATTCAAGGTACATCACAAGATTATCAAGGAGTCTTCCACCCCTTCCCACACTGAAAGATCTGTGGTTGGGGAATGTATGTTTCCCTCCTCTTCAGTCTTATTTGACGGCAACCCAAATCGCTAGCCAATATTAATGACATGCCCCCAGGTAGAGTCAAAGTCAAAATGGCCACCATATCAGAAGAGGAAAATGAGATGGAGATCCTAGGCAGGAACCTCCCCCCTGATGGCATTCCACAACTAATGGACCCCTCAGGGAAGGATAATCATCAATAGAGGAGCATGATGGGTGTCCCTATTCCTACCTAGGAATTAGTCCATATCTGAAATCATAGTAAGGATTTAGAGTATCTCAGAGCCGCCAATCCCTCCAATACGTCTGTCTCAGTGCAAAATATGGGAGAAGACCCTGAAAAAGTTGTGTTGCATTAGAATCTTGCTGAACAGAATCATTTTTTTGATGACCTCCTCACTAAACGCGTTATAGAGGGACAGACAGAATACGATAATCCAAGGCCAGGGCAGTAGTGTCAAAAATAGCATCCCTTCGGTGAGCTTCCGTTCAGCGACACTAACCATCCTTCCCCCGCAGATAGGGTTGAAGAAAGAACCTATAGTAACAGGGCGTGATATGTCTCACCAAACCCCCTGTAACTATGAAATAATCCAAGGGACATAATTCGGGTTCCCCCAGCTGCCTCATGGGTCATGCCACCAGCTGCTCCACGAGCCACTGATCATGTTTACCCTGTTGAAGAACCCACTAATTCACTTAGGGTTAGGGATCCCTATCAAGTCAGGGCCCTAAACCAGATGATCAAATGGCAGCACCCATTTTTCACCTTGAGGCGTTGGAAACATGATTAGTGGAACCCCCACCTAATGACACGCATATCTGGAGTTGGTGGATGATATGCCACCACCCCCGAGTATTGGAAAACCCCTCTTCTCCCCCTTTATTGGTATATGGGACCCACAACAGCACCAAGCCCACTTTACCTCAATGTCTGGCCCAATGTTGGGAACTCCAGTGCAGCAGGAAGCTACCAAACTCCAGTGTTTTGTGCAGAAATTGGAAGGCCCTGTGTTTGTCTAGTACAAACAGCTCTCCATCGGATAGGTGACCGGTTAGGAGGACCTCCATAAGAAATTCCTCTTCCAGTTTAGCTCCACCATGTAGAAAATGAGTATCACTAACCTCTTAAAGTGAATGTAGAGGCCTGATGAGTGTGTCACCGAATTTGTCAGCCAATGGAATGGACTCATGTATTCTCTCGACATGCCACTGCCTCAGGAGTTATTACTGACCATGTGTGTGGGAAATGTTTACTCAGAATTCGTTACCTCTCTCATCTCGTAGAACTACCCTGGTGGATTGTGAGGGTTCACTGATATGGCCCAACACCTAGAAGAAGCCTTACAACATGCTAATCATGCACGTCGATTGCCTCTTGAAATCACCATGAGAAGGGCTGTGAGGGCCGAGACCACCGCAGTGGACCAAATATATTCCCCCAAACAACTATAATTATTACTGGTGGAGCCACATCTACAACCTCGGAGAGGCACACAACCATATGTAAAGCCTCCCGCAAATAGAAACCAACTCAAAATAGGCAGGTTTTCTCACTCAATGCGCTCCCAACGCCCATGAAAGACAACCGAGTTATAGCTTCTCAACAATATCCCCCAGCCCCCCATCTGGGCTAGGCACCAAGGGACCCATATCTGGATAGGAGAAACTAGACCTATTCATTCAATAAGGCACAATTCCTTGATTACTTCTGTGTTGTCTTGGAATATGGGTTTGTGCATTTTCCTGACTGTAGAATACAAGAAAAGTAAAACCTTACTAATCACCCTAATTACTGCCCCTATCACCGAATCCTAGGGCACAATCTCAAGAAGTTATATGTGATCAAATACTTGATCCAAGACATGGTCGACAACAACATAGTCAGGCTGGCCCCATCCCCAGTACAGGTATCATGTGTCTTTATGAGGCCAGAAAACAGTAGTGACAGTGAGGGTGAGTGGCATAAGGTATTCAGTCACGTTTCCCTAAAGTATGATGACTGGATGGCTTGAAAAACAGTTTCTTGTTCCACTTGTGTTATATGGGCACTCCTAAATCGGCCAGAGCCATCAGAAGCTACATCCACCACTTCTGCATCATCGTATCAGCCGAACTCTTCCTAGAAGAGCAAACACTAAAAATGCAAGGGAAATCAATGTCCCCTCCCGATTCCAGCATCATCCTCCACTCTCAGTGACTTCATTCATGAGGATATGGCGATCGCTCCCATTATCCATCCAGTAGTGGAAAAATCTTCAAGTGACAGTCAATGGTACGACTCAATTTACAATGAAGAGCGGTTAAATCCCTATAAGAATCTTGATTATGAGGGGTGCCAACAGAATCCTCCCAACGTTCTAAATCACCACCATCATTGATGGAGCCATGGCTATATGGGTCATCAAAGTTCCTCAATCATCACTTCTTATCCAGATGTGTATTCTACCGAAACTAGGAAACAAGCGCAGCAAAGAGTTCAACATGCACAATCTTCTCAGGTGGTGGCATCAGGCCCGCCTTCGCTGTCGTTCATGTTGTTGGATCAGTCTGGGCCTCCTCGACCATGTCGTGACTAGACACGCCCTACTACATGATGTTCTCAAGCATCTTTCCCTCATACGGTAGTCACTCAGCAGTCCTTGACCAGTAGGTAGTGGGATGGCCCTAGTACCAATCATCCACTGGTCCAGTCAATATAGCCCACAATACATCCTGCCATAGAGCGACCTCCTACAAGAATATATTCACACCTAGCGTGGATGTACAATGTTCATATGCATCTTTAGAGTATTTTAGCAAGGATCTCCATCCTCAACTCCCTTATCCAATCCTCAGGTATGCGTGAGGCCCTCGCTTAGGCCTTAAAATTCCCTCTCTAGTTTTAGATGAAGGTAGCTGCAGAGGCCATTCACATTGAGGTGATTGAGAATGTTGAGTGTCAGACCATCATCTAATTATCTAGATATGAAGAAGGATCTCTCATATAAGGCCACATTCTCTAATTGTACATCACCATCCAATTCAAGGTCTTGGAGGATCGTCACCGTATTGTTGACACAGGCTATGGAAATAACCTAATCCCAACTCAAAGACTGGGAAAGCTGGGAATGTCTGAAAAATATCTGGGTACCTATGACCTAAGAATCCAAGGTTTTGATAGGACAGAATAGACACCGTTCAGTAAGATCTGATTGAAGACCATGTTGGGTGGCCTAGTTGCCAGCACCAAATTTATTTTAGTCTCTCTGGACGCCGCTAACAATGCATTGTTCTGAAGGCCATTTCTCCACCTGCATGCGACAGTTCCCTCATCTTATCACTAGTTCCCCAAGTACTCCCTTAATGGATGGCTGGGTGCACATAAAGGTGATGAATCTCCCTTTGTTTCTTTTCATCCCATCTATCTGATTCCAGGTACTACAAGAGTAGGGAAATGAAGATTCAGATGAATGAGGTCGAGCATGACACGACTGCAACCGGCTCGTGGATATATCTAGATGATTCCTTTACCATTACAATCAACCGATTGGAGGCTAGAACCCAAAACATGGGATAATGATTCTTTTTGATTCTGAGACGAGGGGGAACACATTACCAAGTCTATGAAATGGCGTAAAATCACCTCATACTCCTATACAAATCAGGATCAGGTGATCCTGGAGCCTCCTACCCCCATAAGGTATCGAGAAGTATGACTTATGGAAATGATATGTCATCATACATGCTTATTCTGACGGGCTGTAATTAACTTCCTCAAGGCAATGCACCAATATTTCTTTGATATCATCATGTGTGGTACCTTGGGGCGAAGGCCCGATGTGATCATATTAATAGCCTACATAATTATGGTTGAGGCAGCACCAGTGTCCTCCGATGTGGTGTCCATTACCGCTCAGGTGGGTACCATCCTCCCGTTGAGATCTACCGACTCAGAAGTGACTCCAACCACGCACGATTCCCCCTCCACATGTGATGAATAGGGTTTAGAGGAATCTCCTCCTTCCTTTTAAGAGGGAATATCTTCCACAGTCGATGAGTTGGTACAGGTGAAACTCAGTAGTGAGGCAGACCAGAGACCCACATTAATGAGTGTCACCATGCCCCTCGAGGATCAATAGAAGTACATAGACTTACTAAAACAACATAGTTATGTATTCTCTTAGATTTATGATGATATTATTGGACTAGATCCTCATGTAACTATCCACCACTTTAGTATCCCTGTAAATCATCAGGGGTTTATGCATCCTTGCAAAAAGATGCACCCTTCTTTTGGTGCCATGGTAGAGGTGGAAGTTGATAAGATCATCAAAGCCAATTTTATTTAATGAGTTCGAGTACCCCTAATGGATGTCAAATATTATGATAGTCAAGATGAAGAAAAGAAATATCAGAGTCTGCATCGACTTCTGAGATCTTAACTGTCACTCTCTGAAGGATGATTTTTCCCTTCCTATGACGCAGTTGTTGATAGATGCTAAAACTGGATTCCAAGACCTCTCCATTATGTATGGGTACTCTAGGTACAACCAAATCTGAATGGCCTTTAAGGATGAGATGTACACAAACTTTAGGGCACCATAAGGTACTTTTAATTACCAAGTCATTCCCTTCAGTTTAAAAAATGCAGGTGCCACCATCCAGAGGGCTATTCATCGCTTATTTAAGCTGATCCTTGGAACGTTGGTGGATTTATATGTGAATGATCTGGTGGTTAAATATCACCAGAATTAGGGCAATCTCAAAGACAACGAGAAAGTTTTTAGCTTCCTCTGTTCCTGTCACCTTAAGATGAACTCATTGATGTGTTCTTTCAAGGTCACGTTTGAATTTTTTCAGCTTCGTAGTCATTTACAGGGAATTTAGATCATCCTAGAAAAGATAAAAGCCATTATCTAGATGTATCCTCCGAGAAACATTTAAGAGCATCGTGGTTTGCAATGCCACTTTTCATATATATTCTGATTCATTGCGAACCTAACTGGTATGTGTACGCTCGTTTATCAGCTCATGAAGAAAGGCACCCCTTACGAATGTAACAAAGAGTGTCAGATTTCTTTTTTGGGGATCAAGCAGTATCTGCCATGGAACGATCTCTCAGCACCATTCTCGTACAGGAGAAAAATGAGGGGATGGATAACAACCTTTACTACCTCAGTCATATTCTCCATGATATAGAGACCAGATAATCCCCCATTGAAAAGAGATACCTTGCACTATTATATGTAGTAATGAAATTGTAAGATTACCCCCAGCACCATGAGGAGCTACTGGTATCTCAGGTAGACCTACTGAAGTACATTCTGAACCGCCCCATGTTGAAAATTCATCTCTCTCAGTTGGCATTGAATCTCTAGCTGTTTGATATTAGGTTTGTCCCTCATAAAGCTATTAATGGGAAAGCATTGGAAGACTTTTTTTCTTCCCATTTGACCCCTACTGACCAGTCCATGGATCTCGATTTACCCGATGAGGAGATCATCTTGGTTAACCAATCCATGTCGTGCTGGAAGATGCACTTTGATGGTGCTTCCCGATGCCCCACTGGTGGGAGGCTCAATGATCCCAGGCTCAACAAGGTAGGCTTGGATATCATCTTCATTACCCTGGAAGAAGCCATTCTATTGTACTCATTTATGTTGCAAGAAGGAAGCACCAACAATGAGGTAGAGTATTGGGCTCTCATCACTATCCTCGAGCTAGCGGGCAAGATTGATTATCCCCATTTGCATGTGAATGGAGATTTTGAACCAGTCAACAAGCAAATAAATGGTGACTATGTCGTTAGAAACCCAGAGCTCATATGATTGATAGAGTTCATTCTCCATCTGATGGCCCAGTTTCCATCTCTATAAAAATTTACTCATGTCCCTCGATCTCAGAATGGTTGAGCAAATTCCATGGACAGCCTAGCTACATCTCATGAAGAACTCGAGCATGATGACCTGATAATCCACTTGGAACATCGGAGAGTCATTGCTTTTGCATCCCTAGATGACGACGACAACCTATAGGTAATCCATCTTACCGAAAATGCCTCCACATTAGGACCCCCAGGTCCCCTGATGCAGTGATCGAATTGACACTTATTGGAGGGTACTATTAGTTGATTTCCTATGAAACGGTAATCACCAGTTAGTTCGGGTCGAGCGCGAGTGAATCCCACGTTGCGTGTTACAGTTTACCCACCAAGATGGTCCCAGTCATGATTATATCCTCTACCAGCACGGGTTTGATGGTATTCTCCTATGTTGCACGCTAGGAGTCGAGATCTCTCAGGTCATGTGGGATGTTCATTCTGGTTCATGTGGCGCCGACCAGACTAGGTTGAAGCTATCTCTCCAGATCATGAGCTTGGGGTAATTTTGGCCCTCAATGATCAATGATTTCATCGAGTTCTCCAAGAGATTCCATGCGTTACAAATTCATGATATCATTATGCATTAGCCTCCAAAGCCTCTCCACTCCTCCAAGTACTCTTGTCCATTTTTTTGTATGGGGACTGATGTCGAGGGACCATATCCACCGACGATATCTCGCCAGTGCATATTCTTCGACAGGGCTACAGATTTCATTACCTAGTGGACAGAGGTAGTTCCAACCAAGGAGGTAGAGGACCATTCCATCATTGACATTGTGAGATCAAACTTCATCTGCGTATTTTATGATCATCACATCGTCCTCACCGATAATGGAATGAATATCCAAGAAGATGAGTTGAAGAAGTTTTACACAATGTAAAACATCTGTTTTAACCATACATCTCACTATCATGGGAATGAAAAAGGACAGATCGAGGCGTTCATCAAAACCATCCGTACCATTTTAAAAAAAATGTTTGGTCAGAATAAGAGGAGTTGTTCGGACAACCTCCCCAACGCCTGCTGGGATTATCGGACAACAACATGTAATTCCACCCAGGTGACCCCATATTCCCTGGTGAATGGAACTGAGGCTGTCCAGCCCCTCGACATTCAGTTGCCTTCATTACGCACTACATATGACCAGTAGGTTCCAGATAGAGTCTTGGATGTCTATCTGGCTGAGTTGGATGTTCATGATGAGAATAGTCTTTGTGCCCTACATATTCTGGAAAGGCATCAAAATTAGATAGATAGAGCCATATCATGAAGGTTCTCATCCACTATTCATTGCAAGGTGATTTGGTATTGGCCCTCAGGATGCCAGAGATACCTGGCCGGAAACCGCCCAAGTTGGAGCCCAAATGGGAAGGACCATTCTTTGTACACATGATTTACCTCAATGGTGTGTACCCACTAGTAACCCTAGATGGTGAGCATATAACTCCCCCCCACCAATGCCATGATCCTCAAGCCATACATTTCTTGAGCCAGCGGGTTTGGAAAGACCCTAAACTCTTTAGTCCCACACAACGCTAAACTTTCTGGTCCTATATGACTTTAAACAATAAAATTTTCTACACGATGTTAAACTATATGTCATCTAGAAAGATGTTAAGCTGCACCCTTAGAGCTACATATGAATTTATTCCCATCTTCATGGGATAAGTGGGAACACTAAAACATTTATTCTTGATTCTAGCCCCCAAACTATATTCTTTGACTAGTCGCAACTAGGGGTAGTCCTCTTGGAGGATCGTTACACGGCGTACTAAAGGCTTATTTGGCCCCGATAATGTCAGTATTATAATTATTTCACCCTGTTCTCCCTCCTTGTTCTTCTAGTCTCACACATCCTCACCACACGATGTTAAACTGCATGGCCTTTAAGAACTACATTCATCTTGATTCCCATCGTCGTGGGATACGTTATAAGGCCTGGACATTTCATCTGTTGGCCCAAACCAACTTTAGAATTTCCCCTCAAGTTGGGACATATGGTATGGTATAGTCTTTTTCCCTAATTCACATTGAGCTCATCTCGAGCCTGCCATATGTCCCACTCCCCGAAGATGTCTTTCACTTTCCCCGCCATGCATGACATTAAAATGCATTGGCACAACTATGATTCACCCACTCCTTTGATTGGGACTCCATCATCTTTCACATCCAAATAAACCCCCGACTAGAAATGATGCTCGGCCTATGGGCTCTCCTACCACTTCAGGTGAATAACCTCAAGGATGTTGAGAAAACAATTGATACAAGCCCCACATTGCGAATATGTTCAGCAGTTGATGCTCATTTGTGTTCCCATTTCAGGTCACACTATAAGGACGTTGTGTTTCAAACATGGTCAGTGGATATCATTTGTCGTTTTCAACAACACCATAGATTCTAAACATTGAGTGTAGTGGTTCATCCTTCCCACTATATCCTTGAGATGTGATCCCCTTCGGGAAATGCCAGCTATCAGACCCTTATATGAGAGGGAAAACCGAATACATCACCTTTTTTTCACAATGATCACTTCCCACATGGGCTTAGGAGCTATGATGAGGCGGTAAACACACAAGAGGTGATATGGCTATAGTTGGCCGGGAAGCCCAACCTCAGGTCCATCGACCCATTCGGGCCCTTACCCCAAGTTCTCATTTAGGATTTTATGGTGCAATATAGACACATGTCCTCATTCCCATCAGGATTTTTTTCCATACCACACATTTGCCCTTGAGATATCTCTTCCTTTATTATCATCTACTTCATGATAATAGGCCCTTCCATGCTCGACATGACCCATTATTTGTGTTTTCATCACCATCTATATCCTGAAGGACCCCCAAGTGGCATTGATTTTCAGCCTAAGATCTCTATAACCATTACGAGCTAATGAAGAGAGGATTTCGAGCAATAAGTTGATACAAGTCCCATGTTGCGAAAACATTCTGCGTTTGATGCTCAATTGTACGCCCTCTTCTGGTCACACAATGGTGGATATTGTGTTGCGAACGTGGTTGATAGTTTTCCTCTATCATCATTTCCACTTTGTGGTCTTCCATAGGAACAATGATTATCCCTTTTTGTCCCACACATATGACATAAAACTAGGCATATATGGTCTGATCTCTAGGACCCTAAAGTAAGATCACCTCTGTCCACACTACAAAACGTTAAACTGCAAGCTGGCCAAGGCATTCATTCCATGGCATAGCCTCGGGCCCCTTGTCCATCTCCGGCCCCTGGCCCATGTTATCACTTAAGGTTGTAAGGTTTGGTGTGGAATTATGTCCTCATTCACATCGGGTTACTCATTGTGTCGTACACATCCCTGGATGTGATACCTTACCCATATCTTGGACCCTAATGCAAGATGTTAAACTGAAAGTTGGCCATGATAATCTGTCTATGCCTAGACTCAAGCCCCTTGGACATTTCGGGCCACAGGCTCATGTTCTCACCTAGGGTAAAACGCTGTGGTGTGGGATTGTGTCTTCATTCATGTCGAGTTACTCGTCGTACCATATACACCCCATTATGAGGTTTCATCCCTTTATTAGAATCACCCTTTCCTCTAGAACTACGTGTGGCTTTATTCTCGTCCTAATGGGATACATATGACCTCCCAAGCATCTAGACTTTGAGTCCATACCCATCTCTTAGAATCCTACCTATCATTTTGACCCCTTGGCCCATGTTCATCTAGAAGGTGGTGTACAATGTGGTGCGGGATTATGACCTCATTCACATAGGATTTATAAAAACCACGCCGCATACCTCTCTCTCTTGAGCGGCCTTTTCTCCATTTCCCTGCTTTCGTCATGTTGAGTTGACTTCCCTTGTGTCGTGTCCCTCTACCCTCGTTGGTGATTCACCAATTGGCCCATGAGTACTCTGGTCTAGAATATGGAGTGTCAGATTCTACATGGACATACTTTTACCCATTTGTTAGGCTTTGTGTTCCCCTTAATTTAGGCTTCCATAATCTTTCAAATCCAAAGGGACCCCCAAATGGCACGGATTATTGGCCAAAGGGCACTCGTACCATTACAGATCAATGTCCATGGGGGTTTCAGACAACAAATTAATACATGAACCACGTTGTGAATATTGTCTGAGGTCGATGCTCATTTTTTGGTCCCCATTTCATGAAAATGAATAATGGATGTTGTGTTTCAAACATGGCCTACAGTTATCCTCCATCATCATTCCATCCCCATAATGCCTTTAATGTTGGTTACATGATTCACAATATTTCCCCCCATGTTGACCAAATGGAATTTTGACACTCCTTTCACTATCCCTCAGATCTATTTTCACATTAAGAGGGAAAAATCCATGGTAAAGGGATCATTTGGAGCTATGCACTGAGTTACATTTGGCGTGTGTTCCTGGTATTGCAAAGAAACCTCTTCTGCCCTTGTTTCCCACGCTGAGTTTGACTGACATGGGCTTTAGGATCAGATTGAGGTCTGTACATACATATAAGTATTTTGATCCTCTATGTTCCAAGCTCTAAGACCATAAACTGGGATCTCTTTTAGAACTATGTACATCATGACACTCATTCCCAGGGGATATGTACGAATTCCTCGACATATTGTCTTTGGGTCCATCTCATGTTCCACAAATTTATCTCTTCTGTTCTATATTTAGGGATTTCAAAATTATGGGACAGTCTGTAATGGTATGGGATTACATCCTCATTCACATTAGGGTTGCATTTGATGCACCGCATACACCACTCTCTTGGAGATAGCCCCCTACTTCCTGTCCCATATGACATTAAACTGTATGTTGTCCCACACTACGTTAAAAGGCATCTTCAAGAACAATATGTGGAATGATTCCCATTCCCATGGGATACATAGGAACACCCAGACATATAGCCTTCATGTCCATCTCAACTAAGATCTAGCCTCTCATGTCCCATATCTTCCACCATTTTCTGGCCCCTCAGGCCAATGTTTCACTCACGGAATCATGTGAAGTGTGCGGTGGACCTCATCCTCATTCATGTCGGGTATGATTTATGACACTGTGTTCATTCCCTCTAGAACCTAATCTCTCCTATACACATTTGAGCAATATAACTTTAAACTATGATACTTATTCCCACATGACTTTAAACTGTTGTGTCTATCCTACATGAAACTAAAAATGCATGTTTGGTCCCATCACATGACCCAACACTCTGGCATTATTGGCCTGACCGTACAACACAAAATGGAGCTACATCATTGTGTCCTTACATGAGGGGACATCATGATTGGTATCAGCCATAAGCCTTAACATTTTCCAATGCCTTCATACAGCTTGATTCTTTTGGTGATTCCTAGACTTCCTATCATAGGCGTATCACTTCACAAAAAAAAACCCATTCATCCTATATGAAAAACAAGGTATATCAAATGCCGCATATTTTGGTGCACTGGACAGAACATAGAACTACATGTGACCTGATCCCCATCCTCATGGGGTACGTAGTAATTTATGTGATCCTTGTCTCTAGCTCAGCCTAACATTCAGTTTCAGTCCCTGAACATGAAGCCACCCCCATGAAGTTCATGGTGATCTGGACCAGGTACTCATTAATTTCAGGTTTAGTAATTACATCGACGTGTGTCTATAATTTCCTAATATTCTTTGTCCAATATCTATGACCATAAACTATTACCACTCTATGTCCTTACATCAAGACATTAAACTACATGACATCTTCCAGAACTAAATTTGGCTTGATTCCCATCCTCATGGGGAATGTTGGAATGCCCAGGCATTTTTGTCTCCGAGTCTAACCCCAAGAATATAAAAATAATTTCGCTTCTTTTTCGGCCCCTTGGCCCGAAAACATTTTGATACATGTGATGTCACGTGTACATCATAGGTTCTCGCTCACGTAGGGTTTTTCAATAGCCACACCATCTGCTTCCCATATCTTTTCCCCTCATGGTCCATGATCTATGACTCAAAACTAAGATCATCCTATGGGAATTTTGTGTCACAGTTGGCTATTTATCCACCCTTTTCACTGTCCATTATATCAATGCCCCCTTAATGGTCCACCCTAAAACCTTAAGTTCAAATCATGCGACCCCCGGACCCTTGTCAAGGGGAAGGGACTCGACTCCCTCTATCGGATATGTCTCATTGTCGTAATCTGATGTTTTCTGAAAAAGGACCCAATGTGTGGAATTTCCACGGGGACATTCCCATCATTACATGACTATGCTTCTTGAGCCCTTTATTTGGATCCTCGACCTCTTCCACATCTAAAGGGACCCCCTTCATAGCCTAGTCTCATGCCGACCTGGCACACCTATCATCTCAGGGCAACATCCCTAAATACCAAAGGCGTCATTTTTGATAGGTCCTGTGTTTTGATCATGGTCATCAGTCGACCCTCATATGTTTTTCCCCATATCAAGCTAAAATGATAATGATGTTGTGTTTCAAACATGGTCAACAGTCATCCCCTATTGTCATGCCACCATTATTGTTGTACAGATCTTGAGCATCAGGATTCACATATTTCCCACTTCCTTATGTTCAAGTGGAATTCCAACATACTCGGCTTTACATCTTCAAGAACACAGGTTCATTACATGGAAGTTTCCACATCATTGGGATGATTCTCACCAAGCTCCCCCTCTCCCCTAAATTGTTCCTTCCTATGTCGGGAAAGAACCACCACAACTTCTTTTTTCCCACATCGATCGTGAATCATGTGGGCTTAGTAGTTTTGGTAGGATGTGTCCTAGCATATCAATTCCATGCATTCCCTTCATCATCCTGCATGACTTTAAACTGCACTCTCAGAACTATGTGTGACTTGATTCCATTCCTAATGGGGTACGTAGGAATGCCCTACCACTTTTCTTTGGGCCAAACCTAATTTTCACTTTTGGTCCCTTGACTTGATGAGCTTCCTCTAGGGATACATGGTGTGATCCAGACTCCATGTCCTCATTCACGTAATTTCTATAGCTACCGCACAACATAATCCCTTCCTGGGATCTTCCCTTTCACTCCATGTCATATCCTATAATGTTAAACTGCACGAGTCTATTTGTCCTCAATGTATGAAACTAAATTGTGATTCAACCCTAAAAAATTTTAGGATTCCCTATGTTAATAATTGGATGGACCCATTTCCTCTCCAAAGAAGATTCTCCCTATCATTGATGTCCTCTAACCACACTGTGCCCCAAGAACTATGTTTGGATTGATTCTCATCTTTATGGGATACATAGTGACACCCAGACATTTCGCCTTGGGCCTACCCCAGGGTCATTTGGCCCCTCGTCCCAGATCAAATTCCACTCTCTATGACCATGAAATAGGTTCCAAAAGTCCATGTAACATGACATTAAAATGTTAACCATGGTTCGAGTAGTATTTGCTTTAAACCATATCAAATTTGATTACTGTATGACTTAAAACTATAAGTCCATCAATGTCCTTACCATAGATACCCTCTTCAGAAATATGTGTGATCCTAGATCAGACTGATGTACCCACCTAATGTGATTACACCATAGTGGCGTAATTTCATGAGTGTTGGACTGTAGTCAAACAACCCATCACTCCACTCTCCATGCTTTGTGTTCCATTTATTCAGACCCTCATCGTCTTTCATATCTAGAACAACCCCCTAACAGTGTGGATGCACGACCTATGGATTTCCTACTATCCTAGGATATTATTCCAGATGACTAATGGATTAGATGTCGAGTCAGTCCTCGTGTTTCAAACATGGTCAGCGGTCGGATCTCATTTTTTATCCCATTTCAAGATAACACAATAAGGATACTGTGTTTCAAACATTATCAACATTCATCCTTAATTTCCATTCCATCACTAAAATGTTTTTAATCATGGGTATTGTGATTCAAACCTTCCATTCCATCCTATTCATATTTATTCCATCACCCTATGGGTTACCCCATTCGTGCACAAGAGCACTCTCGGAAAACGGTAATTTGACTATTCTGAGAGCTTCATTATCCAGTTATATCTCCCAAATCCCTTCCCAAAAATCTGGGTTAGTTGTTAAAACCTCGGATGACAAAAACGTGTTCATCACTCTTATGTTCAGGCAGAATAACATAGTGATCATCCCTTGATTCTAACATTGGGCTCAACCCGTGTGAGTTTAGGGATTAATCACTGTGAATTTCAATAATATAACAGATTCGTGTAAAACCAACACTAACAATGGGAATCATTCATGCTATGTCATCAAATAATTATATCATGAAAGTATGTTAGAGGGTCGTGATCTCTACAGCACCCGAGGGTCTATCCCTCTCCTTGATTGGTTAATCCCATTAAAAGAAAGTTGTTGTTATGCCACTGTATGGCTTGTGGAATACATGATTTTCTACTTCCGGTTCAGTTCCCGCTCTTACTTTGTAGCGATTGTGAAAAATTCATCGGTCGCAATCTATGCCCTCTGTATGATGGTCTGGATGATGTTCATATCCTCGAAGCCTCCCTACAATCCCTCTTTGGACTCTACAATCTGGTCCTTCTATCGCAATATCAGCTCCGATTATGCGTTAAGGGTGGACGAGTGCTAATCTACCTGGACCTGCAGCCGCTGAACTTAGTTTTCTACCTCTTGGATCTTCTTGATGTTCACATATTTCCTTCACTGCCAACCCACAACAATGCCATGGTCATACTCTTGAATCTTCTCCTCCCTAAGAACTCGGATGAGCATGTGAGGATGATGGGTGTCCTCTCCCCCATCAAATAGTTCAAGCAGTCACGAGCGATGTCTGTCCCTGTCAAACAACCATAGTGCATGGGGGTTTCATAAATGATGCACTTGATCAGCTTGAACAATTTCCAAAAGACTTTTTTGATTTTCTCTTCATCAGAGGCCATTTCATCCCAGTCAGCACGGTTGGTAGGCTCATATGTGGGGAACACCCTTAGGAACTCGTCAGTAGGGTTCACATCTAGCGTTTGATCTAGAACTGCGGGACCTAGGCTATCATATTGATCCTCATCATTGGATCCCACCTCAATACTCTCGGGTACAACCATGATGGCGTTCCCAACACTGATCGGGAGTGCCACAGTTCGGTCAGTCTGGATATCTGCCTCCACGATCTATGAAATTCCCCTGGGAAAGGCGCCGCCCGACGTCCCAACTAACCTCGCTGAATCATCCCTTTCCAATTGAAAAACTGTAAACACCAAAAAGGATCATGGGTGTTAGTTGACATGTTCAATTGGGGAAATTCAAGAATTTGGTAGAACAAACTTATAGAGATTGAAATCCCTGTCTCATTCTTGGGTTAATGTTATCAGGAACCAGATGTGTGGTCCCCTATACATTATCGGAAGATCTGAAATCTCCAGAGGGGTCACCTCAGGTGTCCTGGCCCCACTGGATGTTGAAAATGATGCATCCACAAGTGTGGATCCTGAAGTCCCTGCATCTGCATCCACTGAGGGAGGAGAATGGGTTCTATGTATGAGGTCTTCCAGCACTGTTCATATGTTAGTAAAGAGTCTTAAATGACCTGGAAATATACCCTAAATATGGGGCTTGAGATTTTACATCAACCGCCTCTAAAAACTCTTCAATGTTCGAGGATTGATTGCCGACTTCACTCTCATCCAACAGAATCCCTCAACCGGCGTCATCCTCCAAGAAGGATTTGTTCGATTCTTTTGTTTGTGGAATGTGCTCTCTCGGTTCAGCAGCCAACTATTGGGGAGGGACTGTACGATCAAGCAGTACCTTAACACGGTCTATCATTGGACACGGGGGACCCCAGGAATGCACAATGTCCTCCATCTCTTCCAATTATTACTCTACCTCCTCCCATGACACTGCAAAGTCATCATAGATAGGGCCTATCCTGGGAAAATCCATCCTGAAATGGTTCAAGTGTTTCCACATCTCTAATGGGCTGAGGAATTGCAGGTTGACTTCCTAGATGTCACAGGTCACCTAGAAGACAACATTCTCTAGCTTTTCTATATGGAACAGCCGCTTCCCCGGAGCCTAGGGGGTATCCCATGAAATCCTCTCGGTGGACTCCCCTCTGGTTGAATCTGTTCTTCTTAAACCTCTTGGCCCACTACTGATGTTGGATCTATCCCTGCTACCTCACCCTCAATTTGTGTGGTTCATGCCTCCATGGCAGCCTCACCACTGTAAGATGGACTTGCTGCCTTCCGGCCCTAGCCTCGAGGTTGGGGAGGCTCACTATCAATGACATGAACGGTTGGATAATTCATCATCTCTGTTGGGTTGGACTCCTCCTAGCATTGGGAATACTCCATTAACAAAAAAATGATAATATTTGGTAGAGACAGCTTGTTCCGCATCTTCCCATATTGTTGTGTGAACAAGAGCCACATCGGCCTCATCACACATGGGTGTTCTTTGTGGCACACCCCTAGATATGACCATAGGGGCAGTGGCTACTTCATACACTTTAATGGATGGGAAAATTAGTGCGGGGTGTATGGTTCTTAGAGGGGCTCACAGTCCACCCTTGACCCCATGACTCTACCTCGAAAGGCCATGAGATAGGACTGATGCTCTTTTATTCCTTGGATGTCTTCGGTAAAAGAACCTGTTGGAAATAGAAATGGGTGAAAGTTGAATTCCTCCACCTTCCACACCTGGTTCAGTACCAATGGTGTGATCAGTATGGCCAGAAATCATTCTGTGGAATTTAGAATGGAGGGGAAGAAGATCGACCATGGAGGTGATATGGGGTTAGAGTACATATAAAAACCCATAATAGGTGCCACTATCCAAAAATATAGGAGGAGGAATGGCCTGTATATTCTTTGTGGACTCTTCCCCTCGGTGATATGGCACAACATATTGTATATCTTGGCGAGCGTCGGGTTCCCGAGGTTGACTCATCCTCCTGTAGTTAACATGGACTCCATGATGAATGTTATGGGTTGCATGCCCATGTTTGTATCCTTCATTAGTAGGATCCAACCACAAATGAGAGCCATGATGAATTCTGCCAGCCTGACTATCGACTGATTCTCGGTGGTGACGCTAAATACCGAGGTTTTCCACTGGTCATACTCTATGAGTAGCCAGTATGAGTGCTCTTTGAATTTTTGAGCCCCCTTTGGGCAAGTATGAGGCCTCACCAAAAACTGCATGTCTTCTGGGATGTTCAAAAACTACTTGAACCACCACATGAAATAGAAATCCATTATGGATTCTTTGTCCTCTCCCACCACCATCTCCATCAACAACATTTCCAGCCGCGGAATTTGTTTTGGATCCTCCAATGCACCCATAAAGGGGAGGAGTTTATCACTCCAATATCAGGACCCTTGAGATCCTACGCACATCCCAAAAGATAATACCATCCTCCATATTCTGTAGTTGAATGGTATTGGTCCTCGATGAACACCTACTTAGAAACTATGATAGCAGTTTATTTGGGTGATAGATGTGAAACATGGAGGCCCAAGACGCCTCATATAGGCCCACTCACCTTAGATCATCCCCAAACTCTTCATAAGAGGCACCTACCCAGTAGGCACTGGTCCAATAATTAGTGATGTTACTGCCCTGGGGCAGGTCCCACTCCTCAGACCATCCATTACCTGGGTTCCTCAAGGATGCCTTCAATATTGTATGGTACAAAGGGGGGGGATATCTTATTGCAATTCCATCCCATCCATGATGTTTATGTGGTTATAGAGGCAGTCATCATCGATGACCGTGGAGTTTTCTCGGGCATGGACGTCAGCCACCTTGAACTATTGGCATTGATACTATGTACTCCTGAACCGGTAATCTAGATCCTCACTACTTTCTTTATGAATGAAGACATCATCCTAATTCCCAAAGCTATACAAAGGAATCCTATTTCATATTGGATTATTATGATGACTCTTCAATAGGAGCTCTACCAATGAACCATTGTAAGAATGGATCCATATTAACTCCCCTAAGCCCAAGTTGATTGTCATCTCCTCCCTTCGGGAAGTGTCCACAAGGAACCTATGGTAGGATCCTAATGAGCCATTCAGTTTTATGTTTGGATGTTACTTGTGTTCAGTTCACGAAGCCCTTTCACAAAGCAATGTTGCGGATCTCATTTGAAATGAGTGTTCCTGGATCCCTGACCCGACCTCCAAAAGAAAGTCTCTAAGAGTTGTCGAAGAGTCAAAGGATCATTGTTTTCCACATAGCAGCAGGCCCGATTCCCAGAGAGCAAGCACATAGTACACGGAATATAGTTAATCTAGTGCGCTACAAGCCAAAATCGTGGAGGGAAGAATGGGAAAATGAGAGGATAACTCCCCAATTTATTGGAGAACAACATCTGAGCATCATGGTGTGTCCATACCATGCCATTCCTTGTGTCGCGATCCACATGAATGTCGCCTATCTGCCTCACAATCCCTCTTCTCAAAACAACTTTGCGGATGAACAAGGGATTTTGGTGATTAACCCTTTGACATTAACCCTTGATTCCTCCTAGGCTACAATTTTGAGGGGGGGGGGAGAATTTGTTGGCAAAAATTTTGGTAGAAGAAAATCAAGAAGGATGTCTCTGAGGATCCCTCACAAAGACCTTTCTTCAATCCCCATGGTCATATGCCCACCATGGAGCTAGGAGGCGGGATGCTCTGTGAACACCTTTGACGTTCACGACCCCACTGCGAGCAAGAAGGTGGGTGGCTCCGCGATCCCCTTTGATATTTGCAAACCCGTCGCGGATAAAAGAGGCAGGAGGCTCTACAAACCCCTTTTACATTCGTGACCCCATCTTGGAGCAAGGACGAAAGAGGCTCTATAAACCCCTCTGACGTTCGTGACCCTTCCACAGAGCAAGGAGGTGGGAGGCTACATGAACCCCATGGATGTTCATGACCCCACTGAGGAGCAAAGAGTTGGGAGGCTCAGTGAACCCCTTTGATGTTTTTAAGCCTGCCACAGAGCAAGGTGGTGGGATGCACCATGAATGAATTTGATGTTCGCATGCCCTCCACAGAGTAAAGAGGTGGGATCCTCTAAAAGATGATTTGAAGTTTCTGATCTACCGCATATAAAACTCTGAATCGAGCTCTTCTTCGCGTCGCCTTTTTTCTAAAAATACACGGCTACCCTTGACTCAAAAAGCCTGATTATCCATCCTTTAACCTTCTTATCTCTAAAATCATGAATCACTTCTTGATCATCGAACCAGGAGCTTCTCAAGGTAATTTTTCATTGCGAAGTGCCTCCCCAATTTCTTTAATTAAACCCCTCTTCTGAGAGAGATGCCTTTCGCAAAGTCCACGAGCCTTCAGGAAGGAAGGGGATCCCCATAGGGACTTGGGTCATCGTGATGTGTTTATGCTTCAGTAAACACATTTAATACACACATGACCCACATGCTATGGTAGACTCATTATGCTTCGTGAACCACATTGCTTCATGACAGCTAGCTCCACGAGGCACCCTTGCTTTGTGAAAAATTACTTCGTGAATGCCTTTCCTCTTCATGAACCTCCTCCCATATGCACATATGACCAATTATTATCCTAGGAAACTTCGCATCATAAAGAATACCCCTTCATGAAGCCCCTGCACTACATAGACCACCAGAGCCCTACAAGGCTTCTACCTTTAAATCCAATTGCTCTGCAACTCCTTTTCCCATGCGGACCTTCAGGTTTTCATGAAGAAACTTCAATGTACCTTTGGAATTGTTTTACATTCCATTACTTGGCCTAGTTCTTTTTTCCATAGGCCCTCTTATATCTATTTCTTCTTCGCATAGCCACGCTAACATGGACAACAAATGGGATCACCTCTTAACACCCCCCAGTCGCGACATTGTCGATTCCAACCTTCACTCAAGGGTGGACGGGTATCAGTTATGTATGTCCTAGGGGTACGGAGTGAACCCACCAAATCCCAGCTATAGGACATTAAACTGCCAAGCCCCCATCATCTGCAACACATGATGTAAACTATGAGGTCTCCATGTTCCTTACACGTAGGGTACCCCACCATAGACATTCTCTACGCCAACTAGTCTCCACGAGAGTGAAATAATTCCTCACATGGAATGACATCCTCTTTATTGGAGTGGTATTCTAATGCGGGGAAAGGGCAAACACCCTTGTGTAACCCCCTAGCTTTCATTGCAGGAGGTAGCACCCCTGCTTCTCCTATATTCCTGGGTACTAAATCCCTCTCTCGTTGGGAATTCTCCCCACCCATGCCTCCCTCCAGAAGTATTTACCAATCACCATCACCATGGGATACTAACCACAGATAAGCCCCTATTTCCTCGTTGGGCCACCAACTACGTGTAGCCCCAGTATACTTCCCATAGACACACCTTTCCCGATGTGATCTTCAGGTTATTGATGCCTCTTGTTTCTCGCACTAAGATTGACTCACGTGGGCTTAGAGTTAGCATCGTCCATGATATCCTCTCTGGGAATCCAAGACTGTAAGCCCCAACCCACCTGAACAATGGGGTATTTGATCCCTACCTTGTTAGGTTACGTAGGAAGCCACACTAAGGTTCAATCCCACCATCCATTCATTATGACCATTCTTATGTCGGTTCACCATCCCCTTCTAAACTACATGGTCTATGATCCTTGCCAAGGTGAGGTACGTAGGAATCCTCCCTGAGAATCAAGCCCAACACCTAGTCGCTCCGAACCCTTTCATGTAGGTTCACCCAAACCCACCAAAACTATGTGGTCATTGATCCTTACAAAATAGAGGTACATAGGAAGCCTTCCAGAGGTTCACTCCAAACACCCGGTTGCTCAGACCCCCTTCACGTCGGATCACCAACCCCCCTTCACATCGGTTCAATCCGACCATCTAACTGGTCCCCATGTCCTCCTTCACATCGGTTAACCCAAGTCCGGTGTGATGTTAATCTCTTGACCTCATTTAGCGGTAAGCCGTTGTTCCCCCCAGTCAGTGGTAAGTCGTTTCAACCACCCAAACTACGTAGAATTTGATATTATCCAAGGCAATGAATGTAAGACAACTCCCTGAGGAATATGCCCAACAACAATTTGACCCCAGTTCCTCCTCCACATCGGTTCACTGACCCCCCATCCCACAGGAACTGCATGGGTTGGATCCTTGACTCCTAAATAAGGTATGTAGGAAGCCTCTCTTAGGTTCGTCCCTGTCAAGCAGTAAGCAGTTGCGACCTCGTCCATTGGTAAGCTATTGTGGCCTCATCACACGGTAAGTCATTGGGACCCTATCCAGCAGCAATCCAATGTGGTCCACCATCCGACTGTGAGCCATCGAAATCCCCAATCAGTGGTAATTCATTGTTAGATGAGCTACGAAGACTTTGATCCCTGCCACGAGAAATATAAGAGGTCTCTTTGGGACTCAAGCCAAACATCACCTTCATCCTTGGGTCGACTCCATCTCATTTTCCACTTACTTCATTAAATCCTCCATCATCCATATGGATTCTCACCCGGGCCACAAAAGCCTAGTGGGATCATTCCACCTCATTCCCCATTTCCCTTAAAAACAAAAGGGAAGCTAACCACACATTGACCCCAAAATCAGTGTTCCCCCCAGGGGTTGCACCCATCTGATCCACTCTAATCTGTGTTCTGATCAGTTTGATCCATCTCTGCTAGAAACTAAAATAGCGGTATACCCTATGTTAAACATTGGAAGAAGAGGAAAAATTAGATACATTACAATGGCATATGATTCCTCTCATTCAACATTGGATGCTTTCAGCTTCCACGCCATTTAAAATACCATTAATAAGGGGAATAAACACAGACGCGCCAGTGTACCAGCATCCAGAAAAGCCAGTGATGTCTAATGTGACATCTCCCCTGACCGAAGGTTACTACCCTGATGAGACCCTTTGGAATGTCCCATCAGATGCAGTGTAATTATCTGGTTTCCATGAAGATATGGCACTGGGAAGAGTTTCATGAACAACATCTTAAATCTATAATGATGTCATGGACTAGGTGATGAGTTCTGATGAGGAATCTAAAGAAGGAAGAAATAACATCCCATCATCGTGTTTCAGTCACTGGGAAATTGTCCCTGGACAAGGAACGGATGTCTCCCGCCATTGGAAAGTGGGAATGAGGGGGGAAAACAGTGCCTCCGTCCACGGACATGACTGATGCACGTGCCCCAACAAAAGTGTTGGAAACAATTATGATACATATATTCCATATTGTATTGAAGGTTTTGCAAAATTTCTGACTGTGGATGTTTTATTTTTATACCATTCATGGTTTATGGACATAGTATTCGAATTTTGTATTCTATT
The DNA here is from genome assembly GCA_963277665.1 of Viscum album. Classification (NCBI taxonomy): domain Eukaryota; kingdom Viridiplantae; phylum Streptophyta; class Magnoliopsida; order Santalales; family Viscaceae; genus Viscum; species Viscum album. The sequence continues at coordinate 1,895,546,239 of OY728133.1, read as the reverse complement.
TTTATTATTGTTTTTGTTATGATTCATCTTTTTTATATGTTTAATGTATTGGACTTAGTATGTGATGAGTAGAGCACACTATAACTACTCGATGCATCATTAGGACTCATGAGACAATTAGAAGTTGAATTGGACAAGGCCTTTCCCAATTTGATATTTGTTTTTGGCCAAGGCCTTAATCAATTTTATACATCTTGGCCGAGGATTTGGCAAAATGATTCAGAATTTTTGGCATGATACATTCGATCATTATAAAAATATTAATTATGGTTTATGTAGTCATTTGACTAGTAAAATAACATTGGCTATGTTTTATTATGGAATTATTTAATCTTCTCATATTCCTACAATAACGTGTTCATTGTTATTATTTATAAAGGCCTTTTATTTAAATTATTCACCTTGACTAATTTTTATGTTATCTTACATTGTATTACTTACCATAACTTGGTGTTTGAGATCACCCCTTTCTTATGTTTTATTTTCCCAGTATTCCAAGAAGTGTATTACGTTTTATAAGAAGGGTTAATCTTGGGGATTAATGGCATTATCAAATGATCATTTATGTTGTGTTTTATTTTAAAATGTGTAATTTAACGTTCATGTATGTAATCTATTTTACAAAACTGCTAAACTATCGGTTGTTCGGGACATGATTCCATATAATCATTCCAATGTATTAAAATAGTTCACTAAATATGGGCTTGTGGGGTCGGGGAATTAGAGTTGGTATCAGAGGAAGTTTAGAAATAATCATGGAAACTGGATTTAGATAAACTCTAATTAGAGAACATTAGCCTAAGATAGAGTTTGAGGATTTGAATAAGAGAACATACTAGAATATTGGCAATGTAGAGATTTTGTGAATTTTTTAAAAAATACATCACTTACTGGATACGAGCAGGTAAAGGTGGATTTGGAATAGATGCGCCTAAGATTCAAAACTCTGACAAGGAGTTTCGAGCATGACTGGGGTATTCTGTTACACGACAACGGGTCTTTTGGCACTATTGGTTACGACACTCTTGGTGGATATGCATGGGATAATTCAGATTTTATTAATAAGTCTTTACGAAGGATTTAAGAGTAAATAATTCCTCAATGAAAACATTATTTTATGATTATAGATTATATGAATAATCATTTCAATTTATGTTAGGTGTTTTACTAGTTTGGAAATATGAAATGAGATTAAAAAGCTAACCTAGTGTATTCCATTTTTTAGAAATGGTTCACAATAGAAGAAATGTGAACATCAGTAATATGCATGATCCAATAAGTAAGAAGAATCATATCTTTCATTATATTAATAAAACATTTAAGAAGGAAATAGTCTCCCTTGTATTATCATCATACAAAGAAATAATATTATGTGTTCATAAGATATGTAAATAATTATCTGAGTCATTTGTATTTGAATGGATTATAGAGAAGAAAAGGATGGTAGGGAGAAAAATGGATAAATGGGAATAAGAGAAAGATGGATTTTCCCATATGTGATAACTGTGGAAAGAATCACCATGGTAAATGCTTGAAGTGGATAGGAGTTTGTTTTATGATTGGAGAAAAAGGACACCAAGTATATGATTGCAAGGGTAAGAAATGTTTTCAAATGTACAATGCATCATCAGTAAGGAGTTGGGACACAATGCAAATCAATGACAAAATCATCAGAGTATACCGCAAATGATGATGTTGGATAATAATCATGTTATGGTATTTCCACAGATGAAGAGTACTAACAAGTTTTATAATTTGGATATTAATTAATTATGTCATTTTAGTGTTGTATCAATGATGTAGAATTTATAATAATTATGGTGTATATTAGGATTGTAATGCAGTACTATTTCATTAAGGATTTTAGATAGTGTGGTACCATGAAAAGTGACTCGATAGGAATATAAACTTTTAGGAAAATACATGGTTGAAAGACATATAATCATTAATATGGTCCTGATACTATAGTATTGATTTTATTATAAGAGAAGATTGATTTGGAAAAATTATATTGGATATAAATGACTACATTTGTATTAATTAATTAATTTTTATCCCTTAATTGTTGGTGATTACAACATTTTTGTATTTTAGGAGTATATCCAATATTATATGATTTATAGAATGAATAAGGGAGTACATACCAATTCAAATATTGTTTTCGGGAAATTCATATTATATCCATATTTTAAGAGAATACACGATGAAGTTATTCACATGTTATTATGTGTCAAAATACAATTTCATTATGTTTAACCATCTTATAAATTTGGGACTATGAGTTCGGACAGATGTATTTTGGACAAGTCTAAAATTTGGAATGTATTATGTTTGACATAGGATACTATTGTTATGGTTAAATAATTTCTAAAGTTTAATTTTTTATGGTTATAAAAATGAGATCCTAGAGGTTGGACGACAACCCATCGTGTTTGGTAAGGCCGTGAGGCTTGAACCTACAACCGAAGGTCGACAAGGGTGAATCACCTAACACTAGCCTATGTGACATCATAGTTTGTATAATGCTGTTTTTTTAAATTTTCATAAAAATTAATTATAAATTAATTATTTTTCGATCCCTATACGATTAAAATAAATATAATACTTTGGAATTCAATTATTTTTTTGAGTGAATGATGTGTTTGTGGTAGGAATTAGTTGAGAGATGAAACTCTACATATCAGGTATATATTTTTTCTCTTGTTTTATGAAAGAATTAATTATTAAACATTAGGGAATGGATCTCAAAACCAAAAATGTGATATCCTAATACCTTGTGTTTTGTTGAACATATGATATTTTAAATTATTATATATTGACGGATTTGAGGCCCTCAAGTTTACACTTGATTGTTATTGATGAGCAATATCAGTCCCTATAAATATATACATTTTCCCTCAAATTATGTCTTTTTATTTTCCCCCAATGATATTTTAATCAAAATCATAATTTGGTGGTGACTTTTTCATTTCCATTTCCCTATAATTAAGAATAGATTTTATTAAAACAATTATTGATGTGAATTTTCCGCAATGGTATTTCAATATTTGTAACATTTTATTTTAGAAGAAAATTTTAAAATTTTGATGACACAAAAAATTGAATTAGAAAATATTGTAACACCCCATTATTTCATATTACATTATATCTTCAATGAAATTGAATAACATGTGTTACACGCAAAACTGAGTTCGAGCGCACCACGACGTACCAAACTAGACGTTCAAAAGTGGTTATGAATATTATTAACTTAATTTTGAATAATATATAATCCATATAATTTTATAATCCATATTATGTTTTTCTTAGACATAATATGAGAAGTCATTAATTTTTTTGAGATAAAATAACTATTTTCCCAAAAATGAAATTTAAATACCATTTAATTGAGAACCTTTTAAAAAAATATTTGACCCTTTTATCAATTAAATATGATGAAATCAAGTTATTCATTATAATTGGGACATTAAAATTTTGTTTGGTTAAATTTTTTTTTTAAATTTCTGATAACTTTCATATTTTGATGACAAGTGAAAAATACTAAATTTTGAATGAAAATAAACTTTTTAATCAAAATAATTTATAAGGTTAAATTATAATTTTTAATGGTTTTAAAATATAAATAGATTATATTTTTATCAGTTAATATAATTTCGTTCATTGGTTTAAATTTTACCTTTATATTGGTAAAAATGAAGTGTAAATCTATTGAAAGTTATTATTTCCTAAAAAACACATTTTATCTTGACAATGGGAATTAATTTTAAATTAATTATTTCCACTTATGTGTTTTTGAATTTTGGAAAATGGATTCCATATTTTAAATCAGGAAGATCAAATTTTGTAAATTGGTAACTTTTAGTTTTAGACATTATGATAATTTACTTTAGTAAATATTTTATTTACAATAGTTAAAGGTAAATATGGTAAATAAGGGTAAACAAATATATTTATAGTAATATTAAATTAAACTATAATGTGTCCTACTCTTATTGGTTGATACATTTTCGACCATGGTCATCCTTTGGTCTATTTTGGGACCCCATGGAGCCACATGGGAGTGATTATGACATTTTATATCAAGTAATCTAATGTAATGCCAAAAATAACAAAAGCATGTATCTTATATTAAATCATTCTTATACGGGGTTATATAATTTATCTCTTTGACTATAGATAATAATTTGAATGATACAAAGATTTAAAACATGATGATATTTTATTAAAAAAATTTAGAGATAAAATAAATATATTTATTTATGACACAATAATGATGTAGTATTTTCCTTATTAATAAAAGAATCTAATAAATGATATTTTAAATATTTAAATAAATATAATATTAAAAGTTTTTATTCCATAAACGAATTTTATAGGTTTATAGAACATTTTAGAAATAATTTAATTTATTTTTTTCTAAGTAATAATGTATTATTGACTTTCAGAAAAAAAACCAAATACAAAATAGTGTCAAAATTGACATAAATTAGTTTTTGAATCAACTAATATAATATTAATTGATATAATATTTCAAAAAATCTAAGGATCAGCCAAAGAAACTATATTTGGTTATATATATCAATAATTAACCACTTGGTGTTATTCCGTATTTTTATAGTATGTTTATTAATCATTTATTATAAAAATAAAACAAGACATGGTAAAAGATAAACTATTTTACTATGAGTTAAATCTAAAAGATAAGGATAATATAGTAAAATAAACTTGTCTAAAACCTGTTGGATGAAAATATTTAGAATCATAACCACCTTATCCTTGAAATAAATGATGTTTGAGTCATTATAAACGGAAAATTATTTTTTTATAAAATAATATTTCATGTTTTTTCAAAAGTGACCCTCACCACTCTTATAAAAGGGAACATACCCTTCACTTAATTTCACACCCCAAATTCCATTTTCATCAGCCTAGCCATTCCTCTCTTAAAACTAGTGGTGTTACATTGATCATAATGTTACTTAAGGACCCCTTTTGATCAACTCAAAAGGAAACACCCGAAAAGAGGTAATTACTTTATCACCTATTTCAAAGTTCTATTCTTCTTCCACTTTCTATTAATTTGTTATTTAAATACCAAAATAATAAATCCATTACCATATACATACTGTGATGTAATTATAAATATGGTAAAACCATTTTAATTATTCTATCCATCATATGAATGATAATGTCACCATGCATACGTACATACGGTTTACCGTCTCCAAGCCATGGTGTAGTATGTTATTCAACACAACATAAATTGGATGAGTATAATAATGAGTATAATTAACGTAAATAAGAAAATATAATAGTTTTATGATTATATGTATATAATATACCATCAAATTAAATATTATTTCACAATCAATAGAATTATATCGTCGCTTGTGCGTACATACGGCTTACCATCTACACGATGCGATGCGTTTAATTTCTACGTTCACTATTCAAAGTTTATTATAAAAATATATATTATTTATAAAAATGTCATATATGACATAATAATTAATCTTAATATATATATATATATATATATATATATATATTTACTTACATATATCTTATCACTTACATTCAATGCAATATGAAAATGGAAACAACGTTTATGCATACGTACGGCCTACCATCTCCATAAACAGTGTTTCCTTTTCATATATCTATCTATTATATATATTTATATTATAAATATATATTATATACCATGTGTTATATTCTCGGAAATATTTATATCATTATCTAAATGATATGATCAAGAATAACAAGTTAAAACACGTACGATAAAGAAAGGGATTATTACACAAAATGTTAATTTAACATAGATATCATTATTAAATGGGTAGAATAATGTCATAATTGACTCATGTATGATATAATAAATATTAATGTTGTTCTGGTATAATTTTATAACATAATATGGTCATTATTCAGGAGGTTAAACATACCCTCGACCAAATAAATGTACAAGGTAAGGGTTATTTCATCAATCTGATTATTATCTGAGATTGATTATGTGTATGTATTTACTTGGGAATATTTATCATCGATACCAATGTTTCATAAAAATTATTTCTAAAGTAATATTTGAGGGTTTAATGGGGGGGGGGTAAATTTAACATGATCATCATTTTAAATATTTTAAATATTTATCTTTCTAAATCCTTTTAATTAATTTTTATGTTTTCAAAATGGGTTTTTATGATTTATTTATATGGACATGTATGTTTTTAAGATGTTAATTACTTTAAAATGTTTCTATGTTTTATGGGACACTTTGATTCAATAATTTCTTTAAGTGTATTCCTTTCTAAATTGTTTGACGTTTAAATTTTTTCATGAAAAATGTATATTTCTCTCAAGGAGTTTTACAAATAATTTTCATCTATGTCAACATAATATGATGGATTTTTAAATTTTCTTAAGTTGATTTATTATTATTCAAAACTTCCATTTTGTATTGAAGGTTTAATTATATGTTTGACTATGGATGTGTAATTTTTATACAATTCATTGTTTATGGATAATGTATTGACATTTCGTATCCTAGTTTTAATATGAATATTTATGTTATGTTTCAAACTTTTCATATGAGGAATGTATTGGATAGAGTAAGTGACAAGTGGAGCCCGCTATAGCTCCTAGATAAATCGATATGTCTCATAAGAAAATTAGGCATGGAATTTTCCAAGGACTCTCCGAATTTGATATATGGTTTTGGTAGAGGCCTTAATCATTTTTAGATGTCTTGGCAGAGGCCTTCACAAAATCTATCAGAATGTCCGACATTATACTTTCCCTATTTATGAAAATATTATTTATGGTTTATGTGGTTATTCGACTAATAGAATACCCATGGATATGTTTTATTTTGGCATTATTTACACATCTCATATTCCTTATATAAAGTGTTCATATTTAATATTGGTAAAAGCATGTGTTTTAAATTATTCACCATGCCTAATGTTTATGTTATCTTCCATTTTATTGATTACCATTATTGAGTGTTTGATCTCACCCATTTCTAATGTTTTATTTTCCTAGGATTCCAAGAAGTGTATTATGTATGACAAGCAGGGTTAAGATAGGATATTAATGTCATTCTCAAAGGATCATTTATTTTGTTTTTATTTTATAATGTGAAATGTAATGTTCTTGTTTATAATCTATTTTACAAGACTGTGAAACTATTTTTCCTTCAGGACTTGATCCCTTTTAATCATGACAATGTATTAGAATAATGCACTGACTCTGGGCTTCGAGGGTTGGGGTGTTACATATATTTTTGAGAAATCATTTTTGGTGTCCTACTATCAGTACTCACACCTTGCTCGATCAACCATTGGGTAAATGAGAAAATATCATGGTTGTAGATCTATAAAATTGAAATTTCCCTATAAAAGGGAGTTTATTTGGTCCTAGTATGTGATTTTCGGACAATATGTACATTGATTCAGGACTATTTCATGGAAACATCCATCTTCATTTTTTTTGTTTTACTTCACATTTAGACTCATTAGCATGGCATAGTGTATTTTATATTTTGTGTTGTTTGAACCATAAATGAGAAAAGGTTAGTAATTCATGTTTCAGGTTTATTGTTTGTATATTCATTTATTTAATATGTTATCCAATGTTGAATAATTTGGTAAAGAGGGAATAATCTCCCCACATGATCTTTTATACCATCACTACTAGTTAGAAACCCTTAGTATATGGGAAGACACACATGAAATCATGTGGTGACACGGCTTAGGGAACATGTTTTGTGGATTCTGTGTCAGTGATGTTATAGTTATCGTGAAATAAATATGATATATGTTCCCATATATGGACATCCATATTGATTTAATTGTAATTGTATCTTCTCTACTATTAATGGGTCATAGTCCTGACGTGGTATACTAGTAAATCCTTAAATTGAAAAGGTCAACTCCAAAATTATGTCATCATACCAGTTAAAATGTAGATTCCCATATAAAAATGACTTATATGGAATATGATTCCATTTATAGTATGGTTATACTGAACACCTTCGTAACACTCAAGGTCCATATCCGAGAAAAAATAATGATCTTATATACATCTATGTCACATGATACAAAACATTATTATGTTTTCCTATCATAGGACCTTAATTTACTAACAATAAGTTATGTGTGGTTCTATAAAACTTTTTATATGATACATAAAACATAAATTAGAGGTTTAATCTCAATAAAAAAACTCCAACCACCTCCCTGGATATCATTAAACTCTATTGATCTTAGTTTTTTTGTTTTAAATGATTTGGAGTCCCACATTTTAATCTAATAAAAATGATGGTGAAATTATGATACATAAGGAATTAGACATTTTAATAAACCCTAAAATATATAAATGAATCTTATTTTCTATCAATGTTAGTGTAACCTATCATATATGAGGGATTTGGTGGGATTCAAAAATATATCTTATATATAAATAGAGTCTTAAAGTGTGAAATAATTCCCCTAAAAGGGTGTGATGAGAGAGACATCTATTTTTATCATCCTATATGACATCTTGAGAATCCTTGACATGAAACAACAATGAACATTTGACGTTTGAAATTATTCATATAGGTATTTTAATATATGCATTATATTTTGAGTTTATGTGGGTGAAGTAAAGATAAATTATACTCAAAATCGTGCAAAACCACGATAAATAACCAACAGTAATTTTTGGTAAAACATTGCAATTTCGTTGGGAAGGGATGAGTGTTGAATAATTAAATTAATAAGGGAACAATATCATAAATCTTATTTAAAATTAAATTAACTTATTCGTTGAAACTATCATGTTTCAAAAAACCTAATATAGTAAAAAATCTATCAATATATTTTAAACATTATGTTATATTTTCTCATAAATCATATCATAATCTGCCAATGTAAACATGAATTCAACGAATAAAAATGGTTTCAATATTTTTTGATATTAACCAAATAATATCCACTAGGTGTTCCTATATTCTGATGTACTTATTCTACGATTCCATGCCCCAATAGTGGTTTACATAACAAGTATGATTCCCTCTTATGTGTTATTACCACTTGGTACAACATTTATAGAGCCTGTATCAATATTATAGTATCTAGAAAGGGATGGATTTATTAAAAAAATCACGTGCTGAAGAACATGAAAATATTTATGATATCATTCTAAAAATGGACTCATCATTGGGGTTTTCTAGTATGACATACCAACCCTAATAATGAACATAGTTTCTCTAATTTGTAAAATTTTCTCATAATTTTCCTCCAATAACAAATATAATGGGCTATGCTAAAAATGTCTTTATTTAACATCATTTATATGATTTAGAAAAATTATATTACAGAACTAATAATTTCACATATACAGATATGTTTATTATAATTAGATTCAAGATATATAATTATTATAATTTTCTATGTATGAAATAATTCCTATTTAATGTCACCATTATATACCATATTATATAGATCACATTATTAAAACACAACCTCATAAAATGGTAGTTAAAATCATTATACAGGGGTGAGATTAATTTAATTTTTGTGGGTGAGTATATATTTAATCACAAAGGTCTCCATTATAATATTTAAAAACATATGCACTATAAAAACATTATAACATCATGAGTAATAACTACAAAAAAATATGTGTTCTTAAATGTACATGGAATATGGAAATAAATACACAAAATGTCAGGATAGAATCATAAATAATATTTCATTTCATAAAATAAATTTACACAAACTAGTAATCAAGAGAGATAAATAGAATAATGAATAACATCCTTTAATAGTTTTATGAATATTATAATAGGGAATAATTATACGAACAAACCACACAATTAATGATCCTGATTATGGGGAAGTAAAATTCACTCATTAATAGACATATAAAAAGATATAATTTATTATCCAAGACAGTGGAGGGTTATAATGAGCCTCCATGTCATTTTTTTAACATAACCAACCATCCATAGGTAGTTAAAGAAGCAAATTTCATAGGGTTATAACAGAACATAAATTATCTCATCCATATATATATTCATATGTGTAAAACGTAAAAAGGTTAATTAAAAATTAATTACATTAATAACACTTGTAAATAACAAGGGATTATTAAAATTGTAAAATTGAAAAAAGATAAATTTCACTAAATCCCATTAATATAATAACGGATTTAAAAAATATCAAAAATCTATAAAAAAAGTTCAAAAAATAAATCAATTGATACTAAGAAATGGTAATATAATATAATAACCTAATAAAATTATAATATACTTTGAATCATGAAGGAAAACCCCATCAGATTTAGATCATTTTACAGAAAACGAAAAAACAATCATGATTATATAAATACCCATAAAACATATATCCACTATTGAAAAATTCATAGTTACATTAATTTTCAAAAATTCTTTTTTAATGAAAAATAAAATAGACAACTATTATATTTATGGATTTGGTTTCAAAAGTATTTTCCCCCATAAATAATATTATATAATCTTTTATAATTTATTTTATTTAAAAATAATTTATAGATATGAAAATGATTTGCTCAAATAGAGGAGTTTGAAAACCATGTCCCTTACTGTTACAATTTATTTCATTTAAATAGATTTAATATTTATTTTTACTGAGATATACCTCATAATTTTCTATTTTGTAAATATATACATTTAAATATCAATATCAACTTATATTTATTAAAAAATTATTCACTAATTATATAATTTTTAATCTCATTTCAACATTGAGTTGTTATAAAATTAACAGTTTTTACATAAATTATAATGTTGATATAGTAACATATTATTTGGTGAAAATTTAATAATTAATCAATCTTTAATGATAATTAAATATATAATCTAAATTTATTTACAATAATCATATTAATTTTATCTATTTTTAGTAATTCTTTATAAAAATCGAATCAGTGTGTGCTAAATTTGGTAATTTTAGTGAATGAAGATGATAATTCAAGAATAAGTTATATATATATAATGATTTACTAATTAAGAAATTATTATTATATTATAATCAATTTTTATTTATGTTATCATATCCATTAGTGATAGAGTTATGTAATAATTTTTATATATGTGCATAGACCAACCCAAAAAATCATACACTTCTACTCGATGGTTGAGTAGGGTTATGGAGGGTTTTATCTTAAAATAACATAATAATAAAAGGTATGTAATGAATTTATTTTTAATTTTATATAATGGTTAAATTGATTTTAATAATCTTTTTTATTTAATGAAAAACTATAAGAAAATATAAAAAATTATTTTTTGGGGAGTTCATTACCTGTGCAAATGAACAGTTGACATTTATTTGTTTATCATAGTGGATATAAATGAATAAATAATAGTTTTCCCATAAATATAAAAACATAGAAATATAATAATGGTTATGAATCTATCATTTTATTTTTTTTATATCTTATTATTATGGATATTATTAAGAATAATGTATTAATAAATAGATAACACATACATTGTAGACTTTATCATTCCATGGAATAGTCCCCTGAATTAACAATAATAGGGTGATATAGTGTGATCATAGGAGTTTTGATGTTATATTTTATTATTGTGGGGGATGATTATAGAATATTAAAGATAAATTATAATGTTATGTGTAACTTTTAAGGGTTTAAGTTTTGACCTTTTAAAAGAGAAGAAATATTAACATATGGAAACCCACATCAATATTTAGTTGATTATATAAAAATACTCATTGGTGAATGGATCCGAATTAGGAAAAATGGATTAAATATTTTTGTGGGTAGAGACACACGTTAACAAGTTATTTTATAAAAGTTTTTAAATTTTTTTTCTCTTTCTCTATAATTAATTATTTTATACCATTTTTTCCATTGTAATAAGTAATAACCACAATAATTAATTTTAATCACTAGAATTAACGTGGTCATTTTTACCGAATCTATTCCACTATAATTTAGTTTTGAAAATGATTTTATCATATAAAATTCATTAATTAATGAAATGTAAATTTTAAAATAAATACACATTTTATTGTAGAAATTATTATTAAAAAACATTATTTTTAATCATAAGTAAAGGAGTAATTTATGGAAATAACCAACCAAATATCACCTTGAAAAAACACAACTCAAAGAAAATGCTGATGTAAATATTTTATACAATATTTTTAAAATAGATCTTAAAATTATTTAAATTGTAATAGTAATCATAAATAATATACTAATATTCATAATTTGTTCCCTAAAATGAATATTTCATAACATAATCATATTATTAATCATTTAAAATACACTTAATTGATGATAAAATTATAAAAATTATAAATTTTATAAACCGGGATTTTTGACCTAAAAATATATTTTTTTTTGATAAATATCAATCAAATTAGATATTGATTACATTAAATCAAAAATGAATTATATTTTTCAAATTTTCAATATAAAAATTTAAAATATAGTTTCCAAAAGAAATTGAGAAATAAAGTAAATAACATTTACTGCTGACAGTAAATTATATTTTATTTTATTATCAAATCACTTAAAAGGATAAAGTGAAACAACACCAAATCCAATTAAAAATCCAAAATAAACAGCATAGAAAAACCGAATAAAATTACTAGTTCCTCCTCTCCCCAACATCTATATCAAGTTAAATCCCTCCACCTTAGCATGAGAACTCAAGAAACGGTCTCGTTCAAAGATGTACGGGAACGGTACCGATGGTCAAGCCATACCCTCTCAGTCTTCCACTCCAAGTGCCATGCAGAAGTGACATCCTCATGCTTTGAGCCCCATATGATGTGGAACTAGGAAACATGCTACAAATAAAACAACCAAATTATACACAAAACCCATAAATTGATAATGAAATACCCCATTTCCTATGCTTTATGAAAAGTTGAGAAACAAAGCATTAGCCAACAATTTCTAAAGTAGAATCATTGAAGATAAAATTATTTCTTCCAGAAACCATATCTCTGAACAACTTCCATGATATAGAGGTTGCCTAGATGTGCTGATCTCCCATTAACAGTTCTTCAAATGAAAAAGGTAGTGTATCCAAACCCTTTATATACTTCTTATATACTAATCAACACATTGTTAAAACCCCAAACCAAAATTGTATCATGTTTTTCATCCCAAGATAATTGTTCCTCTTTCATATTCACTTCCATGGCTCAAACCATCATATTATCTACATCATCTTCAGATGAATTGAGAAACATAACATGCTCTATCACATCATCATCCAAACTCAGAATCAAATCCATGGAAAAATCGAGGTGGCTATATGGTTTCAGTTGATGCATTGTCTCCATGCCGAACTTCTCCTCGATTTTATTCCCTACTATCCAAGTCTTAAATGTGGGTGGCAAGGAGGAGTAGTACTTTTTTCCCCAAATCCTCCTGTTACCCTTATTATTCCTTAGGCAGATTTCCCCTACAGAATTATTCTTACTGGTTTCAATGGCTCCCTTATCTTGGTCTCCCATTCTGTCTTTTGATTTCATCACGAACTATGTCTCCATAGGGAGTGTCACATACGAGTAGTCCTTTATCTATTTTCTATTTACCTTCTGGCTAATTCCTCTCCTCGAACTTGAATATCATTCACCCTGAACCCGAAACTCCCCCTCAACATCATCGTAGAATGGCTAGAACTTTTATCACTGGACATGAGGACCTTCTACACTTCTATGGAGAACCTAGACGGTTCCTGCTCATCCAAAACCAGGTCCACATTATTTAGGTCATCAAAATGTTTTTCCGACTCAATAACAGCCCCCACCATTCTAGGACTGGTTCTGAAACCCAAATCCTTACCCTCCCATTGTTTCTTCAGAGTCGTTGTGAGACCTCCATTACAGTTACCACTCATTGATCATACCTCATCAGCATATGAGGCACCCAAGAGGTCCTTGGGACCTCCCTCTTCTACTCTTGGAGACATAAATATGCTTCGATCCAGGGCACCCCTATCTTGAGCCCCCATTTCCACTTCTGATTGCTTCACCAAGAAATCTACAACTGTTTAGTGAACTCCCAACTAACTGTCTTCCCGGGGAGGAGATACCTTGGTCACAACCTCCACGCCTACTATCATACTGGTCATAGGAGTCGTGACACTGATTTCTACACTCCCATCACCATTCATGTCTGAAAATCAATAGTTGTGACTATAGGCCTTAGAGGATTTTCCAATTCGTTTGCAAACCTAATAAAAATAAACCCATGATTCATATACAACATGATGTTTCCAACGGAAATCCTCACCTACTGTGATCAAAACAATGTCGAGAGGCACCCTTGAGGCATCAAATTCCACAAATATATGGGAGTTATCATGATGGATAATCGATTTAGTTGGGATATCAGAGCATAAATAAATATATACCAGGTTACCAATAATTCTAACTATTGAGGTATTTTGAAACAGTAATGGAAAGTTGGGAAGACTAACCCAAATCGCAAGTGAAGGTGTATCACACCTAATGTAGAATTCATATGTCCATATGAAAAGGAAAAAGTGAGAACCATTTTAGTAGTGGGGAGCACTAGACCAGGATTTAATAAGGTTCTCTTCCAAAGAAAAATTAACCATGATGTTCTTGTTGTCGATCAATCCCACAACTTCCCTATCCTGTAAATTCTAGAAGCCAAAGACAAACCTGTCAAATGAGTCCACTTAAGGCCTCCTTTGAGAGAATTGAGCGATTAAAGTCTGGTTGTGCTATGAAAAAGATTCTTTGAATTCGGAAATAAAATGTGAAAGGATCATGCATCCATCATGTATCTCTATTACCTTATGGAACAAAAATCATTTTGGGAAAGTTGGGAGGATATCGGGATGGAAAAGGGGTGGAAGGAGGTCACTGCTCCCTCAAATAATGTCGAAGGTCCCTACCTTGACCAGGGGGGACCATCCCAGAGGCCACTGCTACTGTGGAATGGGAGACGAAGACCTAGCATACCCCTGAGATGAAGACCTATCCCGGAAATTCAACATTTACTATAAATTACCCTTTTATATTTATACACATATTAATTATTTATGTTCTAAAAGTAAATGTTTTTAATGTTGTATTATCATAGTGTTTTTATAGATTTAATAATTTTTTAATAGCACTTGTATATAAATTTACATTATTTATATTAATAATCATGATTTCGAACAAAACTTTTATTTATCATGGGAATATAATGAGTAAATTTACCCACCATTGGGTATTAACACATATAAAAGTTAGTTCATAGAAAAAATATATATCTGTGAACTTTTATCATAAATATTTAATGATATGATCATCGCATAACCAATAAAAATATTTTTCTCAAACATTTAATCATCAAATAGTGATAGGAAATTCAGAAAACGGAATGGGATGTCCTCATAAGATCTGTCATGATATATGTGGATGTTATGAAAATTAATTTTATGATATTGAAAGTTGATTTTTATTGAATTTATATTTTCTATTTTTATATATTAATGAGTTCAATATTAATGGATAAATTTTTTAAGAATTTAGTATAAATTCATAAGATATTATAAATAACTACTAAATTAATATTTTGAATGTAAAAGATTTTATTGAGCTGAAATGAGTCTATGTAAAATCCATGCATCTTTACCACATTTCACATATGTGAAAAGAGAATATTTTTTATAATAATGAGATACTATTAACTATTATAAGATGATTAAATTAATTTTCATCATTTATAATACACCAAATTTTAAAACATGGTTTTAGAAGATGATTTGTATTAAAGTGTTTATCTAACAATTTTTTAAATATATGGGAATATGTTTCTACCACACATTGTTGATATATTTTAATAAAGAATTATTTTCAAATAAAAATGTTAAAAAAACATATAATACAAAAAATGTTACGAATTAGTGGTATATTTTAATAAAGAATAATTTTAAAATTAAAATTTTCAAAACACATATAATACAAAAAATGATATGGGAAAGTAGTTAATTTGTAAAATATTACTACTAAATGGAAATTAATTTCATTTCCTTAAATAAATTTCTTTTTTAGGTTACCATGAACATTTTGAAAGAATATAATATCTATGAGGGTATATAATGTTTTATATAGACTTATAGAAGATTGAATTTTAAAAATAAATGATTAAACCAATCTTAGGTAAAATTTATCTACACATAATATCCAAATAGATTAGAATAATTTATGGCTATGATGTTTTCAAAATATTACATAAATTTACAATTTTGAATGTAGATAGCAGTATTTAATAATTTTTTTTTAACATTATTGTTATAATTAGATTTTTAATAAAATTAGAAAAGATATTTGGATATGTGACCATAAAAAAAATTTAAGGAGTTATATTTTGTTATCATGAAAAATTAATGAATCTTTTTATTGAAGTATTGTATTTTTGAAATTATTGGCGCATTATCCTATTATTGTTTAGGTTATTGAGTTAATGTGAAATGTAATTATTTCTATAAGTTACAATAACATTGTGTTATCAATTTATCTGAAAATAGTTATTATAAAAATTAATGTACAATTTATGAAGCTATATTATTTAATAGAAAAAGTGTAATGGAATAATTTTTAGAGGACTAGGAGAAGTAAAATAGAAACTATTTTAGGTGGGAAATAGAATTTGACATCCTAGCATCTCGTGTTTAGAAGAATGATTTTTTCTAGATGTTGATTAATTTAATGTACTATTACTAATTATTAAAATTACATAAAAAGTGTTACTTCATAGTGGTTTCACACTAAAGAGTTAGTTTGAGGGATTTATTAGACTATCACATAGGATTTTTATACTGATTTAATATTATGTCATGTTTCATCAAAACCCAAAAAGTGAAGGAAAAAAGGTGATCACATAGTTTAATAAATATGAGATTTTAAAATGGTTCATATGTTTTTTTATTAAATACTAAAATAATATGAATTTTTAAAATTATCATATTAATGGTTACCTCTATTTTAGCATTTTCTATAGTATTAACCTATATATATATATATATATGACTTTCAAG
Organism: Viscum album; assembly: GCA_963277665.1. Classification (NCBI taxonomy): domain Eukaryota; kingdom Viridiplantae; phylum Streptophyta; class Magnoliopsida; order Santalales; family Viscaceae; genus Viscum; species Viscum album. Next base: position 1,895,529,174 of record OY728133.1, on the reverse strand, counting down.
AAGTGCAAGACAATTCAAATCTCAATGGATTTGATTCCATTTACCCTTAATCGATTTTTTTCTTGGATTATTATAGGTTATAATGAAATTATTATGATAAAATATGGGGAAATCTTGTATAGTGATAAAGAATATGAACTTGAGGCCAAATAATGAATAAGATTCATTATGCATGCTAGATGACCTACTAAGAATAACACGATGTTGTTATATAAATGTATATAGTATACTAGGGTGTATAGATTATTTGCTTCACTATTACTAAATGATGGTGAGATTCCTGACATGATAACCACCATACCATCATACCCTACAGACAAAATATTACATATTGACATAAAAAATGTGCGTGTTATAGTTTATTCTATTGATCTTGTTAGTTGTTGGAGGTCAAAAAATATGATGTTTTCCCCCTCATATAATGAGTATGTTATTTGGTTCCTCAAAAGAGATATACATTATGAGTGTGAATAAACAATGATACCGTATATCAATCTGGATAAGGTACATGTGATGTTATTTACTATATGGATATATAACTTGTGATATACTAATCGATTGGTTATATATATACACTTTGAATCAATATGAGAAGAGTTGGCAATATTATAATGATAGATTCTATGTCCCATGTGTGTTCATGTATTGGTAAAAAGTAAAATATGACATTTCTCATTTTCATATATAGTATACTAATGGGGAGATGTTTAAAAATACAATTCTTTTATGAATATCACATAAGGTACATTTATTAATTGACTATCATAAACTATTTCCTAGAGATGTCTGATTTCATACATATACTGATCTATAGTTTCTTATCTATTATCAATGATGTAATGGAAAATGGGTCCACAAATTATGGATGAGTGAATCAACATTTATTTCTTACTCAGATAAAAACTCTAAAAAATATTTATATATAACTAGAATGTGAAATTGATTGGTATTCAAAATGGATTTCATGTGATATATGATGAAGTTGATTATATATTTCCATATGGTTCTATTAAAGATAGAATTAATGAGAATTGGATATGGATTAAGAATATACTATATAAGATATAAAATGAAATGATATGAAACAATTTTTTTATGATTTTTTTCTACTGTGATGAAAATTGGAATATTCCACAATTAATTATATGTATTTATGATAAATATATAATCAATGTTATATTTCATAATTTTTTCGATAATCATGACCATAAGTTTTCAAAATGTTGTTAAAATAATAAAACATAATCATGTATTGTCTATCCATAGTATCTATCATTTACATGTTTTTTATTAAATGAAATATATTTGAACAGTTATTCATCATTAAATGCATAAAGTAAGCACTAAAAGTTATTCATTTGTTTTAATGAACAAAATAAATGAAAAACCCCAAAAGAGTTTCCTTGATGATCAAATTTGAAAATATTGTATTCCATATATTTGGGGTTGATTTATTTGGACTCTAGGAAAATACACCTAAAAGCATTTCTCTCTTAGAATTCTTTCATTTAATATTTTTATTTTAGCATAACATGAGATAGATAATAATCATGAATGATAAAAATGTGATCCTTATTGACCAATAGATACACAATAGAGGAGAGACACTAATATTTAGACTACATTTATCATTATATAACACATATTATTATTAATATGTAGCATTATGCCAACATTTTTGGGTACTCCATTTAAATATTTATTTCTTAATTTTAGTTTCTGTATGTTTTATATTATTATATAAACCTCCTAAAAATCAGGTTTTAAATCATCTTTTCTTATTCTAATAATTAGTTTTTGACTATAAATCCCTAAATTTTAATCTATTGTAAATATTTTTAAGATAATATTGTTATTTTATGGGATATACTATCTAAATCATCTTCTTTTATTCAATTTTAATTTTATTCTATTACATCCCACGAAGGAAGGATGTTTTAAAATAATCATTTTATCATTTAGTTATAATAATTATCGTGAAATTATTTCACATATGTTGGGAACATAATCTTCATAGATTGTTTTATATGTTATTAACACCATATTTTATCGGGATTTAACATCTCACCTCATATAACCTTTTGAAATTCATTCCAAATGTTTAGATTATATTTTCATTAAGATGTATTTGATGCTAGAATATCCTTTAATTAGTTTTTAATATTTTATCATGAAATTTTACCTTCTTGGGTTCTCCCAACTTAATATTTTATCAAATTTTATATCAAAATCATCTTTAAAAAATTTCTTTTTCTATAGAAATAATGTATTGTTATCATTTTTAGAAAGATATTTTTCAATTATGTTAATTTATATAATGTATTTCCACTAAGAAAAATAATTAATTCTTGTAAAACCAATTTATAATATACCTAAATAATATGTCCCCCACACCATGTGCTACCAAGAAAAATATAGGCACTAATAAAATCCCTCTTGTAGGAAATTAGTTTGGGAATATTGTAGTTACTTTTTGAAATATTCTGACCAACTTATATCCCATAATCTATTATAATAAATAATTTTATAAATATAGAACTATATATAATCCATCATTTATGTATGATGTAATTTCCACATAGGTAAGAGGTATTCTTATTAACAATCATATACAATAAGTATAGAAGTGGCCAAAATTTAAAAAAAACATACATCCCAAAAGAGGATCGATATCTATCATGATTAATTGATACAAATATGAAAACTATCAATGAATCATGTATGCAGAATCATGATATTTTATATTTTTAGTTCTATAATCATGAGGCATGTCTGTGTACCAAATAGTGGGGTATGAAGCCCAAGAATAAAATTCTGAAGGCCGCATCAAATATAATTCCAATGTAAATATAGTATGGAAGGATTTTAATGTATAAGTTATTTAGTTAAAAATTAAGTAAATAAATTTAAGAAGTTATATAAATAATTCATCTACCAACGACCCTTTGGTCCAAGTCCCAAATTGAACAAACTATCATCAGCTAGTAGTATGTTGTATTTGATATTGTTGTGGTCACAACATTGACAATAATACCATGATTTTTTATATAGGTTTTTCCAATGTAATCATCAAACATCTATTTGGGTGTTTACCATATTGATATATAGTGTCATATAAAACCCCTCATAATGGGTTCCTCATCCAAAACCAACATCACATAATTCCCCTAATTGGTGTTTTCTCAACCAAACATAGTAGCATAAAACACCCATTTTTGGAATTTTCTCTAGTAAAAAATGATTCATGTAGAAACCCCTACAGGTATTTTATCAACCACATTATTCATCTAAAACTGTACTCAGTGAATTTTATCTCAACCATGCAAGAATCCAACAATCTCTATTCAATATTCATATCAAATTATTTTTTTTAAAAGAATGGAACAAGTATATATTGACCATTTTAATAATAAATTTTAAAATAATATAAATTAAAATGTGTTAGGACCAATAGGGGCCTATATACCCTGAGAGGGGAGGGGGTGAATCAGGGTATGGATATTCTTTTTCAATGTTCTTTCTGCCCCACTGGATCTTGACCTCTTTGTTACAAGGGCCACTTTGTTTTCACATGTGTGGTTACTATGATCACTTGTCTCCATTACCTGATTTTGATGATTTGAATGCAATGTAGGGAAGTAAGCAGGCTGACACAAAGATTTTTACTTGGTTCACTACTAAGGGCTACGTCCAAGGAGCATACGCCGACAAGTTTCCGGTTCATTCCAAATTCCACTAGACTTCACTAGCTGTGGATTACAATGTTCGGGCTAGATTGCTTCTATGCCCAGGCTCACTGCCTATACAAATTTTAGGGTCACCTCACTACTTTCCCAAGGGTCACTCCCTATTTCTCTCTCTCTGGCTCACTGCCGGTGGAGAGGATCACCTTCTTCCTCTTCCTAAGCTCACTACTCTCTGAAGTGATTCACTCATAGTTTATAGACCTGTAGGTCTCTTCATTTCCATTAAGGAATGCGTCTCTATCTGTATATAGATGCTCTGTTGAAGTTCAACTTTCACCTGTAGATGAATACCCCTTTGCCACTATCCACTGGGCGAACTACCTTTGTAAAGACCTTCGCGAAGCACCCTACTCCGCTAGGCTCCCAATTTCGCGGAGCTCAAACAAGCCTTCGTGAAGCTCCTGCCTTTTCACGAAGCTCTCTCATGAATCTATCTCGTGAAGATCTACCGTGAAGCACTCTCGCGATGCTCAAGCCGTCGCAGAGTAACGATCCTCGCGAAGCTTACTAAGACAATGCGGAGCTCACAGGAATCGCGGAGCTACAATAGCCGTCGCGAAGCTCCTCTTTCGCGAAGCACATTGGCTCCGCGAACCACCGTCGCAAATCGAGAGAAAATGATTTTCTCTAATAATTCTCTCTCTACATCGCTCGAAGGGGTCGGCCTCTATTTATCGGCCATTCCACTGACCCTCGTCCCTTCCGCGCGAAGTCAACACCACGTCTTCTCAAATCGCGAAGCTCCAAAGATTCCACTGTAATTCTGTCCAAATCGCGAAGCACCATGGCACATTTCCGTTCACAAAGCTTGACGTAGTCATGAAGAATCACCATCAACATACCTTCACGACTTCTCCAGGAAGCTCCCTCGCGAAGCTCAACATTCCTTCGCACCTTCACCGCGAAGCTCCCTCGCAAAGCCCTTCACCGCCGCGATGCGCTTCAGCCTCTGCCGTTCGCGAAGCATCACCGCCTCCATTCTTCTGGTCTTCGTGATTTCCAAACCATGCATACTATATTCTCGAAATTCATGCCTTTTCCATATTAAATTATGCTCTTCATGGAAATCCTCTTTTCTCGATGCCCACCAAACTCCAAATTTTGGACCCCAAAAATTTGGCAAACACTGGGAAACGGCGCCACCTTGTACTGCTCTTTTGTATCGCTTCCAGATCGTCATTTCCTTTTTCATCGTTCTTTGTCAACAAGGATTGTCAACAACATCTCGGGAACTCGACAAATATCCATGAAAACCGGCTTTGTCAACAAACACAATCAACCCAAAAATACTGCAATGTTACCTTGAGGGATTTTTTCCCAACAAAATGAATATAAAAAATCTAATTTAGAAACTCATTTCCAATTCACCAATTTTGTATTTCTATATACAATAATTTTCATATTTGTTTTGACTAATTTTATTTCTAAAACAATAACTTCGTCTACCATGTAATATTATTTCAATAGTGATATTATAATAAAATTATCTCGACAAGAAATATACAATCATATTCATATTTTCATTTAAAAATGAATTTTTTATCAAGGGTAAATATTAGTGTTCAATTGGTAATAGGTAATGCCATTAAAATTTATTTTCAAACACTCATGTTCTATAGGATTCAGGATACAAAACACTTTATCATAGTGACTTGACTATAGAAAAATCATATAGACCACCTAAATTAGTTTAAAGGAGTCCACATGGCCAAAAGGATCCGTTATTTCTACATATAGAGGGTTAAAATGAGGACATTGAAAAAAAATTAAAAAAAAATTATAATAGAATGAAATATTGATAACTCATAATTATGTAAATTACTTGAAGAACCAATATAAAAATGTTATATAAGAACTTATCATTTCCTATTTCATAAAAAACCTATATAAAATATTGGAAATCAAATTGGAATCTCCTGGGTAGAAGACGTAGAATAAATGAGCTCAACTGATGGGTTGTTCTAAAAATTGAGAACAATATTTTTATAATGTTTAATGAAAAAATTTGAAGAATTTTAAAATCTACCCACATAAATACTTCATAGGAACCTTCAGCTGAGCAATGGTATTCGAGAAGGACAAAAATCCTATATAAAGTCAACTATTAGGTTTGTTTTGAGAAACCCAAGAGAATTTGTTCCGAAATATTCATAGAAACATTAATTAACATCATTATAAACCAAGCATATGCATTTGAGACCCCATAAACCTCCAAAATGAATGTTTATTGAATAAATCATGGTGGTTAAAAAAATAGGAACATACCACATCTCAAAGGTGGGGATCCCTAACCTCCCAAAAAACCGAAATATTTCCCATGTTGGCCCTCCCAGAGTATCACTAAGATTCATAAAATAACATATATATACATTATTAAGTTAAATTAGATGTTATGGTCAACATCTCCCATAGGATAACCCCATGTCACTGTAGGACCCATACCAACAGAACAATATTTGTATAGAGTGTCGTCAATATTATCAATGGTGAAAAAATGTAACTCCTCAAAAGAAGTTACAACTTCCATATCAATTTCATCCACATCAATCAAATATTTTTTTATAAACATAAAAGGTGAGACACTTGAAATTCCATGTAAAATAGTGTACGTATTGAAAATTTCTAACCCGAAATCCATAATATTAATACTTTGCATCACCTTGAAGGAACCCATAAATATCAATTTTAATTTATACCTCTTATGAATCATATTTTTGAAAATACAATATAACATTTATACAAAAATATAGTTTTCCTTCTAATATTCCATGGTATGATTTATTTCATAAGATTAAGATATCATTTTACTTTGGGAGGCCAGTAACCACATCATGATCAACTGAACGTACTTAGTTATCTCTTATACAATCCTTGGAAAAACCATGATTTAATCCCATCCTTCCATATAGTATGAAAGTGATTAGAATTAACACAGGTATTTTGTGTTTAAATAGTTAAATCTGTACTGATGATTGGTAATAGTTATTTTAGGTAAATTCCACCCAGATCAGGTGATTATCAATAGAGAAATTAAAATTTAGTATAAATTCATGATGCAGTTACACATATAGATATATCATGAACTAATATTAATTGTTTAAATATTGGATATATTTTTTATATAAATAAAACTAAATTTCAAGTCTTTAAAATACCTTTATATATCTGTAATGTGAAATCAGAGACAATGTTATATAATATAATGTACATGACATCCATATCATTGTATTGTAGTCTTCAAATCTCATCCATTGGTGAACCCTCCTTGAATGGTATGAAATCATATATGTCCATTAACTAATAAAAGAAGACAAAAAATATCATTTTCACAGTAAATCCTTGGAAACCCTAAAATATTTCATTCATAGAATTAACCCACTTCCATTTACTAATAGTAATGGACTTGGGAAGACAAATATGAAGCTGGAGCTCATCCATCAAAATTATATAGGTTGAGTACTGTGGAAAAACAAATAAATTTATTCTTTATTCCTCACCAAAATAAATACTTAATAATGAAATAATATATTTAGGCCTTTCCCATATTGATGGTTATGTTTGAGTGATTGATGTTCCTCATATGTTCCTCATATAGGCTCATTTGAATAACATAACATCCTCTAAAAACTGTACATTTTAGCACTCAGGGACCAATAAATAGGAGGATACCCACCATATAAAGTATCAATTATAGATAATTAATCACAATATAAGAGATAAATTTAATTTACTATTTCAGGCATTAAGGAGTAAATTTTTTAGGAATTTACTTTTAATTTTCAATGATATAGCTAGACATCAAAATACATGTTGACAAACAAGGACATTATTTTCTATTTGTAGTTCAACTTTTGAATTATCTGTGTCTTATCCATCATACTCAAAAAAATATTAAAATATTTTCCAATCCATATGAATTTAATCCTACTCAAATTCAAATAAATATAGGTACTCAACCCAATATATATTCCATAGATTCTATTCATGTGAGTAGAACATGCATATCAAGTTATTATGATATATGTAAAGAATATTACTCCCTCACATGAGTTAGTGTCTAGAAAACAAAAGGGAATATATCGTTGTTCCTGACTCAAAATTATGGGTTGGGTAGTTATGATCATGTTGTCTCAACTACATGTGATCTAATGTAACTACATATCAATTTTTATATGCACAATACCCATAACAATGGTAACAAAAACACAATATATGGTATACTCATTAATAGTTTAAGGTAATGTTAGTATTGGTGTGGACATTAATCACATAATTACTTATCGATAGGATATATCATTATTTTCAGACAAGTATAAAATCACTCCCCACTTGGATAAACCTATAAATAATGTTGTTTGATCCATGAAATACAAACTTAATCTATGAAGGTAACTGAAAAAGATGTCGTAGAAAAACATATTGATGTTGTTCTTCAATCTCTCTCTAGATATCATAGTTTTCCCCACATATGGGTCCACTAACACCCCCAAAGAAATGTCATGTTTCCAAAGAATATAAATTGTCTTTCTGAAACTACTCTTTTAGTAGTTTTCAATATAACTCATATACTCACAACATGGTCACAAATATCTCTAAATATAGATGGTGAGAGTCCCTTATCCAAATGAACAGAAAATTTTCATCAATGAACATGATGTAAAAGGGTTCATGGTATGAATGTATATCAAAATTTATTGTATTAGTAAAAAATTTATTAATATTTATAAAATTTATTATATAAAAAGGTACTCATAAAGATGATTTCTGTAACGCCCCGACCCTAGTTACTCAGAGTCGGTGCATTATTTTTATACATTGGCATGATTACAAGGAATCAAGTCCCAAATGACCGATTAGATTAGCAGTCTTGGAAAATAGATTACATACATGAATGTTACATTACACTTCATAACATAAAAAACAACATAAATAATCCTTTATGAATGTCATTATTCCCTTGTCTTAACCCTTCTTATCAATCATAATATACTTCTTGGAATCCTGGGAAAAATAAAACATAGAAAAGGGGTGAGCTCAAACGCTCCGTAAGGGTAAGCAACATAGTGTAAACTTTCATAAATAATCATAAACATTTATGGCAATGTATTACTAAAACAAAAGCATTTTAAACATGAACTTCAACATAATATGGAAAAGATAAAAATGAAATAAATCCATTTACTTATTCACATGGATGTTCTACTAGTCGAACAATCACATGTAATATCAATATCGACTTTCATAATAATGGAATGCATAATGCCAGACTATCATAATCACATAGCCAAGGCCTTGTGCCAAGACTAAAAATACGATTTTGCCAAGGCCTTGTGCCAAGACACTAATTTGTCTCATGAGACCTACCGATGCATCGAGGAGCTATAGCGGGCTCCACCTATCACATATTAAGTCCAATGCATTCCCATATGAAAAGGTCTAAACATAACATAAACATTCGAATTAAAACCGGCATACGAAATGTCAATACTTTCTCTATAAACCATGAATGGTATAAAAATAACACATATACAGTCAAACATATCACAAAACCTTAAATACAATATAGAAGTTTTGTATCAACTTAAAATAATCATAAAATCCATCAAAGGATGTTCACATAGATGAAATCAAAACTATTTGAGAGAATTATCTCTTTTTTCTAAATCATTTAAAAGTCACACATTTAAAAAGTAAGTAATTTAAAAGAGATTTTTGAATCAAAGTGTCCCATACAACATTGAAACATTTTGAAAGGAATTAACATTTTAAAAACATTCCTGTCCATATAAATAAATCCATAAAAAACATTTTTATGACATGGACATTAATTAAAATGATTTAGAAAGATAAATCTTTATAACATATAAAATTCCTCTTTTGAAAAAGAGTACATTTAAGAAACTCTTAAAATATTCATTTTGAAATCATTTAAAAGTAACATAATTATAAAATGAAACATTTACATTGAAAATATCCATATAATTTTGTGAGGTAAACTTCGAGAATTTTATAACGGTGGAAAATAGCCGCACCCGCCGTATAAGTTAAAAAACATTCTTACCTTAATACTGTTGAAAATGTTAAAAAGGACCTTGTTTGGAAAATGGCGGAAAGATTATTTTATAAACTTCTTATAAAAATTCAAACAATGTTATAAATGACATTAAATGATATTCTATAAAATAGTAAGAATGTTTTGAAATACACTTTCAAGAAACATGGATGTGGATGATAAATAGGTCCCAGTATATAATTACGTATAAACAACCTCGGATAATAAAGAGATTGTGAAATAACCCTTACATTTTACTTTTCCTTGTTTGTGGGTAGGTTAAAATCATGTATAATGGTGAAATAATTTTTATTAAATTATTCAATAATCATATACATTAATATTATATCATATATGTTCTTTTAACATTGCTTTGTATATAATATCTTAGAATTTTCGTCGTTTCGGGTGTTAACATACTCATTTTCATTTATATATTTTCTTACGTAAGACATGTTTTTCATGGATAGGTTGTCTCTTGTTCATATCCAGAATTATATCATGTCCTTAAGCATTATTTTTTAATCATCAGATGATAATTATACTTGAATGGATACGATAGAGAATGAATCTCATCAAGTTCGTGGAGACGGTAGTCCGTACGTACGCACGAGCGACAATATCATTCTTTTTATATTAAAATAATATATAATTGGATGGTATATCATATATAAAGAATAATTATCATGTTATAATTATTATTTACATGAATTACACATCATTATTAAACCCATCCAAATAATAATTTATTGAATAACAATTACACCATGATGTGGAGACGGTAAGCCGTACGTAAGCACTTATGGTGACATGTTATTCAAAGGGTGGATAGAATAATGAATATGGTTTTACCATGTTTATAATAACATAAAAGTATATATACGATACTAGATTTATTATTTTATAATGCTAACAACAAAGGATGAGGAAGTGGAAGAAGAAAGGAACTTGAAAAAGGGTGGTGAAAACATTACCTCTTCTTCGTGTTCTTCCTTTTGATTTGATCAAAAGGGCACATAGGATGGCTTTATGACTAAAGTAATGACTCCTAGATGAAGTGAGGGATGTTGAGAGAGTATTTGGGCAGAGTTTGGCCGATCAAATAGGCTTTTATGGTGTGAGTTAATTAGAAGGGAGAGTGCGCTTTTATAAGAGGGGTGAGGGGCACCTTTGGAAAAGCTAGAATTATTAATTCATAATAAATTCATATTAGGTTTCTAATGGCTCCAAAGTTGATTATTTAAAGGTTAAGGTGTGAATGGTTCTAAAAGAAATCAAACAATATAATTTAGATAGGTTTGGGTCATTATATTAACCATATCAATAAGTATTAACTCTTAGTTAATTAGTTTCACTTTTACAATGTCTCTTTGTGTTTTTATATTATATGGTTAATAAACATACTATATACATCAAAGCTACCCCCAAGTGGTCCATTAATGATTCAAATATCATGTTATAAGTCTCTTATAGGATCCTCAGATTTTAATGAATTTAATATCAATTAATCATATAATATTTGGTTTAAAAACACTTTTATGTCAATTTTGACACTATTCAATAATTGATTTATGTGAAACTCATAATAGAATGATTATTTAAAAAAATTCAACTAAATAAATCCTAATATGTCATATTAATCTATAAAATTAGTTCAATTCAATAAAAGTCTCAAATTATATTTATTTGGGTATTTATAATATCAAATATTTTATTTTTTCACTATTATGGTAATTACATCTTCATCATTGTGTCATAAATAAATTAAATTATTTAAAGTCTAAAAATTATAAATAAAATATAATTATGTTGGAAATCTTTTTATCTTTCTAATGAATATTTATAGTTGAAAATTAATTATATATAACCTTATGTAAAAAGTGTTTTTCTAAAAGATATATGCTTATGTCATTTTTGTACTTATTTTAACTTAATTAAAATAAAGTGTCCCTATTACCTACAAGTGGCTCCATGGGGTCCCAAAATAGACACAAAGATGCGCATGGTCGGAAATGTATATGCCAATAAGGTTAGGACACGTTTTAGGGTAATTTAGTATTATTATAATATTATTTTTTTAATCCTTAATTACCAGATTTACCCTTAACCATGGTAAATAAAATATTTACCGTAGTAATTATTCAAAATGTCTAAAAATAAAAGTTACCTATTTAGACAATATGAAAATCCTGATTCCAAATATGGAATCCATTTTTCAAAATTCAAAACACATAAGTGGGAGAAAATAACATAAAATTAATTCCCGTTGTTAAAACAAAAAGTGTGTTTTGAAAAGATAATAACTATCAAAAGATTGACACTTGTTTATGTCCGGTTTAATTGTAAAATTATGTAAAATGACCAAAATTATATTAAATGGTAAAAATATATTCTAAATATACTTTAAAAACACTCAAATTCCTTATTTATCGATATAAATTATTTCGATTAAAAAAATTGTTTTTAATTAAAATATAATAATTCTCACTATTCATCAAAATATTAGTGTTGTCCGAAAAGATCCAAAATTTCACCCTAGGATAAATTTGATATTCCGAATCCCAAAATGAAGCCCATTTTAAAATATAAAATATATATAATTTCAAAATTTAGGTATTACTATTCATAACAGCTAGTTTGATTGGTTGTGGTGTGTGTTAGAACTCGATGTTGCGTACAACACACGCTACTGTATTATTCAAAAGAAAGCATACCGTGGAAGCTTGGGATGTTTCATTTTAAATTTTCGATGTCCTCATTTAGTCAAAATGTTTAAAATACTGTATTTAAAAATGGTTCACTATTAAAATTTGGTAAAAGTGCAATACTGAAAATTAATTTGTTCTTACATTATGTCTACGAAACTCATAATATGGATTCTAAAATTATAAGTATTATATAAAGTTTAACATTTAGTTAAATCTATTCATAACATCTTTTGAACGTATTTTTTGGTAAGTCATGGTGAGCTTGAACTCGGTGTTGCGTGTAGTGCATGTTATTGAATTATTTTGAAAAAATAACACACTATGAAATCTTGGGGTGTTATATTCTCCCCTCCTTCAATAAATTGCATCCTCGCAATTTGAAATTGTTCTTTGAAAATAAAAGGTTGAAAATAGAAAATATCTTTGCGGGAAAACCCACATAAGAAATTGGGTTACTAAAATTTAGTCTTAATATAAGGAAATGAGAAATGAAAGGGTCACCACCAAATTATGATCTCGATTAGGAGAAAATTTGTGGTAATTAGAGACATATAATTGGAGGACAAACATAAATATTTATAGGTAGTGATTGAGGTCATCAATCACAAACAAGTGTAATATTGAGGTCCTTAAATTCATCAATCTATGATGATTTGAAATACCTTCGGTTCAACAAAACATAGGGTTTTAGGATAACACATTTTTGGTTTTAGGATTTCTTAAATAAAGTATAAGAATTAATTTCTTCATAGAATAAGAGAAGAAGAAGAATATATTCTTGACAAGTTGAGTTCCACCCTTTAACAAATTTATACCACAAACTCATCTTTCACTCTAAAAGATAATAGAAAGTAAAAAAATATAATCTATTTATCATATTCGTATAGGGTTCCAAAAAAATGAATTTATATTTCATCTACCAGATATTTTAAAAAAACTACATTATTTAATCCTGGATATTACGTGGGCCAATGGTAGGTGATACACCCTTATCGCCCTTCGGTTGTGGGTTTAAGTCTCGCAGTCTTGCCGGACGTGACGGGTTGCCGCCCAACCTCCGGGTTGTCCTTTTATGGAAATCCAAAAATAATCCAATCTAGAACAATCCAAAATGCTTTAGTCAAAAAATGAAGATCCTTTTTCTGTGTAATAACATGTGAACACCTTCATCATGTATTCTTTTAAAACACTACAACATCCTGAATTACCATAAAACCTTATTGATTACATTCATGATCCCTTATTACTTAATGAATAATAGATATACTCCTTCAATCCAAAAATGTTTTAAACCCCAACAATGATGGAATATAGAAATCATTAATCAGTTTCAAGGTATTCAAGAATATCCAATATAATTTATAAAAATCAATCATTTATTATTCCAAAATCACTACCTCGGTATTAGAACTATATTATGGCTTATCATTCTATCAACCATATATTTTCCAAAAATTTATCCTGCTATTGAGTCACTTTTCTTTGTTCCACACAATCTCAAGTCCTTAATGAAATAGTACTGCAGTACAATCCTTATATACTCCATAATTATTATAACAAGTACATTGATGATACAACACTCAAATGACTTAATAAACACAAGTACTCTAATCATTCCTCTTCATCTATGATACTGTCATAACTTGATTATTATCCAATATCACCATTTGCGGCATAGTCTGATGACTAGGACATAGGTTTGCGTAGTGTCCAAACTCCTTGCAAATGAAGCACTGTACATTTGAAACCATTTTATTACCCTTGGAGTCACGTACATTGTACCCTTTTCCTCCACACTTATAACAAACACCCATTCCTTTCAAGCAAGTTCCTGGGTGTTTCTTCCCACAGTTATCACATATGGGGAAATTCTTCTTTTCCCTCTTCCCTTTATCCACCTTTCTCTCTTCCATCCTTTTCTTCTCTTGCTTCCCTTCAAATCCATAGGACTCATTAAACTCTTTAGTTATCTTATCCACACATGATACTATTTATTCATTTGATGATAATACGTGGGAGACTATTTCCCTTCTAAATGATGTCTTAATACTATGAAAGATACGATCCTTCTTACTCTTTAGATTATACGTATTACTAGAGTTCACATTCCTTCTACTGCGCCATTTCTATTCAATAGCATAATCTAGGTCAGTTTATGAATTGCCATGAATAATTCCAAACATTTAAAATACATAACGCAAATTGAAAAGTTTATGGATACAATCCATAATCATAAAAATGTTTTCCTTGAGTTAAGTATATTCTCATGATCCCTTCATAATGATTTGTAAATAAAATGAGAATTATCCTAAGCATATCCCCTGGGAGTGTCGTAACCAAGAGTGCAGCAAGGCCCGTTGTCATGCACCAGTTCCCGTTCGAGTCTAGATCAAAGTGGTGTTTTCGCGTTTTACCCCTAAGTACATCTGTGCCAGAACCGCCTCTACCTGCTCGTATCCAGATTGGGATGTATTGCTGAAAAAACTCACAAAATCCCTACAATACCAAACTTATAGGATGTTCTTCTATACTAATCCTCAAAGTCTATCTTGGGGCTATGTGCTCTAATCAGAGTTTATCTAAATCTAGTTTCCAAGATTATTGCTAAACTTCCTCTAATACCAACTGTAACGCCCCGACCCAAGTTACCCAGTGTCGGTGAATTATTTTAATACATTGGCATGATTAAAAGGAATCAGGTCCCAAAGGACCGATTAGTTTAGCAGTCTTGGAAAATAGATTACATTTATTAATGTTACATTACACTTCATAACATACAAAACAACATAAATAATCCTTTATGAATGCCATTATTCCCTTATCTTAACCCTTCTTATCAATCACAATATACTTCTTGGAATCCTGGAAAAAATAAAACATAGCAAAGGGGTGCGCTCAAACGCTCCGTAAGGGTAAGAAATATAGTAGAAACTTTCATAAATAAGCATAAACATTTAAGACAATGTATAACTAAAACAAAATCCTTCTAAAATTTATCTTCAACATAATATGGAAAATATAAAAGAAATAATGTCATTTATTTATTCACATGGATGTTCTACTAGTCGAACAATCACATGCAATATCAATAACCACTTTCATAATAATGGAATGCATAATTCCAGACTATCATAACCACATATCCAAGGCCTCGTGCCAATACTACAAATAAGATTTTGCCATGGCCTTGTGCCAAGACAATAGTTTGTCTCATGAGGCCTACCGATGCATCGGAGAGCTATAGCGGGCTCCACCCATCACATATTAAGTCCAATGCACTACCATATGAAAAGGTATAAACATAACATTAACATTTGTATTAAAACTAGCATACAAAATGTCAATACTTTCTCTATAAACCATGAATGGTATAAAAATAACACATACATAGTCAAACATATCACAAAACCTTCAATACAATATAGAATTTTCGTATCGTCTTCAAATAATCATAAAATCCATCAAAGGATGTTGATGTAGATGAAATCAAAACAATTTGAGAGAAATATCTCTCTTTTTTTTAATCATTTAAAAGTCACACATTTATAAAGGAAGTAATTTAAAAGAGATTTTTGAATCAAAGTGTCCCATACCACATTGAATCTTTTTGAAAGGAATTAACCTTTTAAAAAAATTCATGTCTATATAAATAAATCCTTAAAATCCATTTTGAAGACATGGACATTAATTAAAAATATTTATAAAGATAAATCTTTAAAACATTTAAAATTCTTATTTTGATAAAGAGTACTTTTAAGAAACTCTTAAAATATTCATTTTGAAATCATTTAAAAGTATCATAATTATAAAATAAAACATTTACTTTGAAAATATCTTTATAAGCTTGTAAGGGAAAATTCGAGAATTTTATAACGGTGGAAAATAGCTGCACCCTCCGTATAAGTTAAAAAACATTCTTACCTTAATTCTGTCGAAAAGGTTAAAAAGGACCTTGTTTGGAAAAGGACAGAAAGATTCCTTTATAAACTTCTAATAAAAATTCAAACAAGGGTATAAATGACATTAACCCATATTATGTAAAATATTAAGACTGTTTTGAAATACACTTTCAAGAAACATGGATGTGGATGATAAAGAGGTCCCAGTAGATAATTACATATAAACAACCTCGGATAATAAAGAGATTATGAAATAACCCTTACCATGTACTTTTACTTGGTTGGGGGTAGGTTAACCTGCTGTATAATGGTGAAATAATTGTTATTAAATTATTCAATAATCATATACATTAATATGATATCATATATGATATTTTAACATCGCTTTGTTAATAATATCTTAGAATTATCTTCGTTTTGGGTGTTAACTTACTCGATTTCATTTATATGTTTTGTTACGTAAGCCATGTTTTTCATGGATAGGTTTTATCTTTTTCATATCCAGAATGATATCAACTCCTTAAAAATACTTTTAAATCATTAAATGATAATTATAATTTAATGGATATGATAGAGAATGAATCTCTTCGCGTTCGTGGAGACAGTACTCTGTACGTACGCACGAGCGACAATATCATTCTTTTGATATTAAAAAAATATATAATTGGATGGTATATAATATATACAGAATATTTATCATGATATATTTATTATTTACATGAATTACACATCATTATTATATCTATCCTAATAATAATTTATTGAATAACAATTACACCGTGACGTGGAGACGGTAAGCCGTACGTAAGCACGTATGGTGACATGTTATTCAAAGGGTTGATATAATACTAAATATGGTTGTACCATGTTTATAATAACATCAAAGTATATATAAGATACTGGAGTTATTATTTTATAATGGTAACAACAAAGGAAGAGGAAGTGGAAGAAGAAAGGAACTTGAAAAAGGGTGGTGAAAACATTACATCTTCTTCGGGTTCTTCCTTTTGATTTGATCAAAAGAGCTCTTATGATGGCTTTATAACTAATGGAAGGCCTCTTGGATGATGTTCGGGATGTTGAGAGAGTAATTTGGCAGAGTTAGGCCGAGCCAAAAGGCATTCAACGTGTCAGTTAATGAGAAGGGATAGTGCCCTTTTATAAGAGGGGTGAGGGGCACCTTTGTAAAAGCTAAAAATATTAATTTATAGTAAATTCATATTCGGTTTTTAATGGCTCAAAAGATTATTATTTAAAGTTTAAGGTGGGGATGGGTCAAAAACCACTCAACCAATTAAATTTAGACAGGTTTGGGTCATTATATTAACCTTATCTTTATGTATTAACTCTTAGTTAATTAGTTTCACTTTTACAATGTCTCTTTGTATTTTTATATTATATGGTTAATAAACATACTATATACATCCAAGAGACCCCCAAAAGGTCCATTAATGATACAAATATCATGATATAAGTCTGTTGGCCGATCCTTATATTTTTAGGAATTTAATATCAATTAATAATATAATATTTGTTTAAAAAACTCTTTTATGTCAATTTTGACACTAATCAAATATTGATTTTTGTGAAACTCATAAAAGAATTATTACTTCAAACAAAGTCAATTAAATAAATCCTAATTTGTAATATTAACCTATAAGATAAGCTTAATTCAATAAAAGTCTCAAATTATATTTATTTGGGTATTTATAATATCAATTATTTTAATTCTTCACTATTATGGTAATTACTGCATCATCATTGTGTCATAAATAAATTAAAAAATTTAATGTCTAAAATTATAAATAAACTATCATTATGTATGAAATCGTTTTATCTTTCTAATAAATATTTATAGTCGAATATCCAACATATATAACCATATGTAAAAATTGTTTTTCTAAAAGATATATGCTTATGTCATTTTTGTACTTATTTTAACTTAATTAAAATAAAGTGTTTCTATTACCTAGAAGTGGCTCCATGGGGTCCCAAAATCGACCCAAAGATTCCCATGGTCAGACATGTATCCTCCAATAAGGTAAGGACACGTTTTAGGGTAATTTAGTATTATTATAATATTATTTATTAACCCATATTTACCGAATTTGCCCTTAACCATGGTAAATAAAATATTTACAGCAGTAATTGTTCAAAATTTATAAAAATAAAATATACCTATTTACACAATATGAACATCCTAATTCCAAATATTGAATCCATTTTTCCAAATTCAAAACACAAAAGTGGCAGAAATTAACTTAACATTAATTTCCGTTGTTAAAACAAAAAAACGTGTTTTTAAGAGATAATAACTATCAAAAGATTGACACTTGTTTATGTGTTGTTTAAGTGTAAAATTATGTACAATGACCAACATTATATTAAATTGTAAAAATATATTCTAAATATAATTTAGAACCACTCAAATTCATGATTTATCAATATAAATTATTTCGATTAAAAAAGTTGTTTTTAATTAAAATTTATTAATTTTCACTATTCATCAAAATATAAGTGTTATCCGAAAAGTTCCAAAATTTCACCCTAGGCTAAATTCGATATTCAGAATCCAAAAATGAAGTCCATTTTGAAATGTAAAATATATATAATTTCAATAAGTAGGTATTACTATTCATAACGGCTAGTTTGATGGGTTATGGTGTGTGTTAGAACTCGAAGTTGCGTACAACACACGCTACTATATTATTAAAAGGAAAGCGTACCGTGGAAGCTTGGGATGTTTCATTTAAAAATTTTGATGTCCCATTTAGTCAAAAAGATTAAAATATTTTATTTAAAAAGGGTTCACTATTAAATGTTGGTAAAATTGCAATACTGAAAATGAATTTGTTCTTACATTATGTATAAGAAACTCATAATATGGATTCTAAAATTATAAGGATTATATAAAGATTAAAATTTATTTAATACTATTCATAACCTATTTTGAACGTCTTGTTTGGTAAGTCATGGTGCACTTGAACTTGGTGTTGCGTGTAGTGAATGTTATTAAATTATTTTGAAGAAATAACATACTATAAAATCTTAAGGTGTTACAATTTATACTCCAAATAACAATATGAGAAATATAATATTAGGGTATGATGATCTAGTTGAACCCCGATCCAAATTTAAACATGAAGAAAACCTATTCACCCATGATCTAGTTAAATTAATCATCCATACGAGGGAAATGATACTACTTCATTACAATTTATGGTTAGTTATTATAAATGGCTACTAATTTATTTAAGGGGACATCCTACTTCTTGTCGTAAAAAGAGGAGCATCTCAATGGGGCTTTCCTAGACTGATAAACCGAATTTAATGAAAATAATATCACTGATCTATCATTACTAAAATCATAGAATGGTTCTTTATATTATATTGGAAAAGAATATATTTTTACCTTAAAATAGAAAATAGTGAACTTAATTCTATATTTTTATGGTAATATTGAGAATTACATTGGAAAATCATGTTAATAAATATCATAAAATGAAGGGAATACATGATGGAACATCTCTCCCTCATCATAATTAATTCTAGAATCCATGGTATTGTTCCAACCCAATCACCAATAGTCATGTCATAAATGACCAGATCACATGTCCCACTCAAAAACACATTCAAATATTTCATTATGAGGAGATATAGATCATAATTATCAGTGATAATAGTACATCTATCCTGGATAATTAACAAGTCAATCCATTCCCAAAGCCACAATGAAACCACCGTTATCATAGAAAAAATACACTCACACGAATGGACCACAACCAATTTTGTGGGAATACTCTATAGACATACTTATCCATTCAAACACCACTCCAAAGGGTTTGTCAATCCACAACTCTTTATAATGTTAATCCATTGATTAACCAAAATATTCATTTAATGGATTAGTCCTGACTAAATGAAAACATTTTATTCTAAAATGATAAAAATAAATTTCAGAATATATTGAGATCATACCTAGCATGATAGATGGACCTACATCCTAACAAGTCAATTTGTGAACATGTGTATGTAAAAATTCGATATAGTTAACTTGTACACTAGTCTGGCTACCCAATGTCACAATTCCTTGCTGATGTCAACCTGGAGCCTTATGCTAGCTTCAATGTAAAGAACATCCATTAGATGAAAGAAATTAAATATCTGTGCTGTAAAAGTCTTAGAAAAATTTCTATATTCCAAGCAATTACCGTTTACACTGACAATCCACTATAAAATATTTTGAGTTTATGATATATTTTACTTTAAATATATATGATTTCTTCGATATGTTTTTCTATATAAAACACATAGTTTAAAAAATGATGAATACCATTTGAAATATTTTATTTTGATTCTTACTTAATTTTTAAAATGAGTATGTCAATATTCAGTTAGGTTTACTTTTAAGATTTTCTAAAATGGGATAATTTTTCAATGAATAATGAATTTTTTTTAGAATATTTAATTTATAAATATTAATTAAAATAATTAAAAAAACATTACAAATTTTATTTTTACTTAAAGTAACATTATTACCATTTTATTTAAAAAAATAATTATTGTCATTCAGATAATCAATTTAAATGATTTTAATATAAGTAACATTTTAGTACAAACAACACATTTATATATAAATAACATTTCAACCCATTTTATTAGTTACTTTTTTAATTAATTTCTTCAAAAAATATGAATTAAATTTTTATAAATTTATTACATATTTTATTTTAAGATATTCAAAGTTGGTAATATAGAACATTGTATTTTTACGTATTTTTGATAGAAATCATAGAAAAATTAATAAACTCTATAAAGGTAAAATCATATATTTATGGTTTTAAATAATGTGAAATTGTGTTAAAAATAAATAAATATTTTTAAATTATTTCATTAGTTGAAATAAATTCTACCACAAACATAAAATCATATAATATATGACATTTTATTTCCATTTTACTTCAATAAGGAAATTTATGTAATTTATGTTAGGAAATAACACATAACATCAATATTTTTTGATAAAATAATTGTTTTATGCTTAACATTGGAAAAAGATATTTTGGATCATTCTTAAGTAATTTTTTAATATTAATGATTTTATATTTCTGAAATTATTTTATTTTTAAATCTTGGTGATTATATAATTACCTTAAATGCTTCTACAACACTAATACAGTGCTCTAGAAAGTAGTGGAAAAATAAATTTGAATATTTTTTTTAAAATAAAACTATTCTTTTCATGATGAATTATGAATTAAAAATATTTTTGTAGAAAAGACTATATTTTTTTAGTAAATTTATTATATTTAAATTTCATATTTTTCTTGTTTTCCCTTAACAATAAATAAATGAATAATATTAAAAATTACATTGATGGTGTTTTTTTAACATAAAATTTTTCTAATTATTTAAAAATATATATAAATATTGAATAAAAATTATTGAGATCATTAGTGGAAGAAAATTTCAACACTTATTAATTTATTTGAATATTTTTTCCTTATATGTAACTGTATAACAATTTTTTATTCAAGAAGTTGTTATTGAGTAGATGGTAATCATTGTTTAAAGAAGGGGTTGACCGTAATGATATGGTTTAAAATACTAATGATTCCAATACAAAATTTTTACGTTGATGGAATTTTAAAAATATTTATATCATAATTTATACTTTTTAAAAACATGGTTCCACTTTTCCTTGAAAATACACTTATTATATCTAATTATATTTATTAATTGCATTTGTGACATTCCTGTCACTATAAGATGGGACCAAATTTATGCTATTATATATAAAAATTATAGACACTTATCATAAGAAAAAACATCCTAAAATACTTCTAAATGTCCTTATCCATGTAATATATTGTTTTTTATTCTCATAATTCTCTAGGGTCACTTAATAGAATATCCAGATGAGTACATTAAAAGTGAATATAATTATATGCATCAAATACATTCATGTTATCTTCTTATTTTACCACATTAAATAAGTTGATAACTATTATAATTTTATAACTCCAATATTTCACATATAATTATATTTTATTATATGTATATAATAAAATTTACCCATTTACATATATAAAAAATTTGAAATAAAAGAATTGTTTATTTTTACGGTAGACTACATCTTGGGAAACAAATGTAATTTTTTCTATTAATTCCCCACAAGTAATTACATAGTGATTGAACAAATTTAAAACATATGATACTACTAAAATATTTATTAATATTTACAACTAATATATCATCCAATCCTTTATCCTTCCACTATTTCAAAAATGATAATGTCACTTGTGTGTATATACAACCTACCATCTCCACGTTTTGGTATGAATCATTTTTAAGGAATGCATCACAAAAATAATTTTAAATATCTCCTTAAAAATATCTATGATGTTTATATCATGATTATAATTTTGAATATGATATAAACTTGATCGAGATAAAATACTATACCTGTAAAATCCATACTACATGAAAATTGAGGGATTAACACCTGAAACAATGATAAATTTAAAAAATTGTAATAAAATACTGATAACATATTATAAATAGATTTTATATATTATTATGTATATATTAATAGTGTGTATTTATTATAAAAATAATTTTACTACTACGGAGTATAAAATCACATATGACGCATGTCAAACTTTAAATAAGGGAGTTTATCTCAAATTCTTCTCCACTAAAGAACATTTTGTATTTTGACACAGATTATTTTTATAGGGTATATCTACTGATCATTTTATGTATTTTACATGAGTATATATTTATTCAGTATGATTTAGGATTCAATTAATTCTTATTATTTTACGATGGTATATTTTAAATATTTCTAAAGTAGATAGAATATATTTTCCAATATATTTTTTGGGTTCACTTATTTATATAAAAATTATATTATAATATATCCTTAATAATTGAAATTCCATTTCCAATACTATGAATATTTATAGAAATTCAGTGATTTCATCAAGTTTTTACCATCTTTTAAAATTGAACATGGAAATGAAATATTTAATCAAAAATCTGATCTTATGTCTCTTTTGATGAAGTATATCTATATTCCATGCCCATATTCATAAAAGATGATTTATAAATGTATTTACTATTTACTAAATTGTTTTATTAAATAAATTTCACATTTTCCACGAATTTTTACAATTTTTAATGGAATATATATATATATATAATGATATGTTAAATATTTTAGATGAACATTCTTTCCAAACAATTGATTCTAGAGGTTTAGTGGTTTGTCACAATCATTCCCCATATGGTTCAGTGTTTTTTTGACTCATATCCCTTTTCTTGTGTCTTATAATAGATTTGATTCATGGAATTGGAAATATACAATGGATCTCACATCCATGATAGCTCATGGACATTCATTCCAAAGGAAGAAACTGGCTGGGAAAATTAAACAACAATATATAAGAACTAACATTAATCATGAGGTTGTGGGGTCAGAATAGTCACCCTATTATTTGGGGGAATTCATTCTTAATTGGGACTATATTATAATTTTAGGAATTATTTTCGAACCTATTTGTAAAATCTCATGTATTGAAAAAATAACCATTATGTATTAAAAAACTATTATATACTTGTATTTATCAGAAACTATCTGTATATATCATAGATTCTCCATCGATGGAAACATATATATATTTTTGTAGTTCTACATGGATGAAACCAAATATATGTATCATAGATTCTCCTTGTTTTTTATTCTTGTTGTTTTGTAATTTTTCTATTATAATGAATATTTAGGTGCTAATGAGTTTATTGTCTTCTTATATATCCGTGTATAAGTAATGAAATTAGAAGAAGTAGGATGATGCTTAATTGGATGCATCATTTCTTGTATGGTTTTGTGGAAAGGACTAACCATGTAGTCTTTAGAAATGGGGAAAGGAATCCAAGGTGTATGATTCTTAGTAAATAATGGTATAGGACTTATTAGCACACAACATGACGGGACAAAGTTGTATATAGCCTCACATGATGGATATTTACATTTTAGTAATTTATCCCAACAATGATGGTGATGGTGTTAACCAAAAAGAATATGGACCTCCATGATTGATATGAATTTTAATGGATTATGAACCTATAAGGAAGGTGATGAATGGACACGAATATAATATGGACCCCTGTGAAATATTTGACAATATTGGTAATGTTGACCAAATAATACTAGACTGAGTTTGGGGTGTTATATTCTACCTTCATGGATGATTTATACATATTTAATTTTATATATAATCAAAAATCACAATGATTAAAATTGTATGGGATTACAAAAACAATGAAGGCCTAAGTTTTTTCTTCATCAAGAATATATCTTTTTGAAGATATTTAATAATATAGTATATGATTGTTTGAGACGGCGATTACATGGTTGGGGATTATATCAAGTAAGAGTACCAAATAGTATTTTATCATGATGGTGAAATTGTAACCATTAAGCTCTTATAATATGTGAGTCATGATCATTATAAGAAACATGAGGAAGTAGAACAACAAAAAATCACTATGATCCACTTTGTTCACTTGTGGAAAACTGTGAGTGTATAGAAATTAGAAGATACCACCCCCCTCCCCAATAACGACTAGGGGATTACACCATGATATATTCCATGGTGATTTCCCTCACCACATGTGGATGAGAGGAATAGGGGGAGTTGATATATTATATGCTGGTCTTGTTATATAATTCACATATAATTTTATGTAATAGATAAATCCTCAAAACCTATAAATTCATCTACCACCATACCAATGGATGGGGTCCTCATCCCATCAAGAATGAAATAATGTGAATCTTTGGAGGATCCCACATACCAGGGAGGATAAAGTTTGGAAGTCTATCACCACAAAAATTCATCTAATGATTGGGGACATTTTGGTTTTCCCTTTTCATAATCCAATTTAATCCAGAAGACATGGAGGAGGTGATACTGAAGGAATTATCAAGTATATAAAGAGATACATGAAGCCATTTGGGTAGGTTTTTATGGAATAAATAATGTTTCAATGCTATCAGTAAATAAGGAAGAATTATAGATATAGAATACAACATAAGGATACACCATTTTTCATAAAAGAATTTTCAATGTGGGTAAGTATCTAGATGGGTTCCGATAATTGGTATAAACTTTGTTGAGATTTCATTATGGGTTCATGTTAAACCATTTCCAATGGCCAGGAAGGCCCTCTTGTAAAGGATCCCTTTACATGTCTTCAACATAATGTGTGATAGGTGAATAATCCATAAGTGTATTATATATTTATCTATGTTGTTCATAGATTCATCTTCCTCTATGACAAACTTTATTTTTGTCACCACAATGAGAATTAATTTGAGGTATATTGATATGATTCATTAGAATCTAAATGAATAAAATTATATTTGGAGATAATTTAATTTACATTTTACCCTCCAAATGAAAAAATATAGTTTTAAGTGGGGGTGATTAATTTCCATTATAAAAATGAATAAAATACTTAATATTGGTGACTTCAATTCACCAACATCTCCTAGAATGATATAATTGTTTCTTAGGGAGTAATTATTCATTGACATCTCCTACAAATGGAAATTCATTTGTGGGGTGGGTTGGGGGAATCATTATTATCTCACATGTAAAATCATTTATTTAAAGTATTTCCATACAGAGCCATGATACCAAATAGTGTGTGGACTATATGGAAGGGATGTTATATACGAAGAAAATATATTATAAATTAAACCACTATGAATAGAATATTGAATATTATTTTTTATTCTCCCATATTTATTTGATATTTATATGATTATTTTCATACATTACTCAGTCTAATAAATTTCCTTCCCCCGAATGGATTGGTTCTAATCGACATTAAGAGTAGTCAATACTGAGGATGAAGTCACACCATTTAAATTATTTACAGGGTGAATAAGACATATTATATGGAACATTCATATATAAATTATTATTATTAGATCATTAGTCACCTTGAGAACTACATTTGACATTTAATTATTTTTAAGCATAAGGATTTATGTCCTTCCATGAATATCGATTTCCCATTGTGAATGTTATTTTATTCATACTGAATCATTTACATCCATTAAAATGTATTCCCACAAACTCATTACCTCACTTCAGGGATGATTGATATCTTCATAGTTATATGTAATATGTATAGGGAACCAAATATCGTGTGTTCATCACATAAATTTTACTTTCCTAATTTTTTTCTCTAATTAATCATTGAAAGGAAAGTGATACATGACTAGAATCCTCCAACTATATCAATTCCATTGACTTAGAGGATTATTAAGACATCAATATAAATTAAATATATCCCTTGAAACTATTCCATTCCTTTGGGGGAGGGTTCTTCCTTCACTAGAACTAATTGATTATCCAATATCTGACACACTACATCTATACAACATTGGGCTGCACG
Organism: Viscum album; assembly: GCA_963277665.1. Classification (NCBI taxonomy): domain Eukaryota; kingdom Viridiplantae; phylum Streptophyta; class Magnoliopsida; order Santalales; family Viscaceae; genus Viscum; species Viscum album. Next base: position 1,895,502,299 of record OY728133.1, on the reverse strand, counting down.
ATTATTCTCCAATTCCACCGGATGAGTAAAAAATCCATCTACATAGTAGGAAGGGTCCTCAAATCATTTTCAAGTGAACACCTCTTCTCCATTATACATATCCTATTAATAAAGTCAATGTTATGTCTTGATTTTGAATAGTTTCTTATTGTCATAGATAGACCAATATAACCGCAACATTTCCTTGAAGATGAATATTCAATATTTTACATCAATGTTTAATCTCTCAAAATCAAATTCCATAGGTGGGTGGATATTAATATTGGATTTTAAATCAACATGAAATTTCTTTTGTGAATGGGATTGTAAATTTTTATTGAATTAGAAGTGTATATCATTTAATAAATGGATATAGGGTGTAAAATTATACATATCTATAAGGATTTAGAAGTATATACTATATTCAAAAAAAATTTCATTTCCCAGATGACCCATTCATTTGAGTTCAATAACCAAAACCATTAAATGTTTTTTATATAAAATTCTGGATATATTATGTGTAATTCATTTCCTAGTTAATATATTTAATGAATTTCATCTTATATCTTACACATGGGTATAAACCAAATATGTTTATCCTTTCACGAATGATCTATTAACTATAGAAGATAATTTATGGGGTCATCCCCTTCACATAAATTATCATATTATATTTATTTATTGGATAATAAAACTATAACTTGCTATTGGACTGAGGCTGATTGATCATCGCCATCTTGTGATGATTTTACTAGTGTTAGCATCGACACCTTAATGATAAAACCTAGATTGGGGGATGAACAATCAGTCAAACTATATTTACAAAATCTAGATTATATATATATATATATATATATATGATAGGGTCATATAAGGATGGATGATCAATTAATTATCTTAGATGAGTGTTCAGCTTTTACATGGCTCGATAGAAGTACACATTCAATGATATGATTATTATTATAAAGTAGGGACTCCTCATTCATTTTTTCATCAAATAATCGGTCAATATTTATGTTACTCCCCTAAAATACCAAGATTTTTATAGTATTATTAAGATTCAAAGAGGTCCTTCGCAATATGTTTTCTTCCCTTATTCATCTCCTTCAGGAGTGGTGATAAATAATGTTTAAAGATCATTGAAAACAACATCATACATCATCTCATCTTGAGATGCTATTCAGTATTCTCAGTGAAATAAAGTGACCATTTTTTGAACTTTATGAACCCTATAGGTTCACATGATAATATTAATATCTACAATAGTTTTATTATTTACCACTTATTATGATTTATAGGGGATATCACCTAGTAATAATCCACCTACATTCTATAATTCTTATGCGCAATGACATTGACATGGAGTATAACTTTCACAAAATGGATATTAAAACAAACATGTCATTATGTTATTATGATATATGTGTGGAATATTATCATGATGGAATGATGGGGAAACTATTCATGATGGTAAATAATTGATTGGAATCTCCTATTTAGATGCACGCTATGACATCATTGATAGGTTAGGAGGAAAAAAATAATAATTCCAAAGATTATATTCATTCTAGGGGAGTTTCATCTTTAATTTGTTTCTATGGTGGGAGTTGTGGAGATTTATAATTCTTTATAGAAATTATTTTTATGCCACTAGAATGTTTTCCCAATGAAATAGTTTTGGACACATCATTGATAGGCCCCATAATAAGAAGATCAATCCCTAAAATTGAATATAAAATAGTGATGAAGTCATTTCCTACAATTGCATCAAATTTGGATCAATACCATCTTTATAGAATTTGATCTTTAATTATATACTAGTAGTATTTGATGAATATGTTGTAGATCCCAATGCTACCATCAAACATAATTATGTAAAAAAGTTGGATAGGTAATATTTTTACAATATATTCATTGAAACATTTGTAGATAATACTCTTTAAAATATTAAAAACCTATGTAAACTCAATATTATATTGGGCATCAGTGGTATAGATTATCAACATATAAAAATCCTTATCCATTATCTTCTATTTTCCATAGAGGTTTTTTCTCCCCATTAATGAGATATTAGAGAGCTTAATCATTCTAAACATCTTTTAAATTTATTGAAGAATGTAGTTATTTATATATATTAATTATTTGATGATACATTGAGAATTCACAATTGGATAAATGTATAGATTATATTGATGAGAGAATATGACATTCACTTTTATAGTGTTACATCACAAATATAAAAAATACATGTAAAGAATCCTTCAGATAAAATGTAGATATATAGATTCTTCAATTAGGATAAGGATTTCATTATCCAATGATGAATCTAGATAGGGAGAATATCATTATCCTTCTCTCAAGTCCTCATAATATACATTAGACAATTTGTTAAAAATATTTGGTCAATATAAATTATAATTATATCCTTTGTTTCTCATTAGTCTATAATATTAATTATATACTCTAGTATGTCAAAATTCCAACATCCAATTTTTTTTCTAGTAAATGAATAATTGGGTGTTTAATGTTGTTTTATTTATTTTAATTTTGCCTCTTTATATCAATTTTATGTGTTTCAAAAAGATAAACCCAAGATATTCCATATTTTTTGACATTAATGTAATAAATTAGTCATAATTAGGAATATTTCTCTGAAGTACTCTATTTGGTTATGAATTAGTCTACCATGAATACAAGTATATGTATAATTTATATCTACCTACCATCATGTCCATATTTATTATAACAATAAATAATATTGTTTCATAATTTTTACTATCTAAACATAAATTTAATGAATAAATGATTTATGTTATCAGGTTTTTTATATGTCAATTTCCATTGTGATTTTAGTTTAACTATTTAACGGGGAATAATATAGCACCAAGATATTTTTTTAGTTTTCATTCACCAACATAATTTTTTTCTATAAAAAATGTGAATAAAATGTAGAGGTCATTACTCCATGTTCTCTTAGGCTACACATTATTGGTTTCGAACAAAAATAATGTTATGTCTCCTTCCTTTGGAATATTATGTTCATGGAATCCATACTAACAGAACTCATTTGTTATGTCAAACATCTTTGACCGTGAATTCCTCTGATTATAATTGTTAGTCTATAATAGATCATTATCATTTGGTTGTGGGGTGGGTGATAATGAATATTAATATTTTCTCTCTAAAATCTAGAGTGGATTTTTTGGGGAAGATATATAAGGGTTTCCAAGAGACCATGTTAAAAAAGAGGCCTTTATTATGATGATTTCGATGTCTTGAAAAATGAAATCATTATCTCTTAATAAATAATATTCATCTAGCTGATCATCCATATTTATGATCACATTAGAAGAGGGCCTTATAGTAATTTTATTTATTGTAAAAAAATGGATTCTATTTTAGATAGATATTATTATCATTGATTAAGAATAAAGGTTTGTGTGAATTCGTGTTTTCCATGATAGTGGACTTTGGTTTATGAATATAGGGATGCATAAGATTTGTATGATGGGATTTGTCTAAGTCATTGATTTCCATTGTTGTGAATCATACATCTGAATTTGGTTTTCGAGGAATAGATGTATTTTTCTATAATAATGATTTTACCGGTGAGAAAAACTCATGTTGTGGTTCCATTCATGGATTTGGATAAATATTTTTTTATGGTGTTTGTGATTAGAATATGGAATTAGGGTTTTACTAGATATCTTCTAGGTATGAGAATCATTCCACATGTAGTTCTGTGATAATGGTTCTCTACACATAACAAACTCATATATATGTAAAGATAACACATAGAATGAAACTCTAAACAAATTATTGTAATGGAGGATTGAATACTGATTTTATAGCTTTGGTTGTTCTATGAAGTGACAAAGTAAGTCAAAAAATAAATAAATACTTCTATGATCTTGTACTCCATTGACAGTACAAGAAAAAATATGATATTTGAGGAATATTTATATTATTATAAAATATTCAGTTTCATATTTTCCAGAATGGGAATTTCTTATATTTTTTCTTATGGTGAAAAAATTATCCCACAAACCACACATTGATAGGAATGTGGCCAAAAGTATTCCACCATTACACACACATGATTGTATAGAAGTGATGTAAGTAATACATAATGAAATTGTGCATAATTGGATCTAAACAGATGATATGGGGAAAAAAGAAAGGTGTGTTTCAACCCACATACAAATATCAAGATCCACTTATGATGAATATTCATAATATAAAACCATTAGTTAACATGTCTTTGATAGAAAAATCTAGTAATATTTTCCAAAGAATGATAATATGTGTCTTTAAGAGTCATTTTTTTATCACTTATAGCCAAAGGACGATTATGGTGATCTATGGTCCCCCTAACCAAAGGGTGATTTGTGAATGGAAAAAATTATAGACCATGTTTAATGTGTTTAGAAAAATCTATTCATAACCATGTGTAGGATGAAATTCATTGTTCTAGCTTATTATCATTATATGGGTTGGGTGTTTTTTAATCTTGGAAATTCATAACTATTTTTTACATAACTATTTTCTTCATTATAATGATAATCTAGAAGCATATAGTTCTGAAAAAAAATGTGAGAGAGGGATCATCAACATGACTGAATGTACTCTCAACCAAGGACTAAATATTATATATTTTTACATCAAAAGGTAAGGATTTGATCATTGTAGTTTACCATATTATGGTAAGGATTTTTTCATGCAGTTTAATGTTATGAGATGAGGACTTTTTTTTACCTTTTAATATCATACATCAAATTATATATTAACCCTAACCCAATTAATTATTTCTCAATCATATTTGGTGATCTCCTTTTTTATTGTGACTAGACCAAGGATTCCCGATTTTAGTGTCACTGCATATACCATAAGGGTTAAAATGAAGCCCCATGTAATTCTAATATGGAAAACACCCTATGATGGAACAATCAATATAAATGGAGATGGAAAATATTAATTATTCCCAGACCAAGAATTTTAAATCAAGGTCACAGTACAAATACTATGTTAATATAAGTCAATCCAACCATATTTATAGATGATGGTAGCTTCATATGTACGATATGTTCGAGGTAAAGAGAAATTTATTTTTCAATATGTGTTCATAATTAAAATGAGAACTTATTATCAATTCTCCTACTCAGATGTGGATCGTACATAAGAGTGTGAGGGAATCCCCTTTTTTCTTTTATAATTGGGCCTATTTTTGGGAATAAAATTATGACTGAGTATATCATCAAGAATAAAATAAATAGAAGAAATATTTCTAGGATTGAATCCCCACAAAAATTGAATTCTCATATAACCATAGGTTCTTCAATCATATTATATCTTTTCCAAAATATATATATTGAGCATTACTATGTTGCTCATTGTGATATGAATGAGGAAACATTAGATAATGATAAATAGGTGTGGTATGTTACCAATAATGGTAATCATAATTATCTTTGTTGAGGGACATAATAATAGAAAATTTATCATCGTAAGAAAGGGATGTCAATTTTGATGTATATAGTATGGTGGAAAGAACAATGGTTACCTGATGTGAAGATGTTTAATGAGATAATTAAATAAAAATAACATGTGGATTATGTACACATAGTATATTGTCATTGTTCATAGACCGTGAAGTTACCTAACCATACATGGAGTCCCTTAACATTATTCTTAATCCCACGTGATCTATATTTGATATTTGAAACAGTAATAATTAGGGTTCCCTTAATCGCATAGGGGGAATTCAAAATAATGTTGGTGTATCTATTAATTAACACAAACATGAATAGAGTGGAATAATAATATAGTAATGTGATAACTTAAATGAATAAATGATAAAGAATCAAATAGTAACAAATATAATCATTCAATGGTTCATAATTATTTTTCCAGGACTGAGGTAGAAGGTCTATGTATGGATACATACCATGTAATAATAGGAATCAATCCTCACATAGTTCTTAGTAAGGATTCCATACACTACTCTAAATCATATGTATGGAATGTAAAAAATGTATCTTATAACATATGGTCCAATATTTTGGATATGTGAATCACTAATGGTGGTTCTATAGATAAGAACTACAAAAACCTAGGGATCATTATCATATAATATTGATGCAGACCATAGAATAAAACATCATGAAATAATAATTTTTCTATATAGTTTTACATCATAAAACACAAATATTTATTGATTTATAGTTTAATGTTATACTATTATAAGTATATTTCATAGATCACATGGAAATATTTCGTGAAAAATTGTTTATTTGAAGAGGCATGATACACATTCCATCCATGGTTAGAAATGAATATGATTAATTGGAATATACCATATTGATATCAAAAGGTCATTCTCAGTTTATTTCATGCATCAAAGCCTTGTTCCTATGTAACAGTGGGGTCTAGAAGACTGAAACTAGTTCCCCTTGATGAAATGAGAAATGAATCATTTCATGTTTAAATATCAATCAATTTGTTTTTTAGATGATAAATGATAGAATGTGTGAATTTTTTTATCATCTAGTTGTTACAATTTAACTAATTTCTTCAGGTATGAATTTTCTATGGAAAATTAGTCACATATGGAAACACCAAGTAAATTCAAGTATAACTATATTTTATCTTATATAGTACTGAATACGAGGTCACATATGTTATAATATAGGTTGAAGTGTTGAAGGAATACAAGGACTGTATAAACTTTTTAGGTCATGGATTTTTTTCCTTTGTCTAGCATTTTTGGGAGATTTTTTGACCGGGTTTTATTAAATGGATTTTTCTCCCCAATTGATGGTTCATGATAGAATGATGAATATTTAGACTCAATGTTATTTTACAAATGGTGCGTCTTTAATTTAGGTGTATAGAAATTGTTTCCATTTTCCATCGATATTGTATGAGGGACAACAATCCTAATGTAACACCCCGATTCTGACAGCCACCCATTGGAGCCCTATACCTAGTTGGTCAGATTGACTCAAACACATTTACTTGAATGCCAGAGGCTTCTGACTAGTTGTGAGGGCCTTGGTTGTGATAGTGGTGAAACTATTCCCTCAATGGATGAGTAATCTATAGGATGTAAAAAAAACAACATCATATCCAATTATAATTCCAGACAATAGAAAATAGATAAAGGCTGAAAGTAAATAACAGCTAGACCACATATATAAATGATTCATGATATATATTTCTAGGAAAGAATCAAATCATGTTACAATGATGGAATACACTAATATACCAATGTACAAAAAATTAATGTAAATAGCTCCACAACATCGTAAGACTCATCTGGGTCCCATGCTCCCAACCTCCATAGAAATCATGTACATGAATTAGAAGGGCCTTTCCCCTTATCCATACCTGAAATGATATAATCTGTTTAGGACCAAAATCAGGACCCAAACATGGTGTGAGACTAGTACTAGTAGGAAACCACCAAATGATATGTGCCTAAATGTTAGGTAATATATATGGCCAGTAATAAGAAAAGAGAAGTAGTAAACAATGAAGTAGCCAAAATTAAACAATCATACAGTTTCAATTGTATTCAATTTCATACATCAAGTAAGCACATAATCACAAACAGGTAACCCTTTGGGATGTACTCATAGAGTAACACCTCTAGTTCAACCTAACAATACAAGAAACCCTATAAGATGTACTCATAGTCTATCCCCTACGGTCCAGCATTAGAGGAGACCCTCCGAGGAATCACTCACCATCAATTCCACCCTATAGTCTTGTATTGGTAAATAATAGGTGCTGTGGGGAATCACTCAACATCCAATTCCCATGGTGGCCCGCATGGAGGTACTACAGACACTCTGAGGGAGCACTGAACATCTATCCCCCTATAGCCTCACAATGTAAAATAAAATAGACACTTTGGGGAAGCCCTAAATGATCATTCCCCATATGGTCTACTACACCATTTTCCCACAACCATGTGTAAGTCAATCAAGCACAATGATATATTGAAGCCATAATAATCCTCATGAAATACTTGGCTAAATATTCTACAACAAATAACTGCATGTTAGATAAAATCACTCAATCCTATAATACATGGCATGGAATGAAAACCATCATCCTAATAATAAAACCTAGACCAAATGTTAAAAAACATGATAACATGGGAAAAAAATACATATCATGGAAATGATAACCCTATTCAAAAAAAATTACCCAAATCCAAAAAAACAAGGCATAACATGCCATTAAAGGGAAAAAAACTATAAACACATAGTACCCTAAACAAGGTTATTGGGAACTTTAGGACATATAACTCATATTCTAACTACATAAGGGCACAAATAACCTACCATAGCATTGTATAGATGATATAAATATACCTTAGGCCTTGAATCACCCTAAAATGATGTATATCTACAAAAATTAATAAGACATACAACCAAGGATATCTTGTGGTAGAGGATAAAATAGGAGATGATAATCAAGAAGAAGGGATATCTCACCGATGTGATTCCAACACAATAGAAAGAGTTTAATTCAGAGAACCGATGGTGATTCGAGGGATCAGAGAATATCTTTAGTCATACAAACACTCTTGGTCGAGACATATAAATAAGAAGAGCGTTATGTCTATTATACATTGCCCCGGTCTATTTAATGAAAAAATAAAATAAATGATAAGTACTTTATATGTATACGGTGTGTACTTTCTCTTACTAAGTCCCGCATTAGGCGGCCTCCAGGTCACCGCACACGACCCTGTACTTGGCCGTTACATGGACAATACATGGTCCCCCGCGACAACCGGGTACACAGCGTGTACTCCAGGAATTTCCAGAAACTCCACATTTTCTAGAAAACTACTAGAAAGAATGATTCATACTTGAATAGAAGATCCAGGTTCTTACAATTGTCACCCATAATGATATTTGACCTAGAATTTCCATATCAAGGCGACATAGATGTATAATCCTCAAACATCTCCATCCACTATGATCATACATCGGCCTTACATCCCTAGGTCTCATCATGTACTCTCCTATGTGGCCATTGTAATCATAAAATAAGAACAAATAAGCCACATAGAACCATCACACTGCGATAAAAAATCCAAATAATATGATCTTCGAATGATGCATCCACTTCTAGCTCATCCTCATAAGGAGGGAAAACTTGAGACGAGTCTGAGAAGTAATGTCGAAGCTTAGAAATGTGGAACACATCATGCATATACCGTCACCTATATGGTAACTGAAACTGATAGGCAACCATCCCAACTCTCCCTAAAACCTCAAATGACCCGACGTACCTTGGAAAAAGCTTCGCCGATCTTTTAATCCTCTTCTTTCCAAACCTCAGTGTGACACGTTGGAAAGCATGATCTTTGACCTCGAACTCCAGAGGTCATCTTCGTCGATAATAATATGACTTATGTTGAGACTGTGCAGTATCCATCCTCTTCTAAATAAATTTAACATGATATGTTGTCTCTTAGACAAGATGAGGTCTCATCAATGTTGTCTCTCCTGCCTCCATCCAACATAAAGTTGATTGATGTGCCGTACCATAAAAAGCCTCATAAGCTTCCATATAAATTGTATTTTGAAAACTATTATTCTATGAAAACACAACAAGAGGTATGTCTTTCTCCCAAGAACCTCCAAAATCCAAGATGCATGCTCAATTCTTTTCATTGGTACCAGAATCATATTCTAGGACATGCCATCTGTTGTTGGATGGTATATTTTACTCAAAAATACCTATATACCCAAAGCCCTATAAAGTCCCTACCATACCTAAGATGTAAAACATACATCCTTGTCTAAAACAATAGAGTTTGGAAGTCCATGTAGATGTACACTCTCATGGATTGAAAACCATCACAACAGATTAAAACTTATGGTCTCCTTGATCGGCAAGAAGTGAGAAACCTTCATATGTTTGTCAAATAAAAACCCAACATACTTTATTCCTTCTCGGAATCCTTGGTAAAACCATCACGAATTCCATCACAAAATTCTTCCATTTTAACTCATAAATGGGTAACAGCTACAAAATCCATGCTGGTAGCTGATGCTCATCCTTCACATGCTGAAAATTAGAACATCTCATTACGAACCCAACAACATTTATAATCATACATGGACACCAGTACAGATGGTGTAGATCATAATACATCTTCATGACACCTATATTAACTACCCAAACTACGGAATTAATGTCCCACATCATCTACTCACGTATGACTTCTGACACCCATATGTGCCCATGAAAACGCAATATCTCATCCTCACCTATGGTACATTCAGGAATGGGGTACACTACTGACACACTCTCCTATAGGACTAGGCCTTCTGAATCTCATAGATACCTCATTCACACTCGATCAAGTAGAATAGAGGTAACATCCATAGAATAATGAAACATCTATCCATGACTATCCTGCACCTCTAAATGCATCTTAGAGAACCGAGCCATAAGCTGCTGCTCACTACGGGCCTCCAGAACATCCTTTTTTCAAGGCCATTTGCTCATCACATCAGCCACAGCATTTCCCTTCCCATGTGTGTAGGCATGCTCAACGTCAAAAGTCTGATGGTACCCAACCCACCTTCACTATCTCAAATTCAGGTTGCATTGAGTGAATATATACATGAGACTATTGTGGTTGGATAAAACCACCCAATGCTCCCGAAGAAGAAAATATCATCAACAGTGTAAATCATGAACAACAATCCCAAACTTGAGATCGTGTGTTGGGTAATTCCTCTAATGTGGCCTCAACTTCTGAGACTCATACACAAAGAATCCTTCCCCCTGCATAAGCACATCTCAAAGCTCAATACCTAAAGAATCACAATAAACTGTATAGCTCTTGCACAACTCTGGAAGAACTAGTATCGGTACCAATTTCATTTTCCCTTTTAGTTCATAAAAGGAAAAATCACAATAATTAGACCACATGTACTTTATATCCTTCATAATCATACCCATAAATGGAACTTGTAAGCATGAAATGTTTTTTTTGAAACCTTTTTAGTAACAAACCAGTCCTAGAAAACTATATACTTCAAATACATTCTTCTGCTACTCACACGAAACTACTGCTCTCATTTTCTAGGGGTCCACGAATACATCTATTTCTGAGATAACCAGACCATTAAGTGAATTTGGTCCATCCCAAAGTGTCATTTAGGGAGCATAACATATAACTAATGATCTCATTGTGTACTAAAATTAATCTCAAGATGTGTAGCAGGGTCGTGTTGAGTTTGATAGTACGCCAAGATATTGACCACAAAGACTACCACAACAGAATCCAAGTATGGATGGAACACTCGGTTCATCAGTGCCATGGAGTCTGTAGGAATGTGCATGTTAGCGAATGGTATAACAACATACTCGAATAGAACATTCATGTTCTATAAGGCTGTTAGAGGTATATCAGATGGTCTAACGTTAAACTGATGGTAACCATACATCAATTCAATTTTCGTGAACACTCGGGTTCTATGAATCATATCAATGAAATCATCAATCCTCGGCATGGGATATCAGTTATTGACCATTAAGTGGTTTATCATTCAATAAACAACACAATGTCTGAGGGTACGATCTAGATTCATTACAAATAGATCAATCAAACCACATAGATAAGTACTGGGTCGGATGAAATTCTTTTCCTGCAACTCTTCTAACTTCTTGTTGAGCTCATGAAACTCTATTGTAGCCATCCTATAAGTATGAATAGACACTGGTATTGCTCCCAGCACAAGACCAAATCGAAACTTCCACCTCTCACACCCGAGGAAAACCGAAAAAGACTTCTGGAATGACATCCTTGAAATGATCCACCACTGGAGGGAAGTCCATCTATCAAGTCCCATCCAGATATATACTAGAAAACTGGTCTATAACTCTATGTAACCCATGATGCTTGGGTCTTGCTCATCTCTCTTGGACATCCCATTCACCCTTAAAAAACACATAACCCCCATTGGTGATATAAAACATACCATGAGGTGATAGAAATCGACAACTACTTGGAAGGAAACTACCCATTCCTTTCTAAGAATGACATCATAGCCTGTCATCTCTAGAACATACAGTTCCCATATGTAGTGACACTATACAACCTCAAGATGGAACTCTTTTCATAGAAGTACATTAGAATTTCTAGTCCCAAATGGAGAGTCTAGCAGCAAGATATCCATAGAAGAAATTATATATAGCCCAAGGCTCTACACTAAAGGAAAAAATATTAATATATTGGAATCCCCAAAATCGATAAGAGTAGAATATAAAACAGAGGAAACTAGGATCATACTTATAATTGTAGAGGGTCCGAGATCCTGCTCTTGCAGGGTCTACTCCACTATAATAGTCCGACCTGTACTATGGTACTGTGAACCTGCCTGACCACCCTGAGTAGATCTCCCATGTGGCCACTAAAATCATGGTGACTGACCCCCATGACTGTGACATACACCTCAGCATGAATGACCGGATAAACCCTAGCAACCTTACTGATGGGAAACTGGTGGTTCTTTACCTAAACAAGGATTCATAGAAGAACCCTTGTCACCACCTACTGGTGAGAAAAATCTGACATAAGCATTTAAGATGACCCTTCTTTCCCCATGATCAGCACTCCACTAGGTCTCTCGAGTAATGTGTCCTAGTATGCCCAACATTTCCACACTGGTATCATACCACATTGTCACATGAAAGGGCATACCGCCTACTCAGATCTCTACGTGAAGACTCCCTGCGGCACGTCCTGCTATCAACCGGAGAAGCACAATCTCTAGATGCGAAACCACCCTGGTTCACATCTATATAATTCCTCAGGCTACACTCCTTGATCAACACCTTATTAATGATAGAACATATTGAATTAATCATGAATATGTTCACATTATATCGGATTTGTGATTGAGTCCATCCTTATACTTCATTGCTAGAAATTACTCATCAACTCCACGAATGGGGGTGAAGCACTACAAATCTGTGATGAAAGAAGAATACTCCATCACAGAAATATTACCCTACTCTAGACTCATGAATTGTCAGGCTTGATCGAACCAAAATGTCTCCGAGTAATAGTATTCGTAGAAGGAATGCCGAAACAAATCCAAACCCATAACTTCCTAGAATCCGACATGTGAGGTCACGTCCCACCATCTCTTGTCAGATTCCCTCTTCATATACGTAGAAATCTTGAGGCTCTTCTCCAGAGGAATATTTGAATGCTCGAAGATAGATAACATGGATTTTAACCATGACTCTAAAACTAGAGGCCCACCATCCCCTGTGACAGAGGGAGGATGTTGTTGCTAAATGACCGTCGTAAAATCATCCATAGATTAGGCATGATGCAGTAATCCATAGAAGGTCTTCATTAACCTCATAATGGCCTCTTAGAACTGTAAATTGGCCCATATGTTGGGAATGACGGCTGGTTCCAAGACAGGCACAACTGGAGGATCTGCCGGTAGTCCCTGATCCACCATATCTGCTGTCTGATCACTGCCCTGTAACTGGCATACAACCGTAAGACATCTCTATGGTATAAATCATCAATGTCAAGTGGACTCCTTAGATACATATTATCGAAGCCTGAAAATTAGATTTGTAATAAGGGAACATGAAAAAAAATCATTCATGTTTTTCAATGCATGGAAACACGATATGTATAATAACTACATGATGTGTTCCCTTAAGCCTTTACATAAGCTTGACATCCATCCAAAACTGGTCATGTAACTCATCATACTAATAACATGTTTCCCTAACACACATTGTGTACTTGAATCCTCATCCCCTTCCCGGGTTCCCTCACATGGCTATGCCTAATGGTTCTCCTAGGACAATATTATATAGTGTGTTAGTTCCAGACACAGTGTGTAGTATATGAACTTCACTGACTCATGATGCTAGTCACATGACTGGTTACATGGCTCACACTACACGGTTTGTTTATTATAGTCACAACGTGTAGTAGGAATATTTCATCGACCTGTGTTGTTTGTTACACAGTTGAAATCATCTATTACACTACACACCATGTTCAAGACTGATATGAAATGTATGACATAAGTTTTCACCCATTCGTGTCATTATTCACAAGGGTAGACACATAGGCTACACAACACTGCATGTACGTCCAGAACATGGTGTGTTCTACCAAGATTATCCCAACCTCATGTCTATTCCCACACATCTAGTGACATGGTTAGAGACTACACTTCGTGTACACAAATACCCATCATGTACTCTATAAATCACTTACTTCCCAAATAGAAGGAAATATGGCATGTATTCATCATTACACGCCATGTATTCTAGGTTTTTCTTGACAATAAGCCTCAGAAACTACTATGGAACCCAGAAAAACACTAAAAACATTTAGGTTCCAAATTCCAATCTATCCTCGTGAATAATATTTGGGAGTCTTATAAATGTCATAAACAATTATAACAGTGTAATGATCCACCAAATTCTGGTCCAAGAGCTCCCATAACACCTCAAGAACCAATGTTTAGAATTCATTCAAACAAAACCTTACACAATCAAATATCTTATCACATATAAAGTATTATATACAGTAATATATCACAACCACATGCATATCTTACACAAAATCTATCAACACAACATGCAATCACTAATTCACCCTAAATGGAATGACAAGAATGCATTACATGAGACTTCTAGCAAGTGACTATATTATGAATTAGATAGAATAACCTCATATCATTGGGTTGAAATATAATAGAATCTTAATAATTTCAATAATTTTAACACAAAACATGTGAATCAGTCAAGGTGAAATCAATCAACTATAAATTTGAAAAATCAAAAAAATGAGGTAAATTGGCTTTTCCATGTACATGGGTTAGCTACAGACAATAAAAACTTATTACCAAGTACCTATTTTTTCCTATCCCTGGATATATGCATTAAAAAGTAAGTCAAGAATTAATGAAACCCTATAATACCACATTGTAATGCCCCAGTTTCAGCATCCACCCCGAGGTGCCCTGTACCTGGTTGGTCACAAAGCCTCAAGCCAATTTACCTAAATGCCAAAGGAATCCGACTAGCTGTGAGGGCCTTGGGTGTTATAGTGGGGAAACTATGCCCTCATTGGTAGATTTACACTACATATGTAAAATAGAAAATAATATTGGAATCAATAATATTACCAGAAAAGAGTAAACAATAGAAGATGGAATGTAAATAACAACTAGAGAACATTAATAAATGATGCATGATACATATACCCAGGAAATCTTCCAATCATGTCCCAATGATGGAATACAATAAGAAACCATCATACAATAATGAGCAAGTAAACATCTCTACATCATCGCAAGCCTCAGCTTGGTCCCATGCTCCCCAACTCCGAAGCAATCATGTACTTGAAGTGGAAGGGTGATTTTCCCTTGTCTAAACCTGTATCAATATAATATGTTTGGGAAAAAATTCATGACCCAAATAGGGTGTGAGAATAGTCTCAGAAGGAAACCATCAAAAGATTTGTTCCTAACAGTTAGTGAATATCTATATGGCAAGAAATAAACAAAGAGATGAAGTAAACAAAGAAGTTCCCAAATGTAAACAATCCCACAATTTCAATTTAATTAAATTTCATATATAAATTAAACAGATAATCCCAAATAGGAACCCCTATGGGATGTACTTAAAACACAACCACACTAGATTAATGAAACAAGGCATAAAACCCTATGGGATGTACTAATAGTCTAACCCCTCTGGTTTAGCTTCAACACAATCTATCTGAGGGAGAACTCACTGTAAATTGCCCCTATATTATCATATCAGTATCTAATAGGCACTCTAGGGAAGAAATCAAAGTCCAGTTCCACCTATGTCCCACATCGAGGAACTATAAACACTCTGAGAGAGGATTCAACATCCAACCCACATATGGTCTGACAACGTAAAAGTAAACAGACACACTGTGGAAGCCCTCAACGTCCATTCCCTATATGGTCTACCAAACCAGGTACCAATAGTCCTGTGTAAATAAAAAGAGCCCAACCATACATATAATCCATTGTAAAATTCATGAACTACTTGGAATGATAGTCTATAACATATCACATAATGTCAAATAAAATCACCCCATCCTATAATACTTGGCATGGAATACAAAGCAGATGCCAAATAGGAACATCTAGACCAAATCGTCAAAAGAAATAAAACATGGGAAAAAAATCCATATCATGGAAATGATAACCCTACTCACAAAAAATTAACTTATATTCTAACAAAAAAGGAATATCATGAAATAAAAGTGCTAAAACTCATAAACATGCAATACCCAAAAAAGGATATTTGGAACTGTGGCATATATAACTCAATGATTATCTACTGAAAGGCACAAACCTCCTACTTGAGAATTGTAAGAATAATATACATGATCCTCATGCCTTGAATTTCCCAAAAACTCTGTATATCTAAAAAAATATGATGATTTTCAACTTATTATATATTGCAGAAGATGAAATACTAGAAAAATAACCTATACCAATGGTTTGAAACTGTTGGTATAGGCCTCCAAACTGTTGGATAGTATGTCGTGGGGATTTATCTATACCAACAGTTTTTGGAAAAACCATTGGTATAGGTAATATGAAAAATCTATACCAACGGTTCCATAAAACCATTGATATATGTATTTCAAAAAAGAATAATTCTGTTGGTTTTGAACCCAGTACCTCCATTTTATGATTGAACAACCTAACCACTATCCTAACATATCTTTTGTGAAAATAATATATATATATATGTATTATAATAAATATTTTTAATTATTATTTAGTTAATGTTCTTTATTTTAAGATTCCATAAAAAATACTTGTAACTATACCAACATTTCTTAAAACTGTTGGTATAGAGTTTCAAGAACTATTGGTATAAATTATTTGATTTGGGACCTATACCAATTGTTTTGGAAAAACTATTGGTATAGGGGGACTTATACCAATAGTAGGGGAAACTATTGGTATAGGGTCTATATTATGGACCTATACCAACGATTTGGCTAAAACCATTGGCATAGGTCTATATAATTGACTTATACAAATGGTTTCCCCAAATCTTTTGTATAGGTCCCCCCTATACCAATGGTTTGTACAAAACCCTTCGTATATGTCCAAATTAGTGACTTATATGAATGGTTTTTTCCAAACCATTAGTATAGGTCCATATAAGTAAAAATATACCAACGATTTTCCCAAAACTGTGGGTATAGATCTTATTTTCAATAGTGAGGAGAAAATATGAGATAATGATCAAGAACAAGGGATAACCCACCGATATGATTTCAATGCAACCGACGGAGTTTGATTTAGATAACGGATGACATTTCGGGGGATTGGAAATGATCGGCAGTCGTACATACTCTCTAGGTCGATATAGATGAACATGAGAGAATTTTTTCTATTATACGCTGCCCAGGTCCATTTAATTAAAAAAATAACATATATTGTGTGTACTTTATAAGTACACAACATGTACTTTCCCTTACTAGGCCCCTCTTTAGGTGTCCTCTAGGTCACCCCACACGACCATGTACTTGGCCATTACACGGCCAATACACAGTCACCCAAGACAACCAAGTACATGGTGTGTACTCCAGAAATTTCGAGAAATACTTCTTTTTCAAAAAAAAACTGTAAAGCAAGATTTATACCTGAAAAAAATTCTTGGGTTCTTACACTTTGTGATGATATTGGTAATCATGAACGTGAAGATTTTTTTTCTTCTAAATTATTTGAGGGATATTTCACCATACCATTTTATGATGATTTTGGTAGTATTGAGGATTTATTTATACTATATTATAATAGTATAATGTTAATATCAAATAAAATCTTATCCCCATATGATATATAGAACTTATTAATAATTATTATTATACATATCTAGTTTTTATGGATTAAATTTTCATTAAATCTATTAGGAAAACAGTTTTTATATGAATTGTGTGCATGTTTGTTTGATTAAAAGCCCATAATATCCACACCTCTTAATTTAGTGAGATATAATGGTTCGTGACATGTGGGATCCACAAGAACCTATATAAAATTATCATATTAGAATGATTTTTTCTTCTGTATCAATGTATATGGGGAGAACACCATCAACGCCTCATTTATAGAGGGCCTTCATATGACCATGGATAGAATAGATGATAATGTTTACTGCATGTCCTCTTATTTTTTCTTACATGGAACTATTGGAAAAAATAATACAACACCTCTAGTATTTCAACAAGGGTTTATCTATTCAATCATAGGAAATACTAATTAATATTTTGTATTTAGTTCACTAACCTCTTCCATGATACTCTTGAAAACATGTGACACCTTTCTATGATTTTGTAACTATGATGACTATTTCAATAATATATAAATCTTAAAATGTTTTTGACAAATTTTAAAAATAAATTTCCTATGAATTATATAGATGTGGGACTTATATTACACTATATTATTAGTTCATCCTTATAAATGGATACAAATATATGTAAATTAAGACTTATGTGGAGAAACATGAATAACTCCAAATATTATCTTTTTTAGCTAGGATAATTCCATCCTCCTTCCTCATGGGATTCTATATTCTCTATAAAAATAAATCTCCAAAGTTATGAAGTTTAAATTTAAATAGAATATTTTTTTCATTTGGGAGTTCAATATTCAATCTATTTTTTTAAATAAGGGTTATATCTAAGGGAATATACAAAATAATGAGACTTTATTGTCATATAGTATTTAAAATAGATAAAATACTTCAATAGTATTATTTCCCTCCATTCCAAACATCTAGTCAAAATTGGGAGGGTGATGATGTACATAAGATGGTCAGTTTGTGAGGCCAAATAGATATCCTAATGATGCACGTTATTATAAATCACTAAAAAACAATGATAAATTTGAATTAGTTTTTCTTAATTTGTTTTTAATGAGTCTATGCATCGCGCATGGTTCGATGGATTTAATATATACAATTTAGTTTTTAGTTTAATTCTATTGTGTAAGGAAATAACCTAGATATCACTCTATGGATGTCACATACAAGGTGAGTGGATTTCCATCAATAGGAGGAATCATCACTGGTTAACACAACAAATAATTATTCATAACATTGAATGATTATTAAAAATAATAATTCCACTAATATGTATCAAATTTTTTCATTAACATGGTGAAAGAAAATCAGTTTTCCAAAATATTTTTTAAGATGCATAAAATATAGAAAATACATCATTATAGTTTGAAAATTTAATTTATATTTCGAGAATGTTACATTCCAAGGATATTAATTTTTTTCTCATGAGTTAAATTGATGCCAAAATTGAATAATATTAATCCATGAATCAATACATAGGTAACAACCAAAGAACAATTCAAATGTTTCATTTTAGGTTGTGTGATTGATTATTGTTGAAAATATTATCAATTTCATAAATATGGTCACAAATTGTTTTTATTTTAATACTTTATAAATAAGATGGAACATGATATATATTCCCCAAAAGGGTTAGAATATGAGGTTCATGGGATGAAAGTATGTTTCATTATTATTTGTTAGGAATAAGGGTAACATCTTATAGAAAAATACTATTAGGGGTTCCCTAACAGCGCTAACATAACCATATTCAGGGGTCATTCAGATGTGTGTATATGTTGAATAACCATACAAGATGTATATTTCTTAATATCTAACAATCACATCAACAAAACGTTCAATAATTGGATCCATTAATTCATCATTTAGATAGTGTGGGTTGAGATATCTGAAATCAATGAAAACACTAATTTCCACGATTTTTCCTCTTTATTTGTCCCATATTTGATATCCATTTTTTAGTTAACTTAATAGATTGTGTTATCATTTATGAGATTATCATCATCAACTACAATATTTGGACCATTGGTCAGAGGTGACCTCTTAGATTCTTATATCTAGTCGTAATGGTCTTCAAAATGAATTGGGTTCTGGGAGACCAAATCTGAATTGAGGAAAATTATTTCTATTTCATTAACTAAGAATAAATTTCAATTAATCATTAGGAAGTAATTATAAGTCACTTTATCTCTAATGGAAATATATTTAATAATCAGTGCCAAGACTAGATATTCTTATGTGTCTAGAATTACTTATAGGAGTTTGCCATTAGTGGGGGAGAAATCTTCCTTGAATGAAGGTGGAGATTCATTGAGGTTGTCCCTCTCTTTGCATTCCTTTCCTTCATCTCTCTCTCTATTCCTACATCAATATTGATGTGTGAGGGAGGATAATTATTAGGGTTAGTAATATGATAACTATTATTTGATTTATAGACATATATATCATTAATACCATTAGATATTATTATTATTCATTCAAATTCAGTTAATATAGTTGGGGCCTACAATATACTTGGGGTTAATGTGATGGAATCTCCATAGGAAATGACACTACAAAATGAGGTGAAATATTTTTTAAATTCATTTTCTACATATTTATGTAATTTACTTTTTTTAGAAGAGTACATTCCAAATTATAAACTAACAACTTCCATATAGTTGATGCGTAGAACATATTCTTCACTAAGCTCTTTAAATTGGATGTAATTGGACATTTATAGAACATTCACTATGATATCCCAATAAAATATTTGTTCATGGGATTCCTCCCTGATCTCAATTAAAATTATGCATCTATTTATTGATCATCATAAGATTCAAATGGTTATTTTCACCATATAATGTATCACTTATCCAATTGATGTAGTTATTTATAAATTAGTGATATTATTACGACATTTTTTTATGTTAGTGATGAAATGGCTGTAGATTTGTGATAAAAAAAGGTTATATATTATTTAAACAACAATAATTCATTATTCCAATGTAGGAAGAGAAAAATGAATTTTGAGATTGATACAACTAATGTAATTTTGTTCACTCTAATTATATACGCTTACATTAATGATGGAATGTGATATTTTGAATTTAAGGTAAAGAAAAAAATGAAGAATTTATATCGGTATGATATTTTCCACAAAGTAATTATCAATGAATCCTCCTCTTAGGTCAATGAGGCCCATATTCATTACAGAAGAAATGTCCTGTTGTGTTCCTAAATCATAGTATTTTTGTATTATTTCATAAAATAGATTCTATAATTACATTACATGGGGTTAATCTGTACATTATATAACAAAATGGATGTGACCTAATAATAAAACTATTGAGGATTTAGAAGAGCCTCTATAAGTGATTCTTGGAAATAATTTTACAGGTTAAGAGCATAATCAATTGACAGCTGTACTGGATCTATAACAAAATTCATTAGGATTAAATACATCTAAGACAAAGTCATGTTCCTTACAGCATGTATCTAGTACATAGAAGGAACATTGGAAATTGATGTGCCTAGGGTGTGAGAGTTATGTGGTTAAGATGCTATTAGGATTACCCTTTATATAGTTGTATTTTTTTGTAATGACTTTCCTACAATCCAACACTAAGATGGTTGTTTATCTCTATCCAGTCGATCATCCAATTTAATCAATCCTATAGTACTTTACATATGTATAGGTGCATATTGAATTTCTTTCGATGACCAATAATGGTATTTTCCATGAATATCTATATCATGAATAGATTTTTTGGGAAAGTGGCCAGAATATTTGGTTTGGTAAAAACTGAATATCCCCCTACCACTTTAACCACTATGGTCTCATCATATAATATCCTGAGACTAGAACACCCCGATTTGGTGAGTAATTTTATTTTTACATATTTGGCATTAAGTTAAATGAATGTGACCAAATTTGTCTCCCATATAAAACATACAACATAATGATGAAATATTATATCACAAATATACATAAAATGCTTTTTGTTTTATAATTTTTGATAATAAAGAAATTTTCATTACAACCTGGGTTCATAAACAACTGGTTTTTTATGATAAACATAATCTCCCAACATACCCAACTTCTCATATTCCATACTATGTATGTAAAATTTCCAATATAATTCCTTACAAATGAATCCTTTATACAATTAATTTTTATTTCATTTTTCCGTATAATGTTGGGAAAAAGAAACATAAAAATTGTGTGGTCAAATTATCAGAAAGTGTTAGAATGGGTGATACCAATCAATTATCATAAGACTGTATAAGATAATAAAAATTTATAATATTGTGACCATAACCAATTAGTTAACCACCAATATGAAAAATATCATAAACATGAGTTATTTCATAAAACATTATAATTTTAAAATAAATGAATCATAAAAATAGTAATTCCTCATAACTCAATCATGGACAATAATTTAATCACTGAAATGCTTATGGGGCAGATAGATTTATTGAAACCATTTAAAAATTAATTCTTAACTACCCAGACCTTTGGATTGAGAATCAACACATGTTTCACACTGTGGATCAATACAGTGCCATGTTTCCCATTATGAATTATGAATTTCAACTTGATTCCAATAACAGATCAATCACATCATCTTCTTTCCTCAAACTATCACATAATATAGTATTAATTACAAAATTAATTGGATAGGGATTTATGTACCAACCATCACAGAATGAAAACCATACATATATGTTCTATATAATAATAAAATGTCTATAATATCATAACTATTAAATTGGAATGGGTTTCATGTTATTTTTTTTTCAATGAATAACACGTTTAATATACATGGCATTATAACTATTTCAACATTAAATTACTGAAATAAACCATATAAAGAAAGAATAAACGTTTTATCCTAGTATCATTATCATGGTAAATCATGTGTATTATCAGTGGTCATTGTTGTGGAAGAATTTAGTTTCATTTAGTTTATAATTAAAAAACTTATTGAGAGAAATAACCTTTCATATATAAAAATAAATTCCTAAAACATAAAAATATACATCAAATAATGAAAAATTGTTCATTGAAATGAACCATTAAACCCTGTAACTGAATATTCAGATCAATGATCACCATGATGGATGGAAATTATACTCACGATGTATAAGTTTAAAATCTATTCCTCTCATACATTAGTCAGAAAATTCACAAAGTATCTTTTTTTTAAAATGACAAAAATATTGATTTCATAACATTTGTTAAAAAATTAAATTATGCGTCAAAACTTGTTTAGAAAAAAATTTGATAACTTTAAAAAGGCATTTGATTTTTATTAAAACATGTACATGTAAGAAAAATATTCCCTAATGGGGAGTTAAATATATCATATTCTGAAAAATGATGAGATTGTAAAATAAAATCTCATAACATTCGTATTATTTAAAACATAAGAATAATGAAAGGATTAACCCAATATTTATATATTCATACAAAAAATTTCAGGAATGAAATCATAAAATAAATTCTTGGAATGTATATGAACCAAACAAATTTAACATTAGGTATTTAAGACAAATATCAATAAAAGTGATATAATCATTCCATATCATGAGTCTGAATCATCATGTTTATTCATTATCACCATTAATAATAGACAATGTTTAATTATTTATATTAATAATATATGTTTTCATTATTATTATAACTTTTAAATCCTTTATATACATGTTATAACTATTAATTAATCATGGGTGTTAACATCAATCATTTTAGTGATATTTGGTTTATAAGTACAAAATGACAATAATAGGTTGGCTATAGTCTAAGAAAGCATTATTCCATTATATAAATAATAATAATAATGACATAAATTTTATTATAATAATTCCATTCTACTTTTAAATCCATCCATTATAGATGATTGGGAAAAATAAACTATGTTACAATCATGGAGATGTTAGATCATACATATTCTTAAGTAATGTTTCAATTTATCAATGATCAGTATGGAAAAAGGTATGTTTTATATTAAATTTCCAAAATTATAATTATATAATAAATTATATATTATTTCTTTATCTGTACATATATATATCAACCATGATATGTGGTGATTAAAAACGAATCACATCGCTTCGTGGTGGGTGAAGACCTCACATTCGCATGAACAACATTATAATTTTTTAGTTAATTGAATAGTAATATGTTAAAAGATATATAATCACTTTATAATTAATTATTTTCATTAATATACTATATAGATAATTTTCCCAACAGTTTAACCACTGTTGAGTGTTGAAGACAGAAAAAAAATTGTATCAGGTCGTGAGATGGTAGTTTTTCATACACATAACTAATGAGTAAGTTTCTTATATGATGGATATTGTAGATGGATATTGGATAGTACATTAAAATAATAACATCTTATTATATTTATGACACTTGTTTTATTAGTTTACCATTATTGAGTACGAAATGAAGGATGTGGATAATGATAATAAAATTAAAACATAACAATTAAAATTAAACCACTTCATTAGAGATCCAAATTGGATTGACACATATATAACTATAATATTAATATTATTTCCAATCAACGTCCTATAATATGAGATTAGGTATTCTAAGAAGGTATTCAATGTAATATTGGAAAAATAAAATGAGTATTTACGTGTCAATGAATGATAAGAATCATTTCCCTTTAATAGGGAAGGGGAGGGTAACTAATTAAATTTCTATTAATATTAATATAATATAAATTAATATTTAGTAAAAGATGGTTCAAAACACATTTATGTATATTATATGATTATTTTGGGTTTATATCCACTCATTGAACAAAAACAAGATAACATTTGACTATTTTTTTAACTGTAACTTTTTGTTCGACCCCTCATAAATCATTTCATGACATATCATGTGAACAAGGTTTCATAAGTTATAATAGTCAAAATGGTTATTGTAAATGAAAAAAATCAAATTAATGGAAAATTATTTATATTTAAACCATATAAATGTCACGTCACCGAATATATTATTTTTGTGTATTTTATATCATTTCATAAAATAGTATTTATTATAAAATAACAATAATGTCAATATTTAAAACATTTCAATTCTTTGAAATTAACAATATTAATTTTACATATAACATTATAATGATTTATTTTAATACTTCAAAAAAAGTTGTTTTCATCTATTAATTTTGTGGATAAAATTGTGTATCTAATATTAAAATAGTTTTTGTACTTATAATATCATTTATATGATTTTTTTTCTTTAGTTAAATTTTTACTATGTCAATGTTGTGAAAGATTTAAAAGTATTTATTTATAGGTAATTAAATATAATTTACAATTAAGATAATAAACCTATTATATAAAAAATCATCATTGAACATTACCACTTTATACCCCCTTTTTAATAATATTATAGTAAATATATATAAAAGTTTGACATGTTTGAGTATTTTTTAAATAAAATATTATTACAATTGTAATGTTATAAAAATTTTAGTAAAAATACATATACAAGAATATGTTGTTTATAGGTATGAAATAGAATAATACTTTAAAATTTAATAATGTTTTTGGGTAAATTTATAATCCACTTCATATAAATGTTATATTTAGTTAACAGATTTACCATTTACTTTGGTAAAAATTTATTAAGGACCATATTTATAGTGACCAAAAAATAAAAGGGATCAACTTATCAAATTTTTACCACTTTATTATTGATAAATATCCAATTCTTCAAAATTAAAAGCACATAATTGGTAGAATTTAATTTAAAATAAAATAAGAAAATTTTGATGAAAAATAGTTTTCCAAAAAATTTCCATTTTGAATATAATATGTTTTTATGCTAAATTAAAGTATAAAATACATTTTAAATCTACAATTGAATAATTTTAAATCAAAATGAACACATAAAATTTTAAATTTAACATAATTCGGAATTTTACATGGTAAATATATAAATTGAAAATAATGTTTTTCATTAAAAATATGTCATATTCACTATTCATTAAAAATTTAATATTTTTTGAAAAATATAAAAGAGTCACCATATGATAATTTTTACATGATCATTTAAAAAATTAAAATTTTAACATTATATTATAATATTCATAAATAAATGTAAACCATAATCCCATTATTGAAGAAATCATTTTATTGATTAATTAAAATAAATTTTCTAGAAATTTGATAATTATTTTCTAAGAATTATTCTATATATTTATATTTAGTAATTCATATATATTTATTTCATAATTATTTTCATATTCACAATAACAATCATAATGACTAGGTTATAGTAGAAAATATTAAATAGTAATATTTCATTATTTTTTTGGGCACAGTATTCCGTACATTGTATAATATTGAATATAATCATTCCATATATTTTTTTTTCATATTATATTATACATGAGATTATAATTTTAGTCCCCACATTTTATTCTTAGTATCTCTAAAATGGGGCTTGAATTTTCCAAAGAACCATACTCAAATCCTACATCATTGATGTAGTTTTGTAAAACATCCACCAAAAAGGAATGAATGGGGTGAAAAAAAGTTATCTAAAAATAAAATTGCTTGTTTTAATTTTAGAAATAATTAGTGGGATGAGAAATAATATATATAGAAGTGTCAATTAAAACCAAAGGATGAATATATTATGATAGCAAACAATGTATATATAAATATAATGATAAAAAAACTGTAAATCTACGATGGGGTAAATGGTTTTTGGATTAATAAAAAATGAAAATTGATAATATTTTCTTCAAAAAAATCTCAAAAAATTTGAGTCATTTTAATAAAAAAACTATGAACATATGAAAAATACTTACTTGAATATTAGAATTTTATCGTTTAATAAATTCTCCTCAAAAACTCATTTGTTTATTTAATAATGAGTATATAAAAAGAATATTTCATGTCTAATGTAGTAAAATAAACTAACAATGGATCTCATAATCCAAAAACATAAAAAAATTTATTATTTTTATTATTATAAATTAACCAAATCCAATGTGATTTAGGTATGATAAGATAATTTCCAAAATAATCAAACACTTTAAATCTACATTAATCTCTAAAAATCAACAGAAATAGCCATACTTCAACAAATATAAATCAATAAATAACTATCCAAGAATATTAACAAATTATTATAAAGTATCATTTAAACCCATTGATTAGAATAATAGGATCACATAGTCTTGAAAGATATGTTTCATACATATCTCTATGTAACATCACTCACACTAAATGACTCATTCTAATGATGTGTGTTTATTAATAAAATATTTCAAAATATATTAAAATCATTTTTATAAATAAATTTAATATCCATAGAGTTATATTGAAGTCGTTAATTAATTATAAATATAACTCAACCATTATTCGTCAATCAAAATATTAATATATTTTATTTTCCATGATCATATAGTGTTCCCAAAATTATTTTCTTTTTCTAAAATATCATTATTCACCAAATCACCAAAAAATATTCAAAATCATGGTTTATATACAATAAAATAAATGTTAACAGAAAAAATAAAATTTAAATTTCACATATTTTAATTAAATAAAATCAGTTCTTGGAAAAAATCGACATCACATAAGAATGTGGTAGGTGATGGGATTTTCTCGTCCTTCAATTATAGGTTCATGTTTCATGGCTTTTCCTGATGTGATGGGTGGTTTCCTGGAATGATTGTAGTGGACATTCTAAAAAATATTAATATAATACTTATATAATTCCAATAAATGTGATAAAAATACAATAAAATAAACTCAATATATTCAATATTAATAATTTTTTTAACCTCAACGACTATATCATAAATTTTATATTGCATCCCAAAATATGTAATAACCCATAAATTCTTGATAATCATTGTCATATAAATCCTAATGGTTACCCAACACCACAAACAAATTTCCTCAAAATTTAATGATAATAATTAATAAAATAATCTTTTCAAATGATTAAAATAAAGTTCTTATATATCATAGAAATATATATCTTCAAAAATATCATGAATCACCAAAATGTTTTCGAATATAAAACAAAAAATGAGTCTCTATGACATCTAGAATATGATCAATCCTATAATTATAAACACCTGATGGTATCCGAAATAGATATGATATCGTCACATGAAAAAAATCATAACATCAAATTTTATCTTAAATATACATTTATAAAAACCATAATATCCCAATAAAGGCACATAAAGATCTGATCCTCAAAACATAAATTTTATATTTATAACGTTGATACCTATAAACGAGGACAATTTTATTCATATAAATATAGTAAAAAAAGAAAATATTGGATAACATAGATACCCATGTAATTATTTGGTTTATTATTTTTTAGAATTTTGAAATTTTTTTAATTATTATGGTTCATAAAAAACTAGTTCCTAAAATTCAACATCTTCTCCCACTATATCCAGATTCTCAAACCCCTTGTTATGTTAAAAAAATATCCCATATACCTCATTAAATATTAAATATCTATAAACACAAACCATTTATCCTCATTCTTCCAATCCCAAGAAAAAAGAATCTTATAAATGGGTGAGATTATATTCTCTATGAGGGTGGGCATGAGAGAAATGCATCAATGGTCACATGAATGCAAAAATATCTAATTTTTTAATATCATGAATATATCATAAAAGGTTAATAAAATATATTAAAAAGCATAATCATGCATTGTGGATTAAATCATTATACTTTCAATATACACAAATCAGAATAATGATAAATTTTTAAAACTCAATCATAAACAATATGTTCATGCATTAAATGTGGGTGGCCCCAACATAATAATAAAATCTAATTAATATGTAAATGAAAAATACCAATAATATTTTATAAGTTAAAACATCATTTTCCCATTTTAGATCAAACATAAATACAGATTTACCATATTGGATTAAGTACCTCAACTTGTTTCACTTCATATATAATGCACATAGATTTGACCCACATCACAATATCAGAAGATACATTGCATAACCAAATACATTGAAGGGATATATAGGTCCCAACCAATACATAATAAAACTATATATATATATATATTTTTTTGTGTCCTAGAATCATAAAACATTAATCATATAAGAACTGAGTAAAATAAATTGGTTTCAAAAACATGTCATCATAGCATAAACAATTGAATATAAACGGTATTTAAAAACATTTAATCCTTCAATTATAAATATAAACCATATAGAGAAATAATAATGCATGTATCCTTGAATCAAAAACATAGTAAATCAAGAGTATAATCATGTTTTATTGTTTTTTATGAATATAGATTCCAATAAAAAATATTTCAAAGTGTACGATAAAAAATAAATTTTCAAATTTAAAAATTAATTATTATATTCATAAATGTTACAAAAAAATAAAGAAAAATAATTATATGATAACAAACTTATAAAATTGAAATTTTTGATTCAAATCAATTATATTTCATGATATAAGAAAAATCCCATCATTTATTATATGTCCTAAAAACATTCTTTTCATAATAATATTAGAAAATTCAAAATGTACATGGTCATGAAAATGAAAAGAAGATTGATTTGAAACAATTTTTAGAAAAACATAAATATGTGAAAAAAGATAATTTCAAATAATTATAGTATTGTATTATATTATTTTAGAAAATATTTTTATAATATATAGACATGGATAAGAAATAATCATTAGTGGAGACATAACCCTTAACAATTATGAATAATTATGACATTGTGAAATAAGTCCCTATCTCAATGGTATCATTTGATTTTTAAGACTCATGATGTAGAAAACATTTTATTTAGAAGTAAATCATATATATTTAATGATATTAACCGTAAAATACATTCATGTGACATATATAAACCAATCATAATATACAAATGGTAAATAAGATATATGACCTAGAGAAATAAAAGTGAGAAAAATATTCCTTACCTTGCGTCTGACCGATCACATACATTATTTATATTCATTAATAATTAAGTAAATTTAATTATATAATTTCTTTAGAAAATATTCGTATTTATTATTCATTTTTATTATTTATTACAATGTTCTATAGTTATATTATAATTTTTTCACATTAGACAATTAAGACTCATTTTGTACAGATGCCCAGAATGACAACGATATGTGGACTATAAAAAGTTGAAATTAAGCCTTTATATCTGAGTTGATTTTTTTTATAATTATAATTTTTGTAAATATATTATACTATTCTGTTCATTAATTTAATATGGTTATGAATAATAATTTTTTTATTTTCTTTTTGATATTGTATGTTGTACGTACGCATGAGTAATATATCCATTATTCAATAATAATTAATGAAATAAGGTAACAATAAAAATATTTTAGAAAATTTAAAAATATATCA
This sequence comes from Viscum album, assembly GCA_963277665.1. Lineage (NCBI taxonomy): Eukaryota > Viridiplantae > Streptophyta > Magnoliopsida > Santalales > Viscaceae > Viscum > Viscum album. The sequence goes on along the minus strand of OY728133.1, from coordinate 1,895,471,983 downwards.
TGTTTATAATATTACTTATTTAGATATATATATTATCTATGTGATGTGGTGATGAAAACATAACCACAATGCTACATATAGGTTGTCGTCTACATATAAGAATGATTAAACTTATCATTTTTAGTGAATATAATGGTAAGATGTTAAAAAAATGTTATATTTTAGAATGATAATTATTTCATTAATATCATATTTAGTAAATTATTTATATAATTATAATTAGTCTTGATAGATAGTGATGAAAAAAAATTAAATTGGTTGACGGTGTTGTGGTCCATCGTACACTTGAACGAAATATTCATTCCTTATTTGATTGATGTTGTATATGGAAATGAGTTATTAAATTAAAACAACAACATCTCAATTTGTTTAGTATACTGCTATTATTATTTCATTATGTATTAATAATATTTTAAAAATGTTGAATAAGAATCAGAACTAAAAAAATGTGTTCAAAAAATACCTTTTATTAGAAAATTTCCTTTTCATAATACCATAAGACCTCTAATATTGGTATTATTACAAAAAAACCTCTAATATGAGGTAATGAATATAGGGGTGGAAATAAGATAGGTATTTTCCAAACCAAATGGGTTTATATGTGTAACGGAGTAATAAGAAGAGGATCCCATTTATAAGAGATGGGAGAGGCACTCCTAGAATTTCGCAAACTTTTAAATTAATATAAGATAATATTCAATTACAAATTGCTTAGAAAAATATATTCATAATATATAAGGCTTATTGGTATAAATATAATAATGATAATAATGATAATATAAGTTTTAACTATGTTTTCATCCTTTTAAATTGGTTTTAACCCCTCTATAACCATTTTTAAATTAAAATTGACAATAAGGATATTTAATCATTAAAGGTCCCGATAGATACTATAAATGGAAAAAATGGATTAAATTTGGACCATGTTTATTATTATGATACATAAAATATGAAAACGACTGAATAAAATATTATTATAAATTTTATAACATTTTATAAATTATTTTTTAATTTAAAATATAAAAAACATTAGAACTATTTTTTTATTGAAATCAATTAAATCTGGAAATGAATTATAAAAAAAATTATTTTAACACATTCCCAAAATGTAATTGGAATATAATATTTTTATCACATTTATTATCTAAAATTATAATACTACTGATATTTTTCAAATTATTTATTTCATTTTTTCGTTAGTATAATAGTTAATGAATATGCATTTTAAAATCATTTAATGTAATTATTTTCATCAGAAATTGCAAAAAAAAAATATATTCATGATTAATATAAAGATCGTATATTTCAAAATAATATTATTATTCAAACATATGTACTGAAATATGAAATGTTTTTATGCAAAATTCAAGTATAAAATTCATTTCATAAACCAAAAATTATTTATTTTTACTCAACATTAACACATGAAATCGTAAAACTAAACAAAAATTGAATTTTACTTTATAAATACATTAAATAATTATACAGTTAAAAATAAAATTGAGTACATTTTAATATTAATTAAAAGATAGATAATTTCATTAAATTCTCCAAAACAACACTTTATAATAATTCTTCCATACTAATTTAAAAAATGAAATTAAAATTTTCAAACTAATTATCATATTCACTCATAAAAAGAAAAAAAATCAATATTTTATGAAAATATTTTTAAAAAAAATATTCTTACAGAATACTGATTGTATATGATTTTTGATCTATCTATACAATTATATTTAGTAGTAACTTTAATATTAATATTTATATTATGTATTCCAATTCATTACCACAAATTTATCAATTAGTTTATAATAATAAAATTATAATTATAATATTTCATTTTTCAATTATGTTTGATGTTGCATACCCTATGTGATAACAAACATAGTTGTTAGTTTTAAAATCATAGGATATTACAATACATTTAGATCCCCTATTTGGACCATAGAAATAAAATTTATAAAATTTAACATTATTAGAAAAGGGATACATTAATTGAATTATATTAGTGGAACCAATGATCAATTATTCATACAATCAATATTCCGCTTGGAAATGCATTGATCATTTTACCATTCATTGGGGTGGTCCTTCTTCTCCATGAATTGTAGGCATAAAATATGAGAGTTAGGTTTAGCTATGACATATGTATTGGATTATATCCCCATACATTATTTTCACACATAGTTGAATGTCACTTCTTTGATGATCGGATCTTGGAAGAATGTGGTGTTAGTGAAGTTTGATATACCATATAAGATGCCATTGGATGCATAGTTCTTTCCTTTAACTTTACCCTAGGATACAAAGAGAAAATTTTATTTTTTTTCTTTACCACCCAATCATGTTAATTTTTTGAACCAATCCTTGTATTTTTTTTACAGTAACCCAATTCAACTTGAATATTGGCAAGAACAAAAAGAATTTTTTCTAGCGGTTTTCCATTTTAAATTTTCCAAAATCCGCCATATATTAAAGGATTTTATTTCTAAAAATCAATCCTGAATGGTTTGAACTAATGATTGGTGAATGGGTAAGTATGTTGGGCTCTCATCGATACAATAAGATCGAGGATCTTGGACTTTGGAACTGCTATTAATTCTTTCCCATCGATATTATAAAATAACAATGATTGTGTTCCTAACTAATGGAATAAATGTAGATCATTTTGTTTAAGAATATAGAGAATATATTGTCCTTTCCCTCAACATAATTGGGGTATTATGGCATATGTGTATGTTCTAGTGAAGGTTCTTTATAAGTAGGTCATATATTAACACATCTTTTAGGTTTGACTGAAAATATTATTATAGAATCTTCTCGTTGTTTTTTATTGATAGAATAGTGATGTTATAGACATATAAGTAGTTTGAAAAATAGAATCCCCTACCCTTGTGAATTTTTTCAAATGTCTGAGAACCTCCCATAATATGTTTTAGGGATAATTTCATTAATGTACAATAATTATGGATTCAAAGAAAAAGTAACAAAATATTCCCTCATGGATGTTGCATGTTCAATGATTAAGTTAAATTATTCCCCTTTGTATTACATATGAGAGCCTATCATTTTCTCATTCCTATTGATATGAGATGTCATAAACTATTTTCTTCTAGAACATATAGATTAATATAAAATTAAACTATTAGTATTGATCATACCATAAATTGATTGATATGGATGGTAAACCTGCAAACCAAATGACATAGTGTCTCTCTATTGCAAGCATGAAACACCAGAGTTTGGTTGCCTCTTACAGCTCAAGATTTACCATCACTGTATAGTATAACATGAAAAAATGTTCCTCGTCTATTGAATGCAGGAAAATGGGATTCTAAAATTTTGTGGGGATATATTTTTTGTATAATATTTTAATGTGTGTAATCCTATATTTTTGTTTTTGTGAATTCCTTCTTTCCACAACATCAATTAAGGAATCCAATGTATCAAAAGTATTAACCTTCTTGGGGGAATGGATGGATGTGGGAGAGCCTAAACAATTGGAACAATAAGTTGGATAATTCAGGTATACGTACATTTTGTTATAGTTAATGATCTACATAGGTTTTCATTTGAGGATATGTCATACATAGTCTCTAGTTGGATGAATAATAGAAGGAACTCATGTTATATCGATGCCATATGGGAAAAATATTTCGATTTTCTATTTTAAGCATCAGGAAACTATTCTAATAGTGACAATTTAAATCATTAAATACTTCCATTCTATGGTATGCTAGTTTGGAGAGATGGTTGAGGATATACTTAAAGAAAAAAACTAATATGGATGTTACATTTATGTAATTAAGCATGTATTTTTCTCATATCTTTCATCTCTTTATAATTATAAGAATGTATATCCTCCTTGATAATATTTTCATCTTAATTAGGTGGAAGTGAGATGTGGTCATGCCAGTATACCATTCTTTGTTTGATTCTTACTGTAGATGTTTTGGTTTATCATTTGATAGCATCAAATTTTTTTATCTAGCCTGTAGTTATTAGTACACCCTACTTTTCTATCCAATTAAATGTGGAAATTATTATATATTGAATCTTCATCTTGACATTCCCCAATATTATATTGATGTTTCATTTCACCCACAGTGTTGGAAAGAACGATTTTCACTGATGAATAATGCATTGAAGGCAACTAATTAGTTATATAATTAAAAGAGAAAAAAATATTCTAGGAATATCTACAATGAATGTGGTGATATTTAGGATCATTTTTACCCCTTTCTGATCAGTTATTCATGTAAAAATTTTTTTTTGAACATTACCTTTAAGAAATCTCACAAATACATATGAAAATGGTTATTTAGATGGAATCTTTAAACATTTATATCTTATATATGGTCAATGTGGAATTTTATAACCATTATTAATAAAACATATTTTATTTAAAACTTATAAAATAGTGAATGGGGTTAGATTATAATAATTATTATATGATACATGAATCATGCTGGAAGTTAGATTATTTAAAATAAATGTCATTCCCATATATATGTTTACAATTATAATTAGAAAACACGTTAATAATTGATAAAAAAATAAATTAATTATTAAAATTCAATGTAACTATATTTTCATGTGGAGAATCAAAACTGATGACTTTGTGAGTCAAAGAGATGTATCTCAACTGAATGAATTAAGGTATCCAAGAGGATTATATTGAATAAAAAAAGTAGAAATATGGTTATTCAACCATTATAATAAATTTATTCATTATATAATGTGGACACCATATTCATTTCATTTATAAATCCTGTCATTTATAAAATACTTATAATATGTTAAAATAAACATAATCTCTTCTAATGAAAATACTATGGCCCTATGATGAACAATCAAATTTTGAAATTTATTGGACATTCCATTAATGACCATATATTGTAGAAATATCAATGTAGTTTATCATTATTTGATATGAACCATACACTGAGGTGATTAATTTCAAGTTGTATGGACCTTATCTCAGTATCTTTATGGTCTTTTGACATGGAATGGTGATATGTTTTATATATTTATAATGAACATAATTTTAAATGTCATTTTAGATTCATGTAATAAGGACCATTTTATTTTTGTAAAATTTAATGTATTAAAAAAATTAAATCACATAGTTTATGATCATATTATGATGAAATATTTTTATCTCTTCATTTTTATATAGAAAATATTTTGTATGTTTTGATTAGTTCCAAGAGTTAAGGACATAAAAACATGATGTTTATGGTATTTTGATGAGGAAACATTGGTATTTTGTATATATTAATATAGTAAAGAAAGTTTTTTTTTGGTGTAGAGAATTATAAAGAGAAATGTACATAATGATTTTTAGGGTCATATAGTGAGGAACTTATTTTGTGTAAATTATGGTTATGTATGGAGGAGTATAAATCATGCAGTTTAATATTGTTTAATATGATCATTGTGTTGTTAATGGTAGAGTCAAGAAAAAATTACAACTATAATATTTTTTTATCTCTTCTGACAAGAATGTTAATACATCTTATTTTTTATCTTATGTAGAAATACCTATATTAGATGATTAATTTTTTATAGAGTTGTTTTTTCAGAAAAAAAACATACATGCATACTTCAAAAATCTTATGATTATATGACACATAAAAGTTTTTGTCAATATACTTCTTCAACCCATTCCAATTGGAAAATACTCATTCAGTCGTATATCAAGGATTTTTTTATGGAAAATAATTAGGTTGATATCTCATAACCACTTCCTATAATCTCTTGATATATGTTACCATTTAAAAAAATATTATTAAATGAAAAAATAATATATAAAAATAGTTTCTATAGACTAATGTAAAAATTATTTATTACCATTCATTGTTAGAAATTAGACTATGATTAATGTTTTCACATTTCCCAGACCAATAATGATGTTTTGAAATGTAATGTAGATATTTTTTTAACTGAATATTTATTCCCCACATCAACCAACTTGTTAGTCTAATCCTTAAAAATAATGTAATTATATATTATATCCCCCTACAAAAAATGGCTTGGGTAATGTTTTTAAAACTCTATCAAATATTCCACTTTCAGATTCCTTTTCCATGGGAGATCATTTTAATTTTCCACTAAGGAAATTTTTAATTACCCAGAAAGGGGATATGGTATAATAGAATATGAATCATTTTATTTTACACTCAAATATTGAAAAAAATATAATCCCATGTTTGGAACATGAACCATTATATACATGGGTAAATGGGGTAATTTGATATTTAGGATGATTTTCCATAATCCAACCCTGTTTATGGAGAAATGTTGAAATTATTGGTTATACTAATATATATTGGTCAGACTTATAATAATAAATTCTAGTTCTATTTGGGAGTTAATTTTTATCATTTTGGTCATCTAATGTCAATAAAACATTATATGAAGCAATAATTAATAAGAAATGAACCCATATATATAGGATGGGGTAATTAAATAAATGGTGGAAAACTATAATAATATTATTGAGTCTCATTATTCAAATAATTATCCTTGATTACTCACATGGCGGTACTATCATTGAAATGAATAACATTCTATTATTCTTTCTCGTTAAAGGGTGTATTTATATAGAAATGTATCATGAATGATATTTTCTTCTATGATTAAATCTATAACTATATATATAAGAAATTTAAAAGAATTAAAATGTTTTATGTTCTTTAGTAGAAATGGAATGGAAATATTTATGGGGATTGTCACGACCCGACCCAACGGGGCTTGAGCCGCGACTCCCCAAGCCTGCCTCCAATAGGCCTCGGGCTGGCGACCAGCGCTGAGTAGGATATCACACACATGGGAGGCATTAGCCTAAGGTACCTGTACACACGCACCCACAAACACCTCCATGCAATAGTGCAGAGATATAGAAACTGGAAAGTAAATTCATGCATACACTATCCCACAACCAGAGAGCAACAACAAAAGTACAAGGGAAAAACAGGTCCCACCAAAAGAAAACTACAAAGCGCGTCCAACCTACTCTGAAGAAGGGGAACGCTGCCACACACACCCACCGGAAAGCTCCCTCAGCACAGCTCCGGTAAACACCCGGGTCAACTCTCTCACTAAGCTCCACCTGCTCCGGGTCCTCCTGGGACTCCATCAAAAGGCATGTGGTCTGCACAAGACACCAACATGTGCGGGAAAAGCCTGTGCAGTGGTGAGTGTAAACATACTCAGTAGGAACCCCAAAAACCCAAAACCCAAGGGAGTAACTGAAAGGCAACAGTCCGCTCAACCCAGCCAGAGGGAACCCAGACGAGAGAGAAAATTCATCTCGTGACCATCCTCGGCTAAACACAACTAGTCATCTCAGCTCATCTCAGGTGTATTCCCATTCATACACCTTGAACAATCCAGATATACACATCTCACGCCACAAAGCCACAAGAGGTACCGACCTCATCACCAACAACTGTCCACAACCAGGTGAGTACACCACGAACACTGTCATACCATATGACACTCATCTGAGAGATACATTCCATCGGGTCCCAAACAATCCTCTCAGACGCTCACCTGAGACACCACACTCGTCAGATATCATCACTGAGGAAACCTCGCTGAAACAACATAACCACCAAACTCCTCGGATAGGGGATCGCTGCTACGTTCCGCTAAAGGATTCAAAGACCCACTCCGGTATACGTAGCTCACAGATAGGGGATCACTCCCAGTGTCCGCTGGGGGATACCACGACCCGATCTGGCCTATGTAGTTCTCACAGATATGGGATTACACCCAGGATCCGCTGGGGGATACCACAACCCGATCTGGCGCTCGACAGAAGCTCCACACTTAGATAGAGGATCATCATCCATATAATGATGGTCACGACGATACTGGAACCCTATCTGGTATAACTCGCGATGTAGGGGATCGAACTGATGATGTCGCAACCCTACCGAAACCATGTGCTGAGTAGGGGATCGCATAACCAACGATACCATAACCCTACTATAAACCACATGCTGAGTAGGGGATCGTATACCCGATGATGCCACAACCCTACTGAGCACGGCCCACAGCGTAGGGGATCATATTTATGATGATGCCACAAACCCTACGGGGTTAACCTTCTAGATAGGGGATCGCCTCCCGTAAATAAGCGGTCACAGCGATACCAAGAACCCGATCTAGGGTAAAGATGCTAGAGGATCCACTCCGGGCCCACCAGAGGGATACCACAACTCTAACAGTTTAAACATTCCATCGAGAGGATCACAAACCAATATGAAGGTTGTAATGCCACACGAACCCTCGTTGTAATGAACCAAGGGAGAACCCTCAACCACTTCAGGTCCAAACGTCGCTAACCTGAGCGACCCGCCACAACGCCACACTGCGCACCTCATAGGCCAAAACTGAGTCCACCATCGCGTTCCACGCCGAAAAACACGCAGGATAGGGTGTTTACTCACCCGAAACGGAGCATCGGTGAAAAAGGCACTATTCACTGTAGCTAGCTCGTGCGGGGCCCACACAAAGATCCCAAAACACAACGACCGGACCATACCACGACGATCCCATTGGAAAAACACACGGAATCGACTACTCGCTCGTCTAAAACGGACACCCGGTGAAAAAGGTACTATTCACCGAAGGCCAACTCGGGTGGGTCCCACGCCTGGATTCTGAAACTCATTGAACGGAATGCACCATTGCGTTCCTCTCGGAAAAACACACAGAATTGACTATTCATCCTCCAAAATCGGACTCCGGGTGCAAAAGTTGTGTTTCTCTGCAAACACCAAAACCCGGCCTCGTGGGGCCCGCACCCCGTTCTCACTCCCAACACCCGAAAACCATCTCAAAACGTCCGTCGTACCATCAGGGTCTCAACGCCACTGACGACACATCAATCGGATGCTCCGGGTAGAAGTTAAAATAGCCCGAAGTCGTAAAATAATAAAATAATATTATTTTATACGAAATTTCTAGCTCCCAGGCCACGATCCTAATCCTTTAAACCCTCAAACACACACTGGAGAGTTCACCTCGTCGTCAGGGTCACGTCGCCGCAAACGGCGCGCGAATCTGGCTCCCGGTTTGCAAGATACGGGGGTTTAAAGACAACCGTATGAAAAAAGAGGTCGGACCGGCCCTGACCGGCCGGCGGCTCTCCGCCGCGCTCCGACGACGGGGCCGGTGCGCCGTCGCGGCTCCGCTGCGCGTCGCCGCGGGCCGCCGGGATGCGCCGACGGATCTTCCGCGGACCGCCGGGGGCACCCCGGGGGTCCGATTTGCAATCCGAAGGCGTCTACCCGACCCTCGGGACCCGATCTACACTGCTACGGCTTCAATTTCCAAAAAAACGCAGCAAAAGCGGGATCGAGGGTTAAAACCCAAATCGGCCTACCTCGCGGGAGAAACGCCGACGTTCTGCCTAAGATCCGTGCTCCAGAGAATCCGTTGCGCGCTTCCGGAACGTCCGCCGTCGAATTCCGAGCTCGTGGGCACTTTGTTTGCTCGATTCGGCGAAGTGGTGGAGAAGAATGGCAAAGAACATCGAGAAAACGATAGGGGGGGGGGCTGATATTTATATTAGAGGCCCGCCGGCGCCAAACCCGCCTCGGACCTGAAGCCCGATGCGAACAAAAGTGAGGTCACCCCTAGGGTAAACGCGTCATTCTGAATGCAACAGCGGACTCCGATTTTTCATCTGAGACTCCGTTCAGAAGTTATTCGAGTCGATGCTCGCACACTAACTACACCACTTATTTACGAAAATGCCCCTGGTGGTGTTTCTCACCGCAGGCCTGCGCCCGCAATGTTTACACCTCGCCTAGGGTAAACGGCACATTCTGGACGCAACCATGCCCTCAGATTCCAGTTCTGATCTACCGTTTAGGAGATATCACACCCCCGCCATGTGCATAGTATAAAAATACTTAATATTTTTATAAAATTAAATCCAGGCACACCGGGCCTCGAAATCGCACGCCGTCTTCGCACCTAGCTCTGGAATTATTCCTAGAAATATTCCAAAGTCTAACATGACCAAAATCCCAAGTCTCTACATCCTCCCACATTAGAACTTTTCATCCCTGAAAAGCCCTAAGTACAAGGAAAGCGATCAGACTCTCAACTGGGTCTCACACACTAGCGAGCTCACCAACAAACACCCATGCCCGAACGTATAAGTCAGAGGAACTCATCCGCCACACCTCAATACTATCCGCTTTGGGCGGCACTGACTCGCCCACACGGTTTTAATCGCGTCACAAAAATGTGTCTCCATGGGGGAAGGATCCCCCTTCCTCACGTATTCGAAGTATGCGGAACAACTCCCACACAGGGTCTTATCAATGCCCTGAAAAAAACTCGAGCAAGAAACAAAAGGAAAGAGTACCGCTAAACAGTGTCTGACAGACTACTGCAGTAAGTAGAAAAGACGCAAGGCGTACCTCTATCCATCCGCAGTGCCTCTGGGTCGACTGCCTCCAGGACATGCAGCTGTTCTCTCCCTCGACCACCAGCTCCCTGAGCTTGGCGTGGACCACCTGGGGGTGGGGGTGGTGGAAACTGGTACTGCCTACCACCACCTCCCGCTGAACCAGCTCTGCCGCCACGTCCTCCACCCTGCAAACCTCCATGCTCATGACGCTGCCTCTGCCAAGGCGGTCCATCGACAGTCTCCCTCTCAACAGCACGTCGGGTCAGACAATCTCAAGAAAGATGTACCTGGCCGTCGCATGTGTAACACCGCCTCTCCAACGGCTGACCAAAATTGGCCTACTATCCCTATGAGCCCTGATGCTCAGATCTTCCATCTTGGGATCGCTTCCTGAAACATCGGCCACGTCAAGACCCCTTAGTCTGTCGTCGGCTACCAGATTCTGATCCGACTGACAGAGTCTCATCTCTCGAGTGCCCAACACTAACAGAGGGAATCTGCTCACCCAGAAAACTCTCCACCACCAACGCTCGCTCCAACACTCCATCATATGTGGGCAGGCACAAGGAAACCATAGCTGCTCAAATGTCCCTGTGTAAGCCATGCTCGAAGGTCCAAGCCCTATAGAACGGGTCTCGAACCATATCCAGGGAGTAGCGCGACAGGTCTGTAAACCTCGCTGAGTACTCCGACACAGTAATGCTCTCCTATCGAAGCTGCAGAAGCTCCTGGATCCGAACTGACCTCTGCGTCACCAGATAGATTTCCTCCCTGAAGATCCACTCAAACTCTGCACACGTGAGCGTCTCCTCGTCATGGGACTGCGTCACCAAACTCCACCATCGCCCGACAGAACCATGCAGAAGGCTCGCCGCTAGGACCACCATCTGATCTGGAGGTGTCCTCACTAGGTGGAAAACTCAGGTGACTGCCTCAAGCCAGTCATCAGCTGCCTGGGGTTCTGGATCACCCTGGAACCTCAGAGGTCGCTGCCTCAGGAACTCGTGCAGCACACTCATCCTACACGCAACCTCATCCTGCACCGCTGGCACAATCAGCTACTCGACAGGTGGTGGCTCAACCGGCCGACCACATGGAGGTGCAACCTCAGAAACTGAGCCCTTCTCCACAGCCACTACACGAGGCGGGTCATCAACACAATCCTACTGTGGATCCCTCATTGGCTGTCATCGTGGAGGCATCCTGAAATACATTCATGACTCACCAGAGTCAAAGTGTAAATCTGGAGAGCTGACTCAAGAAGGACAAGGAAAACCCAAAAACCCAGTCCTATATGATGCATGTACCATTATTTCCCTGTGACCAGTGTACGAATGTCCCGAGTCGAAAGGCAGGTTATCAGATTCCTGGTGTATGGATACGTCGGCCGCCGCACCAACACTGGAGTCCCTGGCCAGAAAGCCTAACTCGAAACATCCTAACAGTACCGCTATGCAACCCAAACCAAGATCACAGCTAGACCAGCTACACTCTGAGATCCCAAAGGTGGAAACTCCTCTGATACCACTCTGTCACGACCCAACCCAACGGGGCTCAAGCCGTGACTCCCCAAGCCCGTCTCCAATAGGCCAGGGGCTGGCGACTAGCGCAGAGTAGGCTATCACACACATGGGAGGTATTAGCCTAAGGTACCTGTACACATGCACCCACAAACACCTCCATGAAACAGTGCAGAGATATAGAAACTGTAAAGTAAATGCATGCATACACTATCCCACAACCAGAGAGCAACAGCAAAAGTACAAGGGCAAAACAGGGCCCACCAAAAGAAAACTACAAAGCGCGTCCAACCTGCTCTGAAGAAGGAGAACGCTGCCACAAACACCCGCCGGAAAGCACCCTCGGCATACCTGTAACGACCCAAAATTTCATTAATGGAAAATCCCTCTTGATCCAGTTAAATGTTTCTTTATGAAAAAAATATGTTTTTATAAGATGTCAACTTATTTAGTTTAACGTTAAGATTTGTGACCGTTACTTTTATAGTCGTTGAACAGTGATCATCTGGGTAGTTTATATATAAGGCTTTAACGAACCAATTTTCTACTCAGACAAAGGAAGCGATGGCCTCATCCAGTAGAATTGCCCCTTACGAAGCCCATTTGTCGGAGCTCGGAAAGGAGGTGGCGTCTTTGGTCTTTGCCCTTGACCAAGCCCAAGCTGAGCTTCATCAAGTCAAGCTCGAACGTGATCGTCTACGGGAAAAATGGAAGTTGATAGAGATTACCACCCAAGCGATGTTATCCGAGCAACCCCAAGAGTCTGTCACCATCGCACACCTTACCCTTAGGTCTTATGCGGCTATTTTAAGGGGTTATGTAACAAATAAGTAGCACAATGTTCATGTACATTATTTTTGTATATAATAATGAATATAATTTCTAGTCATTTTTGATACATTTTAATTAGTTTTTAAAGTACAAACGGTGTTTTTAGTTATTATTTAATTAAGAATTATATTTTATTAAATTAAAGGATTTTTGAATTAAATAATATTTTAATAAATATTATTATTAATATTAAATTAATTTTTATTAAATATAATTTATCTTATAATTTTATGAATGCAATTAAATTTTTTATTAAGGTTTGAAATCCATTTCTGTCAAAACCCGTGAATTTTTTATAAATGTCGGTTTTTCTTTTAAAAGTGAAAATTCACATATTTAGAAAATTATTTAGATAAAATAAATATTATATTTGGAATCAGGACGTCGAAATTATCCAACGGTGAATTTTTCATAATTTTCTGAGACAATCAAATTTTTGGTTAAAAATTAAATACCATTTAAATATATAATGTGTTTTATGACATCATAATGACCCAATGGTGATGTAATAAAATACCATAATCCTTATGTTCGGCCAATATGTGTTTTATCATTAAAATAATGAGGTTTTTGGGTTTGTTTGACTCACTTTTCAAAGCATTAATGGAGCCCTCAAGACTTATTCAACACTTTGCCTTTTTAAATTAATTTCCATGGGAGTGTGACTCACCTCTACATAAGCAACCCTTTTTTTTAATAGGTTCGGACCTTGGCCTTGTAAAATATTGTTTTCCTCTTTCCTTTTCCAGAAACCATGGGCAAAAACCATGGTATGGTTTGTGGTTTGGATTATTTTAATATAAGAGGTCCCAAACCTAAATAATAAAGAATTCTCTCACCTTTCCTATATAAACCCACCCATGCTCCCACTTCCTCCTCTCCCAAATCCCTTGAAGTTCGTCCAACCTCTACCCTACTCTCTCTAGAATCTTCTCAAGGTGCCCCAGGCTCCCAAGAAGCCTCTCACAAGACTCTCTCTAGCCTTTGGAAGCACACTTCCATGTAAGGGTTTTTCTTCCTTTCTCATTTTTGTCAATTTTCTTTAAGTTGTACTGCCCTTTTAATTTCATTTATGAATGTTGGGGTATGGTTTTGCACCTCTCCCATTCTGCCCTCTTATTTTTTGAATGATGGGAGACCCCTTTCTCTCTCATTAAATGCCTCCCATGTACACCCATTACTATGCCGAAATTCCGAAAGGAACCTTTTTCTCCTCTTTTATATTCAAGAAATACTTTTGAATAATGAATCTAAATTCCATTTAAATTGTTGGGACATGTATCTATATGACCTTATTACTGTCCATTACATGTAAATATGATGAGGAACCCCTTTCTCTCTCATCAGCCTTTTTATGAATTCTTATGTCATGCCGTTACGCTGCCGAAATCACACCGATTTTCTAAGCCAATATCATGGTGTAGTGAATACCATGCCCATTTCTCCATCAAGGGTATTCACCTTTATGCACATTTACTTATTGATTGTAAAGTTTCATGTATTAATTCCACATTCCTTTATCGTGTAATAAATGATTATGTTTTATGAATCCATGTTTTATGATCCATGTGGCACACTTATGCATGAAATGAAATGTTTAAGAAGGGTGCGCCCTGATAGCGCTCCAATGCATTGGGTAAAGTATAGTATCATGATACGTCATGTGCAATGAGTGTTGACTCATTCTAATTCAATTGCAACGAGGGTTTACTCGTGCTTCAAGTGCAATGAGGTTTTACTCATGTTCCATGTGCAATGAGCCTTGGCTCATGCTAATTCAATGTTAAGTGTTGTTGCCACATTTCCATGTTATGATTATCATGCTTTATCATGCCTTTATGTTCATGTCTCTCTTATTCTCTATTGATATGACTATTGCCTAACATGTATTGTACTCCTCATGTTATTCATTTTTTACTCCCTTACTGGGCTTTATAGCTCATACTTTTCTTATGCATGTCCTCAGGTTATCCCATGCAATGCTAAGTACGAAGGAATGTAGTGGTCATGTAAAGGAAGATTTCAATAAGGATGTTGTATTTAAAGTTTAAAGTTTTTATGTAATGATCCTAAGCCCCAAAGACACTAAACCACTCGATCTTCTTTGTTGTATCAAGTGAGGTTTTATGTAATAAAGCATGTTTAAGTTGTAATAAAAAGCAGGGTTGTCATAGTTGGTATCAGAGGATAGGTTTAGTTATTTATGGGATTAGGAAACCCTAGTAAAGCCTTAGATACAAGACTAAGCATAATAAAAACATCCCTATGTTTTGGTAAATACTAAGTAAGTGGTTTATCAAACAAATACATCCCTATCTGGATACGATCAGGTAGAGGCGGCTCTGGCACAGATGTATCCTAGGGGTAAAACCCGAAAACACCGCTTTGAGCTAGACTCGAACGGGAACTGGTGCACGGCAACGGGCCTTGCTGCACTCTTGGTTACGACACTCCCGGGGGATATGTTTTGATAAATTCACAATCTTATTATGAACCCTTATTAAGGGAAAAATGCCCCTAAGAATATATATTAGAAAGAAGATCATGAAAAGCCTGGATTGAATCCTATAGACTCATGAGTTAAAGAGATTAAAGTTTATTTATAAGTAGTCAACTATTGTATTTGGATTAACCTTTATGTGTTACCCCTAACATTCCTTTTATTCCAGCCATTGGCCGGTAATAGGAGAACTCGGGCTAACAACCGTTGTGAAGATCAGTGTGATGATTGTACTTATGAGATGCCCAATCCAATGGGAGCGGGAGTCGCGAACTTTGTCACGCTTCTCTCTCAGCTAACTCAAGTTTTTAATAGAAACACTAGTCAAGAGCAACGTTCAACCCCCCCTAAGAAAGAACAAGTCTCTATTGAAAGCTTCATGAGACAAAGGCCTCCTACTTTTAGTGGATCATCCGATCCCACGATTGCTGAACAATGGATCAACTCCATTGAAAAGATATTCTCCATCATCCAATGCTCTGAAAAAGAGAAGGTTCTCCTGGAGGCTTATCGTATGGAGGGTGAAGCTGATCAATGGTGGAAGTTGATCAAAAATACGAAGCCTGAGGAGGAGATCGAGGCTTTGGAATGGAAGGTATTCCGGAAGATGTTTTTCGATAAATATTTTCCACGCACCCTCCGTCTTAAGATGGAAAGGGACTTCTTTTCCCTCAAGCAGAAAGATGATGAATTTGTGGGAGCGTACGAGGCAAACTTCACAAGGCTTGCACGATACGCTTCCGGCTTTGTCGTTACCCCCGAATGCAAGGTTGACGGCTTCTTTGGTGGGCTGAAGCCTAGCTTGCGGAAAGCATTAGCGATCCGTGACTTCGACAGCTATGAGGAAATTGTCCGATGTGCCCTCAAGGTTGAAATGGAGATCGGAGAATCACAGGGGTATCATGGGGACAAGAAGCAGAAGGTGGACTTCAATGCTGGTGGTCTGATAGATAAATCCAACGGCGCTAAGAAATTCCAGCACCCCACTTGCCAAAAGTGTGGAAAAAAGCACCCTGGAAATTGCCTTAGGGGGACAAGAAAATGCTTCAAGTGTGGAAGAGAAGGGCACCTAGCTGTTAACTGTCAGCAAGAAGGACCTGCGGCTGCGACGGAGGGGAGGAACGCTCCGTTTGAACCTCAACGCGTTGTTCAATGCTTCAAATGCAATGAACCGGGTCATTTTGCGAATCAGTGCCCTAATCCAAGGGTTATCGGAGGCAATCAACAACCTCCAAGACAGCAAGGAAGAGCTTTTGCCATCACTTCTGCCGAAGTGAACCCCGACAACGAAGTGGTGACAGGTACGCTAGTTATTCATTCAAAAATAGCGAACATACTTTTTGATTCAGGTTCTACGCATTCTTTTATATCTCAAAAGTTTAGTAGAACAATCCCTGCACCACCACAAATCATGGAAGTAAAGATGTCGGTGAGTACGGAAAATGGGGCAATCATTGCATCCCATGATTATAAGTCCTCCCCTGTTATAATCTGTGGATTGAATTTCCCGGAAAACCTCGTCATACTCCCTTTGGTGGAATTTGATGCAATTCTTGGCATGGATTGGCTTTCCTTATATAGAGCCAACATAAATTGTCGGGAGAGGGAAATCACACTCCATATGGAGAATCGACCCCCGATTCTTTACAAGTGTCAGGAGGAAGATGAATCTCCTTTAGCTCCATCATCTCAAGCATGGATATTACTGCCTTATGAGCACGCATATCTGGCTCAGATGATTGAGTCCAAGGAAGAAACCACCCTTGAAGAAATTCCTATTGTGAGGGAATTCACTGAAGTATTTCCCGAGGAACTTCCTGGTCTTCCTCCAAGAAGAGATGTTGAGTTCTCAATTGAACTTATACCTGGGGCGCTACCAATATCCAAGACTCCATATAGAATGGCTGTGGTTGAGCTTGAAGAACTGAAGAAACAACTACAGGAGAATCTGGATAAACGGTTTATACGCCCAAGTGCATCACCATGGGGTGTACCGGTCCTCTTCGTCAAGAAGAAGGATGGGTCAATGCAGCTTTGCATCGATTATCGTGAACTTAACAAAATCACGATAAATAAAAAGTATCCTCTCCCAAGAATTGATGACTTGTTTGATCAGCTGCGTGGAGCACAATACTTCTCCAAGGTCGACTTGCGGTCGGGATATTATCATGTAAGGGTGAAGAAGGAAGATATCTCCAAGACTGCTTTTCGTACAAGGTACGGGCACTATGAATTCATAGTAATGCCTTTTTGACTCACTAATGCTCCAGCAATATTCATGGACTTGATGAATAGAGTCTTTAGAGATTACCTAGATAAATTTTTGGTAGTCTTTATAGATAATATTCTAATATACTCCAAAACCAGGGAGGACCATGAGGTGCATTTAAGAACTGTATTGGAGACTTTGCGCAAGGAGAAGCTCTATGCCAAGTACAGCAAGTGTGAGTTCTGGTTGAAGGAGGTCTAATTCTTGGGCCATATCATCACAAGCAATGGGATATCTGTGGACCCCTCCAAAACAGATGCAATTTAGAGATGGCCGAGGCCAACATCGGTAACTGATATCCGTAGCTTCTTGGGGTTAGCTGGATATTATCGACGATTTGTGAGAAACTTCTCACGATTGTCCAACCCTCTAACCATGATAACTCGAAAGGGAGTAAAGTTTGCTTGGAGTGATGAATGCGAAGAAAGCTTCAAGGAGTTGAAAAGGACGCTTATCACTACACATGTGCTCACTTTACCCACAGGTGGGGAGCTTTTTGTGGTATTCAGTGATGCTTCGATGAAGGGCTTAGGATGTGTGCTGATGCAGAATGATAAAGTGATATCCTACGCCTTAAGACAGTTGAAAATCCATGAGAGAAACTATCCGACGCATGATCTGGAGTTGGCGGCGGTAATCATTGCCTTGAAAATCTGGTGGCATTATCTCTATGGAGAGAAATGTGAGATATATACTGACCACAAGAGTCTTAAATATATATTCACACAGAAATAGCTTAATATGCGCCAGAGAAAATGGATAGAGCTCATAAAGGATTATGATTGTTCAATACATTACCACCCTGGGAAGACGAACAAGGTGGCGGATGCCCTAAGTAGAAAGGATCCAGCAATTCTATCAATGATGAGAATTGAGAAGGATCCAATCTTCTTAGACTTGATGAAGATGGACGTGGGAATCATAAAGAAGGGTATATCATCAATCCTTTCACAAATGATTGCTCAACCATCTCTTTTGGAAAGGATAAAGGATGATCAAAAGGATGATGCGAGAATCCAAGAAAAAGTGGAAGTTATCAAAAAGGGAAAATCCTCAGAGTTTAATGTTAATGAAGAAGGAATTTTGCGGTTTGGGAAAAGACTATGTGTCCCATCAAGTTCGGAGTTGAAGAAGGAACTTTTGGATGATGCACATAGTTCAAATTTCTCTATTCACCCAGGGAGCACAAAGATGTATCGAGATCTCCAAGAAAACTTTTTGTGGGATAATATGAAGAAGGAGATCGCCGAATATACATCAAAGTGCCTGGTGTATCAGCAAGTGAAGGCAGAGAGGCAGAAGTCTAAGGGGATGATGCAACCATTGCCCATACCAGAATGGAAATGGGAGAACATCACCATGGACTTCGTCACTGGACTTCCAAGGACATCCAAAAGCAACAATGCAATCTAGGTTATTGTGGATCGTCTTACAAAGACTGCACACTTCATTGCTATTCGAGAGGATTTCTCTTTGGATCAACTGGAACTGATATATATCAGGGAAGTGGTACGGTTGCATGGAGTACCACTATCTATTGTGTCTGACAGAGATCCAAGATTTACCTCTAAGTTTTGGAAGAGTCTTCAACATGCTCTGAATACTGAACTGAACTTCAGTACGGCCTATCATCCTCAAACTGATGGCCAATCCGAGCGGACTATCCAAACACTTGAGGATATGTTGAGAGCGTTCTCAATGGACATTAAAGGAGGATGGGATCAACATCTTCCTCTAGTTGAGTTCTCTTATAATAATAGTTTCCACTCGAGCATCCAAATGGCACCATATGAAGCCCTGTATGGGAAAAGGTGTAGAACACCGGCATGTTGGGATGAGGTCGGTGAACGTAAGCTGCTTGGACCAGAAATGGTCGAAGAAATGGTGGAGAAGGTGAAAACCATTCAGCAGCATATCAAGGCAGCCCAAAGTCGACAGAAGAGTTATGCAGATAATCGTCGACGAGACCTTGAGTTTAATGTCGGAGACATGGTGTTTTTACGCATATATCCGTGGAAGAAGGTCATGAGGTTTGGAAAGAAAGGGAAGTTAAGTCCAAGGTACATCGGCCACTTCGAGATTCTTGATCGTGTTGGGGCTGTGGCCTATCGACTAGCACTTCCACCTACTATGGCCAAGGTGCATGATGTCTTCCATGAATCCCTCTTAAGGAAGTACATACCAGACCCTTCACATGTACTCTCTTCTGAGGTGGTACAATTAGAAGACGATCTTTCTTATGAGGAGCAACCAGTGAAGATCTTGGATCGTAGAGAAAAAGTTCTACGAAATAAGACAATGCCCATCGTCAAGGTGTTGTGGAGAAACCACAAGTTTGAAGAAGCAACATGGGAGTCAAGGGATATGATGAAGCTATGTTACCCACATTTGTTTTAGTGTGGGAAAAGGAAAATTTCGAGGGCAAAATTTCTTAAGGGGGGAATGTTGTAACGACCCAAAATTTCATTAATGGAAAATCCCTCTTGATCCAGTTAAATGTTTCTTTATGAAAAAAACAAATGTTTTAATAAGATGTTAACTTCTTTAGTTTAACATTAAGATTTGTGACTGTTACTTTTATATCCGCTGAACAGTGATCATCTGGGTAGTTTAAATATAAGGCTTTAACGAACCAATTTTCTACTCAGACAAAGGAAGCGATGGCCTCATCCAGTAGAATTGCCCCTTACGAAGCCCATTTGTCGGAGCTCGGAAAGGAGGTGGCGTCTTTGGGCTTTGCCCTTGACCAAGCCCAAGCTGAGCTTCATCAAGTCAAGCTCGAACGTGATCGTCTACGGGAAAAATGGAAGTTGATAGAGATTACCACTCAAGCGATGTTATCCGAGCAACCCCAAGAGTCTGTCACCATCGCACACCTTACCCTTAGGTCTTATGCGGCTATTTTAAGGGGTTATGTAACAAATAAGTAGCACCATGTTCATGTACATTATTTTTGTATATAATAATGAATATAATTTCTAGTCATTTTTGATACATTGTAATTAGTTTTTAAAGTACAAACGGTGTTTTTAGTTATTATTTAATTAAGAATTATATTTTATTAAATTAAAGGATTTTTGAATTAAATAATATTTTAATAAAATATTATTATTAATATTAAATTAATTTTTATTAAATATAAATGATCTTATAATTTTATGAATGCAATTAAAATTTTTATTAAAGTTTGAAAGCCATTTTTGTCAAAACCCGTGAATTTTTTATAAATGTCGGTTTTTATTTTAAAGGTGAAAATTCACATATTTAGAAAATTATTTAGATAAAATAAATATTATTTTTGGAATCAGGACGTCGAAATTATCCAACGGTGAATTTTTCATAATTTTCTGAGACAGTCAAATTTTTGGGTAAAAATTAAATACCATTTAAATATATAATGTGTTTTATGACATCATAATGACCCAATGGTGATTTAATAAAATACCATAATCCTTATGTTCGGCCAATATGTGTTTTATCATTAAAATAATGAGGTTTTGGGTTTGTTTGACTCACTTTTCAAAGCATTAATGGAGCCCTCAAGACTTATTCAACACTTTGCCTTTTTAAATTAATTTCCATGGGAGTGCGACTCACCTCCACATAAGCAACCCTTTTTTTAATAAGTTCGGACCTTGGCCTTGTAAAATATTTTTTTACTCTTTCCTTTTCCAGAAACCATGGGCAAATACCATGGGATGTTTTGTGGTTTGGATTATTTTAATATAAGGGGTCCCAAATCTAAATAATAAAGAATTCTCTCACCTTTCCTATATAAACCCACCCAAGCTCCCACTTCCTCCTCACCCAAAGCCCTTGAAGTTCGTCCAACCTCTGCCCTACTCTCTCTAGAATCCTCTCAAGGTGCCCGTAGCTCCCAAGAAGCCTCTCACAAGCCTCTCACTAGCCTTTGGAAGCACACTTCCAAGTAAGGGTTTTTCTTCCTTTCTCATTTTTGTCAATTTTCTTTAAGTTGTACTACCCTTTTAATTTCATTTATGAATGTTGGGGTATGGTTTCTCACCTCTCCCATACTTCCCTCTTATTGTTTGTATGATGGGAGACCCCTTTCTCTCTCATTAAATGCCTCCCATGTACACCCGTTACTATGCCGAAATTCCGAAAGGAACCTTTTTCTCCTCTTTTATATTCAAGCAATACTTTTGTATCATGAATCTAAATTCATTTTCAATTGTTGGGACATGTATCTATATGACCTTATTACTGTCCATTACATGTAAATATGATGAGGAACCCCTTTCTCTCTCATCAGCCTTTTTATGAATTCTTATGTCACGCCGTTACGCTGCCGAAATCACACCGATTTTCTAAGCCAATATCATTGTGTAGTGAATACCATGCCCATTTCTCCATCAAGGGTATTCACCTTTATGCACATTTACTTATTGATTGTAAAGTTTCATGTATGAATTCCACATTCCTTTATCGTGGAATAAATGATTTTTTTTATGAATCCATGTTTTATGATCCATGTGGCACACTTATGCATGAAATGAAATGTTTAAGAAGGGTGCGCCCTGATAGCGCTCCAATGCATTGGGTAAAGTATAGTATCATGATACGTCATGTGCAATGAGTGTTGACTCATGCTAATTCAAGTGCAACGAGGGTTTACTCGTGCTTCAAGTGCAATGAGGGTTTACTCATGCTCCATGTGCAATGAGCCTTGGCACATGCTAATTCAATGTTAAGTGTTGTTGCCACATTTCCATGTTATGATTATCATGCTTTATCATGCCTTTATGTTCATGTATCTCTTATTCTCTATTGATATGACTATTGCCTAACATGTATTTTACTCCTCATGTTATTCATTGTGTACTCCCTTACTGGGCTTTATAGCTCACCCTTTTCTTATGCATGTCGTCAGGTTATCCC
The DNA here is from genome assembly GCA_963277665.1 of Viscum album. Taxonomy (NCBI): domain Eukaryota; kingdom Viridiplantae; phylum Streptophyta; class Magnoliopsida; order Santalales; family Viscaceae; genus Viscum; species Viscum album. The sequence goes on along the minus strand of OY728133.1, from coordinate 1,895,449,529 downwards.
ATGCAATGTTAAGTACGAAGGAATGTAGTGGTCATGTAAAGGAAGTTTTCAATAAGGATGTTGTATTTCAAGTTTAAAGTTTTTATGTAATGATCCTAAGCCCCAAAGACACTAAACCTATCAATCTTCTTTGTTGTATCAAGTGAGGTTTTATGTAATAAAGCATGTTTAAGTTGTAATAAAAAGCAGGGTTGTCATAATAGCTCTGGTAAACACCCCGGTCAACTTGCCCACTAAGCTCCGCCTACTCTGGGTCCTCCTGGGACTCCGTCAAAAGGCCTGTGGTCTGCACAAGACACAAACATGTGCGGGCAAAGCCCATGCAGGGGTGAGTATAAACATACTCAGTAGGCACCCAAAAAACCCAAAACCCAAGGGAGCAACTGAAAGGAAACAGTCCGCTCAACCCATCCAGAGGGAACCCAGACGAGAGAGAAACTCCATCTCCGGACCATCCTCAGCTAAACACAACTAGTCATCTCAGCTCAGCTCAGGTGTATGCCCATACATACACCTTGAACAATCCATATATACACTGCTCACGCCACAAAGCCACAAGAGGTACTGACCTCATCACCAGAAACTGCCCACAACCAGGAGAGTACACCACGAACACTGTCATACCAGATGACACTCATCTGAGAGAAACACTCCATCGGGTCCCAAACAAACATCTCAGATGCTCACCCAAGAGACCAAGCTCGTCAGATATCATCACTGAGGAAACCTCGCTGAAACAACATAACCACCAAACTCCTCAGATAGGGGATTGCCGCTAGGGTACGCTAGGGGATACCAAGACCCACTCCGGTATACGTAGCTCACAGATAGGGGATCACTCCCAGGGTCCGCTGGGGGATACCACGACCCGATCTGGCATACGTAGTTCTCACAGATAGGGGATCACACCCAGGATCCGCTGGGGGATACCACAACTCGATCTGCCGCTCAATAGATTCTCCACACTCAGATAGAGGATCATCGTCCATATAAAGATGGTCACGACGATACCAGAACCCTATCTAGTATAACGCGTGATGTAGGGGATCGAACCGACGATGCTGCAACCCTACAGAAACCACGCGCTGAGTAGGGGATCACATAACCAACGATACCGTAACCCTACTATAAACCACATGCTGAGTAGGGGATCGTATACCAGACGATGCCACAACCCTACTGAGCACAGCCCACCACATAGGGGATCATATTTCCGATGATGCCACAAACCCTACGGGGTTAACCTGCTAGCTAGGGGATCACCGCCTGTAAATAAGCGGTCACAGCGATACCAAGAACCCGATCTAGGGTAAAGATGCTAGAGGATCTACTCCGGGCCCACCAGAGGGATTCCACAACTCTAACAGTTTAAACATCCCATCAAGAGGACCACAAACCCATTCGAAGGTTGTGATGCCACATGAACCCTCGTAGGAACGAACTAAGGGAGAACACTCAACCACTGTTGGTCTAAACGTCGCTAACCCGAGCGACCCACCACAATGCTACACTGCGCACCTCCTAGGCCAAAACCGAGTCCACCACCTTCCATGCGGAAAAACACGCAGGATAGGCTGTTTACTCGCCCGAAATGGAGCACCGGTGAAAATGGAACTAATCACCATAGCTAGATCGGCGGGGCCCACACAAGGATCCCGAAACACATCGATCGGACCATACCACGACGATCCCCTCGAAAAAACAACCGTAATCGACTACTCACTCGTCCAAAACGGACACCCAGTAAAAAAGGTACTATTCACCGAATGCCAGCTCGGGTAGGGCCCATGTCTGGATTCCGAAACTCATCGAACGGAACGCACCATTGCGTTTCTCTCGGAAAAACACACAGGATCGACTATTCATCCGCCAAAATCAGACTCCTGGTGGAAAAGTTGTGTTTCTCTGCAAACGCCAAAACTCGGCCTCATGGGGCCCACACCCCGTTCTCAGTACCAACACCCGAAAACCATCTCAAAAATTCTGTCGTACCATCAGGGTCTAAACGCCACTGACGACACTTCAATCGGACGCTCCGGGTAGAAGTTACAACGGCCCGAAGTCGTAAAATAATAAAATAATATTATTTTATACGACATTTCATGCTCCCAGGCCACGATCCCGAACCTTTAAACCCTCGAACCTAGACCGTATGGTTCGCCTCGTCGTCAGGGTCGCGTCGCCGCAAACGGCGCGCGAATCCGGCTCCCGGTTTGCAAGATATGGTGGTTTAAAGACCCCCGTATGACAAAAGACGCCGGACCGGCCCCGACCGGCTGGTCCGGCCGGCCTGGACCGGCCGCCGCGGCTCCGCCGCGCGCCGGAAGATCTTCCGCGGACCGCCGGGGGCACCCCGGTTGTCCGTTTTGCGATCCGGAGGTGTCTACAAGACCCTCGGGACTGGATCTACACTGCTACAGCTTCAATTTGCAGAAAAACGCAGAAAAAGAAGGATCGGGGGTTAAAACTCAAATCGGCCTACCTCGCGGGCGAAACGCCGACGTTCTGCCTCAGATCCGCGCTCTAGAGCTTCCATTGCGCGCTCTTGGAACGTCCGCCGTCGAATTCTGAGCTCGTGGGCACTTCGTTTGCTCGATTCGGCGGGGGTGGCAGTGAAGAACGACAAAGAACGTCAAGAAGAACGATAAGGGGGGGGGGGGGGGCGCTGATATTTATATCTGCAGCCCGCCGGCGCCAAACCCGCCTCAGACCCGATGCCCGATGCGAACAAAAGTAAGGTCACCCCTAGGGTAAACATGCTATTATGAACGCAGCGACGGACTCATATTTTCCATCCGAGACTCCGTTCAGAAGTTATTCGAGCCGACGCTCGTACACTAACTTCGCCACTTATTTACGAAAACGCCCCTGGTGGCGTTTTTCACCGCAGGCTCGCGCCCACTCTGTTTACACCTCGCCTAGGGTAAACGGTACATTTCAGACACAACTGTGCCCTCAGATTCCAGTTCTGAGCTTCCATTTAGGAGATATCACACCCCACCACGTGCATATTATAAAAATACTTAATATTTTTATAAAATTAATTCCGGGCACACCGGGCCTCAGAATCGCACGCCGTCTTCACGCCTAGCTCTGGAATTGTTCCTAGAAATATTCCAAAGTATGATAGGACCAAAAACTTGAGTCTATATAGGGATGAAATGTAGAAGATATAAATACACAATTTACTTTCATAATGGAATCATTGAATTATGATGTTGGGTTTCGATTTAGTGAGCCTAATGATTTTATCTACCTTTTACATCGATCTTGTGAATTATAAAAATTATGATTAGTGTCATTAATATGGTTGATAAGGTCTTCTATACATAATATTTGTGGTACATGAAACCCTTTTTCACAAATATATGTAGAATATGAATAAGAACCCATCGAGTTTTAGATGAATTTTTATGTTTCTGACTATTTCACTCAAGGGTAAAATTTTCAAAATAATGGAAATATTTTTTAGACCATGCTAATTCCATAATGAATGAAATATACGTTCCTATTTAATAAAGAAAAAATTTTCTTGATATTATTTTTCATCAAGAAATTTACTCTAACTGAGGTGAAATAATACCTTGAAATAGAAGATTAACTCATTTAGTCTAATGTTACACATGGTCTCATTTTAAGGGATAATTGTATTTATTTCATGTAAAAATATGGTTATCAATGTTTCATCTAGTAATAAAATGCCCATTATCTCAATTTTTTATAAGATTCATATTCTTTTATTCATAGTGGTTTGAGTCCATGACATATTGGAGTTATTTTTAAATTTTTTTATATAAGACATTATGTTAGTGACACCTATGCTTTTTTATCAGATCAAAAGAGAATGAGAGATATAATGCATTTTTATTTTTATTAACAATTATAATTAGAACTAGAATTTTTTTTCATCCAATCCATGTTGATGTAATACACTTGGTTCAGGTTAATATACATCATCCAACAATCAAATATTTGTGTCTCTCATGTAGAGAATTTTTCCATTTAACATCTTCATTAGAGAGAATCGTTGGAACAAATTTATAATTACCCTTGGGTACATCCAATGGAATATATAAATACACAAAAAATATTAATTATATATCATTATTAATGAATAATTCTAGGGTCATCACACCAAATATATGTTAATAAGGGATTAAAATTCACTAATTACTATTCCAAAATAAATTTGGAATCATAATTTATAGATACCTGTTCGAGTTTATTCTAAGAAAAAAAATTGTGATTCAACATGGTAAAGAAGGAATGAATACACTTTTTTAATATCATTAAAATATAATTCCCTCAACATTATTGGACATAAAATGATAGTAACTATTTTAAAATTCCTCAAATTAAAATTTTTTTTTATGGGAAATTATTGTAATCATTCAATGATTATATGAATATAATTATAGTGACATAATAGTATTATTAAAAATATTGTGAATCCACTATTTTATCATAAATGTTTAAGAATTATTTAATCATAACCACATATTTATCATGAATTATTGGTTTTAGGGAAGATTAATTTACAATGTTTATGTGATAAGGTTACATTATGAAATTAAATCCCAAACAATAACATTACCAAATTGTGTTAAAATTTATTGTAGAAGGAAATTAATTTTTCACATCATATAGATGAATTCATATATAATGTTATGATGCATATATTCATTTCTAGAAATAAACTCATTTATAATGTTTTTATACAAAAACTATAAATAAAAACTATTATCTGCATGATGCGTGTTGGATTGGTTACCCATTTTTTTCTATATTTCAAAAAAATTCTACTGTACAGTAAAAATAACCAAGTTAGAATCTACTATTTATATATTATTCAATCAAAATTTAAGATTTCAAGATTCAAAAAAAATGTTAAGGATTGGTGAAATTCAAAGGGTGAAGATAAAACATAATATTATATCATAATATTTCCCACCGTACATCTATAATACCCATATATGAGGAAATTTTAACTAGTTAATAATAAAATACGCTAACAAAAGTTTTCCTTGGGTTACATTCTAAAAATAGAATTTGAATGTTCCCCATTGGATCGATCTCAGGAAAAATAATTTAAACAATAGTAAAAATGGGATGGTTTTTTTCATTTCCAATAGAGGGGGTGACTAGAGTTTTACATTTTAGAGTAAATTATTTAATAAAATTTAACATGATTTATATTATCTTAAATAATTTATTCATCCTAAAAATAAAACATAGTGAGTTTTTTTTCAATATGAAATTCAATATTTTGTTACTCATGATTCTATATCGATACCTTATCTTTAGTAGTCTATTTTTATACTGAGTTAAAGTAACCATTTTAATGTGGTGAGTGGGATGTGGATGTGTCTATGAAATTTATGATTACAATAGAACTATCCATCCTGGTAATTGATATTGAAATATCCAAGATGGGTCCAAAATGTGGTTTATAATGCGATTGGTCATGCATTTATTCCTTACATACCTCTATACCATCTGAATTCTTTATATATACCAAGTTTCATTAATATAATACTAATTTATGTTATCATATACTGTCCAAAGTGATGAAATTTAATGTTGTCGAATATATCTAAGGAATAATGAATTCACATGGAGGGTGTATATTAATAATATGGGTCTATTTTTAATGATATTTTAGATGATTGTGTGGGTATCATGTCCTCTATAATTGTATTATTGGGTTTCTCATTTTATATTCAAGATATAGAAACATATATCTTTATATTCATACTAATAATCATTCATATTTCATGATATAGTGCGATACCATAGGGATGAAATATAATATAGTTCATAATGTCCATCATTATTGTGGTGTCAAATAAAGGAGCCATCATAGTAAAATTTGATCAACTTGATGGCTAATCACAGATGAAGACATTGAATTCTCCAAAATATACTATAAATATATATGGTCAATTATTAATTATATAGGTAGTATTAGGTATGTAGATATGTACTTGGTTTTTCCTGGTTGTATACCCATAGAGGGATCGTCATCATGACATCCAAGTTTGAATGAATAAGGATGACAGATCACTCACATGTGTTTTGTATAGAATTATGGATATAAATCCTTGATGGTGAGAACAATGTAAACTATACCCATTAGGAATCATATTGGAATATTTTTAAATGTTGTTGGAATCCTTCTATACCGCCCTCTGTTAATGAAGAATGGATTCACTTTTCTCTTGGAGTGATGCCCATTGTGATTTGACCTTGATAGTGGGTCCTTCATTGGGATATTGATTTTTGACGATGGGGGATAAATTGGTTAAATAAACCCATTTAGTAAAGGATATTAAGATTCCAAGTACCAAATTATCCCCTCATTATGGTATACATTAACCATTCATTTCACTCTCTTATGATGATTATATTTGTTAGAAGTCAAGGTTTGATATTGAATGAAGTCTAGGGAAAATATAGGAACAAAAATAAAATTTTATCAATGATCTATCTACTAGATGGTCATGGAATCCCTCCTTGGTTTGTTATTGTCACAAATTAAGTGGGAAAACTATTGTTTTATGTGCTATAGAATGGTGAAGATACTCGGAATTGGGATTATAATATCTTTTATTTAATAATAGTATTTGGTAACTTTATTTCTAATTCACATATAAGAAGTCATTATATATTTTATCACCATACATAGAGGAACTGGGATCTGTTGAATTATAGGATATTGTTTTGTTGAGTTTTTATTAGGGCACTAGAGAGGAATTCATTCATATAAACATGATATACATCAAAAATAATGTAGTTTGTTCCCATATAATGTGATGCGTAATAACATTCATGTCTATTTCAAAATACGATGGTGGATGATTTAAAAAAAATTAATATCAATAATATGTAGTCATTTTTTTATTTAATGGATTTGTATCATTACAAATTATCAAATATTCATTAGGTTAGGGTAATAGTAGATCTTATACATATCACATAAGGTATGGCTTTGTAGGTCCATATATTCCTCTCAATAGACCTTGAGGGAATGTTATTCTTATCATAGATGTAAGGATGTGTCATCTAATGCCCATCACATATGGAATCATATTCTCAACAAAATATTATTATTGGTTCATCCAATACTCATTGGTCCATAAATAATATGGTCACCATGTGTGGTAGTTGGATTCTAATGATAACCATAAAATAAAAAGGTTATTTTTCTATATATACTACAAATTTTTGGGTAGATATGATGATGATTATATTATGATTATCCCATTGAGGAAAAATAATTGTATCAAAATAAGAAGGAACCAACAACCAATTTAGTTTATTTTTTATAGTTAACATTCTATTATCTCGAAAAAGTATTTTCTTATATTTTTTAATTCAAAATATATTCTTCTATAGTTTTAATTTACATGATTGTTATTGTTTGTTTTTTATATTATTGGTTTATATCTTTTAACAATAACTCCCATTGAATTGAGAAGATATATCTAATTTTGAACAGCTTTAGTTATGTGTGAATGATCACATAACATCATATTCACACACATAAGAATATATTTTACCATCCTATATTTTCGAAAATAAACCCAATTAAGTAATAAGAGGACTATTAATGTTTTTTATGATGTCTATAATTAAGGGGAAATATTCTTCGAGAAATATAACATAACAATAATTCATTAAATATTGTATATTTTTAATCTACTCATATCATAATTATTTATTTATTATATTTTTCGTTCAATGTAATATTCATAGATATGAAATTTTATGATGGTACAATAAAATTTTAATTGATTTCATATATACATATAATCATCAAAATATTCAATATCAATGAGACTTTAGTAAAAATCATCTATCATGATGACATCCTAAGGAATAGAGTCGTTTTTATAAACAATGATGTTCAATGATATCCCCAAAGAGTGCAAGTTATTCATATTGATATGTCAATGGAATTTATTGGTGATATAGAAACACTAATTAACATGTTTTATCGATGAAGAACCATTTTAGGAACAATGTTCTACAATAAATCATAAAGGAGGACATTATAATGTTTATTATATATATAAATTTGATATAGTATAGTCATTCACCTTCATATTATGTTTATAAGAGAAGACATCTGATTACAAGATATTTATTGGTAATAAAATCCAATAATGTTTTTAATTATTATTACCCATAAATTTATCAATAATTTAAGTAACACTTTTTATATTCCAATCATTTAGTCTCTATTTTCAATTTTTTGGTTTCCATTTCTAGTAATCATTACACAATGTGATTACTGTATTTATGTTGTTTTATTTTAACATGTAAAATTTGATAAATAGAATAAAATAATGTGATAATTTTTAGTATTATATATATATATATATAAACCCATATTTAAAACTATAGTATTCCTTATATACACAGAATACATATTATATCAAATAATAAAAAACTTATTTAAAAATTGTAATATTTCGAATACCATGATTCCCATCAGTAATGTGTATAAACTATTTGATCTTATTTATATGGATGGGTATGATCAATTATATTAAATTGATTATATAATATAAATAGGTAAAATAACATTATACATTATTTAAATAATAATTAACATCCGAGGTACCATATAAAAAAGTGGTTATTAATGGTTATCTGGAATTTGTTTTCATATCAGAATATTTAAAATAATAGATATAAATGTTATAATGTCAATCATGATTATAAATTTTATTTTATGTATTATTTCTCCATTATAAATACTCTATTATGTGTTATATTAATATTGATATACATGTAACGTTAATTTCATAAAAAATCTAATTGAATATTGGATAATTTTTTGGTAACTCACATAAAAACGTCAAATTCTATACATAATATGGTGAAAAAATTCCGATATATTTTTATAATTGTGATTTTTTACCTATGGAATCCATTTATCAAGTGAAACAATGATTTATTATTGATTCTAATATCAAACAATACATTGTGTGGGTGTGAATTAATTAATGAAACACAAGAAAAAATAAAACAATATATTTTCTCAATTGAATGGGAATCTAAGAGATCAGATATTGATTATACTAAGAATACCTGAATGTCTATAAAATATTAATTAATTGGTACAAAACTTCAACAAGAATATTTCATTAAGAAGAATGTTATTAAAAAAATAGAGTGTCATTGTCATCTTGATTTTTATTTTTTATTTTGAATCCATTTATATTGAGAATAAACCCTAAAAAGGGATTGGACGAAAGGTTTATGAAACTTATAAATGTATAATAATTGAAATTTTATTGAATAATTTATTGATTTCTATATTATTATTTAAATTATTTAATTTAAAATAATTATAGAATATTAAATTTTATAATTATGGAAAAGTCATCTAAAATTATTTTTCCAATGGAATAATCTATTTTACATTCATCCTGAGAGTAAAAGATTAAAAATTAAAGAAAAGTAATCATATGAAACACAATGAATCACTAAAATGAAAATTACTATATTAAATATTGATAATTTGTGTTCTAGAGAAGTCTCATCCTCTGAATGAAAAATGATGATAGTGACCACAATAGGAATAAAATTGGACCTTTTGTTACCATTGATAAAAAATGATTTCTAGTAGAATGTATTATCTAGGTACCCGACAAATTGAAAACATAAAAATTATTTCACATCATTAGATGAATATGAAGTTGATGATTATTTAGATCATTAATATTATGATTTTAATATAAATACTATTGAAGTTGAATTAACTTATCAAAATCTCATTAATTTCATCACATATATTAATGATGAGTTTATTGGGAGGATTATTGCATTAGTTAGTTATTATAATACAATTATTGAACTAAATCTATTATTTTTTATCAACAATTTGAACAATCACTATTATAGGATGATATTAATAAACATATATTAGGGTTCATCGAAAATTTAGTAACTTTTCAAATTTGAATGAAAATGATGTGTTAATTTATAATTTCGAAGCTCACATTAAAATCTAGTCATCAGATTATCATTTGGAATGATAATGATTTTATAACACTACAATCAGATGTGTATATAGTGGAATTATTCATACTAGATTATAAATAAACAGTATTACACCATTTTCAATTGAAATAAATATTAATATTAAATACAAATTTTTTTATAAATTTTACAGGGTTATGAAATGTAAAAATATGTGTTTATTTAATTTGAATAAATCATTCAGAATGAATAATTATTTTAAATATAATAATATTGATGAGATTGAACATAAAGGATATACTAGAGTTTAAAAGGATAAATAATTGTTTACAAATTCCTTTGGACCTAGGAATATTTTGATTTGTATGAAAGGACTTAAAATTTTAAATAATATAATTTTGTCACTTCATTTTTGTTATAAAATTAATTTCTTTGTAAAATTAACTCTATTTTGGGGGGGGGTACAATATATTTTTTACTTTTATTTTTGAATTAATTATTCATTTATGCATTGAGGGTTTCACGTTTACATGGTATATTTTAATGTTTAATTTTATATAATGTTTATATATTTTTTGATTGATTTATAATCATGAATATATTTTTTTATTTTAAAATGTTTCCATAATAAAATAGTAATATCAATATAGAGTTATATTTGTAAAAAAAATTAATGAATTTTTTATTCAGAATTATGTTTAATAGAACACAATAAAATGTTTTTTGAATCTAATATTGAATAATATTCTATTGACTATGATAGACTACGCGAATTGTAAAATAACTCATTGGATATTTAAATCACTATCATATTATAAATAAAACGTTTTGTTGGATGGTTGTCTATTTTACCTTTTTCTACAATCAAAAACTAAAATATACAACTTTTTATTAATATAATTTATATTTTTGAAAAGTAAATATTATTTTTATAAAATGAAAAAAAAATATTTAAATTTTTTATGAGTCATTATTTTTACGTGATGAACTTTATATAATCTTATGGATTAAGATTAGTGGATGAAGTATATAGGAATAAATACTTATGGTCATTGATTTAAATATAATTATATAATATGAATCCTTTTTTCCCTAAAATTATATCTTATAGATCAATATATTATTGTTATAAATTTGAATTTTCATGACTACATAGATTAAAATGAAAAAAAAATTATTATGGACAAGGTTTTTGATGTAGATAGGCTAGGGATTAATGAATCAATACTAAATAAGATAGTTTACTATGAAAGATAATAAACTATAATGAACTACAATATGTAAGTGAATATTTTAACTCTTAAATAGATTTAGTGGCTTAAAATTAAAAGTGAATATTTTTCAAAATAATTAAATATTGAATAAATATTCAAATTTTATTTCATGTTTCATGTAATCAATGATTATTCTGGAAATATTTTTGTAAATTAGGGATGTTTTTCTCCAAATATATGACATAAAAATAATATTCATATTTTTTTGACAATTCTAATAAAATGATGTATATATTATAGTTTTTTTTATATATACAAACATGTCACAAAATATGTATATGAATTTTTTATATCATCTCAATCCTTGTAAATTACAGTGGTTATATTTATATATTATAGGTAACTTATCAAAAGATAAAGGGTAATATAATTTTTATTTATTATTATTGTTGTTAATATTTTATGACATTTAATGTATTTATTTTCTAAAATCACAATGTTATTGAAATTTATGGAATGGAATGTTTTTCTATTTTTATGTGGGAGACGTTTTTTTATGTTTTTTGGAGTTTTGAATTCATTAATATAGATGATACATTAGGGGTGAAATCCGATTGAAAAAAATAAATAATTCTTTTATATTTGATTCAAAATATCATCTTTCATTTTTTGATAATTAAATGTTGGTATATATTTTTATTCAACATAATATATGTGTATCCTTAAATTCGAAATATAAAATCACTCAGGTTTTGATTAATATTATATTATTTCTCTGACTTGAAACATATCACTAATGAATCATATAGGTATATTATATTTTATGTTGAACTACGATGAATAATACAATTTATATAACATGTTGGATTGTTTAATTAAACAGAAACCATTATTTCCACACTTATCCAAATATTGTTTATATTATGATTATATTTAATAATTACAAAGATAAAATAAAATGACAGTAGTGTTTTTGTTACCATGATTTGTATACACATTTCATCAGGAATTAAGGAATAAGATAATACGATAACACTTTTAATCATGTTTAGGTGGTGGATATTCTCATTTCATAGAGTTATATTGATTTTTATATATATTTTGATATAATTTAGAATATATATTTTATAGTTGGGATACTTGTTAAATATAAAAAATATTCCAATATAAAATTTTAAATATTAAGAATCAAAATCGTTGACATTCTATTGGGGAATATTCTACTTCTGATTATTTTTTCATGATGAAACATTATCATCATGATTTTTATTATTAAAAATTGTTGTTTTAAACAAAATAAATGGTTTTTGGAGATAAATATAATAAATTATATTAATAGTTTTCTACGGGACAAAGATATATGATAAATAAATTTCTATCAATGATATTTTATGTGTGGAAAATTATACTAATAATTATATTTGTCGATAGTGTTTGGTTGTTAGAAATTTTATATTTCCTGGATCTAGTTTACCAATCCACCTATAACATTGTTCATAGTGAAAAGGATTCATGTGAATCAAATTATATATTAAGAATATTATTTGAGGATATTAATAATTTTTATACATATTTATTTTAATTTATTTCCATAATTTGTTGTTTAATATTATGATTTCATTTAATGCCTTCTTTTATATGTGTTTTTTACATCGATGTGTTTTTTTCAAAAAATGAATAATTTTATTATGTTGATTTAATTAGATCTTATAACTTATAAATGAGAAAATAATCTATTGGATGGAAAATTAATAATTTCATTTTTAATTGAAATATTTTCACACATTTAGGTTATATATTTATCTACTATAAGGGTAAAATGGGAATAAAGGAGAAAGAGTTCACATAGGTTAATTTAATGTTTTATAATATATATACTTTTTGGTTTAATTTTATACCATTTGGAATAGTACATTAAAGTTACCTATAAATTGATTAGCGTTGGACATATGCTAATGAATTCCACTCATCATAACTTTATTATGTTAGAAAGGACGTTGTATTTTTTTAATACAAAGAGTGGATTACAGCTCAAGGAATTGAGGGGGAAAGGAGAATCTAAACATGAGTAATACATGAATATTAACATGTGTATCTTGAGTTACTAAAAATATGATACTATTAAGTTTATCACTAGTCATAGTTCGGTAGGTATTAAATAGAAATATCAATTTTTAGGTTGTATTAGGAATCAATGTATAGTATCATTGCCCAGTTTATTTTTGAAAAAAATGATGAGATTCACTAGTCAATGATTCTCAATAAAATTAGTGGTTTACCTCTACACAAAAAATATTTTGAATATATTCAGAGTATATCATGGAATGTTATATGAGAAAACTATGATATGAATAATGAATAATAGATAATAAATAAACTAATCATAAAATAAAACAAAAGGTACATGTGGAATATGAGATGGGTATCTTGAATAAATGAAAATGAGTAAATACTGTATAGTGAATAGACTATATAAATATTAATTATCTGTGACGAGAATCATAATTTTTAGATATTTTGTTAATTTATAGGACTATTTATAGTTATGAAAAATTCAAAAACCAAATGACTTTTCTCACCTATCATTTTTTATATCGGTCATATGAACAAGCCACACATGTTTGAATAATTAAATAACCTTATTTTCATACACCTTATATTATAGAGTGAAAAAATTTTGTAATGGGGTGAACAAGTGAAAAAAAATATTATAGTCCCATGAAATATTTGGACTATATTAAATGAATGTTTTCTATAATATTATGCTTAAAAATATATCAACGAAATGTTTTTTTAAATTCGATATCATTAGTTAAATTTTATGATAATTATAACCACAAGAAATTGAGAATTTCGCACATTATAAACCAATATTTTCTCATAATGTTTTCATCATATAAAAACATAGAGTTTAAAAAAGTTACAAATTTTTGGATTTTTTTGTGATTATCATACATGAGAAGCCAACGACAATAGAATATTATTGGAATTAATTTTAAATGATATCAGTTGGGAGGATACCTAAAACTTGTATGTGAGAATTGAATTTTCACTATGGTCTTATAAAAAATCCTTCTCCTCACACAGTATATTACATTTACATTCTATTATTACATGGTATATTTCATTGATTTATCATACTATTTAAATTCATTCCACATGTTGAATTTTTTGATGATTTTGGACTGTAATAGGAGTTGATTGGACTATTATAAATAATTTTTAATCAATAATTTTAGATAAATATATTGAATTAAATGTGTCAATCCATATAATATTCAATGAGTGGATATTTTATTATATAACTTATTACTTTTTTATAATAATCATTATCTCAGTGTGATATATAATTTATCATTAATTATCAATTCAGTTATTTTTTCATATTGTCCTCAAGGTGATGTACAATCGAATATTTAATTCCTAAAAAGGCATCCACATTTTAGAATTAAATTCTAAAATTCTTATGAATAATAAACTAGTTCTATTTCTGTAATATCAGTCATCTTTCATTATTAACCATTTATCGAAACATTATGTTGTTCTATCACAAATTATTCTTCTAGAATCTCATTGATATTAATAAAAGCTAGAATATGATTATCTCTCATTCAAGATAGTTTTATTGAAATGTTATCTCTAGGGATAAATATAATTCCCTTTAAGGAATATTTTTTGTAAAAAATCATAGCTTAAACAAGAAATAAAATATGATATGTTATACAGTATGTGTTAGAACAGTAATAATTTTATAGTGGACCTTATGAAATATATAACTATATATCAGCCCGAAGACATATAATAATATTACATTTTAATTATATTCCAAAGAATTTATTAACTAGTAGATATTTATCTATTATTTTTCAAATACAAAAATCAATTTATATTAAAATACTATTACATAAAGTATATAAATTCTATTGATCCCCTATCACAGCCCATAAATCTAAATTTTCCTTTAAAATCATTTCATAATAAATATTTATTATAAATAAATATCATTATATGTCATAGTAAATAATTAAATATGTAAATATTATAATCAACGACTAAAAAAATTATTAATATTCATTGAACATATAATTCTAATTTGAATGATATATTATTGAATTTTTATGATTGTCACAACTAGATGAATAAATATTCGTAAATATAGACAATGAGATTTATTTAAAAAATTAAATTCCAATTTCAATTTATTATGTTATTTAGGAATCAATATTTATGTGATGGCCAAGTCCCATTTCTTTATATCCTTAGTTGTTGTTTCCAAAAATCATATATTATTATATAGAATAATTTAAAATTTTACACTGATAATATGGTTAATTTATCAATGGTATTAACCTCACATGTATTCATATTATGTAATAGAATCTCTTTTTCAAGATATAACCATATAATGATTTCAAATTTTTTATCAATATATTCTCATGGTATATCAATAAATGAGAACATGAAATTAACTTATCATAAAAATATATAACAAAATCTATATAATTATATATCGTTATTAGAATCAATGTTCCTAAAAAATACTGTTTTGATATTGGAGGAGACAAATCCTTCCATGACTTCTTCAATGAATGAAACTTCACATATGAAACAACCATTGTATTCTGCTTCCCTATGGCTATATGATTCCATTTTTATCACAATATACTAGTTTAAATGATTGATTATATGGATTTATACTTATCATATGTCTCAAGACCAATACACACACAAATATAAAGATATGATTAAAAACACATATAACATGTTCAGTTCCTTTCAGAGGGTTTATCCGAATAAAATTCAATCATGGACAATACCAAATGTGAAATATCATGAGTTGAATCCTCTAAATCTTATAAAAATTCAATACAAAATAAGAAAACTATTATTTGTTTTATATTGTTGAGATGAAATCTAAATCAGATGATATAAGTGTTATAAAATTATTAATAACACTTTATGGTTCGTGTTATAATTCTTCGATAATAAAAAGTATTGATGCAAAATATACCCTAATGAAATCATCACAAGAATATTAGGAATAAAAACACTATTAATGTAATATGATATTTAGTAATATTAAAATCTAAAGACTTTGTGTTAATCATCCTTTAATGTAATGTGGTTTTGGGGAACTCCATCGAATAGACTCCCAATAATAGGAGAAAAAATTGAAAAATATACATAGTCTAATATCATTCATTATATTCCTGATTAAAATAAAATAAATCATCAGTAAATAGTTCTACATTTTTATCGTTAGTAATATTTATGTATTATTAATGACTAATAGTTTTTGAAAAATATATAATTAGATGATATGTCAGATATAAATGATTCCTCCATTGATTTGATAATAGATCCTTATCATAGGAAACCACAATACTGTTATCATAACATTATGTAAAATTATTTAAAAATACTTAAATTAAATACCATTATAAATTAATAAATATATTATCAACTAATACATTTATAGAAAATATATAAACTATATTTCAATTTTTATATTATGACATTATATTATATAAATCCTTGATTTTATGATACGATTACAAAACCATTAAGATTCCCAACCATTGATAATATTACTATTTTATAGTGTTAGTAAATTATATTATATATTAGTGGTTATGAAATTTTTTAATTGACACATAATGAGTAATTGATATCCTCAACTTTTAGAATAGTATCTTATGAATCTCATAAATCAAATCATCTAAGGGAGAGGACATCATTATGATTTTCCCATTATAAATCCCATTCTATGATTTAACAACATAAACAAGTCCAAAACCAATTACAAGTTAACCTCATTAACTATTGATCAAATTCCAACATATATGAAAGAAAACACAAAAATAATGTACTTTCTTCACATTCCTAACACTTAGGTTCTGTTCTACTGTAATAAGAGTTTCAGTTTCTTGACCATCACAGTATGAACCTGTATATTATATTATTAATAAAATAAATATTTAATTTTTTACATTATTAATAATATATATAAATATTGAGTTTTATAATAACTTATATTTTATATGAAGAAATAAAAAATTAGTTTTTGAATATATATTGTTTCAATTATAAATTGTATTTATAAATTATTTTATTTTTATATAATTTATTTTTTCGACAAATAATCTTATTAATTATTATATATTTAAATATAAATGACAATATATATATATATTCATGAATTTCCATGTAATTTATATAGAGATTATAATATTGTTTATTTCTTGAAAACATGTATTTTCATTAAATATGTGTTATAATTAAAAATTAAAAATTAAAATATTTTTTAGAAATAAATAGTTAAAATAATAATAATTTTTAAGTATCATGATAATATTAAAAAATGGTATATGTTTCATAATTTTATTTGGTCATCATTTTTATTTGTTAAAAAAATATGGTATAAATATTTTTTATGCATTAGACTTTATTATTGAAAAAAATTCATGTAATAAATCTAGTAAAAGGAATATATGACCAATAATAGATTTATGCATTAAAATATTAAATTCTTTTGGTTTAAAAAACAAATATTTACAAAAATGGACCACTTCAACATCATGGATAGTATAGTTTTTAATATATAAATTATAATCCTAATAAAATATTGGATAACACTTATATTTGTAATAATCCATTGTAAAAAAAACATAGTAAATTTCATTTGTTATGATTCCAAAACCCGTGTTTGTAAATTAATAATGAATTCTACTCAGTTTTCCTATAAATACCCTCCAACATTCCAATTCTAAATTACTAAATCTACATTATTCCTAATTTGAATCACCCTATCAATAAATTAATATATCCATATGGCTTCAAAATCTGATATGAATCATCTCCCAATATTTTAGAATAAATCTCTCAAGGTAATGGATTATCATCCTCGTACTCTTTTTATTTAATATTAATTTATTGTGATTTTTTATTTTAATTTTTCTTACTGAAATATGTTTTAATACATATTTTGACAATCTTTATGTCACCCATGTAATTAGAGATCACAATTTACCCACATTGATCCATTCCATGAACATTCATGTACACCAATTATGCAATTCAAATTCTTGAGTGATTTTCAATGCCAAAAAATATTATTTTGAATACCCATAATAATTTATACTCACAATTATTTATATATTAATAATGATAATTAATTTATTTTGGAATTATATGTATAAAATAAAATCTATATAACCTTGAGAATAAAAATTATAAAATAAGGTCTCCTATTGTTTGATCTATGTGGCCCAAAAATTCATGTTCATTATATATATGCGATGGGTGGGATAAGAATTATATATCCATCCAATTAATTGGTAAAATATTTTATCACATTAGATTCCATGTATATTTAAAGGGTGTTTGGACTAAGAACACATTATCATAATGTTGCAGATGTTATCATTGACTTTTTGTTATGATGTTATGGTTTATATTTTATCAATATTACTTTGATTATATGATGTAATATTTAGTAGATAGTTCAATTATTTTCATGAATATGATTTATAGAACTGTAATTCACTATGGAATGACTCTTGAATAACATGTTCTACATTAATTTGTAATATTATTTGATTATTATCTACTATTTATTATATCTGACAACATTCCTATGTACATCTCTTAGTTATTCTGTAGAGTTTTAGAAGAATACAAATAATATTATAATCTTGTTATGGATTATAAAAAAATTGTTTTGTACACATGTTTTATATTATTATGATTTTTACCAAATTATTCAAACAAAATAGGCCTCTTGATTCTTTAAGACCATTATACATGTAACATGATTAAATAAATTATGATGTAGATTATATATAAGGTAATCGTTATCATTTCTTGTATAAGACAAAATTTAAGATATTTTTTTATTATAAAAAATTTATGAACACCATGGACATAAAAATAAACATGGGTAAGCATACATAAATCTTGTTAAATTATATATTGATTTTTTTCCAGGTAACATATTTTTTTATATTACAATTTTATGTCTCTCTAGAACAACATAACCTTGGTTTAATAACATATAAATGGTGAATTTTGTATCAATTAAAATTATACATGATTCAAGAAATACAGGCTTTAAGAAACACATATTTTTACTATTTAAAGAAATATTATTTTTTAAATTATAATGATATTTATAAACCATTATGATTAAAAAGTAATTACTACCATATTTCACATACCATGAATAACAAATATTGAATCATAGAAATTATTTATTTATAAAATAAATTTTATTTATGAGTTATCCATTGATCATTAATAGTTACTATTTTATATTATTAATATTTATAAAATTTCTCATCTGTAAATTTCTGTATTTTTTATTCAATCGATGGAAGTATTAGTAAATATGTCAAAATCCAACGGTATGGTAAATGTCATGACTATCCAAATGAGGTGAATAACTTGATGGGAGTGGAAGTCGTCAAAATTATATAAGTTTATTCTAAATTAACTCAAGTATTTAACATAAACATTAATTAGTAAGAACACCCACATCCCCATATGAAAGAGAACATTGTAATTGAGACCTTTGTCCAATAAATACAGTCAATTTAGAGCAGATATTATGATCTATTTGTCACTAAACAATGGATAAAATCCATTGAAAATATCAATTTTTTGCCTCATTTCTATGTTAGAGAATGCATTAGTTACTATTTCTTCATGTATGTTAAATTTGATCAATGATGTTTGTTGAACAAGAAAATAAATCCCTTTGGAGAGATGAATGTAATAGAGTATAATGAATTCTAAAATATAATCATTTAAAAATTATCCACTAAATTTCTAATATAAAATAGATTAGTAGTTTAATGGAATCATGAAATTGTTTTTCCAATAAATAGGCTATGTAATATAGTGATATATATATATATATATATATTATAATAAATTTAATGCCATCGACATCCAAAAATTCATTAAGACAAGATTATAAATGAAATATAATTTAGTAAACCATTATATTAAATCCATTAAATTAATGGTATTAATATTATTGAAAAAAATTTATAAACATGTATTCGGGTTGTAGATAATGAATATATATTTTTAGTAATGTATTTGAATACATGAAATAACAAATATTCCAATAAAAATTATTTCATTCATTTTGGAGAAAATAGGATATTATTTTTTACAATATTTGTAAATTTTCTTTTAGCAAATCAACATACTTTTTGAAATCATCATGTTAAAAATATTTTAGTGTCTATTAGTATAATTTTCAATAATCATTATTTTTTGATGAATAGTGAAAAATATAGATTTTTTTTAAAAATAATATTCTAATTTGAATAAATTAAGAAGTTATGATTTTTTTAAAATTGTTTATGAAGAAAAAATAATTAAATAATACTAATAATAATCACATTTAGTTCATCTAAATCAACTATATGTTGAATTTTGATATAATTTTTTTATACCTATGCTAATTTTTAATTGGAAACAAACTTTTTTAACATTATAAGGTTTTATTTGTAATTAAATAATTCAACTTATATGAATTTTACGTCATAAAATGGACATGAAATTATGGATAATAATAAATAATATTATTTAATGATTTTAAAATAATAATTAGTTATATGTAAGAGTAAAATCATTTATTTTTTTTCAATGGTTACATATAATACTTGTTTACAAATTGTTAACTATAATTATATGTACTGAAATTAGAAAAAATCAATTTAAATTTATATTGGATGGACTAATTTAGACTGTATATGTTTTATTATTCAATAATGGTTTATTTTGGAGCTATTTATCATGAATAATCCATTAATATATTTAATTCTTTTCAAACAATCCAAGTGTGTCTTCAACCCAACCTATAAAAGGAAATTCTATCTTCTCTCATATCTCTAAAAAATTATTTTATATCAGAAAAAGTAGAAAAAAATTCCTTCATTATATCCTAACATATTAGGTATAACAGATAGTTTTATCAAAAAACCATCAATATATGTATTTACATATAAACCTAATGTGGTTTTTAAATAATTAGTATAGATGTAAACTGTTAATATATGTGTAATATATTCTATTTCATCCTTAAAATGTTTTTATAGAATGATGAAATATTAATAACATTACATTATATATTCTGATTTATTTTTTATGTCAATTAAATAATATATATCCACATCCACTACTAAAAAACAAAAAACAAAATCACAATTCATGTGTTTAGAGAATTATTTCCTTGCAAACATATGTAATTCGTTTTCTATCACATCATCTCACATATTTATATAATTTTGGATTAAATGTATATGAATTATATTTAAGACATAATTATACTTTCATATTCCAAATATCAACACTACCATTCGATCTTACTTTTTTTTGTAAAATTATCATATCTCTTTTTAGTATGTTTCAGCTACCGCCTCTAATAAATAATGTGATTTTTTACATTTGTGTATTACATGAATTGTAATAAATATATAATTAATGAATAAATATAATATATATTATATAATTATTATTCTATATTGGTGAATTTGTATTTAAATTTATTTTGTTACATGTTTTTAAAAGAATAGACAACTTACAAGTTCATGTACGACTTACATTATCCATTAATTGTATAATCTTTTCCTCTATATCAATCTTGTATAAATGAATATATATATATATATATGTATATAATGTAAATAAATAATGTATTTATATGAAAAAAAATTTCAATTTTATGTACCTCTGATAGATTTACAAGGACAGGAAATATTGAACCGTAACATTCCAGAAAAACAAAGCCGTTAACACCTAGAAATGGTAATTTTATTATACAATTTTTATTAAATGGATGTTTAAATGTTAAAATTTGATTCTTTATAATTTTATTTGTTTTTATTTAAATATTTTAAAGATATATTATAAAGATATATTAATTAAAAAATAAGTTATATTACAATAAATATAAGTGGAACTCCAATATGAGGGTTAATTGGCTCAAACCACCATATTTAGTCATAGGTTATGTTATTGCCCAATTCCTTTTATGATGTACCTATAAAAATTATTTATAATGTAATATTATAAATATAATAATTATTATAATATTTATTGTTTCATTGGATGTTATTATTTCATTTTTTGTATGATTAAAATAGTTTCAATGTGGCATATATTTTATATTACACAATAACTGTTTATCAGGATTATTTGTGATATAGATTCTCAGACCGAAATCATTGATATAATAATAAATAAACTCATAAATTTTATTATCCTTGAGTTATATCTAGATATTACATGTTATTTTATTCATTTTCCTATCTTTAAATATTCATGGGATTAAAATAATATTTTTATTGAAAAAAAATATGTTTTACTATTCGATTTAGACTTGTTCGATCATATGTCCATGTATTCATTAAATTTTCTTCATGAATGTTTTCATTCTTTTCTATGAACTCTTAAGGTAATTTTTTCACATGTTATAATTTTTATATAAAAGTTTCATATAGATATTTGTTTCATTCTCTGAATAAGGGGTCCAGAATTTTTCATAAAATGAGAAATGAATAGTTTTTTTTATAATATTAATCATAAAACAAAATTCAGATCATAACAACCAATCAATGGTTTTATGATTATTTTACATGTTCTAAATAATTTTTTTAATGAAATTGTTTTTCATAGTATTTTTAATATTTTTTTCATTTTAATAAATTGAATTAACATTGAAAATGATATTTTCATTATGAAATAATCAAATTGGAATTTTTAATAAATTATAATCTTTGTAGAAATCCTTTTATGTTAAATATGATTTAATTTGGATATCATCCCATAATACCATCTTAATTCACTTTCTATATGCTTTATGAATTTGAGAATAAAATTTTTATGAAGCATATTCCTTTTCTATAGGTTATGTTATTCTCAATTGATGAAATTTTTATTAAACCTATTTATTTTTCATGTTTATTTTATAATGAATATTTTATTTTCATGAGGCTTAAATATTTTTCTTTCACATTATCTGATGGGTGGGCCTGGATGTATTTCCCTCCCATTAAATAAATAATTATGGATATCTCATTATATCTCTATAACATGAATGTGGAGTGAACCTATATTACCATGGGACCTTAACCACTATGATAGTGTTGGGAGTGATCCTATACTTATAATATTATTCTGGGAGTTAACTAACTCCACTATGATAGTCTTAGATTTCAATATTGAATAATATGGAAATTATTATATATTCAAGTTATTAAGAAAAAATTCATGTACTATGATAATGTCATGATCGCATGGTTCATTATCACCAATTCCTTTATGATTAATGTTTTTTGACTACAAATATTTATTCATTGACACATGATTATAATCATTTATATGAATGGTATGATTTTCAAAATATTTTTTTAGTTTCTCATTCTATAATGCATGTGTTATGTTTATGTGATCATTGTTATCCATCTTCTTTATCCTTACTGAGTATCGTAGCACACCCTTTCTTGTATTTCCATACCTTATGATATGTGGATTGTTATTAATTATTATATGTCATAAAATGATTCTAGTTAAGAAAACGTTATTTGGATATGATATATTTCACTTATGAACTTAATTCTTAGATATCCATAATTTCAAAGATACAAGTCCCATACAATTCTATAGTGTAAAATTATTTAATTTAATTAATAGTCATCATATAAGTTTTAATATAATTCTATGAAATATATGGGTCACTATAGTTGGTATCAATGAAATGGATAGTTACCATTATGAAATATAAATATATAGAATGAGTGAATTCCTTTGAAGATAAATTCAAGAATAGGGTAATGACATAGAGTATTGGAAATGATCATAGATAAACTATTTTAAAACTAATATGTCCTATATTTAATATAATGTTTCCTTATTTAGAAATTAAACAAATTATTTTCAATGATTTTGTAGTATCCCACGTTGAATATTATTTCTCATAGTATACATATTTTAGTCATTGGATGTAAACAAAATAGACATGTAAATGTTTCATGAGATATAAAATTAAATAATTATACCCTAGAGAAATCATATTTTATTCAAAAATGTAATTAATATTATCATGATCATACCTACACAACATCTTAAATAAATAAATTATTATGACATTTCAATCTATAAAAGGATGTAAATACATTAAATTGAGTTATTAATCATTAAAAAACATTCTTATATTTGTGGGACTTATGTTACAGGAATTTTAGAGAAATTAATCAAAAACACAAAAATGATATTTCATATTATCCATATATTGATACATGTGAATATTATTTTATTGAGTTATGATTTGGAAGGTGAATTATAAAAAACGTGTAATCATGTCAATAATTGAAGGTAACATGATGAAATTAACTACATTGATTATGATGAATTTCAGAGCTTATTTTTCAATAAATTTTTTTATTGCATCATCATATGAAAATAAATAATCAATTATACCAACTAAGGAGAAATTATTTTGAAAATTTTTGTACCAATGATGAAAATGTACAATTTATTATGAGTAAATATTCTATTCTTATCATCTAACTAAAAATTAATAATGACCGATTTTTTAGTAGATTTAAACCATGTATTAAATATGTGTTACCATATGAAAAATTATAGGGTATGAAGAAAACATTTGATGAAGATTTATGGTTGAAATGGATAATGGTAATAACTGTGAATCTCATAGTTTTAATAAGAAAATAACAATTTAATTTAAAAGAATCTATAAAAACCATGGAGAGAATTTGAAGATATTTCTTTAATGCATGATGTGTGGTAGGAAATGAGGAGTAAAATTGGTAAATGTGACTAGTAAATATTTTACTTATTGAATTGAAGGTCATAAAAAATAGAATGTTGTAGTTATGGGAATAAGTATGACAATTATGTAATTAATGATAATGTTCTATAAAATTAACCACAAACAATATAGTGATTCAAATGAAATTATAATTGGAATAATGCATAATAGTTGTGAAATACAATGGTTAAATATAATTTTTACCAATATATACCTCTTAAACCTAGGGAAGAAAATGTATATATCATGTGATAAATATTATTGATTTCGACAAAAATATGTTCAATGATACACGTACAACCAAAATTATAAATTTGAATATATTTTTTAATTCCAAATATAACCAAACTTTTATATCAGATATATTTTATTATAGAAACACAATACCACCTCAATTATTAGATATTGAATATTTATTAAAATCCATTAATTGCATAATGATCACATATCATGTGTATTATTATTATTCAGTTGATATTTTTCATAATTTTATTCATGAAAAACTCATTTTATATGTATAATTGAATTTAATTCTTTCATAGAAATGTAGTTTAATTCATTTAATAAATCATGCAGCGATTTTCAATAATGGTTTGGTACATATGACACTCTAAACCACTGTAGACGCCGGAAAAGTCCGTTGTTCCCAAATGAAGCTCCGGATGCGGAAAGCGAGGTCATATTTGGAGTCGGAAGAATGTTTCGGAGGGCCCGGAGGCCTTGCGCGGAATTTCAGAGGTCTGCGCGCAAAGATGATGATCCGCGCGCAAAACCCCCGGGATGCGCGCAACTCCCTTGCGCGCCGTGCCCGATTCCGCGTCCGCGAGGAGAATTCCGCGCTCGCGCCTTGGATTCTGCGCCCAGGGTTGCCTATAAATACTAGGCGACCCCCAACGTTTCAAATGTTGCTGGAAGTCGAACGGTCTCCCGCGCGCGCAATTCAACCCCTTCCGCGCGCAATGCCGATCTTCAGGTAACCTCCTTTCTTTCGCGCAATAGAGCCTTGGGGTCCACCTTCGCGCGCAATCCCCTTGGCTCCTTCCCTTTGAATAAATTTCAACCCGAAGGCCTTTGCGCGCAAAAGAAGCCTCTTGCGCGCAATTGCCCCCGGGTGCGCGCAATCCAACCCGATTGCGCGCACCCCCCATCTTCAAAGTGGCCATTCGTTAGAGAATGAGCCGTTGCCCCCGCGCGCTACCCGAAGCCCGGTGCGCGCAATCCCAATCATCCGCGCGCGAAGCGCTGGCCCAATTGCGCGCCAGCCCGCCATTTTGCGCGCCGGCCCGCGGTTTTGCGCGCAAAGCTCCACTTTTGCGCGCAATCCGCCATGGTCGCCTCCCTTGACCCCCTGCGGGTACCCGCCTGCGTGGCACCCGATGGTCTTCATCGCAGGTGCCCGCACCGTGCGCTGTCTTCCCGTGCAGCCTTCCAGGCTCGTGCGAAGTGACACGGACCCGTCGGCGGCAATCATACGTCCAGCATGACGTTAAACTGCATATTCGTCCTGCATGACGTTAAACTACACATATGTCCAGCATGACGTTAAACTGCATATACGTCCTGAATGACGTTAAACTGCGCATTCGTCCAGCATGACGTTAAACTGCCCATACGTCTAGCATGACGTTAAACTGCATATTCGTCCTGCATGACGTTAAACTACACATATGTCCAGCATGACGTTAAACTGCATATACGTCCTGCATGACGTTAAACTGCGCATTCGTCCAGCATGACGTTAAACTGCCCATACGTCCAGCATGACGTTAAACTGCACATTCGTCCAAGCTGCACGACGCTAAACTGCCTAGCCCCCCATCGTCCGCGCTGCAAGACGTTAAACTGCCATGTGTTTCGTCCTCAACACACGACGTTAAACTGTACTTCGTCCGGCAAGACATTAAACCGTCCGCTTCGTCCTCAACACACGACGTTAAATTGTACTTCGTCCGGAAAGACGTTAAACCGTCCGCATCATTCGATCCCGTGCTTCGCACGCAGGGTCTCCCCCGGTTTGGACGTGGCCCCCACCCGCTCGTCTCTGCAGGGATGTCGGGATTGTCCCCCTTTTGGGACGATGTAATGGGAGTGGCTTTTCCCTACGGGGGCAGGGTATTATAAACCCCTAGTTTCTCGTGGGAGGCTGCACATGTGTATCTCCATTGCGCCTCCCCACTGCCGAAGCCAGTAGAGGGTGTGACTGGGATCGAGGTGTCTTCTGCTTTCGGTCCAAGTCCCTTCCAACTGAGTTTTGTCACATCCGGGCTGCCTCAACTGCGTAAGTCCTGACAGAATGAACTACGTGGACTTTGATCCCTGTCTTCTATACAGGGTACGTAGGAAGCCTCCCTGAGGTCCAAGCCCGCCACCTGGTCGTCCCGGTCGTATTTACGTCGGTTCGTCTATCAGTGGACCCCTCCAGGGTTCACGCTTGCGTCGATTCACCTATGAATCCGCCCCTGTGGGAGACTGCCCGTGTGTATCTCCACTGTGCCTCCCCACAGCCCCTTTTTCCATTTCTCCTTTTATCGTCCAGCATGACGTGAAACTGTGATCCACCCAGCCGTTCCACCCCCCTCTGTGCGAGGTGGTCCGGTTCAATCCTCCGCCCGGCGGCCTAGACCTCTTCGTGAGTCGGCTTGCCGACGTCCAGCATGACGTTAAACTGTATACCCGAACTACGTTGACTTTGATCCGTGCTAACGCGCGGTACGTAGGAAGCCTCTACGGGGTCCAAGCTCTTCACTCCATCATCCATCCTGATCCTTACCCGGGCCGCCACATCCCGGTGGGGTCATGCCACTTCACTCCACTCCACATCATTTGGGAAGCCACCCATGTGCTGGCCCCAGCGTCGGAGGTTCCCCGCAAGGGGTTCTGTCATCCGATCCACTTTTCGTGTTGATCGGTCCGATGCCGTCCCCGCTGGACGTTAAACTCGCGGCATACCCCGTGTTAAACATGGGAAGCTGAGGAAAACCTCAGGTGACACAGTTCCCCGCACCTAGTACGGGATGCCTCAGGCCATCATGCCTTCGAGAAGCCCTACTAGGGACGGAAGACAGACGTGCAGAGCCGCAGTGCTACGACACGCCCCCAGCACCCAGAGCCACCCGGCCTTCTCACCGCAGGTTGCTGCCCCGACCAGACTCCTTGGAGCGTCCGGGCGGAAGCAGCGTAATTAACCGGTGTCCATGAAGATATGGCTCCGGGAACGAGATTCACGAACATTCTTAAGTCTATGAGGGAGACCCAGATTAGGCGACGAGTTCCGAGGAGACGTCCAAGGAAGGAGGAGCCGACATCCCATCATCCCGGTTTCGATCAAGGAGCAGACGCCCCTGAATAAGGGACGAATGCCGCCCGCCCTTGTAAAGCGGGACTGCGGGACCACAAGCCGCGCGCCCATCCCCTCGGGTTGATGGGTGCACGCGCGAACGCGTCCTGGCGGAACAGCGTAACCCGACGCACATCTGCACCGAAACAGAAAAATGGTGAACCCGACGTGAATCTCTTCTCCTCGATACGAAGACCGATGGCTTTCAGAGGTGTTGGAAGACCGGCGTGTTGCCCGGCCAAGCATTCAGTCTTACCCGCCAGGGGCTGGGGAAGTGAAATAGGGCACTCCGTCTCGCAACGTCGAGGGCCTGGGTTCCCCCCACGGAAGGCGTCGTGGCACTAATGGTTGGTTGTCGATTCCTTTTTCCTGTCAGTGTTAATGGGTCATTCTCCCTGCTTTCAGAAATCAGGTCGCCCGATCCAGTGCCCGATCGCCACCCGCCCACTGGCGTAGGGACAGGGGAAACACCGACGCGGCTACTCCGCGCGGTCCCGCCCGTTCCACAGCCGTCCCAGCAGCCGCAATTGCGGGACGACCACGCCCTCTCTCCCCCTCGGAGGTCATCCAGAGAAGGGTGATCAACACCCTGGTGCAGAGATACGAGGAAGAGGGAGTCATCCCCACTAAGGAAATGGCTCGCCTAGACCTTGAGGAGGCTGCGCCTCGCCACCACCGCCGCCCCCGAGGGCCGCGCAGGGAGGCACCGCTGCCTACCTCAACGTCCAACCGCTTCGGGAGCTTATCCCCGGAGCGCTCTGACAGTTCCCTTCCCTACGCGGATGAGGTGGAAGAGGCCCGGGATCATCCTATCCGGGATTCGCTCCAGGGATCTACGGTAAGGACTCCCGCCAGGCCACGGCGACACCGCCGCCAGGCCTCTCCAGTCGAAGAGCGGGCTCTCCACCTGCCCGCGCCGCTCATCCCGACTCGTCTGTCTCGACGCCAACGTCGGGCACGAGCGGAAGAGGATGCCCACCTTGGGGCTCTAACAACAGCGGCCGCATTGGCCCAAGCCACTGCTGGCTCCAGTCGCCAGGCCTCTGCGCATCCTAAGCAGGGGAACTCCTATGCCCGACCTGGATCGAGGCCCCGACCGCCCCAAAGGCAGGTTGGGTCGACTCTCCCGGTTGTTGGCACTGGCAGTAGCCACCGCGGACCACCTCGCGGTAGCGCTATTCACCGGCAGGATCTACTCTGTGTGGCCGATCCAGGAGGCATGGGTCATCCCACCTTCCGATCCCGGCCCGGAGTCCTGCCTGGAATCATCTCTCCCCGCGTCCCCTTTGATATCTGTCCCGGTGCCCCTCGCACCTTGGTTCCCAGTCCTCTTGGCCCCAGCACCAGTGCGGCCGGAGGACGCCAGGACAGAGATCAGCCCTGCCCCGAAGAACCACCCAGGGGCAGGAAGGCAAGGCGTCGACGCCGAGGGAAGAATGTTACGGAATTCCGGACGGAGATCCGACCGGTTTGTTTCTCTGACTCAGAGGCGGAGTACGATTCGGCGACAGAGCCCCTTCCCCAATCCCGCCAGTCAAGGGCAGGGGTAGGAATGCGGCACGTCAGCCTCGTGCTCCCCGAGAGCGAGATCGATGTGATCCTCGCGTCTCTCCGAAGGTATATCTGGAGTAACAAGGGCCTGGTAGACCCCAAAGACTCAAGCTTGCGGTTGGTACCGGCCCCTCCGGAAGTGCCTTCCGTCTCGATCGGAGAAGCCGGAGACTTTTTCTGGGGACCGACGGTCGAACCACGATCTAGTGCACCCTCGGCGAGCACCGATGCTACGGCAGGATGTTCGCTCGCCGGCCCGTCCTATCGTGATGTGGTAGCCAGGGCACCGCCACCCTCAGAGGGCGGCCCGGGATATGGAGGCCAATCGGCCTGTTCGCCGTATTCACCGTCGGCCAGCCCGTCGGCCCGGCGGCCCGCCTCGGCACCACTACCAGTTCCCCGTCCGTTCCCAGCCATGGAAGAGGACCAAGGAGATCTGGGTCCCGAGTTTGAGTCGTGGAGCTTCTGGACCGTCCTAGCAGAGGGCCACTTCCCTGAGAAGTTTTGGCCAGTCGCAGGACCGGGCTTTGATGCACCCGAATCGCTCACCCCGGATGAGTTCGAATGCTTCCGTCGAACTCTCCGGGAGACTCACTCCCGTCTTCACCGCCTACAAATGCCATACCCCGGGAGTCAAGCGCACCTGGAGGATATTGGTGAGCAGTGCCGTCAAATTGACCTGGCCATGCTCCCCGCGGTTCGGCACCCCGGGTCATTTGAGCGCCACGAGGCCCTCCAACAACGATGCGTTGAGTGCTTTCAAGTACTCCGCAAAGTTATCGAGGAAGCCACTCCCCACGTGTATATCCGTGGATGGGGGCAGTACGCTGCCCTACGCTTCAGTGTGATCCGCCGACAGCCCGATTCGCTGGGTGGCCCTGAGGGTATATCCCCAGGGACAGAAACAGTCAATATGGCTGACCTGTCGGGAGAGGGGAACGACTTGGAACTTCTCGACGGGGGCTTCCCCCCCGAAGACAAGCCGTCGTCAGATCCATCAGTGAGAGTTACTCATCATCAGAGAAACCTCCTGGGGCTCCCCGCACCCACTGAAGCACTGACGTTAAGCCGAAACGTCAGCAAAGGAAAAGAGCACAGCGAGGCTATAAGGCCCGCCGACCCATCTGCCTCCATGAAGAGGGCAGAGGAGGATCCCGAGAAAGCTACGCTACGTCAGCAGCTCGCCGAACAGAAGAAGCTGGTTGACCAGCTCCTCGCCGAGCGCGCTGCAGAACGGCGGCCTGACTACGGTGATCCTAGGCCAGGACAGCAGGGACCGGAACAACCGCTCCTCGACGAGACTCTCCCGGGCAACCGTGATTACGCCGTGTTCGCCGACAGGAGAGAGGCCATTGCCTATGGAAAGAGGGCGCGGTATGTTTCGCCACACCCTCCCGAGCGGCGTGACTACCTGAGAGATCCCGCTCGGATTCCTCCCGCTGCCCCAAGGGCCGCTCCGCCCGCCATCCCACGAGCTGCCGAGTTCGACGACCCGGTCGACGACCCGATTGAAGGGCCATGCAATGCGCTCGTGGTTAGAGATCCTCGCCAGGACTGGAACCCATGTCCGAACGATCCGATGGCGGCACTCATTGCCCGCTTGGAAGCCTTGGAGACTCGGCAGGTGGCGATCCCACCGGACGGCAAGCCCAACCCAGCATGGGTGGATGACATGCTGGCGCCTCCGGGATTCGAGAATCCCACTTTTGCCCCCTTCAACGGGACTGGAGATCCGCCACAGCATTTAGCCCACTTCAACTCGAGGTGCGGGCCTATGTTGGGGACTCCGGCGCAGCAAGAGGCCGCTAAGCTTCGCTGCTTTGTTCAGACACTGGAAGGGCCAGCATTTGTCTGGTACAGCCAGCTCCCCGTCGGGTCGGTAACCAGCTGGGAGGACCTCCGTAGACAGTTCCTCTACCAGTTCAGTTCCACGACCCGGAAGACAAGTATCGCAGACCTCTTCAAGTGCAAGCAGAGGCCTGATGAGCGAGTCGCGGACTTCGTCGCCCGATGGAAGGGTCTCACGTATTCCCTTGACATGCCATTGACTCAGGAGCAGTTGCTGACAATGTGCGTCGGGAACGTCAAGACCGAGCTGGTCCCTTCCCTGATCACTCAAAATTACCCCGAAGGGTTCAGGGACTTCTCAGACAAAGCTCAACGTCTTGAGGAAGCCCTGCAACAGGCCAGCCAGGCACACCCGCTGCCTCCTATGATTCCTGCAAGGAGAGTCAGTAGGGCTGAGCCCGCTGCTGTTGCCCAGATAGAGGCCCCCAGGCCATTGGAGCTGCTGCCGGCGAGGCCAGCTCCACAGCCTCACAGGAATCCGCCTCCACGGGCTCAGTTCCCGGCCCAGCAGCGGCAGCCTCAGAACCGGCCGGCCCCTCCGCGTAATGTACCGCCGCAACCCAGGCGAGATAATCAGGGTCCACCTCCTCGGCAGGCCCCTCCAGCCCCTCGTCAAGACCATGCTCCCAGGGGCCCGCGACACCTGACTTACTCATTCCATGAGGATCAGGTCCCCGGTTATTTCCGGAGCGCCCTGGAGCAGAGGATTGTGCGACTGCCTGAGTGTTGGAAGCCAGAGGAGGCACATCTTATGAATAACCCCCGCTACTGCCCCTACCACCGGGCCCTGGGGCACACCATCCAGCGGTGCTATGTGATTAAGGATTGGCTCCAAGACATGATTAACAACAATGTAATCAGGTTGGGCCCAGCTCCAGCACAAGTGGTGGGCGTGTTCGTGGGATCAGATGACGATAGTGGCAACGAGGACGAATGGCAGCTGGTCTCCAACCGCGGATCCCAGAAGTATAATAACTGGATGGCCCGCAAGACGACCATTCGCGCCCATGGAATCATCCGTGCGCGCTTGAATCAGCCTGAGCCCCCAGAATCCGCGGGTGCTGCTTCGGCATCGTCGTCCCAGCCTGCCTCTTCCAAGAGGAGCAAACGGCGGCAGCGCTAGAAGGAAGAGCGCGCCCCACCAGTTCCGCCACTATCCTGCACTCTCGGCGATTTCATGCCCCCAGAGATTGGGGTCCCTCCGCGGATCCGCCCGGTGATGGATGATTCGTCCGATGATGGTATTGGGTACGCTTAGGTTAACACCGTCGAGCTGGTAAATCCCTTTTCGGTTCCCGACGTTGAAGAACACCAGGTGGACCTCCCTAGTGTCCCCGGTCGTCGCCACCGTCGGAAGAACCGCAGCAACAGGAGTCGCCGGGGCACAGCCGTTGGTACCTCCAGCCAGGCCGTGCACGCCACTGAGACTAGGCAGCAGGCTCAAAATCGAGCTCAGCGCGCGCAGCCCCCCCATCCGGGGATGACGGATTCGCCTCCGCCACTGTTTGTGGTGTGGGACCAGGCAGAACCGCCTCAGCCGCGTCGCGACCAGCTCCGCCCTGCCACAAGTCCATGCCGGCCTCCTGACTCCAGTACGGTGACCATTTCCCGGACTGTGACCAGTGAACAGCGAGATGCGCCAAGTACCAGTCGGCCGCCGATCCAACCGGCAAGGCCCGTCATGCCACCAACCGCAGAGCAACCTCCTGCAACCAGGGGCTCGCGCTTGGCCAAAATGTATGATGTCCTGAAGCACTTGGCCGACATCCCAGCAAGGCTCTCCATCCTTGAGGCTCTGCGCATGTCATCTGAGATGCGCGAGGCACTCGCTGAAGCCCTGAAAAGCCCCCTCCAGTTTGAGACAGAGGTTGCGGCTGCAGAGGCCTTTCACGCCGAAACGATCGAGGACGCCGAATGTCAGGCAGTTATCTCGTTCTCTGGTAAGGATGAAGACCCTCCTATACAGGGACACATTCGTCCGCTGTATGTCACTGGACAGTTCAATGGCCTTGAAGTCCGGCGCTGTCTTGTCGACACGGGGTCCTGGATTAACCTGATTCCAACTCAGACGCTACGGAGATTGGGGTTGTCTGAGGATGACTTGATTCCCTCCGACCTCAGGATCCAGGGGTACGATCGCACCGAGCAAACCCCGGTCGGCAAGATACGTTTGAAGACCCAGTTCGGTGACTTGGTTGCCGACACCGAATTCATGGTAGTCTCTCAGGACACTGCGTACAACGCATTGATGGGCAGGCCATGGCTCCATCTTCACGCGGCGGTTCCCTCGTCATACCACCAATGCCTCAAATACTCCCTTAATGGTCGAGTGGGCGTGCTTCAAGGAGATGCCTCTCCTTTTGCCTCGTGTGAAGCCCGCTATCTAGACGTGGACTATTACAAGAGCAAGGATAAGCAGATCCTGGCAGGTGAGGTTGAGCATGTCGCTGTTGCAAGTGATCCCTGGGCAAGTCTGGATGACGCTTACGTCCTCCCGATTCAACGGTTGGACGTCGCCATGGTCTTGACGGTCCGCGAGTCTCCTGATGAGATGGCCGCGACCGCCCGCGCCAGCACCAGTGGCCCAGCAGGATCTGGTAGCCCCAATGCAGTTGCCAACGCAGTCTCTCCCGTGGACGATCCCTCCCCGAGTGGAGAGGACGTGGAAGATGCACCCCCAGCCTTTGAGGAGGGCGTCCCCGCCACGGTCGATGAGTTAATACAGGTGAACCTTGGAACCGAGGCCGATCCAAGACCCACATTGGTTAGTGCTGCCATGCCCTCTGATGAGCGGCAGCAGTACGTGGACTTTCTCAGGCAGCACCGTGATGTATTCGCTTGGGGCTATGACGAGATGCCGGGGCTGGATCCTCAGGTAGCCGTCCACCGCCTTGGTCTCCCGGCGAACCATCGCGGGTTCAAGCAGCCTCCCAGGAAGATGCACCCATCCCACGGTGCCATGGTTGAGGCCGAAGTTGACAAGCTTATCAAAGCCAACTTCGTGAGGG
The DNA here is from genome assembly GCA_963277665.1 of Viscum album. Classification (NCBI taxonomy): domain Eukaryota; kingdom Viridiplantae; phylum Streptophyta; class Magnoliopsida; order Santalales; family Viscaceae; genus Viscum; species Viscum album. Next base: position 1,895,414,738 of record OY728133.1, on the reverse strand, counting down.
AAGTTCAGTACCCCAAATGGCTGGCCAACATTGTGCCGGTCAGGAAGAAGAACGGGCAGATCAGAGTCTGCATCGACTTCCGCGATCTCAACCGCCACTGTCCGAAGGATGATTTTCCCCTTCCAGTGACAGAGCTGTTGATTGATGCCACGGCAGGGTTCCAAGCCCTCTCCTTCATGGATGGATACTCCGGATACAACCAAATTCGGATGGCCCCTGAGGATGAGGAGTTCACTGCCTTCAGGGCCCCCCAAGGTACCTTTTGCTACCGGGTTATTCCCTTCGGCCTGAAGAATGCAGGTGCCACCTATCAACGGGCGATGCACCGCATATTCAAGCCAATCCTCGGCACACTGGTGGAATGCTACGTCGACGACTTGGTTGTCAAATCGCGCCAGCGTCAGGACCATCTCAAAGATCTTGAGAAAGTGTTCAGCTTCCTCCGGTCTCGATGCCTGAAGATGAACCCGTTGAAGTGTGCCTTTGGGGTCACCTCCGGAAAGTTCCATGGATTTGTGGTAAGATACCGGGGTATTGAGATCGTCCCAGAGAAAATCAGGGCGATTAGCCAGATGCCTCCCCCAGGTACCGTCCGGGAACTGCAAGGGTTCCAAGGCCACTTAGCCTATATACGCCGATTCATCGCGAATCTGGCCGGCAAGTGTAAGCCCTTTTCTCGGCTCATGAAGAAAGGTGCCACCTATGTATGGGATAAAGAGTGTCAGACCGCTTTCGAGGAGATCAAGCAGTACCTGCTTCAACCTCCGGTTCTGATGCCGCCTGTATCCGGGAAGCCACTGGTCCTCTATGTGACCGCCCTGGAACGGTCCCTGGGTGCCCTTCTCGCCCAGAAGAACAACGAGGGAACGGAGAATAGCCTCTATTACCTCAGTCGCATGCTCCTCGATGCGGAAGTTAGGTATTCCCCCATCGAGAAGAGCTGCCTGGCGCTCGCATTTGCCGTACAGAAATTACGGCACTACTTGCAGCACCATGAGGTACAGTTGGTTTCTCGGGTAGACCCGTTGAAATATATCCTGAGCCGACCTATGTTGACTGGCCGCCTAGCGCGGTGGGCTGTGATTCTCCAGCAGTTCGACATCAGGTATGTGTCTCATAAGGCCATCAAAGGGCAAGCATTGGCAGACTTTCTGGCTGCTCACCCAACCTCCGCGGATCAGCCGCTGGATCTAGGCTTTCCTGATGAGACCATTCTCTCGGTTGATCGAGCCGATCCATGCTGGCAGATGCACTTTGACGGTGCCTCCCGGAGCCCCACCGGTAGAAGACTCGATAATCCTAAGCTCAACAGAGTGGGCTTGGGTATCGTCTTCATTACCCCGGAGCGAGCCGTGCTGCCATACTCTTTCCTGTTGTCAGAGGGTTGTACCAACAATGAGGCGGAATACCATGCCCTCATCACCGGCCTCGAGTTGGCTCTCGAGATCGACGTGCCCCGTCTGTGCGTGAAAGGGGACTCTGAGCTGGTCGTTAAGCAGATCAATGGCGACTACGTTGTCAGGAAGCCGGAACTTGTGCCATTGTTGGAGTGCACCCTCCTTCTGATCGCCCGGTTCCCTTCTCGGCCGGAAATTGTCCATGTTCCCCGGTCGCAGAACGGTCGAGCAGATGCTTTGGCCAGCCTCGCTGCGTCACTTGCGGAGCCTGAACAGGACAACCTGATCGTCCGCGTGACGCGCCGCAGGCTCATCGCTCCCGTTATCCCGGAAGAAGATCGCGGCCCGTTGGTAAGTAACCTCACCACGGTTGCCCCTATGCCCGGAGCCCCGAGTACCCCAGATATGACAGTCGGATCAGCCCCTGATTGGAGGACGCCTTTGGTTGAGTACCTCCAACATGGCATTCTTCCATCGGATCGGGCCGAGCGCGAGCAAGTTCGACGCCGCGCATCGCAGTTTGTCCTCCAGAGCAGTCCCGGCCTGGACCAGATCCTCTACAAACGCGGATTTGATGGTGTTCTCCTCCGTTGCCTTCAGGGAGTTGAGATCCCACGAGTCATGCAAGAGGTTCATGCTGGTTCATGCGGCGCCCACCAGACTGGGCCGAAGCTGTCCTACCAGATTCGGAGGTTGGGATACTTCTGGCCCTCTATGATCCATGACTGCATCGAGTATGCCAGGAGGTGCCATGCGTGCCAGGTTCATGCGAACTTTGTGCATCGGCCGCCGGAGCCTCTCCATACCACAAGGTATTCCTGGCCCTTTGCAGTCTGGGGACTGGACGTTGTGGGACCTTACCCACCGGCGACAGCTCGCCAGTGCCGGTTCATTCTGACCGCTACGGACTTCTTCTCCAAATGGGCAGAGGCGATTCCGCTCAGAGAGGTCAAATCCTGTTCGATCGCTGACTTCGTGACCTCCAACATCGTCCATCGATTTGGAGTGCCTCACGCAATCCTCACGGATAACGGAACCAATTTCCGAGAAGCCGAGTTGAAGAAGTTGTACGCCAAGTATAACATTCGCTCGAACCATACATCTCGCTATCATGCGCAGGCGAATGGACAGATCGAGGCGTTTAACAAAACCCTCTCTAACATTCTGCAAAAGATGGTTGGTCAGAACAAGAAGAGTTGGCCGGACAAGCTCCCCAACGCCCTCTGGGCTTATCGGACGACAACTCGCAATTCCACCCAGATGACCCCTTATTCCCTGGTGTATGGAGCTGAGGCCGTCCTGCCCATCGAGATCCAGTTACCGTCCATGCGCACTGCGGTCTACGACCAGCAAGCGCCGGACAGAGTTGCTGAAGCCCGTCTAGTCGAGTTGGAAGCACTGGATGAGAATAGACTTCGCGCTTTGCACAACTTGGAGAGGCATCAAAGCAGAATGGCTCGAGCTTTCAATAAGAAGGTTCGCCTCCGCTCCTTCCTGCAGGGTGATCTAGTGCTAGCCCTAAGAGCACCGATGATCCCCGGCAGGAAGCCACCCAAGTTGGAGCCCAAGTGGGAGGGACCGTTTGTTGTCCACAAGGTCTATCCCAATGGCGCATACTCCCTAGCGACTATGGATGGTGAGCGTGTCACTCCTCCCACCAACGCTAGGTTCCTCAAGCAATACTTTGCCTGAGTGTTCATTCGTCCCGCATGACGCTAAACTGCACTTCGTCCCGCATGACGCTAAACTGCACTTCGTCCCGCATGACGCTAAACTGCACTTCGTCCTGCATGACGTTAAACTGCACCACGTCCCGCACGACGTTAAACTGCATACGTCCAAGCTGCACGACGTTAAACTGCCCAGCGTATCGTCCGCGCTGCAAGACGTTAAACTGCCAAGTGCTCCGTCCAACATGACGTTAAACTGTACATCGTCCTGCATGACGTAAAACTGCCCCTCAAGAACTACGTGCGGCTTGATTCCCATCCTTATGGGATACGTAGGACCGCCTGAACCTTCATGTTTCAGGCCCAGCCCCATCCTTCGGGAATTTCCATCCCATCTCGGGCCCTTGGCCCAGTTTCCCCCGGGTGTGCGGCGTATGGTGTGAGTGCGGGGCTATGCCCTCATTCACGTCGGTTTGCTCGTCACGCTGTACGCCCCCCCACGTTTGGGGATGCCTTCTGCTCCCCCCTTCTTTTCCCCTCATCGTCCTGCATGACGTTAAACTGCACTTCAATAACTACGTATGGCTTGATTCCCATCCTTATGGGATACGTAGGACTGCCTGGACATTCATGTTTCAGGCCCAGCCCCATTTCCCGGGAATCTCTATCCTGCGTTGGGCCTCTGGCCCCAGTTCCCCTCCTTTTTGTGCGAGGCGTATCGCGTGAGCGGGGGATTATGTCCTCATTCACGTCGGTCTACTGGCCGCGCCGTACGCCTCCCCCCGTGTGTGGGACTACCTCACACCCCTCATCGTCCTGCATGACGTTAAACTGCCTCTCAAGAACTACGTATGGCTTGATTCCCATCCTTATGGGATACGTAGGAACGCCTGGACGCTTGTGTTTCAGGTCCAGCCCCATCCCTTGGTTGATCACGGGAATCTTCCCTCTTTTGGTTGCTCTCAGGGTGAGTCCTCCGACCCTTTCCGGAGATCTGTTAACATGTTTTCGGTACTTCGGTCTATGACTCGTAGTGTCAGATTCAATCCCGACAAGTCCTGTGTTGCTTGTCAGGCCTCGCGCTTCCTCTTATTCGAGCCTTCACTCAAAGGGATCCTCGTTAGCGGTTTGGGTACGATGCCTCAGTGCTCTCCCACCGCTCCGGGTCGATTTACCGGCGGGTCTTGGGCCGCAAATCGATATGAATCCTGCGATTGAGCGGTTGATGCTCGTTTGCTTGCCCCGTCTTAGGCTGACGCGATCGGATGTTGTGTTGCGAATGCGTCAGCAACATCCTTGATCGCCATGTCAGCTCCTTCAGGCTCTGAACATTGGTTGCGCAGTCCTCATCACACTCCGCCTTTATGCGTTGTAGTGGAATCTGGACACTCTTTTCATACTGACCTTCAGTACACCTTTACACGTTAGGCAGACCAACCAAGGTAATGATGTCGTTCGAGGCTCCCATGATCTGAGCACCAAGGATATATGCGGATGTTCTCCCCAAGGGCCATGCGTAGCTGGACCCTCGTCCCCATAAGGAGGGAGGAGTCGCTCGAACAATCGCGTTCTGAGCCCAGTATGCCTGGAGGCTAGCATCTCTGCCCCTCGGGTGATGGACATACGCAGGCCCCTATCCCAAGACTCTTCTCCTGGAATCGTGCGTGACCGCAAGGCTGGGTATGCTCCCACCTCCGCCGTGTCCGCCATACCGCGGTAAGCGGATTCCTCCATGGTCCGAACCACACGACCTTAAACTGTGTTGTCTGGTCCGAACCACACGACCTTAAACTGTGTTGTCTGGTCCGAACCACACGACCTTAAACTGTGTTGTCTGGTCCTACCACACGACCGTAAACTGTGATCGTCTTGGCCGCCCGACGAGAAAACGGCACTGCATCGTGATGTTCCCCTCAGGGGACACTCATGTTGGGCGCTGGTTAATAACCACGCCATTCATCAATGCCTTCCATGGCTTGATTATTGTGGCGACGCCAGAGATTTCTCAATCACAGGCATGTCGCCGCACAAAGAAAAACCATTCATCTTTAAGGACAAACAAGAAATATCAAATGCCGCTCCTTCTGTGTGCGAGGGTCAGACCCGCACTCTTCCCCGCGCTGGTGCCCGATTGTGTTGCGCCGCGCTTCAAGAACTACGTGCGGCTTGATTCCCATCCTTATGGGATACGTAGGAACGCCCGGATGTTTGAAACTTCGGGTCCAGCCCCCCACCTCTTAGAGATTCCCCCTTCTCTGGGGAATCCGCCGCCTTCAGGTCACCCTCAAGGCGCGTTCCCCGACCCCTTGCAGTGGTCCACCGGTGTCAAGAGTACTCTGGTTTATTGCCAGGAGGGTCAGGATCTGCTTGGTCAGGTTTCCTCCGCTTTTCAGGCTTCGTGCTCCCTTTCATTCGGACCCATCGTCTACGACCTGGGTGGAGCCCCCGTGAACGGTTCGGACACAATGCCTCAGTGCTCTCCCACCGACTCGGGCTGGTACCCCCAATGGCCTCGGGCAGCAAATCGATATGAATCCTGCGATTGAGCGGTCGATGCTCGTTTGCTGCCTCATTCCACCAACGGTTAGTGCGATGTTGATGCTGTTTTTCCGCCACGGTCGGCAGTACTCTCATATCGTCACGCCGGTGCTCCCGGTCCTCAAGTGAATGGCCGCATGATTCACATTTCCCACCTCCCATTCTGACCAGGCGAAACCTCGGCACTCTCGACACTATCCCTCAGTGCATCTTCGCATATCCAGGGGATATGACCAGATGCGGCGTACTTTGAGGTCTTTATGGTCCGAGCTCTAAGACCTTAAACTAAGATCTCTCTTTATGGTCCGAGCTCTAAGACCTTAAACTAAGATCTCTCCTTATGGTCCGAGCTCTAAGACCTTAAACTAAGATCTAGCCCTTATGGTCCGAGCTCTAAGACCTTAAACTAAGATCTCCCCTTATGGTCCGAGCTCTAAGACCTTAAACTAAGATCTAGCCCTTATGGTCCGAGCTCTAAGACCTTAAACTAAGATCTCCCCTTATGGTCCGAGCTCTAAGACCTTAAACTAAGATCTACCCTTATGGTCCGAGCTCTACGACCTTAAACTAAGATCTCCCCTAAACGGGATTCTATGTCCTGCATGACGTTAAACTGCACTCTCAGAACTACGTGTGGCTTGATCTCCAGCCTGATGGAGTACGTAGGAACGCCCGGGCATTCCGACTCGGGTCCAGCCTCAGGGATCGTTAAGTCCCGCCCCTCCTCGTCGCCGGCCGTCTGGCCTGACTTCGGGTAGAGTGGTGCAGTTGTGATATTCTCCCCGATTCAGCTCGGGATGCCCCACTGCAATGGTGGGAAGCGACGGTTTCCTCGTCAGAGAGGTGCTGTCTGAGAATTGAGGTGACTCACGGCCAGATTAGTGCATCCGCCTAATACGTTTTCCCCACGGTGGTGCAATTTTGAGAGCGTTGGATTCTGTCCGAACAAATCGTCACTTCGCCCCACGCTTCGCATGCCCTGTTGATCTGGATTTTCCACCCTTGTGTCTGAAGGAACCCCAAAGCGGTATTCATGATGACATGTGGTCCGCCTCCTGCAATATGAATGATGGCCTTTTTCGGTCTGTCTATTGCAGTTGTTATGGTCGATCCACTGTCCGCCTACCGTCTTGGGCATTTCCTGGAAGGCCGACCGTTGTGGATGTCTGGATTCGGGACACGCGATTCACCCTTTCTCATTTCCCTATGTTCGGATAAAATCTCAACGCCCCTAGCATTGTCCCGCTCGTGTGTTGGAACAGGTTGGGGGAATGGTACATTGATTAGGTCTGAGGTCTCCTTTCCTAGGAATGACCTCCCTCTTTTCTCCAGAAACCCAGTGCCCCTATTTATAGGCGAGGCCGGGGTCCGCGCCGCGCGGAAAGAGCTTTGCGCGACCGCAGCGGCGAATTTCGCGACCGGCGCCCCTTTTTGCGCGCCTAAGTCCCGCGCCGCCCAGGACTTCGGCATTCCGGCGTCTCCCTCGGAACCCGATCGTTGCGACCTCTCGCCGATCAGATTCCGAGGGGGGGCTTTTGTAGACGCCGGAAAAGTCCGTTGTTCCCAAACGAAACTCCGGATGCGGAAAGCGAGGTAATATTTGGAGTCGGAAGAATGTTTCGGAGGGCCCGGAGGCCTTGCGCGGAATTTCAGAGGTCTGCGCGCAAAGATGATGATCCGCGCGCAAAACCCCCGGGATGCGCGCAACTCCCTTGCGCGCCGTGCCCGATTCCGCGCCCGCGAGGATAATTCCGCGCTCGCGCCTTGGATTCCGCGCCCGGGGTTGCCTATAAATACTAGGCGACCCCCAACGTTTCAAAGGTTGCTGGAAGTCGAACGGTCTCCCGCGCGCGCAATTCAACCCCTTCCGCGCGCAATGCCGATCTTCAGGTAACCTCCTTTCTTTCGCGCAATAGAGCCTTGGGGTCCGCCTTCGCGCGCAATCCCCTTGGCTCCTTCCCTTTGAATAAATTTCAACCCGAAGGCCTTTGCGCGCAAAAGAAGCCTCTTGCGCGCAATTGCCCCCGGGTGCGCGCAATCCAACCCGATTGCGCGCACCCCCCCATCTTCAAAGTGGCCATTCGTTAGAGAATGAGCCGTTGCCCCCGCGCGCTACCCGAAGCCCGGTGCGCGCAATCCCAATCATCCGCGCGCGAAGCGCTGGCCCAATTACGCGCCAGCCCGCCATTTTGCGCGCCGGCCCGCGGTTTTGCGCGCAAAGCTCCACTTTTGCGCGCAATCCGCCAGGGTCGCCTCCCTTGACCCCCTGCGGGTACCCGCCTGCGTGGCGCCCGATGGTCTTCATCGCAGGTGCCCGCACCGTGCGCTGTCTTCCCGTGCAGCCTTCCAGGCTCGTGCGAAGTGACACGGACCCGTCGGCGGCAATCATACGTCCAGCATGACGTTAAACTGCATATTCGTCCTGCATGACGTTAAACTACACATATGTCCAGCATGACGTTAAACTGCATATACGTCCTGCATGACGTTAAACTGCGCATTCATCCAGCATGACGTTAAACTGCCCATACGTCCAGCATGACGTTAAACTGCATATTCGTCCTGCATGACGTTAAACTACACATATGTCCAGCATGACGTTAAACTGCATATACGTCCTGCATGATGTTAAACTGCGCATTCGTCCAGCATGACGTTAAACTGCCCATACGTCCAACATGACGTTAAACTGCACATTCGTCCAAGCTGCACGACGCTAAACTGCCTAGCCCCCCATCGTCCGCGCTGCAAGACGTTAAACTGCCAAGTGTTTCGTCCTCAACACACGACGTTAAACTGTACTTCGTCCGGCAAGACGTTAAACCGTCCGCTTCGTCCTCAACACACGACGTTAAACTGTACTTCGTCCGGCAAGACGTTAAACCGTCCGCATCATTCGATCCCGTGCTTCGCACGCAGGGTCTCCCCCGGTTTGGACGTGGCCCCCACCCGCTCGTCTCTGCAGGGATGTCGGGATTGTCCCCCTTTTGGGACGATTTAATGGGAGTGGCTTTTCCCTACGGGGGCAGGGTATTATAAACCCCTAGTTTCTCGTGGGATGCTGCACATGTGTATCTCCATTGCGCCTCCCCACTGCCGAAGCCAGTAGAGGGTGTGACTGGGATCGAGGTGTCTTCTGCTTTCGGTCCAAGTCCCTTCCAACTGAGTTTTGTCGCATCCGGGCTGCCTCAAGTGCGTAAGTCCTGACAGAATGAACTACGTGGACTTTGATCCCTGTCTTCTATACAGGGTACGTAGGAAGCCTCCCTGAGGTCCAAGCCCGCCACCTGGTCGTCCCGGTCGTATTTACGTCGGTTCGTCCATCAGTGGACCCCTCCAGGGTTCACGCTTGCGTCGATTCACCTATGAATCCGCCCCTGTGGGAGACTGCCCGTGTGTATCTCCACTGTGCCTCCCCACAGCCCCTTTTTCCATTTCTCCTTTTATCGTCCAGCATGACGTGAAACTGTGATCCACCCGGCCGTTCCACCCCCCTCTGTGCGAGGTGGTCCGGTTCAATCCTCCGCCCGGCGGCCTAGACCTCTTCGTGAGTCAGCTTGCCGACGTCCAGCATGACGTTAAACTGTATACCCGAACTACGTTGACTTTGATCCGTGCTAACGCGCGGTACGTAGGAAGCCTCTACGGGGTCCAAGCTCTTCACTCCATCATCCATCCTGATCCTTACCCGGGCCGCCACATCCCGGTGGGGTCATGCCACTTCACTCCACTCCACATCATTTGGGAAGCCGCCCATGTGCTGGCCCCAGCGTCGGAGGTTCCCCGTAAGGGGTTCTGTCATCCGATCCACTTTTTGTGTTGATCGGTCCGATGCCGTCCCCGCTGGACGTTAAACTCGCGGCATACCCCGTGTTAAACATGGGAAGCTGAGGAAAACCTCAGGTGACACAGTTCCCCGCACCTAGTACGGGATGCCTCAGGCCATCATGCCTTCGAGAAGCCCTACTAGGGACGGAAGACAGACGTGCAGAGCCGCAGTGCTACGACACGCCCCCAGCACCCAGAGCCACCCGGCCTTCTCACCGCAGGTTGCTGCCCCGACCAGACTCCTTGGAGCGTCCGGGCGGAAGCAGCGTAATTAACCGGTGTCCATGAAGATATGGCGCCGGGAACGAGATTCACGAACATTCTTAAGTCTATGAGGGAGACCCGGATTAGGCGACGAGTTCCGAGGAGACGTCCAAGGAAGGAGGAGCCGACATCCCATCATCCCAGTTTCAATCAAGGAGCAGACGCCCCTGAATAAGGGACGAATGCCGCCCGCCCTTGGAAAGCGGGACTGCGGGACCACAAGCCGCGCGCCCATCCCCTCGGGTTGACGGGTGCACGCGCGAACGCGTCCTGGCGGAACAGCGTAACCCGACGCACATCCGCACCAAAACAACCACCCTTTAGTTATATATTACTATGATTTTATGTAATTACATCCAAATAAAATAAAAACTATAATATGTGTGCTACATTCATTTCATAAAGCATTTTTAAGTTATATTGTTGGAAAAAAACTAATCATCAATGAAATGAATATTTGGATAGAGTTTGTGAATTGAATTATTGTGAATTATTCTAGTATTAATCAAAATTGGGAAGATCAATTTTTAAAATTAATGATTTTTAATGCTAATGTTATTTCAAAGACTATATTTAGAATGGTTTGAAATGTTTTTTAAGTATTAAAAATGTAACTCTTTGAGAATCATGGAAAGATATTTATTCAACAATATTTTTCACTATAAGGTAAACCGATACTTTTTTTGAATAATTATAGATCAACAATGAAATAACATGATTTTAGAGAATATTTCAAGTTTAAAATCACAAATAAGAATCATATACCACCTATTGATAACTTGATTGATCAAACGTGTCGACATATAAGTATTACATTATTGTTCATCAGTTTGTATATCATAAATTGGTGTTCACGAAGGTGTATATAACTAAGAAAAAAATTCCAAAAATGTTCTTGACACTATGATTATATAGTGAATATAGATGGTCATGTGTATTCCTCTACTATATTCATTTTTTGAATTAATATTGTCATTTGGTATTACTGTTGCACCCCCTGATTGAGGTATGTAACCTTTGGTTATGAATTTTTTATTGCATAAAGTGAGTGGGATGATTTGAGAAGAGGTTGATAGATTATAAAATGGTTTTGGATCTGTTTGGATGATTTTCGTAGGGAGCACAGTTTGAGCACGGTTAGGGGGAACCATGCGGGTTCTCCTGGAAACTGTGTTGGGGGAGATAGTAGGCTTCACATGGCCTGCACACGATTTTTCCAACTTTGCGAGGAAACTGTACAGACCCTTGATCTCGAGGCATTATCATGTGCACGGTTAGCTCACGGTTTTCCAAACTGTGCGGGCTAACTGTGCAAGCACTTAAAAATAGCATTTTTAAATCCAGGCTCCCTTTGGGTTGCCTCATTCCTCTATAAATTCTCTCCCACTCAGTGCTCACTCGGGATTCCATGTTCTCAGGGGTCGAGGGTTATCTCCCACTCGTTCTGGAAGCATTTTGAGGATCATTCTTGCTGGTTTGAATGTGGTTTCTCCAAGGTAAGTCTCTTCTCTTGGTTCGTTGTGTTTTCCTCTAGATATATATCTCCCTCTCCCTCGTTATTCTAGATATACACCCGTTTTGTGTAGATCTAGGGTTGTGGTTGCCTTGGATTTTGATTCTAAGGATTTTGGTTGTCAGGGAAGGAGATCTAGAGATGCTTTGGTGGTGTGTTCTTTGGTTTTGAGGAGCAGTTTCTTATGGGTCATTTTCTCGAGAACCCTAAATGTAGGTCCAATATCTCTCGACTACACTTGGTTAGAACTAATGGTTTGGTTACAAGTAATTTTTTTTGCTTAAAATTAATTGTGTCGTTGATGTGCAGAATTGGATGGAAATACCTTTGGTAAAGGATTGGGAATTATTGGAAAAAAAGTCTTGTGGTGAAATTCTCTTGATGTGATTTTAAAATGGGAATTTAAAATGAGTTGTTTTTTTTTATTATGATTATTTGGGAAAATTATTTTCAATAAATAAAAGTTTAGTTTTATTGAAATGTGGTTTGCTATGGTAAATGATTGAAGGGTGTTTTCAATAATGTTTTCATTTATAGAAGTTGATTTCCATGTAATGGAATTGGTGAATTATGTATTGTTATGGCCTTGTAGGGTTACATTCTTGGTTATCGCTTGTGTTGGCTGTGTGGAAGTGGGTGGGAAATCTCACTATAAAAGTTGAACAGGGTGGGTGGGATGTCCAACTATTTTGGGTTGTCTGGAAGTGGGCGGGAAGTCCTTCTAGCCAAAGATGGGGTGAACGGGATGGGCGGGAAGTCCCACCATTATGGTTTCTTTACATAGATGGAATTTTTTGTGGAAATGTGAAATTGTTTCATTGGGTTCTTTGTGTGGATTGGTTGATTTGGCTTCCTTGTGTGGAATGTTTGATGAACCAACCCGGGTCGACCCTAAACCGGTCACCCGAGCCAGTCCGCGACATGGCCCGAAGGGCGTTCCCGATCTCCCTAGGATGTCAACCACTTTCAGGCATCAATGTATACATTAGGGAACTATTTATGCCTAAGAGATAAAACTAGGACAAGAAAAATAAATAGAACAAACAAAGCATGTAGAAAAATTACAACTAAGACTTAAATAAACAAAGAACAGGTCCAGATACAAATTATCAATAAAATCATCAAAATTTAAAACAAGACCCCGCTACAATGATCTCCATGTGACCCCTTGGTCACCTCAAACCAAAATCCAAAAACCTCTCCCACAAGATCAGCCTCTATGAAAAAAATCATGAATACTAGTTGAACCTGCAACTGAAATGGTAAAGGATAGGCGTGAGCAGAAAAATGCTCTGTATGGATGCCACAAGTAAACCACTAAATGCAATTGTTTCTTTACCCAATGTTTTCTGATGACACAAGTTTGGAATTAAAATTATAAAAATAAGGTTTTCCTGTTTAATAAAATTAACACCTCTATCCCACAATGAGGTCCAACTCACACCATATATTAATTCACAAATATAATATCATTTTATAAATAAAAACAAACAAGTGATATCATGGTAGTGCAAAAGGGAGACTGGTAAATAATACACGCCGAAAATAAATCAGTGTAGCAGAAAAATAAACAAGCAATACAAGCTGAATATAAACCAGTGTAACAGAAAATAATCAAGCAATACAAGTTGTAACCATGGGCGATCCTAAACATCACTTGACAACCCATGGATGCAATCGGTTCGGAACCACCTATCGGTGTATGGTGACAGCCCATAGTCTATAACCCACTGATCACCCTCACGGAAAAATCAGCGGAAAATCCTACCTGGCCTCTCTATCTACAAGGGGGCACCAACCCGTCTAATCTGGGCTTGTGAGAAATCATCACTTGATAATCTATAAGACGTCCAAGAACCCATGGTGTTTATAATAATACTATGAAGGTAGGATGGCCCTCGCACATGTGACTCATCTCACCGCACTTGCCTGCCTAAAATACGGATGATTCCTATACATTCACCCATAAAGGGTTACACTAAATAGGAGCGCCTCATATACATGTTCAATCATTCACATTAACAAAGTGCCGAACGGGCCATCACATCAGGTTCATATCAAAACCGTTTTCTAAAAAAACAGTTTAAGGTTTCCAACCGGTCACACACATTTATTCAAAATATCTTGCTTAAACCACTCTTACATTTACAAAGCTAAATGGGCTCTCATGTTCTAAACACACACTCAAACAATTAACAATTATCAAACATGGTTTTACCCTTTTCTAACCCACACCAAAACATGTTTTAAAAAAAATTACCAAACATTAATGATCACGGTTTAAACCAAGATTTCGAAAACCCTCAATGAAACACATTACAAAACCACATTAAAAATACTCTTGAAACCACTCAATTGGGCCAACTTTATTTAAAAACTAAAATCCACTTAGAAAACTAAACATCCATGAAATCACCAATTACCTTAAAACGCTAACTGGCCACTTACATTATTTATAGAACATAAAACAATCTATAAAAAATCATTAAACCCTTTACAACACATTTTAACAAGTTTATTGTGTTATACCAACATCAAAACATACACACCTTAAATCCTCTTTTGAAATCAAATGCACACCAAGAAAACATTTTAATGCCTTTCCCCAAAAATCACAGCATACCCACGTTATTTTAAAGTAATTCCAAATAAAACATTGAATTCAATAAACCTTTACAAAATTGTTTTAACACAATAACTATGTCATAACACAGTCGGGCCAAGTTCATTAATAAACAATGACCTTGCAACATAATAACGTTGATACATTTCATAAGGGACCATTTACTTCATATATAAACGTAAGACATTTAAACAAGATATTTAGGTATCATAAAACTATGCAATTTACACTAAAATTAATTTAAAACATATTTAAAACAAATCAAATAAATTCAAAATTTCTATAACAATTTAATTAAAGGTTCCATAGAGCTGCAAAACTATTTTATAAATTTATTTAAAATTACAAGCATCAAAGGAAATACATTAATAAAGAAAAACATAGAAACACCTACCGAAACATCATGATATTGGAAGGAAAATTTAATTTGAGGAAGAATTTCATCCTACAGACAAAAAGCACACCCTAAATCCAAAGGAAACCTGAGATACATATTAACCCTATCATTTAGGGTTCATAAAAAAATAAACCCCACATAAAAACACTAGAAAATAATTGAGGAGAGTAGAATATGGTAAGATAACATACCAGATAGAACTGCCAGAGGGAGGATCAACCACCGGAAGAAGCGCTGGATGAAAGGGTGGTGTTCGTGAGGGATAAGCGGGGAGAGAAGAGGTGAGCGTGATAGGGTAATGGAAATGTGAGGGGTGTGTGGGAGATATATATATAAAAAATTAAAGAATTAATGGGGAATGTGGGTGTGCATGAGGGGACATAGGAAGAGACGGAGTGAGTGTGAGGGAAAGGTTGGGGTTGCATGGGAGATGAAAAAAAGGAATTAATGGGAGGGGGATGATTAGTTTGTGGTGGGTAATAATGAGATGGGGAGTGATTGGAGAGAGGTGATTGGAGATAGTAATAAAATAAAATAAAAGAGAAATAAATGGGGAAAGATGGGAGATATGTGAAAGATAATGAATGTGGGAGGTTTGATTGCAGAGAGGGAGATAATGGGTAGAATAAAAACAATAAATAAAATAATATCGGGAAATTGGAGATAGGGAATAAAAAACAATTAATTAATGGTGGAAGCACTGGGGAGTGGAGAGATGGAGAGCATAAGATAAAAAAATAATGTTTAGGCATGGGAGAAGGGGAGTGGGGTGAGCGTGGGGGGTTAATGGGGAGAGTGGTGTGAGTGTGATGGATACAAAAAGGATGATTAAAACCCTAAAAGAAATAATAACAACAAAGAATAAAAAAATGTTATTAATAATAATAATTATAATAATAATGATAATAATTATAAAATTTTAAATAGAAAAATTTTAATAACAATATTTATAATTATTTAAAAAAATTATATATTCATAACTCAATTTTTTTCTTAAAGATAATACTAATAATAAAAATAAAAATAAAAATAATCAAAATCATAATTTTATTCATTTTCTTTTAAATAATAACATAGTTTATATCAACCAAATAATTATTATATTTATAACCATTTCAATGAACAATAATGTTATTATTATTGTATCTTAATTGTTTAATTTGTTTCATTCTCATAATGTTTTATTATTTAAAGTAGTGCATAACTACATGGACATCCGGGCCAACCGAATGGTTACCTCCAACTATGTGGCACCCGTGCACCGACCCAAAACCCACAAAAAACATCAAATATCATAAAATTTAATCATGCACTAAACCCACACCTTGAAAAGACTATCTGAATCCAATAAATAATAAAATGAAATAATTTAAAAGATCGGGGTGTTACAATTCTCCCCACCACAAAACTTTCTTCCCCCAGAAAGTCACCCAGCTCAAAAACAACCAAAACTTATGCCAATGCTCGACCAAAATTGTTGGAATAAAATATGATCCACATGCTGACTATTCAGTCTACATGTTACAACTGACCGACAAAAATAAAAACCATATCATATAACAACAGGAGAACGTGATAGAGTTCTCCCCACCATAAAAATTCCCTTAACGCAAGAATTTAGAACTCAATCACACCACCTCAAGGGGGTAATGCGGTAACTCCCAACCAAACATACTGACTTCTCCACCTAAGATGAAATTTAAAGTATTAAAATAAATACACTAAGAAATAAAAACATTGAAACACCGATCGAAACCTCATGCAATTGGAGTGAAACTTTAACGGGAGGAAGAACGACGTACCGCAGTCAAAACACACAACCTAAATCCAAAGGTAACCCAAGATACAAATTATCCCTAACAATTAGGGTTTGGCCAAAAAATAAAGCCCACATGAAAACCCTAGAAATTTATTGAGGAGAGAAAAGTATGGGAACAAAACATACCATATGGAACCGCCGGAGGGAGGAGCAACCACCGAAAGAAGCACCAGATAAAAGGGAGGTGTGCGTGAGGGATAAGCGGGGAGAGAGTAGGTGAGAGTGAGAGGGTAATGAAAATGTGAGGGGTGCGTGGGAGATGGATATATAAAAAATATAATTCATTAATGAGTAATGTTGGTGTGCATGAGGGGATACGAAAAGATAGGGTGTGAGTGTGAGGGAACGGTTGGGGTTGCATGGGAGACGAAATAAAGGAATTAATGGGAGGGGAAAGATTGGTGCGTGATGGGTGGTGAAGTGATGGGGTGTTATTGGAGAGAGGTTAGTGGAGATAGGAATAAAATAAAATAAAAGAGAAACAAATGGGTAATGATGGGTGATGCTCGAAATATAATGAAAGTCAGGAAGTTTGATTGGAGACCGGCTCTGAGGACCGGTTCACGGTCGACCCAGGTGGGTTCATTAAAAAATGGTATTAGAGGGGCCTTCATGATCCCCTCTAGATGGCAACCAATGTCGAGAATCAATGTATACATGAGGGAACTATTTAAGCCCAAGAGATTAAAGTAAGAAAAGACAAATAAATAGAAAAAACATATCATGCAGCAGAACTACAACTAAAAATTAAATAAACATAGAACCTATCTAGATACCAATTATTACTAAAAAGAAAAAAACCAAAAACAAGACCCCACTACAATGATCTCTGTGTGACCCCTTGTTCACCTCCAACCAAAATCCAAAAACTGCTCCAACAGAAGCAACCACTAAGAAAAAAAATCTTGAATAATAGATGAACCTACAAATGAAATGGTAAAGGATAAGTGTGAGCGCAAAAATGATCCGTAGGGATACAAAAGTGCACCATTGAATCCAAGTTTATATTTACCCAAAGTTGTCCGATGAGACATTTTTGGAATTATAGTTATAAAAATAAGGTTTTCCCATTTAAACAAAATAACACCTCTATCCCACAATGAGGACCATCTTCCACCATATAATATTTCCAAAATAGTATAACATTTTATAAATAAAAACAAAAAAGTAATATCATGGTTGTGAAAAAGATAGATAGGTAAATAATACCTTCTGAAAATAAATCAGTGTAGTGGAAAAAGAAACAAGAAATATGAGCAGAAAATAAACATTTATAACAGAAAATAAGCAAGCAATACAAGTTGTAACCATGGGAGATCTTGAACATCACTAGACAACCCCTAGATACACTTGGTTCGGAACCACCTGACGGCATATGGTGAAGCACCATAGTCTATAACCCACTGATCACCCTCGTTACAAAATCAACAGAAAATGAAACCAGGCCTATCTATCTACTAAGGGGTACCAACCCGTCTAATCGGGGCTGGTAAGCAACCATTACTTGAAAATCTATAAGATGCCCTGGAACCCATGGTGGTTATTATAATACTGTGTAGGTAGAAGGTCCTTGCAGAAGTGACTCATCACACCACACTTGCCTCCCTCAAACACTGATGCTTCCTATAAATTCACCCATAAAGGGTTACACTAGACATGAGTGCCTCATATACGTGTTCAATAATTCACATTAACAAAGTGCCAAATGGGCCGTCACATCATGTTCATATCGAAACCATTATAAAAAAACTGTTAAAGGTTTCCAACTGAGAACACACATTTATTCAAAATATCGTGCAAAGCCCACTCTTACATTTACAAAGATAAATGGGCTCTCAAGTTCTAAGAACACACTCAAAAACATCACAATTATCAAACATGATTTTACCCTTTTCTGACCCACACCAAAACATGTTTCAAACCGAATTACCAAACATTAAACATCACATTATATACCATGACATCCAAAACACTGAAAGAAACAAATTTCCAAACCACATATAAAATACATTTGAAACCACTAAAGTGGGCCAAATTTGTTTGAAAACTCAAATCCATTTAGAAAAATAAACTTCCATGAAAAAACCAATTACCTTAAAACCCTAAATGGCCACTTACAATATTTATAAAACATAAAACAATCCATAAAAACATTAAACCATTTCCAACACATTTTATCACAGTTAGTATTCTATACCAACATCGAACCATACACACCCGAAATTATCTTTTGAAGTCGAACCTACACCAAGAAAAAATTTAAAAGCTTTTCCCCAAAAATCACCACTTTCCCACAATATTTTAAAGGAAGGCCAACGAAAACATTAAATTCATTAAACCTTTACAAAAGTGTTTTAACACAATAACTAATTCATAACACAACTACGCCAAGTTCATTAATAAACCATGTCGATGAAACATAAAAATGTTGATACATTTCATACGGGACCATTTCCTTCTTAGATAAACATAAGCAATTCAAACAAGCTTTTTAGGTATCATAAAACTATAAAATTTAGACTAAAACTAATTTAAAACCTATTTTTAACAAATCATATAAATTCTAAATTGCTACAATAATTTAACTAATGGTTCCATAGAGCTACGATACTATTTTATAAATTTATTTAAAATTACATGCATCAAAGGAAAGAAATTATTAAAGGTAAACTTGAAAACACCTACCGAAACCTCGTGCGGTAGGAATGGAACATTAAAGGGAGGAAGAACAATGTCCCTCAGACAAAATTCCACCCTAAATTTAAAGGAAATCTGAGATACATATTAATGCTAACATTTCGGGTTTGGCAAAAAATAAAGCCACATAAGGAGAGGGGAATATGGGAAGATAACATACAGGATGGAATTTCCGAAGGGAGGATCAACTTCTGGAAGAAGCGCCAGATGAAAGGGTGGTGTGCGTGAGGGATAAGTGGGGAGATAGGAGGTGAGCGTGGGAGGGTAAAGGAAATGTGAGGGGTGTGTGGGAGATAGATATATAAAAATTGAATTGAATTAATGGGGAAAGTGGGTGTTCATGATAAGATACATGAAGAGAGGGCCTGAGTGTGAGGGAAAGGTTGGGGTTTAATGGGAGATGAAAAAAAAGAAATAATGGGAGTGGGAAGATTGGTGCATAATGGGTAATTAAGAGACGGGGTGTGATTAGAGAGAGGTGAGTGGGAGATAGAAATAAAATAAAATAAAAGACAAATAAATGGGGAAAGATGGGTGATGCGTGAATGATAATGAAAGTGGGGGTGTTTGATTAGAGAAAGGGAATAAGAAACAATTAATTAATGGTGGCTGGAGTGGGGAGTTGAGAGAGAGAGAGCATAAAAAAAAATAATGTTTAGGTGTGAGAAAAGGGGAGTTGGGTGTGCGTGGGGGGTTAATGGGGAGAGTGGTGTCAGTGTGATGGATAACAAAAAGGATGATTAAAACACTTAAATAAATAATAACCATAACAAATACAAAAAATATATTAATAATAATAATAATAATTATTATTATTATTATAATTATAAAAATAAAAATAGAAAAAAATTAATGACAATATTTATAATAATTTTAATAAAATTATATGATAATAACTCCATTTTTTCTTAAATATAATACTAATAATAACAATAAAAATAATTATAATCATAATGATATTTTTATTCATTTTCTTTTAAATAATAACAATGTTAATAACAACCGAATAATTATTATATTTATAATAATTTCAATGAACAATAATTTTATTATTATTTTATCTTAAAAATTTAATTTATTTCATTCTCATGATGTTTTATTATTTAATATAGTGCATAACTACAGGGACATCCGGGCCATCTGCATGGTTACCTCCAACCGTGTGGCACCCGTGCACCGACCCAAAACCCACCAAAATCATCAAATATAAAAAAAATTAAATTTTCACTCAACCCGCACCTTGACAAGACTAACCAAAGCCAAGAAATAATAAAATAAAATAATTTAAAATATCAGGGTATTACAGCATGTTTGGATTACATCATGATTATTTGGTTTTCCCTAGGTTTACATGGTTTGGGCATGATGGCATGGAAAGGGTGTGTTTGGCTAATGGTAATGGATTCACTTGGGATTATTTTATATTAACTAATTTATGTAAATGTGATAACGGTTTTATCCTAGTTGCATGTTTAGGGAAGTCATTTGGGGAAAACCTACTGAGTAATTGTGCTCACCCCCTGCTTTGGAACTTTGGTGTCATTGCAGGTGTCAGGTACCGAGATACATCTAAAGGTAAGGAATCTCATTGCTAGTGGTTCGTCATGATGCTTGAGATGTGTTTGTGGATCTTGGAGCTTGGTGTGGAGCTGTGGTGGTGTCATGGCTTGTAGTGTTCTTTTGTTTAGTTTCTACATTTTTACTCTGATGTTTTATGGACATGTCTAGTGGAACGTTTTTTGGGTATATTATGGCATGGTTAGTATCATATGGTTAGGTTTGATAGTGCATGAGTCTTTCATTGTTGGTTGGTTGAGTTTGGTGATTTTCTTAAGGTAAAATCATTCCCACGGTTCCATGAAGCCCTCAGCATTTATTGCCAGCCTTTGGTGCCTTGGGAATGTCGATTAAGACCACGTGACCCTAACCGCCTCCTCAATCCAATGGAGTAGGGGTGGGGTGTTACAAGTGGTATCAGCTTGTTCAGTTATTTGGAGTTGATTATCGGATTTGGAGTTGACATTACTTGGGGTATATTCATTGAGTCATGATGGTAGAAAGGTGTAAGAATTCATGAATATAGAATGTATAGCATAAACGGACGTAGCTAACCCTTTTATACTGGACTTCATGTTACCTAGGATTTGGGTACATAAGTGATTTGGAGACACTTATAGGCATTGGCAATCTCATTATCATGGGTGTACCTAATGAGATATGCATGGCATATATGTTAGAAATGACATTCCACTAGGATGCATATTTCATTGGGAATAATGATTTATGTTGTGGTTTGAATGTGTGGATTTTGAAAAATCAGAATTGGGTTTCAAAACAAAAATGATTTGGAACATGAAAACTGGTGGTATTTTGAAAATGGTTTGATTTTCAAAAATGGTGAAACATGGAAAATGTGGAAAGGTGAAAAGCCTCGCTGTGATAGAGTTGTGTAATGAAATTTGAAATGAGAACTATTGATACCTATGGATGTAATACTCATGGATGATTGTTTTCTGTATATTGAAATGGCACCAGGTAGGTGTCGTAGAGACCAACTGGATGTGGCCAATGAGAACTTCGTTGCACTTGATCCCCAGGTGAACTAGCAGTTAGTGCAAACCATACTACATGCTTTCCAATCTCTAGGAAGTGTGAATAAAGTGGATGAGCCAAATCTTGTTTATTATGTGGCTCAGTTTCAAAGGCAGGATCCACCTATATTTAGGGGTGATTCGAACCTAGAAAGGGCAGAGGCATGGCAGTCCAGAATGAATATAATTTTCTAATTCATGGGGATGCTTTTAGAGCTAAAAGTAGAGCTAGTGACATATAAGTTAGAGGATCATTCTCTTTAGTGGTGGGAGTTGGTATTCCAAGTGGGGAAGGATCAAGGTATGACATGGGAAGGCTTTGATGAATTGTATAATAGACAATTATACCCAAATTAATCCATAATTCAGCGCAAAACTGATTTCTTCTGTCTGAAGAAAGTGCATATATCTATGACGGAATATGCATCTAAAATTATGAGCTTAGTGTGGTCATCACCCGAGGTGGAAGGTAGCATGTCATTGAAGGCAAGGATATTTTAAGTGGCGTTAAGGTAAGAAATCTGTTCAAAAATGCAGTGTTGTGTATTGGTGATTACATAGAGATGGTGAATCGAGCCTCGGTGGAAAAGCGAGATCTGTTGGGAGTTCCGGGCGGAGGAAGCATGGTGGTACTCATGGGAAATAGTGGGAACTCTAACATCGGGTTAAAGGGGAGGAGGGACACTTATTCCCAGGGCAGAATTATGTCACATAATCCAATGGCAGGATCAGTAAATCTTTTTCTGAATCCCCAGAGCAATCCAAGATGTTTTTAGTGTGGCTCTACAACACACATCAAGCGGGACTATATGACACAACCTCAAGAATGTCACAATTGTATGTCGACGGGGAATCTGCAGCGTTATTGTCGGAATACTCCATGGTCAGGTGCACTTGAAACTCCTCATGGATCTCAAACACCGTATTCATCGACAGGATGAGGACAACATCATACCACTCATCAGCAGAGCCAAGTCAGTAATGGTGATTATAGGAACACCAAAACTCCTCTACAGGGAAATAAATAGATGAGTGTGGAAGCCAAGGTGTTGTTTGGAGCTGATTATGTTGTAGTGGATGCTTAGTTGGGACCATCCATGGTGTGAGGTACTATTTATTTTAATTCTACCTTGATTCAACTACTGTTTGATATAGGTGATTCACACTCTTTTATTGTTTCACGTGTGATTGAGTTGTTGGGTTTAAGGGTAGAAATGATGCCTTCATTTTTGAAACTTAAAACTCTTCTGGGAAAAAGAGAGTGTTGAGCCTTCTTGTGAAGATCATGGTGTATCGTTGTGGGATAGGTTGAGCTAATGTCTAATTTCTCAATGCTTGAGATAGATGGGTATGATGTAATCGAAGGAAAGGATTGGTTGGTGGATTTTAAGGCCCACATTGACTATAATGCGTGGAAAATGGATTTTACAATATATGATGATGTTAGACATCTTTTTATAGGAGAGATCAATGAAATGATGGGTGCAGTAGGTTTTTTGGCACCAGTAGTGGACACGTTATCATATCAATTGGCGGTGATGTCACTTGAATTGGTAGAGGGTGTTGAGCAGAGTATTCTCCCAGAAGTGGAGGATTAGATCATGGATGTTTTTCTCGAATAATTCTCTATCTTACCTCTCATAAAAGATGTATAGTTTATGAATGAACTCCTTCCAGGGACCAATTCTATCTCACTTCTATCTTATCGGATAAAACCTACTGAATTGTAGGAATTTAATGTCTAGTTGGAAGAGTTAGAAAAAAATGGTTCATCTGGCCTAGCACGTCTCTGTGGGCAGCACTGATGTTGTTTGTGAAAAGGCAGATGGAATATTGAGGTTCTGTGTTGATTATAATTTCCTTAACCAAGGTATGATAAAGAAAAAATATCCACATCCATGAATTGGTGATTTCTTCGACCAGTTGAAGGGAGCCCAGTAGTTCTCCAAGATCAACCTAAGGTCGAGATATCATCAATTGCGGGTGAGAAATTACAATATTCCTAAATCATCTTTCAGAAGTAGATTTGGCCATTATGTATATGTGGTTATGCCATTTTGTCTAAAGAATGTGAAAGTGGTGTTCATAGGATTGATGAATCAGATATTTTAGAGATATATGCATTCATTTATGGTCGTGATTGTAAATGATATTCTGGTGTATTCAACGACAAGGGTAGAGCATGAGCAGCACCTGGAGACTGTGATGGGTATCTTGAGGGATTATCGGTTTTATGACAATTTGTCAATATGTGACTTTTGGATATAGGAAGTCCTTTTTCATGGAAATTTTATTTCTGAAATGGGTGTTTCAGTTGATCTAGAAAAGATAGAGGATGTTATCTCGTGGAAACCACAAAGAATGTGTTCGTGGTACAGAGTTTCCTTGGCCGAGCTGGGTATTATCGGCATTTTGTTTGTGATTTTTCATGTTTAGCTTCATCAATTACTTCTTTTACAAGAAATAATGTTCCATTATAGTAGAATTAAAAGTGCCAGTAGTGTTTCAATAAGCTAAAGGTTCTACTGCATTAGCAGTAAACATGGTTTCGCTTGAACCAAGAAAAGGCTACGTGGTGTATTGCAATGCATCAAGATTAGAGTTGGGGTGTGTTCTCATTCATGGGAATCATGTGGTTGCATATGGCTCATGGTAGTTGAGGGTGCATGAGAATAAATACCCAACTCATGATTTGGAATTGGCAGCAGTGGTCCATGCATTGAAAGTGTGGAGTCATTATCTCTTTGGTGAGAAATTCATAGTATATACATATCATAATATCTTGAAGCACATTTTCTAAAAAAGGTATTTTAACTTGAGGCAAAGGATATGGAGGGAATATTAGTAGATGTTTGATTTTAACTTTATATAAAAACTGATTAAGGGAAATTTGGTGGTAGATGTATTATATAGAAAATAATATGCTCAGGTGGTGAAAAAAGCATTAGAACAGTGGTAGCTGATGATGGATATAGTTGACATGCGGTTGGAATGTGAGGAAAAGGGAAATAGAGTGGTCTTCTTTCTAGTCTTGTTGATTACAGACTTGGTGGCACTAGTTAAAGAGGCATAAATATCTGATTCCATATGTGTTACCATGAGGTCAAAACACAATGGTGGGGAGACCATTGAGGGTTGGAAACTGAATAGAGATTCGGTTTTGTGTTTTCAGAATCTTATGGTTGTACTAGTTGCTTGTCAAGAGGATATTCTCAGGGCATATCATCATTCCAAGTGGGCTATTCATCCTGAAATTCAAAAATGATTAAATAATTGAAAGCAAATTTCTGGTGGGATGGTATGAAAAGAAGAGTGGATGAGTTTATTTCTATATGCTTGACTTGCCAACTGGTCATGGCAGAGCATCAGAGGCCAACGAGAATGTTTCAGTCATTACCAATCCCTATTTGGAAGTGGGATCAAATAGAAATGGATTTTGTTATAGGTCTCTCATGAATGGTCAGAAAGCATGATGCCATTTAGGTGATAGTGGATCAGCTAATGAATATGGCCTGTTTCATTCAAATTCTTGAATCTCTTACGGTAGAAGATGTTTAAAAATCTATATCTGGTATGTGGTAAAGATGCATGGTGTTCTAGTTTCTAATGAATCAGATAGAGATATGAGGATTACATCTCATTTTTGGAAATCCTTGTAGCAATCCCTTGGGACACAGTTGACTATGATCATGACATATCACCCTCATACGGACGGTCAATCCAAGAGGATGATCCAACCTTTAATGGATATGTTGCAGGCTTGTGTCATTGATTTTGGTTTTTCATGGGTGGAGCACTTGTCATTTGTTATGTTCTCGTAAAATAATAATTATCAGGCATCCATACATATGGCTCCGTTTGAAGCGTTGTATTGGTTTCCATGTCGTTCTACACTGTTGTAGGTGGAAATAGGTGAGTCCTCGATGGTTGGACCGAGCCATGTCTAGAAGTCAATGGAGAAGATCTTGTTAATCAATATGAGAATTGAGAAGTCTCAGATTCATCAGAAATTGTATGTGGATCATCCTTGATGGATGTTTTCATTCAAGGTGAGTGATCATGTTCTCTAGAAGATCTCTCCTAGGATAGGACATTGTCAGTTTAGGAAGCCGGGAATGTTATCTCCAAGGTATGTTGGACCTTTTGAGATTCATGAGCAGTTTGTTGAGGTGTCTTATCGTTTGGCTTCTCCACCATGTTTCAGTGTGGTGCACAATGTGGTTTCTGTGTCACAGTTGAAAAAGTATCAGCCAAATCGTGACCATGCGATTAGATGGGATTATTTTAAGCTACAGTAGGATGATTCATTGGTGCATGTTCTAGTGTGGGTTATGGATAGGAAAGAGATTTTCTTGCGGGGTAAAAGCATCAGTCTAATTCAGGATTTGTGGAAGCATGGACATATCCAATAGGATACCTAGGTGTGGGAGAAAGTAATGTTCGAGCAGTGGCTTGAGCTCTTTTGGCAAAGGGTGGGTTCACTACTATCTGAGGAAAGAAAGTCCAATTTTGGGGAGAATGTATCACCCCTTGTTAGAGGTATGAATTCATTGGTTATGATTCTTTATGTGCTTAATGTGCATTGGATGAGTTCATAAGAGGTTGGGAGAGTTTGGAATGGTTTTGTATAAGTTTAGAGGATTTTATTAGGGAACAAAGTTTGATCATGGTTAAGGGAAAGCATGCAGGTTCTCTAGGAAACCATGCTTGGGGAAACAGTATGCTTCGCATGACCTTCACAACTTTTTTTAAACCATGTGAGGAAACTGTGCAGACCATTTCTCTCAAGGTAGTAGAATGCACACGGTTTACACATGGTATTCCAAACCATGCGGGCTAACCGTGCGGCCTCTTAAAAGTTGGGTTTTCAAATCTGAGCTACCTCGAGGATGCATCATTCCTCTCCAAAATCTCTCCCACATGATCCTCACATGGCATTCCATTCTCTCAGATTTTGAGGTTTATCTCCCACTCGTTTTGGAAACATTTGGAAGAGGTTTCTTGGCGGTTTGAAGGAGGTTTCTCCTGGATAAGTCTCTCCTCTTCATTCCTTGTATTTTTCTATTGATCTATATCTCCATCTCTATCAGTTTTATAGATCTACACCCTTTCTGTGTAGATCTAGGGTTGTGGTTTCCGTGGAGGTTGATTTTAAGGCTTTTAGTTGTTAGGGAAGTAGATCTAGAGAGGTTTCGGTGGTGCGTTCGCTGGTTTTGAGGTGCAGTTTCATGTGGGTCGATTTCTCAAGAACCCTAAATGTAGGTGGGTTCTCTCTCAACAACACTTGGTTAAAACTAGTGGTTTGGTTCCCATTAAATTTTTTTTGATTACAATTAATTGTGTTTTTGATGTGCCAAATTCGATGGAAATCCCTTTGGTAATGGTTTGGGAATTTTTGAGAAAAAGGGCTTATGGAGAAATGCACTTGATATGATTTTAAAATAGAATTATAAAATGTGTTGTTTTTTTGGTTTGATTATGATGATTTGATAAAATGGGTTTCAATAAAAAAAAATAGGTTGTTTTATTGAAATGTGGTTTTGAATGGGAAATGATTGAAGGTTGATTTCAATAAATGTTTGATTTATTTATGTAGATTGGCATGTAATGGAAGTGGTGAATTGTGTATTGTTGTGGCCTTGGAGGGTTACATGCCTTGTTATGGCTTGTTTTTGTTGTGTGGAAGTGGGCGAGAAGTCTCAATATAAATTGTGAATGTGATTTGTGGGAAGTCGCACCATCCTGGGTTGTCAGGTAGTGGGCAGGAAGTCCTGCTAGCCAATGATGGGGTGAATTGGATGGGCGGGAAGTCCCATGGTTATGGTTTCTTTGTAGTATGTTTATTTACATAGATGGATTTTGATATGTAAATGTATAATGGTTGCATTGGTTTCCTTGTGTGGCATGGTTTATTTGGCTTCCTTATGTTGCATGTTTGGCTTACGACATGATTGTTTGGCTTTCCCTGGGATTACATGGTTTGGGTTAAGATGTCTTGGTAACTATATGTTTGGCTGATGATAATGGATGCACTTGTGATTATTTTATATAAACTTCCATATATAAATTTTATAATGGTTTTATCTTAGTGGCGTGTGTAAGGAAGTAATTTGGGAAAAACATACAGATTAGTTGTACTCACCCCATTCTTTGGAACTTTGATGTGTTTGGAGATATCGTGTATCAGTATATAGGTAAAGGTAAGGAATATCATTGCTAATGGTTTGTGGTGATGCTTGAGATGTGTTGGTGGAGTTTGGAGATTGGATCTTGGTGTGGATCTGTGGTGGTGTCATGGCTTGTGGGGTTCTACTGTTTAGTTTCCTCTTTTTACTCTAATGTTTTGTGGGAATGTATAGTTGAACGGTTGTGGGGTATATGATGGAATGGTTAGTATCATATGGTTGGATTTGATAGTGCATGCATCTTTCATTGTTGGTTGGTTGAGTTTGGTGATCTCCTTAAGGGAAAATTGTTCCCCTATGTTCCTTGAAACCCTCGACATTTATTGGCATCCATTGGGGCCTTGGGAACATCGCTTAAGGCCAAGTGACCCTCACTGCCTCCTCAAGCCAATGAGGTAGGGGTAGGGTGTTACAATTACATTGATAATTTTGTTACAACCCTCTTAAATGATATTCTTATTAATTATAATAAAATTAATTTCATGAAGATCAATTGAGGATTGTACGGAAAAACATAAGGAAGTAGACGTTGAATGTATAATTTTATATGTGAGAATTCTAAAAACATGTAGATTCATATTTTTGGTCTTATGATCCTAAGAGACAAAATATTAGTGGATTGATCAAATACAATGGTTATTGATTCTTGTCTTAGACCAATAATAATTACAAATATATATATTATTCTTGGTTTTTCCAATTAGCCACACAATGTTTTCAACTTTTCATACCTATCTAATCCACTCAATTTGAATACTGAAATGTGATCCATGTCCCATTATAAAACTTAAATGGAATAAAATATCATGAAACTAAATAGAATTTTAGAATATCTCTATACCAATTCAACAATGTTGATTTCTAACAATGTATATTTCTATATTGGAAAAAATTATAGAATGGATCTTAATGATTTGGTAAGGAATCATGGATTACATCATTCTATTTAATCTGATTACAAAATGTTGATTACCTTAAATTTCTAGTGAATTCAATAGTGGTATATGTATTCATTTTTGGGTTTTAAACTAGGTTACAACATTATATATATATGAGAATTCTAATGTGATCATTAAAATCATTAATGATGTGTTATGTACATGTTTAAAGGACATCAATGGGGTTAGGATCAAACTTTTCCACTAGTTTAATATTCATAAATCTATATACATTAGTAATGAATTAATAAGTCTCAACATAAAGACCGTTATAGAAATTTTTATGGAAATCCAATGTTGTAGGGTTAAATTTTTTATATAATCATATTATGACTTACTCTAACTGAGGAAATATTAGTGAATGTGTCAAAAATTTAGTAGCCCATCAATTAATGACATATTCAAAAGAAAAAGAATTCTGAAAATCATCGGAAAAATATAGTGTTCAATTTTTATGATAATTTGATGCTATAATATATTCCCTACAACAGGTTATAAAATTCAAAATTAAAGGAAACTTTATCCCTATGAATATAATCCCCTTCAAGACTCTTGAGTGATTATGGATGGAAGATTATCTGTCGGAGCATCCACAAAACCTCTCTCTTATTCATGTAGTGTTCCATTTAATTATCAAGATGAATTGCATACATGATCATTCAGATATATTGAACATATAGGTCGTACAACATGATCATGAATATTATAATGATTAACTAAAAAGGTAATTTTTTTATCATAGAGATACTGTCCTACGGAATTAGACATCTCTACTAGGGAATGTTTTCTTGGGGAATTAGAAAATCGAAAACGATAAATAATATTTTAATGAAATGTTGAAATTATGATGTTATCATTTTTTATCAGAATAATATAATTTCAAGGTATAAATTAATATTTAGTAGGGAATAATGTAACACACTAAGAATTGATGATATATTACCTTTTGAAAACAATTTTATTTCTTAAATAGTTGTGTACGAGAATCCCAAATTTTAAATGATATATTGAATACTTCATAATTATATGACATCTATAAAATATTTCATATGAATTATTAAAACAACATTTTAAAAATGTTTAAAATGTGTTTATATGATTAATATATATTTTTAGTAAATCCATTATTTTATTATAATAAAAATCATTTCCCTTTAAAATGAATTTTATTGTATTTTTTTGAGAAAATAATATATGTAATTTTTATCACATATATAAAATGTATTTAAAAAATGGCACAATTTTTCAAATAAACATTCTAAAAATTAATAGAATAATTATTTTGATAATTTTAGGAAAATAATATTTTTTCACATAAATGGAAATATTCCATTTTTTATTATAAATTATAATTTCATTAATTGAATTTATAATGTTTAATAAGATATTAAAAAATTTTATGAATATAAATATTTAAAAAAATTATCATTAATAATATTTAATATATTTTATTTCTTTTTATGTTGAATTTTTATACAAAAATGGTTTAAACCTATGAAAAATATTTCATTATAAAATTTCTCTTCATATATTTTCCACATGTTATTTTTAAAATAAAATATAAAAAATAAAAAATTTATAATGTATATAATGTTTTTAATATATATTATTAACTAAATTGTTTTCTTATATTTTTTAATAAATTTTATAATCATAAATTATAATAAAAAGAGTAAAAGTTTATTAAAACAGTTAATGTAAAAACTATTTTAATAAGGTTCAACTCAAAATTTGTGGGGTTAAATTGTACTAAAAAATATTTAATTTATATTATCAATCTATATTTTTACTCTATAGAATCTAAATATCTTATTTGGACCAATATTGTAATATTAATTTCGAATTAGACTTTAATATATATTTTATCATCTTCAAAACATCCAAATTTGACATCTACCACATTTATAAATGGAATCCCCTTCTAATATTCTATCCACAGATAATGAGCATATGTTATTAACCAATAGGCACCCTAAAACAATACATATACTCCTACTCATGAAAAATATTCATCCTTTTTGTTATAAAACAATTTTGGGAAGGCTTTATGAATAAACCTAATGATCTTGTCTCAAATTGTTGTATTGTTCTTATCCAAATGATTTCATTTTATTTCTTCTTCTACCACCATAAAGTATTTTTCAAAAATTCCAAAATAATATTTCCATTAAAATATATATTTTTTTATGTTATTATGTTAATTTTATATCCTATATCCACCTACTCTTCTATCAATTGGTAAATAAAAAAAACCTCTAAGTGTACGCAAGAGAACAACATACTAAACTAACATGATTAATTTTCCATTACTAGCTCTCAAATATGTATATAATAATGTATTTCAATAATATATGTCATAATAATGATTTAATTATAAATCTTAATCATAATATAAAATAAAAATTCTTACTATCAAATCAATAAGAAGATGATATGGGGGCTCATGTGTGTCTATGGAAAATCACCTCCATGACTATATATGGTGGGTTTTTCAGTTATGCATTCAAAGGATAGTAATAATGATACCCAAATTGATATCAATAATATATATATATATATATTTTATATTAATATTTTATTAAAGGTGAATTAAATGGTACATTCATTTCCTACATCCATCAATATGTGAATATAATGTATATGTATTTGTACAGCCTACCATCTCCATGAATGGTCAAATTCATTTATATGATCCTATAAATTATGGATTAATATATTTATATATAGTTATTTTTTTGCAACATGATTATTATTATTTATATATTTCAACCATGATCAATGTATATGTATTGAAAAAATTAAACCCAAAATCTCCGAGAAAACAAAATAGCTACACTGGAAAATAATGATTTTAATAAGTAATTATTAACACATTGATGATGAAATATTATAAGGATATAATTAATGATAATATATATATGTTCACAGCTCGGGTGTATAATTTTAATAAATTTAAATTTTTTATACACAATGTTAGAGTGTTCTTTATGTAAATGGAACATAGGGTAAGGGTTCATTATCTCAAATTGACTACATTGAGACATGTGTTATGTTACAAACCTATATTCATTAATATGATATTTATAGAGCTTATTTTTCATGTTATATCATAAATGAAATTATGAATATGGTACACAATGTTTAATTTGATTTTATTATATCATGTTAATTTAATTGAAATGATTAAAAATTGGTAGTTGTTTTGTATTAAAATTTATTTATTTATTGGTATTGTTTATGATAATGTTTTCTATGAAAAATTATTATGATGATTCTATAGAAAATATAATGAAATTTATTATCCTCTATTTTTCTTTAATGATTAAATTTTAACATTCATTTTCCTCTTATTGTAAATTCAAGAGAAAAATAATATTTTTATATAAAATTTACTATATCTTATAATTTGGTTTGGAATCATGCACTCATGTGTTCTTGTATTCATTAATAAAATATATATAATGTTTTTATAAATTTTAATGAGGTTTTTATATTAATATAACCATATTTTATTTTTAATAAAATTAATTAAATGTAATCTTCATGTCCTTTTTAAACAAGGTAATAATGAATTATTCTAAATATGTGACTAGAATATAGTTTTTAAAAAATAAAGAATAAAAATAACAATCCACCATCATAAGTGATCAACAAATATAATATTAAGTTACATATTAGAATTGATATTTTTTTTAAAAAAAATCTATAATATTTTGTAAATTTTTATATTTAACCTTGGATATTTTATAGTGAAAATTATATTTTCCTTAGGAAATATTTAAAACTTCCTTTTAAATAAAATTTTATATTAGATAAAATCATTTGAATATAATTATTCTATACATGGGATATGATCCAATAATTCCATTATTAAAATTTCTCTACAATGATTATTATTATAATGATGAAATTTTTAAGAAAGGCATACCCTTTAAATGTGTGTGGCCACGAAAAATCATTGAAACGTATAGGAAACATAATTATTTTCTACAAATATATTCCATGATTAAATGTTCATGAATCCCATTTTTTGATTATGAATTATGATATTATGATATTTTTAGGATCATGTGTAAAAGATATATATAATTTTATTTATATGATCAGTGGTCGAAGAATTATTTATCAATAAAATTCACTATGTAATAATGGATATAGCAGGAGATATGTATGACTAGAATGGAGATTTGTATGAGTTCAATAAGTGACATTTCCAACTTTGATAGTCTTGGGGGTAAACATTTTCTACTATAGTTTTTTGGGAAGTAAACACATTATTCTATGATAGTATTTGGAAAGATCCTTGATTTCTAATGAAATTTTTTATATGTTTATGTTTATTCTATTAATCCATGTATTTTTCTTATATTATAAATCAAGGTTCTGGTACATTAATACCATAATGAGTCAGGTATTTTGTTCTCAGAATTATTATTCCATTAATGAATATTACGATCAATGATATATATGGTATTTTTTCATATGGTATTTTTATATTCGTAATAGCTAATACTCATGATATGACTATGTAATTATCGATATCCCCATTGCTACCATAAAAATGGGATCTGAGCTCAACCATTTTTATTTCTTCCCCATGTTTATAATGAAGGATATTAATTTCCATATTTCTATGAATGCTTCTTGTTATGAACAACATAGTGGGAGTAGATAAAGTTCACTTATGAAAATTTTGTTTATTCATCTTTTTATTAAACGATATGAGACCTATATTGTAACACCCCAAGCTTCTATGGTACGTTTCCCTTCGAATAATGCAATAGCGTGTGTTGTACGCAACCTCGAGTTCTAACACACACCACAACTAATTAAACTAGCCATTGTAAATAGTAATACCTACCTTTTGAAATTATATATATTTTATATTTGAAAATGGACATTATTTTTGGACTCGGAATATCGAATTTAGCCTAAGGTGAAATTTTGGTACATTTCGGATAACTTTTATATTTTGATGAATAGTGAAAATTACTAAATTTTAATTAAAAACAACATTTTTAATCAAAATAATTAACAGTGATAAATTGTGAATTTGAGTGGTTTTAAAGTATATTTAGAATATATTTTTACATTTTAATATAATGTTGGTCATTGGACATAATTTTACAATTAAACCGAACATAAACAAGTGTCAATCTTTTGATAGTTATTATCTCTTAAAAACACGCTTTTTGTTTTGACAGCGGTAATTAATTTTAAATTAATTTCTGCCACTTCTGTGTTTTGAATTTAGGAAAATGGATTCCATATTTGGAATCAGTATGTTTAAATTGTGTAAATAGGTATCTTTTATTTTTAGACAATTTGAAAAATTACTGCGGTAAATATTTTATTTACCATGGTTAAAGGGTAAATCCGGTAAATAAGGGTTAACAAAATAATATTATAATAATACAAAATTACCCTAAAACGTGTCCTAACCTTATTGGTGTACACATACCCGACCATGGGCATCCTTGGGTCAATTTGGGGACCCCTTGGAGCCACTTGTAAGTGATAATGACACATTATATTAATAAAGTTAAAATAAAAATAAAAATGGCATAAGATTACATCTTTTAGAAGAACAATTTTTACATAGGGTTATACATGTTGGATTTTCGATTATAAATATTCATTAGAAATCTAAAAAGATTTCCTACATGATGATATTTTATTTATAATTTTTAGACATCAAATAAGTTAAATTATTAATGACACAATAATGATGCAATGTTTACCTCATTAATAAATCATTTAAATAAATAAGATTATAATGATTAAAATATTATCTAAAACCTGTCCAATTCTTATTGGTTGATGTTATTTAGAATATGAGTCATCTTATCTTCGACCTCAATGATTTTTGGACCATTATAAACCGAATACAAATATATTATAAAGTAATACTTTCACACTTTCCTAAAGAGCCCCTCCTCTCCCTTATAAAAGGAGACCACTTATACTCATTCCTCACACCTCTAAAGCCACTTGGCTCGTCCAAACTCTGCCCAAATAAGCTCCCCACATCCCTCTCCTCCTCCTTGAAGCTTCCCCTTAGGAAGAAATCATTTCAAGAAGTCCTTTGGTTCCAACCAAAGTGAGTTACCTAAATTAAAGGTAACGATTTCTCTTAAATTATTTTCATTTATTTTGCTTCTCCAACCCCCAAACTCTTTTTATTTCCCTTCTTTTGTAACAACACAAGTATCCTCAATATACTAGGATGTTGTTATAATAAGTATTCAAACTACACATACACACAACTCCATCTAATGGATGATGAACATAATGTTTCTGTGGATGGAAAATTAACGCCTCACGAAACGATGATTGTTCAAATACATCTTACCGCCTCTCATGGTGGCCATTATGATGGAACTGTAATTAAATATGATATTAATGATATATATTTTATATATAAGCTTCTGTAATTCCATTTTATTTCATACCATTATTCGTTTCATGTTGTATATACATACGATAATTTCATTTGAGGAAATGCGGACTACCGCCCCCTTAAAATGATATGACTCGTTCATACCACACATGGAACGTACAAAGGATGGTGTTAATGAACATAAGTAACATATATAAAATATTATATTATACTGGAATAGTAATATACCTATGTATCATTTGGATTCGATTCTTTTAAAATAAAAATTAAATGGAAGTAGCGTTCGTGCGTACGTACGGACTACCGTCTCCACGAACGCGATGAGATTCATTCTCCATCGTATCCATTCAAGTATAATTTTCATTTAATGATTTAAAAATGATGTTTAAGGACTTTATATCATTCTGGATATGAATAAGATACAACAAACATGACTTATGTAACAAAACATATAAAAGAAAATGAGTAAGTTAACACCCGAAACGACGATAATTCTAAGATATTATTAACAAATCAATGTTAAAAGATCATATATGATATCATATTAATATATATGATTCTTGTATAATTTAATAACAATTATTTAACCATTATATAGGAGGTTAACCTACCCCAACCGAGGAAAAGTACAAGGTAAGGTTTATTTCACAATCTCTTCATTATCCGAGGTTGTTTATACGTAATAATCTACTGGGATTTCTTTATCATCCACATCCATGTTTCTTCGAAATGTATTTCAAAACATATTTATTATTTACAAGAATATGGGTTAAATTCATTTATACCCTTGTTTGACTTTTTGTAAGAGTTTTATAAAGGAATCTTTCCGTCGTTTTCAAAACAAGGTCCTTTTTAACCTTTTCGACAGAATTAAGATAAGAATGTTTTTTTACTTATACAGCGGGTGCGGTTATTTTCCGCCGTTATAAAATCGTCAAAGCTTCCCTTACAAGCTTATAAGAATATTTTCAAGAAAATGTTTTATTTTATATGGCTCTTAAATGATTTCAAAAATAGAAAGAGATATTTCTCTAAAAAGTGTTTTGATTTCATCTATGTCAACATCCTTCGACGGATTTTACGCTTATTTGAAGTTGATTTATTATGATAAAAAACTTCTATATTGTATTTAAAGTTTTGTGATATGCTTTACTGTGGATGTGCTATTTTTATACCATTCATAGTTTATGGTGAAATTATTGACATTTCATATGCTAGTTTTAATACGAATGTTTATGTTATGTTTAAACCTTTTCATATGGGAATGCATTGGACTTAATAAGTGACGGGTGGAGCCCGCTATAGCTCCTCGATGCATCGGTGGGTCTCATGAGACAAACTAGTGTCTTGGCACAAGGCCTTGACAAAATCTTATTTGTAGTCTTGGAACGAGGCCTTGGCTATGTGGTTATGATAGTCTGGCATAATGCATTCCAACATTATGAAAGTGGTTATTGATTTTTGCATGTGATTATTCGATTAGTAGAATATCCATGTGAATAAGTAAATGGCATTATTTCATTTTATTTATGCCATACTATGTTAAATGTTCAAGTTTAAAAGGCTTTTGTTTTAGTTATACATTGCCTTAAATGTTTATTTTTTTTATGAAAGTTTCCTCTATATTGTTATCCTTACTGGGCATTTGAGCTCACCCCTTTTCTATGTTTTATTTTTCCCAGGTAGTGAAGAAGTAAATTATGAATGAATTGCAGGGATATTATGAGGGGTTAATAGTGTGGATATGAAGACTTTGTTGTTGTAGTAGTTTTTCACTTTGAAATGTAATGTAAAACTTTATGATTATATCTAGTGTTTCCAAGGCTACTAAACCAATCGGTCTTTCGGGATTTGATCTTTCTTGTGATCATCCCAATGTTACGAAGTAATGCACTGACTCTGGGTAGCTGGGGTCGGGGCGTTACAGTTGGTATCATAGGAAGTTTAGTACAAACCTTGGAAGCTAGATTTAGATAAACTCTGATTAGAGCACGTAGACCTAAGATGAACTTTGAGGATAAGTATAGAAGAACTTCCTAGAATTTTGGTATTGTAGAGATTTTGTGAGTTTTCCGAGCAATACATCCCTGTCTGGATACGAGCAGGTAGAGGCGGCTATGGAACAGATGTACCTAGGGGTAAAACCCGAAAACACCGCTTTGAGCTAGACTCGAACGGGAACTGGTGCACGACAACGGGCCTTGCTGCACTCTTGGTTACGACACTCCTGGGGGATATGCTTAGGATAACTCTCATTTTCTTTACAAATCATTATGAAGGGTTTATGAGTGTATACTTCCTCAAAGAAAACATTTTTATGATTATGGATTATATCCATAAATAGTTCAATTTATGTTAAGTGTTTTATAAGTATGGGATTATGTATTTTGATTCATAAACTGATCTAGTTTATGCCATTGTTTAGAAATGGCGCCTAGTGGAAGAAATGGAAACCGTATCAATGCACGCACTCCATGTAGGGATTTCCCTCCTGCTCAAGATAATTATTGTGGGGCTGGTGATGCAACTGGTGCTGATCAGCTAATCACCATACTGGGACAACTTACTCAGGTTATGAATAATAACCTTACCCGTATGGAGCACCCTGATCCGCAGCGTGGAGGATCAATGTTAGATCGATTCATGAAACAACAACCACCAACGTTCAATGGGAATACAAATCCCTTAGTAGCTGAGCAATGGATATTTTCCCTAGAGAAAATATTTCAGGCTTTGGGGAGCAGTGAAAGGGAAACAGTTATCATGGCAGTTTACCGCCTCACTGGAGATGCTGATCAATGGTGGTCATTGATTCAAAATACGAAGGAAGATGATGAAGTATCAAATATGGAATGGAGGGAGTCCAATCGATCTGTTTTTAGAAAAATACTTTCCTCGCGACCATCGAGCAGATATGGAAAGACTATTTCTGAGTCTAAGACAAAAGGAGGATGAGAATGTCACAAAGTATGAGGCTAACTTTACAAGGTTAGCGAGGTACGCTGGTGATTATATTCGCAACCCAAGAAGTAACATTGATCGTTTCTTTGATGGGTTAAAACCATTTATCCGTCGAGCATTAGTCTCACAATCCTTTTCATCGTACGAAGACATTGTCTCATGTGCTATCAAGACCGAAAAGGAATTCTCTAAGTCTTATGACTTTAAAGTAAAGCAAGAGATGAAGAGACCTGCTGATCAATCTGGGAATGGAAATAAGGGGAAGAAGGGAAAGGTTGAATATCCATCTTGTGGTAAGTGCGGGAAGAAACACCCCGGTGCTTGCCTGAAGGGAATGGGAGTCTGTTACAAGTGTGGTGAAAAAGGCCACCAAGCTCATGATTGCAAGGGGAAGAAGGAAGCTACCAACGTTCATTGCTACAATTGCAGGGAGATGGGGCATTATGCAAATGCATGTCCTAAGCGTCAGGATAACTTACCTCAGAAAAGGACAAGGGATCAAAGCCAGGCTTATGCTATCACTACTGCTGAGGTAGAATCTCCGAAAGCTGTGGTGGCAGGTAATTTAATGGTTTCCTCAAGTTTAGCAAATGCATTATTTGATTCTGGATCATCGCATTTTTTCATATCTTCCCAGTTTGCTAAGAAAATTAGATATTTCCAATTTGATTTAATAAGGGAGTTGTCAGTTAAAACTCCTAAGGGAAATATCATTGCAACAAAGTTTTGTGAATCAGTCCCCATTAGAGCACATAAATTTTCTTTATCTGCTGATCTCATCGTCATACCTATGATTGAGTTTGATATAATCCTCAGTATGGACTGGCTTTCGGACTATGATGCGAAGATTTATTGTAAGAAGAAAGAGGTTACGATTCTTGATGATATTGATAAGGAACACCTTATTTTTAGAGCAGAATCATCACCACCTAATTCTTATTTAGATCCACCCTCAATAGCTCAAATAAATTCAATTATTGGGGAGGAAGAGAATGAAATAACTGCGGGTGAGGAAAGGAATGTTCAATTAGAGGATGTACCTGTTGTGAAAGAATTTGTAGATGTATTTCCAGAAGATTTACCTGGACATCCTCCAGAACGAGAAGTTGAGTTTTCCATTGATTTGATTCCTGGATCAAGGCCTATATCGAAGACCCCTTATAGAATGGCCACTGTAGAGGTAGTCGAACTAAAGAAACAACTAGAGGAATTGAGTAATAAGGGATTTATTCGCCCTAGTGTTTCTCCATGGGGATCCCCTGTTCTTTTTGTTAAAAAGAATGATGGATCTATGAGGTTATGTATCGACTACAGGGAGATCAATGCTATAACGATAAAGAACAAGTATCCCCTACCTCGTATTGATGATTTATTTGACCAACTGCATGGAGCTCAATACTTTTCAATGATTGACCTTCGATCTGGATACCATCAGTTGTGTGTAAAGAAGGAAGACATTCCGAAGACAGCATTTCAAACCAGGTACGGGCATTACAAGTTTACTGTAATGCCGTTTGGATTGACTAATGCACCCTCTGTATTCATGGATCTGATGAATAGAGTTTTCAAGGAGTATCTCGATGAATTTGTGGTGGTATTTATTGATGATATCTTGGTATACTCCAAAACCTACGAAGATCATGAAAATCACTTGTGCATTATCTTGAAGACTTTGAGGAGGCATGAATTATATGGAAAGTTTAGCAAGTGTGAATTCTGGCTTCAGGAGATTTCTTTTCTTGGCCATATTTTCTCTAAAGATGGAATCTCTGTCGATCCTTCTAAGACCAAAGCAATCCAAGAATGGCCAGCACCTACGAGTATAACTGAGGTACGTAGTTTTATTGGCTTGGCAGGTTATTATCGACGTTTCGTCTAGAATTTTGCCCGATTGGCTAACCCATTAATGAAGCTCACACGTAAAGGGGTTAAATTTGTTTGGACAAAAGAGTGTGAAGAATGTTTCGAAGAACTGAAGAGAATATTAGTCAATGCTCCTATATTGACTCTACCATCGGGGAATGATGGGTTCTTTATTTATAGTGATGCATCAAAGAAAGGACTTGGTTGTGTCCTTATGCAGAATGATAGAGTTATTGCCTATGAATCACGACAGTTGAAAATTCATGAACAAAACTATCCTACTCATTATCTTGAGTTAGCAGCTGTGATCATTGCTTTGAAGATATGGAGGCACTACCTCTATGGTGAAAAATGTGAGATTTATACTGATCACAAGAGTTTGAAGTATATTTTCTCACAAAAAGAACTCAACATGAGGCAAAGGAGATGGCTTGAATTACTCAAGGATTATGATTGCACGATACACTACCACCCGGGGAAAGCAAACAAAGTAGCAGATGCTTTGAGCAGAAAAGACCATGGAGTTCTGAACATGATGAGAATTGAAAGGGATCCAATTTTCATGGATCTAGAGAAGATGGACATGGGAATAACCAGGGAAGGTGAAACATCAATGCTTTTTCAAATGGTTGCCAAACCATCTTTAATAGAAAGGATTAAGAGTTCCCAGACCGATGATGAAGAATTTCAGAAGAAGATCAAAGCTGTAAATGATGGGAGATTGAGATACTTTGTGTATGAAGATGGAATTTTGAAATTCGGGAAGAGACTTTGTGTTCCCAATATACCTGATCTAAAAAGGGAATTGCTGGATGACGCTCATAGTTCCAATTTCTCTATACACCCTGGGAGCACCAAAATGTATATAGATTTGAAGGAACATTTTTGGTGGGACAACATGAAGAGGGAGATTGCTGATTTTGTGTCAAGATGTATGGTTTGTCAACAAGTGAAAGCTGGAAGGCAACAGCCTGGAGGAGTCATGCAACCTCTTCCCATACCGGAGTGGAAATGGGACAACATTACGATGGACTTTGTCATGGGGCTACCAAAGACTCCTAGAAGGAACGATGCAATATGGGTTATTGTTGATCGTCTTACCAAGTCAGCACATTTTCTTGCTATAAGAGAAGATCTACCCCTGGAACGTCTAGCAAGACTATACATTAATGAATTTGTGAGACTTCATGGAGTACCCCTATCGATTGTTTCTGATCGTGATCCCCGTTTTACTTCAAGATTTTGGAAAAGTCTTCAGAAATCCCTGGATACTGAACTTCATTTGAGCACTGCTTACCACCCTCAGACAGACAGACAATCAGAACGGACTATTCAGACCTTAGAAGACATGTTGAGATCTTGCTCACTTGATTTTCAGGGTATGTGGGATCAATATTTACCACTAGTAGAATTTTCCTATAATAATAGCTTCCATTCGAGTATTCAGATGGCACCATATGAAGCGTTATACGGAAAGAGATGTCATACACCAACCTGCTGGGATGGCGTTGGTGAAAGAAAACTTGTAGGCCCAGAACTGGTGGAGGAAACGGTGGAAAAGGTGAAGGTAATCCAAAATCACATCAAAGCAGCTCAAAGTAGGCAGAAGAGCTATGCCGATAATCGAAGGAAGGATTTGGAATTTCAAGTCGGTGATCATGTTTTCCTGAAGGTATCTCCGTGGAAGGGAGTCATACGTTTTGGTAAGAAAGGTAAATTGAGTCCCAGGTACATCGGACCTTTCGAAATTCTAGAACGAATTGGGGCTGTAGCTTACCGATTGGCAATGCCGCCAAGTCTCTCCAAAGTTCACGATGTGTTCCACGTATCTCTGTTGAGAAAATACATGCCTGACCCAATGCATGTACTCACCTATGAGGAATTAGAACTGGAACCCGATCTGTCTAATTGTGAAGAGCCTGTCAGGATTCTTGATACGAGAGAACAAGTGCTGAGAAACCGGATGACGCGTCTGGTAAAAGTTTTGTGGAGAAATCATAAGATGGAAGAGGCAATGTGGGAACCCGAGGAACTTATGATGAAGAACCACCCGAGTCTTTTTATGCGGTAATACCCTAGAAATTGCGAGGACGCAATTATTTGAAGGAGGGGAGAATGTAACACCCCAAGCTTCTATGATACGTTTCCCTTCGAATAATGCAATAGCGTGTGTTGTACGCAACCTCGAGTTCTAACACACACCACAACTAATTAAACTAGCCGTTGTAAATAGTAATACCTACTTTTTGAAATTATATATATTTAATATTTGAAAATGGACTTTATTTTTGGACTCGGAATATCGAATTTAGCCTAAGGTGAAATTTTGGTACATTTCGGATAACTTTTATATTTTGATGAATAGTGAAAATTACTAAATTTTAATTAAAAACAACTTTTTTAATCAAAATAATTAATAGTGATAAATTGTGAATTTCAGAGGTTTTAAATTATATTTAGAATATATTTTTACATTTTAATATAATTTTGGTCATTGGACATAATTTTACAATTAAACCGAACATAAACAAATGTCAATCTTTTGATTGTTATTATCTCTTAAAAACACGCTTTTTGTTTTGACAGCAGGAATTAATTTTAAATTAATTTCTGCCACTTCTGTGTTTTGAATTTAGGAAAATGGATTCC
Organism: Viscum album; assembly: GCA_963277665.1. Lineage (NCBI taxonomy): Eukaryota > Viridiplantae > Streptophyta > Magnoliopsida > Santalales > Viscaceae > Viscum > Viscum album. The sequence goes on along the minus strand of OY728133.1, from coordinate 1,895,372,405 downwards.
ATATTTGGAATCAGAATGTTTAAATTGTGTAAATAGGTAACTTTTATTTTTAGACAATTTGAATAATTACTGCGGTAAATATTTTATTTACCATGGTTAAAGGGTAAATCCGGTAAATAAGGGTTAAAAAAATAATATTATAATAATACAAAATTACCCTAAAACGTGTCCTAACCTTATTTTTGTACACATACCCGACCATGGGCATCCTTGGGTCAATTTGGGGACCCCTTGGAGCCACTTGTAAGTGATAATGACACATTATATTAATAATGTTAAAATAAAAATAAAAATGGCATAAGATTACATCTTTTAGAAGAACAATTTTTACATAGGGTTATACATGTTGGATTTTCGATTATAAATATTCATTAGAAATCTAAAAAGATTTCCTACATGATTATATTTTATTTATAAATTTTAGACATCAAATAAGTTAAATTATTAATGACACAATAATGATGCAATGTTTACCTCATTAATAAATCATTTAAATAAATAAGATTATAATGATTAAAATATTATCTAAAACCTGTCCAATTCTTATTGGTTGATGTTATTTAGAATATGAGTCATCTTATCTTCGACCTCAATGATTTTTGGACCATTATAAACCGAATACAAATATATTATAAAGTAATACTTTCACACTTTCCTAAAGAGCCCCTCCTCTCCCTTATAAAAGGAGACCACTTCTACTCATTCCTCACACCTCTCAAGCCACTTGGCTCGTCCAAACTCTGCCCAACTAAGCTCCCCACATCCCTATCCTCCTCCTTGAAGCTTCCCCTTAGGCAGAAAGCATTTCAAGAAGTCCTTTGGTTCCAACCAAAGTGAGTTACCTAAATTAAAGGTAACGATTTCTCTTAAATTATTTTCATTTATTTTGCTTCTCCAACCCCCAAACTCTTTTTATTTCCCTTCTTTTGTAACAACACCAGTATCCTTAATATACTAGGATGTTGTTATAAGAAGTATTCAAACTACACATACACACAACTCCATCTAATGGATGATGAACATAATGTTTCTGTGGATGGAAAATTAACGCCTCACGAAACGATGATTGTTCAAATACATCTTACCGCCTCTCATGGTGGCCATTATGATGGCACTGTAATTAAATATGATATTGATGATATATATTTTATATATAAGCTTCTGTAATTCCATTTTATTTCATACCATTATTCGTTTCATGTTGTATATACATACGATAATTTCATTTGAGGAAGTGCGGACTACCGCCCCCTTAAAATGATATGACTCGTTCATACCACACATGGAACGTATAAAGGATGGTGTTAATGAACATAAGTAACATATATAAAATATTATATTATACTGGAATATTAATATACCTATGTATCATTTGGATTCGATTCTTTTAAAATAAAAATTAAATGGAAGTAGCGTTCGTGCGTACGTACGGACTACCGTCTCCACGAACGCGATGAGATTCATTCTCCATCGTATCCATTCAAGTATAATTATCATTTAATGATTTAAAAATGATGTTTAAGGACTTGATATCATTCTGGATATGAATAAGATACAACAAACATGACTTATGTAACAAAACATATAAAAGAAAATGAGTAAGTTAACACCCGAAACGACGATAATTCTAAGATATTATTAACAAATCAATGTTAAAAGATCATATATGATATCATATTAATATATATGATTCTTGTATAATTTAATAACAATTATTTCACCATTATACAGGAGGTTAAACTACCCCAACCAAGGAAAAGTACAAGGTAAGGTTTATTTCCCAATCTCTTCATTATCCGAGGTTGTTTATACGTAATAATCTACTGGGATTTCTTTATCATCCACATCCATGTTTCTTAGAAATGTATTTCAAAACATATTTATTATTTACAAGAATATGGGTTAAATTCATTTATACCCTTGTTTGACTTTTTGTAAGAGGTTTATAAAGGAATCTTTCCGTCGTTTTCAAAACAAGGTCCTTTTTAACCTTTTCGACAGAATTAAGATAAGAATGTTTTTTTTACTTATACGGCGGGTGCGGTTATTTTCCGCCGTTATAAAATCGTCAAAGCTTCCCTTACAATCTTATAAGAATATTTTCAAGAAAATGTTTTATTTTATATGGATCTTAAATGATTTCAAAAATATAAAGAGATATTTCTCTAAAAAGTGTTTTGATTTCATCTATGTCAACATCCTTCGACGGATTTTACGCTTATTTGAAGTTGATTTATTATGATACAAAACTTCTATATTGTATTTAAAGTTTTGTGATATGTTTGACTGTGGATGTGCTATTTTTATACCATTCATAGTTTATGGTGAAATTATTGACATTTCGTATGCTAGTTTTAATACGAATGTTTATGTTATGTTTAAACCTTTTCATATGGGAATGCATTGGACTTAATAAGTGACGGGTGGAGCCCGCTATAGCTCCTCGATGCATCGGTAGGTCTCATGAGACAAACTAGTGTCTTGGCACAAGGCCTTGACAAAATCTTATTTGTAGTCTTGGCACGAGGCCTTGGCTATGTGGTTATGATAGTCTGGCATTATGCATTCCAACATTATGAAAGTCGTTATTGATTTTTGCATGTGATTATTCGATTAGTAGAATATCCATGTGAATAAGTAAATGGCATTATTTCATTTTATTTATGCCATACTATGTTAAATGTTCAAGTTTAAAAGGCTTTTGTTTTAGTTATACATTGCCTTAAATGTTAATTTTTTTTATGAAAGTTTCCTCTATATTGTTATCCTTACTGGGCATTTGAGCTCACCCCTTTTCTATGTTTTATTTTTCCCAGGTAGTGAAGAAGTAAATTATGAATGACTTGCAGGGATATTATGAGGGGTTAATAGTGTGGATATGAAGACTTTGTTGTTGTAGTAGTTTTTCACTTTGAAATGTAATGTAAAACTTTATGATTATATCTAGTGTTTCCAAGGCTACTAAACCAATCGGTCTTTCGGGATTTGATCTTTCTTGTGATCATGCCAATGTTACGAAGTAATGCACCGACTCTGGGTAGCTGGGGTCGGGGCGTTACATATATAATTTCTGAATCGATAGTGATGTTATATCATAAATATTTAACTAATCATATGTAACATATATCTATAAAAATTTTGGGTTAAAATAGGGGATAAAGGGAATATATTACAACACCTATGCAGTATTCCATTGAAATTTTCAATTAATCCATAATTACATTTGACAATTGATTTATTTTTATAAATCTAGATATTTAAATATAATTAAGGATTTTAGTCATGGATAAAAATATCAAAATTCCATGATGTTCTATCAATATGTAAATAAAGATTAAAGAGTCTCACAGTTATCAAGGTTATAGATGATCAATGAATAAGATGAGTTTCCATGAATATATGGATTTATTTTTGTCTATCTATCCTTATATAATAAATTTAAATTAAATTTATTTATAAATCACTTGGGAAGAAAACAATTTATCATCATCGAGGGATGAAATAGGTGTTTATGGTATTGGGATAAGTACCACATTATTGGTATCACACACATACATATAAATTGATTCAAAAGATACGTAATTAAATTATTTTTAATAGATTATTTAATTCCTTCTACCTCTTTATGATTAGGAGAAATATGGTTCCATATAATTTCTTATAAATATAACCCAATAAGATTCCTTTTATGGAAGTTTGTTTATGAATTATGTGACCACTAAAAGTATAATTCCTTTAAATGATCTATATAAAATTCATTAATGAATTTACCTTTATATTTACTATAGAATCAAATATGGACCACTAATTAAGGTATACATTCCTCTAAAGAAATATGTCCTGATAAGTTTCTATATTGTTTACAAGGTATATCGTACTTTGAAGAAGAATCGTTAACTCAATATATCAAGGCAGATATATGTTTTTATAGGAAAGTGGTATGATAATGATATGATTCTAGTTATTGGGTTTTATCAAAATATATTTTTCATATATATTGTGAATATTATGGATAACATTCATTATAGTTAATTTCTTACAATAAATGTCTTTTTGTCATGAATTAATCATGCAGTTTAATGTTAGGTTGAAAGGATATATTAATTCTATCTTATAAATTCTTATTAGGATATTATTTCACATCATGATAACTAATATAGTTCTAAGTAGGGAGTATACCTTGAATAACATATACACTACTTCTTGAATAAATTTGTTGTTAGCCTCACAAAGCATAATTCTATGGGTGAGTAGATTTTATACTATATATATGTCCTATATAGATTCATTTATGATTTGTTCATCATGTTGAGTAGTAAGGAGTCACATATAAGATTCCATTGTGGGTTCCCTTCTTGTAGGTCTCATTTGATTTATAGTTTCCTTTTGATACTGTTGAAATAGGAAATTATATTGAATAGTAATTTGAGGTCACAGATCGAGTCAAATGATTATTATACATGATAGATTACATTTCCTAGTCCTTTATATGATATTATCTTCATGTATGGGTGTTTAATATCAGTTCTTGATTGGTATATTTGATATGGAATATCTACTAATGAATAACATGAATATGTCAATTACGGATCTTGTGGTTGAAATGTTATTCATAATTTTTAGGCACATCCATTGTTTAAGTAATTTGTTTATAATTTTCAGAAATTTTATGTTTTATAGAGTTTCATTGCAGGATATATGAAGGGATATGAATTCATATTTGACTAATAAATCCAAGACACAAACTTCCTTCTAAATTTATATTTTATCAGGGATGTTTATCAATTAATTATTAAATAATATGACACTTATGTGTTGTAATTTCTAAAAACAATTTTTTTTTTCACTTTACCCCTCATTAATTGATATTAAAGAAATCAATGTTATAGGTTTCGATGAGGATATATAGTACATATTGTCCCTTATGGTTTTTACATGTGTTGATACAATTTATGGTGTGGTAGTTTTTATTGGTGATACACCATAATGATACAACCATCATTTTTTCAATTTAAATAAGTTATATCTCTGTCATCTAATAAATGTAGGAAATGAAATGTATATTATCACCACATATGAAATTTTTTCTGATGTTTTCATTACAGTAGAAATAAATTTGAGTTTCCCTACCACATATAGAGGATGTGGTTGGGATTAACTTTTCATATGTTGATACATCTATTAGATGTCAATTTATGACACAACTGCATGACATGGTTTCCTAATTAAATGGTTTTTATGGACCATAACCAAATACTTGGTAGAATAAAAAGTGATGGTTCAAATATATAGTCAGGGGGTCTCACTAAAGAATATATCTACCAATCATTTATTAATTTAATAAATAAGGCATCTGGGAGGTACATATTCCACTAGTTGTATAGATCTCTAAATATATATTTCAAAGGATGTTACATTCCTAAATAAAAATGACAGGAATCATGTTATAGGAGTACCACCATCTTACCATATATGTAACACTAAAATAATTTTAATATATTTCCATTTAAATAAATTAAATTTAATTGATAGCTTATTCTAAATGGAACCCCCTTTAGAAATGAACCTTGATAGAGTAATCCTTTATAGAATAGAAATATAATTTAAAATAAGGTATATTGATAAAACCATTATGAAGAATTATTTATAGTGGTATAATTTTTTTCAAATGTATTGATTAATTTTATATAAAAAATTAATTAATTTTTGGTAGCGATATTATAACCATGAAAAACAATTTCATAAAAAATAATTAGTGAATTTATCATACCCATAATATATAATTAATTTCATTAATTTTTATAAATTATTTTGTGAAAATTTTAACATTTTAATAGATATAATTTAATTTTTATCTAATTTTTTTTTTGGAAATATTCAAAAAAAAAAATTAGAATATTGTAATTCAAATCGGAATTGTCGTTATTGACCTATTTATATTATCTACTGGGATTAAATAAAGAGAAATTATGATGTATTAATTTTGGTTTTCGAACATATATATTTATAATCATCATAAATAATTTAATTTAATATGTTTAGAAAAAAAAATTTGTCATAAAAAATATTAAAAATATTGGAATTATCTTCAAATAGTTAGGGAAAATACTTGTTTATCAGTGGGGTTAAAAAATATTACTATAGGAATGACAAACACATAGTTTTATGTTATATTGATTAAGTATATTTTAACCATATTGTATATAGTTTTTTATCCCGTTGATAATTATATAAAAATTCACATGTATGTGACCGTCGATCCAAATTCGCATTTTTTATTTTCATGATAATCCAATTTTTGGTTTAGTGGGAACCACACAAACACATCCCACACATATTTCAATCATTAAAAATCTACCCAACCAAAAATTGAAACTTCAACACAGAAACCAATACATTTTTAAAACCGTAAATCTGGGGGGATACGAAAATAAGACTTAAAAACACTAAATAGAAATAGTAAACTAATGGGATCTTGATCAACACGTCAGATAAAGTCATGTAGCATCCCTCTTGATATCCACCAGTCACCGTCACCACCCAAACACCAGAAGAGACAACTTCCATAAAGGCTTTTTGGAAAATCATGAAAACACCATCGAATTCTCTATATATGATCCTCACCATAAAAAATGAACACCTTCAAAAAAAACTAAAAAAACCTCAAAAAAACCATGGGTTCTTTCTAAGATTGATTTCCTTTACACTACATCTTCATCACCCTAATTCCTCCAGAGTGAGTAAAATATAAACAACATACCATAACATAGACAACTCTGAACCAAAAACCAAAGAATTAACATAAATGAAAAATGATATTTCCACATATGAACTAGAGGGACCGACCAACAAAGCCCCACCTTGCCGAAGAAATAATAAATAAACCCAATAACCATCACCGAACACCTTACATAAGAGAAAATCATAGTGAACACTTTTGAAAGACACACGTCTTTAACTCTGGTGGCCTCCGAACCCAAATCCCAAAACCTCAACATCCATTCGCATATGATCCTTCTTATGGAGATGCATAGAGACATGAGGCCAGAGCTGGGAATGAATATGATGAGGAACCCAATCAACACCATGACGATGTGGAAGATAACCAAAAACCAAGAATGGTCGATGCTATTGTGTATTGAGAATCGATTGCAACCGAACCACAGGATCGTAGAACATCTTAGAAACCCCACTTCATATCCAACATAGAATGTTATAAGGGTACCAGAGGCCAAAGTAGGGGATCAACCAAGGGATATAAAATAGTAACAAACAACCAGCCTACAAACAAGGAAGAAGAAGGATAATGTGGTGAAAATAAGGGAATATGGTAAGGGGAAGAAGTAAATGTGCTCAAATACACTGCCATGCCTACATTGTAGGGTATTTGAAGGAATTCCTAGGCATAGTGGAGAGTGGGAGGGGAGATCCATGAGTTCCAAGAGAGAATGAGTGCATACCATAATGATATTATTGTGACCTAATATCAATGAAATATTATACCAAATTCATTGTCTTCCCTTCCACTCGTTTATAAAAGGTAACCTATTCACCTAGATTATTAAAACAATTTGACCCATCTAGATCTTTTGAAACATAATAAAACACATCCTTGATTCCATTCATTAATAAAAATTATTATGGAGTCCAAATAAAAATAATAATTCAATTTTTAATCTATACTCCAAGGATGCCTCCAAAATAACATATATAATTCATTTTCATGATTTTTTAATTTTATTTGTTCACACACATCCAAAAACAAGTTTTATCCATCATATAATGATGAATACAGTACCATATATATTTTTAGTATTTATTATTATTGTGGAATTATAATTTTACACATCATCACAATAAAATTGGAGATAAAATTTTCAAACCTACTAACATGTTGACTTTCACCGCCATGTAGCGATTTGTTTCTTTTTCCTTAACCATATTTCATGAATAGTTATTTTATGTATTTATAATTTATAAAATAAATTTATATAATTATTATAATTATTTAATAATAACATATTTTCTACATTCATACCTAATGATCTATTGGAATATGATTACATTGCACGAGTAAACGTGCAGCCTACCACTTGTATCAAGTGATGTGAATATTTTTTTTCATATAATATATGCAGTAATTAGGACATATATTGAAAATAAATATGATATAAAAGGGTTAATAATGATATTATAAATGTTTCTTATTTTTAAAATTCTTCAATTCCATCCATAGAAAAGTGGAAGAGGTCAATTAGGTGTTTTTACGACTACCCTCTCCATTTACTGATGATGTTATTTTCTCATCAATTGTTTATAGGAATTGATATTAATATGTACATAATAAATATATATGATATTTATTTTATGATAATATTTATGGTGATTCAGATATTAGGATAAATTTTTAAGGACTGTACCCTTAGAAAAAAAACACAGAATACTGATGTAGGTAACACCCAAAATTATGTTTATAATGAATGATTTTTGATAAAGAAAATTAATTTTTATAAATTAATAATTTTTTGAATTAAATTTATTTATATTTTTTATTTAAATAATCATAATAAAGTTAAATTTATTATAAATGATTTCTCGTATAATACAATTAAAGACCTTCTTTGGTTATATTTCTCTTACCTTACTTTTTTTAGTGAGACATATTCCATATTAACCAATTGATTCTGTAATTTAATTTTTACTATTATCTAATATATTTTTTATCAGAATTTTATATTTATTCGTTGAATTTAATGTTTTATTTTAATATATTATTTTCTTGTGTATCATGATTCAAATAAGATCAGTGATGTAATTGTTTTATGATAAAATATCATTTATGTTAGGATTGTACATGCTAGAATTTCGGATAATGAAATTATTATAATTTTCACACCAAAATATAATGTATATTATTTTTATATTGAAATATATTTAGATAAAATATTTTGATTTTATATTCTTTTCATTATGTAACCAAAACATAAAAATAAAAATTTTATTAAAAATAAAGATGATTTATCTCTTTAGTATGAAATAATTTCTACAATGTATGGATTTTCAATAAACAAAATCAATAATGTTTTTTTAATATTATATAATTATTTTTTAAATTAATATTTACTCACGTATTACTATATATGTATATTAATTTAAGATTCTTGTCATTTTATAAATTATTCACTTTTTTAACTTTACAAATAATATAAAATCATTTTTATATATAAACAATGTTATAATTTTTTGTTTTCCATATATCAAAAATTATAATTATATTTATGTATGTTTTTCAGGTTGTCAATTTTTTATTTCAAAATTATTTATATAATATTTCTTATAATTTCAGACCCTCTATAATTAATTTAAAATGATATGTGTATTTTTTCAAGGAAGTGTTATAGTGTAAATGTAAATGTAATTTCATCTATAATAACATGCATTAATTATTCTTATTATTTACTAGGTATATGATCAAATGTTAGTTTCATTATTATAGATCTATGTTTTATGGTTGTTATGATAAAATTTATAAAAACCCATTTAAATTAAATGGGTATTATAATATATTTATATAAATATTTTATGATCTAATATGAAATATAATATGGCTACAATTAGGTGGTGTGTGGGCATAAAATTACATGTACCTAAAATGAATTCAACAATGACTTATATATTATGAGATAATTATTTCGTGAATGGTGATTGACATAATTTTCTTGGAATTTTCATTTAAGATATTCATTAGAGTGAACCTTGACTAAGGAAATGAGAGAATGGAGAATGAACACCATCCATAATGATAGTTTTTCAGGAGTGACATGAATACTGAAATTATTTTATATGCTTATCTATATGTCAAATAAATATTAATTATTTTTATTTTATATTCTTAATGAACATGACTGATTAATTATTATTTCACACTCATATGGAATATGTATTCCTTTATAACAAATCATTATTAAATTATTAATTATTAAAGTTCATTGACTAATTAAGTATGACTTATGTATGTTATGAGAATGTTTTTATACCATTATTATTGATATATTCTAATTTATGATAATTAATTTATATAGTAATTCAGTATCTAAGATCAACAATTTCATTTATTTCCATTCCAAATGTTAAAATGAATTGTCTTAAGTCGTATGTGTCTGAGAAGGGTTTTAGTTATTAAAAACTATGTAAAAAATGATACATATATTTTATATAACAATTTTTAATCTCTCCTTTAATCCAAAGGTACTTGAAAAATATTTTTTTAGAACATGTCACTTTTATTGGTAATGGATACTAATTAAATAGGATTATGAATTTATATATGATATGTAATAGTTAATATAGAATTAATATAGTTAGATATACATTTTTTTAAAACAAGGATGAGAATTAATTAAGTATAATAGTTAGTATATACCTATGATTATGAGAATAATATACGATGCAGATAATAATTTCTTTTGGTTCTATTTCCAATACAACCATGTATATTATATATATATCTATGTGTGTGTGTGTGTAGATTTGGAATAGATTAATTTAGTGAAAAATAAGCTAAAAAAGGTTTTTTAAAAATATCATGGTCTTAATTTTGCTTCATGATTGATGGACCTTTATGGTACCCCTTGATTGATACTCATGGATGATATAATTATGTTAATTTACATTTTATTGATTAAAAATAATGAATTTTTTTAAGATGATGACCATAGTTGAAATACGATAAACACAGGGTTTGATAGGATGAATATAAGGTGTACTGATTTATAAATTATATTTTTCTATTAACCACCATAATTAATGATTTTTAGTGGTTTTGTAAAATAATTATTTTTATTAATGGATTAATGATAAAATAAAAAAGGTGTGGTGTTAATTGTAATGTTAAATTAATTTTTTACTCTATTTTGGTTAAATTATAAAAGATTTTTAATGTAACAAAACATATAAAGGGTTTTTATTGATATCCTCTATAATTATATATTTAATTTTTATTAAAAAATCTTAATGGGGTAATGAACTCATATCAGGTATATTATAATTTTCATATTAATGTTTATGAATATTTCCTTAAAAAAATTTAATTTTTTACCCATATAGTTGAATTTTACTTGATTTTATGCATGGATTGAATTTATTTATATAAATCCTAGATCAATTTTTAAGGGAGTCACATTGGAAATTCAAAACCTACCTATCCTTGTAGATTAGTATGAAGATGAATTTTAAATATCAATATGATTTAATATTAGATAATATTTTTTATTAATATTAGAAGGGGATATATATTTTAAATTCTTTGTTAGAAAATAATTATCAAATATTTTCTGAATTGTATAGTAGGTCATTGATATCTTCTAAGATTATTTTCTATACTCCCCCAAATTTTGGAAGTTTTTTTCCTAAATAAAATATACTTGAAGCAATAACTATTTAGGATAATCTATTTAAGGAGGCCAAATTTGATTTATGTGAATTAAAAAAGACACTCTAATAGAATATTTATTAAATATTTTTAGGCGACGTGGATAACTATAGGGTGATAATGCTCTTTTTACAAAGAATACTGATTGATCAATGGGGTACTATAATGATGACTGAATTGTAAAATGATTAGTATTAGGAAAAAGAATTAATTTCACGTATTGATGATTTTTTTGATCAATTAGGATGATATAAATATTTTCAAATGAATGGTCTATGGGTTGGATACAATTACAATATTTTGAGATGTTATTACATAACTATGACAATCAATAATTTTAGGTATGTATACCATATATTTAAAATGATTCCACATTGTCTTAATAATTCCAATAATATCATTTTTTTAATAATTAATTTAGTCTCCATATAATATATTAATCAGTATTTTTTTATTATAGATAAATGATAAATATATATTATACTTATGAAATAAAAATCATGAAGATCACATGAGTAATATAATGAAACCCTCAATGATTTAGATTTTATTAGGGATAATTAAAATAAGTATTTTTTAATACAAAATAATTCATTTTTGGGTAATAGATACTCAGTAGAGGGTATATAGGCGGATCCGTAAAATAATGATGTGGTAAAACACTAGCAAAAACTAATCATTATGTCCTAGATATGTGGATTTACTATATTTGAATCACAATATCAAGGAATTTTAAAGTATTTTTCAAGGATATCAAATTCACCAATGATGATACCTCTGAATAGAGACATGTTCCATTAGATAGATGAATTTGAAGAAAATATCAATGAACATAAGATAAGGTTTACCAATAAATGTATTTTCACACTAACATGTATTAGAGAAGGATTTTTAGATTGATTTATTCATAGTAAAATGTTCTAGGATGTTATAAAATATATAATGGTATCATGGATGATTATCCATTATGGTAAAATAAGGTTCGCGATAAAATGACTCCATCAGAAAAATTCAAGTAATAAGTGAAAATATGTACATTAAATACATCTAGTAATTATAACTGCATTGGAATTTGTGACATATATGTATAAGATAATTATTTAAATTATATATTCTAAGAAAATAGTTAAATATATAATTTATCTAAGGGTTGGGGATGATTAATGATAATGATATCTATATACATTTCCACCTTGATACAAAACAATACGGTTGATGATTTGATTTAAATTTATCAAAATAAATTATTTATTTGAAGGATAAAATGAAAAAATTATATATATTTATAAATTATATACCTTGAAGTATTCATTAGATTATTTAAATATTAAATTTCTAAAATTGGTGTTCAACTATATATCAAAATGAATATTAAAAAGTTAGACAAAAAGGATAGAGTATTAAAAATTTAGGTGAGAAATAAAAATGTGTTAAAATTATATTAGGTTTGAATGATAAGGTTCTATAACATATCATGTGTCCAATCAATACCATACATGGATTAATATTTATGAAAATAATATCATATCTCATCATTATCTATTAATTCTGGAACAAGTAAGATTTATAGAGATAGAAGGGAAAATATATGGTGGGAAAACATGATGAGGTATATTTCTAAGCATGAATATACATACATCATATGTCATAATTAATGTTTCAGTGGAAATATATATCTATATGTTGACTTTAAAACAATAACACATAATTGAATGGGAATCTGAACCTATAAAAAAATTTGACAATTAGACTACCCAAAATTTCTAAATGTCAATTTCCATGTGGGTTGTAGATAAACTGATGAAGTATACACACATCAATGCAATTAAAGAGGATTTATATATGGATCATAATTATAATACATATAATATATATATCTTAAGACATCATGGAGTACCAAATTTTATTATATCTAATAATGATATGATTTACCTTTATAGTCTGAATGGGACTATTGAATACTTTGGATAATTTTTGTGTTTCAAAATAACATAACATTCGAGGATATATGGTCCCTATGAGGGGACTATTAAATACATAGTAGATATTATAGTATCATATTAGTAATATCATAAAAGTGTTTAGAATCATAAAAATTCTATAGTATTGATTTCATACAATAACTGTTTCCACTCCATTATTCATAATGTTTTTTATGAATCCCTCCAAAAATTCATGTGTGTAACACTGACAATCTATGTTGATACTGGGGAAATTTATATATTTTTACCTAATGTAGATAAGTAAATTGAATATATGGATAAATAAATTGAATATATGGATAAATAAATTCTACAACACATCATGTCTTCTGAAATTAAACAAAATATATATGATAAAAATCAATAGTGAGATTTGGAATTCGATGATAGTAATAATGTATTCCTATGATATTTTACATGTAAAATTGTAATGAGTTCCAGAAAGAAGTTAATTATAGGAACTAGGTATATTAAAAATTTTAATATTCATTATTGGATTGCGATAGTTTCTTTTGAAATAGAACTCTGACTGAACATCTCTCAAGTTCAAGAATTGTTCTATGCATCTATTCTGAGAATGTATATACCAAATACTTAATGTGGAAACCTGAAGATGTGCCACTAGGGGCTGATTTTTTCGTGAAACAAAACCAGTATAAAAACCAAAACATAGAGGTGGATTTTTATAATATGATTCTACTCATCTTGTTAGTGTTTCTAGGTATAATGATAAATTTTAGGAAGGTACATGGAATCATGAGGATGTAATGAAGTATATATATCAGCATATGTTTGCATCAAAATGATATGATTTATAGAGAAAATTTAATTTTAGTAGGTATATAATTCAACACTGCAAAAGAATAAATAAAATTCCCTTAAAATAAATTACAAGTATACGATAGATTGAATTAACTCAATCACTTGTATTAATGAGGCACTGTATAGAAATCCAGTATAATATATTCATTATATTGGATTGTATGAATATTAATAACAAAATTATTGACATATTTATATTATAATTAGATAAATTAAATTTATATATTAATTCATAAAAAATAAATTCTAAAATTTTGCTAATGTCGTTTAAAATGTCCAAAATATTTTTTCTACAAAGACCATTTTTATTTTATATTGCAAAAATGACATGATTATATATTTATGAAATTTAATGAAATATTATTTTATATAATTAATGTCATGTTAAAAAGATCAAGTTGAAATTATATTTGGGTAATTTTTAAAAATTTCTAAAAGATATATTTTTTTTAATAATGAAAAATACTAATTTTTAAAAAAATGAAATCTTCATTAAATTAAAGGTAAAATTATGTGTTTATATTATTATTTAAGTAATATGAATGTCCTTATATTATTAATTATCCAATTAATTATAAATAAATCATCATTTTAAATGATGTTGGTATAAAGAATTTATTTTTAAATAAAAACTATTTTTTTTATAATTTATTATATGGGTGCAATGTGTTTTCTCTCTATAAATACAAGTAAACAATATATAATAATGTTTTCTTTTAAATTTATATATTATATATCGATCCAAATATTTTATCAATTAGTTTATTTATTTTTAAAGATATCAAATGGATGTAAATTCATTTGTATGCATTAGAATGTATTTTTCTAAAATGTGTGTTTGTTACGGTTTATAAATATACTTAAAATAAAATTAATGAAAATATGGAATCTAAATTAGGTAAAATTGATGAGATGTTATTAATCATAATTATTAAATTAATTTAATTATTTCAACTAAATTAATTTTATAAAAGAATAGGTAATACTATAAAATTTTATAACTGTAATTATGGGTAAACAATGAATAACTGGTGTTAAAACAATAGATAATGGTAATATTGTGACCCACACATGTATTTATATTACTATTATAATGTATTTTAACTTTATCATATCCAATATTTTAACTCACTAATAAAAGGGAACCAATTCTCCACCAGTATTCATCAAATCCATGCAATAATGATTTTTCACTCCCTTATCAAAAACTATCTTGGTTTCCATCAATTCAACATATTGATTCTATTATACTATTATAGGAAATCCTTCTTAGACTAAGGTGAATTCCTATGGTGAATCCACATTAATGGGTATAAATCCTAACTAATCCCTTTCAATTTTATTTTTTATTTCAAACCTATATACAATTTATAAAAATAATTACAACATGAATCATGTATCAAAATTAAATTGAAATTTTTGAAGTAAAATGAAACAACTATTTAAAACCACTTCTCCATCAAATGGGAGATGAGAAAATATCTAGTGTGTATTTGTGGACAACCAAAACCACATTGTGATAAAATTAATTTTCCATTACAATCATTCGTAGATTGATAATATTATGTATTTAATATTTACATATTTAATTTATGCCATTATATTTATTTATGGATTATAATATCTTATGTTTCTTCTTAAATTTCAATTGATTGGAAAATTATAAGTTTCTCATGCATACGGGTGATTCATTATTTTTTTTATATGTATGGTATTTAGGATAGATATGTTGAATATATATGATGCTTATTATATGATGATTTCTCTATAAATTTCTTATATCATTTACCTAGCTGTTATTTTTTCTCTTGAAATTTATAATAAATCACACATACAAGTGTAAAAACAACCATGATTACAAAGTGATGTAATTAACTTTCCATTAAGTCTTTATTAGAGTGATTATATATATATAAAGATAATTAATATATATGATATTTATATCATTAATCGTATTTAATGGTTGGGGAAGAAGACTCGTTTTATTAATAATGAAAATACCTCTTTTTTCTGGGTAGAGGGAGACCCATTACATATCCCAAACACCTAATGCTACATAGCGTAAATAAAAGGCATGAAATCACAATTTTTTCTCCAAGGATCCCTTCGGTGAATAGTACTATTTCAATACCTGGATTCAACAGTGTTTCGGGGTTTTCTGTCTCGAAATTCCAAACGGTTCTGTATCCGATGACGTGTGGACCTGCTTTCCAAAGGCAGGCGTTCATTAGATGGTCTGACCAGCAATGCTTAAGAACTCACATTGGTCGAGAGGATGGGAACTCGGGATCATCACACCTTTTTGGGGGGAATTATTTCCAGTTCTGGGACTCTCTTATAGATTTAAGATGTATTCATATGTTCATGAATCTTTGGTTTATACCCAAGCATAGTATCTATGGATTTAATATGGTTGGCAATGGTCAGCTGGACGTAGGGGGTTTGGAATCATTTAGTCCGGAGGTTTACCATCCTCCATTGGATTAATGACCCCGAGGAGTCGAAACTCATTGAGACGGCACTAGGTGCGGTGCAGTGAACCGATGTGAAGATAGTCGGATCGACCGGTTGTTGGGCTTGAACCTCATGGAGGCTTCCTATGTACCCTTCCTAGGGGACATGGATCAATGTCCACGTAGTTCTAAAGGGGAACGTCAGAGAACCGACGTGAAGGTGGACCCGGGAGTCTATTGGTGATGGGGCTTGAACCTCATGGAAGCATCCTACGTATCCTTTTGGTAGGGAATCAATGTCCTCGTAGTACGCATTGGCATTGGACTTATGCTCTGAGGCAGCTCAGAATGATGGATTGGGGCTTACACTCTGAGGAGGCCCATAAGAGGATGTCATGGTCGATTATTATTCTATGCCCTTGTGAGTCATGATTGGTGTAAGAAAAAAGAGGTAGTATGGACCAGATGATCACGTCATGGATGGTGCGTCTATGAGAGTTGAGTGGGGCTTACACATGAGGGCAGCCCATAAGGTCAGGGCTTACACTGGGATGGACGACCATTCTGTCTTCCCCATATCTGTCCATGAGTTCATCCCAAACCATTGGTGGGTTGAGGAATATAACGGGGGCCAACACCTATGCGCAAGTGCACATGCGGGATAACACCAATGGCGTTGGAATCAGTCCAAACAAAGGGAGATGAAAAGTGTGAATTACATGCCCGAAATTGAGAACACAATGAGGGTGACATGGCGATGGAGGATAAATATTGATCATTTTCGAAACATATCATTCACATCACGTTATCCGGAAATGGGGACAAGCAAATGAGGGTCTACTGTTGACCGTGTTCGAAACACAGGACCTGTCTCGATGTGTTTTCCAAGGTCATCCGGGGCGTTGGCCCAGGATGGTAGGTGAGCCGATGCGACATGAATCCAGGCCGTTAGGGGGTCCCTACAGACATGAAATAAGATGGAGATCTGAATAAAGGACACACAAATAATGGGGTGGAGTTATGGAAGGTTGGAATGGATTCCAACACTCTTGAAATTATGCCACTTTAACATGGCATGAGGCATCTTATGCTTGGAGCGTAAGGCATATCTTTCATGGATCAAGAGCAATACAATTATTGAATGAGAAGAAATTCTACAGTTTATAGTCATGTAGAGAGGGATTTTTCCATATAGTTTAACATCATATGGATAGGACGAGATCCATACAGTTTAACATAATATGTTTAGGATGACTAGGTAGGAGATACCTAGAATTGGTTGGTGTGGAACATACGCAATGGAGGCCCTTTCTGGATGAACCTAGAAAAATGAGCTAGGATATGGGGTTAGGAGTCTCATGTGGAGTAGCTCGACTCATGGAATTTATAGGACGAATGTTGGAGCGGCATAAGGGTGCAGTGTAAAATACTGTTGACCCTGTCCAAAAAGTTCACAGTGTGACTATCCATTTTTCATGGGGGTTAGTAACGGTAGTGAGTGCATGGGGTTTTCCACATGGGGTGGGTCACATAGGAGCTGGCCATAGAGGAGCCGTCCACGAAGGACTAGCCGCATGGGGTTCAAGGTATGGGTGTCTGCGAAAGGTGTCCGCGGAGGAGCTATCCGTGAGGGAGTAGGCCGTGAAGGAAACGGTCGCGAAGGAGGCTATCTGCAAGGGAGGCTGTCTGCGAAGGAGGTTGTTCATGGATGATATGGTCACGAAGGAAATGGTCGTGAAGGGAATCTGCAGAGGGGCTGGCACCCATCCTACTTCTCTCCCGCAGAGGATCTCCACGTGCATTTTGCAAACGACACTGGTCCGCAGAGGGGGTGTCTGCAGAGGGCCTATCCGCGAAAGAAAATGGCTGCTAAGGGATGGCAGTGGAGGTGCTGGCTACATGTGGTTCGCGGTTTGGTTTCTCCACTATGCGGAAGAGTACATCCTTGGACGATATGGAGTTCGTGGATGGTCGTAGATCGATTTCTCCAGTGTCTCCACACGGGTTTTCACCCGTCATTCCTCTCTTCATTTTTGGTGCCCCTCGGTGACTATTTATTGAGTCATGAAGAGCCTATATCAGTGGCCACACTGCACTTTTTGAAGAAGACCATGAAGGAATCCCCACATATGGATGACTTGGTCAACTGGGGATTTTTGGAACCGAGATCTGCGGAATTACACTGCGAATGTACACCACTCCGCCTCTATTCCGTAAACGGGAGTGGTCTGCGGAGGGGGTGCTTCGCAGCGGTGGACCGTCCTGGCGTCCATCCTAGTTCTCGCCCACGGAGGAGCCCTGCCTCTCCTTTGCGGATATTGTTGATCAACAGAATTGTTGTTTGCCGAACCAGCCGTGGACTATTGCTGGGAGCCGGGGAGTGGACCAGTTCGGTCCTTTTACATGTTTTGGGGTAATTGGATTTCCCCCTTGAGGAATTTTCAGGACCCTACAAACAATATCATATATAGTCCCCTAGGCACTATAGTTCCTACAACATTACTTATGCCGCTACAGTTTCATCACTACTACAGTCCTCAGGTGCTATAGTGCCCAACTACAACCCTGCTATAGTACATGGAAACTCATTCCTACAATTTAAAATGTGTTTTTTTTAAAGAGGTATTGGGTACCCCCCCCCCACCTAGACTCTCCACATCCTTATCGAGGCCTACGGTTGACAACCATTGAGCATAGTGTAGTTCTTAATAGGGTATACGTTCCCTTGTAAGGTTTGTTAGAATATAGTGTGTGTTTCCTTGTGATTAGTCGATCACCAAACCATAGGGTCAGGATGCCACTACCTTTAACCAACTCACCAGTGACTCATGGGAAATATGTGTTGTTGGGTAACAAAGTACTAGGGTGGGTCCCCACCTGTGTGTCGCACATCCCCAGTGAGGCCCAAGGTGGACAACCCTTGGGCATAGGCCAGATCCCAATGGGGTAGAGGGCCCCACAAGAGCTTTGTTAGTATATAGTGTGTGTTACCTTGTTGGGAGTCAAACCAGGAACCTCAAGGCTAGAAGGCCATATCCCTTACAAACTCACCCGTGCCCTGCAGGCATAATAGATGCTTTGTTGGGTAACATTGTATTGGGATGGCCTGCCCACCTATGCGCCACACATCCCCTATGAGGCCCAAGGTGGCTAATCCATTGGCTTAGTCCAGTTTCCTATTGGTTTAAGGGGGCCATATCTTTTTTTATATGATTTTAATGAACTTATTAAGAAATAAAGAATTTAGGAATGTGTTTCTCATTTCTTTTTTGTTATCAGGTGACATATAAAACATTTAGCACTTATATTCTTTATGTGGTGTATATATATCCCATTCTAATTGTTATATGATAAATTACTTTGAATGGGTTTTATTTAAGGTTTTGTTTTATGTTATTCTTTTAATAGGGTTTATGTTTAAAAAATAACTAATTCCCTACGGGTATAAATGTAAAATCTCTTTTTACTAAGATTGTTTATGAGAAAATTTATGATAATAAAATTTCAAGATGTATATCTAATAAATATTAATCCATTTCATTTTATCTTTTTATTTCTATAAATTACATTTTCAAAATCATTTTTTATTTAAATTTACTAAATAAATTTGAATGAATATTTTTATGGATATCTGTCATTATTTCTCCCTCCGATCGAGAAACCATTCATTAATGACCTTATTTTCAATAAAATGAATTCAAAAATATTATACAGTATTATTTAATTATTATTAAATTCATTTTTGTCTACGTTTTTTTCTATAAATAAAATTTTATAGGAATGATATGGTGTTTTTTTAATAATGTACAATTGATATTTTATATAAAGCGTGACGAAAATTTTTTCATTAACACGCAACACATGAATTTTTTTTCTTTCCCAGTGTAACAACTTTTGATTTCATTGAAGAAACATTTTTATGTGTACATGATTATTTTCCTATAAAATATTTTCATTATTATTTAATATATTTTTATAACCTATATATTTTATATAAAATGATTTTTCTATTTACCTTAATAAATACCTAATTAACATTTAATGGTATTTTAATCTATAATATCACCATTCATTATTTCATATTATTTACTAGATATATTTATTAATGATACCAACATTATTCAACCTCTGTATGGTTTCTGTCTATAATGATGAAATGCTTAGGAAACTCCAACCCAGTCCATGATCTATGGGTTGATATTATGTGTAATGTTTATTACTCTTATGAAACACCAATGTATTGTATTCATTATGTGACTCGGGGTCCAAGAATCACATATCCCTCCAATGAATTTTGAATCAAGGAAATATTAAGAAGAATTGTTTAATAAAATAGAGATTTAACAAGGTTTAAGGAAATGTTTCCAACAATCATGGCTGGGGAGTAAAGATTAATGTGGGAAATAATGGAATGGTGAGTGAACCTAATTCACTACTATAGTCCTGGCGTGATCCTTGACTAGATAAATGATTTTATATTTTTATATTTTTTCCAAAAACAAATTATTATTCCTAAAATTTTCCCTCATGGAAGGTGATTGATTATTTATAATTGCGATATATTATGACAAATTTTTTCTGTTATGTCAAAGCCTTATTTCATATTTCATGATAAATTATCCTTGATTTATTCTATATAAATTTTTAACATAATGATCAATTTACCATACAATTATTATTTTGAAATGATAATTTTTGTTCGTCGATCGATATTTTTTATGTTTAGTCATAAATAAAAATTTATCATACTCATTTTTATATTTACATTCCCCAGGTTAATAAGAATGGTTTTATATATGGTATATCTATGATGGTGTAAAGACTCATAATTTTCAAGGAAATATTTTTCTTAATTTTCTTTGAAATTTTATAAGATCACAGTTTCTGACGGCACCTGATTCCGAGGCCCAGTGTGCCCGGAATCATTTTCCGAAGTTTGGCTTGGGTATGTTCAGTGAACGAATGAGCGAGTTATTTTATAACTTTTGAACCGGTGCTCGGAATCAAATTCTGAGGGCACCGATGGAATCAAAACGCTGGTATTTGCTTAGAAACGCCTTTTCTGGAGTTGTGTTTTCTCGGGTGTGGTTTTCAAATTTTTGGGGTTAAGTTAAGAAATAAAATAAAGTAGTGCGCCAACATTATTTTTATTTCACTTAAAGACACTTAAAAGCCACTTAAAGACACTTGAGATAATTTAAAGCGGATAGTGTGCAATCCAAAATATCATACCCTCTTTGTAGGATATTAGTGAGGTGGGGCCCGCAGAAGCCCCACTGTTTTTTTTCCTCTATGTAATGCACCCGCGAAAACTCCTCTTTAATGAAAGTCAACCGTGCGTTTTTCTGGTTAAGAAACTCTCCAATTAATTGGGTAGTTAAATCATTACAATTAATTCAACGAATTAATTGTCTGTTTCTTATCTTTTGAATTTCAAAAGCTTAGGTCAATAATAAAATAAGGGTTGAACTTATTTTATTTAGTGGGACTAGTGGCGTGGAGAGAATTTGGGAGGAGAGCGTTCTTCTTCGATGAAGAGAGCGAAGAACACAAAGAACGCTTCGACCTCCAACGAAGAACGCCAAACCCTTGGAGATCGACGATGTGATGCCATGTACCACGACGCCAATGATGCTTCTTTCGCGATTCTCCCTCCACGACGCTTCTTCCACGACGATCCAACCCCGCGACAACCTTCGATCGACAACGACGCCCTTCCGCGACGCGGCGTCCCTTTCTTCCACAACGGTCGATCTCGCGTCTGACGAAAAATTTATGATAGGGCTTTTGTTTGTGAAATGAATTTATTTCTGTGGTTGTTTCCTCCTAAAAACAAATAACCTGAATCCATAGCAATTTTTAATTTATTAAAATTGTATTTTGTTTTGTTTTCCATGTTTGGATTATTTTATTCCCGATTGTTATCACCTAACACGGAGGGTACGGGCCAAACAAACATGGCCTGACAATGCTCTACAATACTTCGTTGATGCGCGGATTGGAGGGCGACGACAAAACATGCCGCAAGGGTGATTCGTTGATTCTGTAGTGAAGAATGGGACCCGGGAGGAGCTACAGTGCAGACAGGAGTGGAATCGGACCAACGGAGCAACTCCGGTGGCCCGCGGAAACCACCGGCGGCGCCGGCGGCCGGAGGTGGCGGCAGTCCAGCACGCAGCCGAACAGAGCTGATGCAACTGAAGGCGCGGCGGCAGCGGTACCAGCGGACCCGCGACCGCACGGGTACAGCGCACACGGGACGGGGCAATGCCACGTCCGCTGACCAAGGGTAGCCCCCGCGGGAGGGGGGTGGGGGTGTTCACATGCGGGGGCAGCGCGCCCCCACTCCCGGACTCCACACACTCGGCCGCTCAGCCGAGCCGAGCTGGGCCTCGACCCGGGTGCAGGCCGACCCAGGGGGGTCGGGCTGGGTCGGTCCGGGCCCAGACCCCCCGTCTTCGGACCGTTTTTGGTCTTTTGCCCGTATCTTGAGCTATGGGCCTCCGAACGATGCGCCGTCAGTGGCGATGTAATCCTTGGATCGATATGGTCGTTTTGGTATATCACACTCAAGGTTTCAGAATACATTGGTTTCATCCGGGTTGGTTCGTACACGAAACCAACCGGGCCCACGGAGCGGAAACGCTCATATCTTGAGCTTCAGACGTCCGAATGACATGCCGTCGACTTTGTTGAATTACTCTAAGTAAGATGGATCTTTTAGCTTATTCCGCTCGAGGTTTTGATGTCATTGGAGTGCGGTCGGATTGGTTCGCTCATGAAACCAACCGGGCCCCTGAAACTATAAAGCCAATAACTCACTGACCATGCGTCGGATTGACGCACCGTCTGTCTCGTTGATTTCCTCTTGTTGAGACGGAATTTTTGGCATACTTCGCCCGAGTTTTTTTTCAGTTGGATAGTGGCTGGGTTGGATTGCACCCGAAATCCAACCGGGCCCCTAGAATGGAAAAGCTGATATCTTTCAGACCAGACGCCCGTTTGATGAACCGTCTGAGGCGTTGGTGATCACGTTGAGAAACGGTCCCTTTAGGTTTACCTTCTGAGAGTTGGCGTACAATTGAGATACGGCTGGGTTGGTTTGTACACGAGACCAACTGGGCCCCTGGAACGAAAAGGCTAATAACTCACAGACCCGGTGTCCGATTGATGCGCTGTCTGTTGTGTTGAGACCCCTATAACAAGGTGGTCCTTTGAGACACTTATTCTTGGGACTTTGTGATACATGGGGTATCGATCAGTAGCTAATGGAGCGGACCCTCCGGGAGATGAGCGTGTGGAGTATGGAGACCGTGTAGCCGGCTGAGACCTGACGACTACTTGACCGATCGATTCGATGTGTTTCGAATATCCCAGTGGGGAGCGCTTAGTTGTAGCGGCAGACCCGCGGCAGATGATCGCTTGGTTGTAGCGGAAGACCCATGGTACTCAACAGAAGGAGTACCTTTGGAGGCTATGAGGGGGAGCGTTTGGTTGTAGCGGCAGACCCATGGAGGATGAGTGCCTGGTTGTGGCGGCAGACCCACGGTACTCAACATAAGGAGTACCTCTGGAGGCTATGAGGGGGAGCGCTTGGTTGTAGCGGCAGACCCATGGTGGGAAGCGCTAGGTTGTAGCAGCAGGCCCACAGTAATTGACAGGAGGTGTACCTCAGCAGTCTTAGGTTAGTGACCAGTATCTCAGAGTCATGACATGACCACTATACACTCCAGATACGGGTCTCTTCAGTAGTTACAGTTTCGATAATGAAAATTCTGGTTTGAGCTGAGACTTTTGACCTTTTTGTTTACCTCATGATTGAGATGGGTCACTTGATAACATAGGTATATGTATGGCCATATACTTGGGTTGTGGTTATCTGTTGAGGTCTTCTTTGTGGTTATCCTTGTTGGTTTTTAGTGAGACCATGAGGGTCTCGAGCTCCCTAATGAGTATCGTTATACTCACCCCTACACGGGAAATGCTCGCACCTCGTCGTGTTGGTTGCAGATGACGGGTAGTGCTGACAGAGGCTGAGTGTTCAAGGACTGGACGGTACCCGGAGGAGGACTACATGACGAGTCAGTACCCGGAGGTGGACTACACGATGAGTCAGTATCTGGAGGTGGACTTCACAGCGAGACGACACTCGGAGGAGGTTGATGGGCGAGAGCATTGTGGAGGCTATTTGTACCTACCCTTCAGGTAGGATCCGTGGTGGATGATCCAGGAGATGCGCCATCTGTACCTACCCTTCAGGTAGGATCTGAGGAGTCTGACCCAGGAGCTCCTTCCATCCTTCCAGTTGTTGTACTTTGTTCATTTGTAGTTGTACTTTCTTTTTGGGTTTGTATTCTGGCCTATTTACCTTTCAGCACTTCTCTTTGTACTTAGTGTTTTATTTCTTCTTGTACTCTGTGGTGTTTTGTTTACTTTTATAAAGGCAATGCCTTCCCAGTTATCGGGATTTATGCCTCTGGAGCTAGTCGCCAGCCCCTGCCCTATAGAAGGCATGCTTGGGGTAGTCACGACAAGGGCCCTGAGCACAGGTCGTGAAAATTGGTTTCAGAGGAGTCGGTTCTACCGCAGAACTTATGACTCTGATATTTTCATTCTGTGAAGCAATATTGTTAAGAATACCGAGTGTGGTTTTCAGTTCAGGGAGTCCAGTGTTGGTGCGGGCAGCCGACGTATCCATACACAAGGACCCTGACAACTGATTTCCGACTTTGTGCACGAAAACACTAATTGCGTGTGTGTTTCCAGAAGTTTTTAAATATCAGCTCAAACAAGGTCAGCTCACCAGGTATAATCGTTTGATCGTGTCACGTTGTTTCCTTCAGGATGTCTTTTCTCAGACGACCAGCTAGAGCCCAGAGGGATGTGCATACTGACAGCCTTTCGAGCAACGGGGCTTTGGAATAGGGCCCTCTTGCAGTTGAGGCACCAGTTGAGGCACCAGTGATACTACCATACGTTGGGCCACCGATGCCACCAGCCCCAGCAGTAGGCGATGCACGCCAATTGAGCGTGCTGCACGAGTTCCAGTGCCATAGACCACCCAGGTTCCGAGTTGAGACAGACCCGGAGGCGGATGAGGATTGGCTGGAGGCTATGGTGAGAGTCTTCAGGCTAGGGGGGACACCGAAAGACCTCATGGTGATCTTTGCTACCAGCCTTCTTCAGGTAGCAACAGGCTGGTGGTGGAGCCACTTGTTCCAGTTTTGCGACGGGATGACCTTCACATGGGAAGACTTCAAGACCTTCTTCAGGGTGGAGTTTGTGCCAGTAGGTCTACACCCCGAGTGTGTACAGGAGCTTCTGCCTTTGCCGAAGGGTTTTTGATCAGTAGCCGAGTCATCAGTGGGCTGCAGACAGTTGTTTCAGATGTCCAAGAGGACTAGAGCCAGCCGTACGAGGAGTCGGAAGTGTTATGACTGTGGCAGGAAGGGTCTCCTAGCACGTGACTGTCCGACTCCTCGTACAGATGATCCGCAGGATTTGGAGCAGCCACTGAGGCAGAAGCAGCGGCAGGTTCTTGAGCAACATCCGAGCAGTGGACAAGGCAGTAGAGCTCCGAGAGCAGGTGGACAGGAGCAGAACTAGTGGATACGTCCATTGTACTTCTAATTCCTTTTTACTATTGTATTCGTTTCATTGTACTATGAGATGAAATAATAAAAAGACACTTCTCTTATTGATGTTTTCTTTCCTGTCCTTTTTGATTGGTTGATACTGAGTGGTCCTGGATAAGACTGTTGACTTGACCCTCACGTTCGAGATTCCTACTGGAGGAGACCCAGTGACCTCACACTGATGCCAACAGTGTGACTCGACCCTTGGAGGTGAGAGTGACAGTTGTATCTCTTAGTAGTTACGTCGAGGCCTTACGACGTCATCCATGGCATGAGTTCACCCTTCATGTCAGGATTGACTGTATTAGGCAACGGGCGTGGTTCATCCAGGCGATGAGACCGACATTCTATTTTCGGCAAAGGAGAAATTTTAGCAGCTCTTCCAGATTGTAGGAAAAGAAGGTGCAGATCATCCATGAACGGATGAAGACTGCACAGTGCAATAAGAAATAGGAAACGAGTGCTAGTCTTAGAGACTCGGGCGTATTTATTGTTTCAAGAATAGGTAGATTTAAAGAGAGATGGGTCTGCGAAGCAGCAGACGTGGAGGCAGAGCAAGGAGAGAAGCATGAGGTGGTGTACATCTTAACATGCTACAACCACCCGCTTTAGTTATCCCCGCTCGGATCAGGGAGCTGGAGGTCAGAGGAAGAGTTCGGCTACATGCGGTCAAGGAGTTTGACACAATGGCTCTAAAAATGATACAAGGGACAGTCTGTGTTCACTACTAGCAGTTGTAGTAACAGATGTCGATATGAATCATTCCTCGCTTTCAAAAATCTTGTTCCAGACCTAGAGTTTCCGGTAATCCGTGGACTTGACCCTCACATCTGGAGATACCTTGGGAGGAGACTCGATAATCACACGTACGCCAACGGTGTGGTCAGACCCTCAACGTGAGAGTTTCGGTTGGGATCTCTTGGTGGCAGCGTCGAGGCCTTACGACGTTGGTTTGAGTATGGACTGGGAAATCATAGATCATACACAAATTGAAGGTATTAGGTAAAAAGGGTATGGTTTAACTACGACGTCGAGATGGGTTTTCCTTGGTCGGCGAAAAGGAAACCCCAGGAAGCATAGGATAAACTCATGCACAGGAGGGTGCGACCGATCACTCTTTCATCGGTCAACCTTACCCTCGTGGCAGCAGTCGTTTTATGTTTCTGTTCTAAACAGGAGTTGGAGACCTATGAGTTCGAGAATGACGATCACGTCCTTATATGGGTCTCACCTCGACGAGGTTTACAGAGATGTGGCCAAGGAGGAAAGTTATCTTCGAGGTTCAACAGAACTTTCTAGGTCCTCAGCTGGGTAGGCGGGGTGGTTTACCGCTTGCCCATCCACCTCAGTTGCACCAGGTGCACGAAAACCTCCATGTATCTCAATTGAAGAGATACGTGCTCGACCTTTCGCATATCATCGACCATGAGGAGCTGGACGATGGTGATGGAGTGTCTTTCACGGGGGTTCCAGTGGGGATCTAGGATCGACATGAGCGGATCCTACGAGGATGATCGATTCCTCGGGTTCACTTTCTCTGGCAATATGGGAACCTCCAAGTGAGGAAATGGGAGCGGAAGGCTTAGATGCGTGCTCAGTACCACTTTTGTAACCCTAGATTGTGTTAAAGCTTCACGAGGACGTAAATCCCTGAGGTGAGAGTGATGTAAAGACCTGTAAATTTCAAGGAAATTTTTTTCTTAATTTTCTTTGAATTTTTACAAGAACGTAGTTTCTGACGGCACCTGATTCCGAGGCCCGGTGTTCCCGGAATCATTTTCCGAAGTTTGGCTTGGGTACGTTCAGTGAACGAATTAGCGGGTTTTTTTCTAACTTTTGAACCGGTGCTCGGAATCAAATTCCATGGGCACCGATGGAATCACAGCGCTGGTATTAGCTTAGAAACTCTTTTTCCAGAGTTGTGTTTTCTCGGTTGTGGTTTTTAAATTTTTGGGGATAAGTTAAGAAATAAAATAAATTACTGCGACAACTATATTTTTATTTCACTTAAAGCCACTTAAAATCCACTTAAAGCCACTTCAACTAAGTTAAAGCGGATAGGGTGAAATCCAAAATATCCTAACCTCTTGGTAGGATATTTGTCAGGTGGGGCCCACATGAGCCCCACCATTTTTTTCCTCTAAGTAACGCACCCGCAAAAACTCCTCTTTAATGAAAGTCAACCGTGCGTTTTTCTGGTTAAGAAACGCCCCCAATTAATTGGGCAGTTAAATCGTGACAATTAATTCAATGAATTAATTGTTCGTTTCTTATCTTTTGAATTTCAAAAGCTTAGGTCAATAATAAAATAATGGTTGAACATTTTTATTTAGTGGGACTTCTGGCGTGGAGAGAATTTGGGAGGAAAGCGTTATTCTTCGACGAAGAACGCGAAGAACGCGAAGAACGCTCCGACCTCTGACGAAGAACGCCAAAACCTCGGAGATCGATGACGTGACGCCGTGTACCGCGACGTCAAAGACGCTTCTTCTGCGATTCTCCCTCCGAGATGCTTCTTCCACGACGATCCAACCCCGCGACAACCTTCGATCGACAGCGATGCCCTTCCGCGACGCGGCGACCCTTTCTTCCTCGACAGTTGATCTCGTGTCCGACGACGAAATTAAGGTAGAGGTTTTGTTTGTGAAATGAATTTATTTCCATGGTTGTTTCCTCCTAAAAACAATGAACCTGAATCCAGAGCTATTTTTAATTTATTAAAATTGTATTTTGTTTTGTTTTCCATGTGTGGATTGTTTTCTTCCCGATTGTTATCACCTAACGCGGAGGGTGCGGGCCAAAAAAGCACGGCCCGACAGCCCCCCGCAGTTCTTCGTTGATGCACGGATTGGCGGGCGACGACAAAACATGCCGCAGGGGTGATTCGTTGATTCCGTAGTAAAGAAAGGGACCCGGGAGGAGCTACGACGAAGACGTGAGTGGAATCGGACCACCGGAGAAACTCCGGCGGCCCGCGGAAACCACCGGCGGCCGGAGGTGGTGGTGCCCCAGCACGATGCCGGACAGAGCTGCCGCAACTAAAAACACGGCGGCAGCGGCACCAGCAGACCTGCGACCGCGCGGGTACAGCGCACACAGGGCGTGGCAATGCCGCGTCTGCTGACCAAGGGCGACCCCCGCGGGGGGGGGGGGGGGGGGGTGTTCACACGCGGGGGGGGGGGGGGGGGGGGTGGGGAGGGGCAGCACGCCCCCGCCCCCGGACTCCACTCGCTCGGCCTCTCGGCCGAGCCGAACTAGGCCCACCCGACCATCCGGCCTGACGGGCCGACCCAGGGGGTCGGCCCGGGTCGGTCCGGGCCTAAGCCCCCCGTCTTCGGACCGTTTATTGTCTTTTGCCCATATCTTATGCTACGGGCCTCTGAACGATGCACCGTCAGTGGCGATGAAATCCTTGGATCGATAAGGTCTTTTCAGTATATCACACTCAAGGTTTCGGAATACTTTGGGTTCGGCCGGGTTGGTTCGTACACGAAACCAACCGGGCCGTCGGAGCGGAAACACTCATATGTTGAGCTTCAGATGTCTGAATGACGTGTCGTCGACTTTGTTGAATTCTTCTAAGTAATATGGATCTTTTATCTTACTCCGCTCGAGGTTTGGATGCCGTCGGAGTGAGGTCAAAATGGTTTGCTCACGAAACCAATCAGGCCCCTAGAACTATAAAGCCAATAACTCACAGACCGGGCATCCGATTGACGTGCCGTCTGTCTCGTTGATTTCCTCTTGTTGAGACGGAACTTTTGGCATACTTCGCCCAAGTTTTGGTTGGAGTTGGATAGTTTCCAGGTTGGATTGCACCCAAAATCCAACCGGGCCCCAAGAACGGAAAAGCTGATATCTTTCAGACCAGACGAACCGTCTGCGGCGTTGGTGATCATGTTGAGAAACGGTCCCTTTATGTTTATCCTATGAGAGTTGGGTACAGTTGAGATACGGCCGGGTAGGTTCGTACACGAGACCAACTGGGCCCTTGGGACGAAAAGGCTAATAACTCACTGACCGAGCGTCTGATTGACGCGTCGTCTGTTGTGTTGAAACCCCTGTGATGAGGAGGTCCTTTGAGACACTTCGTCATGGGAATTTGTGATACTTGGGGTATCAACCAGTAGCTCATGGATTGGACCCTCCCGGAGATGAGCGTGTGGAGTACAGAGACTGTGTAGATGGCTGAGACCTGACGGCTACTTGACCGATCGATTCGGTGTGTTTCGGATAGCCCAGTGGGGAGCGCTTGGTTGTAGCGGCAGACCCACGACGGATGAGCTCTTGGTTGTAGCGGCAGACCCATGGTACTCAAATGAAGGAGTACCTCTGGAGGCTATGAGGGGGAGTGCTTGGTTGTAGCGGCAGACCCACGGAGGATGAGAGCTTGGTTGTAGTGGCAGACCCACGGTACTCAATAGAAGGAGTACCTCTGGAGGCTATGAGGGGGAGCGCTTGGTTGTAGCGGCAGACCCATGGTGGGAAGCGCTTGGTTGTAGCAGAAGGCCCACAGTACTCGACAGGAGAAGTACCTCATCAGTCTTAGGTTAGTGAGCAGTACCTCGATGTCGTGAAAGGACCACTATACAATCTATAGACGGGGCTCTTCAGTAGTTACGGTTTCAATAATGAAAATCCTAGTTTGAGCTGAGACTTTTGACCTTTGTGTTTACCCCATGATTGAGATGGGTAACTTGATAACTTAGGTATATGTATCGGCATATACCTGGGTAGTGGTTGTCTGTTGAGATATTCTTTGTGGTTATCCTTGTTGGTTTTTAGTGAGACCTTGAGGGTCTCGGGGTCCCTACTGAGTATCGTTATACTCACCCCTGCACGAGCTATGCCCGCACCTCTTTGTGTTGGTTGCAGACGACGGGCGGTGCTGACAGAGGCCGAGTGTTTGAGGATTGGACGGTACCCGGAGGTGGACTACACGACGAGTCAGTACCTGGAGGTGGACTACACAACGAGTCAAGATCCGGAGTTGGACTTCACGGCAAGACGACACTCAGAGGAGGTTGATGGGCGAGAGCGTTGTAGAGGCTATCTATACCTGCCCTTCAGGTAGGATCTGTGGTGGGCGATCCAGGAGCTGCTCCATCTGTACCTACCCTTCAGGTAGGATCCGAGGAGGATGACCCAGGAGCCGCTTCCATCCTTCCAGCTATTGTACATTGTTCATTTGTAGTTGTACTTTCTTTTTGGGATTGTATTATGGCCCATTTACCTTTCAGCACTTCTCTTTGTACTTAGTGTTTTATTTCCGCTTGTACTCTATGGTATTTTGTTTACTTTTATAAAGGCAATGCCTTCCCAGTTATCGGGATTTACGCCATTGGTGCTAGTCTCCAGCCTCTGGCCTATGGAAGGTGGGCTTGGGGTAGTCACGACACTGGCCCCGAGGACGGGTCGTGACAGATGGTTTACAATTATAAATAATTTATTTGGAAATGATATAAATTTCTCATGTACCAGTTGTTTATATATACAGGTTTCAAAATAAAATGATCATTTAGGGTTCTAGAATGGATAAATTGGATATTTTATGGATATTAATAAGTTATTATTTTAATATTATGTATGATATTAATAAGAGTATATAAAATATATTTTTATATATCATTAGCTGAAAAAATTCATTATATGGTTTGTGAAAGTGTCTTCCCCCATTTATATTCCCTATGAAACACAACCTATTGAACCTTAATAACATAATAAATACCATGATAATGAAATACATGAATTCAATTGAAAAACATTCATTAGAAATCAGGTTCATTAAATGTTGAGGCCATAACTATGAAAAAACAAGTTAGAAGAGGATAGTTGGAGAACATCTCTAATTTTGTTGGAGAAATTATTATTTGTTTTTATCATCCTTTTAGGGTAATTATTATTAACATATATCATAATTTTTATTGTAATTTATTTATGATCAATTCCATTTCATACCTCTAGAATACATAGTTATGGGTACATGAATAATTTTATAAGCTCATTCTGATGAAAGGGTGGATTAAGAAGGATCGCATACCCACAATAAATAATTTCTAGGTTTTGATCTATAACCCTATGAATCAATAAATGTTCAACTATCAATGATTCCTCTTATAAAGTCTTCAATAGAACATCTAAATAAACAAAACAGAATGAATTCATCAACAGTATTATATAGATCTAAATTGTTGAGTAATTATAATATTTCTCGGTTATCATTCAATGTTATGTTGAACAATCATGTAATATCATCGAGTAGTTATAATTTCTATTGATTTATAACGGGATTGGTACTTCAATTTATGAGTACATAGTTCATGAAACCCCTAAATCGGTATTTTTGTGATTGGTAATGGTAATATATTTATATTTGTAGGAATATATTGTGTGTGTCCTCATCCCATTTGTCCCATTAATAGCGTATGATTCAATAGTATCCTCATATTTGATGTTTCAAATAAAAAATATATACTATTGAAATTATTTCAATTTATGAAGATTCTATAATATTGTTGATGGGAATGTCTAAGAGATTTCAATAATTGTTCCCAACCAAGATGTTGTGGCAATCATCATGAATGAACCAAGGATATTGTATGGTCTCATTGTAATTGTAACCATTATAGGAGACACAAGATCAATTATTTCTCCAATTTGTGAATCTATGTAGGAGTGTAACTTGTCATAAAAATTTTCCATTACTTGATTGTTATGTTGACCAATGTTATTACCTATTAGAATCATTATATGGATTTTTTAACTTATTCATAGAAAAATATATCATCAACGGAAATTATTCTCTTTTATGGGTTTGTACCGTCAATGATGGTCCAATATCATGATTTAATATAGATACAATTGAATGTTAATACCAATATGTTATTCATTATGAAGTGGAAGAATCATAAAAGGATACTAATATACATATTAATGAAGGTAAATATTCATATCATTTATAGTATAAATCATTCTCATGATATTGTCTAATATATTCTTGGTGTAAATTCAAGAAACCAGAATGCATGATATAAATTAACATAGTTAAACTATTTTAGACACATAAATAGATAAATTTATATGGATTCTGTTTGAACATGTTCTATTTTCTAATATATGTGTTGAATTAAAACAATCATTGAGTGATATGGTTTTAGATTCTGTAAAATCCCATTTGATATTCATTGATTTTTACATGTTGGAGATCACATAGAAATAATATATATGGTACCCAATGTGGAGATGATATCAGTTCTTATCTGTTGGACCCAGAAATGTTAGTTATTTTACCAATATAATCAATATCACCATAATATTATTATTTATATTTTTTATTATTTCATTAACATTCAATCAATTCCATGGTAATGTGGATCCATACTTGTTGGGAGTGAATGAATGTTTCATAGGCATTTCTCCATTATAATCCATGACCCACTTCATTGACCTCAAAAAATAATTCATAATTAATTTTGACATAATATTGTGCTTCTATTGTAATATAATGGTTATCCTAAAAATTTGAATTAATTAGGGTAATGACACCCATATGAGTTTGAATGAATCTTCTATGATTTTGGAGAAATCATCCAAGATCTTTATAATACACAAAATGATGTTGAAGAGTTAACAAAAAATATTCATGAGGATTATATGGATATTATGGACACTTAATCAATGGATAACACATTATGAACTAATTTATAATAAAAATAACCCATGTTTTCCATCATGCACCAGGTAATAATCATCTATAAAAGAATAATGATCAATGTTTAAGACTCAATCATATGCACCCTATAATGGATAATTGAATGAATCATTTTCTATGTGAATATGTTTTTGGGATTATAGAAATTGGATATTTTAATTTTATTTCTTTAATTAATAAATAATTAATTCTAGTCATTTTTCATTATCAAATTATTATTATATATAAATCATCAAATTCCATTAAATAATATCATCATCCCCAAATCTAGAGGATTTTGAGCTGTGTCTCCCCTTTTCCCTATAATGATATATATCCATCATGGGTGTTGTTCAGAGAGAGTAGGGGATTTCATGATGTCTTCTTCACCATCTCATCCTCTCCTCTTTCTCATATTTAATCTCTTATTCATTTTCAATCTGTGATATACTATTACATTTTATCTATGTCCCTGAATTTTTCTTCTATTGAAGTATAGTTTTATCCATTTTGGAAAGGATCATTATAGATGTGAACATATACAAAATCTTATGACATTATTTACTTACCCATACAGAATAATACATCATTGGTATAACGTGTGGGTTCATTTGATGGATTTCGATAGTGAGGAGTTTTATTTGATTGACCTCTTCCATAATGAATATGTTGTTGTTGTCAATAGTTTGGAATTCTCACAATGAGTATATATATACAATGATTATTTTAAATATTTACAAACTATTATGGGATGTATTTTGTTCACATTTGTTATAATGTATGATATTTTAGGCTTTATAGTGAAAATGTTCATATAAATTTTCTTCATTCGAGTTGCTGATGCTTACAGATCATGATTCCATTTAGGGTGGCTTCATGGAAAATATTTAGTTTCCTGAGGAATGTTTTTTATAATAGTTTATGCCATGGTCTTATATAATATCTTCACATAATTCATGTTTTATCTTTCCATAATGTTATATTGAAGATTTGGTTCTCTGTGATGTTTGAATATATAATGGTGTACAAGGAAGCATTATAGCGACTTGGTCTTTTCTTACATTACTATTACATCATTTAAAAGATAAAAAACTTAATAGATTTAAACACATAGGATCCAAAGGTTTAGTTTCTTGGGAAAACTACGAAAACACATTACAAATACAACATCGACCATAAACATTTATTTAATTTCTTCTTCACTATCATCTTAGTTGCACTTGTCCATTCCTTAGTACATATAGCCACCTGATGATATAAATAAAAATGGGTGATCTAGAAGCCCTGTAAGAGGATAGATAAGAACAATATATCATGGGTTGAGCATAATCATAACATAGACAAAATATCATGAACATGAGAGGAGCTTAAATAACAGACTTGAAATGTGGCAATGCATAAAATTGAAACATCATGTCATAGTGGTTAACTACCACACATACTTGTTAACCAAGATAGAATCTTGTTAACACATAATTTCACATTTACTCATGATATTTACCACTTTACCCAATGCATTGCAGCACTATATAATTCTGGGCGCACCCGTCACATTTAAACATTCATATTGCGCTATATAATTCTGGGTGCACCCGTCACATCATAACATTACCATTTATCATGCTTTCCACAATGAACATAGAACATAAATTAACAAAATGAACCCATGAAAAGGAATTAGTTTCATCTCATAATAACATATTCATAATCTTGGGGTTCCCAAACGAAAGTGGGAATAACATACATGTTACAAGAACCATTCACTTTGAGTGAGAAGTAAAAAGGGTGTTCTTAAAGGAAGAGATCTTTTGGAAAACATTCTAATGGACATAAAAACTAGTGAAATACATCTATATACCATAAAAGTAATGTAAATGATGAAAAAATGATCTTTGAGGAGTAACCATATCCAAAAATGGAGTGAAAGCGGGAGAACCCGAAGGATGAAAGTTGGGATCAAGAATTTCCCCTTACCTTATACCTGAATGCTTCCTTCTCTTTAATGTCCTGTATAATGAAATTATATTCATTAATTAGAAATCCAGAACAATTTGTACATTAATAGGGTTCATTATGTCATATTGTGTTCCTTTGGATGACTTATAGAGTTTAAGAACATTGTTCGGGAATGTTCGTTTTTATTGTTTTTCTTGGGCGGTTCACTTGTATTCTTAAATTGCAGTTTGGGTAGAACATGAGTAAAAATACAAAAATAAAATTACATTTAATTAATTATATTATAGGAGCTTGAATGATTTTATAATGAATTATATTAGATCCATGTGGATGAATCATTATATAATAATTAAATGATGTTTATTTGGGTCAATTTGGGTGGTTTTTTGATCACAACGAACTTGTTTTAATTTATCCCTTAGTAATTTGTTCATAGGTTATTTACAGAACGTTAAATAGAATATAATACACATAAAATATTCTGGTTCAACCATAAAAATGGTTACATGACCAGATCTGAAGGTATAAATGGAAGAAGAGAGCATGTCGTTTTTGAAGGTGATAAATTAACACCTCATGAACAACGTTCTCTTTAACAAAATAAAAGGAAGAGGGAAAGTGTATTGGGTGATATAATATCACATTAGAATCATAAAATTACAGTATATGTATAATACTGGAGTTAAAAAATTTTGGATGAATATAGGTGGGGAGAGATCAATAAAGGAACTTGAACTTGAATTGGAATTAAAGGAGAAGAGGGAAGGAAATTACCTCTTAAATCTTCCTCTTTAGATCCTCATTAAAGAAGATAGTCTTGGTCTTTTGATGAGGCCAAAATCCTTTCAAATTGGGGGAGGGGCTATGGAAGGTTTTTGGGCAGAATTTAGAGATGGATTGGAGCTTGAGAGGTGTGAGGAAAAGAGGGGGTGAAGGGTGGATTTTATAGTGGAGGGGAGAGGGGTTTCCTTAATATAAAATGCATTAGTTTATTATTTCCCCAAAAGACAAAGAATAGTGAGTCTTGAACGACCAAGAATAATAAATTTATAATTTAATCCTTGACCAAGTAGGCTTACATCAGCATAACATCATTGATGACTCAATTAATACATTATTTAGCATTTATTGTGAATTATCATATTCTACTATTCATAAAAACTTCTAGTATCTCAGAAAAATCCCAAAAATTTACCCCAACCATTTTTAGATGTGTAGAATCCAAAAATGAAGTCCATTTTTCAAAAATAATTTTCTAATTATTATTAATTTAATATTTAATTAAAATCATAATTTACCTAAAAACTGTTTTTAAGATTAAATCTGATTTTATAGTTCTTTAAAAAATTACGCATGGTCTTATAAAATTATCTAAGAACTATTAGACATTGATTCAATACATTTTAGGAAATAAGTATTTTTTAAACTAATTAATTCATTATAATTATTTATTTATGACTTACAAAATACCAAAACGTTTACTAAGGTCCAATTTTCACTTTCTAAGATGTCTAAAATTTATAGAATTATTCATAGGTAATGTTACTCTTATATTGGATGATTTACTATTCATAAGGGTCATATTACTATTCATAAGGGTATGTTACTATTCATAAGGGTAGGTGACTATTTACCAAAAATTATTTTTGTTTCATTAGACTCCAAAAATCATCTCGAACACAACAGTGTATGTCGGAATTTCGAAATTCCAAACATAAGGGTGACAAAATTATTTTTAAAGGTCACTTATCTTTTTTTAGTTCCTTAGGTTGTGATTTCATGTTATTTTATGACATAAATATAAGAAGGTAATTTTCCATTGAAAAACATTGGGTCGTTACAAGCATGGTATTTATATGATTCGATATGTCAAACATTTATCTGTTGGAATTGTTTTTAATATTATATATTTTTGGGTCAGTCAATTTTATTCATGTTAATAATCCTTGAGGTTTATTTTAGTTTGGTATTTTTTAAATTATTTATTATATAGTTGACGTAAAAAAATTGTAATGAATTATAATGTTTTTAAATTTATATTTCTATTTTTTTTAACTGGAGTTCATTGTTGTTTTTTCAATTATTTTATTTTATTTAATGGGATTAAAGCATCCTTTTTTAATTTTCAAGTACGTTAATAATAGGGGATATGGTAGATATCTGTAGTTATGGGTTTCCAAATGTGGAAAATTACTTTCATGTGATATCAATGATGATGGAAGTTGTGGTGATGGTTTATTCATAGATCGTAGTTTATTAGTTTGAAAAAACATTATTGTCGGTGGATAGTGAATTAATTTTTCATTATTTTGAGATATTTTAGTGACTTTGGGAATGATGATGTGGTATTTAGATTAAATCTTTCCTAATTTATTTTTTAGGATTTAAAATTTATAATTAAAATTAATGAATTGTGGTTTTTCATGGGGAATATTACTGATTACTATTTTATTTTAATCTCATTTTCTTTATCATATAGATTATAACACACCCTAGTTTAATTCATCATAAAATAAATAAATTTTATTTAAATAGAATTTAAAATTTCATATAAACACATTATGGAATACCCCAAAGATAATAGAACTTATAAAACATTGATTTAAATGGGTTACATCAATATTTATCATCAATTTCTCAATCCAATGAGGCATCACTCCTATAAATGTTCTCACAGTTGAGTATTTAAATATATTCCATCAATTTAGACTAGAGCTGGTCCATTTTGATATGAAATTTAAAAACCCAGTTATTATTCTTGAGGTATGGGTTTTTCTTTTCCTTTTTCCTTAAGTGTTTTTGAGAATCCAAGGTTAATTTGGGAAAATATCCAAAATTTATGGGTACACGCCATGATCTTTACTACACACGTCGTGTACATCGGTTATGGGAGATGAAAAGGCAGGGTGCGTTAATTTTTCAGTAAAAAAACTACATGAAGTGTACTTTCAAACACACACCATGTTCTTTGGTCATGATAGATGAAAACACAGGGTGTGGTGACTTTTCTACGATTCACGATGTAATAACTATCTACACACTATGTACTTAGTATTACACATCATGTAATCTGTAGGCAGATGAATAGGGTGGCTGTGAAAAGTATCTGCCAATGGAAAATTTAAAAAGGAAATTACGCGTCGTGTACTTTCCAAGTACACACTGTGTAGTCATGAATTTTTGCTTAAAATAGGCAGTAGCCTCCACATTCGATAGAGGAGGCAGAATACTCATTTGGAGCTTGGGACAGAAGACCGAACCTTGGAGGAGTTATTGACAGCACACCGGGAATCAGATTCTTCCACCATCTATCATGTTTGAACTATGCGGGAGAGTTCTTACCTCTCTGGGAGTATTTCTTGCAATTATTCTTATATATAAAGTTATTTGAGTTTAAACATGAGAACATTTATCCAAGATCTATGTCGCTTATGGTCGTTTTTGGGAGGCGCAGTTTTTGTATATCGATCAAGGGAGATCGAGGTAGGTGGTCTTGTGTTTTATTACAACTGCAGAGTAGGATTTGTGTTCGGTTGTTCCACTCTCCCATGTTTGGGTTGTTTTATAGCTGAGGCTTTGTGTATTTAGATACCAATAATTGTTTAGGTAGTCTAATGATTAAATTTGAACTACTGTTTGGGATCATTTCTTGGATGCAAGGCCACCGTGTGGTTGCGTTCCCCCTGTTTAGCCATTTGTCCAGGATACCCGAGGGCATTTCATATGAATAACATGTTTTAAGTTTTCTTGAGAGAAATTTATATGTATTACTTGTTATACATTGGGTTTAGCCTGATTTCTTGCTTTACCTGAGGGCAGTGTTGTGTTTATCATGTGGGCAGTGTTCGTTATCCTAAGCGCAACGTTTCTTATGCCTGTGGGCAATACCTTTCGTGCATGTGGGAAAGATCTCATATGACTGTGGGCACTATTCGTTATGCCTGGGGGAAATCACCTACATGTTTCGATTTTGTTTACCTATGGGTAAGGATATGAATGATTGGGGACAGTGTAGACATTGAATATTCACTGTTGTGATCTCAATTTTTGTACTTGCCATGCTAAAGAACAGGACTGTAAATAATAAATAACTATTAAAATGTCAATGGAACAAGTATAGATATTAATTTTTGAGTACTACCTAGTTTAGTGCATTTTATTATGTGACACTGCTGTTGCACATTTTCACATACATTTGGGCATGATCCTTTGGTGGTTGACTACTGTGATTTATTTCTCACACCCTGTTTTGGTCATGTCTTGGGCATAAACAGATTATATTGCTGCAGGTGTTGATAATGGCAAGAGTCCCAATAAAGGTAGTTGATTGTTGTAGAGGAGTAGGAGATCATGGGACGGAGCATACACTATAGAATTCCCGTTTTGTGAAACGGGATATTTGTGAGGGGTTCCCATCACAAATAGGCTTTTGTGATGGGGCACTATCACAAATAGCCCTTTGCTGAAAACGGTGTCGCAACATATAATTTTTGCGACGGGCCCGTCGCAAAAAAATTCTATTGCCACGGGAATTATACCAGTCAAAAAAATCCTCTCGATTATATACATTATATACACAAAAACCTTTTTCGTCGGGCCCATTGCAATTAGTTTTTGCTACGGAAAACTTACTCGTCGCAAATAGCCTTCTGATTTTATATATTATATACCCATAAATCATTAGCGATGGGCATGTCACAAATACAATATGTTATGAGACGATAGGCCCGTTGCAAATACTAATTTAAAAAATATATATTTCAATTATGTGCCATGGGGTCCCGTCGCAAAAGACCCCGTAGAAAATACTAAAATAATTAATAATATTAATAAAATTATTATTAATTAAAAAATTATATTATTATTGTAAAAAATAAAAAATATTATTATTAATAGTTAAATAAAAAAACATAAAAAAATATAACTCTAAAAAAATATATTTAATGAAATTAGGATTAATAAAAAAATTAATATTAATATTAGTAAATTAATAAAATAATAAAAAATTATTAAAAGTTTCAATTTTTAAAAAAAATATAAAAAACAATCATAAAATATTATTATTATTAGTAAAATAAAGAAATGATAAAAAAAATATAATAATAAAAATAAATAATAAAATATTAAAAAAAAAATTAAATTATGCAATATTTCCACTAATATAAAAGAAAGAAACTGTAAATAGTTCATATTATTACAAAACTTGAATTAAAATGTTTTTAACATAAAAAAATCACTGGGGGTCGCCTGAAGGAGGCGAAGGAAACTCCCTCCCTAAACTACGAGTCAGACTGTGCATGTACTTCATCTACTTGTGATACTCTGACTACCACCACTGTTCCAATCGACACAGCTCCTACTTGTGATGCTTCTCCTACTGCTGCTACCGTCGACACATCACTTGATGTTTCTTCTGCAAAGTCTCTATAAGCTCAGCCTGAGTTCGCAACTGCTCCTGATACTGTGAGCCAGATGATGATGTCTTTCAATGAGCTCCTCTCGAGATGGACCCCGACATCGCAGAATTACCATAATAAGTACCAGGAGTAAAATGAGAGTCGATACCAACTACTCGGCCCTTCTCAAAGCCATACTGAGTCTCCTGCATATATGCCACCTCATCAAAACGGTGAGCCCCGGTCTGCTCAATCGTCTCGTCCTGACCCTCAGCCTATGTCTGAGAGGTCGCAGCCTCATATGACTCCTTCAATTACAATTTAAAATTGAAATTGTGAAAATATTATATGAAGTTAAT
The DNA here is from genome assembly GCA_963277665.1 of Viscum album. Lineage (NCBI taxonomy): Eukaryota > Viridiplantae > Streptophyta > Magnoliopsida > Santalales > Viscaceae > Viscum > Viscum album. Next base: position 1,895,330,681 of record OY728133.1, on the reverse strand, counting down.
TGTCAAACAGAGAAAAATACTAACCACAATCTGACATTGGCGATCATCTCTAATCTCTCCAGTGGATGGATCACTGTGCATCCGCTGATAAATGTGCAACTCCGTTATATCTGGATTCTCGACTTCCTATAGAAATATAAAATAAAATTTTTATATTTAAATTTATATAAAATATTTAAAAAATATACATTCCATATGCTCTCTATGTGAACTGAATCTACGACTACTAGCTCGATTCGTCAACTCATATCTCCCCTGGTTCTTTCGTCCCACTGAAGATCTCCTCTGAAATCAACCACCCAACTAGTGTAAACATAATCCATACTAAATATGAGATGAAATTTACTCTGGTCGGTGAGCTCTACAAAACTCATCAAATTTTTTCACTCCGGCTTTCTTAATGGTTGTCCTTCTAAAATTGTGAAAAAACTGACGGAAAATATTCTCGCATTGAAACCTGACATGCCACATGGATAGCGTCGTGCTTTCTATCATTGATAGGATACCATAAAACTAACAAATAATTTATAATATCAGGTTATTAAAAAAATCAAAATAAATATAATTTATTTATGTACCAGCCAATGATGGAACATGTCGCATCACAAATCAATGGGAATATTTTCCCATGTGATCCATGGCTGAGGAATATACTTACGCAAGATAGTGCTCCCTTATCCAATAGCTACATGCGCAAAACTATGAAAAACGAATAAATAATAAAACAAATAGTATATATATAAATAACTAAATGAAAGCTAACTAAAATTTACAGGTTACCATACCTCCGTGTGTGTGGATCGAAACCAAGATGTGGATGTTGATCGGGGATAGGGCCAGGAATCATCAGTCATGCAAGACAATTCCCCCTCTAAGTTCCCCCTGAACCGCCAGTAGGCTGAGGTTCTGATGATCAAAAATCTCCCTTATCCAATGGTAGATCAGCCTCCTATAACTCGTGATATAGATCATGGTCCATCTGAAACATAAAATGTTTGTTATTAGCAGATAGTTGAAAATAATTATTATATATAGATATATATTATTTATGATTATTACAAGAATTTAACTTTGTCAATGTTCATATTAATCCTCCTCTATAGCTTTCAATGTCAATGTCTTCATCTTCCTCCTAGCATCATCAATATCCATATGAGTTTCAATTTCAGTATCTCTTGTCATTTAATATTCATTGGTAACATTATTAACATCTTCATCACTATCGAACCTTAATTGTGGGGTTTCATTGTTGATATTCACATATTATTGTGAATCAGATGGATTTTGAGCAGTCTCTTGAAAAATTTCAATTCATTCCACTTCGATGGAACCAAATTTAGTTTGAGTAAACTGATTTTCCAGAGATTTCATTTTTTTATGCTCCACCAATATCTTAAGTCTCTTGAAGTAGCACATTACATTGCATACTAAATTATATGTGCCTATTGAGCCAGTAAAAATGGTTCATTTATTGTAAAAAGACTGTCATATTTAATATCACCAATTCCATGATTCGGATGAACATGCAAGCCTCTCCCAGTATCCAACCACTGACTTTAAACATTGTTATGTAATTTTGTCCTAGATAACAAAACTCTATAATTTCATCCAAAATGACATAAAAGTCAACATTAGTTTCTATATGATGTGATCCTCTCAAGAAAACTCCACTATTCATTGTTGTTTTGATTCCTCATATGCATGTGTATGAAATAGAAAACCATTCACCACATGTGAATTATAAGATTAACCATTTTGGATAGTGGGTTACTTAATATACACAGTCTCTTAACAATAATAGCAGTATATTGAGACACCTAAAAATTTGTAAAATATTTATCTATATAATAAATAATTAATGGAATTGATATTAAACCATTAATAATTTATGTTACCAGCTTTTTAAAATATTGAGAAAAAAATTTTCTGCATTATTCAAGATCAGCTGTTGTAATTTGTGGAAGTTGTTTATTGATATTATTATCATATAACCTAAAAATAAAAAAAGTTTAAATAATGTAACATAAATTATAGAATAATTTATAGAATCACTCACAGGACAAATGATTTCATTTCTTCACAGTTGAGCAGAACATATGTATGAGCTCTGTGATGTTCATCATCTGAAAGCCTTCGTTCATGAACTCCACCAAAACAAAGATTTGGTTGATTAAAAACTGTTAATTTATTGTCCATTTTGTCATTAACATTCCCCTAATTTTTTCCCATGTGATTGTGTTTTGAGGGATATTGAGATTCAATATAATGAGAGCAGAAAAAATAAATTTCCTCTTGAAAGTAAGCTTCAGTAATTGAGCCTTCAACTGATACTTTGTTACTTACATTTTACTTCAATTTATGAATGAATCTCTTAAATGGGTACATCCATTAAAACATTACTGGACCTCCAAATTTAGTTTCATGTGGAAAATTTAATATCAGATGTTCCATTGATTCAATGATTACCAGCATGATTTATTTTTCCAGTTTCCATAAAATTACAACAACAACTTCTTTCAGTTTTTTTAGCGCATCGTAGTCTGTTTTCACTGCACAAATATCTTGAAAAAATATGATATCTCTGTTATCAAATCCCAAATCATAGAATTCATAAAACCTCTGAATCCAATTATCATTAGTCTTTCTATGATAACATGAAAATCATGACTTTTTAATCCAGTAATATAACCATTATTTACACATCTTCCAAAATTATAAGCATAGCCATCTGGATGTCTCAATTCTACAATCCATTGAAAAAATAATAAGTGACTTTATTTAGATAGTTTATAAGTTGCTTTTGGCTTCATTGACCTCTACGATCTGACATTATCAAATAGTTCAAGTTATTTTTTCCTGTAATTTTGGGAAAAATATAACATGGAATTTACAGTATCTTCGGTCATACTTGCTGTATCCAAAACTGTATGAAATAAATTATCAAAATATTTCTTCTCAATATTCATAAAATCCAACATATGGATACCTAACAAATCAGACTAATACGGAAGATCCCAAAAAATGATCTGTTTTTTCCAATTATGTTATTATCCAAAGCCATGATTGTTCTATTGGTTTACTGTTGGTCCAAATGTGATGGGAGGTAATGGAAATACAACTAATTTTGACTCTATACGTGATATTATATTTGGATCTTCATCCCATTCAATTGTACAATTTCTGAAATGAGAATTATTCCTCTGAAAAGGATGATCGGTTGGAAGAAATATACGGTGACCATCAGAATAGAAATGTTTTTTCCATTGAAGAGTATAAAGGCTTTGATGTCTTTCATACAGTAAGGAAATGATTTTGGACCATGTGTACTTCAACCAGATAACATGCCATATGCCAGAAAGTCACTAATCGTCCACATCAATGTAGATTTTAATATGAAATTTTGTTTCGCAGCAACATCATATGTATTAACACTATCACTCCATAATGAATTTAACTCATAAATCAATGGTTTCAAATAAAAACATTATTTTTTTACGATGTCTTGTGATTAATAGAGTAAAATACATATAGGGATCCTTCATCATCATCCATGGAGGAAAATTGTACGGAGTTATATAGACAGGCCAACATGAATACTGACTACCATAAGAACCAAACAGACAGAAACTGTTAGTAGAAAGACCCAATCGCATGTTTCGGGCTTCTATATCAAAAGGCGGATGCAAACGGTCAAAATGTTTCCATGAATCACCATTAAAAGGATGATTCAAGATTTTATCAGTTGAAATATTGGTTTTGTGCCATGACATCATTGACGATGTGTTCTGAGACATAAATAAATGCTGCAACCTGGGTGTAAGGAGGAAATATCTCAACTATTTTACTAGAATCTATCTAGACTTCCCTAGTTTAGCATCTTTATACCTCAATTGTCCACATGTGGGAAAAATATCCAATGACTCATTTTTACCAGAATATAAGATGCAATAACGTGGACATGCATGAATCTTCCGATAACTAAGGCCCAGATTACGAACCAGCCTCTTGCTCTCATAGTAATTTGCAGGAAACACATTTCATTAAGGAAACAATATTTTAACCAAAGAAAATATCTAATCAAAACAGTTGTTGGACATTTCATTATCTAATTTTATAGCCATAAATTTTGCAACCTCTTATAATTTTCTTCTCGTGCAACCAAGATATAATGCATCCCCAGCAGACCTCAATAACTCAAAAAATTCGGATGGTGCCAACTCAAGAGTTAAATCAATATCATCGTGAGTTTTAGTTTGTTGCACAGATGGGCTTGCAACATTATGTACTAAATTTTGAAACCGTGTTGGATCTGGAATCATGTTATTAGGATCTTATCTGGAACTGTGTTCACCATTTTGATACCAAAAAACATAATCTAGTTGAAAACCAAACTGAAAGAGATGTACCCCAACCTTGTCAATTGTGTCAAACGTTCTCATAGAACGTTTTTTACAAGGACACTTAATTGTGCCTTCTCAAACATATTCTGGATTTGATGATTCAAATTCTATGAAAGCTTCAACACACTCAAAATATACAGGATTTGAACCATAACCATTTGTATTTCTACACTGATTTGTCTAAGCATGACATCTAACAATGACTGATGTCGACATCCTTGTTCAATATTTTTTTACATAAAATATATAATCATCACTATTTTTGAATAATTTGAAAATAAAAAAACACTATATGAAAAAATAACACAGATAATTACAACTACTTCTTAATAAGTACCATTAATTAATGGTGACACAATTTCCAGTGGATTGATGGCCACTCTTTTGTCCGACGGCTCATTTACTTGCACCTTTCACACACAGAAATCACAATAAAGAATCTGGTATGAGGTATGCATATTCATTATTGTACGCATGAAAGTGAATATGTGTACCTCCGACCATATTCTTCATTGTGATTTCAGTGTGAGAAAATTGCAAGTAAATGAGTCGTCTGACAAAATTACCCCCTTTTGGTCGATGAATCGCCTTCTTCGAACTGTCACTGCATGAAAACATTATAAAAAATATTATCATACAAATGCATATCCCATCTTGTGCATAAAATATTGAATGTATATGTAGCAGCACATTTTTCATAATGTTTTGAGTCGGTGAGAGTTTAAAGGATAAAAGTCATCAAGCAAAAGGAGTGTCGTCAATCCTCTAAAAAATTTTCATCGTTCTTAAAATTTACTAAAATTTATTAAAATTTCTTCTTAAAGGTTCCTAACTATTATTCACTATTCCAAACTATTCCTTAAAAATTATTACTAATTATTACTAATTATTACTAATTATTACTAATTATAACTATTTATTACTAATTATTACTAAATATTACTAATTATTACTTATTATTAACAATTATTATTAATTATTAAAATTTATTAGAATTTATTAGAATTTATTAATAATTATTACTAATTATTACTTATTTTTCCTAATTATTGCTAATTATTGGTAATTATTGCTAATTATTGCTAATTATTGCTAATTATTGCTACTTATTTCTAATTATTAAAAATTATTACACATTATTACTAATTATTACTAGGTATTACTAATTATTACTAATTATTACTAATTATTACAATTTACTACTAATTATTACTAATTATTACAATTTATTACTAATTTAGCAATACATAGCAATACCTAGAAAAATGAAAACTACTTGAATAATGAAAGGAAATTTTCTAATCATCGTTGTGGTGATGATTACAAACATTCCCTTCTTGATACAAGCAGTTTTCGTCTACTTATTATTAGTAATAAAAATTAAATTATGAATATTTATTAAAAAGCAATATTAATATCATTAAAAAATAAAAAATATTAAAATATTAAAATTATCAATATTCACTATAGGATTTTCTCTATTCCTAACATGTTCAAATCTCAAATGGTCTCCAATTGTCAGGTCATGCGAAATAAAAAGTTTATGTCACCCATGTCCAATGTAAACTCTATAATTGTCCTTTCCAGGTTGCTCACCTCACAAGTAGTGGTGCAATAGGACGACAAAAGTAATGTCGTTCTCATATCTAAGAATCATCTCGCTCCCTTTACAGAGATCATTCTTCCTTAAAAATTTGAGGGGACATCAGTATCTTTCCATTAAATTTTCAAGGAAGAATGGTCTATGTAAATGGCCGTATGAAATAATTATTATAGATGATAAGGTAATGACGTGGGTTGTCCTATTGTAGTACTACTTACAAGGTGATAAACCATGCATAAACAATTATAGGTTTTATATTAGACATGGATGAAACAAACTATTTATTTCTCATGACCTGAAAATTGGAGACCCTTTTAGATGTGAACATGTTAAGAATAGAGAAATCTCTGTTGCGAATATTACTAATTATTACTAATTATTACTAATTATTAATAATTATTTCTAATTATTTCTAATTATTTCTAATTATTACTAATTATTACTATTTATTACTAATTATTAATAATTATTACTATTTATTACTACTTATTCTAATTATTACTAATTATTACTAATTACTACTAACTATTACAAACTATTAGTAACTATTACTAACTATTACAATTTATTACTAACTATTACAATTTATTACAATTTATTACCAATTATGACAATTTATTACAAATTTTTACATATTGTTACAAATTATTACAAATTATTACAAATTATTACATATTATTACAAATTATTACAAATTATTACAAATTATTACAATTTATTACAATTTATTACAATTTATTACAATTTATTTCAAATTATTACAAATTATTACAAACTATTACAAATTATTACTAATTTTTACAAATAATTACAAATTATTACAAATTATTACAAATTATTACAAATTATTACATATTAATACCAATTATTACAAATTACTACAAATTATTAAAAGCTATTACAATTTATTACAGTTTAATACAAATTATTACAATTTATTGGAATTTATTATAATTTATTACAATTTATTACAATTTATTACAATTTATTTCAATATATTTCAATTTATTACTAATTATTACTAATTATTACTAATTATTAATAATTATAACTAATTATAAATAATTATTACTAATTATTACTAATTATTTCTAATTATTACTAATTATTACAATTTATTATTAATTATTACTAATTATAACAATTTATTACTAAATATTACAATTTATTACTAATAATTTCTAAATATTATTATTTATTAATAATTACTACTATTTATTACAATTTATTACTAATTATTACTAATTATTACTAATTAATACTAATTATTACTAATTATTACTAATTATTACTAGTTATTACTAATTATTACTAATTATAACTAATTATAGCTAACTATATGTAATTAATTCGAATTATATCTAATTATAGCTAATTATATCTAATTATAGCTAATTATAGCTAATTATAGCTAATTTTTCCTAATTATATCTAATTATATCAAGTTATATCTAATTATATCTAATTATAGCTAATTATATCTAATTATATCTAATTATATCTAATTATATCTAATTGTAACTAACTATATCTAATTATATCTAATTAAATCTAATTATTACTAATTATTCCTAATTATATCTAATTATTACTAATTATATATAATTATTACTAATTATTACTAATTATTACTAATTATTAGTAATTATATCTAATTATTTCTAATTATATCTAATTATTACTAATTATATCTAATTATTACTAATTATATCAAATTATCCATAATTATGACTAAATTCCTCTAATTATCTATAATAATATCATATTCTTGCAAATTAACAAAAATTCTTTATAATTATCACTAACAATATCAATTTCATACAAAAAATAAATATAAATAAAAATCAATTTAAATCTAATTTAATTACAACTAAAAAACAACAATTAATATTAATATAAAAATATTTTAAAAAATATATATATATAATAAAATATAAATACCTTAATAATTAATATTCTAGAGGTATTGGCATATTCCAATTTCTCCCGTATAAAAAACATTAACTGAAAGAAACTTTACCCTTTAAACTAGAGAATGAAGAGAAAGAGAAGGGGAGATCTGAGTGATTCGAAAAAAACAGGTGGGGGTATATATAGGTTAGATTAGTTGCGACGAGGTTATTTAGGATGGGTTTCCCGTCGCAACTACCCTTGCCCGCATTAATTACAATTGGCGGTTAAAAGGGTATTTGTGACGGGGCCTATAGTAAATACAACCTACCGACATACTATTTGTGACGGGCTGCTTTTCATTTAGCAAATAGTATTTACTGCCACCGGGCTTTTGCGACGACCCCATCACAAATACCCTCACCCTCATTAATTACAGTCATGGGTTAAAAGGATATTTGCGACGGGCGGCTTTTCCCGTCACAATTAATATTTACTGCCTCATGGATTTTGTGACGGGGATGCGTCTTCGTCGCAAATACCCCTCCCACGATTTGGCGTACAAACCGCGCCAAACCTATTGTGACGAGTCAGGTATTCTCGTCGCAATTAACCTATTATTTGCGATGGAAAAAGACTCTCGTCGCAAATACGTATTTCGACGGACCTCTTGCGACTGTATATATTCCTATCGCAATTGACCCATCGCAAATACCCAATTTTCGCTTAGTGTTAGGATTACGATGCTGCTGAGTTCCTACTGCACTATTTTTTTTCAATTTGTTGTACTTTTAATTTGTAATGGATTATTCTAGATTGAAGTGTATGCTGTTTTTTTTACATTCATTGACATAAGGACATAATGCATTATCATATCTATATGACTATTGTTATCTTTTACTTTTAAACTGTTATCCATTTCAATTGGGTATTGTTTATTGCTTCCACTATTGTATGTTTATATCTATTTTTTCAGCACTGCACTTTGAAAAATGGGGTCATAGTTTCCCCACTATCAGACCTAGGCCCTAACTGCTAGTCGGTGGCCTCTGGAATTTGGGGAAATGTGCTTGAGGTCTTGTGACCAACTGGGTTCGGGGCACCCATTGTGTGGCTTCTATGACCGGGACATTACAAAGTGGTATCAGAGGAGATTTCTTTTCTTTGACTTACAGTTTGGAGCCTATTGTCAGGGATACGACGGAATTGGTAATTGGTAATAAGCTATGCCCGAGAGTAGTTAACCCATGTACAGGGAAAATACATTATACCTTGTTAAATTGTAATTTTTTTTGTTTTTCAATTTTACATATGACCTGATTTCCATCGTTGGGTGACACACTTGTGGTGTGCTGTTTATATTTTATACTTGGGCCCTATTTAGTTTCAACGCAATGAGATGAGGGTATTCCATCTCATGCATCATTTAGGCACATGTTAGAATCACATTCCATGCATAGTTTCCATGCCATGTAGGTGCATTAGAAAATGCATGTTGTGGTGATAGATGTTGTTCTATAAAATACCTGATATTGTGTTAGATACCTTGTTATAAATACATGTTATTTGATAGCATATTGGTACATGTTACAGTTGAGTTTTTGGACGCTATACTTTGGTTCCTGAAAACTATGGGCTCTCTTGGACTGGAATTTAGTAGATCATGATCCAGCCTTTTATTGTGTTTTGTTCTACAAAGTGAATGTTCGGGTGTTAAAATATGATTCGAGGGGAGTACCCCCCCCCCCCCACGGATCAGAATTTGGCATACCGACTTTTGAAATTAAAAAAAAACGGGCTCTGTAGTAGTTTCTGAGGTGTACTGTCTGGAAACCCAGACAACACAACGTGTGGTTCTAAAAACACAATCCATTTACTCTTCTGTGCGGTAAGAAATGAAAAAAATATATGTACATGCCATGTACTGTAAGTACACGTCGTGTGGTCTCTAACCGTGGCATGGGTCGTGTGGGTAGAGAGATGGGATAGGGAATGTCTTTGGGGAACACGCCATGTATGCTCTGAACATGCCGTGTAGTGTCATCCGAGTAGCCAGACATGTTGCTAACAACCCGGGTCGGTTGGGGCTTCTTAGTATATGTCGTGTCCATCTGGAACATGTGATGTAGTATAACATGGGTATACAGGTTGTGTCACTAACAAACACAGGCCATCGAAGCTTTACTAGTACATGTCGTGTACCAGTGGGACACACAGTGTGGTTTTGACCAGGGAGAGACCATGTTGATTTGGCCGTTTGGCTGGGGGAAACAAAGTGGTGTACATGCCGTGTGTGGGTGTAACACGCTGTGTATTTAGGGTTGAGAGACGCCCAGACCGGCATCATACATGACCATGTAAGGGCTAAAGGGTACACGTCGTGTAGTCTCTTTTTCCAGTTCTTGTGTTTTCTTTCCCTTTTTGCGTGGATACTTTTTAACAAAAAAAAAAATAACCTCGACAGTAAATGAAGCTAAGACATGTGTTTGACCTTGTAGAGTCATGTTGCCGAGACGACCATGAGTTGTATGCCAAGAGAGAGGAAACGATTATATATCAGTGATGGAAGGCCATGGGCTACCAATAGATCATCCGGTAAAGCCATATGTGGTTCCAGCCGTTATACCGGACGCAGGCGCGAATGCACATTTCCATGAAGGAATTATTACTTTTATTTAGACCTTCCAGGGATCACCGTCGGCTACCACATCTATGGAAGAGCTAGCCCATATATTCTAGTAGTAGCATCCACCTACATTTTCAAGAGATGGCATACCACGGCCTCTGGAGTCTTGGTTGGGTTCTGTGCAAACTATCTTTGATCACCGAGAGACACATCTAGGGAGGAGGGTCAAGATTGCTACACATATGTTGTGTGATTGCGCCAATAGATGTTGGGATGTTACCACTAAGACCGATCATCACTGATACATGGTGTTGGAATATTTTCGGGCTACCTTCTATGAATTTTTTTTCCATTGACGTTGTGGGTAGATCGGTCTCGAGAGTTCATGAATCTGCACCAGGGAGCCGAGTCAGTGATGGACAATTCTACCCGCTTCACTGAACTACAGTGCTTCACACCTGTTCTGGTGGGAGATGAGGTGTTGAGGACTCGATGCTTTGAGGATGGTCTTCGATATGATATCTGATCACTGGTTAATGTTTTCAGGTTGCCTACAATGCACGGTATTGTGAAAAAATCACCGATTACAATGAAAAACATGTGGGCAGCTAGAATTGTTGGGCATGGTGGTTCGAACCCAGTTTCTAGAACTATTTATATTGGAAACAGGAAGAGAATGATATATTCCTCTGACAGTGGTAGTACTAGCAACAAAATTTCTTCAGGTGGTCCGGTCAAGTGCTACAAGTGTGGTAGAGAGGGGCACAAAAGACATCACTGTCCACATGACCTAGTGCAGTGCTGAGTTTTCTGCAGGATGGGTCATCTCCAACGTTTTTGCAGGGCTTTTCCACCAGTGGCTACTGAGATGGATTCTGTGCAGACACCGCTTTCAAGAGCACGACCAGCAACCTCTTAACAGTCAACGAATTGGAAGACGTCAAAATGATCCTGTCGGGGTGGTGGTCTTGGTCGTGGTATTCAGACACCCAGATCTTAGAGACAGTAGGGCAGGTCAGCTTAGTGTAGTCAGGCTGTGTCGTAGGGCCATGACACTAGGCATTCATATGAACTACAATAGACCCAACGAGAGCAGGATCCCAGTCCTTCTACTGTCATATGTACTTTTCTAGTTGCTTCTATTGTTTATTGTATACTTTTTTATACTAGTGCTACACATAGCTTTATATTTGTGCCCGTTGTGGAGAGCCTTGGGCCTTGTGTTACATCATCTTATAATTTTATGATTCTAGACACTCCATTGAGGATTATAACGGTAGGTGTGCATTAGTGTACTGTGTTCCCCCTACAGGTTGGAGGGTTTCACTTTCTATGGAACCTCTATGTCTTAGAGATGAAAAGCTATGATGTCATTCTCGGGATGGACGGGTTGGTACCCTTTCGAGCCTTTATAGATTGCTATCGTCACAGAATTAGTTTAACATCACCAGAGGGTGGAGAGTTTCTATACAAGGAAAGTGAGATGTTCAGGAAAGCCGATCATGACCCGAGCATCATCGGTGATGTGGAGTGACATCCCATATTGCGAGTTTATATCTGGATGACCGAGGAACATGTCAGATGGATTTCCATCAAGTAGTTGATTGTTTCAGGGATGTCTTCTCGGACGACTTTTCTAGTCTTCCTTTAGAGCGAGAGGTGGATTTCTATATTGATCTTGCTCCTGGAGTAGAACCAGTGTCCATTCCTCCTTATAGGATAGCTACACTAGAGTTGTAGAAGCACAAGAGGTAGTTATAAGAGTTGTAAGAAATGTTTTTCATTCGACCCAGTACCTCTCATTGGGGTTCTTATGTCCTGTTTGCTAAGAAGGAAGACGGTAGCACCAGACTTTGAGTTGATTATCAGAAGTTGAACCAGTTGACAGTCAAGAACTGATATCCTTTGCCAAGGATTGATGAACCTTTTTATCAACATCTAGGAGCACGAGTGTTCTCGAAGATTGACTTGAGATCCAGATATCATCAGTTTGGCATTATAACATCAGACATACCACTTACATCACATCAGAGTAGATATGCTCTATACGAGTACTTGGTCATGCTATTCGGACACATGAACGTGCCAGAAGGTTTCATGGCTATGATGACTCACGTGTTCCACCCATATCTGGATTATTTTGTGGTAGCCTTCGTGGATGATATCTTGGTGTACTATAACACTCGACATTTCCATTCTACCTATATTGATAAAATTTTGAGTAAACATGGAGAGCATCATCTATATTTTATGCTCTCAATGTTTTACTTTTGGATGTACCATATACACATCCTGGGTCATATCATCTCAGATACAGGAGTTATAGTAGACCCAGAGAAAGTGAGATCCATAGATTCATGGGAGCATCCTAAGAACTTGTTTGAGATATAGAGTTTACTGGGGCTGTCAAGTTACTACCGGAACCTTATACAGGACTTCACCTTCTTATCAGTTAAATTGACGGTTTTGAAAAAGAAGGGTGTAATGTTCGTTTGGGAAGAATCTTGCGAGACAACATTTCAATAGCTGAAGGGAAGGTTTACATCAGCACCTATCTTGATACTACTAGATCATGGGAAGATCCATACAGTTTATTGTGAAGCATCAAGTATTGGGCTAGGAGCAGCATTGATGAAGGGAGATTGAGTAGTTGCGTACGGGTCTTGGAAGTTGAGGCCACATGAGAGGAATTACCCTACACATGATCTCATGTTGGCGGCATTTGTTCATTCATTACACTGTTGGAGACATTATCTCTTGGGAGAATATTTTGTTGTGTTTACAGACCACAAAAGTCTTAAATACATCCTTACCCAATGTGAGTTGAATTTGACGCGGTAAAGGTTAGAGGAATACCTTCAGTCCTTTGACTTCAAGCTTTCCTATACACCTGTTAAGGGTAATGCAGTAGTTGATGGACTGAGTAAAAGGACTCAGATATAAGCAGTGCAAGAAGCCAGTGGAGAGTGGCAGCTCATGGATTTGTTCTCTGAAATGAATTTAGAGGTGCAAGACAGTTAGGGGAAAACATATCTTTCATCTTTAGATATGAATTATACCCTCTTGTATAAAGGGATTATGAGACAACTATTAGATATAGAAGGCCTTGTTCTACGTGAGTCGGTGGAAATTGAGGACCCTCCTCCTAGTTAGACGATAGGAGATGACGAGGTACTTCGTATCCATGGACGAGTGTGTGTTTTAGAAGATATACGTGAGGATTTGATGCAGGAATTTCATGTTTTTGTTTGGGTAGTGCATTGTTGGGTTACCAAAATGTAGCGTGACTTGAGACGTTAGTATTGGTGGCTGGGTATGAAACAAGAGGTAGCTCGTTTTATTACGAGATGTTCCAACTATCAGCAGGTGAAGGAGAATCAGAGTCCTGATCGACTGTTACAAAATTTATCCATTCCGTAGTGGAATGGGATGATGTCACGATGAACTTCGTGACCGGGTTATCGACGTCACCTTGAGGTAGTGATGTTGTGTGGGTTGTTGTGGACAAACTTACAAATATTGCTCACTTTTTTCCAGTCAAGGAGACCTTTTGTGTTGATGAGCTCAGAAATTTGAATATTTTAGAGGTATTACATTTTCATGGGTTCCTTAGTTCTATTGCTTCAGATATATACACCCATTTTACATCTCATTTCTGGAAGATATTTCAAAGAAAAATAGGTACACAGGTGCTTTTTAGCACAACTTACCACCCTCAGACTGATGGCCAGTTGGAGCGTACGATACAAGTGCTTGAGGACATGATGAATGCATTCATCCTAGAATTTGGGGGCTCCCAGGAGAAGCACATACCCCTATTTGAGTATTCCCATAATAATAGCTTTCAGAAATCTATTGAGATGGAACCTTATGAGGCTTTATATGGTACGCCATGTCAATCACCAATGTGCTGGTTGGAGGCATGTGTGACATCTTTACTGGGACCATGTCTAATGTAGGAGACTTTAGAGCAAGTCCAGTTGATTTAGAAGAGGATGGTTGTCGCATAGTCTAATCAGAAATCGTATGTTGATTGCCACAGACGACCATTGGAGTTCGTGGTCAGGGATCGGGTTTTCTTTTGTGTTTCACTGAGGATCAAACATGGGCGGATCAAGAGGCAGGGTAAACGTTCATCGAGGTAGGTAGGGCCGTTTGGGATTCTAGAGAGAGTTGGGCTAGTGGACTATTGGTAGCAGTTACCACAGAGGTACCGATCCATGCATGACGTCTTCCATGTATCTCACCTACACCGTTATCACTCAGACTCGTCTCACGTTTTTCAGCCCGAGGAGGATGTGCTTTAGGTCGATACGTCATTTGAGGAGAATCAAATTCGTATTGTTGATGGGAGCATGAAATTTCTTCGAGGCTCATCAGTTACTCTCATACAGGGGATATGGAAGTATGGCCAAGTGCAGGATGAATCCTAGGAGCCGGAGACCGATGTACATGCTCAGTGGCTAGAATTGTTCAAAACATTATCTTCACAACCTTGGAAGGGAAATTCGGGGACGAATTTCTTTAAAGGGGGATGTTTTTAATAACTCGTTACTTATTCATGAGGTACGATTTACTTCATTTACGTTTTCCTTAAGTGTTTTTGAGAAAACATGGGAAATGTGGGAAAATCCAAAATTTATGGGTTCACGCCCTGTAATTTTGTACAGACGCCTTGTACATCGGCTTTGAGAGATGAGAAGCCATGGTGTATCGTTTTGTCAGTAAATATAAAATATATGTTGTGTAATTCCATATACAGGTCGTGTACTTTGGTCATGTGGGATGAAAACATAGGGCGTGTGGACTTGTCGGTGATTAAAGATGTAATAACATTCTACACTCCGTGTACTTAGTATTACATGCTATGTAATCAGTGGGTAGTTGAACAGGGTGGCAGTGAAAATTAGAGGCTAGAGAAATATTTAAAAATTAAAGTACATGCCTTTTACTTTCAAAGTACACGCTGTGTAGTCATTAATTCTCTCTTAAAATAGCAAGTAGCATCCTCATTCGATATAGGAGGCAGAATATTAATTGGTAGCTCAAGATAAACAACTGAAGCTTGGAGGAAATTCCGACCACACACTAGGAATCAGATTCTTCCGGCATTGATCACGTTTGAACTGCACATGTCAGTTCTTCCCTTTTTGTGAGTATTTCATCCCAATTATTCCTCTAAAGTAATTTATTTGAGTTTGAATGGGAAATATTTTATCCCAGATCTATGTCATTCTTGGTTGTTTCGGGAGGGGCTGTTTGTGTATATCGATCTGTGGAGATCAAGGTGGGTGGTCCTGTGTTTTATTACAACTGTCGAGTAGAATTTGTGTGTCGTTGTGCCACTCTCTCGTGCTTAGGGTGTTTTATAGCTGAGGCTTTTTCTATTTAGATACCTATAATTTTTTAGGTAGTCCAATGATTAAATATGAAATGCTGTTTGGGATCATTTCTTGGATCCAGGGTCACCCCGTGGGTGTGTTCACCCTGTTTAGCTATTTGGCCGGGATACCCGAGGGTATGCCATATCTATAGCATGTATTAAGTTTTCTTGAGAGGAACTTATATTTATTGATTGCTATGCATTGGTCTTGACCAGGTTTCTTTCTTATCATGAGGGAAGTGTTGTGTTTAGCCTGTGAGCAGTGTTCGTTAGCCTAAGGGTAATGTTTCTTATACCTATGGGCAGTACATTCTATGCCTGCATGCAATATCTCGTATGCCTTAGGGCAGTATTCGTAATGCCTGGGTGCAGTCACCTGCGGGTTTTGATTTTGTTTAGTTGAGGGTAAGAATATGCATGTCTGAGGACAATGTTTACCTTGATTATTCACTATGGTGATCTACCTTGTTCTACATTCCAAGAAAAATCATAGGCTTGGAAATAATAAAAAATTATTAAAATGGAAATGGAACTGGTAGATATATATACTTTTGTGTACTTCCAAGTTCACTGCATTTTAGTTTGGAACAATGATGTTGCACATTTTCACTGACAGTTGGGCACGGGCCTTTGGTGGTTGTGTACTAGGAATTATTTATCACACCCTATTTGGGTGATCTCTTGGGACCAAACAGATTATATAGCTACAGGTGTTGATAAGTTCAAGATAATATATACATGTACTTGATTGTTGTAGAGGAGTAAGAGATCATGAGACCGAGCATATGCATGCGATGGTGCTGAGTTCCTCTTGCACTGTTTTGTTTCCCATTGCTGTACTTGTACTTTGTAATGGATTATTCTAGATTATAGTGTATCATGTTTTGACTGCTTTCCTAGACATAGAGACATAATGTCTCATCATATCTATACAACTGTTGTTATCATTTAATTCTGTAATTTTATCCATTTTAGTTTGTTATTATTTAGTAGCTTCATTTTTTGTATGTTTATAACTATTTTCGCTACGTTACACTTTGGAAAATGAGGACATAGTTTCCACACTGTCAGACCTTGGCCCTCACTGCTACTCGGCACCATCTGAAGCTTGGGGAAATGTGCATGAGGTCTTGTGACCAACCGGGTTGGGGGAAATGATTGTGTCACTTCCAAGACCAGGATGTTACATGAAAAATAGTTTCCACTTTGGAGTTTTCAGGATGATGCCAATAAGATTTTTAAAATAACCATACACTATATTTGGTCTATTTGGAAATGGAAAATGATTTCATTCATGGAATATTCTCAGGAACATGTATAAACCTAAACACTATATTTATAGATTGTAGTTCTTCATTTTTTATTAAAAAGATATTCATTGTTTGGATTGATGAAAATCATGATGGTGTATTTGGGGATATGGATTCTAAATATAAAAAGGAATAAAAACCTGATATTAAATTTAATTTTCCTTTCAGAAATACCCAAACACATATTTTATCAATTGGGAATATAATAATTTTTATTGGCCAGGGGATCCTGAAAAAATATCCTGGGTTTAACTAGGATCATATTGTTGTCCCCACTATGATAATACATCCATATGATAACCAATTATTTTTCATATGAATTAGATTGTGGATATTTACATGTTGGGTGAAATATTGTTTTATCATGATACCATTTAGGATTATTCATGTTAACAAATTTATTTATTTTTAATTTTAAACGCCTTAATTCTGTATCATAATGTGAGTTTCGTAACTAGTGATTATAAGGTAATGTTTTTTTAGATATTAGTTTTTATATTTTCAATATTTGGAGTATTATTCCATAATCCATGGTAAATATAATGTATTTTAATCCAGAATAGTGTGGTTGGAGTTTAATGTCAATTTTTTACTAAAATATGTTGTAGTCTATCCAATAGATTGGGAAAAGAATAATATGAAAGGATTTGTGCCCCAAATTCCAACAATGATGACTATATTAAAAGGGGTTCATTTATTTTATTGTTTTTAGAAACATAAAATCTCAGATTTTAAAATTTAATTCCTTTATTTTATATGAAATTGAATATGATGAATGTTTGTGAAAATTAAGTGTATTTGGATCCAGATAAATTATTGTATTATGGTATCTATAATACATAACTCAAGAAATCTGAATTTAGTTATGCCAATATAGGACATGTGTTCTATGGATAAAAATATAACACAATCAAATTATGCGATTTGGTTCCTTATTAGCATGTGTGTGTGTGAATATTAACGTAACCATTCTTTCATATAATGATTCATATCATAGAAAATGATAAATATATATTCACTGATGTTCACTATCTATGAGGGGTGTCCCAAGAATATTTATATAGTAATTCTCAATATCCATTATAGGGTTTTGATGATGAAAAAATGATTTATGAATTGGTATTTAGGATAAATGTTTAATAAAAATTTATTTTTCCTTATTAAACGTTTTGAAACCATGTATTGACCACATATTTTATGTGAAGATGTAAAAGATAAAATTGTACTAACATTTTCCTATAATGATAGATCAAGAATGTAAATCTGGATTTTTCTCAGTCCACCCACCAGTTTTTACTATCCTAAAACATTTTATGTATTTTTACTCTTTATTTGATTAAGGGTTTACAAATATATTCATTTAAGGGTATAACATATAGTCTCACAACTTTTTTGAGATGTTTTATAGGTTTATTTTCTTACACAATTATCTAATAGTTTGATATAATCTAATTAATGATGTGATTGAATGTTAATTTGAGAATTAGGAGCCAAATGAAATATATAGAATCTCAAAATACGTTTCAAAATTATAGTTCGACAAAGATAAAACCAATGTGGATTGTATTTATGCTTTATAATTATATCTCATAATTTGTTTTAATTATGATAAAATCAATTTCTCTCTTAAAATATTCATTTTATTGAATATATTTCAAGTATATTTAATTATAATTGATATAATTGAAAATGTTATTAAACTAAGATTAAAGGCTTAATGATGTTTTTATTAGTGTACATGACTAATCTTAATGCACTAGATGAGATCTAGGATTAATGTTGGATGAACCATCTAGGGTAGTACAAAAAACCATATTATGAAATAATTGATGATTGAATAATGTTGGTCACACAAAATTACATGTATAGGTAACTGGGCAACCTGTTACATGTGGATATCCCTCACATTTAAATTATCATTTTCCATTCTAGAAGTGAAAATCTATTATAGAATGCATCTAGACATTAATTAAAAACTAATATATCACTAGTGCTGACATTCAAGACCTAGTGAGCTACCTGGGGCACCATGGAATGTTGATGATGTTCGCATGGTTGTTATTAGTTTTGTAATTGTTGGTCAATGAATTCGTTAAAGATATTTAATGGGATATTGAATCATATTTGTTTATCATAAATTACCTCTGATGATTCCAGATGAACATTATCATTTTTTTTGGAAAATAAATAGAATCTTATGTTGTATTTAAATATTCAATGTGTTGATTAAATATCCTCACAGGAACATGATTCATGTTTGACACTACCATGAAAAATATATAGTGGGGTCACTCCAGTATCATTGTTCCGACTCTAATAATAATTTTTTCTCTAAATATATATTACTATATTATATCTCAATAAATCATCTCAATTAATTGAATCCCTTTGATATATTTTTTATCAAGATTGTTACTAGCTTCACATAAAGACAAAATTATTATAATATCATTCTTTAATAGGATACCACTAACACAAATTTAAGGGATGTGTTCCATTACTAATGAAAAATGTATAAAGGATTAGAAAATCATAAATTACAAGGAATATATTTCTTAATAACCGCTATGATAAAGGGGGTAATAATTGAAATATTTCAACTAATGGGTAGGAGACACATGGCCTAACAAAGACTTATTATTAAACTATTTTATGAACTCATGTTCTATTTGTATTTTATTTGGGGAATATTATCAACAAATATCAATATACATTAATATATAAATATTATATGATTATTTCTATTAAGATTAATATGTTAATATATTTAAAGAAATGAATATATTTCTTTTACATTACAATATTTTTTAATTTTTATTTTACTTCTTCTAATAAGAAAAAGTATTAATAGTAGAACCCCACCTCCAAATACTCTGACCAAAAAAATTTTATCAATGTATTATGAATGGTTTTAATTGAAAATAATTATTTTCTTATTTAGTAAAATTTTTAATTCACTAATTATTTTAATTTTCAAATTTTTTATTATGGTAAATAAATATTATTCCAAAGGAAATTTTATCCAAAATCATAGAATTATATGAAATATTTTATCTCAAAAATTATTAGAAGATTTATCATCCCTTTTATGAAAATAAATAGAATTAATATAATAAATATTAACACAAAGAAAAAAATACATATAATGATTTTTAAAAAATGAGGTGAACTAAAAATATAGAAACACGTTACATTTTGATCAGGATAAAATTAATTCAATCAAATTTCTATATGTAATAAAACTCATGAAATATAGAATACTATATAATTTTCTCATGAATTCACAAAAATTGTAAAATATAAAATATAGTATATGTGTCAGATTGGTTATTAATATATATCCACGTGCCCAAAAATATCAATTAATAAAAAGTTCTTAGTATTTACTAAAAATTTCAATAGTTAAAAGTATACCATTAATGATTTTTCTTAAAACCCCTAGTGAAGGAGAATCTATGAGACCTATAGTTAAATTCGACACTAAAATTCATAGCCATCGAAAAATCGGGTAATGTAATTAAAATGGTATCAAAACAATTAATATAATATATAATTACATATAAAATAAAAATGGTGTTACATACAAAGATGGGGAAAATTGAATCCATGTATTTAATGTAAAATAAAAACTATATATACCATTTATTACTCATCTGGTGGAGATGTTCAGAAAATTTCCCATCCATACCAGAACATGAATAATTTATCATGGATTTATTTGGTCTAATAAACTGGTTCAACATGAATACTGATATGTTAATTCTTTGAATTAAATATTAAATGTCACAAAATGCTAGAAATACCTATATACAAAAGGGAATATTTATGAATAGATGCACTGTATGAAGTAGAACAAGTCACAACCCAACTTATAAGAAATGTCTATGTGGACGAATCATGTTCATCCCACTTAAGTAAATTATATCCATTGTTCCTAAAGAATTATATTGATAAATATATCAATGATATTATTACTCTTCTTATTCACTAATCTTTATCCTCCACTACTACATTAACATATAGTTATTATTCTTATTTTTCCCAACTGAATATAATTAAATATACCTATAATTTATTTGATCTAATAGGAATTGGTTTCGATGAACTATCATAAGTATAAAAGGAAAATAATAAGAAATACATGATATATACAAATAGAAAATAATACCAAAAAAATAATTAATTTAATCAACAAGGACTATGATTAATTATTCCAAAAATTGAGATTCAACTAAATGTAAATGAGTTTGAATATTAAATAATTGATATAAAATCTTCACATTAAAAATTCCCTAGAGGTGAAAATTATTGATATAAAATAATTTTCACACAATGACATAGTAAATAATGCAATTTTCTAGGTTTCAAAAATAAACCAATAACCTAAAAGATTCCACTAAAATTAACTTTTGTTAAAATATTTTTGTAATATATGCTTTCAATTTATTATAAAAATAATTTAACTTTTAATATATATGAATTTCATTACAAGAAATAACAAAATGGAATACTAAATTCTATTTATCATTCATACATTATTTGAAAAGAAAATAATACTAAATAATTATGAACATCTATTCTTTACAGGTTAATATTCATAGAACCATTTTTGATTTAGTATAGAAAGAATTTATCAAATAAATTTATATGAAAATATTCATATGTGGAATCGTAAGTCGAAATATTGTACAAATATAGTTACGAATCAAAACCAATGTGTGGTGACCGTGAATAAATAAATGAAATAAATAAACTATAGGAGGATCATGTCATCGATGGGATAACACTAAGGGGAAATTTTTTTGTGAAGATAGGATTATTTTGTTTATAACTAAAATATTATAAAAAATTAATTTTCAATCATCAAAAACTAAATTTGATAATAATTATTCAATTTGTGATATCGATTTTAAAATTTATTTCAATAATTATTTTTCAAATTATTTTTACGTAAATTGTTATATTTAATTTACATCTTGTTGATTTATAAATTTTCACAAAATCATATTAAAATGACTATATTTAAAAAAAATAAAAATCTTCATTGGACAAGTTATTGAGTAGTATTATTGGTACAAATTCCATTTCAATTATAGCACTCTATATATTTTCAAACACAACTATAATTAACTAGTAAATTATTTAATCAAATTCTATTGTTTTGAAAAAATGGTTCGTTATTAATGGAATCCAGTTAATCAACATAAATCAACATTAAAATTTAGGAATTTATTCAACTAAATAACTTGATTAAATTCATATATATTTATTTAGAAGTTAAAATTTTGAATTTTAAATGGAATATTTAATATATTTAATTATTATTAATGAATTTAAAGGATTCCCATGCTCTTAATTCATATTTTATAAATGTAATTATTGAAATTCATTCAACATTTTTACGAAAAAATTTGAAATTAAATGGGTTTCAAAATTATGTATATTCTATGTGATCATGTCATATTATTATATAATAAGTAATTTTAATAGTTTTCTTCTATCATTATAAAAAGAAGTCTTTTCTTCTACATAATCCTCTCAACAAAGTGGGTATTATAGTATGAAAATTGTTCAATGCATGAAATCGATTAAAAAAATTAATCAAAATTTAAATATATTTTTTCTCATGTCATTAATATTGTGTTGTTGTCCTTAATATCTATAATATATGACATTTTAAAAAATGGACCCTTATAAAAATTTTAAAAATAGAAAAACATAATGATATTATTTTTAATTTTTCTTTTGTTTTTTTTATTTCATACACTTATAAAAATAATTAAATAATTGAATTGAAATTTTATAAAAGTCGGATTATTTATTAATACAATATAATCATGGAATGATGATAAATTTTAAAAAGTATATTTTTTGTTTTCTGAAAAAATAAATTATTTTTATATGAAATTTATCTAAATAGTATTTATCTTATATTATATGAAAATGCTTGTTTAAATGAGAAATATTAATATAATGAATTTTACGTTGAAAAAGTGTATCGATCATATTTATAACCTAAATATTTTAAAAAATATAAATTCCAACATCATGAAAATGTGGTTTGATATTTTCTTGTGGGAACTATTATAGGATGACTAGTCCTACATGGGGTTAAGCATCATTCAATTATCTATCACATTAAACCCGAATATCATAATGATATACATACAACAAAAAATTAGATTTTTTCTATAAAATAAGAACTGAATCAATAAACTCAAAAATATTTTTTGAGAAAAATGAAATACATAATGATCATCCCATTATTGACACTAAATATTAGTTTTTAGAAATATGTTAAATGGGAATGGTAATATATATAGAAATAATTTTAATCTATTAATTGATTTTTATAACCATGTGAACAGAATTATCTATAGTAAAAACATTTCACTCACCCAATAGTTTTATGTAATTATAATATTTTGGGCCTGTTCCAAACAAAATAATATTAGAATCTTCAAATATATTTAATAATGACCTTTATGATTTTTAATTAAAACAAATTTATTGAAAATATTTTTAATAAAAAGAACATTGTTTTGAATATAATTGTTTTAAATATTTAATTACATAAAATAAATCATTTCGGGTTGTAAAAGAATATATTACGAATTTGTATAGATGTTTATGAAATTAAAATTTATTAAATGGTTCAAAAATTGAAATACACAACTAGAAAATAGTGTTTTACCGTGGTTTTTCCACGGCGGTTTTAGAAACCACTGCTAAATTTTGTTCAATCAAAAATTTTGCGATGGTTTCTAAAACCGCCGTAACAAAACCACAGTTAATTTTTTTAATATTTTCTTAATTAGCAGTAGTTTTTTAGCAGCGCTTCAAACCGCCGCAAAATAGTTTTTAGTTATTTTTAATTTTTTAATTTTACAATTAGCGGTGGTTTATTAACGGCGGCTTAAACCATCACTAAATCGTTATTAGTTTATTTTTAAATTTAATTAATTTGTGAAATTTTATTAATTTTTTATTTATTTGTTTTTATATTAATAATTTATTTATTTATTTTAATTAATTAATGTATTAATTATTTACTCTTTATTTATTTATTATTTATGATTTATTTATTATTTATATGTTTTTCGTTTATTTATTTATTAATTATTATTCATTATTTCTTTAATATTAGTTTGTTGTTTAGTTTTTATTTATTTATTTATTATTTATTTGTTTACTCGTTATTCGTTATTTATTAATTAATTAATTATTATTAATTAATTAATTATTATTTATTAATTATAACTTATTAGTTATTAGTTATTAATAAATAATAATTATTTATTATTTCTTTATCTATTTATTAATTTATGTATTTTTTCCTTTATTATTTATTTTATATTTTATATTTTTATAATTATTACTATTTATTCTTTCTTCTTTATTCTTTACACTTTATTATTTATTTTTAATTTAGTAAATATAAATTTATTATTAATTTATTTTCTATTTATTATTTATTTATTTATTATTTATTATTTATTGATTATTGATTATTTTTTTATTAATTAATTAATTAATTATTATTTATTCAATATTAAATATTGAATATTGGACATTAAATATTAAAATTAAAATATTAATTACTAATTAAGAATTATTAATTCTATAATTATCAATTATTAATAATTATTTATTATTAATTATTTATTATTTATTATTTATTATATATTTTTTTATTTATTTATGTATTTATTTATCTATTATTTATTATTTTTTTATTATTTTTTAATATAATACTAATTAAATATCAAATATTTATTATATATTAAATATTGAATATTTCATATTAAATATTCAATTTAAAATATTAATTATTAATTAAGATTTATTCATTTTATAATTTTTAATTATTAATTATTAGTTATTATTAATTATAATTATTAATTTATTATTATTCATTTAACTATTTATTTTTGTTTTTATATATTTATTTATTATTTAATATTTATTTATTATTTATTATTTATTAATTATTAAATATTATTTATTATTTATTAATTCATTTTTAATTTAATTAATATTATTTTATTATTAGTTCATTATTCATTTATTATTTATTTATTTATTCATTCATTATTCAATTTCTATTAATTATTTATTATATATTTAGTAATTATTTGTTCATTATTTATAATTTATTTATAAATTTTTTTAATGTAAATAATTAATTATTAATTATTAATTATTAATGATCAATTATTAGTTATTAGTTATTATTAAATATTAATTATTAGTTATTAATGATTAGATATTTTTTAATAATTATTTATTATTTACTATTTAGTATTAATTTTTTATTTCTTATTTTTTATTATTTGTTATTATTTATTCATTTATTTATCTATTATTTCTTAATTTATTATTAATTTTTAATTTATTTATTATATACTGAATTATTTTTTACTTAATTTATTATTTATACATTACATATATATATATATATTATGTAATATATTATATATTATATATTATATATTATGAATTATGAATTATATATTGTATATTATATATTATATATTATATATTATATATTATATATTATATATTATATACTTTATATTATATATTATATACTTTATATTATATATTATAAATTATCTATAATCTATTATATATTATTGATTATATATTATGTATTCTATATTATATATTATATATAATACATTATATATTATATATAATACATTATATATTATATATAATACATTATATATTAGATACCAGATATTATATATTAAATATTAGATATTATGTGTCATGTATTATGTATTATGTATTATATGTTATATATTATATATTATGTATGATTAATTATTATATGTTATATATTATATATTATATATTATATATAATATATTATAGATGATTAGTTATTAATTATTGATTATTGATTAGTGTTGACATTGGTGTATTCAAACTAGATAAGAAATAACCAGCATGTAATTTACACCTACCTAGAAAACCTATCATCTTCATGGTGTTATGAAGAAAAGCTCAATATCCATTTCTATAAGATAAGATGAAAAAGTTTCCATTATGAGTTTTTTCACTCAAATAATATTACGTAAAACAAAATCTATTGGAATTTGGGTGTACATTAGACCAAATATATATATTATTTATGATAACAACAGTGAAATTTATATTTTTAAAGTACTGTATATAGTTGGAAATATATTTTTTTGACTCCCTTAACTAACATGTAATTATGAATAAAAATTATTCAATATATATTTCTCACTATAAAAATTTTGTTAATATTTATTCTAATCAATTTAATATCAATCAATTTTTTTTGTTGTCTCTTTCAATTGATCATTTATAACCACATTAAATGGGATAGAAAACACCCTTTAGAATACTATTTTACTTTGAAAAGTTATGTCGCCATTCTATTTTTTTCATTGTATTTTATGTTATCTTTCTCTTTATTCCCCCTTATACTAATTTTTATCATTCATGCATTGTTCTTATCTTATGTATCATTTTTCATACCTTTAAAAATTTTTGTTTAATTATACTGTTTTAACTTACCCCACTCTCTCAATAATATTATTGATGATTTTGGATACGGAGAACATCATTTAACACATTGTTTAGTTCTATTTATCAAAATAATTTTCAAAATATCTCTTGATAATTTATCATCAATTATATTATTTTAAAATTAATATTTCATATCGTTGTTTTTTTTATAATCTAAATGTGGTAATTGTATCGTGAAATATATTAATTTTTTCACTATGGTTGATTTGTTTTCTACTCTAAAGTGGTATAATTTATTTTATTTTAATAAAATTATATGTAGAAGAATTTAATTTTATTTTAACAACTATTGGGGATAATTTATTAATCATTTTTTATATGATATTTATTAATTATAAGATGTAGGTGTAGTTATTATTAACTATTGATTTTTTTATATATTCATTACATAAAACATTTATGATCTACGAACTTCAAAAAAATATTGAATATGTTATGTAAATAGAATTTTGAATGTGATTTTATTTCATTTAATGTTGGTTTACAATTTAAAAAATAATTCTTGTTATGTGTTTGAAATCATCAAAAATGTTGATTCTATTTAAAATATATTTCTCATTGGATTTTCATGATCAGAAAAATTATCTTTTGTTTATGAGGTTTTCATTTCCATGATTGTAATTTCTAATAATTTAATTTAATATTATGCAATTGAAGAAAAAAATTAGCATATTAAATTACATTTATTAGAGTCATTGTAACGACCCAAAGTTATTCAATAGAAAATTCCCTTCTTATATTTATGTCATAAAATAACATGAAATCACAACATTATGAACTATTAAGTGATAAGTGACCTTTAAACATAATTTTGTCACCCCTATGTTTGGAATTTCGAAATTCCAACATACACTGTTGTGTTCGAGATGATTTTTGGAGTCTAATAAAACAAAAAATATTTTTGGTGAATAGTGACATAACCTTATGAATAGTAACATACCCTTATGAATAGTAATATGACCCTTATGAATAGTAAATCATCCAACATAAGAGTAACATTACCTATGAATAATTGGATAAATTTTAGAAATCTTAGAAAGTGACAATTTGACCTTAGTAAACGTTTTCGTATTTTGTAAGTCATAAATAATTATTTATAATTAATTAACTAATTTAAAAAAATATTTATTTCCCTAAAATTTATTGAATCAATGTCTAATATTTTTTAGGTAATTTTATAAGGCCCTACGTAATTTTTGAAAGAACTATAACATCAGCTTTAATCTTAAAAACTCTTTCTTAGGTAAATTATGATTTTAATTGAATATAAAATTAATAGTACATAGAGAATTATTTTTGAAAAATGGAAATCATTTTTAGATTCTACACGTTGAAAAATGGTTGGGGATAATTTTTGGGATTTTTCTAAGATACTAGAATTTTTTTTGAATAGTAGAATCTGATTATTCACAATAAATGCTAACTAATGTATTAATTGGGTCATCGATGAAGTTCTGTTGATGTAAGCCCACTTGGTTCAGGATTACATTATAAAATTACTATTCTAGGTCATTCAAGACTCACTATTCCTTGTCTTGTGGGGAAATAATAAACTAATAAATTTAATATTTAGGAAACCCCTCTCCCCTCCACTATAAAAGCCACCCTTCACTCCCTCTTTTCCTCACACCTATCAAGCTGCAAGACTTTTCTAAACTCTGCCCAAACACCTTCCCTATCCCCTCCCCCATGTCAAAAAGATGTTGGCCTCATCAATAGACCAAGACTATCTTCCTTAAGTAGGATCTCAAGAAGAAGATTTAAGAGGTAATTTCCTTCCCTCTTATCATTTAATTCCCTTTCAAGTTCAAGTTTCTTTCTTAATCTCTCCCCACCGATATTCATCCAAATTGTTTTGTAACTCCAGTATTATACATATAATGTAATTATATGATTCTAATGGGATATTATATCACCCCACACCCTTTCCCTCTTCCTTTTATTTTATTAAAGAGAACGTTGTTCATGTGGTGTTAATTTATCACCTTCAAAAACGACATTCTCTCTTCTTCCATTTCTACCTCCAGATCCGGTCATGAAACCATTTTTATTGCTGAACTAGAATATGTTATGTGTATTATGTTCTATTTAAAGTTCTGTAAATAACTTATGAACACATTACTAAGGGAAAAATTAAAACAAGTTCGTTGTGATCCAAAAACCGCCCAAATTGACCCAAATAAACATCATTTAATTCTTATATAATGATATATCAACATGGATCTAATGTAATTCATTATAAAATCATTAAAGATCCTGTAATATCATTAATGAAATGTAATTTCATTTCTGTATGTTTACTCATTTCTACCCAAACTTCAATGTAATAATACAAGTGAACCACCCAAGAAAAAAAATAAAAACAAACATTCCCGAACAATGTTTCTAAACTCTATAAGTCATCGAAAGGAACATAATATGAAATGATGAAACCATAATTAACACTATTAATTTAAACATGGTTCTGGATTTCTAATAAATGAATATAATGTCCTTATATAGGACATTAACAAGAAGGAAGCATTCGGGTACAAGGTAAGGGGAAATTCTCGAACCCAACTTTCATCTTTCAGGTTCTCCCTCTTTCACTCCATTTTTGGATATGGTTACTCCTCAAAGATCATTATTTCATAATATCCTTTAATTTTCTTGGATATACAAGTTTTTCACTGGTTTTTATGTCCATCAAAATGTTTTCCAAAATAACTCTTCCTTTAAGAACACCCTTTTTACTCCTCACTCAAAGTGAATGGTTCTTCTAACATGTATGTTATTCCCTGTTTCTTTAGGGAACCCAAAGCTTATGAATATGTTATTATGAGATGAAACCCATTCCTTTACATGGGTTCATTATGTATATTTATGTTATATTTTCATTGTGTCAAGCATGATAAATGATAATGTTATGATGTGACAGGTGCGCCCTGAATTATATAGCTCAATATAAATGTTTAAATATGACGGGTGCGCCCGGAATTATACAGCACTCCAATGAATTGGGTAAAGTGATGAATCTCATTAGTAAATTTGAAATTATATGTGAACAATATTCTATCTTGGTTCACAAGTATGTGTGGTAGTTAATCACTAAGACATGATGTTTCATTTTTATGCATTGCCATATTTAAAGTCTGTTATTTATGCTCCTCTCATGTTCATGATCTTTTTTCCATGTTATGATTATGATCACCCCATGATATATTGTTCTTATATATCCTCTTAATGGTCTTCTATCTCACCCCTTTTGATGTATATCCTTATATGGCTACATGTACTAAGGAGAGTACAAGTGCCACTAAGAAGCTAGTGATGAATAAATTAAATAAATGTTAATGGTTGATGTTGTATTCGTTATGTGTTGTACTAGTTTTCCCAAGACATTAAAACTTTGGATCCTCTATGTGTAATACTATTATTTTGTTTATCTTTGAAATTATGTAATAGTAATGTAAGAAAATGTCGGGTCGATATAGTTGGTATCAGAGGAGGAACCCAGCCTTATGTGTGGTCCACTGCCTGAGTTGAGATGTAGGGCCCACAACGTGGGCATTGTTCTCTAAAGGGGTGTGATTGTAACAACCCCAAATGATAAAGGGTTAAATGGCTAAATGATATGACTCATGTAAATAAGGTGCACCTTTCTTTTCAGGAGTATACCTGGTTAGAACTCCACAGTTAAGTGTGCTTTACCTAAGTAGTAATTAGGATGGGTGACCTTCTGGGATGTTTTCCAGGGTGTGTGTGAGTGAGGAAAAAGCACACTGGAAAGGACAAGTGTTCTCCTGTGGGGACTGTCAATAGCTAGATGACCCATTCAGGCATGTGGGTGGACCCTGGGATGGGCCCCATGTGTCTGCGGGGCAACTAGGGGTACCTGGTAGGCCAGGACTTAACGGCCATGTTAAGGCGGGGTGTCTGTGCTGTCACCAATATAACGACTCAAAGTTTTTCTATGGAAAGTTACCTTAATATATTTATGTCATAAAAATACATGAAAACACACAATAATGAACTACTAAGTGCTAAGTGACCTTTAAACATAAGTTTTTCACTCCTATGTTTGGAATTTTGAAATTCCGACATACACGGTTGTGTTCTAGATGTTTTTTCAGAGACTAATGAAACAAACAAAATTTTTTGGTGAATAGTTACCTACCCTTATGAATAGTAACATACCGTTATTAATAGTAATATGACCCTTATTAATAGTAAATCATCCAACATAAGAGTAACATTACCTATGAACAATAAAATAAAAATTAGACATTTTAGAAAGTGACAGTTTGACCTATGTAAACGTTTTGGTATTTTGTAAGTCAAAAATAATTATTTATAATTAATTAATTTTAAAGAATATTTATTTCCATAAAATGTATTCATAAATTATTGAATCATTGTCTTATAGTTTTTAGATAATTTTATAAGACCCTATGTAACTTTTGAAAGCACTATAAAATCAGTTTTAATCTTAAAAACTATTTTTTTAAGTAAATTGTGATTTTAATTAAATATTAAATTATTAGTATTTAGAACATTATTTTTAAAAAATGGACTTCATGTTGGTTTATACACGTCGAAAAATGGTTGGGGTAAATTTTTGGGATTTTTCTGAGATACATGAATTTTTGATGAATAGTAGAATCCGATAAATCACAATAAATGCTAATTAATGTAATAATTGAGTCATCGGTGATTTTGGGCTCATGTAAGCCCACATGGTTCGGTATTACATTACAAAATTACTATTCTTGGTCGTTCAAGACTCACTATTACTTCTCTTGTGTGGAAGTATTAAACTAATGAGTTTTATATTAAGGAAACCCCTCTCCCCTCCACTATAAAAGCTACCCTTCACTCCCTCTTTACCTCACACCTCTCAAGCTCGAAGAATTCACTAAACTCTGCCCAAAAATCTTACCTAGACCCTCCCCCACGTCCAATAGCTTCTGGTCTCATCAATAGACCAAGACTAGCTTTTCTAAGGAGGATCTCAAGACAAAGATTTAAGAGGTAATTTCCCTCCCTCTTCTCCTTTAATTTCCTTTCATGTTCAAGTTCATTTCATGATATCTCCCCACCTATCATCATCCAAATTGTATTATAACTCAAGTATTATAAATATTATGTAATTTTATGATTCTATTGTTATCTTATATCATCCAACCCCCTTTCCCTCTTCCTGTTATTTTATTAAAGAGAACGTTGTTCGTGAGATGTTAATTTATCACCTTCAAGAATAACATGACTTCTTCTTCCATTTCTACCTTCATATCTGGTAATGAAACCATTTTTATGGTTGAACCAGAATATTTTATGGGTATTATGTTCTATTTAACATTCTTGAACTAACCTATGGCCATATTACTAAGTGGTATGTTAAAACATGTTTGTTGTGATCCAAAAACCGCTCAAATTAACCCAAATAATCATCATTTAATTATTATATAATGATTCATCCACATGGATCTAATGTAATTCATTATAAAATAATTAAAGATCCTGTAATATCATTAATGAAATGTAATTTCATTTCTCTTTGTTTACCCATGTTCTACCCGAATTTCAATTTATGAATATAAGTGAACCACCGAGGAAAAACCATAAAAACGAACATCCCCGAACAATGTTTTTAAAATATATAAGTCATCCAAAGCAACATACTATGACATAATGAAACCAGAATGAACCCTATTAATGTACACATGGTTTTGTAATTATAATTAATTAATATAATGTCATTATACATGACCTTAATGAGAAGTAATCATTCGGGTACAAGGTAAGGGGAAATTCTCGAACCCAACTTTCATTCTTCGGGTTCTACCTCTTTCACTAAATTTTTTTTATGGTTACTCCTAAAAGAAATTTTTTTCATCATTGCCTTTAATTTTATGGGATATACATGTTTGTCACTGGTTTTTATGTCCAACAAATTTTTTTCCAAAATAACTCTTCTTTTAAGAACACCCCTTTTACTTCTCACTCAAGGTGGACGGTTCTTGTAACATGTATGTTATTCCCTCTTTCTTTTGGGAAACCAATGCTTTTGAATGTGTTATTATGAGATGAAACACATTCCTTTTCATGGGTTCACTGTGTTAATTTATGTTATATGTTTATTGTGCAATAATGACAAATGATAATGTTATGATGTGACAGGTGCACCCAGAATTATATAGCACAATATGAATGTTTCAATGTGACGGGTGAGCCCGGAATTATACAGGGCTCAAATACGTTGGGTAAAGTGATGAATCTCATGATTAAATGTGAAATGTTTTGTGAACAAGATTCTATCTTGGTTCACAAGTATGTGTGGTATTTAACCACTAAGACATGATGTTTCATATTTATGCATTGCCACATTTCAAGTCATTTATTTATGCTCCTCTCATGTTCATGATCTTTTGCCTATGTTATGATTATGATCACCCCATGATATATTGTTCTTATATATCCTATTACTGGGCTTTTAGCTCACCCCTTTTTATGTATATCCTCAGGTGGCTACATGTACTAAGGAGAGGAGAAGTGACACTACGAATCTAGTGAAAATGAAATTAAATAAATGTTTATGGTTGCTGTTGTGTTTGTTGTGTGTGGTCATAGTTTGCCCAATACACTAAAACTTTGGATCCAATATGTGTAATAATATAAAATATTTATCTTTGCAATGATGTAATAGTAATGTAATAAAATGCCAGGATGCTATAGTTGGTATCGGAGGCAAGGTTTAGTTAATTTGGGAATTAGGATTAGTGAGCCCTAGAGAAAACCAACAACATGAGATTATTTAAAAATATGCACACAAGAATATTTACCTAAGGATCCCATATGTTATGTTTTTGATATAATTGTTTAAATTAATAAGTTATTCATGACTTGTTTACATATGTTTTGTTCTAACCTTTTATATTTTATAAAATGGTGGGAACCAGGAGAAATCAGGCAACAACTCATGCGAGGGCCAATGCAACGATTGCCCGAACGACATCCCCAATGATTTGGGAGGTGGAGTTCAAAACATCACGGCGATGAAAAACCAATTATCTCAGGTTATCAATAATAACCATAATAATGTGGAATCTCATTCTTCACCAAATAGGGAGAAACTAGCTATCGAATGTTTTATGAGGCAACGACCACCAACGTTTTGTGGATCTTGTGATCCACTAGTTGTGGAAAAGTTGTTCAACTCTATGGAGAAGATATTTTCTGTGCTTCACTGTTCTGAGATGGAGAAGGTGACTCTAGACATCTATCATCTAAATCGAGAATCTGATCAATGGTGGTCTTTCATTAAGAACACCAAGCCAAGGGAGGAAATTGAAGAGATGCAATGGAATGACTTTAAGAAAATGTTTCTTAATATGTATTTCCCATGAACTCTTCGCACGAAGATGGAGAGAGAATTTATTGAGCTCAAGCAAAAAGAAGGATAATCGGTCACAACATATGAAGTGAATTTCACAAGGAATTCAAGGTATGATTCGGGTTTTGTTGTCAACAATGATAGAAAAATTGATAGATTCTTTAGTGGATTAAAACCACACCTTAGAAAGGATCTTGAAATTCGAGACTCTGGGTGTTATGAAGAAGTTGTTTGGTGTGCTCTCAAAGTGGATATGGAGTTTGGAGAATGGTTCCATGGATATGTGGATAAGAAATGAATGATAGAGTTTCAAGCCGGTGGATCTAGTGACAAAGGTTGGAAAACAAATCAACAACCCACATGCCAAAAATGTGGGAAGTTGCATCATGGGAACTACCTCAAAGGGACAGTGAAATGATTCATGTGTGGGAAAGAAGGACACCATGCTCAAGAGTGTAGAAAAGACATGAAAAGGAAGGATAATGTAGCCGATGAAATTAGAGAACCACTCGTGGTTCAACGCTACAACTGTAGGGAGCTAGGGTATTATGCAAACCAGTTCACTAAACCTCGAGCTCTCAAGGGTAATCATCATCAACAACCACCAAAGACAATGCAACAAGGGAAGGATTATGCCATCACTACTGCAGAGGTGGAGCATGATAATGAAGTCATACAAGGTACACTTACTATTCACTCAAAAATGGAAAAAGTATTATTTGATTATAGTTCTGCACATTCCTTTATATCTTGCAAGTTTTCTAGAACTATAGCATTGAAGCCCCGAAAACATGAAGTAGAGATATCTTTAAAAACACCAAGTGGAGCAATCATTACAACCCGACTGTTGGACGCTTCTCATGTTGGCGTATGTGGGAATATTCTTCCAGAAAATCTCGTAATACTTCCCTTGGTAGAATTTGACACTATAATGGGAATGGATTGGCTCTCTTTATATAGAACACATATCAACAATTGGGAAAACGAAATATCTATTCATATTCCGAACCATCCCATGCTCCTCTACAAATGCAAGGAAGATCATGAATCTCCTTTGAAAAATCCTTCAACGGTGTGGGTTTTGATTCCTTATGAAGAAGAATACCTCACCCAAATGGTTGCGTCGAAGGAAAGTTACAACCTTGATGAAATGCCCATCATGATGGAATACGGTGATGTATTTCCCAAAGAGTTACCCGGAATTTCCCCGAATCGTGAGGTAGAGTTCCCAATTGATCTCATACCTAGAGCTACTCCTATCTCCATGTTCCACTATTGGATGGATCCTATCGAACTGGATGAGTTAAAGAAGAAGCTGAAAGAGCATCTGGACAAAGGGTTCATATGCCCTAGTTCATCACCTTGGGGTGCACCAGTGCTCTTTGTAAAGAAGAAGGATGAAAAAATGCGACTGTGTATCGATTATCGGGAACTCAACAAGATCACCATAAAGAAAAAGTATCATCTCCCAAGGATTGATGACTTGTTCTACAAGTTAAGAGGAGATCAATACTACTCCAAGGAGGATCTTCATTCTAGATATCATTAAATAAAGGGGAAGAAGGATTATATTTAGAAGTCTTCCTTCCGTACAAGGTATGGGCACTATGAGTTTTTTGTGATGCCCTTTGGACATACTAATGCCCCTAAAATCTTCATGTATTTGATGAATATAGTATTTATACATTACCTCAACAAATATGTTGTAGTGTTTATTGATGATATTCTCATCTACTCCAAGAGCAATGAGGAACATGAAGAACATCTAGGACTTTTGTTGGCGACATTGAGAAAGGAGATGTTGTACACCAAGTTCAGCAAGTGTGAGTTTTGGATGAAGCATATCACGTTCTCAGGACATGTGATCACAAGTGAGGGAACTTTTATGGGCTCTTCGAAGGCAAAGGTGATTGAGGAATGGCCCAGGCCCTCTAGTGTCACAGAAATCCATAGTTTTCTTGGATTATCTGGGTACTACCAATGTTTTGTGAGAATCTTCTCACGATTGTCAAGCTTGATAACTATGTTAACAAGGAAAGGGGTAAAGTATTTCTGGATGGAATAATGTGAGGGAAGCTTCATGGAGCTAAAGAGAAGGCTGATCACTGCACTTATACTCACACTACCGAAAAGTGGATAAAATTTTTTGATATATATTTTTGATTCCAAGAAAGGCCTGGGTTGTGTACTCATGAAAAATGATAATGTGATAGAATACGACTCACGGCAGTTGAAGATCCATGAGTAGAACTACCTGAATCATGATCTAGAGCTGGCAGCGGTGATTTTTTCCTTGATGATCTGGAGGCACTACCTTTATGGGGATAAGTGTGACATATACACAGACCACAAGAGCCTAAAGTATATATTCACACAAAAGGAGCTCAACATGCGTCAAAGGAGCTGGCTAGATCTAATTAATGATTACGATTTCTATTTTCACTATCATCTTAGAAAGGCGAAAAAGGTAGCTGATGCTCTAAGAAGGAATGATCATACTACTCTATCCATGTTGCGGATTTAGAAATACCCAGTCTCCTTTGATATGCAAAGGATGGATTTGGAAATCATAAGGGCAGGGGATACATCCTACCTTGCCCAAATGATTGCACAACCATCCATCCAAGAAAATATTAAGGAAGCACAAAGGGATGATGTGGAGATACAAAAGAGGGTGAATGCAGTAAAGGAATAGAAGCTGCAAGAGTTCCTTATCGACAATGATGGTGTGATTCGGTTTGGAATGTGGCTTTGTTTGCTTTCATAACCCATGATAAAGAATGAGCTATTGGATAATGCGCATAGCTCAACATTATCTATCCATCATGGGATTACCATGATGTATTGTGATCTCTGAAAACACTTCTGGTGGGATAACATGAAGAAAGAGCTTGTGGAATATATATTAAGGTGTATGGTATGTCAGAAAGTTAATGCTGAGAGGAAAAAGTCCAATGGTATGATGTAGCCATTGCCTATACCCATGTGGAAATGGGAAAATGTTATGTTGGACTTTGGCATGGGTCTCCCGAAGTCGTCAAAGGGAAATAATGCGATATGGGTTGTGGTTGATCGACTCACCAAGACTGCCCATTTTATTGCTATTCAGGAAGATCTCTCACTTGAACAACTTGCAAAGATATATGTGAAGGAAGTGGTGAGACTAAACGGTTTTCCACTCTCAACTATCTCTGACCGTGATCCATGGTTCACATCTCAATTCTGGAGGATCCTTCAACATGATATGAGTACTAATTTAAATTTCATCATGACCTATCACCCCCAAACCGATGGCCAACCTGAAAGGACTATTCAGACGCTTGAAGATATGCTAAGAGAATGCTCTCTTGAATTCAAAGTTGGTTGGGATCAGCATCTTCCATTGGTTGAATTCTCATACAACAATAGCTTCCACTCGAGTATTCATATGGCTCTGTATGAAGCTCTTTATGGAAAGCGATGTAAAACTCCAACCTGTTAGGATGAAGTTGGAAAAAGAATGCTACTTGGGCCTGATCTTGTACAAGAGATGATAGAGAAGATTAAAGTCATCCAGAAACACATCAAAGCTGCTCAAAGTCAGCAAAAGAGCTATGATGACAACCGTCAAAGGGACTTTAAGTTCGACTTTGTAGATAAAGACGTCCTTCGAATATCTCCACGGAAGAGAGTCATGCGATTCGGGATGAAAGGGAAGCTAATCCCTAGGTATAATGGCCCCTTTGAGATCCTTGACTACATAGGACCTATGGCCTATCGGCTTCAACTTACACCGAATATGGCTTATGTTCATGTTGTGTTCCATGTATCACTACTGGGGATGTACATACCAGACCCCTCACATGTACTAAACTCATAGGTGGTGCATCTGAAAGATGATCTCTCCTATGAGGAGTTTCTAGTAAAGATTCTAAACTGAAGTGATAAGGTTCTACGTAACAAGACAACCCATCTTGTAAAAGTTTTGTGGAGGAACCACACGTTTGAGGAAGAAACTTGGGAACTAGAAGAGGTAATTAAGGATAAGTACCCTCACCTATTTGTGTAGAGTGAAATTTCGGGGGCAAAATTTCATAAGGGGGGAAGAATGTAATGACCCAAACTTTTTCAATGGAAAATTACCTTCTTATATTTATGTTATAAAATAACATGAAATAACAACATAATAAACTACTAAGTGATAAGTGACCTTTAAACATAATTTTGTCACCCCCATGTTTGGAATTTCGAAAATCCGACAAACACTGTTGTGTTCGAGATGATTTTTGGAGTCTAATGAAACAAAAATAATTTTTGGTGAATAGTGACATACCCTTATGAATAGTAACATACTCTTATGAATAGTAATATAACCCTTATGAATAGTAAATAATCCAACATAAGAGTAACATTACCTATGAATAATTAGATAAATTTTAGACATCTTAGAAAATGAAAATTTGACCTTAGTAAACGTTTTGGTATTTTGTAAGTCATAAATAATTAATAATAATGAATTAATTAATTTTAAAAATATTTATTTCCCTAAAATGTATTGAATAAATTTATAATAGTTTTTAGATAACCTTATAAGACCCTACATAATTTTTGAAAGAACTATAAAATCAGCTTTACTCTTAAAAATAGTTTTTTAGGTAAATTATGATTTTAATTAAATATTAAATTAAGAATATTTAAAAACTTATTTTTGAAAAATGGAATTCATTTTTGGATTCTACACGTCGAAAATTGGTTGTTGTTATTTTTTGGGATTTTTCTGAGATACATTAATTTTTGATGAATAGTAGAATCTGATAATTCACAATAAATGCTAAATAATGTATTAATTGATTCATCGATGATGTTCTACTGATGTAAGCCAAATTGGATCGGGATTAAATTATAAAATTACTATTCTTGGTCATTAAAGACTCACTATTCCCTGTCTTGTGGGGAAATATTAAACTAATGAATTTTATATTACGGAAACTCCTCTCCCCTCCACTATAAACGCCACACTTCACTCCCTCTTTACCTCAAAACTCTCATGCTCCAAGACTTATCTAAACTCTAACCTAACATATTCCCTAGCACCTCCCCCACGTCCAAAATCTCCTGGTCTCCTCAA
The DNA here is from genome assembly GCA_963277665.1 of Viscum album. Classification (NCBI taxonomy): domain Eukaryota; kingdom Viridiplantae; phylum Streptophyta; class Magnoliopsida; order Santalales; family Viscaceae; genus Viscum; species Viscum album. The sequence continues at coordinate 1,895,291,426 of OY728133.1, read as the reverse complement.
AAGACCCAGACTATCTTCCTCAAGGAGGATCTCAAGAGGAAGATTTAAGAGGTAATTTCCCTCCCTCTTCTCCTTTAATTCCCTTTCAAGTTCAAGTTCCTTTCATGATCTCTCCCCACCAATATTCATCCAAATTGTTTTTTAACTCTATTATTATACATATAATGTAATGTTTTGATTATAATAGGATACTATATCACCCCACACCCTTTCCCTCTTCCTTTTATTTTATTAAAGAGAACGTTGTTCGTGAGGTGTTAATTTATCACCTTCAAGAACAACATGACTTCTTCTTCCATTTCTACCTTTAGATCTGGTCATGAAAACATTTTTATGGTTGATAAAGAATATTTTATGTTTATTATGTTCTATTTAACATTCTGGAATTAACCTATGGCCATATTACTAAAGTGATATGTTAAAACAAGTTTGTTGTGATCCAAAAACCGCTCAAATTAACACAAATAATCATCATTTAATTCTTATATAATGATTCATCCACATGGATATAATGTAATTAATTATAAAATCATTCAATATCCTGTAATATCATTAATGAAATGTAATTTCATTTCTGGATGTTTACCCATGTTCTACCCAAACTTCAATTTAAGATTATAAGTGAACCACCCAGGAAAAACCATAAAAACGAACATCCTTGAAAAATGTTTTTAAACTCTATAAGTCATCCAAAAGAACATAATATGAAATAATGAAACTAGAATGAACCCTATTAATTTACACATGGTTCTATATTTCTAATTATTTAATATAATGTCATTATACAGGACATTAAAGAGAAGGAAGCATTCTGGTACAAGGTAAGGGGGAATTCTCAAACCCAACATTCATCCTTCAGGTTCTACCTTATTCACTAAATTTTTGATATGGTTACTCCTAAAAGATATTTTTTTCCTCATTTCCTATAATTTTATGGGATATAAATGTTTTTCACTTGTTTTTATGTCCAACAAAATGTTTTCCAAAAGAACTCTTCTTTTAAGAACACCTTTTTTACTTCTCACTCAAAGTGAACGGTTCTTGTAACACGTATGTTATTCCCTATTTCTTTTGGGATAACAAATCTTATGAATATGTTATTAGGATATGAAAGACATTCATTTTAATGGTTTCTTTATGTAAATTTTTTTTATATGTTCATTGTTGCAAGCATGATCAATGATATTGTTATGAGGTGACGGGTGCACCCGGAATTATAAAGCACTCCAATGCATTAGGTAATGTGATGAATCTCATGAGTAAATGTGAAATAATGTGTGAACAAGATTCTAGCTTGGTTCACAAGTATGTGTGGTAGTTAACCACTAATACATGATGTTTCATTTTTATGCATTTCCACATTTCAAGTCTTTTATTTATGCACCTCTCATGTTCATGATCTTTTGCCTATGTTATGATTATACTCACCCCATGATATATTGTTCGTATCTATCCTCTTAATGGGATTTTAGCTCACCCCTTTTGATGTATATCCTCAGGTTTCTACATGTACTTAGGAGAGGACAAGTTCCACTAAGAAGCTAGTGAAGAATAAATTAAATAAATGTGTATAGTTGATGTTGTATTTGTTATGTGTGGTCCTAGTTTTCCCAAGACACTAAACCATTGGATCCTCTATGTGTAATACTATTTTGTTGTTTATCTTTGAAATGATGTAATAGTAAATTATATAGCACAATATGAATGTCTATATGTGACGGGTGCACCCGGAATTATACAGAGCTCCAATTCATTGGAGAAAGTGATGAATCTCTTGAGTAAATGTGAAATGATGTGTGAACAAGATGCTAACTTTGTTCACAAGTATGTGTGGTAGTTAACCACTAAGAAAATATGTTTCATTTTTATGCATTGACACATTTAAAGACTTTTATTTATGCGCCTCTCATGTTCATGATCTTTTTTCTATGTTATGATTATGCTCACCCCATGATATATTGTTCTTATCTATCCTCTTATCGGGCTTCTAGATCACCCCTTTTGATGTATATCCTCAGGTGGAAACATGTACTAAGGAGAGGAATAGTGCCACTAAGAAGCTAGTGAATAAGAAATTAAATAAATGTTTATGGTTGATGTTGTATTTGTTATGTGTTGTCCTAGTTTTTCAAAGACACATAACCTTTGGATCCTCTATGTGTAATACTATTATGTTGATTATCTTTGAAATGATGTAATAGTAATGTAAGAAAAGGCCGGGTCGCTATAGTTGGTATCAGAGGGAAGGTTTAGAAAATTTGGGAATTAGGGTTAGTGAACCCTAGAGAAAACATTTATTATGAGACTAAGTAAAAATATGCACACAATAATATTTACCCAGGGATCCCATATGTTATGTTTTTTTATAAATGTTTAAATGAATAAGTTATTCCTGACTTGTTTACTTATGTTTTGTTCTAACCTTTTCTATTTTAGAAAATGGTGGGAACCAGAAGAAATCAGGCCGACAACTCATGCGAGCGCCAATGCAATGATTTCCAGAACGACATCCCCAGTGATTTGGGTGGTGGAGTTCAAAACTTCATGGCGATGCTTACCCAATTATCTCAGGTTATGAATAATAACCATAATAATGGGGAACATCCTCCTTCACCAAAGAGGGAGCAATTAGCTATTGAATGTTTTATGCGGCAACGACCACCGACGTTTTGGGGATCTTCTGATCCACTAGTTACGGAACATTTGTTCAACTCCAAGGAGAAGATCTTTTCTGTGCTTCACTGTTCTGAGATGCAGAATGTGACTCTAGCTGTTTATCATCTAGATGGAGAAGCTGTCCAATGGTGGTATTTGATTATGAACACCAAGCCAAAGGAGGAAATTGAAGAGATGGAATGGGAAGACATTAAGATAATGTTTCTTAACAAGTATTTCCCAAGAAATCTTTGCACGAAGATAGATAGAGAATATATAGAGCTCAAGAAAAAAGACGGAGAATCTGTCACAACCTATGAAGCGAATTTCACAAGTCTTGCAGTGTACTCTTTGGGTTTTGTTATCAAAAATGATAGAAAAATTTATAGATTCTTTAGGGGATTAAAACCACACCTTCGTAAGGATCTTGAAATTCGAGACTTTGAGAGTTATGAAGAAGTTGTTCGGTGTGCTCTCAATGTAGATATGGAGTTTGGAGAATGGTCCCATGTCTATGTGGATAAGAAATGAAAGATAGAGTTCCAAGCCGGTGGATCTAATGTCAAAGGTGGGAAGAAAAATCAACTACCAACAAGCCAAAAATGTGGGCAGTTGCATCATGGGAACTGCCTCAATGGGAAGGGGAAATGTCTCAAGTGTGGTAAAGAAGGACACGATGCTCAATAGTGTCAAAAAGACATGAAAAGGAAGGATAATGTATCCGATGAAAGGAGAGAACCACGCGTGGTTCAGTGCTACAGCTGTAGGGAGCTAGGGCACAATGCAAACCAGTGCACTAAACCTCGATCTCTTGAGGGTAATCAGCGTCAGCAACCACCAATGCCAAGGGAACAAGGGAAGGCTTATGCCATCACTACTGTAGAGGTGGAGCATGTTAATGAGGTCGTACAAGGTACACTTCTTATTCAATCAAGAATGTAAAAAGTCTTATTTGATTCTGGTTCTTGGAATTCTTTTATATCTTGCATGTTTTCTAGAAATATATAATCAAATCCCCGAAAACTTGATGTAGAGATATCTGTATAAACACCAAGTGGAGATATCATTGCAACCCAAATGTTGCACTCTCCTCCTGTTAGCGTATGTGGGAAGAGTCTTCCGGAAAATATCATAATACTTCCCTTCGTGGAATTCGATTCTATAATGGGAATAGATTGGCTCTTGTTATATAGAACACATATCAACTGTTGGGAAAAGGAAATATCTTTTCATATTCCGAACCATCCCATGACCCTCTACAAATGCAATGATGATCAAGAATCTCCTTTGAAAATTCCTTCAATGGTGTGGGTGTTGATTCCCTATGAAGAATCATACCTCACCCAAATTGTTGAGTCGAAGGACAGTTCCATCCTTGAGAGAATACAGTGATGTATTTCTTGATGAGTTACCTAGAATTCCACAGGATTGTGAGGTATAGTTCTCAATTGAACTCATACCTAGAGCTACACCTATCTTGAAGTGCCCCTATAGGATGGCTCCCATCAAACTGGAGGATTTAAAGATGCAACTGCAAGAGCATGTAGTCAAAGGGTTCATACACCCTAGTGCATCACCTTGGGGTGCACTAGTGCTCTTTGTGAAGAAGATGGATTGAACAATGCAGTTTTGTATCAATTATCAGAAAGTCAACAAGATCACCATAAATAACAAGTATCCTCTCCCAAGGATTGATGACCAATTCGTTCAGTTAAGAGGAGCTCAATACTTCTCAAAGGTGGATCTTCACTCTGGGTATCATCAGGTAAAGGTGAAGAAGGAAGATATTCAGAAGACTACCTTTCAAACAAGGTATGGGCACTATGAGTTTCTGGTGATTCCCTTCGGACTTACTAATGCCCCTCTAATCTTCATGGATTTGATGAATAGAGTCTTTAGACATTACCTTGACAAATTTTTGGTAGTGTTTATAGATGATATTCTCATCTACATCCAGAGGAAGAAGGAACATGAAGAACATATAGGACTTGTGTTGGAGACATTGAGAAGTGAGAATTTGTATGCCAAGTTCAGCAAGTGTGACTCTTGGATGAATTAAGTCACATTCATGGGACATTTGATTCCAAGTGAGGGAATTTATGTGGACCCTTTAAAGACAAAGGCGATTGAGGAGTCTCCCAAGCCCTCTAGTGTCACAGAAATCAGTAGTTTTCTTAGATTAGCTGGGTACTACCAATGTTTTGTGAGAAACTTCTCATGATTTTCAATCCCACTAACTAAGCTAAAAAGGAAAAGGGTTAATTATGTCTGGATGGAAGAATGTGAGGGAAGCTTCAAGGAGCTAAAGAGAAGGCTAATCACTACACCTGTACTCACAAAACCAAAAAGTGGAGAAAGTTTTGTGATATACAGTTATGCTTCAAAGAAAGGCATGAGATGTGTACTCATGAAAAATGATAATGTGATAGCATAAGCCTCACGACGGTTGAAGATCCATGAGAAGAACTACCCGACACATGATCTAGAGCTGGAAGCCGTGATTTTTTCCTTGAAAATATGGCGGCACTACCTTTATAGAGAGAACTGTGACATATACCCTGACCACAAAAACATAAAGTATATATTCACACAAAAGGAGATCAACATGCATCAAAGGAGGTGGTTAGAGATAAACAAGGATAATGATTTCTCTATTCACTATCATCCTGGAAAGGTGAACAAGGTAGATAATGCTCTAAGCAGGAATGAACCTGCTTCTCTATCCATGTTGTAGATTGAGAAAGACCCAATCTTCTTTGATATGCAAAGGATGGATTTCAAAATCAGAAGGGCAGGGGATACATCCTACCTTTCCAAAATGATTGTGAAACCATCCATCAAAGATAAGATTAAGGAATCACAAAGGGATGATGTGGAGTTACAAAAGAGGGTGAATCTAGTAAAGGAATGGAAGCTTTAAGAGTTCCATATCAACGATGATGGTGTGATTCGTCTCGAAACGCGACTTTGTGTGCCTTCATCACCCGAGATGAAGAAGGAGATATTGGATAATGCACATAGCTCAACATTCTATATCCATCCTGGGAGTACCAAGATGTATCGTGATCTCTAAGAACACTTCTCATTGGATAACATGAAGATGGAGATTGTGGAATATATATCTAGGTGCTTGGTATGTCAGCAAGTTAAAGATGAGTGGAAAAAGTCCAAAGGTATGATGCATCCATTGCCAATACCAATGGGGAAATGGGAAAATGTTACTGTGGACTTTGTCATGGGTCTCCCGAAGATGTCAAAGGGAAATAATTCTATATGGTTTGTGGTTGACCGACTCACCAAGACTACCCATTTTATCACTATTCAGGAATATCTCTCACTTGATCAACTTGAAAAGATATATGTGAAGGAAGTGGTGAGATTGCATGGTGTTCCAATCTCAATTGTCTCTGACCGTGATCCAAGGTTCATATCTAAATTCTAGAGGAGCCTACAACATGCTTTGAGTACTGAATTAAATTTCAGCACGACCTATCACCCCCAAACTGATGGAATGTCTGAAAGTACTATTTAGATGCTTGAAGATATTCTAAGAGCCTGCTCTCTTGAATTCAAAGGTGGATTGGATAGGCATATCCCTTGGTTGAGTTCTCATACAGCAATAGCTTCCACTCGAGTATTCATATGGCACCTTATGAAGCTCTTTATGGAAAGCGATGTAGAACTTGAACCGGTTGGGATGAAGATGGAGAAAGAAAGCTGCTTGGACCCGATCTTTTTCAAGAAATGACAGAGAGGGTTCAATTCATCCAGAAGCACATAAATGCTGCTCAATGTAGGAAAAAGAGCTAGTTTGACAACCATCTAAGGAACTTGGAGTTCGACGTTGGAGATAAAGTTTTCCTTCGAATATCTCCATAGAAGAGAGTCGTGCTATTTGGGAAGAAAGGGAAGCTAAGCCCAAGGTATATTGGCCCCTTTGAGATCCTTGGCCGCATATGAGCTGTGGCCTATCGTCTTGCACTTCCATCGAATATGGATCAAGTTCATGATGTGTTTCATGTATCACTACTGACGAAGTACATATCATACCCCTCACATGTACTAAACTTAGAGGTGGTGCAGCTGGAAGATGATATCTACTATGAGGAGAAGCCAGTGCAGATTTTGGACTGAAGTGATAATGTTATACACAACAAGAAAACCCATATTGTTAAAGTGTTGTGGAGAAACCATAAGTTTGAGGAAGAAACTTGGGACCAGAAGAGGCAATGAAGGAGAAGTACCCTCACCTGTTTGTGTAAAGTGAAATTTCGGGGGTGAAATTTCTTAAGGGGGGAAGAATGTAACGACCCAAAGTTTTTCAATGGAAAATTATCTTCTTATATTTATGTCATAAAATAACATGAAATCACAAAATAATTAACTATTAAGTGATAAGTGAAAATTAAGCATAATTTGGTCACCCCTTTGTTTGGAATTTCGAAAATATGACATACAATGTCGTTTTCGAGATGATATTTGGAATCTAATGAAAGAAAAATATTTTTTGTTGAATAGTTACCTAAACTTATGAATAGTAACATACCCTTATGAATAGCAATATGACCCTTATGAATAGTAAATAATCCAACATAAGATTAAAATTACCTATTAAAAATTAGATAAATTTTAGACATCTTTGAAAGTATCAATTTGATCTTAGTAAATGTTTTTGTATTTTATAAATTATAAATAATTAATTATAATTAATTATTTAATTTAAAAAAATATTTATTTCCCTAAAATGTATTGAATCAATGTCTAATAAGACCCTACGTAATTTTTGAAAGAACTATAAAATCAGCATTAATCTTAAAAACTATTTTTTTAGGTAAATTATGATTTTAATTAAATATTAAATTAATAATATTTAGAAAAATTATTTTTGAAAAATTGAAATCATTTTTGGATTCTACACGTCAAAAATGGTTGGGTTAAATTTTTGGTATTTTTCTGAGATACTTGAATTTTTTATGAATGGTAGAATCCGATAATTCACAATAAATTATAGATAATTTATTAATTGAGTCATCGATGATGTTATGCTGATGTAAGCCCACTTGGTTTGAGATTAAATTATAAAATTACTATTCTTGGTCGTTCAATACTCACTATTCATTGTCTTGTGGTGAAATAATAAATTAATGAATTTTATATTAAGGAAACCCCTCTCCCATCCACTATAAAATCCACCCTTCACTACCTCTTTTCCTCACACCTCTCAAGCTCCATGCCTTCCCTAAACTCTGCACAAACACCTTCCCTAGCCCCTCCCCCACGTCCAAAAGATGTTGTTATCTTCAAAAGCCCATGACTAGCTTCCTTAATGAAGATCTCAAGAATAATATTTAAGAGGTAATTTCCTTCCCTCTTCTCCTTTAATTCCCTTTCATGTTCAAGTTCCTTTATTGATCTCTCCCCACCTTTATTCATCCAAATTGTTTTTTAAATCCATTATTATAAATATACTGTAATTTTATGTTTCTAATGGGATATTATATCACCCCACACCCTTTCCCTCTTCCTTTTATTTTATTAAATAGAACGTTGTTCATGAGGTATTAATTTATCTCCTTCAAAAGCGACATGCTCTCTTCTTCCATTTCTACCTTCATATCTGGTCATTAAACCATTTTTATGGTTGAAAAAAAATATTTTATGTGTATTATGTTCTATTTAATGTTCTGGAAATAACCTATGAACATATTACTGAGGGATTAATTAAAACAAGTTCGTTGTGATCTAAAAACCGTCCAAATTGACCCAAATAACCATCATTTAATTATTATATAATGATTCATCCACGTGGATCTAATGTAATTGATTATAAAATCATTTGAGATCCTGTAATATCATTAATGAAAATTAATTTCATTTCTTGATGTTTGCTGGTGTTCTACCCAAACTTCAATTTAAGAATACAAGTGAACCACCCAAGAAAAACAATAAAATAGAACATTCTCGAACAATTTTTTTAAACTCTATAAGTCATCCAATGGAAAATAATATGACATAATGAAACCATAATGAACCCTATTAATTTACACATGGTTCTGGATTTCTAATTAATGAATATAATTTCATTATAAAGGAAATTAAAGAGAAGGAAGCATTCAGGTACATGGTAAGGGGAAATTCTCGAACCCAACTTTCATCCTTCGGGTTCTCCCTCTTTCACTCCATTTTTAGATATGGTTACTCCTAAAATATAATATTTTCATCATTGACTTTAATTTTATGGGATATAAATGTTTTTCAATGGTTTTTATGTACATCAAAATGTTTTCCAAATGAACTCTTCCTCTAAGAACACGCTTTTTACTTCTCAGTCAAAGTGAATGGTTCTTGTAACATGTATGTTATTCCCTATTTCTTTTGGGAACCCAAAGATTATGAATATGTTATTATAAGATTAAACACATTTTTTTTTCATGAGTTAATTATGTTAATTAATGTTATATGTTCATTGTGGAAAGCATGATAAATTATAATGTTATGATGTGATGGGTGTCCCCGGAATTATATTTCACAATATGAATGTCTAAATGTGATGGGTGCGCCTGGAATTAAACAGCGCTCCAATGAATTGGGTAAAGTGATGAATAACATGAGTAAATGTGAAAAGATGTGTTAACAAGATACTAGCTTGGTTCACAAGTATGTGTGGTAGTTAACCACTAAGACATGATGTTTCAATTTTATTCATTGCCACATTTCAAGTCTGTTATTTATGCTCCTTTCATGTTCATGATCGTTTGCCTATGTTATGATTATTCTCACCCCATGATATATTTTTCTTATCTATCCTCTTACTGGGATTATATCTAACCCCTTTTAATGTATATCCTCAGGTAGCTACTTGTACTAATAAGGGGATAAGTGCCACTAAGAAGCTAGTGAAGATGAAATTAAATAACTGTTTATGGTTGATGTTGTATTTGTTATGTGTTGTCCTAGTGTGACCAAGACACTAAAACAATGGATAATATATGTGTAATAGGATTATTTTTTTATATTTGAAATGATGTAATAGTAATGTAAGAAAAGGCTTGGTCACTATAGTTGGTATCAGAGGCTAGGTTTAGTTAATTTGGGAATTAGGATTAGTGAACCCTAGAGAAAACCTCTAATATGAGACTAAATAAAAATATGCACACAAGAATATTTACCTAGGGATCCCGTATGTTATGTTTTTGGTATAATTTTTTAAATGAATAATTTAATCATGACTTGTTTACTTATGTTTTGTTCTAACCATTTATATTTTAGAATATGGTGGGAACCAGGAGAAATCAGGCCAACAACTTATAACGACCCATATTTTACATACATTGTTATTAATTTAAAATAAAAGCAAACTTATTACAAAATATAACAAAACCATTAAAAGACCGTATAGGTATAGTGTCTTTAGAAACTGGGAAACATAAACAACTAGTTCATAAAGCGTCTACATTGTCTCCCATTTATTTCATCATATCTATAGTCCCTTTTGGTATATCGTACTTAATAACATTCTTCCTGACCTGGGGAAAGAAAAAATACAAAAGGGTGAGCCCAAATTCTCAGTAAGGGTAAACAAAAGAAATATAAATCACATCAAAATTAAAACATAATATTTTGGAAATCTTACCATGCAAAAGAGATCATAATTTCATAACATGGGATAAATCATGGAAGTGAAATGTAATCCCAATAATCATAACATAAAACATGAAACTTTGTGGCATACACACATAATCATTGAGAATCATTTCGTACTAGTCAAGACTCATTTCCAAGAATCTCTTAGTGGACAAATTCCATTTCTGAACCGAGTTCACTCCTCGTCTCAGTCTTGTTTCACTGAACCAGTATAACCTGCCATTCCAGCCATGTCTATCTCATGAGATAAAAAATCTTTACCCAATGCATTAGAGGAAGATATAGGTCCCACCCATCTCATAATTATACCATTCTTATGTATCCCACAAAATCATAAACCATACATCATAGCATAACCCATGTAATAAAAATGGGAATCTTAAACATTGTGACATCATAAAACAATTCATATAAGATAAATGAATTCATAAAAATAATTCCATCACAACATAATCAAATAAATGTAACAATAGGGATAGAAACAGAACCCTTTATTATCTTATATGGAATATAATTTTGATAAAACACTTGAACTCCATTCTTGAGGAAAATATCCTTTCTACTTCAAAACCACTTTTCCTTTCTTAACATGTCATACAATTCTGAACTAAAAGAATTTGATTAAAAATAAACGAGAAAACTTGTAAGGGAAGATTCTTGGAAATAATGTTTTAAAAATCCATTCATGCCGTATAAGTTAAAAGAAATCATTCTCCTCGTACTTTTGTCGAAAAAGTCAAAAAGTACCTCGTACGAAAAATGACAAAAGATTCCTTTCATATCTATTACATAAACTCGCCAAAAAGTAAAATTTGATATAAACTATTTTAGAAGGATATAAATATTACATATTTAGTAATCATGGATGTGGATGATAAAATACACCCCAGTAAATTCCAAAGTATAAACAATCTCGGATAAAAATGAGATTATGATATTTCCCTTACCTTAGGTCTGATTTGATTCGTAAGTGTCCGAACCTCCTGTATAATGATTTAAATAATGTTATTGACTTATTCCAGAATCATACTTATTTTTATGATATCATATATGGTCATATTTCTAGATTCTTATTAGTAATCATTCATTACTACTTGTTATTCAGGTGTTTATTACTTTTTGTTCTTATGCGTGTTTTGTCGAATGAATTCTTATTCTTATCTTTAGGTTATAGATAAATAATTTCCAGAATGGTATTAGTGTAATATATATCATATTAATTCATTAAATTCATTTATATAATCATTATGAAATGAAGATCGCGTAGAACGAGTCGCATCACATCGTGGAGACCGTATTCCGTACGTAGGCACGAGCGATGATATCGTTCCCATGATCGTGGAATTGTATTGGAGTGTATGTATACTATTTCAGAATCAATATAACATTACAATAATCATATATAGTTATTATTTACACCATTATACCCATCCAATTAAGGTGGTTGGGGAAAATAGATTACACCACGGCGTGGAGACGGTATTCCGTACGTACGGACGCGCGTTGATTTCGTTTTCCGTAGGATGGATAAATGGTGAAATAGGGTTGTTTCATACTTATAATAACATATAAGTATATGAGTGATACTAAAGTTATTACTTTATAATGAAAGAACTAATGAAGAAGAAGTGGAAGAAGAAATAAAGATGAAAGAATCTGTAACGGGCATTACCTCTTTTTTGAAGCGCCTCTTTGAGACCTCCTCTTAGGGCCCTACAATTGGTATTTGAAGAAGACCAGGACCTCTAGGATGTTTCTAGGGAAGTGGGGATGTTAATTGGGTAGGGATTGGCCGAGCATGAAGGCTCAAATTGGTGTGAGGAGAAGAGGAAAGAGGTGCCCTTTTATAAGGGAGGAGAGGGGCACCTTTTGAAATATAAGAAATATTAGTTTATATTAAATACCAACCCCACTTAAAAACTTCCAAAATGACTCATATCCAAAGTTTAGATGAGATAGAGTTGTGATATCATCAACCAATAAAATATTGACATGTTAGGAATTTATTTTAAACACTATCATCTTGATTTATCCTTATTTATTAATTTAATTTTATTTGTGGTCATAATATTCTAAATTTTAAATTATTATAAATAATTACATATGTGTTGTGCATTTTCCGTAATTTGACACTTTATGACATTGTAGACCATATAAATTTTAATTTATAATTTTTAAATATTTTTATTATTTTAAAACAATTTTATTATATGTTATTTTTATAAAATAACAATAGTGTAAATTTTGACACTATTCATTTATTTGAATTTAAATAAAATATATACAGAAGATATGTTCAAACTAAACAATTTAATAGATACATAACATGTCATATGTATCTATAAAATTATTGGAGCATATTAAATAGTTCATATAATATTTATTTTATTATTTTTATAAGCATTTATTTGATATTTTAATTAATAAAATAATTTCAACATCACTATTATGTCATAATTAATGATAATTATTTAATCCCTAATAATTATAAATAAATTTTTATGATGTAGATAATTGTATTAGCTTTCTGTAGATTATTCAAGTTCGTAGTTGAATGAAGTTTATCACTAAATTAAAATTTTATATTTATAAGATTTATGAAAGTGACATGTTGTTACATTCTTTGGTTTTAATAATAATTAAATTATTTTCAAGGAATAAAGTTCATTAAATGAATCTAATCAGTCCCTTAGGTGATATGGATCGACGTTTAGTTATCCAATAGGATTTTGTCAGGTGTTAGGGTAATTTTATAATCTTATATTTACCCATAATTACCCGATTTACCATTAACTATTGTAAATAAAATTTACCGTAGTTACTATTCATAATGCCCAAAAATAAAAAGTTGCCTATTAACATAATTTGGACCCACTTATTCTTAATATGGAATCCATTTTTCAAAATTGAAATCATATATGTTGCAGTAATTAATTTAAAATAAATCCCGTTGTTTAGAAAACGGGTTTTAGAAGTTAAAACATTGCAAACGATTGAAATGTTTTTACTTATGAATTCAATGTGAAATTAATGATAATGACATAAATTATATTAAATGGTAAAAATATATTCTATTTATACTTTATAACCATTAAATATTATAATTTATCCATATAAATTATCTCAATGAAAAAAGTTGTTTTTAATTAAAAATTAGCGTATTTTAACTATTCATCAAAATATGAAAGTTATCAGATTAATATCATAAATTTATCCAAAGTATATTTTTATACCCTAATTAAAAATAAGAATTTTCTGTTTTCAAATTGAACTTATTAAAATGTCAAAAACTAGATTTTATGTGGGTGCGCCATCAAAAGGAGGCAAAACTGCATTTTTTTAAAATAATTCTTTTATCCAAAAAAACTGATTTTTATTTTATACATCATTCTAGAAAATGTATAAGTTGAATTAAAATGATATAAAATTCAAAATTCAGTTATTATTATTCACAACGGCTAGTTTTAATAGCATATTGTTTTTTAGTGAAACTCGGTATTGCGTACAACACAAGCTATCGAGGAAGGTCGTGATTGTGTGTAAAGCAAGCCAAGCAAGTGTTGTGTGTAGTGAAAGACTCCTTTGATGATTTATATAACATAAAAACAGAATATTTCTCATAAAAGTCTCGGGTGTTACATTATACCCCCCTTAAAATGAATTTTTCCCTCAAAATTCGTCACTTTGTAACAAAAAGATGAGGATACCTCTCCCTCGTCATATCCTCAAGTTCCCATGTAGCTTCTTCTAATTGGTGGTTCCTCCATAAAACCTTTACCAAGCGAGTGTTCTTGTTTCGTAGGGCTTTTTCACTATGATACAAAATCTCTATCGGTTGTTCTACATAAGAAAGTTCTTGCTCCAGCGGTACAACTTCTGAGCTGATTACATGTGAAGGATCAGGTATGTACTTTCTCAGGAGAGATACATGCAACACATCATGAACATGAGAGAGATTCGGTGGAAGCTCCAATCGGTAAGATACCTTCCCAACACGATCCAGAATTTCAAAAGGACCGATATATCTAGGGCTTAACTTTTCATTCTTTCTAAATCTCACGACCCTCTTCCAGGGAGATATTTGTAAGAACACCTTATCACCCACTTAAAACTCTATGTATTTTCTTCGCTTGTCGGCATAAAATTTTTGTCAACTCTGAGCTGCTCTTATGTGTTGTTGAATAGATCGGACATTTTCTGCCATCTCATCAACAAGATCAGGTCCTAATATCTTTCTTTCCCCAACTTCATCCCATCAAGTTGGAGTCCGGCATTTCTTTCCATAAAGAGCTTCATAAGGATCCATCTGAATACTGGAGTGAAAGATATTATTATAAGAAAATTCCACCAAAGGTAGGTGTTGATCCCAACCACCTTTGAAATCTTAGAGCAAGCTCTCAACATATCTTCTAGAGTTTTAATTGTCCTCTCAGACTGACCATCTGTCTGAGGATGATAAGTAGTGCTGAAAGTCAACTCTATATCCAGAGTATGCTGAAGATTTCTCCAGAACATTGAGGTAAACCTCGGATCCCGATCAGATATAATATAAAGTTGTACTCCATGCGATCTTACCACTTCCTTAACATATATCTTGGCAAGCTGATCCAGAGAGAAATCCTCTCTAATAGCAATGAAGTCTGCAGACTTTGTAAGATGATCAACTATGACCCAGATAGTATTATTGCCTTTGGATGTTTTAGGAAGTCCTGTGACAAAGTCTATAGTGATGTTTTCCCATTTCCATTCGGGTATGGGTAATGGTTGTAACATCCCCTTAGACTTCTGTCTCTCACCTTTACCTTGCTGACAATCCATGTGTCGAGAGACATATTCAGCAACATCTCTTTTCATTCCATCCCACCTGAAGTACTCTTTCAGGTCCATATACATCTTTTTGCTTCGAGGATGAATAGAGAATGAAGAACTATGAGCCTCATCCAGCAGCTCCTTCTTTAATTCTGGGATGGGAGGAACACAAACCTGATTCCTGAACATTATTATCCCATCACAATCAAGGTTGAATTCAGGAACATTTCTCACCTTCTTTTGTAACTCAGCATTTTCTTTCTGTGCCTCTTTAATCTTCACATTTATAGATGGTTGAACATTCATTTGAGAAAGATACGATTTTCCCCTTTCATTATAATTCCAAGATCCATCCTTTGAAAATCCATAAATATAGGATCTTTCATGATCCTCATCATGGATAAGCTAACATGGTCTTGTCAACTTAATGCATCTTCCACCTTGTTTGCTTTCACAGGGTGGTAATGAATTGAGTAATTGTAATCCATAATCATCTCCAACCATCTTCTTTGGCGCATATTCATCTCCTTTTGTGTGAAAATATACTTTAAACTTTTATAATCAGTATAAATGTCACACCTTTCTCCATAAAGATAATTCCTCCAAATATTTAATGCAAAGATTACCGTAGCTAACTCAAAATCATGAGTTGGGTAATTTGGCTCATGTATTTTCAACTATCGTGAGGAATAAGCTATCACCATATCATTTTGCAAAATAACACACCCCAATCCCTTCTTGGATGCATCACTATAGATCACAAACCTTTCTCCACTACAAGGCAGTGTGAGCACAGGTGCACTGGATAACCTTCTATTCAACTCCTTCATATTTTCTTCACATTCCTCCATCCAAACAAACTTAACTCCTTTCCGAGTAAACCTGGTGAGTGGATTAGATAATCGTGAAAAATCTTTCACAAAACGTCGATAATATCCAGCCAAACCAAGAAAACTTTGGATCTCAATTACTGTTGTTGGTCTCGACCATCTTTCAATAACCTCTGTTTTTGCTGGATCCACAGATATCCCCTCTTTTCAAATTATGTGACCCAAAAATGCAACTTTTTGAAGCCAAAATTCACACTTGGTAAATTTTTCATAAAGATTCTCCTTTCTCACGATCTTCAATATAATTCTCGAGTGATCTTCATGTTCTTCCTTGGTCTTTGGATATACAAGAATATCGTATATAAATACTACAACAAATTGATCAATATAGTCTCTAAAGACTCTATTCATTAGATCCCTAAAGATAGTAGGGGAATTAGTAAGAACAAAGGGCATCACTATAAATTCATAGTGTCCATAACTTGTACGTAAAGTCGTATTTGGTATATCCTCCTTTTTGACCCTTAATTGATGATACCCTGAACGAAGATCAATCTTGGAAAAGTATTTATCTCCACGTAGTTGGTCAAATAAGTCATCAATTCATGGGAGAGGATATTTTTTCTTGATAGTGATCTTGTTAAGTTCTCGATAATCAATGTAGAGTCTCATTGATCCATATTTCTTCTTAAAAAATAGAACAGGTGCACCCCAAGGTGACACACTAGGGCATATGAATCCCTTATCAATATTCTCTTGGAGTTTCTTCTTCAATTCCTGCAACTCAATTGGGGTCATTCTATAAGGTGTCTTTGAAATAGGCAAAGCACCCAGTACGAGTTCTATTGAAAACTCAACTTCACGATTTGGTGGAAGGCCCGGAAATTCCTCCGGAAAGACATCATCAAACTCCCGTACAATGGGAATATTATTAATCACGAGTTTCTGACCAACCATTTGAGATAAATAACCTTCATTCAGTGGAATCAAGACCCATAAGATTGAAGAAATTTCCACTGGAAGGTTATGTTCATCCTTGCATCGATAGACGATCATAGATTGATCTGGAATATGAAATGTGACTTCCCTTCTTTGGAAATTGATATGAGCTCCATATAGAGAAAGCTAATCCATGCCATGAATCACATCAAATTCCACTATAGGAAGGATCACAAGATTTGTAGGAAGCACTTTCCCACAAACTTCAATTGGAGAAGAATTATAAACTATTGATGCGATTGTTGTGCCATTAAATGTTGTCATAGCTAACTCAATATATAATTGTTGAGGTAATACGATGATACCCTTAGAAAAATCTTCAGAAATAAATGAGTGGGTGGATCCAAAAAAAACATTTGCTACTTTAGAGTGGATGGTAAGTGTACCTTTCACCACATCGTTATCGTACTTCACATCGTTGATAGAAATTCCATGTGACTTTCCTTTGTCTTTAGCCTTAAGATTTTGTTGATGTCTATAATCATCAACAACCCTTGGATTAGGGCATTTATTGGCATAATGCCCCATCTCCTTGAACTTGAATCATTGAAGTGTATTAGGTTCATTCTGTGTGTCCCTTCCTTTTTTGGCATCATTAGACATCTTCTTCCCATCATTGCGGCATTCAAATGCCCGATGACCTTCCCTTCCACATTTGAAACATTTACTTGTCCCTTTAAGAAAAATCCCTCTAAGTTTCTTTCCACACTTTGAGCATAATGGAAAGCTCATCTTCTTTTCAGTGTGCTCTTTAGTTTTTCCTTTGAATTTCATTTTCCTCTCCTTATCAAACCCATATGACTGATGGGTTACTCCAATATCCATCTCAAATTTGAGAGCACATCGAACGATTTCCTCATAGCAATTGAACTCCCTTTATGGATAAGGCCCTTCGAAGACTTGGTTTTAAGACACTAAAGAATCGATCGATCTTACTCTCAGGTTAGATAATAATACCAGAAGCGTACCTTGCACATCTTGTAAAATTTGCTTCATAGGTACCAATAGATTCATCATCCTCTTGCTTCAGTTCAAGAAACTCATTCTCCATCATTGTTCGGAGAATACGAGGGAAGTACTTATTGAAAAATAAGTTCATGAACTCGTCCCATTCCATGGACTCAATTTCATATCTTTTCCTCATATTCTTGATAAGATTCCACCATTGATCAACATCACCTTCCAAACGATACACTACTATGATGACATTATCATGTTCCGAAGATTTAATAACTGAAAATATCTTTTATGTTGTACTAATCCATTGTTCATCAACTAATGGATCAGTAGACCTGTTGAATGAAGGTAGACGCTGCCTCATGAAGGATTCAACAGAATTTTTCTCCTTCCTTTGCTCATTTAAAAGTCCTACATGATTCATAGCTTGAGAATGTTGTGTGATCAGGGATACAAGATTTTGTATTCCAGCTCCCATAACGTTTGGTTGCTCAGGGGGACAATCATTGCATTTCCCATCGCATTCTGCATTAACACGGTTCCTTCAGGTTCCATCCATTGACTAAAACCAAGAATAATAGTGTGAGAAACACTAATTATAATAGGAAAACCACATAATCAAGAATAAAATTTCACACTTAAGGACTTATCCTAGGTTATTCATGGCCATTTTTAAAACACTAAGATTGTGTTCTATGATTAGACTTATCCTTAGGGTTCTTACTAAGGCTTTCACATCCTAGTTTCCAATGGTTGACTATACCTTTCCTCTGATACCAACTATAAAGAACCATACTTTACATACATTGTTATTACATCAAAATTGAAGCACACTTATTACAACATATAACAAAACCATGAAAGGACCGTATAGGTATAATGTCTTTAGAAACTGGGAAACATAAACAAATGGTTCATAAACCGTCTACACTATCTCCAATTTATTTCATCATATCTATAGTCCCTTTTGGAATATCTTACTTAACAACCTTCTTCCTGACCTGGGGAAGGAAAAAATACAAAAGGGTGATCTCAAATTCTCAATATGGGTAAGCAAAAGAAATATCAATCACATCAAAATAAAAACATAACATTTTCGAAATCATACCCTCCAAAAGAGATCATAATTTCATAACATGGGATAAATCATGAAAGTGAAATGTAATCCCAATAATCATAACATAAAACCTGAAACATTGTGGAATAAACATATAATCATTGAGAATCATTTCTTATTAGTCAAGACTCATTTCCAAGACTATCTTAGTGGACAAAGCCCATTTCTGAATCGAGTTCACTCCTCGTTTCAGTCCTGTTTCACTGAACCGGTATAACCTGCCGTTCTAGACATGTCTATATCATGAGATATAAAATCATTACCCAATGCATTTGGGGGAGATATAGGTCCCACCCATCTCACAATGATACCATTATTATGTGTGCCACAAAATCATAAACCATACATCATAGCATAACCCATGTAATAAAAATGGGAATCTTAAACATCGTGACATCATAAAACCATTCATATAAGATAATGGAATTCAAAAAAATAATTCCATAATGACATAATCAAATCAATGTAATAATAGGGATAGAAACATAACCCTTTATTATCTTAGATGAAAAATAATTTTGATAAAACACTTGAACTCCATTCTTGAGGAAAATATCCTTTCTACATCAAAAACACTTTTTCATTCTTAACATGTCATACAATTCTAAACTAGATGAAGTTTATTAAAAATAAACATGAAAACTTATATGGGAAGATTCTTGGAAATAATGTTTTAAAAATTCATTCATGCCTTATAAGTTAAAATAAAACATTCTTCTCTTACTTTTGTCGAAAAAGTCAAAAAGTACCTCATACGAAAAATGACATAAGATTCCTTTCATATCTTTTAAAAAACTCATTGAAGGGTAAAATTTGATATAAACTATTGTAGAAGGATATAAAAATTGCATATTGAGGAATCATGGATGTGGATGATAAAATACACCCCAGTAAATTCCAATGTATAAACAATCTCGGATAAAAATGAGATTGTGATATTTCCCTTACCTTAGGTCCGACTTGCTTCGTAAGTGTCCAAACCTCCTGTATAATGATTTAAATAATGTTATTGACTTATTCCAGAATCATACATATTTTTGTGATATCATATATGGTCATATTCTTAGCTTCTTATTAGTAATATTTCATTACTACTTGTTATTCGGGTGTTTATTACTTTTTGTTCTTATGCGTGTTTTGTCGAATGAATTATTATTCTTCTCTTTAGGTTATAGATACCTCATTTCCAGAATGGTATTAGTGTAAGATATATCATATTCATTCATTCAATTCATTTATATAATCATTATTCAATGAAGATCACGTAGAACGAGTCGCATCACATCGTGGAGACGGTATTCCGTACGTACGCACAAGCGATGATATCGTTCCCATGATCGTGGAATTTTATTGGAGTGTATGTATACTATTTAAGAATCAATATCACTTTACAATAATCATATATAGTTATTATTTACACCATTATACCCAACCATGTAATGTGGTAGGGAAAATAGATTACCCCGTAGTGTGGAGACGGTATTCTGTACGTACGCACGCGCGGTGATTTCGTTTTCTGTAGGATGGATAGATGGTGAAATAGGGTTGTTTCATACTTAAAATAAAATAGCCATATATGATTGATACTGAAGTTATTACTTTATAATGAAACAAATAAATAAGAAGAAGAAGTGGAGGAATAAATAATGATGAAAGAATCGGTAACGGACATTACCTCTTCTTTGAAGCGCCTCTTTGAGACCTCCTCTTAGGGCACTACAATTGGTCTTTGAAAAAGACCAGAACCTATCTAGGATGTTTATAGGGAAGTGGGGAAGTGAAATGGTCCGGGATTGGACATGCTTGAAGGCTCAAATTGGTGTGAGGAGAAGAGGAAGGAGGTGCCCTTTTATAAGGGAGGACAGGGGCAGCTTTGGAAATAGAAGAAATATTAGTTTATATTAAATCCCAAGCCCACATAAAAACATCCAAAATGACTCATATCATAAGATTAGATGCGATAAAATTTTAATCTCCTTAAACAATATAATTTAGACATGTTAGGAATTTATTTTAAACATTATCAACTTGATTTATCCTTATTTATCAATTTAATTTTATTTGTGATAATAATATTCTAAATTTTAAATTATTATAAATAATTACATATGTGTTGTGAATTTTCCATAATTTGACACTTTATGACATTATGGAACATATAAATTTTAATTTATAATTTTTAAATGTTCTTGTTATTATTAAACAATTTTATAACATGTTATTTTTATAAAATAACAATAGTGTCAATTTTGACACTATTCATTTATTTGAATTTAAATAAAATATATAAAAAATATATGTTCGAACTAAAAGCTTTAATAGATCCATAAAATGTCATATGTATCTAGAAAATTTGTTTAGAATTTTAAATAGTTCATATAATATTTATTTTATTATTTTTAAAACCATTTATTCGATATTTTAATTAATAAAATAATTTCAACATCACTATTGTGTCATAGCTAATGATAATTATATAATCCCTAAAAATTATAAATATATTTCTATGATGTAGATAATTGTATTATCTTTCTATACACTATTAATGTTCTATGTTTTATGAAGTTTATCACTAAATTAAAATTATTATACTTATAAGATTTAAGAAGTGACATGTAGTCACATTCTTTGGTTTTAATAATTATTAAATTATTTTCATGGAAAAAAGTATATTAAATGAATCTAATCCGACCATTAGGTGATATGGGTCAAATTTTAGTCATCCAATAGTATTTTGTCAGGTGTTAGGGTAATTTTATAATCTTATATTTACCCTTAATTACCCAATTTACCTTTAACTATGGTAAATAAAATTTACCGTAGTCACTATTCATAATGCCCAAAAATAAAAAGTTACCTATTAACATAATTTGGACCCACTGATTCTGAATATGGAATCCATTTTTCAAAATTAAAAACATATAATTTGCAGTAATTTATTTAAAATAAATCCCATTGTTATGAAAACAGGTTTTAGAAGTTAAAACATTGCAAAAGATTGAAATGTTTTTACCTATAAATTCAATATGAAATTAATGCTAATGAAATAAATTATATTAAATGGTAAAAGTATATTATATTTACACTTTATAACCATTCAATAACATAATTTACCCATATAAATTATCTCAATGAAAAAAGTTGTTTTTAATTAAAAATTAGCGTATTTTTACTATTCATCAAAATATGAAAGTTATCAGAAAAATATCAAAAATTTATCCAAAGTAAATTTTTATACCCTAATTCAAAAGGAGAATTTTATTTTGTCAAATTGAACTTATAAACATGTTTTAAAAAAGATTTAATGTTGGCGCGCCATCAAAAGGCGGCAAAACTGCATTTTTTGAAAAACAATTCTTTTATCCAAAAAAACTCATTTTGCTCTTATAACTCATTCTGGAAAATGTATAAGTTGAATTAAAATGTTATAAAATTAATAATTCAGTTAATACTATTCATAACGGATAGTTTTAATAGCATATTGTTTTTTAGTGAAACTCTGCATTGCGTACGACACAAGCTATCGAGGAAGGTTGTGATTGCGTGTAAAGCAAGCCAAGCAAGTGTTTTGTGTAGTGAAAGATTCCTTTGACGATTTATATAACATAAAAAAAATATTTCACATAAAATTCTCGGGTGTTACACAACTCATGCGAGGGCCAATGCAATGATTGCCCAAATTACATCCCCAATGATTTGGGAGGTGGAGTTTAAAACATAATGGCGATGCATACCCAATTATCTCATGTCATGAATAATAACCATAATAATGGGGAACATACTCCTTTTCCAAAGAGGGAGCAACTGGATATTGAATGTTTTATGAGGCAACGACCACCGATGTTTTGTGGATATTCTGATCAACTAGTTGTGGAACAGTGGGTCAACTCCATGGAGATTATATTTTCTGTGATTAACTGTTCTGAGACGGGGAAGGTGACTCTAGCCATTTATCCTCTAGATGGAGAAGCTGATCAATGATGGTCTTTGATTAAGAACACCAAGAAAAGTGAGGAAATTGAAGACATGGAATGGGAACACATTAAGATAATGTTTCTTAACAAGTATTTCCCAAGAACTCATCGCATGAAGATGGAGAGAGAATTTATAGATCTCAAGCAAAAATAAGGAGAATCTATCACAACCTATGAAGAGAATTTCACAAGGCTTGAAATGTATGCTTCGGTCTTTGTTATCAACAATGATAGAAAAATTAATAGATTCTTTAGTGGATTAAAATCACACCTTCGAAAGGATCTTGGAATTCGAGACTTCGGCAGTTATGAAGAAGTTGTTCGGTGTGCCCTCAAAGTGGAGATGGAGTTTGGAGAATGGTTCCATGGCTATGGGGATAAGAAACAAAAGATGTAGTTTCAAGCTGGTGGATCTAATGACAAAGGTTGGAAGAAAAATCAACGACCCACATGCCAAAAAATATTGGATGTTGCATCATAGGAACTACCTCAAAGGGACTGGGAAATGATTCAAGTGTGGGAAAGAAGGAAACCATGCTCAAGAGTGTCGAAAAGACATTAAAGGGAAGGACAATGTATCTGATGAAAGGAGAGAACCACTAATGGTTCAATGCTACAACTGTAGGGAGCTAGGGCACTATGAAAAACAGTGCACTAAACCTCGAGCTCTCGAGGGTAATCAGTGTCAGCAACCACCAAAGCCAAAGGAACAAGGGAAGGCTTATTCCATCACTACTACAGAGGTGGATCATTATAATGAACTCGTACAAGGTACACATTCTATTCACACAAGAATTTAAAAAGACTTATTTGATTCTGGTTCTACGCATTCCTTTATGTCTTGCATGTTTTCTAGAACTAAAGAATCAAAGCCCCGAAACCTTGAAGTGGAGATATCTGTAAAAACACCAAGTGGTGCAATCATTGCATCCAAAGTGTTGGACTCTTCTCCTATTGGCATATCTGGGAAGATTCTTCTAGAAAATCTCTTAATACTTCCCTTGGTGGAATTCGATGCTATAATGGGAATGTATTGGCTCTCATTATATAGAGCACATATCAACTGTTGGGAAAAGGAAATATCATTTTATATTCCAAACCATCCAATGCTCCTCTACAAATGCAACGAAGATCATGAATCTCCTTTGAAAAATCCTTCAAAAGTGTGGGTGTTGATTCCTTATGAAGAAGCATACCTCGCCCAAATGGTTGAGTCAAAGGAATGTTCCAACCTTGAGGAAATGCCTATCGTAATGGAATACGCTTATGTATTTCTCAAAGAGTTTCCTGGAATTCCCCCGAATCATGAGGTAGAGTTCTAAATTAAACCCATACCTAGAGCTACTCGTATCTCAAAGTTCCCTTATAGGATGGATCCTATAGAACTGGAGGAGTTAAAGAAGCATCTTTAAGAGCATCTAGACAAAGGGTTCATACGCCCTAGTGCATCACCTTGGGGTGCACCAGTGCTCTTTGTGAAGAAGAAGGATGGAACAATGCGGTTGTGTATAGATTATTAGGAACTTAATAAGATCGCCATAAAGAACAAGTATAATCTCCCAAGGATTGATGACCTGTTCAATCAGTTAATAAGAGTACAAAACTTCTCAAAGGATGAACTTCACTCTGGATATCATCAGGTAAATGTGGAGAAGGAAGATATTCAGAAAACTACCTTCCGAACAAGGTATGGGAACTATGAGTTTTTGGTGATGCCCTTCAGACTTACTAATTTCCCTGAAATATTCATGGATTTGACGAATAAAGACTTTAGAAATTTCCTTGACAAATTTGTGGTAGTGTTTACTGATGATATTCTCATCTACTCCAAGAGTAATGAGGAACATGCAGAACATCTAAGACTTCTGTTGGTGACATTGAGAAAGGAGAAGTTGTATGCCAAGTTCAGAAAGTGTCACTTTTGTATGAATCATGTCACATTCTTGGGACATTTTCTCACAAGTGAGGGAATTTCTGTAGACCCTTCAAAGACAAAGGTGATTGAGGAATGGCCCAGCCCCTCTAGTGTCACAGAAATTTGTAGTTTTCTTGGATTAGCTGGGTACTACCGACGTTTTGTGAAAAACTTCTCACGATTGTCAAGCCTACTAACTAAGTTAACAAGGAAAGGGGTAAATTATGTCTGGATGGAATAATGCGAGGGAAGCTTCATGGAGTTAAAGAGAAGGGTAATCACTACACATGTACTCACACTACCAAAAAGTGGAGAAAGTTTTGTGATATACATTGATGCTTCAAAGAAATACTTGAGTTGTGTACTCCTGAAAAATGATAATGTGATATCCTACGCCTCATGACAGTCAAACGTCAATGAGAATAACTACCCGACGCATGATCTAGAGCCAGCAGCCGTGATTTTTATCGTGAAAATCTGGCGGCACTACCTTTATGGCGAGAAGTGTGACATATACACTGACTACAAGAGCCTAAAGTATATATTCACACAAAAGGAGCTCAACATGCATCAAAAGAGGTGGTTAGAGATAATCAAGGATTACGATTTCTCTATTCACCATCATCCTAGAAAATCGAACAAGGTAGTCGATGCTCTAAGCAGGTAAGAACCTGCTACTCTATCCATGATGCGGATTGAGAAAGAACCAATCTTCTTGGATATGCAATGGATGGATGTGGAAATCATAAGGACAGGGGATACATCCTACCTTGAAAAAATGATTGCGCAAACATCCATAAAAGAGAAGATTAAAGAAGAACAAAGGGATGATGTGAAGATACAAAAGAGGGTGAATACAGAAAAGGAAGGGAATATGCATGAGTTCTATATCAATGTTGATGGTGTGATTCAGTTTGGAATGTGGCTTTGTGTTCCTTCATCACCCGGGATAAAGAAAGAGCTATTGGATTATGCACATAGCTCAACTTTTTCTATCCATCCTATGAGTAATAAGATGTATCATGATCTCCGAGAACACTTCTGGTGGGATAACATGAAGAAAGAGATTGAAAAATATATATCAAGGTGCTTGGTATGTCAGTAAGTTAATCCTGAGCGGAAAAAGTCCAAAGGTATGATGCAGCCATTGCCTATAACCATGTGGAAATGGGAAACTTTTACTATAGACTTTGTCAAGAGTCTCCTGAATACGTCAAAGGAAAATAATGCGATATGGGTTGTGGTCAACTGAATCATCAAGACTTCCCATTTTATCGCTATTCTAGATGATCTCTCACTTGATCAACTTGAAAGGATATATGTGAAGGAAGTGGTGAGATTGCACGATGTTCCACTCTCAATTGTCTCTGACCATGATCCAAGGTTCACATCTAAATTCTGGAGGAGCCTTCAACATGCTTTGAGTACTGACTTAAATTTCAGCACGGCCTATCACCCCCAAACTGATGGCCAGTCTGAAAGGTCTATTTAGACGCTTGAAGATATGCTAAGATCCTGCTCTCTTGAAGTAAAAGTTGGCTGGGATCAATATCTCCATTTGGTTGAGATCTCATACAACAATAGCTTCCACTTGAGTATTTAGATGGCTCCGTATGAAGCTCTTTATGTAAAGTTATGTAGAACTCCAACCTGTTGGGATGAAGTTAGAGAAATAAAGCAGCCTAGACCCGATCCTGTTCAAGAAATGACAGAGAAGGTTCAAGTCATCCAGAAACACATCAAAGCTGCTCAAAGTAGGCCAAAGAGCTATGCTGAAAACCATCAAAGGGAATTTGAGTTCGACGTTGCAGATAAATTCTTCCTTTGAATATCTCCATGGAAGAGATTCATGTAATTCGGGAAGAAAGGGAAGCTAAGCACAAGGTATATTGGCCCCTTTGAGATTCTTGACTGCATAGGAGATGTGGCCTATCGTCGTGCACTTCCACCAAATATGGCTCAAGTTCATGATGTGTTTCATGTATCACTATTGAGTAAGTACATATCAGACCCCTCACATGTACTAAACATAGAGGTGGTGCAGCTGGAAGGTGATATCTCTTATGAGGAGCAGCCACTAAAGATTCTGGACCAATGTGATAAGCTTCTACCCAACAAGACAACCCATCTTTTAAATTTTTTTTGGAGGAACCATAAGTTTGAGGAAGCAACTTGGGAACCAGAAGAGGAAATGAAGGAGAAGTACCCTCACCTGTTTGTGTAAAGTGAAATTTCGAG
The DNA here is from genome assembly GCA_963277665.1 of Viscum album. Classification (NCBI taxonomy): domain Eukaryota; kingdom Viridiplantae; phylum Streptophyta; class Magnoliopsida; order Santalales; family Viscaceae; genus Viscum; species Viscum album. The sequence continues at coordinate 1,895,264,288 of OY728133.1, read as the reverse complement.
GGAGAAATTCCTGACGGGGGGAAGAATGTAACGACCCAAAGTTTTTCAATGGAAAATTCCATTCTAATATTTATGTCATAAAATAAATTGAAAACAAAAAATGATGAACTACTAAGTGCTAAGTTACCTTTAAACATATGTTTGTGACTCCTATGTTTGGAATTTTAAAATCCGATATACACTGTCGTGTTTTAGATGTTTTTTTGGAGTCTAATGATACAAAAATATTTTTTGGTGAATAGTAGAATACCCTTATGAATAGTAATATGACCCTTATGAATATTATATCATCAAACATAAAATTAAAATTACCTATGAATAATTAAATAAAATTTAGATATCTTAGAAAGTGACAATTTGACCTAAGTAAACGTTTTGGTATTTTGTAAGTTGTAAATAATTAATTATAATTAATTAATTTAAAATAATATATATTTCAATAATATTTATTAATAAATTATTAAATCAATGTCTTATATTTTTTAGATAATTTTATAAGACCCTACATAACTTTTGAAACCACTATAAAATCAGTTTTAATCTTAAAAACTGTTTTTTAAGTAAATTATGATTTTAATTTAATATTACATTAATAATAATTATAAAAATATTTTTGAAAAATGGAATTCATTTTTGGATTCTACAAGTCGAAAAATGCTTGGGGTAATTTTTTGGGATTTTTCTGAGATACTTTCATTTTTTATGAATATTAGAATATGATAATTCACAATAAATGCTAATTAATGTATTAATTGAGTCATCGATGATGTTATGCTGATGTAAGACCACTTGGTTCGGGATTAAACTATAAAATTACTATTCTTGGTCATTAAAGACTCAATATTCCTTGTCTTGTGAGGAAATAATAAACTAATGAATTTTATATTAATGAAACCCCTCTCCCCTCCACTATAAAAGCCACCCTTCAAACCCTATTTTCTTCACACCTCTCAACCTACAAGACTTCTCTAAACCCTGCCCAAACACCATCGTTAGACCCTAACCCACTTCCAAACGATTCTTATCTTATCAAAAGAACAAGAGTAGCTTCCTTAAGTAGGATCTCAATAGGATGATTTAAGAGATAATTTCCTTCCCTCTTATCCTTTAATTCCCTTTCAAGTTCAAGTTACTTTCTTGATCTCTCCCCATCTATACTCATCCAAATTATTTTGTAACTCTAGTATTATACATATAATTTAATTTTATGATCCTAATGGTATATTATATCACCCCAAACCCTTTCCCTCTTCCTTTTATTTTATAAAAGAGAACGTTGTTCATGAGGTGTTAATTTATCACCTTCAAAAACGACATGCTCTCTTCTTCCATTTCTACCTTCAGATCTGGTCATGAAACCATTTTTATGGTTGAACCAGAATATGTTTATTTTTATAATTATCTATTTAATGTTATGTAAATAACCTATGAACATATTACTAAGGGATAAATTAAAACAAGTTCGTTGTGATCCAAAAACCCCCAAAATTGACCCAAATAACCATCATTTAATTCTTATATAATGATTCATCCCCATGGATCTAATGTAATTCATTATAAAATAATACAATATAATGTAATATCATTAATTAAATTTAATTTCATTTCTGGAAGTTTACTCATGTTCTACCCAAACATCAATTTAAGACGACAAGTGAACCACCCATGAAAAACAATAAAAATGAACATTCCCAAACAATGTTTTCAAACTCTATAAGTCATAAAATGGAACATAATATGACATAATGAAACCATAATGAACCCTATTAATGTGAATATGGGTCTTTATTTCTAATTAATGAATATAATGTCATTATTCAGGACATTAAAGAGAAGGAAGCATTCGGGTAGAAGGTAAGGGAAATTCTCGAACCCAACATTCATCCTCAGGGTTCTCCCTCTTTCACTCCATTTTTGGATAAGGTTACTCCTCAAAGATCATGTGTTCATCATTTAATTTACTTTTCTGGGATATACATGTTTGTCACTAGTTTTTATGTCCTTAAAAATGTTTTCCAAATGAACTCTTCCTTTAAGAAATCATTTTTACTTCTCACACAAAGTGAACGGTTCTTGTAACATGTATGTTATTCCCTCTTTCTTTAGGGAACCAAAAGCTTATGTATATGTATATTATGAGATGAAACCCATTACTTTTAAAGGGTTCACTATGTTAATTTATGTTATATGTTCATTGTGGAAATCATGATAAATGATAATGTTATGATGTGACGGGTGCACCCAAAATTATATAGCCCAATATGAATGTTTAAATGTTACGGGTGCGCCCGGAATTATACAGCGCTCCAATGAATTTGTTAAAGTGATCAATATAATGAGTAAATGTGAAATTATGTATTAAAAAGATGATATCTTGGTTCACATGTATATTTGGTAGTTAACCACTAAGACATGATGTTTCATTTTTATGCATTGCCACATTTCAAGTCTGTTATTTATGCTCCTCTCATGTTCATGATCTTTTGTCTATGTTATGATTATGCTCACCCCATGATATATTGTTCTTATCTATCCTCTTACTGGGCTTCTATATCAACCCTTTTTATGTATATCTTCATGTGGCTACATGTACTAAGGGGAGGACAAGTGCCACTAAGAAGCTAGTGAAGAAGAAATTAAATAAATGTTTATGGTTGATGTTGTATTTGTTATGTGTTGTCCTTGTCTTCCCAAGACAATAAACATTTGTATCCTCTATTTGTAATAATATTATGTTGTTTATCTTTGAAATTATGTAATAGTAATGTAAGAAAAGGCTGGGTTGCTATAGTTGGTATCAGAGGTGATGAATTAACACCTCATGAACGACGTTCTCTTTAATAAAATAAAAGGAGGAGGGAAAGGGTGTGTGGTGATATAATATCCCATTAGAATCATAAAATTACATTATATTTATAATACTGGAGTTGAAAAACAATTTTGATGAATATAGGTGGGGAGAGATCAATAAAGTATCTTGAACTTGAATGGGAATTAAAGGAGAAGAGGTAAGGAAATTAAGTCTAAAATCTTTCCACTTGAGATCCTCCTTAAAGAAGCTAGTCTTGGTCTTTTGATGAGACCATCAGCTTTTGGAAGTGGAGGAGGTTCTAGGGAAGGTATTTGGGCAGATTTTAGGGAATTATTAGAGCTTTAGAGGTGTGTAGTAAAGAGGGATTGAATGGTGGCTTTTATAATGGAGGGGAGAGGGGTTTTCTTAATATAAAATTCATTAGTTTAATATTTCCCCACTGGACAAGGAATAGTGAGTCTCAAATGACCAAGAATAGTACTTTTATAATGTAATCTCGAACCATGTGGGCTTACATAAGCATAACATCATCGATGACTCAATGAATACATTAATTAGCATTTATTGTGAATTATCGGATTCTACTATTCATAAAAAAATCATGTATCTCAGAAAATTCCCAAAAATTTACCCCAACAATTTTTCAATGTGCAGAATCCAAAAATGAAGTCCACTTTTAAAAAAAAATTCTATATATTATTAATTTAATATTTAATTAATATCACAATTTACTTAAAAAACTGTTTTTAATATTAAAACCGATTTTATAGTGCTTTCAAAAGTTACGTAGGGTCATATAAAATTATCTAAAAACTATGAGACATTGCCTAAATATTTTATGAATAAATTTTAGGAAAATAAAAATTATTTTAAACTAATTAATAATAAAATATTCATAAGCATTGCGTTCTCAAAATTAAGAGGTAATAACATACATGTTACAAGAACCGTTCTCTTTGAGTGAGAAGTAAAAACGGTGTTCTTAAAGGAAGAGTTATTCTGGCAAACATTTTGATGGAAATAAAAACCAGTGACAAACATTTATATCCCATAAAATTAAAGGAAATGATGAAAAAAAGTTCTTTGAGGAGTAACCATATCCAAAAATGGAGTGAAAGAGGGTGAACCTGAAGGATGAAAGTTGGGTTCGAGAATTTCCCCTTACCTTGTACCCGAATGCTCCCTTCTCTTTAATGTCCAGTATAATGACATTATATTAATTAATAATAAATCAAGAACCGTGTGTACATTAATAGGGTTCATTATGGTTTAATTATTTCATATTATCTTCTTTTGGAAAATATATATAGTTTAAAAAACATTGTTCGGGGATTTTTGTTTTTATGGTTTTTCTTGGGCGGTTCACGTGTATTCTTAAATTTATGATCGGGTAGATCATGGGTAAGCATCCAGAAATGATCTTAAATGTTATTAGTGATATTAAAGGATATTTAATGATTTTATAATGAAATATATTAGATCCATGTGGGTGAATCATTAGATAATAATTAAATGACGATTATTTGAGTTAATTTGAGCGGTTTTTAGATCACAACAAACTTGTTTTAACTTTTCAGATAGTAATATGGTCATAGGTTATTTACATAAATTAAAATAGAAAATAATGAATATAACATATTCTGGTTCTACCATAAAAATTGTTTCATGACTAGATCATAACGTAGAAATAGAAGAAGAGAGCATGTCATTTTTGAAGGTGATAAATTAACACCTCATGAACAACATTCTCTTTAATAAAATAAAAGGAAGAGGGAAAGGGTGTGGGGTTATATAATATCCAATTAGAATTAAAAAATTACAGTATATTTATAATACTGGTGTTACAAAACAAATTTGATGAATATAGGTGGGGAGATATCAAGAAAAGAACTTGAACATGGAAGGAAATTAAAGGAGAAGAGGGAGAGAAATTACCTCTTAAATCTTCCTCTTGAGATCCTCATTAAGGAAGATATTCTTGGTCTTTTGATGAGACCAGTAGATTTTGGACGTGGGGGAGAGGCTAGGGAAGGTGATTGGGCAGAGTTTAGGGAAGTCTTGGAGCTTGAGAGGTGTGAGGAAAAGAGGGAGTGAAGGGTGGCTTTTATAGTGCAGGGGAGAGGGGTTTCCTTCATATAAAATTCATTAGTTTATTAATTTCCCCTAAGACAAGTAATAGTGAGTCTTGGATGACCAGTAATAGTAACTTTATAACTTAATCCCGAACCATGTGGGTTTACATCAGCAGAACATCATTGATGACTCAATTAATACATTATTTAGCATTTATTGTGAATTATCAGATTCTTCTATTCATCAAAAAATCAAGTATCTCAGAAAAATACGAAAAATTTACCCCCACCATTTTTCAAAGTGTAGAATCCAAATATAAAGTCCAATTTTCAAAAATAATTTCCTAAATATTATTAATTTAATATTTAATTAAAATAATAATTTACCTAAAAATCGTTTTTAAGATTAAATCTGATTTTATAGTTCTTTCAAAAAGAATGTAGGGTCTTATAAAATTATCTAATAACTATTAAAATTTTATTGAATACATTTTAGGGAAATAGTTTTTTTTTAAAATTAATTAAATAATTATAATTATTTATTTATGACTTACAAAATACCAAAACGTTTACTAAGGTCAAATTTTCACTTTCTAAGATGTCTAAAATTTATCTAATTATTCATAGGTAATGTTACACTTATGTTGGATGATTTAATATACATAAGGGTCACATTACAATTCATAAGGGTATGTTACTATTCATAAGGGTAGGTCACTATTCACCGAAAATTATTTTTGTTTCATTAGACTCCAAAAATCATCTCGAACACAACAGTGTGTGTCCGATTTTCAAAATTCCAAACATAGGGGTGACAAATTTTTTTTAAAGGTCACTTATCAATTATTAGTTCATTATGTTGTGATTTCATGTTATTTTATGACATAAACTTAAGAAGGGAATTTTCCAATGAAAAACTTTAGGTCATTACATTTAAATTACTATTACATCATTTCAAATATAAACAATATAGTAGTATTACACATAGAGGCTCCAAAGGTTTAGTGTCTTGGGAAAAATAGGACAACACATAAAAAATACAACATCAACCATAAACATTTATTTAATTTCTTCTTCACTAGCTACATAGTGGCAGTTGTCCTCTCCTTAGTACATGTAACCTCCTGTGGATATACATCAAAAGGGGTGAGCTAGAAACCTAGTAAGAGGATAGATAAGAACAATATATCATGGGTTGAGCATAATCATAACATAGACAAAAGATGACGAACATTAGAGGAGCATAAAAAACTGACTTGAAATGTGGCAATGCATAAAAATGAAACATCCTGTCTTAGTGGTTAACTACCACAAATAGTTGTGAACCAAGAAAGCATCTTATTCACACATAATATCACATTTACTCATGAGATTAATCACATTACCTAATGCATTGGAGTTCTGTATAATTCCTGGTGCACCCATCACATTTAAACATTCATATTGCGCTATATAATTCTGGGTGCACCTATCACATCATAACATTATCATTTATAATGCTTTCCACAATGAACATATAACATAAATTAACATAGTGAAACCATGAAAAGTAATGGGTTTCATCTCATAAAAACACATTCATAATATTTGGGTTCCCAAAAGAAAGAGGGAATAACATACATGTTACATGAACCGTCGACCTTGAGTGAGATGTAAAAGGGGTGTTCTTAAAATAAGAGTTCTTTTGCAAAACATTTTGTTGGACATAAAAAACAATGAAAAACATATATATCACATAAAATTAAATTCAATGATGAAAAATATATCTTTTAGGAGAAACCATATCAAAATTGGAGTGAAAGAGGTAGAACCCGAAAGATGAAAGTTGGGTTCGGGAATTTCCCCTTACCTTGTACCTGAATGCTTCCTTCTATTTAATGTCCTGTATAATGACATTATAATCATTAATTATAAATCCATAACCATGTGTAAATTAATAGGGTTCATTATGGTTTCGTTATGTCATATTATGTTCCTTTGGATGACTTATAGAGTTTAAAAACATTGTTTGGGAATGTTTGTTTTTATTGTTTTTCTTGGGTGTTCGCTTGTATTCTTAAATTAAAGTTTGGGTAGAACATGAGTAAACATACAGAAATGAAATTACATTTGATTAATTATATTATAGGATCTTTAATGATTTTATAATGAATTACATTAGATCCATGTGGATGAATCATTATATAAGAATAAAATAATGGTTATTTGGGTCAATTTGGGCGGTTTTTTGAACACAACGAACTTGTTTTAATTTATCCCTTTGTAATATGTTATTAGGATATTTATAGAACTTTAAATAGATCATAAGACACATAACATATTATGTTTCAATGATAAAAATGGTTTCATGACCAGATCCGAAGGTTGAAATGGAAGAAGAGGGCATGTCGTTTTTGAAGGTGATAAATTAACACCTCATGACCAACGTTCTCTTTAATAAAATAAAAGGAAGAGAGAAAGGGTGTAGGGTGATATAATATCCCATTAGAATCATAAAATTACATTATATGTATAATAGTAATGTTACAAAACAATTTGGATAAATATATGTGGGGAGAGATCAAAAAGGAACATGAACTTAAAAGGGAATTAAAGGAGAAGAGGGAAGGAAAATACCTCTTAAATCATCCTCTTGAGATACTCCTTATGCTCACCCCATGATATATTGTTATTATCTATCCTCTTACTGGGCTTCTATATCACCCTTTTTTATGTATATGCTCAGGTGGCTACATGATTTTCACTAGTTTTTATGTCCATCAAAATGTTTTCCAAAAGAACTCTTCCTTTAAGAACACCCTTTTTACTTGTCACTCAAAGTGGGCGGTTCTTGTAACATGTATGTTATTCCCTCATTCTTTTGGGAACTCAAATCTTATGAATGTGTAATTATGAGATAAAACACATTACTTTTCATGGGTTCATTATATTAATTTATTTTATATGTTCATTGTGGAAAGCATGATAAATGATATTGTTATGATGTGATGGGTGCACCCAGAATTATATAGCGCAATATGAATGTTTAAATGTGATGGGTGAACCTAGAATTATAGAGTTCTCTAATGCATTGGATAATGTGATTTATCTCATGAGTAAATTTTAAATGATTTGGGAACAAGATTCTAGCTTTGTTCACAAGTATGTGTTGTAGTTAACCACTAAGACATGATGTTTCATTTTTATGCATTCCCACATTTCAAGTTTGTTATTTATGCTCCTCTCATATTCATGATCTTTAATCTATGTTATGATTATGCTAACCCCATGATATATTGTTCTTATCTATACTCTTACTGGGCTTCTAGCTCACCCCTTTGGATGTGTATCCTCAGGTGGCTACGTGTACTAAGGAGAGGACAAGTGCCACTAAGAAGCTAGTGAAGAAGAAATTAAATAAATGTTTATGGTTGATTTTGTATTTGTTATGTGTTGTCCAAGTTTCTTCAAGACACTAAACCTTTGTATCCTCTAATTTTAATACTATTAGGTTGTTTATCTTTGAAATTATGTAATAGTAATGTAAGAAAAGTCTGGTTCGCGATAGTTGGTATCAGATGCAAGGTTTAGTTAATTTGGGAATTAGGATTACTGAACCCTAGGGAAAACCTCTAGTATGAGACTAAGTAATAATATGCACACAAGAATATTTACCTAGGGATCCCATGTGTTATTTTTTTGGTATAATTTTTTAAATTAATAAGTTATTCCTGACTTGTTTACTTATGTGTTTTTCAAACCTTTTCTATTTTATAAAATGGTGGGAACCAGGAGAAATCTGGCCAACAACTCATGCGAGGGCCAATGCAATGATTGGCCGACTGAAATCCCTAAGGATTTGGGAGGTGGAGTTCTAAACTTCATGGTGATACATACACAATTATCCCAGGTTATGACTAATTACCATAATAATGGTTAACTTCCTCCTTTACCAACGATGTAGAAACTAGCTATTGAATGTTTTATGCCGCAACGACCACCAACATTTTGTGGATATTATGATCCACTAGTTGCGGAACAGTGGGTCAACTCCATGGAGAAGATCTTTTATGTGCTTCACTGTTATGAGATGGAGAAGGTGACTCTAGCCAACTATCTTCTAAATGGAGAAGCTGATCAATGGTGGGCTTTGATTCAAAACACCAAGCCAAGGGATGAAATTGAAGAGATGTAATGGGATGAATTTAAGATAATGTTTCTTAACAAGTCTTTCCCAAGAACTCTTCACACGAAGATGGATAGAGAATTTATAGAGCTCAATCAAAATGAAAGAGAATCTGTCACAACCTATGAAGAGATTTTCACAAGGCTTACAAGTAATGCTTCCGGTTTTGTTATCAGCAATGATAGAAAAATTGATAGATTCTTTAGTGGATTAAAACCACACCTTCTAAAGGCTTTGCGATTACAGAATTTGGGGGTTATGAAGAAGTTTTTCGGTGTGCTCTCAATGTGTATATGGAGTTTGGAGAATGGTCCCATGGCTATGGGGATAAGAAAAGGAAGATGGATTTTCAAGCTAGTGGATCTAATGAAAATGGTGGGAAGAAAAATCAACGACCCACATGCCAAAAAAGTGTGAAGTTGCATCATGGGAACTTCCTCAAAGGGATAGGGAAATGCTTCAAGTGTGGGAAAGAAGAACACCATTCTCAAGAGTGTCGAAAAGAAATGAAAAGGAAGGATAATGTAGCCGATTAAAGGAGAGAACCACTCGTGGTTTAATGCTACAATAGTAGGGAGCTAGGGCACTATACAAACCATTTCACTAATCCTCGTGCTCTCGATGGTAACCAGCAACAGTAACCAACAAATCCAAAGGAACAAGGGAAATCTTATGCCATCACTACTGAAGAGGTGGAGCATGATAATGAAGTCCTAAAAGGTACACATCCTATTCACTCAAGAATGACAAAAGTCTTATTTGATTCTATTTCTACGCATTCCTTTATATCTTGAACGTTTTCTAGAAATATAGAATGGATGACCCGAAACCTTGAAGTAGATATAACTGTAAAAACACCAAGTGGTGCAATCATTGCAACCCAAGTGTTGGACTCTTCTCCTGTTGGAGTATGTCGGAAGATTTTTCCAAGAAATCTCATAATACTTACCTTGGGGGAATTCGATGTTATAATGGGAATGGATTGGCTCTTATTATATAGAGCTCATATCAACGTTCGGTAAAAGGAAATATCATTTAATATTCCGAACAATTCCATGCTCCTCTACAAATTCAAGGAAGATCATGAATCTCGTTTGAAAAATCCTTCAATGGTGTGGGTGTTGATTCATTATGAAGAAGCAAACCTCGCCCAAATGGTTGAGTCCAAGGATAGTTCCAACCTTGAGGAAATTCCCATCATGAGTGAATACGGGGATTTATTTCTTGAAGAGATACCTGGAATTCCCTCGGATTGTGAGGTAGAGTTCTCAATTGAACTCATACCCGGAGCTACTATTATCTTGAAGTTCCCCTATAGGATGGCTCCTATCGAACTAGAGGATTTAAATAAGCAGCTATAAGATCATCTAGACAAAGGGTTTATACACCCTAGTGCATCACCTTGGGGTGAACCAGTGCTCATTTTGAAGAAGAAGGATGGAACAATGTGGCTGTGTATCGATTATCGGTAAATCAACAAGATCACCATAAAGAAAAAGTATCATCTCCCAAGGATTGTTGACATGGTCGACCAGTTAAGAGGAGCTAAATACTTCTCAAAGGTGGATCTTCGTTCTGGATATCACCAGGTAAAGGTGAAGAAAGAAGATATTCCGAAGACTGCCTTCTGAACAAGGTATGGGCACTATGAGTTTTTGGTGATGCCCTTCGGACTTACTAACACCCTTGCAATCTTCATGGATTTGAAGAATGGAGTCTTTAGACATTACATTGAGAAATTTTTGGTAGTGTTTATCAATGATATTCTCATATACTCCAAGAGCAATGAGGAACATGAAGAACATATAAGACTTGTGTTGGAGACATTTAGAAAGGAGAATTTGTACGCCAATTTCAGGTAGTGTGATTTTTGGATGAATCAAGTCACATTCTTGGGACATGTGATCACAAGTGAGGGAATTTTTGTGGACCCTTCATTGAAAAAGGTGACTGACGAATAGCCCAAGCCCTCTAGTGTCACAGAAATCCGTAGTTTTCTTGGATTATATAGGTACTACTGACTTTTTGTGAGAAACTTCTCACAATTTTCAAGCTCGCTAACAATGTTAACAATGAAAGGGTTAATGTATGTCTGGATGGAAGAATGTGAGGGTAGCTTCAAAAATCTAAATAGAAGACTAATCACTGCAGCTGTACTGACACTACCAAAAAGTGGAGAATGTTTTGAGATATAAAGTGATGCATCAATGAAATGATTGGGTTGTGTACTCATGAAAAATGATAATGTGATAGGCTATGCCTCACGACAGTTGAAGATCCATGAGAAGAACTACCCGACGAATGATCTAGAGCTGGAAGCTGTGATTTTTTCCTTCAAAATCTGGTGGCACTACCTTTATGGCAAGAAGTGTGACATATACACTGACCACATAAGCCTAAAGTATATATTCAAACAAAAAGAGATCAACAGGGGTCAAAGGTGGTGGTTAGAGTTAATCAAGGATTATGATTTCTCTATTCACTATCATCCTGGAAAGGTGAACAAAGTAGATAATGCTCTAAGCAAGAAAGAACCTCCTACTCTATCCATGTTGCAGATTGAGAAATACCCAATCTTCTTGGATATGAAAAAGATGTATTGGGAAATCAAAAGGGAATGGGATACATCCTACCTTGCCCAAATGATTGTGCAACCATCCATCCAATAGAAGATTAAGGAGGCACAAAGGGATGATGTGGAGATACAAAAGAGGGTGAATTTAGTAAAGCAAGGGAATCTGCAAGAGTTCCATATCGATGATGACGGTGTGATTCGTTTTGGAACTCAGATTTGTGTGCCTTCAACACCAGGGATAAAGAAGGAGCTATTGGATAATGCACATAGCTCAACTTTCTCTTTCCATCCTGGGTGTACCAAGATTTATCGTGATCTCCGAGAACACTTCTAGTGGGATAACATGAGAATGAGATTTCAGAATATATATCAAGGTTCTTGGTATGTCAGTAAGATAAAGATAAGAGGGGAAAGTCCAAAGGTATGATGCATCCATTGCCTATACCCATGTGGAATTGGGAAAATGTTACTATGGACATTGTCACGGGCCTCCCAAAGATGTCAAAGGGAAATAATGAGATATGGGTTGTGGTTGACCGACTCACCAAGACTGCCCATTTTATCGCTATTTGGGAAAGTCTCTCAATTGATCAACTTGTAAAGATCTATGTGAAGGAAGTGGTGAGATTGCATGATGTTCTACTCTCAATTGTCTCTGACCGTGATCCAAGGCTCACATCTAAATTTTGGAGGATCCTTCAACATGCTTTGAGTACTGAATTAAATTTCAGAACGGCCTATCGCCCCCAAACGGATGGCCAATCCGAAAGGAGTATTTAGATGCTTGAAGATATTCTATGATCCTTCTCTCTTTAATTCAAAGGTGGATGGGATCAGAATCTCCCATTTGTTGAGTTCTCGTACAACAATAGCTTCCACTCGAGTATTCAGATGGCTCTGTATGATGCACTTTATGGAAAGTGATGTAGAACTCCAACCTGTTTGGATTAAGTTGGAGAATGAAAGCTTCTTGGACCTGATCTTGTTCAAGAAATGACAGAGAAGGTTCTAGTCGTCTAGAAACACATCAATGCTGCTCAAAGTAGGCAAAAGAGCTATGTTGACAACTGTCGAAGGGACTTGAAGTTCGACGTTGGAGATAATGTTTTCCTTTAAATATCTCCATGGAGGTTATTCATGCGATTTAGGAAGAATGGAAAGCTAATCCCAAGGTATATTGGCCACTTCGAGATCCTTGACCGCATAAGAGATGTGGCATGTCGTCCTGCACTTCCACCGAATATGGCTCAAGTTAATGATGTGTTTCATGTATCACTACTGAGGAAGTACATACCAGACCCATCACATGTACTAAACTCAGAGTTGGGGCAGCTGGAAGATGGTCTATCCTCTGAGGAGCAGCTAGTGAAGATTCTAGACCGAAGTGATAAGGTTCTACGAAAAAAAAGACAACCCATCTTGTCAATGTGTTTTGGAGAAACCATAAGTTTGAGGATGCAACTTGAGAACTAGAAAAGGCAATGAAGGAGAATTGCCCTCACCTGTTTGTGTAATGTGAAATTTCGGGGGTGAAATTTCTTATGGGGGGAAAAATGTAATGACCCAAAGTTTTTCAATGGAAAATTCCCTTCGTATATTTATGTCATAAAATAACATGAAATCACAACATAATGAACTACTAAGTGATAAGTGATCTTCAAACATAATCTTGTCACCCCTATGTTTGGAATTTCAAAAATCCGACATTCACTGTTGTGTTCGAGATGATTTTTGGAGTCTAATGAAACAAAAATAATTTTTCTTGAATAGTGACCTACCCTTATGAATAGTAACATACCCTTATGAATAGTAATATGACCCTTATGATTAGAAAATAATCCTACATAAGAGTAACATTACCTATGAATAATTAGATAAATTTTAGACATCTTAGAAAGTGACAATTTGACCTTAGTAAACGTTTTGGTATTTTGTAAGTCATAAATAAATAATTATAATTAATTAATTAATTTTAAAAAATATTTATTTCCCTAAAATGTATAAAATCGATGTATAATAGTTTTTAGATAATTTTATATGACCCTACATAATTTTTGAAAGAACTATAAAATCAGCTTTAATCTTAAAAACTATTTTTTAGGTAAATTATGGTTTGAATTAAATATTAAATTAATAATATTTAGAAAATTATTTTTGAAAATTGGACATCATATTTGGGTTCTACATTTCCAAAAATGGTTGGGGTAAATTTTTGGGTTTTTTCTGAGCTACTTGAATTTTTGATGAATAGTAGAATCCGATAATTCACAATAAATGCTTAATAATGTATTAATTGAGTCATCGGCGATTTTCTGCTGATGTAATCCCACTTGGTAGGGGATTAAATTATAAAATTACTATTCGTGGACGTTCAAGACTCAATATTCCTTGTCTTGTAGGGAAATAATAAACTAAGGAATTTTATATTAAGGAAACCCCTCTCCCCTCCACTATAAAAGCCACTATTCACTCCCTCTTTTCCTCACACCTCTCAAGCTCCATGACATCTATAAACGCTACCCAAAAACCTTCCCTAGCCCCTCCCCCACGTCCAAAAGTTGATGTTCTTATCAAAAGACCAAGAATTACTTTTTTAAGGAGGATCTCAAGAGGAAGATTTAAGAGGTAATTTCTCTCCCTCTACTCCTTTAATTCCCTTTCAAGTTCAAGTTCCATTCTTGATCTCACCCCACAGATATTCATCCAAATTGTTTTTTAACTCCATTATTATACATATACTGTAATTTTATGATTATAATGGGATATTATATCACCCCACACCTTTTCCATCTTCCTTTTATTTTATTAAAGAGAATGTTGTTCTTGAGGTGTAAATTTATCACCTTCAAAAATGACATGCTCTCTTCTTCCATTTCTACCTTCAGATCTGGTCAAGAAACCATTTTTTTGTTGAACCAGAATATGTTATGTGTATTATGTTCTATTTAATGTTCTGTAAATAACCTATGAAAATATTACTTAGGTATAAATTAAAACAAGTTCGTTGTGATCCAAAAACCGCACAAATTCTCCCAAATAACCATCATTTAATTCTTATACAATGATTCATCCACATGGATCTAATGTAACTCATTATAAAATAATTAAATCTCTTGTAATATCCTTAATGAAATGTAATTTAATTTCTGGATGTTTACTCATGTTCTACGCAAACTTCAATTTAAGAATACAAGTGAACCACCCATGAAAAACAATAAAAACGAACATTCCCGAACAATGATTTTAAACTCTATATGTCATAAAACAGAACATAATATGAAATAATGAAACCATAATGAACCATATTAATGTATACTTGGTTCTGTATTTCTAATTAATGAATATAATGTCATTATATAGGACATTAAAGAGAAGGAATCATTCGGGTACATGGTAAGGAGAAAATTCTCGAACCCAACTGTCATCCTTCGGGTTCTCCCTCTTTCACACCATTTTTGGATATGGTTACTTCTCAAAGATCATTTTTTCATCATTTCCTTTACTTTTCTGGGATATACATGTTTGTCACTGGTTTTTAGGTCCATCAAAATGTTTTCCAAAATAACTCTTCCTTTAAGAACACCCTATTTACATCTCACTCAAAGTGAACAGTTCTTGTAGCATGTATGTTATTCCCTCATTCTTTTGGAAACCAAAAGATTATGAATATTTTATTATGAGATTAAACCCATTCCTTTTCATGGGGTAATTATGAAAATTTATGTTATATGTTCATTGTGGCAAGCATGATAAATGATAATGTTATGATGTGACGGGTGCGCCCGGAATTATATAGCGCAACATGAATGTTTAAATGTGATAGGTGCGGCCAGAATTATACATAGCTACAATGCATTGGGTAAAGTGATGAATCTTATGAGTAAATTTGAAATGATATTTGTACAGGATGTTAGCTTGCTTCACAAGTATGTGTGGTAGTTAACCACTAAGACGTGATGTTTCATTTTAATTCATTGCCACATTTCAGGTCTGTTATTTATGCTCCTCTCATGTTCATGATCCTTTTTCTGTTATGATTATGCTCACCCCAAGATATATTGTTCTTATCTATCCTCTTTCTGGGATTCTATCTCACCCCTTTGGATGTATATCCTCAGGAGGCTACATGTACTAAGGAGAGGACAAGTGCCACTAAGAATATTGTGAATAAGTAATTATATAAATTTTTATGGTTGATGTTGTATTTGTTAGGTGTTGTCCTAGTTTTCCCAAGACACTAAACCTTTGGATCCTCTATGAGTAATACTATTATGTTGTTTAACATTGAAATGATGTAATAGTATTGTAAGAGATGGCCGGGTCACTATAGTTGGTATTAGAGGCAAGGTTTAGTTAATTTGGTAATTAGGATTAGTGAACCCTATAGAATACCTCTTGTATGAGACTAAGTAAAAATATGCAAACAAGAATATTTACCTAGGGATCCCATATGTTATGTTTTTGGAATAATTGTTTAAATGAATAAGTTATTCATGACCTGTTTACTTATGTTTTGTTCTATCATTTTCTATTTTAGAAAATGGTGGGAACCAGGAGAAATCAGTCCAACAACTCATGCGAGGGCCAATTCAATGATTGCGCATACGACATCCCCAATGATTTGGGAGGTGGAGTTCAAAACTTCATGGATATTCTTACCTGATTATCTCATGTTTTGAATAATAACCATAAAAATGGGGAGTATCCTCTTTCACGAAAGAGAGACCAACTGGCTATTGAATGTTTTATGCGGCAATGACCACCGACGTTTTGTGGATCTTCTGATCCACTAGCTGAGGAAAAGAGGGTCAACTCTATGGAGAAGATATTTTTTGTGCTTTACCATTCTGAGACGGAGAAGGTGACTCTAGACGTTTATTGTCTTGATGGGGAATCTAATCAATGGTGGTCTTTGATAAAGAACACCATTCCACGGGGGGAAATTGAAGAGATGGAATGGGAGGACTTTAAGATATTGTTTATTAACAAGTATTTCTCATGAAATCTTCACATGAAGATGAAGAGAGAATTTATATAGCTCAAGCAGAAAGTAGGAGAATCTGTCACAACCTATGAAGCGAATTTCAAAAGGCTTGCATGGTACACATCAGGTTTTGTTATAAAAAATGATAACAAAATTGATAGATTCTTTAGTGGAATAAAACCACACCTTCTAAAGGCTATTGCAATTCGAGACTTTGGGACTTATAAAGAAGTTTTTCGGTGTGATCTCAAAGTAGATATGGAGTTTGGAGAATGGTCCCATGGCTATGGGGATTAGAAATGAAATATAGAGATTCAAGACAGTGGATCTAATGACAAAGGTGGGAAAAAATCCATGACCCACATGCCAAAAATGTGGGAAGTTGTATCATGGGAACTGCCTCAAATGGATGGGGAAATTCTTTAAGTGTGGGAAAGAAGGACACCATTCTCATGAGTTTTGAAAAGACATGAAAAGAAATGATAATGTAGATGATGAACGGAGAGAACCACTCGTGGTTCAATGCTACAACTGTTGGGAGCTAGGACACTATGAAAACCAGTGCACTAAACCTCGAGCTCTCGAGGGTAATCAGCGTTAGAAACCACCAAAGCGAAAGGAACAAGTGAAGTCTTATTCCATCACTACTACAGAGGTGGAGCATGATAAGGAAGTCGTAAAAGGTACACTTCCTATTCACTCAAGAATGGAAAAAGTCTTATTTGATTCTAGTTCTACGCATTCCTTTATAGATTGAAAGTTTGATAGAACTATAGATTCAGAGACCCGAAACCTTGAAGTAGAGATATCTGTAAAAACACCAAGTGGTGGATTCATTGCAACCCAAGTGTTGGACTCTTCTCTTGTTGTCATATGTTGGATTATTATTCTAGAAAATCTCATAATACTTCCCTTGGTGGGATTCAATGCTATAATGGGAATGGATTGGATCTTGTTATATAGAGCACATATCAACTGTCGGGGAAAGGAAATATCTTTTCATATTCTGAACCATCCCATGATCCTCTACAAATGAAAGGATGATCATGAATCTCCTTTGAAAAATCCATTAACGATGAGGGTGTTGATTTCATATGAAGATGCTCACCTCGCCCAAATGGTTGAGTTGAAGGAAAGTTCCAACCTTGAGGAAATTCCCATCGTGAGGGTCTACGGTGATATATTTCCTAAAGATATACCCGAAATTCCCCCAGATCGTGAGGTAGAGTTCTCAATTGAACTCATACATGGATCTACTCCTATCTCGTTGTGCCCCTATAGGATGGATCCTATAGAACTAGGAGAGTTAAAGAAGCAGCTGCAAGAGCATCTAGACAAAGGGTTCATATGCCCTAGTGCATCACCTTGGGGTGAACCAGTGCTCTTTGTGAAGAAGAAGGATTGAACAATGCGGCTCCGTATCGATTATCTGGAACTCAACAAGTTCATCATAAAGAACAAGTATCCTCTCCCAAGTATTGATGACCAGTTCGATCAGTTATGAGGAGCTCAATACTTCTCAAACATGGATCTTCTCTCTAGATATCATCAGGTAATGGTGAAGAAGGAAGATATTCAGAAGACGCCATTCTGAACAAGGTATGGGCACTATGAGTTTTTTGTGATACCCTTCGGACTTACTAATGCCCCTGCAATATTAATGGATTTGATGAATAGAGTCTTTAGACATTATCTCGACAAATTTGTGGTAGTGTTTATCGATGATATTCTCATCTACTCCAAGAGCAAGGAGGAACATGAAGAACATCTAAGACATGTGTTGGAGACATTGTGAAAGGAGAAGTTGTATGCTATATTAAGCAACTGTGACTTTTGGATGAATCAAGTCACGTTCCTAGGACATGTGATCCCAGCTGAGGGAATTTTTGTGGACCCCTCAATGACGAAGGCGATTGAGGAATGACCCAGGCCCTCTAGTGTCACAGAAATGCATTGTTTTCATGGATTAGCTGGGTACTACCAACGTTTTGTTAGATACTTCTCACGATTGTCAATACCTCTAACTAAGTTAACAAGGAAAGGGGTAAAGTATGTCTGGATGGGAGAATGTGAGGGAAGCTTCAAGGATCTAAAGAGAAGGCTAATTACATCACCTATACTCACACTATTAAAAAGTGGAGAATGTTTTGTGATATACAGCGATGCATAAAAGAAAGGCTTGGGTTGTGTACTCATGAAAAATGATAATGTGATAGCCTATGCCTCACGACAGTTGAAGATCCATGATAAGAACTACCTGACGCATGATCTAGGGATGGCAGCTGTGATTTTTGCCTTGAAAAT
This sequence comes from Viscum album, assembly GCA_963277665.1. Lineage (NCBI taxonomy): Eukaryota > Viridiplantae > Streptophyta > Magnoliopsida > Santalales > Viscaceae > Viscum > Viscum album. Next base: position 1,895,245,376 of record OY728133.1, on the reverse strand, counting down.
CTAGAGGCACTACCTTTATGGAGAGAAGTGTGACATATACACTGACCATAAGAGCCTAAAGTATATATTCACACAAAAGGATGTCAACATGAATCAAAGGATGTGGTTAGATCTAATCAAGGATTACGATTGCTCTATTCACTATCATCCTGGAAAGGTGAACAAGGTAGCTGATGATCTATGTAGGAATGAACCTGCTACTCTATCCATGTCATGGATTGAGAAAGACCCAATATTTTTTGATATGAAAAGGATGGATTTGGAAATCATAAGGGAAGGGGATACGTCCTACATTTCCCAAATGATTGCTCAACCATCCTTCGAAGAGAAGATTAAGGAAGCACAAAGGGATGATGTGGAGAAACAAAAAAGGGTGAATTCAGTAAAGGAAGGGAAGATGCAAGAGTTTTATATCGACGATGATGGTGTGATTCGGTTTTGAACGCGGTTTTGTGTGCCTTAATCTCCCAGGATAAGGAAGGAGCTATTGGATAATGCACATAGCTCAACTTTCTCTATCCATCCTGTGAGCACCAAGATGTATCGTGATCTCCGAGAACACTTCTGGTGGGATAACGTGAAGAAGGAGATTGCGAAATATATATCAAGGTTCTTGGTATGTCTGTAAGTTAAAGTTGAGTGGAAAAAGACCAAATGTATGATGCAGCCATTGCCTATACCCATGTGGAAATGGGAAAATGTTATAATGAACTTTGTCACGTGTCTCCCGAAGACATCAAAGGGAAATAATGCTATATGGGTTGTGGTTGACTGACTCACCAAGACTGCCCATTTTATCACTATTCGGGAAGATCTCTCACATGATAAACTTGAAATGATATATGTGAAAGAAGTGGTGAGATATCATGGTGTTCCACTCTCAATTGTCCCTGACCGTGATCCAGGTTTCACATCTAAAATCAAGAGGAGCCTTCAACATGGTTTGAGTACTGAATTAAATTTCAGGACGTCCTATCACCCCCAAACTGATGTCCAGTCTGAAAAGACTATTTAGACACTTGAAGATATGCAAGAGCATTCTCTCTTGAATTCAAAGGTGGTTGGGATCAACATCTCCCATTGGTTGAGTTCTCATACAACAATAGCTTCCACTCGAGTATTCAGATGGTTGCGTATGAATCTCTTTTTGGAAAGTGATGTAGAACTCCAACCTATTGTGATGAAGTGGAGAATGAAAGTAGCTTGGACCCGATCTTGTTCAAGAAATGAGAGAGATGGTTCAAGTCATCCAGAAAGTCAGGCGATTTGGGAAGAAAGGGAAGCTAAACCCAAGGTATATTGGCCCCTTTGAGATCCTTGACCTCATAGGAGCTGTGACCTATCGTCTTGAACTTCCACCGAATATGGAACAAGCTCATGATGTGTTTCATGTATCACTACTGAGGAAGTACATACCAAACCCCTCACATGTACTAAACTCAGAGGTGGTGCAGCTCGAAGATGATCTCTCCTATGAGGAGCAGCCAGTGAAGATTCTAGACTGAAGTGATAAGGTTCTACGCAACAAGACACCCATATTGTCAATGTGTTGTGGAGGAACCATAAGTTTGATGAAGCAACTTGGGAACCAGAAGAGGCAATGAAGGATAAGTACACTCACTTGTTTGTGTAAAGTGAAATTTCGGGGCGAAATTTTTTAAGGGGGGAAAATGTAATGACCCAAAGATTTTCAATAGAAAATTCCCTTCTTATATTTAAGTCATAAAATAAAATGAAATCACAACATATTGAACTAATAAGTGATTAGTGACCTTTAAACACAATTTTTTCACCCCCTAGGTTTGGAATTTTGAAAATCTGATATACATTGTTGTGTTCGAGATGATTTTTGGAGTCTAATGAAACAAAAATAATTTTTGGTGAATAGTGACCTTCCCTTATGAATAGTAAAATATGATTAAGAATAGTAATATGACCCTTATGATTATTAAATCATCCAACATATGTGTAACATTAGCTATGAATAATTAGATAAATTTTAGACATCTTAGAAAGTGACAATTTGACCTTAGTAAACGTTTTGGTATTTTAAGTCATAAATCATTAATTATAATTAACTAATTAATTTAAAAAATATTTATTTCCCTAAAATGTATCAAATAAATGTATAATAGTTTTTAGATAATTTTATAAGACCCTACTTAATTATTGAAAGAACTATAAAATCAGCTTTAATCTTAAAAACTGTTTTTTATGGTAAATTATGATTTTAAATAAATATTAAATTAATAATATTTAGAAAATTATTATTGAAAAATGGACTTCATTTTTGGATTATATATGTAGAAAAATGGTGGGGTAATTTTTTGGGATTTTTCTGATATATTTGAATTTTTGATTAATTGTAGAATCTGATAATTCACAATAAATGCTAAATAATGTATTAATTGAGTCATCGATGATGTTATGCTGATGTAAACCCACATGGTTTGGGATTACATTATAAAATTACTATTATTGGTCGTTCAAGACTCATTATTCCTTGTCTTGTGGGAAAATAACAAACTAATGAATTTTATGTTAAGGAAACCCCTCTCCCCTCCACTATAAAAGCCCCCCTTCACTACCTCTTTTCCTCACACCTCTCATGCTCCAATCCTTCTCTAAACTCTGCCCAAACACCTTCCCTAGCCCCTCCCCCAGGTCCAAAACCTGCTGGACTCATCAAAAGAGTAATACTAGATTCTTTAAGGAGGATCTCAAGACGGAGATTTAAGAGGTAATTTCCTTCCCTCTTGTCCTTTAATTCCCTTTCAAGTTCAAGTTCCGTTCTTTATCTCTCCCCACCTATATTCATCCAAATTGTTTGGTAACTCCAGTATTATACATATAATGTAATTTTATTATTAAAATGGGATATTATATCACCCGACACCCTTTCCCTCTTCCTTTTATTTTATTAAAGAGAGCGTTGTTCATGAGGTGTTAATTTATCACCTTCAAAAACGACAATCTCTCTTCTTACATTTCTACCATCAGATCTGGTCATGAAACCATTTTTCTGGTTGAGCCAGAATATTCTATGTGTATTATGTTCTATTTAATGTTCTGGAAATAACCTTTGAACATATTACTAAGTGATAAATTAAAACAAGTTCACTATGATCCAAAAACCGCCCAAATTGACCCAAATAACCATCATTTAATTCTTATATAATGATTCATCCACATGGATATAATTTAATTCATTATAAAATCATTCACGCTCTCGTAATATAATTAATTAAATGTAATTTTATTTCTGGATGTTTACTCATGTTCTACCCAAACTTCAATTTTTGAATACAAGTGAACCACCCAAGAAAAACAATAAAAACGAACATTCTCGAACAATGTTTTTAAATTCTATAAGTCATCCAAATGAGCATAATATGACATAATGAACCCTATTCATGTATACATGGTTTTGGATTTCTAATTAATGAATATAATGTCATTATACAGGACATTAAAGGGAAGTAAGCATTGAGGTACAAGGTAAGGGGAAATTCTCGAAGCCAACTTTCATCCTTCGGGTTCTCCCTCTTTCACTCCTGTTATGGATATGGTTACTCCTCAAATATAATTTGTTCATAATTGACATCACTTTTCTGGGATATACATTTTTGTCACTTGTTTTTGTGTCGATCAAAATGTTTTCCAAAAGAACTCTTCCTTTAAGAACACCCTTTTCTAATTCTCACTCGAAGTGAACGGTTCTTGTAACATGTATGTTATTCCCTCATTCTTTTGGGAACCCAAAGGTTATGAATATGTTATTATGAGATGAAACCCATTAATTTTCATGATTTAATTATGTTAATTTATGTTATATGTTCATTTTGTAAATCATGATTAATTATAATGTTATGATGTGATGGGTGTGCCCAAAATTATATAGCCAAATATGAATGTTTAAATGTGACGGGTGTGCCCAGAATTATAAAGCACTCCAATGCATTAGGTAAAGTAATGAATCTCATGAGTAAATGTGAAATGATGTGTAATCAAGATTCTATATTGGTTCATAAGTTTTTTTGTTAGTTAACAACTAAGACATGCTGTTTCATTTTTTTGCATTGCCAAATTTCAAGTCTATTATTTATGCTCCTCTCATGTTCATGATCTTTTAACTATGTTATGATTATTCTCACCCCATGATATATTTTTCTTATCTATCCTATTACTGGGCTTCTAGATCACCCCGTTTGATGTATATGCTCAGGTGGATACATGTTCTAAGGAGATGAAAATTGCCACTAAGAAGCTAGTTAAGAAGAAATTAAATAAATGTTTGTGGTTGACGATGTATTTGTTATGTGTTGTCCTAGTTTTCCCAAGACACTAAACCTTTGGATCCTCTATGTGTAATACTATTATGTTGTTTATATTTTAAATGATTTAATAGTAATGTTTGAAAATTCCAGGTTTCTATAGTTGGTATCAGAGGCAAGGTTTAGTGAATTTGGGAATTAGGATTAGTGAACCCAATAGAAAACCTCTAATATGAGACTAAGTAAAAATATGCACTCAAGAATATCTATCTAGGGATCCCATATGTTATGTTTCTGGTATAATTGTTTAAATTAATAAGTTAGTTATGACCTGTTTACTTATGTTTTGTTCTAACCTTTTATATTTCTGAAAATGGTGGGACCCAAGCGAAATCAGGCCAACAACTCATGCGAGGGCCAATGCAATGATTGCCCGAACGACATCCCCAATGATTTGGGAGGTGGTCTCAAAACATCATGGTGAATTTTACCCAATTATATCAGGTTATGAATAACAACCATAATAATGGGAAACGTCATCCTTCACCAAAGAGGGAGAAAATGGCTATTGAATGTTTTATGCGGCAACGACCATCGACGTTTTTTGGATATTCTGATCCACTAGTTGCGGAACAGTGAGTCAACTCCATGGAGAAGATCTTTTCTGTGCTTCACTATTTTGAGATGGAGAATTTGACTCTAGCCGTTTATCATCTAGATGGAGAAGCTGATCAATGGTGGTCTTTGATTAAGAACACCATGGCAAGGGAGGAAATTGATGAGATGGAATGGGAATACATTAAGATAATGTTTCTTAACAAGTTTTTTCCAAGAACTCTTTGCACGAATATAGAGAGACAATTTATATAGATCAAGAAAAAAGAAGGAGAATCTATCACAACCTATGAAGCGATTTATAAAAGTCTTACATGGTACGCTTCGGGTTTTGTTATCAACAATTATAGCAGAATTGATAGATTCTTTAGTGTATTAAAACCACACCTTAGAAAGGCTCTTTCAATTCGAGACTTTGGGGGTTTTTAAGAAGTTGTTTGTTGTGCTCTAAAATTGGAGATAGAGTTTGGAGAATGCTCCCACGACTGTGGGGATAAGAAACGAAAGATGGATTTTCAAGCCGATGGATGTAATGACAAAGGTGGGAAGAAAAATCAACGACCCACATGCCAAAAATGTGGGAAGTTACATCCTGGGAACTGCCTCAAAGGGATGGGGAAATGCTTTATGTGTGGGAAAGAAGGACACCATGCTCAAGAGTGTCGAAAAGACATGAAAAGGACGGATAATGTATCCAATGAAAGGAGAGAACCACTCGTGGTTCAATGCTACAACTGTTGGGAGCTAGGGCACATTGCAAACCAGTGCACTAAACCTCAAGCTCTCGAGGCTAATCAGCGTCAGCAACCACCAATGCCAAAGGAACAAGGGAAGGCTTATGACATCTCTACTGTGGAGGTGGAGAATGATAATGAATTTGTACAAGGTACACTTCTTATTCACTCAATAATGGAGAAGGTCTTATTCGATTCTGGTTCTACGCATTCTTTTATATCTTTCAAGTTTGCTAGAACTATAGAATCGAAGTCCCAAAACCTTTATGTATAGATATCTGTAAAAACACCAAGTGGTGAAATCATTTCAACCCAAGTGTTGGACTCTTCTACTATTGGCGTATGTGGGAAGATTCTTCCGGAAAATCTCGTAATAAATCCCCTGGTGGAATTGGACGCTATAATGGGAATGGATTGGCTCTCATTATATAGAGCACATATCAACTGTCAGGAAAATGAAATAACTTTTCATATTCCAAACCATCCCATGCTCCTCTAAAAAAGCAATTAAGATCATGAATATCCATTGAAAAAACATTCAATGGTGTGGGTGTTGATTCCCTATGAATAATCATACCTTGCCCAAATGGTTGAGTGGAAGGAAAATTACAACCTTGAGGAAATTCCCATCACGATGGAATACGGTGATGTCTTTCCCAAAGAGTTACCCGGAATTCCCCTGGATTGTGAGGTAGAGTTCTCAATTGAACTCATACCCATAGCTACTCCTATCTCGAAGTGCCCCTATAGGATGGCTCTAATCAAACTACCGGAGTTAAAGAAGTAGTTCCAAGAGCATCTGAACAAAGGGTTCATATGCCATAGTGCATCACCTTGGGGTGCACCAGTTCACTTTGTGAAGAAGAAGGATGAAACAATGCGGCTGTGTATCGATTATCGGGAACTCAACAAGATCACCATAAAGAAAAAGTATCCTATCCCAAGGATTGATGACCTGTTTGATCAGTTAAGAGGAGCTCAGTACTTCATAAAGGTGGATCTTCGGTTTGGATATAATCAGGTAAAGATGAAGAAATAAGATATTCAGAAGACTGCCTTTCGAACAAGGTATGGGCACTATGTGTTTTTGGTGATTCACTACAGACTTAATAATGCCCCTAAAATCTTCATGGATTTGATGAATTGAGTCTTCAGACATTACCTCAACAAATTTTTGGTAGTGTTCATCGATGATATTCTCATCAACTCCATGAGAAAGGAGGAACATGAAGAACATCGATGAATTGTGTTGGCAACATTTAGAAAGGGTAAGTTGTACACCAAGTTCAGCAGGTGTGACTTTTGGATGAATCAAGTCATGTTCATTGGACATGTGATCACAACTGAAGGAATTTCTATGGACACTTCAAAGACAAAGGCGATTGAGGAATGGCCCATGCCCTCTAGTGTCACAGATATCCGTAATTTTCATGGATTAGTTGGGTATTATAGATGTTTTTACGAAACGTCTCACGATTGTCAAGACAGCTAACTAAGTTAAAAAAAGAAAGCGGTAAAGTATGTCTGGACGGAAGAATTTGAGGGAAGCTTCATGGAGCTAAAGATAAGGCTAATCACGACACCTGAACTCAAACTACCAAAATGTGGAGAACGTTTTGGGATATAAAGTGATACTTAAAAGAAAGGCATAGGTTGTGTACTCATGAAAAATGATAATATGATAGTCTATGCCTCATGAAAGTTGAAGATCCATGAGCAGAACTACTAGACGCATGATCTAGAGCTGGAAGCCGTGATTTTTTCCTTGAAAATTTGGAGGCACTAACTTGATGGCGAGAAGTGTGACATATACAATGACCACATGAGCCTAAAGTATATATTCACACAAAAGGAGCTCAACATGCATCAAAGGAGGATGTTAGAGATAATCAAATATTAGGATTTCTCTATTCACTAATATCCTAGAAAGGTGTGTAAGGAAACTGATGCTCTAAGAAGGAAAGAACCAGCTACTCTCTCCATGTTGTAGATTGAGAAAGACCCAATCTTCTTGGATATGAAATGGATGGATTTGGAAATCATAAGGGCATGGGATACATCCTACCTTTTACAAATTATTGTGCAACCATCCATCCATGATAATATTATGGAAGCACATAGGGATGATGTGGAGATACAAAAGAGGGTGAATGCAGTAAAGGAAGGGAAGCTGCAAGAGTTCCATATCGACGATGATGGTGTGATTTGGTTTGGAATGTGGCTTTGTGTACCTTCATAAACTGTGATAAAGAAGGATCTATTGGATAATGCACATAGCTCATCTTTCTCTATACATCCTGGGAGTACCAAGATGTATCGTGATCTCCGAGAACACTTCTGGTGGGATAAAATGAAGAAGGAAATTACCGAATATATATCAAGACGCTTGGTATGTCTCCAAGTTAATGATAAGAAGGAAAAGTCCAAAGGTATGATGCATCCATTTCCTATACCCATGTGTAAATGGAAAATGTTACTATGGACTTTGTCACGGGTCTCCTAAAGATGTCAAAGGGAAATAATGCGATATGGTTTGTGGTTGACCGACTCACCAAGACTGCCCAGTTGATCGCTATTCGGGAAGATCTATCACTTGATCAACTTTCAAAGATATATGTGAATGAAGTGATTAGATTGCAAGGTGTTCCACTCTCGATTGTGTCATACCATGATCCAAGGTTCGCATCTAAATTCTGGAGGATCCTTCAACATGCTTTGAGTACTGAATTAAATTTCATCATGGCCTATCACCCCCAAACTGATGGCCAGTCTGAAAAAAATATTCAGACGCTTGAAGATATTCTAAGATCCTTCTCTCATGAATTAAAAGGTGGTTGGGATCAGCATCTCCCATTGGTTGAGTTCTCATACAACAATAGCTTCCACTTGAGTATTCAGATGGCTCTGTATGAAGCTCTTTATGGAAAGCGATGTAGAACTCCAACCTGTTGGGATGAAGTTGGAGAAAGAAAGCTGCTTGGACCAGATCTTGGAAAACATTTTGATCGACACAAAAACTAGTGACAAACATGTATATCCCATAAAATTAAAGGCAGTTATGAAAAAATGATCTTTGATGAGTAACCATATCCAGAACTGGAGTGAAAGAGGGAGAACCCGAAGGATGAAAGTTGGCTTCGAGAATTTCCCCTTACCTTGTACCCGAATGCTTCCATCACATTAATTTCCTGTATAATGACATTATATTCATTAATTATAAATCCAAAACCATGTGTACATTAATAGGTTTCATTAATTTATATTATGTTCATTTGGGCGACTTATAGCGTTTAAGAACATTGTTTGGGAATGTTCGTTTTTATTGTTTTTCTTGGGTGGTTCACTTGTATTCTTAAATTGAAGTTTGGGTAGAACATGAGTAAACATCCCGAAATAAAATTACATTTAATTAATTATATTATAGGATCTTGAGTGTTTTTATAATGAATTAAATTATATCCATGTGGATGAATCATTATATAATAATTAAATGATGGTTATTTGGGTCAATTTGGGCGGTTTTTGGATCACAATGAACTTGTTTTAATTTATCCCGTAGTATTATGTTCATAGGTTATTTCCAGAACATTTAATAGAACATAATACACATAAAATATTCTGGTTCAACCAGAAAAATAGTTTCATGACCATATTGAAGGTAGAAATGGAAGAAGAGAGAATGTCGTTTTTGAAGGTGATAAATTAACACCTCCTGAACAACGTTCTCTTTAATAAAATAAAAGGAAGAGGGGAAGGGTGTGGGTGATATAATATCCCATTAGAATCATAAAATTATAGTATATGTATAATAATGGACTTAACATAAAATTTGGATGAATATAGGTGGGGAGAGATCAAGAACGGAACATGAACATGAAAGGGAATTAAAGGAGAAGTGGGAAGGAAATTATCTCTTAAATCTCCCTCTTGAGAGACTCATTAAAGAAGCCAGTATTGGACTTTTGATGAGACCAGAAGCATTTGGACCTGGGGGAGGGGCTAGGGAAGGTGTTTTGGTAGAGTTTAGGGAATTATTGGATCTTGAGAGGTGTGAGGAAAAGTGGGAGTGACGGGGGGCATTTATAGTGGAGGGGAGAGGGGTTTCCTTAATATAATATTCATTAGTTTATTATTTCCCCACAAGACAAGGAATAATGAGTCTTGAACGACCAAGAATAGTAATTTTAAAATGTATTCCCGAATGAAGTGGGATTACATGAGTAGAACATCATCGATGACTCAATTAATACATTATTTAGCATTTATTTTGAATTATCATATTCTACTATTCATCAAAAATTCATATATCTCAGAAAAATCCGAAAAAATTACCCCAACCATTTTTCGACGTATATAATCCAAAAATGAAGTCCATTTTTCAAAAAAAAATTTAAATATTATTAATTTAATATTTAATTAAAATCATAATTTACCTTGAAGAACAGTTTTAAGATTTATGCTGATTTTAAAGTTCTTTCAAAAATTACGCAGGTTTTTAAAAAATTATCTAAAAACAATAAGACATTTATTCGATACATTTTAGGGATATAATTTTTTTTAAAATTAATTAATTAATTATAATTAATTATTTATGACTTAAAAAATACCAAAACGTTTACTAAGGTCAAATTGTCACTTTCTAAGATGTCTAAAATTTATCTAATTATTCATAGGTAATGTTACTCTTATGTTGGATGATTTACTATTCATAAGGGTCATATTAATATTCTTAAGGGTATTTTACTATTCATAAGGGTAGGTCACTATTCATCAAAAATTATTTTTATTTCATTAAACTCCAAAAGTCATCTCGAACACAACAATGAATGTCGGATTTTCGAAATTCCAAACATAGGGGTGACAAAATTATGTTTAAAGGTCACTAATCACTTAGTAGTTCAATATGTTGTGATTTAATTTTATTTTATGACATAAATTTAAGAAGGGAATTTTCCATTGAAAAACATTGGGTCATTACATTTTCCCCCCTTAATAAATTTCACCCCCGAAATATCACTTTACAGAAACAGGTGAGGGTACTTCTCCTTCATTGCCTCTTCTGGTTCACAAGTTGCTTCATCAAAATTATAGTTCGTCCACAACACTTTGACAAGATGGGTTGTCTTGTTGCGTAGAACCTTATCACTTCGGTACAAGATCTTAACTAGCTGCTCCTCATAGGAGAGATCATCTTTGAGCTGCACCACCTATGAGTTTAGTACATGTGAGGGGTTTGGTATGTACTACCTCAGTAGTGATACATGATACACATCATGAACTTGATCCGTATTCGGTGGAAGTGAAAGACGATAAGTCATATCACTTATGAGTTCAAGGATCTCAAAGGGGCCAATATACCTTGGGCTAAGCTTCCCTTTCTTCCCGAATCGCATGACTCTCTTCCATGGAGATATTCTTAGGGACGTGGATTTCGACGTTGGAGATAATGTATTCCTTCGAATATCTCCATTGAAAGAGAGTCATGTGATTCAGGAAAAAAGGGAAGCTATGCCCATGGTATATTGGCACCTTTGATATCCTTGACTGCATTGAATCTGTGGCCTATCATCTTGCACTTCCACCGAATATGGATCATGTTCATGATGTGTCTCATGTATCACTACTGAGAAAGTACATACCAAACCCCTCACATGTACTAAACACAGAGGTGGTCCAGCTGGAAGATAATCTCTCTTATGAGGAGCATCCAGTGAAGATTCTGGACAGAAGTGATAAGGTTCTACGCAACAATACAAACCATATTTTCAAAGTGTTGTGGAGGAAACATATGTTTGAAGAAGCAACTTGGGAACCAGAAAAGGCAATGAAGGACAAGTACCATCACCTGTTGTTGTAAAGTGAAATTTCAGGGGCGAAATTTCATAAGGGGGGAAGAATGTAACGATCCAATGTTTTTCAATGGAAAATTACCTTCTTATATTTATGTCATAAAATAACATGAAATCTCAACATAATGAACTACTATGTGATAAGTGACCTTTAAACATAATTTTGTCACACCTATGTTTGGAATTTCGAAAATCAGACATACACTGTTGCGTTCCAGATGATTTTTGGAGTCTAATGAAACAAAAATATTTTTTTGTGAATAGTGACCAACTCTTATGAATAGTAACATACCCTTATGAATAGTAAATCATCCAATATAAGAGTAACATTACGTTTGAATAATTAGATAGATTTTAGACATCTTAGAAACGGACAATTTGACCTCAGTAAACGTTTTGGAATTTTTTAAGTCATAAATAATTAATTATAATTAATTATCTAATTTGAAAAATATTTATTTCCCTAAAATGTATTTAATCAATGTCTAATAGTTTTTAGATAATTTTATAAGACCCAATGTAATTTTTGAAAGAACTATAAAACCATCTTTAATCTTAAAAACTATTTTTAGGTAAATTATGATTTTAATTAAATATTAAATTAATAATATATATAAAATTATTTATGAAAAATGAAATTCATTTTTGGATTCTATACGTCAAAAAATGTTTGGGGTAATGTTTTGGGATTTTTCTGTGATACTTGAATTTTTGATGAATAGTAGCATCCCATAATTCAGAATAAATGCTAAATAATGTATTAATCGAGTCATCAATGAAGTTATGCTGATGTAATCCCACATGGTTCAGGATTAAATTATAAAATAAATATTCTTGGTCTTTAGAGACTCACTATTCCTTGTCTTGTGGTGATATAATAAACTAATGAATTTTATATTAATGAAACCCCTCTCCCCTCCACTATAAAAGCCACCCTTCACTCCCTCTTTTCCCCACACCTCTAAAGCTCCAATACTTCTCTAAACTCTGCCCAAACACCTTTTCTATCCCCTCCCCTACATCCCAAAGCTACTAGTCTCATCAAAAGACCAATACTAGCTTCCTTAAAAAGGATCTCAATAGGAAGATTGAAGAGGTAATTTCCTTCCCTCATCTCCTTTAATTCCATTTCAAGTTCAAGTTCCTTTCTTGATCTCCCCCACCAATATTCATGAAAATTTTGTTGTAACTCCAGTATTATACATATAATGTAACTTTATGATTATAATGTGATATTATATCACCCCACACCCTTTCCTTTTTCCTTTTATTTTATTAATGAGAACGTTGTTCATGAGGTGTTAATTTATCACCTTCAAAAACGACATGCTCTCTTCTTCCATTTCTATCTTCAGATATGGTCATGAAACCATTTTTGTGGTTGAAACAGAATATTTTATGTGTATTATGTTCTATTTATTGTTCTATAAATAACTTATGAACATATTAATAAGGGATAAATTTAAACAAGTTCGTTGTGATCCAAAAACCACGCAAATTGACCCAAATAACCATCATTTAATTATTATATAATGATTCATCCACATGGATCTAATTTATTTAAATATAAAATCATTCAAGGTCCTGTAATATCATTAATGAAATTTAATTTCATTTTGGATGTTTACTCATGTTCTACCCAAACTTCAATTTTAGAATACAAGTGAACCACCCAAGAAAAACAATAAAAACAAACATTCCCGAACAATGTTTTTAAACTCTATAAGTCATCCAAAGGAACATAATATGACATAATGAAACCATAATGAACCCTATTAATGTACACAGGGTTCTGGATTTCTAATTAATGAATATAATGTAATTATACCGGACATTAAAGAGAAGGAAGCATTCAGGTACAAGGTAAGGGAAAATTATCAAACCCAACTTTATCCTTTGGGTTCTCCAACTTTCACTCCATTTTTTGATATGGTTACTCCAAAAAGTTCATTTTTTCATTATTGAATTTAAATTTCTGGGATATACATGTTTCTCACTGGTTTTTATGTCCATCAAAATGTTTTCCAAAAGAACTCTTCCTTTAAGAGCACCCTTTTTTACTTCTCACTCAAAGTGAACGGTTCTTGTAACATGTATGTTATTCCCACTTTCTTTTGGGAACCCAAAGCTTATGAATATGTTATTATGAGATGAAACACATTCCTTTTCATGGTTTCATTATGTTAATTTTTGTTATATTTTCATTGTGGAAAGCATGATTAATGAAAATGTTATGATGTGATCGGTGCGCCCAGAATTATATAGCGCAATATTAATGTTTAAATGTGACGGGTGCGCCCAGAATTATACAGTGATCCAATGCATTGGGTAAAGTGATGAATATCATGAGTAATGTGAAATGATGTCTGAACAATATGCTCGCTTGTTTCACAAGTATGTGTGGTAGTTAACCACTAAGACATGATGTTTCATTTTTATGCATTGCCACATTTCAAATCTGTTATTTATGCTCCTCTCATGTTCATGATCTTTTGTCTATGTTATGATTATGCTCACCCCATGATATATTGTTCTTATATATCCTCTTAATGGTCTTCTATCTCACCCCTTTTGAGGTATATTATCAGGTGGCTATTTGTACTAAGGAGATAAAATGTTCCACAAAGAAGCTAGTGAATAAGAACTTAAATAAATGTTTATGGTTGATGTTGTATTTGTTATGTATTTTCCTAGTTTTCCCAAGTCACTAAACCTCTAGATCCTCTACGTGTAATACTATTATGTTGTTTATCTATGAATTGATGTAGTATGTAATGTAAGAAAAGGTCGGGTCTCAATGTAACGACCCAATGTTTTTCAATGGAAAATTCCACTCTTATATTTATGCCATAAGATAACATGAAATCACAATATAATGAACTCATAAGTGATAAGTGACCTTTAAACAAAATTTGGTCACCCCTATGTTTGGAATTTCAAAAATCCGACATACACTGTTGTGTTGGAGATAATTTTTGGAGTCTAATGAAACAAAAATAATTTTTGGTGAATAGTGACCTACCCTTATGAATAGTAACATACCCTTATGAATAGTAATATGACCCTTATGAATAGTAAATCATCCAACAGAAGAGTAAAATTACCTATAAATAATTAGATAAATTTTACACATCTTAGAAAGTGACAATTTGACCTTAGTAAACGTTTTGTTATTTTGTAAGTCATAAATAATTAATTATAATTAATTAATTAATTTAAAAAATATTTATTTCCCGAAAATGTATTGAATCAATGTATAATAGTTTTTAGATAATTTTATAAGAGCCAACAAATTTTTTGAAAGAACTATAAAATCAGCTTTAATCTTAAAAACTGTTTTTATGTAAATTATGATTTTAATTAAATATTCAATTAATAATATTTAGAAGATTATTTTTGAAAAATGGACATCATTTTTGGATTCTACATGTCCATAAATGGTGGGGGTAAATTGTTGGGATTTTTTTTGAGATACTTGAATTTTTATGAATAGTAGAATCAAATAATTCAGAATAAATGCTAAATAATGTATTAATTGTGTCATCGATGATGTTCTACTGATGTAATCCCACTTGATTCAGGATTACATTATAAAATTACTATTCTTGGCCGTTCAAGACTCACTATTCCTTGTCTTGTGGGGAAATAATAAACTAACGAATTTTATATTAAGGAAACCCCTCTCCCCTCCACTATAAAAGTCACCCTTCACTCCCTCTTTTCCTCACACCTCTCAAGCTCCCAGCCTTCCCTAAAATCTACCAAACACCTTCCCTAGCCCCTCCCCAACGTCCAAAATCTGTTGTTCTCTTCAAAAGCCCATGACTAGCTTTCTTAATGAAGATCTCAAGAAGAAGGTTTCAGATGTAATTTCCTTCCCTCTTCTCCTTTAATTCCCTTTCACGTTGAAGTCCCTTTCTTGATCTCTCCCCACCTATATTCATCCAAATTGTTTTGTAACTCCAGTATTATACATATACTATATTCTTATGATTCTAATGGTATATTATATCACCCCACACCCTTTCCGTCTTCCTTTTATTTTATTAAAGAGAATGTTGTTCATGAGGTGTTAATTTATCACCTTCAAAAACGACATGCTCTCTTCTCCCATTTCTACCTTCAGATCTGGTCATGAAACCATTTTTATGGTTGAACCAGAATATTTTATGTGTATTATGTTATATTTAAAGTTCTGTAAATAACCTATGAACATATTACTAAGGAATAAATTAAAACATGTTCATTGTGATCCAAAAACCTCCCAAATTGACCCAAATAACCATCATTTATTTCTTATATAATGATTCATACACATGGGTCTAATGTAATTAATAGTAAAATCATTCAAGGTCATTTAATATCATTAAGGAAATGTAATTTCATTTCTGGATGTTTACTCATGTTCTACCCAAATTTCAATTTGAGAATACAAGTGAACCACCCAAGAAAAACAATAAAAACGCACATTCCTGAACAATGTTTTTAAACTATATAAGTCATCCAAAGGAACATAATATGAAATAATGAACCCCATTAATTTACACATGGTTCTGGATTTCTAATTAATGAATACAATGTAATTATACAGGACATTAAAGGGAAGGAAGCATTCGGGTACAAGGTATGGGGAAATTCTCGAACCCAACTTTCATCCTTCCGGTTCTCCCACTTTCACTCAATTTTTGGATATGTTTACTCCAAAAAGATCATTTTTTCATCATTGACATTACTTTTCTGGGATATACATGTTTCTCACTATTTTTTCTCTCCATAACAATTATTTCCAAATGAACTCATCCTTTAAGAACACCCTTTTTACTACTCACTCAAAGTGAATGGTTCTTGTAAAATGTATGTTATTCCCTCTTTCTTTTGGGAACCAAAATATTATGAATATTTTATTATGATATGAAACCCATTCCATTTCATGGGTTAATTATGATAATTTATGTTATAGGTTCATTGTGGAAAGCATGATAAATGATAATGTTATGATGTGACTGGTGCGCCCAGAATTATACAGTTCTCCAATGCATTGGGTAAAGTGATGAATCTCATGAGTAAATGTGAAATGATGTGTGAAAAAGATGCTATCTTGGTTCACAAGTATGTGTAGTAGTTAACCACTAAGACATGATGTTTCATTTTTATGCATTTCCACATTTCAAGTCTGTTATTTATTCTTCTCTAATGTTCATGATCTTTTGTCTATGTTATGATTATACTAACCCCATGATATATTGTTCTTATCTATACTTTTACTGGGATTCTATCTCAACCCTTTTGATGTATATCCTCAGGTGGATACATGTACTAAGGATATGACAAGTGCCACTAAGAATCTAGTGAAGAAGAAAATAAATAAATGTTTATGGTTGATGTTGTATTGGTTATGTGTTGCCATAGTTTTCCCAAGACACTAATCCTTTGGATCCTATATGTTTAATACTATTATGTTGTTTATCTTTTAAATTATGTAATAGTAATTGAAGAATAGGCCAGGTGTCTATAGTTGGTATTAGAGGCAAGGTTTAGTTAATTTGGGAATTAGGATTAGTGAACCCTAGAAAAAACCTCTAGTATGAGACTAAGTAAAAATATGCACACAAGAATATTTACCTAGGGATCACTTGTGTTATGTTTTTGGTATAATTGTTTTAATGAATAATATATTCATGACCTGTTTACTTATGTTTTTTTCTAACCATTTTTATTTTAGAAAATGGTGGGAACCAGGAGAAATCAGTGCAATATATCATGTGCGGGCGAATGCAATGATTTTCCAAATGATATCCCCAATGATTTGGGAGGTGGAGTTAAAAACTTCATGGCGATGCTTACCCAATTGTCTCAGGTTATGAATGATAACCATAATAATGGGGAAAGTCCTCCTTCACAAAAGAGGGAGCAACTGGCTATTGAATGTTTTATGCGGCAATGACCACCGAGATTTTGTGGATCATCTGATCCAATAGTTGTGGAACAGTTGGTCAACTCCATGGATAAGAACTTTTTTGTTCTTCACTGTTCTAAGACGGAGAAGGTGAATCTAGCCGTTTATCATCTAGATGGAGAAGTTGATCAATGGTGGTCTTTGATTAAGAACACCAAGCCAATATATGAAATTGAATAGATGGAATGGGAAAAATTTAAGATAATGTTTCTTAACATGTATTTCCCAAGAAATCTTCACACGAAGATGGAGAGAGAATTTATAGAGCTCAAGAAAATAGAATGAGAATCTTTCACAACCTATGAAGTGAATTTCACAAGGTTTGAAAGGTACGCTTCAAGTTTTGTTATCAACAATGATAGAAAAATTGATAGATTATTTAGTGGATTAAAACCACTCCTTCGAAAGGATCTTGCAATTCGAGAAATTGGGAGTTATGAAGAAGTTGTTCGGTGTGCTCTCAAAGTGGAGATGGAGTTTGGAGAATGGTCCAATTTCTATGGGGATAAGAAACAAAAGATGTATTTTCAAGTCGGTGGATATAATGGCAAAGTTGGGAAGAAAAATCAACGACCCACATGCCAAAAATGTGGGAAGATGCATCATGGGAACTCCCTAAAAGGGATGGGGAAATGCTTCAAGTGTGGGAAAGAAGTACACAATGATCAAGTGTGTCGAAAAGACAAGAAATGGAAGGATAATGTAGCCGATGAAAGGAGAGAACCACTCGTGGTTCAATTATACAACTATAGGGAGCTAAGAAATTATGAAAACTAGTGCACTAAACCTCGAGCTCTCGAGGGTAATCAGCGTCAACAACCACCAAAGCCAAAGGAACAAGGGAAGGCTTATTCCATCACTACTACAGAGGTGGAGCATGATAATGAAGTCATACAAGGTACACTTCCTATTCACACATGAATGGAAACGGTCTTATTCGATTAGGGTTCTATGCATTCGTTTATTTCATGTATGTTTTCTAGAACTATAGAATAGAATCCCTGAAACCTTTAAGTATAGATATTTGTAAAAACACCAAGTGGTGAAATCATTGAAACTCAAGTGTTGGACTCTACTCATGTTGGTGTATGTGGGAAGATTCTTCTGGAAAATCTCATAATACTTACCTTGGTGGAATTCGACACTATAATGGGAATGGATTGGCTCTCGTTATATAGAGCACATATCAACTATCTGGAAAAGGAAATATCTTTTCATATTCTGACCCATCCCATGATCCTTTGAAAATGCAAGGAATATCATGAATCTTCTTTGAAAAAGCCTTCAACGGTGTGGGTTTTGATTCCCTATGAAGAAGCAAAGCACGCCCAAATTTTTGAGTCAAAGGAAAGTTCCATCCTTGAGGAAATTCCCATCTTGGGGGAATATGGTGATGTATTTCCCGAAGTGTTACCCAGAATTCCCCCGGATCGTGAGGTAGAGTTCTCAATTGAACTCATACCCCGAGCTACTCCTATCTCAAAGTGACCCTATAGGATGGCTCCTATCGAACTGGAGGAGTTAAAGAAGTATCTGCAAGAGAATCTAGACAAAGGGTTCATATGCCCTAGTGCATCACCTTGGGGTGCACCACTGCTATTTGTGATGATGAAGGATGGACCAATGCGGCTGTGTATCGATTATCGGGAATTCAACAAGATCACCATAAAGAACAAGTATCCTCTCCCAAGGATTGATGACTAGTTCAATCAGTTAAGAGGAGCTCAAAATATTTCAAAGGTGGATCTCCGCTCTGGATATCATCTGGTAAAGGTGAAGAAGGAAGATATTTAGAAAATTGCCTTCCGAACAAGGTATGGGCACTATGTGTTTTTGGTGATGCTCTTCAAACTTACTGATGCCCCTGAAATATTCATGGATTTGATGAATAGAGTCTTCAGACATTACCTCGACAAATTTGTGGTAGTGTTTATCAATGATATTCTCATCTACTCCAAGAGCAAGGAGGAACATGAAGAACATCAAAGACTAGTGTTGGCAACATTGATAAAGGAGAAGTTGTTTGCCAAGTTTATCAAGTGTGACTTTTGGATGAATCAAGTCATGTTCTTGGGACATTTGATCACATGTGATGGAATTTCTGTGGACCCTTCAAAGACAAAGGCAATTGAGGAATGGCCCAGTCCCTCTAGTGTCACAGAAATCCTTAGTTTTCTTAGATTAGCTCGGTACTACCGACGTTTTGTGAGAAACATCTCATGATTGTCTAGCCCGCTAACTAAGTTAATATGGATTAATGTATGTCAGGACAGAAAAATGTGAGGGATGCTTCAAGGAGCTAAAGATAAGGCTAATCACTACACCTTAACTCACACTACCAAAAAGTGGAGAAAGTTTTTTGATATACAATGATGCGTAAAAGAAAGGCTGGGGTTGTGTACTCATGAAAAATGATAATGTGACAGTCTACACCTCATGGTAGTTGATGATCCATGAGTAGAACTACCTGACACATGATTTAGTGCTGGAAGCCGTGTTGTTTTCCTAGAAAATCTGGCGGCACTAACTTTATGGCGATAAGTGTGACATATACACTGACCACAAGAGCCTAAAGTATATATTCACACAAAAGGAGCTCAACATGCGTCAAAGGATGTTGTTAGAGATAATCAAGGATTATGATTGCTCTATTCACTATCAACCTAGAATGGTGATCAAGGTAGATGATGCTCTAAGAAGGAAAGAACCTTCTACTCTATCCATGTTGCGGATTGAGAAAGACCCAATCTTCTTGGATATGCAAAGTATGGATTTGGAAATCATAAGGGAATGGGATACATCCTACCTTTACTAAATGATTGCACAACCATCCATCCAAGAGAAGATTAATGAAGCACAAAGGGATGATGTGGAGGTACAAAAGAGTGTGAAATAAGTAATGGATGGGAAGCTGCAAGAGTTCCATATCGACGATGATGCTGTGACCCCGTTTGGAACACATCTTTGTGTGCCTTCATCACCCGAGATAATGAAGGAGATATTGGATAATGCACATAGCTCAACATTCTATATCCATCCTGGGAGTACCATGATGTATTGTGATCTGTGAGAACACTTCTGGTGGGATAACATTAAGAAGGATATTGCGGAATATATATCAAGGTTCTTGGTATGTCAGCAAGTTAAAGCTGACTGGAAAAAGTCTAAAGGTAGGATGCAACCATTACCTATACCCATGTGGAAATGGAAAATGTTACTATGGACTTTTCAAGGGTCTCCTTAAGATGTCAAAGGGAAATAATGCGATATGGGTTGTGGTTGACCGACTCACCAAGACTCCCCATTATATCGCTATTTGGGAAGATCTCTCACTTGATCATCTTGCAATGATATATGTGAAGAAAGGGGTGAGATTGCACGGTGTTCCACTCTCAATTGTCTCTAACCATTATCCAAGTTTCACATCTAAATTATAGAGGATCCTTCAACTTTCTTTGAGTACTGAATTAACTTTCAGCATGACTTATCACCCCCAAACTGATGGCCAGTCTGAAAGAACTAATCAGATGCTTGAAGATATGCTAAGATCCTTCTCTCTTGAATTCAAAGGTGGCTGGGATCAGCATCTCCCATTGGTTGAGTTCTCATACATCAACAGATTCCACTCGAGTATTCAGATGGCTCTGTATGAATCTCTTTATGGAATGTGATGTAGAACTTCAACATGATGGTATGAAGTTGGAGAAAGAAAGCAGTTTGGACCCAATCTTGTTCAAGAAATGACAGTGAAGGTTCAAGTCATCCAGAAACACATGAAAGCTGCTCAAAGTAGAAAAACAATCTATTCTGACAACCGTCGAAGGGAATTGGAGTTCGACGTTGGAGATAATGTTTTCCATCTAATATCTCCATGTAAGAGAGTCATGTGATTAACGAATAAAGGGAAGATAAGCCCACGATATATTGGACCCTTTGAGATCGTTGACTGCATAGGAGTTGTGGCCTATCGTCTTTCACATCCACCGAATATGTCTCATGTTAATGTTGTGTTTCATGTATCTATATTGTGGAAGTACATAACAAACCCCTCACATGTACTAATCTCAGAGGTGGTGCAGTTGGAAGATGATCTCTCCTATGAGGTGCGACAAGTGATGATTCTGGACCGAAGTGATAAGGTTCTATGCAACAAGACAACCCATATTTTTAAAGTGTTGTGGAGGAACCATGAGTTTGAGGAAGCAACATGGGAACCATAAGAGGAAATGAAGGATAAGTACCCTCACCTGTGTGTGTAGAGTGAAATTTCAGGGGAGAAATTTCTTAAGGGGGGATGAATGTGACGACCCATAGTTTTTCAATGGAAAATTACCTTCTTATATTTATGTCATAAAATAAAATGAAAACAGAAAACAATGAACTACTATGTGCTAAGTGACCTTTAAACATAGGTTTTTCACTCTTATATTTGGAATTTTGAAACTCTGACATACATAGTTGTGTTCTAGATGATTTTTTGGAGTCTAATGAAACAAAAATAATTTTTGGTGAATAGAGACCTAACCTTATAAATAGTTACATACCCTTATGAATAGTAATATGACCCTTATGAATATTAAATCATCCAACATAAGAGTAACATTACCTATGAATAATAAAATAAAATTTAGACATCTTAAAAAGTGACAATTTGACTTAAGTAAACGTCTTGTTATTTTGTAAGTCATAAATAATTAATTATAATTAATTAATTTAAAAGAATATTTATTTCCCTAAAATGTATTCATTAATTATTGTATCAACATCTGATAGTTTTTACATAAATTTATAAGACCCTGCGTAACTTTTGAAAGCACTATAAAATCAATTTTAATCTTAAAAACTGTTATTTAAGTAAATTGTGATTTTAATTAAATATTAAATTAATAATATTTCGAAAAATATTTTTGAAAAATGGAATTAATTTTAGGATTCTATACGTTGAAAAATGGTTGGGATAAATTTTTGGGATTTTTCTGAGATACAAGAATTTTTGATGAATAGTAGAATCCGATAATTCACAATAAATGCTAATTAATGTATTAATTGGGTCATCGATGATGTTCTACTGATGTAAGCCCACTTAGTTCGGGATTAAATTATAAAATTTATATTATTGGTCGTCAATGACTTATTATTCCTTCTCTTGTGGGGAAATATTAAACTAATGAATTTTATATTAAGGAAACCCCTCTCCCCTCCACTATAAAAGCCACCCTTCACTCCCTCTTTACCTCACACCTCTCTAGCTCCAAGACATCTCTACACATGGCCCAAAAACCATCCCAAGCCCCTCCCCCACGTCTAAAAGCATCTTGTCTCATAAAAAGACCAAGAATAACTTCCTTAAGGAGGATCTCAAGAGGAATATTTAAGAGGTAATTTTCATCCCTCTTCTCCTTTAATTCCCTTTCATGTTCAAGTTCCTTTCTTGATCTCTCCCCACCTATATTAATCAAAATTGTTTTGTAAGTACAGTATTATACATAGAATTTAATTTTATAATTATAATGGGATATTATATCACCTCACACCCTTTCCCTCTTCCATTTATTTTATTAAAGAGAACATTGTTCATGAAGTGTTAATTTATCATCTTCAAAAATGACATGATCTCTTATTCCATTTCTACCTTCAGATATAGCCATGAAACCATTTTTATGGTCAATCCAGAAATGTTTTATGTGTATTATGTTCTATTTAATGTTTTTTAAATAACCTATGATCATATTACTAAGAGGTAAATTAAAACAAGTTCATTGTGATCCAAAAACCGCCAAAATTGACCAAAATAATCATCATTTAGTTCTTATATAATGATTCATCCACATGGATCGAATGTTATTCATTATAAAATAATTCATGATCCTGTAATATCATTAATAAATTGTAATTTAATTTCTGTATGTTTACCCATTATCAACCTGAACTTCAATTTAAGAGTACAAGTGAACCACCCAGGAAAAACCATAAAAACGAACATCCCCGAACAATGTTTTTAAACTCTATAAGTCATCCAAAGGAACATAATATGACATAATGAAACCATAATGAACCATATTAATGTAAAAATGGTTCTTGATATATTATTAATGAATATAATGTTATTACACAGGACATTTAAGAGAAGGAAGCAATCAGGTACAAGGTAAGGGGGATTTCTCGAACCCAACTTTCATCCTTCGGGTTCTACCTCTTTCACTCCATTTTTATTATGGTTACTCCTAAAAAACTTTTTTTAATCATTGAATTTAATTTTCTGGGATATACATGTTTGTCAATGGTGTTTATGTCCAATAAAATGTTTTCCAAAAGTACTCTTCTTTTAAGAATACCCCTTTTACTTCTCACTCAAGGTGGACGGTTCATGTAACATGTATGTTATTCCCTCTTTCTTTTGGGAACCCAAAGCCTATGAATGTGTTATTATGAGATGAAACTAATTCCTTTTCATGGGTTCAGTATGTAAATTTATGTTATATGTTCATTTTGGAAGGAATGATAAATGATAATGTTATGATGTGATGGGTGCGCCCGGAATTATATAGTGCAATATGAATGTTTCAATGTGACGGGTGCGTCTAGAATTATACAGCGCTCCAATGAATTGGGTAAAGTGATTAATATCATGAGTAAATGTGAAATTATTTCTGAACAAGATGCTAGCTTGGTTCACAAGTATGTGTTGTAGTTAACCACTAAGATATGATGTTTCATTTTAATGCATTGCCACATTTCATGTCTTTTATTTATTCTCCTCTAATGTTCATGATCTTTTTCCTATGTTATTATTATGATCACCCCGTGATATATTTTTCTTATCTATACTCTTACTGCACTTTTAGCTCACCCCTTTTGATGTATATCATCAGGTGGCTACATGCACTAAGGGGAGCACAAGTGCCACTAAGAAGGTAGTGAAGAAGAAATTAAATAAATGCTTACGGTTGATGTAGTATTTGTTATGTGTGGTCCTAGTTTTCCTAAGACACTAAACCTTTGGATCCTATATGTGTAATACTATTATGTTGTTTATCATTGAAATGATGTAATAGTAATGAAATAAAAGGCTGGGTCACTATAGTTGGTATCAAAGGATATGTTTTGTTAATTTGAGAATTAAGATTAGTGAACCCTAGAGAAAACCTACAACATGAGATTATGTACAAATATGCACACAAGAATATTTACCTAATGATCCCATATGTTATGTTTTTGTTGTAATTGTTTAAATGAATAAGTTATTCATGACTTGTTTACTTATGTTTTGTTCTAACTATTTCTATTTTTGAAAATGGTGGGAACCAGGAGAAATCAAGACAACAACTCTTGTGAGGGCCAACGCAACGATTGCCCGAACAACATCCCCAATGATTTTAGAGGTGGTGTTCAAAACATCATGGTGATTCATAGCTAATTATCTCAGGTTATGAATAATAACCATAATAATAGGGAACTTCCTCCTTCACCAAATAGGGATAAAATAGATATTGAATGTTTTATGTGGCAAAAACCACCGACGTTTTGTGGATCTTCTGATCCACTAGTTGTGGAACAGTGGGTCAAATCAATGGAGAAGATATTTTAAGTGCATCTCTATTCTGGGACGGAGAAGGTGACTTTAGCCATCTATCTTTTAGATGGAGAATCTGATCAATGGTGGGCTTTGATTAAGAACACCAAGACAAGGGAGGAAATTGAAGAGATGGAATGGAAGGACTTTAACATAATGTTTCTTAATAAGTATTTCCCATAATCTCTTCACATTAAGATGGAGAGAGAATTCACAGAGCTCATGCAAAAAGAAGGATAATATGTCACAACCTATGAAGTGAATTTTTCAAGGATAACAAGGTATGCTTTGGGTTTTGTTATAAAAATGTTAGCAAAATTGATAGATTCTTTAGTGGATTAAAACCAAACCTTTGAAAGGCTCTTGCAATTCGAGAATTAGGGAGTTATGAAGAAGTTGTTAGGTGTGCTCTCAAAGTGGAGATGAAGTTTTTAGAATGGTCCCATGACTATGGGGATAATAAACGAAAGGTGGAGTTTCAAGCCGGTGGATCTAATGAAAAAGGTGGGAAGGAAACTCAATGACCCACATGCAAAAAATGTGGAATGTTGCATCATGGGAACTGCTTCAAAGGGATGGTGAAATGCTTCAAGTGTGGGAATGATGGACACCATTCTCAAGAGTGTCGAAAAGACACAAAAAGGACAGAGAATGTAGCCAATGAAAGGATAGAGAAACCCATGGTTAAATGCTACAAATATAGGGAGCTAGGGTACTATGAAAACCAGTGCAGTAAACCTCTATCTCTCGAGGGTAATCAGCATCAGCAGCCACCAAAGCCAAAGGAACAAGGGAAGGCTTATTCCATCACTACTGCGGAGGTGGATCATGATAATGAAGTCGTACAAGGTATACTTCCTATTCACTCAAGAATGGAAAAAGTATTATTTGATTATGGTTCTAAGCATTAATTTATATCTTGCACATTTTCTAGAACTATAGAATCAAAGCCCCGAAACCTTGAAGTAGAGATATCTGTAAAAACACCAAGTGGTGAAATCATTGCAACCCAAGTGTTTGACTAATCTCTTGTTGACTTGTGTGGGAAGATTCTTCTAGAAAATCTCATAATACTTCCCTTGGTAGAATTTGATGCATAATGGGAATGGACTGGCTCTCGTTATATAGAGCACATATCAATTGTCGGGAAAAAGTACTATATTTTCATATTCTGAACCATCCTATGATCCTCTAAAAAGGAAAGGATGATCATGAATCTCCTTCGAAAAATCCTTCAATGGTGTGGGTGTTGATTCCTGATGAAGAAGCATACCTTTCCCAAATGGTTGAGTCAAAGGAAAGTTCCAACCTTGAGGAAATGCCCATCGTGAGTGAATATGGTGATGTATTTCGTGAAGAGTTACCCAGAATTCCCCTGGATTGTGAGGTATAGTTCTCAGTTGAACTCATACCTGAAGCTACTCCTATCTTGAAGTGCCCCTATAGGATGGCTCCTATCGAACTGAAGGAGTTAAAGAAGCAGTTGCAAGAGCATCTAGATAAAGGGTTCATACACCCTAGTGCATCACATTGGGGTGCACAAGTTCTCTTTATAAAGAAGAAGGTTGGAACAATGTGAATGTGTATCGATTATCGGGAACTCAACAAGATCACAATTAATAACAAGTATCCTCTCCCAAGGATTGATGACCTGTTCGATCAGTTAAGAAGAGATCAATACTTCTCAATGGTAGATCTTCACTCTAGATATCATCAGGTAAAGGTGAAGAAGGAAGATATTCAGAAGACTGCCTTTCGAACAAGGTATGGGCACTATGAGTTTTTGGCGATGCCCTTCGGACTAACTAATGCCTCGACAATCATCAAGGATTTGATGAATAGAGTCTTTAGCCATTACCTCGATAGTTTTTTGGTAGTTTTTATCGATGATATTCTCATCAACTCCAATAGCAAGGAGGAACATGAAGAACATCTAAGACTTGTGTTGGAAACATTGAGAAATGAGAAGTTGTACACCATGTTCAGGAAGTGTGACTTTTGGATGAATCAGATCATGTTCTTGGGACATGTGATCACAAGTGAGGGAATTTCTGTGGACCCTTCAAAGACAAAGGCAATTGAGGAATGACCGAGGCTCTCTAAGGTCATAGAAATCCATAGTTTTCTTGGATTAGCTGGGTATTACCGACGTTTTGTGAGAAACTTCTCACGATTGTCAAGACCGCTAACTAAGTTAACAAGGAAATGGGTAAAGTAAGTATGGATGGAAGAATGTGATGGAAGCTTCAGGGAGCTAACGAGAAGGCTAATCACTAAACCTATACTCACACTACCAAAAAGTGGAGAATGTTTTGTGATATAGAGTGATGCTTCAAAGAATGGCTTGGGTTGTGTACTCGTGGAAAATGGTAATGTGATAGCCTATGCTTGATGACAGTTGAAGATCCTTGAGCATAACTACCCGACACATGATCTAGAGCTGGCAGCCATGATTGTTTCCTTGAAAATATTGCGTAACTACCTTTATGGCGAGAAGTTTGACATATACACTGGCCACAAGAGCCTAAAGTATATATTCATACAAAAGGAGCTCAACATGCATAAAAGTAGGTGGTTAGACCTAATCAAGGATTAGGATTTCTCTATTCACTATCATTCTGGAATGGCGAACAAGGTAGCTGATGCTCTAAGCAGGAAAGAACGTGCTACTCTATCGATGTTGCAGATTGAGAAAGACCCAATCTTCTTGGATATGCAAAATATGGATTTGGAAATCATAAGGGAATGGGATACATCCTACCTTGACCAAATTATTGCGCAACCATCCATTAAAGAGAAGAATAAAGAAGCACAAAGGGATGATGTGAAGATACAAAAGATGGAGAAAGCAGTAAAGGAAGGGAAGCGGCCAGAGTTCCATATCGATGAAGATGGTGTGATTCGGTTTGGAATGAAGCTTTGTGGGCCTTCATCACTCGGGATAAAGAAGGATCTATTGTATAATGAACATAGATCAACTTTATCTATCCATCCTAGGAGTACCAAGATGTATCGTGATCTCTGAGAACACTTCTGGTGGGATAACATGAAGAAGGAGATTGCAGAATATATATCAAGGTTCTTGGTATGTCAGCAAGTTAAAGCTGAGTGGCAAAAGTCCAAAGGTTTGATGCATCCATTGCCTATACCCATTTGGAAATTGGAAAATGTTACTATGGAATTTGTCACGGGACACTCGAAGACGTCAAATAGAAAAAATGCGATATGGGTTGTGGTTGACCGACTCACCAAGACTGCACATTTTATCGCTATTCGGGAAGATCTCTCACTTGGTCAACTTGTAAAGATATATATGAAGGATGTGTTGAGATTGGACGGTGTTCCACAATCAGTTGTCTCTGCCCGTGATCCATGGCTCACATATAAATTCTAGAGGAGCCTTCAACATGCTTTGAGTACTAAATTAAATTTCAGCACTGCCTATCACCCCCAAACTGATGGCCAGTCTGAATGGACTAATCAGATGCTTGAAGTTATGCTAAGAGCCTGCTCTCTTGAATTCAAAGGTGGCTGGGATTCGAATCTCTCATTGGTTGTGTTCTAATAGAATAATAGCTTCCACTCGAGTATTCAGATGGCTCCGTATGAATCTCTTTATGGAAAACGATGTAGAACTCCAACCTGTTGGGATGAAGTTGTAGAAAGAAAGCTACTTGGGACTGATCTTGTCCAAGAGATGACCAAGAAGGTTCAAGTAATCCAGAAACACATCAAAGCTGCTCAAAGTCGGCAAAAGAGCTATGATGACAACCGTCGAAGGGACTTGTAGTTCGAAGTTTGAGATAAAGTCTTCCTTCGAATATCTCCATGGAAGAGAGTCATGCGATTTTGGATGAAAGGGAAGCTAATCCATAGGTATATTGGCACATTTGAGATCCTTGATCGCATAAGAGCTATGGCCTATCGGCTTTCACTTCCACCGAATATGGATCATGTTCATGATGTGTTTCATGTATCACAACTAAGGAATTACATACCAGACCCCTCACATGTACTAAACTAAGAGGTGGTGCAGTTGGAAGATGATCTCTTCTATGAGGAACAGCCCGTGAAGATTCTGGACCGAAGTGATAAGGTTCTACAAAACAAGAAAACCCATCTTGTCAAAGCATTATGGAGGAACCATATGTTTGAGGAGGCATCTTGGGAAACAGAAGAGGCAATGAAGGAGAAGTACCCTTAGCTGTTTGTGTAATGTGAAATTTCAGGGGCGAAATTTTTTAAGGGGGGAAGAATGTGACTACCCATAGTTTTTCAATGGAAAATTACCTTATGATATTTATGTCATAAAATAACATGAAAACAGAAAACAATGAACTACTAAGTGCTAAGTGACCTTTAAACATAGGTTTTTCACTCTTATGTTTCTAATTTTGAAACTCCGACAAACATAGTTGTGTTCTAGATGTTTTTTTGGAGTCTAATGAAACAAAAATAATTTTTGGTGAATAGTGACCTACCCTTATGAATAGTAACATACCCTTATGAATAGTAATATGAACCTTATGAATATTAAATCATCCAACATTAGAGTAACATTACATATGAATAATAAAATAAAATGTAGACATCTTCGAAAGTGACAATTTGACCTAAGTAAATGTTTTGTTATTTTGTAAGTCATAAATAATTAATTATAATTAGTTAATTTAAAAGAATATTTATTTCCCTAAAATGCATTCATAAATTATTGAATCAACATCTGATAGTTTTTACATAATTTTATAAGACCCTACGTAACTTTTGAAAGCACTATAAAATCAGTTTTAATCTTAAAAACTATTATTAAAGTAAATTGTGATTTTAATGAAATATTAAATTAATAATATTTAGAAAACTATTTTTGAAAAATGGAATTCCTTTTTGGATTCTAAATGTTGAAAAATGGCTGGGATAATTTTTTTGGGATTTTTCTGAGATACAAGAATTTTTGATGAATAGTAGAATCCGATAATTCACAATAAATGCTAATTAATGTATTAATTGAGTCATCGATGATGTTCTACTGATGTATGCCCACTTGGTTCGGGATTAAATTATAAAATTACTATTATTGGTCTTTAAAGACTCATTATCCCTTCTCTTGTGGGGAAATATTAAACTAATGAATTTTATATTAAGGAAACCCCTCTCCCCTCCACTATAAAAGCCACCCTTCACTCCCTCTTTACCTCACACATCTCAAGCTCCAAGACATCTCTAAACATGGCCCAAAAACCTTACCAATCCCCTCCCCCACGTCCAAAAGTTTCTGGTCTCATCAAAAGACCATGAATAACTTCCTTAAGGAGGATCTCAAGAGAAAGATTTAAGAGGTAATTTTCTTCCCTCTTCTCCTTTAATTCCCTTTCAAGTTCAAGTTATTTTATTGATCTCTCCCCACCTATATTCATCCAAATTGTTTTGTAACTCCAGTATTAAACATAGAATTTAATTTTATGATTATAATGGGATATTATATCACCTGACACCCTTTCCCACTTCCTTTTATTTTATCAAAGAGAACATTGTTCATGAAGTGTTAATTTATCATCTTCAAAAACGACATGATCTCTTCTTCCATTTCTACCTACAGATCTATCCAGGAACCCATTTTTATGGTCAAACCAGAAAATATTTATGTGTATTATGTTCTATTTAATGTTATTTAAATAACCTATGAACATATTACTAAGGGGTAAATTGAAACAAGTTCATTGTGATCCAAAAACTGCCAAAATTGACCAAAATAATCATCATTTAATTCTTATACAATGATTCATCCACATGGATCCAATGTTAGTCATTATAAAATAATTCATGATCCTATAATATCATTAATGAAATGTAATTTAATTTCTGTATGTTTACCCATTATCTACCTGAACTTCAATTTAAGAATACAAGTGAACCACCCAGGAAAAACCATAAAAACGAACATCGCCAAACAATGTTTTTAAACTCTATAAGTCATCCAAAAGAATATAATATGACAAAATGAATCCAGAATGAACCATATTAATGTAAACATGGTTCTTGATATCTAATTAATGAATATAATGTCATTATATAGGACATTTAAGAGAAGGAAGCAATCAGGTACAAGGTAAGGGGGATTTCTCGAACCCAACTTTCTTCCTTCGGGTTCTACCTCTTTCACTCCATTTTTATAATGGTTACTCATAAAAGAACTTTTTTTAATCATTGACTTTACTTTTATAGGATATAAATGTTTTTCAATTGTTTTTATGTCCAAAAAAATGTTTTCCAAAAGAACTCTTCTTTTAAGAACACCCCTTTTACTTCTCACTCAAGGTGGACGGTTCTTGTAACATGTATGTTATTACCTCTTTATTTTGGGAACCCAAATCCTATGAATGTGTTATTATGAGATGAAACTAATTCCTTTTCATGGGTTCACTATGCCAATTTATGTTATATGTTCATTGTGGAAAGCATGACAAATTATAATATTATGATGTCACGGGTGCGCCTAGAATTATATAGTGCAATATGAATGTTTCAATGTGACAGGTGCGTCTGGAATTATACAGCGCTCTAATGAATTGGTTAAGGTGATTAATCTCATGTGTAAATGTGAAATTATTTGTGAACAAGATTCTAGCTTGGTTCAAAAGTATGTGTTGTAGATAACCACAAAGATATGATGTTTCATTTTAAGGCATTGCCACATTTCATGTCTTTTATTTATTCTCCTCTAATGTTAATGATCTTTTTCCTATGTTATGATTATGATCACCCCGTGATATATTTTTCTTATCTATCCTTTTACTGCAGTTTTAGCTCACCCCTTTTGATGTATATCATCAGGTGGCTACATGCACTAAGGAGAGCACAAGTGACGCTAAGAAGGTAGTGAAGAAGAAATTAAATAAATGCTTACGGTTGATGTAGTATTTGTTATGTGCGGTCCTAGTTTTCCCAAGACACTAAACCTTTGGATCCTATATGTGTAATACTATTTTGTTTTTTATCATTGAAATGATGTAATAGTAATGTAATAAATGGTCGGGTCACTATAGTTGGTATCAGAGGATACGTTTAGTTAATTTGAGAATTAGGATTAGTGAACCTTAGAGAAAAACTACAACATGAGATTATGTACAAATATGCACACAAGAATATTTACCTAAGGATCCCATATGTTATGTTTTTTTTGTAATTGTTTAAGTGAATAAGTAATTCATGACTTGTTTACTTATGTTTTGTTCTAACTATTTCTATTTTAGAAAATGATGGGAACCAGGATAAATCAGGCCAACAACTCTTGTGAGGGCCAACACAATGATTGCCCGAACGACATCCCCAATGATTTCGGAGGTGGTGTTCAAAACATAATGGTGATGATTACCCAATTATCTCAGGTTATGAATAATAACCATAATAATAGGGAACTTCCTCCTTCACCAAATAGGGAGAAATTAGATATCGAATGTTTTATGTGGCAAAAACCACCGACGTTTTGTGGATCTTTTGATCCACTAGTTGCGGAACAGTGGGTCAACTATATGGAGAAGATATTTTAAGTGCTTCACTATTCTGATATGGAGAAGGTGACTCTAGCTGTCTATCTTCTAGATGGAGAAGCTGATCAATGGTGGGCTTTGATTAAGAACACCAAGCCAAGGGAGGAAATTAAAGAGATGGAATGAAAAGACTATAACATAATGTTTCATAATATGTATTTCACATAAACACTTCCCATGACGATGGAGAGAGAATTCACAGAGCTCAAGCAAAAAGAAGGATAATATTTCACCACCTGTGAAGTGAATTTCGCAAGGCTCACAAGGTATGCTTCGGGTTTTTTTATAAAAATGATAGCAAAATTTATAGATTCTTTAGTGGATTAAAACCACACCTTTGAAAGGCTCTTGAAATTCGAGAGTTAGGGAGTTATGAAGAAGTTTTTCGGTGTGCTCTCAAAGTAGAGATGGAGTTTTAGAATCGTCCCATGGCTATGGGGATAATAAACGAAAGGTGGAGTTTCAAGCCGGTGGATCTAATGAAAAAGGTGGGAAGAAAACTCAACAACCCACATGAAAAAAATGTAGAAAGTTGCATCATGTGAACTGCTTCAAAGGGATGGGGAAATGCTTCATGTGTGGGAATGATGGACACCATTCTCAAGAGTGTCGAAAAGACACGAAAAGGACGGAGAATTTAGCCGATGAAAGGATAGAAAATCCCATGGTTCAGTGCTACAACAAAAGGGATCTAGGGTACTATACAAACCAGTGCACTAAACCTCTATCTCTCGAGGGTAATCAGCATCAGCAGCCACCAAAGCCAAAGGAACATGGGAAGGCTTATGCCATCACTACTGCGGAGGTGGATCATGATAATGAAGTCGTACAAGGTACACTTACTATTCACTCATGAATGGAAAAAGTATTGTTTGATTCTGGTTCAAAGCATTAATTTATATCATGCATGTTTTCTAGAACTATAGAATCAAAGCCCCGAAACCTTGAAGTAGAGATATCTGTAAAAACACCAAGTGGTGAAATCATTGCAACCCAAGTGTTTGACTCATCTCTTATTGACGTATGTTGGAAGATTCTTCCAGAAAATCTCATAATACTTCCCTAGGTGGTATTTGATGCATAATGGGAATGGATTGGCTCTCGTTATATAGAGCACGTATCAACTGTTGGGAAAAAGAACTATATTTTTATATTCTAAACCATCCCATGATCCTCTAAAAAGGAAAGGATGATCTTGAATCTCCTTCAAAAAATCCTTCAACGGTGTGGGTGTTGATTCCCGATGAAGAAGCATACCTTTACCAAATGGTTGAGTCGAAGGAAAGTTCCATCCTTGAGGAAATGCCCATCGTGAGGGAATACGGTGATGTATTTCTCGAAGAGTTACCCAGAATTCCCCTGGATTGTGAGGTATAGTTCTCAGTTTAACTCATACCTGAAGCTACTCCTATCTCAAAGTTCCCCTATAGGATGGCTCCTATCGAACTGAAGGAGTTAAAGAAGCAGTTGCAAGAGCATCTAGATAAAGGTTTCATACACCCTAGGGCATCACCTTGGGGTGCACAAGTGCTCTTTATAAAGAAGAAGGATGAAACAATGTGAATGTGTATCGATTATTGGGAACTCAACAAGATCACAATAAATAACAAGTATCCTCTCCCAAGGATTGATGACCTGTTCGATCAGTTAAGAGGAGCTCAATACTTCTCAATGGTAGATATTCACTCTAGATATCATCAGGTAAAGGTGAAGAAGGAAGATATTCAAAAGACTGCCTTTCGAACAAGGTATGGGCACTATGAGTTTTTGGTGATGCCCTTCGGACTAACTAATTCCTCTAAAATCATCAAGGATTTGATGAATAGAGTCTTTAGCCATTACCTCGATAGATTTTTGGTAGTTTTTGTCGATGATATTCTCATCAACTGCAATAGCAAGGAGGAACATGAAGAACATCTAAGACATGTGTTGGAAAAATTGAGAAATGAGAAGTTGTACACCATGTTCAAGAAGTGTGACTTTTGGATGAATCAAATCATGTTCTTGGGACATGTGATCACAAGTGAGGGAATTTCTGTGGACCCTTCAAAGACAAAGGCAATTGAGGAATGACCGAGGCTCTCTAAAGTCATAGAAATCCGTAGTTTTCTTGGATTAGCTGGGTATTACCGACATTTTGTGAGAAACTTCTCACGATTGTCAAGACCGCTAACTAAGTTAAAAAGTAAATGGGTAAAGTAAGCATGGATGGAAGAATGTGATGGAAGCTTCAAGGTGCAAACGAGAAGGCTAACCACTAAACCTGTACTCACACTACCAAAAAGTGGAGAATATTTTGTGATATAGAGTGATGATTCAAAGAAAGGATTGGATTGTGTACTCATGAAAAATGATAATGTGATAGCCTACGCATGATGACAGTTGAAGATCCATGAGAAGAACTACTCGACGCATGATCTAGAGCTGGCAGCCATGACTTTTTACTTGAAAATCATGCGTAACTACCTTTATGGGGAGAAGTGTGACATATACACTGACCACAAGAGCCTAAAGTATATATTCACACATAAGGAGCTCATCATGCATCAAAGTTGGTGGTTAGACCTAATCAAGGATTAGGATTTCTCTATTCACTATCATTCTGGAATGGCGAACAAGGTAGCTGATGCTCTAAGCAGGAAAGAACGTGCTACTCTATCCATGTTGCAGATTGAGAAAGACCCAATCTTCTTGGATATTCAAATGATGTATTTGGAAATCATAAGGTAAGGGGATACATCCTACCTTTCCCAAATGATTATGCAACCATCCATTCAAGAGAATATTAAAGAAGCACAAAGGGATGATGTGAAGATACAAAAGTGGGTGAAAGAAGTAAAGGAAGGGAAGCGACCAGAGTTCCATATCGATGATGATGGTGTGATTCGGTTTGGAATGTAGCTTTGTGGGCCTTCATCACTCGGGATAAAGAAGGATCTGTTGGATAATGCACATAGATCAACTTTATCTATCCATCATAGGTGTACCAAGATTTATCGTGATCTCCAAGAACACTTCTGGTGGGATAACATGAAGAAGGAGATTGCAGAATATATATCAAGGTTCTTGGTATGTCAGCAAGTTAAATCTGAGCTGCAAAAGTCCAAAGGTTTGATGCAGCCATTGCCTATACCCATCTGGAAATGGGAAAATGTTACTATGGAATTTGTCACAGGACACTCGAAGACGTCAAAGAGAAAAAATGCGATATGGGTTGTGGTTGACCGACTCACCAAGACTGCGCATTTTATCGCTATTCAGGAAGATCTCTCACTTGGTCAACTTTCAAAGATATATATGAAGGATGTGTTGAGATTGGACGGTGTTCCACACTCAGTTGTCTCTGCCCATGATCCATGGTTCACATATAAATTCTAGAGGAGCCTTCAACATGCTTTGAGTACTAAATTAAATTTCATCATGGCCTATCACCCCAAAACTGATGGCCAGTCTGAATGGACTAATCAGATGCTTGAAGATATGCTAAGAGCATGCACTCTTGAATTCAAAGGTGGCTGGGATCAGAATCTCCCATTGGTTGTGTTCTCATACAATAATAGCCTCCACTCGATTATTCCGGTGGCTCCGTATGAAACTCTTTATGGAAAACGATGTAGAACTCCAACCTGTTGGGATGATGTTGGAGAAAGAAAGCTACATGGGCCTGATCTTGTTCAAGAGATGACCAAGAAGGTTCAAGTAATCCAGAAACACATCAAAGCTGCTCAATGTCGGCAAAAGAGCTATGATTACAACCGTCGAAGGGACTTGGAGTTCGATGTTTGAGATAAAGTCTTCCTTCGAATATCTCCATGGACGAGAGTCATGCGATTTTGGATGAAATGGAAGCTAATCAATAGGTATATTGGCACCTTTGTGATCCTTGACCGCATAGGAGCTGTGGCCTATCGGCTTTCACTTCCATCGAATACGGGTCAAGTT
Source organism: Viscum album (assembly GCA_963277665.1). Taxonomy (NCBI): domain Eukaryota; kingdom Viridiplantae; phylum Streptophyta; class Magnoliopsida; order Santalales; family Viscaceae; genus Viscum; species Viscum album. The sequence goes on along the minus strand of OY728133.1, from coordinate 1,895,208,886 downwards.
CATGATGTGTTTCATGTATCACTACTAAGGAAGTACATACCAGACCCCTCACATCTACTAAACTCAGAGGTGGTGCAGCTGGAAGATGATCTCTTCTATGAGGAGCAGCCCGTGAAGATTCTGGACCGAAGTGATAAGGTTCTACGAAACAAGACAACCCATATTGTCAAAGCGTTATGGAGGAACCATAAGTTTGAGGAAGCATCTTGGGAAACAGAAGAGGCAATGAAGGAGAAGTAACCTCACCTGTTTGTGTAAAGTGAAATTTCAGGGGCGAAATTTCATAAGGGTGGAAGAATGTAACCACCCAAAGTTTTTCAATGGAAAATTCCCTTCTTATATTTATGTCATAAAATAACATGAAATCACAACATAATGAACTACTATGTGATAAGTGACCTTTAAACAAAATTTTGTCACCCCTATGTTTGGAATTTCAAAAATACGACATACACTATTGTGTTCAAGATGATTTTTGGAGTCTAATGAAACAAAAATAATTTTTAGTGAATAGTGACCTACCCTTATGAATAGTAACATACCCTTATGAATAGTAATATGACCCTTATGAACACTAAATCATCAAACTTAAGAGTAACATTACCTATGAATAATTAGATAAATTTTAGACATCTCAGAATGTGATAATTTGACCTTAGTAAACATTTTGGTATTTTGTAAGTCATAAATAAATAATTATAAATAATTTATTTATTTTAAAAAAAAAATTCCATAAATTTTATTGAATAAATGTCTAATAGTTTTTAGATAATTTTATATGACCCTACATAATTTTTGAAAGAACTATAAAATCAACTTTAATCATAAAAACTGTTTTTTTTGTAAAATATTAGTTTAATTAAATATTAAATTAATAATATTTAGAAAATTATTTTTTAAAAATGTACTTCATTTTTGGATTCTACACATCGAAAAATGTTTGGGGTATATTTTTGGTATATTTATGAGACGCTTGAATTTTTGATTAATAGTAGAATCTGATAATTTACAATAGATGCTAAATAATGTATTAATTGATTTATCAATGATGTTCTGCTGATGTGATCCCATTTGGTTCGGGATTACAATATAAAATTACTATTCTTGGTCATTCAATTTTCACTATTCATTGTCTTGTGGGAAAATAATAAACTAATGAATTTTATATTAAGGAAACCCCTCTCCCCTCCAATATAAAAGCCACCCTTCACTCCCTCTTTTCCTCACATCTCTCAAGCTCCAAGAATTCTTTAAACATTGCCCAAACACCTTTCCCAGCCCCAAACTCACATAAATAATCTTCTGGTCTCATCAAAAGACCAATACTATCTTCCTTAAGGAGGATATCAAGAGGATGATTTAAGAGGAAATTTCCTTCCCACTTCTCTATTAATTCCCTTTCAAGTTCAAGTACCTTTCTTGATCTCTCCCCACTTATATTCATCCAAATTGTTTTGTAACTACAATATTATACATATACTGTAAATTAATTATTCTAATGGGATATTATATAACCCCACACCCTTTCCCTCTTCCTTTTATTTTATTAAAGAGAAGGTTGTTCATGAGATGTTAATTTATCACCTTAAAAAACGACATGCTCTCTTCATCCATTTCTACCTTCAGATCTGTTCATGAAAACATTTTTAAGGTTGAACCAGAATATTTTATGTGTATTATTTTCTATTTAATGTTCTGGAAATTACCTATGAACATATTACTAAAGGATAAATTAAAACAATTTCGTTGTGATCCAAAAACCGCCCAAATTGACCCAAATAACCATCATTTAATTCTTATATAATAATTCATCTACATGGATATAATGTAATTCATTATAAATTTGTTCAATCTATTGTAGTATCATTAATGAAATTTAATTTCATTTTTGTATGTTTACTCATGTTCTACCCAAACTTCAATTTAAGAATACAAGTGAACCACCCAAGAAAAACAATAAAAACGAACATTCCTGAACAATGTTTTTAAACTCTATAAGTCATACAATGGAACATAACATGACATAATGAAACCATAATGAACCCTATAAATGTACACATGGTTCGGGATTTCTAATTAATGAATATAATGTCATTATACAGGACATTAAAGAGAAGGAATCATTCGGGTACAAGGTAAGGAGAAATTCTCGAACCCAACTTTCATCCTTCAGGTTCTCCCTCTTTCACTCCATTTTTGGATATGGTTACTACTCAAAGATCATTTTTTCATCATTGAATATACTTTTTTGGGATATACATGTTTTTCACTGGTTTTTATGTCCATCAAAATGTTTTCCAAAGGAACTCTTCCATTAAGAACACCCTTTTTTACTTCTCACTCAAAGTGAACGGTTCTTGTAACATGTTTGTTATTCCCTCTTTCTTTTGGGAACCCAAATATTATGAATATGTTATTATCAAATGAAACCCATTCATTTTATTGGGTTCATTATGTTAATTTATGTTATATTTTCATTGTGTAAAGCATGATAAATTATAATGTTATGATGTGACAGGTGTGCCCGGAATTATATAGAGCAATATGAATGTTTAAATGTGACGGGTGCGCCCAGAATTATACAGCACTCCAATGGATTAGGTAAAGTGATGAATCTCATGGGTAAATGTGAAATGATGTGTGAAAAAGATGCTATTTTGGTTCACAAGTATGTATGGTAGTTATCCACTAAGACATGATGTTTCATTTTTATGCATTTCCACGTTTCAAGCCTTTTATTTATGCTCCTCTCATGTTCATGATCTTTTTCCCATGTAATGATTCTGCTCACCCTATGATATATTGTTCTTATCTATCCTCTTACTGGGCTTTTATCTCCCCCATTTTGATGTATATCCTCGGGTGGCTACATGTACTAAGGAGAGGACGAGTGCCACGAAGAATCTAGTGAAGAAGAATTTAAATAAATGTTAATGGTTGATGTTGTATTTGTTATGTGTGGTCCTAGTCATCCCAAGACACTAAACCTTTGGATCCTCTATGTGTAATACTATTATTTTGTTTATCCTTGAAATGATGTAATAATAATGTACGAAAAGGCTGGGATACTATAGTTGGTATTAGAGTCAAGGTTTAGTTAATTTGGGAATTAAGATTAGTGAGCCCTATAAAAAACCTCTAGTACGAGACTATGTAAAAAAATGCACACAAGAATATTTACCTAGGGATCCCATATGTTATGTTTCTGGTATAATTTTTTAAATGAATAAGTTCTTCATGAATTTTTGACTTATGTTTTGGTCTAACCATTTCTATTTTAGAAAATGTTTGGAACCAGTAGAAATCAGGCCAACAACTCATGCGAGGGCCAATGCAATGATTTCCCAAATGACGTACCCAATGATTTGGGAGGTGGAGCTCAAAACATCATGAAAATTATTACCAAATTTTCTCAGGTTATGAATAATAACCATAATAATGGGGAACGTCCTCCTTCACCAAATATGGATAAACTAGAAATCAACTGTATTATGCGGCAAAGACCACCGACGTTTTGTGGATCTTCCGATCCACTAGTTTCGGAACAGTGGGTTTACTCCATGGATAAGATATTTTCTGTTATTCAGTATTCTAAGATGGAGAAGTTGAATCTATTAGTTTATTTTCAAGATGGAGAAGCCGATCAATGGTGGGATTTGATTAATAACACCAATCCAAGAGAGGAAATTTAAGAGATGGAATGGGAAGACATTATGATAATGTTTTTTAATAAGTACTTCCCATTAACTCTTCACACGAAGATGGAGAGAAAATTCGTAGAGCTCAAGAAAAAAGAAGGAGAATTTGTCACAACCAATGAAGAGAACTTCACAAGGCTCGCAAGGTATACATTGGGTTATGTTATCAAAAATGATAGAAAAATTGATAGATTCTTTAGTGGATTAAAACCACTCCTTCGAAAGGCTCTTGCAATTAGAGACTTTGGGAGTTATGAAGATGTTGTTCGGTGTGCTCTCAAAGTGGAGATGGAGTTTGGAGAATGGTCCCATGGCTATGGAGATAAGAAAAGATAGATGGAGTTTCAATCTAGTGGATCTAATGATAAATGTGGGAAGAAAAACCAACGACCCACAAGCCAATAATGTGGGAAGTTTCACAATGGGAACTGCCTCAAAGGGAAAGGTAAATGATTCAAGTGTGGGAAAAAAGGACACCATGCTAAAGAGTGTCTAGAAGACATGAAAAGGAAGGAGAATGTAGCTGATGAAAGGAGAGAACAACTCATGGTTCAATGATACAACTGTAAGGAGCTAGGGCACTATGCAAACCAATGCACTAAACCACGAGCTCTCGAGGGTAATAAGTGTCAGCAACCACCAAAGCCAAAGGAATAAGGGAAGACTTATTCCATCACTACTGTGGAGGTGGAGCATGATAATGAAGTCGTATAAGGTAAACTTCCTATTCAATCAAGAATGGAAAAATCCATATTTGATTCTAGTTCTTGGCATTCATTTATATCTTTCAAGTTTTCTAGAACTATAGAATCAAAGCCCCGAAACCTTGAAGTAGAGATATCTGTAAAAACACCAAGTGGTGCAATAATTGCAACCCAAGTGTTGGACTCATCTCCTGTTGGTGAATGTGGGAAGATTCTTCCGGAAAATCTTGTAATACTTCCCTTTGTGGAATTTGATGATATAAAGGGAATGGATTAGATCTCGTTATATAGAGCACATATCAACTGTCAGGAAAAGGAAATATCTTTTCATATTCTAAACTATCCAGTGCTTCTCTACAAATGCAAAGAAGATCATGAATCTCCTTTGAAAATTCCTTCAACGGTGTGGGTGTTGATTCCCTATGTGGAAGAATACCTTGCCCAAATGGTTGAGTCGAAGGAAAGTTCCAACCTTGATGAAATTACCATCATGATGGAATATGATGATGTATTTCCCAAAGAGTTACCCAGAATTCCCCAGGATCGTGAGGTAGAGTTCTCAATTGAACTCATACCTGAAGCTACTCATATCATAAAGTTTCCCTATATGATGGCTCCTATCAAACTGGAGGAGTTAAAGAAGCCACTGCAAGAGCATCTAGACAAAGGTTTCATATGCCCTAGTGCATCACCTTGGGGTGCACCAGTGCTCTTTGTGAAGAAGAAGGATTGAACAATGCGGCTCCGTATCGATTATCTGGAACGCAACAAGAACATCATAAAGAACAAGTATCCTCTCCCAAGTATTGATGACCAGTTCGATCAGTTATGAGGAGCTCAATACTTCTCAAACATGGATCTTCTCTCTAGATATCATCAGGTAATGGTGAAGATGGATGATATTCAGAAGACGCCCTTCTGAACAAGGTATGGGCACTATGAGTTTTTTGTGATACCCTTCAGAATTACTAATTCCCCGGTAATCTTCATGGATTTGATTAATAGAGTCTTTATAAATTACCTCGAAAAATTTGTGGTAGTGTTTTTCGATGATATTATCATCTACTCCATGAGAAAGGTGGAACATGAAGAACATCTCAGACTTGTGTTGGCGACATTGAGAAAGGAGAATTTGTACGTCAAGTTAATCATGTGTGACTTTTGGATGAATCAAGTCATGTTCTTGGGACATGTGATCACAAGTGATGGAATTTATGTGGACCCTTCAAAGACAAAGGCGATTGAGGAATGGCCCAGGTCCTCTAGTGTCACATAAATCCTTAGTTTTCTTGTATTAGCTGGGTACTACCGACGTTTAGTGAGAAACCTCTCACGATTTTCATGCCCGTAACTAAGTTAAGAAGGAAAGGGGTAAAGTATGTCTAGACAGAAGAATGTTAGGGAAGCTCCAAGGAGCTAAAGAGAAGGCTAATCACTGCACCTGTACTCGCACTACCAAAAAGTGGAGAATGTTTTATGATATACAGTGATGCTTCAATGAAAGGCTTGGATTGAATACTCATGAAAAATGATAATTTGATAGCCTAAGCCTCACGACAATTGAAGATCCATGAGCATAACTACCTAACACATGATCTAGAGAAGGAACCCGTGATTTTTTCCCTGAAAATCTGGCGGCACTACCTTTATAGCGAGAAGTGTGACATATAAACTGACCACAAGTGGCTAAAGTATATATTCACACAAAAGGATCTCAACATGCTTCAAAGGAGGTGGTTAGGGCTAATCAATGATTACGATTGCTCTATTCACTATCATCCTGGAATGGCGAACTAGGTAGCTAATGCTCTTTGCAGGAAAGAACCTACTACTCTATCCATGTGGCATATTGAGAAAGAACCATTCCTATTGGATATGTAATGGATGGATATGAAAATCATCAGGGCAGGGGATACATCCTACCTTGCCCAAATGATTGCAAAACCATCCATCAAATAGAATAATAAGGATGCACAAAGAGATGATATGGAGATACAAAAGAGGGTGAATGAAGTAAAGGATGGGAAGCTGCAAGAGTTCCATATCGACGATGATAGAGTGATTCGGTTTGGAACGCAGCTTTGTGTGCCTTCATCACCCGGGATAAAGAAGGAGCTACTGGATAATGCACATATCTCAACTTTCTCTATCCATCCTGGGAGTACCATGATATATCGTGATATCCGAGAACACTTCTGGTAGGATAACATGAAGAAGGAGATTGCAGAATATATATCAAGGTTCTTGGTATGTCAGCAGGTTAAAGATGAGTGGAAAAAGTCCAAAGGTATGATGTAGCCATTGCCTATACCCATGTGGAAATGGGAAAATGTTACTATGGACGTTGTCACGGGTCTCCCGAAGACGTCAAAGGGAAATAATGCAATATGGGTTGTGGTTGACCGACTCACCAAGACTGCCCATTTTATCACTATTCAGGAAGATCTCTCACTTGATGAACTTACAATTATATATGTGAAGGATGTGGTGAGATTTCACGGTGTTCCACTCTCAATTTCCTATGACCATGATCCAAGGTTCATATTTAAATTTTGGAGGTTCCTTCAACAAGCTTTGAGTACTGAATTAAATTTCAGCATGGCTTATCACCCCCAAACTGATGGCCAGTCTAGAAGGACTATTCAGATGCTTGAAGTTATGCTAAGACCCTTCTCTCTTGAATTCAAAGGTGGCTGGGATCAGCATCTCCCATTGGTTGAGTTCTCATACAAAAATAGCTTCAAATCGAGTTTTCAGATGGCTCCGTATGAAGCTCATTATAGAAAGCGATGTAGAACTATAACCTGTTGGAATGAATGTATAATAGTTTTTAGATAATTTTATAAGACCCTACATAATTTTTGAAAGAACTATAAAATCAGCTTTAATCTTAAAAACTATTTTTAGGTAAATTATGATTTTAATCTAATATTAAATTAATAATATTTAGAAATTTAATTTTGAAAAATGGACTTCATTTTTGGATTCTACATGTCGATAAATGGTTGGGGTAAATTTTTGGGATTTTTCTGAGATACATGAATTTTTGATGAATAGTAGAATCCGATAATTCACAATAAATGCTAAATAATGTATTAATTGAGTCATCGATAATGTTCTGCTGATGTACGCCCACTTGGTTTGGGTTTACATTATAAAATTACCATTATTGGTCGTTCAAGACTCACTATTCCTTGTCTTTTGGGGAAATAATAAACTAATGAATTTTATATTATGGAATCCTCTCTCCCCACCACTATAAAAGCCACCCTTCACTCCCTCTTTTCCTCACACCTCTAAAGCTCCAAGACTTCTCTAAACTCTGCCCAAAAACCTTCCCTAGCCCCTCTCCCACATCCAAAAGCTTTTGGTCCTCTAAAAATTCCAAGACTGGCTTTCTTAAGGAGGATCTCAAGATGAAGATTTAGGAGATAATTTCCATCCCTCTTCTCCTTTAATTCCCTTTCAAGTTCAACTTCCTTTCTTGATCTCTTCCCACCTATATTAATCCAAATTTTTTTAACTCTAGTATTATTCATATACTGTAATTTTATTATTCTAATGGGATATTATATATACCCAAAACCCTTTCCCACTTAATTTTATTTTATTAAAGAGAATGTTGTTCATGAGATGTTAATTTATCACCTTCAAAAACGACATACTATCTTCTTCCATTTCTACCTTCAGATCTGGTCCTGAAACCATTTTTATGGTTGAAACAGAATTTTTAATTTTTATTATGTTCTATTTAAAGTTCTGTAAATATCCGAGGAACATATTACTAAGTGATAAATTAAAACAAGTTTGTTGTGATCAAAAAACCGCCCAAATTGAACCAAATAACCATCATTTAATTATTATATAATGATTCATCCACATGGATCTAATGTAATAAATTATAAAATCATTAAAGCTACTGTAATATCATTAATGAAATGTAATTTAATTTCTGGATGTTTACTCATGTTCTACCCAAACTGCAATTTAAGAATACAAGTGAACCCCCCTAGAAAAACAATAAAAACAAACATTCCTGAAAAATGGTTTAAACTCTATAAGTCATCTAATGGAACATAATATGAATTAATGAAACCTACTAATGTACACATGGTTCTATATTTCTATGTAATGAATTTAATTTCATTATATAGGACATTAAAGAGAAGGAATTATTCATGTACAAGGTAAGGGGAAATTCTTGATCCCAACTATCATCCATTGGGTTCTACCACTTTCACTCCATTTTTGGATATGGTCACTCCTCAAAGATCATTTGTTCATCATTGAATTTAATTTTATGCAATATACATGTTGTCACAGGTTATTATGTCCATCAAAATGTTTTCCAAAAGAACTCTTCCTTTAGGAACACCCTTTTTACATCTCACTCAAAGTGAACGGTTCTTATAACATGTATGTTATTCAAACTTTATTTTGGGAACCCAAAGCTTATGAATATGTCATTAGGAGATGAAACTCATTACTTTTCATGGGTACATTATGTTATTTTATGTTATATTTTCATCGTGGAAAGCATTATAAATGTTAATGTTATGATGTGACGGCTGCGCCCGGAATTATATAGTGCAATATGAATGTTTAAATGTGATGGGTGCGCCCAGAATTATACAGTCTTACAATGAATTGGGTAAAGTGATGAATCTCATGAGTATATGTGAAATGATCTATGAACAAGATTATAGATTGGTTGACAAGTATGTGTGGTGGTTAACCACTAAGACATGAAGTTTCATTTTTATGCATTGCCACATTTCAAGTCTTCTATTTATACTCCTCTCATGTTCATGATCTTTTGACTATGTTATGATTATTCTCACCCCATGATATATTGTTTTTATATATCCTCTTACTGGTTTCTAGCTCACCCATTTTTATGTATATCTTCAGGTGGCTACATTTACTATGGAGAGGACAAGTTCCTTTAAGAAGCTAGTGAAGATGAAATTAAATAAATGTTTATGGTTGATGTTGTATTTGTTATGTGTTGTCCTAGTTTTCCCAAGACACTAAATCATTGGATCCCCTATGTGTAATACTATTATGTTTTTTATCATTGAAATGATGTAATAGTAATGTATGAAAAGGCCGGGTCTCTATAGTGGGTATCAGTGGCAAGGTTTAGTTAATATGGGAATTAGGATTAGTGAACCCTAGAGAAAACGTCTAGTATGATACTAGGTAAAAATATGCACACAAGAATAAATACCTAGGGATCCCATATGTTATGTTTTTGGTATTATTGTTTAAATGAATATGTTATTCATGACTTGTTTACTTTTGTTGTCTTCTATCCTTTTCTATTTTTGAAAATGGTTGGAACCATGAGAAATTAGGCCAACAACTCATGCGAGGGCCAATGAAATGATTGCCCGAACGACAACCCCAATGATTTGGGAGGTGGTGTTAAAAACATCCAGGCGATGCTTACCCAATTATCCCAGGTTATGAATAATAACCCTAATAATGGGGAATGTCCTCCTTCACCAAAGAGGGAGCAACTTGCTATTGAATGTTTTATGCGGCAATGACCACCGAAATTTTGTGGATATTCTGATCCACTAGTTGCAGAACAGTGGGTCAACTCCATGGAGAAGATCTTTTATGTGCTTCACTATTCGGAGAGGTAGAAGGTGACTCTAGACATTTATTGTCTAGATGGAGAAGCTGATCAATGGTGGTCTTTGATTAAGAACATCAAGCCAAGGGAGGAAATTGAAGAGATGGAACGAGAAGACATTAAGATAACGTTTCTTAACAAGTATTTCCCAAGAAATCTTAGCATGAATATGGAGAGAGAATTTATAGAGCTCAAGAAAAAAGAAGGAGAATCTGTCACAACCTATTAAGCAAATTTCACAAGGCTTGAAAGGTACGCTTCAGGTTTTTTTATCAACAATGATAGAAAAATTGATAGATACTTTAGTTGATAAAATCCACACCTTTGAAAGGCTATTGAAATTTGAGACATTGGGAGTTATGAAGAAGTTGTTCGGTGTGCTCTCAAAGTGGAGATGGTGTTTGGAGAATGGTCCCATGGCTATGGGGATAAGAAACGAAATATGGATTTTCAAGACGGTAAATCTAATGACAAAGGTGGGAAGAAAAATCAATGACCCTCATGAAAAAAATGTGGGTAGTTGCATCATGGGAACTGCCTCAAAGGGATGGGGAAATGCATCAGGTGTGGCAAATAAGGACACCATGATCAGTAGTGTCTAAAAGACATGAAGAGGAAGGATAATGTAGTCTATGAAAGGAGATAAACACTTGTAGTTCAATGATACAACAGTAGGGAGCTGGGGCACTATGAAAACTTGTGCACTAAACCTCAAGCTCTTGAGGGTAATCTGTGTCAGCTACCATCAAATCCAAAGGAACAAGGGAAGGGTTATGACATCACTACTACAGAGGTGGAGCATGATAATGAAGTCATACAAGGTACACTCACTATTCACTCAAGAATGGAAAATGTCTAATTTGATTCTGGTTCTACGCATTCCTTTATATCTTGCAAGTTTTCTAGAACTATAGAATCGATTCCCTAAAACCATGAAGTCGAGATATCTGTAAAAACATCAAGTAGCGAAATCATTGCAAACCTAGGTGTTCGACACTTCTACTATTGGCGTATGTGGGAAGATTCTTCTGTAAAATATCATAATACTTCCCTTGGTGGAATTCGACGCTATAATTGGAATGGATTGGCTCTCATTATATAAATCACATATCAACTGTCGGGGAAAGAAAATATATTTTCATATTCTGAACCATCCCGTTCTCCTCTACAAATGAAAGGAAGATCACGAATCTCCGTTGAAAAATACTTCAATGGTGTGGGTGTCGATTCCCTATGAAGAAGAATACCTCGCCCAAATGGTTGAGTTGAAGGAAAGTTACAACCTTGAGGAAATTCCCATTGTGAGGGAATACAATGATGTATTTCACAAAGAGTTACTCGAAATTCCCCCGGATCATGAGGTAGAGTTCTCAATTGAACTCATTCCTCGAGCTACTCCTATCATGAAGTGTCCCTATAGGATGACTCCTATCGAACTGGAGGAGTTAAAGAAGCAGCTGCAAGAGCATCTGGACAAAGGGTTCATACGCCCTTGTGCATCACCATGGGGGTGCACCCGTGATCTTTGCGAAGAAGAAGGATGGAACAATGTGTATGTGTATCAATTATCGATAACTCAACAAGATCACCATAAATAACAAGTATCCTCTCCCAAGGATTGATGAATTGTATGACTAGTTAAGAGGAGCACAATACTTCTCAAAGGTGGATATTCCTTCTGGATATCATCAGGTAAAGGTGAAGAAGGAAGATATTCGGAAGGCTGCCTTCTGAACAAGGTATGGGCCCTATGAGTTTTTGGTGATTCCCTTCGGACTTACTAATGCCTCTGAAATCTTCATGGATTTGATGAATAGAGTCTTTAGACCTTACCTCAACAAATTTGTGGTAGTGTTTATCGATGATATTCTCATCTACTCTAAGAGCAAGGAGGAACATGAAGAACCTCTAAGACTTGTGTTGGTAACAATAAGAAATGAGAAGTTGTAAGCCATGTTCAGCAAGTGTGACATTTGGATGAATCATGTCACGTTCTTGGGACATGTGATCACAAGTGAGGGAATACATGTGGACCCTTCAAAGACAATGGCGATTAAGGAATGTCGCAAGCCCTCAAGTGTCATAGAAATCCGTTGTTTTCTTGGATTAGCTGGGTACTACTGACGTTTTGTGAGAAACATCTCATGATTGTCAAAAACGCTAACTAAGTTAACAAGGAAAGGGGAAAAGTATGTCTGGACGGAAAAATGTGAGGGAATATTGATGGAGCCAAAGAGACGACTGATCACTGCACCTGTACTCACACTACCGAAAAGTGTAGAATGTTTTGTGATATACAGTGATACTTCACGGAAAGGTTTGGGTTGTGTACTCATGAAAAATGATAATTTTATAGCCTACACCTCACAACAGTTGAAGATCCATGGGCAGAAATACTCGATGCATGATCTAGTGATGGCAGCCGTGATTTTTTCCATGAAAATCTGGCAGCACTACCTTTATGGTGAGAAGTGTGAAATAAACACTATCCACAAGAGCCTAAAGTATATATTCACACAAAAGGAGCTCAACATGCGTCAAAGGAGATGGTTAGAGCTAATCAAGGATTACGATTTCTCTATTCACTATCATCCTGGAAAGGTGAACAGGGTAGCTGATGCTCTAAGCATGAAATAACCTGCTACTCTATCCATGTTGCGGATTGAAAAAGACCCAATCTTATTAGATATGCAAAGGATGGATTTGGAAATAATAAGGGCAGGGGATACATCTTACCTTGGATAAATTATTACGCAACCATCCATCCATGATATGATTAATGAAACACAAAGTGATGATTTGGAGATACAAAAGAGGGTGAATGCAGTAAAGGAAGGGAAGCTTCAAGAGTTCCATATCGATGATGATGGTGTGATTCAGTTTGGAACGTGGCTTTGTGTGCCTTCATCACCCATGATTAAGAATAAGATATTGGAAAATGCACATAGCTCAACTTTTTCTATCCATCCTGGGAGTACCAAGATGTACCGTGATCTCTAGGAACACTTCTGGTGGAATAACATGAAGAAGGAGATTGTGGAATATATATGAAGGCCCTTGGTATGTCAGTAAGTTAAATCTGAGTGAAAAAAGTCCAAAGGTATGATTCATCCATTTCCTATAACCATGGGAAAATGGTAAAATGTTACTATGGACTTTGTCATGGGTCTCCCAAAGACATCAAAGGGAAATAATGCGATATGTTTTGTAGTTGATCGACTCACCAAGATTTCCAATTTTATTGCTACTCGGGAAGATCTCTCAATTGACCAAATTACAAAGGTATATGTGAAGGAAGTGGTGAGACTACACGGTGTTCCACTCACAGTTGTCTCTTACCATGATCCAGCGTTCGCATCTATGTTCTGGAGGAGCCTTCAACATGCTTTGAGTACTGAATTAAATTTCATCATGGCCTATCACCCCCAAACTGATGGCCAATCTGAATGGACTATTCAAACACTTGAAGATATGCTATGATCCTGCTCTCTAGAATTCAAAGGTGGATGGGATCATCATCTCCCTTTGGTTGAGTTCTCATACCACAATAGCTTCCACTCGAGTATTCAGATGGCTCCGTTTGAAGCTCTTTATGGGAAGTGATATAGAACTCCCACCTGTTAAGATGAAGCAGGAGAAAGAAAGCTACTTGGGCCCAATCCTGTTCAAGAGATGACCGAGAAGGTTCAAGTCATCCAGAAACACGTTAATGCTTCTCAAAGTAGGCAAAAGAGCTATGCTGAAAACCGTCAAAGGAACTTGGAGTTCGACGTTGGAGAGAAATCCCCCCTTCAAATATCTCCATGGAAGAGAGTCATGCGATTCGGGATGAAAGGGAATCTAATCCCTAAGTATATCGGCCCCTTTGAGATCCTTGACTGCATAGGAGCTGTGGCCTATCAGATTTCACTTCCACTGAATATGGATCATGTTCATGATGTGTTTCATGTATCACTACTGAGGAAGTACATACCAGACCCCTCACATGTACTAAACTCATAGGTGATGCATTTGGAAGATGATCTCTCCTATGAGGAGCTGCCAGAAAATATTCTGGACCGAAGTGATAAGGTTATACGCAATAAGACAACCCATCGTGTGAAAGTGTTGTGGAGGAACCATAAGTCTAAGGAAGAAATGTGGGATCCAGAAGAGGCAATGAAGGAGAAGTACCCTCACCTTTTTGTGTGAAGTGAAATTTAAGGGGTGAAATTTCTTAAGGGGGGGGGGGGGAAGAATGTAACGACCCAATGTTTTTCAATGGAAACATTCCTTCTTATATTTAGGTCATCAAATAACATGAAACACAAAATAATTAACTACTATGTGATGAGTGTCCTTTAAACATAATTGTGTCACCTCTATGATTGGAATTTCGAAAATCCGACATACACTGTTGTGTTCGAGATGATTTTTGGAGTCTAATGAAACAAAAATAATTTTTGGTGAATAGTGACCTTCCATTATAAATAGTAACATACCCTTATGAATATTTCTATGACCCTTATGCATAGTAAATCATCCAACATAAGAGTAATATAACCTATGAATAATTAAATAAAATTTAGACATCTTTAAAAGTGACAATTTGACCTTAGTAAATGATTTTTTATTTTGGAAGTCATAAATAATTAATTATAATTAATTAATTAATATTTATTTTCCTAAAATGTATTCATAAATTATTGTATCAATGTATAATAGTTTTTAGATAATTTTACAAGACCCTACATAATTTTTGAAAGAACTATAAAATCGGTTTTAATCTTAACAACTGTTTTTAAGTAAAATATGATGTTAATTAAATATTAAATTAATAGTATTTAGAAAAATATTTTTGAATAATGGAATTTATTTATGGATTCTACATGTCAAAAATGGTTGGGGTAAATTTTTGGGATTTTTATGAGATACTTGAATTTTTGATGAATAGTAGAGTCTGATAATTCACAATAAATGCTGAATAATGTATTAATTGAGTCATCCATGATGTTCTGATGATGTAATCCCACTTGGTTCGGGATTAAATTAGAAAATTACTATTATTGGTCATTCAATACTCACTATTCCTTGTCTTGTGTGGAAATATTAAACTAATGAATTTTAAATTAAGGAAACCCCTCTCCCCTCCACTATAAAAGCCACCCTTCACTCCCTCTTTTCCTCACACCTCTCAAGCTCCAAGACTTAACTAAACTCTTCAAAAACACCTTCCCTAGCCCCTACCCCACTTCAAAAATCTTCTGGTCTCAGAAAAAGAACATGAATAGCTTCCTTAAGGGCGATCTCAAGAGGAAAATTTAAGAGGTAATTTCCTTCCCTCTCCTCCTTTAATTCCCTTTCAAGTTCTAGTTCCTTTCTTGATCTCTCCCCACATATATTCATCCAAATTGTTTTGTAACTCCATTATTATAAATATACTGTAATTTTATGATTCTAATGGGAAATTATATCTCCCCACACCCTTTCCCTCTTCATTTAATTTTATTAAAGAGAATGTTGTTCAAGATGTGTTAATTTATCACCTTCAAAAACGACATGCTCTCTTCTTCCATTTCTACCTTTAGATCTGGTCATGAAACAATTTTTATGGTTTAACCAGAATATTTTATGTGTATTATGTTCTATTTAATGTTCTATAATTAACCTATTAACATATTACTATGGGATAAATTAAAACAAGTATGTTGTGATCCAAAAACCACCCAAATTGACCCAAATAACCATCATTTAATTCATATATAATGATTCATCCACATGGATCTAATTTAATTCATTATAAAATTATTCGATCTCCTTTAATATCAATAATGAAATTTCATTTCTGGATGTTTACTCATGTTCTACCCAAACTTCAATTTATGAATACAAGTGAACCACACAAGAAAAACAATAAAAACGAACATCCCGGAACAATGTTTTTTAAACTCAATATATCATCCAAAAGAAGATAATATGAAATAATGAAACCAGAATGAACCATATTAATGTACACATGGTTCTGGATTTATGATTAATGAATATAATGTCATTATACAGGACATTAAGGAGAAGTACACATTCAGGTACAAGGTAAGGGGAAATTCTCAAACCCAACTTTCATCATTCGGGTCCTCCCTCTTTCACTCCAATTATGGATATGGTTACTCCTCAAAGATAATTTTTTCATCTTTGAATTAAATTTTATGGGATATACATGCCTATTGCTGGTTTTTATGTCCATCAAAATGTTTTGCAAAAGAAATCATCCTTTAAGAACTGTAGGACCCCGGGACACCCTGAGAGGGGAGGGGTGAATCTGGGTGACAACTTTTTCATTTAAAGTATAGGATCGTGTCCCCAAGTTGGTAGGAAATTGTAAAACCTATATGATGGATAAGATTATAAAGCAGACATCCACATGCAGAGAGAAGACACAACACATTTTACTTGGTTCACCACTAAGGGCTATGTCCAAGGAGCATACACCGATAGGTTGTCGGTCATTCGAAATTCTACGAATCTTCACTGGTTGTGGATTACAATGGTTAGAGAACAATCACTATGTCCCAGGTTCACTACATTTACCACGGTTCAGGGATATCTCACTACTTCCCTCAGGTCACTTCGCTTGACTCCCCCTGGCTCACTGCCCATGTTGAAGTCCCACTCAGTTTATAGACATGAAGGTCTCTTCAACAGATAGACATGAAGGTCTTTGTCTCCTGTTCAGCATGAGACTTTTCTTGCATCAGAGTCCTGCGTTGATGCTCTGTTAAAGTCTAAATTCCATCCACTGATGAATAATCCCTTTTCCCTTGTCCACTGGGCAAACAACCTATGGAAATGTCCTTCACAATGTACCGTACTTTGAAAGGCTACCAATTTTGAAAAGCTCAAACAAGCCTTCACGGAGTCCCTACCTTTTCGTGAAGCTCAATCACCAAGCACTCTCGCGATGCTCCATCCATTGCAATTCTTGGCTGTCGTGGAGCTCCTGCCTCTTTGTGAAGCTCATTGAGCCTGTAGAGACCCGTAGCCTGACGTACATGGACATTGCATTACATATGCGGAATACTTAGTACATAACAAAAAACAGACACACAAGGATCATAATAGTTTAGTGTCTTTGGAAACTCGGATCATAATCTTCTAATCCTGGTGAAATATCTTCAATATCTCCCATAAAGATCTTCCATTTTTTTTTTACCTAAAACCTTTCTTTATATCCTGGGGAAAAGAAAACATAAAAGGGTGAGCTCAAATTCTCAGTAAGGGTATACAAAAGGAATAAAAATCATATCATATCTTTTTGAAAATCATAACCTGCAAAAGAGATCATAATATCTTAACATGGAACAAATCATAGAAGTGAAAATGAGATCACCATAATCATAACATGAAACTTGAAACTTTGTGGAATGCACACATAATCATGGAAAATCATTTCTTGTTAGTCATGACTCATTGCCAAGACTATCTTAGTGGACAAAGTCCCTTTCTGAATCGAGTAACCCTCGTTTCAGTCCTGTTTCACTGAACCGGTATAACCTACCATTTCAGCCATGTCTATCTCAAGAGATATAAAATCTTTACCCAATGCATTGGAGGTAGATATAGGTCCCACCCATCTTATAATGAATCCTTTCTTATGTGTGCCACATAATCATAAATCTTACATCATCACATAACCCATGTAATAAAAATGGGATTCTAAAACAACATGACATAATAAAACAATTCATATAAGATAAAGGAATTCATAAAAATAATTCCATCACAACATGATCAAATCAATTTAATAATAGGGATAAAAACAGAACCCTTTATTATCTTAGATGGAAAATAATTTTGATAAAACACTTGAACT
Organism: Viscum album; assembly: GCA_963277665.1. Classification (NCBI taxonomy): domain Eukaryota; kingdom Viridiplantae; phylum Streptophyta; class Magnoliopsida; order Santalales; family Viscaceae; genus Viscum; species Viscum album. Next base: position 1,895,190,994 of record OY728133.1, on the reverse strand, counting down.
CCATTCTTGAGGAAAATATCCCTTCTTCTTCAAAAACATTTTTACTTTCATAACATGTCATACAACTTTAAAATAAAAGAATTTGATTAAAAATAAACTTGAAAACTTGTAAAGGAAACTTCTTGGAAATAATGTTTTAAAAATTCATTCATGCCGTATAAGTTAAAAAAAACATTCTTCGTACTTTTGTCGGAATAGTCAAAAAATTACCTCGTACGAAAAACGACAAAAGATTCTTTTCATACATATTACTAAAAACTCACCGAAGGGTAAAAATGGATTTAAACAATTGTAGGTGGATGGAAATAATATTACATATTGATGAAACATGGATGTGGATGATAAAATACACCCCAGTAAATACTTACGAATAAACAATCTCGGATAAAAATGAGATTGTGATATTTCCCTTACCTTAGGTCCGACTTGCTTTGTAAGTGTCCGAACCTCCTCTTCTTTGAAGTTCCTCTTTGAGACCTCCTCTTGGGGCACTAGAATTGGTCTTTGAGGAAGACCAGAACCTCTAGGATGTTGCTAGGGAAGTGGAGAAGAGATTTTGGCAGGGTTTGGCCGAGCTTGAGTGCTCAAATTGGTGTGAGGAGGAGGGGGAGAAGGTGTCCTTTTATAGGGGAGGAGAGGGGCACCATAGGAATATCTCAAAATATTATTTTATATTAAGTCAAAATCGGTTTATAATGGTTCCAAAGGGTCTTATTTCGAAGCTAAAGTGGGGATGGGTATAAATCCTATCAACCAATAGAATTTAGACAAGTTTAGGATATTATTTTAACCTTATCAATTAGATTTAACTCTAAGTTAAATAATTTAACTTTTACCATGTCTTTTTGTTTTCTTTCACTATATGGTTAATTCACTTACTATAACATGCCAAACGAACCCCAAATTGTTTGTTATTATTATATATATCCTTATCTATGTCATTTGGCCGAACCTTAGATTTTTAGGAATAAAATAACAATTAATAATATAATATTTGATTTAAAAACTATTTTGTGTCAATTTTGACACTATTTGATATATGATTTTTGTGAAAGTCATAACAGAATTAAATGTTCGATCCAACTTAATTAAATCAACATTAATATATCATAGTAACCTAGAAAATTAGTGGAATTCATAAAAAATCTCAAATTACATTTATTTTGGTGTTTATAACATCAATTATGTCAATATTTCATTAATAAGATAATTACTGCATAATCGTTGTGTCATAAATAAATTAACTTATTTTATGTCTAAAAATTACAAATAAAATACCATCATGTAGAAAATCTTTTTAGCTTTCTAATGAATATTTATAATCTAAAATCAAACATATATAACCATATGTAACAATTGTTTTGCTAAAAGATATATGCTTGTGTCATTTTTGTATTCATTTTAACTTGATTAAAATAAAGTGTCATTATCACTTACAAGTGGATCAATGGGGTCCCAAAATCGACCCAAAGATGCCCATGGTCGACCATGTATCAACCAATGGGGTTAAGACACGTTTTAGGGTAATTTAATATTATTATAATATTATTTTTTAACCCTTATTTACCGGATTTACCCTTAACCATGGTAAATAAAATATTTACCGCAGTAATTATTCAAAATGCCTAAAAATAAAAGTTATCTATTTACACAATTTGAACATCCTGATTCCAAATATGGAATCTATTTTTCTAAATTCAAAACACAGAAGTGGCAGAAATTAATTTAAAATTAATTCCCGCTGTCAAAACAAAAAGCGTGTTTTTAAGAGATAATAACTATCAAAAGATTGACACTTGTTTATGTTCGGTTTAATTGTAAAATTGTGTCCAATGACCAACATTATATTAAGTGGTAAAAATATATTCTAAATATACTTTAAAACCATTCAATATTATAATTTAACCACATAATATATTACGATGAAAAAAGTTGTTTTTAATTAAAATATAGCGTGTTTTTACTATTCATTAAAATATGAAAGTTGTCGGAAAAATATCAAAACTTTATCTAATGTAAATTTTTACATCCTGATTGAAAAGAAGAATATTATTTTGTAAAATTGAACATATAAACATGTCAAAACTATATTTAAAGTGGGTGCTCCATCAAAAGACGGTGAAACTGCATTTTTTGAAAAATACTTATTTTACCCGAAAAATTTATTTTGTTCTTATACCATGTTCTAGAAATGTGTAAGATGAATAATAATGTTATAAAATTAAAAATTTAGTTAATACTATTCATAACGGCTAGTTCATGACAATATTATAATAATATAACATTGTTTATTAAAACCCGGTATTGCGTACAACACACGCTATCGAGGAAGGTCATGATTGCGTGTAATGCAAGTCAAGTCAGGGTTGCGTGTTGTGAAAGAATCCTTCGTTGTTTCGTATAACAGAATCCAACCATATCTCATTTATACATTTAATATATATATATATATATATATATATATACTCAATGTTGTGTAGAATAACTATTATCCAAATTGTGTGTAACACGGTCCAAGAATAGTGTTGCGTATACTACAAGCTAATACGGTGTTGCGTATAGCGCAAGGTAATCTTGGTGTAGAATACAATGCAAGACATTAATGAAATTAAAAGAATATTTTTCATAAAATCTCGAGGTGTTACATTCTACCCCCCTTAAAATGAATTTCGCCCTCGAAATTCGTCGGGGTTATAAATGGTTTACTATTTGAAAGTTTCTTTGATAGAAACCCACATCGTAAAAAGGAATACCAAAACTTATCTTTAAAAACAAAAGTATGAAACGTAACGGTTACCCAAGTAAACTAATCATTGGGTTTCCACATAGGTGAAAATATGGATATAGAAGAGAAATCTAACCATCATGTTCTGATGGATAGTGGTAGAGGACATGGCTATGAAAAAGCCAACAATCACAAAGCCATAAATTTGTGATGATCTAGGGTACCATCTGAATCATCAGATATAAGATCACTAGGACAACATTTTTGGTTTTCAAGATCGTTTCCCTAAAGTTGAAGAATTTGAATTAGAATAAATACTTACTTTATTTTGGTACAATCTCACTGTTGTTCGTGCCTTGAACAATTTCCACTTCATCTCTTAAATAAATGAAGTTGAATTTGTTATTCGTGAAGTGTTAGCAGATTATGTGATAGAATGACGGGTCATTCCATCTGTCTCAAACAAAAGGTTAGCAAAATATTATATACATAAGTCGATCTATAGTGATATTAATCACATATGGTTCCTAAAATGGACTTATACTTCATATATCATACTGCTTAATATAATAAAACTAGTTTCTACTAAACAGGGACTTCCTGTAGGCCAGTGGTAGGCGATAAAGGCCAGTCGCACTTCGGTTGTGGGTTCGATTCCCATAGCCTTGTCCGACGCGATGGGCTGTCGCCCGTCCTGCAGGTTGTCCTTTTTCTAAAACTACATTACTATAACATCCTATAAATAATATCGAAAAAAATTATATCCTTAAACAATACTAACTTATGGTTAACATAATCCATTCCAATAATTAGGCTTATCTAAAATATTGTAGTCCACTCTCATAACATAGTGAAAACGATTACCAGAGATTTAATACCATCGTTGAACCCCATATATCATAAGATATGTTTTGTTGGTCACATTCCAATCATTCAGAGTCCTTAATCATGTATACTCTTGAATACCCATTGAACCTTAGTGAAAACTTGAATGCAGTTAAAAGTTAACACTTTCCACATACCAAAATCCTCAAAATTCTATACACTCAGACCATGATATCACTTAGTCCTTATATCAATCATGAGCTCATGAATACTGTCAAACATTTCATTTCCTCCTTATCCCTTCATTATGCGCATATCATCTTCTTTCCAAAATATTTGAATCACTTTTCATGGTTACTGGTACCTTAGAATTATTGAAAACCACAATAGACCAATACATAAATATTTCAATACCCCATAAAAGTACCTCAACAACATTATTATTGAATACCAATACATAAACACTTCAGTCCATACACTTCAATGATTATCCTGGAATAAGTCCTTCCTTGATTTAGAAGTAAATTTTTAGGTCAGGGCATTGAGTTGGGTAATGCCCATGTTCTCCACAAATAAGACATTGAACTCCATAACAGTCTGTCACTCTATGACCCTTTTCTCCACACAGATAACATCGGTCCCTCCATTTGAGGTATTCCTCAAGGTTCTTCTTCCCTTCTTTAGAAATCTCAATATTCCTTTCATTATGCTCCTCAACATGAGAACATGAATAATAGTTTATCTTCCTCTTCTTTGATGAATTAGGCATACCACTAAATTTCACCTTGTTAATCATATATCGCGATGACTGATTCGGCATAATCACAATATCTTTCTCTCTAGGAATTACACAATCTTGTTGCTCATAGTCACCAATTTGTCCATTGGATTCAATGTTAACCGAATTCCTTCGGGTTCCCTCCATTAACTAAAACACAAAAAGAATCTTGTGAGAGGAAAAAATCATGCTAGGTAAAACAACATAGTAAAGGGGGAGTACACTTAATATCTAACATCTTAGGTTAAATTCTAAGATCGTTACCGTAGTTCTAGGACTATATCTTATACGTATACTTATCCTTAGGGACATCCCTAGACATACCTTAGAAATATCTCTAGGGATCTCACTAACGTTTTCGCATCCTAGTTTCCAAAGGTTGACTAAACCTTTCCTCTGATACCAACTGTAGAGACCCGTAGCCTGACGTACATGGACATTACATTACATATGCGGAATACTTAGTACATAACAAAAAAACACACACACAAGGATCGTAATAGTTTAGTTTCTTTGGAAACTCGGAACATAATCTTCTAATCCTGGTGAAAGATCTTCAATATCTCCCATAATGATCTTCCATTTTTTTTTACCTAAAACCTTTCTTTATATCCTGGGGAAAAGAAAACATAAAAGGGTGAGCTCAAATGCTCAGTAAGGGTATACAAAAGGAATAAAAATCATATGATATCTTTTTGAAAATCATAACCTGCAAAAGAGATCATAATATCTTAACATGGAACAAATCATAGAAGTGAAAATGAGATCACCATAATCATAACATGAAACTTGAAACTTTGTGGCATGCACACATAATCATGGAAAATCATTTCTTGTTAGTCATGACTCATTGCCAAGACTATCTTAGTGGACAAAGTCCCTTTCTGAATCGAGTAACCCTCGTTTCAGTCCTGTTTCACTGAACCGGTATAACCTACCATTTCAGCCATGTCTATCTCATGAGATATAAAATCATTACCCAATGCATTGGAGGGAGATATAGGTCCCACCCATCTTATAATGAATCCTTTCTTATGTGTGCCACATAATCATAAATCTTACATCATCACATAACCCATGTAATAAAAATGGGATTCTTAAACAACATGACATCATAAAACAATTCATATAAGATAAAGGAATTCATAAAAATAATTCCATCACAACATGATCAAATCAATTTAATAATAGGGATAAAAACAGAACCCTTTATTATCTTAGATGGAAAATAATTTTGATAAAACACTTGAACTCCATTCTTGAGGAAAATATCCCTTCTTCTTCAAAAACATTTTTACTTTCATAACATGTCATACAACTTTAAAATAAAAGAAGTTGATTAAAAATAAACTTGAAAACTTGTAAAGGAAACTTCTTGGAAATAATGTTTTAAAAATCCATTCATGCCGTATAAGTTAAAAAAAACATTCTTCGTACTTTTGTCAGAATAGTCAAAAAAGTACCTCGTACGAAAAACGACAAAAGATTCCTTTCATACATATTACTAAAAACTCACCGAAGGGTAAAAATGGATTTAAACAATTGTAGGTGGATGGAAATAATATTACATATTGATGAAACATGGATGTGGATGATAAAATACACCCCATTAAATACTTACGAATAAACAATCTCGGATAAAAATGAGATTGTGATATTTCCCTTACCTTAGGTCCGACTTGCTTTGTAAGTGTCCGAACCTCCTCTTCTTTGAAGTGCCTCTTTGAGACCTCCTCTTGGGGCACTAGAATTGGTCTTTGAGGAAGACCAGAACCTCTAGGATGTTGCTAGGGAAGTGGAGAAGAGATTTTGGCAGGGGTTGGCCGAGCTTGAGTGCTCAAATTGGTGTGAGGAGGAGGGGGAGGAGGTGTCCTTTTATAGGGGAGGAGAGGGGCACCTTAGGAATATCTCAAAATATTATTTTATATTAAGTCAAAATCGGTTTATAATGGTTCCAAAGGGTCTTATTTCGATGCTAAAGTGGGTATGGGTAGAAATCCTATCAACCAATAGAATTTAGACAAGTTTAGGATATTATTTTAACCTTATCAATTAGATTTAACTCTAAGTTAAATAATTTAACTTTTACCATGTCTTTTTGTTTTCTTTCACTATATGGTTAATACACTTACTATAACATGCCAAAAGAACCCCAAATTGTTTATAATTAATATATATATCCTTATCTAAGTCATTTGGCCGAACCTTAGATTTTTAGGAATAAAATAACAATTAATAATATAATATTTGATTTAAAAACTATTTTGTGTCAATTTTGACACAATTTGATATATGATTTTTGTGAAAGTCATAAAAGAATTAAATGTTCTAACCAACTTAATTAAATCAACATTAATATATCATAGTAACCTAGAAAATTAGTGTAATTCATAAAAAATCTCAAATTACATTTATTTTGGTGTTTATAACATCAATTATGTCAATATTTCATTAATAAGATAATTACTGCATCATCGTTGTGTCATAAATAAATTAACTTATTTTATGTCTAAAAATTACAAATAAAATACCATCATGTAGGAAATCGTTTTAGATTTCTAATGAATATTTATAATCTAAAACCCAACATATATAACCCTATGTAACAATTGTTTTGCTAAAAGATATATGCTTGGGTCATTTTTGTATTCATTTTAACTTGATTAAAATAAAGTGTCATTATCACTTACAAGTGGATCAATGGGGTCCCAAAATCGACCCAAAGATGCCCATGGTCGACCATGTATCAACCAATGGGGATAAGACACGTTTTAGGGTAATTTAATATTATTATAATATTATTTTTTAACCCTTATTTACCGGATTTACCCTTAACCATGGTAAATAAAATATTTACCGCAGTAATTATTCAAAATGCCTAAAAATAAAAGTTATCAATTTACACAATTTGAACATCCTGATTCCAAATATGGAATCCATTTTTCTAAATTCAAAACACAGAAGTGGAAGAAATTAATTTAAAATTAATTCCCGCTGTCAAAACAAAAAGCGTGTTTTTAAGAGATAATAACTATCAAAAGATTGACACTTGTTTATGTTCGGTTTAATTGTAAAATTGTTTCCAATGACCAACATTATATTAAGTGGTAAAAATATATTCTAAATATACTTTAAAACCATTCAATATTATAATTTAACCACATAATATATTACGATGAAAAAAGTTGTTTTTAATTAAAATATAGCGTGTTTTTACTATTCATTAAAATATGAAAGTTGTCGGAAAAATATCAAAACTTTATCTAATGTAAATTTTTACATCCTGATTGAAAAGAAGAATATTATTTTGTCAAATTGAACATATAAACATGTCAAAACTATATTTAAAGTGGGTGCTCCATCAAAAGACGGTAAAACTGCATTTTTTGAAAAATACTTATTTTACCCGAAAAATTTATTTTGTTCTTATACCATGTTCTAGAAATGTGTAAGATGAATAATAATGTTATAAAATTAAAAATTTAGTTAATACTATTCATAACGGCTAGTTCATGACAATATTATAATAATATAACATTGTTTATTAAAACCCGGTATTGCGTACAACACACGCTATCGAGGAAGGTCATGATTGCGTGTAATGCAAGTCAAGTCAGGGTTGCGTGTTGTGAAAGAATCCTTCGTTGTTTCGTATAACAGAATCCAACCATATCTCATTTATACATTATATATATATATATATACTTAATGTTGCGTAGAATAACTATTATCCAAATTGTGTGTAACACGGTCCAAGAATAGTGTTGCGTATACTACAAGCTAATACGGTGTTGCGTATAGCGCAAGGTAATCTTGGTGTAGAATACAATGCAAGACATTAATGAAATTAAAAGAATATTTTTCATAAAATCTCGAGGTGTTACAGAGCCAACGTGGGGTGCACGACTTTCTCGGAGCTAGAATAGCCACCGCAATGCTCCTCTTTCGCGAAGCACACTGCCTTCGCAAGTGACCTTTGCAAACCAAGAGAGAAATACTTTCTCTGAAATTCTATCTACTTCTCTTGAGTGGTTGGCCTCTATTTATAGGCGATTCCACATACCCTTGATCCTTCCACGTGATGTCATACCACGTTAGCTCAAATCGCGAAGCTCTGAAGTTCCCGCCGAAATTCTCTCAAAATTGCGAAGCACTACGGCATTTTTCCGTTCTCGGAGCTCATCGTAATCGCGGAGTGTTCCATCATTTCTGTCACGCCTTCACCGCAAAGTTCCCTCACAAAGCTCTTCATCACCGCGATGCTCTTCTTCCTCTGCCGTTTGCGAAGCTTTGATGTAATCTTGAAGAATCACCCCCTCCATACTTCTGGTTTTCACGAATTCCAAACCATTTAGCCACTCATCACAAAATTCATGCAATTGAAATATTTAATTATGCTCTTCTAGAAATCCTATTTTCGCGATGCTCACCAACATCCAAATTTTGGACCCCAAATATTTGGAAAACACTGGGAAATAGCACCACCTTCAATACTATTATCTTCTTGAACTATATTATCTCTTTGCTGGTACACGTTCTAAACATCCATTGAGGTTATTCCTTTCTCCCCCATTGACAACAATCCCGAAGACCGGTAAAGTGTTCAACGTTTTTCTCAAACCATACTCCCCATGGATAGTATCTCCCCCAAAAACCTGCATCACATCAATAAACAGATAAAGACAGTTATCATAATTGGGGAGATGGGTATCCCGGATCCTCCTTATGCACTATGAGGTGGCTGAACACAAAGGTTCAACCGATGCTTTTTCAAAAACAATTTCCAACAATGGCTTCGTCAGGATGTCAGCCACTTGATCATCATTTACTTCATAATACATTCCTTTGACGACGTTCTTGAATCAAACTTGGATCATTAATGATAGCCTTTGAACTCAACATTCCACCATGGAATCTCCATTGTCAACAAAGTTGTATGTCATTTGTTTGCTCTGTCAACAAGCACGATCACCTCTGTGATTTGACTTCTGATGTTGCCTTATTCTGTTCATTCATCACAAACTATACTATCGTGATATGTATCCTTTGATAGATCATATTTAGCATCATCATAGTTTGATACAATGTGATGTGCATGACCATCGCTTAAGTCCAATGTGCATGGCCATCTTCAGAATGCCAATCCCTTGCACATTGTCTTCTTCTCCAACCATCTTTCTCTACTTCATGCAAATCATACAATTATATTCTTCAAGAAGTCTCTTACATGGTTCTCATGAAATCATGAAGATTTTCATGGTCTTAATCAACCTTCATGTCTTCTTCTTCGTCTACAGATGGATTATGCCTCACTATTCTTCACTATTGTAAACAATGTGTCACCTTTGACACTTGTTCTTTGAACATATGATCAGTACAAAAATCATCTGAATTATCATTCCTCCATTTCATTGGATTACTTATTGATCTCATTCATTTTGATCTTCATTGACAACTATTGGCAACAAATACAACCTTATACACAAAGTGGTCTCAACAAGAACACACTTTTTACTTCTCACTCAAAGTGAACGGTTCTTGTAACATGTATGTTATTCCCTCTTTATTTTGGGAACCCAAATCTTATGAATATGTTATTATGAGATGAAACCCATTCCTTTTTTGGGTTCATTATGTTAATTTACATTATATGTTCATTGTGGCTAGCACGATAAATGATAATGTTATGATGTGACGAGTGTTCCCGGAATTATATAGCGCAATATGAATGTTTAAATGCGATGGGTGTGCACGAAATTATACAGCGCTCAAATGCATTAGGTAAAGTGATGAATCTCATGAGTAAATGTGAAATGATGTGTGAACAAGATTCTAACATGGTTCACAAGTATGTGTGGTAGTTAACCACTAAGGCATGATGTTTCATTTTTATGCATTTCCACATTTCAATTCTGTTATTTATGCTCCTCTCATGTTCAAGATCTTTTGTCTATGTTATGATTATGCTCACCCAATGATATATTGTTCTTATCTATACTCTTACTGGGCTTCATGCTCACCCCTTTTGATGTATATCCTCAGGTGGATACATGTACTAAGGAGAGGACAAGTTCCACTAAGAAGCTAGTGAAGAAGAAATTAAATTAATGTTTATGGTTGATGTTATATTTGTTATGTGTTGTCCTAGTTCTCCCAAGACACTAAAACATTGGATCCTCTATGTGTAATACTATTATTTTGTTTATCTTTGAAATTATGTAATATTAATTTAAGAAAAGGTTGGGTCACTATAGTTGGTACCAGAGGCAAGGTATAGTTAATCTGGGAATTAAGATTAGTGAACCCTAGAGAAAACCTCTAGTATGAGACTATGTAAAAATATGCACATAGGTATATTTACCTAGGGATCCCATATGTTATGTTTTTGGTATAATTGATTAAATGAATAAGTTATTCATGACTTGTTTACTTATGTTTTGTTCTAACCTATTCTATTTTAGAAAATGGTGGGAACCACGAGAAATCAGGACAAAAAATCATGCGAGGGCCAATGCAATGATTGCCCGAATGACATCCCCAATTATTTTAGAGGTGGAGTTAAAAACATCATGGTAATTCTTACCCAATTATCTTAGGTTATGAATAATAACCATAACACTGGGGAACTTCCTCCTTCACCAAAGAGGGAGAAACTAGATATTGAATGTTTTATGTGGAAATGACCACCGAAGTTTTGTGGAACTTCTCATACACTAGTTGTGTAACAATGGGTAAAATCCATGGAGAATATATTTTTTGTGATTCACTATTCTCAGACAGAGAAGGGGACTCTAGCCATTTATCCTCTAGAAGGAGAAGCTGATCAATGGTGGTCTTTGATTAAGAACACCAAGCCAAGTGAGGAAATTGAAGAGATGAAATGGGAAGGCTTTAAGATAATGTTTCATAACAAGTATTTCCCAAGAACTCTTCACACAAAGATGGAGAGATAATTTATAGAGCTCAAGAAAAAAGAAGGAGAATCTGTCACAACCTATGAAATGAATTTCACAAGGCTTGCAAGGTACACTTTGGGTTTGGTTATCAACAATGATAGCATAATTGATAGATTCTTTAGTGGTTTAAAACCTAAAATTCGAAAGGCTCATGTAATTCGAGACATTGGGAGTTATGAAGATGTTTTTCTATGTGCTCTCAATGTGGAGATGGAGTTTGGAGAATGGTCCCATGGCTAGGGGGATAAGAAATGAAAGATGGAGTTTCAAGATGGTGGATCTAATGAAAAATGTGGGAAGAAAAATCAACGACCCACAATGAACATATAACATTAATTAACATAATGAACCCATGAAATGTATTTGGTTTCATATCATAATAATATATTCATAAGCTTTGGGTTCCCAAAATAAATGGGTAATAACATACATGTTACAAGAACCGTTCACTTTGAGTGAGAATTAAAAAGGGTTTTTTCTTAAAGGAAGAGTTCTTTTGGAAAACATTTTGATGGACATAAAAACCCGTGAAAAAACATGTATGTCCCAGACATGTATAGGAAATGATGAAAAAATTATCTTTGAGGAGTAATCATATCCATAAATGGAGTTAAAGAGGGAGAACCTGAAGTATGAATGTTGGGTTTGTGAATTTCCCCTTACCTTGTACCTGAATGCTTCCTTCTCTTTAATGTCCTGTATAATGACATTATATTAATTAATTAGAATTACATAACCATGTGTACATTAATAGGGTTAATTATGGTTTCATTATGTCATATTTAGTTCTTTTGGATGACTTATAGAGTTTAAAAACATTGTTTCGGAATGATCGTTTTTATTGTTTTCCTTGGGTGGTTCACTTGTATTCCTAAATTGAAGATTTGGTAGAACATGAGTAAACATACAGAAATGAAATTACATTTCATCAATGATATTATAGGATACTTAATTATTTTATAATTAATTATATTATATCCATGTGGATGAATCATTATATAAGAATTAAATGATGGTTATTTGGGTCAATTTGGGTGGTTTTTGGATCACAAGGAACTTGTTTTAATTTATCCCCTAGTAATATGTTCATAGGTTATTTCCAGAAAATTAAATAGAACATAATACAAAAAACATATTCTGGTTCAACCATAAAAATGGTTTCATGACCATATATGAATGTAGAAATGGAAGAAGAGATCATGTCGTTTTTGAAGGTGATAAATTAACACCTCATGAACAACATTATCTTTAATAAAATAAAATAAGTGGGAAAGGGTGTGGGGGGATATAATATCACATTAGAATCATAAAATTACAGTATATGTATAATACTGTATTTTCAAAACAATTTGGATGAATCTAGGTGGGGAGAGATCAAGAAAGGAACTTGGACTTGAAAGGGAATTAAAGGATAAGATGGAAAGAAATTACCTCTTAAATCTTCCTCTTGAGATCCTCCTTTAATAAGATAGTCTTGGTATTTTGACGAGACCAAAAGATTTTTGAAGTGGGGGAGGGGCTAGGGAAGGTGTTTTTGCAGATCTTATAGAAGGATTGGAGCTTGAGAGGTGTGAGGAAAAGAGGGAGTGAAGGGTGGCTTTTATAGTGGACGGGAGAGGGTTTTCCTTAATATAAAATTCATTAGTTTATTATTTCCACACAAGACAAGGAATAATGAGTCTTGAACGACCAATAATAGTACTTTTATAATGTAATCCAGGAAAAAGTATTCTTACATCATCAGAACATCATCGATGACTCAATTAATACATTATTTAGCATTTATTGTGAATTTTCAGATTCTACTATTCATAAAAAATTCATGTATCTCCGAAAAATCCCAAAAATTTACCCCAATTTTTTTTCGACCGGTAGAATAAAAATATAAATTCCATTTTTCAAATATAATTTTCTAAATATTATTAATTTAATATTTAATTAAAATCCTAATTTACCTAAAAAACCATTTTTATGATTAAAACTGATTTTATAGTTCTTTCAAAAATTACGTAGGGTCTTATAAAATTATCTAAAAACTATTAGAAATTGTTTCAATAAATTTTAGCGATATAAATATTTTTATAAATTAATTAATTAATTATTATTATTTATTTATGACTTACAAAATACCAAAATGTTTACTAAGGTCAAATTGTCACTTTCTAAGATGTCTAAAATTTATCTAATTATTAATAGGTAATTTTACTCTTATGTTGGATGATTTACTATTCATAAGGGTCATATTAATATTCATAAGTGTATGTTATAATTTATATGGGTAGGTAACTATTCACCAAAAATTATCTTTGTTTCATTAGACTCCAAAAATCATCTCGAACACAACAGTGTATGTCAGATTTTCGAACTTCCAAACATAGGGGTGAAAAAATTATGTTTAAAGGTAACATAGCACTTAGTAGTTCATTATATTGTGATTTCATGTTTTTTTATTATATAAATATAAGAATGGAATTTTCTATTGAAAAATTTGGGTCGTTACATTCTTCCCCCCTTAAGAAATTTCACCCCGAAATTTCACTTTACACAAACAGGTGAGGGTACCTCTCCTTCATTTCCTCTTCTGGTTCCCAAGTTTCTCTCTCAAACTTATGGTTCCTCCAAAACAATTTGACAATATTGGTTTTCTTGTTGCATAGAACCTTATCACTTCTGTCCAGAATCTTCAATGGCTGCTCCTCATAGGAGAGATCATCTTCCAGCTGCACCACCTCTGAGATTAGTACATCTGAGGGGTCTGGAATGTACTTCCTCAATAGTGATACATGAAACACATCATGAACTGAAACCATATTCAGTGGAGGTGAAAGACGATAGGCCACAGCTCCTATGCGGTCAAGGTTCTCAAAGGGGCCAATATACCTTTGGCTTAGCTTCCCTTTCTTCCCGAATCGCATGACTCTCTTCCATGGAGATATTCGAAAGAACAATTTATCTCAAAGGTCGAACTCCAAGACCCTTCGACGGTTGTCATCATAGCTCTTTTTCCTACTTTGATCAGCTTTGATGTATTTCTGAATGACTTGAACCTTCTCTGTCATTTCTTGAACAAGATCAGGTCCATGTATCTTTCTTTCTCCAACTTCATACAAACAGGTTGGAGTTCTACATCTTTTTCCATAAAGTGCTTCCTATGGAGCCATCTGGATACTCGAGTGGAAGCTATTGTTTTATGAGAACAAAAAAAATGTGTGATCCTGATCCCAGACACCATTGAATTCAAGAGATAAGGCTCTTAGCATATCTTAAAGAATCTTAATAGTCTTTTCAGACTGGCCATTAGTTAGGCGGTGATAGGCCGTGCTGAAATTTAATTAAGTACTAAAATCATGTTGATGGCTCCTCCATAAATTAGATGTGAACCTTGGATCACGGTCAGAGACAATTGAGAGTGGAACACCGTGCAATCTCACCACGTCCTTCACATATATATTTGCATGTTGATCAAGTGAGAGATCATCCCGAATAGCAATAAAATGGGCAGTCCTGGTGAGTCGGTCACCCACAACGCATATCGCATTATTTCCCTTTGACGTATTCGGGAGACCCATGACAATGTCCATAGTAACATTTTCCCATTTCCACATGGGTATAGGCAATGGCTGCATCATACCTTTGGAATTTTCCCGCTCAGTTTTAACTAGCTAACATACCAAGCACCTTGATATATATTCTGAAATCTCCTTCTTCATGTTATCCCACCAGAAGTGTTCTCGGAGATTACGATACAGCTTGGTACTCCCAGGATGGATAGAGAAAGTTGAGCTATGTGCATTATCCAATAGCTCCTTCTTTATCTAGGTTGATGATGGCACACAATGCCGTGTTGCATACCATATCACACCATCATCGCCGATATGGAACTCTTGTAGCTTCCCTTCCTTTACTGCCTTCACCCTCTTTTGTATCTCTAAATCATCCCTTTGTGCATCCTTAATCTTCTCTTGGATGGATAGTTGTGCAATCATTTGGGAAAGGTAGTATGTATCCCATGCCCTTATGATTTCCAATTCCATCCTTTGCATATCCAATAAGATTGGGTCTTTCTCAATCCGCAACATGGATAGCGTAGCAGGTTCTTTCCTGCTTAGAGCATCATCTACCTTGATCGCCTTTCCAGGATGATAGTGAATAGAGCAATCATAATCCTTGATTAGTTCTAACCACCTCCTTTGATGCATGGTGAGATCCTTTTGTGTGAATATATACTTTAGGCTCTTGTGGTCAGTGTATATGTCACACTTCTCGCCATAAAGGTAGTGCCACCAGATTTTGAAGGCAAAAATTACGGCTGCCAGCTCTAGATCATGCGTCGGTCAGTTCTGCTCATGGATCTTCATCTTTTGTGAGGATTAGGCTATCACATTATCATTTTTAATGAGTAAACAACCCAAGTATTTTTCTGAAGCATCATTGTATATCACAAAACATTCTCCACCTTTTTGTTGTGTGAGTACAGGTGCAGTGATTAGCCTTCTCTTTAGCTCCTTGAAACTTCCCTCACATTCTTCTCTCCAGACATACTTTACCCCTTTCCTTGTTAACTTAGTTAGTGGGCCTAACAATCGTGAGAAGTTTCTCACAAAACGTCGGTAGTACCCAGCTATTCCAAGAAAAAAATGGATTTTTGTGACACTAGAGGGCCTGAGACATTCCTCAATCGCCTTTTTCATTGAAGGGTCCACAAAAATTCCCTCACTTGTGATCACATATCCCAAGAACATGACTTGATTAATCCCAAAGTCACACTTGATGAACTTGGAATACAACTTCTCCTTTCTTAATGTCTCCAACACAAGTCTTAGAAGTTCATCATGTTCCTCCATCATCTTGGAGTAGTTCAGAATATCATCGATAAACAATACCACAAAGTTGTGGAGGTAATGTATAAAGACTCTATTCAACAGATCCATGAAGATTGCAGGGGCATTAGTAAGTCTGAAGGGCATCACCAAAAACTCATTCTGCCAATACGTTGTTCAGAAGGCAGTCTTATGAATATCTTCCTTCTTCACCTTTACCTAATGATACCTAGAGCGAAGACCAACCTTTGAGAAGTACTGATCTCCTCTTAACTGATCGAAAAGTTCATCAATCCTTGGGAGAGGATACTTGTTCTTTATGGTGATCTTATTGAGTTCCCAATAATCGATACACAACTGCATTGTTCCATCCTTATTCGTCACAAAGAGCACTGGTGCAACCCAAGGTGATGCTCTAGGGCGTATGAACCCTTTGTCTAGATGCTCTTGCAGCTGCTTCTTTAACTCCTCCAGTTCGATAGGATCCATCCTATAGGGGCACTTCGAGGTAGGAGTAGCTCCGGGTATGAGTTCAATTGAGAACTCTGCCTCACGATCCAGGCGTAATTCTGAGTAACTCTTCGGGAAATATATCACCATATTCCCTCACGATGGGAATTTCCTCAAGGTTGGAACTTTCCTTTGACTCAACCATTTGGGTGAGGTATGCTTCATCATAGAGAGTCAACACCCACACCATTGAAGGATTTTTCAAAGGAGATTCACGATATTCCTTGAATTTGTAGAGGAGCATGGGATGGTTCGAAATATGAAAATATATTTACTTTTCCCGATAGTTGATATGTGCTCTATATAATGAGAGCCAATCCATTCCCATTATAACATCAAATTCCACCCAGGGAAGTATTATGAGATTTTTCGGAAGAATCATCCCACATACGCCAACAGGAGAAGAGTCCCACACTTGGGTTGCAATGATTGCACCACTTGGTGTTTTTATAGATATCTCTACTTCATGGTTTCGGGGATTCAATTCTATAGTTCTAGAAAAATTGCATGATATAAAGGAATGTGTAGAACTAGAATCAAATAAGACTTTTTCCATTCTTGAGTGAATTGGAATTGTACCATGTATGACTTCATTAACAAACTCCACCTCTGTAGTAGCGATTGAATAAGCCTTAACTTGTTCCTTTGGATTTGGTGTTTGCTGACGTTGATTACCCTCTAGAGCTCGAGGTTTAGTGCACTGATTTGCATAGTTCCCTAGCTCCCTATAGTTGTAGCATTGAACCATGAGTGGTTCTCTCCTTTCATCGGCGACATTATCATTCCTTTTCATGTCTTTTAGACACTATTGAGAATGGTTTCATTATTTCCGACACTTGATTCATTTCCCCGTCCCATTGAGGCAGTTCCCATGATGCAACTTCCCACATTTTTGGCATGCAGGTCGTTGATTTTTTTTCCCACCTTTGTCATTAGATCCACCGGCTTGAAACTCCATCATTTGTTTCTTATCCCCATAACCATGGGACCATTCTCCAAACACCATCTCCACTTTGAGATTACACCGAACAACTTCTTCATAACTCCCAAAGTCAAATATTGAAAGATCCTTTCAAAGGTTTGGTTTTAATCCACTAAAGAATCTATCAATTTTTCTATCATTGTGGATAAAAAAACCCGAAGCGTACCTTGAAAGCCTTGTGAAATTTTCTTCATAGGTTGTGAAAGATTCTCCTTCTTTTTTAATGATCTCTATAAATTCTATCTCCATCTTCGTGCAAATAGTTCTTGGGAAATACCTATTAAGAAACATTATCATAATGTCTTCCCATTCCATGTCTGCAATTTCCTCCCATGGCTTGGTGTTCTTAATCAAAGACCACCATTGATCAGATTCTCCAACTAGACAATAAATGGATAGAGCCACCTTCTCCATCTCAGAATAGTGAAGAACATAAAATATCTTCTCCATGAATTTGAAATACTGTTCCACAACTGGTGGATCAGAATATCCACAAAACATCGGTGGTCATTACCGCATAAATCATTCAATAGCCAGTTTCTCCCTCTTTGTTAAAGGAGGATGTTCCCAATTATTATGGTTATTATTCATAACCTGAGATAATTGGGTAATCATCTCCATGAATTATTGAACTCCACCTCCCAAATCATTGGGGATGTCATTCGGGCAATCATTGCATTGGCCCTCGCATGAGTTGTTGGCCTGATTTCTCCTGGTTCCCACCATTTTCTAAAATACAAAAGGTTAGAACAAAACATAAGTAAAAAAGTCACGAATAACTTATTCATTTAAACAATTTTACCAAAAACATAACATATGGGATCCCTAGGTAAATATTCGTGTGTGCATATTTTTAGTTAGTCTCATACAAGAGGTTTTTTCTAGAGTTCACTAATCCTAATTCCCAAATTCACTAAACCTTGCCTCTAATACCAACTATAGAGACCCAACCTTTTCTTACATTACTATTACATCATTTTAATGATAAAAAAAATAATATTATTACACATAGAGGATCCAATGTTTTAGTGTCTTGGGAAAACTAGGACAACACATAACAAACACAACAACAACCATAAACATTTATTTAATTTCATTTTCCCTAGATTCTTAGTGGCACTTGTCCTCTACTTAGTACATATAGACACCTAAGGATATACATCAAAAGGGGTGATATAGCAGAATATTATGAGGATAGATAAGAACAATATGTCATGGGGTGAGCATAATAATAACATAGACAAAAGATCATAAACATGAGAGGAGCATAAATAATATACATGAAATGTGGGAATCCATAAAAATGAAACATCATGTCTTAGTGGTTAAATACGACACATACTTGTGAACCAAGATAGCATCTTGTTCACAAATCATTTCATATTTACTCATGAGATTCATCACTTTACCCAATTCATTGGAGCGCTGTATAATCCAGGCGCACCAGTCACATTTAAACATTCATATTGTGCTATATAATTCCGGGCGCACCCGTCACATCATAACAGTATCATTTATCATGCTTGCCACAATAAACATATAACATAAATTAACATAATGAACCCATGAAATGGAATGGGTTCTTCTCATAATAACATATTCATAAGCTTTGGATTCCCAAAAGAAAGAGGGAATAACATACATGTTACAAGAACCATTCACTTTGAGTGATAAGTAAAAAGGGTGTTCTTAAAGGAAGAGTTCCTTTGGAAAACATTTTGATGGACATAAAAACCAGTGACAAACATTTATATCCCATAAAATTAAATTCAATGATGAAAAAATGATCTTTTAGGAGTAACCATATCCAAAAATGGAGTGAAAGAGGGAGAACACGATGGATGAAAGTTGGGTTCAAGAATTTCCCCTTACCTTGTACCTGAATGCTTCCTTCTCTTTAATGTCCCGTATAATGACATTATATTCATTAATTAGAAATAAAGAACCATGTGTACATTAATAGGGTTTATTATGGTTTCATTATGTCATATTATGTTCCTTGGAATGACTTATAGAGTTTAAAAACATTGTTTGGGAATGTTCGTTTTTATTGTTTTTCTTGGGTGGTTCACTTGTATTCTTAAATTGAAGTTTGGGTAGAACATGAGTAAACATCCAGAAATGAAATTAAATTTCATTAATTATATTATTGGTTCTTGAATTATTTTATAATTAATTACATTAGATCCATTTGGATGAATCATTATATAAGAATTTAATAATTGTTATTTGGGTCAATTTGGGGGGTTTTTGGATCACAACGAACTAGTTTTAATTTATCCCTTAGTAATATGTTCATAGGTTATTTACAGAAATTTAAATAGAACATAATACATATAAAATATTCTGGTTCAACCATTAAAATGGTTTCATGACCAGATCTGAAGGTAGAAATGGAAGAAGAGAGCATGTCATTTTTTAAGGTGATAAATTAACACCTCATGAACAACGTTCTCTTTAATAAAATAAAAGGAAGAGGGAAAGTGTGTGAGGTGATATAATATCTCATTATAGTCATAAAATAACAATATATTTATAATAATGGAGTTAAAAAACAATTTGGATGAATATAGGTGGGGAGATATCAAGAAAGGAACTTGAACATGAAAGGGAATTAAAGGAGAAGAGGGATGGAAATTACCACTGAAATCTTCCTCTTGAGATCCTCCTTAAGGAAGCTAGTATTGGTATTTTGATGAGACCAGAAGATTTTGGACATTGGGGAGGGTCTAGGAAAGGTTTTTGGGTAGAGTTGAGAGAAGGCTTGGAGAGTGAGATGTGTGAGAAAAAGAGGGAGTGAAGGGTGTCTTTTATAGTTGAAGGGAGAGGGGTTTCCTTAATATAAAATTCATTAGTTTATTATTTTCCAAAAGACAAGGAATAGTGAGTCTTGAACGACGAAGAATAATAATTTTATAATGTAATCCTGAACCAATTGGGCTTACATCAGCAGAACATCATCGATGACTCAATTAATACATTATTTAGTAGTTATTGCGAATTATCGGATTCTACTATCCATAAAATATTCAAGTATCTCAGAAAAATACCAAAAATTTACCCCAACCATTTTTTGATGTGTAGAATCCATAAATAAGTCAATTTTTCAAAAATAATTTTCTAAATATTATTAATTAAATATTTAATTAAAATCATAATTTAACTAAAAAACAGTTTTTTAGATTAAAGCTGATTTTATAGTTCTTTCAATAATTATGTAGGGGCATATAAAATTATCTAAAAATGGTTATACATTGATTCAATACATTTTAGGGAAATAAATATTTTCATTATTTAATTATTTAATTATAGTTAATTATTTATGACTTACAAAATACCAAAACGTTTACTAAGGTCAAATTGTCACTTTCTAAGATGTCTAAAATATATCTAATTATTCATAGGTAATGTTACTCTTATGATGGATGATTTACTATTCATAAGGGTCATATTAATATTTGATAAGGGTATGTTAAAATTTATAAGGGTAGGTCACTATTCACCAAAAATTATTTTTGCTTCATTATACTCAAAAAATCATCTCGAACACAACAGTGTATGTCGGATTTTCAAAATTCCAAACAAAGGGGTGAAAAAATTATGTTTAAAGGTCACTCATCACTTAGTAGTTCATTATGTTGTGATTTCATGTTATTTTATGACATAAATATAAGAAGGGAATTTTCCATTTAATAACTTTGGGTCGTTACATTCTTCCCCGCTTAAGAAATTTCACCCCCGAAATTTCACTTTACCCAAACATGTGAGGGTACTTCTCCTTCACAGCCTCTATTGGTTCCGAAGTTGCATCCTCAAACTTATGGTTCCTCCACAACACTTTAACAAGATGGGTTTTCTTGTTGCATAGAACCTTATCAATTCGGTCCATAATCTTCACTGGCTGCTCCTCATAGGAGATATCATCTTCCAGCTGCACCACCTCTAAGTTTAGTACATGTGAGGGGTCTGGTGTGTACTTCCTCAGTAGTGATACATGAAACACATCATGAACTTGAGCTGTATTCGGTTGAAGTGCAAGACGATAGGCCACCGCTTCTATGCGGTCAAGGATCTCAAAGGGGCCAATATACCATGGGCTTAGCTTCCCTTTCTTCTCAAATCGCATGACTCTCTTCCATGGAGATATTCGAAGGAAAACTTTATCTCCATCATTGAACCCCAAGTCCCTTCGACAGTTGTCAGCATAGCTCTTCTTCCTACTTTGAGCAGATTTGATGTGTTTCTAGATGATTTGACCCTTCTCTGTCATTTCTTAAACAATATAGGATCCGAGCAGCTTTCTTTCTCCAACTTCATCCCAACAGGTTGGAGTTCTACATTGATTTCCATAAAGGACGTCATATAGAGCCATCTGAATACTCGAGTGGAAGCTATTGTTGTATGAGAACTCAACCAATGGGAGATGCTGATCCCAACCACCTTTTAATTCAAGAGAGCATGCTCTTAGAATATCTTCAAGCGTCTGAATAGTCCTTTCAGACTGGCCCTCAGTTTGGGGGTGATAGGTCATACTGAAATTTAATTCAGTACTCAAAGCATGTTGAAGGCTCCTCTATAATATATATGTAAACATTGGATCACTGTCAGAGACAATTGAGAGTGGAACACCATGCAGTCTCACCACTTCCTTCACATATATCTTTGAAAGCTGTTCAAGAGAGAGATCTTCCAAAATAGAAATAAAATGGGCCGTCTTGGTGAGTCAATCAACCATAAACCATATTACATTATTTCCATTTGACATCTTTGGGAGACCCATGACAAAGACCATCGTAACATTTTCCATTCCCACATGGGTATAGGAAATGGTTGTGTCATACCATTGGACTTTTGTCACTCAACTTCAACTTGCTGACATACCAACCACCATGATATATATTCCACAATCTCCTTCTTCATGTTATCCCACCAGAAGTGTTCTTGGAGATCACGGTACATCTTGGTACTCCTAGGATGGCTAGAGAATGTTGAGCTATGTGCATTATCAAATAGCTCCTTCTTTATCCTGGGAGATGACGGTACACAAAGCCGCGTTCCAAACAGAATAACACCATCATCGTCGATATGTAACTCTGGCAGCTTCCATTCCTTTACTCCATTCAACCTCTTTTGTATCTCCACATCATCCCTATGTGCTTCCTTAATCTTCTCTTGGATGGATGATTGCGCAATCATTTGGGCAAGGTAGGATGTATCCCCTACCATTATGATTTCCAAATCCATTATTTTTATATACATGAAGATAGGGTATTTCTCAATCCGCAACATGGATAGAGTAGCAGGTTTTTTTCTACTTAGAGCATCATCTACCATGTTCGCCTTTCCAGGATGATAGTGAATAGGGAAATTGTAATACTTGATTAGCTCTAACCATATCCTATGATGCATGTTGAGCTCCTTTTGTGTGAATATATACTTTAGGCTCTTGTGGTCAGTGTATATGTCACACTTCTCGCCATAAAGGTAGTGCCGCCGAATTTTCAAGGCAAAAATAATAGCTTCTACCTATAGATCATGCATCGGGTAGTTTTGCTCATGGATCTTCAACTGTCGTGAGGCATATGCCATCACATTATCATGTTGCATGAGTACACAACCCAAGCCTTTCTTTGAAGAATCACTGTATATCACAAAACTTTCTCCACTTTTCAGTAGTGTGAGTACAGGTGCAGTGATCGGCTTTCTCTTTAGCTCATTAAATATTCCATTACATTCTTGCATCTAGACATACTTTACCCCTTTCCTTTTTAACTTAGTTAGCGGGTTTGAAAATTGTGAGAAGTTTCTCACAAAACTTCGGTAGTACCCAGCTAATCCAAGAAAACTATGGGTATCTGTGACACTAGAGGGCCTGGGCCATTCCTCAATTGCCTTGGTCTTCGAAGGGTCCATAGAAATTCCCTCACTTGTGATCACATATCTAAGGAACATGACTCGATTCATCCAAAAGTCACACTTTCTGAACTTGGCATACAACTTCTCCTTTCTCAATGTTTCTTACACAAGTCTATGATGTTCTTCATGTTTCTCCTTTATCTTGTAGTAGATGAGAATATCATCAATAAACACTACCAAAAATTTGTCGAGGTAATATCTAATGACTTTATTCATCAAATACTTGAATATTGCAGGGTAATTAGTAAATCCGAGGGCATCACAAAAAACTCATAGTGCCCATACCTTGTTCGGAAGGCAGTCTTCTGAATATCTTCCATATTCACCTTTACCTAATGATATCCAGATTGAAGATCTGCCTTTCAGAAGTATTGAGATCTTCTTAACTGATTGAACAGGTCATCAATCGTTGGGAGAGGATACTTGTTCTTTATGGTGATCTTTGTGAGTTCCCAATAATCGATACACAACCGCATTGTTCCACCCTTCATCTTTACAAAGAGCACTAGTGCACTCCAATGTGATGCACTAGGGTGTATGAACCCTTTCCCTAGATGCTCTTGCAGCTACTTCATTAACTCCTCCAGTTCGATAGTATCCATCCTATAGGGGAACTTCGAGACAAGAGTAGCTCCGGGTATGAGTTCAATTGAGAACTCTACCTCATGATCTGGGGGAATTCCGGGAAACTCTTCAGGAAATACATCACCGTATTCCCTCACGATGGGCATTTGCTCAAGGCTAGAACTTTCCTTCGACTCACCCATTTGGACGAGGTATGGTTCTTCATAGGGAATAAACAACCACACCGTTGAAGGTTCTTTCAAAGAATATTCATGATCTTCCTTTCATTTTTATAGGAGCATGGGATGGTTCTAAATATGAAAAGATATTTTCTATTACTGACAGTTGATATGTGATTTATATAACGACAACTAATCCATTCCCATTATAGCATCAAATTCCACCAATAGAAGTATTACGAGATTTTCTAGAAGAATCTTCCCACATATGCCAACATGAGAAGAGTCCAACACTTGGGTTGCAATGATTTCACCACTTGGTGTTTTAACAAATATATCTACTTCAAGGTTTTGGGGCTTCGATTCAATAGATTTAGAAAACATTCACGATACAAAGGAATGCGTAGAACCAGAATCAAATAAGACTTTTTACATTCTTGAGTGTATAGTAAGTGTACCTTGTAAGACTTCAATATCATGATCCACCTCTGCAGTAGTGATGGAATAAGCCTTGCCTATTTCCTTTGGCATTGGTGGTTGCTGATGCTGATTACCCTTGAGAGATTAAGGTTTAGTGCACTGGTTTTCATAGTGGCCTAGCTCCCTACAGTTGTAGCATTGAACCATGAGTGGTTATCTCCATTCATTGGATAAATTATCCTTCATTTTCATGTCTTTTAGACACTCTTTAGCATGGTGTCCTTCTTTCTCACACTTGAAGCATTTCCCCATCCCTTTGAGGAAGTTCCCATGATGCAACGTCCCACATTTTTCGCATGTGGGTCGTTGATTTTTCTTCCCACCATTGTCATTAGATCCACCAGCTTGAAACTCCAGCTTTCATTTCTTATCCCCATATCCTTGGGACCATTCTCCAAAATCCATCTCCACTTTGAGAGCACAACGAAAAACTTCTTCATAAGTCCCAATGTATCGAATTTCAAGAGCCTTTCGAAGGTGTGGTTTTAATCCACTCTAGAATCTATCAATTTTTCTATCATGGTTGATAACAAAACCTGAAGTGTACCGTGCAAGTCTTGTGAAATTCACTTCATAGGTTGTGATAGATTCTGCCTCTTTTTTATTGAGCTCTATAAATTCTCTCTCCATCTTCGTGTGAAGAGTTCTTGGGAAATACTTATTAGAAAAATTATCTTAAAGTCTTCCCATTCCATCTCTTCAATTTCCTCCCTTGGCTTGGTGTTCTTAATCAAAGACCACCATTGATCAGATTATCCATCTAGATGATAAACTACTAGAGTCACCTTCTCCGTCTCGGAACAACGAAGAACAAAAAAGATCTTCTCCATGGGGTTGACCCACTCTTCCGCAACTAGTGGATCTGAAGATCTATAAAACATCGGTGGTCGTTGCCGTATAAAACATTAAATAGAAAGTTTCTCCCGCTTTGGTGAAGGAGGAAGTTCCCCATTATTATGGTTATTATTGATAACCTGAGATAATTGGGTAAGAATCGCCACGAATTCTTGTACTCCACCTCCCAAATCATTGGGTATGTCATTCGGGAAATCATTGCATTAGCCCTCACATGAGTTATTGGCCTGATTTCTCCTGGTTCCCACTATTTTCTAAAATAGAAAAGGTAATAACAAAATAGAAGTAAACTAGTCATGAATAAATCATTCATTTAAAAAATTATAACAAAAACATAATGTATGGGATCCCTAGGTAAATATTCTTTTGTGAATATTTTTACTAAATCTCATACTAGTTGTTTTCTCAAGGGCTCACTAATCCTAATTCCCAAATTAATTAAACCTTGCCTCTGATACCAACTATAGCGACCCGGCCTTTTCATACATTACTATTACATAATTTCAAAGTTAAAAAAATAATAGTATTAAAAATAGAGGATCTAAATGTTTAGTCTCTTCGGAAAACTAGGACAACACACAACAAATAAAACACCAACCATACACATTTATTTAATTTCTTCTTCACTAGATTCTTAGTAGAACTTGTCCTCTCCTTAGTACATGTAGCCACCTGAAGATATACATCAAAAGGGGTGAGCTAGAAGCCCAGTAAGAGGATATATAAGAACAATATATCATGGGGTGAGAATAATCATAACATAGACAAAAGATCATGAACATGATATGAGCATAAATAACAGACTTGAAATGTGGCAATGCATAAAAATGAAACATCATGTCTTACTGGTTAACTACCACACATACTTGTGAACCAAGATATAATCTTTTTCAAACATCATTTCCCATTTACTCATGAGATTCATCACTTTACCCAATGCATTGGAGCACTGTATAATTCTGGGCATAGTCATCACATTTAAACATTAATATTGCGCTATATAATTCCAGGCGCACCCGTCACATCATAACATTATCATTTATCATGCTTGACACAACGAACATATAACATAAATTAACATAATTAACCCCTGAATAGGAATGGGTTTCATCGCATAATAACATATTCATAAGATTTTGGTTCCCAAAAGAAAGCAGGAATAACATACAGGTTACAAGAACCGTTCACTTTGAGTGAGAAGTATAAAGGGTATTCTTAAAGGAAGAGTTCTCATGGAACACATTTTGATGGACATAAAAATAAGTGACAAACATGTATATCCCATAAAAGTAAAGTAAATGATGAAAAAATGATCTTTGAGGAGTAACCACATCCAAAAATGGATTGAAAGGGGGAGAACCTGAAGGATGAAAGTTGGGTTTGAGAATTCCCCTTACCTTGTACCTGAATGCTTCCTTCTCTTTAATGTCCTGTATAATGACATTATATTCATTAATTATAAATACTGAAACATTTTTACATTAATATGGTTCATTATGGTTTCATTATGTCATATTATGTTCCTTTGGATGACTTATAGAGTTTAAAAACATTGTTCGGGAATGTTCGTTTTTATTGTTTTTCTTGGGTGGTTCACTTGTATTCTTAAAATGATGTTTGGGTAGAACCTGAGTAAACATCCAGAAATGAAATGAAATTTCATTAATTATATTACAGGAGATTGAATGATTTTATAATTAATTACATTAGATCCATGTGGATGAATCATTATATAATAATTAAATGATGGTTATTTGGGTCAATTTGGGCGGTTTTTGGATCACAACGAATTTGTTTTAATTTATCCCTTAGTAATAAGTTCATAGGTTATTTCCAGAACATTAAATAGTACATAATACACATAAAATATTCTGGTTAAACCATAAAAAATGGTTTCATGACCACATATGAAGGTAGAAATGGAAGAAGAGAGCATGTCGTTTTTGAAGGTGATAAATTAACACCTCATGAACAACATTGTCTTTAATAAAATAAAAGGTAGAGGGAAAGGGTGTGGGGTGATATAATATCCCATTAGAATCATAAAATTACATTATATGTATAATACTGGTGTTAAAAACAATTTGTATGAATATAGGTGGGGAGAGATCAAGAAAGGAACTTGAACGTGAAAGGGAATTAAAGCAGAAGAGGGAAGGAAATTACCTCTTAAATCTCCTTCTTGAGATCCTCCTTAAGGAAGCCGGTCTTGGTCTTTTGATGAGAATAAAAGCTTTTGGACGTGGAGGAGGGTCTAGGGAAGGTTTTTGGGTAGAGTTTAGAGAAGTCTTGGAGCCTGAGAGGTGTGAGGTAAAGAGGGAGTGAAGGGGGGCTTTTATAGTGAAGGGGAGAGGGGTTTCCTTAAAATAAAATTCATTAGTTTTATATTTCCCACAAGACAAAAAATGTTGAGTCTCGAATGGCCAAGAATAGTAATTTTATAATTTAATCCCAAAACAAGTGGTCTTGCATCAGAATAACATCATCTATGACTCAATTAATACATTAATTAGCATTTATTGTGAATTATCCAATTCTATTATTCATGAAAAATTCAAGTATTTCTGAAAAATTCCAAAAATTTACCCCAACCATTTTTCGACGTGTAGAAACCAAAAATTAAGTCCATTTTTCAAAAATAATTTTCTAAATATTAATAATTTAATATTTAATTAAAATAATAATTTACCTAAAAAACATATTTTAAGATTAAAGCTAATTTTATAGTTCTTTCAAAAATTATGTAGGGTCTTATAAAAATATCTAAAAACTATTAGACATTGATACAATATATTTTAGTGAAATAAATATTTTTTTTAAATTTAATTAATTTTTTATAATTAATTATTTATGACTTACAAAATACAAAAACATTTAATAAGGTCAAATTGTCACTTTCTAAGATGTCTAAAATTTATCTAATTATTCATAGGTAATATTAATCTTATGTTGGATGACTTACTATTCATCATAATCACAACCTAGGCAAAAGATCATGAATACGAGTGGAGCATAAATAAAAGATTTGAAATGTGGTAATGCATAAAAATGAAACATCATGTCTTAGTGGTTAACTACCACACATACTTGTGAACCAAGATAGCATCTTGTTAAAACATCATTTCAAATTCACTCATGAGATTCATCACTTTACCCACTACATTAGATTTCTATATAATTCCGGTTGCACCCGTCACATTTAAAACAATCATATTGCGCTATATAATTCCGGGAACACCCTTGACATCATAACATTATCATTTCTCATGCTTGCCATAATGAATATATAAAATAAATTAACATAGGGAACCCATGAAAAGGAATGGTTTTTATCTCATAATAACACATTCATAAGCATTGGGTTCCCAAAAGAAAGAGGGAATAACATTCATGTTACAAGAACCGTCTACCTTGATTGAGAAGTAAAAGGGGTGTTCTTAAAAGAAGAGTTCTTTTGGAAAACATTAGGTTGGACAAAAAAACCAGTGAAAAATTTGTATATCCTAGAAAATTAATGTAAATGATGAATAAATGATATTTCAGGAGTAACCATATCAAAAATGGGGTGAAAGAGGTAGAACATGAAGGATGAATGTTGGGTTTGAGAATTTCCCCTAACCTTTTACCCGAATAATTCCTTCTCATTAATGTCCTGTATAATGACATTATATTCATTAATTAGAAATCCAGAACCATGTTTACATTAATATGGTTCATTATGGTTTCATTATGTCATTTTATGTTCCTTTGGATGACTAATACAGTTTAAAAACGTTGTTCTGGGATGTTCGTTTTTATGGTTTTCCTGGGTGGTTCACTTGTATTCTTAAATTGACGTTCGGGTTGAACATGGGTAAACATCCATAAATGAAATTAAATTTCATTAATGATATTACAGGATCTTGAATGATTTTATAATTAATTACATTATATCCTTGTGGATGAATCATTATATAAGAATTAAATGATGGTTATTTGGGTCAATTTGGGTGGTTTTGGGATCACAACGAACTTGTTTTAATTTATCCATTAGTAATATGTTCATAGGTTATTTCCAGAACATTAAATATACCATAATACACATACAATATTCTGTTTCAACCATAAAATTGGTTTCATGACCAGATCTGAAGGTAGAAACGGAAGAAGAGATGATGTCATTTTTGAAGGTGATAAATTAACACCTAATGAACTACGTTCTCTTTAATAAAATAAAAGGAAGAGGGAAAGGTTGTGGGGTGATATAGTATCCCATAAGAATAATAAAATTACAGTATATTTATAATAATGGAGATAAAAAATAATTTGGATGAATATAGGTGGGGAGAGATCAAGAAAGGATCTTGAACTTGAATGAGAATTAAAGGAAAAGAGGGAGGGGAATTACCTCTTAAATCATCCTCTTGAGATCCTCCTTAAGGAAGCTAGTCTTGGTAATTTGATGATACCAGAAGATTTTGAACGTGGGGGAGGTTCTAGGGAAGATGTTTGGGAAGAGGTTTGGGATGTATTGGAGCTTTAGAGGTGTGAGGTAAAGTGGGAGTGAAGGGTGGCTTTTATAGTGGAGGGGAGAGGGGTTTCCTTAATATAAAATTCATTAGTTTATTATTTCCCCACAAGAAAAGGAATAGTGAGTCTTGAACAACCAATAATATTAATTTTATAATGTAATCCCGAACCATGTGGGCTTACATCAGCAGAACATCATCGATGACTGAATTAATACATTATTTAGCATTTATTGTGAATTATCGGATTCTACTATTCATCAAAAATTCATGTATCTCAGAAAAATACCCAAAATTTACCCCAAACATTTTTTGATGTTTAGAATCCAAAAATGAAGTCCATTTTTCAAAAATAATTTTCTAAATATTATTAATTTAATATTTAATTAAAATCATAATTTACCTAAAAAACAGTTTTTATGATTAAACCTGATTTTATTGTTCGTTCAAAAAATTATATAGGGTATTATAAAATTATCTAAAAACTATTAGACATTGATTAAATACATTTTAGGGAAATAATTTTTTTTTAAATTAATTAATTAATTATAATTAATTATTTATGACTTACAAAATACCAAAATGTTTACTAAGGTCAACTTGTCTCTTTCTAAGATGTCTAAAATTTATCTAATTATTCATTGGTAATGTTACTCTTATGTTAGATGATTTACTATTCATAAGGGTCATATTACTATTCTTAAGGGTATGTTACTATTCATAAGGGTAGGTCACTATTTACCAAAAATTATTTCTGTTTCATTAGACTCCAAAAATCTTCTCGAACACAAAAGTGTATGTCATATTTTCAAAATTCCAAACATAGGGGTGACAAAATTATGATTAATGGTCATTTATCACTTAGTAGTTCATTATGTTGTGATTTCATGTTATTTTATGACATAAATATAAGAAGGGAATTTTCCATTGAAAAACTTTGGGTCGTTACATTCTTCCCCCATTAAGAAATTTTGCCCCCAAAATTTCACTCTACACAAACAGGTGAGGGTACTTATCTTTCATTGTCTCTTCTTGTTCCCAAGTAGATTCCTCAAACTTATGGTTCATCCAAAACACTTTGAAAAGATGGGTTTTCGTTTTGCGTAGAACCTTCTCTCTTCGGTCCAGAATCTATATTGGCTACTCCTCGTAGGAGATATCATCTTCCAGATGCACCACCTCTGAGTTTAGTACATGTGAGGGGTCTGGTATGTACTTCCTCTATAGTGATACATGAAACACTTCATGAACTTGATCCATATTCGTTTGAAGTGCAAGACGATAGGCCACATTTCCTATGATGTCAAGGATCTCAATAGGGACAATATACCCAGGGCTTAACTTCCCTTTCATCCCGAATAACATTACTCTCTTCCATGGAGATATTCGAAGGAAGAATTTATCTCTAACGTCGAACTCCATGTCCCTTCGACGGTTGTCAGTATAGCTCTTTTTCCGACTTTGACCAGCTTTGATGCCTTTATGGATGACTTGAACCTTCCCTGTCATCTCTTGAACAATATCCGGCCCAAGTAGCTTTCTTTATCCAACATCATCTCAATAGGTTAGAGTTCGACATCACTTTCCATAATGATCATCATACGGAGCCATCTGAATATTTGAGTGGAAGCTATTGTTGTATGAGAACTCATCCAATGGGAGATGCTGATCCCAACCACCTTTGAATTCAAGAGAGCATTCTCTTAGCATATCTTCAAGAATCTGAATAGCCCTTTCAAATTGGCAATCGGATTGGGGGTGATATGTCATGAGGAAATTTAATTTAGTACTCAAAGTATGTTAAAGGCTCCTCCAGAATATAGATGTGTACCATAGATCACAGTCAGAGACAATTGAGGGTAGGACACAGTGCAGTCTCACCACTTACATCCCATATATCTTTTCATGTTGTTCAAGTGAGAGCTCTTCCTAATAGAAAAAAAATGGGTAGTTTTGGTGAGTTGCTCAACCAAAAACGATATCAAATTATTTTCCTTTGATGTATTCGGGAGACCCGTGAAAATGTACATAGTAACATTTTCCCATTTCCAAATGGGTATTGGAAATGGATTCATCATACCATTGGACTTTTTCCACTCAGCTTTAACGTACTGACATACCAAGATCCTTGATATATATTCCGCAATTTCTTTCTTCATGTTATCCCACCAGAAGTGTTCTCAGAGATCACGATACATCTTGGTACTCCTTGGATGGATAGAGAAAGTTGAGCTATGTGCATTATCCAATAGGTCCTTCTTTATCCCGTGTGATGAAGGCATACAAAGCTGCATTCCAAACCTAATCACACCATTATCCTCAATATGGAACTCTTGAATCTTCCTTCCTTTACTACATTCACCCTCTTTTGTATCTCCACATCATCCCTTTTTTCTTCCTTAATCTTCTCTTGGATGGATGGTTGTGAAATCATTTGGGAATGGAAGGATGTATCCCATTCCCTTATGATTTCCAAATCCATCCTTTGCATATCCATGAATATTGGGTCTTTCTCAGTCCGCAACATAGATAGAGGTGCATGTTCTTTCTTCTTACTGAATCGGCTACCTTGTTCGCCTTTCCATGATGATAGTGAATAGATCAATCGTAATCCTTGATTATCTCTAACCATATCCTTTGACTCATGTTTAGCTCCTTTTTTGTGAATATATACTTTAGGATCTTGTGGTCAGTGTATATGTCACACTTCTCGCCATAAAGGTAGTGCCTCCAGATTTTCAAGGAAAAAATCACGGCTTCTAGATCTAGATCATGCATCGGGTAGTTCTTCTCATGGATCATCAACTGTTGTAAGGTGTAGACTATCACATTATCATTTTGCATGAGTAGACAACCCAATCCTTTCTTTGAATAATCAATGTATATCACAAAACATTCTCCACTTTTGTGTAGTGTGAGTACAGGTGCAGTGATTAGCCTTCTCCTTAGCTCCTTGAATATTCCCTCACATTTTTCCATCTAGGCATACTTTACCCCTTTCCTTGTTAACATAGTTAGCGGGCTTGACAATCGTGATAATTTTCTCACAATACGCTGGTAGTACCCAACTAATCTATGAACACTGCAGATTTCTGTGACACTAGAGTGCCTGGGCCATTCCTCAATAACTTTATCTTTGAAGGGTCAACATAAATTTCCTCAATTGTGATCAAATGTCCCAAGAACATGACTTGATTCATCCAAAAGTCACACTTGCTAAACATGGCGTACAACTTCTCCTTTCTCAATGTCTCCAACACAAGTCTTAAATGATTTTCATGTTCCTCCCTGCTCATGGAGTATAAGAGAATATCATCAATAAACACTACAACAGATTTTCCGAGGTAATGTCTAAAGAATCTATTCATCAAATCCATGAAGATTTCAGGGGAATTAGTAAGACCATAGGGCATCACCAAAAATTCATAGTGCCCATACCTTTTTCGGATGGCAGTCTTCTGAATATCTTCCTTCTTCACCTTTACCTGATGATATTCAGAGTGATGATCCACCATTGTGAAGTATTGAGATCCTATTAACTGATCGAACAGGTCATCAATCCTTGGGAGAGGATACTTGTTCTTTATGGTGATCTTGATGAGTTCTCGATAATCAATACATAGACTCATTGTTCCATCCTTCTTCTTCACAAAGAGCACTGGTGTACCCCAAGGTGATGCACTAGGGCATATGATCCCTTTGTCTAGATTCTCTTGCAGCTTCTTCTTTAACTCCTCCAGTTCGATAGGAGCCATCCAATAGGGTAACTTCGAGATAGGAGTAGCTCTGGGTATGAGTTCAATTGAAAACTATACCTCACGATCTAGGGGAATTCCGGGTAACTCTTCAGGAAATACATCACCGTATTCCCTCATGATGGGAATTTCCTCAAGGATGGAACTTTCCTTTGACTCATCCTTTTGGGTGAGGTATGCTTCTTCATAGGGAATCAACACCCACACCATTGATGGATTTTTCAAAGGAGATTCATGATCTTCCTTTCATTTGTAGAGAAGCATGTATGGTTCGGAATATGAAAATATATTTCCTTTTCCCGACAGTTGATATGTGCTCTATATAGCGAGAGAGAATCCATTCCCATTATAGCGTCGAATTCCACCAAAGGATGTATTAC
This sequence comes from Viscum album, assembly GCA_963277665.1. Lineage (NCBI taxonomy): Eukaryota > Viridiplantae > Streptophyta > Magnoliopsida > Santalales > Viscaceae > Viscum > Viscum album. Next base: position 1,895,156,761 of record OY728133.1, on the reverse strand, counting down.
GAGATTTTTCCGAAGAAGCTTCACCCATACGCCAACAGGATAAGAGTCCAAAATTTGGGTTGCAATTATTGCACCACTTGGTGTTTTTACCGATATCTCTACTTCAAGGTTTTGGGGCTTCGATTCTATAGTTCTCGCAAACTTTCAAGATATAAAGGAATTCATATAACTAGGATCGACTAAGACTTTTTACATTATTGAGTGAATAGAAAGTGTACCATGTACGACTTCATTAAGATGATCCACCTCCGCAGTAGTGATAGAATAATCCTTCCCTTGTTCCTTTGGATTTGGTGGTTGCTGACGCTGATTACCGTCGAGAGCTATAGCTTTAGTGCACTAGTTTGAATAGTACCCTAGCTCCCTATAGTTGTAGTATTGAACCATGAGTGGATCTATCATTTCAATAGCTACATTATCCTTCCTTTTCATGCGTTTTCGACACTCTTGATCATGGTGTCCTTCTTTCCCACACTTGAAACATTTCCCCTTCCCCTTGAGGAAGTTCCCATGATCCAACTTCCCACATTTTTGGCTTGTGGGTCACTGTTTTTTCCTTCCAACATTTTCATTAGATCCACTAGCTTGAAACTCCATCTTTCTTTTCATATCCCTATAGCCATGGGACCATTCTCAAAACTCTATCTCCACTTTGAGAGAACACGGAACAACTTCTTCATAACTCCCAAAGTCTTGTACTGCAGGAGCCTTTCGAAGGTGTGGTTTTAATCCACTAAAGAATCTATAAATTTTGCTATCATTGTTGATAAAAAAACCCAAAGCATACCTTGCAAGCTTAGTGAAATTCAATTCATATGTTGTGACAGATTCTCCTTATTTTTTCTTGGGCTCTATAAATTATCTATCCATCTTCATGAGAAGAGTTATTAGGAAATACTTGTTAAGAAACATTATCTTAAAGTCTTCCCATTCCATCCCTTCAATTTCCACACTTGGATTGGTGTTCTTAATCAAATACCACCATTGATCAGCTTCTCAAACTAGACAATAAAAGGCTAGAGTCACCTTCTCCATCTTAGAATAGTGAAGTAGAGAAAAGATCTTCTCTATGGAGTTGACCCACTGTTCCGCAACTAGCGGATCAAAAGATCCACAAAACATCGGTGCTCATTGCCGCATAAAAATTTCAATAGCCAGTTTCTCCCTCTTTGGTGAAGGAAGAAGTTCCCAATTATTATGGTTATTATTCATAACCTGAGATAATTGGGTAATCATCTCCATGAAGTTTTGAACTCCCCCACCCAAATCATTTGGGATGTTGTTCGGGCAATCATTGCATTGGCCCTCGCATTATTTGATGGCTTGATTTCTCCTGGTTACCACCATTTTCTAAAATAGAAACGGTTAGAACAAAACATAAGTAAACAAGTGATGAATAACTTATTCATTTAAACAATTATACCAAAAACATAACATATCGGATACCTAGGTAAATATTCTTGTGTGCATATTATTACATAGTCTCTTACTAGAGGGTTTCTCTAGGGTTCACTAATCCTAATTCCCAAATTAACTAAACTTTCCACAGGACAAAAGTTTTCCTTTCCAGTGTGCTTTTTCCTCACTCACACACACCCTAGAAAACTTCCCAGGCGTGTGATTCAGTTTGGAATTCGGATTTGTGTGCCCTCATCACCCAGGATAAAGAAGAAGCTATTGGAAATTGTACATAGCTCAAATTTCTCTATCCATCTGGGGAGTACCTAGATGTATCGTGATCTCTAAGAACACTTCTGGTGGGATAACATGAAGAAGGAGATTGCAGAATATATATCAAGGTTCTTGGTATGTCATAAAGTTAATGTTGAGTGTAAAAAGCCCAATGGTATGATGCAACCATTTCCTATACCCATGTGGAAATGGGAAAATGTTACTATGGAGATTATCACGGGTCTCCTGAAGATTTCAAAGGGAAATAATGCGATATGGGTTGTGGTTGACCGACTCACCATGACTTCCCATTTTATCGCTACTTGGGAAGATCTCTCACTAGATCAACTTGCAAAGATATATGTGAAGGAAGTGGTGAGATTGCACGGTGTTCCACTCTCAATTGTCTTTGACCATGACCCAAGGTTCACATCTAAATTTTGGATGAGCCTTCAACTTACTTTGAGTACTGAATTAAATTTCAGCACGACCTATCACCCCCAAACTGGTAGGCAGTCTGAAAGGACTATTCAGATGCTTTAAGATATGATAAGAGCCTTCTCTATTTAAATTAATGGTGGCTGGGATCACCATCTCCCATTGGTTGAGTTATTATACAACTATAGCTTCCACTCGAGTATTCATATGGCTCCGTATGAAACTCTTTATGGAAAGCGATATAGAACTCCAACCTATTGGGATAAAGTTGGAGAAAGAAAGCTGCTTTGACCCGATCTTGTTCAAGAAATGATAGAGAAGGTTCATGTCCTCCAGAAACACATCAAAGCTGGTCAAAGTAGGCAAAAGAGTTATGCTGACAACTGTCGATGGCACTTGGAGTTCGACGTTAGAGATAAAGTTTTCCTTCGAATATCTCCATGGAAGAGGGTCATATGATTAGAGAAGAAATGGAAGCTAATCCCAAGGTATATTTGCCCCTTTGAGATCCTTGAACGCATAAGAGTTGTGGCCTATAGTCTTGCACTTCCACCGAATATGGATCAAGTTCATGATGTGTTTCATGTATCACTACTGAGGAAGTACATACCAGTCCCCCCACATGTACTAAACTCAGAGGTGGTGCAGCTCGAAGATGATCTCTCCTATGAGGAGCAGCCAGTGAATATTCTGGACCGAAGTGATAAGGTTATACGCATCAATAAAACCCATCTTGTCAATGTTTTGTGGAGGAACCATATGTTTGAGGATGAATCTTGGGATCCATAAGAGGGAATGAAGGAGAAGTACCCTCAGTTATTTGTGTAAAGTGAAATTTCGGGGGAAAATTTTCTTAAGGGGGGAAAATGTAACGACCCTAAGTTTTTCAATGGAAAATTACCTTCTTAAATTTATGTCATAAAATAACATGAAATCACAACATAATGAACTAATAAGTGATAAGTGATCTTTAAACATAATTTTGTCACCCCTATGTTTGGAATTTGGAAAATTCCACATACACTATTGTGTTCCAGATGATTTTTGGAGACTAATAAATCAAAAAAAAAAATGGTGAATAGTGACAGATCCTTATGAATAATAACATACCCTTATGAATAGAAATATGATCCTTATTAATATTAAATCATCCAACATAAGAGTAACATTACCTATGAATAGTTAGATAAATTTTAGACATCTTAGAAAGAGACAATTTGACCTTAGTAAACGTTTTGGTATTTTATAAGTCATAAATAATAAATTTTATTTAATTAATTAATTTAAAATAATATTTATTTCCTTAAAATGATTTGAATAAATGTCTAATAATTTTTAGATAATTTTATAAGACCCAACGTAATTATTGAAAGAACAATAATGTCAGCTTTAATCTTAAAAACTGTTTTAGGTAAATTATGATTTTAATTAAATATTAAATTAATAATAATTAAAAAATTATTTTTGAAAAATGGACTTCATTTATGGAATATACATGCCGAAAAATGGTTGGGGTAAATTTTTGGGATTTTTCTGAGATACTTGAATTTTTGATAAATAGTAGAATCTGATAATTCACAATAAATGCTAAATAATGTATTAATTGAGTCATCGACGATGTTCTGCTGATATAATCCCACTTTTATCTAGATTAGATTATAAAATTACAATTCATGGTCTTTTAAGACTCACTATTCATTGTCTTTTGGGGAAATAAAAAACTACTGAATATTATATTAAGGAAACCCCTCTCCCCTCCACAATAAAAGCCACCCTTCACTCCATCTTTTCCTCACACCTCTCAAGCTCCATGAATTCTTTAAAATCTGCCCAAAAACCATTCCTAGCCTCTCCCCCACTTCCAAAAACTTTTGTTCTCATCAAAAGACCCAGACTATATTCCTTAAGGAGGATCTCAAGAGGAATATTTAAGAGGTAATTTCCTTCCCTCTTCTCTTTTAATTCCCTTTCATGTTCAAGTTCCTTTCTTGATCTGTACCCACCTAAATTCATTCAAATAGTTTTGTAAATACAGTATTATAAATATAAATTAATTTTGTGATTCTAATGGGATATTATATCACCCCACACCCTTTCCCTCTTCCTTTTATTTTATTAAAGAGAACGTTGTCAATGAGGTGTTAATTTATCACCTTCAAAAAGGACATGCTCTCTTCTTCCATTTATACCTATGAATATGGTCATAAATCCATTTTTATGGTTGAATCAGAATATTTAATGTATATTATGTTCTATTAATATTTCTCGAAATAATCTATGAACATATTACTAAGGAATAAATTAAAACAAGTTCGTTGTGATCCAAAAACCGCCCAAATAGGCCAAAATAACAATCATTTAATTCTTATATAATGATTCATCCACATGGATCTAATGTAATTCATTATAAAATCATTCAAGATTCTGTAATATAATTAATGAAATTTAATTTCAGTTCAGGATGTTTACTAATGTTCTACTCAAACATCAATTTAAGAATACCAGTGAACCACCTAAGAAAACCAATAAAAACGAACATCCCGAACAATGTATTTAAACTTTATAAGTCGTCCAAGGGGAACATAATATGACATAATGATACAATAATGAACCGTATTAATTTACACATGGTTTTGGATTTCTAATTAATGAATATAATTTCATTATACCGGACATTAAAGAGAAGGAAGCATTCGGGTACAAGGTAAGGGGAAATTCTGGAACCCAACTTTCATCCTTTGGGTTCTCCCTCTTTCCCTCCATTTTTGGATATGGTTACTCCTCAAAGATCATTTTTTTCATCACTACCTTTACTTTTCTAGGATATACATGTTTTTCACCAGTTTTTATGGTCAAAAAAATGATTTCCAAAAGAACACTTCCTTTAAGAACACCCTTTTTACTTCTCTCTCAAAGTGAACGGTTCTTGTAACATGTATGATATTCCCTCTTTCTTTTGGGAACCCGAAGCTTATGAATATGTTGTTATGAGATGAACCCCATTCATTTTAATGGGTTAATTATGTTAATTTATGTTATCTTTTCATTGTGGGAAGCATGATAAATGATAATGTTATGATGTGACTAGTGCACCCGGAATTATATAGCGCAATATGAATGTTTAAATGTGACAGGTGCGCCCAGAATTATACAGTTCTCCAATGCATTGGGTAAAGTGATTAATCTCATGAGTAAATGTGAAATTATGTGTGACCATGATTATATCTTGGTTCACAAGTATTTTTGGTAGTTAACCACAAAGACATGATGTTTCATTTTTTTCCATTGCCACATTTCAAGTCTGTTATTTATGCTCCTCTCATGTTCATGATCTGTTGTCTATGTTATGATTATGCTCACCCCATGATATATTGTTCTTATCTATCCTCTTACTAGGCTTCTATATCACCCCTTTTTATGTATATCCTCAATTGGATACATGTACTTAGGAGAGGAAAAGTTCCTCTAAGAAGCTAGTGAAGAGGAAATTAAATAAATGTTTATGGTTGATGTTTTATTTGTTATGTGTTGTCCTAGTTTTCACAAGACACTAAACCTTTGGATCCTCTATCTGTAATACTATTATTTTTTTTATCTATGAAATGATGTAATAGTAATTTAAAAAAATTATGAGTCTCTATATTCATGATGATCTTGTTAATATCATAGACTAACATTAATTCCTTCTTTGAGATCATGTAATAATGTCAAAAGATTAATCAAAGGCTGTAGAAACTATATCATACAAACATGCATGAATATTGAAAAATTAATGTAGCATTAGATATCTGGAGTAATTTGGAAATAAATTATTCAAAATTAGATTTCTAATATCATATTTTGAAAGGGAATCAAAAACATTATGGGAATTCTAATAGTCATTCATTCATCTGGAAGGACCCATGAATATTGTTTTCTCAAAACAACTAGTTAATTGTATTTTTTGGACCAAGTAAGATATTGGTGACCCATTACACTATTGTTAAAGAGGAAATGGTAGTCAATTTCAATGGGATAATATATTATACAATGAATTTAATCATGGTGACTTGCCATTATAGAGTTCATGTTTATATTCAAGGTCCCTCTAAGGTTCTATAAGCATACCAATACTCTTGGAGCCTTGGAAGAGAGTCATAATGCCTCTTAAAATATTCATGTAGACCCAAAAAATTTAGATCCATGATTCTTGATAGATGATATAATGGGAAAACATTAGTGGTCTCAACACAATCTCAAATATCCACCTCAAATCATCGATCATTATTAATGGATATCTTCTTAAAAAATATCACTACATCTCTTTCCAATTGTACTCATCTTATCTAAATGTAATGATTTATAATTTTAATAGTTACATCAATGAAATTTTATCTATTATCATCTCATTCTTGAACATGTTACCACTTTTATAAATATGTAGCATGATTTCATTAGAATCTAGAGAATCTCAATATGTTTTTTACAAACCATGTTTTTTATGGAAGGGGATCTTGGTAACCTCAAATTTAAATTGATTAATATCATATTCCACTAAAATAAAAGGGTTGAAATGATGGTTTTAAAATCGAGGTAATGTTTAACTATAATTTAAAATTGTGTATTTTATCTTCGGTAATTTTTTTACTATATCATTCTATACAAATAATAATAATTTCACAAACTATGTATGTATTTTTTACATTATGATTAATTTTTTATTTTATAAGAAAATTAACAATCTAAAAAATTATCAATTTATTTATTTTTTACTTCATTGAGTTTAATGATATTTTCTATATCATTTCAGAAAAAATAAATATTACATTTTCCGTTATCGTTTTATTGAAAATTATAATGATAAATTCACCCCTTTTTGACAACTACTTCAAACAACAATTTATAGACATGTGTTTTTGACTTGAAATGTGGGATAGTACCCATATCATTTGGAGGTAAATCTTATGTTAATTCAATAGTCTTATTCCACTATAGAGTATCCCACAAAAAGGTGTGAATAGAATAATATCATTATATATATACCATTAGGTGGTGATATGATTTCCCACATGGATCTCATAAATTAAAAGCACACCAACAACATAAGATGAAAAAAATAGTAATTCATTATATGGATTATAAGAATTAGGAAATTGAGTAGATACATGTTTGATAAGGATAACTATTGACCATAAATAGAGTGATGATTTCCATGATAATTTTTTAGATTCATATAGATATTATAAGAATTTAATCAAATGATTATGTTCCTTAAGGAAGATATGATTTAATATGGAAGAATCATTGATCATAAACAACTAGTAGAGTTTTTAAGCCAAAAGACCTCATTATTGGTAGTCATGTATGCTTTTGGTTACCTAAATACTTATAATACACTTTGTTATACATGGCACTAAATATCCATGATCTGGTTTGGATAATACACTTTATATTCGAGGTCCCTATAAGGTTCTATTAGAAGTATGTTTATATTGATAGGTAATAGAAATTAAGATTATGATAATGGGCCCTTGAGTAAAATATATATCCTAAAACATAAGAAATCAATAAACCTGAATTTATTATAATATAGGGGAATTAATCATTTAATCACATCAATATACCATTAAATATATATTAGAAAAATCTAATATATCCATAGTGTTTCCATATAGAATGAGATCCTCACTCAATTTGGGAATTTAATCATGGGTTCAAAGAAAAATATATATATTTATGGACTATTCCTATAATGATCATACTCATACATAAGATTTAATAATATAATTCAAATAAAAAATCAGGGATATGGATCCATGTTATGGAGATGATATTAAATGTATTAGGCTATAATATAAGGTGGTTATGAAATACATGAAAGGATTCATCAAGAAAACTAATGTATAATAGGATGAAATACATGTCGTAATATTTAATATAATACTACAAACACAATGATCGTTTTATATTATAGTCATAAAACAAATAAATTTCAATCTAAAATATATGGTAATTTCAATAGGTATTGAAAATTATATTCACTATAAACATATAATTAGTTTATATTTATAAAACTATACAATGTGTTTCTTGCATCGATATAGATTTTGTGTAGAATGAGATAGAATGTTTTTAATATTGTACCCATTTGTTTGAAAGATGAAATGAACATAGGGGACCAAGGTATAATGATAAATAAAATATTTATTGGGGTTTATTTTTTCTTCTAGGATATGATATCATAGTTATACTATATTACATATAATAATAGGCATCAGACTACAAGTTATTATGACAGATAACCCCACTATAGATTATGCTATTACATGGAATAATTTTTTAGCACGGGTTCATATAACTAGAATCATATATTGGAATGATCCTATATAGATGTAGTTCAATCCTATTATAAAATGAAATGATTTCATTTTAATATTTATCCATAAAGTGTTGAAACATAATCAAACTGTGAAGGATCCAAATATTAAGAATATATTTTTGAAATAAATTGTGTTTTATTCCTATGTATTGGATTGAATGTATGAATACATGGGATGATATTGCTACTCCATAGAACATATACTAAATAGAGGATGAAAATACATGTAATTTTGGATGTTCTATGTAGTTATAAATCTATTATAATGGAAAATAAGACAGTGTTTTTAACAAAATGTGATAGGAACTTAGCTGTGGAATATTTATCGTCCACCTTCTATCAAATCTTTAGTATACTATTTAAATATAGAGTAACTACGATTTTTAATCACAATGTAATAAAAAAATGAACGTTAATGGGTTATATTTTATTATAACATGGTTTACAGAAAAAATAATAATTTTTTAGGGCACCCTATATTTCAGATTTCTCTTCTATATGGAAAAGTGATGTTTTATAATATAGGTCACTCTATGAGTATTAAGATCATTAAGGGTCGATGATTTTTGTGTATTTTTTATGGATGATGGTCATGAAGACAAGTTTATATTATCCCCTACTTCTAGAATCATGGATTAAAACCCATTGTGGGTGAATATGTCCACTCATTAATATGAATATGTGGTTCGAATTATTTTTTGGGATTGTGATAGGAGATCCTAGGGTCTCAAAATATCATATATTAAATAGAATACATTTATTCAATGTTACTATGAAATGTGACTCAATATATTGATTTGGATCATTTATAGTGTAGGAGTTGATAAATGTGTTGTTATACCAGTGATATTAGAAAGGATACACCCCAATGTAAATGGTATGTTCCCCAAAAATGGGTCATAATTAGTGCTAATAGAATCAAAGATAATAATTGTATAATTGATCCTAGAATAAATATATATAATTCATTTAAAATAATTGAGACACATAGAGTACATATATATTGTCATGGGGGACAAGAACATGTTTTCGTTGTATGGGGAAATGTGATGAAACTCACTATGAATAGATTGGGGGTTCTACAACCAATTGTGTGTAGAATATTAATACTAATTTTTATTTTTAATGTGATTAAAAATTTTAATGTTACAAAATAGCCTATGAAAATTATAATTAGAAAATTTAAATTTCATATGAGAAGGATATTTAATATTACCATCATCTAATTGATTGTGAAAGAAATATGGATCTTATAAAATGTACATACATCTAAAACTCATCCAATAATTATAGGTCTCCCAAACCAAGACAAACAACATAAAATAATTTATGTTTATGACCTTATGACTTGTAATTTTATACCACAAGAACATCACATTTCTCTCTACATTTAAATAAGATATTTCTCAATCATTAAAACTAGGGAACTCAATGAGACAATATAAAATTTCATGATTCATTCTCAGTGAGATAAAGGAATAAACGATTAAATATTAGTTGTATATCATTTTTGCACATGTAGAGGGTGGATTCCATACACCTATCATATATGTTTTCATCCTAAAACAATGTCATTTTCATTTATTTTTACATCATATAGATATTTTGTTTTCATGTTTCATTATATTATGAGATTCATAAGTCAGTCATCTGTATGTTACAGTCATACATCATGCATTTTATGATATATTGAAAAATATCAGGACACTAAGATGTTATTAAATATAATTTTATATCCTTTTCAGAGGATATGATCAAAATAATTAGATTTCATTTTATGTTGGAGTATGTTATATTTATATTACTTTCATATATGTCTGACATAAGCCACTAAGTTTATCCTCATGTAATAAGGATTATGGTGTAACCAAAATAATTTTATGTAATGTAAAACATTAGAAACCATAGACCATTACATATTTTGATGTGATTATTGTATCTTATGATGATTGATTAATATTCATTGTATTTGATTATATATATGGAGTACAATCTTTACCATTTAAAGAAGGCCATTGGGGGTATTTTTTACATGATTATATGTTTTTTCGAGAGCTATCACTAGCTCTCCATATAGGAAAAAAATAATGATTTACATTTTTTTTGAATGATTATGTGATGTAGTTATGTTTATTTTCTAGGTTTTGTAGTGTGTGAAACCATTTCTTATGAAATTATTCCAACACATCTAATAACTTATAGGATTATTTATCTTTGGTTACTTGGTTACAGATAGTGATGTGAAGTAAATAGAGTTATTTCTTAATGATTAGTAATGAATCTAACTTATATACTAGTGAATATTTTGTATCATATGTGTCCATAATGGATGTGGTGTGATGTACTACAATGAATTAATGAGCTGTTATGTATAATACTATTTGTCTCTATCACCAATATTTCGATTCATATTTGAAATGGTTATGTTAAAAGCTATTATATTTCAATTTTCCATGGCCTGGTATTAGTAAGAGTAGTTATTAAAATTTTTTTATTCCTAATATATCCATTATAAATCAGAATTTTGTAATTTTTGATTCTTTGTATCAAAATTTTGTCATGATCACTAAATATAGTAATTAATTTTCACTACATGCAATTTAATATAGATTTTATTGAAACATCATTTAAGGATATAGAATTAGACCATATAAAAATAAGTTGATGAATATATATATCTTTATATATACATTAAAAAAGATATTTATGAGGGATATATTCTCTATAATATCTGTTACCCATGTAGAATATTCTATGAATACTTGGCGTTATGATATAGCTTTAGTGGTTGATTGATGATATTTGTTTTGAATGTATAGAATGTCATAGTGAACTCTATATAGTGTTTAAACATCCATAACATAATATATAAATGAATAATGATTATATGAGATGGTTTTTGTAATAACATATGTTTTTTATAGTCTCTCACATGGAATTCAATAATGGAAAATGGAATCTCTCATCTAATAATAAATTAGAGGAGGAATTCATCAATGTAACATTTTTTAGGATATTTTAATAATTTGGGTCATCCTAGAGTGTTATAATTTAATAATAAATTTAAAATATACTCAATAATGGAATTTTTTATTGAAATTATACGAATTATAGATATTTTATTTTTTGGAAATATATCCCATATTTTTATTGTTATGCAAGGATATTGGATCTCCGTCCATCATGGTTGTGTTCATCTCATTTATTTTATCCATGTGATTTCCATTTAATGTGGAGATAACAACATGTTGTATGATGTAGATGAATACATATTATGGTTATATTTATATATATCAATTTTTTGCATTAATTACTCAATTTATTAAAAAAACATTATCTAATTTCTTTATGTGAACTTCTATTTTCTAAGGATAGAATTAATCCACTAAACCTTATACATAATCAAAAAGAAATATTTATTTATAATTACTTAAAAAAATTACTACTAATATTCTTGATCAAAAACACAGAGCACCCCTTGATATTTAGATAGTCTAACTGTGTATGATGCACCATATCAATGTTTTCTATGGGGGAATAATGTCACACAATTTGTATTCAATTGTATTAAAACATATTATAATAGTGAAAACCCACCATCACTAGAGAGTGTAGAAGAACTATACTGGAATCCCACTTTAACATTTGGTTATTCATTCCCAATATTCAAAGTATTATATTAACACATAAATAATTAATGTTTCATGTTTAGAAAGTTTCATGAAAATAGAGTACATCCTCAAAGAGAAATCTATATTCACCATGTAAATTTCAATGTTTGACATTACAACATTAAAAATTATAAATTTCATGAAATTATCTATATTAGATGGAATGAAATGATGGTAAAATATTTTTATAATATCCACCCACCATAGGTTTTTCAAGCCCAAATTAGATGATGACAGATGCAGTTAGGACGATTGATTCAGGATAACTAGTATTACTATTAATACAGTTGATAGAGTCTCATATTCTATATCATGATTATTAATTTAATATAATTGTACTTAATATCAAAATACTATGTTTAGTTAAAAAACATTATATAGAAAAGATAAAAAAATATTTTTATTCATCCATTCAATATTCATCAATGCAATATGGGAAACATGTTATCACTATTTAGTCATTTGAAATAGAATTATATATATTCAAATATATAATGGTAATTACACTGGAATGATCAAGAGATATAAACTGAGATTTTGAAAAAACCCAAATATTATTTTCCACTGAAATATATTGATCCATTCATTGTAATTCTTTTGAAGGGTAATTATTTTTCACATTATTATCAATAATGAGTTTCATATAAGAATAAATTCCATGAAATATGTTAAACTCATTATTATTATAAGGAATATTCAAGTAAGTTATTTTTCATTTTTTTATTACCACTGTTAAACCCTTATGGTGTACCTTGATTAAATGAAATTTTTCCAAAGTTTACTCAAAATTAATATTTAATGTTATTCATCATGAGGCGATGTCAGCATATTTTGTTGATAAATATCTCATGATCAAAAATATTATATAAAAAAAATTTATACCTTAAAAAATTTTGAAAAAAATTAATTCATATGTTTGTTAATATGGATATGAAGATATTGTAAATGTAATATTTTTCTATGGATCAATTTTTTTCTCAAACCATAAGGAATTAAATGGGTTTTTGTACCATGTATGGTTAACTTAAATAGGTGGTCTTATAATCACAATGGAATACCCAAATATAATTTGATTCAATGTATATACATATTAATTAAAGGTATTGAAATTCATTGTTCATATAGATCAATAGCTATGTCATCTGGATTGAGAAATCAACCACTTTGAAAACATAGTTCTGAATATAGAATTTGATGGAGATCTGTATTTTCTAATTGATCATTTGTATGTGGATAATTTTATAAAACATCCGCAGGTGTTTTAATTCCTCATGGATTATAGATTTTTTGAAATTATTTACTTATTCTACCTTGTTATGATGGGTATGTTTATTTTTCAAAATAACTAAATAAAAATTTAGTTTTAATGAATATTATTCATTATATATTTATTAACCAACAACAATGATCTTGAAAGGAATTGTGATTTCATATCAAAATATTATAATATAATTTAGAATTCTATTTTGAATTCGAGGGTATGAAGGTGATTAACTACATTATAAAATTTATTTATTTTATTCAAACTCAAAAGAATTATTTTAATTAATTTTTATTAATTAATAACTATATTTTCTAATGTAGTAATTTTTTGCTTCAAAAATGTATTTTCATAAAAAATGAAAATTTATTTTTGGATAATTTAAAAAATTTCTATAAAAAATATTTTTTAATACAAAAAAGATGATCATCAATTTCTAAATCAGCCAATATAAAATATTTTAGATATAATTATTTTAATTTTATAAAAATTTATTATTTTCCATGTATTGAAAAAAATAATGATTCTTATAAAAATCTTATTTTTTCATTTAAGTAATTTAAAAAGGTCAATTTTTTAAAAATTGTCCAAAATGTAAAATTAGGTCATTTACATTAATCATGATCTAAATAACTTCATTCTATAAAAATATATACAGTATTTTTGAATAAAATCCATCATTACTATAGAAATTGTTTTCTTGAAAATAGATATTCATCATGTTTTAGAAGTTGTTTTCAAATTAAATTTTACCAAATATATGAATTTATAAAAATAAAAAAATTATAGTAAGTCAAAATTTTATTTTAATAAAATAATAATATTTCAGAGTCCAAAAATATAAATTTTACATGTTCAATTTCTATTTTAAACTAAATATCTCAATATAATCCAGAATATTTCTTTAATATTCAATTAGAAATAATATTTTATTGTTTTTCAAAAATGTAGTATTTAAATAATGAAAATTATATTTATAATAATGTTTCATTATATTAATAAATAAAAATTTATTAACTACCAATTTTACGTAAATAAATATAAATTTTTTTTGAGGAAATATGGGATATTTTTTAGAAAATTTTTTTCTAAAAGTAAAATTCAATTAAATTTTTATTAATATATATAATAATTACATATTACTTATTTAATGAAATTTATAATATATATATATATATATGTGAATAAAAATACATATAATTATGATGATTATTTATGTAGTTAACATAAGATCATATTATGTTTGAAAAGTAAATTTATTGAAAAAATATTCTCAATAAATTTTGTGGGATTATATTCAAGATAAATTCCTCCAAAATTATAAATAGAATTTTGTAAAAAAATTATATATTTAATAGGAATAATATAATTATTTAATCTGGAATGCATAATATATTTTCATAATTAATAGAAAAAGACATTCTACGTTTATAGTCAAAATGAATTTAATAGTGGTAAATCAATAAATATATTAGATAAAATGAAATAAATATATAATAAAATGAAATAAAATAGTTTTATTTCACTAATATACTTATAAACATTGTATTTCATGCATTTTGGATCCAATTTATTAAAATTTAATAGGGAATTATTGTAAATTAGAGAAATATTACATATGTGCCACTCTCTTTAAATATAAAGGGGAACATCATCCACATACTTATTCAATCCACATAATCCATTTTGCTTGAAAACCCCAATAAAATTTAAAAAAATACCTATATGTGTTCTAGGGTTTCTGTTCTTCCAAAAACAAAAAATACTATGATCCCTAGTAAGATATTTAATCAGGGATATTATAAGTAAAATTAATTTACCTCATCAATCCCATTCTATTATTCTAATTATTATGTTACCCCTATAAATATGGTTATAAGAATTACTAAATAACAACATCATTATATAACACATATTTATTTATTATTATTTATTTTTAATAATTGGCCTCCATCTCCTCCACCATTAAATGAAAAACAAAACCATCACTCTAGTGTACGTCATACTACGACCTTCCTAATCGATATATTTTAATCCAACATTGAATAAAATTAATAATAATAATGATGTAAAATGAATATATATATATATACACGATAATTGTGATAAAATATTTATTATATAAATTCAATAAATCATCTATATCCTTACACATCAACTCATTTAGGAAATGTATGTGACACCAGGGTGTATATTCGACCAATTATTTGTGTAAAGTGATGTGATTTTTTTTCAGGTTTCAATTATCTAAAATGACTATAAAAGTGTTTCTAATAAATATATATGATATTTATGACATTAATATCATTCTGATTATTATGGTACTATATCCTACATAGAATAATCAAAGCATATATGTAAAAAAATGTCTGGAGAAAATGATATTGTTAACACCCTAAATGATGTTAATAATGAATTTTGGTTAATAAATGGGTGATAAGATGTTATAATATGATCATATATGTAGATATAATTATGAAAAAGTTGAGGATATAAATTTATAATTTTCATAAAACCATCTTAATGATGTATATATTACATTTTACAAATATTAATTGTGGGTTATGTGATTTTCCTTTAAATTACTCTCTATTGAATCATATTTTTGTGTGGACATATTCAATTTTAGGCTGTGTATATCTTTTTTCGTTGATATATTTAAAAATAATTATTATATATTCATAATGATTAGTGATTCAACTATCATTTATTCTCTCATGGGATTTTAATGTAAATGTTTCCAAATAGGTACAAATTTATATTAGAATGTAATAATCTATTTTGAATAATTATATTTTCATAGAAGAAATCATATAAAATATTAATCATGGGATTCAATAATTTTCCCACACTATGTCTATTTATATAGTAACAATATTTCCCAAAAATTATAATAGATATAAATTTAATTTATTAATGAATTATTTACAAAAAAAAATTCATTTGAATTTTAATCTGATATATTTTCCTTCCATGTCCATATTTTTTTAAAAAAATATTCAAATTTTCTTTTATTATGAAGTGGATTTATTGAAGAAAATTTTATATTATCTATTATTTTTAAATATACATTAATGAAATTTTTATAATTTTTTAAATAAGATTTTTTTCTATATTAATTACTAAAATTGAATTATAATGCTTTTTATAACATATTCAATGTTAATGAACAAACCAACTACCATAACCTTATTTCAATATTTAGCTTCTTTAATATTTTTTTTAAAATTTTACAGAAAATTTAAATTAAATAAATGTCATATTAATCTTTCAATTCATTGTATTTATTTTTGAAAATTTCATGGACTTATTAAAGATCATCTATTTCCAATGAAATGGTGGTAATCTATTATATCTTATTAATTACGTGGTTATAAACATTATCATAAAAAATTATAATTATTATGATGATTTGACTTTAAATTTATCTTAGTTATCTATATTACATGTATCATGGATATTATTATTTATTAAAAAATGTATAATTTTATCATGCAATGTTTTTTTTTCATGAAATATGTTTTATTTGATTTGTAAAATGTTTGAAAACCTACATTATTCACTCAATAAAAATTTATATTGATAATAAATATACTTTTTAATTTAATAGATCATTAAAGGTATGGGGAATTAATTTAAATGTATTTATTAATTTTTATTGGTTATATATAGCCCCTCGATGCATTGAAATGTCTTGTGAGACATATTTTTAGGGAAAATTAAATGGATTTTTTGTTTATACTTAGCCCTCAAATAAGCTGTCTTAGGATTTTCCTTGATGTTGTTGATTTCATGATGACTGTGATCATGAATGTGAATATTAAAAATATTATTCACTTAGAATTAAATTATTATCACCCATGAAATTGTAAAATTTATATAATCTATTGATAATTTCATGTTAATGTTACTGAATAATTGGTATTTTTTAATTTTTTACAATTACATATTGATTATCCTTTAATCAAAAATTTTAGCTTTATATGAAAATAACCATTTCAATGTATTTAAAGCACGGGCAACACATCCTTCCTTTAGTGTGAATCGGCATCTGCCGAAAGAATTTTTTATAATGGGTGGAATGTGCATGTCCCATCAAATAAAAGTGTTTTTGGAGAAAGAATTAATTTGGTCAAATATTCATTCATTGCTCGGTTCATCATAATGAAGGAGGTGAAGCCATGTTTATTTAGTGAGCTCACCATTATGATTGCTGAGATCTGGGATTTTTCTTAGTGGAATATGATGGTGATGGGTCTTTGGTTTTATCATATTATCTTCCCCTAATAGGACTGCAAATGACATGCCTAGATTTTTGGCTCGGTACCCATTGAAACTGGTTTCCTACGGATTATTGAATGGGAAAAAAAATTTGATCCCAATTTTGTTATGAAAATATTTTCACAAATATGGATAAGGGAATATAATTTAAATTGGATATATTGGCACCCTCAAATTCTCTAGGATATTGCCTTGTCGATTTGGAACCCAATGAGGCTTGATAGGGAGACTAAAAATCCAACTTTTGGGCATTATTCCAGAATCTATATGAAAGTTGATATGTCTTATACATTAGTGGAGGAGGTGGTGTTGACCGTGAAGGATGAAAACTTCACCCTTGGAATTCACTATGAAATAAATCCCGTATTTTTCTTGAATTGTCATTTATTTGGTCACATTACACGGATTACAACAGGAATAAATTTTTCACCCTCTGCAAAGTCCGAGGTCATGATGAAGAGAAATTTAGATGATTTAGGGGAAAGAAAGAATATCCATCCACTGAACATGAGCCTTTATGCTCAAAGGAAGTTATTCCTTCCACCAGAACTGGAGGGAATGATGGGTGTTCTCTTATTTATGGGGTTATTAATGGTGCTAGTGTGACTGATATTGACTATACTGATCACATTAATGAGGACACCTTACTAGCCCCTTCTATTGAGGTAAATGAGGGGAAGCATCCTCATGAAAAATTGCTTGATGTGGAGCATGTTTTACCTATACAAGTTCTGTGCACAGACCATATCCATGTCTTGATCATAGACATAAATGATGTTGTTTTCCCCGTGCCAGACCTAGAAACAGTTTATATAGACACTCTTCCAGCTTCTGAGCTGAATATTTCTGCTACATTTGATCATGGTCATTCTAGTGAAAACACTAAAATGGTTCTAATACATTTGAGGACCATGTGTTCTTGAATTTTCTTGTGTTAATGGATGCAAAAAGGGTTCTACCTACTAGTTTACTTTATGTCCCAATTAATTATGTCAACATGTTTTCATTACTCAACAGTGACGAGCCCACTGGACAGGAGGATAACCCTGCATCAGATGATCATATTCAAGCCACCTCAACTGGAATCGATATTGTCCCCTCTGCTTATGATATGATATAAGGAAATTATGGGCCTAGTATGAGCTTCATATCAAAAAACTGAAGATCCATTTTTGGAATTATCAAGGGATTGGTAACCTTCACACAGTTAGGTCCCTTAGGTAATTTTTAATGACAAAAAGTACCTTATTAATTTCTAATGCTGATCTAAGGATCATGCTTAAAAACTATATGTAATTCAAATGGGAAACTCTTGGTTATTCCTTTGTTGAAAATAATCAAATCTACATTAGCTCTGAATCATTATGGGTGATCACGCATCATTGTGTTTCCATTAGTTCCATACGAACTGATATTTAATCTGTTACTCTCACTTTATTTTCTGTAAATGTGCCAATTTATATTACTTTTCTGTATGATTTAACTCTATAATCAAAATGACATTCTTTGTAGAGAAACATAGTTGAAATTTAGGATAATGTTCCGAATAGCTGGGTTTTAATTGGTGAATTACTTACTATTTTGAGGCCCAAAGAAAAAACTGGTGATTCTTCGTATCATGTATCTAATACTAATATCTCATCCTTAATTGATGAGGATGACCTTTTTGATGTAATCATTTCTAGACCTGAATTTACTTGTAGTTGATACACTATTAATGGGAGACATGCAAGAAAATTAGAAAGATGTTTTGTTTATTTTGATGATAGGAATGCAGCGGTTTATGTTTCTAGGATAGCTCTTCCCAGACTAAATTTAAATCACAATCCCATTATTGTTGATTTTTTATTTCATTCATTGAGGGAAGAACCTATTCCATTTATGTTCTATAATTCTTGTCATGTTATTCCAAGTTAGAGAGAAGTTGCTCTAGAGGCTTGGAAAAGTGATTACATGGGTAAACCCCCTTATATTCTATACTAAAAATTGATGTTGGCCAAGGAAAGGATGAAGAAGTGGAGCTAATAATCACTTTCAACCATTGATAATGAAATTAGAGAGGCTGAAATTTCACAATAAAACTTTTAACAATGTAATCTACCTCAGTACATGCCATCATAGGATGAGATTCAGGCTGCAAAAAACATAGATAATGTTTTGTACATGAAGAAATAGTTAGCACAAAATTAGTTTAATATTAGATAGTTGATATATGGGGAAATAAATTCATGGTTGTTTTACTACATGAATTGGGGGAAAGGGGCCAAGAGAAGTCTCCAAGACTTTAATATTGAGGTTATTCTCTTCTCATCTGATAATGATATTGCAAATGCTACCATAATTTATTTTGGGAAACATTATTCAGATCAAGATGAGGATACCTCTGATAGAATTATTTGTTATTTTGATCCCTCAATTGATGATGATCAAAACAGAAATCTTGTTAAAATTCCTAATGAAAAAGATATAAATGATGCCCTATTTTCATTGAATATAGTTATCGTGGTAGGTCCTGATGGCTTCATGTATAATTTTTTCTTGTTCTATATGGATATATTACATATTGAGGTTCTAATTGCAATGAATGAATTTTTAGAGAAGATTATATTACCATTGGTATGAATTCGATTTTCAATTCTTTGATTCCCTAGAAAGAAAATTCCCTTGAATTTAAGGATTTTTTAACTGTTGTTGTTGGTAAAAACATACCAAAGATGATTAGAAAGATCATGACTCATCGGTTGGGCTGCATTGTAAAGGAACTTATCTTGAAAAATAAATATGGTTTTGTGCATGGACAAAATATTAAAAATTTCCTTTTCACAACTTCTAAGTGTGTCAATGACATAAAAAGAAGGGAAAATATGGTAATATGGCTCTGATGATTTATATCTTCAAATAATTCGACACCATCAGATGGAGCTTTCTTTTCACCATCATCAAAATGAATGGGTTTTCACATATTTTTGTTGATCTTATAGGATCCATTATCTCAAGTTCGATATTCTCAATTCTTGTAAATGTATATCTTAGGGGTTAATTTCTATGTTCAAGAGCGGTCAGGCCAGGAGACCCTCTCACTGATATGGTTTTTTCGATTTTGGATGATTACTTAAGAAGGCGCCTTACTGATCTTGAAATTTTTTGCTCTTATCATAGGATGAATATAGGGAAAGAAATGTGTGCTCCCTCATATATTTTATAAGTTGATGATATTCAGCTATTTGGGAGTACTGATAAATGAAAAATCACTTCTATTAAATTTTTTTTTTCACTATGATGAATGTTTTAGATAGTTTATTAATTGGGGGAAGTTATCTATTATGTTGGGTGGAAGAATCACTAAATCGAAGTAAAATAGAGTTACATTAAATATTGGTGTTAAAAGGAGAGCACATCCTTTCTCTTACTATGGTGTGAATCTATTCTATGGCATAGTTAAAAGGTTCCATTCACAAAACAATTATCTAAAAATAACTAAACACTTAGCAAATTGGAAGGGAAAAAACATGTCGTAGGTAGGGAGGATTTTCTTGGTCAACTCAGTGATTACAACAATGTTCGTTTATTACTTTTCTCCATATAGATGGACCGAAACCCATATTAAATCGCTTAATTGTAATGTCATAAACTTTACATGGACTGGCTCGATTCATGAGAGGAAGATTGTCACCATTGCATGGAAAGAATGTTGAAACTATGGCACATAGGTGGTATGGTTGTCAATGATATATGTTTATTCAATGACTCAAGGATTATAATGATCAATTGGTATTTAATTTCAAAATAATATGACTCCATGGAATTTATAAAAAAAATATTTGATGAGAAACTCTCAAAATCGTATTATTACTATATTTGTTCATGGGTTTGGCCTACATTAATGTAGTACTATAATATGTTGATGGCCAATTTGAAATGGATTGTTTGAAAGAACTCTCTTTTTAATTTCTAGACTACTCCATGGTGGTCTTGACCCAGAAGTGATGTCATGGTTTTTCCTCGTCTTCAAAAAGAGAAAAACATTTCTGATTTTCATAATAAATCATTATGTAGATGCATGATTCCTAGTCATATTGGCATTGAAATATCAATGATCTCTTCAATGATTGTGACACTTTGGTATGGATGATGAATTATAAATTCATGTCCACATAAAAGGACTACTAAAACTCTCTCTATAGTGTTTCTTTCGATTCTCCAACATTGGTAACTGAATTTTATAAACCCTTTATCTATCCACCATTTTCGTTTCTCATTTGGAAAATCTAGAAAGAGAGGCTTCTATTATAGGCCTTATTGCTACGAGCTTTAATGCACCAAGGTGCGACCTCTATATTCTTTCTAGATGTAGATTAAACACTCTCTCATATTATTTTCTCCCACAGATTTGGTTGTATGTTATGGGATTATGAAAATGAAATATTACACTATTGTCTACCTTTTGGATCTATTGAGGATTTTTTTCATTCCATCTTCAGAACCAAGTGCAATGAGTAGGTTCGTGACCTTATTTTTCTAGCTGCATCCCACATGATGGCATTCTAATAAAAGGAAATAAATTCCTTGAATTTTAACAGCATTGTGCCCTCATTTCATGCTGGTATTTTTCATATTCATCATGCAGTCTACACTTCATCTAGAATTCACACATGAACCATGAGGAATGATGTTTCTAACCTTGTACTGTTGAGATCCCATGGTGTAATTTTCAGGGAGAAGAAACCACTAATGATGAAAAATGTTTGATGGATTCCACCTTTGAATCAATAGTTTAATTTGAATGTTCACGGATCAGATTCTGGATTACAGGGGACCTCCAAATGTGGTGGAGTCTTCCAGAATAACAATTTTTTTGTAAAATGATGATTGTTACACTACATTGGCAATGGGTTCACCATCGAAGTGGAGCTCTGGACTATGAAGATGGCAATCAGTTATGTTTTCCACTATGGCTGGCAAGATTTATGGCTTATGTCAAACTCATCTATTGTAGTTCAAATTCATAGAGATCGATCAGGGAATGTGTCATGTAAGATATTGTTGGCTTGGGTTGAATGCATTAAACTTGAAGAGTCACTTTCAATTGATGTTTTACATGTCTATCATGATGATAATAATGTTTTGGATGCTCTCTCTAAGAGGGAAATTTCATAGGTTAGTTCTAGATAGTCATTGATCTTACCTGAGTTTTGTAATAGCCATTCTCAGTATGATTATCGTGGTGAGGTTTACACTCGCCACTTTAGATCATCTATTTGAACCACACATTGTACTCTTTTTTTTCTTAATAGATTTTATAGGGAGCAGGATAGCTGGACTCATGATCTTTTGGGCATTTTTGCTCACCCTTTTTTTGTTTCATTTTCACCATATTAGGAATATAAATTCTATAAATGAATATATCAATATGGAAATGTTCTTTTTAGGTGTTTTAGGTTTTATTCCTAGTATAAATGTGGTATTATGTATGCATCGAGATCTTCAATGAAACTATATTTATCATTCAACTTGGATTAAATAATTTTTATAAGATTATGTAATAATATTGAAACCTACTCTAGGTCACTATAGTCTTGGTTGTTACAATTTTTTTCGAGAATGTTTAGTAGTATTCCTGGGAGTCAAATTTTGGAAAATATTAATAAGGGAACATATTACTATGTCTTCCTTTTTGGAGAATTTTTTGTATATATTAGACATAAGATGTTTTTATATGTTATATATGATTTGGATTTCCTAGTAATAAATCCACATCATGATACTTTAAGGGGACATGTTATCTTCAATGATTCACCAATGGGTGATAAACCTGAATATAGATGTCTAAGTATATATTTTCTATTATTTTGGTTCTCTATGAGTGGGACCTTACTGTTCTATTGTATTGAAATTCTACATGATATGATTATTAAAAATAATATTCTAAATAAAAACCATTATTATTTATTGGAAATTATTATTTTTCATTTAAATATTCTCTGAAAGGAACAAAGTGTATGATTATATGATTAAAAAACTATACATTTTAAATTTATGTTCAATGTTATCATAAATTTTTAATTATGATTATGATATAAAATTCATATTATATAATCTTATCCAATATATTCTATTATTTATAAATGTTACTAGACTGAAATAATGGTAAAAATAATCATGGATTATATTAATATTTATCAACTATTCAAATGAATACAACAGGTGGTAGAGCTAACAAGATCATGACCTTAATAGGGTAAGTAACCCTTTCTACTATATTAACCTTGAACATATATAGAAACATGATGTAAAATGTAATGATAAACCTATGTTGGATCATTTAATATTATACTATATGTCATCATTTGGTGTACCTACTAATACAGTTGTTGTTGATAAATTAATGATGTCCAATGAAATAATATGTTTTTCTAATGATGGGATTAAAAGGAAAAGGGTATAATTTAATTATATATTCTCTAGATAAATGATGAAAAATGGTAGTCACTAATCTATAATACTATTTTTTAATATGATTTAGACACATAGACTAATGATATTTTAATGTAACATTCATTAACTACAATTTCCCACATGACTGAAAAAATGAGATAAAGAAAATTTAACATATCTTATAGAAAATAAAGGAATAAATCTTTATTGTTAATGAGCGTACCTTAACATGATTATCTAGTTATATTATAGATTACATATGTAATCTGAAACGAAATATTGTTCATTTAATTAATGGGATTACGAAATGTCTTTGATGGGAATCGAGGTCCTAAAAATTAACATCATGATGTGAAATTGTTTTATCTTCCATCAAAATTTAGAATGCGTATCTATATTTTATATATTATATATAAACTAATAGAATAATAGGTAGGAAAATAGTATGAAAAAATTGTGGAAGTCAAATATGAAGATGAAAATGAACATTAATATCATGAATAAATTTTGTAAAAATATCCTCAACAATGTACAAAGGGCATGTAAGTTAGTTACAATTTTGATTATAAGGATCATATAGATAATGGATGTAAGAGAGATAAATATTCAACGACTATCAATTTCTTCAACTATAAGGAAATGTTTCATTATTAAAAC
Organism: Viscum album; assembly: GCA_963277665.1. Taxonomy (NCBI): domain Eukaryota; kingdom Viridiplantae; phylum Streptophyta; class Magnoliopsida; order Santalales; family Viscaceae; genus Viscum; species Viscum album. The sequence goes on along the minus strand of OY728133.1, from coordinate 1,895,131,989 downwards.
CAATGTCTCTAATACGAATGGAATCTACAATATATCATGGAAATGAGATATGTCTATGATTATGAGATCACTAAAAAGGAGGATGAATTTCCCATTGATATGGTGGAAGGTACATTAATCATATGTTAAATTATATGTATTTATTTATTTTATTCTGGATATTCGCATCTTTTATATCTTAAATATTTTTAGATAAAATTATATATTTCCACAGAACCATTTGATGTGAGTTATCAATTAAAACTTCTATCAGAAATCAGATTCCCATGGGGATGGATCAGATGGATCCTAGTATGACACATAATTGTGAGATACATGATGTATTTATCATTATATCTATTTTTATCATTGATATATTCCTTTATATGAACTTTATTTCGAGAAATTAATAAAAAATAAATTAAAAAAGTAGGATATTATGATTCATGAAAGAGAAATAACAATCCAGGAGAATATTCATTAACAACAGGGAAATAAATACTATTATGATGAATGATATATATCATATTACACACATTGATATGAATTTTAATGTACATAATAGTACTCAATAGTTTTTCAAATTTTTACCTTCTTTCGTATTTCATCAATTGATATTAAATAAGGTGTATTTTCTAAAGACATCATTTAAAATGATTTATGATAATTATGGGATTATTTAAATTCATTTATGATCAAATAATTGACCATATATTAATACGGTTCTAATGATTAGTATATTCTGGGAATATATTTATAATTTTTTGGTTGAATTTATATATTGTTTCATGGTGTAGTCTAAATGTAATGGGGATTATGAGAACAAATTGTAGACAATTATTGAGACCATTAGATGAAAATATATAGTTGGTAAATTTTGAAACTATGAATATCAATTTATATATTTGTTTTATTTGGAATATATTGTCCATAGATGAAATCTTTGTATATCCTATAAATTACAAGGAATTTAAATCCTTTCCTACACAATCATATGTGACTGAGGTGCATATTTTATTGGGTTAGTAGGTTAGTAGTAGTAAAATATACAAAAAAAATTAATACATTTAACCAATTGTCCGTGATTACACATAATGCAGTTACTTTCATATGGAAGAAGTAACGTGATGAATGTTTTGATAAAATGAATGGGTGATTTTTCAATGCTCTAATTTTGAGTCTACCATCTGTAGCTGACTGATTTTTGATATATAGTGATACATTATAGATGTTACAAGGATTCTTCTTTTAATTGAATTATAATGTTATTACATATGCATAAATGATGTTCATGTCTCATTAATGTAACTATTTCACTCATGAACTTGAGTTACTAGTTATTATGATTTCATTGATGAGATAGAGGAATAATCTATATAGAGAATGAGGTGAGGTATAAAAATACCATATGATCCTAAAATATATCCTTTAATTTGAAGATATGAATATAATTCGAAGGTGGTTAATTTATCTACATAAGGATTGTTATATATTAATTAAATAATACCACATGAAGGATATGTAGTTACCTAATGCATTAAATATGAAAGTTCACATTGTTCTAACCAAAATGATTTATTATATGCATCATATGTCTATGAATATATTAAATATTAGTATGGGAAATATTAATGAATGTGGTATATCACTCATTTTCCAAATATTTTTAAAAATTTAATTTTTTTAGAAAAGATATTAATTTTATATTGAAATTTGGAGAATTTTTAGTAGAAAATTATGTTTCTGGAGGATGGTAAATTTTATGGCTTGTATATTAATATGTTATTTTGAAATTTGTAAGGATTAGAGTTTTTTCTCTTTATAACTAATATAAAAAATTAAATATTGGATGGTGTTTATTTTTATAATTTCTTTATACCCTCTTATATAATGAATAAGTATATTTATTTAAAGGAACATTTTTTGTGGGATAATAAAAAGAAAGAAATTATTGATTATTTATCCAGACTATTTATTTGTTCATAGGTGATGGTTGGGAGAACAAATTCATGGGGATTTCAGAATCCTTTAAAAATTTATATAATAAATTGATTAAAATTATATTTTTCATTCTTATTGGATTTCTAGATAGTCGTAGAATAAATTTGTATAATATGGGTATTTGTTCATCACCTTAGAAAATTTCAACATTTCAAGGATATAAGATAAGATTTACTTAATGAGATCCTTGAAAAATCTATATTAATAAAATTTTAATTTTTAATGGTTCACATCATTTAATTGTTTCATACCATGATCCAATATTAATATTGAAATCCATGAAATTGCATCTAATGGATATTGATTCTAGTCTACATTAGAGAACCACTTAACATTTTAAAACCAATGAATGGGCTAAAAGGACTATTCTAACTTTATATTAATGTCAATTTTAATTTTATCATTTTTGAATCAACATTCAATGGTTGAGAGTGAATAATAATAAAAAAGAAAATTCCCAAAACAATTGTACACCATATGATAAAATCAATCCATTGTAGAACAATTTCAACCTATTAGAGTCATGCACCCTTTGAAATTGTCATTTTATAGAGAGGAAAATATCCAAATAATCATTAATAAGATCCTCTCTGCAATAAGTCATCTTCTCCGAGTTCAGGTTGATCTATTCTAGGATAATCTTAATTTAAATGTACCCATGAATTGATGTGTGAGGTTGATTATTGATGAAATTTTTTTCTCTAATTAGTATCAAATTTTTTTATTTTTTAAATAATTTTAGATATACCCTCTTTATAGGTATTGAAATTATACACCTCAACCATATATTCTTACTTTTATAACATTAATAAATCAAAAATATATTCTTGATAATATTCATGGGCTTCTACTATAGTATAAAATCTAAAATTTAATCTATAATAACCTCTTTTGAGGATGTAAAACATATGTTTTCTATTTTGTCAAAATGCACGACAAAATCAATATGTTGACCAGTATCCTATAATGATTCTCTATATTAAGAATCAATGTCTATATTTCCATTGGAAATTATATAATTTCATGCCTATGGGGCCATAATGAACACTCCACTTATATTCTATAATTTTACCATATGATCATTCATCGATATGTTTACATAAAAAATATTAATCTTCACACCATTTAACGTTATTATGTGGATTCATTCCTTATTTAATCCATTCTAAATAGAATTATACTCGAGATAATTCCTATTAAAAATAAAATTCATTCTTAGAAGAATTACCATGAACTGTGTCAGACTCAAAGTAATGTACAAAATCAACCCTATAGTCCCCATGACTAATCTTGCTCATTTAGATCACTTGATGTAGTTCCTGAATTTTTATATTATTATTTTTAATATGCCATTCCACCTTATCCTCATGCTAAACTGAATTTTATTTTATATAAAGTAATCATTAATCATTGGTAGAGTTTTTATATAACAATATCATTCATTCATGTACTCAAATGAAAAAATACAAAGAAATATATTGGAATCATTTTCATACTCAAACATTCTAGGATGATCTTAGTGAAAAGAAACATATAGGACAAAAAGATATTGTTGAGACAAAATATAGTAAATTCTATTTTGAATCGTATTCAAGACACATCTCATAGTGAAAATATTCATGATGATAATCAATTGATATATTTTGAATTCATGTTGGCTATCATATTTTTTATTGTGTATCACTATAAGGGTGTTATATGATTTAATAATAAATGAAAACAAATCTTCCATACATCCAAAATTTTGTAATTATGGAATTAATTTTAGGTGTAACTTTCTATTTTTAAATTCCAAAATGTATATCTAATGTATGTCATTTGTTCTGAATATAATTTTTATGTAAGTAAGTGATAGACCCAACACATATCTTCATCTATAATGAAAATTTATTGATATGTGATCTTTCATACTCTAAAGAACCCTTAAATATTATTGGATTTCAATATTATGTATTGATGAATTATTTGACTCTACATTTAAAGATAATTTGTAGAAATAATAAAATTTATGATGCAAATGGGAAACAACATTATGTTATATAGAATATATATCCAAATATTATCATAATGTAATATCCCTGAAAATTCCATGGATGAGGTTTTTATAGTGGGGTTGGGGGAATTTAAAGCCTGAGCACAAATTATAGTAAGTAAAAATTCCAATTTAACAAAATATATAATAAGATTAAATTATTACAATTTCTTAAATGAAAAATTATAATTCGGTCGAATTAACAACGATTTTGAATGTAATATGTTAATATATCCAAAGAATTAATTTTTTAAATTCCCCATTAGAAATTATTTTTTATGAATATAAAAAGATATATTATATAACTATTCATCCATTTATTTAAAATATTATGTTATACTATATAGAGTAAATTATTTATTTACGATTAATTTATTCTGTAAATAAAGATAATGTCATTTGAATGTAAAAGGTTATAATTTTCAGAATACTATATTAAAAGCATGTTATATTTCAATTTAATATATTAAAATAAGCATTAATGATGGATTAAATAAAAGAAACTTATGTATTATAGACATAAATATATTAATTTTAATTCATATAATGATTATAATTGGGGATATAGTTAACTTAAAATTATAATATGTAGGAAAAAAATTCCCCAAAAATCTATTTTTCCACATGTTCTCCATGTTTATTTATATACATAATTATTAAAATTATTTGATTATTTTATGAAATGGATTAAAAATTTTATTTAATAAAAATTTTCAATTGGTAATTATGCCCAAATAATATTTAATAATAAAATATAAGAAATACATGTGAATGAAACTTATTCTATTAAGGTAAAAACAAGTTTAAAAAAGCATTATTCTATAATTATAAGGATTTAAAGGTCGTAAATTTTTTTGGAAACCACATTTAATTATTGTATTTATACAACACCATTATTAAAATAAAATTTAAGCCATTCTAGACTATGTTTTTCTATATATTGATGTGACATTATTATAAATTTTTAAAAATCATCATGTGTGCCAGACACCTTATTTATAAAAACGTATTTACATACCTTATGTATTTACACCTCAAATCTCATTTATCATGACAATACCTAAAAAATCCCCAACATCCTTATCCATGTTCAAAATATAATTTTTATCCTAAAATATTTGCCTTAGGATTCATTGTGAGAGATACAAATGTGGTTTTTCTAACACAACATAATTCTCTTCACCAAGATCTTTTATATTCGTCTTCTTTTACAACCATAAATTATATAAAAAATTATATTTCATAAATCTAGATATTATTATATTTATTTAGTAATGTTTTTCCATTTCATTATGCTTTATATGTGAAAGAAAACAATCGTTCGTGCTTGGGGAAGACTACTCCCTCGCGAACCTCGTTAATTTTTTTTTCAACAAACAATTCATGTGGATTTTCATAATCATGGAAAAAATCAATATATGTGATTATTATTGAAAAATGTTAATTTTTTAATTTTAATAGATCTTATAAATCATTATCATATCACCCATTAAGTAAATGATAATGTCACTAGTGGGTATGTCTGACATTCCATCTCAATGAAGCGGTGTGCTTCATTTTCCATCATAAAATTTAATGAATGAATTGTAAAATGTATATAGGGAATAAATATGATATTTATAACATAAATATAATTAAATATATAATTAAATAATAACCTTTTTATAAGTCACAGAACTCTTAAGAAAAAAATGCATGAAAAAGGGATTCATTTAGCACTAGAAAATTGGTAATAAATAACTATTATTAATTATAATGTGATAAGATATACCAAAATGATGATAATTTTTATTAAATATATTTATATTTTTCTAATAATATTTAAAAACTTGTTTAATACAATTTTATTGGTGTATAATTCATGTCTCTATAACGTGAATCTTTTTGTAAGATATTTCATATCCATTTTCACCCCATTAACATATATTGAATTATATGATCATATACACTTTAATGCGGATTATAAAATGTACCTTTTTAATAATTGAAAAAACATTATCTACACATAATCAATTATTTTTCATATAAATTTAATTTTTTTAAGACATTGATATTTATGACATACCAATGAAGTATGATTTTTTTAAAATATAACATTATTTTGTTATTTCGTATGTAATCATTAGTAATTGTTTTTTAATTTTCATTCGTCAGAATGAATAAATTTCATACACAAAATATATTTATGGACTTTTTATATTTTATTTCATCCTTTTCAATGTACGAAACATAAGTTAAGAAAGAAAGGTTAAATAGTAAAACATATTTTATTTATATTTTAATCAACTATATTTTTCATCATTTCCATATTAGTCAAAATTTGTTTAATATATTCCTTTTTATTTATCATATTATTTATCAATGAAATTTTATGTTATCCTTTACTTTTAATATAGTCCTAAAAACAATTACACTATTTTACATATGCTTATTTTCTACATTTATTACAAAAATGCATAAAGAATATATTTTAAATGTATAATCCCTTAATATTCATCTCTACAATTATACCCTTTAAAAAATTTATATTATTATACCTATTTGAAATGATTTGTAATGAAATATCCATAATTAAATTTCATTTTAATATATCATCTCCATTTTTACTATTTTTTCCAACGTAATGATGTTATTAAAAAAGATTAATTTTTAATTAATTGATGGTCACCTATTATATCTTATTATTTTTTTAGAGTAACCATTATGCTGTAAAATTTTCTATATTGTGATCAGTGTTTATTAAATTTATATTCAATATGCATATAATTTATGATTATATCATTATTTACTAAACATTGTAGCATTTTTACGTAAGGTGTTTTTATATTAGTGTTATTTTATTGGCTAGAAATAATCCTTGTAAAACCATATGATATAATTAATATGAATATTTATTGATATAGAATATTATTTATTATTTAATTTTACCATTTAATATATGGGGATGAATTGTAAAAATAGTTATGGATGGGGTCTATATATACACCCCCTCTATGTGTTTACTATTTTAATGAGACAAAATAATTGAACAAATTAAAGGGGTTTATTGTACATTCCAACCATCAGTTAAAATTTCATGGTGAAATATCTTGATGGAAAAATTTCCATGATGTTATTAAACATGACATCTAATAAACAATCAAAAAATAAGGGATAATTTATTTATTATAATGAATTATTTTATTGTATTGATGTTATCCCTAGAATCTTTTTGAGCTCCTATTATTGATAAAATTGAAAGCGTATTCAGTTATTTACTTATCTATAATTTTTTTTGTATTTTTTAGTTATAGATTCTACTATAAATAACCCTTACTGAGATTTTGGACGGACCATTATTTTTTTACTTTCCCTAAGAAAATAATATAATTATTTTAACGAGTTAAATGATGAAAAAAATTATTGTTATAGTGTTTTATTTATTAGAATCAATGTAATATTCTTATCTTGTAAGTATAGTTCTCTCCAAGAATACTAAACCTTTTTATCTATATGTATTAGAAACCTTGTATCTATGATTATGTTATAATGTGGACACCTAATCTTGGTTAATAGTGTTAGGGATGTTACAAAATTAAATTATAAAAACCCATACTTGGAATCATGAGTACAAAAGTTTCTATATTAGAATCTTTTATTTTAGGATATTATGAATTCTGACATTGCTAAATATTTTAAATCTTCATAAGGGTAAAATGGGATAAATATTGACAAAACATTCAGATAAGGCATCACAATTTTAATAAATCATTCCATTATTTTATTGGATGAGTCGAGTTCTTTCATGTATATATGTATCAAATATATCTAACTAAGTGGTATACATTTGTATTTATTTTTACATTTTGTTATTTAATGAAATAATGATTAAAAAGGGGTACCATATTACAATTCCTATATAAATAGTATTTATATAAAAATAAATATTGAATATATTTATTTCAAAGTATTTCATTAAATATATAAATTTCATTTTTTTCTTCATATCTTATTTATAATTTTTATTGATTTAACAATAATATTAAATTCCAATAAAAAACGTCAGAATATTTTATTTAATAAAAACATTATATAAATTATCTTAAAAATGTAAAAATTAATTTATGTTTTGTGATTTATGATGAACTATGAAATTTTTCGTCAAATGTAACATATCATGGATATTTAAATGGTTTTAATTGACTTTTCATTATTGTCATGTTTTATCCTATGTAAAATTATGTAAATAGATCATAAAATGATAAAAATAATATTTTATGATAAATATTTTAGTTAATTTAATTAAAATTAAAAACAATATATTAAATAAAAATAACAACGATGATAGATTAATGAATAGTTTATCACTCATCCATTTATGATCCAATTCAATCAATATATATTCAATAATAACCAATTCATATTTTAAAAGCTGCTAAAAAAGGTAAGGTTTAAATTACAATGACACCAAAACATATATTAATTTATTATTATGATGTTTTTAAACCAAAAAACATTATAATCTAATATAAGTAAATTGAGAATCATTTTTATTCAGAATAACTAATTATATTTTAATCGTTTATGTAATTGAAAATGTGTCCATTCCATCACATATAAAATGAAAATAATTCTATCACTTATTTATATTATATTTAAGAAAACAAAATTATTAAAACCCTACATAGTTACCTTTTAAAATCACGAAGACTAGATTATAAGTATTTTCTTTCTTAAAATTGAAATCGAATTATCCTTTTTATGGTCTCTAAAAGAGTCATACTAAAGAAAAGATAATCTTCTTACACAACCCATTTTAGTTTATTTATTAGTATAAATCATATGTATAGAATATATTTATGTTTAAATAAAATATATATTTTTTTTCTAATTATACAAAATATTATTATTATTTTGTGACTACAAATTATACACCATCTGTTTTATTAATTAGAAAGAGAGTGTATCTCTAGTGCGTATGTCTGGACTATATCCTCTAAATATAGATTTAATTAAATTCTATAACTATAATTCATCGATGGTTATATTTTTTGTTTTAATTTTTATATAATAATTTTATGAAATATTTACTCTTATCTAATTATGGTATTATAACTACCATTTTACCTTCCATTCCATTATATAATAATAATGTTGCTCGAACGTGTTTCTGGACTACTACATCCATAGTGAGATGTGATTCAATTGTTATTTCTAATTTAAATAGATGGTTATAATGATATATTAATTAATATAAATATATATACTGTTTATTATATAATAATGACTTTGAAAATATTAATTATTAATTTTCTTTATTTCATTCCATTCGTTGAATTGTAAAAACAACGTCCATGTGTACATATGGCTTACACTATCCATGAATGCAGGAATTAATTATTATTTCTATATTATTTATTTTTGAAACAAATTATATATATATATATATATATTAAATATAAATATATAATATTCATATTATTATGACAACTCTTATTATGATTGTATTATGATCAATTTATAAAATATAAAAAATCTAAACAAAAACATTCATGAGAAACAAAGCTATTGTGAACTAGAAAAACATTTTTAATAGAATATTTTTTAAAAATAATACGATGTTATATGTAAGTAATATTTGGTATGGAATATTTGAATATGTTTATTTAATATATAAATATAAAAAAATATTATGTATATTTTATTTTTTTACAAATTCATGGAATGATGATTATTGAGTTAACAAATTTTTTTCTCTATATTTATTTATGTGGGTCACATGGAACATTCACCACTATTTTATTTATTTGTAAAATATACTTATCATTAATTTATATTATGATCATTTTAATTAAAAATAATATAATTAAAAAATCAATAAATGGTTTCATCTTCCATGTGGTTAGGATTCAAATGTGACTAATGTGGTGATGAATTTTTGGTATTATCTCACTACTTATCCAAATAGCTTATGATCAAATTTTTAATATTGTATTTTTAGAAATAATGTCTCAATAATTGTATGAAATTTACATTCCTGATTTCATTTATATATAATAGTCTTCTTCCTTCCATTTTAACCTCATTAAAAACCCATGAGTTTGTATACATATTTTTAGTAAAAACAATCCATATATATATATTCAGTTAAAATTAATTTTTCTTCAATATCCATTTTATCTAAAGATATTTTCATGTATTTTTAAAATATTACCCTATGTATTGACCATAATTCTTACCCTTTCTGAATTATTAATTTTTTTAAATGATATTTTGATGATTTTTATAAATAAGTGACTTTTGACTTTTTGAGGGTAATGTGAATGGAAACACTTTTTTAATGCACAAATAATAAAGACATATACTCACATAATTGACTAATAATTGATTTGAATATTATGTTTCAATTATCCAAGTATCCTTTCAAATAATTATTTTTATTTTTATTATATAATATTTTTTTAATTAAAAGAAATAATTTCAAAATGGAAACCGAATTTTCCTAAAGAAATATTCTATTAATATTTTAATGGAATTTTTAATTATAAAGAGATCGTATTATAAAAAATATTATTTAATTGGGATATTATTTAATTATACTATCTATATTATCTTCCTAGATTATACATGTTTTTGATGATATTTATTATGAAACCATTTTTTCAATAGATTGTACTAGGTTTATATGGTAAAATTTCTATAGTTGTAGATTCCACTCAGTGGGAAATATTATGATCATAAGAAGAATGTTTTATAATGTAGTAGAAGGTATATGTAATTTATTAATTATGTTATGAATGGGATCATAATATATATCCCACAAATTAATTGGGTAATGCTAAATATACAATGATAATATTATGAGATATAAGTAGATGTACTTGATTCAGGAAGGGAAACCATTAAATGTATATAACAAAATATAAGGGAAAATATATTTCTTAGTTAACTATGAGAAATAGTAAGGGATCATTTGTTCACTATTGGAAACAAGATATGATTCATTATTAGTTGTAATATGGGAAATAGCTTGTTTTTACTAATCATCTACTATTTAATGGTCTCAGTAGTTATACTTGACATATGAAATGGTTCAAATTATTATAATGGATACATAGGATTATGAAATAATTATGATATAATCATATGCACCATGATTTGTTCATTATTATTTATCAATATAATTATTCATGTGTTTTGAAATACAAATCACTATTCGATGAGTCATGTTTATTATCATTTAAATATTTTCATTCACTTTTCTAGATATTGTCATAACCTCATACCCATGGTATTATCTAATGTTCTCATTTATTCATAGATGGATATATCTGTTGTTTATCCTGATTGAATTTAGATCATTCTTAAATTTTTTTATTCCCCTTAATATGATGAATTATTTTATGTATTATATGTCAATAAGTTTATAATGTGAGAATGAAATTATGAGAGATGATAATGAATTGAAAAAAAAAATTAATGTATCTAGTATAAAAATAAAAAAAAATTATAGTTATAGAATATAATATAATTTTTTTCATTTAATATTCATCTAAGAAGATATAATATATATCTATGAAAATATTTTGTCAATATAGTTGATATTAGAGAAATATTTTTGAAATTATTATATAATATTATTAGAAAAATTAAATGAAAATATTGGGAATAAATATATTTATAAGATAAAAACGTGTTGTTTTGGTGTAGTAGACATTATGTGGTTTTCTTATGAATTAATCATTTTCAATATACTACATATTGATGTGGTTTTGGAAAAGATTCATATATGGTAATAAAAAAGAATTGTTTGGTCCATTATATCATTTTCATCATTCTAGAGTATAGTAAATATTTTGTTATTATGATCCGGGATTGAAAATCATAATATATATTCATGGTTTAATTCACATTTTCATTATAAATATTATTTTAATGATTCTAATAAATGGTGATCATGGATTACCATGGTTAAAACTAATATATTATGGAGTAAAAAAATGTGTCATGAATTGAAGAACATATTAATAGTTTTTCTGAACTAGGATATTTTTTAGTATGATTATTTTGTTGAAACAATTATTTTTGGAATTTTTCAATGGACTGAACTTGTAATAATTTAATTATCATTAATTTTGATGGAAAACGTAATCATTTTTTCATGATAAACCTAGTGAAACTAGAGATTCATTACAAAAATATATGATTATTCAAAATAAATGATAATGTTTTATAATTATAAAACACATAATTGGTGAAATATAAAACACATATAATAGTAAGAAAATGGTGATTCATGGGATTGTAGTTGATGAACATCATTAGGGAATGAAAATTCACTTTTCAACATTTTAGGAATTTAGTAAGAATCCCTCTAGGAGATATCTCAAGGGATGGGTAATGTGTATTCCTAGTTTAAATTAAAGACATAGATAAATTAGTTTTTGCTGATTAATGAAGAGATCCATAATGGTGAATTATGTTCATCCTATGTTACCTATTAGAAATAAATGTCATATTTTAGGGGAATCTGGGAATTATAATAGATATACTCTTAAAAATAATGGTAAACCTATACCATGGAAGGACTGATTCATTCATAATTAGCAAATACAATGTATTTATATTATTTTATTAAGAGTTAATAATTATATTATTGACGTGTTATATAATTTTTAACATGAGTATTAGGATCATGTAATATTTCAGGATTGTTCAACTGTAGTATTTCTTTACAAATTTTCAACTATATGTTGAATGATATTGACAATATAGTAATGTAATTTAATTGTAATGTGACATTTTTGAGGAGAACATAATTGATGGAAATATAACCCTTATTATGTTCATGATAATGACATAATAATGATTATTTTTTTATAAATATATGATTGATACTAGTAATATAAATTGGATAGTATTGTGGAACATGAAATTGTTCACATATATAATTAAAATGTGATCATTGTTGATGTGTACTTTACTTTTAAATTTATTGGATACTTGTAATCGTATATGAATTTAACTAGGGAATAAAGAGAATTTTAATTATTTTTATCAAATATTTGTTTCATTTTTGATTTACTGATATATTGGAAAATATATCACTCAGTTATTTATATGAATGTATGTGATATTATGATATACATCATTATATATAGGGAAAATGATAAATATGATCTTATAAAATAAAACTGTGATAATATATTTTTTATTATTTGTTCTATTATTTTGTTCGAAATATTTAGGAGGTGTCATAAAATTATCTATTTATGGAATGGATTTTGTTGAAATTTTGTTTTATTATTGTAGTTTAATTAATAACCATATCAAATTTATACATATTTTATAATTTTTGATAACCATAATGTTTATTTTAAATTTATATTAAACCAATCAATGTACATTAATTATTTAATTTTTCTTATATCCCATTAAATTATAATATTATTACTTTATATGTGACAAATACATTTTGAATAATCATTTCATGGAATAATATACTATTTCTAAATTCATCAATGCACAGCCAAAGTATAATGTATTGATTATATAATGCAAAGATATTAAAATAGTAAATTTCATCATTTTCAATATCTTGATAATAAAATAATCACTTTTATTTTGAAAATTTCTTTTCAAAATATTTTTCTTTTACGTTCATTTACAATGAATTTAATGTCATTTAATTCCTTAATAATTTCCGGTGTTCTCATTATCAATATCATAACCCTTTTCTTGGATGGTATATTTCTCCATGTTGTCTATATTGTGAAATCTATACAATGTTCTCCATATTATTTAACATGATTATTTTATTATTTTACATGTCATTTATCCTTCTTAATTCTATTTTTATAAAAGAATTTTTATTCCCCCTCTCGGTCATGTGTCTTTTTAACGATGAAATTTTAAAAAATGAAACCTTTTATGAACTATATAATATAATTATGTTGTAATTTATATAATATGGTAGATTATAACACCACAAAAATTGTTTTTAAATGAATAATAATCTTGATAACATGATTAACAGACAACGAAAATCATTATGGGAATAGTAATGTGTTATAAGAATATAGTTATTTAAATGACACCCAACCCTTTAATTAGTTGTCATGAATATGAGAAAAAAATTATAATATAGACTTATATGATACTTTCTAAATTATAATTTTTTTATTCAATGGAAATAAACACTCATTATTTATTGAATACAATTTATGCTTCACAAATTCTATTTCATCAATAATTATTTTTATTACATTTTGTGTGTGGTAATTATAAGTATTTTATACAAAATTTAAAAATTATTTTTACAAATTAATTATTTGTTTATGTAAAAAGAATCTCAATATTTTTATATTTTTAATTTTTGATAATTTTCTAAAAAGATTAATCTTTTATTGAATAATTAAATATACTGATTTTTTTATATGTTCTATTTCCTTTACAGAATATCAAAAAATACATTTTATATTAAAATATTTTTAAATGTTACAACATAATATTTAGGATATGAATAATCCTATTAAGGTAATTTTAATTAGTTTCATGCTCTATTTTGTAATGAAAACAACTAATACTCTAGAAATCATTTTTCAGGGAAGATGCATTTCGTAGTGTTTTGTGGATTTAATTATAAGGAAAATTATCCCATTAATAGTAACTAAAAAACTATAAAATAAATTCATTATTTATAATACGAGGGAAAAACTTGGGAAATGTTCCCTTTTCATCGTTCATTATAAATAATTACCTTGGTATATTTTTTCAATAGTGGAAAGTGTAAAATATGGTAAAAACTTCGGGGAAAAGAATTAGAATCTTTCTATAATTATCTGTTATATATTTAGAAGTGTGGGGTTTTTCTATTCAGACTAATTATCAAATAATTAACTAGATTGTGTGATTTTCCATTGATCTAGACCATTAATTTTTTTTAGTAAAATAAAAAAACCAAATATCATCTGTTGACTTAAATATCTCTATAGTTTTTACATAATGAAAAAGTAGTATAATTTATGTTATAAATGATTATATTAAAGGTAAATATTTTATTAAAAAAATTACTTATTTTAATATTTAGAGATAAAATAATTACGCCAAATGGTTACACAACACCAACCTATAAGAGATATTAAATTTTTATATGAAAATTCCACTACATTAATGTTGTTTTTGAGGTCAACATATGTGAAGTGTAATCAAAATGAAAATAATTTTATTTTTTGTAAATAAAATATTATTAAAATATTTATTGATAATAAATTTCATTAATGGGGATATATTGGAAGACAATATTTTAAACATCATATATTTAACATCCACAAAAAAATTTTAATTTATAAATAAAATTTCAATAGTTTAGTATTAAAAAAATTAATTACTTTGATTCCGAGATAAATTAGTTATTCAAGGGGTAAAGAAAATTCATACTGTATTAGATTAAAAAAACATATCTAAATATACTTGGTTGAATGTATTTTTATCATATATTCTTTTGCATAAAATATATGTCCATATGGATGATTGTTTATTGGGAATTACTTTATTATATTTAAATAAGTTTATTAATTGAAATTTTTTCAATTCCCCCACTTATTAAAGGAAACCCCTTATTAATTTTCTACATAATGAACTCATCCATGTCGAAAAAAACAGCCCGAACCAATAATATTAAAATCATACCTAGATAGAAATTATAGTTATTGGAATTCTTCAAATCCTATTCCAATTAACCTTATTATGTGTTCTAAAGAAGTCCTACCAAAGAAGATGTTATCATATTACCAAATAAAAAACATTTTACAATTCTTTGACATACTACAAATATGTGCTATTGTTAATAAAAAAATAACTATAGTATATAAAATTACTACAATATAACTAATAAGAGGGATATTATATTATGATCTTTTTTTTGTGAAATTAGAAATCAAAGTATACCACTTTTATTACTGTGGACTAGTACACCACATATCGATTATATTTATTTTCAATCAGTGGCATTCATGTAATGTCTTTAGAGGATTTATAATTTATTGATTATATTTTTGACATTTGTATACTTGTATTATTTTAATATCATAAATACCTTCATACCATCCATTCCACTAAAAATTGATAATTCCCCTCATGCGTACATGTAGACTACCACCTCGATAGAATGAAGAGATTGTTTTTGAAATTAATCATTAAATAGATGTTATTTAGGGTATATATAATGAATATATATTTTATATAATATATAATAATCAATATTTAAATATTAATTAGTTTTTATAATTCATTCCCTCCATCTTTTGATAAGATAAATCGGTATTCATTTATATGTTAGTCATAAAATCTACATGGATGATGGGATATGAATTTATATAACTATCTATTATTGATTACTATATATAAATAAATAAATATATAATTATGGTATATTATGTTAATTTATTGATATAACTTTTTATGATGATAATGAAATAATCAATGTACATGAACTAGGACTACAGTATTGAAACATGCCTAGGAAATGTAGTTATCATCTCGAACAATGGTTTTTATAAAAAATTATAATTAATCAGTGATAATGTGTTATAATTAGATCATAAATCATATGATATATTTTATTATGTTTTTATAATATATTTTTATTAAATTTATATTTATTATAATAATGTTTCTAAAACATATGAGAAAGGAATAGACTTGGGGTGAGGAATTTTTCCCACATTTATTTAATTGACAGACCTGCGATATTGAACACTATTTTCTTCTATGTGATGTATTTATGTCCCGTAATTTTATATTATTATTATTTTATCAGATTATATTAGTATTTAAATATCATTCAATTATTATCTATTTCATTAGGCATTTATATTATCGTTACCAAATTGGAATGTAATTTATTTTACAATAAATGTTTTTCAGGATTCTTCGTGATCAATACACTAATGATGAAATTTTAAGATACATAACTAAATAATCCACTAAAATTTTTTCTTATCTACACACATATGTATAATTAAATTTTTACCTTTATTTTTTTATTTTTATTCATATATGATGATGTTTGAATGATTATAAGGTAACAAATATTTATTTCTCTGTTCTCACAAAAAGAATTTTCTGTCTATATACATTTTTTAGAATTAATATTTTGAATAATTTTTTTACTATTATGCAATAATTTTTTAAATTTATTTATATCAATGAAATATTTCTTTGAAAAAAATTACAACGAATTATCTTCACTTTTTCCTAATGTGGTAAGATTGAATTTCCATAAAGAATGTTAATGGAATCAAAATTTTAATATTCAAGACTTGAATGAAATTTTCAAACATAATTACTACTAAATGAATTTATTCTTCCATTACATGTCTCCAATGTTTTTTCATTGATTTTTATCCATTACAGATGTGATATTTTTATTTTAATTAAGTGTTTTAAAAATTGAAAGGGTGTATTCCTCGTGAAATATTCTAGTTGACTTTGATTGAATAATTTATATGATAATATCATTTAATGTAAATTTGATTTGATATGGATATTATATATTTATACAACCGTTATTATTTATATATATGTCTTATAGTAATGATATAGATATTTTTATGAAACATATTTTTTTCATGGGTTACATAGTGATGAATTAGTGAAATTTTTTCAAATCAGATTTCTTTTCCATTAGTATTTTTATTATGATGTGGTTATGGATTGATGTAGTTTATTAACACACATGCATATTGTATATATTACTTGAAGGGTTGTATTTAAATTATACATCCCCCAAATTTATTAGGTAATTTAATATACCTCATGATACAATCAAGGGAAATTGGTTGATGTGCATGATCCACTATAGGAGACATGTCGATGTAGTTGATCCAGTATGAAAAATAGGAAAACATTATTCATCTACTAGGGTTAATAGATAATGGTTCTTGATCCAATATATAAAATATGGTGGGATGACTGATCCACTATGGTTTACCAGTGGTAATTCCTTGCATTTTGTGATATGTGAAAAATGTTTTGATACATTATAGGACATGATTTTATGGTCTTGGTAGTTAGATGTGACTGAAGAAATGGTTTCTATTCTAATGTTGGTGTAACACTTTGAGGAAGAAATTTTGATCTTAACATATGGTGAATTATTGATTTATGAAGTTTTATCAGTCTTATGATTTGTTCCATTTTAAATGATAAAATTTTAAAATATAAATAAATTTTATTATCTTCATCATATTGTGATAAATGATTTTATTTAATGGTAATGATATAACATAATTAGGCATCGCGAATTATATTATTTGATCATTGACTTATATTTCTGGCATTTTCCCTTACTAGAAATCTTAGCTCCTCCTATATTACATTTAGGTTTCCATTGTTATAGAGAAAGGTATTATATATGCCATGTCAACAGTGGTACACTAATAGAGAAACATTAAAAGTAATTATAAAAAATATCATTTAGAAGATTTTTAGGTATATATAATCTAAAAAATTACTCCTTAATAATTATAAATTGGATCGTAATGTTATTAAATTATACAAAATTTAAAATGATATTATATTCGGATGTGAAATATATAGGTTTCAATAAACTGATAAAACTACATAAATCTATAATGTTTATATGGTAGTCCCAAATGATATGTGACTATATTGACAACTAAACATGTAATTCTTATATAGATACATGTGAAAATGTATTGGTTATATATAAATAAATAGATATATGTGTAATTCATCTAATGGTATATGGGGAAAGATAAAAATTTTATTCACCTATCATCCTCTATACTGAGATTTTCATGTCTGTGTTCATCAATCATAGTAGAGATGTTTGGCTCTATTAGTATAGTGAAAACACAAAAATATTATTGATCTCTTTGTTGGTCATCAAAATAACAAGATGTTTGTGATGAATTGTAAATTTTGGATATAAAATACAACATGGGTATAATGAAAACTCTAACACATGAGGATTTAATTTTTTAGACCATGGTAGAAATGATGTTTGAGCATCATTGTAGGATGAATACAAACGATTTTATTTCCCTCCACTCCATCAGTTCAGTATGACATTTTATTGATATTGTTCGATTTAGGGGAGCCTGTAAGGGAATTTTCTACCCATTTTGGTTAAGGGGAATCAAAATTAGATGATTAAAATGAATATATGTATATATAATCATATAATTAATAACCTTATGTGGAATTTCTATAGAGGTATTTATTCTCATTAAAAATATTCATTTATTCTTCTTTCTAAATGATTTTATATGATACAATTTATATCATAAGTGAGAATAAAATCCCAATCACTATTTTCATTTTGTTTTTTTCTAATTGATGTTTATTTAATCCAATATCATTTATCTATTCACCGAAATTTGTCTAGATTGACCCTCACATTGAGGAATATAAGAGAGATACTAGACTTATAGTAATGGAAAATAACTTTTACATTTTTAGTAGTTGTTTCAAATTATTGGAAGACATGTGTATTTCATATTAAAAAATCAATTGGATGAATTTATAATTTAAACAAGATTTTAATAACCCAATTACTCCCTAAATATTAAGTAATTACATCATCATGGTTGATCGATATTGGATAGATATTATTAAGTATGAGGAATGTGGTATAATAGGAAAAATCTAGGAAGTATTGGGTTATGATTAAGATAGAATCATCTATATCCTACATTTTTCCCCACATAAATATTAACCTTTTAATATAGTGAGATTCTAGGTAGTTGTGCAGAGAAATTTTAATATATATTTTCCTTGAATTTTATCTTTGATGTTTTATTTGAGGAAATTGTTGTATAATGATGGAACATTGATATGTATATAGATCCCACAACATCCTAATAAAGGATTTAAATATTTATCTTTTGTGAAATATATGATATCAATTTAAATTATATAGACTATAATCTAGGAAATAACTATCACGGCCCGTCATTGGGACCCATGTCGTGACTACTCTAATCCTGCCTTTCATAGGTCAGGGGTGGGCAGAAAGCACCAAAGGCATAAATCTCTATGATGGGAAGGAATTGACTTTATAAAAGTAAACACACACAATCAGAGTACACAATAGGAAGAAAAAAAATAAGCAAAAATGTATTCATAAGAAGTGATGGAAAGTAAAAAGGGGTTATAAATACTAGCCCAATATAAAAGTACATATACAAATGAAAGCGAGTACAACTGAAAAAGGTAAAAATAGATGAAAGGTAAAGTGAAGTTCCTGGATCGTCCTCTGGGGTTCCTACCTGAATGGTAGGTATGTATGGCCACCTTAGCAGTCCATGTTCGTTAGACTCCTATGTGTACCAACTCTTCGTAAGGTCCACCAATGGGTATAATCCAGTCTTAGCGATCTCGGATTCTGTCAGCATTGTTCATTGTCTGAATCCAACACAACGAGGTGTGGGAATAGGTCGTGCATAGCTGAGTATAACAATACTCAGTAGGGACCCTGAGACCCTTAAGGTCTCACAATATCCCATAAGGAAAACCACAAGGTAATGATTCAACAGATCACCCCTATGTATATTCCCTTAAATATACATAATTTATCTAGTAACCCATCTCAATCATGATGTAAACACAAAAGTCACTAACTATGTTCAAACCAAAATTTTATTCTAGGGGGTAGTAGCTAGTAACATCCACATTCAAACTGTTGGAATCTCGGATGATGGTGTACTCCTACTCTATCTAGTTCTGTGGGCCTGTCGCGTCACACAGAGTCGCTTTCCACTTTCCTAGACTGTTGTGGTACTCCTCCTGTCGAGTACCATGGGTCTACAATGCTCACATAGAGGCGTTCCCCACCGTGGGTCTACCGCACTGACACATAGGTGCTCCCCCTTGTAACCTGCTAAGGTACATATCCTGCCGATTACCATGGGTCTACCATGTTACACAGAGGCACTCCCCATTTTGGGTCTTCCATGCTCACACAGAGGCGCTCCCCTACTAGGCTAGTAGAAACAATCTGATTCGAATTGTCAGCAGTCGTTAGGTGTCCTCCAGCTACTATGTCATCGTACTATACTCGCTCATCTCTGGGAGGATCTGCTCCATGATCTATAGGTGGATATTAAAAGTATAATTAATTCCAAAGTAGAAGTATCTCAATGGTTTGACTCATCATAGGGATCTCAATGCAATAGACGACGCGTCAATCAAACGCCCGGTCTGTAAGTTATTAGCATCTCTGTTCAAGGGGCCTGGTTGGTTTTTAGGCTCAAACCAACCCGGCAGTATCCCAACTATGTCCAATAATTAATTATGGTATGTCAAAAGTTACATATCATTCTACACTTTCTGTCGTCTTAGACGGTTCGTCGATCAGACAGTCATAGCCCATGATATGGGTGAAAATGTGTGAAGAGGTCAAAGCGGGTCTGGTCTGGGGTCCAACCCTGTCCGTGAGTATGACCCGGCCCTAAATGAAGCGGCCCAATCTGAGAGGGTGTCCCTGCCCAAGTCATTGGCCCAACCCGAGGGGGTGGCCCAACCCTAAAGTGGCCTGGCACAAAAGTGTCCCAGCCCGAAGGGTTGGCATGACCCAAAGGATCCCCGATGACCCGATCGGGCCATCGACCCAGTCGGCCTAGTGGCCCGGTCGGCCAAACGACCCGGCTGCCCAGTGAGGGTCCGCCTAAGCCACGACCGGGGAGGGGGTAAATGTCCACCCCTGGCTCCGGAATGACAATGCGGTTCTAGTATAATCCTAAACCGGCGCCAGGTGACGCTGGTCCAGGTCACTGTAGGACCCTTCCGGTCGCGCCAGTAGTGTGTACTGGTGGACGGCTCAGCCTCACACCCTCCTATGTCCACATAGGCCTATGGTCGCAGTTCATCCCTAGCTCGGCGCGACATCTCCGCGCCCATCACATCTAACCACCACGACCCACGTGACCGCGACTCCATCTGGCACGGTGGATCGGCCCCACGCCCCTCCGGCACCGCCGTAGCCCACCTGGCCGCGGCTCGGTTCTCTGCGCGACGCGACATCATCACACCCCTCTGAAGACCTGGTGGCCCCTACCCCACCAGCCTCTTCTGTATCTGGCTATTTTCCAGTCACTTCATGTACCGCCGCGGCCTGTCGGGCGCGGCCCGTTCCTTCGCTACGATCCTCTCTTCCGGAGTCACCGTTGTGCCGTCGTCATCGTCAACAAACAAGAACAATAAAAGGGGGATGTTCAGGCCATGTTCATACTGTCTGAACCCACCACGTTATGGTGTTATCATTATGTTCTAAAACCATAAGTTAAACAACGAAGATCGGGAATAAATTCAACTCAAAACCACTAACTTTTTTGTCAATCATTGACGGTGGAAGGAGTGGAACATCGGACGTCGATTCGTCGATGTCGATAAGAGTCTGAAATTGGAGAGCGAGGAAGAAGCATCGTCGGTGTTATTCACAGTCGGCTCCTTATCCTTTGGTTCAGTTGACAATCAGAGAAAGATGTTTTTCTTTCTTCATTGGCTGAAGAGGCGTTATTCACATTCTTCATTGAGGGATAATTCTCACAGGGTTCTCCAAGTTCTCTCTCAATGCTCCACCAATTGAATAGTTGCCATACCAAAATAAAATAATAGGCTATCTATTATTTTAATGGTTGGAAAGAATTCAAAATGATTCAAAAGGAGAATAATTAATTTGAGAAACATAACCAACTAAATGAGGTTGGTTGGCTCAATGAAATGGTAGAGTAAGGTGAATTGTTTTCTCCCACATAAATTGGGGGTTAGAGGGGGTTTAAAGCCCGTGTGGGTCCCACCAAGGATATCCTCCCAAGGGAGGTTATGTGCAGGTGGGACCCACCACCATAACCTCCCATGGGATGTTAGGGTGTGGTGGACCCCACCACTAACCACTTCTTTGAGGTTTCAACGACCTTAACAATAAAAATTAACTAACTATCATTTTTATTCAACATAATTAAAAACCCAAAATTTAACTTTTATTCTCATTAGAATGCAACTATGATGAAAGTCTCATTAAGAAATCAATAAAGCTATGCATTCAACGATGCAATCAGATTTCAATTCTGAGCACCGGTTCAAATGTTATAAAATTTCGCTCGTACGTTTACTGAAGGTAACCGAGCAAAACATCAGAAATTGATTTCGGGCACACCGAGCCTCGGAATCAAGCACCGTAGATTTCCGTAGACTCATAAAAAATCCCATTATTTTTTTTGAAAAAATTCCACTAAATTTAAAGGTATTTAAATTCTCCTTACTTCATTAATTTATGTCCTCGTATGCTATAACTTGAATGAATGGAACAAATGGGGGTACATAGCATGCATCTAATCCTCCGGCTCCCATGTGCTCTCTTGGAGGTTCTCGTGCTGCGAGAGAATGCACACCAGAGGTATTGTTTGTCCACGAAGGACCCACACCTATCGATCCTCAGTCTCCACTAGAACCTCTGTGAAAGTCTCCTTGTCATCGATGTATATCTCTCCATGGTCGATGATGTGGGAAGGTTCGTGCTCGTATCTCCTCAGCTGAGATGTGTAGAAGACGTCATGAACCCAATGTAACTGAGTTGAAAAGATATGCAATAAGCCACCTCGCCTACTCTACTGAGGACCTGGAAAGGTCTGATAAACCTCGGAGATAACTTTCCACCTTAGCCAAATCTCTATATACCACCTCGAGGTGAGACCCGTAGGAAGACGTGGTCACCATCCTCAAACTCTAGAGGCCTCCATCTCCTATCATCGTATGACTTCTTCCTGCTCGGTGAAATCTTCATCCACTCATGGATGATCTGCACCTTTTCGGTGGAAGCCCATACAATCTCAAGATCCACTAGATTTGACTCTCCGGGGACTGTCTAGTACAGTGATGATCTGCATGGTTGACCATACAAGGCCTCAAAGGGTGACATACCCATGGTAGAGTGGTAGCTGTTGTTGTAAGCAAAATCCACCAAAGGTAAATGCTCCTCCCTACTGCGACCAAAGTCAAGGACACATGCATGAAGCATTTCCTCGAAGGTCTGAATGGTGATCTCGGTCTGACTATCCATCTGAGGATTGAAGGCAGTGCTCTAACAAAGTTTCATCCAGAAACCCTCCTGCAACACCTTCCATAGCCCAGAATTAAACCATGCATCATGGTCGGATACAATAGGAGATGGTACTCCATGAAAACGCACAATCTCCTGCACATAGAGGTGTCCCAATATCTCTACTGATCCATTATCTCTGATCGGTATGAAGTGGGACCACATGGTGAGTCGGTCAACGATCACCCATATCGAGTCATGACTCTTGGATGTACGTAGAAGAACCATCACGAAGTCCGGGTTGTACCAAGCCAGCTGGTACCCGGTGCTCCGCCTTCACTTGCTGACAAGTGAGGCACCGTGATACAGACTCTGCAACCACCTTCTTCATAACTAGCCACCAGTGCTATCGTCAATGGTCCTGGTACATTTTCGCCACACCTGCATGTACCGCTAAAGGGGAAGAGTGGAACTCTCTCAAAACTTCCCCCTGAAGTGAAACTGGTACCATGGTATGTCCTTTGAAGAGAATGATGTGCTCCCCATATTCAAAAAATAAATCAGGTGCCTGCCCTGTGGATATCTGGACACGTCGAGTCTCACAGTCAGCGTCCCCACACAGCACCTCCCTGACTAGCTGAAGAAGTGGAGGAGTGACTATGAGAGACTAGAGATAGGCTACTTCATCCCCATCCACAAAAAAAAATATCTATAAGTCATCCAGTTGCTCTATCACCTCTCCTAGCAGCTGTATACTAGTTCTCTTGCTGAGAGAATCCACAACAACGTTCCCCTTCACAGGAGTATAGACTATCTCGAAGTCATAGTCCTGGAGGAACTCAAGCCATCACCGCTGTCTCAGGTTCAGGTCCTTCCGAGAAAAGATATACCTGAGACTATTATGATCATAGTAGACTGTAAAACATTCTCCCATCAGATATTTCCGCCACATATTCAATGCGAAGAAAACTGCTTTTAATGCCAGTTCATGGGTAACATAGGTCTACCGGTGTTGTCTTAGCTGCTGAGATCCATCTGTGATCACAACATTCTCCTACATCAGGACACACCTGAGGCCAGTCCCGGATGAATCGCAGTAAACTACGTACCCTACGCCTGCCTCTAGAATCCTCAATATGGGGGCACTAGCCATCCTCTGCCTCATCTTCTGAAAGCTCTACTGGAATCTCTCCAACCACATGAAGGGTTTCCCCTTAGTCATCAAGGCTGATAGTGGTGCCGCACCTCTGTAGATGTCTGGAATGAATAACTGAAAGTTCCCAACAAATCCCAGGAAACTCCATACCTCAGTCAAACTCCTAGGTGGATCCCAAGAAAGTACCACTTCAATCATTATTGGATCCACTGCTACTATAGTCTTCGAGATGACTTGTCTTAAGAAGTGATCCTCTCAAATCCAAAACTGGGACTTTGAAGGCTTACCTTAAATCTGATTCTCTCAGAGAGTATCTAGTACAACCTGAAAATGGTAGGCATGCTTGTTCTCAATATTCGAGTAGATCACAATGTTTTTGATGAATACCATGACAAAGCATTCGAGGTATGGCTAGAAATATCCTGTTCACGAGACACATGAACACTTTTGGAGTGTTGGTTACACTGAAGGGCATAACCAAGAACTCGTAGAGGCCGTACCGACAGCTGAAGGCCATCTTCTACACATCCTCATCTAGAAATCTAAGATGGTGATAGCCTATCCTGAGGTCAATCTTTGAGTACTATCATGCTTCCTTGAGCTGATCAAAGAGGTTGTCAATCCTCGGGAGTGGGTACTTGTTCTTTACTGTCACCTGGTTCAGGCGACAGTTGTCAACATAGATCCTCAAGCTCCCATCCACCTTTTGGGAAAATAGAATCGGGGCTGCCTAGAGAGGAACAATGGGCCAGATGAATCCCTTTCCCTACATGTCATCTAGCTATTCCCGCAGCTCCTGAAGCTCATTGGGAGCCATCCGATATGCTGGAGTAGATATCGGTGCCATCCAGAGGTATAGTTCAATGTATAAGTCTACCACTCTATGAGGAGGTAGTCCTGAAACATCGTCAGAGAAAACATCTGCGTAATGGTTCACCACTACGGGATAAGTCAGAATCTCCACATCAACTACTCTTAGGTTATGGAATTCCAACTAGCGAGTGATCGGCTACACCGTCCTCTGAGTATGTCTGTCCTATGCTTCAAGGGTTCCATTCTCGCCTGTGAAGGTAAAATTGGTCCCATCCGTGTGGACACACCACACATTGCACCTAATATATTCAATATGAGCATGGACTATAGATAAACATTTCATCCCCAAGATGACATCATAAGGCCTAGACGCCACAAAGAGGAGATCCCAGCCAAAGCTCTCGCCTCCTAGAGTAATCTCACACTTTTGGGAATAGTGCGTAATCATTGAGCCTGCTCTCGTAGGAGTCTTTAGCCATAAGGGTCGAACCAACGGCTCCATCAGAATCTTCGAGCTCCGAACGAAGGTAATATCTAGGAAATAATGACTGGATCATGTGTCTATAAGAACTGCAGCTAAGGTGGAGTAGACACAGATAGTACCTCAAATCATCTCCTAAGCACCATGTTCGTAAGAATATGCTGCCTAAAGCTGAGCCTCCTCTGTCCACCCGCTCCCTATGGTCAGGGTGGACATTTTTGTGGAGGGTCAGGAAACTCCTCAAAATGTTGTCCACCACAAGCTACTCTGCCATCTCCTCTTCCAAGTCCGCATGTGCCATGCGGACCACCATGATCATAACTCTGCCTCTACCTGTGAGGTCCCTCAACAGACTAATATTCATCGAAACTATGGGTCAGACAGTCATGAGCCCTGTGACCCTCCCCACCGCATAAGTAACACTGGAAGATCTTGGTAGGTAAGTCACAACCCCGGCTACCCTGCACACAAGTTCCTGAGACCTGTGGTCATCCACCCATAGGTCTAGACTTCTTGGACCTCTGCATCATCTATCTACTGCCATTAGCATAAGGCTCTGCTGCATGTTGACTAGTGGTGGGTCATGCTGCTGGTGACTGCTCAGTAAGAAAACTCTCCACAAGGAGGGCTCTCTCTAACATTCCTGCCTGCGTCGGGATACTGAGGGAGATCATCGTGGATCTGATCTCTCACCTGAACCCCTACTCGATGGTTCAAGCCATGAAGAATGGGTACCATACCATATCCATGTAGTAGTGTGAGAGGTCTGTGATCCTCACCGAGTACTATGTTACAGTCATGCTACCCTGCTGTGCATGCAGTAGCTCCTGTATCAGCATCGTCCGAAGGGTTGATGGTACAAACTCCGCCCTTTACAGGCTCTCGAAGTCTATCCAGAGTAGTGTTAGATCATCATGGACATGAAGCATCAGGCTCCACCATCTGCCTGATACTCCCGATAGGAGACTCACAGCAAGGATCAATATGAGGTCTGATGGTGTCCATACAAGCCTAAAGACTCTCACCACAGCCTCCAGCCAATCCTTAGCCTCCTTTGGACCGATCTCTCCCTGGAACCACGGTGGCCTCTAGCGCTGTAACTCATGAAATGCACTCAAGCGGCTTGAAATGTCTCCTTCTAGGGCAGGTGGCATCGGTGGCCCAATAGGAAGTGGTTCCACTAGTACCTCTACTGGTAAAGGGCCCTGGACCGTGGCCTCATCGCTCGATGGGCTATCAGTGTGTATGACTCTTGGGTCACTAACTGGTTGTCCATGGGGAGAAATTCTGAAAGAAACATATGTGACACAGTCAAATGATTATACCTGGTGAGCAGACCTTGTTGAGATGACATAAGAAAACATTGTAATATACACACGCAAACAGTGTTTTCGTGCACTATGTCGAAAATCAGTGGTCAGGCTTCTGGTGTATGGATACCTCGGCCATCTCCACCAACACTGGACTCCCTGAACTGGAAAATACCTATAATACCCTTAACACTATTAAATCACATAAAATAAACATCAGAGTCCTATGTTCTGCGATAGAACCAACCCCTCTGATTCCAATTTGTCACGACCCGTCCTCAGGACCCATGCTGTGAGTAACCAAAGCCTGCCTTTATAGGCCAGGGGCTGGCGACTAGCACTAAAGGCATAAATCCCTAAGCTGGTACGACATTTCCTTTATAAAAGAAAACATACACAATCAGAGTACACAACTGGAAGGAAAACACTAAGAAAAACTATATACAAAAGAATTGATGGAAAGTAAAAAGGGTCCTGAAATAAAATCCAAAGAGTAAATTACAGGTACAACTGTAAGAAAGTACAACTGAAAAAGGGACAAATAGCTGAAATGTTAGGAGAAGTTTCTGGATCATCCTCTAGGGTTCCTAACTGAAGGGTAGGTAGAGATGGCCACCTTAGCACTCCAGTTTTGTCAGAATCTATTGTGTACCGACTCATATTAAGGTCCACATCCGTTTACTGTAATGACTTGGTGCTCTGAGCCTCCGTCAGCACTGTCCGTCGTCTGCATCCAACACAACAAGGTGCGAGCATAGACAATGGCTGGGTAAGTATAACAATAATTAGTAGGGACCCAGATACCCTCAATGTATCACAATATCCAACAAGGATAACCACAAGGTAATGATTCAACAGATAACCCTTAATTAAGTATGTTCTTTTAAATATTCCTACGTTATCAAGTATCCCATCTCAATCATTAAGTAAACTCAAAATTCACTGACTCAGCTCAAACTCAAATTTTATTATAGGGGGTATTATTAAGTAACATCCATAGTCAAACAGTCAGAATCGTGGCTGATGGTTTACTCCCCCTCTATCGAGTACTTTGGGCCTGCAGCGTTACACAAAGGCAGTTCCCACTTTCCAGGACTGTTGTGGTACTCCTCCAGTCGAGTACCATGGGTCTTCTGCACTCACACAAAGGCACTCCCCATGGGAAGTCCCCACCGTGGGTCTATCGTGCTCACACTGAGTTGATCCCCCTCATAGCCTACTGAGGTACTTCTTATGTCGAGTATCGTGGGTCTGCCATGCTCTCACTGAGGTGCTCCCCCTCATAGACAACTGAGGTACTTCTTTTGTCGAGTATCGTGGGTCTGCCATCTCACACAGAGGTGCTCCCCACTATCTTTCTACTGCTATCACATATTGGTGCTCCCCTACCGGCCTAGTCAAAACACTCCGAGTCGAAAGGTCATCAATCGTCTGGTCTCAGCCAGTTACTAAGTCTTCGTACTCCTCTTGCTCGTCTCTGGGAGGATCTGCTCCCCATGCTATAGTAAGATACTCCAAATTTCAAGAAGTAAAATGTAGTTGTATCTCAAAGGTCCTCCTCGTTATAGGGATATCAATTCAACAGATGACAAGTCAATCAGACGCACGGTCTGTAAGTTATTGGCTTTTTCGTTCCAGGGGCCCTGTTGGTTTTAAGGTTGAATCCAACTCGACCATACAAAAAATGTTTCCAAACATCTAGTATGGTATTCCAAAATTACCTTCTTATTCTATGATTTACTTCGCCGTAGACGGTTCATCGATCGGACACCCGTAGCCCAAGATATGTGTGAAAAGGTGTGAACAGTCCAAAGTGGGTCCGGAATGGGGTCTGACCCGGTCCGTGAGTCCGACCCAACCCTGTAAGAAGCGGCCCGGCCATAGAGGGTGGCCCAGACCGATTTGGTGGCCTGACTTAAGGGGGTGGCCTAGCCCGAACACAGCATGGCCCGAATGGGTGGCCCGACCCAAAGGCGGCCCCGCGGCCCGACGAACCGGTTGGCTTATCAACATGGTCAGCCTGGCGGCCTGACGAGGGTCTACCTTAGCCACGACAAGGGGAGGAAACGTGCGCCCCTGGCTCTCTAATGGCAAATCCATTCGGGTATAATCCCAAACCAGTGCTAGGTGGGGCCGGTCCAGGTCACTACGGGACCCTTCGGTTCCCGCCTGTAGAGCACACCGGGGGCCGGCTCAGCCGGCCGCCCTCCTCTGTCTCCTGCAGCCTATTGCCGTGGTTCGTCTCCAGCACAGCAGGACAACACCACACCCAGCCTGTCCGATAGACACATCCCACATGTTCTTCCAGCATGGTGCGACAGCACCACGCCCCTTTGGCACCACCACGTCCCGCATGGCCACGGCTCGGTTCTCTGCGCGGCACGACAGGGCCGCGCCCCTCTGGTGACCTTACTGACCTTGAACCATCTCCATCGTCAAAAAACAAGAAACATCAACGGGGTAGGGTCGGTCCTTGTTCATGCGGTCCAAGACCTCCATGTTATGGTGTTATAATTTTGTTCTCAAACCATAAATTGAACGAAGAAGATCGGGAATAAATTCAACTCAAAACCCCCTACCTTGTTTTTCGACCATTAAAAGAGGATGGATAGGAATATAGGACGTCGATTCATTGATGTTAGGAAGCATCTAGGATTGGCGGCCAAGGAAGAAGCGTCCTCATATTTCTCTGTGGTCTACTCCTTCTCCTTGTTTCAGTCAAATATTGAAGAAAGGTGTTCGTCTTTCATCGTTGGCGAAAGAGGCTTTCTTCAAGTTCGTCGTTGAGAGATAATTCTCCAAGGGTTCTCCATGTTCTCTTTCAAAGCTCCATCAATTGAATAGTTTCCAACCCAAAATAAAATAATATTTTATCTATTATTTTAATGGATTTCATGAATTAAAATGGATTCAAGAGGAGATTAATTTATTTTAGAAAATTAGCCAATTAAATGTGGTGGGTTGGATCAATTAAATAGTGGAGGAAGGGGAAGAGTTTTATCCAACATAAATGGGGGGTTATAGGGGGTTTAAATCCCATGTGGGTCCCACCAAGGATATCCTCCCAAGGGAGGTTATGTGCGGGTGGGTCCCACCACCCTATCATCCCATGGGTGGTTAGGGTGTGGTGGCACCCACTACTAACCACCCCTTGGAGGTTTTAACCACCTTAAAAATAAAAATAATCTTACTCTTATTTTTATTTAACTTAATTAAAAACGCAAAATCTAACTTCAATTCTCATTATAACGCAACTACGGTGAAGGTATCAATAAGAAATCACCGACGATGAGAGTTCAATGGTGTGCTGATATTTCTATTCTGAGCACCGGTTAAAAAGTTATAAAATCCCGCTCATACATTTACTGAATGTACCCGAACAAAAACTCATAAATTGATTTCATGCGCACCGAGACTCGGAATCAAGCGCCGTAAATTTCCAAGGAATCTTAAAAAATCTCATGAATTTGAAAAAAAAATTCCACCGAATTTTTTGGCTCTTTATAATAAACATGATTCAAATGAGAGGATATTTATCCCTGATGAATGATCATTTTAGAATAAAATTACGGTGATAAATATAAGGTTCATTGATCCTTAATAGACACTATTATGAAAGATTATGTATGCAATTCTGCTGTTGTAAAAAAATAATGAGCTACAAAAATAGTTTACATTATTTATCATATATATGTATGGGTTATATTTATCCCTATATAGAATGATATTAGTGTCCCTCCATGAAGAATATGATAGTATGACGCTTTGTGGTGTCCATCTCAATATGATACACTTCTGAAGAAATGACATCGACTAAATATTCTTAATGTCAAATTGGAACTCAATGGGAACATTTATGTTATCCTTTTATATATAGATATATTTCTGAATTGTGAGTTTAACTTGAATGATATCCTGATATTTCAAAATATTTTATTCCTTGACTACTTACTATATATTTCAACTATGATGGTACTCCTTGGGTTAAGGCTTGAAAGAAGGTACTTGTATGGAATGTGATTCCTTCACTTAGACAGAATCTATGAACCATTTAATTTACAACTTATTTTGTGGTTTTTTCATTTTCATATTAACTATTGGACCTGACTATTTATTTTTTTCAATAATATTATTATGCTTATATATGTATTAGATGATTAAAAATTAGATCAGTGAATCAATTGAGCTTCCATATGATCATCTATTATAGTTTCTACATTATATATGTAATCAGTAGAGTCATATCTCTCATATTTTATGCATTTTATGTATTGTGCTTCTATGATGATGACCATATTCTTGGTTAATGTCTCATTTAAATTAATAATGATATAAATATCATCATCTTAATGAAGAAGGAAATATGTCATAATGTGTTTTGAGATGATTGAGTATCAATATAGAACCGTTCTTCCATACCTTATTAATAATGAAGATGTTATGTCAACTTTTATAATTTTATAATTTGGGATACTATGATACAAAATATGTATTCTTACTTATTATTGATGATACTAGTTTCAAAAATACAGTATTTAATTACTCCATGAGTATGAAATATTCTAATTTAACTAATTTATTAGGTATAACATCATCAAATATATGATCACCTATACTAAAATTATTTGGATATCCTACATCTATATATTGATTGATAGAATTGACATGAGTAACATTTATTTATGATTTGGATAATTTTACATACCCTAAATTAACCATCATTTAAAGGATATCCATAATGCATTGTAACTAATCAATGTTGATAAAAATATCCTATGGTATGGGTAGCACCTATGGTGCTAATTGAAAAGATTAAATTGGGTTTCATAGCATTTGTAATCATAAAAAAAATATTATATATAGTAGTGATGAAGCTTCATTGGATGTGACCTTTTGTGGTGTAATACCCACTATTCATCCCAACCTTCAACTACCAGTTCACTTTAGTTATTTAATCCCTAATGTTTGGGATGCCATAATATATAATTTTAATTAAGGACATGTAAAACATGATATCATAAAAATTTTGGTGTTGTTATAATAACTGATAATTTTATCCTTAAATAAATGCATTTTTTGATGGATTTCCCCACACCTTGCATCAAAACCAAACAAATATGGATTTTTATAATTAGATATAAAATTAAGAACATTTAATAGTGAATTCATAATTAATAGTTATATATATATAAATATATATATATACATTAAATATGTACATAATTAGTACATATTTGAATTTAATAAAATAATACCTTATACAAAAATATTATTTTAGAATATATATATTATTCAGGTTTAATATAGATCTGAATATAAATATATGTTAAAAAATAACATTCATGTGAAAATATTAATTCATATAAATAATATTTCTAGTGATATATTTTTATTATATATTAATATTATGATTAGAAATATTGACATAATCATTTGAAAAAATTAACATTAATTTTTATTTATCCAAGTTATACCAGTTTATGTGGATTTTTTTATTTTTCGAAAAATGATTTTTTTCATGTCAATAGTAAATGTATTGATATTGTAAATTTAATCAATTTTATGAAATTATGTTATTATTTGAGTTCATTAAAATCATCAGAATATATTTAAAATATAATTTTATATTATCAATTATAATAAATCTATTTTAAATACTATAATAAATTTATAATCTTATTTTCTTCATATTGAATGATTATACAAAGATTGAATAAAAAATAATTTTTTGAGTATTTTTCAACAAAACAAAAAAATATAAAATAATTTATTTGATATTTTTCTCATAGAAAAAAATTTAAAAAATAATTATTATTATATTAACTTCATTAGAATTTTTTTATTGCTAAATCTATCCAAGTCATAAACATTCATTCTTAAAAATAATATTTTCATGAAAAAATGTATTTGAGAATTACATGATATAATATTGTGATTAATTTATATGTAAATATAAATATTATTTCATGATGTAATTATTATATTATTTATTATATTTTTAGACTACTAATATAGAAAAATAACTTTTAGCTAATAAATTTTCTATTTTGGATTAATGCTAATATGCACGAAAATGGAAAAATGTTATTCTAAAATTATTTTATTAGTATTATTGAATTATTATCATTTCATTTATATATAAATACATTTAATAACTATTTTAATATTATTTATAAAAGTATATTTTTTATTTAATAAAACTAATTTAATTTTTAAAAATTACAAAAAAAATTAGCAATCAAAAACTATAAAAATGTTATTTTTCTACTAAATAAGTATCTCTAAACATTATGTGAATTAATTTAAAATGTAATATTACTATAATTAATATTTATTTATATTAAATATATGTAAACTTCTACCCTATCACACTAAAATTTTTCTATACAGTTCTTGTGACCTGTTTAATAAAACATAAAACGACATTGTTAAGAATATGTTACCAAAGTTAAAAGTGAAAAAAGTTGGATGTAGAAACACAATGAAATTAGTTGGGGACCTAAACAAGTGGTTAAATATACCAGGTTATCCTACAATAAAAAATTATAAATCCATGTAAGACTCATAATTTAGGGATTCCTTACGGTGTTTGGTGTCATGGAATATGTATTTGAAATGTTAATGGATTATGGGTGTATCCACGCACGATGTGATATGGATTTTCTTGTCTAGAGGTCAATGTGCCTACTTGTAGTTGTAAACTCTTTGAGATTTGATCCCAGTCAGCATGGAGGACATCAGTTTAGCTTTAGTTGTTGGGATACATATTAGAATAGTGGATTCAATGCTAGAGGATAATGGTCAGATAATTTTGGCGAGCTTGTTATAGCGATTGGATGAGATGGTGATCCATGGTGAGAGGACAATGGGTTTGTGGATGAGTGAATCTTCCATGATGGTGAGTCTTTATCCATTAAATTTATCTATGAACTAATTATGGGTTTCCAACATAGTAAATTTCCATGGTGTTTCAGTGGGTAGGTCCCATCCTTTAAGAGCTACCAATTTAGATGAATTAGAGTGTATGTTATATCATATTGGAAGCAAGAACTGAGGATCATAGTATAGTTAATTGCATGATATGATGCCAAGAATGGTAAGGGATATTGATTATAAATATTTATCAATTCTATATGGAGGTTATATTTTATGATTGTATGTACTTAGGGCCTTATAGTCATATAAGAAGGCCATCTATGTGTAGCCATATGGGTCTGGTAATAGTCCACCGTAAACCAATTAAAAAAGGGGGTTTTATATAAAAAAATCCACCCTTCGGGATTGGTGGTAAAAAAATAAACCTAGATCGCATATTTTAACATGTAGAAAACAAAGTGTTTTAAATTTTCTTCCCCAAATATACCCTATTGTCGATAATTCAAGATCCTTGGAGGAATTTAACTTGTTATCATGTTATGGTATTTTTATAAAATAATGAATCTTTCAATGCTCATATTCTAGCCCCTTATAAATGGATAACACTAACAACCATGAACGATAAAAATATCATTCAAACTACTTATTTAAATGATACCCTTTATATCAATTTGTAACCCTACCCGAAGATATTAATCATGTGGTTACCCATAGTTATCTTCATAACCTTCAACTTGAAATAATCTTCCGAGGGAAAATTCAAGTCTCTACCACTTGTGTTATCTCCATGTAATATTTTTCATCTTAATATTACAAATAAAAATATCATATCACCATTATAATATTTATAATATAGTAAATTTATTTTAAATATATAGAGTTATATTATTTTTAAAAACCAATATTTATTCATTTCTATATTCTTAGAAAAAAATAAAAGAACATCATCAACACATTGCACAAACAACCTCCTCTATAATGAAACAACATTTCATTGATTACCATGATTCATTAAAAAAATTAATAATGAAAATGATGAAATAATATGATAATATAAGAATATTATGACCATGGAATTAAAATTTTACATCCACCTTCACATCCTCTCACATGTTGAGAAACAATAATCATAATTGTGCATACATTTTGGTTACACACTACATGATGGAATATTTATTCAACAAAATTTTTAAACATTATACAAAAAAATCATGTTCAATACCATAAAAAATAAAAATATAATTCTTATTATTTTATATAGATATTATATCAAAATACAAACCTAATTAATCATACTCTCTAATCATGTTTTTTTATTTTTTTGGTTATTTTTAATCATTTATGTGGAGAATGTTTTAATATAAAATATCGAATGACTCTTGGAACATGAAAAAATATATTGTTATAATACATTATCAAAATAATGATTAGAATTTGATTTTTTAAATATTATAATATGTTTTTATTTTATTATTAATAATATATTTCCACTAGTTAAAATTAGAAAAATATGTTGTTACAAATTAGGTTTTTAGACAACAATACTAAAAATCATATTTAATGAAAAAATGTTTTTTAATATATGATATGTTATATATTACATAATAATAAATTATATATCATCATATCAATAATATTAAATTTTTGAGCATCCAATAATTAAAACCCAAGTCATTATATATTTCAGGGAACGTTGAAATCTAACCCATAGGTTATATGTTTTTAGAATATTGTTATAACAATTTGTGCTTATCATTATAGTTCATAAATAATAAATACTATTCATTTAACATATAACCAAAATAAAATATTTAATTATTGTAACGTTTTAGAACAATAATTGGTTGATTTTATATTTAGTTATATTAATTCCTTATAACTTAGAGTTAATAAATTTATAATTTTATAAATAATCTGGGAAAAAACTCCAATAGACCATGACTTACAGATGGGAAAATTGGTAAAAATAAAATTTCTCAAATATATAACATTATATTCATGATTTTCTAAAAAAATCATTCTTTAATATAGATACCATGTTCTCCTCCATGGAATATCTAATTTTGGAATCATTAATTTTTTTTAAATATATTAGTAGTTGATACTTTAGATGTATATGATTGATAAATTGATTTGAGTATGGATCCTTCACAAGGACCACCTGAAATATACTCTCACAATTTTTTGGGTGTTGATTGAAACATTCATAAATTAAATATTGTTATGAATTAATAAATTTCATATGATGTAGAGTTGTTGAAAACATATGAACTATATTTCATTTATTATATTGAACCATTATAAATTATTCCAATTATTTTTCAATAGGTTTAAAATATCATTAAGTATCACAAATATTGATTATATTACTATTATATTGACCGTTAATGTGATTATAAATTATGTGTTATTATACGATCTAAATAACATAAAATGGAACATTTATGTCCTTAAATGGAAGGATCATACCCTATGAATCCAAATAATCCAAGCTTCTTATGAAGATGGAATGATAAAACTTTCACATTAACGAAGCCCACGAATAGATTCAACAACTAAAACATAGTAAAACATATTTATGTTATATTTAATATCTTGTGTTAACTTCCCGGTCCTTGTCTAGTAGACCACAAAATGATGGTATCATTACTTAACACCTTACATATAGGTTATATGTAGATGTAACAAGGGGTCAAGTATATAGACAATAGTACTATAAAAACTTATATTTTAATTTTAGTAAAATTTGTGTTATGTTTTTTCATAATTCATTATTAATTTATATATACACATATTTATATAATTATTTTGTTATGAATTTATTTTTTATATGATCAAAAGAAAAATGCATTCTTAAAAAATATATTTTATCAATTAAAAAACTATTATTGATAAATTTACAATAATTTAAATAAAATATATATTTGTGGAGTAATAATATATATATATATATATTTAAATATGATTTATAATTTAATTTTACTCTATCTAATAAAATTTATAAAAGGGTCATAGTGATATATGTTTCGTTAGAACATATTTTAATTAGTAAATACACATTTATAAATGAAAAGTAATTTCTTATATTTAAATTTTATTTATCCAAAAATTAATATAATTTTAAAAAAATTACATTAAAATTTAAAAAATGGTTTTTATTTAATGATTTTTTGAGGTAATCATATTTTTTATACAAATTACATATTATTCTGTATACATTATGCAAAATAATTAGTTATAGGCCAAAATTGATGTAACTGAAACATTAAATAAAAAAATAAAAAAATACTTCAACATTAATGTAACTCATTTTTTTTCTTTTAAAAACAATAATTTTGGAACATAAATAAATTTTAACATCAGGAATAGTATTTTTTCGAAAAGTATTTTAGTAATTGACCAAAATAATAATGGAAACTACTCCTCATTGGATGAAACTATGGTAAAAACCATTGGGTATAATTCTGTTTATATTATATTATCTCAAAAATCACAATACCTATGTTTATAAAATAGTAATTAATTACCCTCAACATTCCTACATATATCCACCTAGCATCATATTTTTCCTTATTGAAAACCAAATGAGTTAGACAGTACAATTATCCAGTTTTGGGTCACTCCCTAGGTGTTCCTACACTCTTAAAAAATCCACACCCCTGATGTTTTTTTTGTAAAAAGTGGTGGCATGAATTGGTCACCCAATTCATTCCCCAATGAAAATTATTATAAAAATAGTTGCAGTACAAAAAATAAGTGAAATAAATTTACACCGTCCAGAATTTTGAGAATTACAAACTAAGAAACACCAAGGAAATCCAGATAAGTCATTATATGCACTATCTAAAGGCACTCCACCATTCCATTCGAAAGGGATGACACTAGAAGATCAAATCGAGTCTGTTTGTAACTAAACATCTAGAGTACTACTCGACAAAGCCACACCCCTAATTTAAAAAGAGTTCTCTCATGCTAATGAATTATCTTTATATTAGACTATATTTCTGTACATTCATCCATAAAAACATGTTATATCCAATTTTTTATGTTGAAAAATGTTATTATACAACCCATAAATATCCTTATGATTACCATCATATGATATACCTCCTTCTATCGACATTGAGGTCTTACACAATCAATTTTGTTCCCATATTTTAATACCAAAATTATTCTATGATTTTCCATGACATGAATTTGTGCTGTGAATACCCATCACAAATTCCACTCATGGGTATTAAACTAGTAATACTTATCCTTCCTTGAGTGTATAATTTTGTGTATTCATCCCAATATATCTAATCATGAGAATAAATTTAATTAATTAAGTCATCATTTTGATTAACCTATATTTAACACAAATTAATGTACATAATATGAATGTGATGGGTGGGAAAAGATTTATATATCCATCCAAATGATTGGTTAAAATTTTAATATGATATGATGACATTTATGGTGAATATTGGGCTTTCCAAGGAAAAGTTCTACATATTTCATAGGGGATAGCCTTGAATTTTTTAAAAAATGGTAATGTTTTGTGTTGGTGCCCCATTCCAAGGATTCCTTGATGGTATCATCTTATATTATGATCAAATTTTCATTATTATGATTCAAATATTTCTATGTCATCATTGTACGAATCATGAATCATATGTACAGATTTAATTAATAATGTTTTATGATTATTCTATTAATTTTTTTTGTTGCTGACAATATAAATTTTCATGCCCCTGGTTATCCCATGAAATTTTAGAAGATAAATTTAATTTTATGGACATTTTATGATGTTTTATATAAATTATTTATATCATTATTAAAATTTCTTGTGATTCATAACTAATTACTCAAAAAATATGAATCTTTATTTCTCAGGATCATTTTTGATGTATCATAATGTAATAAATCATGAAATAAAATGTGTATAATACAAGGGTTTTAATATTGTGGATAAGATAATGTTATATTTATAAAGTTTTGTGGATTAAATAAATATACTGGAAAACATTGATATACAAATATAAATAGTAAAAAATCTATAATATTTTTTTATTTATAGATCGGTTGGTTTCCAAGAGACAAAACCCTATGATAGATATTATATGTTAATATTTATCAAACAAACATTTCACTAGTATTAATTACCCCAAATGAGATAATTATGTATTAACTAAAACTATAAATAATTCTTGAAAGATCGGAGTATCAACACATCGAGTTTGGAATCCATGTGGATATTCATTAGTTAATTTATAATCTATTTATACACCAGTATGATTGAACAATATTTCCTATGATTTTTTTCAATATTATGGATAAAATTGATTAAATATTTCAAATTAAAGGGTTGTTAAATAAAATCCATTTATGAGTTATCAATTTATCATTCATATTTTCCCTTTTGTATGACTATTATTTTGAAATATTATCATCCTTATGTTTCTATTTTTTAAATAGTTGATGGAAATTTGAGGAA
Source organism: Viscum album (assembly GCA_963277665.1). NCBI lineage: Eukaryota > Viridiplantae > Streptophyta > Magnoliopsida > Santalales > Viscaceae > Viscum > Viscum album. Next base: position 1,895,091,821 of record OY728133.1, on the reverse strand, counting down.
CCATGTAAATAACCAATATGAATAGAAATGTTATGAATATATGAATGAAATTAATAAACTTATAAAATTTGTAGTAAAGAAAAACATTAAAATTCATAATCAATTAACTACGGTATTTAATAGAACCTTGAATAAATATGATCTCCCATGCCCCATGTGGAAGAGGCAATTGAAATGGAAACCTTTATCTGATAGAGGAATTGAAAATGTGTCCAGAGGATCATATGAACCCTTTTTAATATAAAATTGATTAAATCCATTGAAATGATCATCTTCTTCATTCAATTTTATATGAATTATATGTTTTCTCCGAATATATATTTCATTGATGGTGGAATATATGCACATCATGTGTGGAAGAAGAATAAAAATCCCAGGGGAGTGATTTCTGAGATAGAGTCGAAACAATTAATGAATAAGTTTTTTAAAATATTTTCTATGAACTATATAATATTAAATGTACAGGGAGTTCCTTAGACTCAATAAAAATTAGGATAAAGCCATAGAGGGTGTAATATACTCATAATGTATAATAAATATGTTTTTAAATAAATTTAATCTCCTTTATTGATTATAATATATACTTCACTGAGTCGAAATTAAATATAAAATATTATATCATTATGATATTTCCATTTAATTATTAATATTTATATCAATGACCAAATTTTAAAAATATGTAGGTAGTTTTTATATAATGAATATATATTTATAATACACTCTATGAATTCTTGGAAAAAACAGTTTCTTTAATTTTTTTATTTCATTTTAGAAAAATAAATTTAAATATATTTTCTCAATTATGAAATATTTATTCAAAAATTAACCTGATTTTTTAAATTTATATTTCAATATTAGCATATAAAAATTAACCTGATTTTTTTATTAAAAATGATATTTTTCTTTGAAAATTTTTATAAGAATTTTTTAAAAATAAAAAAATATTTATAAAAAATATTTTTATTATTAATATTATAATTTAATTCAATTTAATATTTTTTTGTTAGAAGTTGATATAAATTATTTTTATAAATATGAAACCATTTTCCTTTTAAAACCCATTTTGTTTAATGTTATTAGTTTTAATTTTAAATTAAACTATAAAAGTTATATGAATTTACTGTGATTAAATGTATTTCATATTATGAATAATATTATTAAATACTATTTATTAATTTCTTGTAAATATTTACTTATAAGTTCCAATATAAACATTAAAACATTATCTCTTGAAATGAGGTTAAAACGTGTATATCAATGGCTTAAACTAAAATGATTATGGGTAAAATGACATAAAAACATTTAACATATGTTGGATAGAATTATTTAGAATTTAAATATTTTAATATTCTTAAATAGTCTACTTTGGAGGTATTTTTATTTTAATAAGAGATTAATATATTTTATTCTTCTGAAATATGTAAATCATTTACTCTCTTCTACTTATAGAAGGACACCAACTATTCTCTCATCACCACAATTAATATTCTTATAAGATCATAAAATACATAATATAATACACTTATTATATCCCTAAACAATACCATTATTCAAATTGTTTATCATAAAACTATGTTAGTGATTATTTAGTTATAAAACTAACGATTATTTCTTAATAAGAGGTATAGATGTTAATCATTTTTATATGCTAATATTATCATCTATCTACATAAATTTTATTCATCCTAAATAAAATTGTAAAACCATTATCATAATTATTATATTATTTTAATATGTTAATGAAAAAATATTTACAAACCTCCTCTAATGTCATTTTTAAAACTAAATGTCCATTCAAGTGTACAATGGTCTTTCACCTCGTGAACCAATACAATTCATTTTCCATCACAAAATCTCACGTATTCATGTAATGATAAAATAATTTACTATAATTCATATGTTTTAATTAATTATTCTTCAATTTTCTTATAAATTGTATCTTTTTACCTTAAAATACATTGTAAAACAAGAAACATTCTTGTGCGAACATGTAGAATAGTACCTCAATAATGAAAATCTATTTATTCATTTCATATTTTAAAGTATGCAATTAAGAAAAAAATTAGTGAAGAAATATTATATATGATATATTATTATTATTATTTAATTTCTAGTTAAAATTTTCATTTCTTTTTCTCAATATGTTAAAGAGAGAAAATAGCGTTCATGTGTTTAAACGTCATACCTTCTCAATGAATGGTGTAACTTTTATTTTTATCTCTATCCTATCTGAATGAGTTTATATATATAATGAATATGTATGGAATTTATATATTTATTATAATAATATATATTATGAAACCATGATCAGTGTACAATAATGGGAACTATGAAATTGAAAATATATTACAAAATCATACTATTAATACATTGACATGACAATTTAATAAATATTAACAATTTAATGATCAAACATTTAAAATGGAAAATTTGGGATATGATATGTTTTTAAATTATTATGGTATATATTTATAATAATTTAAAATGTACTTGTGATAATTATAGATTACTTTCAATGAAATTAGAACCTAAGGTAAGGGTTTGTCCTCAAAAAATTTCTTTTCTGGGACATATGCTATGTTTTACACCAATATTATTTTTTCAGGTGTTTCTATTGAACCATTTTCATTTTATATAATAATTATACTTATTATTATGAAACATTATAATTCATTAGAATATTTTATTTCATTAGGTTTCAGATTCCAATGTATCTAATGTGGGTATAACATTATATTAAAATATGTTGGATTATCATGATTGTTTATGAGTATGTTTCTTATTAGAAATTCATACAATATACATATATGTGACACCAAAAAAATAATTCTCCTATGGTAATCTATAGATATTTCATTTTCTATAATTTCCAATCAATAAATACTCAAGGGATTGAAATAAAAATATTAATGAAAAAACGGGTATCTTTTTCTATCCCTCAGGATTCTATTTTTTGTGTATGTTTCAATTTATATTTTTTGAACAATGTTTTACGATTTTTTTATTAAAGATTAGAAGAATTTTTATCAATTTTCACTTTTTATAATATCATTTCAATGGAATATTCATGTTATTTTAAAACCATGTAGTTTTGAAATATAAAAAAAGATATGAAAGGAATCATTGTTTTGATATATTTGAAATAAATTGAATTTTCAAACATAATTTTTCTCAATTACTTGATGTATTTATTACATTATTCTAAGGATATTTTCAATTTATTTCTTCCATAATATTTTATAATATTTTATAATTTATAAATTTTATTTCCATGTGAGAATAATATTTCCCTCTATTAATATAAAATTTAAAAATTTAAATAAAATATGATCTCATACATCATCTTTTGGTGGAATATATAGTTTTTAATGGATTTGGTGTAATGATACAATTTTAATTCTATATATAGATGTTTTATTTTTATGGTGCTGAAATATGTATTAAACAAATTCCATTCCATGCATTAAGATATAAAAAATTAATAATTTCTTAAAACCATTTATATTTAAAATGTTATTATAATATTAAAGATAAAAGACCTTATTGAACATAAATTGATTATTCTTATTATCTTATGCTTGAAGAATGAGTTTTAGAGAAATCCAATACCATAAGTAATATTGGATATCACATGATATTAATTTGACTAGAATGTGTAATGAATATAGTTTAGTAAGAAAAATTATTTAAAATGATAGCCTAAGGAGTCAACATGGACAACTATGATGGTTTTATTAGTGAAATGAATCCACTATGATTTTATCAACCTTACCACGTTTTCAACAATATATGTGGTCTAGGATGGTTGGACCCTATACCTTTGGGGCGCTTCCCTATATACCACAGGTAATAGAATAGTAGTGTGTATGTTATTAGGTTATAATGGGGGGATTTTACACTCTAGATATGATAATAATAATGGTAAATATATATATATATGGAATAAGAAGAACAATAATAGTATAATTAATAATAAGTATCACTGGAAGTATTATAATATTAATCATAATACAAGAGGCATAATACCATAACAATATAGATATTGATTCTGTAACAAAACATATAAATAAAATAAGATTATTTACGCATGGTCGAACATAAATGAACTCAAACACACACAAATATATTTAATGAAAATGATGTTCATGCTTGATGTAGAGAAACCACCTGATCCATTTCAATCCATATCGTTTCAATTTTCACATCTCTGACCACTAAGGCAATGCTCCTAATCTTATCCCCATACATAACCTCAAATCTAAAATATCAATAGATTATTAACGGGACAATTTAGGGTGTGATTATGAATTCATCGGGCTTACAAAACCCTAAGGATTAGTAATTTTCTTCAAATTAATATATTTTTTATGATATTTCTCATTTCATGTAACACATAATATTTCATATGTTCTTAAAAGATAAAAATTATTATTTCCTTGTATGAAACTCCTAGTGGATAATTCACAAAAATCAACACATGTATTAAGATGTTATACACAAAAAACAATCGTTTTATTATAACATTCACAAATTCATATTTCTTTCAATAACATAAGATACACAAAAAATAGAGTTTTATATAAATAAAATACACTATTAATATTTTTATTAAAATGTTTTTAGATTTGTTAAATAGAATTATGTAAGGTATATGTGAATAATATTTTCTAAATTACTAAAATAATATTAAAATATGATTATAAAATTAATTACATTGTTATCAATTAATTAGAAATGAAGATAAACACAAAACAAATATAATGGAAGTTATTTTACGAACAAAAAATTTATTCTCAAAAAATAATTTTAGCTTATTGAATTAAATTAATCCCATTTATTTATATAATGTTATGAAATGTATAAATTATTAATTAAAGAAAAGGTTTTTTAATTGATATAAAAATATTGATAGGCATAAAATATGAACAAATCCAATATTTGGAATAAAAATCTATACATTTATGAAAATAATTTTACCACCATTAAATGGAATTTATTTTTCATATATATCATAGAAACATTTAAAAATATTATTTGAAAAAATAACATCAATTTGGAATGAAATATATCAAAAGTTAATCTGGGGGAATATTTTGTCTTTTTCTGAGTAATTTCATTTTTTTATGAATAATAAAAATACTAAATTTTATTTGAAAACTAATTATTATTCAATTTTATTTATATAGTAATGTTATATTAATATTTTAATTAAATTTATATTCAAAATAATTATATGTATATTAGTCTAATTCCTGTCATTATAATCAATTTCACATTGAAATTGGATAAAAAAGATTTCAAAATTATAGGGATTTTCATATTAAAAACCCTTGGTCTTGTCTCGTATGTGGGATTAATAATAAATTACATTATACAACTTCTGTGATTTGAATTTTTTAAAATTGATTCCATATTTAAAATAATTATGGTTCAATATTTATAGTAATGTTAACATATTATTGTCCATAAAAAATAATGAATGCAATTTAAATTAATTATAATTATTAAGGTAAATAAGAGTTTACTAAGTGATTAAACATTATCTTGAGGGACCGAATGACATTGAAACACGTACCTAATCCTTTTACATTCTGTATAATTATAATATACATATTTTAATATGATTTTTTCCATTATTTTGGACTCATGATATAATGGAGACCTCTCAAAGGTGTTTTCAATTTTGTATTTAGAAGAATGACACTCCTCTTCCCTACTAAAAAGATAATTACCATGTCACTTATTTACAACATCAGATAAACCTTTATCATTAATTACACATATAAATAATCTCTAAATATCCCTTCTCCAATCCTTGATTCCTAATATTGCGAAAAAATTCCACCATGGATTCCCTTTGGTGCATAATAAAAACATTTACCTGAAGAATATATAATATTTCTAAACGAAAACATTGGTTTTATTTAATTATCCTCCACATAAATTATTATTATATCAATATTATGTATTAAAATAAGTGTCCTAAATATAATTTATTATTTTTATCATACTGGTATGACCTATACCATCACATACTACTACCAAATGGGATATTCAATTGTCTTTCATATGCACGGCAGACTGTCACCTCACAAATCGATGTGTTAACGACTGCCTCTTCAATGAAATGTAACTCATTCAGAGTATACATTGAATATATTAATGATTGGTCTAGAATATGTATAATATATATATATATATATGACATAATAATTATAAAATAATGTTTATATATATATATGTAAACATATTTTTCATTTACTTCCTTCTTTTCAATATGACATGAAACCAAAAATAGCTATCATGTGTACGTAGGACCTAACATCTCTCTAAATGGTGTATATAATTTTATTCAAATATAATTTATATATTATTATAAATAATTATATAATGAATAAATTTTATATTTATATCATTTTTACATTCTAAAAATAAATAAATTAACATTTATTTAAGAGGATTAAAAATAATGTCCAAATATATACGAAAATGTTAGATATTACCTGAAACGTAATGTTAACATTGAATTTTTAATAAATGTGTAATATAAATTCATAATAAATAAAATATATGGTATTATTTATATGAAATTTTTTATGTTAAATTTTTATAAAAAAATTATATTTTTTATAACAGAGTTTTGAACATGTAAGAATTTATTCAATACTCCATGTAAGGGTTTTATCATCAACCTTATACTTCTGTGGAAGATATGATATATTCAAAAAATAAATTTTTTTTCGGTGTATATATATTGAAATATGATATTTTTTATCATGAATTTAAATAAATTAATTATATTTTATGTTTTAAGTGCTTTTATTTATAATTGGGAATCACGATTCAAAAGTTACTCATGTAGTTAGGGGATTTGAAGTATAACCTTTATTTCAACTATAATTATTCCATATTCATCATTAGATTATTATTTTTAGTTTATAAAATTTACATGGATGCATTATATTATTAATATCCTTAAAAGGTAAATTTTATTTATATATCTATTTTATTATTTATCATTCAAGTGGTTTAGAGTTCAATCATTACACAATCATTAATGCAACTTTGTCTGAATTTTCGTTCATTGGGACACATGACTTGTTATGAACCTATATTCATTTATAAGGTGCATATACTTAATTTTTACATTATATATAATTAATATCATTATTTTATGGATATTATATGATTAATTTAATTTGATAATTTCACATGGATTATGAATCATATTTAACTACGTGATATTAGTTCAGTACTATTATATCCTCATCTATAGGGGTTAGTTATGATTATCATTCAATTCATAAAATATTTTGATTAAAATTTCAAGAAAATTATTAATTTTATTAACATTTATTTATTAATTATATAATCAAGTAATTGTAAAATTTTTGACCTATTGTTATTGAAATCAATTAAAAAATTTATTATGAAAAACTATGATGTTATTTCTCTCTTATGTCAAAAATCATTATTGATTCCAGAACAACTTCTTCTAAAAATGTTTTCATAAATATTTATATTTTATATTTTTATATTATTTTCATTATTTTTTTTAATTATTTATTATTGTTTAAAATTGTTTTTGAATAGATTTCAGAACATCATTTATATGTTTTCAAAGATATTATTCAGTGAAAAATATTTCATTGATTTAAAACATTATTTTATAAGAGTAATAAATTATATTAAAGAAAATTATTTTTAGTGATATAAAAGATTATGTTTTGTATTCTTAAATATATTTTAAATAAATATGTTTTCAATATATTTTTCATTATATATAGTGTTTTTCAAATAAGAAAATATATCTCTTTAAATAATTATTTTCAAAATAACATTCAAAAATATTTTCCTTATAAAATAAAAGAAGTTTGTGTTACCTATTTGAATCATGGATATTACCCATTAATAAGATTCATATTAATTATCCAAATGATTTTTTGATTGAATGATGTTTTTGAATCCCATTTCTCTTCCACGATATATATCATTAAAACAATCTTATGAAACCATCTTGTTATAATAGGTTATGTATTGATGAAAAAATTATGAGACATTTTTTCCATTGTTTTTTATATAATAAAAATTTCATGAAAACCATTTATTTATTATGTTATGATGTGATGTTTTCAAAGGATATGGTTGTGGTTCTAAATTGATAAATGTATTATTAACTTTTGCAACATATATCTATGATTTCATTATGTGATAGATTTGACCTATCTCAACCACAATTTCATTATATATGGATTTATATCTCATTTAATAGAAATCATTTAAATATGGATTGAAAACAATTTATAATGGGACATTATTCATTATTATTTTCTTAGAGTGAACCTTGAATACTATATTAGTCTTAAGAATGGACCTTGAAAAAATTATTATGGTCTTGGGATTGAACCATAAATATTATGTTGATCTTGATTGTGAATCTTGATTAATAATATTTGTAACATGTCAATATTATTGAACCACTATACAGAGATAGTGAAACCTGATATTATTTACATGAATCATTAATATATATATATATATATATATATTATACCTTTGAAAACATCATTAATTATTTTCACATAGAAATCATACCAGATGATCAGTCAGAAATGAGGATGAAAACATACACTTGTCTCTCAGATACATCCCAAAATAAAAAAAATTATATGAAATGGAATTTATGTAATTTATATGAGGGAATAAAAACCTAATTCATTCTAAATAATGTTTTTAAAGACGTATAAACATCCAAAAATCTTCGTTCACACAGTCTCAAAATAAGATTTAGGAATATGTTTGACGGGAATGGTAATATAATTGAAATAATTATCATCTATTAACTAATTTTAAAAACCATGATGAATGAATGGACTTCAGTAAAAACAATGAACTAATCACATAGTTATAATCTCTTAGTGTGGTGTTTGAATTTTTTACTGACCTTCATTAAAAAATCGATAAAATTGATGTAAAAAGAATCATTGTACATATTTTTTTGAGTGAAAATATTATGTGGAAGAAATAAATTGTTTTGAAAATCCTAATTTTTGAAATGGTTTCCCCAAGTTATAAGAAATTACATTATGTTTTAAAGAAATACCCCCAAAATTATTATGAATTATTAAAAAATATTTATTTAAAATAATGTTTTAACAATTGAAATTCGTAGTCAACTATATTTATAAAACGTATATCAAATAATTTTTTACATGCCCAAATTTACATTGATCATATTATTTTCTGCATGCCCAATGTATCTATTTGTTATGAATTTTTTTGTTTATAAAGAATTTAATTTGAAATGAGCCATTTGGTCAAACACTAACTAAATGATAGTCTAATATTTTTATAATGAAATGTTTCTATTATTTATATCCAGTTAAAAATAAATAATAAACTCATAGAAATATTCACCATGTATCATGTCACGTAAATTAGTCTATCCATGAGTACATTATATATGATTATATTAGATAAGAATGATAATCTGGTTTATAAAAAAAATATGCATCAATGATTTATAGATTATCTTTTTATACTCAGGTAAAATTAGAAAAATGATTATTGTTATTATATGTGTTAAAAAGAATTAATATATAATGTAATCTCATCATCTGTTTTTATTAAATGGTTTTTTATTTAAAAGGAACAAAAATATCTTTTATTGATATATAATAATGGAACATAATTTATTTAAATAGTTTTTCTAATTTTTATTATAGTTGTTTCCAACTAGATAATAATATTTCATCTTGTAATATAAGTCCTATTGTAAATCCTATCATCTAATGGAATTGTTTGAAGAAGATCCAAATTTTCCATTCTATAGATGAAAGTGCATTCAAATTTACTAGGGGTTTTTTATTCTAGATAATGTTGTTGAAATATACATTATCAGATACTGGGATCCCATTTTACTATATCCTTATTTGGTGTGACAACACGGGTGAAATTAAATTTTCTATAAAATCATATCTATCCTTTTTTCACAAAAGTAATTAACTATATACACCAATTTTAATGATATCAATTATAAATGGATATATATTATTTAATATTTTTACGATATAATATCCACAAGCGTATATTCTGAATAAAACTCCTACTCATGATAGATTTGATTTTATTAATGGTGAAATATGAATTACATGTTTGTGAAAATCAACATATTAATAAATCTATGTTTATCATTTTTTTCATGTTTTCTTTTCAATTTATGATTTATCATTTATTTATTTATTTTATATATATTATCTAAAGAATTTATTACATTTACCTCACTTGTGATATCAAATAATAAGTATACATAAATATTATTTATCAAAATTTTATTATGAGAAACCATTGATATATTACATTTAAATATTGAAAAATAATTTCTATTATAAACACCTAAATAATATTCCTTAAAATAATATATATTTTTTGTAAAAAAATCATATTTTATTTTATCCTTTAAAAAAACGATGAACAAAATCTTCAAAAAATTATTTATTTTCTCTCTCATAATTTTATATTAATGATTTTGAGAGATTATTCAATAACTGTTTCTCTATATAAATTGTTTTTAAAATTTTCTATGATGAAGTAAAAAATTAAATAGTGATTTGGAGTTGTGATTAATCATTCAGTTGACATTTTCAACATATTTAAATGGTAAAAAAGATCTGTTTAATATAATAACTTACATTGAAATGATATTTAGCCTATTTATTTTCTTGTGATAAATTTTTTTAAAAATATATTTATTTTTTATCATTCATGTTCTATCTTTATATATTTATTTTTACATTTTTTATTTATCATGAAATTTTTAAATCCTTTTTTTATATAATAATAATTTTTCTTGTAACATATCACTATATCTTTGTAATATTATGGATATTTTATAGATGTGGATAAATGTTTCCAAATATTTTTTTATTATTTTTATATCCCTATTTTAAAATCTATTCTAATATATTTCTTCATAAATTTTTATCCAATTATTCATTTTCAAATGTTTTCTTCTTATTCTTGTTTAATTTTAATTTTTACAAATGGGGTTTAAGATTATTGAAATTATTTAAATATTTATAAAATTGGTAATATGTTTTTAAATATTACTAGGGTAATTTTTGATGAATTTAGTTAACATCTACTATGTAGAAAATATTTTATAGAAGATAAAATTGTTGTAATGAATAGAAATTTATTATTATAAGTTATTGCCCCATTATTAACATAGTGGTAGTTATTAATATCTTTGTTATGTTTTTTACTCATACATATACACATATTGAAGTTATAGAATATCATATATACATTGATATTTTGAATATATTCTAATTTCATTGAATACTGATTTACATTAGAAATAAAATGTTATGTAAGGTCGGTGAGATAACCAATATGACAGAGACCACTAAACACATAACAATGTCTACATGTCATGATTTTTTTATGATTGATGAGATTATATTTTGTTTCTAATTATATAATTTGTATGATTATAAGTGAAATTAATTTGAATTTCCATAATATAATTGATACAAGAAATTTAGATGTTAAATTCAATTATATTAAGTGGGTTCTTAATGATATTGTTAATGTTTTGAAAAAATTTAATTTCATCTTGGTGATCATGAAATAAAGATGGATGATCCATAAAAGGTAATACATAAGAAATCATGATGCCATTCTAGTATATTGATAAATTTATATAGCAGTGGCCATTGGATTTCATTTAGTCATCCATTATTTTCTTATAGAAGTCCATCAACTAGTAGGGGAAGAGAATATACATGTTGATGGGAATAAAAATAGTCATTTTTCTTCATTAAATACACTTAACCTTTTCTACTCCATATCTATTATAAAATGTTGATTTTTTATACCCATTATGATATAGTTGACACATCAACTAACTGCTAATGTGCACCAGGTAGTCAGTAAGATTAGCATAGTTGGTTTTAAAGTGATGCTAATGGTATTAATATTCTACTACTGATTTATTCTTTTCATTATATGAACACCATTTATTTGACAAGAATAAATATATTTTGAAGCATTTAATGGGAGCTATAATGTGTCTTATATGTTTCAAATGGAAAAAAATCACTCTCAAATCATTAATTTGTGATTTAATCTCAAATGAAATTTTTTTTGTGGTATAACTAAAATAGGACAGATCCTTTAAAAACTCTATATCATTATGAAAAGAAATATTCTTAAAAAAATTTAATTTTACTCATCCTTTCAATTTTTTATATAGTGTAATTTTAACGGGTTTTGTAATAAAACCCTACATATTCCCATGTCAATATTTAATATTTTCACACTACCACAAAAATTATTTATGACATCTATATCATCTCAATAGGGTAAATAAGGTGTTCACAAACCATAATATCATGGATGGGTTTCATAATCACCACCAAGATGATTCTAGTAGTAACATAATCATATTGACATATGGGTGGAGGCATATGGTTTAAAACTGAGATAATGTTGAACTCCTATATAAAATATTGTTTCTCTATCATTTTATATTTTTTATTGAATTATTCTATTTTTATAAAAATAATTTCATTACTTATAGAAGGTTTTTTGTCCATAACATTTCAATCTCAATTTAAATTATGATTAAAATTAATATTTAACGTATCAATATATTGTATTGTCAAATTTATAAATTGTTTTCATTATCATTTTAAAATCATAAAATATTTAATATTTTGTTTCCCTTAGATATAATTTTTAATTGGGATATTTAACCCTCCCCAAAAATATTTACATCAGCATTGACGACAAATTTTTATTCCAGTGGATTCAACTAAAACTGTGAGATTGTATACATATCAAGGGATACTTAAAAACTAATTTCAAATATTTTATCATCTAATACTCTATAAAATTTTAAAATGGTTTTTATATACACTAATATCATTGTATATAGACCATTTTAGGAGTGTAATATTCAATTACACATGGTAATTAAGAAATACAAGCATCCCAAGAACATTAAATTGAAAATAAAAATAATGTAAATCATGAGATAACTAAATTTATTCATGATATTCAGATTATAGAAGTATTATAAGGATGAATACTGACCAACATTCGAATGGTGGGTTCTATACTAATGTTTTTTGATGTGTATAGATATTATAAAATTTAATTTTTTAGGATGATGTTACATATGGTTGATATGAATGAATATGGAATCATCCTTTGTAATTACAAATAGAGGCGTTTTTTTATCCAGATACACTCATTATTGATAGTCATGGATGGTGCGTAATTACTAAAATAATTATGGAACATAATGTTATACATGTAAGGAAATATCAATGAGGTGGTTGGATTAATTCATTCTCAAATTAAGAAATATTATTATATATAGGAATGATGACATGAAAAGTAGATATTTATATGGATTTGCGGATGGGTATGAAGTTAATGATTTTGATGTCAATACATATGTAGAAATAATAGGATTCAATATAAACATATGTAATATATGTTCTTAGTGTAAAAAGCATAGAGAATGAGACAACATTATTGAAGTGGTCACCAATCACTATGATCAGAAGGCTATTGATGGTGATGGAGATTTGTAGTTTGGATTGTGATAATAGATTATTGATTCACTATATATCCTTACATATTATGAATAATGAAAAATAAATAAATTATAATATATTTTTCCTTACCCATGTTAAAATATAGATAAACAATAAAATATATTATGTAATACTCTAATATATTCATAGTGCCTCCATATAATGTGTTCATTTGGAGATTTTTTATTTTTTTCAACTGTTCTTAGATAAAAATATTTATACTACTTATTCAAATACATATAATGATTATACATAAGGGTGGTATAACTTTATTTGACTATGAAATTATGAAAACATAAACCTGTACTATTAATGAGAATACTCAAATTATTCTAACATGTAATAATTTATATTATCCATGAAAGACATCTATATACATCTTACTTTATTACAGGATGGAGCACATGACATAATGTCCAACATCAAGCAACAAGGAAAATGTCTATTATTGTTTATATTCATCATTTTATGACCTTTTTGTCTATAGTTAACGGTCATATCAATATAATTAGATAATTATAAACACTTTAAACAAGTATAACATTAATAAATGTAAAATAATAAATTTTTTGTCAGGCAATGATATTCATTATGTAGAGAACATGCTTGAATTGTATCAATTTGAGACCCACAAAATGGAAAACAAACATGGAAATATAAGATTCATGTATCAATATAAATGATAGATTTATTGGTATGTTTTGGTCCCTTGATATGGTTTCATATCACTAATATCAATCCTATAATAATAGTAACCTAACCAAATGTTATTCTTATATAGGGACCCATTAACAGATCTTTCTATGAGGAATTGTTTCAACATAAGTTCATGAAAATAATATCATATATTATAGATTTTATATAATGGTCAACCTCATTACTATGATAGGATTAAATTATTTAATATTAATATTGATAAAAAAGTAATTATACCACACAAGACACAAATTGATCGAGACTTTTAAAATCATTTTATTGATGGAAATGGATTTTCATATGTTGTAGTTTTTTTCCCAGTATGAATCCCTGAATTTTTTTACTTCTTTATGGATTATTAAATCATGGTAGAATATATATCCATGAATATTTGAAGTATTTATTTAGTTAAAGATATTTTATGATCCTACATTTCTCATAATGTTTAAAATCACGTGACAATAACATAGGAATGGAATAATGTTTTTTCATCCATCTATGAAATATATATTATCCCATATAAATAAAAAAACTAGTGATTTTATGCTAAATATAATTCCAAATCACATGGATGAAAATGGAAGTAAATTTAATATATTATGGGTTATATTGATGGATCAATTTTTTAGGGAAATAACTATTTCATATCTCTCATATATATATATATATGAGATCACTGTTTCATTAAATATGTATCTCAATTAAGTCTATCATTTCAAATGTTGGACAATTGTGAAACATTTTTCATAATACTGTGTAATGAAATAGTATGGTATATCCTCACCCTAGTTCTAGATCCATGGAGGATAATAGAATGTTGGTTTAATGGTCATGTCAATATGGTTTGAATATGGTATAGATTTTATATTGGTCTTATGATAGTGGATCATGTAGTAAAAACATATCCAACATTAAAAAGATTAAATTTAGATAATGATCATGTGATATAGGCCCCTAAATGTAAATTTTATTTATTTATATTGTAAGATTTGTTAAATTTAGTGGAACCCTAGTGAGATAATGAATAGTACACCCAATCATTAATGATATGTTTCTCACCACAAGGGTAATAATCACATAAATAGAGTATGATTCTAGGGAATTCATAAGTGATCATAGAATAACTAAATATTTTTTATTTACTTTAATAAATCCACCAATAGATCACAAATTTGGCAGGAAATATGATCACTTAATTTTTAATCTAGAGAAATAAGAGGGAACCTAAAATAAAAATAATGGGGGATCTTTCACTAATAAAAAGTAAAATTTAATACTGATTGATTGTGTTGATGTTTTAGTAAATCTATTTTCACATCATATCCTATAAGAATAGAAATAAATCAACGCGTACATTATATGACAATTTAATTTAATATTACTGTAATCTAAGGGATGGATATAGGGAACATGAATATAGAACATATAATAATCATTGGCTACATTTAACAATAATAGTCTCCCAATAATCCCAATATAACACAACATGTTCTATATTTAAGTCCTTATTCACTATAGTTTTATCTTATAAGACAAAGACGTGTCCCTATAACATTATACATGATCTATATCCATCATTAAATGCCAAGAAATCAACTAGACACTATATAGTCCCTCGAGTCATGCTCGGTGCAAGAATGGAAAAATAATTATATTATTACTTTTACCTCATGGGAGAATATATCAGGGTTTCATTATTTACCCACATAATTTTTTTTTGAATAACTAAACAATGATTTTTCATCAGTTTATATCATGTAGAAACTATTTTTTTGGATACTTTTCATCATGTGACAAGGATATGGGTGAAATATATATTATAGTAATTTGATATGGTGTTGTCCTCTTATAATAAGGATTTAGGTGAACCTAACTTCAGGATATGTAAATAATATCATTAGAAACATTACATAATTAATATGTGTGATTTGATCTCAATATATTAAGGTGAGTGAGTAGTGTTTGTTGGTGTAGACTAAATGTATTGAGTATGGTCATTCCCATTTCTATACTATAAATGAGTTATTCTCCCAATGAATAATTAATTCATTGAGAAATATCACCATCTTTTTATAGATGAACAAATATTGGAAGATAATATAATTGTTTATTGATCCACAATGTTATAATTGAAATTCCCATTGTGGTTGAATTAAATGTATTATTATATGATATAGACATACAATGTAAATTAACTAATTTGGTTTTATTAAATCATTTGAAATTTGAAACACCATTTTCAATCATAATGATTGATTATATAGCCATTTAATAATGATCATATTATTAGATTAAATATTAGCTTCTTACAAATCTAGTAGACATGGACAAAGGAAGTGATGTACTATATTAGTAGGAGTGTACCCAATGAATTCTATTTATCAAATCTTCCATTTAATATATATTCAAAGTGATTTTTCATGACCATGATCAAGATGATATCAAACAACTTCATCAAAAAAAATTTATTACGAGAGAATTTCACCACCCTAGGGATCATGACCCAAACTTTGTTTGTTGAACAACATTAGGAAAGTATAATCATTAAGCACCCTATATATATGGTGTTTATTAGGGAAATAAGTGGATATGTATCAATACAATAATATATATATATATATATATATTATATTTTCAATATAATAATGTTTAAACATTCATCTTA
Organism: Viscum album; assembly: GCA_963277665.1. Lineage (NCBI taxonomy): Eukaryota > Viridiplantae > Streptophyta > Magnoliopsida > Santalales > Viscaceae > Viscum > Viscum album. The sequence goes on along the minus strand of OY728133.1, from coordinate 1,895,074,853 downwards.
TTATTGTTACATTATAAATGGATTTTTTACACAATAAAACCAAAATTGTATTTTTGGAAATATTCAAAATAAATAAAATAATTTATTTAGCTAAATTGAATGTTTTTTTAAATATATATTACTTTTTAAAAATTCCATTACGTGAAATTTTTATTAAATATATTTGGTTATTTTTTTTTATAAGTCAAATATAATTTTTATTAGTATTCAAAAACCATTAGTATCAAAAAAGAAGAATTTTTCAATAAATTTCAATTCTTATTCTAAATGTATAAAATTAACATGTTTAGATAAATATTTTTATAAAAATATGTTATTTTTTGAATCATAATGTACAAATTATATAGTTGTGAAATTTTAATTATTTTCTATGATAGAAAAATTTTCTTGTCAAAATTTAATACTGCATGAATATATAGTGTGTATTAATACATTATAATGAACAAAAATGGATGTAATAAATAAAATAAATGGAATAAATGAACAATCATATGATTCGAATTTTAAATAATGTAATTTTATTTTTATTTGAAAAATTTGATTCATACATTTTCAATCCTCAAAAAACTATAATATATTTTAATGATTTAAAATCATTTAATTATTTGTATGACTAAAATCCACATCACCAAGGGTATGATTTTAATATTTTCTCATATTACACTTCAAAAAATAATTAAAAAACAAAATAATTGGATGAAACATTGTTAAAACCGATTTTAAGGTTTTTGGTTTTGAATACATTATTATATATTTTCCAAAACCTATGTTTCATAATTAATAAACCCCCTCCCCCTACAAAACATCTATATAAACACACCATTCTCCAATTTTAATTTACTAAAACTACATGATAAAGTATTTTATATCAAAAACCATCCCTATATTTCTCATAACATTCCCCCATCACCTCAAAAAATCTCCACCAAATGGTTTGGAATCACCCTTTCAATGTAATGGATCCTCTGATTCTCATATTTATCCAACGCTCAAAATTTTATATTGTCTTTTATATTCATTAAATTTTTTTGGATATGTTATTAAATATACCCACAAAATTTATATTATGTAAAAATGATGATATACACAATTCACCCCCATTTAATCCCCCCATTAACATTTTACAATCCCCATATATGCTATAGAAATTTCACCACCATTTCCCATGCCAATCAATTGTGTAGTGAATATTCACACACATTTCCAAACAATGGTCTCCACCATTATGAAATTTTAAATATTTTATTTCATACATAAATTTTTCTATTCAACACTCCAAGTTTTTGGAATAATATTTTATGAAAAATTATTCTGTGTTTTATAATCAATGTGGTACACATATGCATGTTAATGAAATAAATTTGAAGGTAATTGATGAAATTTTATAGAGATCCAATGCGTTGGGTAATGTTTTAGTATCTTGATACATCATAAAATAAATTTTTGGGTGAACCTAATCCATCATGATACTATTTACATCCTTATTTCTTGTCATTAATCTTTGAACTATGTTTATGATTCCATGTTTTAAGTCAGTTCCACATTTCCCTTGATTTCATTATCTTATAATGTTGTATAACTCCTTGTCGTTAATGATTAATATTATTCCCCATTTATGTAACCATTAATATTACTTTTTAATAATATGTAATAATTTATTTATTTTATTCCTTGTTTATAAATTTATTGGGCTTTATATCTCACCCCTTTATTATGTTTGTCTCTATGTTATCCCATGCAATTTTAAGTAAGAATAAATACTATTACTATGTCAAGTATGTTTTTAATAAATACGATGCAATACATGTTTATAATTTTTATTTATTATACATAACTCTTAAATAAAATATGATTCATAATACTATAGGACATATTATTCAGACTCCAATGAAATAAATCATGAATCGATGTTTATTAAAGAGATGATTTTTCATAGTTGTTATCAAAAGAAAAAATAGTTGTTCTTGGGATTAAGATATGGATAAGATGGTGTAAGAGTTAATAATAATAGAAAATAATATGAATACCTCACTATATGTTGGTAAATTATAGATTATGTTGTATCCATGAAAATAAATCCATGTATAGATAATACAAGTGGATGTGGCTCTGGCACAGATGCACATAGGGAGAAAACCCTATAACACCACATTAATTTAGAATCAATGGGGAAATGGTTAATGATATTGATCCTTTATACACTCATATTTTGACACTCTTGGGGGATTTTCATATTTAAATTCATGAGATCATTATGATCCATTATTTAGGGAACCAAAAAATACACATAAGATTCTATATAAGAAAATATATCATGGAAAATATCAATAGAAGCTTATAAATTCATTAATTAACGGATAATATCTTATTATAAGTTATCACTTTAATTTAATTAGATTCCCAATTATGTGTCCAATTTATTATAAACATGCATCCATTATTTTCTATTTATTCTATCCAATTTAAAAAAAATAATGGATCTGAATAAACTATCAATGGGGTTGGAAATGTAATAATTTCCCAAAAAATATTACCAAACCGAAGATAAAATGAATCTAAAACAATGAAATATCAATATCTCAACTGAATCAGGTTCTGAATAGAATCATGGATTAAGAGAGTTAAAATCCCCTTAAGAAAAAAATTCAATTGTGTCATTCATGACACTAAACCTACATCCTTCAATGGACCATCTAATCAAGTAATCCTAGAACAATAGATCATCTCTATTAAATATATATTTTTTTCCATCAATGTTCTGATAATGATAAGGTTATAATTGATATTTACTATATACAGATATATGTAGGCTAGCAGAGGACATTGACCAAGGATATGAATCTAGAGGAAGATATCAATTTGGAGGGGTGATGTGTGTTTCTAAAAAAATAAATATATTTTTTCATTGAACTCACTAACATAAAATGGAATGGGATTAAAATTCCAAAAATAAAAATGATTATGAATCTATAATGGTATATGAGGAAAACATCACCATCATTGAATGATGCACCTTTCACCTTTTTGTTACCCTGAATCCATTGTAGACATCTTTTTTGTATGATAAAACCCAGTTTATAGAAATCCCTATCAATCAAAGACTTTGATAGCTATGAGGAAATTCTATAAAATTTAATAAATTTATAAAATTAGATATGAGGAAATGAAGGGTATCATGGTGATATAAATTGGATTCTTGATTTTTGTAATGGTGGATTTATGTATTAATCAAATGGTTTTATGAAATTTCAACATCCCACCTGTGAAAAGTGTAATAAGATACCCCCAAAAATTTTGTAAGGTTAACATAGAAATTCATTATGTAAAGAATGGAAGGAAAACAAGCTTGGTATTACTGATAAGATAAATCCAATAATTTTATTGCAGAAATTAAGGAACCATAAATCCCATTGGGAATTGATCATTGGGAAAATTTTGACGAAGGTTGTCAATCTCAAATTATATGCACTGAGCCAAGGATTTTTGGAGAAACCCATCAAAATCCATCAAAGAAATGGACATCATATTCCCTCAAAATGACTGAGTTTAATCTCATAAATGAAGTGGTGTTAGGCACTACATTTACTCATTCATGAATAGATAAAATAATTTTTTATTATGTTTCAATATATATTTTTCATATCATGATTACTTTGTATATCAATTTAAATTTCACCAGAAATATTGGATGTAGATTTTTTTTTCAGAAAAATTTGGGAAACTATTATATCTCTACTATAGAACTCTTTTGTCAATGTTTTAAGGTTGACCTTATTAAAAAAAGTATGATACTCCCTTGATAATAATTTGATACAATTTTGAGTATGTATAATATTTCCCTATAAAGATAAAACATAATATTTTGTGAGAAGTAAATCACCCTCCATATATTAAATTTTCCGGAGATTCTATACTACTGCATGGAAGAGGATGAATATTTTTAGGATCAACTCAAATTCAATGCATATTTATTTTTTATATGCCAATGTAAAGTAATAAGGCATTGGCATTGGGAAATGGGCGTTAGATCGTAAAGTTGGTTTGAGATGATGTTTAGTAGAAAAATTTGAAACTAGATATACAAAACATAGATTAGGGGAAAATACCTATGATAGTAATTGAGGATAAACATACAAGAAAATATTGGTATTTATAAAATTAATATATTGTTTGGATTTTTGTAGAAAATAAATCAATCTCTAGATACTACTTGTAGATGTGATTCTGGAACATATATAATTAAGAGTGAAAAATATGATAAGGAGTTTGAGGCTTGACCCATGGAATCCTGGTATATTGAAATGATCCTTATTGTGCACCTGGTAAGACACTCTTATGGTATATGCTTAGGACAATTCACATTTTCATAACAAGATATTATGAAGGATTTAAATGTAAATTTTCCCTCAAAGATACAATTTTTGTGGTCATGGGGTTTGCAATATGTAGGATTTGAATTAATGCTTTGTATTTTTCAATGTTATGATTATAAATTATGATTCATAATGTAATATGGTTTATTCCATTATCTATAAATTTCTTCTTGTGGATGAAATGGAATATACAATAACACATGTATCCCATGTAGCAATTGCCCTCCGACTCAAGATAATGATATTGGCTATGGTACTACAACTAGTGTCGATCAAAATGTAACTATACTAGGAAAACATACTAAGGTTATGAAAAATAACCGTAACCGTATGGGGATTCAGGATCCACCATGTGGATAAGCAATGTTAGATCACTTTATACGACAATATCCTCCATCATTCAATCGGACTACAAGCCCATTTGTAGTTGTGTGATGTATTAGTTCTCAATAGACGATATTAATTACAATAGAATTTAATGAAAGGGAGGAGGTCATCATGGTAGTTTTTCATCTATCCGGAGATTCAGATTAGTGGTGTTCATTAATCAACAACACAAATGTGGTGGAAGAGATAAAAGATACAGAAATCATGAACATTACAAAAATATTTTTTTGAGAAATATTTTCCTTGTGAACCGTGAGAGGATATAGAAATTCAGTTTTTGAATTTGAGGCAATAATAAGATGATATTGTTACAATGTATGAAGCTAACATCACAAGTTTAGCAAGTCATTTTTTTAATACATATTTATTCCCATGTGAAAAATTGATCTATTATTTAATGACCTAATTCCATTCCTCAGGCAGGCACTGGTCTCTCAATGATTCTCATCATATGAAGATATATTTTCATGTCCTATAAATAATGAAAATAAATTATCTATGTCTTATTACATTAATGGAACGAAAGAGAATAAAAGAATTTTTGATCACTCTGGAAATGTTAATAATGAAATGTGGATGAAGGGAAGAGTTGAATTTAAACCTTGTGGTAATTGTATATGAAAACACACCAGTTCCTGCTAAAAAAGAAAAAAAAGTATATTCTAAATGTGGATATAAAAGACATATTGCTAGTGATTTCACAGGGAATAAAGAAGTTATTAAATTTAAATTATATAAATGTCAATATATCTTACACTATTATAATTCATGTCCAAAGCATCAAGGAGACATTCCATTTAAAAGGACAAGGGATAAGGGATGGGATTATGCAATCAGAATTGCAGATATTGATGCTCATAGTGATGTGGTGGCATGTACATTAATCAATTCCTCAATCATTTCCAATGATTTTTTTTCTAGGTCATCACATTCTTTCATATCATCCTAGTTTTCCATAAAATTTAAATATTTCTAATTTGATGTAATAAGGGAGTTGACATTAAAAACTCATTAGGGAATTATCATTGAAACAATGTTGTGTCTGTCCGTCCCAATTTTGGAATATAAACATGAAATGTATGCTAATTTTATATTCATACCCATGTTTGATTTGGATATAATCATTGGTGTGAATTGTATTTCAAACCATGATGTTAAAATTTATTACAAGAGTAAGGAGGTTAAAAAAATTTTGGATGATGAGGAATCCCCAATATTTATAGCTGAAATATTACCCAATAATTCTCATCTACATCCAACCCAATTAGCACTACAGAATTAAATTATTGGGGAGAAGGGATTGTAATAACTTTGGGGGAGGAAATGAATGTTAAAATTTAATATATACCTATTGTGATAGAAAATGATAACACTTTTCTTGAAGACTTACATGGACATCCTCAAGAGTGGGAAATTAATATTTTCATTGAATTAATTCTTGGTTCAAGGCCTATATCAATGAACCCTTATTTAATCGCCATTGTGGAATTTTTGGAACTAAAGAATCAACTATAATAACTGAGTGATAAAGGAGTTATTTAACATAATGTTTTTCTGGGGGATCCCTTGTTCTTTTCATTATGAAAAAATATGGATCTATGAAGTTTTTCATTGAGTATTTGGAGATCAATGATATGAAAATAAAGAACAAGTTTTCCATACCTTTCATTGATAATTTATTTGATCAAATTCATGTAGATTAATGTTTTTCAAAGATTGGTCAGGGATGTGGATATCATTATATTCATGTGAGTAAGGAAGACATTCCAAAAACAATATTTTGAATCAGGTATGGGCATTACGAGTCTATATTAATGTGTTTTGGACTAACTAATTCACCCTATATTCTAATGGATCTAATGAATATTGCTGTCATTGAATATCTTGATGACTTTTTTGTGGTGTTTATTGATGATATATTTCTATACTCTAAAATCTATGATGACCATGAAGATAGTTTGTGCACTATTCTGAAGTCTCTTAAGATAAATAAATTATATGGAATGTTTAGAATATGTTAATTTTTGCATCAATCAGTTTCCATTGTGGGCCACATTGTCTCTAAAGATGGAATATATGTTGATCCTATAATAGAAAAGGCTATTCAATAATTTTATACTCCAAAAAACATAACTGATATACATAGTTTTATGGGTTTAGCAGGTTATTATCAAGGTTTTATTCAGAAATTCAACTGTTTAGCCAATTCAATGACCAATATTACACGTAAATCAGTTACATTGATTTGGAAATAAAAATGTGATGCCAATTTCGAATAATTGAGGATGAAATTCGTGAATGCTATGATACTAACCTGACCATCATATAATAAAGAGTTTCGGATCTATAGTGATTCATAAAAGAAATGACTTGGGTGTGTCCTTTTGCAGAATGATAGTGTTATTTCATACTCATCAAGGATGTTAAAAATTCATGAAAAAAACAATCCTAATCATGATCTTGTGTTTTCAGCCGTAATATTTTCCTTATAGATACTTAGAAATTATCTCCATAGTGGAAAATGTGAGATATATATAGATCCAATGTTTCTAATGTATATATTCTCACAGAAATAACTCAACATGAGGAAACAAGAATAGAACAAACTACTGAATGATTATGAATGTATTATACAGAACCACAATGGAAAGGAAAAAAATTTATCTGATTCATTATGTAGGAAGGATCCTGGGGTTCTCAAAAAATGTGTTTTTATAAGGATCCTTTGTACATGGATCATGTAATGATGTATATGGGAAATATCATAGAAGGTGAGACCTCATTACTTTTTCATTTGGTTTCCTAGCCATGTTTTTTAGAATGGATTAAATTTTCATAGCATGATGATGAACACCTACAAAAGTAAACTAATTCTTTGAATTAGGGGATGTTGTATTACTTCTTATGTGAAGATGTAATAGTGAAAATTTTGGAAGAGGATTTGTGTTCCTGCTATAACCGAGCTAAAAAGGGAGTTATTGGATGATACCCCCTATTAAAATTAACCTAAACATCAGGGTGGAACAAAATTGTATAAATATTTGAATGAACCATTAAGGTGGGATAACATGAAGTGGGAAATGGAGGATTATGTATCAGGATGTCTTCTATGTAAAAAATCGATGTCTAAAAGGAAAAATACAAATGGATTCATGAAACCTATACATATTACTACATGGAAATGGGATGATATAACGCTATATTTTGTCACTTAATTACATAAAACTCCAATGAAGAGTGATTAAATATGGGAAATTGTGGACCATCATATGAAATCTACACAATTCATCCCTATATGGGGTGATTTTCAACTAGAGCACCTTGCAAGACTCTATATCAATGTAGTTATGAGACTTCATTTAGATCCTCTCTCAATTGTGTATAATCATGACCTATAGTTTACTTCGATCTTCTAGATGAGAATTCAAAAATATTTGGATATAGAACGTCGATTGACTACTTATTACCACCCACAAACTAAAATCCAATCAGGGAGGATGATTAAAACCATAACAGACATGTTGAGATGATGTTCACTTGACTCCCATGGTTTGAAAGATTAATTTTTACTTATGTAGGTGTTTTACTAAAATAATAGATTCTATTCAAGAATTCAAATAGAGACATATGAAGAAATTTATACAAAGAAATGTTTTACACAAAATTATTAGAATGATGTTTGTGAAAGGAGGATTTAGGGTCCAGATCATGTGGAGGAAACAATATAAAAGGTGAAGATAATTCAATTTCATGTTAAAATGGCTCAAAGAAGACAAAAGAGCTATGTCGATAATCAATGGAATGATCCGGAATTTCATGTTGAAGATCACTTTTTCTTGAATGTATTCCCATAGAATGTTGTTATAAGATTTGTGAAGAAATGGAAACTAAGACCTAGGTACCATAGGCCTTTTGAAATTCTAGAGTGAATTGGAGATGTTGCATATCATTTGTCAAAGACACCTTTCCTGTCTGATGTACACAATGTGTTTTTTTTTCAAATTTGATAATAAAGTACATGCCAAACCACACTCATGTCCTCACCATAGAGGTATATAATTAGAAACTAATCTATCATACTATGAAGATAATATGATGATTCTAGATACAAAATAATAACTCTTCTGGTAATGATACATTGGGGAAATCATAATATCAAATATTCAATGTGATGGCCCGGACCTCTCCGGTCCATTACTTTGTGAAAATGTGGTGTTTTAGGTGTTTTAGGAGGTTATGGTGACTTATCCCCAACACTTTTCCAAATTTACAATTCTCTGAACAGTTCCATTGGTGAACAGTTCTATCGATAACCTATAACGGTAGGTGAACAATGTTCTATGGGTGAGGTTCAGTGAACAGTGTTCTATAGGTGTGGATTAGTGAACGATGTTCTATCGGTGAGGTTCAGTGAACAGTGTTATATCGGTGAGGTTCAATGAATAGTGTTCTATCAGTGAGGTTTAGTGAAGAGTGTTCTATCAATGAGGTTCAGTGAATAGTGTTCTATCGTTGTGGTTTAGTGAATAGCATTCAAACGGTGTGGTCTATCTGAAACCTCTATCGGTAACCTCTAATGGTAGGTGTATAGAAACGGTAGGTGTACAATAACAGTTGGTGTACATTGTATCTAGAAAAGAGAGTTCTATTGGTAACCTCTATCGGTATCCTCTAACGGTAGGTGTACAATAATTGTAGGTTTAGAGTAATGGTTGGTGTACATTGTTTCCAGAATAGTGAGGTCTATTGGTAACCTCTATCAGTAACCTCTAATGGTAGGTGTACAGTAATGATTGGTGTATAGTTTTTCTAGAATAGTGAGGTTATATAATCCCGTCTTTTTATAACATAAACTTTCATTACATTACACAAAACTGAGGATCGTTAAGGTTTAGTGTCTTGGAAACAAGGATCATAATACAAAAAAAAAACATAAAACATTCTTCTTAAACACTTGAAAGGATTCTCCTTTAGTTCATCCTATGTTCATTATGCATCTCATAACCTGGGGACATACATCAAAAGAAAGGGTGAGCAGAAGGCCCAGTAAGGGAAACAAGAGAAACATTTTACAAGTGAACTTGAAATACTTCAATAAGGACATGAAAAGAACATTAAGGCATGAGAAAGAAATAATGAGATACATCATAATAAAAATAATATTTTTCATAACTTGAGGATGTGGCTACAACATTTAATATTGACAATTTTTTCGTTTCACCAAGGTCCATCCCCAAGGTGTCGTTAAAAATTACCAAGGTTATTCACCAAGGCGTCGTTAAAATGGTCATCTCTAGAGATTAAGTCTTTACCCAATGCATTGGAGCGCTATCAGGGTGCACCGTTAAATTTTCCTTTATTATCATGTGAGCCACATATATCATCATAAAACATTTCATAAATAACCCATATAGCATAAAATAAATGGGTTTCATTTCATAATCATAACGTTTTAAAAACTGCTTTAAAGACATGATTTTTACGTTACTTTAAACCAACGGAAAGGGAAAGCGGGTATCATGTATGTAAATCCCAGAATTTAAAATAGAACATTTTTATATATATGTGAATACCCCTGTAGAAATAGGAGCTTTGAGTATTCACTTTATAACATAAAATAATTTTGAGAAAAGAGAGCCATTTTGAGACGAAAATTCTGCAGCATAACGGCTATGTTACACAGTTTTAGAAAACTTTGAAATGGGAGGGAACATGGGTTGAACAATCATAGTTGACCCATAAAACAGTATAGGGACAAAATAAGAAGGATATATGGACATGGTGATGCAATTTCAAGGACATATCATTTGAAATGAAAAACATGGAAGGAAGACAAAAATTTGATTTCTCTTATGACAATTCGGCAGCCTAACGGCGTCCCTTAAGCTTCAATAAAAATGAATTGAACAAATCAAATAGGGTATCTCATTATATGATCATAAGAGATCAGTATTATAGATATAGAGATCAGACCCCAACATAATAAAAAGGAACTTTAACGATTTGAAATGAATATCGAACTTGAAAAATGAGAAGGGTGAAAGAATCACTTAAACATTCGACAGCCTAACGACGTCACTTAAACATTCATAAAACGAAATGATGAGAGTAATAGGGGATCTCTCATCATATAAACATGAAAGGGGAAGTAAGAGGAATATAAAATAACATCCTCTCACATAATAAAGTGGAGCATAAAAGGAATGACAAAAAAGAGATTACATGAAAAGAAAGAGAGGGGTCAGATCCCTTACCTTAAAACGTAACTCTTGAAACTCAAAGGATTGGACCTTGAGGGCTTGGGGGAACCTTGGGAGGACTCCTTGGAAGGTAAGAAGACCAGAACTTCGTTGGGGGAGAGTTGGGAGTGAAATATAAAGGAGGAAAGGGTGGGTATTTATAGGGAAAGTGAGGGGACAAAGCATTAATGGCCAAGGGACACCTCACATGTGCTTTTCTCAAACACATGTGCTCTCCCTTGGCATTTATCATGGAGTTAAGCCACATGGGGCCCCCAAAACAATAATTCATCACCCTTGGCCGGAAAACCCTCAAAAGATCTCATGACATCATCATGACACCGCTATGATGTCATTAAACATACCGAAACCCTAAAACTGTATTTTTACTATTCACTGAAAATTCGACTTTCTCAGAATAATCCCAAAATTTCACATTAACCAAATATCAATGCTCTGGTTTCAAAAATAAAGTCATTTTTATAAAAATAATTTTCTAATTATTTTAAATTAAATTTTTAATTAAATAACACTATTCACCCGGAAAAACTAATACTTGATTAATAATTTATGAAACCGTTATTTACCCATTTTATTGGATCACATTACTTAATCTAGGTGTCTAAATCATATTAAATCTTTATTTGAGTGAAATTACTATTCCATTTGGTCGCATTACTAATCCTAAGCATAAAATCACTATTCATAAATTACTATTCATAAAAAATTAAGTTGATCTTATTAGACTCCAAATTCCTTACTGAACACTTTTGTAGAAGACCATTTTTTGAAAAATCATTACACATCATTAGTTATTTAGGGTTTACATAAATATTTTAAAATATCCTTTTTAAAAAATACATTCTAAAATTATCTAGACATTTGAAATTTCACAAACATCACTAAAGAAAGAAATCTCAATTTATTCACCCAAAAGGATTACACAAGGAAGCTAGGGTCTCGTCACATAGCCCCTTATAACACTGGTATAAGACCTAAGTGTAAGGTGTGCTATGGTGAGAGAATCTGAGGGAGGCTCAGATAACATTGCCCTAGTAGTAATCTCTACTAAATTGAACTTCTCCCACAGGTGTTTCCGTTCAAGCTTGACACACTGGAGTTTGGCTTGGGCTTGGTCCAAAGCGAAGCCCACAGATTCTACCTCCTTCCCAAGCTCTAATAAGTGGGCTTCATAAGGGTTGAGTCTACTGGATGAAGCCATCGACTCCTCTTTCTGCATTAACCATTATCATCTTGTTAAATCAATAAGAGTAAGTTAATATACTACTCAAAAAGATTGGGTCGTTACAGAGGTCTATTAGTAACCTCAATCAGTAACCTCTAACAGTAGTTGTACAGTAATGGTAGGTGTTCATTGTTTCCAAAATGGTGAGGTTATTGGTAACCCCTAAATGTAACATCTAATAGTAGGTGTACGGTAATGATTGGTATACAGTTATGGTATTTGTACAATGTTTCTATAATGGTGAGGTTTATTGGTAACCTCTATTGGTAACCTCTTACGGTAGGTGTATAGTAATGGTAGGTGTACAATTATTCTAGAACGGTGAGGTTTATCGGCAACATTTATTGGTAACCTCTAATGGTCGGTGTACAGTAACGGTAGGTGTATAGTAAAGGTAGGTGTATAGTGTATCCAAAATGGTGAGGTCTATCTGTAACCTATATTGGTAACCTCTAATGGTAGGTGTACAATAACGATAGGTGTACAGTGTTTCCAGAATGGTGAGGTTAATGAATAGTGTTTTTCCTTTGCCAAATTTTCAGTATGTTAATAGTGATTCCAGCATCCTACAGTTTTTCCCCTTTGACATTTCCTTTGACATAATATATATTTAAATCCTTATTTTATGGACTCTTAAGGCCAATTCAAAGGCCATAAATCCAATATTAATGGCTCGTTATGTTTTTACTTGGTCAAACCGCATGGGTTAATGTGTTCTACTATTAATGGGGAATTAAGAGTATCTTAAACTGTCACCCCATTAAATCATCAAAAGGGTAAAGATATATTCTTCTCTTGTTCTTATACTTTGTTATCATCTATGGGACTCTAGATCCTTTCAATCCTTCCTGTAGTAGTTGCACAAACAAACATTACTCATTGGATTGGTTTAGCTCTATTTTGATGCAATCAAATTGTATCGATCAATCTTCGATATAAGATATATTTTATCATCATTCCTTGGGGGATCATATTCTCCTATTTATCCTTTACATATTTTAGCATGTAATCTCCATGCTTATAATGGAGTTTTTTCTTGGGGTTTGGTTAGTGCGGTCATACTATGGCATCCTCAGGTAGATGTACTTGTCAAGAGAGGAGGATTGTGAACCATTGTGTGGATAAAAAATGTGAGGAACTGTTTGAGGAAAGGGATTCATTGCATCTCTTTCTTTTATGTGAAACTGTATTGATAGCATGTTTAATCCCACTATATGGAAATGGAATTGACATAATAAATATTTTAAACGGATAAATAAATTGATATCGATTGTATGTTATCGCTTCTTGTTTTACTTGATATTGTGTTATCTATGATTTCTAATTATAGTTGTTCTTTCTTGATAAAAATTTGTAATGAATGTAAATTGGTATTAATTGAAAATTGATTTTCTAAATATTAAGTGGCATGTAAATGAATCTGGTTTATCTTGTTGTAACTTTGATGTCAACTAAAATGGTGTAGTAAGAATGTTTAATTTTATTTGTTATAGCTTACTATTATGGTTTCACGAATGTGGAACCTATGTATAATAAATTAGTTAATTCAAGATGGATTAAAGAACTGATTATTTGATAATTCTTTGAGGGGATCTGAGTTACCCTCTAGATTGTTAACGAACCAATAGCCTAATTGATGTGGTGTTTGTTTTTCCTTCTGCTTGTGTTGTGATGTGATCCTGGATGACCGTTGTGATATATGGGGGCATAGTGGGTTTTGGATGTGGCAGTAGATGACACCTGGAGTAGAAAGATGCATTAGTTTATGAATTTGGGTGTCAGGGAGGACACCATGGATGATTGAATGGGATGGATGTGATTGTTGGATGCTTGCTGATTATTTGGTTGTTTATCTGCTTTACTTTTCCCCACTAATCAAGGAAGTTGTTCTTACATACCCTTTATCTGAAAGATGCAATAACACGCTGGGTATGCCACATGCTCTCCATGTTTATGTTGTCAAGGAAGTATGAGTATATTCTCTTTCTATAAGTGGAAAATACATGATAGGTAGTACATCTACTCACCGTGTTGACCCCCCCCCCCCCCCCTTGTGTTTAGTAGCATAGAATGTTTTTGTAGAATGCCTGGGAATGTGGGAAAGTAATTTTATAATAAATATTTGAATAAATGGTGTTAATCCATGGGGATATAGTTGCTGGAACATAATGATGAGGTTGTAATTTAGATGGAACAAGTTGAATTTGGGTGTGATGTTAATGAAATTTAATGTGGAATTATTCATTGTTAATTAATGTTTAAACGATTAATTATCATAAAGTGGAACTGCTTAAAAGAAGCGAATTAAGTAATCTAATAAATCTCTTTAAATGGTTGTGTGATTATTGGACACCTAGTCATAGACGTTCCAGCCTGGATTCTGAGAGACGTTAGTTGCAGTTGTGTCTAAGAATAGGTTATGCCCATAGTGTGGTTGTGAGATATAGTATATCCTATACTTTTTGTCATTCTATACGCTAATCCACCCAGTCAGTAATGGAAAATAAAAACCCAGGAATTCTAAGCCTTGGGGGGTGTTTTCCCCAACATTCCGGTGGGAGGATGAATGGCTGACTACCCCGTTTTGGACCCTCTCTCTTCTTTTGGTAGTTACTTATGCTAGTAGGCACAACTGTTAATTTTCCCCATATATGTGTGTAGAGGACTGTAATTTCTTTTGGTTATCCACACACATATATTCTGGATATAGTATCCCATGGACTACTATAGGAGTAACGTGTATAAGATGTGATGGATTGAGGATCCTTACTCGGTGTATGGGCTGTAATAGTTTGAGGTATAATACCTAATGTATGATACACGTTAAACTACATAGTTACTTTTCTTATGTGGAAGGGGTGGTTTTGTTTCAGGAGGTTCATGTTGTGGTGCTTCGCCCAGTTGTCTGTGAGAAAGCCTCTTTTGAGAGAGATTCTCATGACATGCAACACTAGGGCAAGGCGGCAAACCAGTGGGGAAGTAGTAGCAAGGTACCCTTGATAATAATAATTATAATATATTTTCTTGTATGTGTAATTTTGTGAGAGTATCCATGGTGAGGTTGGGAAGATAGTATACCTGTTTAGGGGATGAGTAAGTTTCACTTGTTGTTCCCTGTGCTTTAGAATACTTTCATTACTTTTGCACAATAGGATTAGAGGAGTATCCTACTGAGTATACTGTTATACTCACCCTAGGTATATGTAAACTGTTTTTCAGGCCACTTGGAGTATGATAAAGATCATGATGGTTTCTACTAGCTTGGGGTTGCAAGATCTGTTCAGGCTTGTGGTTGCTGCTGTTTTATCATTATTTTGGGTATTTGGAGTTTTTCCCCTTTCATTTGTAGTACTTCTGCATGAGATTTCATATGTGTACATGGGGTTTCATTTATATTTCTTTCGGATATGGAGTTGGTTGGGGTATATCTTAGCTCTCTCTTCTGCATGTGTTCTCTTAGAGGGAAATGCCTCCCATTTGCATGTCACTATAACCTCGGTGATAGTCTCCAACCCGGGGCCTACTGGAGGCAGGAGTCGGGGGTCATTATCTCTCTTCTCACATTGTTGGCCCAAGAGGGGTACACATTTTGGGGAGGGGTCATAAAAGAGTGGTATCAGAGGTCTGGTAGAGGGATAAGATTGAGTTTGGAGTTAGGCACCTGTGAGGTTACATGGGTTGGTCAGGAAACGATGTCATTTATGTTTAGCAAGTGGGTTAAACACTGGAGACCAGTTGAGACATAGTCATTTAGGGCCCCCTATTATCTGATATATGGACCTTTATGTTTACAATGGCTACCAAACAAGGTGGTATTTGTTGCAGGGTACAGAACTAGGAAAGGATCATGCATCATTCTTCATTGTGCCTCTATTGGAATGGGGAAATATTGAAATATGTTTACCTAAAATAAATAAAAAATATTAATTAATTAATTAATGTTGAGTCTTCCATATTCCAGTTTTAGGACCTCTAATGGGTTGTTATTTTTTAGGTATGGATCCAGGTCGACGTCCTCGTATGGTTTGTGCAGAAAATGTCTAGCAGGCTATTCCAGCATATCAACGTAGGGTAGAGGATGAAGATGACGATACATTGAGGAATACACTCCGAGAGTTTCAGTGCCAAAGTCGGCAGAAGTACACGGGGTCCTTTTCACATACAGTAATAGAAGATTGGGTAGAGGTGGTTGAGATCGGCTTCTGTTCGATTTGTGCTCGAAAATATCACTGGGTGTCCATGATTGTGACAATTCTATGTGGAGCAGTGAGGCATTGGTGGTTCTTGTTCCTCGGGGATCATGAGGAGTCAGTGATATCATTGGAGGAGTTCCGATATTGGTTTAGAGTCGAGTTTCATTCTTCGACTATGAAGGCGTCCAGTTTCCTGGAGCTCCTTACCCTTCGACAGGGGAGCTCCAATGTTCGAGATTTTGGAATATTTTTAAATAACCTTTTACAATATGCTTTAGACCTACTACAAGATCAGGACGCCAGGACGAGGAATTTCGAGGAGGCCTTGCATCTATAGATCCAACGCCAAGTCACCCCATTTATGTTGAAAATGTATCTTGAGGTTTTGGAAATGGAATTGGTTGTCGAGAGGACTTTTTCTAGGACCAGATCATCTCAATAGGGGTATCGGCATGATTCAACACAGAGCATAGATGTGGTCTGAGGTTCTTGGTTTTCATGGAAGAAGAGTTTCCTTTGAGGCGCGGGTAGGTCCCATCCCTTCACATCATGTTTTTTTTTCAGAGGAAAAAACTCTCATGGCTACGAAAATGGATCAGGCGCTTGTTTTTTATGATGTGGGTCATGGTAATCAGCAGCGAGAGTGCCTGACATTTCAGAGTGGTCATCGTGCACCAGGTGCTATGCTCCAGGTTCATCCTTTGAGATAGTTCCAACTGAGGCAGCAGCAGCCAGCTGCACCAGCATTAGATTAGTAGAGGGTAGATGGGGAAGGTAGAGGACAACCCCATGACACTACCCATCCTCCGATAGTAGAGTGCGACCATGGTGGTGGTCATCATTAGGGTTAGAGAGGTCATAGAGGAGGTCATGGTTAGTTCTAGGCCCTAGCATTGCCATCTATAGGTGATCCCAATGTTGTTCGAGGTACAGTTTTCTTGTTTTCTACCTTGGTGTATTCCTTGTTTGATTTTGGAGCCACACAATCCTTCATATCACCTAACATTGTCCATGCTTTGGGACTTGAGGTAGAGAGGCTTCTAGATCCATTGGTGTTGACTATGACAGTTGGAGGTCGAGATGACTTGTTTGAAGTATGTATAGACTGTGAGCTAGTGTTGGGGAAACACCGCTCTTGGAGTTATTTACTATGTTTACAAATAAAACCATATGATGTCATCGTTGGTATGGATGGGTTGTATTCAGTGCATTCTATTGTGGATTGCTTCTGGAAGAAGGGAATTTTCATTGGTGCGGATAGAGAGCCAGTGTTGTTCGTGGGCAAGCGAGATCCTCAGACGGGTCATAGGTGCATTCCATCCTTATCACCTTGATGGATGAGATGACACTGTGTTATTCATAGGATCAGTAGTTGGTTTTTCCTAGGGTCATAGAATAGTACCCTGATGTCTTCTAAGAAGAGGTTCTAGCATTACCCCCTCGATGAGAGATCAATTTTGGGATCGAGCTACAACCAGGAACATCTCCTATATACAAGTCTCTATATAGTATGGCCTCTTCTGAGTTACGAGAGCTACGTAT
The DNA here is from genome assembly GCA_963277665.1 of Viscum album. NCBI lineage: Eukaryota > Viridiplantae > Streptophyta > Magnoliopsida > Santalales > Viscaceae > Viscum > Viscum album. The sequence goes on along the minus strand of OY728133.1, from coordinate 1,895,056,873 downwards.
ATAGTTTGATGGTCTGTTATAGTGTGTATTTGGTCTTCAAAGTGTGTCACCATGGGTTGCACCAATTTTGTTCGTGAGGAAGGTTGATGGATGTTTGTGGTTGTGTGTCGATTATCATCGCTTAAACAAATTGACAATAAAGAATCACATTCCTCATCCATGGATTGATGATTTATTCAATCAACTAAAGGGTGGAAGTTGGTTCTTAAAGATTGACTTATGGTCAGGATATAATCATATGCATGTGAAAGATGAGGGTATCCTATGATGAATGCTCCTACTACATTCATGGGATTTATGAATTCTATGTTCCGTGAGTTCCTATACAAGTTCGTGGTAGTTTTCATCAATAAAAAACTTGTGTACTCTACATCTGATGAGGAGAATGCAGGTAATCTATAAGCCATTTTGGGAGTTCTTCGTCGACATCATCTATTTTGTAAGTTGTCGAAGTGTGAGTTTTGGGCTTGAGAAGTCCATTTCATGGGGAACGTTGTGTAATAATAGGGAGTAGGTGTGGATACATTTATGATAGAAGCATTTTTGTCTTGGGAATCCCCAAGAATGTTTCAGAGGTGAAAAGTATCCTTGGTCTTGCAGGCTATTACTGGAGGATCATAGCCAATTTCATACAAGTTGCGACTCCTTTAACAGTTTTGACTAGGAAGGATCATGAAATCATATGGAATGATCTGTGATAGGAAACTTTTGAGTATCAAAATTTTAATTTATAAAGTGCTCCAGTTCTTTGTCTTCTAGTTGAGGGAGTTTAGTTTCATATTATATGTGACGCTTCGCATCTGGGGTAAGGCTGTGTTCTCATGCAGTAGAAGTCAAATTTTTTTATGGGTCTCGGCAGTCACGTCCCCATGAACTCATCTATGCCAATCACGATCTTGACTTTTCAACCATGGTGTTTTCTCTCATGTTGGGAATACATTACCTCATTGGTGAGCGCTTTGTGGTTTTCACCGATCATAAGAGTTTGCGATATGTTTTCTCTCAGCATGACATGAACTTACAATAGCGTCGATGCATGGATTTTTTACAGAAATATGACTTCAAAATATCGTATACACCTTGAATAGGGAATGTTGTAGCTGATGCACTAATCCAAAAGTCATGTAGTGATGTTGTGTATTAATCCAGTGATTCTAGGAGAGTAATAGGAGAACTGTCAGCATTACATCTTGATATGGGAGAAGTTGGGGGTAGAGGTTGTCTTTTTTAGATGAAGTTATAGAAATCCCTGATGCCGAAGGTGGAAGAGTACTAGTTGGGGGATCCTAAGGTGGAGGCCTGGAGAGACTGAGTTGTTTGTGGTGAGGCCCCTGATGGTTAGACTGGGGATGAACAACAGCGAGTGTTTTATCATGGAAGGATTTTTGTTCCTTTGATGATGTGCGAGATGGTTATCAGAGAGTATCATAGTTCTCTATTAGCAGTGCAACCTGGCGTGACAAAGATTTATAGAGCCTTGATGATCGAGTTTTGGTGGCCTAGGCTGAAGCATGCGGTTGCAGAGTTTGTGTCTCGATGTTTGTTCTTCTAGAAGGTGATGGCCGAACACGGTATTTCTTATGGTCTGCTCCAGAAATTAGACATTCCCCAATGGAAGTGTGATGACATCTAAATGGAATTTGTTACTAGTTTACCTCACGCATGGGGAGGACATGATGCTATATGGGTTATAGTGGATCATTTACCATAATCGGCCCACTTCATAGAGATCAATGAGTCGAGCTCAATATAATTTTTGTGATGGCATTATCTAGAGGAGGTAGTGAGACATCATTGAGTCCCTAGGATGATCATTTATTATCAAGATCCTCGTTTTACCTCTTGGTGGTTGAGAGGTCTCCAACATGCTTTCATATCTCAACAACACTTTATTACTTCATTTCATCCTCAAACGGATGGTCAGATAGAGAAAACCATCCAGAATCATGAAGATATGTCACACTATTGTGTTCATGATTTTGGAGGTTCATGGATGACACACATACCCTCAGTGGAGTTCCCTTACAATAATAGTTTTCACACCAAAATCGGTATTGTTCCATTTGATTCCATGAATGGCAGGGCTTTCTATTCACCGTTGTGCTGGACTGGGGTCTGAGAGTCAGTATATCTTGGACCAGAACTGGTGCTGAATGCAAAAAAGATGGTCTAGGTGATTCATGAGAAGTTGAAGATAGCACACAATATTCATAAATCATATGTTGATTAAATATGGAGACCCTAAGAGTTTAATGTTGGGGATCATGTGTTTCTAAAGGCGACTCCCTGTCGTGGGCAGCGATGCTTTGGTCGTGGATGTAAGATTTCTCACAGTTTTGTTGGTCCTTTCGAGGTGTAAGCTCATGTTGGAGTTGTGGCATATCGAGTTGCACTTCCCCCACAGATGATTCATATACATGATTTTTTCCATATATCACAGCTCTGTCGTTAACTTTATAATGACTCTTACATCATCGATTGGGGAGAGATCGATGTTAATGATGATACGACCTTTGAGGAGTGACCTATAGTGATCCAAGACCACAAGGAGAAGGTGTTGTCTGGGAATTCTACTCCCTTTGTTCGTGTCCTGCGGCGACATGGTGGCATGGTGGAGATTACATTGGAACGTGAGTCATAGATACATGCTCAGTACCCAGAGTTGTTTGATGCTTAACAATATAAATGTAATGATGTTCCCATTGGGTTTAGATCATTCATGTTTTATTTATGAATTTCTCTTAATGTTATTGTACCTTGATCTCTTTTTAGTGGTATCTCAATAGGTGGTTGTACAGACCCCATTTCATTTTTTATATTTAGGTGGGTTTTCAATTCTAGAGGATGAGAATGTTTTGAGAGGTATTTTATGTAATTGATCAGACCTCTCTGGTCCATTACATTGTGAAAATGTGGTGTTTGAGGTGTTCTGGGAGGCCAAGGTGAATTATCCCCAAAACATTCCCAAATTTCCAATTCTGTGAACAGTTCCATCGGCGAACAGTTCTATCGGGAACCTATAATGATAGGTGAACAATGTTCTATCAGTGAGGTTCAGTGAACAGTGTTTTATCAGTGATGTTCTGTGAAGAGTGTTCTATCGGTGAGGTTCAGTGAACAATGTTGTATTAGTGAGGTTTAGTGAACAGTGTTCTATCGGTGAGGTTCACTGAATAGTGTTCTATTATGGAGGTTCAGTGAAAACTATTATATCTATGAGGTTCAGTGAATAGTATTCTAATGGTGAAGTATATCGGTGACCTCTATCGATAACCTCTAATGGTAGGTATACCGTAATAGTAGGTGTAATGTAACGGTAGGTGTACAGAGTTTCCAGAATAGTGAGTTCTATCGGTAACCTCTATCGGTAACTTGTAACGGTAGGTTTACAGTAACGGTAGGTGTAAAGTAACGGTAGGTGTACAGTAATGGTAGGTTTATAGAGTTTCTAGAAAGGTGAGGCCTATCGGTAAGCTCTATCGGTAACCTCTAATGGTAGGTGTACAATAATGGTAGGTGTACAATAACGGTAGGTGTATAGTAACAGTTGGTGTACGGTGTTTCCAGAATGGTGAGGTCTATCAGTAACCTTTATCAGAAACCTCTAACGGTAGGTGTACAGTAACGGTAGGTGTATAGTAATGGTAGGTGTACAGTATTTCTAGAACGGTGAGGTCTGTCGGTAACCTCTAATGGTAGGTGTACAGTGAAGGTAGGTGTACAGTAACGGTAGATGTATTGTGTTTCCAAAATAGTGAGGTCTATCAGTAACCTCTAACAGTAGGTGTATAGTAACGGTAGGTTTAAATTAACGGTAGTTGTACAGTGTTTCCAGAATGGTGAGGTCTATCGTTAACCTCTATCGGTAACCTCTAAAGATAGGTGTACATTAACGGTAGGTGTGCAGTAATGGTAGGTGTATAGTGTTTCCAGAATGGTGAGGTCTATCGGTAACCTCTCTTAGTAACCTCTAACATTAGGTGTTCAATAACGGTAGGTATACAGTAACGGTAGGTGTACAATGTTTCCAGAATGATGAGGTCTGCCAATAACGTCTATCAGTAACCTATAATGGTAGGTGTACAGTAATATTAGGTGTACATTGTTTCCATAATGGTGTGCTACTAACTATGAGGTTCATGAACAGTGTTTATCCTTTACCAAATTTTTAGTATGTGAACAGTGTTTCCAGCTTCCTACAGTTTTCCCCATTGACGTTTCCTTTGATGTAAGTTACATTTGAATCTTTATTTTAAGGACTCTTAATGAAAATTCAAAGGCCATAAATCCTATATTAATGGCTCGAGATGTTTTTACATGGTTAAACTGTGTGGGTTAATGCCATCCTTTTTTAATGGGGAATCAAGCGTTTCATAAACCGTCACCCCATTAAATCTGGAAAAGGGACAAGATATATTCCTAACATGTTCATCCTCTTTGTTCTCAGATATGAGATGCTATAACCCTTCATTCCTTCCCGTAAGAGTTGAACAATCAATATTTACTCCTCAGATTGCATCTGCTCTATTTTGATGAAACCAAGTTGTATCGATCAATCTTCAATATAAGGTATGTTTTATCGTCTTTCCTTTGGGGACCATCTTCTCATATTTCTTCTTTCTATATTATATAATGTAATATCCATGATTATAATGGGTTTTTTATTGGTGTTTGGTTGGTGTGGTCATACTGTGGAATCCTCCGGTGGATACAGTTGTCACGAGAGGAGGATCGTGATCCGTTGTGTAGATAAAGAATGTGAGGAACAGTTTGAGGTTGGGGATTCATTGTTTCTCTATCTTTTAATTGCAACTGTAGTGTTAAATTTTTTAATCCCACATGTTGACAATTGAAATGAAATAATAAATATTATAACCAGATAATTTAATTGATATCGAACGTATGTTATTGCCTCTTGTTTTTCTAGATAGTGTGATATCTCTGCATGCTTCGTATAACTATTCGTTCTTGACAGAAATTGGTAAAGAACGTAAACTGGGATTAATTGATAATTGTTTGGCTAAATAATAGTAAGAAAGTATATGAATCTTGTTCTACTTATTGTAATTTTGAGTTTAACCAAAATGGTGCAGTAATAAGGTTTAATTGTATTTGTGGTAGCTTACTATTTAGGTTTCCCAAATGTGGAACCTACGTATAATAAATCTGTTAATTGAAGATGGAATAAAGAACTGATTGTTTGATAATTCCTTGAAGAGTTATGAGTTACCCTCTAGATTATTAAAGGGCCTATATACCAATTAATGTGATGTTTTTATCCCTTCTACTTATGTTGTGATGTGATCTTGGAAGGATGTTGTGATATGTTGGGGCATGGAGGCTTTTGGATTTCGCAGCAGATGACACCTAGAGTGGCAAGATGTATCAGTTTATTCATGTTGGTGTCACGAAGGACACCCGGGATGATGGAATCGGATCGATGTGATTGTTAGATGCTTACTGATTCTTTGGTTGTTTATCTGCTTTACTTTTCCCCACTGCTCAAGGCATGTGGTCTTACTTACCCTTCATCAGAAAGAAGTGAAGACATGCGAGGTATGTCACATGCTTTCCATGTTTAGGCTCTCAAGGAAGGATGTTTATATACTGCTTCTATAATCTATGAAGACTCGACAAGAATTAAATATACTCACCGTGTTGATCCCCCTTGCGTTTAGATGAATAGAATGTTTTTATAGAATTCCTGGAAATGTGGGAAATTAATTCTATAATGATTAATTGAATAAATTTTGTTAAACTGCTGGGATGGAGTTGCTGGAACACAATGATGAGGTTGTAATTTTGAAGGAACAAGTTGATATTCGTTGTGATTCTAATGAAATTTAATGTGGAAAATTTCATGGTTAATTAATGTTTAAAGAATTCATTAACCTAAAGTGGAACTGATAAAAAAAGGGAATGAAGTAATCTAATAAATCTATTTAAATGGTGGTGTGCTTATAGGATACCTTATCTTAGAATTACCAGCCTAGATTCTAAGAGACCATAGCTGTAGTTGTGTATAAGACTAGGTTATGCTTATTGTGTTGTTGTGAGATATAGTATATCCTGTACTTTTTGTGTTTCTATATGCTACTTCACCCAGTCAGTAAGGGAAACTGACAAACCGGCGATTCTGAGCCCTAGAGGGGGGGGGGGGTGCTTTCCCCAACATTCTGGTGTGAGGATGAATGGCTGACTACCCCCTTTGGCCCCACCATCTTCTCTTGGTAGTTACATGGGATGGTAGGAACAATGGTTATTTTTTCCACATATATGTGTGTAGAGGGCTGTAATGGCCTGTGGTTATTCACACACATATATTCTGGATAGAGTATCCTACGGAATACTATATGTGTAATGTGTATTGGTTATGATGGATTAAGGATCCTTACTCGGTGTATGGTATGTAATGGGTTGAGGTATAATACATGATGTATGATACACGTTATGTGGGATGTGGTGGCTCCTAGAAACTACATGTTTACATTTATTACGTGGCGTTGTTCTTTTGTTGCATGAGGTGCATGTTGTGGTGCATCTCCCAGCTGTCTACGGGAAATCCTCTTTAGAGAGAGATGATCAGGACATGCGATGTTGGGGAAAGACGGAAAACTAGTGGGAAGTAGTAGTGGTATACCATTGATATTATTTATTATCTGATATTTTCTTCATCGGGTTACTTGTTGAGAGTAGCCATGGCGAGGTTGTGAAATTTGTATAACTATTTAGGTGACACGGTAGTTTAACTTATTGTTCAATGTGCTTTAGCATACTTTATTTACTTTTGCACAAGAGGTTTTCGGGAGAATCCTACTGAATATAATTTTATACTCACCCTATGTATATATAAACTGTTTTTCAGGTCACTTGCAATAGGTTGTAGATCAAGGTGCTTTATATTAGCTTGGGGTTGTAGGAGGTGTTAGGGATTGTGGGAGCTGCTGTTTTTTACTTTCATTTGTGTACATGCAGTTTTTCCCCTTTAATTTGTAGTACATCTGCTTGACATTTCATATCTGTACTTGGGTTTTCATTTATATTTCTATCTGAGTTAGAGGTGGTTGGTGTCTATCTTATCTCTATGTTCCACATGTGTTCTCTTAGAGGGTAATTCCTCCCATTTCTGTGTTACTATACCCTCGGTGCTAGTCTCCAACCTAGGGCCTACAAGAGGCGGGACTCATGGGTCATTATCTCCCTTCACATATTCCCGGCCCAAGAGGGTACACTTTGTGGGGAGGGGGTCATGACATGTAACATGGGAGCCTGAAGAGATGATGATGAAGAACTACCCAAATCTACTTTTGATGTAACATTTTATGAATTTTGAGGAAGAAATATTTGTAAAAAGGATAGAATATAACACCACATGTTTTTAAAAAAATAAATATTGAATGAATGAAAAACTAAGTCTCTAAAAAATATTTTACATTCTAGTGTTTAAACACATCATTGCCACATCAATGTTTTGAATTTCGAATAACGGTCATTTAGAGTTGTGATCAGTAAGTCATTTAGACTCAGATAGAAGCAACATGGTTTTTTGTAAATAGTAAAATACCCTTATGAATAGAAATATTACACGTATTATTTGTAAAAAGTATTATAATTTTAATATCATAAGGTTTCAATATTATGTGAACTTCATAAATTTAAAATTGTCATATAAACCGAATGATATTTTTAAAATTCTTATTTTTAGATTTAATAATTATTTTATTTAGAAATTAAATAAATAATATATAGAAAATTATTATCAAAAATTGAATTTCATTTTTGAATTCTTCATGTCTATCAATGGTTAGTTTTAATTTTTGGTATTTTTCTAAAATACATTAATATTTTATAAATAGTGAAATACGGTAAAATACCGTATATACTAATTATCCATTAAATACACTATTTATGACATCTTGAGTGATATAAGGACACTTGGTTTGAACTAACATTCAATTATTACTATTATGTGTCACATGAAAAAAAACTATTTTTTGTATTGAGGTAATTAATAAAATAATCGATAAAATATTCAAAATGCACTCCTCTTCTGCACTATAAAACCCCTAGCCCTCCCTATTCTTCTCTCTGCTATAAAATGTTAATCTCTTCAATGTTCTTCCCAAATACCCTTTCCTCGTAACTCCCCATTTCCTGGATTTTCTTGGTCATTCCAAATTACCAAAACCCCTTTCCCATAAATAGATTCTCCTGGAGATGGATTCAAGAGGTAAATTCACATTGTATTTCATTAATTATCATTTCTAGTTACTTTTGATTGTAAAATTATCTCCACCTCCTCAGTCAAAATGACCATGATAACTCCAATAGAATTTATATATTTTAATTATAACATGTTAATGGAATAAATTACATCAATATTCTTACACTATCCATTTTAGTTTATAAACGAAACCATCATCCATGAGGTTCTTATTTACAACATCCGGGGACAATAATGTTTTTTTCTTCAATTTATCATTCATTACATGTCATGAAACAATTTTCATGTTTCAAAAACATAATAATATATGTTTATAACCTATTTAATATGAAATAACAAGTATATATATGTATTATTAAATCATATGACCAATATATTATGAGATAATCAAAATACGGAAAAAATAATCTATGTGAATGTTATTAATATTTCATCTAATGATTTATCCTCATTCCATGTAAAAATATAATATAAATGAACATTAACACCAATTAATATTCCTTAATAAAATTTAAATCCAATTATTTAGATTTTCATCCATTCCACATGAACTCCATTACATAGAAACATGGGAATGGATTATGAAAATCATGTAAATGAACACTCCATAACAACAGAATTCAATTTATAACTAACAAATTATGAAATAATGTTCTTAATAAAATAATGATAAAGTAAATAAATTTAAAATGGGTTCTGAATTAAGTTTTTAATAAATTTAATTTCATTTTCTAGAACTAATGATTAAGAGAAAATCATATTCAGACTTATCGTAATTGTTTTTTTCACCCGATCCTCCATTTTTATTTGGGTTACTTTTATTTTCTAATTAACTCAATGAAATTATTTTGTATTATTATTTAGTAATAATAACTTTTTTTTAGTGTTTTATACATGTTTACCAACAAAAATCCTTCCTTAATATTAGGGAATTTACACATTTTGAAAGGAACATTCAAAAATAGTTATCTAATACAAGTATGATTCATGGGAATTTATAAAATTGTTAACTATTTTAAAGGGAACTATATAATCCATTTTAGAAACCATTATCATTTTAAAATAATTAATTTTATTATGAAAATACTATATTCCTTTATTAATTGTTTTATACAAATACTTTTCTAGAAGAAAATTTATTTATAAAATAAAAGTGTATTTATCTCAAGAATTACTCAATGATTTTGTAAGAGTATTTTTGTCTATAACAACAATATTTTGTATTCTAAAGTATTATTTGGATTAATATTATAAGTTTTAAAATAATATATTTAATGGTATGGTCTATAAATATTTTGATTGTGGTTGTGGTATCCTAAAACCATTAACGAGTTTTCTATGAATGGTTGGTGTTTAAGCTCAATGTTTGGGGAATATAATTTACATTACATATGTTAGTTTAAATAGGAATATATATTTTCTTTATATTTATACCCCTCAAATGAGTAATTCATTGGACTTATTATTTGATGGGTGGGGCCCTCTATATATTATGGTTTCATTGGTAGGTCTCATGTGAGAAATAGATGTGTACTTGGTAGAGGCCTTACCCATTTTGAGATATGGTTTTGGCTGAGGCCTTATTCCTTTTTAGACATCATATCCAAGGCCTTGACAATATATTTCAGAATTTCATGAATATGAAATTCCCACATTATGAAGCATGTAATTGAATGTTCTAGTGGTTATTTTAATATTATAATACCCATAATTATTTTTTATTACGGATTTTTACTCATTTCATTTTCTTACAATAATGTGTCCATGTTTGTTATTTGTGAAGGCATTTGTTTTAAATTATTGACAATGATTAATGTGTTTTTTATGTTATATTTCATAGTATTTCATACTCTTACTAAGCGTTTGATCTCACACATTTCTTATTTTTCATTTTCCTAGTATATGAAGAAGTATGTTTTGAGTTACTTTTAAACATATTCTTAGAGGCATGGATGTTTTAATGGAATAAATTAGTGTTGTATTTCCTTTCATGATATAATTTTTAACATATATATATATATGTACCTTGTTACAAATAGAAACTAATCTAATTGGTCCTTCAGAATCTGTATTCTTTATTATGTGAAAATTAAATGTAATAATGTAGTGGATCAAGGAATATAGGGAAGGTCTTTACACCCATGATCTCATTAAGCTCCACCCATGAATTTTGGAATCAAACTCTCAAGGTATGGGATCCTATCCTTCCTCTTCTTTTTTCAAGAATCATTATTTACTAATTCTTGTTGTCTCCATTTTCATATATTTTGATCTGTTCATCCACATCACCCTTACTAAATAATTTGCTCCAAATTATGAGATAATCCATTCATTATCATTTTAGTCCCTACAATGATAATTTTTCCACACCAGTTATGGTTCTGAAATTTCACATCAAATTCGGATTAATATAAATTTTGTAGAGAATTCCAACACTAATTTTAAATCTAGAATCATCTTCTTTATGATGTTATACTATTTGAATTGGGATTTAAATTTATTTAATCCAAATTCATTAATCTTGTAATAGAATGTGGTGATAAATTATTGCATGTTGTGTTATCTATATGGTTCCCTTATCCATGGGAATGAAATAAAAGTTATTGGTGCGACCAAAATTATATTGCTCTCCAATGCATTGGGAAATGTTTTAATATCAAGGGGAATTGTGAAATACATTAGTTGTTGATCCTTACACATAATGGTAATTTTTCAATCATGATTTATTTTATGATAGGTTTGACCTATGTTTATGATTCCATGTTTTAAGTTGTTTCCACATTTTCCATGTTGACTATATTTTATCGTGCTCTATCAAGCCTTATATTTTCATTTGGTATTCTCAAACCTTTTATACATAATTGATATTCCAATTTAAAAAAATGTATGAATTTATTCATGTTATGAAATTTTAATTCCCTTACTGGGCATCATATATCACACCTTTTTACTGTGATTCCCCATGTTTTCCCATGCATTTTGAAGTACAAAGGAACAATATGACCAGGTTAAGGAAATAATGATTATGTAGTCACTATTTTATCATGGAATGTAATGTAATATTTACAAAATAAACTATAAATATTGATCTTATTTGTTTTATAATGTTTTATATTATGTGATAAATCTTGAATTAATGTTTATTTATGACACATTCTAGCAATGGGTGAATTATTATGAATCCTAGGTTTCATTTATTTTTATTTTTTATAGTGTTTAAGACCTTTTATTATCAAGTACTTACAACTCATCTAATTCATTAGATTGGTATTTATATTCCAATATATAGTATCAGATTTGTATTTGAAGTTAATTACCCCATACATTGATTATATGTATGTCTTTATACTATAAATATGTTAATATAATGACTATTATGTGTGCATATAGAATTCAATGTGATATGACCACATATAAAGCATTACCTTTTAACAAGGACTTCTTATATCATCCACCATATAATGATAGGTATTAAACAGACTATTATTGGAAGATATAATCAATCTTTTTTCTAATATGGTAATAATGTGTGTGGTTATACATAATTATGTATTCATGGCTTATCAATTATAATTCAAAATATTGGAAAATGATTTCATTTTATACTAATATAATTTGATTAACAATTAATATGTTAATGATTTTTCAAACCATTCAATAGATTAAATATTGTATCAAAATGTCATTAAGGGATATACCGTTAGACCATTTACAGATAATGATACCATATAATACATATACATTAAATAAAAATATATTTTTCAAGGTTTAAGCTCTATAAATTCAATCCAAAGTATAATATTCTTGGAAAATATGGTAATACACTATATCGTCAAGGGTTCATGGATTAAAGTTTCATCAAACGTATAAATTTTCATAGTAAAAATTTTATTATATATAATAATTCATACCTTATTATATCTAGGAATAATAATATAATCAGAGGGTGTGGGTCCAATCTAATGAGTGTAACATGTTCGCACATGGAATTAAGTCATTAAACTATGTGTATCTCCTATGATTATGAATTAGTGTGGGAATCCCTCAAATATATCATTTTAGAATATACTATAAGAATTTAGATAATTCAAGATAATGAAATTTACTACTCAACGTCAAATTTATTAATAAATGGAACACTATAAGGAAATAATTATAATTTATAGATATTATATTTTTGTGGAAATCAATGCAATAATGAAATTAGTGGGAAAGGAAATCAAATCTCATTCACCCAAGGTTTTTTATATCATTTAGTTCATCAATTTCATTTATAATAAATGTCATGACAACAATGAAATTAATGTTTCATATCGATACATATATATGGACTACATTTATAGTGGTTGTGGCTAAATTATCAAATGCATCAACACAAAAAATCATCTAATTGTGGATGTGAGCTAATACTGTATTTGGATACAAATCATCAACAAATACTTATACATAATTAACATGATATATTAATTCCTACATAAAAATAACTAATTAACCATTAATATTATTGAAAAACCTTATTGACTCACCCTTGACCATCAAATTCTCTAAAAGTATATTAAGATTCAACTCTATGTTTTTTTGTTCGGTCTTGGTATTACACATAATTTTTTTCAAAACCGTAAGAAAACATATTATTATAGAGAATCAACTGAAATATAAAGGTTAGAACAATTCCATATGAAACCCTATGAAGTATTTGTTTTTATAATCTAAATAGTATTATGTTTCTATAAGTACATTCAAGTTATATATATCATGTTTACAATGTTTCATTAACATATAGAATATCATCAATGGGGATATTATTATTCTCAAGATTACGTTATATGTTTTATTATACTAAAAAATATTTATAAATGTCATATATTTGATTTTAATTAAGTGAAATAAATGATATTTAAACAAGTCTAGAACATCCAACCAACACTAAATATTTCTTGTTAGTATTGGTTGATGAAGGATACATTTAGGACAAATTATTCAAGAGAACTAGTATAAATCCTCATACTATATGTAGTAACCCACCTTTGGTATCGTGATGATTGATGTAATGTAATTTTTTGTATTATCAAAATTACATGTTAGATAAAAAAATATACTCTTAAGATAAATAATATTTTTATTCTTCCAAGATCCCTTCTTCTCGGAATCCTGTGAACCATGTGATCACCATACATAAACATCACAACGAATGACCAAATTCAGTATATAAGTGGTAGCTATAATTATAGGATCAAGATATAAAAATTGAGAAATCCAAAATATTCATTATATTATTTTACCCATAAATATATTTCTCCTAAACTTGATATGTTTCTGAAGGGTAATAATTTTTAACAATATTAGTTATGATGATTCTAATGTAAGATATACAAACATGATGTACTCTAAACATATTTTATTTTTAAGCGGATTCATTTAATAAATATAAATTATTTTTATATAAATCATTATCATACCACAATAGAGTACCATAATTTAATGAAATTTTCATTAGGTTACCAAAAATGAATATATAGATAGGTAGATCATGAGGATATTTTGGAAAAGTTTGTTCAATAAAATATGATCGATATAAATATTACCACGAAATTATAGATAAATTATCTCATGGTCATAAATATCGAAATTAATAGTTTTTATCATGATTGAATGATTATATATTTCATGGAAGTTTGGTTTGTGAAACTACTGTTGCTCAATACTCTTAGAATTTCATGATAGTGGAGTACACCATGTGATTCCCTGAATGTGGTGATCTCTTATTCACCAGCGAATATGTAGATATTATTATAGTCTAAATATAATCTGATTATGTATAGGGATTATAGAACATGTATAACATCAATAAATAATTTTGTAATCAGAAATGGGAAAAAAATCCCTTTTTAAATTTCAATTTTGATCCCTAAATTCTATGATGAGTTGCATTTTTTATTGATCAGTTTGATGAGGATGATATTTTACCACTTCCATGGGTATTTCATTTACACAATGATGTTAGACTTGATGAAATTATGAACTTATTCAACCATGGAATAATTGGTAGTAGTAATTTTATATTCAACAACCAATGTTTCTTAATGAATAATGACCAAGATTGATTGGTAAACACACAACAATAATCATGAAGCTAATTGAGATATATAATAAATATATTATTTTATAAATATAAAAAATATACATATATATATATTTGTTTTAATATTATAAAATTAATTATAAATTATATTAATAGTAGATATTATCAATATTTGTTTAATTCATTTTATATAATCACTCATTTTTTCCTGTATTAATTTTATACTTCAAAAATTAATTTTCATGGAAAATCATTATTAATGATTTTTTTGTTTATAAATTTTAATTAATTTCCACCATTCATATAAATTCAAATTTCCAAAATAAATATCATTTTTAACATCATATTTCAAATTTATTTTAGTGTGAATTTTTTATAAAATTTTAATAATATTTCATTTTTAATGAATTGTTCAAAATTAATTATTTTTATTTGACACATAGTTTTTTAATGAAATTAGATATACATATTTAGATATAATTTTATTAAATGTATAATTATTTAATTTATTTTACTAATAATCCAATTTAATTGTTTGTATATAATTTTATATTTTATTTATAATAAGAATGGTTGATACTTCATAATTTGTTTTGGAAAATAACATTCCATTATGTTTTAATAGAAAATGTTAAATTATATTCTTTCACGTGATTGATTTTGTTACACATGATGATAAATTATATTAATTGGAAAATATATTATAATAAAATTATAATATGGTTTAAATTTTAATATTTCATTGCTAGAAATTTTCAATTTCATAGGATGAGTAAGGATTTTAATATTTTAATTTCAAAAAAAATACTAGAATTATTTTATGTTTGTTTCCATTACAAATAATATTTTTTGAATTATAAAAAAAAATTATTTAATTATTCTAAATTTTTTCATATCATATTGTTATAATATATAGAAATAAAAAGTTTTTCAAAATATATATGATAAAAGTAAATACAATAACATTTGGAGGTAATTGGGGACATTTTTAAGAAAACATCTTTTTTATGAAGAATAATGGCATTCCATTTTAATTAAATAAAAAATAAATAATGATGAATTATTTTAACGAAATATATATATATTATATATTTGAATATATGAATATTAAACAAGTTTATTGTTAATATTAGTTATATAGTAAACATATGATCTTTTCATGCTTGCATTATACATTGCTTGAAAGATATTATTTCGACATGTTTTCCAATCATATTCTAATATTTAATTCTACCCTGGTGGTGAATTTAGGCTTATAAAATGTAATCAATTTACAAAAATTGGATAAATCTTATTTGGTAATTTGGTGTATATAATATTTTTTCTATATTAAAATTGAAAATTTGAAATATTTAGTAATATCGTTTAGGTCAACATGGGTTTACAGTGTGGTAATCTATAATGATAAGAGTTAATACAAACAAACCACATTATGAAATCCTAATTTTGGGTTTTATTTTGAAGCTAAATTTATACACTATAAATTTGAAAGTTTTATAGCAATTTTATCTTGAAATATACAAGAAAATATTGTAAAAACCTATAAATATTCATGTTTTCAACTCTCCCTGATAATAAAAACAAACTATATACTGTTATATATTCATGCCTTGTTATCCATTTATTTCAATGTAATGTTAATAAACTACTTGGAAAAATAATTTTATATGTTATAGTTCTTATTTATTTCTGAATACACCAATACTTAGGTCCTCTATAATAGATCCAAAATTGGTATTTCTAATAGAATGTTATTGTAATCACCAGTCTCCATCATTTTTAATTCTCATTACCACATTCATTTATTTCATAACAATTCCAATATAATAAAAACATTATTTCCAATATAATAATATTTTAATTTTTATGTCTTAATGTTAATCCATCTCCTTCACCATTAAATTGGTACCAAAGACATTTTTTGTGTGTACGGTGGACTATGGCCTCCCAAACCGATGAAATATGATTTCTCCATAATATACTTGAAAAAATAGTCATAATGATGATTAAATTAATATATATGATTATTATGAAATAATATTGGATAAAAACATAATATATCATCTAAATCAATACCCTTTAACCAAATATATAATTTATAACATAACTCATGTGTACCAATGTCCCACTATTTCGATGAATTCATGTGTTTATTTATCCTAGTTCAAATTTAAATAATTATTCTAAAATTTATGTAACTAGTACTCACCCATGCTATTTTACGTCTTATTTGATTAATGGGTTTTCTATTAATAAGAGAATAATATTTATAAAATTTGAAAAGAAATAGTAATGATGAATAAATTCTAATTAGAAAGCCACATCTTATGATAATGGAATATGAGTGCGTAGAATCTGAATACACCATTCAAATAGTTGACAAAGAAAAAATATATCGTAAATGTATATGAAATTTTAAATTTTGAGGAAGAATATTTTAAATTATTTTCAATTTCAATAATAGTATCTAAAATGAAGGAACTGAAATTAAAAGTGATGTAGAAATCATAGATAAGACAGTGGTTATAATAAAAAAATGAGGCATGTGAAAAAAATTAAAAAATAATAAAATGACTGAGTGGGATGTATGGGAAAAAGGATGATTGAAACTATTCATCATATATATAGGAAAATATTGAAAAAAAGGAGAGAGATATCATAGAAAAAGATGAAATAGAAGATGCAATTGAATAAAATAAATAGTTGAAGATAGAGAGTCGAAAAACACTACATGATACATGAAAACATGAAATTGAATCAAAAAAATAGATAAGGAAAAATTGATGTATTGTATGAAATTTTAATACATAATATTAAGAATGAAATGGTAATATCTCTAGATGTATTTTATGAAATATGAATTTCATTTCAAAGAATACATAATCATGTATAAAATACATCTTGAATATATGTATGTCACAAAAAATTACTGAAACAATGTGATTGTATAGATATAAAATTTTATCATATAAGATGAGTGAACAATAAATTCGGTACATAAAGTCGCATAGAATTATATTTGTTCATGAAAACATTTGTTTTATACTATAAAAAAATTTAAATTAAAGAATATTGAAACACCTACATATTAAAAACTCTAAAGTGAATTCTTATTCATAAAGTAATTAATATGAAGAGTGAAGTACTATGCATAAAGTAATTAATATGAAGAGTGAAGTGTTATGTATAATTTAATTAATATGAAAGAGTCAGTCTCTCATAGATACTAATGAATTATCTAAAATGTAGTCATGCAACTGAAAAATATCCATACTATTGTAACGACCAATGAACTTAATTTCATAGTGTAAATGCATGATTTTATAAAATAAATTCCTCTTATATACAAACTATTGGAGTCAAATAGTTAGAAAATTAGAAGTAAATATGAAATAATTTATTTATATATAGTTTCAATGTCAAATTGGATAAGGTCTACTTTTTATATTCTTTCAGAAGCAGTAAAATTAATCCCTTTTAGATGGAGCGAAAGGCCATGGCGACAAATTTTGTACTGGACTTTAGATCATCTTCAACATCTCCACAGTATTGCAATGATTCCTAGGATTTGTTTCCCTCCTATCATCTTAGAAACATTACCTCAAAAAGTTATGTTGTTCCATCAAAAAAAAATTCAGTCCCTCCAGTTTGTCTCACTACTACAAAGTATATTCCCACCCCCAAAGATTAATTATATAACTCCTAGATTCATCAGCTGAGATCAATATAATGATAATGTCAAGATATACAAATCACAAGAGGATTGGACACAGGTAGATGAAATCACTCTATAAAAATTCAATGATATACAAGTTTAAATTACTTAAATATATTAAATCATACTGGTGTGAGTGATTTTATAGGACTGCCAATAAGTTAATCAACAAATGATACATAAAAAATCACAAATATAATTAGGTAAAATAATATAAGATGATTGATAGAACTCTCTGATTAAAAAACATGAACAAATAAATATTTTAACATGTTTCATTTACATAGTCGTAAATGAATGGGATATATCAATTTGAACCTCTTATTAACCCAAAACTATAAAATTGTATGAAACAAATCACAAAATAAAAATCATAAAAGAATCATACCCCAAGAATCATGAATGAATCTTTATCAAAATACAGTTATAACTGAATAGAAGATAATTTATTATAAAAATAAAATAAATAGATCCAGTTATACAGAAAAAAGAATATGTTAAATAAAATAAAATAGAATAAATTTATCCACTCAAACCTAAAAATGATAAATCATTTATTCTCACTTTCAACAATATGCCTTTGAAATCGCTAGCCAAATGGTAAATAAAAATACATAATCATATAAGCTCAAAACAACGTCCACATGTATATAGTAATAGACTACAAAATAGAGGAAAAGTATGATTGTGACAAGATCTGACATTTAAAGTGTAATGTTTTGATTCAACCAAACATCAACTTTACCACAAATCATCATACCTGAAATATTTTCCCTCAAAACAGATTCCCAGATATCTCCTACAAGAACAAGAACATTGACATATAATATTCTCATTTTCATTGACCCAAATAGCTGGATCGTTAGAGGAACCATAACTAAATTATTGTTTTTCTTATAGAACACATATTATTTATCATTTATAGAGACATAATAACATGAATAGATCGTGTTGTGTTGAAAATTTCCTTTTCTTACAGAATGTTAAGAAATTCATCACCTAAAAGTAGTATTATTTTGTATGACAAGCTTTTTTCAATATAGGTCAGGGGAATTTCCCTAAGATGAAAAAATATAAACATCACCAGTTTCCTGCTAAACAGAAGATATATATTCATTATTATACAAATCTTTAGGTATACAAATCATTAACTAAAACTTTTATGTACATATATCTGTGTGAAAGGGGTATTATTTATAATCATTGTTGTTGTATATGTATAATTTCAATGCCATAAAAAATCAGAAAATTCATACCCCATATTAGAATAACTTACCATGCCAAATCCAATATGCTGCTCGCCTCTGATGTGAGATTTAGTTCTCTCAGAAGCATAATTTCCCATAAGAAAAGTTCAACACATCTCCCAAAGAACCATAATTTTATCTAACGAAAACATCATCCCTTTGTCAGTCTAATGCTATTGAATCAGCAGTGTTTTACCAGCATTTTGTACCTACACATTTATCATGAGAGTAGTTGATTCATCCACTTTTCTGGGTTCTGAAATTTACTCTACTTGTTCGATGAGGTTCATGATTTCTTCCTCTATCACATATTGTTGTCTTGACTTTTTAGCTAATATTGGAGGAGGGGGATAAGACTTCAACATGCTGAGAAAGGATTTCTTACCCATGCCTAACTCTTGTTCCATGAATCTGATCAGTAAAATATATATGAACCTTTTACAAAGAGTATAAAAAGTTAATAGTTTCATTGTACTACTGATTCATAGTAATAAAAACTATAGGAAAATGTGGTATGAAACTGGATATTGAAATAAAACCTACTATTTACTAAATTGTGGAAGGTTTTTTTGAAACTGGATTTGAATGTAATTGAATCCAAAATATATATAATATGCAAGTGATGTAATAATCGAATAAATTCATTAAATCATTAACTATTTAATGTGACTTTTCATTAAATCTATTAAAACATGTATGAATCTTTATATGAATACATTTATCTATTTTTCAATAGCAATGACTCACATGACATTGACTGCTTAACCTAAGACTCTACTTCAACTACACATTATGTCCACTACATAACATAATACTACAAACACAAAATATTAACAATGAAAAAACTAACAATGAATAATATATTCTAAAAGTGATTAGAGAAACAATTATGTTGGAATCAATTTTTATTGAAATCAATATCTTAAAAGTGAACAAAACATATCATTCCATCCCTGAAAAATTAGTGAACATAACATCATAAGTGGAAATGAAACTACAGTAGATTCACTAGAAGATAGAAACTGATGCTAGGCCGACTTACCACTACTACTAAAATCATTCACTTATTCTATAGAAAAGGCCTGAGGAAAATAATTTACACTACAGAAAATCCTCTATTGAAGACAACTGAAGTACACCCTGGATGCATCTTATGAACAAAGATTTTTGTTGATGATATGATATACATTGGAAAATAAGTAGACATGGCTAAGTTTGATGTAGATGTTATATTCTACCTCTGATAGAGATTCCTAAAAAAGATGTTATTGTAGCCATACAGAGGTTTGACATGAATCCATAGGATTTATGGAGAGATTTCCTTTCAGAGTTTTTCCTGCTACAAACCTAAAACCACAGTTCACAAATTAATGTATAGGAATATTCTTGTACCAATATAAAAAAAATATAAAAACAAAAATATTTTTTTACTAGAATTAGATCATCATAATATATAAACAATTTTTATCGATCTAGGGTAGCATACATCGAGTTTCTTTTTAGTATAGAATAAGATTTAGAGTGATTGGGTGATGTGGAAACATGGGATGGTACCAAATAAGAATAAAAAATTCCAAAAATATTAAATATATAAATATAAATAAGGAAGATAAAATAGAATTATAATATTGTATTCTAGTATAAAAAAGATGTAAAACAACATTCAAAGTATTTGAGAATAAAAAATTGTAGTTTTTTTTCATTAAAAATTGAAAAAATATGTATAATTAACAAATTAAAATGGTATTTATTCTATTATTTAATGGTGCTTATTACATTCACTAATACCTAAACCAATAATTTATAATGCACAAATCACATGAGTTGCATGATTTTATAGTGAACAATGTTTCTATACCAAAATCTTGACACAATATTATAAATATATCAATATACTACTATGAATTAAATCATATATATTCTAGAAAACAAATAAAACTATGTTTCATGTAATACTTCTCAATAACATAGCTGGTAATGTGAACCATCAACCATTTATTGTCATTTATTTAAAAATGAAACATAGGGTCCCTGAAAGGTATGCTAGTACAACCTAAAAAAAGGAGTCCATTTGAACATGTTAAAATTTATATGGTATGGTGAACACATCAATGAATAATGAATTGTAGGAGTATATTCTAAAATGATATATAATTTTCTACTACTATTAAATGAATATCATTCCTTGGTGGGAACCTACCATCAACATTCAGATTATACTTTTTCGATTTTAAAAAAATAATTTTTAGTACAATACATAAATTACAGTATTGATATTAATGGTATTATATATAAATTAATGTAGAATCAATTCATAGAATTATGTGTACATGTAGTGAGAATTGGACGATCAATGAGACTAATGGTTGGTGCACAATGAAATTATTTAAATGAATAAATTTATGCATGGTCAGGAACTAAGAGCTAAACTATTATGTACAATACAAAAATATGATCCTAATTTCATCTATCTATAAATTCCATGCATATAGAGGGATGTTTGGGAAGCATTGAGATGGTTAATACATGTTCTAAAAAGCGATTCATGTATCTGAACATATACAATGCTTAATATTAGTATTTTTCATGTACATAATAACTATTTAAATTATAACTGGGTAAACTAGAATCTGTGCAGTGGATATGAAATACATATGCCAAAAAAAGATGAAAAAAAGGAAAATAATTGTGTGAAAAAGCATTAGAATAATATTTGGGTAAACTCAAATGTATATAATTCTGTGAAACCAAAAATAATCTCTATTTCTTCTAATATGGCAATATTATTTATTATTTTAAATAATGTAATTTTCTTAGTTGAAAAATACTATGAATCATACAAACTGGATAACTTGATGATTTTTCAGGGATATAAATCAAGTGGTCATCGAATGACACACCTTAGTAGCTCCAATACACAGCCCTTAAGTCCTATGTTGATCTCTGTTCATATTATCTCTCATCTCCCAAAATAAGGTGGATGTTTTGGAAGAATTGATATGGTTAATAAATGTTCTAAAAAGTGATTCTAATTAAATAAATGGAGAATCAATTTAGGAAATAATGAATAAATGTAGTGAGAATTTGATGATCAATGAGACTAAAGGTTAGTTCCCAGTGAAATTATTTGATTTATTATGCATGGTCAAGAGTTAAGTGCTAAACTGTTATGTAGAGTAAATAAATATGTTCCTAATTTCATCTAACTATAAATAGCATGAATATAGGTGGCTGGTTTTGAAGAATTGAGATGGTTAATACATGTTCTAAAAAGTAATTCATGTATCTGAACATATACACCGCATAATATTTGTATTTTTCATGTACATAATTACTATTGAAATAAAACCTGGTAAAATTGAATGTGGGCACTGGATATGAAATACATATTCCAAACTAAAGAATTTTTCAAAAAAAACTATATGAAAAAGCATTAGAATAATAGTTGGGTTAAAATGAATGTATGCAACTGTGTGAAACCAAAAATAATCACTATTTCTTCTAATAAATAAATATTATTTTGTATTTTAAAGAATTTAATTCTCTTAGTTGAAAAATACTGTGAAACATACATAACACATAACTTAGATAATTTTTCATTCATAGAAATCATGTGGTCATCGAATGGCACACCATAGGAGCTCCCCTACAAAGCCCTTCTGTTTCTTGTTGATCTCTATTCATATTATCACTCATCACCTAAAATCAAAATTAATAAAGAGATTTGATGAATTAAGATAACATAATAATGGAAGGTAGTAGTAATTTATTGGAATAACCGATGGAATGAAAAAAATATCGAGTATGCATTATATACTATAATAAGCAACTGTGAAACAATATTAAAAATTGCTTGTAATATAACTCCTCTATAAAAATCAATAATAAAAAGTAGATATAATCTGCAATATAGATAAATAATTATATTTTCCCATTAAAAATATAAGATTGGCATAGCTATACTACAACCAATTTTGACGTGGTGGAATATTTGATGTGGCAACTCGAATGTATGCATCTACGTGTAAAAAAAACAATAAACACCTTAGTAGCTCCCATGTACAACCCATTAGTCTCTAGTTGACCTCTCTTTATATTATCTCATATCAACTAATATAAGAAAAACTTAGGACAATAAATGAATTAGGAATATATTATAATGGAAGGTAATATTCATTTTATTGGAAAAATTGATGGAAGCAAAAAAACTATTGACTATACATCATATAATATAAAATGTAATAGACGATAAATATTACATAATTAATTAAATGTAAATCCTTTTAAAAAATAAATAATAATGACTACATTTAATCTAACAGATAGATAAATAAATATATTTTCCAATTAAGAAAGTAAGATTAGAATACCTATACTTCAAAAATTTTGTTGTGGTGGAATAATAGATGGTTAAACTCAAATATATGTAAATGTGTTTAACCAAAAATAATCTCTATTTATTCTAATACAACAAAATTATTTCATATCTTAAAGAATTTAATATTCTTAGTTGAAAAATATCATGAAACATACAAAATACATAACTGGATGATTTTTCATTGATTGAAATCAAACAGTCATCGAATGAAACACCTTAGTAGCTCTCCTGCATAGCCAATCAGTCTCTGGTTGAGCTTCCTTCATAATATCAATCATCCCCTAAAATTAAAAAAAATTGAGAAGAATAAATGAATTAAGATAACATAATAATTGATGGTAGTTTTCATTTGAATGAGAAAACATATAGACGCCAAAAAAAACCATCTTGTATACATTAAATAACATAATTTCCAATGGCAAACAAAGATTACATGTTGCATGTCATGTAATATCTCTATTACAATTAATAATAAATAGTACATACAATCTAGAAGAGAGAAAAATAAATATATTGTCCAATTAACAATGTAAGCATGGAATACCTAAGCTGATACTCATTTTGAAGTGGTGGATAAATGTCTATACCCTAAAAAAATGAATAGGTGAATAAATATTGTCTTACCAAATTAAAAAGTTATTGAAATTTCTGAAATGGAAGAGTAGGTGTATTGTAATGAGATAAGAAAATAGAATGATGAATTTAAACATAATACCAGAATGAAGTGATGCAGAGGCCCACTCCATCTTCTGAGAGAAGCTCGAAAATGGATCGTGGTGGTTTCTATTGAAATGGAAATAGATATTAAAACTAGTAGACAAATAGAATCATGAAATATGAGGATAGACAAAGCCGAAGTGATGTGATTGATTTGATTTCTTCCTTTACCAGAGTTGCGAATTTTTTATGTTACCATTTATGATGACGAAGGTGGGGTTGACCAAGCTGGAAAACGGAGGCCTTCATTTGAGTGTTGTTGATGATTACAAAACTAAAACCCAGCATGAAGATGTAATCCGATGAAAATATCAATGATTGAGAAATGGGTTACCGAGATGAGCCATCAAAATCTTCTTTAAAGATTGAAATAAATTGTGATTTGTGGTCACCTTTGTAGAATCAGTGGAGGTAGATGAGTCAATGACTTATGAGTTTTGGAAGAGGAGTCGTATGAGAAAGACATCGAACAAGCGGTGGAAGGGTAGGAAAAAGATAAGGTAGAGAAACTAGTGGGGAAGAGGGTAGTTTATGAGGTAGAGGGAGGATATGGAAGTAGTGATAACCCTAGATCTAGATAAAGGAATGTGAGAGTGGGGATAAATGTCAGAGAAGAAGCCGTCGAAGATGACCGAACAACCGGAGTTCGGGAGATGAATTGATTTTCAGTTGTAACCCTAGGATAGTGAGATGGTAATCACAAGTGTGATATAGCTGATATGAAGGGAATGATACGGGGAGGATAAGGAATATTTAAGAGCACCAAAAAACATAGTTAGGATGTGAAATTGGAGCAGGATTGGGTCGAGGAAAAGGAGGTTATTGTGAGGAAGGAATAAGGGAGGAGGGAAATCGTGATCAGGGGAAGATGGTGACGGAGGTGGATGACGAGGAATGAAGAAGTGAGGAGTATTATAAAAAGGAAATGGGGGAGATGGAAATGGCGATGGGGAGGCTAAGAAGGAGAGGGATCAGGATGGAGATAATGTCATAGAAAAGGAGTGGAGGAGGGATATAGAGGCATGGGGGTATGGCACGTATGGAAAATAGGATGTGGATTAGTATTAGAGTGACACGTGTACGTAGAAAAGCTTAAGATTAGTATATTTAGTAGATATATAAATATGATATTTATCATATTAGTGTCATTGGAAAGATTATAGAACTATATATTATATATAATAATCATAATATCAATGAAAAACATGAATTGGAAAAAAAAAGACCATTTAAACCAAAAAACAAATTGATATAATGATATTTTGTTCATATACAGGTTATATATTTTTAAATATGACCTTATATTTTAGTATTAATATGAATAATTTGTTGATATAAATACATATACTTTTTGAAAAAATTTATCCCAGTTGATAATCCACATTTAACAAATTGTAAGTTTTAGTAAATGTATTTCATCTCATTTTATACTCTATTTTGATATATTAGTTTTTATAAACCCATTAAAATTTATATAGTCTATATATTTCATAAATGGAATATTAAAATTTAATAAAAATTTATTAATGATAATTATTATAACAAAAAATGTTTATTATTTACTATGATTCAATTTAGAATTAACCAAAGTGGTATTAATTGATTTTAAAATGCCACATTTTTTAGGATTTCTTATATTTTCATTGGAGGAATATTATAGTTTATCCATAATAATAACCTCTCATTTTTTTATTGTATGATATCTATTGAGATTCAAGATTATATAAAAATATTTCCTCTCTTTTTCATAAAAATCAGGGACTAAATTTTTTAAATTAATAATATATTTTATTTATATTTTATTTAGGTATATTTAACTTCAATGTATATATATTTAAAAAATTGATTTAGTTAGGTAATTTTTATTTTTCAAATGATTTGTAATGATGTTTTTTATACATAATTTTTGATAATTTTTTAATGAAATTAATCAAATTTTTTACAAATGGGTTTTTCGATGATCTTTACAAAATTTCATAATGAATGCCTATTATATCATATTCAGCTTCGACGATCTAACCAGCCACCACAAAATTTATAGAATATTTAGATTCATATAAATAATTTTTATTGGTATGAAATACATTAATTAAATTATATTTCCTTAATTCAAATCTGATTTCATTATTTTTTATAAAGGATTTAGTTTAATTAAAAATCAACGGTTTTCGTTGAATCGATAGTCATCTCTTGTATCTTATTAATTTTGTGGTCATGAATTTTCTCATGAAACATTCACTGTAATATGATCATTAAAGGGTAAATTCATTTTGAAGATTTATATTCCTTCTATCTTGTATATGACTGTTTACTAGACCATATACAAATTTTAAATACTATTTTTTACTGTGAATGTTATTTCATTTATTAGGTAAAATTATTTGAAATATTCATTATTTGTTCAACATTGTTATTTTTTTAGATGAAATATTTTTTAATTATTCAATTAATCATTAAATATATGAGTATTTCATTGGACATATATTGATGGGTGAATCTGGCTTGTAGAGATCCCCTGGATTCATCGACAAGTCTCCTAAGAAAAATAATTAGACCAAATTAAATGGATTTTTTGTTTACACGTACCCATTCAATAAAAAATATCATTTTATTGTCTTGAAAATATCAATATCATGATTTTTAAGATCATTTCATTCAATATTTTGATATACCTTCATTTATAATTCAATTATTATTATTCCTAAGATTATTGAATTTATATTATAAGTGGATACATTTTATACTCATGTTATTGATTAAATGGAATGAGTTTTCAGTTATATACTATTAAGTATTGATTTTGAATTATTAATTCATTACAACTTCATCTATACTTAACCATTATTTATCTTTTAATAACAAACTTATTCTATTTCTTCCCCTATTAAAATAAAGATAAATTTATTTAATTTTTTCATGGATGTTTAATTGTCACTAGTTATGTGTCTTATGGTTTATTCCCTTTGTCAAATGGGTATCTTTTATGTGTCATTCTCTCCAATATTCAAAATTTATAAATCATTTGTGATTGTAATCATGTATCTACCAATATTTAGTAATGTAGAGAACTGTTTCTATGTTATTAGAGTATTTTTTGTTACAATATTTATCTGACCACGTTTAATATAAACATCAGGGACTAGATTTATGAAAATATAAATTTTTCAACAAATCACATTTTCTAACTTTGAGGATAATTCTATGTATAAAATAACATTATAATGATTTGTTATGTTATACATCATGTGGATTTCCCAGTAATAAATCTGTTTCTGGATACTACAAGTGTATATTGTTTCTTAATTGATACCTTTAGGGGTAATAACCTATAAAATATTAGGCAGAGTATATATGAACCATCAATCATATAATTTCCTAAAATGATGTATCAATAAATGGTTCACCATGCCAGATTGGCCTCAGGACCTCAAGCACATATCCCAAAATTCTGGGGGTTTCAGAATAATAGTGAATGGCTATGGTGTGTTAATCAGGAAACTATTCCCTCTTAATAGAGTGATAAATAGTGGTACAATCATACAGACCAATAGAAGAAGCATCATATCAATTTAAAAAATACACTAGATAAATACTCTAAGCATAAGATGAGTAACCTAGTATTGCATAAGAATAACAATAATAGGACTAAAATATATATGTAATTTTTCATGTAATCTAATTATCAATTTTGATCATGTCATGTCGCTATGAAGTAGTAAAATCATGTATATAGAAAATTATAGAATACATTTATCAAAATACCCAAAAGACTAAAAAGTATTACCTCTAAATAGAATCAAAAACCACTTCTTATATCCATGTACCCATACTCCTGAAAATAACATAATTTCAAGCATAAAATATTTGTCTCATGCCTCGATCCCTACATACTTTAAAATACACTTTCTAGGTATCCAATAGTGGCACTAACATGGTGTGAGATACAATCCAATAAGTCACCAACTAGGATATCTAAAAAAACATGGTTTTGGAAAATATGTTAAATATGTGTGAAAGGTATCACATGCATAGATTTTCTGAATGTAATGTCATCACAGAATAATTAAACTTACAAGAGATCACATACATCCATACAAAGAAACATTCACAAAAAATATCATGATCCTCTCATAAGTCAGATAAACATAAAAATCAATTAAACACCATAGAAATGCCATATATAAGGCATATAATATCATTCATGTCCTTTCTGTATAAACTATATATGATATTATCAAATTCATACAGTAGAAAAGGTAGTGTAACAATTTATTATGGACTAGATATATAATGATGCATATCCCATTTACCATAGCTATTCTAAATAATCATATGTGTCGTATCCCATGGAGATAAATCAATGTTATGGAATATCAAGGTATCATCATCATGTCATAGGAGTATGAAGATGGAAATATAGTAATGACATTGGTAGAGTGCAACGATCATGATCTCAGTACATATCCAATGGGAAATCTGACCACCAATTATATGTGGTAGAAAATCTATTGGCATCCTATGGAATCATGATACAAGGAGAATATAGTCCCAAAGTATATTCTACCATAAAAACATGACCCGTTAGTAACATACATGGAATCATGAACGATGACATACCAACTAGGTAATCCCCTACCATTTCAATACATGTCTCATTACATTCATAATTTCACAATCATTGATGATATTTGAGTATACCCAGAAATATAAAAATCCATATAAACAATTCCATCAACTAAATCATGCAATAACACGGAAGAAAATGGGAAATGAGGAATCTCCAACTACTAATTAATGAATCCAGAAAAAATATTCTTGTTATGGGAATCCTCTAACTAGGAAAGCACAAAACTCTACCCAAGGGTTGTATGTACAAGGTAAAACTCCAAATTGAATCACTTCAATGTCCTTGGGTTAGAAAAAACCCACCAAAATGTGTCAAGGAACTAGTGGAAATCCA
Source organism: Viscum album (assembly GCA_963277665.1). Taxonomy (NCBI): domain Eukaryota; kingdom Viridiplantae; phylum Streptophyta; class Magnoliopsida; order Santalales; family Viscaceae; genus Viscum; species Viscum album. The sequence continues at coordinate 1,895,027,550 of OY728133.1, read as the reverse complement.
TAACAGGTTCCATTACATATAATTCTACAATTCAATTCATTTTTGGAACACAATGAAAATTCATGGTGGCAGAACAATGAAAACTAGCTCAATAATGCACCCAACCACTCAGGAAAATTATAGAACACCTACCATAGGTCATTATTATAGTGATAATCCAATATAAGCTACTGATTAATCATGTTTGAGGAGAAAAATTATGAACAATGAAAGATCCTTGATATAAAAAAAATTCTAACACCTAAATACCTCTTGAAATTGGTATTTAGTCAAAGGACATCTTTATAAGAAGATAGTCAATACGGTCGTATATCCAATGAGATAAATGGCTCTAAATTCTGAACATATGCAAATTAACGAGATCAACATATAACTATTTTGATTAAGGAGCACTACACATCCTTATATTTTTCAAATGGATGAATGGATTAATACATTTTATGATATATTAGATTTTAAGTACAATTTGTTAATTTCCCCTAGAATTCATTGGATCCTGGATTGACCACACAATTAGACAAAACATGTTTCAATCATCCACCCTACATATTCTTATTGGTGCACCCACATGGGCATTGTACATGGTTTGAACATCTATGGACACCACATGCATTTTGGATCTACTAACAATTGATGGTGCCCCACATGGATATGCACATCCATATGAACTATTTCCTCAAATATTTCAGCTTTTAGAACCCCACTCTCTTGTACTATATGGTTTCCAAAAACTATGTAGATTCGGTAATGCGATTTCCACTAACTATGTATGTCAAATAATTTTATTTAAGGGTTATGTTCTAGGATCCAAACAAGACTGAGATCCCTCGACTCCCCCATAACCTCAATAGTTTTTAAAATTAGACCACAAAAAAAATTAAAAAAAAAATTAAGAATACTACCTAATACAAAAACCAATAAATAAACAATATTATCCATTTAAATTAGTTAATCATTATATTTATCTCTTAATGGTGGTTATGAATTGATCATGAATAAGTATGACCATTAAGTATGTAATTTAACCTACTTATCCCAAGTATCTTCCTATAAACATACGTGATACAATATCACCCATAACATACTAAATAAAAACCCTTGAATAACCTTTATGCTCCTCTCAATGATATGGATATGATGCTCTTTAATGGATGCATCAGCATGTATGTCCATGCCTCATGATATAGAATATAAAATGGGTCTGAATGGTAATGAAACAAATGAGATACATTAAAGTCATCATGCATGGCTATGTACCACTGAGTTAGATGAATTTGATAGGCTAATGCCATGAATCTCTCTAAAATGTAAAATAACCTAATAGGTCAATGAGAATGATTACCTTATCTCTAGATCTTTTGTGTCTCACCATCAGCAAGATATGTAGAAATACCAAATCCCCGAAATCTACCTCTAGTGGTTATTTGCAACCATTTGCTTAATATTTTTATTGAGTTTGAGTAGTAATAATCTTATCCCTTAACAAATATACAATCATAGTATTCTCTTATATAATATTTTCAACCATTAATATATCCTCATCTTCCTCTGACCCGCAAATGGGTAATCGATACAGCCTATAGTTCAATGCCATAAAAGATAACATTTTAATCCCCGTATAATTATTATTTTTGGATAAATTAAATATTGGTGTATTCAATTCTATGGATATAGAAAAAAATCAGATATGTGATCATAGATTATCGTCATGAAAAATTATCATATGATCTTACTTGTCACCAGTTTTAGGGTGGTATGCAGTTCATAGAAGCACCTATGTACCCATGGCACTCGACAAAATCATCAATAAATATGATTTAAATTATGTATACCTATTTGAATTTATAGTTCTTTAAACCACATGATTTCATAATATATGATGGATATATCACCTCTCATGATAATAATCATTAATGGTCTCCCAAATCAGTTTTGATTACGAATCCTTCATGATCCTGTCAATATTAACTATTTCACTGTTTCGAGGAAAACATGGAAATATGATCATGAAATCAATGTCAATATCATACCTATTCAATAAAAGAATATAATATTACTGTAAATTTATGGCTGGTCACTAATTTTCCATTTCCACCAGCTAATGGGTGGAAGACCACATAACAAAACTAACTACCTCAGTTTTCATCCCCATCCAACTATACTGACAGCGTAAATCACGATACATCTTTATAGAATTATGATTAACTCCCCTAAATATGTAATTAAACTACCACATAATCAACTCACATATCACTATCATAAGAAAAACACATTCATTGATATATAAGATCGCATCTTGGATTACATTCCATCCAAGATATGGGTCATGACATTCTATGCTCCTTTATTGGATGAGGCCCCCAGAATCTGATTGTTTCCTCTTCCTCAATCTATCCATTATGGTGTAGGTCATAGATTTCGATTGAATAAATCTTTTTCCCTGAATAAATTGGTCCTCCATGTGATTCTTAAATTACAAATCCATAAGATTTTAGTCACTTCTAGCCTCCTAAATAAAATGTATCCGAGTTCTCCAACTCGCCCAATCAGAAACTCCATCTTCCATCCCAAGGATGCAATCAAGAATGATTTTAAAAGACAATAGATATTAAAATATTAATAACTATCCTTGATTAATATTATGTTTATTAAATATATTATTTTTGATTGTGTGAGATTTGAACAACATAACACAATGTTCACTAATTTATTGTCTCTAACAACACAAAGAATGGACAACTGAATTTTACTTTAGAATACGAATTGGATTGTTCCTATCATGTCCCTTCAGCTATCGAGACCCACAAAAAATGTGTTTTTGACACTTTCTACAGGGTGTTCATGCATTTTTTTCAAATGACATGGTTCTTGTTTACCCGCATTCCTGCTTTCCAAAGGTGGGAAACATCCATCTCTTATTCAGGCACGTTTTCTCCTTGAGAGAAACAAGATGAATGGATGTCAGTTTCTCCTTCTATTGATTTATTCTGCTAACTCGTTTCTAAGTCTGTGCCTCCCTCTTATATTTGAGTAATGGTTTGTTAATATCATTCTCACTACCATATCATAGTAGACACCAGTTAATTACACAACTTTGTTCAAGACATTCTATGGGGTATTGAAATTGTATAAACCTTCGTTCAAAGAAGAAAAAAACATCCAGCTTGGAGGGGAATCTATGTATGTGTATAAAATGGGGAACACATATTCTTCTTCATAAGAGGGCATCTCAAGGGTGGAAAACCCTAGTCATCCCACATTAGTCACATGGTATCCTAAGACAAAGTTATGTCTCTACGGTTATCCTCTGATTCCCGTGTTTAACAAGGTGTATTCCATGTGTTTAACATCATTGAGGAGACAGAATGAGAGTGATCAGAACACACCCTGGAAGAAGATCATATAGGTACATTTCTAGGAGGGAGAACCTGGAGTGTTTACTGATTGGAAGGATCAGAAAACTGAATAAGAGGTCACCCAGATGGTGTGTCCCATTGAGGGATGATGTCACACCCTGAGAGATGAACTGGATGCCATTAAGGGTTGATTAAAAAGATTGTACCTTATAATGAAGAATAGCTGATGGATATGTTAGGACACCCAATGGGAGAAGACCCATGGTAGTGTGTCCCATGAAGGGATGATGTCACACCATGAAGGCTGATATGGACCCCACCAAAGGCGGGTCCGGGAGAGTGCACCCTATAATGGGGGACACCATGGTCTTCTATTGGCAAGGATTGATCCTCGTGGAGCATTCCTATTTACCCTGTGTATGGATAAAAACCCACGTATTTGAATGGGTGATGAATCAGGTTGTAGACAAAGAACAATGACCCGGAGACATGCTATTACTTACATGTGGTTAGAGGCCCATCATAAGAGGGACACTCTTGGTTGAATGATTATGGATTGTGTGGGAATTTCGCATAGTATGCTTCCCAAGGGATTGGTGTGATCCCACAAGGATGTGGTAGCCTAGTTAAGAATCAGGATTGGTGTGGATGATTGAGAGTTGATGGATAATGAGGTGGTATCATCATGAGTAAGATTATTTGGATGGAATTGAGCCTAGAATATAATTCCTACGTATCTATATGGCAGGAAATCAAAGTCTATATAGTTCGGTGAGGCGATGTGACACCTTAGGAGGCATCCCATGAGAATGGAAACAAGGATGGGAATCCGGATGAAGTAGAACCTTCAATTTGGGGCCTAACCATCCCAAAACACATAGTCTTGAGGTAGATACCGGGATGAGGAAAAAAAGGATTGAACATCAAGGAGGATTCATTAGTACTCTCTGTAGGATACATGGATCAAGCCCCTCATAGTTTGAAGGGGGGGTGAATCGGGTGTACACAAAATACAATGACTTGGAGACATATTGGGGCTTACATGTGGTTAGCGGCCCATCACAAGAGGAACACTCTTGGTAGAATGATTTGTATTTTGTGTGCCTTATGTGTCTTTAGCTTCATGGTTGATGATAGGGAGTGAAAATCAAAAGGGAATACACATGGAAGCTACCCAGGTGCTGCTAAGGAGCAGCAATGGTGGATGTGGATTATGCATGGAAGCTGCCCGAGTGCCACTAAAGAGAGGTAACTGTGGATGAGACTTAGACATGTAATATGCCCGAGTGCTGTTAAGGAGTGGAAATAGTGGATGGAGAATTATCATGGAATGTTATCAGGTGCATCTATGGAGCATTAATGGGGAATTGGGCTTATGCTGGGAATATTCCCAGGTGCCACTAAGGAGTGACAACGGTGGATCGGTCATACACATGGAAGATTCCTGAGTGCCGCTATGGAGCAAAAAAGGTGGATGGGGATTACTAATGGAAGTTACCCAACTAATGATATGGAGTGGCAATGGTGGATGGGGCTTACCCATGGATGCTGCCAATGTTCCGCTAAGTAGTGGAAATAGTTTATAGAAATAATGCATGGAAACTTGTTGGGTTCTACTACAGAGTAGATATTGTGAATGGGGAATACACATGGATGCTTCCCAAGTGCTGCTAAGGAGTGGTAAAAGTGAATGGGAAATACGAATGGCATTTACCTGTGGTATGAAACTTATACATGGACGATTCACATAGTTTCCTCCTCATGTCAGGCTGTGAGGGATTCCCAATCAATGGTGGTTTGGGTCATATAATTGCGGCTGAAACCTATGTACTGGTGCATAAGTGGCATAACGCCAATGGTGTAGGAATCAGTCTGAACAAAGGGAGATGAAAAGTGTGAATCACTAACACAAAATTCGTAATTCTATGATGGTGTCATGATAATGGAGGATAACTGTTGACCATGTTCAAAATACAAAAATCTATATTGTGTTTTCATGAAATGGGGACAAACAAATGAGGGTCTACTGTTGGCCATGTTCAAAATAATGGACCTGACTCGAAGTGTCATCCAATGTCTTCCAGGGCATATTCCCATTACAGTAGGTGAGAAAAGGATCCATGCGACCATGATGCTAGGGGGTCCCTTCAGACATGAAATGGGTTGGTGATCCAAGTGAAGGACACAATAATTATAATATGGTGTGATGTAATGTTTGATCGGATTCCAACACTATAAAAATTACTCCACTGTAATATTGGATAGAGATATCTTATGCTTTTAACATAATTCATCTTTTATTGGGCAGTAGAGGCATCCTATTATTGAATTATGGATAATTCCATAGTTTATAGTCATGGTGATATGACTTTTGTAATCTTATTCTTGGCGTATAAGGGATCTCTTGTTTGGAGCAACTGGAATCCACTGATTGTCACCTAGGGAGTAGTACAATTTATAATAATTAGATAAAACTCTTGGAATCATATTTTTGGCGCAAAAGGCATATCTTTTTTGGATCAAGAGGCATCATATGTTTCTCACATAGTGTTTAACACAGTTTATACTCATGTAGATAAAACTATTGGAATATTATTATTGGTGCATAAGGCATCTCTTTTTTGGAGCAAGAGGCATCCTATATTTTTCATATAGGGTATACAATAGTTTATATACATATAGATAGAACTATTAGTCATAAGGCACCTAGAAATGAATGGTGTTGGGACATATTAGAGAGTGTCCCTTTGTGGATAAACATGGTATTGATGTCAAGTAAGAGGGTTTTCATGAGTTATTTGAGGAATGGATAGACTCAAGTAATCATGGAATTGATGATGAGAATCTCAACACATGACACGCAAAAGGGACCAAGAGGAATACATCGAGTAAAGGTATTTATAGGGTATAGAGTAGTATCTCTGATCACTGTATTCCATAGGTTGACTATTTTTGTGCATAAGAGATCAAATGAAAATACCATAGAATGGGCCCAAAAAGATTGCGGTCTGACTGTCCATTTTTCATGGGGGTAAGTGATGGTAGAAAAGGGACATGCCTGGAGGGCCGGGATGGCTACCTGATAGTGATCCCGACTGGGGGACCATGGGTGCAAGCCTCGTGGTATGGAATACAATGTAGAAGGATGAATCATCATGAAGGAAATGTTCTCTAAATGAATGGACTCATGGAGCATAAGGGATCGTTGAGCAAAGAGGCTCAAGGAGTAAAGTGGATTGTGGAGAAAAGGGGCTCGCGGAGCAAAGGTCCTCGTGAAGAAAAGCGTCTCATGGAGCAAAGAGGCATGAGGAGCAAAGGGGTCGCTAAACGAAGGGGACCGTGGAGCCTCAATAATCCCAAAGTAGATCCCTTCTTTGCATTGGTTGGAGCCCTCTGTAAAGGGCATCACTTCACAGTGCTCGGGACCTCAACAAAATGGGAGACCAGTTGCCCAAGGGTTAGTGTAACCAGGCCTATGAAGGGAGGTGTTCCAGCTTTTTATAGGTGATTGAGGTCGATGGTTCATGCCACAAATAACAAATGCATTCCATGTAGATAAAATCTTGTTGCGAAAGAAATCATGTTTCGCAATAGGAGGGAGATCCATCATGTGTATTGTAACTACTGTGTCGACCATCATCGATCTTTGCGTTTCTCACTGCAGATACTATCATGTTTCCACATGTTCAGTGTAACTGAAGAGTCGACTATCACCAACCATTGCGACACCCATATAGGCTCCATTCATGTTCCCTCAAGTTAGTCATAACAGTGGAGCTGACCATCATCGACCTTCGCGGCGCTTGCGGAGGATTCAGCCTAGTTCCCTCAACTTCATGATCACAGAGGGGGGTTCATGAATGGGCTCTAGAAACCGTTTTCCCATCCCAACATCGAATTTCCATAACTACTAATCTGTAACACTGTTCGGGCTATACGACTAGTAAAATTGATTCCTGTGAAATTGTCCATGATCTTGGATCATGTATGAATCCCTTTTAAATATTTTGGGGGAGAGTTTTTAGTGCCAATGACATGAATCCATTCCTTGAAATCAGATCTTCTCTGATCCTGGTACTTGATGCTTCAAATATATAGTTTCTCTTTTACCTTAGTTAAGTAGAATGAGTTCCAGTGTTCAACTAAATCTTTCTTTCATATCAACAAATGTTCTGTCACATTATCTCTCTATAGATAAATGACACTCTTATTAGTCAATCACCTCAATGAATCTTCTCTATATGAGACATGATTTATTAAATTCATGTAGTAACCAGCTATCCCATGAAAAATATACATTCTTAATTTTATTTTGGAATTCCCTCAACAAAAATCTGCTCTCAACTTCTCCAATTCAAATGATACTTCTTTTTTGTGATAATATGACCCAGTAATTGAATCTTATCCACCCATAAGTGAATATTTGTGATATAAACAAATAAATTATGGTATCTCATTGTATCCAAAATGTTCTCAAGATGTTTGGAATGTTCATATCGATTCTAAAACTAAAAAAAAATTATATTCAATGAAAACCACTACAAATGAATCTAAGTAAATAGAGGAAATAAGTTCATCAGTTCCATGAAAAATGATTGCATTTTAATGTGAAAAAACGACATAAATATATACTCATATAGAATATACATACTATGAAAATCTATATGAAGATTATTTTGTAGGAAAACACATAACTGGTGATATAATGAACAAAAAATTAAATTTTAATAACACATGATCTCTAAGATGTTGATCAAATAGAAAATCTATGAATAGTATGGGATATCGATTATTAACCATTATACTATCCTATTTCATGATATCATCACATAGAATAATAGAACAATGTGAATATTTCTCAAAATGGACGAGTTAATACCACTAGAAATTTTATATTGCAAAAATACATCTGCATCCAAGTTCTGTATATGACTTTGAGATCCACAAACTCTATTGCATCCATCCTAAAAAGTGTAATGGATACTGATGTAACTCATTGAACTAGAAAAATATAGAACTGATCCTCTCTAAAAAGTTTTAAACCAAAAAAGTAATGTGGGAAAACATCTATTAAATGTTAGAACAATAGAAGAAATTCAACATTAAATGCTCCCTGAACATCTAGATATAAACTGGAAATATTGGATTTCATCCCACACAACACATGATGATTTTTTCCATCTAATATCACCTTAAAATTCCATTCACCATTATGAATAAACTTTATTCCCTCTTGTGATGTTAATGTCACCCCTTATTAATAGCAGTTTGTGTAGGTGTTGTATGCTACGAACTAATCCATCATAAGAATGAAGGTAAACCATATAATCTCTAGGGAAATAATGGTTGGACACCCACCAATATCATTGGGTCACATCCAGTACAACCGTTCGTCCAATTTTCTGATCCTTAACTGAGTTTTAAGAACCATAAAACCCTCATAAACCCAAACCCTAATCCCATTTATCTCCACAATTATAAATATATGAAAATATGTGATGAACATATAACAAAAATTGAAGATAAAATATTAGGGGAAATTAAGATAGTACCTTAAAAAATTTATAGTCAATTTCATTGATCCTTAGATGTTGGTTGCGAAAAAATATATGTCACATGAAATTTGGCCTTGTGACATAACCTCACTACCTATAGTAAGAATGTTCATCTATATTGGGACAATATGTTCCCTTCTGCCTCATCAATGACCACCCCCACCTTCTTGAAACAACTGGTACTTCTCTGAATCATTTCCTAACACAATGTTGATAAAACCTATCCTAAACCAAATGTCGTCGAATAACCTATACCATAAACTAATAGAGGGATGTGTAGTGAAAAAAATTGCATGTGCCCCATAATTCCTCAAATTTTACACTTTTCTTTGTTGTGATCACATTGATTTATCATGTGTCTCTATTTACCACACCGAAGACAGAAAAACATGCTTCCTCAATTGATATTGTGGCTAGTAATAATATCATTTGAATTTTATTAGCATTTCATCCTACATAAATAGGCACAAGCAAGGGGTTGAGAGACTGTACTACTCTTCTATCCATCCACAACTTCTTATGAATTCAACATTTTAATTAGACCATGGTTCATGATTTTAGTAATATAGGTCAATATTAAAATGGTGACATATGATTGAATGAAATTTATACGAAATTCAATAAGGCTATTTTCCCTTGATCAAACATTATTATGATATATCACTGTAAAATGATAAATCTCTATGTATCGTGAGAAATAATCCATAACAGTAATATCGACCAACTCAGTATTCATGAACTAACTATCCAATTCATCTATCATAGTATAATGAAAAATAAACTCAACAAAAGTATTGGAAATCCCTAAAAACCATATATTAATGTGACTTTCCCTAGATCAAAACATCCCACCTAAAGCTTTGCTTTTTCCTGAATCATAAAAGTAGCGAGATTCACTCTAATGTTAGGAGGTGACTTTATATGATTGAAATTTTATAGAATAGTCTCAAAACACCTATCTTCCACATGTGGACCTCCATCCCATGAATATTTATGTCGATGTTGTATCTAGAACACACACTTCAACTAAAAATAAACAAGGCTGTCTACCATGCTCCCAAAAATTTCTTCTTGATGCACATAAAACAATCATGAAATGTTTCCTCCGCACTAGTGTCTAGAAATAATACTAGTACCTTAGTTGTAAATATCAATGGATTCACTAGTAGCCAAAATAAAACATCCAAATTAAACTTGGTTGTTTCCACCACCCTTATGTAGGAATAGAGGTACTCGTGTTTGAAATCCACTATAATGCCAAACATACTCATAATAAATAATCATTAATAAATTTAATATATAAAAGAATAGGATAAGTTAAAACCTAATTATATTTATATCATACCACATAGTATTATCATAAATCTGGACTGGTAAAATTAAACAGTCCCAATGGTCACAAAAGACATATCCTACTGCCGACTCAAATGGCCGGTCATGATCATGTTCACTATTTTACCAATTCCAATTTTTTCCATTTAAATACTTATTAATTCTATATTTCATTTTAAATGGTTGAAAAAAATTGTTCCCCACTTTTGGTCTATAAGATCTCATTCTATTTATGAAGTGAAATATGGTGTCCACATAGTCTATGACACAACACATTCCATTCCATGCGACTCATGGTCCAAGAATTAACATTGAATAATTTGATTCTTATGGTGTCTTTTGTCACATAAGTATGTATAAACAGATGAAGTAATAGTAGTAACGTTATGTATCAATAACATTTTTAAATTCAAATTATAGATAATCAACTATATCAGCTAGTATATATGTGGCATCACCTATTAGAACATCATTAAAAATTTAATGCAGCCAATATGACATGGAATAATAAATAGAATTTGAAATATAGCGTGTGAAAAAAATGACACCTGATATAGAATACCCATATAAAATTGGTTTTCAAAAAATCATTAATCATATCAAGGAAAACATTACAATTAATTTCCATGAATCAAATGTGGTATTAAATAAGCTGTAATTGTAAAAACCTAGTAAATAAAAAATTAGATTCAATGAAAATTGGATTTTTCCTATATGTCAGTTTTCTACTCCCTTGCACAACACATTAAAAAATTCAATGCTTCCTAATAACATTAATACTAACTCAAAATAATATCATAGAATGGAAACCACCTCCAATACAAAATTGTTACATCATGGACATGGATTCCACTAAACGGTGCATGAATCCTAGTTGGCCACTTGGTCTCCAGTGAATCACCCAAAATTCCGTAGGTAGCCAACTAGTACTGAGGGCCGCAGGTGTTTTTTTGGGGTGAATATGTCATCATATTAGAGGATAACATTGCATTAGAAATCATAAGGATCAATAGTTGATGTTGCATAATAATGGCTATTCATCAATAATCTGCAATATAACCACTTGACTAGTAACCAACCATAGTAGAATCATAATTAATACAATATATAAATATTTATCTAAAATTATAGGTAATAAAATAAATAATAATAATAATTTATTATGTATAAAAAGTATCCAAAAAATGAGTACATTAAATAGAACATTATATGTATCAAAACACCATACAAACCCAATATCTTATCTCCATATAGAATCATGAGCCTCACCTCAGTTCTATACTCCCCTTATCCAAAGTAAATGATACAATAAAGCTTCATATTTTGGTCACATTCCCTAATTCCTATCTGTGTTTATATAGTCTGTCTGAGTACCATTAATAAGTCCGAACAGGCTGAGAGATACAATCCCAATTTGTAAGCATCCAATGTATCTATAAAAAATCATGGACATGCACTATATGATAGATAAATTTTCATGGTATCTCACATATGGAAGTGATAAAAGTGATGTGACTATAGTAAAATTAGAACAATATTTGACTTTACAAAACAAGACAATGCTTCATTAAAAAGAAAGTGTCTAGCTCCGAATACAAGTCATATAAAAACCAAAAGGTAATAAACACCATGGAAAAGATGTATACATGGTATATCATATTACCCAATACATTTAAATATAGATTTTATATAATATCCCTCATGGACATTCCGTATAATAGGATGTGTCAAATTATACCAAGACCAAGCTGAATAATCAAACATTTCACACATATCATGATAATATCGTATAAAAAGATGTATTTGACACCATGAGGTTGGTTCCATTGTATGAAAGACCATATGTTTTTAAAAATATTGGGATCATCTTTATGGAATCATGGTAATGACACATGTGGAATCTAAGAAACATTTTAATATATAATGTCTAATGTCAGTTCAGAAAGTTGAATCCAAGTGGTAGAAATTCCCTTGGCATCATACACAATCATAATCCAAGGAGCATACAGGTCTAAGTAATTTTATACAGAAAAAAACCATTGGAAAAAATGTCCAAAAATATCAATGGAATAAAGATCCATGGTATACCATCCATGGTATCCAAAGTTATTTCAATTCAAATATTGTTCTATTTATTAATTCATAAAAATACATGTTTTATGCATACACCCACTCATATAAAAATCCATTTAAATAATTCCATCAATACAAGCAAGACATAGCATGTGAACACATTAAAATAGAGGAACCATCATCTATTAATTAATAATATTAATTAAATAATTCTAATTATGTGATTTTTGTTACTATAAAAGCATAACACCCACCACAATGGTTGAATAGACAATAAAAAACTCAACAGAACACCCCAAGGGTGACATTAGATTGGGAAAAACCTATAAAAAGACTCATCAACCATGTGGGAATCCATAATAAGTTCCATTAAATTTTATTTATTTATTTATTTAATTTTTTTTACCATGGGATTTATAAGGACAAGTAGTTTATAAATCACCAAAACACTCTAAAAAATAAAAAAACACCAATCGTACGTATGTAATAGAGTTATGATCTAGTTGCGGCACCTGATTCAACTCATATAAGGTGAAAATGATGAACATATAAACGATCTAAAAGTTGGTAATATTATGTTACATCTAAATAACTCCATCAATCCAATGTAAACCAAATAATTTCCCTCGAGGATTTTACTATAAAAAATGTGGATCCAATGAAGTGAATGCCACTTGATTTTGAGCTCAGCTAGATTAATTGGATATTAATATACATTATTATCCAAGAAACCCTCCATCAAATCAAATTGCTAAAATGGATTAATGGATGTATATATTTTATGTTATAAGATAATTTATGGATGATTTGTTTCCCTATGAATTCATGGAATGTACAATTTTGTCGTACAATTAGACAAATCATGCCCCAACTAAGCACCATCCACTATCTTATGTGGGAACCCACACACTAACTTGTAATGGTTTGAATATCCCTATTAAAAACTTGAATGTTGGCTCTGTTAAAAATTTTAGGTGTCATAAATGTTCATGCACCAACATTCATATGGTTTTCTCAAAATATGTGTCATGTAGCACCCTAATTTCGAACCATACATAGACTCATCAAACCATGAACCATACGATGAATGGTTAATACTAAAAACAAGGAATATATTTTTTTGTACCATATTTGGGTTATAGACTTTTAATAATCCATCTAAACCCCCTACACCCCTGTAACGTCTTAGTTTATTCACATGTGGACATAAATAAGAATTTAGACTGAAAAAAACATAACTCAAATTAAAACTTAGGATCTTACAATTTAAGAGAAAGTATAATGGGCCCTTACTTCTTATTTGAATAGAAAATCTTATCTAATATTGGCAGTATAAATAAAATTTTTATTAAAACCCATTAATAATGGTTTGAAATGTTTTTATGACTTAACGTTATTCTCAATGAAATGAGGTTTATGATTTTAATTTCAATAATGCCAAAATTTTCAGTTTAGGTTATCTTTAAGACCATATTTTTGAAATAAAAATTATTATTTAAAATTCATAATTATTTGAAATAATTAATTATATTCCATTATATAGAAATTTTTCATTGAATAAATAATGGCACTAGTAATCATGGATATTTTAAAAATTTATAATTTGATAAAGTGAATAAAAATAGTGTTAGACCTAAGTATATCATGGCCAAATTATGACATATAACCCTGTTAATACTGATAAAATTGAAAATATAGAAAAACATGATATCTCATAAGAAGGTAAACCTATATTAGATAATTTCAAGTTTCAAAAGATCCCATAATATAGATAATCTACTAATCTAATGGTAGTGGATCAGTTAATTTAGTCACTTGAAAAGATTTTTCTATAGATGGAATGACATGAAAGAGAAAAAGGGATATTGGTACTATAAAATCATCAGGGAGATGCTAAAAAATTCTATAAAATAATCTAGAATAATAAATGGGAGTAATATATATAATACAAAGAATGGAGATATTTAAAGGTAAATTTATTCAAATAATATTTCCTTCATGTGAAAGAAAATGAGATAAAGATAATGTTACTCATATTTAAGTTTAAGATAGAAAAATGTTTTGGGGATTATGTTGAATATTTTAATATATTGTTCTTGTGAAATATGGATTACATATGTAATATATAATAAAATATTGTTAATTTATTTGTAGGGATTAAATGAAGTATTCAAACGAAACATGTTTTTAGTCGTTAACATCATATGATGAAATGGATTTTTGTGCATAAAAAATGATTAGGAGTTATCTAGTGTCTATATATTCAATGGAAGTTAGGAGACCAAGAATTCAGTTAAATAAAATGAAAATTTTAGTTAAATAAAAATTCATTATAAAAAGATTAAATTTCTATCCTATTAATTTTATGGATAGAAACATCTAGTAAAATTATAGATTAGAAAGGGTGTTTATTACAAGTGTAAATATAGTATCGATCTAGCTAATGGATATAATGGAAATAAAAATTCAAAAACTATACATTTCTTAAAATATTATGAAATTTTTCATTATTCATAATAATGATACAAATGGATGGGGAATATACTAAAAAAGGAAAAAACGGTACAAGTCCAATAATATGAAAAATCTCAAACTATCGTCGATGTTACCAAACATATTGTTGTTGGAAATTTAAAAATATATTCATATTAAAATAATTCATTGTTTGACTATATAACCTCTCATTCTTCTATATATTCTATATTATCCACGAAAATTAGATATTTCATTAGCACCTTATGATCTGATATATCATTCTAATGAACTAGTAGAAATCTCAATCTAATGTGGATGTGCCATGAATTTTCCATTATTACACATACTTATACTATACATTGTGTATATATTATTATACAAATTCATTACATTTATATAATCATTCATATTTCCTAAATATCATGAAATTATTAAAATAATGAAGGTTAATTTAAGGTAATTGGAATTCCTAGAAAATATGAGGAATTTCTTATCTAAAAAGGGGGACTTTATAATATGTGCCTTGCCTAGAAACTCCATCAGTTACTATTATAAATGTAATTCATGGGGTTGATTAGTAGATAGATCCTATAGATGGAAATGTAATATTAAAATTTTCAATGTACATATTTTACAATAATTAATTAATATATTTCATATGGAATTACCTTGAGATCCACTAATGAATGATTAATCATTTACAGTTTATTTAATCCCTGATATAAGGCATATATCAAATTCTCCCTATAGAACAGACATATTTCAATTATTCATGTTAATGAAACAAATTTGGGGCATTTTCGACAAGGGATGTATAAGACTGAGTGTTTCCCACTTAGGATTCCATGTTCATTTCATTAATAAAAAATATAGGTCCCTAAATCATTTCACTATGTAAATGAAAATGAATTCTCTTAGGATACAGAAAAAGTATCCCACAAACCACATTGATGACTTATTTGAAAAATTTCACAGAATTTAGTATTTTTCAATCAATGGCATTCATTCACGGTATCATTATTTTTTATTATAATGTGTAGTTATTCTAAATATAGAATTTTGAATGAATTATAATCATTATGATTCTATTGTAATTCAATTATGATTGACTAATTAAAATAGTATTTGTATGGATCTATTGAGCAGAGTATTCAAGTAATGTGTAGAATTTTTTTGGGAATCAATTGATTTTAACATTGGGTATTCTTAATTCTAGGAGAACTATCAAAATCTCTTGCACATCATTCATGAGAATATTAGATTTAATTAGGTTTATAAGAAATATATCAACAATGATATCTAGGTTTACAATTTTTATTTTCATTGATATATTTTCTCCATGGATGGAATCTCAGATCATAATATGAAGAAAAAGGTAATAAAATAATGTCCTACTATAAATAATAAATATGGGGCTCTATTTTTAATATGTTTGGTAGTTTATTATATGTTATTTATTAATAATATTTTCCTATTAACTAACACATTACCAAAAATTACACCCAAATTGATTATGTTCATACTAAAAATATAATGTGAGGAATTATTTGATGGATTGAAGGGAAGATTGGTCATTGAAATGATTTTGAATCCACCATCAAGATTTGATAAATATGTGACATATTGTTGTTTATTAAGGATGGATATTGGTAGATTCCTAATATATAATTATTAATCTCTAGAACAGTCATCGAAGTAGTTAATGACTCACGAACAAAAATTACCAACCCATGCTCCTGAGGTTATAGTTGTAAGAATTTATTTGAATATATAGATACACTATCATTATATTGAATGATTTGAAATATACCTAGAACATAGGATAAAAAAATATGTCTTTTAAAATGAAAAGTTCAATATGATGATAATTTTATTTCTTATTCAGTTGATTTATTATATTTTATCTATACAGTATAACCAATGAAATAGAATAACTTGGAGGTTACATTATGAAAGAAATATCATACAGCTTTGACCAAAATAGAGATTTATGGGTATCATATATTTATGAATCTAAACAAAATTGATATATGATTTTTAACTAAATATACAACAAACAATTTTCGAAATATTTCGTAAATATATTATTTATAAAATATAAAAATATTATCATTTTGAATATGATAACTTTAAAAAAATTAATTAATTTAATGATGGGAAATTTGGTGTCTTTCTACATAATGATGGAGTTTTTAAATTTTAAAATAGTATATTTTTTCAACCTATATCAAAAATAAAAAAGATCTTATTGGATGATTTGAATTAGAAGAATTTTACAATAAACCAATGTTTTAATGAGTAGTATGTATATTTTATTGAATTTTTATATGGTATAATATGAATAGTGAAATTTAATATTAGGTATTAACATGATTGGTTTCTTAATAGGAGATTCATTGATGAGAAATAGAGTCATAGAGATGTCATGAATCCTCATCATACTCCTTTGTGATTTTTTTAAAATTACCATGGAAATTTCCACTAGATAAAAAATTATCCTAGAAAAAATGATGTAATTTGGGTTATTATTGATCAACTACCCAAATAAAAACATTTTCATGGAATAAAAAAAATATTCTCTTTGAGTACATTATATGACTCTACACCTATGAATTTATATGAGATAATGTTTCACTTATTTTAATTGTGTCTTACTGTGATACATTATTTTTATTTTACTTTTAGAAATTTCTTTTGGAGGCTCTTAATACTGAGCTTTTTTTGAGAACTATGTATTACACTAAATCATATAGTAAATGAAAAAGGCCTATTAAAATATTTTATGAATTTATTATGTTTTAGATAATTTAATTAATGTAACATGGATTGATTATTTACCATTGGTAGAGTTTTTCAATAATAATATATTCCATTAACGTAAATAAATGTTGAAATATGAATCATTATATGGATTTAGTCTTTATAATCAACCATTTAGGGTAACTGTTTGTGAAAGGGAACATATATGATAATTGTTTTTTGACTAGGCAATGGAAAATGTACAGAGTATTATGACTATTCTCAAACAAAATCAACGAAGGAATTATAGTCATGTTAACAAGTGAAATAAGAATTTCTTATTTATAGTAGGTGTTCATGTTTTTCAGAATGTATCTATATGGAAGGGTGTTATAAGATAAAAAATAAAGGGAAACTATGCCTTAGATATATAAAAACCATTCGAAAACTAGGATGAATTAGATACATTATTTAATATGTGGCAATTCCACAATATCTCTCTATTTTACATGATGTGATTCCTATATCATTTGTTATGTACATTCATGAACCAATACATGTTCTACCCATTGAAAATTTTAAATAAAGGTTGATATATCTTACATTAAAGAACCCTTAAATATTTATGACACAATATTGAGTTTTATTAGAATTAGTTAACTAGAATTGTAGTGGTAATTGGTAGAAATCATAAAATTGAGTATGAAACATGAGAAATAGAAGATTTTATGAAGAAAAACCACCCTCATTTATTTATAATGTAATATGTATGAATATTTTGGGAATAAACTTTTTATAGTTGGGATAAATCAAAGATCTAAACATCAAATAAATTATGTGAAAATTATAATTTAAAAAAACAAAAAAAATTGAGCAATTACAAATTTAGTGGCATAAAAATTCAAATATAAAAGTATTTATAATAATTTGGACCATTAATGATATGAATAACTATATAATGAATTTATAAAATTAACATTAGTAAATTTATTTTGTTAATATTAAATGAAATATTAATTCACTATTCATCATTTTATTTAAAATAGTGTTTTATAGTTTATATAAATTATAATTTATTACCTATAAATTTTATTCAAATAATTATATAACCATTTAGAGGTAAAACGTCATAATATTTTGAATTTTTTGTAATTTATAATAATGCCTTTACATTTTCCTTAATTAAAATAATATTTAATGTTGAATCAATAATATTAAATACATATATTAGATAAAAATTATTATTAATTTCAATTCATAAATTATTTTTTTTATTCAAATTTTTGATGAAAAATAATATTATTATTGAAAATAACATTTCTTGAAATCTAATTTTCTATATGTTTTTTGTTTTTAATTTCAAATTAAATTCACCAATGTATTGTAATTTAAATTGAAAAATTTTATTCCATATTTTGGTTCTTTGTAATTAATTTTAATTTATAATTACAAAATATTTTTTTTGTGACAATTAATATGTTAAAAAATAAAAACGAATTATTATCTGTACTATCAAAATGGGTTTTCTAGACCATTAATCTAAAATGATAAGTATTAAATTGAATAAAATATAATATAAAAACCCATTGTATTGTTATATTTTGGAACTAAACATACCACCATAATTTTTTAATAGTTTTGAAACTATTTATTCAGGATAGTGAAGTTAAAATAATTTAAAACATTAAAACATTTCATGTGTGACAGTCACTTCATTTATAAAATGTAACTACTTCCCTAATATATTAAATCCTAAAAACCATTTATGCTGGAACATCCCCTAAATAAAACTCTCCCATATATTATAATAGAAGTTTTATATCTAATTTCCTTTCTCAAATATCAATCCTAGTTTCATTCATAAGAGACACAAATGTGGTTTTATAGTAATTGATAATTATCTTCCCACTTTTAATTTTTTGTACTTTTTTTACCACCATCAATTATATATTAAAAAATTATAATAAAATAAATCTTGAATATCATATATACATAAATCTTATTAATTTTATGTTATACTATCTCTCTATCTCCTGGCCCATTAAATGGTACGAAAAACAATTGTAGTGGTATATGACAGACTACCACCTCACAAATCAATTTAATATGTTTTCTTTACTAACACATATGGGTAGTAATATTTAAAGATCCAATGATTATATATGGTACTTTTAGATAATATTTATTTTTTTAATATAATATTTAATCTACTTTTTTATCTTTCACCCATTATGGAAATTAAAATTTATGTTATGTATACATAAGACATACCATTTCAACAGTGCGATGTGACTTATTTTACATGTTTAAATTTAAATAATTATTGTTAACATGTATCTAATAATAAAATTTAAATTTTATAAAATTTATATTCTAATGAAGATGATAAAAATATAACATATAGAAAATAATCATAACAATGATGAAAAAATTCCCAAGAAATAAATAAAGGACGTACATAGGTAAATATGCAGAAAAAAATCTCATATTAAAAAATTTATGATAATATTTTATAAGAGAATAATATTTATTTTTAAATATTAATTTGCAATGATATAAATTATTAACTGATTTGAAACCATTATACAAAAGTATAAATCATATTCAATTAATGGTGATATTAAGGTTTGTTATTTCATCTTAATTTACACCCCCTTGATATATATTTTTTATTATGAACCTATTAGATTTTATTATTATTTTATACTGCCTAATTGATTTATTCGAAATTTAAATCAATTAATTAATTCCAATTAATTTTTCAACTCAACATTATTGTCTATGGTATTTGAATTTATGTTTCACTTAAAATTTAAGAATTTATTTTAAAATATCACATTATTTTGTTATTACTCATTTATTTTTGTAAATATTATTATAATTTAGCATTCATATGACACAATAATTTTATTAACCTTTTGATGTTTATTAATTTTCTATATTTTTCCACTATTTAGTCTTTTTGGAACATTAATCAAGAAAAAAAATTATACAAAAAATTCATTTTATATCTCTTTTAATTGGATATATTATTCTTCCATGTCCATATTTTTCATAATTTTTCATTAATTTTTATTATTATTCAATTGGTTTATTAATGAAATTTCAATTAATAAATTAATCATAATAGTTTTAAATGGAATATATTTAATATTATCTTAATAGTCACATCAATAATTATTTTAATAAGGTAAAAACATAAAGGGTTTTAAATGTATAGGTGATTAATGGAAATTTATAACACTATAAACAACCAAAATATTAATATTGTTATACATTTTAAATATTTTAAAAATAATTTTTTTTATATGAAAATTATTTTATTATTAATCTTCCATTCTCATTATAATTTTAATGGATTTTTTAAAAATATTTTTTTATGAACTAATGGTCAACTCTTTTCTCACTAAATTCATGGTCCGTAAAATTTAATTGAAACATTAAAAATGTTCTAATCAAGAAGAGTAAAATTTCTCTTATATATATGTATTATTTATAGAATGGATATGATTATTTCTACAAACTAATAACATTTTAACAAATGTTTTTTAATATGAATTTTCAATGATTGATTGTAGAAAATCGTGGTAAATCCATATTATTAAAATTATTTTGAAATTAATTGATATGGAATACTATTTATTAATTTTATAGATAATTATGTATAGAATGGATTAATTGGATATGTATTTAAAATTGGGACATTGTTATTGATATCTCATATATTCATTGATCATTCTCGTGAGACAAAATAGTTGGCTAAATAAATTGTGTTTTTCTTTATACATAGAAATCAATTAATATTTCATAGAGAAATTATTTTATAGTATATATATCATGATGAATTAGGTTTTTAAATCCAATATTATATATTTATACCATTGATAATTTAGTTAATATTATCATTGATATTATTTAATTGACATTATTTGGGGATGCATTTCAGGGTCATGTTATTTAGTAAATGGAAAGTGTTTTCTTTTATTTGACACAAAATATTTATTATGATTAATTATTCATAACATATTATGTTTTATGTAACCCTTAATATGACATTTAGAGCACAATTATTTTTATTCATTTCACTATTAAATGAAAAATAATTATTTTAATGATGTCAAGGCTTCCAAATTGGTTTGATTATTTTTATGTTTTAATCTCTATGTAAAATTAGCATCATGTGTGTCGCGGTGTCCCAAATACTACATAAATAATGGTTCCATCAGGAATAAAAACCTTTTATCTATTACAATGTTGTGAATTTGACACTTACTCTAGGTTACTGAAGTAATATATGTTATTGAAATGAATATTAAAAAAATAGATTTCTTATTCAAAATCATGAGTACCAAATGTTTTAATTAGTTTTCTATTTTTTCTATTAGGAATTTCATAATCGTTAATTTTCATTCAATAACTGTTAATGTAAAATTGGATAAATATGGGTAAATCATAAGAAAAAGCTTTAAATTTTCTCTAAATCATGGAATTTTACAATTTGTGTAGTGGAATTCATCCATGTACACAAATATCTCGAATATATTTCCACTTGGTGTAATTTTTTATTACCTATGAGCTATAATTATTTTTATAAAAATAATAAATATTAAATATTAAAATCAGAACATTAATATCTATAGATTTTTAAATCATCATAAAAAACTATATGGTCGTTTTTAAATTATTATTTGAAAAAAGAATCAATTGTTTTGTAATAATAATTTATTTAAATTTTTTTGATTGAATAATTAAAATAAATTAATATGAAATGATTGAAATGAATTTTTTCAAATAATATTAAATGAAAACAAATATCTTTAAAAATATAGTAGAATTCAATAATGGAGAATTATTATATTTCAAGAATTTTTTTTGTAAATAATTCATATTTGATATTTTTTCAATGTTTATAATTATATTAATTTTTACGTGATGTTTAAAATGTAAAATTATTTAAATATTTCATTAAATGACATAAACAGTGTTTTATTTTAAATATATATCATTAAATTAATTAAAAATATTATAGAACATAAAATATAATAGGCAATGTGATCAATAGTCAAAAATTTCATCCCTTAATCATTTTATAAACAATTTGTTCCATGTAAAAACCTAATGTATTATCAATGGAAATTTCCTTTTTTTAACTATGTTGTATAATCACATGAAATCACATCATAGTGAACTAATAATTACTATGAGTCCATTAAACATAATATTATCATTTCTGTAATTTGGATTTCGAATATCTGATACACAGGGTTGTCGTTTTGGTGAATTTTGGGGTTTGATGGAATAAACCAATTTTTTGGTGAATTGTAAATGGCCCTTATAAATAGTATTTTTACCCTTAGGAATTATAATATGACCCCTATAAATAGAAATTCATCCAAATTAATATTAACTTCACCCATGAACATATAAATAAAATTTAGCCGTTATAATGAAAATAATACCATAGTATATGTATTGGTGCTTTTGTAAGTCATAAATAATTAATTTCAATTAATTAATTATTTTAAAAATATATATGATTTCCTAAAATGGGATCATAAATTAAAAACTTTATGTCTTTTGGTTTTTAGACAATTTTATATGTCCTAAAGTAATTTTTCAATGCATTATAAAATCTGATATTGTTTTAAAATATTAAATTTTGATGTAAATTATTAATATATTTACCAATTAAATTAATTATATATATAATTATATTTTTGAAAAATGGAGTTCATTTTTGTATTCTAGTTGTCGAAAAATTCTTAGAGTGAATTGTAGATATTTTTTTGAAATAAATAATTTTTTTGTGTAATTAAATACGGTAATTTATTATATATAAACATTATCTGTTAAATACAATATTTATAGCATCATGGATGATGCAAAAACATTAGGATTGAACATACACACATATATTACTGTTTTTGGTCAAAATAAGCATCATTATTTTTTTTAATATAGAATAATAATTAACTAGTGATTAAAATATTAAGAAACCCTCCTCCCCTCCAATATAAAAACCACCCAAAATCCATTATTCTCTTCACTCCTCTCAAACCTTGTGACTTCTTTAACATCTATCAAAATCTATCACAATTATCATATCCCACATACAGCAGCCCATGGACTCCATATGAATCAAAATCTATTCCCCTAAGAGTCTCACAAAGAAGATTAAATCAAGAGGTAAATTCTTTTTTTCCTTTCATTCATTTTCTTTTATTATTCCCATTTAATCTTTTATTTCTTAACCTATACTCATCCAAATGTGATGAAAAATCCATACTATAATTATACTTGAATTTTGTGGTTCTAATTATATAATTTATTATCACATCTCATTTCCCCTTCTTTTATACGAATGAAACAAAAACATAGTCTGAGATTTGTTAATTTTTCACATTTAGGGATGAGATGTTTTCAATTACAATTTCAATATTCAATTCTAGCCCAGAAACCATTTTTATAGTAGAACAAGACTATTACATATTTATTTTATCACATATGATGTTCTAGAATACTTTTTCTCACATTATTTAAAATAATAATGTAAATCATGTTAATTATGAGAAAATTTCCAAATAAATTCACCTGTTTATCATTATTGTTTTATATAATGATTCACCTACACTCAAAATACGCAAATTAATTTTATTACAATTTAATCTTAATTGTATTTACTAATATCATACTACTTCAATTTTGTACAACCATTATCATTATAAATGTTTATCAGGATATTAATATAAGTGAACTGATCATTAAAAAAAAGAAAAAAATGATCCAAAACTATGAATTTGGACCTCTTAACTCATCCAAAAAAACATTTATGAACATAATAAGGTTATACTAAATGATTAAAATGTATATTTATTTCATTAGTTTTAAATTAATTAACCTAGATTGATTATTTATGTAATTAAGATGTAGTGGATAACACCAACAGACATTAGGTAATGTATCCTATCTTTCTCAAATTTATTCAAAAATATCCTCTATACTATTTCCTTTTATGTGTAGTTCATAGTTATGGTAAATTATTGAACACCCCCCCATACTACCCTCAAGATGTATAAATTAAGAGAAACCAATTTTCTCTCATTAATCCCGCCTATGTACACATGGTACCATGATGATATTCCGAAAGGGATTCTACATAATCCCCAATTATTCTTTCTTGTTATTTATACTTTTATTTTACCCAATGGAAATCCAATATTCTAATTATGAACATCATATAATCTCTTTTTGAATTTCCAAAATCATGTATCTGTTGGAATCAGGCGTGCAGCGAAAGCCCCAAACAGTTGGGTTTTTAAAAAAATTCCCACCATCGTTCGACGTGAACTTGCCGACGTCGGTGAAAATAAGCCCTGTCAAAGATGAGGACCACACGTGGAAAAATTTCAGCAAAAAAATTAAACTGTAAAATACCTAGATTAAATATGAAGTCGTACACAACGTCGGCTCATCGTTGGCTATCACTTCTTAAAGAATCCAAAGTCGAATTCCTCTAGATCATCCACAAGTGCTTCAAGGGATCTGCGAGAGCGCCGTTCAACGTAATCTAGGTCCTAGCACAGATTTGAGACGATGCCTTAGACGCTTCAACGACCACTGCATCACATCGCAAGTGATGATCGAGAGAGAGCTCCATACGTTCTCTTTGGAACTAGAGCATCTCTCTTTAGAATTTGGGAGATAGGAGAGGAGAGATAAGATCCATTAATAGTCTTTTGGAAATGCCCCTCCTCTTCTATTTATAGTGCATAATTAAAATACCTGGTATCGCTTCGCTGCCCCACGAATACTTAAGGCACTATCAACGACATTTATGGCTACTAAATTGAGTCATAAATAATATTATCATTTACTTGTAATATATTAAAATATATTACATGATAATAATTGAGTCATTAACTCGACTCGTCGCCCCCATAAATATTAATTAAACCTTGAATAATTTAATATTCATCAATTAATATTTTTAATGTATTTACTAAAACTCCTAAATACATTTAATAAATAAATTCAATATTCATTATTCTAAAATCGAGTAATATGAATTTATTTATTATATTGGTGATCATTTAACATTAGACAAATCTCAGACCCTTGTGGAGGGGCCCACCATGTCCAAAACTCCTATTCAACTGAATATGGGAGATTATTGAATACACTATTGTGTGAGACCCTATAAGCCTTTATTTCGATAGATGTGAATAGTATTGACAGACCAAGAGCGGGATCTAGCAGCCCATTATGGTCCCTAAAGAAATAAGGATTGTCATAACAGCAATAACCAACCTACGAACACATACTGTGTAATATAATATCTTTGTCCATAATATATCATAATGCAGGATGCACTCCCGTGTCATCGCCCTTTTCTTACTTTATAGTTTTTTTATGTAACATGATGGATTTACCCTCGACTGCCATGTCCATGGTCATATAAAGGTACTACCATCCATATCAACATGGCCAGAGATATATTATTTCCATAACCAGGAAGCGACAAATCCCTTCTTGACCATACAACCAATGTCATGCCACCAATGACACACCCGACACAATCTACCTCCCAATGACTTCATTGCCGTGGTTTTCATCATGCATCAATGTGCGGAATCAATTGACATACATTGGTAATGATCTCAAGTCTAGAGAACATTACACATGATCATAGATAGGAATGACCAATCACACCGAAAACATGTGGAGTTCCTATTGGTGGGTCAGTTCCCATGATCTCACTACTAGAGATCTCCATGTGAGAACTTCATGAGAAGATGTCTCAATGCTTATGACACCCCATCACCTAATTGTCAAAAATATATTGTGTCCAATCAGTAATATGTATCTAGACCAGAGAACATATATTTAAGATTAATCTCATAGTATCTAATGGTTCTAATTATAGCCAAGGAACATTTATAACCATTCGATATGAAAATTAATATTTGGACATTACAATTTCAATAGTAGATGCAGAAAAGTCTACACTATAACGGTATGATGAAATCATGCATAGCTTATTATATACATGGTATGGTAATCAAAAGAACTTAATAGTGGGGTCTAGGGAACCCACTATTTCAACACTCCCACTTGCACTAGAGCCAACTTGCGAACTAAACTTGTTAGGAACTCACAAGATGATCATTATGTTTCTGCTGAGTAATGGCTTTTGCTAATGGGTCTGCCATGGTTCTGCTTCATGGCTATTCTGCTATAGCGACCTCATCTCTTTGAGTAAAACTACTCAAGAGATGGTATCCTGAGTATATATCACTTTTTGTCCACTGTCATAACATTACATCAAGGCTAGTAATAATATCATAATTTAGATTATGATATTACTTTTCTCACCAGGTGTGATTCCACGAACTAGAACAAATTGTTGCATATCAGCTTCTTAGCTACCTTAGAAGCTGCAATGTACTCGGTCTTATAGGTATGGCCACCACTGGCTTCTATGAGCTTGACTCGCTCGTCGCCTTTAGCCTAACTGCAATACTAGATCACATTGATCTATAGAAGACTAGATTATACCCCCAATAACTAGTATCTTTTTTCTCCACTTACCAGGTACACATCTTTTGTACTTACCGATGTACAATTAGATAGTTCTGACTACATACCTTGTAGTGCTCCTGGATACAACTGATATTTGACTATTTTAAAGTATTCCTTGGAAAAATCATTATTGTACATATCATGACATACATAATTGATCCATCACACCGACATATGGATTTCAACTCACTGCATTTATCTCTTCCCATTTCATAGACATGTCAACATGGAGAGATTATGCCCTGTGACATAGGAAACAATTCATCTCTTGAATTGTTCCAACATGTATTTTTCAATACAATGTCACTATATATATGATTGACTAGGACCATGAAACCTATATATCTATCTTAGTAGATCATGTTCCCTAGAACTTAGGTTGATACTTTAAGTCAGTCATTGGAGAGTAAATTTCATTTTGGTCATAACTAACTGTCATACCAATATTTGTTTTCCATATGTTACCGAACATATTTCTTATTATAAAACCTTAGTGCTCACACTAACCTCTGGTATACAAATAGAGAATTTTTTTTTAAATGTATATACTATGATCATGTTGCTTACTTTAATCCTAATCCAGATTTCAGTAACATGCAACCCTTTTTGGCATTCTCTGACGTGAACATCCCTTTTTGGTTGCGTCATATAGACCCCATCCATGATTGGGTGTCATGACATCCAATGCTAAATAAAATGATCATAGATATTTTATATGATAAGTAAAATTCTAAAGGATATATGCATACAGAATTGGTGAAACCAATCGAGCCTTGCTGGTATGACACATGTACCATCCATATATCAACTCACTTGAATACCCACTACAATATTCAAAATAATAGCCCCTTTTCATTTTGATACATGGAATCCATTAATTGAATTTTAGTTGGTCTTATCAATTTAATCTAATTTCCATATACTGCTTAATTATAGGAAATATTATTCTCATTGAATAATAGATAACCAACCAAAGTGAATATAAAAACCATCACCATGTTTTTATCCTCCCAATGCAGTATGTGTCTCCAGAACATAATTTGTTCTATATGCGCATGTAGAACTAGATCCTATTACAACTACTTGTGTATTTTTAGAATTGACTAAACACAAGTCAATATAGCTCCCACTATCTCTAATAGATATGTGCACCATTATATATAAGTGTATTCTATTGCTTGACTACTTACTCTTCTATCTTAGGGATATATGTAACATCCAAAATAACTGTTAGGATTATTACACTAAATTAACAATGTGCTTTTCTTGATGCTATTTTGTTTATATCCTATCAAACTCTTTGCATCCAAACACATGTTCTTGTAACATAATGGGTTTATGTCATACAATGACTCGTATGATATCCATTTGTAATTACAGTTAGCATATGGTTGTGGGATATCGCTGTTATTTGCAAAGCATTTATTGAAATATAATGGATGATTATGCTAGTTCCATCATTGATATAACTTAGATCAATACTTTGATGTATAAAATGTTCATTTTGGAATTAATCCATGCTACATTTTTTTGATCAATGTTGATATGTAATACTGAATCATCAATCCTCCCCATTAACATCAATGTCATGATGTCGATAAGGTAATGTGAATTTAAGAATTGATCCACGCTACATTATAATGATTGATGAATGCTTGGTCGAGATATTCTTCGGTATCCCAACCCGAAGCAACTCATATCTCCTTACCATGAAAATAATTCACTTTAATATTCCTTAATTTCTAAAAATGATCTAATGAAGTATATATACCTCTAGCTTATACTTGGAATTGTTAACATTTTCATGTTGAACTATTTCCAAAATCATTTTGATGTACCTTTATTTCTAAAGGATCCTTTGTCCAAACTAAAGACATCGATAATACGAAAAAGTATTTATCTGTGCCGAGCCTAAATTCCATACTTGGTATATTCAAGAAATCCATTTTTAGTATTACATGACCAAGAATTTTACTTTAACAACTGGTATAAGTATTACATTTATATTCATCACTAATTGCCTATTATTCATGTATCACTGAACCAGTGATTGAGTTTACCAAAAACAACATTCATTCCAGAAACTGAAAGTATGTCTCCTTGCGTCCAAGGACACATGAGATTAATGTTTCGGGTTATACTCAACACTATTTCAACATGAATCTTTCACTTGGAAATTAACGAAGTCGTGTACTTCTCACCACTGACCTAGGTATCACCCTTTCACAGCCACTTAGAGAATACACCTAAATTCTAGTAAGGTTTCTATACTATATTTTTTATCGTATTAAAATACACATATGTTTCTAGTATATTTTATTTAATACCTAATTAGTAAAAAATAAACATTATAATGATGAATACGCCTGATGTAGAAGCGAAAACTTGCTCTTTAAAATCAGGTTATTGCTTTTAAAATTCCGTAGTATTATTTTATAATATGAAATGAAAATAATATCTATTAATAGCTCATTAATCGAAGGACTTCACGAATGTGTCATTGGAATTAAATGCCTTTGTCCTTTTCAAATTGTCTTTCAATTTATCCGCCATAAGAATCAGAGCATAATTGTATTTTATTCTTATTCACTTGGAAATCCTTACCAAGATAGGTAATGAAGCATTTAATCAAAACTTGTTTGTTTTGTAACATAAAATAAGACTTCAGTGATGTGGTGAAAATGATATTTAAAGATCATGATCAATATTTAAATTTATACATGTTGGTGTAAACTTATCCTTTTTTATATCATTGTTTCTCTTTCTCCTTGAAAACTTCTCAGAGATGAGACTTTATATTATATCATCTATGTCCTGGTGTTGTGACTGCAACTAACACCAGATGTTGATGGAAGCATAATGATATAAATATCATATTGTTTGTACATTAGTCTCCTATAATCAATTTTCACCCTCGCTTCTTGAGGTAGTTTAACAGTGTTGGGGACACTGACACCTTGAGTTTCCTATATCATAGTACTATGCACATGCGCCTGTACTGTTCATGGATACTCGTGTCACTTTGGACATTTACATTGTCCATTATAATATTGTAGTTTTAATCTTGTGGTATAAATTGCCATTTTCTATAAAAATAAACGTTAGCTGCTGATTTCCTTTTATATGAATTACCGATTTAGATATTGTGATTAATTACATATATCATTTAATGTATCCCACTATTTTATCGGATTCTAGGAACCCTCTGTGGTAGAACCGAAATACTCTGTTGCTTGAGTATTCTAGTGGAAAGGATCCTGGAACCACCCCTCATAGTCTACAAGCTAAGTCTACACCACTACTTGGAAGGTTCTATGTAGGCTTTTAGCTGGACGACCGCTGTAACTTGCTGTTCCTTGATCTATTGATTGAAGTACCACTTTATTAATATCAAAATTTTCTTTACCCAATGCTTTCCTCTAAAATGATAGAATGTAATCTAGGGATAATCCTAACTAGAACATTAGTTATGTCAAACCATCATTCTTATAAGGAATCCCCAGTAGTAAGAGGCACCCTCAGCTAAGGCATGACTGACACCTCAAATAGCTGGTTTTGTCCAAATATGAATGATGGAAGGTGATTATGACTTACTATATCTTTGAGTGTTTAATTATTTTTAGTGTGATGAAGGAAATCATTTTCTAATTTTATAAGCACGTACTATGTGATCGCACTCACAACTGACTATGCAAGAAATAGAAATTTCATTGCATCACATGTTCATTTTATCGTGCATACTTGTTTATTATTATACTATGTGATTATGCAAGAAATTACATATGCACCAAAATAATAAACCATGCAGAAATAAAACGAACACCTGATCATGAGCTAGTACTATTGATTGATTCGTTGAGTGAATAACGGACCAACTGAAACCCTAGGATTAAATATATTTAGTCACGTGGCATGAAACATGAATAGTAATATCTCTTAATCCAATGCATCCTTCTCATGTCCGGTGTGTCACCGTCACTTGGCAAAAAATGCGTCACCGGTCTTCTAGTCATTATAAAATTGTACCCGCATGCAGGAGAGGGGGTCTCTGGGTATATATATTCCACTCTATGAATTGGCATGCAAGCCCTTATACATATAATGAATCTGAGACGATATGCAGGTCGCCTTTTTAATTTAAATTAATTATTACAAAACCAAATTCAATAATTTAATAAATAATTAAATAAATAAATAAACACCAGACTTGCATTGGTAGGTCTCAGCTCATTATCATCCATATATGCATTAAACATGCGTATATTAAATAAGTGCATAATAAAAATTAAACTGGAATTGAAAATAAACTTGAGGTCATTTTATTGAATTAAAAACAACACACTTGTTTTCAATTAAATTTAACATCGTTCTGTCCCGATTTAATTAATTTAATTTTTAAAAAATAAAAATTAAATTAATTAATTAATTTCCCAATTAATTAATTACGCCACAACAACCAAAAAAGTAATATCCAATTAATTTAATTATCAAATGTAATTAAAAATAAATTTATTAATTAATTTTTTTAAAAATAAAACACCCGTGCCCCTTAAGCCCCGAGCAGGGCCTATGCAAGTCAAGGCAAACCTGCGCAGGCCCAGTTCAGGTTGTTCTGACCCCCGTGCATAGGCTTTATGGTCTGGTCTTGTCCGTTCAAACCCATTATGGGCTGAGCCAACCTGCCTGAACATGTTTCCAGGCATACCCGTACTATGCATACGGTTACCTTCGGATAAGAAGATCGGGCGGCAGCTAGGGTTTGAGCCAGGAAGGGAGCTGGAAGACTCTAGTGCCTGCAGTAAGGAGATGATGGCCAGCCTATGCGGTGTCCCCCGCCAAGTGGCCTACCAGGATGGAGAAGGGGAAACCAGGAGGTGTCTTGGCCGGATTTGGGCGCCGCTGCACCAATATCAGGAGGAGGCTTCCATGTGGGAAGAAGTTCCGCCAGATAGGGAGGCCTCTAAAGGCGTGGGTGTGACGTGGTGGCCAGCGGGGTGCCGGCCTGGCACGGCTAGTCCGCAGTGGGCAGTGCATGGTTGGGGTTTCATGTGGGAGGGAGGCTGGATGAGTCTCCAGCCTGGTTCATAGACCATGCAGTGCATGAGAAGGTTGCGGCCACATTTGTGAGTTCGCCATATAGTGAAGCGCGGGCTTGCTGCACCAGGGTGGAGGAAAAGAGGCAGTCCGGGGTGTCACCTGGGAGATGGTCAGGGCGCGATGGTGCACGACGGGCTGAGGGAGGACGGCCTGGAAGTTCACTTCTACTGTATACTACAGTGCCCTATAGTTTTTTTATCTTTCATTTAATCTTTCTTTTGCAAGACCACCCAACACCTTTTTTAACAAGACCTAAAAGATGGTATTTCTCCCCTCTTTTTTTTAATATTATTATGTCCGAAAAGAAGGCCTTCCTACTTTAATTTTGTTTAATTTTCTAAAGCCTACATTTAGGTTAGAAATGTATAAATCATACCATAATAAAATATTATTATAATATAATTTTATAATAATAAAATTATTATTATAATTAATCATTTGATATTATAATAAAATTATTATAATAATAAAATTAATAATCATCACCGGAAAATAATATTCCGGTGTAAATCGATTAAGATAAAATTGGTTCCTCAAATTAGAACTTCATTAAACTGTCAGTTTTAAACCGAATTTAGAACTTCGGGTGACCGCAGAATGGTTATCCAGAATCGGATTAAAACACAGTCTCCGGCCTTGGTACCGTATCGATTTCCTCTTCATAACTCAATGAAAATTTAATTTTTTGGCTTAAAATTGACAAGCGCTCTCTCTTATACCACTTGTTGGAACCGGGCATGCAACGGAAGCCCCAAACTGGAGGGTTTTTAATAATTTTCCAACGCCGTTCGGCTTCAGCTTGTTGAAGTCGGTGAAAAGTATTCTGGTTAAAGCCGAGGACCACGCGTGGAGGATTTTTAGCACAAAGATTAAACCGTTAAATACCTGTATTAAATCTGTAGTTGTGAAAGACGTCTGCTTGTCATTGGAGATCGATGATAGAATAATCCGAATTCGAATTCCTCTAGATTGTCCAAATGCGCTACAAGGAATCTGCGGGTGCGTCGTTCATCGTAATCCGGGTGCTAGCGTGGATTTGCGACAATGCCTTCGACGCTCCGACGACCACTGCATCACATCACTTGCGATGCTCGAGAGAGATCTCCATCCATGCTCCTTGGATCCATAGCATATCTCTCTAGAATGTGGGAGAGAGGAGAGGATAGATAAGCTCTGTGAATAGTCTTTGTAAAATGCCCATCCTCTTCTATTTATAGTCCACAATTAAAATACACGGTATCGCCTCGCCGCCCCCCGAATACTTAACGCACTATCAACGACATTTATGAGTACTAAACTGAGTCATAAATATTATTATCGTTTACTTTTAATATATTAAAATTTATTACATGATAATAGTTGAGTCATTAACTCGACTCGTCACTCCCATAAATATTAATTGAACCTTTAATAATTTAATATTCCTCAATTAAATTTTTTCATGTATTTACTATAACTCAAGAATACATTTAATAAATAAATTCAACATTCATTATTCAAAACTCGAATACTATGAATTTATTTATTGCATTGGTGATCATTTTACTTTGGAAAATCCCGAACCCATGTGTTATTCATCTGAATAGGGGAGATTATTGAATAGGCTATTGTGTGTGACCCTCTAGGCCCTTATTTTCACAGCCGTGAAAAGTATTCCCAGACCAAGAGCGGGATCTAGCAACCCATCATGGTCTCTGAAGAAATAAGGATTGTCACAGCAGCAAAAACCAACCTACAAACATGCACTGTGTAATATAATCTTTTTGACCGTAATATTTCATAAAGCATGACGCACTCACGTGTCAGCACCCTTTTCATGCTTTATAGTTTATTGATGTAACTGGATGAATTTTCCCTCGACTTCCATGGCCATGGTCTTATAGAGGTACTGCCATCCATATCAACATGGCCAGAGATATATTACTTCCATAATCCAAAAGCGACAAATCCTATCTTGACCATTCAACTATTGTCATGCCACCAATGACGCACCTGCCACAAATTACCTCGCCACAACTTCATTGCCATTGTTTTCATCATGAATCAAAGTGCAAAATCAAATGGCATACATTGGTAATGATCTCAAGTCAGGAGACCATTACACATGATCGTAGATAGGAATTTCCAATGACACCCAAAACATGTGGAGTTCTTATTGGTGGGTGAGTTCTCATGATATCACAACTAGAGATCGCAAAGTGCGATCTTCAAGAGAATAGGTCTCAATGATTATGATCACCAGCACCTGATGGTCAGACATCTACTATGTCCAATCAGTAAGATGTATCTAGACTATATAACATATATTTATGATTAATGTCATTGTATCTAAAGGTTCTCATTATTTCTTGGGGACTGCTATAACATTTTGATATGACAATTAATCTTTGGACATTACCATTTAAATAGTGCACGCAGAAAAGTCTACACTATAATGGTAATATGCCATCATGAAAAGCTTATTATATACACGATATGGTATTCAAAAGCACTGAATAGTTGGGTCTAGGGCACCCACTATTTCAAAAGTATCATGATATATTATACATTATTTTTTGGGGATATCCATGTATTGAAGAAATTACCATGTCCATACTTTTTATTAACCCAACCCATTTAAAGTAAACATCCTGAATCCATAGAAAATATCGACTTCACTCAACTATATGTTTTAAGATACCCTCATTTTTATAAAACCAGTTATTTAATAATGAAAACCGTCTTGGATCCCATCTTTTTTATTAGATATTATTCATGTTTATAATATTAATTATTTTTTGTATTTTTCTTTAAACCAAACTAAAATATTTTAATTTAAAAATATCATAAATAATATTCATACATGTTATAAATTATGCTATACAACACATACTATGATATAATATTATTTTTCTATATCAATTTCTGTGTATGATTTAATTACATTCATTCATGGACACATTTATGGTACACCCATTCATTATTCCTGTTGACATGATTATGATACCCATTTCATTCCATGGGTACCCTTATGATTATGTATGATTGATTATGTGTAATTATTAATGTGGAAATAATTTTAAAGAAATGTTAATATGGGTTCAACCAAATAGCTCTTCAATGAATTGGGTAATGTTAAATATCACGAGACTTTATGTGCAACGGTCTTAGAGGTAATCCATGACTCATGCTCCCATGTGTAATGGTCTGGGTGGTAAATCGTAACTTGTGCTCCTCTATGTTAAAAAAAAAATGATTTGTGCAAAATTCATGTTTTTCCTTACACATTCATATGATTCTTTTTTATATAAGCCCATGTTAATATGTTATGATTTTATATACCGTTTTATATATTTCTGTCACTACATATAACCCATGTGCTAAAATCCATATTCTTATATTTATTCCATTTCTGAGCTTTTAGATCGTCCTCTCATAAATATGATCACCAGTGTACCCGATAAATATGTAAGGGCTCAATAGAAGATAGTATCACATTATGAAGATTAAATAAAGATGTGTTTTCTGAAACATGTTTTATGTTTTATGTATGTTGTATTCCATGAAAATGGACTTTATGATCCATGGATTATAATATTATGTTTTATTATACTTAAAATTGTGTAATGTTATGTGTAAAGGCTATGGTCACTATAGTAGGTATCAAAGGATAGTCTTTTTATTTTAGGATATTAGGAATAAAGAACATTAGTAATATCCTTACGGATGAGAACAGTTATAAAAAAAGACAAATATATTTTGGTAAGTATAGAGTAAATAGTTTATCAAGAAAATTCATCTATTTAGGGATTAAAATAATTAAAGGTTTATTTTGAACTGATGTATGTACTGGTAAAACCCAAAAACCCCTCTTTGAGCGAGGCATAAACAGTATCTCATGCATGAAAGTGAGTATTGAAGCACTATTGGTTTGACACTACCGGGGGATATGATTTGATAAATTACTAAGATTAGTGAAAACCATTATTATGGTAATAAAAAATAACAGAAAAATATATGTCATGAAATATGAAAAGGATAACCAATATATAAACCTAAGGAATTACAAGTTATGATATAAATTTCATTTAAAAGTTTATCATTTTTGGTTCAAAGATTCCTTTTTATGCGTAATATTTAATTATTCATGCACTATAATTGCACATTATTTTTATAGTTAATTAAGTGAAATTTAGAAACACTAGAGAACAATCAATTTGGCAGAGAATGTAAAGATTTCTATATTGATATGCCAACTATGATGGGATTAGGTGCTCAAAACATCATGACAATAAATGCTCAGATTTATCATGTTATGAATAATAACATGAATCATGTTGAACCACACTATTAAATATTCATGTAATATTCTAGGATGTTATGGAATCCCTTTTCTTAGATGATGTAAAATAATAACACAAAACAAGTTAATTATAAGAAAATTAGACAAATTAATTTACGCATTTAACATTAATGTTTTATATATTGATTCACCTTCACTCTAAATAACAAGAATAATTTTAAAAACATGTAATAATATGAATGTTTAAAATTTTTATATAACTTCAATTATGGGAAACCATTGTCATAATACATGTATATACGAACAAGAAAATTAATGAATAGTTTATTAAAACTAAGGAAGGAAATGCTCCCAAACAATTAAATTGAAACTGTTAACTCATCATAAATGTCATGGATGAAAATAAAAAAGTTCTAATAAATCAATAACATTAAGATGATGTTCATTAGATATCTATTAATGATCATAATTTCATTATTCAAATCATTAATATCAAATGAAGAACACCATTAGACTTAAGGTAAGGGATCCTATCTTATTCACATTTATTCATGAATATCCCTGATGTTATGTCTTATTAAATGTAGTTCCTAAAGATGGGGTATCATTTCTACCTTGTCACATACTTCTATATTTATTTAAAAATTAAAATAAACATTGTTATCTAGCATTAGTCCCTCTTTTGTACACCCAATATCATGCCAATATTTCGTAAGGGATTCTACCCAAACCTCCATTATTCCTTCTGCATATTATTACTCTCATTTTAACCAAATGATATCCTATATTCTATTTATTTACATCTTATAATTGATTATTACATTTCCAAAATAATTTATCCAGATCCATTAGCCATTTTCATTCATGGATATTAAAGCTTTTAAGTGATTCCCTCCTCAATACTTCTCAATATGCTATTCCGTTTATGGGAACATCTCAAATCCATACCCAAAATTTAACTAAACTCAACCGTATATTTTAAGATATGATATTATTATAAAACCTATGTTCTGTATATGAAAACAATTTCTTATCACTTAAGGTTTTATATAAATTATTTTTCTTTTTTCAATTTTCAATTCTCGTTAGTATTCTCCTTAAAAATGAACAAATTTGTTCTTAGGAAAAATCATATTTAATACAGTTCATACATGTTTTGAATTCTATTTGATATCTATTATTTTGAAATATGTTTATATTACCTATTGAATATCCACGTATATTTTAATATCATTCTTTCATGGACACTTTTATGTAACACCAATTCATTATTCTTTATGACATGATTATGTTACCCAATTAT
Source organism: Viscum album (assembly GCA_963277665.1). Classification (NCBI taxonomy): domain Eukaryota; kingdom Viridiplantae; phylum Streptophyta; class Magnoliopsida; order Santalales; family Viscaceae; genus Viscum; species Viscum album. Next base: position 1,894,989,759 of record OY728133.1, on the reverse strand, counting down.
TTCGATGGGTTCCCATATGTTTATGTATGATTTATTATTTATGATTCTTAATTTTAATAAATATTAAGGAACATGTTAATATTGGTGCACCGAGATATCACTCCAATTCATTGGGTAAATTCCAGTATCAAGAGATGTTATGTGAAATGGTCTTGGTAGTTAGCCTTGAATCATGATAGCATGTGCAATTGTCTTAGTGGGTAACCATGACATGTACTCATATATGTTCAATGAGGCATTACTAATCCTAAAGTATTTTATTATTTTCCTACCACATTCTTTTGATTCAATGTTTATATGATCCCATTTTTATATTTTATGATTCTATATAAGATTTTATATCCTTATTTCATGATCTTTAATCCATGTACAAATGCATTATTCTTATGTGTGTTCCCTTACTGGTGTTTTAGCTTATACCATCATTCATGTGATCCCTAGGATACCCTATGATGATGTATAGGCTCAAAATAAGTTAAGATCTCAATATGAAGATTAAATATATACGTGTCTTTTAGTTGAATGTTTAATGTTTTATATAGCTTTTCTTCCAAGACACGAGATATTGTGATCCTTGGCATGTAATATGATGTTTTATTATACATGAAAACATATAATGTTTCTTGTTAAATCCAGAGTCTCTATATTCAACATATGTATAATTGTATACCTAAACTACTTAAAAGGCCACTGAGATGACAAAGGTATAAATTATATAACTAAAGTTTTAAAGCAAATAATAAATCATAAAATAACAAAATAATATATAAAAAATTAATTTTCATAGGAAATATTTGTCCCATATACTTTGAATTTGATTCATTTACACATAGAATCATTTTTCATACGAATATCTTAGTTATATTTTAATATTTTTTTAACATTACAAATGGATGATTTCTAAGCATTATAATGCGATAACGAGTCGCATTGTTATTTATTACACTTTGATCTATATATCATATTGAATCCCTCTCATATAAAGTTCTTAAAATTTAATAAATTAATTATAGTTCTTCACTTCTTATAATACCATTCAAAAGGTCTTGGAGAAGGTATATATGGTGGTATACAAATGAAGAGGTATTCATTTTAAACCAAATATTTAAATTTATTTATTTCTAAACCTTATGGAAAAATGTGTTATAAATAAAGGAAAAATATTTTATTTATAATAATTATAATTTAATGTTATTAGTATTATGTAACTACCATTATCCAACATATCTTCCATGAAATGATATGGTAAATCATCTAATGTGAGTATGTGTAGACTACTACATCAACATAGATATATAATTAATTTTCCAAAAACACCATTCATATATGAGTATTTTGATAGGTTTAATTTTGATAAAATATATTTATGAAAAATTTATTCTTATATTATTATAACAACATCTGTATATTCTTACCTTCAAATGTATTGGAAAACCATAATGTATCCCGAGAAAACGTGTGGAATATGTAATCCATTAATCGATATGGTCAATTTGTCATTAATTTATTACATGGATGATATTAAGGATATATTTAATGAATATATATGATATTTATGATATAATAATTATTTTTTAAATTTGAATTATTTTACAACATTCATTTTTACTATATATCAAAATCTAAAAAGAACGTTCACGCGTACGTACAGCTTCAATCTCTATGAAAAATGTGATTCAAATTTATATCATTATACATTATAGGTGAAAAAATAATATATATTAAATAATTAAAATACTTATATTATGGGAATAATTTTGAAGATGAAAAAATAAGGATTGATGAACAATAACTGATAATCTAGAGATGGAAAATGCATGAAAAATAAAGTCTTAATAACATGAAACAATGATTTTATGGGAAATGTATTAACTAATTATTAAAAAAAATAAAATAATTAAATAATATATATATATATGTGTGTGTGTGTCTCAATTATTTTTAGTAATATATTTACAATAAATTTATATTTACTATATAAGAGTTTTGAACACATGGGAGGAAAAATGATACGTAAGGTAATGGATTTTTATCTCTACATTTATTTTATTGAGACACATGACATATTCACCAATTATTAATTTTATATAAAGATTATACTTCACATAAATATATTTTATGTTAATTATAATCAAACTTTTTGACTTCAAACCTTATTAATAGTTCCCTATATCATGATATTTTGATTCAAAAATTACCAAGGTGGTAATGATTTTTTTTAAAATCTCATTTTTTATCAATAATTTTTATCATGTTTTTGATTGTGTATTTTTCATAATTATCTCTCATTAATACCATAATATTTATTCAAATAAATTAATTTATATAAAATTTATGTATTCGTTCCATTATTCTCACTTCAAAAACACATCCTTTTTAATTTATGTTTTTATAGAAAAAAAATGTCATATCAATTCTATCGAAAAGTATTTTTATTTTTCATACATGTATTCAAAAACTATTTTCAACACATTTTACACCTATTCCCTTATGATATTTAAATAACTTTTCCAATGAATCAATTTTTAAAAAATTTTATAGACTCAAATTTTAAGTTTTTTTTGGACTGAGGTACTTATTAATGTATAATGAAAGCAAAAAAAAAAGAAACAATGAACTTATGGGCACAACATGAATGAAATTTACCACTTCATTGACTTTTTAATGAATTTAATATTATTTAAAATATTTAAAAGGATTATTTCAATGAAATTATTTTTAAAATTTATGTATTAAGGGGTATATTATCTAATAATATAATTCTTATTCATTCTATAGATGAGTTATGATTATATTAAAAAATTTATGATAACCAATTATTTTCTATAGGTTATGCTATGATTAAATGATTAAATTTCTATTGAATTCTTTTCCATTTTCTAATTTATGTGATGATTATATAATTATTGTTTTCTGATATCGGTTCACTTATATTTATGATATTTATAATGTTATTAGAAGATTTATTATTACATATAAATCTAATGATTTGGGTTAGTTTCATATCTCAATAGATAATTATAAGAAAAATGTTAATGATATTTATCAATTAATATAAATAAGTCAATTTTCATAATTCAAAATGGTAATTAAATAAATGTTATTGATGAAATATAAAATAAAATTTCATTTTGATGACCCACATTGGTAAACATGTTGGGATTGATGATGCATTATGAGAAACAGGTGATGAACCATGATCTGTTGTGATATATGAAATTTGTTTTTATTCTTGATCCTGGATGATTTGATATTCTTAGTATTTATCCATGATATATGAAATATTATATATATTTTTTATGGTTCAATATTATAATGAAATTGTTATGATCTTAACAAATGTTTCTTGAATTTCTAAATAATTGAATAACAACCGATAGGAGGGTGGAGTTGAATGAGTATTTGGATTTAATAGGATTCGATACTTTTTAAAAACATAACCCCTAAAAAAATTTATGAAATAATTACTTATAATATTTTTTCAAATACTCATGCATAAAATATTTGTAATGAAACTAAATCACACAATATATAAAAGGTTCTCCCTAACTCTGAAAAACTACCTTTTTTCAATATCTACTACTGTGGGTCTATATAAATCCACTATTATGATTAAGTGAATATAACATGTCTTAAAAACAATTTGAAACCTTTTATATCTTGATATAATAAAATATATTAAATTTTTTCATTTTAACTTATTTTCCTATAAAAAAATGATCCAAACAAAAGAATAATTGTTTTTGAAACTGTAGTAAAATTGGTCAATTTGAATCCTCCATCCATTTTGTATTGATCTAATTTTATCAATATGATGAAGATATATCCAATTACTGGAGATCTATTAAATTAATACTATTCATCAATTCTCAATATCTTCATCTCAATATCATCCCATACACTTAGAATGATCATTCTTAGTCTGATACATACTATACAAACTTCCTATGTCTCTCTTGCTAAATCCAAAAATAAATCACTCAGTTTCATGATCGTCATGATATATCTCTATGGAAACAACATTAAAATGATTTATTATTAAATCCAACCTTTCTAAAAATGTAAAAATTACAATGAACAATTTATATCTGAATCTATTTATAGGAGATATTCAAAACAGATGATGGAATCTTTAAAAAAATTATTTCTCACTTAAATATTCAAAAACTCTTGAAAACACTCACATTTTAACATCATTTATGAGTTCTTATATTCTTCTAATATTACTTAGAGTTTTATGAAAAAGTTGATATCATGTTTGGCCTCTTCAATTCATCATGAATCATTTTGAATCATATTTTTGAGTCTTCTTCATTATCATCTCATTACAAATTTCATTCCTTCTCAGCATCATGTAAATAATTTTATTATCAAGTCATAATGATCTATTTTTTCCTCACATTAAAAAACTATTTACATATAAACTCACTATGAATATCTTTCATTCTCCACTAATTGTTAATCTATTTCATTATCAACTCATTAAGAATATGTTCTCTTCACAATTCATTAGATATCTATTTCTTTCTTAGGTCATTAAATTTTTTTATCTTATATCATTTTTAATATGATTCCACATCAACTTATTGAAATCTATTTCTTTCTCAGAACATTACAATTTCAATAACATTCTCACATCATTATGATTTATATTACATTCTCATCTCATTTTGATTTTTGTATCATTCTCATGTCATTATTATTTCTTTTTTCATTTTTAGCTCAATATGTTTTCTCATTCGTTCTCAGGTCATTTCTATTTATATTTATTTCCCATCACTTCAATATTTCTATTTATTTCTAAACACATTATGATTTTTTTTCTTTATTACATATTTTTTTCTTATTACCTCATTAAATTTTTTTGTTCTTTCACACCTCATTTAAATATATTTGTTCACTCTGTAACTTTTATAAATTTCAAACATCATCAGCTTTATACATTATGAATTCTTGTACATTTTGAGCTAAATACTTATAGAAACTATACAATTTTTTGGATTCTTCCATTTAGTCAAAATAGTTTAATAGGTTTATTATTCATGATTTATTATATCATCATGATTGACAAGCCTCTTCTAACCTAGTCTCAAATGTATGAAATCATATTGACTCCAGACTTCACAATCTTATCTTAAAACACCTTACAACAGTATCACATTTTTTAAAACATTGGTATAATTTCCAAAAACTATCATTCTAATAAACTAGGTCTGATTATTGATTTATGGATTCATTCTTAAACAAAGATGTTAGTTTAAAAATAAATTGTTCAAGTAATTTATCAAAATGATTCTTCATTATCCCCCTATTGATTTGTTAAAAACTATATTTAAAAACTATTTCGCATCTCAGAAAATTCTTACAATAAAAATTTTATGAAAATATCATGATTTTTAAAATTTATCAAATCATATCCTCTTAAATAGAGAGTGTATAGATATCCCATTACTAAATAATGTAATTTTTTAAGTAATTCTATCCCTCAGTGTTAAGAAATTTTTTTTCCACATAAATATAAACACCAGTAAAAATTATATTTTCCTCTACCACATTTATTTTTCTATTACTCATTATATGATCACCACAAAATCAATTTAATTAAATATATCTAGGAAAAAAATTCTTACAATTAACCAAGTATTTTTTTTCTCCCCATTTATCATTATAATCTAAATGATGTTGTGGGTACATGCTTATGAGGTTTAGAAAGTATTTAGATGAGGATAAACATGTATTTTCTTCCCCAATTCCAAAAACACATCTTTCAAAATTTCATTTGTTAACATATCAATAATCAAATACATTGTTTAAATGTATTCCATATCAAATAAATAAAAATGAAAATTTAACTTTTATAAAATAATATTTTATATCAATATGTTTTAATCATGAATGTTGGACATGTTTTTAATAATTTCTAATTTCATTCTTATTTTCGTTGTGAATATTCAACAGTTTATAAACATTAACTTTTAAATCTTAATTTTTTACATTCATTCAAAACATTTGAGTAAAAACCTATTTATTTGTAATGTATTCATATTTAGTTGCGCTTAAAGGAACTGGACATTTTTTCTTACAATTCCAACTCACACAATCCTCAAACAATAAAAATGTTCCTCTTGAGGATTACATTCTATCGTTACAATGTCCAACCAAATCATCATCTTTATAACCATGAATCCTCATCTCAAAATTCATTCTGAATGATAACCCACGTTATGTTTTTACATTGAAATATCTAAAAATTGGTTTTATATCAAACATATGTTATTAATTTGGTAAACATTGAAACATTTCATAATTCATAGTATAAGCAATATCAGTTTTTGAGCATGTAAAGTAATGTAGGATTTATATCATCTTCTAAAAAACATTCTAATTCAAACTATTTCCAAAATCATATTTAACCATATTTCTGCTCATATATCTAGTAGTAGTATCTTCATTTGATTATTCCTTTAAAAAATTCATTATGGATTCCATGAAATACTTTTCATAGGTTCAACAAGTTTAATTTTCGTTTCATTGAACAAGTAATTCTAGGTAGAATGTTAATTCTAACAATGATTAGATCTCAAATATATTCTTCATTTTTATATAAAATGTATTACAAACAACATTTAAATCCCTATGAACTTATATCATTCACAAATATAATTACAATTACAGTTATTATGACCACAACATTCACATACAAGATTCTATAAAAAATTTCCTTTTGAAAAATTGAAATTTCCCAAACAAGTATCATGTTTTGAATACCACGCACGTGGATCTTAATCCATCCCATTCAAACAATTATTCAGTTTAAAAACATTTTTTTTATCCTCATCATGTGGAAACACACATGTTTGTTCAATGTAATCTTCTTCATCAATATAACCATTTTAGAAAGAATACCTCAAAACCATCTCATAAACATTTTAATTTTGATGTTCTATGACTGAGATAAATATTATTATTAATTATAATATTGCATATAGGGAAAAATATTATTCAAAATAAATACCTTCTACAATTTTATATCATTTACCAACATGAATGGTTTTGTTTTTTGAATATTATACATATTTATTTCACATGTTTCTATAGACCCAATTCATTATAATAACATTTTTTAATTTTTATTGTGGAAAAGGATCCCATGAGTCATTTTTCTCCACATGGTTTAAGTATTTACCCATATAATCCATCAATTCATTATGTTCAATAGCATCTAAAACTATTTCCAATTCAAATTTTGTCATAAATTATGTTTTATTTTCTAATCTCATATTTTATCTTTCCAAAACTAGAGCCTCCTAATTAATAACAATGTTTTCAGAATCAATATGTTGTTTAAAGTAGGAAATATCAAATTTTATAGCCCAAATTTAGATTCCTCACTATAATACCAATCTAAATCTTGATAGGGGATTTTTGAATTACTTTCACTATTATTTGAAGTCTCAAATTTATCATCCCCTATGTTTTCAACAAATTATTATAATAATGTTTTATTTTAAATTAATTTATCATCATATGAGTCCTCCGAAATTTGTTAATGATTTTATAATAATTGAATCTTCTTCAGTTTGATAAATAACCCATAATAGTTACTTCCTTATCTATCTCATCAATAATTCTCAAATATGGATCTTTCATTTCTAGTAAAAAGGGACATCTAAATTTTTTTGAAGTACCTCAATGAATGTAATTTTTATAACACATTTCATAGGGAGTCTTACTAGTTTCTAGATTATAAAAAATATATTTTCAACAGGTATAATATAACTAACATATTCTAATCAATATATCATTGAATTTTTTTATTCTTTTAACATAATTTTTCCCATTTCCACCAAACACAGATTTTTTTCATTTAGACACTCCATTTTTTAGGCAGTATAGGGAGCAATATCATGATGTTTTATACAATGTTATATCAAATAAGCTCTAAAATAACTAATAGGGAATTAAGTACCATTATATGTTCTCCACATATTTATATAAACCGACATTTATTTCAAAAAAATTGTTCTAAAACACATGATCATTTCCAAATCCTTTGACTGGTATTTCATAAACATGATGTTTGTAATCTGAGAGAAATCATAAATAAATGTTATAAAGTATAAAATAATTTTGTAGATTTATGTCTTGTCGGCCTGCAATAATTGGAATTGATATATTAAAGTGAAATGATAGACTAAATATCAACTATCATGTTACTTTTTGATTCATATACCATTTTTTAAAAATACCTCTATCATATTCTTATATTATTTTTAATTTTGGACGTTTTCTTAAGACCATATTATTTAGGATATTTGTCCCTGTTTTTATATCGATGACTACTTTTTCTTTAATGTAACAAATGTTTTCATCTTGTTACCATTATTAATAATATATGTTTAATTATACTATTTAGAAGTGATTCCCGCTAAACCATTCTAGTTTTTATATCACATTTACATCAATCAAAATTTTTATAATAGAAGAATGTTTTGTGATGATTTATTCTTTTCCATCATCAGAAAGTTATCTTACACTCTTTTAGTTTTTTCCCATATAAATGTAAAACATCATTGGATTTAAAATTTCACATTCAATTTCATCCATTCTAATTCCTCTTATTTTTAGGAAACTATTATAACAAAAACTTACTACACCTCCATCATGAAATTAACCTTGTTTTAATAATTTTTATCACCTATCATATGTAAATAACATCATCTACCATGTATCAATGGGGTTTTCACTATTACATTATTTTAAAGCTATCTCAAAAAACATTTCATCAGTTTTCTTCTTTGAGGATACTGTTTATTTAATATTGTAATAAGCATGTTTTCGAATTTTTTTCATTCGTTTTTTAGCATGATTACCAACCCTATCACATATTCAAAAATCTACTTCAAATATTTCATTTTCATTTTAGTTTGGAATGATTATTACATTATCTGAATTCACTTTTTAATAATTCTATAACTTAGGAGTGTTACATAGTATTCATAAACAATTATTTCTACATATCACAAATCTTCTAAAAGGTAGACAAATGTTATGGCAAAAGTTATAGTCTCTAAGCTAACATATTCCTTATAACCAGCAATATCCATCAAATCTATATTTCCTATTAAAGAATAACATTTATATGTGAAAACATTAATAAGGAAAATAACTTATTTTAGTTAAATCATACTCTATGAAATCAACATCATTATTCCTTTGTTATTTTTCAACATTTTTATTTGTGATAGTTTTATAACTTCTTTTTTCCACCCCTTCATTCACAATGATTTTTTCATAACATAAAAAGATAGAAAATTTAGATGAGGTATTATTTTTTTTAGCATATGATTTAACATGATTCCTGATTTTATTGTTATTATATACAGTATAAGTAATGGTATTTACATTCATGTATTTTTTGAAGTTTCTATTCAACTATAAGATGTTATGTTCAGACATAATAAGTTTATATTGAATTATTTTATCTTCATCTTCCATAACTAGTAGCATCTTAAAGGGATCTTAAAAAATAATTCCATATTAAAAAATTTTAGATTAGTATCTTAATATGTCTTAAATTTATTCACATTAAAACATTAAGACACATTTTATTACTTTGGAAAAATCATAACACTCATTTATTATTGATATGATTTTTTTTATTGATATATTTTTTCCTTATAAAATAGAATATTTTCAAAACTAAGATGACACTCTATATAATATTCCTACACTTCTTATTATTTACTATTTTATGAGTCTTTAACTTTCTGAAAACATTCAGTTAATGTAAAATGTTCTTCTTAAAATTAATTTTCTAAATAATGTATTCAAGTTGAGTTAGATTCATCTTTCTTATTCGACATACATATCCTGATCCCGATATTTTTTTTTGGATTTGTTAGATTATAAATTCTAATTGGATATTTTTAGCAATCTTACCTTGCTGTGTTTTCATCAAAACAATATAAATATTCTCCATAATTTTTCATAGGGAATTTTATAGAAAATATACACATCCAAACCACTGAAAAAATTTGAGACAAAGATTACCTCTTTAATTTCTTATTTTTCTCCAATAGTTATTATATATTAGAGACATAAATTTATCATTAAACTCATAATCCCATTTTCTATTAGAGTAATATTGAGAATCATATTACATATATTGAATTTTCATCATTATCAGATCTTACAAATAAATTTCAACATTTATCATATTTTTAAACAATGAAGGTATTATTATTTCATAAGTAACAAGAATGTTATTCAATACATCAAGAGATGAATCATATATATATTCTAAAGTGAAAATGTCAAAATCAAACATATCTGAGAAGTTTCAAAGGTATTTCTTCACAATTATAGATTCTTCCACAATATATCTAAATCTTATATTGTCACAAACAATTAAATTTATTCTACTAAGGTATTCATCACTAGTTTTTTCATCTCCCATTCTGATGTCATTACACTTAATACTCTATATTTTTATCTCTTATTCCTTATATTTAGTAATTCATTTAAACTTATATTGCATCTTATTGAATATACTCTTTTGATGTACAGAGACTCATAACATTGTGATAAAAATTCACTTATAATGACATAAAGATTTCATTTTTAACCATTTAATCATGTTTTCTATTTCTGAGATCAAAAAATGTAAGATGATTATATTTATAAATTGGTGGAAAACTAATAATATTAGCATCGACCACTTCTAGACCATGTGATAGGAGATTAGATGTAAACATACGTTTTTCATGCATAATAATTTTTAATATAAAGTATTTGAATTCCACTAAACTTTATAGAAGTTATATTTTCCATCATGATGATTCAACAAGGAACCTCAACTTCAATACCAAACAATGTTTTAAATAATCGATCAACATATGAGTGCGGGGGTGGGGGGGTGTCAATCAATTTTTCACTATTATATGTTTCAATATTTTTTAAAAATGTTTCAATAAAAAATTATATGATATATATATTTATCGTCATGTTATAAATAAACATACATGAAAAGGTAGTTAAAAAGTAATGAAAAAATGATTAGTATGGTTCTACATCAATATGAGAACTTTCATAATTTAAAAATCCACTCCCATGTGTCTATGAAAGAAACAATTAGGAATATGTGAATAAAACGTCTTCCAACTCCAATGTGACACATTTTATCTCGTGAATGGAATGATTAATCAGAATCCTGTCAATTTTAAATTTTGTAATATAAAAAAATTGAACAAAAACTAATATATATTTTTCTGAAAAAGCATTAAAATTTAAATGTTCAAAGAATCGGTCATTTTTAGATGGATATGATTTTTGCAATCTTATATGGGTTGATTCGATGAACTAATTCTAATAAAATAAATATTATTCTACATTTCCCAATATTTACATCCTAAACATTCTCATATAATTAGAATGAACATTCCCAATATGATATTATTAATATTATCTTGACCAATTTTCTATATAAACATCCCGTTTTCTAATCCTCCCCAGGAACTCTAAATCTATAAAAAAAACATTCAAATGATTTCTTCAATGCTCTTCCTTTTCAACTTATGTAAAAATCACAATTCAAAAAATATCTGATAAAATATTTATAATTGGATCATAATAGGGATGTAGGAAACTTGAAAACATTCATGGCTTCCTAAACATTAAAGAAACTACAAAAAATATTAAAAATTCATGTAAGCCCTTTTCAATCCTCTTAGGTATTTATATACAATTTAATAATAAAATAATTTCATGTTTTTACAAAAAAAATATCAATAAAACATATGCAATATTATTTTTAGGTATTCATTGTAATCTTATAATTAGGAATATATTTTATTTCTAGTGCATGAAAAATCTATCTATTATTCGCTAATTTTTCTTTGTTTCCTTCATATCACTATAATAATTCATTTACCTTTCATCTCATTATGATGAGTTTCTATATAAAAAATTTAATAATTGGTTTCCCTCTGAGGTCATTAAGAATATATTTCCTTCTTATCTCATTAAGAATCAGTTTCCTTTTTAGCTCATTAAGAATATTTTTCATTCTTAGACCATAAAAAATTTATTTTCTTCTAATCTCATTAATTTCTAAATATTTCTAATCTAATTAAAATTTCATTTTCTTTCTCAGATCATTAATATATATTTTTCCTTCTCATCTAATTACACATTTTAAGTCATTCATAAGACATTATGAATAATTTTTCTTTTTTTACTTCATTATGATTTATGTTTAATTCTCAGCTAATTGTGTTTTTTGTTTCATCCTATTATCATTGTCAATTATGTTTCATTATTAGATCATTGCAATTTTTTCATCCATATCAACTCATTATGATTGAATTATTCACTTTGTATCTTTGAAATTAATCAAACATCATCAGTTTTAAACATTATAAAATCATGCAACATCCAAGTCTAGTTAACATAAAACAGATAAAATAATAATGATTCCTCAATTTTTTCAAAATATTTTTTTGATAACAATGATTCATGATTTATGAGAACATCAATATTAGTAATTCATTTCCAAAAATAATTTTGTCTGTTTGAAAATTTTATATCTCCTCACCTAATATTCTTTTTTCCAAAATAGACAACAACATTGAGACTTCTTCAAACAATAACATATGAATTTCTATAAAATATCATTATGATGTTACCTGAATAACAAATAAATTATCTTTCAAAGTGGTTAGTTGCCAACAAATAAAAGTTATTTTTTAAATAATTTATCACAATGGATAATCAATTCATAATCGATTTGTCATGATTTATATATATTATGATAAAATCTTTTAGATATGATAAAACATTATATTGCGACTAATGTTTAATGATATTCAATAGATTGAACATAAACATTTTATGATATTGTCATGATTTTGTACCCTTAGTGTAACGACCCAGAATTTTGAATAAATTATGTTTCCTAACATTTTGTGTTATTTTATTTTATACTCAACAAAAATATTTCATTTAATAAAATGAGTATAATAAAAATAAGATCATTGGGTTTCTACTGTTATATAACCACTGGTCAATAAGACCATGGGAAACTAAATGTTATGATTATTGTTTATAAATACAAGTGATATTCATTAATTAATATAGAAAGAATATTTGATGGCCCCATCTAGTAGTATCGGGCCGATCAAAGCCCATCTGACGGAACCCAATAATGTGGTATCACCTTTAGGCTTTGCTATAGACCAAACCCAAGCTGAAATTCATCATGTGAAGCTAGAAAGGAATCGACTTTGCGAGAATTTCCAGCTGATAGAAATCACTACTCGGGCAATGTTGGCTGAGCCGCCCCATGATTCTGTCACCCTAGAACACCTTCCTATTAGGTCTTATGTAGGTGTTATAATGGGTTATGTAACGAAACTATAACTACCTTGTGTAATCCTTTTATTTAAATAAAAATTGTGATTTCTTCTTATGATGAAGTTTTTGAATTTTCAAATGTCCGGATAAATATAGTATACATATTATTGATGAATTTTAGAAAATGGATATTTTAAAAATATTTATGTAAACCTTAAATAAATAAAAATGTGTTCAAAAATGGTCTTCTACAGTTGTGTTCAGTATGAAATTTAGAGTCTAATAAGATCAACGTAATTTGTGATGAATATTAAATTATGAATAGAGATTTTACGGTTAGGATTATTAATGTTACCAACTGGATTTGTAATCTCACTTAACGGAAGTATTAATATAATTTAGGAACCTTGATTAAGTAATGTGATTCAATAGAATATGTAAATAACTATTTCAGAAATTATTGGTTAAGAATTTTTTTTCGGTTGAATATTGTTTTTTATTTAAAAATGAATTTTAAAATATTTAGAAAATTATTTTCATAAAATTTAGTTCATTTTTGAAATCAGAGAAACGATATTTTGTTAAGGTGAATTTTTGGGATTTTTTTGAAACGGTTGAATTTTCAGTGAATAGTCTTTTTATTTAAAAATTACATTAAAAATATTTAGAAAACTATTTTCATAAAATGGACTTAATTTTTGAAATTAGAGCAACTATATTTGGTTAACATGATATTTTGGGTTTTTTCTGAGAATGTTGAATTTTCGGTGAATATTGAAAATACAGTTTTTGAGTTTCGGGTGTTTATTGACATCATTAAGGTTGAATTAAATATTCAATAATTCTGGTATACTTATGAATAGTACGATATGGTATGAGGTGTCCCATGTATCCAATACCATGTCCAAATACCATGGGAAATCCCATGGTTTTTTTCAATACCACTGCTGAGGTGTCCCTTTGCAATTAATGCTTTGTCCCCTCACTTCTCCTATAAATACCAAGCCATTCCCTCATTCATTTCATTTCAAAATCCTACCCAACAATGTTTTGGTCTCTTTACCTCTCAAGGAGTCCTCCCATGGTTCCCTCAAGCCTCCCATTGTCCTGACCTTCATGTTTTTGAAGTCACTATTGAAGGTAAGGGATCCTACCTCTATCTTTATTTTCATGTTTCCCTTTTATGTAATTTATTGTATGCTCGAGTTTCTTATGAAGGGGATATTCTATTATATTTATCCTACAGTCCGTTTCATTTTCATATTATAATATACACCCTCTCTCTCTCATAAAATCATTTTAATAATTTTTAAGTGGCACCCTTAGGCTGCCGAATATTTTTAAGGGATTCTTTCACCCTTCTCATTTTCTAGTTCTATTTTCAGGTCATGTATTTCATTTTCCATTTTATTATGTTGGGGTATGATCGCTATATCCATCATACTGTTCATTTATGTTCATATGATGAGAGACTCTATTTGATCACTTCAATACATTTTTTATGTTTTAAGTGACCCTGTTAGGCTAGCGAATTTTCATAAGAGAAATCTTATTTTTGTCATCCTTCCATGTTTTTCATTTCATATGGTATGTATTTAAAATTTCATTACCATGTTATAATATCATCTATATTCAGTCCCTCTACGGTTTTATGGATCATTTATGAGTGGTTGACTGATGTCCCCACTCTATTCAATATTTTCTAAAACCCAGTAACATAGTCGGTATGCTGCGGTATTATCGTCTCAAAATGTATCACTCATTTTCTCAAATTCATATATATTTTTATGTGAATACTCAAATAGCATTATTTTATAGGGGTGTTCACATATATATCAAAATCTTATTTTTTTTAATTCTAGGATTTACATACATGAATCCTGCTTTCCATTTCCGTGGGTTTAAAGTGACATAATGATAATATCTTTAAAGCAGTTTTTAAAACGATGTGATTATGAAATGAAACCCATTTCTTTTATTTTATATGGGTTATTTATTAAATTATTTATGATGATATATGTGGGTCACATGATTATAAATAAAAATTAATGGTGTGCCCTGATAGCGTTCCAATGCCTTGGGTAAAGACTTATTCTCTAGAGATGACCATTTTAACGATACATTGTTGAATAAACTTGGTAATTTTTTTAATGACACCTTGGGGATGGACCTTGGTGATATGAAAATGATTGACTATGTTAAATTTTTTAGCCACATTTTCATGTTATGAAACACGTTATTTTTATTATGATATGCCTCATGATCTCTTTCTCATGCCTTAATATTATTTATCTTATCATTATTAAGGTATCTCATGTTCACATGTAAAATGTTTCTCTTGTTTCCTTTAATGGGCCTTCTGGTCATCCATTCCTTTGATGTATTCTCCCAGGTTATGAGATTCTATAATAAATCTAGTAATAACAATAAATATTCCTTACAACTTGTTTGAATGAATATTTTATGTTGTCCTCATGTTTTATGTTCCTGATTTTCAAGACACTAGTCTTTAAAGATCCTCTGTTTGTAAAATGAAATGAAATGTTATGTAATAAAAAGGCAGGATGCTATAGATTGTGTCAAAGTATAGTTTAGTTATTTATGGAAATTAGGATATGAAAAATTTAAGAAGAACCCTATAGAGAATTTTAAATATATGAAATCTTCCTTGTATTTTGGTGAGTATTTTGTAACTGGTTTATTAAGAAAATACATCCTTGTCTGGATACGAGGAGGTAGAGGTGTCTCTGGGACATATTTACATAGGGGTAAAACCGAAAAACACTTCTTTGAGCTAGACTCAAATATGAACTGGTGCATGAAAACGGTCCTTGCCGCACTCTTGGATATGACATTCTCAGAGGATATGTTTGTTTAATCACAAGTATTTTATGAATCATTATGATGGAATTATAGAAAAATTTAATTTTTCTAAGCCTGATGTTTTAAGACATCAAAAGATTTTTTGTCAAAATATTCATAAATGAAATAAGTTTCTCATGAAGTATTTATTCTTTTAGAAAATTTCCCTATCATCTTGGAATATGTTGATGTATTTTCTGAGGAGTTACCTGGACCTCCCCCAGAAAGAGATGCAGACTACTCCATTGAACTCATATCTGGATCTCATCTAATGTTAAAGAACCCCTACAGGATGGATAATGTGGATCTAGAGGAATTAATGAAACAACTTCGAGATATTTTGGAGAATGAGTTTATCCGACCAAGTGTGTATTCGTGGGGAGCACTAGTTATCTTTGTGAAGAAGAAGGATGGATCGATGAAGCTATGCATTGATTATAGAGAACTGAATGGGATCACAATGAAGAACAAATACACTCTTCCTAGAATTGATGACTTATTTGACCATCTTTGTGGGACTCAATTCTTCTCTAAGATTGATCATTTTTCAGGTTATCACCAATTGATGGGGAATAATGATTATATTCCAAAAACATCCTTCCAATCAAGATATTGGCATTATGAGTTTTTTTGTTATACCCATCGAACTTACTAATGCACCTGCTATATTTATGGATCATGAATATGTTGATTTTGGAAACATATGTTTTATCAAATGGATAGCATTTGTATCGGAAAATGATTTGGTGATTAAATGATAATAGTTGATATTTTGTTTTTAGAATTTATGTATTTATTGTGGAAATATGGTTATTTGGGTTATTTCTAGAAAATAATGAACCTGGAATAGAGAATATGTGAATATGTTAATTACACTTTAGTAGGAGACCTTCATAGTAGTGGATGTTATTTGGAGATAAATGATTAGATTTATTCGTGAAGACTATGTGATTAAATCCATCTGTGTATTGGGTTCCAATCATAGTTTGGATTATTCTGAAGAATTCTAAGTACGGCTGTGTATTGAATGGTCTTTTTGGAACATTGGGTACTTTTGTTTAATTTTGGAGATTAATAGTCATATTTCTTTTTATATAGGATTATATTTTTTGGGGATTATATGATCTTGTACTAGCCTTTTTATTTTTAGTTGATGACTAAAGACAAGGGAAAAAATATAGTTATTGTTTTGTGGATTATGTGATTCTCTAGAAGATGATTCTTTTTCTTTTTATGAGACCAATTCTTTTTTAATACTCATTATTTGGAGAAAAGATTAGTCTTGGTGGAAACTTATTAAGGGATGAAACTCTATATGAAGGTAAATATAATTCCTTATGTTATTATTCTATGTAGTAAATAAATTCCTCAAAATTATGGAAAGGAATGTAAAACAAAAACATTTTTGGTTTAGACTTCCTACTGGGTAATCAAAGTCTGTTTAACACATCTTAAGTTTGTGATCTTCTTGTGGTAAATTTTCCCCTAATGATATTTTCAATCCCTCTCCATTAGTGGTTGACCCTTTGTTTTCTCTTCCATATCCATGTTTTCTTACATGGAATCCTAGTATGGGTTAAATCAGGTGACCTTTGTAATTCCCTTTATTTATTTTAAAGAAATAGTTTTACTGACTCTTTTCCAATGTGGGACTTTCAAGAAAAATTCCAAGACCAATATTAAAATTGTGAGGACTCAATTTCATAAGGGGGGTAGATTTTAACGACCAGAAATTTTGAATAAATTTTGTTTCCTAACATCTTGTGTAATTTTTTTTATACTCAACAAACATATTTCATTTATTTAGAATGGTTATAATTAAAAAAAGACCATGGGCTTCGACTGTTATATTACCATTGGCCAATAAGACCATAGAAAACTTATTGTTACGACTGTTGTCTATAAATACAAGTGATCTTGATTAATAAATATAGAAATAACATTCGATGGCCCCATCCAGTAAGATCGGGCCTATCGAAACCCATCTGACAGAACCTCAGTCAGATGTAGCACCTTTAGGCTTTGCTTTGAACTAAACCCTAGCTTAATATCATCGTGTGATGTTGGAACAGAATCGACATCACGAGAAGTCCATGATGAATGAAATCACTAATCGGGAAATGTTGGCTGAGCCGCCCCAAGATTCTATCACCCTAGAACACCTTACTCTTAGGTCTTATGCTGGTGTTATAAGTGGTTATGTAATGAGACCGTAACTATCTTCTATAATCCTTTGATTTAAATAAATAATGTGATTTATTATTATGTTAATGTTTGTGAATTTTTAAATGTCCCGATAAATATAGTATGCATATTCTTGATGAATTTTAGAAAAATGGAGATTTTAAAATTATTTATGTAGTCTTTAAATAATTAAAAATGTGTAATGATTTTAAAAAAATAGTCTTCTATAGTTGTGTTCAGTATCAAATTTAGAGTCTAATAAGATCAAATTAATTTTTGATGAATAGTAGATTAGGAATAGTCATTTTACGCTTAGGATTAGAAATGTGACCAAAAGGATTAGTAATCTCACTTAAAAAAAGTATTAATATAATTTCAGCACCTTGATTATGTAACGTGATTCAACAAAATAGGTAAATAAATATTTTGGAAATTATTGGTTAAATATTAGTTTTTTCGGGGGAATTTTGTTTTTTATTTAAAAATTAAATTAAAAATATTTCAAAAATTATTTTCATAAAATGGAGTTCTTTTTTTAATCCATAGCATCGATATTCGGTTAAGGTGAATTTTTGGGATTTTTTTGAAACAGTTGAATTTTCAAGGAATAGTGATTTTATTTAAAATTAAATTAAAAATATTTAGAAAATTATTTTCATAAAATTTATTTCATTTTTGAAATCATAGAATTGATATTTGGTTAAGGAAAATTTGGGGTTTTTTTCTATGAAAGTTGAATTTTTGATGAATAGTTCAAATACAGTTTTTGAGTTTCGGGCGTTTAATGACATCATTAAGGATGTATTAATTATTAAATAATTCTGGGAGACTTATGAATGGTAATATAATGTATGAGGTGTCCCATGTGGCCAATACCAAGGGCAAATACCATGGGAGAGCCCATGGTTTTGTCAATACCACTGATGAGGTGTTCCTTTGCAATTAATGCTTTGTCCCCTCACTACTCCTATAAATACCTAGCCCTTCCCTCATTCATTTCATTTACAAATCCTCACTAACTAATTTATGTTCTCTTTACCTCCAAATGAGTCCTCCCAAGGTTCCCTCATGCTTCCCAAGGTGCCTACCGTAAATCTTTTGAAGTTACTCTTCAAGGTAAGGGATCCTACCTCTCTCTTTCTTTCCATGTATTCTCCTTTATGTCATTTATTTTAAGTTCCATGTTATTATGTTGGGGATATTAATTTAGATTCATATTAGATTCCTTTTCATTTTCATATAATGATATACCCTCTCTTTCTCTCATCAATTAATTTTAATAATGTTTACGTGGCACCGTTAGACAACCGAATATTTGTAAGGGATTCTTTCACCCTTTACATTTTCAAGATCTATTTTTAGGTAATGTATTTCAAGTTTCTTTTTATTATGTTGGGGTATGATCTCTATATCCATCATACTGTTCTTTTATTTTCATATGATGACATACCCTATTTGATCACATCAAATCATTTTTGGAGTTTTATGTGACGTCGTTAGGCTACCGAATTTTCATAAGAGAAATCTTTTTTTTGTCTTCCTTCCATTATTTTTCATTTCATATGGTATGTCTATCAAATTTAATTACAATGTTATTACATCCTTTGTAATCTGTCTCTCTACTAGTTTATGGATAATTTATGAGTGGGTGACCCATGTCCCATATATTTTCAATATTTTCTAAAACCCTCTAACATAGTTGTTATGCTGCAGAATTTTCATCTTAAAATACCTCTCTATTTTTCTCAAATTATTTTATTTTATTAAGTGAATACTCAAAGAAATTAATTATATAGGGTTATTCACATATATACCAAAATTTTCTATTTTAATTTTAGGATTTACATACAAGAAACCCACTATCCTTTTCTGTGGGATTAAAGTGTCATAAATATCATGTCCTTAAAGAAGTTTTTAAAACATTATGATTATGAAATGAAACCAATTTATTTTATGCTATATGGGTTATTTATGAAATTATTGATGATGATATATGTCAATCACATGATAATAATAACAAATTATGGGTGCGCCCTGGTAGCACTCCAATGCATTCGGTAAAGACTTACTCTCTAGAGATTACCATTTTAACGATACCTTGGTGATTAATCTTTGTATTTTTTTTAATGAATCATTGGGGATGGACCTTGGTGATACGGAAATTATAGTCTTTGTTTAATGTTGTAGCCAAATCTTCATTTTATGAAACACATTATTTTTATTATGAGATGCCTCATGATCTCTTTTTAATGCCTTAAAGTTATTTATCATGTCTTTATTGAGGTATCTCAAGTTCACATGTAAAATGATTCTCTTTTTTCCCTTACTGGGCCATGTGCTCACCCTTTCCTTTGATGTATGATCCCATGTTATGAGATGCTATAATGAACATTGGATGAACAATGATGAAGCCTCACAAGGGGTTTAGTATAATTTTTTATGTTGTTCTCATGTTTTATGTTCCCGATTTCCAAGACACTAGACTATAAAGATCCTCTATAAAATGAAATGAAATGTTATGTAATTAAAAGGTGGGATGTTATACATAGGAATATTTTATGTCCTCATTTATATATAAACTGATATATCCAATGTTTAACCCTGCTATGAATATTAGCTCTCCATTTATTATGATCTATATTAACAGGTTATGCATAATTGTTTCAAGGAGAGTAATTCATAGATGGTATATGTTGATAATATCATTCTGAGAGATCATTAATATTGAATATACATAATACTTTTTATGTATCTAATCATAAATTGAAAGAATCATTAGTTTAATGTTTAATATCAAAAATTTCCATTCCTTTTTGTGTGGTAAATTATAAACACACTCTTTAAATATACATTACAAGATTATTATATCCAAAGTGTTTTTGAATTTTTTTTTAAATGTATAAATTTTTTGCATAAATAATTTTTTTTTTGAAATTTTTCATCAGTATTAACTAAATATAATCTTTATGATAATCATAATGTTTATGGATCAGATATACATTAGATTCGACCATATCTGACCAGATGTAAGAAATTTTAGCATGTATTTTATACTGAATACTTTTTTATAATTAGACAGCTCCTCAAAACCAAAAAAAATAAATTATTCTTCTAAACATCATCGTAAGGACATTCATAAGGATGTCTATTAGAAAAATTTCGTATTAATTCGTAATTTAGTAAATTGAATTCAAATGTTAAGAACAACATTTACAGTACAATGTTGTAAATAAATACAAGCTCTCACTATCAATTTCACAATATCTCTTGATGTTCAAGCTATCCATTTTAATCTGAAAAGCTCACAATAAATTTTACCATTGAAAAAAATCCCGAATGTTGGTAAGGCTGACTACAAATACCTAGTCATTTTAAAATTTTTAAGTTGATTATTAAATTTTCACTATGGATTTTTTATACGTCTAAAATGACTTCATGATTTGTTTTATGTCATTTTTTTATTAAAGATAGTCTCACTTAAAGAAACATTTCTAGGTTTCCTCTTTAAGAAATTGTTTTTAATAGATTTCATGTTGGATCATTGATTACAGTTGATAGATTTCAAGGATTTGAAATATAGAGCTGATTCATCATATCATGTTTTGTTGAGGATAGGAAAAAAAAAAGAATCAAATCTTTATATTTATTGATTTTCATGCAATATAATGGCATACATTCCTATAAGTACAAAAAATGGAAACATTTTTCCCAAGTATGTGGCAACCATACTCTAAATATTAAAAGGGATGTATTCATTACAAATCATTATAATACATTCATATATTATTGCTATTTTTTCTTATTTATTATAACTATTTCATTACATTGTACGTGTATGATTTTTATTATAATATTCTAAATATGATAAACACAGTTTGTTTTATTAATCAAATCATCTAAAAAATATATAAATACAAATATAATTGTATTTATTTTAATAATGATCAGTTAACTCTAAGTTAATCATATATATTTTTATTATTATATCATTACTATTATATATAAAAATATATCTTGATTAGGATTCGTTGACAACAGGAATGATCCATGTTTTAATATGAACATGTTATAAAAAGTGATTTTGTGAATATTTTTTCTTTGATTTCATTTAAAATATATGTTTAAATAAGAATTCACCCCTATTATAATTGATCTATCTAGAAAATAATATTTCAATAAAAATATCAATATAACTCATATCAAAATCCAATAGTTGGTAGCATCGAGTGGTTCTATTGCTCAACTAGTTGCTAAACATTTTTCTATATTATTTCAATTTTTGTAATCTTTTTTTTAAATTATTAGTTTATAAACATTATTTAAAAATTCATGTATCATTGAAAACTATATTTGTGTCTGTTTAATAATATAAATGGTTTTAATGTCAGATAAATAAGAAATATGAATCCAACTATACATCATTTTTATGGATATAATAGTTAATATAGGAGGGATGAAATGAATACTTTTGTGATCAATACTATCATGAAATGTCCCCCAGGGCCCATATCGTGACTACCCCAAGCCCGCATTCCATAGTCCAGGGGCTGGTGACTATCACCAAAGGTGTATTTCCCTAAAATTGGGAAGTGATTTCCTTTATAAAACGTGAACCCACATCTAGAGTACAAGAGGAAGAAAACACTATGAAAAACTGTATACAAAAGAAGTGATGGAAAGTAATAGGGGCCAGAATACAAGCACAACTGTAGAGTATAAATACAACTGAAAGAAAGTCCCACTAAAAAAAGGGTTAAATAGCTGGAAGGTGAAAGCAGCTCCTGGATCGTCCTCTGGGGTTCTTTCCTGAAGGGTAGGTATAGATGGCCCCCTAATCACTCCACGTCTGGAAGACTCCACCGTGTACCGATACAATGTAAGGTCCTCCTCTGGGTACCTTCAAGTCCTGGCGCTCTCAGTCTCAGTCAGCACTGTCCATTGTCTGCATCCAACACAACGAGGTGCGTGCATAGCCCTTGCAGGGGTTAGTAAAACGATAATCAGTAGGGACCCCAAGACCCTCAAGGTCTCCCAAAATCCCACAAGGATAAACCAAAAAGTATGAATTCATCATATAACCATTACTTAGGTATATGGCTATACATATACCTAATTTATCGAGTAACTCATCTTAATCAAGAGGAAAACACAATGGTCATTGACTCAGCTCAAATAAGTATTTTCATTAACGAAACCACGACTGCTGGAGAACTCCACCTCTATCAAGTACAGTGGTCCCGTCACTACTCTGTGGTGCTACTCACTAACCTTAGACTAATGAGATACTCCTCCTTTCGAGTACCGCGGGTCTGCCGCCTCACACAGTAGCACTTCCCTCCATGGGTCTTCTACCTCACACAGTAACGCTCCCCCTAATAGCCTATATATTTAATCCTCTTTTTGAGGACCGCGAGTCTTCCGCCTAACACAGTAGAACTCCTCTTCCATGGGTCTGCCGCCTCACACTACAGCGCTCCCCATAGGGCGAGTCAAGTAACTCTAAAACGAATCGGACAAGCAGTCATTAGGTCTCAGCTGACTTCTAGGTATCTGTACTCTGCTTGCTCATCTCTGGGAGGGTCCGCTCCACAAGCTACAAGCCGATAGTCCAAGTGTTACAAAGTCCCACAAAGATGTATCTCAAACGTCCTCCACGTCAATGGGCCCCAACAGAATAGATGGCGCATCAATCCGATCCCTGCTCTGTGAGTTATTAGCCTTTTCGTCCAGGGGTCCCGGTTGGTCCCCTGTACAAACCAACCCGACCATATCCCAACAATACCCCGAAATCCAATGGGGAAATTTTGAAGGGACTTTTTCTCAAAAATATTGCCCGCACCGTAGATGGTTCATCAAACAGACGTCTGGTGCCAATGATTTGGCCAAAGTAAGCGATGAGTCATTAGTGGGCCCTGGTCCGGTCAGGCTGACTGGGACCAACCCAGTATGGGTCAACCCGGCCAGACCTACTGGGTATGACTCAGTCCATTGGGTGGGTTAGCCCGCTAAATTTGGCTCAGAGCGCTGGGCCCAGCCCAGCAGACTGTGTGGATAGTTCGGGCCGAAGTCACCACGTGGGCGACTCGGCTCGATGGCCAGTGGCAGGTTCTGCCAGCACCGCAAGGGGCGCACCTTGGATAGCACATCCTGGGCACCGGTTAAGCACTAGGATGGTGCGAGGCAGGTGGCTTGGGGACTGGGCAGGCGTCGGGAGGGCGGCCTAAACGTCGGGCAGGAGCGGGGCGCGCCGGCAGCACGCGGGATGCACGGTAGTGTGCCGGCAATCGGTTTGGCCGAAGTTTCAGCCGGGGCATGTGATGGGTAGTGCATGGGTTGTATGGGCATGCACCGCGCGGCTGAGGGAACAGTTCACAGAGGCTGCGGGTAGCGCGACCTGTATTCTCCATCTTCGTCGTCATCGCTACATTTCCATGCCACAACTACTTCGCCATCGATCCAAGGATCCAAAACCATAATGTTTGAGGAGGGTTCGGGCCATGTTCGATTAGCCAAAACCCTCCATGTTAGAACGGTATAAATCAGGTCATGAAGTTGATTTAACGAGACAAGATTAAGCATTAAACAACATAAAACACATCCCTACCTTTTTAATCATCGGGCGTTCATTCGTCACGGGGGAAGACGATGTCATCGTCGTTCGTCGTACGCTTCCACTTCCGAGATCATCTGTCGGTCCGTTCAGGTAAAATAAGAAGTAATAAGGGTCATCGAAGAGATCCCACGTCTATAGGGGTTCTCGATGATGAATTCGAGAGAGAATTCGTCGTTGTCGGCGTCTTCGTGTTCTACGTTGGAGGATTCAATTCCACCAAGCTCTCCACTAAAGAGAGAAAAAAACATTCCAAAATAATATATTTTAATTTATAATGTTTGATTGGGTGAATTAATTAATTGGGCCCTAATTAATTAATTTCATGTTGGCACAAATTCACAATTCAATAAAAAAAGAGAAGTGTCTCAACCAAAATAATTACACGAGTGGTAGGCATAATAAAAATTGGGGAGTTTCGATGGGGATAGAGGCACGGGTGGTTCCCACCTAATTAAGAATGAAGAGGGTCAAGGGGGGTTCCCTTCCATTAATTGGGGGTTTTGATGAGGTTTTATTCTCCTTCATTAAGAGAGGAGTTAGAGACCAAGAGGTTCTCCCTCATTAATGAGGGAGATTTGGGAGGTTTCCTCCTCTTCATTAAATAGGGGGTTATGCCCTCTGTGGACCCCTCGTCATAACCTCTCACGGGAGGTTATGCTGCTAGGGTGGTCCACACCCCGATTATCCTCCCATGGGAGGTTGGGGTGGGCGGTCCCACCACCAACTCCCATGTGGAGCTTTTAACCAACATTATCCACATGGTGTGGGTTCAAAAAAAAGAAGTTGTTACTTATTTTATTTTTCTAATCTACGTGCATGCCAAGAAACAACTCTCATACATGATCAACCGCCATCAAGGTGATAGCCTTATTAAGAAAAAATCGATGCTGCAAGTTCAATGGTTCCCTCATATTTCAATTCCGACCACCCATTCAAAAGATAGAAAAACATGCACGTAAGTTTACTGAATGTACCCGAACAAAACTTCCAAATTTGATTCTGGGCACACCGGGCCTCAGAATCAGGCGCCGTCAGAAACTGCCGACTCATAAAATTACAATGAATTTGAAAAACAATTCCTTGAAATATTCATGTCTTTAAATTGCCCCTAACTCAGGGCTTTATGTCCCCATAAATATACACTTACACTAGTGAAACAAAAGGGGGTACTGAGCATGCATGTGAGCATCCAGCTCCCATGTGCTCTCCTAGAGGTTCTCATGCTTCCAGTGAACACGTACTAGAAGAATCGACCATCCATGCAGGACCCGCTCATGTCGATCCTCAATCTCCACTGGGACCACCGTGAAAGTCGCCCCATCACCGATGTCCAGCTCCCCGTGGTCGATGATGTGGGACAGGTCATGCACGTATCTTCTCAACTGAGATACGTAGAAGACATCTTGCACCCGATGTAACTGAAGTGAAAGGGCCAGGCTGTAAGCCACCTCTCCTACTCTACTGAGGACCAATAACGGCACGATGAAATGTGGATATAACTTCCCACCTCGGCAAAATCTCCGTATACCTCATCGAGGTGAGACCCATAAGAAGACGTGGTCACCATCCTTAATCTTGAGTGGCCTTCATCTCCTATTAACAAAAGAATTATGTCTACTCTATGCTGTCTTCATCAGTTGCTGGATGATCCACATCATCTCTATGGTAGCTCATTCCATTTCTGGTCCCACTAGTGCTGACACCCCTGGGTCTGTCCAGTACAGTGGCGATCTGCATGGTCGGCCATGTAGTGCCTCATAAGGGGACATCCATATGGTGGAGTGGTATCTGTTGTTGTATGAAAACTCCACTATGTGTAAGTGATACTCCCAGCTACGACCGATGTCTATGACACATGCACAGAGCAAGTCCTCAAGGATCTGGATGGTCCTCTCAGTCTGACCATCATTCTGAGGATGGAAGGCGGTGCTCAAGAGAATCTGTGTCCCGAATCTTCTTACAACCCCTGCCATAGCTGAGAAGTAAAGCATGCGTCACAGTCGGGGACAATAGACGAAGGTACTCTAGGAAAATTCACTATCTCCTTCACATAGAGGTGTCCCAAGCTCTCAACTGAGCCATGATCTCTGATCAGTATGAAGTGGGCTGACATGGTGAGTCAGTCTACGATCACCCAGATATAGTCATGTCCTCTAGATGTATGTGGAAGTCCCGCCACGAAATACATGGATATCCAATCCCTCTTCCTCTCCGGGATCTCTAAGGGTTGAACCATGCTTGCTGGTACCTGGCTCTCTAAATTCACTTACTGACAAGTGAGGCACTATGAGACAAACTCTCCTACCTCCTTCCTCATACATGGCCACCAATGCTATTGTCTATGGTCCTGGTACATCGTTTCCACTCTTGGATATACCATTAGAGGGGAAGTGTGAAACTCACTCAACACCTCCTCCTGAAGTAAAACTGATACCACGGTATGCCCTTTGAAGAGGATGACATGCTCCATATCTTCAAAAAATCCATAAGGTGAATGACCTATGGATATCTGAGCACGTCACATCTCGTAGCCAGCATCCCCAAGCTGCGCCTCCCTAACTCGCAGAAGAAGAATGGGCATGACTGTAAGAGACTGTATATAGGCTGCTCCATCCCTATCCACAAAGGATATCTGCAACGCGGCCAGCTGCTCTGTCGCCTCTCCTAGTAGCTGAATTCTTGATCTCCTACTGAGCGCATTAGCTATTACGTTCCCCTTCCCAAAATTATATACTATCTCGAATTCATAGTCCTAGAGGATGTAAAGCCACTGTCATTTTCTCAGGTTCAGGTCCTTCTAAGAGAAGATATACTTGACACTCTTGTGATCTGAGTACACGGTAAAACATTCTCCCAAAAGATAGTGTCGCCACATATTCAAGGAAAAGAACACTACAGCTAACTCCAGGTCAGGGGTAGCATAGTTCCTCTCATGTTTTCTCAACTTCCGATAACCATATGCGATTACTTCTCGCTCGTGAATCAGGACACACTTGAGTACAGTCCGTAATGTGCCATAGTAAACTACATACCCTACACCTTCCTTTGGATGCCTCATGATGGGGGCACTAGTCAGCCTATGACTCAGATCTTGGAAAGTATGCTGGCATCTATTTGACCACACGAAGTGTTTCCCATTCTTCGTCAAAAATAAAAGCGGTGCTGCAATTCGGGAGAAGTCAGACACAAAACTATGATAGTAACCAGCCAGTCCCAGGAAACTCCACACCTCTGACATAGTCCTAGGTGGCCCCCAAGAATGTACTGCCTCGATCTTTGCTGGATCCACTGCAACTCCAGCCTTTGATATGACATGTCCCAAGAAGTGAACCAATCGAATCCGGAAGTGGTACTTCAAGAGTTTACCATAAATATGGTGCTCTCGGAGTGTAAACAGTACCACACTCAAAATGTAGGCGTGCTCCTCCTCAGTAGTCGAGTAAATCAGTGTGTCGTCAATGAATTCTATGACAAAGAGATCAAGGTATGGATATAAGATCCTATTCCTGAGGCCCATGAACACTGCTAGAGCATTGGTTACGCCTAAGGGCATAACCACGAACCCTTAGTGGCCGTACCGACACCTGAATGTCGCCTTCTGAACATCCTCATCTCGAACTCTGATCTAGTGATAGCCTGATCTGAGGTCTATCATCGAGAACCATCGTGCTCCATTGATCAGATCAAAGAGGTCATCAATCCTATAGAGTGGGTACTTATTATTCACAGTCACCTGATTCAGGCGACGATAGTTGACAGAGAGCCTCAAGCTCCAATCCGTCTTCTTGGCGAATAGAATCGGGGTAGCCCAGGGAGTAATAATAGGCCAGATGAATCCCTTCTCATGCAAGTCCTCTAGCAATACCCAAAGCTCACGAAGCTCAGCAGGAGCCATCCGATATGCTGGAGTAGATATCGGGGTCGTCACGGGGTACGTTTCAACGTTTAAGTCCACCTATCTACAAGGAGGTAGTCATAGAACATCATTAGGGAAAACATCCGAGTAATATTCCACCACTGTAGGATAAGTCAGACTCTCCACATCAACTGCTCCGATGGTAAGGCAATCCAACTAGTGAGGGATCGGTTGCATCCTCTTCCAAGTGAATCTATCCTACATGGAAAAGGATCCCTTCTCACCGGTAAAACTAAACCCGGTCCCATCCATGTGGACACACCACAATTTTCACCGAATACAGTCAATATGAGCATGGACTATAGATAACCATCTATAACCATGATGACATCGTAAGGGCTCGACACCGCTACTTGGAGATCCTATCCGAAGCTCTCGCCTCCTAGAGTAAGCTCGCACTGCCGGCACTGGTTCGTGATCGTCAAATCAGCTCTGGTAGGAGTCTCTAGCAATAAGGATTGAACTAAAGGCTCTTTCAGAATCTTCGATCTCCGAATGAGGGAAGTGTAAATGAAAGAGTGACTAGAACTTGTGTCTATAAGAACTGCAGCTAAGGTGGAGTAGACACAGATCGTACCTCGAATCATCTCCGGAGCACCGTGATCGTAGACCTCAACTACCTAAAGTTGTGATCTTCCCTGTCCACTTGCTCCCTATGGTCGGGGTGATCCTCCTGGTGGTGGTGGTGTCAACACCTCGTAACATCATCCACTGTCAGCTGCACAACTAGATCCCCTTTCACTTCCGCCTTCTCCCTACGGACCGCCTCGATCGAACCTCTGCCTCTGCCTGGGAGGTCCCTAAACATACTGCTGATCATCCATGCGGCGGGTCAGATTGTCACGAGCCGTGTGACCATGTCCGACAGATGAGTAACATATCCTGACTCGTCTGGCTCTGTCTCCGCTCTGGGTTCACCGCACTACCAATCATGATTTGTGTGGTCAACTACCTATAGGTCTGGTCCTCTTGGACCTCTACGTCATCTATCTACTACCAGCTTCAAATTACTCTGCTGCATGTCGGCTAGTGGCGAGTCTTGCTGTTGGAGATTGTACAGCAAAGAAACTCTCTAATATGAGGGCTCACTCCAACACCCCCGTCTGCATCGGAATTATGTGAGAGATAATTGAAGCTCTGATCTCTCTCCTAAGTCCCTGCTCAAAGGACTAGGCCCTATGGAACGGTCATGTACCATATATGTGGAGTAGCAAGAGAGGTCAGTGAACCTCACTGAGTACTACGCCACTATCATTCTATCCAGCTGTAGATGTAGTAGCTCTTGTATCTGCACCGATTAAAGAGTGGCTGAGGCAAACTCCACCCGAAACAGGCTCTTTGAAGTCTTCCCAGAGCAGTGTCGCCTGATCATGCATATGGAGCATCAGGATCCACCATCCGCATGCTGCTTCTTGAAGTAGGTTGGTAGCAAGGATCACCATATAGTCTACTGGTGTCCCTAATAGCCTGAAGACTCTCACCACAGCCTCCAGCCAATCCTCAGCTTCTTGTGGGTCTCTCTCTCCCCGAAAGCTGGGTGGCCTCGGGCGCTGGAACTCATGCAACACGCTTAAGTGGCGTGCATCCTTTGTTGTTTGGGTTGGTGGAATCAGTGGCCCAATGAGAAGTAGTACCTCTGCTGTCTCAGCTGGAAGAGGGCCATGTATTAAGGCCTCATTGCTCGGCAGGCTATCATTACGTACAACACTTGGTGCTCGAGCAGGCCATCTATGCGGAGGCATCCTGAAAGAAACAGATGTGACATAGTCTGTAACACCCCAAGCTTCTACGGTACGTTTCCCTTCGAATAATGCGATAGCGTGTGTTGTACACAACCTCGAGTTCTAACACACACCACAACTAATTAAACTAGCCGTTGTGAATAGTAATACCTAATTTTTGAAATTATATATATTTTATATTTGATAATGGACTTCATTTTTGGACTTGGAATATCGAATTTAGCCTAAGGTGAAATTTTGGTACTTTTCGGATAACTTTCATATTTTGATGAATAGTGAAAATTACTAAATTTTAATTAAAAACAACTTTTTTAATAAAAAAAATTAATAGTGATAAATTATGAATTTTAGTAGTTTTAAAGTATATTTAGAATATATTTTTACATTTTAATATAATGTTGTTCATTGGACATAATTTTACAATTAAACCGAACATAAACAAGTGTCAATCTTTTGATAGTTATTATCTCTTAAAAACACGCTTTTTGTTTTGACAGCGGGAATTAATTTTAAATTAATTTATGCCACTTCTGTGTTTTGAATTTAGGAAAATGGATTCCATATTTGGAATCAGGATGTTTAAATTGTGTAAATAGGTAACTTTTATTTTTAGACAATTTGAATAATTACTGCGGTAAATATTTTATTTACCATGGTTAAAGGGTAAATCCGGTAAATAAGGGTTAAAAAAATAATATTATAATAATACAAAATTACCCTAAAACGTGTCCTAACCTTATTGGTGTACACATACCCGACCATGGGCATCCTTGGGTCAATTTGGGGACCCCTTGGAGCCACTTGTAAGTGATAATGACACATTATATTAATAAAGTTAAAATAAAAATAAAAATGGCATAACATTAAATCTTTTAGAAGAACAATTTTTACATAGGGTTATACAAGTTGGATTTTCGATTATAAATATTCATTAGAAATCTAAAAATATTTCCTACATGATGATATTTTATTTATAATTTTTATACATCAAATAAGTTAAATTATTAATGACACAATAATGATGCAATGTTTACCTCATTAATAAATCATTTAAATAAATAAGATTATAATGATTAAAATATTATCTAAAACCTGTCCAATTCTTATTGGTTGATGTTATTTAGAATATGAGTCATCTTATCTTAGACCTCAATGATTTTTGGACCATTATAAACCGAATACAAATATATTATAAAGTAATACTTTCACACTTTCCTAAAGAGCCCCTCCTCTCCCTTATAAAAGGAGACCACTTCTACTCATTCCTCACACCTCTCAAGCCACTTGGCTCGTCCAAAATCTGCCCATATAATCTCCACACATCCCTCTCCTCCTCCTTGAAGCTTCCCCTTAGGCAGAAAGAATTTCAAGAAGTCCTTTGGTTCAAACCAAAGTGAGTTACCTAAATTAAAGGTAACGATTTCTCTTAAATTATTTTCATTTATTTTGCTTCTCCAACCCCCAAAATCTTTTTATTTCCCATCTTTTGTAACAACACCAGTATCCTCAATATACTAGGATGTTGTTATAAGAAGTATTCAAACTACACATACACACAACTCCATCTAATGGATGATGAACATAATGTTTCTGTGGATGGCAAATTAACGCCTCACGAAACGATGATTGTTCAAATACATCTTACCGCCTCTCATGGTGGCCATTATGATGGCACTGTAATTAAATATGATATTAATGATATATATTTTATATATAAGCTTCTGTAATTCCATTTTATTTCATACCATTATCCGTTTCATGTTGTATATACATACGATAATTTCATTTGAGGAAGTGCGGACTACCGCCCCCTTAAAATGATATGACTCGTTCATACCACACATGGAACATATAAAGGATGGTGTTAATGAACATAAGTAACTTATATAAAATATTATATTATACTGGAATAGTAATATACCTATGTATCATTTGGATTCAATTCTTTTAAAATAAAAATTAAATGGAAGTAGCGTTCGTGCGTACGTACGGACTACCGTCTCCACGAACGCGATGAGATTCATTCTCCATCGTATCCATTCAAGTATAATTATCATTTAATGATTTAAAAATGATGTTTAAGGACTTGATATGAATAAGATACAACAAACATGACTTATGTAACAAAACATATAAAAGAAAATGAGTAAGTTAACACCCGAAACGACGATAATTTTAAGATATTATTAACAAATCAATGTTAAAAGATCATATATGATATCATATTAATATATATGATTCTTGTATAATTTAATAACAATTATTTCACCATTATACAGGAGGTTAACCTACCCCAACCAAGGAAAAGTACAAGTTAAGGTTTATTTCACAATCTCTTCATTATCCGAGGTTGTTTATACGTAATAATCTACTGGGATTTCTTTATCATCCACATCCATGTTTCTTCGAAATGTATTTCAAAACATATTTATTATTTACAAGAATATGGGTTAAATTCATTTATACCCTTGTTTGACTTTTTGTAAGAGGTTTATAAAGGAATCTTTTTGTCGTTTTCAAAACAAGGTCCTTTTAAACCTTTTCGACAGAATTAAGATAAGAATGTTTTTTTTACTTATACGGCGGGTGCGGTTATTTTCCGCCGTTATAAAATCGTCAAAGCTTCCCTTACAAGCTTATAAGAATATTTTCAAGAAAATGTTTTATTTTATATGGCTCTTAAATTATTTCAAAAATAGAAAGAGATATTTCTCTAAAAAGTGTTTTGATTTCATCTATGTCAACATCCTTCGACGGATTTTACGCTTATTTGAAGTTGATTTATTATGATACAAAACTTCTATATTGTATTTAAGGTTTTGTGATATGTTTGACTGTGGATGTGCTATTTTTATACCATTCATAGTTTATGGTGAAATTATTGCCATTTCGTATGCTAGTTTTAATACGAATGTTTATGTTATGTTTAAACCTTTTCATATGGGAATGCATTGGACTTAATAAGTGACGGGTGGAGCCCGCTATAGCTCCTCGATGCATCGGTAGGTCTCATGAGACAAACTAGTGTCTTGGCACAAGGCCTTGACAAAATCTTATTTGTAGTCTTGGCACGAGGCCTTGGCTATGTGGTTATGATAGTCTGGCATTATGCATTCCAACATTATGAAAGTGGTTATTGATTTTTGCATGTGATTATTCAATTAGTAGAATATCCATGTGAATAAGTAAATGGAATTATTTCATTTTATTTATGCCATACTATGTTAAATGTTCAAGTTTAAAAGGCTTTTGTTTTAGTTATACATTTCCTTAAATGTTTATTTTTATTTATGAAAGTTTCCTCTATATTGTTATCCTTACTGGGCATTTGAGCTCACCCCTTTTCTATGTTTTATTTTTCCCAGGTAGTGAAGAAGTAAATTATGAATGACTTGCAGGGATATTATGAGGGGTTAATAGTGTGGATATGAAGACTTTGTTGTTGTAGTAGTTTTTCACTTTGAAATGTAATGTAAAACTTTATGATTATATCTAGTGTTTCCAAGGCTACTAAACCAATCGGTCTTTCGGGATTTGACCTTTCTTGTGATCATGCCAATGTTACGAAGTAATGCACCGACTCTGGGTAGCTGGGGTCGGGGCGTTACAGTTGGTATCAGAAGAAGTTTAGTACAAACCTTGGAAGCTAGATTTAGATAAACTCTGATTAGAGCACGTAGACCTAAGATGATCTTTGATGATAAGTATAGAAGAACTTCCTAGAATTTTGGTATTGTAGAGATTTTGTGAGTTTTCCGAGCAATACATCCCTGTCTGGATACGAGCAGGTAGAGGCGGCTCTGGCACAGATGTACCTAGGTGTAAAACCTGAAAACACCGCTTTGAGCTATACTCGAACGGGAACTGGTGCACGACAACGGGCCTTGCTGCACTCTTGGTTACGACACTCCCGGGGGATATGCTTAGGATAACTCTCATTTTCTTTACAAATCATTATGAAGGGTTTATGAGTATATACTTCCTCAAAGAAAACATTTTTATGATTATGGATTATATCCATAAATAGTTCAATTTATGTTAAGTGTTTTATAAGTATGGGATTATGTATTTTGATTCATAAACTGATCTAGTTTATGCCATTGTTTAGAAATGGCGCCTAGTGGAAGAAATGGAAACCGTATCAATGCACGCACTCTATGTAGGGATTGCCCTCCTGCTAAAGATAATTATAGTGGGTCTGGTGATGCAACTGGTGCTGATCAGCTAATCACCATACTGGGACAACTTACTCAGGTTATGAATAATAACCTTACCCGTATGGAGCACCCTGATCCGCAGCGTGGAGGATCAATGTTAGATCGATTCATGAGACAACAACCACCAACGTTCAATGGGAATACAAATCCCTTAGTAGCTGAGCAATGGATATTTTCCCTAGAGAAAATATTTCAGGCTTTGAGGAGCAGTGAAAGGGAAAAAGTTATCATGGCAGTTTACCGCCTCACTGGATATTCTGATCAATGGTGGTCATTGATTCAAAATAACAAGGAAGATGATGAAGTATCAAATATGGAATGGAGGGAGTTCAAAGATCTGTTTTTAGAAAAATAATTTCCTCGCGACCATCGAGCAGATATGGAAAGACAATTTCTGAGTCTGAGACAAAAGGAGGATGAGAATGTCACAAAGTATGAGGCTAACTTTACAGGGTTAGCGAGGTACGCTGGTGATTATATTCGCAACCCAAAAAGTAAGATTGATCGTTTCATTGATGGGTTAAAACCATTTCTCCGTCGAGCATTAGTCTCACAATCCTTTTCATCGTACGAAGACATTGTCTCATGTGCTATCAAGACCGAAAAGGAATTCTCTAAGTCTTATGACTTTAAAGCAAATCAAGAGAAGAAGAGACCTGCTGATCAATCTGGGAATGGAAATAAGGGGATGAAGGGAAAGGTTGAATATCCATCTTGTGGTAAGTGCGGGAAGAAACACCCTGGTGCTTGCCTGAAGGGAATGGGAGTCTGTTACAAGTGTGGTGAAAAAGGCCACCAAGCTCATGATTGCAAGGGGAAGAAGGGAGCTACCAACGTTCAGTGCTACAATTGCAGGGAGATGGGGCATTATGCAAATGCATGTCCTAAGCGTCAGGAGAACTTACCTCAGAAAAGGCCAAGGGATCAAGGCCAGGCTTATGCTATCACTACTGCTGAGGTAGAAGCTCCGAAAGATGTGGTGGCAGGTAATTTAATGGTTTCCTCAAGTTTAGCAAATGCATTATTTGATTATGTATCATCGCATTGTTTCATATCTTCCCAGTTTTCTAAGAAAATTAGATATTTCCAATTTGATTTAATAAGGGAGTTGTCAGTTAAAACTCCTAAGGGAAATATCATTGCAACAAAGTTTTGTGAATCAGTCCCCATTAGAGCACATAAATTTTCTTTATCTGCTGATCTCATCATCATACCTATGATTGAGTTTGATATAATCCTCGGTATGGACTGGCTTTCGGACTATGATGCGAAGATTTATTGTAAGAAGAAAGAGGTTATGATTCTTGATGATAATGATAAGGAACAACTTATTTTTAGAGCAGAATCGTCACCACCTAATTCTTATTTAGACCCACCCCCAGTAGCTCAACTTAATTCAATTATTGGGGAGGAAGAGAATGAAGTAACTATTGGTGAGGAAAGGAATGTTCAAATAGAGGATGTACCTGTTGTGAAAGAATTTTTAGATGTATTTCCGGAAGATTTACCTGGACATCCTCCAGAACGAGAAG
This sequence comes from Viscum album, assembly GCA_963277665.1. Taxonomy (NCBI): domain Eukaryota; kingdom Viridiplantae; phylum Streptophyta; class Magnoliopsida; order Santalales; family Viscaceae; genus Viscum; species Viscum album. The sequence goes on along the minus strand of OY728133.1, from coordinate 1,894,953,340 downwards.
TTGAGTTTTCCATTGATTTGATTCCTGGATCAAGGCCTATATCGAAGACCCCTTATAGAATGGCCACTGTAGAGTTAGTCGAACTAAAGAAACAACTAGACGAATTGAGTAATAAGGGATTTATTCGCCCTAGTGTTTCTCCATGGGGAGCCCCTGTTCTTTTTGTTAAAAAGAAAGATGGATCTATGAGGTTATGTATCGACTACAGGGAGATCAATGCTATAACGATAAAGAACAAGTATCCCCTACCTCGTATTGATGATTTATTTGACCAACTGCATGGAGCTCAATACTTTTCAAAGATTGACCTTCGATCTGTATACCATAAGTTGTGTGTAAAGAAGGAAGATATTCCGAAGACAGCATTTCGAACCAGGTACGGGAATTACGAGTTTACTGTAATGCCGTTTGGATTGACTAATGCACCCTCTGTATTCATGGATCTGATGAATTGTGTTTTCAAGGAGTTCCTCGATGAATTTTTGGTGGTATTTATTGATGATATCTTGGTATACTCCAAAACCTACGAAGATCATGAAAATCACTTGTGCATTATCTTGAAGACTTTGAAGAGGCATGAATTATATGGAAAGTTTAGCAAGTGTGAATTCTGGCTTCAGGAGATTTCTTTTCTTGGCCATATTGTCTCTAAAGATGGAATCTCTATTGATCCTTCTAAGACCAAAGCAATCCAAGAATGGCCAGAACCTACGAGTATAACTGAGGTACGTAGTTTTATTGGCTTGGCAGGTTATTATCGACGTTTCGTCCAGAATTTTGCCCGATTGGCTAACCCATTAACGAAGCTCACACGTAAAGGGGTTAAATTTGTTTGGACAAAAGAGTGTGAAGAATGTTTCGAAGAACTGAAGAGAAGATTAGTCAATGCTCCTATATTGACTCTACCATCGGGGAATGATGGGTTCGTTATTTATAGTGATGCATCAAAGAAAGGACTTGGTAGTGTCCTTATGCAGAATGATAGAGTTATTGCCTATGCATCACGACAGTTGAAAATTCATGAACAAAACTATCCTACTCATGATCTTGAGTTAGCAGCTGTGATCTTTGCTTTGAAGATATGGAGGCACTACCTATATGGGGAAAAATGTGAGATTTATACTGATCACAAGAGTTTGATGTATGTTTTCTCACAAAAAGAACTCAACATGAGGCAAAGGAGATGGCTTGAAATTACTCAAGGATTATGATTGCACGATACACTACCACCCGGGGAAAGCAAACAAAGTAGCAGATGCTTTGAGCAGAAAAGACCATGGAGTTCTGAACATGATGAGAATTGAAAGGGATCCAATTTTCATGGATCTAGAGAAGATGGACATTGGAATAACCAGGGAAGGTGAAACATCAATGCTTTTTCAAATGGTTGCCAAACCATCTTTACTAGAAAGGATTAAGAGTTCCCAGACCGATGATGAAGAATTTCAGAAGACGATTAAAGCTGTAAATGATGGGAGATTGAGAGACTTTGTGTATGAAGATAGAATTTTGAAATTCGGGAAGAGACTTTGTGTTCCCAATATACCTGATCTAAAAAGGGAATTGCTGGATGACGCTCATAGTTCCAATTTCTCTATACACCCTGGGAGCACCAAAATGTATAGAGATTTGAAGGAACATTTTTGGTGGGACAACATGAAGAGGGAGATTGCTGATTTTGTGTCAAGATGTATGGTTTGTCAACAAGTGAAAGCTGGAAGGCAACAGCCTGGAGGAGTCATGCAACCTCTTCCCATACCGGAGTGGAAATGGGACAACATTACGATGGACTTTGTCATGGGGCTACCAAAGACTCCTAGAAGGAACGATGTAATATGGGTTATTGTTGATCGTCTTACCAAGTCAGCACATTTTCTTGCTATAAGAGAAGATCTACCCCTGGAACGTCTAGCAATACTATACATTAATGAAGTTGTGAGACTTCATGGAGTACCCCTATCGATTGTTTCTGATCGTGATCCCCGTTTTACTTCAAGATTTTGGAAAAGTCTTCAGAAATCCCTGGATACTGAACTTCATTTGAGCACTGCTTACCACCCTCACACAGACGGACAATCAGAACGGACTATTCAAACCTTAGAAGACATGTTGAGATCTTGCTCACATGATTTTCAGGGTATGTGGGATCAATATTTACCACTAGTAGAATTTTCCTATAACAATAGCTTCCATTCGAGTATTCAGATGGCACCATATGAAGCGTTATACGGAAAGAGATGTCGTACACCAACCTGTTGGGATGACGTTGGTGAAAGAAAACTTGTAGGCCCAGAACTGGTGGAGGAAACGGTGGAAAAGGTGAAGGTAATCCAAAATCACATCAAAGTAGCTCAAAGTAGGCAGAAGAGCTATGCCGATAATCGAAGGAAGGATTTGTAATTTCAAGTCGGTGATCATGTTTTCCTAAAGGTATCTCCATGGAAGGGAGTCATACGTTTTGGTAAGAAAGGTAAATTGAGTCCCAGGTACATCGGACCTTTCGAAATTCTAGAACGAATTGGGGCTGTAGCTTACCGATTGGCAATGCCGCCAAGTCTCTCCAAAGTTCACGATGTGTTCCACGTATCTCTGTTGAGAAAATACATGCCTGACCCAACGCATGTACTCACCTATGAGGAATTAGAACTGGAACCCGATCTGTCTTATTGTGAAGATCCTGTCAGGATTCTTGATACGAGAGAACAAGTGCTGAGAAACCGGACGACGCGTATGGTAAAAGTTTTGTGGAGAAATCATAAGATGGAAGAGGCAACGTGGGAACCCGAGGAACTTATGATGAAGAACCACCCAAGTCTTTTTATGCAGTAATACCCTAGAAATTGCGAGGACGCAATTATTTGAAGGAGGGGAGAATGTAACACCCCAAGCTTCTACGGTACGTTTCCCTTCGAATAATGCGATAGGGTGTGTTGTACGCAACCTCGAGTTCTAACACACACCACAACTAATTAAACTAGCCGTTGTGAATAGTAATACCTAATTTTTTAAATTATATATATTTTATATTTGAAAATGGACTTCATTTTTGGACTCGGAATATCGAATTTAGCCTAAGGTGAAATTTTGGTACTTTTCGGATAACTTTCATATTTTGATGAATAGTGAAAATTACTAAATTTTAATTAAAAACAACTTTTTTAATAAAAATAATTAATTGTGATAAATTATGAATATTAGTAGTTTTAAAGTATATTTAGAATATATTTTTACATTTTAATATAATGTTGGTCATTGGACATAATTTTACAATTAAACCGAACATAAACAAGTGTCAATCTTTTGATAGTTATTATCTCTTAAAAACACGTTTTTTGTTTTGACAGCGGGAATTAATTTTAAATTAATTTCTGCCACTTCTATGTTTTGAATTTAGAAAAATGGATTCCATATTTGGAATCAGGATGTTTAAATTGTGTAAATAGGTAACTTTTATTTTTAGACAATTTGAATAATTACTGCGGTAAATATTTTATTTACCATGGTTAAAGGGTAAATCCGGTAAATAAGGGTTAAAAAAATAATATTATAATAATACAAAATTACCCTAAAACGTGTCCTAACCTTATTGGTGTACACATACCCGACCATGGGCATCCTTGGGTCAATTTGGGGACCCCTTGGAGCCACTTGTAAGTGATAATGACACATTATATTAATAAAGTTAAAATAAAAATAAAAATGGCATAAGATTACATCCTTTAGAAGAACAATTTTTACATAGGGTTATACATGTTGGATTTTCGATTATAAATATTCATTAGAAAGCTAAAGAGATTTCCTACATGATGATATTTTATTTATAATTTTTAGACATCAAATAAGTTAAATTATTAATGACACAATAATGATGCAATGTTTACCTCATTAATAAATCATTTAAATAAATAAGATTATAATGATTAAAATATTATCTAAAACCTGTCCAATTCTTATTGGTTGATGTTATTTAGAATATGAGTCATCTTATATTCGACCTCAATGATTTTTGGACCATTATAAACCGAATACAAATATATTATAAAGTAATACTTTCACACTTTCCTAAAGAGCCCCTCCTCTCCCTTATAAAAGGAGACCACTTCTACTCATTCCTCACACCTCTCAAGCCACTTGGCTCGTCCAAACTCTGCCCAAATAAGCTCCCCACATCCCTCTCCTCCTCCTTGAAGCTTCCCCTTAGGCAGAAAGCATTTCAAGAAGTCCTTTGGTTCCAACCAAAGTGAGTTACCTAAATTAAAGGTAACGATTTCTCTTAAATTATTTTCATTTATTTTGCTTCTCCAACCCCCAAACTCTTTTTATTTCCCTTCTTTTGTAACAACACCAGTATCCTAAATATACTAGGATGTTGTTATAAGAAGTATTCAAACTACACATACACACAACTCCATCTAATGGATGATGAACATAATGTTTCTGTGGATGACAAATTAACGCCTCACGAAACGATGATTGTTCAAATACATCTTACCGCCTCTCATGGTGGCCATTATGATGGCACTGTAATTAAATATGATATTAATGATATATATTTTATATATAAGCTTATTTAATTCCATTTTATTTCATACCATTATTCGTTTCATGTTGTATATACATACGATAATTTCATTTGAGGAAGTGCGGACTACCGCCCCCTTAAAATGATATGACTCGTTCATACCACACATGGAACGTATAAAGGATGGTGTTAATGAACATAAGTAACATATATAAAATATTATATTATACTGGAATAGTAATATACCTATGTATCATTTGGATTCGATTCTTTTAAAAAAAAAATTAAATGGAAGTAGCGTTCGTGCGTACGTACGGACTACCGTCTCCACGAACGCGATGAGATTCATTCTCCATCGTATCCATTCAAGTATAATTATCATTTAATGATTTAAAAATGATGTTTAAGGACTTGATATGAATAAGATACAACAAACATGACTTATGTAACAAAACATATAAAAGAAAATGAGTAAGTTAACACCCGAAACGACGATAATTTTAAGATATTATTAACAAATCAATGTTAAAAGATCATATATGAGATCATATTAATATATATGATTCTTGTATAATTTAATAACAATTATTTCACCATTATAGTGGAGGTTAACCTACCCCAACCATGGAAAAGTACAAGGTAAGGTTCATTTCACAATCTCTTCATTATCTGAGGTTGTTTATACGTAATAATCTACTGGGATTTCTTTATCATCCACATCCATGTTTCTTTGAAATGTATTTCAAAACATATTTATTATTTACAAGAATATGGGTTAAATTCATTTATACCCTTGTTTGACTTTTTGTAAGAGGTTTATAAAGGAATCTTTCCGTCGTTTTCAAAACAAGGTCCTTTTAAACCTTTTCGACAGAATTAAGATAAGAATGTTTTTTTACTTATACGGCGGGTGCGGTTATTTTCCGCCGTTATAAAATCGTCAAAGCTTCCCTTACAATCATATAAGAATATTTTCAAGAAAATGTTTTATTTTATATGGCTCTTAAATGATTTCAAAAATAGAAAGAGATATTTCTCTAAAAAGTGTTTTGATTTCATCTATGTCAACATCCTTCGACGGATTTTACGCTTATTTGAAGTTGATTTATTATGATACAAAACTTCTATATTGTATTTAAGGTTTTGTGATATGTTTGACTGTGGATGTGCTATTTTTATACCATTAATAGTTTATGGTGAAATTATTGACATTTCGTATGCTAGTTTTAATACGAATGTTTATGTTATGTTTAAACCTTTTCATATGGGAATGCATTGGACTTAATAAGTGACGGGTGGAGCCCGCTATAGCTCCTCGATGCATCGGTAGGTCTCATGAGACAAACTAGTGTCTTGGCACAAGGCCTTGACAAAATCTTATTTGTAGTCTTGGGACGAGGCCTTGGCTATGTGGTTATGATAGTCTGGCATTATGCATTCCAACATTATGAAAGTGGTTATTGATTTTTGCATGTGATTATTCGATTAGTAGAAATCCATGTGAATAAGTAAATGGCATTATTTCATTTTATTTATGCCATACTATGTTAAATGTTCAAGTTTAAAAGGCTTTTGTTTTAGTTATACATTTCCTTAAATGTTTATTTTTATTTATGAATGTTTCCTCTATATTGTTATCCTTACTGGGCATTTGAGCTCACCCCTTTTCTATGTTTTATTTTTCCCAGGTAGTGAAGAAGTAAATTATGAATGACTTGCAGGGATATTATGAGGGGTTAATAGTGTGGATATGAAGACTTTGTTGTTGTAGTAGTTTTTCACTTTGAAATGTAATGTAAAACTTTATGATTATATCTAGTGTTTCCAAGGCTACTAAACCAATCGGTCTTTCGGGATTTGATTTTTCTTGTGATCATGCCAATGTTACGAATAATGCACCGACTCTGGGTAGCTGGGGTCGGGGCATTACATAGTCAAAAGACTATACCTGCTGAGTTGACCTGGATTGAGCAGAATTAAAGAAAACTTTTTAAAACACACGCGCAATATGTGTTTTCGTGCACAGAGTTGGAAATCAGATGTAAGGGTCCTTGTGACTACCCCAAGCCCGCCTTCCATAGGCTAGGGGCTGGCGACTAGCAAAAAATGTGTATTTCCCAAAAACTGAGAAGGAATATCATTTATAAAACATGAACCCACAACTAGAGTACAAGCAGAAGCAATCACTAAGAAAAAATGTATACGGAACAAGTGCTGGAAATTAAAAGGGGCCAGAATACAAGACCAACTATAAAGTACATTTACATCTGAAAGCATGTACCAATAAAAAATGTACAAATAGCTGGAAGGTAAAAGTAGCTCTTGGATCGTCTTTCGGGGTTCTTACGTGAAGGGTAGGTACATATGGCCTCCTCAGCACTCCAAGCCCATTAGACTCCATGTACCAATACGACATAAGGTCCTCCTATGGGTACTGTTCAGTCCCGGCACTCTTGGTCTCAATCAAAGTTGTTCGTCGTCTCCATCCAACACAATGAGGTGCGGGCATAGCCCGTGCATGGGTGAGTATAATGATACTCAGTAGGGAAACCGAAACCCATAAGGTCTCACAAAATCCAACAAGGATAAATCAAAAAGTATGATTTCAAAGTATAACCATTACATAGGTATATTCCCATACATATACATGAGTTATCGAGTAACCAATCTCAATCATGAGGAACCACAAAAAGGTCATTGACTCAGCTCAATCCAGGATTTCCATTAATGAAACCACTACTGCTAGAGAACTCCTCTTCTATCGCATACAATGTCCATGTTGTGACTCTGAGTTGCTACTCACTAACCTTAGACTACTGAGGTACTCCTCCTTTCGAGTACCATAGGTCTACCGCCTCACACAGTAGCGCTTCCTGCCATGGGTATGCCACCTCACAAAGTAGCACTCCCTCTAATAGCCTACAGAGGTACACCTCATGTCGAGTACCGCGGATCTACCACCTCACACAGTAGCATTCCTCTGCCATGGGTCTGCCGCCTCACAAATTAGGGCTCCCAACTGGGCTACTCAAGTCACTCCGAAATGAATCGGACAAGCAGTCATCAGGTCTCAGCCAGCTTCTAGGTCTCCGTACTCTGTTTCATCATCTCTGGGAGGTTCTACTACATGATCTACAAGATGATACTCCAAGTGTCATGAAGTCTCACAAAGAAGTATCTCAATGGTCTTCCACGTCAAAGGGGTCTCAATGCAATAGATTGCACGTCAATCAGACGCTCGGTCGGTGACTTATTAGACTTTTTGTCCAAGGTGCCCTGTTGGTTTTGTGTATGAACCAACCCGACCATATCTCAAATATAACCTGAACTCCCATGGGGTATTATTGTAGGGACCGTTTCTCAAATAGATTACTAGCGCCGCTGACAGTTCTTCAAAGGGACGTCCGGTGCCAAACATATGGCCAAAGTAAGAGATGGGTCATTAGTAGGCCTGGGTCCGGTCTGACCCGGTCGGACCGACTCCGCCCAACCCAGACTGGGTCAACTCGGCCTGACTTGCTGGGTCTGACATGGATAGTTGGGCGAGTCATCCTGCTAAATTTGGCATAGATCGCTGGGCCCGGCCCAGCGGATTGTGTGGACTGTTCTGGCCGAAGTCGCCAGTTGGGCGACTTGGCCCGAAGGCCAGTGGTAGGTTTGGCCAGCGCCGCGAGTTGCGTGGCTTGGGTGGCTCATCCAGAGAGGCCAACTGCGGGTCACGCAGGCCGCAGGCAGGCTTCCGGTGTGCCGGGAAGGGCACAGGGTGAGCTGATCATCCGGCCTAGGCACCAAGCATGCATGAGGAGGGAGGAATGGGTGCCAAAAGGTGCCAGGAGGGTGGCCCGAGAAACGAGCAGGCGCCGGGAGGGCACCTGGAAGTTGTCAAGGGCACCGAGCAGGCGGCGGGGGCACCGGGGGGCTCCAGACAGGCAACCGGGGATCCGGGCCGGCACAGGGAGGGCGGCCGAGGCACCAGGCAGGCACCGAAAGAGCGGGCTGGGCACCGGGCTGGCACCAGGAGGGCATCGGGTAGGCAGCCCGGGTGCCGAGCGGCACCTGGCAGGTGCCGGGGGGGGGGGGGGGTGGCCCGGGCGCCGGGCTGGCACCGAGAGGGCGTCGGGCAGGCGGCCATGGTGCCAGGGGGCACCAGGCAGGCGCGCGGTGCGCTGACAACGCACATGGCGTGCGGGTAGGGTGCCTTCATCCGGGCTGGCCGCAGTTTCTGATGGGGAATGCGCCAGGCAACGCGCGGGGTAGGCTGTTCGGGCACCGCTCTGCCGGCGGCACAGTTCGCGGAGGTCATGTGTAGCGCGACCTCTATTCGCCATATTCGTCGTCGTCGCTATGTTTCTATGCCGCTGCTACTTCGTCATTGATCCATGGTTTTAGAAGCATAATGGATGTGGAGGGGCAGGCTGTGTTCATTCAGCCCAAACCCTCCATGTTTGAATGATAGCAAGTAGTTCATTAAGTTGATTTAACGAGAGAAGATTAAGCTTTAAACAACATAAAACACACCCCTACTTTTTTAATCATTGGGCATTCGTTCGACGTTGGGGATGATGATGTTTTCACCATTCTCCATACGTTTCCTCTTCCGAGCTCGTGTGTCGGTCCATTGATGGCGAAGAGGAAGGAATAAGGGTCGTCGAAGAGATCCCACGTCGGTAGGTGTTTCTGGAGAAGAAGCTGAGAATGAATTCATCGTCACCGGAAACTTCACATTCTTCATTAGAGGATTCTATTCTCCAAATCTCTCCACTAAAGAGAGAAAAAACGTGCCAAAATAATAGATTTTAATATATTATGTCCGGTGGTGTTAATTAATTATGTGGGCCCGACTTATTTAAGTTCACGTTGGAACAAATTCAAAATTAAAAAAAAGAAGTGGCTCCACCAAATTAATTACACGAGTTGTTGGCATAATAAAAATTGGGGAGTTTCGAGGGGGTTAGAGACCCGGGTGGTTTCCACCTAATTAAACATTAAGAGGGTAAAGGGGGGATCCCTTCCAGTAATTGGGGGGTTTTGAGGAGGTTTTATTCTCCTTCATTAAGATAGGAGTTAGAGACCAAGAGGCTCTCCCTCATTAATGTGGTAGAGTTGGGAGGCTTCCTCCTCTTCCATTAAAAGGGGGGGGGGTTAAGCCCTATGTTGACCCCTCTTCATAACCTCTCGTGGGAGGTTATGCTGCTCAAGTGGTCCCCACCCCAATCATCCGCCCATGGGATGTTGGGGTGCAGCGGTCACACCACCAACTCCCATGTGGAGCTTTTAACCAACCTTATCCACATGGCATGGGTTCAACAAAAATAACATCAGTTGATACTTATTTTGTTTTATTTATCCACATGAAACCCAAAAACCAACCCTCATACCCGATCCACCACCGTCAAGGTGAAAGTCTTCTTAAGCGAAAACCGGCGCTCTGAGTTCAACGGTGCCCTTGGATTTCAATTCCGAACAGTCGTTCAAAAGATAGGAAAACACGCACGTACGTTTACTGAATGTACACAAAAAAAACTTCAGAAATTGATTCCTGGCACACCGCGCATTGGAATCAGGCAACGTTAGAAACTACGGACTCGTAAAATTCCAAAGAATAAAAAAATCCGTGAAATTTCCAGGTCATTAAAAATAATGGAGTTGAAATTTTTTTAATTCATTGTGGATATTATAAAATTCATTATAAGGATGTTACAAAATTAAAAATCAATAAATTAAAAAGTGTCAACTAAAATACAGAGTCATTAACTCATTATTTTTCTCTATGAAAAGAAGCCTATGTTGTTAAATATAATAATTTAATTCTATAAAAATTATTTTGAAGAAGTTAGAAGCTACTCCTTTGGAATCATCAATGGATCTAGAAACTGGATGATCTATGATGAGAGCTGACTATCAATCTTTTTAATTGATACCTATAGAATCAGTGGCCAAAATACATCAGAGATTTATAACTATCATAAATAGTTTACAAAACATCAGTGAAACTATACTAAATGATGATATTTTTGGGGATATTATAATAGTTATCCATCCTAATGCATGTGTGTCTAAAATAACTACTTTTTAGGATGAAATAATGGTTAGTAATATTAATACGAATAATATTTTCAGAACCTTGTTGCAATATTAGTTGATATTACATTGAGATAAAGAGAAATAAAAAAATATAATGGTGGAGTTTCCTTCACTAAAAATAGGTTTCTTAATAAAACTCAAATTCTATAAAAAATTCATAGGTCACTATAAAATCAAAACATTTTTATCCATTAGTATTTTAGTTCTCCTAAAAATTCATCAAAAAAACTTGTTATTCTAGTTCAGAGGATGAATTATAATATGGCTATGAGTATTTATTTAGTTGTGATATAATAATGGAAATAATTACCTGAATTGTAATAAATAGTCTAATTTTATATGTTATGAATATAAACAATCTAGGAACATCATAGAAAATTTTATATTTTTTAAATGCAATGATAGAGAAGAAATAAATTCTAATCAAAATCAGAAAAATTAATATAATTCAAAAGGATCGAAATCCCATAATGTTTATGATTATAAGAGTTAAAGTGGAGGATATTCATTAGAAAATACATATGAAAATGAATTTTCTCCAAAAAAAATATCATTTTTATTATAACCAATATACCTAAACAAAATCCTTATATTATGGATATGTTTTAAACCATTGTGAATTTATAATTTTATCAATAATTGAAAATTAGTATAATCATGATAAGGAGAGAAATTCATAATCCCAAATTTAGAATATTAATCAAAAATCGAGGATAATATATTACAATCACATGAATAAGTTTATAACATTTCGAAAAATTAAAAAAAATCCTAATCACAATACTAGTAAAAAAACTGACAAGAAAATTTCAGAGAATTTTATTTAAAAAAACCAAAAATACTAACTATAAAATGATTTTCATAAGTATATTCTAGAAATAGACTATTTTTATAATTATTTTGGAATAATTTTTTTTTAAAAAAAATATAATAAAAATATGATTTGGTGAACTAAATTCCAAAAAAAAATTATTAATAAGGATAATTATTTAGTTATTATACTAAAGTTTGCATTTTTTTCTCTCAAGAAATAGTTATGAAACATTAACTACTTTAAATTCTTTTTGATAATATGTATAATCAAATATATCATAATAAATATAGCACTAACAGTGGTTTTACTAATAAAAATCCTATTTTAATTAACAGTTACAATGTTTCAAAAGTGAACCCTATTATATAAAATTCCAAATTTGTGGTTAGTGGAAATGAAATAGTTCCTTAAATAAATTCCAATTCATAGAATTTGAAAATTCATATTCTTGGAAAAATTATTGTTTCCTATAATTTTTTTAACATATAAACTAATAAAATTTGGATTCCAAAAGACTAGTTGTGTATTTGTTTTGGAAAAAAATTATATTTCATGAAGGAAAAACAGGGTGAAATAAGATTTGGATAAGCACATAATAGTTTCCCATATTTTAGAGGACTCTAAGGTGCTAGAGGGACCATGTCTATCATATTAGTGGTCCCCAGTATATGTTGGTATCCTTATTGATACTAGTGTAGAGGATGATTAGTATAGAAATGTTTTAATGGATTTATTTTACAGTTAGAGGCAGTAGAATTATATCATAATGAAAATTCCTTGAAGATATGTATTTGTTTTTGGGAGCAAGTTCGCCTTCCAAAATCATGACAATGATTAAGGGGATAAGAAGAGATCAATATTTTAGGATCCTTGGACCCAAAAATATTTATATCAAAGGCCCCAAACTACACATATCCCATATGTATTATAATGAAGGATTCTTATGAGGTTAATATGTTAATGGTGAAGTCCTCAATCTAGTGTATCCTCTTTAAGGAGGCCTCATAGCTAAATTTGGAATGACTATCTGTCGATTTAGATGTTTGGGAAAAATACAGGTTCAAAATAAGATATAATCAGCTGATGATAATTATAAAAAACTCTTACAGTATTTATTATAAGTAATGAAAGTAAAAGGGATCCACAACATAAGAAGAATGAAAGGTGCCAGTTGAAATCAATACATCTGTAGATGCATTGTGCCTGAGGAGAAAAAATAGAGTAGAATCAATGACTATTCACATTTTCTCAAACCAATGGAAACATGTTCTGGATATAATGCTGTAATAAGGGAAAGATATAAATTTAATAAGTAAAAATTGAAGCTTTGAAACAATTCCATGATAATATATAGGATAATGTTTAAGGGACCAATGCTGAAGGTGAAGAAAATTTTTAAGGTTATTCTGTGAATCTTATTATACATTCCAATGAGGCACTTCCCTTAGAGTCATTACAACTCAATTTGAGAGAGTAAGAAAGGGAAACAAAAATGGAGAGTCTCCAATGGTTAATAGTAATGAGGAACAAGAGTCATGGATCAATAAAAAAGTTAAATCATGGAACATGGTGTCAATTAGAGAAAGATTAATGTTGATGAGTATTATAAAACATGGGAAAAGCTATAAAGTCACATTGAAGATAAACTCTAAGACTGTTATATTTTATTGGTGTATTAAATTTTATGGAATAAATATATGGTATGAGAATCCAACAACTTTAGTATTTATTTTACTATTTTTTTAATATATTACACGTTTCAACTAACTTTTTAGAACATCATTGTTTCTCAATTTTCTTCAAATATTTTTTTAGAAATAATAATATTAATTTTATGTAAGGAAACCAAAGGTATTAACAACAAAAAAAATAATTGGTATATGGAATGTTGATGTAATCAACATATGACTAGAATCTAATATTTCATTGAATATATTATCAAGAGTAGAGATGAAAATTTTACCTTCAGATATATTTGTAATGGATATATTACTCGTATGGGAAATGTTTTTCTTCATGTTAAAGATTTAATTTATAATGTTTTATTTATTAATGGTATTCAAAAATACCTTACAATCATAAATCAATTTTGTTATGAATAATATGTTTCAAATTTTAGACAATATAAACATATAATTCACAATTCAGTTGACAAAATTATTTTTCGTCCAATCAGTACTAGAATACTTACACATAAGGGATATATTATGTTAAAATTTATTAGAATGAAACAACTAATTATTAATATTTTAAGTAATCCAATATCTTCTAATATATTTGAATACAATAAATAAAATACATAAATGATAAATATAGAATTTCCATTCATTAAAGTATGTTTAGGGCGCATAAGAAGCACATTAGTGGGTGTACCCAAAATTAATTTTAGCATTATCAAAGATAAATCTGGGATCCACCATAATAATAAAATGTTGGATCATCATAATAGAACGAAGAAAAAAACAAATTGGGGAATCTCGTAACCATAAATAGGAAAATAATATGTTGGTTATTAATAATTTATTTTATTGAAAAGGTTTACCTTGATAGAATTATTTCTTCATTGATGTTTCATTTCAAAATCTGATGTGATATATTGATGCATTGTTAAATCCATGTGTAGGATTCCCATATAGGTGAGCCACACATGCTCCTCGTATCTCTGGATGTCACCGAAGGGATCTCCAGGTTCTAGCACGGAAGAGCCATCACTTCGGATGTATGCCTTCGATCGCATTGATTAGGTGGAGGAGGATCTCTCTATCGTAACATCAGAGTGTTCATGGATGAAATGAATTATCTATTGGCTTGAGAGGTTTCTCATGATCTATTGTGTTTCACCCCCAAAAATTGATAGGCTAATGAGAATTATATAATTCATATTTGAATAGTCATAGAATAATAAAATGAATTGACTACTCGAAAGCATTTATTCATTTCATTTAATTCCTAGTAATAACACATATCTAAAAATAATTGTTTACAATTATTATTACATGAAATGTGCTGATCGAATTACACATAATATTATTAAATTAAATATATAATAATTTTTCTCAATAATTCCCATAAAAAATACACTATGTGTATATTTAATATGCATGGTGTGTACTTTTTTTCCATTTTTCTTTATTTCCTCCACCACATTTATTATACCTTGAATAATGGCTATTTATTTCCAAATTAGATATCACTGAATTACTCACTAATAAATATTTTATTTCACCGATAATATATTCTCTCTAAATTCTAGTGTCAAAACAAATGCGATCAGGCATCTTTAATAATTATGAAACAACAATTAGGAAAAATCTTTATTCAACATGTTAAATTAATATTTAATTGATTACTTGGAGACACATAGTTTGTGACCCTCTAGGCCTTTGTCTTTGTGGAATTAGGAAGAGCCTACCTATTTTCCATGGATAGCATCTATAAACATGCCAAAGAACCCATAAAGAAAGAAGTTAATGCCACAATGACATGTCACCTCTTATGAACACATACTATGTAATATAATCCCATTGTATCGATATCTCAAATCATGCTGGTTTCATGCTAGTGCCATCAACCCATGTGCTCAATTATTATTTATTTGAATTTCTAGAATTGAACTTGCACATTCCTCACTATGGAAATGGATTTATTTAGGCTATATCGATTCCATCCATGGGCCTGAGATATCTACTTCTGTTATGGAACAGAAGGTACAAATTCTTCCTTGTGTTCCTTATTAATACAGTATTACTTGTGACACACCCAATATATCCTACCTCACTATGAATAGTGTTTCTTCATTGTTTTCATTAATACATCTAAGTGTTGAAGTTCGAATACACATTAATAATAATCTTAATGTCTATGTGCGAATAAACACGTCTGAAGATAAGAACATCCAATGACTCTATGAAATGTGGATTTTATAC
This sequence comes from Viscum album, assembly GCA_963277665.1. Taxonomy (NCBI): domain Eukaryota; kingdom Viridiplantae; phylum Streptophyta; class Magnoliopsida; order Santalales; family Viscaceae; genus Viscum; species Viscum album. The sequence continues at coordinate 1,894,937,994 of OY728133.1, read as the reverse complement.
TGGTGGGTTTCATTCTCATAATATCCTCTGGGATATTACCAAGGGTGAACACCATGATAAGGTCACTCAATGTATTATGATTCTTCAACACTAATGGCCTATATTATTTTTGTACCTAAAATAACATCATCCGGCCATAGCACATATATTGACGTATAGTGATATGGCACTTCCTTGTTATTATCATAGCCTGGATCCAGTACGACCCTTTAATGAAACAACTATCCTTAGGACATTATCACATGAATTTTTCATGCTGAAAAAAAAATCATGATTGGATAAGGTATTTATTAATGAATAATGTAAAAGTAGTTAGGTCTAGGCCACCAACACCTACAGAATCCCACTTTGACTAGAGCCAACTGCAAATAATCATTAAACCTATAACTCCCACAAGATAATCATTCTTCTACTGAGATAGGCATTTAGTCACAGGGTCTTCCACGTTCTCTTCTGTGGACACTCTGCTCACCGCAACTTCACCCCTTTTATAGTAATCCTTTTATCGGTAAAACATTCGGAGTACGTGATTCATATGTTGATGTGACAATGGTTATTTTGAAAATCCACCTCTGTAGTATTATCGTAGTATAACGTGATAATATCTTTACTGATAGGAACTGCATAGGTCACCTAGAAAATTTTTGGAATCTATAAGGCTTCCTTGTCTTCATCAGAAGCATCTATATATTCGGACTCCACTGTAGAATCGGCAGCAGCTGGTTTGTTTGAAATCATCCAAGTCATAGCTCCTCCATTGAGAGAAAAAACATATCTAGGTTGCGACATCAGATTGTTATGATCTGTTTAAAGGCCATAATCATCATACCCTATTATTAAAAGTTAATCTTCTCCTCCATAAACCTAGAACATATCCCCAATTATTCTCAGATACTTAAGGATAGTTTTTAAATAGTCCAATGTTGTTCTCATGGATCTTCTTGATATCTTCTTACCATTCTCAATGCATAGGAAAAATCAAGCCTGGTACATGATCTGGTAAAAAATATGGATCATATAACTGAATCGTATGGAATGTTACTCAGTCTATCTTTCTCTTGTTGTGTAGGATGATAGGTTTTCATAGAAATATGTAGTCCATGTGACACTAAAACCAATCCCCTCTTGGATTGTTCCATACTAAATATCGTTAGTACCTAGTCAATATATGTACCTTGACATAGTCCATGAAACCTCATGGATCTATAAAAAATGATCTTGATCCCAAAAATGTATGCATCTTCAACCATGTCCTTCATTGAGAAACACATGAATCACATTCGTTCTTAATGAAGCCAATTTTTTTTATGGATTTATAAAGTTGAATGATCCATGACCTAGATGTTTGATTTAATCCATAAATGAATTTCTACATATTGGAACCATATTTGGATTCACCTGGTGTCAGAAACCATTCTAGTTGTGTCGTATATACATCTTTTTGAATGTTCCTGATATTGAATGTTGTTTTGAATTCCATTTTTCAAATCTCGTAATCATGGTAAGCTACTATGGTAAGTATGATTCTTATGGATTTAAACATGGAAACTGGCATGAAGTTTTCATCATATTCAATTCTTTGATTATGTCTCAATCCTTTATCCATTATCCTTTCTTTATAGGTTCTATCATGACCTTCCATGTCCAGTTTTCTCTTGAATACCCATTTGCATCAAACTAGATTTACATCCCCTGGCTCATTGACCAGAACCCATACATCGTTCTGATACATGGAATCCCTATAAAAATTCATAGCTTCTAGACGTCGTGCAACATTTGAGATTTTTATTGCTTCCATGTAGGATAGCTATTCATCATTGTCTAATAATAGTGATTCACTATTCTAATTGACTAGGAAACCAAATCTTTCTGGTTATTACACCTCTCTTGAGCTTCTATGTGGCACTTGTGTTTCTGAAACCTCTCCCATGAGGACCTGAAGAAATTCTTCCTATTCCAAATCATATATATCTTGAGCATCAACATCCTTAAATTTAATCTAGCTCCCACTATCATTTTTTATTATGTTCTCCCTCTCAAAAAATACGGCTTGCCTGGCGACAAATACATTATTTAATGAAGGGTTATACAACTAATATCCTTTATTTTCCATAGGATATCCTATAAAGGTAAACTTCATGCCCTTGGGTTGTAGATTATTTCGTAAGAAGGCCATAACATATCCCTCGCATCCCCATACATGTGTGTTCAACAAAATGGGTTTCTTCCCTTTCAATCACTTAGAGGGAATTCCATTTTCCGCATTAGTTGGTACCCAGTTTAATTTGTATGACGTAGTCTTTAATGAATATCATAAAAAGTATAATGGATGATCTTCATAACTCATAATCAACCACATAATGTCTAAAAACGTATGGTTTCTACTTTTTAAAACACTATTTTTTTGTGGTGTATAAGGAAATGTGAGCTAAGATAGATTCCCAAACTCCCATAAGAGATCGATGAACACATGGTTCAGATATTTTCAACCTAGATCAAATCAAAGATTTTTTATCTTCATACAATGATGATATTTTAGATCTTTCTTTAATTCATTAACTTTTTCTAATCATTATGACTTATACGTCTTTAAGTATACATATCCATATCTACTCAAATAATCAGTAACTATAATAAAAAAAATGAATATCCACCTATAGATCTGACAAGAAATGGTCCACACACATCTTTTTGCACAAATCCTAGAAGCTCTGTGGCCCTATCATCCTATCAATAGATATGAGGCTAGGTTATTTTACCTTTTTAACAAGCTTGACATATATTATGTGGTTTTAGCTCAGTTGAGTTTAAATTGCATTCATGGAAGAGCTTTGTCGACGGCTTCTAATTTACATGACTGAGATTGTGATGCCACAACTGGGTGATGTATTAGTCATGTGAGTTTTTTCGATGTAGATTTCCAACACATGGTTATCATAATTTTATACATAAAATTCATTATTTAAATGTGACATACTATAACATATATTGTTCTTATAAAATAATCTAACCTTATACAAAAAATGAAAATAAATCCATCCTTATCAAAACATGATACATAAATTATGTTTTTTGTAACACTAGAAACATAATAATAGATATGTAAAATCGAAATAATCCTAGTTGGAAATGAGATGTGGTAACCTCCAATGACTGACGTAGCCAACCTCACATAATTGGAAGCTCTAGGATCCCCATCTCATCTAGAAATCATTATAAATCTACATGGTCCCTACATTTGAATACAGATGTGTGCGCACAACCTACATAGTATACCCAATGTATAGAAATGGAATGATTACATTCGATAAATAACATGCCTTTAGAGTACCCTTCCTTCTAGTTGTAATTCCCCATCTAATTTCCTATCTTTCCTCATGAAAAACATACGGCCTCCCATTCCTTTCCCTGCCTCCAGATGATCCCATTCTTGGAGTGTTAGTTCTCGAGGGCTTTAGAGCATTTATAAGTCCTTGGACCCTTTGCCTTTTCCTTCCTTTTCGCATTCACTACAAGGACTGTGGATTTATCACACCCCATGCCCTTATATACCTAGAAAATTATGTTCAGGTGTTCCGATAGAATCTTCTCATAGTTTCTCAAATAATAGTTTCCAATAAATCTAGAGAAGGTCTTGGGTAGTGATGATATGAGGATATCTATACGCAACTCAGCCAGAACATAATCCCTAATATGTCCTGGAGTTCAATGTAACCAATATGCTTGTCTTCATGAGGCCCAGCATGCACAGACTCTCCAAGATTAGTTTTAAACAAAAAATTGGAGATCTCATATCACTCTTGTCTCACCTTATCTTGGTAGAGATCATTAAGGTGAGACAAAATTCTATACACATCCATGTTTTCATGTTGCTTCAAGAGATTAGTAGACATGGCCAATAGCATGAAACATTGTCCATACGTGGCATCATCCATATGTTTCATATATAGATATATTTCCTCATCACTAGTCTCTTTCACATGCACAATTAGAACATTCTCTTTCTTCCCATAGAATTTCGTCTCGTGGCGGAGGATTGCACGTAAACACCTCTGCAACTATTATAAATTTTTTCCAGTGATATGGTTTTCTTTCATGAGTATGGTTCACTATGATATGTTTGAATTCATTTTTCATGTCATATCTAAAAATTAATATGATCAAATGTTTAGTACTTAATTTTGATAAAACCAAGACAAATAAATAAATTAATAATTATTAGTCTCTCACTATTTTATCAAAATACAATATCCCTCACCATTAACCATAGAATATACTATTTCCTGAATATTCTAGTGGTAAAGATCCTTATTTCCCTTCACATTACCCAAACAATGGTTGGTCAAGAAAATTTAAGCATTTTACATAGCCATTCCAAATTCCAACTGTATTTACTCATAGCTCCCTGATCTGATTAGTGGACTCCAAAATCATAAAATACATTTAATTTGGAAATCCTCAACCCTTTCATCTTGGTCACACCATGTCCTACTGTGGCAGTCAACCCTTGATGCGAACCAAGTCAAATCAACCAAAAACCTTGAAGTATAATTCCTCGATAATTTAATGCACCCCAATTATGCGTGGTCATGCACTTTTAACTATGATTCGATTCTATCCAAGATTATTGAAGGGTATACCGACTTAATATTTCATTGAGGGATTTTATCCTTATATGTAAATTTACATTTTATTATATTTTATGACATGCTATTAAAAATTTAGTGGGATATACTTATGGGATTAACCATCTCTAAGATAATATTTTACACATTATCCTATCTTATTTTAGTTTCATCTTGAAATCTTATTTAATTAATTAATCGTGTGATCATGACAACACACCTAAAATAAATAAACCCTGAAACTTACAGAAATATAGTAACTAGTATGATCATGAACATGTTTTATTGGATAGTTTATCTAGTAGGTGATAAACTAACCAATGGCCTAGGGGAGAAACAGCTTGAACATTTTGGGTTCGTGTTTACAACTTTCCACCTATCCACCGTTGTATCTCTATGGACTGGTTTCACCTTGGCTGATAACAATATCCCCCACCACTAGTTAGGGAGTTCCATCCATTACATATTATTTTATCTCACATGATTGTGAGGCGTAAAATGCGATTTTACTTAAAATAAACATTGGGCATTCATTACATACATAATAATGAGAAGAAGGATCACATGCCAATAAATGTAATTTAAATAAATAAATTAAATGAAACCATTCACATAAAATTGTTTTGGTCATGCTCATCATAATCCATGAATACAATATTTTTTATACATAAATAAAAAAATAATTCAATTCATTAATCATTCTTGTTTAAGATAAATCACTCTTGAATCAATTAATTATATTTAATTAATCAATCCTTTTATCATAAACAGTTTTTTGAATTTCTTTGAGATTCTCATTGATACTAATTTTAAACAAATAAATTCATTTAAAATTTTCATTGTACATAACTCGTATATTAATGGAAACCCAGTGAATTCCCATTCATAACTACCCAATGTGTAGAATAGAACATTACGAAGATGTTAAATTAAACACACACATATAAAACACTTATAATGTATTGTGTCTCAGATTTACTACTACACTATGCTACATGTCTCAAGGGTTTGTATAATATAATAATAAATTTTACTGAATCTGCATAATTTGGATAAGTACACAGTGTGTAGATCCGACTACATGGTGTGTACTTTTGTTCATTGTCCATCTAAATTACACTCCTGGGACATGGGGCGTAGATGTACTTTGGAATTTTTTATGCGTACATGGAGTGTTCTATGGAACACGCAACATGTTGTATCTAAATTACATGATTTCCAGTCAGGGAAGCCATGTATGAGGATCGTGGTCCATCCCTAACCTAATGGGGCTACACACCTTGTTCAGTGGACCACATGGTGTGTAATACAGAGTCATGTTCCACATATTACTGGTCAACACATGGTGTCATTTAAGACATATAAATACTACGACACATGGCCTGATTTTGTGGACCAGTCTGATGCATTGAAAAAAGACTACACTGCATGTACTGACAAATACACGTTGTGTATTCTGGTGTGGTATGAACAGGAATATTTGGAACCTCTAGATGAGATCCTCTATTTTATTTAAATCGAAATTACAATAATTATTGATTTCATTAAGGTGAACAGGAAACGAGAGAGGAGAAATATATCTCGAGATTCATAATTAAAGAATGAATGACCTGAATTGTAACAACTAAAATATTAAATTTGTAAATATCCAATTAAAAACTAAATAATTACAATCAATGATATTATCCCTCTGATACCAGTTGTTGGTTTTGAGTTCAAGGGAATCTTGTTGGTGGGTGTACCCAACATTAATTTTGGCATTATCTACGATCTATCTGAGATCTGTCACGATAATAATTCATCCGATCATCAGAATAGAACAAAGAACAAAAAAAATAGGGGTGTCCATGAACCATAGATTAGATAATCATATATTAGTTATAATTAATTTAATCAATTGGAAAGAATTGCCTTGATGGAATGCTTTATTTTTTGATGTTTCCGGTCATGGTCGGATTTATCCGTCATTGGATCGTATAATACAATTGTAGGATTCATATAATGGTGATCCACACAAGCTCCATGTGTCTATGGATGTTGCCTAAGGGTTATCTGGGTGATAGCGCAGAAGAGACATCACTTGTGATGTCCTCCTTCAATCGTCTTGATTCAATAGAGGAGAATCTCTCTCTTGTCTCAGGAGAGTGTTATTGGAATAAAATAATTCTCTTTTGTCTGGAGATCATTCTCTACATCCATTGTACACCACCCCAAAAAAATGGATAGGATAATGGGAATTATATAATTGGGATTTTAATTTACATAGAATAATAAAATGAAATAAATAACACAAAGAATTAATTCATTTCATTTAATTTTTAGTAATACCACATGTTTAATAATAACTGTTGACTTTTATTATTTCTGGACATGTACCAAACAAATTACACCTAATATTATTTAATTAAATAATTTATATTATTTCTCATAAATTACCAAAAAATACAGGTCGTGTATATTTAATATACACGACGTGTACATTTATTTTTCACTTTTTCATTATTTTCACCACCATATTTATTAGACCTTCAATAATGGATTTTTATTTCAAAAATAAATATCAATTCATTACTATATAATATATATATTATTTGACCCACATTATATTCTGTCAAATAACTACGGTTGAAATTAATTCGATCTATCATCCTTAAATAATTACTAAACAATAATTAGGAATAATTTTTACTCAACTTATTAAATTAGTATTTAACTGAGACACATGGACACACATAGTGTAAGAGCCTCCAGGCCTCATTCTCAGTGGAATTAGGTGGATCCTACCAAAATTCCATGGTTAGTATCTATCAACATGCTAAGGAATGCTTAGATAAATAAGTTTAGTCCCTAATGATGTTTCACCTCCTACGAACAATTACCGTGTAATATAATACCTTTGTCTTTGTATCTCGAATCAAGTGGGTTTCTTGGTAGTCCCATCAACCTATGAGATCAATTATTAATTATTTGACATTCTAAAATTGAACATTCCCATTCCTCACTATGGACATGAATTTATTTAGGCTATATCAATTCCATAAATGGGCTTGATATATCTACTTCCGTTATGGAACAGAGGGGACAAATCCTTTATCGCATTATATATTAATGAAGTATTACTCATGAAGAACCCAACATATCCCACCTCACTACTAATTGTGTGCCTTCAAATTTCTTGTCAATACATCTAAGTGAACATGTTTTAATTCCCATTAATAATCATCTTAAAGTATAAGTACCAATACACACGTCTGGAGATTGGAACAACCTATTATTATGTGAAATGTGAATTTCCAACTAGTGGGTCTCGTAATCATAATATCTTCCAGAATATTACCAAGTGAACACACCATGATAAGGTGCCTCAATGTTTTATGGGTATTTTCCCCTAATTTCATGTATTATTTTTTCCCTCAAATAACATCATATGACCATAGTACATATATTCTAGAACAGTGTTATAGCACATCCGTTTTCTCATCATCGTAGGGATCTGATTTAACCCTTTAATGAAACAACTATCCTTAGGACATTATCACATGAATTATCACGCAGAAGAACAATAATAATGTGATAAGGTATTTATTAATGGATATTAGAAAATTTATTTGAATCTATGCCACTTAATCCAACAATTACTAAATCTTATTTTACATATCACCAAAAATTATGTTACCCCTCGTAATAGATAATTTGTATTTTTAATGTTTCCAAAAAAAATTTGTTTTTACAATATATAGTTTAATTAAAATATATATTGTATTCGGTTTTCTAGACTAATAATTTATAAAAATATATTTTATTTATTATTCATAATAAAATCATCACAGAAAGAAAATGTTTTACATTTTCTATACTCCAGAATTATAAAACAATTCATATTCGTAAATCATAGTAAAGTATATTATTTATAAACCATCATATACTATATTATTTTTAAAAACTAATATAGGTTTTATTTTTAAAATATCATTTTCTAGTTCATTTAAGAAAACTATCATAGTCAATATTTTCAAATTGCTACAATGTAATTAGATTCAAAATACTTAATAGGAACATCTTATTCACACTAAAAATATATATACTCTAAAATGTATTTTACTTATAATTTAATTTTGAAATAATTTCATTAAAATTATTATTTATTGTAATTAATATTATTCTAATAAAATTACATATATATTTTTCTACAATTCTATTTATTTCGTCACTAAATAATGTGAAATTTAATATAAACATAATGATATCAAAACACTTGAAATATTTCTTTAGAAGACTTACAAACATCAAATCATACAGCTTGTCATCATAACCCTTGAAATTGTTATGGTAGCTATAAATTCATCCACATATCACATATAAATGATGAAACCCTTGTCCCACATTACTTTCCCAAGATTTTCTTTCTCGGAATTTATACTACTTATAAGTGGGATTAGTATGAAATTTATCTTTCCATTCGATTGATCGTATTCAGTTCCAGTATAATGAATTAAAAAATAAGACTACTAAAAATATGATATATTCATTTAAATTATAGTTCAAAGAGACTAATTTGACTAAAATTACTCAAATTTAAAATGACAATTATGTATCATTGATGAGAAATATTTTCTGTAAAAAAAATAAGTTCTTTAAATTTATAATTGTTATCAAGACCTGTTCATGACATTTATGCCTCACTGAAAGATATTAAATAAGAAATTAATTATTCCATCTAGATGTATATGGAAAATTAATAAATTCCTTGAAAGTAAATTATCATAACTAATTAGAGTACCATATAGAGGTAACTGTTATTTTTCATGACATAAACACCCTTATTCTCTCCAAAAAGTTTACAAAACAAGAGTTAATGATTTCTTGTTTTCCAATGATGAAAATTATAGAACTGTGTTTTTTATTACAATAGAAAATTTTATTTTACTTTAGTTGATGAAAATATTTTCAATTTTATGGAAAGGAGTCCGAGACACTCAATAACATATAGACATTTTTAAAACAAACTATTTCATCAAAAAGATAATGAATGAACTTAAAATCTTCTTTTATAAAATTTTGTATAACAACTATAATGTTAGAATATGACCACACATTTTATTTCCACTATTTTGAAATCTATGGCTATATGTAGCCTACAACCACATTTTCTAAAAATTATGGCTATAGGTCAATATATATCCATAGTTACATGAAATCATAGTAATTGATATTGATTGAAAACCCAAAAAAAGTTTTGTAAAATTAGTGGTAAAGGTCTATTTCTATGGTTTAAATAGATTCTATAGCTGTTAATATCCATCAATTAAACCATCGACATAGATGTTGATTTCTACTATTTAGACAGTGGAAGATGCTTTTTTTTATTTTTTAAATAATTAATAAATATAATTATATATATTTAACAGTGATCATAATATCAGTACAGTCCTGATCAAATCTCATAGAGGTTTCATGATCAAACCTCACCGGGTACATTAAAATTTTAAGGCTATCACCACAGTTTCAAACCATAGCCATAGCCACATATATCTACAGATTGAAAGTCGTTTTGTATTCACTTATATCGACTATTGAAACCATGTCCATAGAATTATAAGACCTCGAGTTAAACCCTGTAAATAGTTTTTACCCGATTTCCATGGCCACATCACCAACGGTACATTAAAACAATGGTTATAGGCTATGACCATTGTTATAGACACTATTTCCATGGTTATAAACCATTTAAATAGGCTAATTTTGTAGGTGTGAATGATAAGAACAATTAAATATTGGAAAAAATTATTATTTTTCTGGAAATAATTAGTAATATTTTTGTTTAATATTTGAATTTTATAAATGTTAATAATAAATCTCATTCCATGAGGGAAAATATTTATTTTATTAATTTAGATATGAAAAAAAATAATGAATATGATGTTTCATTATAAACCCATGATGTTTCATGATAAATATGACACATTATCATTGGATCCAAAGAAAACAAAACTGTTATAGAAGTAGAAATAATAGAAATGAAATTTGTAAATATCTCTTCTGAAGGAAGTGATGAATCAAAATAAGGAAAAAAAATTCATGATAATTATTTTGAGGATTTTATTAGACTACAAGCTAATAAGAATCATGGGATCTATAAAATCAGATTAGATCTTTTCATGGATAATGATATAAGAATCTATGATGTCTAAAATCATGTGGAAGGTGATAAAATGATGATAAAAAAAATAATATGTGAAGATCTTATGTGTAATTTTTTATAATGTTTTCGAAATGGAATTTGGAAGGATTGTTTTACATACTTATTATTCCAATTGACAATACCCAGATATATTGTCACTGGTTAATGAAACAACAGTTTTTGATGATAATTTTACCTCGATGAAATTCATTGGAAAATATAAATAACTCTTCACGTTTTAGTTCCATAACTAAGAAAAAACAATCAATAGGTCCTCTGGTTGAAAAAAATAAATACCAACATCATCTAGAAATAAAATTTCATAAAAACTCTCTAGCATGTGGAATAACACAACAATTAATATTTAAATTTGGCTGATGTACATCAAAAATATATTTTATATAAGGACATTGGGAATCTATTAGTAGAAATAATATGATAATAAGAAATATGAAAAATAAGATAATTAATTAATTTTGTTGAACATGGATATGAAGTATTTTAAACTATTTATAAAGAAGAAAGAGAAGATTATAATAAAAAAATAAAAGAACTAATAATAAAAATAATAATGTTATGTGGAAAAACCCCCAGTTTAAAAATCATTAGATTCGTCATCCTAAAAAAACACCTCATATTTTTCATCAATGGAATATACAAAATAATTAGAAATCATAGAAGTGGAATCATTATTATAACACCCCGACCCCAGTTACCCGGAGTCGGTGCTTACTTCGTAACATTGGCATGATCACAAAATATCAAGTCTCGAATGACCGATTAGTTTAGAAGCCTTGGAAACACTAGATATATTCATAAATGTTACATTACATCATAATGTGAAAAACTAATAACAAAGTCTTCATAGTCCACACTCATATCCTCTTCTGACTATCCCTGTAGGTCATTCATAAAATACATCTTCACATCCTAGACAATATTAAAACATTGAAAGGGTTGAGCTAAGATGCTCAGTAAGGATAACAATATAGCGGAATCTTTCATCAATAAACATAAACATTTAAGGCAATGTATAACTAAAACAAAAGCCTTTTGAACTTGAACTTCAATATAATATGGAAATAGTAAACTGAGATAATTCCATTTACTTCTTCACATTGATATTCTACTGGTCGAATAATCACATGCAATATTAATAACCACATTCATAATGATGGAATGCATATTGCCAGACTATCATAACCACGTAGCCAAGGCCTCATGCCAAGACCACAAATATGATTTTGTCAAGGCCTCGTGCCAAGACAGTAATTTTTCTCATGAGACCTACCAATGCAATTTTTTTAGAAGATACTTACTTTTTAAATTGCTCAAATGTACTCCAGTGTTTTTCTGAAAACATTATGCAAGCTTCTAAAAACAAAATAACCATTTCTGAGAATGCTAAACTAATTATAGTCCATGATGGGTCCACGCCCAATCCCTTCCGGTCTAACACACTCGAGAGTTAGGTTTTCTAAAAACATTTTTATGCTTGCGTTAAATACGTATACATTTGAACTGGATGTTCATATATTTGAGAGAAATATCTCTCTCTTTTGTGAAATCATTAAAAAAAGTTATGGCTTGTAGAGGAAGCTGAAAATCAAATAATGGTCACTGTGGCAAAGAAGTCATTGTCGCCGCATACATACGACAAGAAAAACATTCCCTTTTTGTTGTTTAGTAAAACGCTTTGTATAATAAAATATTCCTTTTGAATAAACGTAAAAGTCAAAGGGGTTTATACAACGTATAAAAGAAAGTTGTGTATAAAACCAAATATGCCTCAATGAAAGGAGATTGAGACGAAGTACTTACAAAGATCATTTTTATAATAAAATAGATATATTATGAGTATTTACTATAAGTAAACATAAAGAAACTACAAATACAAGATAGGACATAATAATATCATAACATAATTTGAAAGTATGAGATTAACCCAAAGATTGGAAATCGGGTTAAGAAGTTCCCTTACATTGCGTCAGACTTGACTCGATCACTCTTTAACCTCCTGAATAATAAACTAGATTTAATTTATAGTTTCTTAAGAACCTTTTCAAGTTTCTTATTCCTTTAATATCACTTATTACCATGTTATGAATATTATGTAATTATTTAAGTTAATAACGGTCGTTTTGTCGATCTTTGGTACTTGAGTCAAAAATAAACTTCTTATAATTAAATGTTGTTCATGTGGTGAAATATACATTATTTCCAGAATTATATTCATTATATAGATATCATATATCTCATTTATATCTAGTATATACATACATTTATAATATTCCATAATGTTTAGAGGTAAGAAATGAAATGTCCCGTTCATGGAGACGGAAAGCCGTAAGTACGCATGAACGCTACTTTCATATCTATTACGTATTTAATGGAATGAAATCATAATGATATAAAGGTATAATATAATTCCAGTATAATATAGTGTATAATACCATTTACTCCATCCTTTATATATCCCACATATGGTATTAACGATTCAAATCACTTTGAGGGGGCGGTAGTCCGCACTTCCTAAAATGAAAATATCACGTTTACCCATAATGGAAATCATAATGGTATGCCATAAATGAAAAATAAAGAAGATTAAGTGAAAGATAAACATATTATATATCATATATAAATATATTTACATCTTAATGGCCACCTTTGAAGGTGTTATATGAGTGTTGAACAATCATCATTTCGTGAGGTAGAAATTCGCCATCAATAGAAACAATATGTTCTTTAACCATTAGATGTAGGTGTGTGTAAGTGTAGCTCGAATCCTTCTTATAACAACATACTGGAATGTTGAGTATACTGGTGTTTTTACAAAATAAAATAATAAAAAGAGTTTAGGGGGTTGGAGAAGAAAAATAAAACAAAACAACATTAGAGAAGACATTACCTTAAAATCGGGTAACTCTTTTTGATTTGAGCCAAAGGCATCCTTGGGAAGAATTATGCCGAAAGTGTGGCTTCTATTAGTAAGAGAGGGATGTTGGGAGAGTATTTTGGAAGAGGTTGGGCGAGCCAAAAGGCTTTTAATGTGTGAGTAAGGTGGTAGTGGTGGGGGCCTTTTATAAGTGGAGAGGAGGGGCACTCTTGGAAAGTAATAAAATATTACTTTATTATACAATGCTTTCCGGATTATAAAGGTCCCACACTTCTATAATTTGAGGATAAGGTGATAATGGTTCTAAATATACCCATAAAATAGGCTTTGGACATGTGTAAGCCTTGTAATTTAAATTATCTTTTAATTTTATTTAAATCGTTAATTAATGAGGTAATCGCTGCATCATCATGGTGTCATAAATAATTTACTTTATATAATGTATAAAAATTATAAACAAATTATGATGATTTAGGAAGTCTTTTTATCTTTCTAATGAATAATTATAGTCAAAAATATGACTTGTATAACCCCATTTAAAAATTGTTTTAGTAAAACAACTCTTGTTTGTATCTTTTTTATTTTAACATTAAATAAAATGTTATTTATGTCCTTTTCCAACAAAAGTGGCTCCATGGGGTCCACAAGTTGACCCAAGGATTTTATTGGTCGGCCATGTCACATCCAATAGGGTTAGGACATGTGTAATGGTATTTTCATATTTTTATAATATCATTTTTAATTTAAATTTCACTAATTACCATTAATCGTGATTAATTAAACTTAAATGTTACTATTCACCAAAAAATTATTTCAATCACATTGAACCACATTTTACTTCTTAATGATAACCATGTATGTCGGATTTTTGAAAATCAAATCACAGAAGTGGTAATGTTTCATTTAAACGAAAAATCAGTTTTTTAACTACCACTTAGTGGTTTCACTATTCATCAAAAATTGAAGTTTTTCAGAACAATGCCAAAATTTCACCCTAAGCTATAATTGAAATTCCAAACCCCAAAATGATGTCTATTTTACAAAATAACAAACATATAAGTTCCATTAATTAATTTTATAATTAATTCCCGATGTCACAACACATATTTTGTTTTTAAGAAATAATATATATCAAAAGAGTGACAATTGTTTATGTCCAATTTCAAAGTGAAATTAATTCTAATGAACACCATTGGATAAAATGGTAAAAATATATTCTAATTAATGTTTAAAACAACTCAATATTATAATTTATCACTATAAATTATTTTGATTAAAAAAGTTGTTTTTAAGTATTTTTCATTATTCATAGAAAATTGGATGTTCTCAGAAAATTACAAAAAATTCATCTTAGGATAATTTTGATATTCAGAATACAAAAATGAAGTCCATTTTGAAATATAAAATTTATATAATATTAAAAAGTGTGTATTACTATTCATAACGACTACTTTGATTGGTTGTGGTGTGTGTTAGAACTCAAAGATGCGTACAATGAAAGCTATTGCATTATTGAATGAGAAGTGTATCATAGAAGCTCGGGGTGTTACATTCTCCCCTCCTTCAATAAATTGCATCCTTGAAATTTGAAATTTCCCTTGAATATAAAAGGTTGAAAATAGAAAATACCTTTGTAGAAAACCCACATCGGAAATAAGGTTAATAAAAATATAACTTCAAAAGAAAGAAAGATAAGTACAATGTTCACCCGAGATAGCCCATACTAGGATTCTATAAAAATATGGATATGGAAGAAAAACAAACCATCAAGGTCTGATGGAGAGTGGTAGAAAACTAGATTAAGAGAAAGTTAACCACAAGAAAATCACAAACTTGTGATTGGTTAAACGATCATTGAATCCCCAGTTGGAAAAGTTAACCGACAACGTTTTTGTTTTAAGTTAACATTGATAAATTTGAGGAATTTATTTACGAGATTTACTAAGAATGTAAGGTAACATACATACATGTCATGTAGACTTTCATTCTTTAATAAATTTTTACCACAAACACATCTTTCACTCAAAAAGGTAATAGAACTCAAAAATATTCTATTTATCCAAATTGTATAAGGTTCCAAATATTAACACATACCATTTAGATTAGGAAAATTTTTGTAATAACTAGGGACTTCCTATAGGCTAGTGGTAGGTAATAAAGGCCTCTCGCACTATGGTTGTGGGTTCGATTCCTGCAGCTTTGTCTGATGCGAGAGGTTATGCCCCACCCTGCAGGTTGTCCTTATCCTAAAAATATAGTATTATAATATTCCAAAAATAATCTTCAGAAATTTTTTAACCTTAAACAATACTATTCAAAGTTCAACTTAATCCATCCCAACCTTTATAGTTATCCAAAATACCTCTGTCCAAACTTTCTCTAACAGGTCTCTTAATTCCAACATCAATTTATCAGATTCCCCAAACAAAGTAAATTTTCTCTTATTGTCACATACTAAAACTATTATTACCTTCATCATATTAAAAACTTACTGAAACAACAAGTACTGCAGTACAATCCTTATATATATATCACATTATTCTAATAACCAGAATATAATACATGAGTCCAAAAGCACCAATACATTAATTATTCTACTTCAACTGTAGTCACATCATAAGATTGGCCTTGATCCCTTGGTATTTTCTGAGGTAAGTTTTCCTAACGCTTAGGAAATTCATTTTCATAATGACCCATTTCTCTATAATTGTAGCATTTAACATTGATAGCCTCTTTCTTTCCCTTGCAATCACGCGCCTGGTGACATTTTTCTCCACATTTATAACAAACTCACATTCCTTTTATGCATGTACCAGGGTGATTCTTCCCAAAATTATCACATAATGGAAAATCCTTCTTTCCCTTTTTCCCTTTATCTCTCTCTTGTTCCACAGTTCTCTTCTTCTCTTGCTTTACTTTATTGTCATAAGATTTAGAGAATTCCTTTTCTGTCTTGATAGCACATGAGAAAATGTCTTCATACGACGAGAAGGTTTGTGAGACTAATGCTCGACGAAGAAATGGTTTTAACCCATCAAAGAAAAGATCAATATTACTTCGTGGGTTATGTATATAATCTGCTGGATGCCTCACTAACCTTGTAAAGTTATCCTCATGCTTTGCAACATTCTCATCTTCCTTTTGTCTCAGACTCAGAAATTGCCTTTCCATATCTGCTCGATGGTCATGTGGAAAGTATTTTTCTATGAAAAGATCTTTGAACTACCTCCATTCCATATTTGATACTTCATCATCTTCCTTTGTGTTTTGAATCAATGACAACCATTAATCGGCATCTCCAGTGAGGCAGAAGACTACCATGATAACATTTTCCCTTTCACTACTCCCCATGGCGTGGAATATTTTTTCTAAGGAATTTATCCATTGCTCAGCTACTAATGGATTTGTACCCCCATTAAATGTTGGCGGTTGTTGCCTCATGAAGTGGTCTAACATTGATCCTCCATGTTGCGGATTAGGGTCCTCCATACGAGTAAGGTTATTATTCATAACCTGAGTGAGTTGTCCCAGAATGGTAATAAGTTGATCAGCACTAGTTGTATCTCCATATCCACAATTATTATCTTGAGCAGGAGAGAAATCCCTACACAGAGTGTGTGCATTGATAAGGATTCCATTCCTTCCACTAGGCGCCATTTCTAAACAATGGCATAAACTAGATTTGTTTATTAATCAAAATACATAATTCCATACTTGGAAAACACATAACACTAATTGAACTATTTATGGATATAATCCATAATAATAAAAAAAAAATTTGAGGAATTATATACTCATAACCCTTCATAGTGGTTTGTAATGAAAATGAGAATTATCCTAATAGTGCAACAAGGCCCGTTGTCGTGCACCAGTTCCCTATCGAGTCTTGCTCAAAGCGGTTTTTTCTGGTTTTACCCCTAGGTACATCTATGCCAGAGCCACCTCTACCTGCTTGTATCCAGACAGGGATGTATTGCTCGGAAAACTCACAAAATCTCTATAATACCCAAATTCTAGGAAGTTCTTCTATACTAATACTTAAAGACTGTCTTTGAGATATGTGATCTAATCAGAGTTTATCTAAATCCAGCTTCGAAGGTTAGTACTAAACTGCCTCTGATACCAACTGTAATGCCCCGAACCCAGTTATCCGGAGTCGGTGCATTACTTTGTAACATTGGCATGATCACAATAGATCATGTCTCGAAAGACCGATTAGTTTAGTAGCCTTGGAAACACAAGATACATTCATAAATGTTACATTACATCATAAAGTGCAAAACTAATAACAATGTATTCATAGTCCACACTCATATCCTCTTCTGACTATCCCTGCAGGTTATTCAGAAAATACTTCTTCACATCCTGGAAAATAATAAAACATTGAATGGGGTGAGCTCAGATGCTCAGTAAGGATTACAATATAGCGGAAGCTTTCATCAATAAACATAAACATTTAAGGCAATGAATTCCTAAAACAAAAGCCTTCTGAACTTGAACTTCAACATAATATGGAAAAAGAAAAATGAGATAATTCCATTTAATTCTTCACATGGATATTCTACTGGCTGAATAATCACATGCAATATTAATAACCACTTTCATAATGATGGAATGCATAATGCCAGACTATCATAACCATGTAGCCAAGGCCTCGTGCCAAGACCACAAATAAGATTTTGTCAAGGCCTCCTACCAAGACACTAGTTTGTCTCATGAGACCTACCAATGCAATTTTTTTCGAAGATACTTACTTTTAAAATTTCTCAAATGTACTCCAGTGTTTTTCTGAAAACATTATGCAAGCTTCTGAAAACAAAATAACTAATTCTGAGACTACTCAACTAATTACAGGCCATGATGGGTCCACGCCCAATCCCTTCCTGTCTACCACACTCGAGAGTCGGGTTTTCTAAAAACATTTTTATGCTTGCATTAAATACGTATACATTTGCATTGGATATTCATATATTTGAGGGAAATATCTCTCTCTTTTTTGAAATCATTAAAAAAAATTATGGCTTGTAGAGGAAGCTGAAAATCAAATAATGGTCACGGCGGTGGAGAAGTCATTGTCGCCGCATACACACGACAAGAAAAACATTCCATTTTTGTCATTTAGTAAAATGCTTCGTATAAAAAAAGATTCCTTTTGAATAAACGTAAAATTCAAAGGGGTTTATACACCGTATAAAAGAAAGTTGTGTATAAAACAAAATATGCCTCAATGAAAGGAGATTGAGACGAATTCCTTAAAAAGATCATTATTAAAATAAAATATATATATTATGAGTATTTACTATAAGTACACATAATGAAATTACAAATACAAGATAGGAAATAATAATATCATGAAATAATTTGAAAGTATGAGATTAACCCAAAGATTGGAAATCGGGTTATGAAGTTCCCTTACCTTGCATCTGACTTGACTCGATCGTTCGTTAACCTCTTGAATAATAAACTAGAGTTAATTTATATTTTCCTAAGAACCTTTTCAAGTTTCCTATTCCTTTAATATCACTTATTACCATGTTATGAATATTATGTAATTATTTATGTTAATAACGGTCGTTTTGTCGATCTTTGGTACTTGAGTCAAAAATAAACTTCATCTAATTACAAGTTGTTCATGTGGTGAAATATCCATTATTTATAGAATTATATTCAGGATATAGATATAAAATATCTCATTTATATCCAGTATATACATACATTTATAATATATTCCATAACGTTTAGAGGTATGAAATGAAATGCACCGTTCCTGGAGACGTTAGTCCGCCCTTCCTAAAATGAAAATATCGCGTTTACCCATAATGGAAATCATAAAGGTATGCCATAAATGAAAAATACATAAGCTTAAGTAAAACATAAACATAATTTATATCATATATAAATATAGTTACATCTTAATGGCCACCTTTGAAAGTGTTATATGAGTGTTGAACAATCATCGTTTCGTGAGGCAGAAATTCTCCATCCACAAAAACAGTATGTTCTTTAACCATTAGATGTAGATGTATGTAAGTGTAGCTCAAATACTTATTATAAAAACATACTAGTATATTTAGGATACTGGTGTTATTACAAAAGAATATAATAAAATGATTTTAGGGGGTTGGAGAAGAAAAATAAAACAAAACAACATTAGAGAAGACATTACCATAAAATCGGGTAACTCTTTTTGATTTGAGCCAAAGGCTTACTTGGGAAGAATTATTCCCAAAGTGTGTCTTCTAGGAGTAAGATAGGGAAGTTGGGAGAGTATTTGGGCAGATTTTGGATGAGCCAAAATGCTTTGAAAGTGTGAGTAAGGTGGTAGTGGTGGGGGCCTTTTATAAGTGGAGAGGAGGGGCACTCTTGGAAAGCAATGAAATGTTAATTTATTATACAATTATTTTTAGATTCTAAAGGCCCCACACTTCTATAATTCGAGGATAAGGTGATAAGAGTTCCAAATCTATCCATCCAATAGGCTTTGTACAAGTTTAAGCCTTGGAATTTACATTATCTTTTCATTTTATTTAAATCGTTAATTAATGAGGTAATCGCTGCATCATCATGGTGTCATAAATAATTTAATTTATTTAATGTCTAAAAATTATAAACAAATTATTCTGATGTATGAAATATCTTTAGATTTCTAATGAATATTTATAGTAAAAAATATGACTTGTATAACCCCATTTAAAAATTGTTTTAGTAAAACAACTCTTGTTTGTAACTTTTTTATTTTAACAATAAATAAAAAGTTATTTATGTCCTTTTCCTACAAAAGTGGATCCATGGGGTCCCCAAGTTGACCCATGGATTTTCTTGGTCGGCCATGGCACATCCAATAGGGGTAGGACAAGTGTAATGGTATTTTCATATTTTTATAATATCATTTTTACCTTAAATTTTACTAATTACATTTAATCGTGATTAATTAAACATAAAAGTTACTATTCACCAAAAATTATTTTAATTCCATTGAACCACATTTTACTTCCTAATGACAACCATGTATGTAAGATTTGTGAAAATCAAATCACAGAAGTGGTAATGGTTCATTTAAACTAAAAATCAGTTTTTTAACTACCACTTAGTGGTTTCACTATTCATAAAAAATTGATGTTTTTCAGAACAATGCCAAAATTTCACCCTAAGATATAATTGATATTCCAAATCAAAAAATGATATCTATTTTAAAAAATTCAGAAAATATAAGTTGCATTAATTTATTTTATAATTAATTCCCGCTGTCACAACTAATAGCGTGTTTTTAAGAAACAATATATATCAAAATATTGACAATTGTTTATGTCCAATTTCAAAGTGAAATTAATTCTAATGAACACCATTGGATAAAATGGTAAAAATATATTCTAATTATAGTTTAAAACCACTGAATATTATAATTTATCCCTATAAATTATTTTGAATAAAAAAGTTGTATTTAAGTAGATTTCACTATTCATAGAAAATTGGAAGTTCTCAAAAAATTACAAAAAATTCGACTTAGGATAATTTTGATATTCTGAATACAAAAATGAAGTCCATTTTGAAATATAAAATTCCTATAATTTTAAAAAGTTGGTATTAATATTCATAACGGCTACTTTGATTGGTTGTGGTGTGTGTTAGAACTCGATGTTGCATACAATGCAATCCATTGCATTATTGAATGAGAAGCGTATCATAGAAGCTCGGGGTGTTACAGTTATTGGGAAGATAAGTAGTGGCTTGATATATTAAGGATATGTATGATCATGTTTCAATAAATAATACTTTTTGAAATTGTAACACTGATTTGGTATACATTTTGGAATCATCTGATGATAAAGATACTCCAAGAAAATATAAAAATTTTGAAACATAATTGAAAATTGTTAATAGGAAATAAATAAAAGATGATATTTTGACACAAGTCTCACAAATCATCCTCATGATAATACGAATCTATCATGGTATGTAAGAAACATTTCTCAAATTGGAGTTGATTGAATCTTTCAGTCATTGAAAATATTTGAGGGAATTATTCGGTACCTTCTGTGAGTGGATATATGTGGTCTAATGCATGAGGATTGCCTTTCTCAGAAATTTGACTTTATAAATATGTTGATCGAACCAGTAATTCTAATTGAGGATTATCCAAAATCACTGAATGAATAAACATTGAATGAATATGGTATTTAAACTCAATGGTATAATGGATAAATAATATTGATAGCAATGTTCGACTCCAGATGGTCATATTCAAGATATTATGAAATATATTGTGTAAATATGTAGTTCCATAGTCAATTATTAATATACATAGTCAAAAGTGCGATGTTCATTGAATAGTTCAATGACCATACCGATGACTTGACAGAACTAGTGGATTCACTTGTTAGAAATTATTAAGTACTAAAAAATTAAATTAAAGGATTATATTTTTGGAATGATAATATTGTTATTTTAGAAGATCCGAACAAATTGATTTTGATGTGGTTAGTAATCTACAGACATAAAATTAGAGAATGAAATGTTCAATAGATAACAATGCTTAATTTTCATGGATATTACATTATTTTATATTAATTTTCTATACATTACCGCAATACATGCCTGAGGACCATAATAGTTTAGTGTCTTTAGAAAAATGGGAAAACAATCTTCCATTATGGTGAAAGATCATAAAAATCTACAATAACAATCTACACCTTTATTACTTCTACCTAAAACCACTCTTAATTACCTAGGGAATGGAAACATAAGAAAGGGGTGAGATCGAATCCTTAGTAAGGTTAATCTAAATACATAGATAAAAATATCAAAAGAATAAGGGTATGAGAATATGATCCAAACTATAAGAAGATAATATCCTGCATATCAAAGATCATAACCATGATACAAGGAATGAACATATTGGTTGTCCATATGACATGATTCATAAGAAAATAAATGTGCATAATAAAAAAGATCATAAAATTCACACAACTCTTGCAAATGTGGAATACTCATATAATTATAACATTGTGAAAATGTATAAATAGTAATAGGGTCACTTATTAAAAACATGTTACCATGCCCTTTTTTAAACATATAATGTTAGAGACTAGGTCCATGAATAAAAATATGGACATGAGATACAGGTCCACATAGAAAATTATGGACATGAAAACTAGGACCACCCATACAATTGTGAAAATTTAATTAGTTTGATGCATAACATATATACCATATGAGTTTTACATCATTAAAAAATTAATTGGAGGTAGATATAGGTCCCACCCATCTCAAAATGAAATCTTACATACATGTGGGACAATATCATAAGCAATCATATCAAAACCAATATAATGGAATAGTTTCCATTAACATGTAATCCAATAATATCATTTGAAAAAAGATATACGAATCAAAATAATTTCATTAAAAGAATAACCACTAAAAATTATCGGTTTTATTAAACAATATTCCATGAAAATATAAACCTTTCAGAGAAAAATATGACTAGTATTCATAAACTATAACAAAAGTATGTCTTCATAGGTGGGGAATGATTTTGAAAGATCACATAGAACATGACTTTTGTTAAAAATAACTTTTTATAAGATAAAACATTTTCCAAACCATTTTTATTAAAACCGTATAAAAAATATATCATGATATCATAAAAATAATTTAAATCAATTTATAAGGAAAATATCATTTATTTGCTGAAATAGTTTTATTTTATTAAAATTCCACTAAATTGTAAAATAATATATATTATTTGAATCTAAAAAATTAATATAATAAGGAAATATTCAAGGAACAAAGGAATGAAAATTTCATAAAAATAAATTCATTTCATATAATTTAAAATAATACAACATTATTCTCATAAATTTACCGGAAAATTCAAAAAGTACTTTTTTTTAAAATTAATGAATGTTAGCCTTCAAACAATTTCGTTAGAAGTAAACATTGGTTATAAATAAATTCCAACATCCCTAGCTGAATAAAATAAAATATGGAAACATGGACACTGGTAAATATTTCCCAACACAAACATAAAATGAAACAATCACAAATATATATGAGATTGTGAAATCACATTATAAACAATAGAATTTTATGTCATATGTAAAAAAAGAAATTATTAAGTGTATCTAAATATCATAATATTCTAGTTAAGAAAGGTAAAATACATTCATTATTAGTATATACACCATTTATAAGAAAAAAGTAGTGTATGAGGTCCACGTCTCACATAAATAAAGGTGAGGTAAAAATCACCTTACCTTGTGTCTGGACTCTCTTTGAAGATGCACAGGAATCGTAAATAAAGGATATATTTTTATTAAAAATACATTACTATATAGTATTCATATATATAACACCACATAATGTTTGATTATGATCTTATATTTCCCTATTGTTATTGATCCTATGTTATGGTTTCATTACGAGTATATTTACATTGTTTTTAATATGTGCCTTAATTTGTAATAACATTTGTGTTTATACTTATATCATGATTACAGAATTAAAATAATGATATAATATAATTTTATATTGTATATAATTATTATATTAATATATAACATAAATATGTATGAAATGGAATACATTGTTCATGGAGATGGCAAGCCGTACATATGCATGTACGTTGTTTCCATGTTATTTTTCATATTTAAATAAGCTATGTAAATGAAATATTATAATGTATGGATGTAAAATTATATAAATAATTATAACAGTGGAATTATTATATCATATATATCATATATATTCAATTAAAATGTCATTAATACAGTCAATGTGGTGTGTGAACGAATTACATTGCTTTGAGGGGTGGTAGTCTACACTGACTCAAATGAAATTATCGTATTAAACCCAATAGATATTAATAAACGTTTTATGATGTAAAAATTAGTATATAATATTAATTGCATAATAAATATTATGCATATCATTTATATATATATATAGTTTCTGTCACCATGGCCACCATGATTGCTGATAAATGAATAATGAACAGTCATCATTACGTGAGGCTGTAGTTCACCATACAAAGAAACAATATGTTGGATATCGATTAAATTGAGGTGTGTGTATGTTTTGGTAGAACCCCTAGAATAAAAATCCAAGTATATTTATGATAAGGTTGTTTTCATAAAAAAATGGAACAATGAGAGTGTAGGGGGTGGAGAATGAAAATCAAGGTAATGAGCTCAAGATAAGATGCTACCTCTTATTCGGTTAACTCCTTTTGGTTTGTGCGCAATGGATTCCAATATTTTCATTATTTTAGATTTATGGATTATAGGAGAAAGTTAAGTATTTTTTGAGGAGAAATGAACAAGTTTTTTCCATTCTTAAAGGATTTCTAGGAGTAAATATAATAGAATGGGATGTTCCCATTTAAAATAGAGAGGATGGGTAGTTTCGGAAACTCCAGAACTATTAATTTATTATAAATTGATTCATTAATTTAAAATAGCTCTAAATTGAGTTTTTTCGATTCTAAGAATGGTATGGGTCAAAATCCCTTCAACCAATGTCTTTATGGCTTTTTTAGGTCACAAAATGAACCTTATTTATTTCGTGAAGCCTCAGTTATACAATTTAACTCTTACTGTATCAACTTGTCTCTTTACACTATATGTCTAATATATTTTAATTAAAATTAATAAATAAACCCAATTGGATCCTTTATGAAATTGTTTACACTATCATGGTTATTTGGAAGAAATATATACTTATTTTTAATTTTCTTACATTTATTAAAATATTATTTTGTTTAAAAGAAATTTTTTGTCAATTTTGACTCTATTTATTTCCTAAATTTTTAAAACATATTTCCTACTTTATTACATCTTATATATAAATTAACTTATCCATAACATGTCATATTCTTCCAAAAAATGGTGGATATTATCAAATATCCAAAAATGATATTTTTTGTAAAATTATATATGTCATTTAATTGATTATTCATTTAATAAATCAAGTACTATGTCATAATTGTGTCATAATTAATATTATTATAATATTATTTTAGATTTAATTACCCTACATTCTATTAACCATCGTAATGGAAATATAGCGTGACTATGCCAAAAATATTTTTTTATCATATTAGAACAAATTTATTATATCGATTACCACCATGTATGTTTGTTTTTCAAAATTAAAACCACTACAGTTGTAAAATTATGTTTACTACTAAACTAAAAAATGTGGTTAGAAGTCGGGTAAATGAGACGTTATAAGGTTGAACATTTTTTTATTTATAATTCTATAATAGAAATTATTATAAATACTTAAATTAGATTAATATATGGATTATTTATCTTCTATGACATTAAAATTAATTAAAATTAATATATTTTTTTAAAATAAAAAGTATTTTTCTAAATACTATGCAATATTTTTCACTATTCATAAAATATTGAAGATTTTCAGAAAAAATTCATAAAATCCACTCAAATCTAATTTTGATATGTGAATTCGAAAATAATTTTTAATTCATCAATATAAATTTCTATGATTGTATAAAATTAATTTTTAAATTTTTTATAGAAGGACATGAAAAATAGTTCTTTTATAAAATTAGTAGTTTTAAACATATATTGATTTCAAAAAAAAATTATGTGTTTCATTAACAAAACCATTATAAATAATATTTAAAAATTAATTACTACAATTAATATTAAATGTTTTTAACTATGTTATAACTCGTTTTTTAAAATTGTTATAGTAGAAAAATGATATTTCGCAGAAACTCGGTGTTTTGTGTTGCACAGTCCGTGTTATTGTTGTGTGTAGTGCAAGTCTTTCTTAGTGGTGCGTATAACATAATCTAAATAATAGTGATATTATATAATAAATAAAATCAATATACATTGTTGTGTTAATTGAAAATATCAGAAGATTAAATTAATTCAAAAAAATCACAAAATCTATGTGTTTTACATTCTACCACCCCTAAATTGAATTTCTTCCTCGATATTCATATTTTTAATCTGATGATTAATAATTTAGAGTTTCAAACATATAAATACAAAACAAAAATATGTATACCAAAAAATCAATTTATAAAATGAAATTTATAAAAAAATATGTTTTCCTAATGTATTCCATCACTGGGATTCAATATAACAGAGCATTAGTGGGATGAAATAACATGGATATGGATGAAACTTATAACTATCATGTTTTTATGGTTAGTGATAGATAAAATCATTATATTAAAGATAACAATAAAAAGAAATAAATATATGATGATTTAAAGGACCATTTGATTCATCGGATTAGAATGTACAAGGATAATATTTTTTGCTTTTAATGAAACTTCTCCAAAAGTTGAAAACATGAGAAGAAATACTTAAATGATTTCAGTAAAATATCATCGTTGGTCATTCCTAGAATAATTTCTATGTATTATCTTACTCAAAAAAATGATGTTTAATTTTTCATTCCTAAAGCGTTAGAATATCATGAATAGAATGATATGTCATTCTATCAATCATAAACAAAAAGGATAGAATAAGTTATAAAATATATATAATCCAAACCATAGTAAGAGAATACATTAATCTCAATAATCATATATGATGATTATCTTAAACATTAAATAATTTGATAACC
Organism: Viscum album; assembly: GCA_963277665.1. Lineage (NCBI taxonomy): Eukaryota > Viridiplantae > Streptophyta > Magnoliopsida > Santalales > Viscaceae > Viscum > Viscum album. Next base: position 1,894,910,684 of record OY728133.1, on the reverse strand, counting down.
TTATATTCCTTATAAAATCATAGAATCCAAAACATTATAAAGAGGTTCAATAAATCAGCTTAATATTTATCACCCATATATCATTAGGCATATATTGTTGGTTACACTCCAATCATGTGAACACATTCATCATGTAATCTCTTTAATCATGGAAATGACTTGATTTACCAAATATCCTTATTGAAACATTCATTTTCCCTTTATTTTGAAGACTATTGGATTTAATATTTAATTCCATAACAGTTTTATTCCATAACCGTGATAACATAACCCTCATTAAAATAAATCCATAATTAGTTCCCAAGAAACTAGTGTCATCCAATTTAAATATTCGAGTCAATAATATCATTTCCCAACCATCATTATCATAACATATGTTTCATATTATAGGCAATATTCTCCATATTCATTTTTCTCCATATATATCATCTTACCCTAAAAAAATTTCTAGTTTTTAAGAATTATTCAACATATCCATTTCAATATATGCTGTAAAAATTATAAGGAAAATGCGTATATGTATCATGATTCTTATAATCAATGGATTACGATACATATACGACACAATCATCCATAATTATTCTTAAAACATTACATAGGATCCAATATATTATTATTTCCTAAAATATGAATCATGTATTAATGTTCTCAAAAATAATCTAAGCATGTTTCATAGGTTTATTGTAAACATAAATTTTGCAGCATCCATACTTTTCACATGTTGATTAAAATCTATTTATCCTCAATAAAATATCCAATACTCATACCTTATTCATTAATATCTCTATGATATTTTCACTTTGGAAATCACTTTTCATAACTCCCATAGATTCCACATACAAAACACTAAAGGTTAACTATGTTCTATCAAGGACTAGATATTAAATATGAAATGACAAAAAATTGTGAGAAATATAAATTAGATATTAAAAACAAATTGAATTTCTGAATTACTTATAATTTTTCAATCTTGGATATATTTGGTCTAATGATAGGTTATTTATAATTTTCAAAATAAAAATATGATTATAACCTATACATACACCGATACATAGTAAATATCAAGAAAAATACATAGAAATATATCAATGGATATCTCAGTAGTTCACTCTTTATAGTTTTCAGGGGTTAACTGAAACATTCCTATAATAGAAACTCTTGGGAACTTAGGTAAACTTACATGGATATTACATCATTTTAGTTGAATATGCATTACATTACAATAATACTTATCCAAGGGCCATAATAAATTACTGTCTTTGGAAAAGTAGAATCCAAATATTCTATCATGGTGAATGATCTTCAACATCTCCAATAATGATCTCCACATTTATTACTTCTACCTAAAATCATTATTTTTAAACTTGGTAATGTAAATATAAGAAAGGGGTGAGATCAATTGCTTACTAAGGGTAAACAAAATAGTTAATAAATTATATCAGGAGAATAAGAGTATGAGAAGATGATAAAACCAATTGAATATTATATATTTAATATCCAATATCATTTTAATGAGATAGGGAATAATTATATTGGTAGTTCATATGTTATGAATCATAATGAAATAATAGAATATAATCAATTAGATAATAAAATTGAAATAATGTATGAATTTGTGTCATAAAAATAAACTTATAACATTGTAAACATGTCTATATATTTACAAGATCACTCAATTAGGGAATGAAATCATGCCCTTTCAAAAAAATATGGACATGAAAAAAAAGTTGTTGACAGTTCCCCAAACAAGATTATCTTATTAACACCAATTGAAAAGAAAAAAGTTATGTTTTATAATAATTAATACAAGATGGTTAAAGAAACAATTAATATTATATATAACATATATATATAGAGAGTGTCCATAATAATGGACACCATGATTGGTGGTAAAGGAAAAATGATCAATCATTATTTCATGACATAGTAGATCACCAAACGGAGGAATAGTTTGTTCGATATCCATTAGATAATGGTGTGATTATTATTAAGTTGAACTGGTTGAACAAAAACATCCTAGAACATTAAGGATAATTTTTTTCATAAAATAATGGAATAATGGTAATTTAGTGGATTTACAAGGAAAAATAATTGTAATGATCTTGAGAGAAGACACCACCTCTTAATCGGGTAACTCCTTTTGGTTTGTACTGAAATGATTCCATGAGTTTCCTTATTTCTAATTTTAGAAATATATGGGGATTGGATGGATGTTTTATGAGAATTGGAGTACATGTTTCTGAGTAAAAAATATTTATAGGTGTAAATAAAATTTAAGGAGTGATTCCCTTTTATAAGAATTAAGGGGGCACATTAGGACACTCCAAAACAATTTATTTATTATAAATTGATTTTAGATTTAAAATATCTCTAAATTGAGTTATTTTAATATTCAAATGAGGTTAGGTAGAAATAACCTCATTAAATGAAATTGGTACATATTTATGTCACAAAATGAACCTTATCGTTTTTCTTTATCCCTTAGTTAAAAAATTTAACTCATACCGTGACAAATTTTTATTTTACACTATAGGGTAAGTATATTTACTATAAAATGTCAAAAGATCCCAGATTGGAACATATATGAAATATTTTACACTATACATGTCATCTTACAGAAATATTGATTTTTATGAATTTTTAACTATTTAATAAAATATTATCTATTTTAAAGAAGTATTTATTAAAATATTTACAGTTTTTATAACATGACATTTTATAAAATCCTAATATCTAGATTCCCTCAGAAAAGATACATTAACTCATATATAACATTTCATAGTCATCGACATTTTTTTGAATGGAACCAAAAAGATCAGATAATTTTTAAATATTATTAATATCATTTATTAGTTTCTTCTTTTATTAGATCTTTTACTACATCATCATAAGGTCACACCTAATTTTAATTATTTAATTTCTAAATATAATAAAAAAAATTATCTTGATGTAGATAAATTTATTATATATCTAATTAATTTTTATAGTTGAATATTAATTTTTCATAACAGTGTCTAAAAAATAAGTTAGTTATAAAAGTTTGAAAAAGAAATTTTTAACTCTTCTTTAAATAAAATATATTAAATGTATTAATCTTAAACAAGTGAAAAAATGATCTTATTTTCGACCTAAGAGTAATTTGGGTCTAAAAAACAAGTCCCATTATATTAGTATATGTGTTATTGAAATTTTATATTTTTATAATATTATTTTTACTTTTAATTAACATTTTAACCTGTAACCAGGGTAAATAAAATTCTTAAGTTACTATTCACCATAAATTATTTTCATCATATTAGACCTCATTTTTTATACGGTTATAAACCATGTATGTCCATTTTTAATAATTCAATTCACCAAAGTTGTAAATTTACGATTAATTCTAATAGCGCAAATGTGGATAGAAGAAGGGTAAAAGAACGTTCAAAAGTTCATCAATTTGATATTTATAATTCTATTATAAATTTAATTCAAAAAAACATACAATAGATCAATATGTATATTATTTAACTATTTTTAATTTAAAATCAATTTTAATTTAAATAATTATTTAAATTAAAATCTAAATTTTAACTATAATGCAGTATTTTTCAATATTCCTAAAAAATATAAACTTTTTCTTAAAATAAAAAAACACTATGAGTTAATTTTGAAAATTTTAATTAAAAAAGAAAATTAATTTTATCAAAATTTATTTTGTTTAGTGTAAAAAATTAATATCATTATTTTTCATCAAAGGACATAAAAAAATTCATTTTAGAAAATACTAGTTTTAAACATGCAATGATTCTAAAAAAATTCAATGTTTCATTTTCAAAACCATTATAAATAATATTTATAATGTAGTTATTAATATTCATATTAGATGATAATTAACTATGTTATAACTATCTGATTAAAATAATTATTATAGTAATGTATTTCTTTGTAGAAACACAATGTTTTGTGTTACACAAGAGAAGTTGTTGTTACGGGTTGTTCATGATTCCCTTGTTATTGTATATAACATAATCCATAACATAGAGCTATAAAAAAAATATATTCAGCATTTTGTGAAATGAAAATTTCATAAAATTAAATTAATTCTAAAATAATAAAGTCACAAAATCTCGGGGTGTTATATATATAATGATGAATGATCATAATAAATTCCATAAGATTGTTACTTATCTAAAAATCATATTAATCAAGACTAGTTATTTTAGAACTCTTTTTGTATTTTTTATTTTCATAGACTCTTAAATTTATTCTCTTATATAGATCACTTCTCTAAAAAAATATAGTTTCTTGATTTTTTTCCAATATGGTCTATTGAATTTTCTTACATATTTTTATGGATGACAAGTTAATTCATTATATAATTTTTATTTTTTTCTATTCCATAAAATTTATAGTTGTTAAAAACTATTCTATAACATATTTTTAAATGATCAAATGGGGAGATATTTTTTTTAAAAAATTAATTCTTATATTATGGAGGATTTATACTATTAATGGGGAAATCTTTTTCATAGGGATATATAATGATTTTGATGAATTTAATCATATTCATAATTCTTTCCATCATATCTATATTTCATATAAAATCAGGGTGCGTAGAGAATCATATTTTATTTTTGAATATGATATTTGTTGATGATAAGGACTGTAGTTTTTTTAGGAAATTAATTACATTAAAATAAAAAGGATTGTGCCTTCAAAAAAGGGGATGATTTTTGAGTCTGATGTTTTAATTATAACTTTTCTATTACTTTTTTTTGAAATGACATAGATTCTGATTATATTTATTTTAATAATTTATTTTTTACAACGATTTCAGATTTTTTTTACAAAACATTATATATTACCATACAGAGAATTATATATAATGTTTTTAGAAATATAAAAAAATATATTTGTTTTTGTAATCGTAAGGGGCATGTATATGATAAAAATGAAATTTTCTTTTATCAGATAATACTTAAGTATTTATGTCAATAATTTTATAGTAACAAATATTGTATAATCTGACTGATGATAGAACTGAAAAACATTAGACTCATAATTTTCAATATAATCGTAATGAAATTAATAAAGAAAGTATATCAAACTGATTTACAATAAATTGTGATAGAACAAAACTGTTTTCTAATAAAAGAAACATCTTTTACATTATAATGTTGTAAATCAAAACAACTTCAGTCAACAAATTTTTTTTAAAAAAATGATGTGGTTCCAGGTGTCCAATTCATTGCAAAAAACACATATCAGTTTTACAATTGAGAAAAAATATAACCATTGGGAAGGTTTCATGTAAATCCAAAATCATTATAATAACTTCATGAAGATGATTACATTTTTACACTCAATTTTACTAATCTCTAAAAAGTGTGAAAACCCATTTCTTATTCTATTATAATTCTTTAGAGATTTTAATTCATAATGAAGCCTTTTCATTTTATATCATATTATTATTTTTGTTACCATTTTCTATGTTTAAAATGTTTTTACAATCGATGACTTCTAAGGATAGTAAAACATAGCTAATCTATATGATCTTAGGCTACTAGGGATAGGTAGATAGAGAAGTTGGTCCTTGTATCATATTATTTCCTTTTTAATGAATGATAGACATTATAATATGTATATGACATGGGATACCTTTAACCATGTTCTATGGAGACCTTACTATTTCGATTAGACAAAATCGTTCTTTTAAAAAACAAATAATTGTTGTCTATATTGTTTTTGTTGTTTTAGTTTATTATTATCATCCATTTATCTTGATATGATTTTATTTTTTTATTATAACATTAAAAATATTATAAATAGAATATGTTTTATTATTCTGAAATTCTGTTAAACTGATACATACTCATATAATCATATCATAGTTAAATATGAACTGTTTCAGTTGATTTAATCATTTAAATTTTTATTACAATTTTATTAATCTAATATATATTGATTATGATACTTAGATAATCAAACAGATCCATTTTAAAATTTGATATTTTATATAAAGCGGATTATAGAAATTATCATAGATAAATTTATTTTAAATAAATTGTTTTTATAAAATTAATTCACACCCCTCATTTAATTAAGCGATATAGAATATATTTATTTGATTGTAATATGAATATATATCATATTTATATAAATATTACCCCTTATGGTTAATTCAATAATCATAATGTAATATATTGAACACTCCTCAAAAAAATATATAATACTCATATATGAAAATCATTGATATATATAGTCGGTATTTGAGGGGGGAATTATTAATCATTATAGATTATGAACATAAATCATTCATAAAACCCATGTGGAAAACAATATTATAAGGCCCCAGCCTTAAACCATACTTAATATTGAATTAAATGAATAATTCACATTGAGGATCATTTCAGGTTTAGAGTATTAGAGAATTAGGACATAACTATTACATCTCAGAAGATTACAAAGTAGAAACTTCTACTAAGTTTCCATAAATTAAAAACTCTTAAAAAGAAACATGACTAGTTCCATGTTTTAGGTAGCTTGACTTTCCCTTGATCCCATCCATGACCCTATTCCACGTTATGTCCTGTGAAAAATATTTCACAAAAACTTGGGATTAGCATAAAAAGCTCAGTAAGGGATATACAAAGAATGAAAACTGTTTGTTTTTCAAAACAACAAGTAAACCATGTATACTTCAACAAAGTAACACTTTTCACCTTTTTGAAGTAGTAAAAAAACTCTACACTAAATATAAGTTCATTACTTACCCTTCTGTAACCAAAATATTACCATAAAACACATATAACGATCACATAACATATAAAGGTAACTTGGGACATAAACATACTTAAGTGGAATAACCTTAAGTTCGACTTCCACACATATCACTTAATGGAATAGCCATTCGGCCAACTTCCATACATACTTAATGGAATATCCATACGGCCGACTTCTATACCCAATGCATTGGAGGTTATAATGTAACCACCCATCTTGGTATTCACGGCACCACCCGTCATATGGTTTATCACGTAACCACCCGTAAAATGTCCAAGTACCATTATAAAATTATAACACATAAAACCAACATAAAGGAATGATAACATTTCCACATTTCAATCACAATATATCATTTAAATATATTGACATAATATAATCTTTTATCAAAACCATTTTCAATACCAAAATACAAAAAAAGTATATTGTATTTATTTTATTTTAAAAACATTACGGCTTGTTGAGGAAGCCAAAGATCAAATAATACTCGCGGCGGCGGAAAAGGTCGTTGTCACCACATACGTAAAAGAAACATTCCTTTTTGTCGTTTAGTAAAACACTTCGTAGAAAAAAGATTCCTTTTGAATAAACGTAAAGGTCAAAGGGGTTTATACACCGTATAAAATAAGGTTGTGTATAAAACAAAATATGCCTCAATGAATGGAGATTGAGACGAAGACCCTTACAAAGACGGTATCCTTGGTTTAAGGATAAACCAATTGCATAATTATGTGTGACAAACAAATACACAAAATATAAGTGGATATTATGTGTAAAAGAATCAGAGGCTATTCACACATATTCAGAGAATGACATATTCAAGGAGTACAAGTTTATCCCAAAGAATCAAATTTGGGTTAAAAAGTTCCCTTGCAAAAATTTGATAGCCTAACGACATCACTTCAAAATTCAGAAAAAGTGTTGATGAGAGATAAAAAAAAGTATCTCATCACATAAAATTTACATCAACAATGATATATTAGAACATATAACAATATGTGAATTAAAAGACCCAACAAAATAAGTCTTTTAAAAAGTGGGGGGTGAAAGGTTCCCTTACCGACTTGGGTATCATTCGAAACATACACCCTATGAAAGAAGGTCAATAAATAATTGATGTAAATACTCATAAAAGAATGTATATTACACAAAGAGTATAATAATGGGAAGTACATACACCACTCAAAGGAAATTGTGGGAAATGTAGCATAAATCTCATGGGAATAAAAGTGAGATGAAAAATCTCTTACGAAAACTCTGCAGCCTAACAGCGTCACTTCAAACTTCCAAAATGGATTGATGAGAGAAAATAGGGTCTCTCATCATATGAAAAATAAAAATTACAGTAATATTAATATAAAATAACATCCCAATAATCAGAAATATGAACTTTAAAAGGTATGACATAAAGAGCATAATTAAAAAGAAAGAGAGGAGTAGGATCCCTTACCTCGGGTCCGACTTGACTCGATCGTTCTTTAATGTCCTGAATAATAAACATTATTTAATTTATAGTTTCTTATGAGCCTTTTTCAAGTTCATTATTCCATTTATATCAATTATTTACATGTTATAAACATAATTATTTAAGTTAATAATGTTTGTTTTGTCGATATTTGGTTCTTAAGTCAAAAGTGGACTTCTTACAATTACATGTTGTTCGTGTGGTAAATGGTTCATTATATACAGAATGATATTCATGATTTGGATATCATATATATCATATATGTCCAGCATATACATGTATTAATAATATTACATAATCATTTAGAGGTAAGAAATGAAATGCACCGTTCATGGAGACGGTAAGCCGTACGTACACATGAATGCTACTTTCATTTCTATCTCGTATATTAATGGAAATAAATAATAATTATGTAGAGGTATATTATAATTCCATTATAACATCATATATAATAACTTTAAATCCATCATTTATACGTCCCACATATGGAATTAACGAATCACATCACATTGAGTGGGAGGTAGTCCGAACTTCCTTAAATGAAGATATCACGTTTACCCATAATGGAAACCATAAAGGTATGACATAAATTAAAAATAAATAATCTTAAGTAAAACATAAAAATATTATATATCATATATAAATATAGTGACATCTTAATGTCCACCTTTGAAGGTGTTACATGAGTGTTGAACAATCATCATTTCGTGAGGCAGAAATTCGCCATCCATGGTAACAGTATGTTCATTTTAACATTAGATGTAGTTGTGTGTAAGTTTAGCTCAAATATATATTATAAAAACATCCTAGTATATTTAAGATACTGGATTTGTTACAAAAGAAATGAATAAAAATATTTTAGGGGGTTGGAGCGGCAAAATAAAACAAAAGGACTCAAGTAAAGACATTACCATAAAATCGGGTAACTCCATTTGGATTGAGCTAAATGGATTACATGGGAAGACTTCTGCCCAAAGTGAGGATTCATGGAGTTAGAGAGGGAAGTGGAGAGACAAAATGGGCAGATCTTGGCTGAGCGAAAGGCTTTGGGAGTGTGGGTGAGGTGGTAGAGTTGGGGGCCTTTTATAAGAGGAGAGGAGGGTCACTCTTGTAATGTTACAAAATGTTACCTTATTTTCAAAAGAGTTTCGGATTTTAAAGGTCCCACATTAATGTATTTCGAGGATAAGGTGATAAGGGTTCTAAATTAACTCATACAATTGGTTTTGGACATGTTTAGGTCTTAGATATTACATTATCTTTCCATATAATTTAAATCATTAAATAATGTGGTCATTGCTGCATCATCATGATGTCATAAATAATTTAATTTATTTAATGTCTAAAAATTATAGAAAAATTACTATGATGTAGGAAATATTTTTATATTTCCAATGAATATTTATAGCCAAAAATATTACTTGTATAACCCCATGTAAAAAATGTTTTAGTAAAACATTTCATGTTTGTGTCATTTTTACATTAACATTAAATAAAAGGGTATTTATGTCATTTTCCAACCAAAGTGGATCCATGGGGTCCCCAAGTTGACCCATGGATTTTCATGGTCAGGGTAGGACTTGTGTCTAGGTCATTTCATTTTATTAAAACATTATTCTTACCTTAAACTACACTAATTACCTCTAATTGCGATTAAAAACTTAATAAGTTACTATTCACCAAAAAATTATTTTTATCCCAATGAACCACATATTACTTCTTAATGACAACCATGTATGTCAGAATTTTGAAATTCAAAACACAAAGATTGCAAAATTTCATTTAAATGGAAAAATCAGTTTTTATCAGTACCACTTAGTGGTTTCACTATTCATCAAAAATTGAAGTTTTTTAGAAAAATAACAAAAATTCACCCTAAGCTATATTTGATATTGCAAATTCAAAAATGAAGTCTATTTTACAAAATTCAAAACATATATGTCACATTAATTAATTTAATAATTAATTCCCGTTGTCATGACAAATAGCGTGTTTTTATGAAACAATAAGTATCAAAAGATTGACACTAGTTTAAGTCAGATTTCAAAGTGAAATTAATCGGAACGAACACTATTGGATTTAATGGTAAAAATATTTTCTAATTTCACTTTAAAAACAATTCAAAAGATATTCTAATCATATAAATAAAATAGATTAAAAAGAGGTTTTGAAATAAAATACAACATTTTACACTATTAATTAAAAAAATGAACTTTATCGGAAAAATACCAAAAATTTACACAAAGTAAATTTTGATGTCCCTATTCTAAAGAATAATTTTATTTTTTCAAATATAACACATATAATTGTGAAAATGTTTATTTAAAAGAGGTTCTCCATCAAAAATCGGTTAATCGACCTTTTAAAGAATATTAGAATGTTTACACTTAAAATTGGATTCATTCGCATTTTTAATCCTCTAACATTATTGTAAAATGTAAAAATATTTGACAAACATATATAATCATTTTTTATTTAGTTCTATTCATTCCTGCCATCACAACATCTAGTTGTTAACTACCATTTAAAATAATATTAGTTTATTATTAGAGTGCAACGTAAGATTCCCATGAAACTCGTTGTTACGTGTTGGGTATGCCATCGAGCATAGCATCCCCTTTAAAGTCATATTAATATTTAATTCACAAAAATGGATAAATATGAAATTTTCATATTCTTTATTTACCTGGTGTGTTACAGATATGTATAGGATAATATATTTATGTTTTTGAAATGTATTTATTATGTGGATTCCATAGAAATACATCAATGATTGGTTAAAAAAATTTATATCTATTTGCAATAGATGAATCTAGTTATAATAACTCTGAAAAGTTTTTTCCGAGTATATAATTTTCTCCATTATATCTCCCTATGAATGTTCCATTACTGTGTACTTAGTATGAAACTCCCATTGGATATAATTAGGTTAAATGAAATTTTCGTTATAACCAATTATGATATATTTTAAAATATTATTATTATGGATAACATCGATTCAACTGAATATGTCATTGAATGAAATGATGGTCTCACAAATTAGACATCATGTAATTCAATTTTTTATGATTATGGGATTTCCCACTATGGTTATTATTTCAAAAACTAGGAGTTTTTTCTTTTTAATACATTGATATTTGAGGAACCACTTTATCACTGGATGAGATGGAAAATTGAATGATAGTCCTTATGAGAAATAAATTGAAATGAATGATTGATTTAGAAACTTTTGAGTTTTCTTACTCAGCTATCCACATTACGATATTATTAAACAAGGGATCAGTGATATTTAGAAAACTCAAAATAGAGTTAATGTCTTGTTAGATTTGAAATCATTTGATGATGAACATGATGGAATAAAAATTCATCTTCCTAATGGATATAGATTTTGAAAAAATATATCAGGGAAATATCTCAATAGAATAGTTACTTATCATAATATATGAAAATAAAAATATAGATAAAGAAAATTGGATAAAAAATGAACAGTTTGGGGAAAGTAAATTAGGCTCATTCTAATGTAAATTTTATAGTTCAATGTCTTATGTGAGGGGAATATGGGAATTTTCAGAGCTAATGGAATAATATGTGGGTAAACTCTATCGAAAATGAAGGACCAATGATATCATAAAAAGTAAAGATAAATTATTTGGGAATTTATATTTTGGGGTCAAATATTTATAATGGGGAAGTGTTTTATTAATTAAACTATAGTTAAAATTACAATAATATATTTAAGGATTATTCAACATTAGTATTACATTACGAATTAAGTAAAATATGGTAAATGGAACAGATAACATTGTAAATAAATTTAGTGCTATGGTGATTTTTTGGGAATATATTTTTGATGGTAATATATCCCATAAAATATTTATATTATTAATATAATGTTTTTAGTCAGGATATGGTGATCACTGATATTTAATATTAAAATATGATATTATTGGGGTCCATGAAATTGGTTACTGATATGGTTTTTAAGTGATCATTAATTTCATGTAATATATTTTATAGTATGATATTTTATATATAGAATAAGTATAATGTTAACTATTCTAAATATATATTTTTATTTTGTTGTTTTGTAGAGATTTTTTATAATATATGAAAAATTTAATCACATGTTTTTTTGTGATAATTTTCAGTACATAATGTTGTATATGGATAAATGATAAAGATGATATTAAAAATATATATGTGATCAAATATTATCGATTTTTTGGTTCGTTTTTTCTATAAATGTTTTATAGGAGTCCTATAAATAACTGTTTATCAAATGGAATAAGTTAAACATTGGGGGTTATTAATTTGTTTATATAGATTAATGTACTAAATTTATACATATTAGATAACATGTGTTATCTATTTTCTTTTACATTAAAATTTTTGGAAATATTACACGACATTTCATTATATAATGTATATCAAAATCTATTAAATGTTAATTTTCATATATCATAAATTTAGAATAAATCATGAATATCAATTTTTGGATTATGATTTGAAGTCTTCATTCATCGACTCACAAAAAATGGGAGATGATTTTCTTATAAAATTTTATGATATCAAATATTTACATTTTATCATTTTCTACGTCATAATAGCAAAGCATTACCTCAGTTATAAGAAAATTATTTTAATAAAAAAATTCCTTTCACATTCTTCTATAATGAATAGATAGTCTATTCACACCTCACTAATTTATGGTTTTCTATTTGTAAACATTACCATTATCATGTGATTGGATGGTTTTTTTGTCCTCTGTATATCTCATTTATCTTATAACTATCATTATACTTAGAAGGAATTTTTTTAATTATATATATCCTTTATTTGTAGAACATAATTACTTCTCAAATAATTATTATATTCTCCTTGAATAATTTTTATAATACATAAAGTTATATAAAAGAATTTAACCATTTTTGAATCTTATAAAATAATGGGGGTGTAATTTATTTATATTAACAATATTTTAATAACCAATAAATTGATTTTAAATGAATAATAAGTTCAATATCATGCATCTCTTGAAAAAAAATATTCAAGAGAATTGAGATGTATTATAAAAATATTTTGCTATATATTTGGTGAAACCATTAAATTGGTGGATATGAATATGATTATATTTATAATATATATATATATATATCTCCTAAAATTCATAAATATTGATTAATTATTTTTAAATAGGAAAAAATTTTATAATGATGTTATTTTATGCTTCAAAAATGCAATTGAATTAAAAATATTTTGTTATTATATTTTGAGTGTAGAAAATATTTTTAATTCCATAAAAATAATGAAAATTAGTTTTCCAAAAAAATTTATTTTTGGAAATCATAATTTTTATAATAAGATATATTGAATTTTTGATAATGTTCTAAATAAAAGGATTTTCTAATAAGTAGTGAAAATTTAATATTTGTATTGAAAAATACTTTCTACAATAATGAATTTCTAAATATTGTAATTAATTAATTCGATTTTTAAATATAAATTATTAAATTTATATAATTAATAAACCAATTAAGGATGATTTAATTAATTTTTTATTGATTTTTTTATAAAAACATATAATACATTAGAAAATAGGTTTCAATAAAGCTACTTTTCTGCATGTTTTACGTGATTAATTTCATATTAAATTCTTTATCTTCTCATAGTCGAATCATGAAAAATAGAAGTCTTATTTGAAATTATTATGGTAAAATTATTTGAATATGATAATTTTTTCAGTCATACGGTTTCTTTACATTTGTAAAAAATTTCCTTCGAAATAATGGTAAAACAGTTAAAATTATATTAAAACACTGGGAAAAGGCATTTAAATTTCTAATAATAAATTCTTTTTTCCTATTGGATTAGTGAATTTATTCAATTTCATTCTATATCTCTATTATATTACCTATTAGATTAATTTATCTTTGATGAAAAAGATTTATATTATTTTGTAAAAATTAATAAAAAAAATTCATCTTTTGACATTAATTAAACTTAATTTTTTAATAAGGTCGAAAAGAAGAATAGTTCATATATATATATATATATGTATATATCTAAATGATTAAAAAAATTTAAACATATATATTTATTTAATTATATCTATTCAATTATTATATTAAATATTTATAATGTAGACCCATTCCTAATATTCATTAATGGAAAAATTAAAAAAAATATTTCAAAGAATTTTAAATCAATATAATGTGGGTTGATTTTACCTTCATTTTTAGATAAATATTCTATAACATGGATATGTTAATGGATTATATTTTATTTAAATTATAGTCAAGTTTGATTCAATGTCAACATATTTAAAGAATTTTTAAAATTTAATGAATATAATTTTATGATATAAAAAATTTACAAATTTTTTTGAGGATAATAAATTTCATGAAATAAGATGAGTATGAAATGAAAATGCTGAAAATTTTATATCTTTGACGATTTTGAAACATTTTATTATTTATAAAGAATGAAATTAATTAATTTTAATACATTAATAAACATATATATGGTTGAAATTCATTATCGAATGGTTGACCAAATAATATATGGTTTTAAATAGTTCCAAAATTTATATAAATATTACATAAAATATATATTGAAATCATATCATACTTTTCATGGAATATTTTTTTATTTGTAAGAATTTTTTTTGACATAGAGATTACTATATTTTTTAATTTTTTCTAATATTAATTTTGCAATTCCCATCTCTTTTAAAAGGACACCCCTTCTCTATTTCATAAAAAATACATTAACCCATCAAGCTCGACCAATACCAACCCAATACTCATAAAGACATATATATCCATGATTTATAGGTAATGTTTGTATATTATTACCTTTCCAATGGTTCATTAGTAGTGATCTAAAGAAGGCATATTGATGAAGTGTTGATCATCATGCCTGATCTATTTACATTTTTTCTACTTCAGAATCACATAAATATGTGGCATAGATGAAAAAATTAACTATGTTACACTGAATATGCTGAAATAAAAATAATAACATTTACCTTAAATTATCCACAATGTTTTCAATAATATTGTATGTGATTGTATGACTCATGTGTTTGTGTGTACTATTACCTCCATAAAGCACTACATATTATATTCCACCAATATCATTCATATAAGGTTGTTTTCATAGATATACTATTTATGAATAATATTTTTTTACATATTTATTATTATATATTAATAATATTAGTTCAACCTTCTTACCTATCATTTCATTTTAAAATGACAATGTCCCTCGTGCGTACTTGTGGACTTCCGCTTCCATGGAATAATGTGATTCATTTTTTCTTTTTTCAATAAATAAATTGTAATAATGTTGGGATTTATGAATATACATGATATATAATATATACTAATAAATCACTAATAGTGATTTATTATTTATCGGTATTTCATCCAATTATTTGAAATGGGAATATTTAATTCATGTTGAAGTAGGGCTTACTGTCTCCATGCTTGGTGTAATTCAATTTTCTATCACTATCTCTAATGTGTCAATATAAATATAAATTAAATTTAGATATATAATATTTATATTTTGATTATAATAATTATGATGACTGATTCATGATCAATATACAATAATTGGGACCATAATACTGAATCCTTCTGGACAAATGATGTTGTTAGCATGAAGAACAACATTTTTAAAAGAATATTGTAAATAAATATGGGATATGATGTTATAAATAAATCATATATAGTATGAAATATTTTATTATATATTTATTTATATATTTATAATATATATATATATATTATATTTTATTCTCAAACATATATGAGTAAGAATGAAAAAAAAAATGTTAAAGGATTATTTTTCTAACATTTGATTCTATGAAACACATGAAATATTCACAACATGAATCTTTTATATGATGTATATACTGAGCATAAATATATGTTATTATTATTCTGATGGAAGGTATTGTGATTTACATATAGATTTAGGATTATTTATTACATCAGTTTTTTATATTATTGTTATCATACTTGGGTGGGTTTTATTTTATAATCTCATTGTTTACTGAGATTCTTTTTGAAAATGTTTCGAATGATTGATTTTTTGTCTCAACTATAAATAATAATCTTAAATTTTTTTATCCTCAGTCTATTTACTTAGAATACATTATTTCCATTCATTATCCTTTCATTAATAACTCTATAGGACTAATGACACTTTTTATTGAAAACAAACATCATTCGTTTCGTTGGTCAAAATTACATTTTCATTCGTATCCATATTTTCTATGACTTTATTCTTATTTTTCTTATTTACCTATAATTATATGAAATAAATTTCAAATATTATCGTTTTTATAAAAATATTACAATGAATTATCATTTCATGTTTTTAATTATGTAATTTTGAAATTTTATGTTATTTTTATTTAAAATGATAGTTTCATCATGAAGTATTACAGTGAAATTTAAATGAAATTATATTCAATGGTAAAATAATTTTATTTGAATTATGATTTACTAGAGATTTTTTCTAATGATACAATCTTTATTAATTATTTAAATGTTTTATATTAAATATGATGATATTTTAATAAAAAAAATTAATTTTACATAGGTTTGAATTTGATGAAATGGGGAAATGTAAAATGATAACATTTATTATAAATAAATTTTGTAATAAAGGTATGTTTATTTTTTTATAATAATTTTTCAAAAAAAATATAAGGAAGTCATTACCGGATGGGTGTGAATAGAATTATATATCTTCATAATTCATTGGGTATTGTTTTTTTCTTGTATTATATTTATTTTAACTAAGTTTATGTATTTGATCTGTTAAGAGAAAAAGTCTATTTACTTGATCTAGTATGTAAAAAGTAGATGTACATCATACACATTGAAAAAAATTCAATGTTATTTATCCACTATGGGGAATAAGTTGGTATTCCGGATCCAAAATTGGAAACACTTTCTGATAACATATCAATTATTGATTAGGAAACAGTTGTTGATTCATGATTTAAAATGGCTTGATTGCCTTGATGGTCTACACTGTCAGATAAAATTGTTTTATGAAAATGATAGTGTTTCAGTTTTGAGACATGATTTTGATATGAACATATAGTGCATCACTAATGAATAATCTATTGATATAACACTTTTTTACTATTATTTTGAATTATACATCTCCCTTTCTTATTTTTACATTACCTTTGTTATGGATAATTTTTTTATGTTTTGTATGCCAATAATGGTACAAAGTGAAAGACACATTATATGAGATGATTAATACAATTTATAAATAATATTTTTTCACTATATTTTTGCCAAAGATGTAAAAACATTATCATTCGGGATTAAACATTAATGTTATGTATTAAATATTTTTCATAAAATATTTAATATATCCCTATGAAATAATTGTGTCTATATACTTTATGATACCTATAAAAACCATTATGTTTGTTTGTTAGCAAAAATTTATGGTTATATACATCTGAATTTTAAAAATGTATTTCTATATTTTTATAGGCGAATACAAACTGTTGTTACATAAATAAAGAGGTATATGTGTATTTCTTTCTATGGTACATACAGGAACATACCAATTTTTCACTATTATGTATCTATATATATATTCACATGTATATGACCATCAATCATGGTATATTTATATAACTTAATTGAAAGAGAAAAAATCCTTTGACCATATTTACCACATTGATCAACATTGATTTCATAGTATATTGGATGTGATGCGTAAGTTTTGGATTTAGAAAATAATATATGGAAATTTATATATCCCATAAATTATGAATATGTTTTTTAGATCCTCTGGGTGTTGATGTAGAAGGATAATTATCAGAGGAATCCGTTAAAATTTGACTTCAATACACTCTAACATAAGGGTCAAATATTGTATTGATATTGTAGGGATTATGGGGTGATATGAGGGTATTATCAACTACTGTTTTTTATGATGAATAATCAGTAGATGATCTAAATTAAGATGTTGGGGGGGGGGGTTATTTAAATGCTATAGAGAATATGTGGTATTTCTATAGAGGAAGTAATTATCATTACAAATATTCCATTAATTTTTATTATTAGTTGTTTTATCTGATAGAATTTATATCATAATCAAAGTAAGAAAAATTACCAAGCCATCTAGTCATCTCTTTCAATTTGAATTGATATCGATTTAATCAAATAGCATTCATTATCAGGTCTACATTTTTGTCAAACTAGCCCACACATAGATAATCATTGGAGATACACTACTCCTCTAGGAATGGATTTTTTCCTTCTCTATTAGTTTTTGTTGAATATTTGGGGAACATATATGGAAATATTATAAAAAATACAATTTTATTATTTGACGACTAAAAATATATTTTAATGACCTAATTACATAATTAATTTATTAATATTACCTTAATATGATGGATGAGTAGTATATAGTCTTCATCGGATAAAAAAATGGATTTGAATGTGCCAATTATAAGTGTTTGGGGCCATGATAAAGATTAAATCATCAAGCTCATGTGTTATCTTTTCCCTATATATATAATTGTGTCTCTATATAGTGAGATTATAGGCACTTGAATATTTAATTTCCACATTATGTAAGCCATTTTTTCCTTGTAATATGGTACATAAGGATTTGTTTTGTACAATAATGAATCTTCATAATGAATATATATCTATAGACACCCTAATAGAGAATTGAAACATATATCCTTATGAGAAAACATTCTTCATTATGTTATATATGGTACCAGAATTATAAACTTTCCTTGATTAAATAAAGCATTTTTTTCTGGCCCTTGAAATATTCATGGAATGTAAAATTTGAGAGTGTGTTTAAAGACACATAAAATTCAAGGGAATTTTTTTTTCTTAATTTTCATTGTAATTTTAAAAGAATGCAGTTTCTGATGGCGCCTGATTCCGAGGCCCGGTGTGTCCGGAATCAATTTCTGAAGTTTATCTAGGGTACATTCAGTGAACGAACGAGCGAGTTTTTTTATCTTTTGAACCGGTACTCGGAATTGAAATTCGAGGACACTGATGAACTCACAGTGCTATTATTTGCTTAAGAGGACTATTACCATACGTGCATTTTCTTGGGAGGAGAAGTTAAATTTTGGGGTTTAAAGAAGAAATAAATAAAATTGTGATCAATTTTATTTTTTTTAACCAAGGGATTTAAATTCAACCATGGGAAGTTGTTGGTGGGACCCACAACCACCCAACTTCCCATGTGTGGATATGTGGGAGGTGGGGGCCCACACGAGACCCTAACCCCCCTTGATCTTCCCATAACCCCCTTGACCTCCCATAACTCACTTCCCTCTTAAATTTTGTAACTTCACTTTAACTTTTCTAACTCTCCCCTCTCTCCTCTTTAATTTTTCCAAAACACATATTAAATTAATTGATTAAGCTTCTTCAATTAATTTATCTAAGTGTATGATTTTTTAAAAAAGTTTGAATGCATGGCAAAATAATAAAATAAGGAGAGGCCTTATTTTAGTTTTGTGAGTTTTGTTGTGTGAGAGAATTTGGGAGAGAGCTCTTCCCTCTTTTGAAGAACATCATCTCTAAATGAAGAACGACCTTCCGACTCGGCGAAGAACGCTCTACGTTTTCTCCAATCCTTTTTCTTCCTCTTCTGCGACAAGGAAGGAGATGCTGACCACGGAGACTGACGCCAACAACAACGTTCTCCTTCTTCTTCCGACGTTGACGGAAGCGATACCTTTCTTCCGCGAAACCTGACTACCCCGACGTTCGACTACCGCGACGTTCGACTTCCGCGACTCAATGACGTGTGATGTCAATTTCGAGGCAGGGAAATTTATTTGGTGTTCTCTTATCTTTTGTGGAAAGAACGACGAGCGCGGACCAACCATTTCCAGGTTGATTCGTGGATCGTTCGTTTATGCAGGTTGATGTTGAGGTTTATTGATTTTGTTGTGAAATATTTCTTTGTCGTACGTCGACTTCTATTTGATGGTCGCCTGTTATCATTATAACAGGAGGAGGTAGGACCACACAAACACGACCGACCCTCCTCCCCCTTGTTATTGATTATGTTGCGGTTCGGAAGATAGTGGCACGGTGCGACGGCACCGCGCGAGAACCTGGAGTGATGCGGCAAGGATATGTGGCGCTGTCGCGCTGCGCCGTCAAGGCCGAACAAAAGTGTGGTCGTAGTCGGGGCTGTGAAGGGGAACGGAGGACTCCGCAGTTGTTTCTTTTGACGTGTGGATCATCAGGCATTGTCGGAACGGGCCGCAGAGACGATTTTATGTTTCCGCAGTGAAGAACGGGACCCGAGATGAGCATCAGCGCAAGAGGAATTGAAAACGGACCACCGGAGCAACTCCGGTGGCCCACGAACACCACCGGCAGCCGGCGCCTGGAGAAACTGCCGCGGATTAAGCCGTGGCGGCTAGCTGGCGGATCCCACAGCTGCGCGGGATCCAGGGGGGACGCGGCGAGCACCGCGTCCGAGGATCACCGGCTCGCTGGCCGAGCCAGCGATCCGACCGGCCGAGCCGAGTCGCGCCTAGTCGGGTCACCCGATTCTGGCCGACATAGGGGGGGGTCGGGTCGGGTCGGTACGGGCCCAGACCCCCCCCCCCAATTTCGGACCTTTTGTGTATTTTGACCATATCCTGGGCTACGAAGCTCCGATCAATGCACCGTCAGCGGTGATGCGATCCTTGGATTGAGACGGTCGTTTTGACATATTGCACTCAAGGATTTAGAATAGTTCGGGTTCGGCCGTGTTGGTTCGTACACAAAACCAACCGGGCCCTCGGAGCGGAAACGCTCGTAACTTGAGCTCCGGACGTCCGATTGACGTGTCGTCGACTTTGTTGGATTCCTAATGATGAGAAAGAACTTTTGGATTACTCCGCTCGAGTTTTGTATGTCGTCGGAGTGTGGTCGGGTTGGTTCGCTCACGAAACCAACCGGGCCCCTGGAACGAAAAAGCCAATAAATCATAGACTGGTCGTCCGATTGACGTGCCATCTGTCTCGTTGATCTCCTCTTGATGAGACGAATCATTTGGAATACTTATCTTGAGTTTTGGATACAGTTGGATAGTGTCCGAGTTGGATTGCACCCGAAATCCAACCGGGCCCCTGGAACGGAAAAGCTGATATCTTTCAGACCGGACGTCTGTTTGACGAACCGTCAGTGGCATTGGTGATCACATTGTGAAACGGTCCCTATGAGAATACCCTATGAGAGTTTGGGGTATAGTTAACATACGCCCAGGTTGGTTCGCCCATGAAACCAGCAGGGCCCCTAGGACGAAAAGGCTAATAACTCAAAGACCGGGCGTCCGATTGACGTGCCATCTGTTGTGTTGAGACCCTTATGACGAGGAGGTCCTTTGAGATACATATTTGTGGGACATTGTGATACTTGGAGTATTGACCAGTAGATCGTGGAGCGGTGCCTCCCAGAGATGAGCATACGGAGTACGGAGACCGTGTAGACGACTGAGACATGATGACTGCTTGACCGACTCGACTTGGAGTGAGTCGACTAGCCCAATGGACGGAGCGCCCAGTATTTGGCGGCAGAACCATGCCGGACGGAGCACCTGGTAGTTGGCAGCAGACCCGCGGTACACGACCGGAGGAGTACCGCTGTAGGCTATAAGGGGGAGCACCCGGTATTTGGCGGCAGACCCACAGCGGATGGAGCGCCCAGTATTTGGAAGCAGACTCGCGGTACTTGATAGGCGGAGTACCTCACCAGACATAGGTTAGTGAGAATTACCTCGGAGTCGTGACAGGATCACTGTACACTCCAGAGACGGGGCTCTTTAGTAGTTATGGTTTCAATAATGAAAATCCTGGTTTGAGCTGAGTCTATGACATTTTTGTTTACCTCGGGAATGAGATGGGTCACTTGAAAACTTAGGTATATATATGGGCATATACCTGGGTAGTGGTTATCCGTTGATTTCATAATCTTTGTGTTACCTCATGTTTGATATGAGATACTAGATAACTTAGGTATATGTATGGGCATATACCTAAGTAGAGGTTATCTTTTGGGATATTCTTTGTGGTTATCCTTGTTGGTTTTAGTGAGACCTTGAGGGTCTTGGGGTCCCTACTGAGTATCGTTATACTCACCCCTACACGGGCTTTTCCATCACCACGTTGTATTGG
Source organism: Viscum album (assembly GCA_963277665.1). Classification (NCBI taxonomy): domain Eukaryota; kingdom Viridiplantae; phylum Streptophyta; class Magnoliopsida; order Santalales; family Viscaceae; genus Viscum; species Viscum album. The sequence continues at coordinate 1,894,888,257 of OY728133.1, read as the reverse complement.
TTGTAGACGATAGGCAGAGTTGACGGAGGCCGAGTGTTTGAGGACTAGTTGGTACCCAGAGGTGGACCACATGATGAGTCAGTATCCGGAGGTGGACTTCACGGCGAGACGAAACTCAGAGGGGGTTGACGGGTGAGAACATTGAAGATCTGCGCTATATGTACCTACCCTTCAGGTAGGATCCGCGGTGGACGATCCAGGAGCTGCGCTATCTGTACCTACCCTTCAGGTAGGATCCGAGGAGGACGACCCAGGAGCTGCTTCCTTTCATCCAGCTATTTGTCTTTTACTGTTGTACTTTCGTTCAGTTGTAGATGTACTTTCAGTTGGGATTTTATTCTGGCCCATTTACTTTTCAACACATCCTTTTGTACATAGTGTTTTACTTCCTCTTGTACTCTATGGTGTTTTGTTTACTTTTATAAAGGAAATTCTTTCCTAGTTATCGGGATTTATGCCTTTGGTTCTAGTCTCCAGCCCCTGGCCTATGGAAGGCGGGCTTGGGGTAGTCACGACACGGGCCCCGAGGACGGGTCGTGACAAATTGGTATCAGAAGGAGGTTCTACCGCAGAACTTATAACTCTGATATTTTCTTTCTGTGAAGAAATAGTGTTATGGCTACCAAGTGTGGTCATCAGTCCAGGGAGTCGAGTGTTGGTGGGGGCGGCCGACTTATCCATACACCAGGACCCTGACAATTGATTTCCGACTTTGTGCACGAAAACACTGATTCTGTGTGTGTTTGCAGAAGTTTTTAAAAGTCATCTCAAACTAGGTCAGATCACCAGGTATAAATCATTTGACCATGTCATGTTTGTTTCTTTCAGGATGCCTCCCCGCGGACGACTAGCTAGAGCCCCAAGAGTTGTTCGTACTGATAGCCCGTCGAGCGATGTGGCCTCAATACATGGCCCTATCCTAGTTGAGGCACCAGCGGAAGCACTAGCGGTACTACTACCCGTTGGGCCACCGATACCACCAGCCCCAGTAGTAGAGGGTGCACGTCGCTTCAGCATACTGCACGAGTTCCGATGCTAGAGGCCACCCATGTTCAGGGGAGAGACGGACCCGCAGGCGGCTGAGGACTGGCTTGAGGTTGTGGTGAGAGTCTTTAGGGTAGTGGGGACACCAACAAACTTCATGGTGATCCTTACTGCCAGGCTTCTTCAGGAAGCAGTAGGCAGATAGTGGAGTCTGATGCTTCAGATACATGAATAGGAGACACTTCTATGGATAGTCTTCGAGAGCCTGTTCTGGGCTGATTTTGTGCCAGCCACCCTTCGAGCGGTGCATATACAGGAGCTGCTACATCTATAGCAGGGTAGCATGATGGTGGTGCAGTATTCAGTGTGGTTCACAGACCTCTATCACTACTCCACATATATGGTATGAGACCCGTTCTTCAGGGCCCAAACCTTTGTGCAGGGGCTCAGGCGAGAGACAAGAGCTTCTGTTGTTTCTTACAACATTCCAACACAGACATGGGTGTTGGAGAGAGCCCTCTTAGTGGAGAGTTTCCTTGCTGAGCAGTCTCCAGCAGGAGGACCCAACACTAGCCGGCTTGCGGCAGAGTCATCTGCAGTAGGAATTAGATAGATTACGTAGAAGTTCAAGAGGACCAGACCTACCGGTGGCCGACTACATGACTCAGGTTTAGTTGTGCAGGGGAACCATGGTGGAGTTAAAGTCAGTCATGCCGAGAGTGGACAATGTTACTCCTGTGGTGGGATTGGTCACATGGCATGTGACTGTCCGACTCGCCATGTAGATGACCAGCAGTTAAATGAAGAACCTCCCAGGCAGAGGTAGAGGTTCGATCAAGGCAGGCCGCTAGGAGCTGAAAGCTGAGGGAGGGGAGCTGGGCGTGTAGATAGAGGTGGATGACGCTTTGAGGTGTTGTGACCACCACCACCAGGAGTTCCACCCCGACCGTAGGGAACAGATGGACATGGGAGATCTCAGCTTCAGGTAGAAGAAGCTTACGACTATAGAGCTCCGGAAGCGAGTGGATAGGAGCGGAACTAGTGGTGTATATCTAGTTCCATGTTGTTGTTGTCACATTTGTGTCTTTGTACCATGAGATGCAATAATATAAAGACACTTACCTATTTAATGTTTTCTTTCCTGTCCTTTTGTTTGGTTGGTTCTGAGTGGTCCCGGTTAAGACTGTTTACTTGACCCTCACTTTTGAGATTTCTACTGGAAGAGATCCAGTGACCTCACACTGATGCCGACAGTGTGACTCGACCCTTAGAGGCGAGAGTGACAGTTGGATCTCTTGGTAGTAATGTTGAGGCCTTACGACGTCGTCCATGGCATGAATAAATTATTCATGTCCGGATTGACTGTATTAGGCAATGAATGTGGTTCATCCAGGGGATGAGACTGGATTTCTCTTATCAGAAAAGAAGAAATCATAGTAGCTCTTGTGAGACTAGAGAAGGTCCAGGTCATCCAAGATCAGATGAGGACAGCACAGGGCCGATAGAATCCTTGTGATGATAGGAATTGGAGACCTCTAGAGTTCTAGGATGATGATCACATCCTTATACGGGTTTCACCTCGACGAGGTTTACAGAGATGTGGCCATGTCAGCAAGTTATCTCCGAGGATCAGTGGACCTTCTTAGGTCCTCAGCATGGTAGGCGAAGTGGTTTACCTCTTGACGCATCCACCTTAGTTGCACCTAGTGCATGGCGACTTCCTCGTATCTCAACTGAGGAGATATGTGCATGATCCTTCACATATCATCAACCTCAGGGAATTGGATGTCGATGACAGGGTGATATACGCGGAGGTTCCAGTGGGGATCAAGTATTGACAGGACCAGATCCTACTAGGACGTTCGATTCCTTGGGTGTGCTTTCTTTGGCAATACGAGAGTCTCCAGGTAAGCACATGGGAGCGGAAGGCTTAGATGCGTTCTCAATACCGCTTTTGTGACCCTAGTTTGTGTTGAAGCTTTACGGGGACATAAAGTCCTGAGGTGAGAGTAATTTAAAGTCCTGTAAAATTCAAGGGAATTTTTTTTCTTAATTTTCATTGTAATTTTACAAGAACACAGTTTCTGATGGTGCCTGATTTCGAGGCCCGGTGTGCCCGGAATCAATTTCCGAAGTTTAGCTCGGGTACGCTCAGTGAACAAACGAGCGGGTTTTTTTATCTTTTGAACCGGTACTCGAAATTGAAATCAAAGGACAATGATGAACTCACAGCGCCGTTATTTGCATAAGTGGACTTTTACCGTATGTGAGTTTTCTTGGGAAGAGATGTTAAATTTTGGGGTTTAAGGAAGAAATAAATAAAATTGTGAACAATTTTATTTTTTTTAACCAAGGGAGTAAAATTCTACCATGGGATGTTTTTGGTGGGACCCCCAAACACCCAACATCCCATGTGTGGATATATGGGAGGTGGGGCCCACACGAGAGCCTAACCCCCCCTTGATCTTCCCATAACCCCCTTGACCTCCCATAACACACTTCCCTCTTAAATTTTGTAACTCCACTTTAACTTGTGTAACTCTCCCCTATCTCGTCTTTAATTATACCAAAACACATCTTAAATTAATTGATTAAACCTCTTCAATTAATTTAATTAAGTGTTTGAATTTTTAAAAAAGTTTGAATGCATGGCAAAATAATAAAATAAGGAGAGGCCATATTTTGTTTTTGTGAGTTTTGTTGTGTGAGAGAATTTGGGAGAGAGCTCTTCCCACTTCTGAAGAACATCATCTCCAAACGAAGAACGACCTTCTGATTCGGTGAAGAATGCTCTATGTTTTCTCCAATACTTTTTCTTCATCTTCTGCGACTAGGAAGGTGATGCCGGCCATGGAGACCGATGCCAACAACAACGTTCTCCTTCTTCTTCCGACGTTGATGGAAGCAATACCTTTCTTCTGCAACACCCGACTACCACGACGTTCGACTACCGCGATGTTCGACTTCCACGAATCAATGACGTGCGACGTCAATTTCGAGGTAGGGAAATTTATTTGGTTTTCCCTTATCTTTTGAGAAAAGAACGAAGTGCGCGGACCAACAATTTCCAGGTTGATTCGTGGATCATTCGTTCATGCAGGTTGATGTTGAGGTTTATTGATTTTTCCGTGAAATATTTCTTTTCCATACGTCGACTTCTATTTGATGGCCGCTTGCTATCATTATAACGGGATGAGGTAAGACCGCAAAAACACGACCAAACCTCCTCCCCCTTGTAGTTGATTATGTTGCAGTTCAGAATATAGCATTACGGTGTGACGACACAGCGCAAGAACCTGGAGTGATGCGGCAAGGATGCGCGGTGCCGTCACGCCGTGCCATCAAGGCCGAACAAAAGTGTGGTCGTAGTCGGGGCCGCGAAGGAGAACGGAAGACTCTGCAGTTGTTTCTTTTGACATGGGGATCGTTGGGAATTGTCAGAATGGGCCGTAGAGACAATTTTATGTTTCGGCAGTGAAGAACGGGACCCGAGATGAGCATCGGCGTAGGCAGAATTAAAAACGGACCACCGGAGCAACTCCGGTGGCCCAGGGACACCACCGGCGGCGCTGAAGGCTGGCTTCGGCCGGCCGCCCGGAGGCGGCGGCGCCCCAGCGCGCCGCCTGGAGAAACCGCCGTGGCGCCGAGCTGGTGGATACCGCAGCCGCACGGGATCCAGGGGGGACGTGGCGCGCAGCGCGTCCGTGGAGCACCGACTCGCTGGCCGAGCCAGCGATCCACCCAACCGAGCCGGGACGGCGTGGGCGGACCAGGCTGGGTCGCGCCCAGTCCTGGCCGGGTCGCGCCTAGTTGGGTCGACCCGGTTCGGGCCGACCCAGGGGGGTTTGGGCTATGTCGGCACGGGCCCAGACCCCCCGATTTCGGACCTTTTCGTTATTTTGCACATATCTGGGGATACATACCTCTAATCGATGCACCGTTAGTGGCGATACGATCCTTGGACCGAGATGGTCATTTTGATATATTGCACTCAAGGTTTCGTAATACTTCGGGTTCGGCCGTGTTGGTTAGTACACGAAACCAACCGGGCCCTCAGAGAGGAAACACTCGTAACATGAGCTCCGGACGTCCGATTGACGTGTCGTCGACTTTGTTGGATTCATCTTGATGATACGGAAGGTTTGGATTACTCTGCTCGAGTTTTGGATGTTGTCGGAGTGTGGTCGGGTTGGTTCTCTCATGAAACCAACCGGGCCCCTGGAATGAAAAAGTCAGTAACTCACAGACCAAGCGTCTGATTGACGCATCGTCTGTCTCGTTGATCTCCTCTTGATGAGATGGAACTTTTGGCATACTTTTCTTGAGTTTTGGATGTAGTTGGATAGTGGCCGGGATGGATTGCACCCGAAATCCAACCGGGCCCCTGGAACGGAAAAGCTGATATCTTTCAGACCGGACGTCCATTTGACGAACCGTCATCGGCATTGGTGATAACATTGTGAAAAGGTCCCTATGAGTATACCCTAGGAGAGTTCAGGGTACAATTGAGATATGGTCGGGTTGGTTCACACATGAAACCAACCGGGCCCCTGGGACGAAAAGGCTAATAAATTACAGACCGGGCGTCCGATTGACGCGCCATCTGTTGTGTTGAGACCCTTATGATGAGGCTGTCCTTTGAGATACATCTTCATGGGACATTGTGATACTTGGAGTATTGACCAGTAGCTCGTGGAGCGGTCCCTCCCCGAGACGAGCATACGGAGTACAGAGACCGTGTAGACAACTGAGACCTGATGACTGCTTGACCGACTCGACTTGGAGTGAGTCGACTAGCCCAGTGGACGGAGAGTCCGGTATTTGGCGGCAGACCCACAGCGGACAGAGCACCTGGTAGTTGGTATCAGACCCGCGATACTTGACCAGAGGAGTACCTTTGAAGGCGATTAGGTGCAGCTCTCGGTATTTGGCGGCAGACCCACAGTGGATGGAGTGCCCGGTATTTGGCAGCAGAACCGCGGTACTCGACAGGAGGAGTAACTCAGCAGACATAGGTTAGTGAGCATTACCTCGGAGTCGTGACAGGATCACTGTACACTCCAGAGACGGGTCTCTTTAGAAGTTACGGTTTCGATAATGAAAATCCTGGTGAGAGGTGAGTCTATGACCTTTGTGGTTACCTCATGATTGAGATGGGTCACTTGATAACTTAGGTATATATATGGGCATATACATGGGTAGTGGTTATCCGTTGATTTCATAATCTTTTTGTTACCTCATGTTTGAGGTAAGATACTTGATAACTTAGGTATATGTATGAGCATATACCTAAGTAGAGGTTATATGTTGACATATTCTTTGTGGTTATCCTTGTTGGTTTTAGTGAGACCTTGAGGGTCTCGGGGTCCCTACTGAGTATGGTTATACTCACCCCTACACAGGCTATGCCAGCACCACGTTGTGTTTGTTGCAGACGATGGGAAGAGCTGACGGAGGCCGAGTGTTCGAGGACTAGACGGTACCCGGAGGTGGACCACACGATGAGTCAGTATCCGGAGGTGGACTTCATGGCGAGACGATACTCGGAGGGGGTTGACGGGCGATAACATTTAAGATCTTCCCTATCTGTACCTACCTTTCAGGTAGGATCCGTGATGGAAGATCCAGGAGATGCGCTATCTGTACCTACCCTTCAGGTAGGATCCGAGGAGGACGACCCAGGAGCTGCTTCCTTTCTTCTAGTTGGTTGTCTTTCTCTGTTGTACTTTTGTTCAGTTGTAGATGTACTTTGATTTGGGTTTGTATTATGTCCCATTAACTTGTCAGCACTTTCTTTTGTACTTTGTGTTTTACTTCTGCTTGTACTCTGTGGTGTTTTGTTTACATTTATAAAGGCAATGCCTTCCCAGTTATCGGGATTTACGCCTTTGGTGCTTGTCGCCAGCCCCTGGCCTATGGAAGGCAGGCTTGGGGTAGTCATGGCACGGTCCCCGAGGACGGGTCGTGACAATGTGAATCCATATTTTCTATGTCCAAAATATAAATTAATTTAGGCCATGATTGAAATTATTCCACATCTATAATAAATGAGAGACTAATGACCATTGATGTCATTTACCTTATCATCTATATATAAGGGCCATATTTTTTCAATGTGTGGAAGCATTATAATCAATCTCAATAAAGGATATGAATGTATTGTACATTATAGTGTTGGTATCTACATGATAGAAATAAGTGGAGTGGTATCTACAATAAAATTTTTATGGTACAATCGGAATCAATTGTAACTTATAAGTTATCTGTTGAAAATTATATGTATTTTTTATTTGATAGATTCCCCAAAACGATAGAATGAAATATCAAAATATTATATTTCTAGACATAGGACTATATTTTTAAACTATATGGATACTCCTCATCATATGAATTAAATGAATTTTCTATTAGTTCTTTTGATTCCATTAGCAAGAATACATTTTTGAATTTTTTTCATTAAATATAATTTGATTTTAATTGGAATATTCAAATTAATATTTCGACCATTCTTATGACAATTTGTTATTTGTTCATAAAATATTAATAGGATTATATTGGACGTGGATAATTCTAAATTAGAGAATTTGATTTGTCTAAATCCCAACAGAGCATCTATTTTTTGTCTATACAACATATATTACTCACCTAGATTCATTTTTTATTTTTAGAATAGTGTTTCAATCATGTCTTCCATATCGTTATCATATTTTGTGTCCTCAACCCCTCCAACCTGATTATTAGAGGGTAACTCATGTTTGCATATAAATTGTTCATGTAAGAGGGAATCTTCAATGTAGATAATGATAATATATCTATATTAGGATTCAACTTTTTGAATGGATTTTTTTCCCTAAATTTTTCATTCAATAGATTGATGAGAGAGTTCACATCTTCGTTATGATGTAGAAAATATGTTCTAATGAGTTATTAATGGATTTTTATCATTATAGGGTCTTTTTATTCTGAATTATTCATAATTTATTATTTTTTTCAACTATTATAATATGATATTTTATGAAATTATTATACTGATGGAGCTTTCTTAGTCCTAATCAAGGGATTTTGGGTCACAACGTCTTCAATTAGATACTCTATGACTATGGAATCTTCCTAGTTACCTAATTTTATAGTCATCAAGTCATCAAACATTTATTAACCTTTAATAAAATCATCTATACATCCTACATCTACATATTTTGGGAATAAGAGAACCAAGTCACATGTGTTGATGATTTGGATAATTTTAAATTCTTCAAATCGTTATTTTTTGGTTTTATTTACTTTATGTTGTATAATTCTGTAATTTGTTTCAAATACATCATATATTATGTATAAAAAAAAGTTCATCATTAATTATATTTCATTTGGCTTCATAGAATAATTAAATCTATGAATCCTATTGTCAATGGTAGTGATCAATCTTCATTTTTTGCGAGCTTTGGAAATATAATAAATTCTAGTCATCCCCATACTAGACTTGTAGATGTATGTAGTCATTTTTTCTATCATGTTAGGGATCCATCCATAAAAGTTATCATTTATGAAGAGTTACGACATGTTACTTTATTGATTTTGGTTTGGTTTAAATGATGCACATTTTCCTCCATAATAAAATACATTTTTTTATTTCTTTATTCACATGAAACACTAAAAAAAAGTAAATATTTATCTATATAATGTAGATAAAAAGTTAAAAATTAAAAAACATAGTAATATAATTATGATTAATAAATATATAAATAAATATATTCACATTAAGCATCAACAAATCAAGTATAACTAATATAAAAAATTAAATAATTTCTAATGCATAAAATCTGCGTTATAAAATTTATATTGTTGAATTTTAATATATTTTTTATAATATTATTTTTTAAAATTTCATTAAATATTTGAATAAATGATTTCCTAAAAATTTATATTCCTTATCATTTTTATTACATTTTAATGTTGTGTTTATAAAAATTTATATGTTAATTTAAAAAAAATTATTAATATTTTGGATTTATAATTGAAATATTAGTTTATGTTTAATTTTTATTATTGGTTAAGAATTGATATGTTTTTTTTTTGAAAAATGTAAATATTTATTTTTTAAATGATGTCACTTATATAGAATTAATTCATTATATTAATAAAATTAAATCATTTAAAACATTTGTTAATAAAATTTTATATTTTAATGTATGATATTTATTTTTAAAATACAATGTTAAACATATAAACCTATTTTCAAAATATTCTAATATTACATACCTATTAAATGAATAAAATTTTTCAAATGTTTTAATAAAATAATTATAATATAATTAAATAAAAATTTAGATATCATTAATTTCATCAAAAATATTTTAAAAGTAATAAATATTTTAAATACATTCTAATAAATGTCATTTACAATTCTACCAAATTCATAAATATTCATTCATAAAATTCATCTTTTTTAGAAACAGTGTTTTGAAATTTACATGCACTAAAATTATGATTAATATATATTTACATGGAAAGGTTATTTTCAAATTTTATTCTTATATTTTAAATTTTGTTTTTCTACTAATTAATATGGACAGTTTTTCTTGTATTAATTTATTTTTCAAGTATTAATGATGATTATCATGATAATGGTAAAAAAATAATTTTAAAAGAAATATTTTATTAATAAAAACGAATCTATAAAAAATCAAAAAAAATTGAAAAATATTTACTAAATAATATTATATGATTTCAGTACAAAAATTTAAAAATTATTTAAATAAATCAATTTCTAATCAATTATAACTGAAATTTTGAATCAATAATTGTAAAAATGTGATTTTTATAATAAATTAGTTTTTCTGTACATTAAAAATTTCACCTTGAACATTATTCTTAAATATTTAAAGATTCAATAGAAGTAAATATAATGAAAATATGGTTTAGAATATCCTAGATTTGGTTATATGTATGATATCCCATTTAATTATTACACATTAATTTATGATTTATTATCTAAGAAATCACATAATACAACCTAGAAGATCAAGTCTTCTAGTGTATTTTCTTAATTATAAACATTATATAACAAATTAAATCAGTAGGTACATCCTCATTTTTTAAAATTCTCATAACATCATGGGTATTAGGATATATTAATGCTCGTGATGTTTTTACTTGGTCAACCCATGTGGTTTAACATGATCCGCTTCTAATGGGAAATCAAGTGTATCTTAATCTGTCTCTCTGTTAAATAATCAAAATGGACAAGATATCTTTCTCTGTTGTTCTTCCTCCTTTTTCTATGGTGTGTGGTTATTGAAGCATTACTTCTTTCCCGTAGGAATCGTTAGATCAATCTATTCTCCTTAGATTGGTTTCACTCTGTTTTAATGCAACCATGAAGTATCAATCAATCATCGGTATAAGGTTTGGCCTATCACCATTTATTTGGGTTCATCTCCTTCTATTTCTCTTTTCCCTGTTATGGTATGTGATCTTTATAACACTAATGGTGTTTTCTGGGGTTTTTGTTGGTACAATCATACCACCATATCCTCGCGTGGATACAGTTTTCATGGGAGGAGGCGATCATTTTTTTGTGTGTGGATCATTCTTGTATAAAGAATGAAAAGAACCATTTGAGGTAGGGGATTAATTTCTTCACTTTTTTTAGGTGTAACTTTATATTTAGTATGTTTTATTCTACTGGATCACAATGGAATTAACATAATAAATATTTGAACCGGATAACTAAATTTATATTGATTGTATGTTATTGCGTATTGTTTTGTTAAATAGTGTGATATCAATGATTGCTTCATATAACTATTAATTCTTAATGTAAATTGGTAAATAACGTAAACCATAATTAATTGAAAATGGTTTGGCTACGGATAATGATGCATGTAAATGAAACTGGTTCTTCTTGATATAATTTGGTTTTAATCAAAATGGTGCAGTAAGCATGTTTAATTATTTGTGTTATCTTACTGTTTAGGTTTTCCAATGTTGGAACCTATGATTAATAAATTGTTTAATCCCTGATATATGAATGAAATGGTGCTTTGATAAAAGATAATCCCTTGTAGGGTTCTGAGTTACCCTCTTGGTTGTTTAAGGGCGTAGATCCCATTTGATATGATATTGGTTTTTCCTACTGCTTATGTTGTGTTGTGAGCTTGGATGGATGTTTTCATATGTGGGGGTAGGTAGGACTACTTATTTTGGTTGCAGTTGATGCCTAGAGTGGTGAGAGGAATCATTTTATGCATTTCGGTGTTAGGGAGGATAGAAGGGATGACATAACAGTTCGGATGTGAATGTTTGGATGCTTGCTGACGCGTATTGGTTGTTTATGTGCTTTACATCTCCCCACATTTCAAGGAATCTAGTCTTACATACCATTATTCTGAATGGGGAGAATACGTGTAGGGTAGTATATGTTCATTCCATGTTTATCTTCTCAAGGGATAATGGGTTTACGCTCTTTCTATTTGAGGAAATGAATCGACGGGTAGTTCAACTACTCATCGGGTTGAGCCCCCTTGTGTTTAGTAGCATAGAATGTAGTTCTAGAGTGGCTGGGAATATGGGAATGTAATTCTGTAAATACATAATTGAATAAATGATGTTAACCCATGGGGTTTCGAGCTTAATGGGGAGAATTGTTGTGGTTGTGATTTGAAGGAATATTGTACTTTGGGTGTGATGCTAATGAAATTTAATGTGGAATTGTTATAGTTAATTAATGTTTAATGAATTAATTAAAATAAAGTGTAACTGATAAAAAGGGAATAAAATAATGTATTAAATCTATTTAAATGGTTGTGTGCTTATAGGATACCTTGTCTTAGAAGTGGCATCCCGGAGCCCAATAGATGTTAGATGTAGTAGAGTCTAAGACTAGATTATTCAAATAGTGTGGTTGTGAGCTATAGTATATTATATAATTTTTTTTTCTATAAAATACTGAACCCTATCAGTAAGGGAAACTGACACCCCAGAGATTCAGATACCTGGGGGTGTTTTCCCCAACATTCTAGTGGGAGGATGAATGGTTGACTACCCCCTTTGGTCCAACTCTCTTCTCTTGTTAGATACATGTGCTAGTAGGTGCAATGGTTAGTTTTCCCAATATATGTTTGTAGAGGGCAGTTATGGCTTGTGTTTATTCACACACATATATTCTGGATATAGTTTTTTATGGACTACTATAGGTGTAACGTGTATAGGCTGTGATGGCTTGAGGATCCGTACTCGGTATATGGGCTGTAATGGCTTGTGGTATAATAACTGACGTAGGACACACGTTATGCATGCTATGTTGGCTACCAGAAACTACCTAGTTACTTTTCTTACCTGGACATGTTGATTTTTTTGCATGAGGTGCATGTTTTGGTGCTTTTCGAAAGAGTCTATGGGAAATCCTTTTTGGAGAGAGATACTCAAGACGTGCGACGTTGGTGAAAAGAAATAAAAACCAGTGGATAAGTAGAAGTGGGGTACTGTAACTTTTCATTATTATAAGATTTATTGTTGTATGTGTTTCTTGTTGATAGTATCCATGGTGAGGTAGAGAACTTAGTATACCTTTTTAGGTGACCAGTCAGTTTCACTTATTGTTCACTATTCTTTAGCAAGCTTTATTTACATTTGCAGGAGAGGATTCACATAGGATCCTACTGAGTATACATTTATACTCACCCTATGTATAGATTCAATATTTTTCAGGCCACTTAGAGAAGGTTGGAGATCATGTTGGTTTCTACTAGCATGGGGTTTAAGGAGCTGTTCGGGCTTTTGGTTGGTGTTGTTTTTACGTTCATATGGGAACTTGCAATTTCCCCCTTCCAGGTTTAGTACCGTTGAATGAAATTATTTAGGAGAACTTGGGTTTTCTTTTATATTTTACTTCTACATTATCGTTGGTTGGTGTCTATGGAATCACAATTTTATGCATGTGTTCTCTTATAGGGTAATGCCTCCAATTTGTGTGTTTATTATACCCTAGGATCTAGTTTCCAACCCGGGGCCTACTGGAGGTAGGACTCATAGGGTCATTATCTCCCTTCTCACAAATCTAGCCCTAGAGGGGTACACTTTGTGAGGAGGGGGTCATGAATGAGTGGTGTTAGTGGTAGGTTGAAAGATAAGATGGATATTGGAGTTAGGCACAGGTGAGGATGCATGGACTGGACGGGCAATAGTGTCATTCATGTTTAACCATTGATGTAAACACTGGAGAATGGATGAGACACAGGCATTTAAGGTCCCCTATTATATGATATAAAGAAATTTATGTTTACAATGGATACTAAAAAATGGGATAATTGTATCCATGTAGAGATATAGGAAAGGATCATGCATCATTCTTCTTTGTGCATGTGTCTGAATGGGTAGACCTTGGGATAGGTTTACCAAAAATCAATGAAATAAAACAATTAATTATTTCATGTCGAGTATTCCATATTATAGGTTTAGGAGCTTTAACAAATTGTTATTATTTAGGAATGGATCTTGGTTGACATCCTCATCAGGATCACATAGATGTTGTCCAGTACCTGTGCCACCAGATCGCTATTTAGTTGAGTTTGAAGATGATGACACTTGTAGGAGGACGCTCTAAGAGTTTCTGTGCCAGAGTCTACAAAAGTACAAGGACTCTATTTTAGATGAAGTCATAGAAGACTAGTTTGAGTAGGTTGGGATTGGATTAAGTTCTATCTGTGCTCAGTAGGAGCATTGGGGTCCTTGGTTCTGACGATACTACGTGGAGAAACAATACAATGGAGGTTCTTGTTCATCGGGGATCACGAGGAGTCAACGATCTCATTGGAGGAGTTCCAAGACAAGTTTAGGGCCGAGGTTAATTTTTCTATCTCGAAGGCGTTTAGTCGCTAGGTGCGTCTTACCCTTTGATAGAGGATCTATAATGTGTGGGAGTTTGGAATCCATTTAAGGAACCTTGTTAGATATTCTTTGGACCTACTTCCTGATGAGGAGGCCAAGTCAATGCATTTCGAGGAGGCATTTCATCTAGTGATCCATCGTCAGGTCACCCAATTTATGTTGAAGATATTTCGTGAGGTAATGAAAAGGTAAGAGATATTCGAGAGGTTTTTGTCAAGAACCAGATCAACCTGAGATGGGAGCTGTCATGATTCCTCCTGATGCAGTGCTGTAGTCCAGTGTTCCTGGCATTCAGGTCAGAAGAGCTTTTGATTGGCTGAGGGTTGGTCCCAGCCCTCAACATCTTGTTTCACCAGGGTCAGTTGTTATCAAGCTTCTTCCAAGTGATTAGGTGATTATTTATCTTGAGGTGGTCAAGGTTACCAGTAGTGAGGGTGCCCGACCATTCAGATCAGTCATCGTGCACCAGGTTCTCCGCTCCATGTTCATTCGTTGAAGCTATTCCAGCCGAGAATGCGACATCACGTGGCACCAGCGATAGATCAGTCGTGGTTAGATAGGGAAGGTAGAGGATAGACATGGGACACTCCCTGTCCTTAAAGAGTAGTGTGTGACCATGGTGGTGGTCATCATCAGGGTCAGAGATGTTGGGGAAGTGGTCGTGGTCAGCTTCATGTTTTAGTGATGCCTTCTCCAAACGATTTAGACGTCGATCGAGGTACCATTATCTTTTTTTCTAATTTTTTTTCTTGATTCATTCAGGAGAGACAACTTCCTCCATATCGCCTAACGTTTTCCATTTTTTGGACTTGAGGTAGAGAGGATTCTAGTTCCTTTGTCATTGACTATGCTTGTTAATGGTCTAGATGACTTTTTTGAAGTATGTAGAAACTGTGAGCTAGTGTTTGGCCATCCATTCTTTGTGGGAGATTTCCTATGTTTATGACTACAACCATATGATTAAATCCTTAGCATGGATTGGTTGTATTTGGTGTTGGCAATCATTGATTGCTTTAGGACGATGGTAATTTTCGTTGTTATGGATGGAGAGACAGTGGTGTTTGTTAGCGAGTGATATCCTTGGATGCGTTATAGGGGCGTTCTGTCCTTATCATCCATGATGGATGAGATGTTGTTGAGTTCTTCAGTGGATCAACAATTGTCGTTTCCTAGGGTCATAGAAGAGTACCCTGATGTTTTTACAGAAGAGGTTAGAGCATTACCCCCTTGATGAGAGATCATGATTGGGATCAACCTACAACCAGTATCATATCTTATCTCTCTGTCTATATATAGTATGGACCCTTCTGTGTTACGAGAGCTACATATATATATTGATCTTATTTTGTAGTGTGGTGTTGTTCGGCCAAGTTTATCATGGTGGGGTGCACCAATTTTGTTTGTAAATAAGGCTGATGACGGTTTGTGGTTCTGTGTCATTTAACATCGCATAAACGAAGTGAAAATAATGAATCGCTATCCTCTTCCAAGGATTAATGATTTATTAGATAAACTGAAGGGTTCATGTTGGTTCTCAAAGATCTACTTGTGGTCAGGATATCATCAGATGCGTGTGCAGGATAATGATTTCTCGAAGACCACTTTATGTTGCCATCAGTGGAATTATGAGTTCATTGTAATGTCGTTAAGAATTAGGAATGCTCTATATGTGTTCATGGTATTGATGAATTATTTGTTCCATGAGTTCCTGTACAAGTTCATTATAGTTTTATTCAATGAAATCCTTGTATACTCCACATCTGAGGAGGAGCATACAGAGCATCTACATGTCGTTTTGGGAGTTCATCGTCAACATCAACTGTTTGTGAATTTGACAAAGTGTGTGTTTTGTGTTCGAGAATCCTACTACTCAGGTCATGTTGTGTCTTAGCATGGAGTAGCTGTGGATCCCTCAATGATAGAAGGAATTGTGTTTAGGGAAGCCCCCAAGACTGTGTCCGAGGTGCGATGATTCCTTAGTCTCACAGGCTACTATATGAGGTTTATAGCCGATTTGCCTCGAGTTGTGACTCTTCTGACATCATTGAATAGGAATTATCATGTGTTCATATTGACTGATCTGTTTTAGGAAGCTTTTGAGAATCTAAAGGAGGAGTTGGTAAGGGATATATTTCATTTTCTTCTAGTAGAGGGAGTTCAGTTTGATGTTTGTTGTAATTCTTCACAGATATGGTCAGGCTATGTTCTCATGCAGCAAAGATGAGTTGTTTCTTATGGGTATCAACATTTATGTCCCCATGAACGTAACTATGACACCCAAGATCATGAGTAGGAATCCTTGATGTTTTCTCGGAATATGTGAAGATATTACTTCATTAGCAAGCACTTTGTGGTTTTCACCGATTATAAGAGTTTGAGGTATGTTTTCTCCTAGCATGATATGAACTTATGACAACACTGGTAGATGATGTTCTTATAGGAATACGACTTCAAAATAACGTATACACTTATAAAGGGGAATGATGTAGTGGATGCGTTGATTATGAAGTCACGTAGTTATGCAGTGCGTGAATCTGGTCACTCCTGGAGAGTAATGGATGTATTCTCAGCATTAGATCTTGATATAGGAGACGTTGGGGACAGTGGTTGGATTTTTCATATGATAGTGCAGTCATCTCTCATAAAGAAAGTGGAATAATCCCAGTTGGGTGATCTTGATGTGGAGGTGTGGAGAGACCGAGTTTTTTTTAGTGAGGCCCCTGATGGTTGGTCTAAGGATGAGAAACACCATTTGTATGATCATAGAAGGCTTTTTTTCAATTGACGATGCATGAGATGGTCCTCAGAGAGATTAATAGTTCAAATTCAATGGTGCATCCTAGAGTGACAATGATGAACCGAGCCTTGAGCAGCCAATTTTGGTGGCCTGGGCTGAAGCGTGCAGCTGTGTTGTTTGTGTCTTGATGTTTGCTCTTCCAGATGGTGATGGCCGAACATCGTGTTCCTAGTGGTCTGCTCCAGCGATTATATATTCCTCAGTTGTTATGGGATGACATATTAAAGGACTTTGTTACTATTTTACCTCGAGCTCTAGGAGGACATGATGATATTTGGGTGGTAGTGTATTGATTAACAAAATTGGAACCCTTTATAGCAATCATGAAGTCAAGATCAGTGGTTATTTTGACGAGGAAAAATCTAGAGGTGGTGGTGAGACTTTAGGGAGTCCCATGGAAAATCATTTCTGAACAATATCCTAACTATAACTCTTAGGGGATAGGTCATCAGCATGCTTTTTGTTCTCACATATGCCTTAGCACTGCTTTTTATCCACAGAAAGACTGTCAGACAGAGCGCACTATCCATACTCTTGAAGACATGTTATGATCTTGTGTCCTAGGTTTTGGAGGTTTGTGGATGATGCACTTACCCGTGGTGGAGTTCACATACAATAATAGCTTTTTACTCCACCATTATAATGGAACACTATTAAGCATTTTATGGCCATCCTTTTCGTTCTTTGCTATGGTGGACTCGGGTCGGAGAGTCATAAATTCTCATACCATAACAAGTGCAGAATACAATAGAGAGGGTTCAGGTGATTTTCAAGAAGATGTAGACAGTGCAAGATCATCAGAAATAATATGTCAATCAAAGGATTAGGCCTTTAGATTTTCATTTTGTGGTCTACGTGTTCTTGAATGTGGCTCCCTATCGTGGTCAATGAAGGTTTGGTCATGGAAGTAATATTTCTCCCAAAATTTTAGGGACTTTTGACGTGATTTCTCATGTTGGAGTTGTGGTGTATCGTGTATAACTTCCCTCGTAGTTGAGTCAAATACATGATGTTTTCCATGTATCACAATTCTGATATTATCTTCATGATGAATCTAACATAATCAATTGAGGAGATATCAATGTTGATGATGACACAACCTTCATGGACCGAATTTTAGAGATCCAAGATCGCAAGGAGAAGGTGTTGCGTAGGCATTCTGTCCCCTTGGTTCATGTCTTGTGGCGACATGGTGGAATGGAGATGAGTGCTTGGGAACGTGAGTCACAGATATGAGCCCAGTACCCAGAGTTTTTTGGTGTTTAACTCTTTACGTGTAATGATTTCCCCTTGTGGTTAGACCTTTAATGTTAATAATATGGATTTATTTTTGTTGTGTCTTGTGGTTATATCTCTTTTGAGAGTTATCTTGATGGGTGGTTTTTTCGAAACCGTTTCATTTTTCACATTAGGTGGGTTTTGAATTCCATATGAAAGGGAATGTTTTGAGAGGTATCTGATGTAATGGCGTAGACCTCTATGGTCAATTCCTTTGAGAAATTTAGGTGTATGAGATGATTCAAGAGGTCATGGTGACTTATCCACAAGACTTTTCCATTTTTTTAGTTCGGTTAATAGTTATAACGGTAGACAGTTGATAAATGTGCAATGGTAACCATATGTGAATAGTGAACCGGGGACCTTATGTGAACAATGTTTATCAGTAACATTCTGTGAATAGTTTCATCGGTGACCCTTGGTGAATAGTTTCATCGGTATCTTTCTATGAATATTACCATAAGTGAAAAATTCTATCAGTGAGGTCTAATGGTAACCTCTCTTTCATTTTCCAAATTTCTAATTCTATAAACAGTTCCGTCGGTGAACAAATATATCAGTAAGCTCTGACGGTATCCTCTCTTTCCTTTTCCAAATTTCTAATTCTATGAACAATTCTTTCGGTAAATAGATTTATCGGTATCCTCTAATGGTAACCTCTATTTCCTTTTCCAATTTTTCAATTATATGAATAGTTCCATCGGTGAACGGTTCTATCTATAACCTGTAATGGTAACCACTAATTATATTTCAATATTTCCAATTCTTGGAACTATTACTTCTTTGAACTGTTGTATTGGTAACCTCTAACGGTAACATCTATTTTCTTTGAAACATTGCAAATTCTATGAAAAGATTCATCAGTGAATAGTTCTATTGGTAACCTCTCTCAGTAACGTCAATGTTCCTTTTTTAAATTTTGAGTTCTTGAACAGTGCTTCTAGAATGGTGAGGTCTATTGTTAACCTCTATTTCCTTTTCCAAATTTTGAGTCTATGAATAGTGTATGAAGCTTCCTATTGTTTCGACCCATTAATGTTTCCTTTGACGTAAAATGTATTTAAAACATTATTTTCTGGACTATATGGATTATTCAAAGGCCATAAATCCTATTTTAATTTATAATAAGGCTCATAACTTTTTTAAATGGTCACACCACGTGGTTTAATGCAAAATATTTTTAAGGGGAAATAAATTGTATCTTAGAAAGTATCTCCATTAAATCATTAAAAGGGATTAGATATCTTCCTCCCTTGTTATACCTCTTTGTTCATTGGTACGATACGCTTGAACCTTTTCATCATTCCCATAGGAATCATGAGATCAAACTTTCCTCCTTTGATTTGTTCTGCTATGTTTTGATGCAACCAAGTTCTGTCGATCAATCTTTGGTATATTGTATGATCAATCACCATTATTTTGGGTTTTTCTCCACTTGTTTCTTCATTCCCTGTTATGGAATGTGATCTCTATAATACTAATGTAGTTTTCTTGTGTTTCCATTAGTTTTGTCTTACCACAACATCCTCGGGTGGATACTGTTTTCCTGTGAGGAGGCGATCATGATTCTTAGTGTTGATTGTTTTTTAATAAATAATGACAAAAAACCGTTTGGTGTAGGGGATTCATTGCATCTGTTTTATTTTATATGAAACTGTATAGTTAGCATGTTTTATCTCACTGGATCACAATGGAATTGACATAGTAAATATTTAAACAAAATAAATAAATTGATATTGATTATATATTATTACATCTTGTTTTTTTATAGAGAGTGAGATATCTATTATTTCTTCATATTTTAGTTCGTTCTTGATGGAAATTGGTAAAGAACATAAATATGAATTAATTTATAATTGGTGGGCTAAAGATAATGGGGCATGTAAATGAATCCTGTTATTTTGGTTGTAATTTGATGTTAATCAAAATTGTGCAGTAACTATGTTTAATTATTTGTGATATATTACTACATAGGTTTCCCAATATTGGAACCTATGATTAATAAATTGTTTAATACAAGATGGATTAAAAATAGAGTAGTTTTATATAATGAAACCCATTTTAGGGTTCTGAGTTACCCTCTTGGTTGATTAAGGGCTAAGAGCCCATTTGATATGATGTTTGTTTTTCTTGTTACATGTGTTTTTGTGTTAGCCTGGATGGCTGTTGTGATATGTGGGGAAATGTAGGCCTTTTGATTGTGGCAGTAGTCGATGACTAGAGTTTTGAGATGCATCAGTTTATGAATTTGGGTGCCAGGGAGGACGTAAGGGATAATGGATCAGGTTGGATGTGAATGTTTGGATGCTTGTTGATTCTTATTGGTTTTTTCTGTTCTTTAATTATCCCCACTGCTCAAGGAAACAGGTATAACATAACCTTATTTGGAATGGGGCAATGATGCGTGGTGAATTCCAAGTGCTTTCCATGTTTAGATTCCCAAGGGAGAATGGGTATGTTCTCTTAATATAGGTGGAAAGACTCAATGAGTAGTTTATATACTCACCATTTTTAACCCCCTTGTGTTTAATAGCATATAATGATTTTCTAGAATGTCTGTTAATATGGGAAAGTAATGTTGTAAATTCATAATTGAATAAATAATTTCACCCTTGGGGTTTGAATATTTCTAGGGCGCAATGTTGAGGTTGTGATTTGATGGAACAATGTACGTTGGATGTGATGATAATTAAATTTAATGTGGAATTGTTATTGGATAATTAATGTTTTATGAATTAATTAACATAAAGTGGAACATATAAAAAGGGAATGAAATAATGTTTTAAAGCTCGCTAAATGGTTGTGTGGTTATAGGATACCTAGTCATAGATGTAGAAGCCTGGAGTCCAGGAGAGGTTAGCTGCTGTAGAGTCTAAGACTAGGTTATGCTCATAGTGTTTTTGTGATCTATATTATATTCTATTATTTTTGCGTTTCTATATGATACTCCACACTATTAGTAATGGAAATTGACACCCCAGGGATTCTGGTCCATGGGGGTGTTTTCCAGAACATTCTGGTGGGATGATGAATAGATGACTACCCCCTTTGGCCCCGCTCTCTTCTATTGGTAGTTACATCAGCTGGTAGGCGCAACAGTTAGTTTTACTCATATATGTGTGTAGAGGTTTGTAATGGCTTGTTGTTATTCAGACAAATATATTCTGGATATGGTTTCCTATAGACCATTATAGGTGTAACGTGTATAGGATGGCTTGAGCACCCTTACATGGTGTATGGGTTGTAATGGCTTGAGGTATAATACCAGACATATGATACACATTATGAGAGTTGTTGTGGCTCTAAATAAACTAACTGGTTACTTTTCATACATGGACGTGGTAGTTTTGTTGCATGAGTTGCATTTTGTGGTGCTTTTCCCAGGTGTCTATGGGCAAGCCATTTTGGAGAGAGATGCTCAGGACGTGTGATGATGGGGAAAATCGAAAAACCAGTGGGGTTGTTGTAGTGGGGTACCCATGATATCATTTATTATATGATATATTCTTTTATGTGTTACATGGTGAGTGTATCCATGGTGAGTCTGAGAACTTAGTATACACGTTTAGGTGACGAGTTAGTTACACTTGTAGTCGACTATGCTTTGGTATGCATTCTTTTCTATTACACGAGTGGATTTGGGAAGGATCCTACTAAGTTTACTGTTATACTCACCCTATATATATAAAAACTATTTTTTATGCCACTTGGTGGAGGATAGCGATCAATTTGGTTTCTACTAGCTTGTGGTAGCTAGAGCTGTCCGGGTTTGTGGTTGCTGATGTTTTTACATTCTTTTGTGTACTTCCAGTTCTCCCCATCTAGTTATAGTACTTCTACAAGACATTACATATGTTCACATGGGTTTTCTTTTATATTTCACTTTTTAGTAGGATTTGGTTTGTGCCTATCATATATCTCTCTTTCGCAAGTGCTCTATTAGAGGATAATGCCTTCAATTTGTGTTTTTATTATACTCTCAATGCTAATCACAAAGCAGGGGCTACTGGTGGCAGGAATCAGGGGTCATTATCTCTTTTCTCACATTTCCAGATGACGAGGGGTACACATTATAGAGAGGGCGTCATGACATTACCTATGGCATTGTAGCGCTATCTGGGGCCACCCTTTGTAATCATAACTTGTATATTAAAAATTATACCACTTATATAACATAAAATAATAATATATTTCATCAAATTTAATACTATGAATATTTACTCTTTATTAAATACATGTAATTAAATTATAAATGACCATAGTTAAAACTTGGTGAATTCCATAGAGTGTAAATGGTTTTATGTATACATC
Organism: Viscum album; assembly: GCA_963277665.1. NCBI lineage: Eukaryota > Viridiplantae > Streptophyta > Magnoliopsida > Santalales > Viscaceae > Viscum > Viscum album. The sequence goes on along the minus strand of OY728133.1, from coordinate 1,894,866,002 downwards.
TCCAAAATGTTTTGCATGAAAAATCACTGTAAAATTTTGGCATTGTGACGATAGTACGTGAATATTTATAAAACATTTTAATGAGAGTTAAATAGATATATAATAAAATTGATATAAATATGAATGGATGATGTATTTTGAATAAAAAAAATTCTACATTTATATATTTAAATCAATTGTCATAATTAAAAGGGTAGCATTAATAAATTAAAATTGTATAAAAAATCTTAGGATAACTTCTGCAGCATAATAGTGGTACAATATGAATAAAAGAAATGGTTAATTATAATTTAAGGGATCATTCATAAATAAAAAATAATAATGTATTTAATAAGGGTGGGGAAAATCATAACACATTAATAGTACATGGTTGAAAAAATTCATTACAAAAAATATGGTTCATGAATATTGAGATGAAATAGATGACCAATTTCTAATGTTTGGTATGGAAACGACATAGGAAAATTATATTATGTTTAGAGATAAATAATCTATAATTTTAATGAAATAATACTAACAATATATTGAAAATTGTAAATTCATGAAAACATAAAAAATTGACATTCAAAATGCTACATACGCAAAAGGTGGTTCATTTTAAAAGAATATAAAAAGGTAACTCACCAAATTTCAGGACTATAACACCTTTTGTAAATTCAATAATGAGAGCGGATAAATGATATATAATTATTGGTAAATATATTTTATAGTAGAGGGATCGTTATAAAGTCCTGGAAATAGAAATAAATGAGATTAGAAGGAATAATTTAAAAGAAGCTGCATTGAAGGAAAATAATATAGGGAAGTCCATTACCTTGAGATGGTGGTTCCAAAAATAAATGGGGATTATAATGAGACAATGGGTGAATCATGGGATAACTCTAGAGAGGTGATGTCATATTAAGGATGTTCTATATGGTTTTTGATTTAAGAGGATTTGGATATTTGGTGCTTGGGGTGTTCATTATTTTTTCCCAAAACATAAGTTTTACAATCAATACAATAATCTAATCAAAACTAAATAAATTACCATGGGTTTTTTACAATGGTATCTTCTAAATAGTACTATTTTTTGTTTTTATAACTATATGGGTTGAATTCATCAAAATATTACAAGTTCTGTTGGGGACATGAGTCGTGTTTATAAACAATTAATTTTAAACCCATAAAATATAATCTTGGTTTTTAATTATTAATAACAGCTACATAAACTAATGTAAATTTACTTAAAAACACATAATTTAAAATTTCTAAAAATCTATTCAGTACTTAATACCATTTATAGAATTTCATACATCACCATTTCGGTAAAAATGATTTGAAAGTACACACCAGTTATTTACACTGTATTTATTTCTTACCTAAACAATTTACATTCATTGAATATTATAAAAAATTACATTATTGATAATTATTACATTATGATCACCAAAATTATATTTATTTTTTCCAATTAATTTAATAAATATTTTAATAATGAATTTCAATACAAGAATCTACATTTTATCTAAAGTACATGTTTTTTCAATAATATTTTACGAGCCCAAAAATGATTTCATTTTAATACAAAATATATTTTTTATCAAATAAATTTATTTATAAAATTTTAAAAAAAATATTATAAATTTTTAAATTTCATGAATTAAAAAATGAATATATAAAATTAAATCCCTTATTGTAAAACAAAATACCATTTTTTTATCATTTAAAAATATATTTTGCACAACATAATTAAATACATATTTTTAAATAAAAAAAATATAACAAAAATTATATTTAAATGAATATATATATATATATATGTGTACTATTGGGGTTGTTTTTTTCTAGTCATTGTTAAATTACATTTCCCATAATTTACCTGTATTTATTAAAATGAGAATGAAAATATATAATTTTTTTTCTATTGTTATCATCAAAATGATTGTTTGAACATTTTACCTAATATTAATTATGATTATTCCAAATAAATATTCTCTTTTTCAAAAAATAATTCAATTACATGGAGTAATTTTATTTAAAATATGGCCCTCAGGTGTGATGATACATGTTTTTCCAAAAAATATATTTTATCAATGAAATGATGATTTTACATGAACACAATAACTAGTAATATTCAATATTTAAATATAAATTTAATATTATTGTTTTAAATTATACACATTTAATTTAAAAAAATATCCATTATGGGGTTTTTTAATTAATAATAATTGACCAACATTACTCATATTAAAAAACATTCTTAATGATGTGTTTTTGATAAAAAATATGTAATTATTAAAAAATATGTTATAATGAGTAAATAAATTAAATTAATTGTATTTAATATCAATAACATATAATTAGTTTACATTCAAATAAAATTAATATGAAAACAAACATTTATATTCCATAATTTATCGAATGATTTGATAGTTTAACCAAAAATGTATTTTTATTATTCGTTGAAAAATAAATATATTATAATAAATACTCATATTTCAACATGTTTTTATTTTAATATGATATAATTTTATTAAAAATTTTATTAATAAAATTTTATTAAAATATTTTAAAAATTAATTTTAATATATTTTAAAAAAATCATTTTTGATGAAAATATATGATTGAAGAATAAAAAGAAATTAATAAATATTGGGTGATTATTTACTATGAATTTATAGATATATTTATATTTTGAGTAAGATATATATATATATATCTGATTGTAGTTATCTTATTTATAATCATAAATTCAATGGTTGTTTAAAAGTATTTATATTTAAATAATCAATATTTTCCTTTTTAAGTACAAATGGCATTTCACTATTACCCACATTAAAAAATTTCTTCTCAAAAAAAATTCTACCTAATTATGTTAAAAAAAATAGACCCTTAAAAATATATTTATTGATAACCTATATTATTAAAATGGTTTATAAAAAATCAATATGAATAAATAGAAAGAGGAGTATAAAAGAAATAACATTACTGGGTTTCCATGTATGAGAATAGTATTGATATGTGAAAATAATAAAATTGACAGAAAAAATAAATCCCAGTAACTAATATAGAGTGAGATATTACATTTCTGGGAGATAATAAATGACCACAAAACTTGAAATATGTGTTTTGTGTAAAGGGCCTAAATTTTTAAAATTACAACATTTTTCATTCAAAATTAATTTCTCAGCTAAGGAATTCTTTTATAATCCAGTCTACTTACATATTTTATTATAATTCTTTGAAAAGTATTATGTCATCATTTAATACATTTCCAATAAAATATCATCTTCTTCTCCAAACAATGAGTACTGAATTTATGGTTGATGTACTATAATAAATTTCTTATATGACACATTATACACAAGAGAAAAAAAATATTCATCATGTCTTTACTAAATAGAAAATCATTAGCATGAAGTATGAAAATACGAAAATAAAAACAAATTAAATAAAAAATCACCAAATCTAATAAAAAAATAACTGGTTTAATAAAGATCATTCCATAATTAAATACTCGTAAATCCAAAATAACACCAATAACGTCAGCATAATATATTTTTTGAACTAAAATGGTTGTCTCATACCCATTAGGTTACACCATTAATAACATAATAACATTCTATTAAAATAATATATTCTAATGAAAGAAATGCATATCGATACCTCATCCCAATTAGGCAATTACTAAAATTCCATTAATCACCTCAATACATTTTTTTGTCCTTTTAATTTCATTACAATCATATGATTTATCATTATTAAGATCCATCACATAAATTGGAAAATTGTATCAATGAATTTAAAAAATTGATTTAGACATATCATATAAATACCCTTGAGATATACCCATAAAAAATATATAAATGGTTATAAATCGATCAATAATGTGTTTTAGAAAATAAAATCTTATCTCTAAATCTATTTTATATGTTATATATACCATTCAACCTCTGTTTCAAATATTTAAACATAAACTACAATATAACAATCCAGGTATGTTTCATGATTCTTATGTCTAGAATATCATTGATTTATACATCTATAATGTAATTCTCAATTACCAACACTTAAACACATTAATCCTTAAACATAAATGCTTTTCTTAAAATATTTCCATACATTGTCGAGGATTTTACCCTTGGGTAATATAATTGACACTAATAATTCCCTTATTCTCTAAAAATAATATATTAAAATAAAAGGGTTTTATATGATGTATTCTATTCCATTCAATCAACCCATTAATTTTGTAACATCCCCGAAAAATAAGGAATAAGAAACTTTTCATATTTATTAATATTTTTTAATTAAATATTAATTTTACATTAAAGGGGATGCTATGTTCGATAGCATACTCGATACACGACAACATGTATCTTTGAAATCTTATGGTGCAGACTAATAATATAATATTATTATTTTAAATGGTCGTTAACTCCTAGCCATTGTGTTGGTGGGAATGAAAAAAACTAAATACAAAATTATTATACATGTTTTTCAAATTTAATTTCATTTATCCAAAAATTGTTAGAGGCTTAAAATGTGAGTGAATCTAATTTTAAGCATAATTTACATTAAAAGGCTGATTTACCGCTGTTTGATAGTGAAACCTATTTAAAAATATATTTGGCCACTTTAATACATTTTATACAACTAAATAAAATCCATATTTTGAAAGGGGTCATCAAAATTTACATTGTGTAAATTTTTGGAATTTTTCCGAAAAAGTACAAATTGTTATGAATAGTGTAAATATTGTATTTTAATTCAAATCTAGGTTTTAATCTAATTTATTTATATGGTTATATTATCTTTTAAATTTGTTTTAAAGTGTAATGTGAATATATTTTTACCATTTAATCCAATTTTGGTCATTGGAATTCATTTCACTTTAAAATTGGACATAAACAAGTGTCAATCTTTTGATAGTTATTGTTTCTTAAAAAACACGTTATTTGTTTTAACAACGGGAATTAATTTTAAAATTATTTAATGACACTTTTATGTATTAAATTTGGTAAAATAGACATCATTTTTGAATTTGGAATATCAAATATAACTTAGGCAGAATTTTTGGTATTTTTCTGAAAAACATCAATTTCTGATGAATAGTAAAACAACTTAGTGGTAGTTAAAAAAACTGACTTTTTCATTTAAATGAAATTTTAACACTTCGGTGAATTGAATTTAAAAATTCCAGCATAAATTTTTGTTTTCAAGAAGTATAATTTGGTTCCTTAAGATGAAAATAATTTTTGGTGAATAGGAACATTTGTCTATTATTTACCACGGTTAAAGGTAAATAAGGTAATTCAAAGTTAAAAGAATGTGATAATAATTCATAATTAACTTAAAACTTGTCCAACCCATATTGGTTGAGTCATTTACGTCCTTGTGCATATTTGGATCGATTTTGGGACCCCATTGAGCCACATGGGAGTGATAATGGCAATTTAGATTAATTAACTTAATATAAAGGCAAAAATTACAAAAGCAAATAAGTTTTTAGATATTAATTTTTATATGGTTTTATATAAGCCCTATTTTTGACTATAAATATTCATTGGAAATATAAAAATATTTAATACATGATAGTATTTTTTTTCATTTTTAGACATCTAATAAATTAAATTATTTATAACACAATAATGATACAATATTTACCTCATTAATAAATGATTTAAATAAATAATATTATAATTCATTAAATATTATCCAGAACATGCCCAATTATGATTGGATGATTTTATTTAGTATATGAGTCATATTATCTAAGACCTTAATGATTTTTGGACCTTTATAAACCGAATTTCATTATATAATAAAATATTATTTTCAGCCTTTCTTATGGAGTCCCTCTACTCTCTTATAAAAGGAGACAATTTCGATCCAATTACTCACACCACTCAAACCATTTGGCTAGTCCAGAATCTTCCAAATTGACCTCCCTACATTCCTATACTCTACCTAGAAACATTAACTTATGATGAAGGAACTTCAAGAAGTCCTTTGGTTCAAACCAAATGGAGTTACCCAAATTAAAGGTATCAGTTTCTCTTAATTTGTTTTCTTTTATTTAACTTTTCGATCCTCTAAACACTTTTATTACATTATTTTGTATCAAAAGTAGTATCCTCAATATACTAGGAGGTTTTTATAATATGTATTCAAACTACACTTACACACTCCTCTATCTAATGGGTGAAAAACATAATGTTTCTGTGGATGGAAAACTAACGCCTCAGGAAATGAAGATTGTTCAATTACCTCTAACCATCTATAATGGTGGCCATTATGATGGAACTTTATTGATATATGATATATATTATGTTTATTATTTCCTTATTCTTCTTTATTTTCCATTTATATCACTACTTTATGGTTCTTGTAGGGGGTAAATACTATAATCTCATTAGAGGAGGTGTAGACTACTACCCCTCAAAGTGATATGACTCGTTAATGCATTTTGTGGGACGTATAAAGGATGGTTTTAATAATATTGTGTATGTTATTATACTGGAATTATAATATAACTAGGTATAATTATGTTTTTAATTCTATTAAAATAATAAATAGAAATGGAAGTAGCGTTCATACTTACGTACGACTTACCTTCTCCATGAACGGTGCATTTCATTTCATACCTCCAAATGTTATGTACTATTATAAATAAAAGTATATACTGGATATATATGATATATATGATATCTAAATATTGAATTTCATTCTAGATATAATTAACTATTGACCACATGGACAACTTTTAAATATAAGGTGTTCATTTTTTACTCAAGTACCAAATATCAACAAAATGGATGTTATTAACATAAATGATAACAAAATTTTAATAACACGGTAATAAGTGATATAAAGGAATAATAAAATTGAAATATGTTCTTAAGAAAATCATAAATTAACTTTATTTTATTATTCAGGAGATTAATGAACGATTGAGTCGAGTGGGTCACAAGGTAAAAGATTTTTTATCTCACTTTTAATTTCGTGAGATTTGCATTGTTCGTCACTTATTCCTTGAATGTGGTGTATTTTGTACTGAAATTATATATATATTATCATGATTCTCATTATATTCGTTGTATTCTATGAATCATTTTGTGTTTATTAACTTTTGGTCATACGACTTAGTTGATTACAATGTGGTAAAGGGTTTCGTCTCACTTTTTATTCTCGTACGCTTCATGCTATATTTGAAACTATTTACTTTTGTGTGGTTTATGTACTTACCATTATCATACTCTTTATGTAATATAATATAATTTATAATTATTTAAATTATCATTGTATGATCCTTCTTTCATATGGCGTATATTTTTTAAGTTACCAAATCGGTATGGGAACTATTCACCCTCCTCTTATAAAAGACTTATTTTTTATGTATTTTAATTTACATCATGTGTTGTTGGGATATGTTATTTTATATCATTATTGATGTAAAATTTATATCCATGTGATTATATTCCATTTTTTATCTCATCAAAAAATTTTCTGAATTTTAAGGTGACGTCGTTAGGCTGTCGAATTTTTACAAGGGAACCTCTTAACCCAATTTCAATTCATTGGGTTAACTTGTACGTCTAGAACATGTCATCATATGAATATTTGTGAATGACCTATGAATTTTTTAAACTTAATATAAAATTATATTAGGTTTATTTAAATTTCTCACACATAATTATGGGATTAATTTATCCATAATGTAAGGATACCATCTTTATAAGAGATTTCATCACAATTTACATTTCCACTGAGACTTCATTGTTGTTATGAAGTAATTCACTATTATATGGTTTATATACTATCCTTTGAAATATTATATCATGAATCCCATTATTCTCATGATGTTATACTATTCTGATTAAAAGTTATTCTTCAATTATTTGTATTCAAGCGTCTCTCTTTTTTTAAAACTCGTTAGATAAAATATTGATTTAAATGTTTTAAAGATATATTATTCTAAATATTTTTCATTAATGTACATTTTTTCAAAATGGGTTTTAGTATTTTTTTTATATGTACATTAGTTATTTCAAATGATAATTCATTTAAAATCTTCAAAGTGGTATGGGACATATTGATTTAAAAATCTATTTTTAAATGGTTTGGAAAGTGATTTGATAAAACATAGTCTTGATTCGATATATTGGAATGTGGAAATGTTATATTTCCTTTATACATGTGTTATATTTTATGATTATATTGTGGTTATTGGGCATTGTTTACATATACAGGTGGTTCTGTGATAAACCTAGGGCACATGAGCTTGAGATAGCTCTCCAATGTATTGGGTAACATGACAGATGTGAACGTGTTGTTTCTCATATGAGATTTATGGAATATACTTTGATGGGTATTTAAAGTTTAACTCTCTATGTAGCTGTGATAGCTACAATTTAAGTATGATATGGATTCCATAAGTATCCGTTATGATTTATGATTTGTGTGGTTTATTCATAAAACTTATGATTTTGTAAGGTATGTTATGATTGAAAAGTATGGTTTCATTGATTTGTATTTATTAATGGGCTAATATTTTCCATTCTTATTTTATAACCCTTAATGGGCTTTTTATGCTCATCCAAACTTGTTGAAATGTTTTCCACAGGACTTAAAGCTGAATAGGTTTAAGCATAGGATCATGGAAAAGTCATGCTGTCAAAAATATGGAACAAGACATGTTTTTTATGAAAAAAATGGATACTGAGTAATAGTATATACTTGTAATATTCATGTTGTTATGTTGTAGTTATGGACTAATTATCTAAAACTCTAAACCTGAAAATATCATCAATGTGAATTATTCATTTAATTCAATATTATGTAATCTTATACGGTCGGGACCTTATAGTTGGTACCAGAGGTCGGTTTAGACAAATTTAGGGACTATGAATTTTCGTTAGACATATGGTTAGTCACTATCTAATATTTCAGTTAAATCACTGTTTTATAACCTTTTCAGATCAAGGAATGTCATTTACAAATGGAAGGAGGAGGATCTCAAATGAAATTCTTATCTTTTCCTGATTACATGCTTGCAATAATTGTTGCAAAGTTATGTTATTATGATTGTGAAAATTTTTCTAGAATACAAATCACTTTCAAGCAGTTGTTTGAGATATCAAACACCTCCATTATACATCGTTATCATCACGGATCATTGGTTTTATTTAGAAAAATCCTATTTTTACAAAATTCTCATATTTTCAGGAAAGGTCGATATTATAAAGTCATTTTCAAATATTTTACCTTATCACAAGATATTGAAGAATATTATGAATTTAAAAAAGGTGATGAAGAAGGAGACCCTTGCACAAATTATTTATATTATATTTTAAAATATATACTCACAACACATACTTATAGTATTTTAAAAGGACCGTTAATTGAATGTTTCAAATCAAATTTGATTCGACCGTTTTATAGAAATCATGTTTTATCAGATGTTTCAAAATTATATTGTCATACATGATTATTTTCCAAGACTATTCTTCTGTGAACATCCATATGACCTATGTTGTACAAGGTGTATTTGGATGGAGGAGGAAAATGATTTTGAAGGATCTCTAAATCATTGTTGCAATGCATGGACCTTCTACCTATATGAAAAAGATGACGATGAAACCAAATGTACACCATGATCAAGGTATGTTGTTCTTCATTTTGGGGATTGTTTTATTTAATCATATGGTGGTGAAATAAGACTTCATTAATTAAGATGTTGAGATCATAATGAATTTTTAGGAAAATGAGTGGTATAAAGAAACCTTTGAAGTTAAAACATTTTTGGGTTATTTTTTATATTTATAAAAAGGACAACCCATATGATGGGTGACAACCCGTCGTATCTGGAAAGGCTGCAGGAATCTAACCCACAACCGAAGGGCGACAAGAGTGAGTCCCCTACCACTATCCTACATGAAGTCTCCGGTTAGTATGACTTATTATTTTAGTAAAATGTTTTTATGGAACAAGAATAAGTTAATTTTTGGAACTTATTTTTTATAAAATGGATATTATTAGTATTGAAAATTATTTAGTGATTATGTGTTAAAAGGTTGTTGTGGAAGACTTTCCCTCTTTTGAGGAAACACTATATGCCTAAGAAAGATAGAATACTATGAGATTTCAATTGTGGAATAACGCTTGAAATTTTATTTTACAAGAATCTATGTATTTAATATGGACACATGATGATTTGATTTATTTATGAAAATGATTAACCTATCATGGAGAATATGTGATTTGGTTAATTACTTTTCAATATGAGACTTTATGAGTAACTGGTGTTACATGGAGATAAATTTTAAGGTGTATCTTGGAAGTCTATGTAATTAAATCATTATGAGATTTGGGTGACAATCAAATTATGGAATACTTTAGAAAAATATTAGGGACAATTGTTTATTGAATTGTCTTTGTTGAACATTAAATTTTTTAAGACAAAATATGGAGATTAAGAGTATTTTTGCTTTATGTAAAAGATTATCCTTTTTCCGGATTATCTGATCTTGTACTAAACCATTTGTTTTTAGTTAATATCGAAAGAAAAGGGAAGTATATAGTTCACACTTTTTGGATTATTTGATTATCTTGAAGTTTGTTATTGAACCTTTAATGTAAATAAGTCATCCTGAATACTCATCATATGGAGGAAATATGAGTTTGTGTTAGAAATCTTGTGATGGATAAAAGTCTACATGAAACGTAATTGTGTTTACTTTTGTTTTTTGTTAAGATCATAAATAATTTCCTCAATGGAAAGTAACTTAAAACAAAAAACCATGTCTGTTAACATTTCATACTGGGAAATCAAAGACTGTTTAACACATCACAAGTTTGTGATTTTCTGGTGGTTAACTTTCTCCTAAACATGTTTTCTATCAGTCTCCATCAGAACTTGATTGTTTTTTTCTCCTCCATATCAATTTTTTAAGGGAATCCTAGTATCTTTTGTCTCATGTAACCTTTTTAATTCTGTTCCATTATTTTAAAGTGATAGTTTTATTGAATCTTTTTCAATTGTGGGGCTTTTAATGAAGTATCCAAGCCCAGTTTTTAAATAGTGAGAACACAATTCCAAAAAGGGGGGAAGGATGTAACATCCAAGATCAATAAGGAATAATACACTTTTCATATTTATTAATATTTTATATTTAAATATTAATTTTACATTAAAGGGGATGTTATGTTCGATAGCTTACCTGATACAGAACAACATGTTTCTTTGAAATCTTACGTTGCACACTAATAATATAGTATTATTATTTTAAATAGTCGTTTACTCATAGTCATTGTATTGGCAGGAATGCACAAAACTAATTAAAATATTATTATACATGTTTTTTAAATGTAATTACATTTATCCAAAAAATGTTTGTGGATAAAAATGTGAATGAATCTAATTTTAAGAATAATTTACATCAAACGGTCGATTTACCACCTTTTGATGGTGATCCCTCCTTAAATATAGTTTTGGTCACTTTAATAAATTATATATGACTAAATTAAATCCTTTATTATAATGGGGACATCCAAATTTACATTGTGTAAATTTTTCGAATATTTTTCAAAAATGTTCATTTTTTATGAATAATGTAAATTTTGTATTTTTATTCAAAACTATGTTTTAATCTAATTTTTTATATGGTTAGATTATCTTTTAAATTTTTTTTAAAGTGTAATTATAATATATGTTTACCATTTAATCCAATTTTGGTAATAGGAATTAATTTCAATTTGAAATTGGACATAAATAAGTGTCAATCTTTTGATAGTTAATGTTTCATAAAAACACGCTATTTTGTGTAACAACGGGAATTAATTTTAGAATTAAATAATGATAGTTATATGTTTTGAATTTGGTAAAATAGGAATAATTTTTGAATTTGGAATATCATATATTGATGAGGCTTAATTTTTGGTATTTTTCTGAAAAACATTAATTCTTGATAAATACTGAATCCACTTAGTGGTAGTTAAAAAACTGACTTTTTCATTTAAATGAAATTGTACCACTTCTGTGAATTGAATTTTAAAAATCAGACATAAATGGTTGTTATCAATATGTAAAATTAGGTTCATTAAGATGAAAATAATTTTTGGTGAATAGTAACTTTTGACTTTTATTTAACACAGTTAAAGGTAAATAAGGCAATTCATGGTTAAAATAATATTATAATAATTCAAAATTACCTTAACACTTGTCCAAACCATATCGGTTGAGTCATATACGACCATGGGAATATTTGGGTCGATTTTGGTACCCTATTGAGCCACTTGGGAGTGATAATGACAATTTAGATTAATTAACTTAAAGTAAAGGCAAAAATGAAAAAAGAAAATGTCTTTTAGTAATTAATTTTTATTTGTTTTTATATAAGTCCTATTTTCTACTATAAATATTAATTGGACAGATAAAATGATTTTATACATCAAATTATTTTTTTATCATGTTTAGAGGTCAAATAAATTAAATTATTCATGACACAATAATGATGCAGTATTTACCTCATTAATAAATGATTTAGATAAATAAGATTATAATGATTAAAATATTATCCAAAACAAGTCAAATTATGATTGGATGATTTTATTTCGAATATGAGTTATCTTATATTATACCTTAATGATTTTTTGTCCTTTAGAAACATAATATCATTATATAATAAAATTATTTTTTCACCCTTTCTTAAAGAGGCCCTCTTCTCCCTTATAAAAGGTTACCATTTCAATCCAATTCCTCACATATTTCAAGCCATTTGGTTCATACAAACTCTTCCCAATTAATCTACATACATACCTATCCTACAATTAGAAGACTTACCTTATAAATAAGGAACTTCAAAAAGTATTTTGGTTCAAGCCAAAGGGAGTTACCGAAATTAAAGGTAACAGTTTCTCTTAATTTTTTTCTTATATTTTACATCTCCAACCCCTAAACTCTTTTTATTCCTTTATTTTGTAACAACACCATTATCCTCAGTATACTAGGATGTCGTTATATTATTTTTTCGATCTACACTTACACACACCCTTATCTAATGGGTGAAGAACATAATGTTTTTGTGGATGGAAAACTAATGCCTCACGAAATGATGATTGTTCAATTGCCTATCACTGCCTCTCATGGTGGCCATTATGATGGAAATTTATTTATATATGATATATATTATGTTTATTATTTCCGTTGTATTATTTAATTCCCATTTATATCACTCTTTTATGGTTTCCATATTGGGTTAATGTGATAATATCATTAGAGGAAGTGCGGACTACCGCCCCCTCAATGTGATATGACTCATTAATAACTTATCTGGGATGTATAAAGTATGGAGTTAATAATATTTTATATGATATTATACTGGAATTATAATATAATTATGTATCAATATGTTTTTAATTACATTAAAATAAGAAATAGAAATGGAAGTAGCGTTCATGCGTACGTAAGGCGTACCGTCTCCTTGAACGGTGCATTTAATTTCTTACCTCCAAATGTTATGTACTATAATAAATAAATGAATATACTCTATATATATGATAAATATGATATCTAAATAATGATTTTAATTCTCCATATAATGAACTATTGACCACATGAAAAACTTGTAAATATAAGGTGTTTATTTTTGACTTAAGTACCAAATATCGACAAAATGGACGTTATTAACTTAAATGATAACATAATAATTATAACATAGTAATAAGTGATATAAAAGAATAATAAACATAAAAAAATTTCTTAGTAAAGTATAAATTAACTTTATTTTATTATTCATGAGATTAATGAACGATCGAGTCAAGTCAGACACAAGGTAAGGGATTTTCTTATCTCACTTTTAATTCCGTGAGATTTCCATTGTTCACCACTTATTCATTGAATGTGGAGTATTGTGTACTTCCATTTGATATATTTTTTCATGATTATCATTATATTCATGGTATTCTGTGATTCATTTGGTGGTTATTAAATTTTGGTCATACGACTCTGTATATTACAACGTCGTAAAGGGTTTCATCTCACTTTTTATTCCCGTGAGATTCATGATATATTTTCCCCTATTTCCTTTTGTGTGGTCTATGTACTGCCCATGATTTTAATATTTATGTAATATAATTTAATTTATGTGTATTTACATCTTCATTTCATGATCATTCTTTCATGTGGAGTATGTTTTGTATGTTACCAAATTGGTAAGGGAACTATTCACCATCCTCTTTATAAAAGACTTCTGTTTTGTAATGACTTTTAGTCTACATATTATTATGTTATGATATGTTATTCTATATACATATTGATGTAAAATTTATATCCATGTTATGATATTACCTTTTTTAACTCTTCAACTCATTTTCTGCATTTTGAGGTGACGATGTTAGGGTGTCGAATTTTTACAAGGGAACCTATTATCCTAATTTCAATTCATTGGGTTCAACATGTACTTCCTTAACATGTAATCCAATGAATATGTGTGAATTAAATCTGGTTGTTTTACACTTAAATTAAAATTATATTGGGTGTATTTATATTTCTCACACATAATTATGTGATTGATTTATAGTTAATTTAAGGATACCATATTTATAAGGGATTTCATCCCAATTTACTTTTCTATTGAGACTTCATTGTTGTTATTCAACAATTCACTCTTATATGGTGTATATACTGTCATTTTAAATACTATATAATGAATAAATTTATTCTGAAGATATTATAATGTTTTGATTAAAAGTTATTTTTCAATTATTTGTGTTCAAGCATCTCTCTTTTTGTTAAAAACTCGTTAACTAAAATATTGTTTTTAATGTTTTAATGATTTATTAATCTAAATATTTTTCATTAATGTAAATGTTTTCAAAATGGGTTTTAGGATTTAATTATATAGACATTAATGTTTTCAAATGATAATTCATTTAAAAGCTTCAAATTGGTATGGGACACATTGATTCAAAAATCTCTTTTTAAATGGTTTTTAAAATGATTTGGTAAAACATAGTCTTGATTTGATATATTGGAATGTGGAAATGTTATCTATCCTTTATAAATGTGTAATATTTTATGATTATGATAGGTTTATTGGGCATTGTTTACGTATACGGGTGGTTCCCTGACAATCCTAGTGTGGGTGAGCCCGAGATAGCTCTCCAATGCATTGGGTAACGTGACGGAGGTGAATGTGATATTTATCCTAAGAGATATAGGGAATATACCATGATTGGTATTCTAATTGTAACTCCATATGTAGCTGTGATAGCTACAATGTATGTTTGATATGGATTCCACATGTAACCTTTATTATTTATGATTTGCGTGTGTTATTCATAAATCTTATTATTTCATAATGTATGTTATGATTGAAAAGTATGGATTCATTGATTTGTATTTATTGATGGGATAATGGTTTCCTTCATTATTTTATAACCATTACTGAGCTTTTTATGTCCATACCATGTTTTTGAAATGTTTTCCACATTAATTAAAGATGAATTGGGCCATGGATGGGATCACGTAAAATTCACAGTGTCTAAAATATGGAACTAGACATGTTTATTTTTATGAGTGTTTTTATATGAAAAAATGGATACTTAGTAGTAGTGTCTACTTGTAATATTCATGTTGTTATGTAATAGTTATTGCCTAATTCTCTAAAAATCTAACCCTAAAAAGATCTTCATTGTGAATTATTCATTTAATTCAATATTATTTAATGTTATATGTTCGGGTATTTATACATTTTTTGAGGAATGTTCCTTCGTTATTCGCAATTTTTTCACATATAAAAAACATCTAGTTCATTTATGATTTTTACCATGGTCCTCATTTACACATTATTGAAACACAAGAAATTTAATCATACTTACTACATTACCTTTATCAAATGTATTTTATTGATATGAAAACTCTTCTTATTTTGTATCTTTGGGAATTCATCTACTTTATAGTGTGTAATTGTAATTTGTGATATCTTCATTGGAATAATAAAATGATATACTACCTGAGCTCATGTCATGTTAGGAATATTATTTATAAAATCAAAAAATTTCCCATCACATTGTTTGTTGAATCTGTTCTTCATATTTCTATCCATCAAAGAGAATAAATGGAAAATTATTGATGATTAATTTTAAACTATTTTACCCATAAGAAAGAAGAATTCAAAATTAATGGAATAAAATATAAATTTCATGTTTTCTATTGACTTTTGAGTATAAAGAATTAAATATATGTTATCAATGATCTACTTCACAAAATATTCTCATATTTGTTTTCTAGTTCAATTAAAAATGATTCATAATGAATTATCTAAATTTTGAAAAAAGTATCCACTAAGTGTGAAAACCCAGATATGAAGAAAGGGTTATTTTTCTTCAATAGTTCTTAATGGAGTGAAAATCTATATAGTGTTCTTGAGGTCGTCACCACTAGGTAAATATGTTCCAAAACTATATCCACAAGTAGTATCCAAAACAGTTTTTATTTTTATTGATAGAAAATAATCTAGATTCCAAAAATAAAGGGATTGTACATTATACATAGCTTTATACCAATGTATTTTTATTGGGTATTTTAATTTATATATAAAAAGTTACTAAATCTCCCTCTGATACCATATATCACAATACTGGTATTTTTTTACACAATAATTCATGATTTATTAAACAAGAACAAACATAATACAACCATGAATATTTATATGTCTAGTTTTATGGGTATTTAGGGTCATTAAAAATCAAAATAATAACTATAAGTACATTGACATTATTAAAAAAATTCTTAACATTATAATTATATTCAATCATTCATCGAAATTCATCCAATAGTACAGGGTTATACAAAAGAATGGGGTGAGCTATATAAAGTAATAATGGAATAAAAAAAATCATAAAATGGGGAATTTATTATAAATTAGGCAATAATATTTTAAATGGTACATACAATGGGTGATAAACCTAATCATTAACAATGAGCATTATGTATCATGATAACATAAATGCAACATGTGAATGTAGAAAAAACTCTTATCATGACATCACAAGAAAATATAACGGTTAACCACTAAAACATAATATCTTAATTTTTTTCAGATAACCTCTTATTGAAAAAGTATGGCATATAATGACATTAAATAATTACTCAGGTCATTATATCACTAGTAGGTAGAACCCATAATATTCATATCTTATGAATTCAAAAGTGTTCCACATAAATCATATAACCTAAAAAATATCATAAAATTAAATCCAGTGATGGAGGATTGTGGGATACATACATGGAATTTAGTAAAAAAATAACATATAATGAAAACATGGTGAATTAAGTTGAGAGGAAATAGATATGGGTATACAAATCACAAATGTTCGTCATAGAAAATAACACTGATATTTTTGCTGCATAACAGAACAACATGATGTTTCTAAAAATAGATAATTTGGAGAGAAAGGGGTATCCAATTAATTGTATTAAAAATGTGTAGTATGAGAGATATGTAAGAAGAGAGTGCAAAATGAATATTCTATAATTAATTGTCCTAATACAACGATGGTTCTAGAGAATAAAATAATGTACGAAAAAATTTGCGGATAAATTCAGCATCATAATAGTGATACATTATGAATCTTGTAAGTGATTAATGATATTTAAAGGGACTAGTAATCACATGTTAAGAATAAGTCTAGTAATAGTGATGTATAAAATAATATCCCACTAATATGAGTTTTAATGCAATTTTTATTACGTAAATTTGGATATTGAATATAGATGGGAATGAGATGATCACATAATAAGTTCTATCATTGTACCTACTTAGGTAAATGATATAATGATATTTCATAAATTATAATTCATTGATACGTAATAACTTTAATTGTTTATGTTTCATCTTAAATTAATGAAAACATAAAAAATATTTATTATGAAGGAAAATACAACGAGGGTTCTTGAATATAAAAGATGAGTCAACGTTCTGCTAAAAAATTTCCATATAGTGAATTTTATGTAAATATTATAATGAGAGGGGATAAATGACCTATAATTATTTATAAATTAATTAAATATTATATGGGTATTTATAATTTCATTAATACATAATAAAATTTTATTCAAAAGTGTAATTACAATGGAGGATCATGAATGGAAAAGAAGAGGTGGAAATCTTTTACCTTGAGAGGTTGATTACAAATTCATGGGATTAGATTATTGATAGAATGTGGGAAACTTATGAGGCCTGTAGATTTGTAGGTGAATTAAAAGGAAGTGATTAAATTTTTTTGAGTGAAGGGGAATATAAGGACCCAACCTTAAAACATTACATAATAATGAATTAAATGAATAATTCACATTTAGGATCCTTTCAGGATTAGAGTTTTAGAGAATTAGGACATAACTATTACATCTCAAAAGATTAAAAAGTAGACACTCCTACTCAGTTTCCATTTTTTCCACAAAATAAAAACTCTTGAACAAATGATTCATTTCTAGTTCCTTGTTTTAGAAAGCATGACATTTCCTTGATCACATCCTTGACCCTAATCCACTTCTTGTCCTATGAGAAACATTTCAAAAACATGGGATGAGAATAAAAAGTTCAGTAAGGGTTATGAAAATACAGAACGAAAGCACTAGTACATTTTAAAAAAAGAATCAATGATATCATACTTTACTCATAAAACATAATCACATTAACATACCTCATTTAATCATATGATTTATGAATAACTCATAGAGATCATAAGACGTAAATGTAACTTGAGACATTCATAACATTATTACGTAGAGAGTAACCATCATGTTTAAGTTTGGAATACCCATCACAGTGTATTCCCTAAATCTCTTTAGAGAAACCTTAGGATTTAACTCCTTCACATTACCAAATGCTTTGGAGAGCTATCTGGAGCTCACCCGCCCTTAGTTTATCACAGAACCACCCAATGTCATAAACATTTCCCATGAACCATAACATAATCATAACATTTATAAAAGAAACATAAAATTTCCACATTTCAATCACAATATATTACATCATGATATTAACATAAATAAAAACATCTATTAAATTCATTAAAACTCTATGAGAGAAATATTCCATTATAATTTGAAAGTATTAAAAGAAGACATTTAAAAGAGATTTTAGAAGCAATGATTCCCATACCCCTTTGAAACGTTTGAAATTTTTTTAAAACATTCATGTACTTATAAATAAATCATAAAAAAACATTTTTAAATCATGGACATGGATGATAAATGTTTAAATGAATAAATCTTTTAAACAATTTATAACAATGTTTTAATAAAATAGTCCCTTTCCATTTGTAACATTTAAATTATAAGTCACATAAAAGTAGACCATTTTCAAAACATTTAAATGAATTTAGTATAGTCATAATATGGATATAGGATATCAAAGGTGTTTTATATACACTTTAAAAAGAATAATATTTATTATTATCAAGAATTTCCTTAAGGAAGAGAAATTGAGACGTAATCCCATTCAAAGATCATGTCAGTAGTGCAAGGAAAAATCAATTACATAATTATGTGTGAAAAGTATAAATAAACCCTAATATAAGTGGATATCAAGTGTAAAACAATCAGAGGTTCTAAAAAAATATTAATAGTATGACATAATCAGGAAATAGAGGTTTAACCCAAAGAATTGAAAATGGGATAAGAAGTTCCCTTGGAAAAATTCGACAGCCTAACAACGTCACATTAAAATTCAGAAAATGGGAATATGAGAGAGAAAATGGTATCTCATCACTTGGACATAATATTTACATCAATAAGGATATATAAGAACACATCCCAACATAATAAGATGTGAATTAAAATACATAACAAAAGAAGTCTTTTAAAAAGAGGAGGGTGAAATATCCATGTACCGACTTGGGTAACTTTCGAAACATACACCCCATGAAATAAGAACTATAAAACACTGATTTAAATACCCATAAATGAATGTATATTGCAAAAAGAGTAGAATAATGTGAAGTACATACACCACTAAAAGGAAATTTATGCAAATCTAGCATAAATCTGATGGGAATAAAAGATAGATGAAAAATCCCTTACAAAAACTCGACAGCCTAACGGAACCACTTAAAGCTTAAAAAATTTGATTTATGAGATTAAATATGGTCTCTAATAATATTAAAATAAAAATTATAGTATGAGGAATATAAAATAAAATCCCCAAACATAATAATGATGATCTTAAATGAAATGACATACAAGAGAGGACTTAAAAAGAAAGAGATAGGTAGGATCCCTTACCTCAAGTCTGACTTATCTTGTTTGTTTCTTTATATTCCTCAATAATAAACTAGAGTTAATTTATATTTTCATAAAAGAAATTTCTAATTTCATTATTCATTTTATATCACTTATTACCATGTTATGACCGTTATGTAATTATTTATGATAATAACAGTCGTTTTGTCGATCATTGGTACTTGAGTCAAAAATAAACTGCTTATAATTACAAGTTGTTCATTTGGTAAAATATCTATTATATCCAGAATTATATTCATGATGTAGATATCATATATATCATCTATATCCCGTAAATACATTTATTTATTATATTACATAACATTTAGAGGTATGAAATGAAATGCACTGTTCATGGAGACGGTAAGCCATACGTATGCATGAACGCTACTTTCATTTCTATTTTATATTTAATGGAATTAAATATAAATGAGATATATATATATATTATAATTAATGTATAATATATATGTTATATAGGTCACATAAGTTCATTAATTTTATTCTTTATACATTCCATTAATTGCAAGAATGAGTCGCATCACTTGAGGGGCGGTAGTCCACACTTCCTCAAATAAAATTATCACATTTTCACAACATGCAAGGAATAAAGGTATGACTTAAATGTAAAATACAGAAGAATAGAGATGAAATAAATATAATATATATCATAAATAAATATAGATCCATCAAAATGTCCACTATGAGAGGTGGTAGGAGAATATAGAACAATCATCATTTCGTGAGGAAATAATTCTCCATCCACGGAAACAGAATGTTATCTAACAATGAGATAGAGGGGTGTGTAATTGTATCTCGAATACTTCACATAAAAACATCCTAGTATATTTAAGATATCTTTTTGTCTTACAATATAAGGAATGAAAAGTGTTTAGGGGGTTGTATAAGCAAAGTAAAACAAAAGAACATAAGAGCGTACATTACCTTTAAATCAGGTATCTCCCTTTGGTTTGAACAAAAATGTTTTCTTGAAGAGCATTCTGGATAATATAAGGCTTCTAGGATGAATAGAGGGATGTGGAGAGATAAAGTGAGCTGAGTTTGGTCGATCTAAAGGCTTGAGAGGTGTGGGTAAGGGGGTAGAGGTGGGGGCCTTTTATAAGAGGGAGGAGGGGCACTCTTGGAATGACTTGAAAGGTTACTTTATTATAAAATGATTTTTCGATATTAAAGGTCCCAAAATTATTTATTTAGAGGATTAAGTGATAAGAGTTAGAAATCATCCCATCCAATAGGTTTTTGACAAGTTTTCGTCTTAGATTTTACCTTATCCTCTCATTTTATTTAAATCGTTCATTAATGAGCTAATCACTACATCATCATGGCGTCATAAATAAATTTATTTATTTAATTTCTAAAAATTATAACCAAATATAATGATGTAATATATAGTTTTAGAGTTCTAATGAATATTTATAGTAAAAAATATGACTTTTATAACCCCATGTAAAAATTGTTTTAATAAAACAATACATGTTTGTGACATTTTTATTTTAACTTTAAATAAAAAGTAATTAATGTAATTTTCTTACCCAAGTGGCTCCATGGGGTCCCCAAGTTCAGCAATGGAATTTATTGGTCACCCATGACTTATCCAATAAGTGTAGGACAAGTGTAAATGTAATTTCATATGATTATATCATTATATTTACCTTAAATTACACTAATTAACTTTAATTGAGATTAATAAAACATAAAAGTTACTATTCACCAAAAAATAATTTTAATCCCAATGAACCACATTTTACATACTAATGACAGCCATGTATGTCAGATTTTTGAAATTCAAATCATAGAAGTGGTAAAGTTTCATTTAAATGAAAATCATTTTTTTAACTACCACTTAGTGGTTTCACTATTGATCAAAAATAGACATTTTTCAGAAAAATACAATAAATTAACCCTAAACTATATTTGATATTCCGAAATCAATAATGATTTCTATTTTAAAAAATTCAAAACATATAAGTTTCATTAATTAATTTAATAATTAATTCCTACTGTCAAAACAAATAGCGTGTTTTTAAGAAACAATATCTTTTAAAAGATTGACACTAGTTTAAGTCCAATTTCAATGTGGAATTAATTCCAATGACCATTGGATTAAATGGAAAAAATATATTCTAATTTCACTTTATACCCAATTCAAAAGATGATTTAATCATATAAATTAAATATATTTAAAAGATGTTTTGAATTAAAATAAAACATTTTTCACTTATTCATAAAAAATGATCTTTATCGAAAAAAATAAAAAAAACATACCCAAAGTAAATTTTGATGTATTTATTATAAATAAGGATTTTATTTTGTCCAATATAACATATAAAATTGTCAAAAAGTGGATTTAAAAAGTGTTCTCCATCAAAATTTGGTTAATCGACCATTTAAAAAATATTATATTATTTACGCTTAAAATTGGATTAATTTGAATTTCAAGCCTCTATCATTTATTGGATAAAAGTAAAAATATTTTACAAACATATACAATCATTCTTTAGTTAGTTCTTTTCTTTCCCGCCATTACAATGGCTAGGCATTAAATATCCTTCAAAATAATATTATATTATTATTAGAGTGCAACGTAAGATTTCTGAGAAACTCGTTGTTACGTATTGGGTACGCCCTCGAGCATAGCGTTACCTTTAAATTAATATTAACATTTTATTCACAAATATAGATAAATATAAAAATGTCATATTCTTTATTTTTCTGGGGTGTTACATCCTTCCAGCCTTTTTGGAATTGCGTCCTTGCAATTTAAAAATTTGGCTCGGAAACATCATTGAATGTACCACATCAGAACAAGAGTCTATAAAACTATCACATTAAAATAATGAAATATATGTAAAAAAGTCACACGAGTTAAGTCATACTAGGATTCCATGAAAACATGGATATGGATGGAAAAAAAGGGTCTTGCTCTGATGGAGAGTGATAAAAAACATGTTTAGGAGAAAGTTAACCACCAGAAAATCACAAACTTGTGATAGGTTAAATGGTATTTGATTCCACAGTAGGAAAAATATTTACAGACAACATTTTTGTATTAAGTTACTTTTAATTGATGAATTTATTCCCGAGCTTAAATAAAACATAAGGAAACATAATAAATTTTCAGGTAAACTTTCAACTTTTACTAGATTTCTAAAACAAACTCATATTTTCTCCAAACGATGAGTATTTCAGGATGACTTCTTCATATTAAGAGAGCTATATAAAACTTCTAGAGAATCACATAACCCACAAAAGATGAACTATATATTTCCCATGTCATTAAACATTAACCAAAACAATAAATTGTTAGTACATGATCAGATAATACCCAAAAATGTTAATCCTTTATAAAAATAAATACTACTCTTAATCTCCAAAAGTTGTCAAACAAAACTTATTATTTATCAAAGACCATTCAATAAATAGTTATCCATAAAATTATTCAAATTAATCAAAACTAACATTGAAACACAAATCTCTAAAGGAATTGACCACATAGTCTTCCAAGATAATTCTTAGCATTTATATCCAAATAACATCAGTTGCTCTTAAAGTCTCGTATTGAAAAGTAATTAACGTAATCCCATATTCTCCATGATAGGTTAATCATATTCATAATTAATCCAAATCATCATATGTCCACAATAAAAACATATATTCATAAAAAATAAAATTCCACCATTTCTCCTCAATTGAAATCCCACAATATTTGATTTTCTATACGCATATATTGTTTCCACGAAAGAGAGAACATCTTACAAAATAACCAAATCATTTTCCTACGCTAAGGATATATATTTAATTAAACATATGTTCCCAAAAGAAACTTATTCTTGATCCATAAAATCAATTAACTACAATGAATAAATCATACTAACCAGGGACTTCACGTTGGCTAATGGTAGGCCATGCGCCCTTGTCTCCCTTCGGTTGTGGGTTTCATTCATGTGGCCTTGCCGGACATGACGGGTTATCACCCATCTTACGGGTTGTCCTTTTTATAAATCTAAAAAATAATACTAACATGTTTTAACCATAATGGATTACTTATAACTCTAATTTTCATCCAAATTCATTATGCTCTCAACATCTTAATTCTTGAAGTCTTATTTCACCATAATAAAAAGATCCCCAAAATGAAAAACATCATACCTTGATCATTGTGTCCATTTGGTTTCATCGTCAACTTGTTCATGTAGGTAGAAGCTCCATGCATCCAAAAAATGACTTAGAGATCCTTCAAAATCATTTGCTTCCTCCATTCAAATACACCTTGTACAACAAGGGTCATATGGGTGTTCACAGAAAAACAGTTTTGGAAAATAATCATGTATGTCATAAAATTTCAAAAAATCTGATAAAACATGATTTCTAAAAAATATTCTAACCGAATTTGAGTTGAAACATTCAGTTAACGGTAATTTTAAAATACCATAGGTATGTGCTGAGAGACTATATTTTAAAAGTAAATATAAATTGGTTGCACACGGGTCTCCTTTTTCATCACCTTCTTTAAAATCATAATATGCTTTAAAATCATGTTGATATGGTTAAATATTTAAAAATACCTTGATAATATTTACCTTTCTTCAAAATATGAGAATATTGTGAAAATATTATTTGTCTAAATACAACCCATGATCCACGATGATAACGAGGTATAGTGGAGGTGTTTGATATCTCAAATAGCTGCTTGCAAGTGAGTTGTACCCCATAAAAAGTATCACAATCATCCTAACATGACTTTGCAATTATTATTGCAAGCAATTCATCATGAAGAGATAATAATGTCGTTTTTGATCCTCCTCTTCCATTTCCTTGATCTAAAAAAGTTATAAAATAAGGATTTAACTAAAATAACAAATATAGGGACTAATCATGTGTTCAACAAAAACTCCTAATCCCTAAATTTGTATAAACCGACCTCTGATACCAACTATAAGGACCCGACCTTAAAACATTACATAATATTGAATTAATTGAATAATTTACATTAAGGATCCTTTCAGTTTTAGAGTTTTAGAGAATTAGGATATAACTATTACATTTCAAAAGATTACAAAGTAGACACTCCTACACAGTTTCCATTTTTTCGCAAAATAAAAACTCTTGAACAAAAGTGTCTTGTATAGTTCCTTGTTTTAGGTAGCATGACATTTCCATGATCCCATTCTTGAACCTAATCCACTTTATCTCCTTTGAAAAACATTTCAAAAACCTGGGATGAGCATAAAATGCTCAGTAAGGATTATAACAATAAGGAATAAAAACACTAGTCCATGTATACATAAGACTCAATGAAATCATACTTTACTCGTAAAAGATAACCACTTTAATATAGCTCATTAAATCATATGATTTATGAATAACTGGTTACATTTGGATTACCAATCATAGTATATTCCCTAAATCTCTTCAAAGAAACCTTAGCATTGAACTCCATCGCGTTACCCAATGCATTGGAGTGCTATCTCGGGCTCACCCACGCATTGTTTTATCACGGAACCACCTGATTTCATAAACATTTCCCAAGAACCATAAGATAAGCATAACACTTAAAACATTCATAAAATAATCATAAACTTTCCACATTTTAATCAAAATAGATCACATCATGATATTAACATAAATAAAAACATCTACTAAAATCATTAAAACTCTATGAGAGAAATATCCCTTTATACTTTGAAAATATTAAAAGAAGTCATTTAAAAGAGATTTTTGAATCAAAGTGTCCCATAAAACTTTGAAACTTTTGAAAATGATTCAAAACATTCATGTCCATATAAATAAATCCTTAAAACTCATTTTTAAAACATGGAAAAGGATGATAAATGATTAAAATATTAATTCTTTAAAACCATTTAAAGCAATGTTTTAATAAAATAGTCCTTTTCAATTTGGATCATTTAAATTATAAGCCACATGAATTTACAACATTTTCAAAACATTTAAATGACTTGAGTATAGAAATAATATGGTGATGGGATGTCAAAGGGGTTATATGTAAAATTTAAAAGAATAAAAGTGCATATCATCAAGAAGTGTCTCAAGGAAGAGAAATTGTGACTTAATCCCATTCAAAGATCATGTCATTAGTGCAAGGATAAATCAATGAAACAATTATGTGTTAAAAGTATTAATACAAAAAATATAAGTGGATATCTAGTGTAAAACAATCAGAGTTCATCCACACATATTCATAGTATGAAATAATACGTAAATAGAGGTTTAACCCAAAGAATTGAAATTGGGATAAGAAGTTCCCTTGCAAAAATTCGACAGCCTAATGGCGTCACTTTAAAATTCAGAAAAAGAGTTGATTAGAGAGAAAATGGTATCTCATCACTTGGACATACAATATACATCAATAAGGATATATAATAACATATCCCAACATAATAAGATGTGAATTAAAATACATAACAAAATAAGTCTTTTAAAAAGAGGAGGGTGAAAGGTCCCCTTACGGACTTGGGTAACATTCGAAACATACACCGCATAAAAGACAGACTATACCACATTGATTTAAATACTCATAAACGAAATTATACTACACAAAGAGTAGAATAATGGGTAGTACATACACCACTCAAATGAAATGGTGGAAAATTTAGCATAAATCTCAAGGGAATAAAAGTGAGATGAAAAATACCTTATGAAAACTTGGCAGCCTAACAGCGCCACTTAAAACATCCAAAAAAATTGATTTATGAGATCAAATATGGTCACTCATAGTATGGAAATAAAAATTATAATACGAGGAATATAAAAGAAAATCTCCAAAAATAAGAAATATGAGATTAAATGAAATGACATAAAAGAGGGTACTTAAAATAAAGAGACAGGTAAGATCCCTTACCTCAAGTACGACTTGTATTGTTCGTTTCATTATATTCCTGAATAATAAACTAGAGTTAATTTCTATTTTCTTAATAACCCTTTATAAGTTCATTATTCCTTTTATATCACTTATTACCATATTATGAACTTTATATAATTATTTATGTTAATAATGTTCGTTTTTTCGATCATTGGTAATTGCGTCAAAAATAAACTTCTTATAATTACAAGTAGTTCATGTGGTAAAATATCAATTATATCCAGAATTATATTGTAACATCCAAGTTAAATAATGAATAAAACATTTTCATATTTATTAATAAATAAGAATTAAATATTAATTTTACTTTAAAGGGGTTTCTATTTTCGATTGCGTACTCGATACGCAACGATGAGTTTCTTTGAAAACTTACGTTGCACACTAGTAATATAATAAAATTATTTTAAATGGTAGTTATCATGTAGCCGTTGTATTAGAGGGAATGGATAGAAATAACTAAAATATGATTATATATGATTTTTAAATGTTTTTACATTTATCCAATAAAAGATAAAGGCTTAAAATACGGAAAGAATTCAATTTTAGACATTTATACCCAAATTTTCACCAAAGGTTCACTTATCACCTTTTGATGTCGAACCATCATTAAATATAGTTTTGATCACTCTTATATATTCTATTTGACCAAATAAAACTCTTCTTTTGAATCGAGACATCAAATATTACTTTGTGTAATTTTTTTGTTATTTTTCTGATAAAGTTCATTTTTTAATGAATATTGTAAAATGTTGTATTTTAATTCAAAACCTCTTTTTATTCTAATTTATTAAGATGATTAGATAATATTTTGAATTGGTTTTTAAGGGAAATTAAAATATATTTTTACCATTTAATCCAATAGTGGTCTTTGAAATTAATTTAACTTTGAAATCAGACTTAAACTAGTGTCAATCTTTTAATACTTATTGTTTCATAAAAACACGCTATTTGTCATGACAGCGGGAATTAATTATTAAATTAATTAATTTTACTTATATGTTTTGAATTTTGTAAAATAGACTTCATTTTTGAATTTGGAATATCAAATATAGCTTAGGGAGAATTTTTTGTATTTTTCTGAAAAACATCAATTTTTGATGAATAGTAGTACCACTAAGTGGTACTTATAAAAACTGATTTTTCGTTTAAATGAAATTTTACCACTTCTGTGTTTTGAATTTCAAAAATCCAACATAAATAGTTGTAATTAATAAGTAAAATGTGGTTCAATGGGATTAAAATAATTTTTTTGGTGAATAGTAACTTATTAAGTTTTTAATCGCGATTAGAGGTAATTAGTGTAGTTTAAGGTAAAAATAATGTTTTAATAATATGAGATGAGGTTGACACATGTCCTACCCTCATTGGATGTGTAATTTCCGACCAAGATAAACCATGAGTAAACTTGGGGACCCCATGGAGCCACTTTGTTTGGGAAATGACATAAATAACATTTTATTTAATGTTATAGTAAAAATAACACAAACATGAGATGTTTTACTAAAACAAATTTTACATGGGGTTATACAAGTCAGATTTTTGATTATAAATATTTATTGGAAAGCTAAAATTATTTCCTACATCATGATAGTTTTTCTATAATTTTTAGACTTTAAATAAATTAAATTATTTATGACATCATGATGATGCAGCGATTACATCATTAATAAAGGACTTAAATAAAATGAAATGAGAATGTAAAATCTATGAACTAAACATGTCAAAAACCTATTGGACGAGTTTATTTCTAACCCTCATAACCTTAAACTCGAAATATATCAATGTGGGACCTTTAAAATCTGAAACTCTTTTTAAAATAAAGTATCATTTTGTAACTTTACAAGAGTGCCACTCCTCTCCTATTATAAAAGGCCCCCACCTCTTCCACCTTACCCACACTCCCAAAGCCTTTTTCTCGGCCAAAATATGCCCATTTTGTCTCTCCACTTCCCTCTATTATTCCTTTAAGCATAACCTTGGGCATAAGTCCTTCCAAGGAAGCCTTTGAGCTCATACCAAAGGGAGTTACCCGATTTTAAGGTAATGTCTTCTTTTGAGTCCTTTTGTTTTATTTTGCTTCTCCAACCCCCTAAACTCTTTTTATTATTTTCTTTTGTAACAAATACATTATCCTCAATATACTATCATGTTTTTATAATAAGGATTCGAGATACACTTACACACACCTATATCTAATGGTTAAATAACATACTGTTTCCTTGGCTGGAAAATTTCTGCCTCCCGAAACGATGATTGTTCAACAATCTTTTAACACCTTCAAAGGTGTCCATTAGGATGACAATATATTTATATATGATATATAATATGTTTATGTTTTCCATAAGATTCTGTATTTTTCATTTTAGGCATACATTTATGGTTTCCATTATGGGTAAACGTGATATCTTCATTTAAGGAAGTGTGGACTACCGCCCCCTCAATGTGATGTGATTCGTTAATGCCATATGTGGGACGTATAATTGATGGATTTAATGTTTTTATATATGATGTTATACTGAAATTATAATATACCTCTATATCATTATTATTTTTTTCCATTAAAGTATGAAATAGAAATGAAAGTAGCGTTCATGCGTACGTACAGCTTACCGTCTCCATGAATGGTGCATTTCATTTATTATCCCCAAATGTAATGTACTATTATAAGTACATGTATATAATAGATATATACGATGAATTATACATATAAATAATGAATATAATTCTGGAATTAAAATATACATACCTCTCACTTAGTTTTAATTCCGTTAATATGACAGATAAATGAAAGTAGCGTTCATGCGTACGTACGACGTACCGTCTCCATGAACGGTGCATTTCATTTATTACCAATAAATGATTATGTAATATTATAAATTCATGTATATGATGGATATATATGATATATATTATATCCAAATCCGGAATTTCATTCTGGATATAAAGAACCTTTGACCACACGAACAACATGTAATAGTAAGAAGTCCACTTTCGACATAAGAACCAAATATCAACAAAACAAACATTATTAACTTAAATGATTACGTAATGTTTATAACATGATAATAAGTGATATGAAATTAATAATGAACTTGAAGAAGGTTCTTAAGCAAGTAGAAATTAACTCAAGTTTATTATTCATGACATTAAAGAACGATCGAGTCACGTCGGACCCGAGGTAAGGGGCTTCGTCTCAATCTCCTTTCATTGAGGAATATTTTGTTTTATACACAAATTTCTTTTAAACGGTGTATAAACCCCTTTGGCCTTTACTATTATACAAATGGAATCTATTTCTCTGAAGCGTTTTACAAAACGATAAAAAGGAATGTTTCTTTTAACGTACGTGGTGACAATAACCTTTTCCGCCGCCGCGACTATTATTTGGTCTTTGGCTTCCTCAACAAGCTGTAATGTTTTTAAAATAAAATTAACACCATATACTCTTTTATGTATTTTGGTATTGAAAATGGTTTTGATAAAGGAATATATTATGTCAATATATTTAAATGATATATTGTGATTGAAATGTGGACATTTTATCATTCCTTTATATTGGTTTTATGTTTTATGATTTTATATTGGTACATGGACATTTGATGGGTGGTTACGTGATAAACCATAAGATGGGTGGTGCCGTGAATACCAGGCGGGTGGTTACGTTATAACATCCAATACATTGGGTATGGAATTCGGCCGTATGGCTATTCCATTAAGTATGTATGGAAGTTGGCTGTATTACTATTCCATTAAGAGATATGTGTGGAAGTCGACCGTATGGTTATTCCACTTAAGTATGTTTATGTCCCATGTTACATTTATATGTTATGTGTCCTATATATGGGTTTTATGGTAATCCTTTGGTTACAAAAAGGTAAGTAATTATATATTATTCAGTGAAGAGTTTTTACTACTTCATGAAGGTGAAGGTATTACTTTGATAATGTTATACATGGTTTACTTGATGTTTGAAAAACTAACAGTTTTCATTCTTTGTGTATCCCATACTGAGCTTTTTATGCTCACCCCAAGTTTTTTTGAAATTTTTTTCACATGAACTAATGTGGAATAGGGTCAAGGATGGGATCAAGGGAAAGTCATGCTATATAAAACATGGAACTAGACATGATTCTTTTTTAAGAGTTTTTTATTCTATGGAAACTCAGTAGAAGTGTCTACTTTGTAATCTTTTGAGATGTAACAGTTATGTCCTAATTCTCTAAAACTCTAAACCTGAAAAGATCCTCAATGTGTAATCTTGTAATAACTCAAGATTAAGTAAGGTTTAAGGCTGGGGCCTTATAGTTGGTATCAGAGGTCATTTTAGATAACTTTAGGAGTTAGAATTATATTAAATGATTATCCAAAAATATTTTTTTATGGTCAAATTGAAATGATATAGATTTTAAGGATTTCCATGTTGCTTCACCTAAGGTATTTCAGTGTTAAGAATGTTTTTTCTTAGAGGAAACAGAACAGCTTTTCTGGGAAGGCATACAGAGGGAAATGACCTTTCAAATCAGCAACCAGAGACGGTCGGAATCATAATTGAGCAGTTTACTGCACTGATGGCTTAGTTGAATCTGGTGATAAATGGTGGTTGTTTTTATTCTGATATTTTTGTGTTTACTAAAAGTGAAGAGGAGAATGGAAGACATTTAAGGGTAATTTTTTAAATCTTAAAAGAAAATAAATTGTATGGGAAATTCAGAAAGTGTGACTTTTGGTTACAAAAAATTTCTTTCCTAGGTCACATTGTTTCAAAAGATGGCATAACTGTTGATACTGCGAAAACAAAAGTTGTTGAAGAATGTCCATGACCCACAAATGTAACTGAGATCCGTAGTTTTCTTGGTTGGGCAGATTACTACCGAAGGATTGTTGAAATTTTTTCACGTTTATCTAGTCCAAAGACTAAGCTAACTCGTAAAGGTGTTAAGTTCATCTGGACAAAAGAATGTGATGATTTTTTAAGGAGTTGAAAATAAGATTGGTGAATGCTCCAGTTTTGGCACTTCCTTCAAGGAATGGTGAGTTTGTTATATACAGTGATGCTTCGTTGAAGGGACTTGGCTGTGTCCTTATGAAAAATGATCAGGTAAATGCATATGCTTCACATCAGTTGAAAACTAATGAGGTAAATTACCCTACCCATGATTTGGAATTAGCTACTGTTGTTTTTGATTTAAAAATTTGGAGGCATCCTTTGTATGGAGTAAAGTGTGAAATATAAACTGATCAAAAAAGATTAAAGTATATATTCACTCAGAAATAATTGAACATGAGACAGAGGAGATGGGTGGAATTAATCAAGGATTATGATTGTACAATTCATTACCATCCGAGAAAATCCAATAATGTGGCTGATACTTTGATTCGGAGAAGTAATGCTTCATTAACCATGCTACTTTTGGAACGAGATCCTTTGGTTTTTGATTTGATGAACTTTGGAATAGAAGTTGTTGGTGCAGGATGTCCTTCTGTTTTGTTTCAGGTATTAGTGAGATCATCTCTATCTGACAGAATCAAGAAAGCACAGAAGCAAGAAAGTGAGTTGCAGAAAAAGGTAGAGCTGGTTTATAAAGGTAAGTTTCATGAATTCAACATTGATAGTGATTGTGTTTTGAGATTTGGGAAGAGATTATGTGTGCCTTGTGATTCACAGTTGAAGAATGAGTTGTTATGTGAGGCTCATAGTTCCCCGTTTTCAGTTCATCCTGGCAGTACTAAGATGTACAGAGATCTGCGGGAGTATTACTGGTGGGATGGAATGAAAAGTGATATTGTTGATTTTACTGTGATGTTTTTGACTTGTCAGTAGGTTAAAGCAGAGCGGCAGTTACCGAAAGGGATGATTCAGCCTTTACCAGTGCGAGAGTGGAAATGGGAAAACATATCCATGGACATTGTTGTGGGATTACCGAAGACATCTCGAAGTAATAATGCAATCTTGGTTATTGTTGATTGCTTGACTAAATCTTCTCATTTCATTCCTATACGAGATAATTTTTCCCTAGATCAAGTTTCCCATTTTTATCTTAAGGAGATAGTCAGGTTATATGGATTTCCTCTCTCCATTGTATCCGACCATGATCCTAGATTTACTTCTAACTTTTGGAAAGGCCTTCAGAAGTCGTTGGGTACTGAATTAAATTTTAGTACAGATTTTCATCCTCAATCAGATGGGAAGTCAGAACGAACAATTCTGACCTTGGAGGATATGCTACGAGCTTGTTCGATGGATTATTAGGGAAGTTGGGACCAATAACTTTCTTTAGTTGAGTTCTCATATAATAACAGTTTTTATTCCAGTATATAGATGGCACCATTTGAGGCATTATATGGGAAGCGGTGTCGAACTCCAGCATTTTGGGATGAAGTGGGTGAAAAGAAGATGATGGGACCAGAATTGGTAGAAGAGATGGCAGAAAAAGTTCAGTTGATTTAGAAACACATGAGAACAACTCAAAGCAGGCAGAAGAGTTATGCGGATAACTGGAAGAAGGATCTATCTTTCGAGGTAGGTGATCATGTTTTTCTCAAGGTTTCTCCATGGATAAGTGTGATGAGATTTGGTACGAAAGGAAAGCTGAGTCCAAGGTTCATTGGACCATATGAAATTCTGGAGAGAGTTGGATCAGTTGCATACAGAGTGGAATTACCTCCGAGTTTATCTCAGGTACACAATGTTTTTCATGTTTCAATGTTGAGAAAGTATATTCTAGATCCATCTCATGTTTTGAGCCCAGAGGTAGTTCAGTTGGAAGAGAATATTTCTTATGAAGAACAACCAATTTATATTCTTGACCGAAGAGAGAAAGTTTTGCGAAATAAGGTAATTCACCAGGTAAAGGTTTTGTGGAAAAACCATATGGTTGAAGATGCAACGTGGGAATCTGCAAATGCTAGGAGGGATAAATACCCCCACTTATTTTGATAAGTGAATAAAATTGCGAGAACACAATTCCCAAAAGGGGGGAAGGATGTAACATCCCAGGTAAATAATGAATAATACATTTTCATATTTATTAATATTTAAGAATTAAATATTAATTTTACTTTAAAGGGGTTGCAATGTTCGATTGCGTACTCGATACGCAACGATGAGTTTCTTTGAAAACATACGTTGCCCACTAGTAATATAATAATATTATTTTAAATAGTAGTTAACATGTAGCCGTTGTATTGGCGGGAATGGATAGAAATAACTAAAATATGATTATATATGTTTTTTAAATGTTTTTACTTTTATCCAATTAAAGATAAAGGCTTAAAATACAGAAAGAATTCAATTTTAGGCATTTATACCCTAATTTTCAATAAAGGTTCACTTATCACCTTTTGATGGTGAACCATCATTAAATATAGTTTTGATCACTCTTATACATTCAATTTGACCAAATAAAACTCTTCTTTAGAATCGGGAAATAAAATATTACTTTGTGTAATTTTTTTCGTATTTTTTCGATAAAGATCATTTTTTAATGAATAGTGTCAAATGTTGTATTATAATTCAAAACATCTTTTTAATATAATTTATTAATATGATTAGATAATCTTTTGAATTGGTTTTTAAGTTCAATTAGAATATATTTTTACCATTTAATCCAATAGTGATTTTTGGAATTAATTTCACTTTGTAACTGGACTTAAACTAGTGTCAATCTTTTGATACTTATTGTTTCATAAAAACACCCTATTTTCCATGACAGCGGATTTAATTATTAAAATAATTAATGTGAATTAAATGTATTGAGTTTTGTAAAATAGACTTCATTTTTGAATTTGGAATATCAAATATAGCTTAGGGTGAATTTTTTGTATTTTTCTGAAAAACATCAATTTTTGATGAATAGTGAAACCATTAAGTGGTACTTATAAAAATTGAATTATCGTTTAAATGAAATTTTACCACTTCTGTGTTCTGAATTTCAAAAATCCGACATACATGGTTATCATTAAGAAGTAAAATATGGTTCAATGGGATTAAAATAATTTTTTGGTGAATAGTAACTTATTATGTTTTTAATCGCGATTAGAGGTAATTAGTGTAGTTTAAGGTAAAAATAATGTTTTAATAATATGAGATGAGCATGACACATGTCCTACCCTCATTTGATGTGTCATGGCTGACCAAGAAAATCCATGATTCCACTTGGGGACCCCATGGAGCCACTTTGGTAAGGAAATGACATAAATAACTTTTTATTTAATGTTAAAGTAAAAATAACACAAACATTAGATGTTTTACTAAAACAATTTTTACATGGGGTTAAGAAGTTAGAATTTTGATTATAAATAGTATTTGGAAAGATAAAACTATTTCCTACATCATGGTAATTTTTTTATAATTTTTAGACTTTAAATAAATTAAATTATTTATGACATCATGATGATGCAGCGATTACCTCATTAATAAAGGATTTAAATAAAATGAAATGATAATATAAAATCTATGACCTAAACATGTACAAAACCTATTGGATGAGTTTATTTAGAACCCTAATCACATTATCCTCTAAATACATCAATGCAGGACCTTTAAAATCCGAAACTCTTCTGAAAATAAAGTAACATTTTGTAACTTTACAAGAGTGCCCCTCATCTCCTCTTATAAAAGGCCCCCACCTCTACCACCTTACCCACACTCCCAAAGCATTTATCTCGGCCACACTCTGCCCATTTTGTCTCTCCACTTCCCTATATTACTCCTTTACACCTCACCTTGGGAATAAGTCTTCCCAAGGAAGCCTTTGATCTCAATTCAAAGGGAGTTACCCGATTTTAAGGTAATCTCTTCTTTTGAGTCCTTTTGTTTTATTTTACTTCTCCAACCCCCTAAATTCTTTTTATTCTTTTCCTTTGTAATAACTCCAGTATCCTCAATATAATAGGATGTTGTTATAAGAAGGATTCGAGCTACACTTACACACACCTACATCTAATTGTTAAAGAACATACTGTTTCCATGGATGGCGAATTTCTGCATCCCGAAACGATGATTGTTAGACATTCTTTTAACACCTTCAATGGTGGCCATTAAGATGACACTATATTTATATATGATATATAATATTTTTATGTTTTCCTTAATTTTTTGTATTTTTCTTTTTTGGCATAATTTATGGTTTCCATTATGGGTAAACGCGATATCTTCATTTAAAGAAGTGCGGACTACCGCCCCCTCAAAGTGATGTGATTCGTTAAAGCCATATGTGGGACATATAAAGGTTGGATTTAAAGTTATTATATATGATGTTATACTGAAATTATAATATTCCTCTATATCATTATTATTTCTTTCTGTTAAAGTATGAGATATAAATGAAAGTAGCGTTCATACGTACGTACGACTTACCGTCTCCATGAACGTTGCATTTCATTTCTTATCCCCAAATGTAACGTACTATTATAAGTACATGTATATATTGGATATATATGATGAATGATACATCTAAATGATGAATATAATTATGTAATTAAAATATACATACCTCTCATTTAGTTTTAATTCCATTAATATGACAAAGAAATGAAAGTAGCGTTCATGCGTACGTACGGCTTACCGTCTCCACGAACGGTGCATTTCATTTCTTACCTATAAATGATTATGTAATATTATAAATACATGTATATGATGGATATATATGATATATATGATATCCAAATCAGTAATTTCATTCTAGATATAAAGAACCTTTGACCGCACGGACAACATGTAATTGTAAGAAGTCCACTTTCGACTTAAGAACCAAATATCGACAAAACAAACATTATTAACTTAAATGATTACATAATGTTTATAAACTGATAATAAGTGATATAATATTAATAATGAACTTGAATAAGGTTCTTAATCACATAGAAATTAACTCAAGTTTATAATTAAGGACATTAAAGAACGATCAAGTCAAGTCGGACCCGGGGTAAGGGACTTCGTCTCAATCTCCTTTCATTGAGGCATATTTCGTTTTATACACAACATTCTTTTATATGGTGTATAAACCCCTTTGACTTTTAATTTTATACAAATGGAATCTTTTTCTACGAAGAATTTTAGAAAACGACAGAAAGGAATGTTTATTTGAACGTAGGCGGTGACAATGACCTTTTCCGCCGCCGCGAGTATTATTTGGTCTTTGGCTTCCTCAACAAGACAATAATACCATATACTCTTTTAGGTATTTTTGTATTGAAAATGGTGTTGATAAAGGACTCTCTTATGTCAATATATTTAAATCATATATTGTGATTGAAATGTGGAAATGTTATCATTCCTTTATATTGGTTTTATGTTTTATGATTTTATATTGGTACTTGGACATTTGACGGGAGGTTACCTGATAAACCATATGAAAGGTTGTGCCTTGAATACCAGGACGAGTGGTTACTTTATAAAATCAAATGCATTGGGTATGGAAGTTGGCCGTATGGCTATTCCATTAAGTATGTTTGGAAATTGGCTATATGGCTATTCCATTAAGTGATATGTGTGGAAGTAGACCGTATGGTTATTCAACTTAAGTATGTTTATGTCCCATGTTACCTTTATATGTTATGTGTTCTTTATATGGGTTTATGGTAATCCTTTGGTTACAAAAAGGTAAGTAATGATATTTTTTTTCTGTGAGGGTTTTTACTAATTCATGAAGGTGAAGGTATTACTTTGATAAAGTTATACATGGTTTACTTGATGTTTGAAAAACTAACAGTTTTCATTCTTTGTGTATCCCTTACTGAGATTTTGATGCTCATCCCAAGTTTTTTTGAAATGTTTTTCACAGGACCTAATGTGGAATAGGGTCGAGGATGGGATCAAGGGAAAGTCATGCAATATAAAACATAGAACTAGAAATGTTTCTTTTTTAAAAGTTTTTTATTCTATGGAAAATCAGTAGAAGTTTCTACTTTGTAATCTTTTGAGATGTAACAATTATGTCCTAATTCTCTAAAACTAAGAACCTGAAAAGATCCTCAATGTGTAATCTTGTAATAACTCAAGATTAAGTAAGGTTTAAGGTCGAGGACTTATATAAATTCACGATGTAGATATCATATATATCATATATATCCAGTAAATTCTTTCATTTATAATATTACATAACATTTAGAGGTAATAAATGAAATGCACTGTTCATGGAGACGGTAAGTCGTACGTACACATGAACACTACTTTCATTTCTATTTCATATTTAATGGAATTAAAACTAAATGAGATATATATATATATATATTATAATTATAGTGTATTATATATTTTATATAGGTCATATACATTCATTAATTTCATTCTTTATACATTCCATGTATTGCAAGAATGAGTCACATCACTTGAGGGGGCGGTAGTCCACACTTTCTCAAATGAAATTATCGCATTTTCACAACATTCAAAGAATAATGATATGTATTAAATGTCAAATACAAAAGAATATAGAGGAAATAAAGATAATATATATCATAAATAAATATGGTTCCATCGTAATGGCCACCATGAGAGGTGGTAGGAGAATATAGAACAATCATCGTTTCGTGAGGCAGTAATTCACCATCCACTGAAACATTATGTTCTTTAACCATTAGATGGAGGTGTGTGTAACTGTAGCATGAATACTTATCATTAAAACATCCTAGTATATTTTATATACTGTTTTTGTTACAAAATAAAGGAATAAAAAGAGTTTAGGGGGTTGGATACGCAAAGTAAAACAAAAGAACATAAGAAAGGACATTACCTTTAAATCAATTAACTCCATTTGGTTTGATCCAAAAGGGTTTCAGAAAAAACTTCCCCCTAAGGTAAGGATTTTAGAATTAATACAGGTATGTGTAGAGATAAAATGACAAGAGTTTGGTTGAGACAAGGTTTGAGAGGTGTGCGTAAGGGGGTATAGGTGGGGGCCTTTTATAAGAGGGAGGAGGGGCACTCTTGGAATGTCTTGATAAGTTACATTATTATAAAATGATTTTATGATATTAAAGGTACCACAATTATATAGTTCTAGGATAAGGTGATAAGGTTTCTACATCCACCAATAAAATAGGTTTTTTACTAGTTTAATTCTTAGATTTTACCTTATCCTCTCATTTTATTTAAATCGATCATTAATGAGGTAATTACTACATCATCATGGTGTCATAAAAAAATTAATTTATATAATGTCTAAAAATTAAAAAAATATCATGATGTTGGAACGTTTTTTATCTTTCTAATGAGTATTTATAGTAAAAAATATAACCTGTATAACACCATGTAAATGTTGTTTTAGTAAAACAATACATGTTTGTGACATTTTTATTTTAACTTTAAATAAAAAGTTATTAATGTCATTTTATTACCCAAGTGGCTCTTTGGGGACCCCAAGTTGACCAATGTATTTTCTTGGTCAGATATGACTTATCTAATATGTGTAGGAAATATTTAAAGGTAATTTCATATTATTATATAATTATATTTTCCTTAAATTACACTAATTACCTTTAATCGCGATTAATAAAACATAAAAGTTACTATTCAGCATAAAATTATTTTAATTCCATTGAACCACATTTTACATCCTAATGAAAACCATGTATGTAGGATGTTGGAAGTTCAAATCATAGATGTGGTAATGTTTATTTAAATGAAAAATCATTGTTTTAAGTACCACTTTGTGGTTTCACTATTCATAAAAAAATTATGTTTTTCTGAAATATACCAACAATTCACCCTAATGTATATTTGATATTCCAAATTCAAAAATGATTTATATTTTAAAAAATTCAAAAATTATAAGTTTCATTAATTAATTTAATAATTAAATCCCACTTTAAAAAAATAGAGTGTTTTTAAGAAACAATATCTATTAAAATATTGACAGTAGTCTAAGTCCAATTTCAATGTGAAATTAATTCCAATGACCTCCATTATATTAAATGGTAAAAATATATTCTAATTAAACTTTAAATAAAATTAAAATGATGATATATTCATAAAAATAAATTAGATTAAAATGAGTTTTTGAATTAAAATACATCATTTTTCACTTATTCATTAAATATGAACTTTATCGAAAAAATAAAAAAACATACACAAATTAAATTTTGATGTCCTTTTTATAAAGAAGGATTTTATTTGGTCATGTATAACATATAAAATTGTAAAAATGTGGATTTAAAAAGGGTTCTCCATCAAAAGGTGGTTAATTGACCTTTTAAAGAATATTAGAATATTTATGCTTAAAATTGGATTCATTTTCATTTTATGCCTCTAACATTTATTGGATAAAAGAAAAAATATTTGACCAACATATATAATCATTTTGTAGTTAGTTATGTTCATTCCCGAAATTAAAATGGCCAGACGTTAACTACCATTTAAAATAATATTATATTATTATTAGTGTGAAACGTAAGATTTCCAAGAAACTCGTTGTTGTGTATTGGGTACGCCATCGAGCATAGCATTAACTTTAAATTAATATTTACATTTTATTCAAAAATATGGATAAATATGAAAATATCATATTATTTATTTAATATTACTTCTACTATGGTATAAAAGAATTCTTACAGTCACTATCCAGATTTTCAATAAATTAAAATAAAATTATTACATAATATTAATCATGAATATTATAAATATGGATCACATTTTTTCAAAATAAATTCACATAGTAGAATGAATTTAATTTTAAATAATACCTACAAGCAGACAGAAATGTGGTTTATTTAAAAAATTATTTTTTCATGGAAATTGTTATTTTTTGTACCTCTATGACTAGTAAAAGTTTATATAATAATTTTAATAACTAATTATGGATTATTAATTTATTAATTTTGTATAAATAATTATAATTTATATTTTTTATTAAATTAATTAAAATTATAAAATATCATGTTTTTTGAAACATTTTTCAAAAACATTTCATGAAAAAAATTTAACATATTCTCAATTTCTATAAAAATATGACATAAATTATAATAAATGGAATAAATATGACTACTTAAAAACTATTTTGAATTTATAGAAAATTAAAATAATAATTTTTATGAATATATCTTTTTCAAACATGTATGAATTCTTTTACATTTTTGTATAACTAAATATTATGGATATAAAAAGGATGTGTAATGAGTTCAAGAAGGCCTTTAGGGTGTAATGGGATTGTAAACTAATTAGAGGCTAGTTTTTTCTAAAAATAATTTGACCACATTGTTATAACAAACCGTATGATGTAGGTTTCATGGTTTGTTCAAACCAAGAAAGGCTGGACAAATGTGGTGATATAGGCCCTGCGGTTTTCTTTAACTATGTTCAAGGGGCCGCATGACTATGTGAAATCTACAAACATGTTGCAGATGTTTTTTTCAGGGTTGTAACATTGTTTCCCTACCCATGAGTCATGAACACACAAAATTCAGATCCTAATAGAAGTATGAATGTGGTTAGTGAATGTTTTTTACAATCATGCTGCCAAACCGTATGATGACAAATTTTGGGATATTTTACAAAATTTACATTAAATGAATGTTTCAAAATTCCCCCTTATTTTTTCTCTTTAGTGTACACTAGGAGATCTTTTCTCCCAATTTATCTCTGATTTTTTATTTTGTATTATTTTACCATGTTCATCAATCTGTATTCAGATTCATTCGTTTTTCATCTTATCGGATCTGTACATGTATGATCTTAAATAATTTTTAGTGATTCTTTATTTTTCATTCTATCGATGAGGCTATTTTTATGTTTGATCCTATGATAAATTTTCAAGTAGGATGTCTCTTATTAAAATATCAACCTATACAGACTGTAGTATAGGATGATAATTTAAGAGGTGGGTTGTGAGCGAAAAATTATGGTTGTTATTACTCATCCCTACAGATTTTTCATTTTATAAATTGATATATGTGCATGACACTGTCATCAAACACAAAGTATTTAATTAATATTCTTTTATTATAGTTATGATAACTGTGTTCTATTACCCTTGATAATTATTTTATCTATCATTGGTGTTCAATTATATAAATGTGACCACCCCATGTAGGGTGCTCAATATTTATTATTTTAGTATCCATTAATTTGTCAATGGGTTGTTACAACTTTTTTTTGATAAACAATTAAATTTTTATTCTTGAACATGATGAATTTATGTCCATTTGATTAAATGAATTCAGAACTAATAAATATTTAGTACCTGGTTTCGTTCTCACTTTAACCATCTATGTTAGGTGTTTCAATTTGATAAATCAATATTAATGACAATAGAACATCAATGGTATATATATACTACCTTTCATGATGTATTATAATTTAATTGGATGGTTTCACATTCATATAACCCCTTTCTATGTCTAATAGAAGGTATCCAATTAATTTTAATATTTTATTATGTCATAAACGTATTAATTAAATGGTTTCACTACAAATTTTCCCTCTCAATCTAATGAAATGAAATGACATTGAAAAAATGAATAATCAAGTGTCCTAATTTTTTCATGGCTTAATTTATTAAATGAAATTATTATAAGGATCCTTGTATATCTATATATAAACTATTGGAGGGGTCGTCCGACTCGAGCTATCCGTGAATTATAGGTGTATTTCCTTGAGCACTTTTGGACGCTATTCTGTTTCAGATATTATAGTTTCCATGGTTGAGAGCCACCATAGAACAGAATTATTATCTACTATTGGATGCGTGGTATGGCACAAAAGGATCCCTCAATTATCATTCATATGTTAAGATTATTTGGAATCATTCCACAGATCCATCATGAAATCTACAGATATAAGGATCCTTATAAAATCCATTGGGAATAGTATCTAATTTTACCATTTTATCTTATATGTTTTCCCTAGACCCAGTTATAATTACATTATTGTGGAATTAATTTGAATATACTGATTGGATTATACACATACCCTTATATCCTGGTTGCAGTTACTACCTATGTTTGTTCGACCCCTAAAAGAACAATTTAATTTCCTATTACATTGGCTCATCTTCGTTATTAATATCAATAGAACTAATTGATATATAATAGATCCTTAATTATTTGCATGTCATTATATCAATTCTGGTAATAAAATACATAATCTATTTCTATGAATTGGAAAAAATTTACCTAATGAACATGTTTCATGTTCAGCCACTAGATGATGTTGATGCGTATACTTGGGTATTAATGTTATTTCACAGCTTTACATATATATATATATATTGATTAAAGAACAATATATATGTTTATATTATATTGAATACATGTTATAGAAGATAATGGTGGAGGCCTTCAATGATTTATCACACTCTCAATCTATGTCTCAAATAATACCTGCGAAGACTACACATATGAAGATGCTGAAAAATTGATGTATATAGCTTCAAACACATTATTTCATTCTTACGTAGGATATAGTTGGATTTAGATCACCTAGATAGAGATCAAGATGTTGGGGAATGTTTTTGGAGTTATTTTTCCTTATTTTTTATAGTACTTCATCCTTATACCTTATACCCATGTTTTCCAATTTTATCAAAACATGACATGCTCCCTTAGCCTTTGTATATTTTTATCAGTTGTTCTAGTTATTATTTCTTCTTTTTGATTCTATTTCTCTATCATTTTATTAATATTTATTTTCAATTTACATATTATTTTGATTTCAATGTTTGTTACTCTCTCTTAATGCGGGCATAATCTACCTAAGAACAAACCATAGTATATCACTACTAGTGGATAAACTATTGTGTTCATGGAGATGTGCATGGGGCCATGTGGCCAACTGAGCTCAGGTCACCTCTTAATGGAACCCGGGCAAGGTTTTTCAAAAAGTGGTATCAACACCAATCCATTATTGCATAACTATTTTCTAACAATAGATTTATATTAACAATTCTTATAATATCGATATAATATGTGGTTGGTTTAGCTATTCCAATATTGGGGTAAATGATGAGTTTAATGAAAGATAATTGTTTTTATGATTTTACCGATTACATTTGATATCATTTCATAGATGCGTTATGTACATGTTTTGTTGAGGTTATTATTACAATATATTTTTAGTAATTAATTTAATTATTCTCCCAATGATATCAGGTAAAGGATAACATTTACATGCATCTTCATTGGAATCTAGAATTCACATTCCACGCATAATATATTTAAATAACGATTCATTTCACTACATGAATTTTCATGGAAATCATATGATTGTTGATTGATGTTTTGGTAGTTATATAATTCATTTTACACTTTTTGGATTTGATTGACATATTTTTTGTTTTAATTCACGAGGTGTATGGGACCTTGTGGGTTTGAATCGGATATTTAATGAGTTGATTCATAAGAAAAAAATTAAATGTGTAACATTTCTTGAGATGAAGAACATATTCCTCGATTAAAATTCAAATTAAATCCATTTCCACTAATCATTTTTATATGATAATAATAAATTCAACTGTAAATATGAAAATTAATATATGAAATAATGTGTTACTTGTAAACGATGAGGATGTTTATAGTTTTCATCACATCTATAAGAACCCATGTTATTTATATCCGAAGACATACCAATACATGTCCATATTA
The DNA here is from genome assembly GCA_963277665.1 of Viscum album. Taxonomy (NCBI): domain Eukaryota; kingdom Viridiplantae; phylum Streptophyta; class Magnoliopsida; order Santalales; family Viscaceae; genus Viscum; species Viscum album. Next base: position 1,894,821,258 of record OY728133.1, on the reverse strand, counting down.
ATGGGTAGTTAGGGTATTGTACCATGGTTAGTGTTCACTTTCCTTTAATTCATCATTCACCAGTGTTGATAACTATCTTATTATCTCATTCTATAAGGAGTTATATTGAAATATGTAGAAAACTGTTGGCATGATGTCCTCATGTTGAGCATAAGGAGGGTGGTGGTGTCCATGCCCCAAAAAAGGCATTCCCTATGAATTAATTTTAATATAAAGGAGTTCCTAAGATTTCTTGAAATAGTTTATCAGAATCTTATCACTAACCGAAATATGAGTGTAGGTGAGTGTATCATGCATACATGATCAATGTGGCAGAAGGGCATTAGTATGTCCAGTTGTAGAAAGTTATCCCTTGACTATTTTCATCAGTTTAGTAGCTCTAGAATACCCATATGGGTATGTCTGTGGTGTTTCATCAGTGTGTAAAATAGGGGAATATGAATCCTCGATGTGGTAGAGACCCTCTGGAGTGAAAATCATGCATCCGTATAAGGAATAAAGCGATATTATTAATACTTTTCCATCAAAATATAGTATATCCGGTAATAAAAATTATCTGCAACTAGGGTAAAGTTGTATTATAATGCATAGGAAGGGGTGTTGGAGTAGTACCAACAAAGCAGAATGATGAGGATGTCATTTTCGTGATTATTAGACTTATGATAACTAGTTCTACCAACAAAGTGTTTGTTATCTTGGAAATCTATTTGTTTCACATAGCTTTAGATCTGGTTAGTTGTGGGAAATATAATTGATAACTGAGGATCATTTTATTTGACCATCTTCTATCTAACATATTATTATTGAATAATCCACTATAGTATCTTAATTAATTGATATATGATCTTTATACTGTTTATTATCCTTTTATATCATGGCAATCCATATAGTTTATACATTGTATTATTGGGTTGTATAGAATCTTGATATGCTATTGGGAGTGCGGTCATAGGGCATACTCCAATGTATAAATTTTCTCCTTGATGTTATTAGTTATCCATTATCCGAGGACCAATTTTTTCTTTCGATAAGGTTATTAAAATTCATTCTTATGATGGATTTCATTGTTTCCTATCCTGCTTTTATAGAAATATATAGATGTAGGATATCATTTACATCACCATAGGACAGTAGATATCTAAAAATGTTTAAGTGGTATGTCTAAGATAGTAGAGCTAGACCAGAGAATCTTGGGATAGGCGGAGTGACCACCCATATTTCCAATATCTTCTTATAGGACCATGTTTTATTTCTGGTCAAATTTCCTCTAGTAGTATATTGTTACCGAGTCATTTTTCCTATTGATTTTAATGAATTCCCTCCTATTATAGAGGTATATTTTATGAATTATCTCTTTCATGGAGTTTCTTAATTTAACAATCATTTATACAGTATGGAACCTCCAAATATCCAAGATCCAAATTGGCATTTGGAGGATTTTTAGCCGAAAGGTTTTATATGGACCATTATTATCTCATGGGGGTTTCCCATGCTTTTCTAAAAAAGGTGAATGGGTCTCATCATCTATGAATGAATATTGGATGGATGAAAAAGGTAATGGTGTAGAAAAGGAAGACATGTCTTTGAATAGATGATATTTTTGTCCAGATATGAGGAGCTGGTGTTCCATTTCTTAGGAGATGAAATATAGGCCTATATTCACACCTATTCTTATTCATACAATGAATTTAAGATGATATATAGAGTTCTGTGATGCACCAAGTGTTTACCATGGAGTAGTGACGATGTAGGAGGATAGAGTTTTTATGTTTATATATCTGTATTTGTGGCATTATAAAATAAATTTTATGAATAATGACCTTTATGTAGAGGTATATGTCTACACCTTACACTACTAGAGTCATTATCTACTGGGTAATCACAATATTTATTATACAGTCCACAAGATCCAAAAATATATGTTTTTATACTCTGAATTGAACACGATATTTTGGATATGGATTTAATATCATCATTCATTCATCATTCATCATTCATCATTACTATAATCTTTGAGAAGGAAATGTTTTAGCAGATGCACTGAGTTGGAAACTGAAATCATAGGCCATATGGGAAGCATATGATGAATAGAAAATTTTGGCTCTCTTCCATGAGATGCTTATAGTGATTCATGACAGTCTAGTGTGGTATTCTTCCTGACCCTTTATCGATACCTATTCCCTTTATGAGATGGTGAAATGAATTCAATTTTGATATCATGAAGTCCTGGTTCTCTATGAGAGTCTGTTAAGAGATGACCCACCATTCGATTGGTCAGTAAATAGTAAAAATATCCATATTGGACATAGATGTTTCTAGGATCCTTAAAATATGAAATCGGAATTGATGTGTGATTTAAACACTTATAATTAGGTAACTCATCAAAGCCTCTCAAATATGTACTGACATATGTGACACTAGTATTGGTGGCATGTGATGAAACATCAAAAATAATGCTTCATTACTAGGTGTTCAAACTATCATTAGGTGAAGGTGGATCACCAAAGACCTACATTCTTATTACATCCACTTTTTCCCCAAAATGGAAATGAGAAGATGTATCCATAGAATTTTTAGTCATATTATTATGCTGCCCTAGTGTTATAGATTTTGTATGGGATGTCAATGACAGGCTGACAAAAGTAGCCCACATCCTTCATTTCTAAAAGAATTACATATGATGATCTAGGAAGATTTTATCACTATGGGATAATTATATTTAATGTGTTCCCTATTATAATTATTTTAGATAGGAACTCATGTTTCACATCATTATATTATGAAGGTTTGTAGAAGGATATGGGAACCTAGGGGGCTTGAGAACAATCTTTCACCAACAGACTTATGGAGAGTCTGAACATGAGATACATGTTCTAGTGGACATTCAATCAAAATGGGTTACTTGATTTCATTAGTTATTGGGAGATTCATATCCCTCATTCATTTCACCATCACTAATATATTTCATGATACATTTATGATGGATCCATTTGATTATTTTTATGTATGGTCTTTTTCTTCACCCATGTTATGGATATAGGTAAGAGAGGCATCCCTATTAGGTCTGTGTCTTGTGGATAAGACTTCAGAGTATGTTCATCTAATAAGGTATAATGTGTTTATTACTCAGCCTAAATATAAATCATATATTTATCACTACATACAACAAGTAGTTTTTGTGGTAGGAGTTGTGTTTTCCTAAGTGTATCAACCATTCTAGGTAAAATATGGATACTAAGTCAAGGGAAGGTGTTTCCTTGTTATATATGTCTGTTTAAGATTAATGATATAGTCATATCCATATCCAATTAGTTGTTACTATATAAGAGGTTACACAACATGCAAAACTTCTTTTGTATTCTATATATTTTCTAATACCATGCCAACTCGTCTCATACTTTTGATCATGAGGATATTCAATTAGATGTTAATGATATGTTAGAGGAGTATCATATATGTATAATTTACCAAGTCTCAAGGGATCATTAATGTAGGTATTTCCTATCAGTATGGGTGCTATATGGAACGTCTCGGTTCTGGAAGCCGCCCATAGGCGCCCCGTACCCAGTTGTCCACATGGCCTCAAGAGAATTTCCCCAAACACCAGAGGCTATCGAGCAGCAGTGAGGGCCTTTGGCGTGATAGTGGGGAAACTATGCACTCATTGGCAGAGTACAAAGGGAAACTAAATAAACAAACAAGAGCGGAAGCCGTAAATAACCAAAAATAATAAACAGCGGACCAACTAAATCAGAAAACAACTGGAGCTCATATATATATATATGAAATGATGCATGATACAAATCTAGGGAAGCAGCCAAAAAATGTCAGCATGTTGAAAAATACAATAGTACCAAAACAAGTGCAAAATAATGTAAACAACTCCTCATTAACACAAGCCTATGCTTGGTCACATGATCTTCTGCTCCAATGCAATCAAATACCAGAAGTCGAAGGGCCCTTGCCCTTGTCTATACCTGCAACAGAATTGTCTGTTTGGGCCCAAAAACAGACCAAAATAGGGTGAGAGACTAAATCCTAGTAGGCAACCACCATAATATTTGTGCCTAATAGTCAGTGAGTATACGATAGGTAATAGTACAAAAAGTAGAAAACAGTAGCAACATTAGCAGGTAGTAATCAGTAAGCAGTAAACATGGTGATATACAACAGTGAACAATCCACATAACAACAAGTAGTGATGCATCTACCACTAACACAAATAGGAAACCCTTTGGGAAGTACTCTCAACAATCCCCTCTGGTCCTATCCAAGAAGTACCACAACCCTCTAGGCAGTGCACTCAGCCTATCCCCTCTGGTTTGGCCATATGAAATTATAAGGCTCTCTGGGGATGCTCAATTAGTCAATTCCCCTTATAGTTTAGGGTAGTCAAGGACTATCAGAGGGAGATCACGTGGTCTAACCCTCTTGGCCCCAAGGTCTATAGACTCTATGAGGATGATCACTCGGTCAATCCTCCTATAGCCTTAGGTATACCACTGACTCTCTAAGGAAGCTCACTCGGTCAATTCCTCCTCTAGCCTGGGAAGGTTTCATAGACGTTCAAACAAGGTAATGAATCTCGGAGGAAGCTCACTCGGTCTACCCTCCTATAGTCTATAATAACATAGACTCTCTGGGAAGGTCACTCTTTATATCCCCTATAGTCTATAATGTCCAAGACTCTCTGAGGAAGCTCACTCAGTCTATCCCCATATAGTCAATAATATCTAAGACTCTTTGTGAAGCTCACTCGGTCTATCCCTTATAGTCTATAGCCCCGGGTTCACACGGTCCTGTGCCAGTTAGTTCATATTAATGATATAAGGCCAGAGCACACCTATAGAGCTACATGGCTATCCAAAGTACACTTATAGAGATACTTTGCTAAACAGTCTACAGAGCAACAAGCATGTTAACAACATCATTTCTTCGTACGAACACAAGGCATGGAAATAGGTACAAAGCCCTAAGGCTAAAGAGACCCAAAGGTTGAAACAAGAACAAAGCATGGGAAAAACATCCAAGGAAGACAATTATCCACAAAAATGATCAATTTACCTCTACATAAGAATGAATGAATTGCATGAATAACCATATGGGAAAAAAGGTAAACACACAATTCTCTGTTCATGGTTCTTGGTGGAATTTTCACATAAAACTCAAAGACATCTAAAGGTAAGGTAGAAACCACCTACCTCGATCCGAGGAGATCAATATCCTTGAACCACGAGGCTTGATTCTCCTCCGAAGGGCGTAGATCTATGAAAATGCACAAAACGTTCAACCCACGATAACTTAAGGAAGAAGAGGAATTGGAAATCAAGGCTCTAGGACATTATACGGTTGTCGATTTGGAGAACGGACGAAGGCTCAGGGGCTCAGAGAAGATCTGTCACCATACGGGTTGCTCTCGGTAGAAGGCGCTGTAGATGAAGATAGTTTTTTCACATAGGCGAGACCCCGGTCCAATTAATGAAAAAAAGAAAATACACAGCATGTACTTACTGAGTACACAATGTGTACTATAATTTTTTGTAATATACTTTAATTGGCCTCCAATTCACCCCTACACACCGTGTGTGTGGCCCGGACACGACCATCACACGGCCTGGTGCCGAAAAGGAGTACACGACGTGTACTCAAAAAGTACACAGCATGTACTTATAATATTTCCAGAAACTCATCTTTTCTAAAAAACTCAAGGAAAAAGAAATACATACGTGAAATAAAAGATCTGGGTTCTTACAAACATCCCCCCTTAATGAAATTCATCCCTGAATTTCCCTTGCGAGGTATGGAAGTAGAATCCCCAAACAGCTCCAGCCACTGCGATCGTACATCGGTATCCCTCTCCCAAGTCTCAGCCTGCACTCCCCGGTGCTGCCATAACATCCATAATAGAGGAATAGACTGGCCACATATAACCATCATACTGCGATCGACAATCAGGATGGGATTCTCTTCAAACGACGCATCCACTACAAGCTCAACCTCCTTGGGTTGGAAGACATGAGAAACGTCTGAAAAGTAATGTCAGGGCTGAGAAATGTAGAAAAAGTTGTTCATAGCTCTGTATCTATGTGACAACTGCAACCGATAGGCATCCAGACCAACTCTCTATAACACCTCAAATGGCCCAACGTACTATGGTGAATGCGTACCCTATCTCTGAATCCTCTGGTGTCCCAACCTCGATATGACACATAGGAAAACCTGATCCTTGACCTCGATCTCGAGAGGTCATCTCCACTGATCATCATAAGACTTCTGCTGAGACTGTGTTGTATCCATCCTCTTCGGAATCATCTCTATCTACTCTGAGGTCTCCAGAACAAGATGAGGTCCCAGTAAAGCTACCTCTCCTACATCCAGCCACCATAAAGGTGATCGGCATGGCCTACCATACAAAACAACATAAGGAGCCATCTGAGTAGTTGCCTGGAAACTATTGTTATAGGAAAACTCCACCTGAGGAATATGCTTCTCCCATGATCCTCCAAAGTCAAGAATGCAAGCTCGGAGCATATATTCAAGCACCTGGATTGTTCGCTCGGACTGGCCATTAGTCTAGAGATGGCATGCTGTACTAAAAAGTACATGTGTACCCAAGGGCTTCTGAAGTCCCTTCCAGAACCGAGAAGTAAAGCACACATCCCTGTCTGAAACAATGAATTGTTGAAATACATGTAGATGTACAATCTCATGGATGTAAAACAGTCCTAGCTCATCAATATAGAATGTCTCCTTGATTTGAAAGAAGTGAGCAACCTTCATAATCCTGTCGATGACAACCCAAACAACATCACTCCCTCAAGGTGACCTCAGTAACCTGGTCACGAAGTCTGTTGCGACATCGTTCCACTTCCACTTGGGAATCGGTAACTACTATAACATCCCTGCTGGTCACTGATTCTCTGATTTCACCTGCTAGCAAGTAAAACATCACATGAAAAAACTATCAACATCTCTCTTCATACCTGGCCACCAGTACTAGCGGTGTAGATCACAATACATCTGGGTGATCCCAGGATGAACTTCCCAAACCGAGGAATGAAAATCCTGCATCAGCTCTTTGCGTATGTCTATTGGCACACATACATGTCCCTGAAAATGAAAGATCTCATCATCACCCACTATCCATCCAGAAAGAGGGTCCTCTACTCACACAATCTCCCGTAGGAATAAGCCTTATGAGTCTTATAGCTGCCTCATACGTACCCGATCAAGAATAGAAGATGTAACAACTATAGAATATAGGTATGTCAATCCCTGTCTGTAGTTCACCTCTAGATGCATCTCAGAGAGCAGAGCCATAAGCTGCCACTCACTGATGGCCTCCAGAACTATATGAATATGAGTTCTCTTTCTCAACTCATCTACCACGGTGTTTCCCTTTCCCAGCTTATAGGTGAGCTTGAAGTTGAAAGACTGAAGATACTCGACCCACATGTGCTATCTCAGATTCAGATCACGTTAAGTGAATATATACTTGAGACTCTTGTGGTCAGTGAAAACCAAAAAGTGATCTCCCAAAATCTAGTGTCTCCAAAAACGTAAGTCATGAACAATATCTTCCAACTCCAGATTGTGCGTTGGGTAGTTCCTCTCATGTGGCCTCAACTGCCGAGACACTTAAGTAATGACCCCATCTCCCTGCATAAGCACATCTCCCAGTCTGATACTAGTAGAATCATAGTAAATAGTACAACCCTTGCCCAGCTCTGGAATGTCCAGTATCGGTGCTGACGTCTACCTCCCCTTCAGCTCCTGAAAGGCTGACTCGCATGAATCTGACCATAAAAACTTTGCCCTTTTCTTGGTCAGACCTGTCAACAGTGCTTCTAGGCGTCAAAAGTCCTGTATGAAACACCTGTAGTATCCTGACTGCCCTAGAAAACTCCGCACATCAAAGACAGTTTTCGGCTGCTCCTATGAAACTGCAACTCTCACTTTCTCTAGGTCCACTGATACTCTTGTCTCTGAGACAACATGACCCAAAAAGTGACTCTAATCCATCCAAAAGTGGCATTTCGAGAGCATAGCATATAATGGCTACTCTCTGAGTGTACTAAGAACGATCTCAAGATGTGTGGAATATTCGTGTCGAGTGTAAGAGTATACCAAGATGTCGTCCACGAAAACCACCACAAAGGAATCTATGTATAGATGGAACACTCGACTCATCTGTGCCATAAAAACTGATGGCGCATTTGTGAGACCGAACAACCTGACTGTATACTCGTATAGACCATACCTTCTTCTGAAGTATGTAAGAGGTATATCTGATGGTCTAACGCACAACTGATGATAACCGGACATCTAATCGATTTTTGATAACACCCGGGCTCCTCAAAGCTGATGAAAGAGGTCATCGATCCTCAGAAAGGGATATTGGTTCTTGACCATCAACTGGTTCAACATCTGATAATCCACACAAAGCTGAAGGGTTCCATCTGCTTTTTTCACAAACAAGAAAGGCGAACCCCAAGGAGAAGTACTGGGTCAGATGAAACCCTTTGCATGTAACTCCTCCAACTTCTTCTTGAGATCATGCAACTCAGGTGTAGCCATCCTATAAGGAGGAATAGACACCGGTTCCACTCCTGGCGTGATCTCAATCAAGACTTCTACCCCACACTCCAGAGGTATACTTGAAAAGTCCTCTAGAATGACATCCGTGAAGCAATCCACCACTGGAGGAATGTCTAACTGTGAAGTCCCCTAGTCATCCAGATGAAGACTAGAAATCTGGTCTGTAACTCCTCCTAGCCCATGATGCTCTGGTCTAGATCTACCCACCTGGACATCCCACTAACCTATATAAAGGAATATAGGCCCTATGGTGATACAATACTCACCCTGCGGCGATAGCAATCGACAACTGCCTAGAAGGGAACCAACCAGTCCATCCCATGAATGACGTCACAGCCCACCAACTCATAGACATAGAGCTCCCATAAGAAATGAAACCCTGCAACTTCAAGAGGGAACTCTATGAACTGATGTATGCTAGATGTCCTCGTTCCCAATGGCGTGTCAAGAGTCATTATGTTGGTAGATGAAAAGATACAGAGCCCAAGGCTCTCCACAACAACAACTGAGATAAAACTATGTGAAGCACCCGTTACGAAAAAAGGGATGATGATAAAACTGAGGCTACTAAGATCATTCCTCGAACTGTATAAGGGTCGAGATCCTTCTCATGATCTCCTAGATAAGACTCTTTGTGGCGCTTCCTACATTCCTTATGAGGAACAACAACTTTGGATGTCGAACCTCCCTAGCTCACAGCTCCAGAGTCCCTCAGGTTGCGCTTAGTGATCAGCGCCTGGTTGATGATAGAGGATATCAAAGTCAACCTGTAGATATTCACCTAGTAATAGATCTCCTACCTAAGTGCATCCTCAAACATCCTAGAAAGGAACAACTCATCTCTTTCTAGGATCGGTGTGAAGCGCTACAATTTGGTAAAGCGGGATTAGTACTCTATAACAAAAAGAGTGTCCTACTGCAGACTCATAAAATCCCAGGATCGGTCGGCCCCCACGGTCTCTGGGTAAAAGTGGTAATAGAAGGTGCGGTGAAACTCATACTAAGACATACTATGATGGCGCCCTGACTGAGATATCACCTCCCACCACCTCTTGGTAGTGTCATGGAGAATATAAGTGGCCATCTTTAACCTTTTCTCTGGGGGTATCTCCAGATGCTCAAAGAATGTCAGAATGTCCTCTAACCATGACTCTACATCCTGGGGTCCTCAATCCCCTGAGAAGGTAGGAGGATGCTGCTGGTAAAAGAACTGCGTCAATTCATCCATTGATGGGGCAGGAGGCGGCCCTCCCTGAAAATTCTGCATCATCCTCGGGAAGTCCTCCATGAACTGTGTATTGGCACCTGCGACGGGTATGAATGCTAGTGCCAAGGCTGGCAGGGCAGGAGGATATGCAGGAGGTCCCTGGTCGGCCATATCCGGTGTTTGATAACCGTCTAGAAACTGACGTACAAATTTAGGACGTCTCAGAGGCATAGCTCTGAAAAGATCAAAAGCACACCTCATATCAGGATTATCAAATACATAGAACACAAGAGTACAAAATGGGAATAATAGAAGGAAACATTCGAGTTTACAAAACAAGACTACACGGCGTGTATAAAAACTACATGGCGTGTTCACCTAAACCAATGACATGGGCGTACACTCCTGCCACATTTGGTCGTGTAACACCGCAACTACACAACGTGTTGTCCCCACACACGGCGTGTACTTGAACTATATTCCCCTGCCCGAGTCTCTTTACACAGCTAACCCAGACGGTCCTTTTAACACTAGACTACACGGCGTGTTCACTACGGACACAACGTGTACTAGACAAGGATTCAGAAACCTGTTTTTTTAGATACACGACCATCTACACAGATGACCCTTACACAGAGATTTCCAAACAAACACAGTGTGTATAGGAGAAGATAACACCGACTCGTGTTGTTCGTGACACAACTGTGTACCTGGAACATGGCTACATGGCATGTTCTGTACCAACACAACTTGTTCTACTCGATCTTCCCCGACCCATGTTGTTAGTGACTTGGTCGGGCACATCACACTATACTACACGACGTGCACCTTCCATAAACAGCGTGTTTCTAAAGACAATACCTCAACACCATGTTATTGCTCACAGAATCAGTGAAACGGTCTGAAACTACACAGCGTGTAGTTATAAAGTACACGTCGTGTATTTTGGGTTTTTCTGAGCAGTAGCTCAGAAAATACACAGAAGCCCAAAAACACAGAAAACAAGGCATGCATGTTCCAAATTCTGATCCGTGAGGGCCTATAATCCTGATGAACCAATGCTTGGCATCCAATACAGTCATATATAAGGAAGAACATGTCAATGATTCACCAATTTCCGATTCAAGAGGGCCCATAACACCTCAAGAAGAAAACATTGGCATTCATTTTAAGAAAAGTACAATACAAACAGTCCTCTATCAAACAACATGGATTATATCAAAAATTCTATCATATCATCATTCATAATATACACAATGTCTATCACAACATCATGAAATCGCTAATGCATCCTAGATGGCATGGAAAGAATGCATGTCATGTTATTTCTAACAAGTGCCTATATGATGCATGAGATGGAATACCGTCATTTCATCGGGTTGCGACAGAAATAAAACCATAATAGCATCAAAAATAAAAACACAAGTCATTTGAATCACTCTAGGTGAAATCATATCAACTTTAAAATCTCAAATCTAGAAAATAGTAATAAACGATGTAGCATGGCTTTTCCCTATACATAGGTTAGCTACACCCGGGCACATCTTATTACCATGTACTGAATCCGTCATATCCTTGGGCATAGGCTACAAATAGTAAATCAGGAGAAAAGAATCCTCTGATACAACTTTGTAACATCCCAGTTCTGGATGTTTCCCAGAGAAGCACTGTACCCGGTTGGTCACATGGCCTCAAGCGCATTTCCAAAAATGCAAGAGGATTTCGACTAGATGCAAGGGCCTTGGGTGTGAAAGTGGGGAATCTATGCCCTCATTGGTAGAGTACATAATAGAATTAAATAAACAAACAAGAGAGGAAGCAGTAAATAACCAACAATAATGAACAGAGGAATGACTACATTAGAAAACAAATGGAGCACAAATGTATATATACATGAAATGATGCATGATACAAATCTAGGAAGGCATCAAAACAAGTCACAATGATGAGAAATATGATAGTACCAATACAATTACAAAAGAATGTAAATAGCTCCATAGTATCGCAAGTCGAAGCTTGGCCCCATGTACTCCTTGTCCAATGTAATCAAGTACCAGAAGTCGAAGGGCACTTTACCTTGTATATAAATGCAACAACATAGTATGTTTGGGCCCAAAAACATGATCTAAACAAGGTGAGAGAATAAATCGTAGTAGGAAACAACCCAAAGATCTGTGCCTAATAGTCAGTGAGTATATGGTAGGTAATAGTACAAAAAGTAGTAAACAGTAGAAATAGTAGGAGGAAGTAATCAGTAAGCGGTAAACATGATGATATACAACAGTGATCAATCCATGAAATAACAAGTAGCATTGAGGCAATAGCTAACACAAACTGGAAACCTCCTGGGAACTACTCACAGCCATCCCCTCTGGACCTATCCAAGAAGTACCACCACCCTCTGGTTTGGTCATACGAAATTATAAGACTATTTGGGGAAACTCACTCGGTCAATTCCCCTTATAGTCTAGGTTAGTCAGGGACTCTCTAAGGGAGATCATGCGGTCTAAACATCTTGGAACCAAGGTCTAGAGACTCTATGAGGAAGCTCACTGAGTTAATACTCCTATAGCCTTAGGTATACCACAGACTCTCTGAGGAAGCTCACTCGGTAAATTCCTCCTCTAGCCTGGGATGGTTTTAAAGAAATTAAAAAAAGTTAATGACTCTTAGAGGAAGCTCAATCAGTTTATCCTCTTGTAGTCTATACTAACTAAGACTCTCTGGGAAGATCAATCAGTCTATCCCCCATAGTAAATAATGTCCATGACACTCTGAGGAAGCTCACTCGGTCTACCCCGTATAGTCTACAATATCTAGGACTCTATGGGAATCTCACTCGATCTATCCATTATAGTCTATAGCCCCGGGTTCTCATGGTCCAATGCCAGTCAATGCATATTAATGCTATAAGTCCAGAACAGAAAAATAGAGCTACTTGGCTAACCAAAGTAGACCTATAGATCTACTTGGCTAAACTGTCTATAGAGCAACATGCATGTTAACAACATCATTCCGTCCTATGATCACAAGTCATGTAAACAGGTACAACAGCCAAATGCTAAAGAGACCCAAAGGTTACAATAAGAACAAAGCATGGGAAAAACATCCATGCCCGAAAATTATCTATTAACATGATCAATATACCTCTATACAAGCATGAATGTAAGGCAGGAATAACCACAAGGGAACAAAATTATATATGCAATACTCCATTCACGGGTATTGGTGGTAGTTGCACATTATACTCAAATGCATCAAAAGGTAAGGAACAAACCAACTACCTCGATCTAATGAGATTGATATACTTGAACCACGAGGCTTGATTCTCCTCATAATGTCATAGATCTATGAAAACACACAAAACGTTCAACCCATGATAACTAACGGAAGAGGATGAATTGGAAATCAATGATCTTGGATAAGGAAGAACTCACTGATGCAGTTCCAATGCAATTGACAATGGTCGATTTGGAGAACAGACAGGGGCTTGGGGGCTCGGAGAAGATCCGCGGTCATACGGGTCTCTCTCGGTCAATGGATCTTTAGAAGAAGACTGTTCTGTCACTTAGGCACGACCCTGATCCGTAAAATGAAAAATGATTAAATGCACGACGTGTACTTCTTAATTACACAACGTGTACTCTAATTTTTCATACTCCGCTTTAAGTGGCCTCCACTTCACCCCTACACACCGTGTGTGTGGCCTGGACATGGCCAGCACATGGCCTGGCATGGCAATGTAGTACACGGTGTGTACTTCAAAAATTTCAGAAAACTCCTCTTTTCTCAAAAACACCAGCAAAACTAAAGATATACCTGAAAGAGAAGATCTAGGTTCATACACTATAGTATTATGGAAGTCTGTAGAACAAGACTACGGAGAAGGAGGCTGACTTATAGACATAGTGGCTAGAGTTGTTCTCAAATAGTGTTTCATCACCCTTGGTAGGTGAACTCGAGGATGGTTTTAATTAATGGGATGAATGTCAGAACATGTTATTTGACATAGGTATGTTACCATTTAATGTTATTTCTTATTTTTTATTGTGGACCTAATATTTATTTTCCATGAGTTTTCATAGGTATTAGTTGTTTTAGGGCATGTTTGTTTCTCAGAGCCATGTTTTTGGGAGAAATATACTAACTACATGGTTAGAAAGAACGGTGCGGGGAAGAACACAATGATAGTTATAACCTTGCATGGATGGATAATGGGGTGATATAGGGTACATGTTTAAACCTAACCACTCTCCGGGGGACACATGTTAGTGTCGAAAACTATAGATTTTTTGAAATGGTTTGATTTTGTTTTTCTTAACTGTGTGGCATAACAATGAATAGTGTACCTCCCTATAGTAGATTGTGCATTGTCAGTGAAATGATTGGAATAATCTGTATCCAAGGAATGATATACCTTCTTTTGTGTGATTTTACTAAATTTCCATTAAATAAATTTTTAAACACACAATCCTCTCATTTTATATCTAGCTGACACAATGTGATATTCTCTCCCATTTTGAGCTTGTTTTTTAATATTTGGTAATATTTGATCTCATGCATCCATCAAGAGTCTGATTCAATCATCATTCATATAATTATATATACACTGTTATGGTCTTAATGAAATTTTAGTCATTCCATGTTTTTTATTCTATCAACGAGGTTATTCAGATATAGGTTCATATACCCTACTTTTAGTATATTTGTTTTTTCATCAAATTTATTCAAATCCTCGATAAACAAGAAGGTAATACTAGAATTGTAGAGCTGCACAAGAATGGGTTGGTGGTGTATAACACATCCATATGGATTATTCATTCAAAATAATTATCATGAATGATGTTTTCATTTAGAATTAAAAATTCAATTAATATTCCATATTTAAAGTAATTATAATATTGTTCTAGGTCTCTTAAGAAATATGTTATCCATAATTGGTTGTTAGATCAAAAAAATCAACAACACCAAGTAGTGTGTTTCAATTTTTTTTCTTTTAAGTATCCAAATATAACATAATGGTTTATTATGATGTTTTTATCTTCCATTAGGGGTTGAGTCATGATCCATTAAATGGAATGTCTCTTTAACTAAATGAGTTTTGAATTGTTAAATGTGTCATACCATGATTGATTCCCACATGAACCTTATATTGTAATTACTTCAATCCAGTAAGTCTATCTTAATGAAAATGGAATATATAAGGTATATATATATAGGCATAATGGATTATAACTAAATGGATTGTTTTAACTTCCATTGAACCCAATTCCCTGATTGATGTATGGTATCATAGAGAACCTTATTAAATTATTATGAAATAAATAGATTAATGTAATGGTTGCATAAACAGTTACCCTTGTCACATGAATAGAAGGTAAAGACATAAAATAATGATTTATCAAGAGGCGGGAGTATTATATGGTCTAATTTATTAAATAATTTGATTATAATGTTCTTTGTATATTATCTGTGACATTTCTATAGGAGTGATAAGACAAAATCAAGCCTTGGATTCTTGATCAAATACTCTGATCATTCATAGATTCCATTATGATTCAAAGATGCTGGTTTCGAAGGGTGATAGCCACCATGAAACCCAATATTTATCTACATGTGGTTTATTAACACGGATCCTCCTGATCTACACATAATCATTCAGATATTATGATTCCTTTGATAGAAACCTTGTATCCATAAGGATTTCAACAGATTTGAGGTGACTCAGATACTCCCTTAGGCTAATGAACTACATATCCACTTTAAACATGGATATTTTCCTTGGACTTGTATGGAAATAAATTATTATAGTATATCTTGTAATGTTATCCATGGATTACACTCCTAACTATACAATTATTCATTAATTAATATCTGAGATGGCTCGACCCTTGAGGTCATGGTTGTATTGGTTCTTACATTTATACATATTCATTGTTAATATCATCAAGATTACACATAATATTTTTGACCCTTCGTTATTATCGTTTTAGGATTTTTTTTGATTGTTATACATCACCTGAAAAATTTAAATATATAGAAAGAAATTAATTAATGAATTGGTGTCAAGTTCAGACACAAATATTAGGTTGAAGAAGGTAATTTGGTATTTTGTTTACTATTCTACTCTAATATTCTATATGCCCACTTTTACACTATTAAATTTTATATTACATGGATTTGATGTTATAAAAACATTTGGTGGTGGCATATTAATATTTATCTCACAAAAAATCTTAGATTCCATTGGTATACAATCATATTACCTGTTTGTATTTGTTGAAAAAGGGAAGCACATGGCTTCAGACACTTGACTGATTGCTTTATTAGGATAGAGAGGGTAGTAGATGACTAACATGGAACTCCGAATGATAGAGATAATTTTTGGATTAATTTTATATACGTTTTTTATAGTTCTCTTCTGTACATCTTTATAATCATGATTTTTATGTTAATTGAGTCATAAAATGCATCACCAATTATAGTTTAATATTATCTGTTGTTCATTTGAGTATTTGTTTTATTTTCACTATTCCATTTGATTATTTATATTGATTCTACTATTTAAATTTAATCATATTTTCCCTATGTGTTATGCTCTAGTTATTAATGAAAATTCCCCCCAATGACACACCAAAGGGCCCCGCTGGATGATGGAAGCATATATTATTAGAGAATATGTGCTAGAGGACACATGGCCAACCGAACTCAGGTTACTTTTCCATGGATCCTAGGTTTGGTAAGTCACATAAATGAACGTTTAAATTACATAATTTATCAAAATAAATGACATTTTTTCAGAAATTCCTTATATTTCACTATTCACTGAAAATATATAATTTCTATAAATTCTAAAAAAATCACACGATGTAAATTTTTATATTTTGAATTAAAAAATTATGTTTATTTTATGAAATAAAGTTTTTTAATTACGCTATAAATTATTTATAAATTATTTCACAAAAATATATGAAATAATTTAGGATTTAAACATATTTTTTAATCGTAATATAAAATTACTACAAAATAGTGATTATTTGATAATAATTTATAAATATATTAATGTATATTTGGATATATATATATATATATATCATAATTTAGTTAACTAATTCATATCATTAAATTTAATTATATGGTTGAAAAATTTATATATAAATAATCATTGTTTTTTGGGTTCAGTTTTGCGTATCACATACACTATCAAAAATAGTTCACACTTTTTAAAAATCAGGGTTTTAAAATATGGTTCTTGTAATATGTTAAATAAATCCTAAAAACACATGGTTAAAAATAATTCAACTAGTTTAAAAGGAAAAAAGTTAAATATAAAAACATAATTGTCAAAAAAAGTATCTTATTTATAAAATTTTAGAAACAAATAGTTTTTACCTTTATTAACAAAAAATAACCCTAAAATAAATAGTTATGAGACATTGGGTCTATTTTACAAGTAATAGTAAAATGATATTATTGAAAATTTAGTTGTTTTCTTAAAATTTCTCATTTTTCCCCTTATAAATTGATACAACCCCCACCAATCAATGATACACCATTCTATGAAATTAATCCATATAACAATTCCAATTATATCTCCCTATAAACATATACAAAGTAATTAATTCCACATTAACTATTATTTATCCTCATCCCCCATCCTCATTGGAGATTCCATAGGAAACATCTAGTCTCTAACATATGTGTTACACCCTTATTATATTATTACTCTAAATTGTAATCCTCCAAATATAATATCAACATAATAATATAATAATTTTTCTATAATTTTGGTAATTATTTATTTTTATATAATAATTATAAAATCCCAATTAATTCATCTTTCTCCATTTGTAAAAAACAAACTAATATTGATTGTGTGTTTCATAAACTACCACCACCACAAATAAACATCAATTGTTATAATTACAACACATTTTGGATCACCTAAATAGTGATAATAACGAATAAATATTCTAATATCATATAATTATGATGCATAAAATTCAATTTTATACATACCTTTATCTATCTAGAATATTGTAAAATGTGAAGTCTAATAGTGAATAAGTGTGGATTACTGTATACATGATTAATTATTTTATATTATATATTATAATAAATTGTATATAAAATATAAATACATGTTTAGAATCATAAAATATAAAAATTGTTATTATTATTTTATAATGATCTATCATCAATAATTAACACCTATTTACCAATACTCAACCATCGAGTAAAAGAGTGTTCGTGATTGGGCATGTTTAACGACCTAGTTAAATAATTTTTTAAAAATATTTTTGGAATAAAAATGGGAACTTGAAAACCAATATTATTATAATATATTATGAAAATAATTATTTTTATATATATTTGGTAAAATTATAGAATTTTTTTAACTAATTATTATCTCAACCTTTTAATTCGTTAGAATTATCGAAATAATCTATTTTCATTTTTGTTTTCACATAAAATATCTAGAATACATATGAGACGAATAATAAGGTTTTGAAACCAATATAATTTATATATTATATAATCATAAATGATATATGAATTATTGACATTGTATCAACTATTCAGTAATGATATTGAAATAATTAAATAAGAGTAAAGCCGGTAATATATTAAAACCAGATATTGAGTAGAGATAATAAAAATTTGATAAATGAAGTGAATTATTTTTATTGTTGAGATTAATTTAGAATATAAATATTTTTCTAATATAGTAAAAAAATTATTTTGTCTTTATGATATAGGAGTTTAAATTACAATAATGGATATCATTGTTATTGTTAAGGGATATGGTATGTCAAAATATTCATTCAGTTATACCACATCTTAAATGACCTAATATTTTCCAATACATTCCCTTTTAAATGTAGTTCCCTTTTTTTAATTATGTGGATTTTTTTAAACAAATTTTATATATAAGAATGTTTGTATTTTAATTTTTGATAAAAATTATACTATGTGAATAGACACACATAACCATGACTTTTATAATAAGGAATAAAAAAATGTGTTCAAAAATTAAATTAATTAAAAAAATTCATTATCATTAGGATAATATATCACTATTGGTGATACGATTAATGTTTAACCAATTTAAAATGTATATATTATTAATTTATTTGGAATTGTTTTCAATATATAGGTAAATAATTCCTGATGTTTTTTGGGTGTTTTATGAAACCCAGTTTAAATATATTGATTCTTTTGGAAGTGTTAATGATTCTATGTAGATATTTTATGTATCCCATTTTATTTACATGTGTTATATATGAAATTTGAATGATATGTGTTTGTGAATTTTCTATGAAACCAATTGTATTTAAATAAGTTATTTATATAATGATTTGAAATTATCTGGAATCATATATTCTTTATACCTGCCATTTTAGGATGTGATGACTGTTTAAAAGTTTCACATATATTTATGGATTATAAAATTAATAGGAAATATATATCCCTCCCATTCATTGTGAGAAAGAGTAAATCTCATTATATAGAGATTTTATGTCAGTGGTTTATCATGTTTTGTGGTTCACAAAGGGATTGTGTGATTGTTTTTATATATATTCCAAATTTTATGAGTGAATGAGTTGGTGGATAGCTAGATTAAGATTGATAATAATTAATATGTTTATTATTGTACCATATTTGTTCCTATATTCTTGGATTATGTTATATGTATAGTTTTTTACCTTCTCATTACTTTTTTAAATTGTTATCACTAAATATAATGACAATTCATCGATTTGGAAAACAATGTGTATATATCTCTTGGATCTTATGAGGAAAATATCGCCATCATCACAATATATTCCACAAAGTCTATCTCAAGACCTTAATGTAATATCTAGGAATTATTTAGTTTCATAATACCATTTTTTACGAATTTTGTAGATATATGTGAATTTGGAATGATAAAGATGTTATTCAGTGTGTAAATAATTTTCACAATGATGGTGGTGATCTATGGGATTATAAATAACTGAATGTAATGATTGAGTGTCTTTAGATCCCGACTGAATACTCTCATTCAAATAATAATTCAAATATATCCACATTTATGTTGTGTTAGAGGGAGCTCCATGTAAATATATATAACATCTTTATGAGATGATACATGTGTATTTATATAGGGCATAACAGTTTTGATTTATTAGATAATGTCAAAATTGGTAAATAATAACACTATGTGGATGAATGATACAAACAATTATCCACCTTATGTTCTATAATTCAACCACCAGGAGAAAAAAATTTATAAAAATCATGTTCATATCCCATAAATATTGGTGAGAATAGGGACTAAAAACGTCTTCATCCAATGTAGAAGGGGATGTTATTTTAAATTACCACTTTATATATATGCACTAGTAACAAATAAGTAAAATGTAGACTCATTATCCCCAAAATACACATGATTTTATTATTGGATTATAGTTCATTTAATTATTTTATATCTTATATGTTTTACAAGAATATGGGTTCACAAAGTAAAACATTAAAGACTAATTAATCTATAAAAACAAAGGATTGAATTAATTTTTAAACTATAGTATAGAAATATTACTTTATCATTATATTTAGGGAGTTACGTCTAGAATATATGGTTCTTCTCCATATAATTTAATTGGACTTAATTCTAGTTATGGAATTGATTGAATTATATAATTTCCATATAAATTACTGCGAAAAGTAAATCCCTTATCATATCCCTAGTCATATGGTTATCATTAATTAGTGCCATGATAATCATTATCCTCCCATAGAAAAAAATATATAAAATTTTTATTAAGACCATAAAGGGTTTCTTATCTAATATTTCTAGTGATAAATTCATCATTGAGAATATTCATATTGTGTGGTAATATTATAATTTATTTGGAATAAATTTTCTGGTCATCCTCCTAAAAGGGAGGACTAATTCTCAATAAAAAACATCCAATGTTATTTTCATAACCTATAGAAAATATGTTCAATGTGTTAATTTAAAATAGTATAGTTTTGGAAGATATTATAGATGTATATTCACAAGGGAATTTCCAACCCCCCATGCTTCACTAAGGGGTGAACCATTCCTCATTATAAAAAAGGATGAAATAGAAAATAATTGCATAAATTATTATGAATTCAAAAAAATCGTGATAAAAAACATTTATCATCGACCTTGTATTGATGAATTATTCATCCAACTCAAAGGGCCTCAATTATTCCAAAAAATTGACCTCTAATATATATATATATATATATATATATATATATATTCTATTGAAGGTATAGGGGGGTAATTTCAAAGATAAAATTCCAAATAAGGCATGTATACTATGAGTTAATAATAATTCCATATGGATATATAAATTCCATCACTATCTTTATAAATGATATTAATATTGTTCATAAATATTAATTGGATAATATATTTGTGTCATTTTTTATAAGTATTATATATTCAAATATAATTCAAATGTATGAATAAAACATAAGTATTGTTTGGGAGACCATAATGAAGGGGGGGGGGGGATGTATTTGAAACTAAAAAATTGTGAATTCTGGTGAATAAATAATCATTCATGTGACATGCCATTTTAAGTACGTTTTTTCTATATAGAGATTCACAAATAACATGGTTTATTGAACAATGTAAAAGAGTAAAAATTATTAAAGAAATCCCTTATTTCTTAGATTTTTTTTCATATCATTGGTTTTTTTGTGAAATATTTATAACTGGTCTAATATTTATTAAAAATTTCAAAATGAATAAGAATCAATATCCCCTAAACAAAAGAATTTGAATAAAACATTAGTGATGTTAGGGAAAAGTTTCTTACTTCACCAATTTTTATAGTTACCATTAGCCAGGAGTGGATTGTCATTTATAGATATATTCCATTAATAAATTAAGATGATTTATAATACAAAATTAAAAAATAATTTTTTATAGATCATTCCAATTTATGATCAATGAAAGAAATTTTAAAGACATGTGATTTAAAAATAATAATGTTTATCATTTCATTAAATGTTTTTAGAATTATCTTTTTAGGGAATGGTGTGATATATATACTATTCAAAAGATCATGAAATATATCTCCATATAAAGGGATTTAAGCATGTTAGAATTGACATGGTTATATCTTATCAAATACATTGACTACCTGATACAATACATCTCTATAAATTAATCAATGTGGCTTTTTAATATAGTATAAAATATCGTTCAAAATTATCATTGGTGAAGATTAAAAAATACCAAACAATCATTTAACGAGAAATGTTGAATCATGAACTAATAATGAAATAGAAGAAATACTACATTTACCATGTGTCCTCTCAAAATACTATTCGTCTATTGATCAAATAAATATATAAGGATGGTGTTGATATATAAAAAAATAAAACAATATTATTATGGATTTCAACTTTGATATAAATATTGTGATAAGGATTTAATCCAAGATATGGTTCATATCATTTCAAGAATTGTTAAATGTGATTTTTGATGATACACATAGAACATCCTTATTTATCCATCCTGGGGGAATATTGAAGAATATATATATGACGGTAAATTATAAAACAATAGAATAAAGAGGGAAATCATGGAATATATTTCTTGATGGTTTGTATGTAAAAATGATAATTGATAGAATTGTAAGCATGAAATGATGATTTATCCATTTAACATACCTATATTTAAATGGGGATAACGTATGATTGATTTTGTTATAATAATCCCTCTTATATCAAGTTGTCAGAATTTCATATGTTTTTTTTGATTTTTCATTCCAGGTTAATGCATTTCATGGTTATAAAATATTATTTCTCACAAGATAATATTTACAATGATAAAAATTAAATAAATGGTTTTTCGTGATGGTGTAACCCTCAATATTTTGTCAAATTGATATCCAAAATTTTCAAGAACATTAATTAAAAATAATTAGTATTATTTTATAATTGAAGAAAATTTTTAAACTGATGAACACCTTTTTATCGATGGTCAATAATAGAGAACCACTGAAACATCAGAATATATATTGAGACCTTCTTCAATGGATTTTCATGGATTTTAGGCTCAAAATTCTCCCATGATAGTTTTATAATAGAGAAATATATTCAATTCTTGTATCCAAATGGGACCTTATGATGCTATGTATTGGAAGAGATGATAAACTCAAACAATATGGGATAATGTTGGGAAAAAAAAGTTAATTGGGATTGACGATTTCATGGAAATTGAAGATAGTTTTAAAAACATATTTTGACATATGAAAAAGTATAAAATTCATGAAAAATTATATAACCAAAATCATTGAATAGATATAAAATTATTTTTTTGGATATTATTTTTTTCCATGAATATCTCCATGGAAATAGGTTTTGAGATTTGTAAACTATGTGAATCTGAGGCCCATATATGTCAAAAAATTGAGATCCTAGATCCCGTCATATAATTATACATTAAATTATATATTCATTCAAAACTCTCTAAGAAACACATTATATTTCATGCACCTGATTTCATCATTTACAGACCAAAACATTCAAATATATTGTGTTCAAATTAATTTGTAACTAAATCATGACCTCCCCTACAAAAAGAATCATGTGATGTTCATGGATTAATGAAATAATGTTTTTTGGAATGATAATACTCACTTATTTAATGTTTTATAGATATACCAATTGTTCTATAATTCTATGTTTGTTGTTTACCATTTGATGAATGATAATTAGAATAACAGGTTTTTATCATTGTAAAAAAAAATTCAAGATGAAATCTATTAAGTGAGTACGATTTATTAACTACAAATTTTCCTCTATAATTAAATATTAGGTTTCAAGTAATTCCCCTCCTGTAATAACCAATCTAATTGAATATCGAATAATATACATTTTCAATAAAATTACAAGGTATAAAAAATAGTTATTAAATTATGGAATATATATACAAATATATACAAACTAAATATCCAAAACAATAGTACATATTAAAATAAAATTAAATAATTTTTTTAATTCTAAAAATATATGTTATAAAGTGATTATTTTTCATTTTTGATATATTATCTATTAACTCCATTTATAAAAAAAATAGTTAACATCTAGAAAAATTATTTCATATAAAAAATATTTATTTTTTATGAATACATTTTATTATCATTGAATGAAATGTGATTATTTGAATTTGTAAATTTAACATAAATTATATATTTTAAAAGTCAAATTAGATTAAACTGAATTTTTTATATTATCCAGAAATAGTTAATTTATAGGTAAATTTTGAACATATAGATTTCAAAATAGGATCACAGTTATGATATTATATTATTACGTTAATTCATGGGGACAATTCAAATACTTTTTCTTTAAAAAATTTTACATTATAATTTTTTGATTATAATGTTGAAATACTATAATAAATTTTAAATCATACAACTAAATTTTATTTAATTTATATTTTAATTTAATATAATTTTTTTTCATTGTTATTTTATTTGATTATAAAATTTGGAAAATAGTATTTTAATTTTATTTTAAAATATAAAATTTTCTAATACTTATAAATATATTAATTCTACTAGAATCAATAACATTTAAAATTCCATAATAATCATAAATAGTTTGGATTTAAAATAATTTCATTCCAAAATTTTGTTTCAATAGGTTATATATATAAAATTCAAGATTAATTTACCTGTACATAGAATTATGAGATGATAATTTGTTTCTAATATATTATATAATATTATGCATACATTAACATTTGTTAAATTAAATTTTAATTTATTGATACTATGTTTTTATGATAAATTTAATTTACCATGTTAATTCTGAAATAATTATATTAAAATTATTACATTCTTAGTATCAAGGCATGTATATTAAATAAAATAAATGGAAAACATTTAAATAATTCCCCAAATATTATTTACATGAAAATAACGAAATATATTAATACCCACATTTATTATAAATACTAAATAAATTAAGGGTTAGTAATGTTTAAAATATCTTTTTTATACTGAGTAATTTTCTATAAATAATGGGTTTTAATTTAATGTTTACATTTATGATTATTTCAAATTGAATTTGAATAAATAGATTGTAAATTTTTCCCATCCAACAAAAATTTGGTTATATGGGTTATGATATATTTTTATTAAAACATAAAATCAAATAAATAATAAAAAGTATGTAGTTTATAATTAAAAGTTAAAAAGATAAAATGTCATGATAAAAAAATTTAAAATTATTGTAACCTGTGTGGAAACATTTTTTTATTAAGTTATCCACCAAGAAAAACCACTAATTAAATGATTTATGTTATTGGAAGTCATTTTCTTATGAACTTAGTCATGGAACAACTAAAAAATGATGAAAACTCCCAAAATATTCCCTCTTATCCTTTTATAAAAGGGTACCTCTACCACTTTCAAATCCAAGAACATCCATCTAATTAATCCATCAAATTATAAAAAATTAAATACCTAGAACTGCATAATAAAAATGATACATCCTATCACTTATAGTAAACTAAATCCATTATATATGATGATGTCTTACAAGGGTACATTAATGTCTACTACATAAGGGTTTTTGATGTATTATTATTTTATTATTAATATTAATCATGAAATATCATACAACCATAATTATATGATGCCTTTAGTATCATTATTTTCATAAAATGATGACATATTAGTGGTACAAATATTATTTATTCATTTCTATCCCCATAAAAATAGAAATTTGTTATTTAATTGATTGGACTAACCGATACACAACGAAACATAGTTTCTTTCATTATAAAATTCATGAATATTATACGTTAAAAAATTTTGTCCCCCTAATGTATATTCAAATAATGTAATATTTTATATGTCTTTTTTGTTTGATAGTTCCAATTGTAGGGAGACACCAAGAGATAATGTATGTTATATAGTACTCTAGGTCCATAGTCTTATTAATAATTGGGAATTTTTTAGTCTAATATATTGATTGAGAGGGGGTCCCATCCCCCAATATAAACATTGGATTATCTTTATTTCAACTAGTATACGACCCCCATAATTAGGCATCCTTCCAAATTCATGGGACTCCATATAGTTCATATGTTTTTAAGAGAATAATTTTTATAGAGTCACCAAAAAATATATATTAGTTCAATCATGATATATTCATGTAGGCCTTATCTTATATTGGGATATAATATGATATAGATTGTGTTAATATTTTAGACATGTATTAAATATTAAAATGAAAAAAATTTATACACCTTAATTTATAATTTATTACATAATTACTCACAAAATTAAAACCTATAATAGCATGAGGTAAAATGCATTTAGAAAATTATATATATAGAAAATTAACTTAAAACAAGTGTAAAACAGTTTTTTTATAATTTATATATCATTATTTTTTTCCATTGATCTTTTACTACTATATAGGATAAAAATTTGACAGACATAATAAATAGTAATACTAAAATCCTATTAAGGGGATATTAAAAGAATAAAATTAAGAATGTAATACATGATATTTATTAGGTATATAATGGGGCCATAAAATGGGTGAAATTCAATATCAGGAACAAAAAAGAATGATATAAGATGATATCATCATGAAAATATAAGAATTTGAAAAAATAATAATTCATGACATAAAAAAATATGCCTAGGTTATTCAAATATAATTAATTTCAAAATGTCTATCAGAAACAAAACTAATGCAACATACACGACATATCATGTGATAAAAGAATCACCCAATGTAGTGGAGGGGTGTATCATTCTAGAAAAACCCCTCACATTGATATTATGTAAATATATAAGTGTTTAACATATGTCAAACAACATAAGAAAACGATTCATCACATTTAATACAAATATTTAGGGGGGTTTTATAAAACATCAAAATACCAAATCAATAAGTATCATTACATATATGTGAAGAAAATTGAGTGGATATGGGGTTGTGTATTCCCTAAAAAAATGTTTATCATGAAAAAAATCATATTATAATTTGGTAGCATAATTGGTGCATTAATTTTTTCAAGTAATTGATTAATAAGATTTAATGGTGGACTATCATTACATGATTATCATAATTATAATAAAGGGATGTCTAGAAACAAATAAAATCTTGAATAATTTGGAAATAATGGAATGGAAAATAGAAAGTACAAGAAATTAAATAAAAGAGGAGAGGATCCATTGATAGGAAAAGGAACCTCTAAAATCATACGTGATATTCTAAAGACATGTGTAATAGTTTGAGAGGGATTTAAATATGGACGAGTTTAGATAATTCATGCAAAATGGGATTTGAGTCAAGATGATTGGGTGGGTATTGATAATAAATTATTTGGGATTTCTATATTTACATGAAACCATATGTTATTAGTATATATGATAAAATACTGAAATCACAAAATCATATTATGTTTTTCATGTGGATTAAACCAAATATGTATAGTTTTGAATACATTATAAGGACATGAGTAAAACTATTTTGAAGATATACACTTTCGGATGTAGAAGTGTATAATTTTAATAAACAAATGATTTTAAAACTATAAAATTTAATAATGTTTTGGGAGTATTGGTAAAATGTTTATAAAAATAATAAAATATGATAAAAATTTATTTTAATGGAAGAATATTTTTTCATGGATTTTCTTTATAGATGAAATTAAATCACATATATCTAATTATTATGTCATAATACATCCTATTTTTAATTTATAACTCAAATTTTCCGTATATCATAAAATTATAAAAAATTCCCCACTGAGTAATTTGCATGTTTTTTAATCACAATTTCCAAATATTTCTCTAAATATGTAAATTTATGTAGTAAAATCAAATTTTCCTTTAATAAAAATTATTAATTTCTTAATAATTAATGTTTTATTTTCCCTTGTAATGATTATATTCCTATAGACTACACTATATTATATATTGAATATATATATAATTTAATATGAATAAAATATTAAAAATAAATGTATTTAAAATTAAATGAATTCATCGATAATTGTGATTTAATTAATAGAATATATTTTTCAAATATATTATTTTCCATTATTCATATAAAAATCTATATTTTAATTAACTGATATATAATTTTATTAATGAAAATGGATAAATATATAATTATATTATTAAAATAAATAAATATATTTTTTTAGGATATGAGGGTCTATATACAGGACCCCTTATTAATCATGATTATATCCTATGGGTATGTTGTGAATATATGGGGATTTCATTGGTATGTTCAGTGAACATAGTTTGAGTTATGATATTGAAAATTTTGAACATCTCCAAAATATGGTATTCATCATGCTAATTTTGATGAATTTTAACATGATATTGGTCAATAAGGCATCCTCATAATTACATATCCCTCAAAAGAATTACTAAAAAGGGTTTATAGGTTATGATAATAATAGTTAAATTTATCAATCACGTCTATGGTAAATGTAAATAATTATAACCCCTGATATATTCTAATGTTACTATTCTACATAAGATGGATATATCATAAAAACGATAATATGTATAATTGTGTTATAAAAGATTGGGTCAATACACTATCTCCCCTTCAAAAATTAAATTATTGAAATATTACTTTCATAAAAAAATATTTATATATAATAGTACATGGTTTTTATTTCCTTATATGGTTCACATGGATCATCATTAAACATGTGGTTTTTTCACTAGAAATTTTCCATGTGAGTTTTCTTATTTCATATATTTTTTTCACAATGGTATATGATGTTTATTGTCTTATCCTTTCATGATTGATAATTCATAAAAGGTACCACCTACTGATAAAATGATTGTAATGGGTCTATTATATACATCATCTAGATGTACATAGAGAATACATCATATACATGATATATTTTATGTATGAGTATATGTCTATATTACAAATCAACTGTTTCACCACATATCTTAACATTATAGATGTATCATTGTCTATGATTTCCCATATTCTAAAACATCTTAAAATTATTCCATGGAGATATACAATGGAAACTACTACCTCTAACATAATACTATATATCTCATAAAATATTTTATGGATGGATTTTATGTTGAATTTTCATAAATACTATAAGATTATGAATTATATTACCTTTTAGTGTCATCTCTTAAATAAAAGATGGTCGTATAATATTCCACCCACTATCTTTAACCCAACATGACTAATCTTGACACCTATTCTCATACTGAGCCTTATAAAGAATTATTTTAAATATCAAATTATTCCATATGTATATATAAGAATTAATCTAATAGAAGGAATCAGTCAAAAAACCATTGGAAATCCCTTGAACATTATATAATCTGATTTTATAGGGTTAGAAATGTTATTTCATAAGGAAAATCCATTTGAGGTTGATAATATTTACTAAAACATAGAAATATATTTGTCAATTTTTGGAAGTCTTTAATGAACCCCAACGTCCACATAATATCATTATTAGATACATTGGAGTGTGGAAGTCCATGAATCATATTAATTTTCTATTATATATCATTATGTGGTTTTTATGATAAAAATATTCAATAAGAGAAATGCGATTTGATGAAATTTTTAAACTGACCACCAAGATGAAATTATTTTCTATTCTTTTCATGATTAGTCCTTCAATTAAATACATAATTATTTTTCATGATTTACATAATACAAATGAAAATGGATTAATATTATCCTTATAATTTTCCAGTCATCATTGACTTGTTGGAATACAAATAATTATGATGAATTTTCTATAATCCTTCGACTTTATGTATTTTGTTTATATTTTTTTAATTACATATATATACTTCATTGTTATTCCATGGAAAATATAGACTGTTATTATTTATTCATCACTGAGAACATTTCTTTTAATTTTATTATAGGATTAATATTCAGGTTCAAAAACCAATAACTCTATATTTAGAGAATTAGAACAATAGAATATTTTTTATATTTACTATAGCTCAAAATACATATTATGGGATTATATGATCCTATCATGAAAGGATGGTTATCAAATTATTTGTTATCATAAGTATGAATATACTTTTATTTTTCCACATCATAATTATTATTTCTATGAAGATCATATCCCTTTTAATCCACATTTGGATAGGGTTGTTGGATCATTTCAGCTCAGATAATCTACCGCATAATGTTTTTTACATGGATTCTAAAATATTTAAAAATAATGATTACTTATCTATAAAAGTACATTCATTTATTCATATTTATCTCCTTTTATGTGAATATATAAATAAGGATCTTATAATTTGAATATATTTTACAATTCTCCCATTAAATTTAATTCTACTACATTATAAGATAAATTATAAGTACAATTTTTTTTTCATATATTCCAAATCTATACTTGTGGTTCATATATTTATGTGTCAAATTGGATTTAAATTTTCTTCATGCATAAGTAAACATACCATGTACTTTTAGTATGCATAAAATTATATCACAAATTCCGCCCCTTTTTTAATCAATTTCAATTCAAGTAGAATAATTAGATTCTTCATTAACTCTACAAATCCCTGTTTATAGACAAAATTGAATGAAATATTTTATCCATTTTGAGTAATCTCTATTAGTGGTATTGAAACTCATAAATACTTTCTCACAACACAATGGTAGTACCTAGACAATAAATGAAATTACAGATCTCTATCACATATATTGGTATTGACAATCCTTCAATTGGACCAATCTATATAGGATAACTAATATAACAATTAATTAATAACATTCCCCATGAATGTTAATTTCCCAAACCAAATAATATATATAACATAAATATTAATTTTTCATGGTCATTAGTACTATTTTTTAATTCACTGATGTTCCTCCATACATTTTGAGTATATAATAATACATCCTAAAAATAATGCCACAAAATATTTTTGGTGTAATCCTAGAATAAACTATTTATTTCTTTCATGAAAAATTTAAATAAATAGTTTTTATAAATATAATCAATTTCACTCATATTGACCATAATTTTAATTAAATGGGTTATTTATAATAGCCTCATTCTTATCCCTAACATGATAATATTACAACCACTTATCCACCATTAAGGATTACTAAGATCCATGTAGTTTATCTAACAAATCATAAATCAACAAAATAAGATACTTGATCATTATTTAAATCTTAATGGTATCACATTTATATATTCACAGATACAATGAACAATCCTTTTTATTCATGAAGATAATCATTGGAATTTATAGTGATGTACATGCGAATATAAACCCATTATCAAAATTATCCTATAATTTGTTCTTGTTAACATCATGTCAAATAGTTGTAATTATATATAGATTCTTGGATACATAGATAATTTTATTATATTATATATTGAAAACTCAACCATATAGTATGGATTATGACCGGATAATACATCAGTAAATGTATCATTATATTCCATTATAATGGTAATTATATGAAGGATGGTCCTCTAAATTATATTAATCATTTGGGTATGTTATTATATCCTAAAAGGTAGTTATATCTTGGATGTATATGTAGTTTCAATTAGAATTTTAACCTCATTCATTCCCTTGTACAGAATAAGAGGGTGGTTAATTGTTTTGATGGTTAATTCCTTCTCTTGGATATTTATGATGGTTCTATAAAAATAATGTCAAAATATACATATAAGTTATTCAAATTATACTAAAGGATGTGTCAAAATGTTATTTAGAAAATTAATCATGAAAATATGTAATATATAGAAGATATATATTTTATATAAAATAATTTCCCCATCGTGCATTTTTTCTGATATCTATATTCTTCTTTTTTGAGGTGGTGTTTGAAAAGTTTAATTAATAATTAATGATATGAAATAATTTTTATAACTTCAATAAATTAGTATATTAATTATTCATGAATGAGTAACAAGTTTACATGTCACAACATTATTGTTATAATCCAAATTAGTCATTGTTATGGAATTTTTATGAACATTATCTCTTATCCTTATATGTTTTAGGTGATGGTTATCATCAATAACAGTTGGCATAGTATATTTATCACATACTATACTTTATTAATTATAGTTAAAACACTATATAGTAGTTTTATAGTTGAATAGATAATTCACTTATCTGATGAATTTTTTTGTTTCTCTCATTAGTATTTTCAACCATAGATAACTTATTTCTTATTCCTAATGAGTTTCCTTATCTTCTTCATAAATTTATTGGATCGTACATCCCATTATTTGGAAAATTTGGGTGTTAGATATTATTTATCCAATACTAGTTCTTCAATATGTTGATATAATTAAAATATATTCTCACCTTCAAAAATCAAGACCCATGAGACCCTTGAGATTCATATATCTCCTTTTAAATTGACATGAAACATAATATAATTATTTTTGTAGTTATCAATGCCTCCTATAACTAAAAATTTACATATAATCATCATTATGAAACAAATAAAGAAGTATTATTTAATTTATTTTCAATAAAAACATGAGACATATCATGAAATTTTTTTACTGTTCACCTCATATAATACTAAAACAATCTTCATCATTTTTGGAGTCTAAAAAATACATCATTTAGTTTAGTAAGAGAGCATAAAAAATATTATTTGGAAATCATTTTTTAAAAAAATTATACTTTATTTTCTTAATCTATTCCTTATGTTTAATATTTTTTATTAATATGATCAAATATTCATCTTATTCCTCAATATGATAAATAGATTATATGGACTTATTCTTCTCCAAAAAATGAAGGATGAATAATATCATCCAATTGATGTTGATACATTATTCCATGGTTATAGTATTAGAAGATCCACTAAAATTCTGAGTTCATTATCTTCTAACGGTCTTGATTTCAACTATCTCTTTGAATGGGGATGGTGGGTTTCCACATGATTAATGTATCTATTTAGAAAAATAATTAATTGAGATAATATTTTCATGATGTTCTTGACTACTTCTACCATTATGTGGGGATCTCACTTGGGTTGTAATTTCATTTATCTTCACATTGTTTTTTGAATCAGTTCCTCCTATCCCTTTATATTGACAAAAAATACAGTGTATCTTAATTAATATGATTTTAAAACTGCTAAACACATAAAAGAATTTCTATAAAAATGTACTTGATAAATAAAAAATTATAGATATTCCTGAAACATTGAATCTATTTTTCTAAATTTAATTTTTACATGGTCTATTTCCTAACATAATATTTATAAGGACCTTTCCAAAAATATTACATAAATTTGAGTTATGTCAAGGATTCACATTGAGGATCTATTTTGGATTACAATTTTAGTCAATTATTCCATAACTATTTCATTAAATCAAACATTTTAAAAATTAGACACTTGAACTCTAACCAATTTTATCATAATGATAAAACACATTAAATAAAACAACAATTCATTCCCTGATAAAAATATATGTGAATTATTCCATTCTTGTACCCTTCCATATACCCTGTAAATTTTTTTCAAAAACATAGGATGAGCACAAAAATCCTAGTTAGGGATATAAAATAAGGAAATAAAAAATTTGCCCATCAATACATAAAATTCAAGGAAAACACAATTTTCATCAATTAAACATTTGTTTTTTAACATATCTCATGAAATCATAGGATTTATGAGTAACACATAGAATACCTTAATCATAAAGGTGTCTTGTGGAAACCATAAAATAATCACATTATAGAATTCAAAGATACATGGGGATTTTTGTTTGGAATAACCATTATAGTATATTACTTAAATAACATATAATAAAAATTATGTTTTACCTCCATCAGTTTTCCCAATTCATTCTAGAGCTATCTTGGGCTCACTTACCCTATGATTATCAAGGAACCACACATATTTGGTTTATCACATAACTACTCGCCAAATTTACAAGTACCATTACATAATCGTAACACACAAAAAATAAAGTTATCAAAATTTCACTCATAAATCCGAAGAAATATTTTCATTATGTTGAAATATTCAATCCATTTCCAAAACCATTAAAAAAATTAAAAAATATATATGTAAATCAATTTGTCCCATTCCACATTGAAATATCAAAAGGAATTAAAAATTTTAAAAATTAATTTAATCATAAAAAATCTTTAAAAACATTTTTTAAACATAGAAATTAAAGAGAATTATTTAGAAGATTAAATCATTAAACCATTTAAAATAATGTTTTTGTTAATGATTCCCTTGCAACATGATAAAATGCATGGATAAAAATAAGAGAAGATTAATATTAAACAAAAAATATAATACTATGAAAATAAGGAGATTCATGATATAATATGTCAAATGGTATTATATAATCAATATAGGGTAATAAAGGTGCACATTATCAAGATATAATTCAATGAATGAAGATTTAGATGTAGCCCTTACCTTGATTGTATGATTAGATTAAGGATAAATCAATGAAATAATTATAGGTGAAAAATATGAAGACATAGAAAATAAGTGAATATTAAGTGTAAAACATTAATAGATAATTCACACATATTCATAGGACTTCATAATGAAGAACATTATGATTAAAAAAATTAAATAAAATTTGGTTAAGAAGTTTCCTTATGAAACTCATTAGCCTAACAACGCCATTAAAAAAATTATAAATTATGTTGATGGGAGAGAAAAGGGCCTACAATCACATTAGAATAAAATATAAAACAATAAGGTTATATTATGACATATCCAAAAATAATAAAATGTAAATTAAAATAAAAAACATAAAAGATGTATTTGATTAAAAGAAGATGGTGAATGTTTACCTTACCTGTAGTCAGATTCGTCATGTATGTTCCTTGTTCTTAATGATTAATACAATTATGTTAATTTATAATTCCTTAAGTACTTTTTTCAAGTTTTTTACCTTTTATATCACTTATTTACACGTTATAAAATTTAAATATCTATTTATGTTAATATTGGTTGTTTTTCGATATTGGGTACTTGAGCCTAAATTGAATTTGTTATAATTACAAATTGTCTCTGTGGTCAGAATTTTATTATCTCTATAATCATATTCATGATATAAATATCATATAAATCTAATATATGTGCATTTATATCCACTATATACTCATTTATAAAAATTCATATTATTTGAAGATAAGAAATGAAATTCGTCATTTCAGGACACAGTAAGACATAAGTATGAATGAACGCTTATTTCATTTATTTTTCAAAAATAAAAGAATTAAAACTAAATGATACATAGGTTTATTATAATTACAGTATAATATATTATTTTAAATACATTAAATATGTTAATTAATAATTTCATTTATATGTTCGATGAATGGAATGAAAGAGTCATATCACATTAAGGGGAGGTTTTCCGCATCTCATCAAATGAAATTATCATTTTTACACATCATTAAAAGATTAAAAATATGTATGTAAATAATAATTAAAATATAATAGGGATAATATAAATATAATATATATCATATATAAATACAATGTCATCATAATGGCCACCATGATAGGTGGTAGGGGAAAAAATACAATCATCGTTTCGTGATGTAGTAGTTCTACGTACACATAAATAGTATGTTTGTATCTATTAAATGGATTTCTGTGAAAGTGTAGTTATAATCCTCCTCATAACAATATACTAGTAAAATTAACATACTGGTGTCATTATAATTTAATGGAATAAAGAGAGTTTAGTTGATTGGCTAAGGAATGTAAATGAATGATTCTTGAGAGAAGATGTTACCTCAAATCGGGCAACACCTTTTGATTTAAGATAAATGAATTTCATAAATTTATTTATACCAAATGCGAGACTTATATGAAGAATAAAAGTATGTTTGGTGATGTTTTGGGTAGACATTGGATGATCCAAGGGGATTTATAGGTGTGATTAATATTTAGAGGTGATGCCATTATATTATAGGGAAGAGGGGAAATTTAAGAAGGTATAGATATAATATTTTATTATAATTTATTTCCTATTTATAATGGTCCCAAAGTCATTTATTTGAATGATTATATGTTTTTTTGTTGAGAAAAAATCAACTAATAGGTTGTAGATATGTATAGATCACAGATTTACCCTTATCTATTTGCATTAACCCTTACTTAACTAATTTTCCTCTTAGCATGTCTTCATGGATATTCATAATATATGGTTAATATATTTACTATAAAATGCCAATAGAACCTAAAGTGGTTCATTATTGACTTATAATATATTATCTAATTCATTTTTCTAAATCATATATTTTTAGTACTATTATATAATTTAATAAAATAGTATTTGTTAAAAAAACACATTTTTGTGAATTTTTATAATATTCATGTCATGAGATTTTTAAAAATCTATATTAAATTGATTTATTAAAAAAAAACTCATAAATTAAATGATAACAATTCATAATTATCCCTGGAATTCGTGTATGGGATAAAATGTTTCAAAATAAT
This sequence comes from Viscum album, assembly GCA_963277665.1. NCBI lineage: Eukaryota > Viridiplantae > Streptophyta > Magnoliopsida > Santalales > Viscaceae > Viscum > Viscum album. Next base: position 1,894,784,948 of record OY728133.1, on the reverse strand, counting down.
GTTATTATTACCTTTTTCGACTCATTTATTTAATTCAATCATTTATAATGTAATCACTACATCATCAATGTGCCATAAAATGATTATTTATTTCATGTCTAAAATTTATAAATAACATAAAAGGATGTACCCAATATTTTTAGAGTTCTAAATACTATTTATTTTCATAAATATCAATTATATAACCCCATATACAAATTGATTTACTAAAATATACAAATTTATGTTAAATTTTCCTTCACTTTAAATTATTTCATATAAAATGTCATTTTTACATCAATGTGGCTCCAGGGGGTCCTAAAATCAACAAAAGGATGCCAATTTTCACACATGATTCATCCAATAGGATTATTACACATGTAAGGGCTGTTTAATAATATTAAAATTTTATTATTTTTACCCTTATTTACTATATTTACCTTTTGAACATGGTGAGTAAAATAATTACTAAAGTAATAATTCAGTATATCTAAACATAATATGTACTTATTTACATAATTTGGATCTCCTGATTAAAAATTTGGAATCCATTTTTCCAAATTCAAAATACAGATGTTGCAGTAATTAATTTAAAATTAATTCCGGTGTTCGAAACCAAAAATAGCTTTTGAAGAAAGAATTACTATAAAAAGATTGACATGTATTAATTGCCAATATAAAATTTAAATTAATTAAAATTACCACTATTTATTAAATGATAAAAAATAATCCAAATACACATTAAAAACTATTAAAAGTAAAATCTATATATATTCAAATAAATTTTATGAAAAGGAAGTTTTGACCTAAAATGTGGTATTTTTTAGTATTCATTAAATAATGAAAATTATCAGAAAATTACCAAAGGTTATCCAAAGTAAATTAAGAAGACCCAATTATATATATGAAGTTTATTTTTATCAAATAAAATATATAAAAGTCAAAAAATAAATTTAAAAATTGTTCTCCATCAAAGGGTGATAAACCGACCTTTTTAAAATATTATATTATTTGTTGCTTAAAATACGATCCATTCTTATTTTATTCCTCAAAATGAATCCTTAATTATGAGTTTGGATCAAGAATAATTTTCCACATTAAATACATAACTATTTTCATTTAATATAATCAATATTAAGGATATTTTATTTGGGCATATGTGGTGTTTACATATATTATCTCATCATAGAGGAGTGAAGTTGACATTTTTATTCTAATATAATATCTTAGAATCTCTGAGGATTTATGATTCCATGGATAGTAATTATGGAAACAATTAATCCACCTAGAGGGTATATATTTCTCTGGTATCCCTTTTATGGTGTCTATTTTTTCAATTATCATAATTGTCTGTGGCTTACACCAATTTTGAAAAAAATGAAAAAAAAAATTCACAGCATGAGATACCTTAAATTGATAATTTTTTTATTTTAATTATTCACTTTCAACATAAAGCAGTCTCAAAAAATATTATTATAGTCATAATAAATTTTCATTAGAGTTATCTAATTTAAAATATAGTTTTAGTTATATAGAGACACTATGGTTTTGATGAAAAAACAACAATTCACACACACACACACACAGACACACACACATATATATGTATCCAGGAACTATAACATATCCCTAGGTGATAAAATTTAATTTTTTTTTTAAAAACAATCTTCTTTCTATAAATATGTGTAATTTAAAAATATTCACGCTCACTACAACCTCTTATGTGTATAACGAGTAGGGAATCAATGATTAATTATTGAAGAGTTCATAATCAAATGTGGAAGTCATATTACAGATGTATATGTTACTTTTTGACATTCAATTCAACAAAAATGATTTATCATTCATATAAAATATCAATTATATTTCATCTATTTCCCTTACAGTACCATAATATTCTCAAAATGAAAGTAATTTTATTACGATGTTCGAGTGTTGAAAATATACTAAGGTGATGATAATGTATTCATATAAAATTACATTTGTTTATGATTTTATTCTGAGAGGTGAGTATGGAATAAAATATAGTAGGTTTATTATTAAAAACCAACCATTTTCATGTGACTATCTGCAAAAGGGTGTTTGTAGTGTATTTTTTCAAGAATGTTACCATCAGTCGTAGTGAGATTTTACTACGTGAAGGATTATGATAGTGACATTCATGGGTATTACGTCAATGGTAATATATATATTTTATTATTAGTATAACATTAATTCTATATTGACATCCATACATAGGGAGGACAAATAAAATATATTACAAAGTTTATAAAACTAGTGTGGATGAATTTTTCACCATGTAATGGACTATCATGAATAATGTTATTTGAAATAATATAAAAGGAAGTAACATCGTGAGAATTTTTATTCATTAGGTTGGAGGACCTTCATACCTTATTCAATGAGAAGAGTAAAAATCATCAAACATTAAGTTTCATTGGGGAGAACCACCATGAATTAATCATCATTTTTTGTGACATTTTACATTATTTAGACAATCTAGATATATTTTTAATGGATTTATGAACATTGATATTCATTAGATATCACATGTTATCCATCTCTTAGTTAATTAATTTCTCCATGGGTATATTCCTTTTGATGATTTTTATAGATTGGGTGGAGTTGGGAAAAGTAGACGACAACAATTGTAGATAGGATCGATTCTATGGATCTATTGTGTTAGTCTCTGAATATAGGAATCAAATTATTTAGTTTAGTAAGAAATATTAGTGTTCATATGTCTCCCCACTAGAAAATTTTGATTGGTTTTTTTATGGGTGTAAGGGATATGATGAAACCTCTCAGATTCCATAAGGATGTGAGGAAAATACCATTGAAATATGATAAATCAAATTAATGGGGATAAACTAGAAATTTTCATGACATATTGTATGTTATTTACATGTTTTTGAGTGATATAATTATTTCTGAAATTAAATTGATAGATATAATAGAAAAATAATGGTGTAATGAAAAAATAATCTTGATCTCCTTTTGTATTACTCATCATGTTACTCCAATTTGATTATTAATTGGGTGTGTGGATTTCATCCTACTACGGATTAGCTTATATGTTGTATTGATGAACTAATTTTATAGAAATAATAGAAAAATTGGACTACATCATTGAATCCATTGTAAGATAAGGTCATTAATCCTCCATTATTTCTACAAAAAAATATTTATTGATCTATGCGTATGGAGTTGGGATATATTCATATCTATATATTATAGACAGAACATGTTGATGTATTTTAAAAGGATAAATTAATATAGAACAAAATTTTCGTGGGAGTTGCGTTGTGAACAAACTATATTCTTCCACGTATCATATGATTATTTAAATGATCTCTATCCATTTTATAATTAATATAGAATTTCGCATAGGATATCGGTAATTTACATCATTTTGCTTCCACAAATGTTACCAAAATGTAATATTAGGATTTTTATGCTCTAAATGAAATATTGGTTATCCTTCACGTTGTCTTTATAATTTGAAAACATTATTATTTAGTGATAATGGTTTTATGATCTATCTTTATACATTTTAAATACTACTTCCATTGGTGTGACATATTCATGAGTTACCATTTGTGGCTGACGAAGGTTTGGTTATCATAGGTTTGATAAAGGTGATTCATAAGTAATATGTTCCAAAACAAACTTTGAAAGTCATTGATCGACATTTCCCCACCATAGATTCCCATAAATCTTGGTGACAAAATTAATCATCAATTTTATAATTACCATAACATAAGAGAGGTATGAGCTTTATTACAATTTTTTAGGAAGAAAAATTAGATGGATCTGAATGTGGGGTTCACTGGACTATTATTGGTCCAATATATTTGAGGTGATTTTTATATATTTATTTCCTATGGGATTCCTTTAGAATAATCTAGTCTTTTCAGGGAACTATTGAGGTGTTATTCACTGACTAATATTGTAAACATGTTTAAATAGAGGTGTTGAGTCAGTTCTATATCCCCATCATCATCATGGTCAAGAACACTATGGTGGATAAAGAATATGTATTATTTATGGATTAGTACAATTCAATTAATTTTAGGGTGTTTTTAAAAATTTTATATTTTTGGAAGTGATGAAAAATAAATAATAATTAAACATATCAATGTAGTATCACTTTTAAGAGTATGATTAGAAAATCATATTCTAGTGTATGAAATATATCTTAGGTTAAAAATATTAAATTCCAATAGATTCATCAGCAAAATTCTTAATAATTTTGATATCAGTCATTATTTTTATTCTTTTTATTAGCAAGATATCATGATGAATTTAAAAGTGAATATATAGAATTCATGTTGTTTAATTGGATGGGAGGTCAGACACATCATTCCATTTATTTTTTAGAATTATTTAATAAAATTAGACTCTCCTATATTTAGATTATATTCATTAATTGTTTTTTAATTCTAGTGTGATAATTTTACCAGCAGGAAAATAATTGATCATTGACACGTGTATCGATAAATGTATTTATGTATTAATGTTATCCAATATTTCTCATCACATTTAAGGATGTTAATATTTAAATCATTATAGATTGTATCTCTAGAATTTATTATTATCTAGTGAGTTTGGAATACTTCATTGTACTGGGATTAGTCCCAGTATAGGGTCCACAAATATATCCTTAAAATTTTATAAGAACTTATAGAACATTTTTAATTTAAATGGAATGAAATTGATTATATGGCCATGTTATAATTACCTATATGGGGATATTTATGTCATGAATACATTAAAAAATGATGTATCAATTTGGTTTAATTTTCTAGGGCCTCAGTGGCTTCTAATAATAAGATGAGGGGGGATTATTAATTAGAACCTCATTTTAATATATATTGTTGTTTATAGAAATTATTAGTAACTTGGGTTATTATACTATTTTATGAATTAATTATGTGTGTTAATATATGGTGATTTCACTAAGTCGGATTACCATCTATGGATTTATATGGATAATTGATGAGTTAAGAAGAATAAATAGTCGGTGGTAACATGATTGAGACTTACACCTAGGATGGTGGACCTTTCCCCTTGGATTACTAAGTTGAAAAATTTTTAGTTTGGTAACATGAGATATATGGTTTTTAATTTTGGTTATCTATGTTGGGAAACATTTTACATGTTCTATATCACCAAAGTCCTTATGATTTAATACCACATTTTCAAAGAAATAAATTATTTTTATTTCCATGATGACCGAATTTGTCATAGTGGAACACCAAGATGAATCCATTATAATTGAAATACATTATCAAATGAAGATTCTATTAAATGAATGATGACCCTATAAACTATGTTTTTTTTTGTTTTGGAGGTTCGTTAAATCACTATTTCTTGGACACAACCTTGGAGGATGGAGGGCGATATGGTTATTTGGTTTAGAGTTATAAATAGTGGAGACATTAGTGAATGGTATTATATATGATATAGTAATTTACCCTTAATTTGAGTTATTTGGGAAGTGGTCATGGTAGTATAAAGAGATATATGATCCATGTGAATTAGTTTTAGTATGTTATGTTGGGTCGGAAGAAACCCGGGGAAAGATGGCAAGAGGGGGGGTGAATTGCCTTTTAAAAAATTGATTAACAAATTAAAAATCAAAGTAAAAGTGCAGCGGAAATAAAGAGGCAAGACACACAAAATTGATAACGGAGTTCGGCCAAAAACCAGGCCTACTTCTCCGCTCCCAACTCAACCGTTGAGAGATTCCTACCGCTTGCTTTTCAATGGTTTTAGCAAGAAACCCACTAGGCTTTGAGGTAGCACTAGGACCTATTACAGCTTGCTTTTGTGGTTTAGCAAGAACCCACTTGCTTTTGATGGTTTAGCAAGAACCCACTATCCTTCTTACAGGTGAAGGATAGCTCACCTATGTCTCAAGCTATTTAAAGGAAAGCTTGGCAACCTTGTCACACCTTAGTGGTGATGTGAAACCCAAAGAAAAGAGGGGATGAGAAAATTGGGAGTTTGTAGGCACAAACTCAAAGTTAAGCTCAAAATAAATAAAACACGAAAAACCGTGATTGGGAAGACTTGGGCGCCAATTGGATGATGGAGTTGATGTAGCGTGCTTTCCCAAGCTTCTTGAGTGGTGCTCTTGGATGTGGAAATGGATGGAGCACTTGGGGTTCTCTTGGAACAATCCACCGGAGCTTCGCCAAAATGATCAACAATGTGTCCGGTGGCTTGGGTGACGTTCCGGGGCTTCCTAGGCCTTTATTTATAGGCTAGGAACCTTCAAGTATCCGTTGGAGGGCTTTGGAGCCGTTGGAAAAGGCCTCGGAGCCGTTGGGAGGCTTTTGGAGTTGACTGGTCAAAGCCAACGGCTAGTTTGACCAGTGCTACCGGCTGGCCGGTACAGCTCCACCGGCTGGCCGGTGCCTTGGAAGAGGAGAGGGAACTTGGTCCAGGCTCCACCGGCTGACCGGTGGAGGAGCCACCGGCTGGCCGGTGGCAAGACAGAAGCAAACACTGTTTGATCCAGGATGCCACCGGCTGGCCGGTGACAGAGCCACCGGCTGACCGGTGGAACCTGGCAGTGGGCACTGCCTCTGCCAGGTCCACCGGCTGGCCGGTGCCACCACACCGGTTGGCCGGTGGACTGAGTTTCAGTCCACTCTTGGCTTTCTTGGGCCATTCCTTTTGCCATCTCTTGCCTATCATCCACAACACTTAAAACACAATGTTAGACAAAAATGAAAGTGATTGTGATCATGAAAATCAAAGAGTGTGGGGTACAACAATCTCCCCCTATTTTGATGATCACAATCACTTATGTAAGAAATGTAAAAACTTAAATGAAGGCATGCTTTAAATGAGTAAATTGAAAATAAGCAATGCATGATCAAAAAGGTTTCTCCCCCAATCAATCAAGAAATTTCTCCCCCTTTGTGATTATCAAAATAGAATGGGGCATAAAACTTGATTGAGGGAAACGTTTGAAAAAACAAGATTTTAAATCAATTGAAAATGATATCAATTGTTGAAAATTTTGAAAATTGAAATGAAAATTGAATAACAGTTTGAATTGAATGTTTTGAATCAAAAACCAATTGAATTTTGAAATTTGAAACCAAGTGTTGAAATTGAAAGTTTGAATTCACAAAAAGGCCTAACTCCCCCTAAATAAAAACAAAAAGTCACCGGGGAGAGGGATTTTGGAAAGAGATGATTTTAGGCCCGGAGAAACTCGCAAGAAGGGATTTTTCAATCCATACTTGTTTCATGGCGGGTCTTCTCCTATAAAATTCATCGGAATAGAAAATCGATTTGGGTTGGCCGTACCGGGCGTTTTTACAATTACATTCATAAATGAGATGCCCGGGTTTTTTGCAATAGTTACAAAATTTAAAGCTAGAGCTCCCCCTTACAAAAACAGTGGGTGCATGGGAGGAGGAGGCTTGGTTGGTATAGCCAAGTCCATTGGTGGTTCGGGAAACCCTTTTTGAACCAAGCAAATTGTTCAAATTTTGTTCACCTTGGGTGAACTTGGCTAGGGTCTCTCTAAGGTCTTTGATGGTTGATTCCATGGAATCAACATTTGGAAAATTTTGGATTTTAAGGGTGAGTTCCTCCTTCTCTTTGAGAAGTTGGTCTTTTTCGGAGGAAAGTTTTTTAAAAGACTTTTTCAACGCGACAAATTTAGAAGAGAGTTCATGAAAACCTTTTTCCAATTGATCTCTAGCATGTGAGAGTTCTTCATATGACAAATGATTTAAAGAATTGGAATTTGAAGAGCAAGAGGAGGAAGAGGAGGAAGAGGAGGAAGATACCTCATGTTTTGCCATTAGGCATTTTTTACCTTGGTCGCTCGAGGAGAAGGAGGAGAATGAAGAGGTGGAGCTATCACTCCATGTTGCCTTTGAAGCCTTCTTCTTCACCTTTTTCTTGGCCCTTTTCTTGTGAAGTGGGCATGCGGGCACGGATTTTTCATCGGGTTCTTTCTTTTGAGCGGGTTCTTGCTTTGGAGCCTCGCTAGTACCTTCATAGGTTAGTTCTAAAAACTTCCAAATATCATGAGAAGATGTGCAAGAAGAAATACAATCAAAAACATTACGATCTAACCCACAATGTAGAGCATTCATGGCTTTGCCATCAAGCTCGAAATTTGCAATGTCTACGGGGGTCCATTTAGATTCCTCGGGAGTAGAAAGTGAATAACCATGCATGACAATTTTAAAAATAGGATAACAAATTCTTTTAAGAAATGTAGTCATGCGGGTTTTCCAAAAAGAATAATCGGCTCCATCAAAGAATGGAGCACGATCCAAAGAAAAACCTTCGGGGGCGTAAGAGGTTGAAGCGGTAGAAGCCATCAAAAAGGATCTTTAATTTGAAACCGGTTAGGGAATTATTCAAATACGTGCTCTGATACCAAATGTTGGGTTGGAAGAAACCCGGGGAAAGATGGCAAGAGGGGGGGTGAATTGCCTTTTAAAAAATTGATTAACAAATTAAAAATCAAAGTAAAAGTGCAGCGGAAATAAAGAGGCAAGACACACAAAATTGATAACGGAGTTCGGCCAAAAACCCGGCCTACGTCTCCGCTCCCAACTCAACCGTTGAGAGATTCCTACCGCTTGCTTTTCAATGGTTTTAGCAAGAAACCCACTAGGCTTTGAGGTAGCACTAGGACCTATTACAGCTTGCTTTTGTGGTTTAGCAAGAACCCACTTGCTTTTGATGGTTTAGCAAGAACCCACTATCCTTCTTACAGGTGAAGGATAGCTCACCTATGTCTCAAGCTATTTAAAGGAAAGCTTGGCAACCTTGTCACACCTTAGTGGTGATGTGAAACCCAAAGAAAAGAGGGGATGAGAAAATTGGGAGTTTGTAGGCACAAACTCAAAGTTAAGCTCAAAATAAATAAAACACGAAAAACCGTGATTGGGAAGACTTGGGCGCCAATTGGATGATGGAGTTGATGTAGCGTGCTTTCCCAAGCTTCTTGAGTGGTGCTCTTGGATGTGGAAATGGATGGAGCACTTGGGGTTCTCTTGGAACAATCCGCCGGAGCTTCGCCAAAATGATCAACAATGTGTCCGGTGGCTTGGGTGACGTTCCGGGGCTTCCTAGGCCTTTATTTATAGGCTAGGAACCTTCAAGTATCCGTTGGAGGGCTTTGGAGCCGTTGGAAAAGGCCTCGGAGCCGTTGGGAGGCTTTTGGAGTTGACTGGTCAAAGCCAACGGCTAGTTTGACCAGTGCTACCGGCTGGCCGGTACAGCTCCACCGGCTGGCCGGTGCCTTGGCAGAGGAGAGGGAACTTGGTCCAGGCTCCACCGGCTGACCGGTGGAGGAGCCACCCGGTGGCAAGACAGAAGCAAACACTGTTTGATCCAGGATGCCACCGGCTGGCCGGTGACAGAGCCACCGGCTGACCGGTGGAACCTGGCAGTGGGCAATGCCTCTGCCAGGTCCACCGGCTGGCCGGTGCCACCACACCGGTTGGCCGGTGGACTGAGTTTCAGTCCAATCTTGGCTTTCTTGGGCCATTCCTTTGGCCATCTCTTGCCTATCATCCACAACACTTAAAACGCAATGTTAGACAAAAATGAAAGTGATTGTGATCATGAAAATCAAAGAGTGTGGGGTACAACATGTTATTCCCTTTAGCTCCAATCAATGTGTATAGGAATATGTTAATTGTGATATTGATGTTTCCCATATATGATACAGTTTATATGTTTCTTTATAAATGGTTCTATCAACTCCTTCCCCTATAAAAATGTATATTTTTTAAATTATCTATGAAACAATCCCAAGAGGGAGGGTTCTCAAACATACCATGCTATTGGAATTCTACGGAGTATCAGGCATGTGCACTGTGAAGGAGATTCAAGAGTGGGAACGATTATGGTTGATATAGAGTGTGATTATTGAAGGAAATTCTTCAAGGTATTTTTTATTTTTATTCCATGGTACTATTCTTGAAAATTACAATACAATATTCTTTTAATATGTCACTTAGTTATAGATGTGTATTGTAGTTCAATCATTAAAAACATATAAAAATATTTATTCTTTTCCCATAATCTATATTATAGGGGAATTGAATTGTATTTTTTGGTACTCAAAGATTATTATTTTCCAGAAATTAGAATATGTATTATTATTATGTAATCTTATTGAACATTAATCAATGATGAGGGCATATAATGTAAATATTTTGCTAGTACAAAATAACTCCTTCTAATATGTGCATGAAATATGCATATAAAAGATGCTAGGATTTGGTCTAAAAATCACATAATAGTATCTAAAAATGTTAAAGTATTTAAAAAATATTAAATATCTGTTTTAATAATCCATAATATTCATGGATGATACATTTTATTCAGGAGTGATCTTTATACATTATAAGCAATCCCTAATATTTGTGTATTATTTGTCAGAAAATAAAGAGTAGGATGTAGAATGAAATGATATTCCTAAAAAATGTCATTTAGTTCAATTATTTAAACTCAAATTAATCTATTATTTTATATTTTAATTATAAAAAACAATAAATTTAAAAATAATTAAATAGGTTCAATATCGCCTTGAATACACAACTCTATGTATAAATATAAGGCCCCAGCCTTAAACCTTACTTAATATTGAATTAAATGAATAATTCACATTGAGGATCTTTTCAGGTTTAGAGTTTTAGAGAATTATAACATAACAACTACATCTCAAAAGATTACAAAGTAGACACTTCAACTAAGTTTCCATAGAATAAAAAAAACTCTTAAAAAGAAACATGTCTAGTTCCAAGTTTTATATAGCATGTCTTTCCCTTGATCCCATCCTTGACCCTATTCCACATTATGTCCTGTAAAAAACATTTCAAAAAAAACTTGGGGTGAGAATAAAGGGCTCAGTAAGGGATACACAAAGAATGAAAACTGTTAGTTTATCAAAACGACAAGTAAACCATGTATGCTTTATCAAAGTAATACATTTCACCTTTATGAAGTAGTAAAAAATCTTCACTAAATAAAGAATCATTACTTACCTTTTTGTAACCAAAGTATTTCAATAAAACCTATATAAAGAACACATAACATATATAAAGGTAACTTGGGACATAAATATACTTAAGTGGAATAACCATACGGTCGACTTCCACACATATCACTTAATGGAATAGCCATACGGCCAATTTACAAACATTCTTAATGGAATCGCCATACGGTCGACTTCCATACCCAATGCATTGGAGGTTATAAGGTAACCACCCATCCTGGTATTCACTGCACCACCCGTCATATGGTTTATCACATAACCACCTGTCAAATGTCCATGTACCAATATAAAATCATAAAACATAAAACCAATATAAAGGAATGATAACATTTCCAAATTTCAATCACAATATATCATAATAGAATCCTTTATCAAAACCATTTTCAATACCAAAATACATAAAAGAGTATATGGTATTTATTTTATTTTAAAAACATTACGGCTTTTTGAGGAAGCCAAAGGCCAAATAATACTCGCGGTGGCGGAAAAGGTCATTGTCACCGCGTACGTTAAAAAAACATTCCTTTTTGTCGTTTAGTTAAACGCTTCGTAGAAAAATATTCATTTTGTATAAAACTAAAAGTCAAAGGGGTTTATACACAGTATAAAAGAAAGTTGTGTATAAAATTAAATAAGCCTCAATGAAAGGAGATTGAGACGAAGTCCCTTACCTCGGGTCTGACTTGACACGATCAATTTTTAACGTCCTGAATAATAAACGTGAGTTAATTTCTACTTGATTAAGAACCTTTTTAAAGATCATTATTCCTTTTATATCACTTATTTCCATGTTTATCAATATTATGTAACCATTTAAGTTAATAATGTTTGTTTTGTCGATATTTGGTTCTTAAGTCAAAAGTAGACTTCTTATAATTACATATTGTTCGTGTGGTCAAAGGTTCTTTATATCCAGAATGACATTCCTGATTTGGATATCATATATATCATATATATCCAGCAGATACATGTATTTTTAATATTACATAATCATTTAGAGGTACGAAATGAAATGCACCGTTCATGGAGACGGTAAGCCTTACGTACGCATGAATGCTACTTTCATTTCTTTGTCATATTAATGGAATTAAAAATAAATGAGAGGTATGTATATTTTAATTCTAGAATTATATTAATCATTTATATATATCATTCATTACATATATCCATTATATACATGTATTTTTAATAGTACATTACATTTGGGGATATGAAATGAAATGCACCGTTCATGGAGACGGTAAGCCGTACGTATGCATGAATGCTACTTTCATTTCTATATCATACATTAATAGAAATAAATAATAATTATATATATTTATATTATATTTCCAGTATAACATCATATATAATAACTTTAAAACCATCCTTTACACGTCCCAGATATGGCATTAACGAATCACATCACTTTGAGGGGGCGGTAGTCAACACTTCCTTAAATGAAGATATCATGTTTACCCATAATGGAAACCATAAAGGTATGACCAAAATGAAAAATACAGAAGCTTAAGGAAAACATAAAAATATTATATATCATATATAAATATAGTGTCATCTTAAAGGACACCTTTGAAGGTGTTAATAGAATGTTGAACAATCATCGTTTCGGGAGGCAGAAATTCGCCATCCACGAAAACAGTATGTGTTTTAACCATTAGATGTAGGTGTGTGTAAGTGTAGCTAGAATACATATTATAAAACCTCCTAGTATATTGATGATAATGTAGTTGTTACAAAAGAAAAGTATAAAAAGAGTTTAGGGGGTTTGAGAAGCAAAATAAAACAAAAGGACTCAAAAGAAGACATTACCTTAAAATCTGGTAACTCCCCTTGGTATGAGCTCAAAGGCATCCTTGGGAAGCCTTATGCACACTGTGAGGCTTCAAAGAGTAATAGAGGGATGTGGAGAGCCAAAATGGGAAGGTTTTGGCCGAGCCAAAGGCTTTGGGAGTGTGGGTGAGGAGGTAGAGGTGGGGGCCTTTTATAAGAGGAGAGGAGGGGCACTCTTGGATAGTAAAGAAAAGTCACTTTATTTTAAAATGGTATTCAGATTTAAGAGGTCCCACCTTGATGTATTTCTAGGATAAGGTGATAAGGGTTCTAAATACACTCATCCAATAGGTTTTGGACATGTGTAGGTCTTAGATATTACATTATCTTTCCATTATATTTAAATCGTTAAATAATGAGGTCATCGCTACATCATCATGATGTCATAAATAATTTAGTTTATTTAATGTCTAATAATTCTATAAAAATAATCTATGATGTAGGAAATCTTTTTAGCATTCCAATGACAACTTATAGTAAAAACTCTGACTTGTATAACCCCATGTAAAAATTGTTTTAGTAAAACATCTCATGTGTGTGTCATTTTTTACTTTAACATTAAATAAAAAGTTATTTATGTCATTTCCCAACCAAAGTTGCTCCATGGGGTCCCCAAGTTGACCCATGGCTTGTATTGGTCGGCCATGACACATAAAATAAGGGTAGTACATGTTTCAAGCTCATCTCATATTATTAAAACATTATTTTTACCTTAAACTACACTAATTACCTCTAATCACGATTAAAACTTAATAAGTTACTATTCACCAAAAAATTATTTTAATCTCATTGAACCACATTTTACTTCTTAATGATAACCATGTATGTCGGATTTTTGAAATTAAAAACATATAAGGGGTAAAATTTCATTTAAACGAAAAATCAGTTTTTATAAGTACCACTTAGTGGTTTCACTATTCATAAAAAATTGAAGTTTTTCAGAAAAATACAAAAAATTCACCCTAAGCTATACATGATATTCCGAATTCAAAAATAAAGTCCATTTTACAAAATTCACAAAATATAAGTTGCATTAATTAATTTAATAATTAATTCCCGTTGTCAGAGCAAATAGCGTGTTTTTATGAAACAATAAATATTAAAAGATTGACACTAGTTTAAGTCCTATTTCAAAGTGAAATTAATTCCAAAGAACACTATTGGATTTAATGGTAAAAATATTTTCTAATTTAACTTTAAAACCAATTCAAATGATAATATAATTATATAAATAAATTAGATTAAAAAGAGGTTTTGAATTAAAATACAACAGTTTACCCTATTCCTTAAAAAAATGAACATTATCTGAAAGATACCAAAAATTTACACAAAGTAAATTTTGATGTCCCAATTCTAAAGAAGCGTTATATTTGGCCCGATAGAATGTATAAGAGTGATCAAAACTATATTTAATGACAGTTTTCCGTCAAAAGGTGATAAGTGAACCCTTAGTGACAATTAGTGTAAAAACGCCTAAAATTGAATTCTTTCCGTATTTTAAGCCATTATCTTTTATTGGATATATGTAAAAACATTTAAAAACATAAATAATCATATATTTTTTTATTTCTATACATTCCCGCCAGTACAATGGCTACGTGTTAACTAACATTTAAAATAATATTATTTTATTACTAGTGTGCAACTTATGTTTTCAAAGAAACTCATCGTTGCGTATTGAGTATGCTATCGAACGTAGAAGCCCCTTTCAATTAAAATTAATATTTAATTCGTAAATATCATTAAATATGAAAATTATTTATTCTTTATTTACCTGGGATGTTACATCCTTCCCCCCTTTTGGGAATTGCGTCCTTGCAATTTTATTCATTTATCAAAATAAGTGGTGGTATTTATCCCTCATAGAATTTTCAGATTCCCACGTCTCCTCTTCAATCACATGGTTTTTCCACAAAATCATTACCTGATGAATCACCTTATTCCGTAACACATGCTCCCTGTGGTCAAGAATCTAGACTGGTTGTTCTTCATAAGATAGGTTCTCCTCGAGCTGAACTACCTCTGGACTCAAAACATGAGATGGATCTGGCATATACTTCCTCAACATCGAAACATGAAAAATGGTGTGTAACTGAGATAAACTCGGAGGTAAAGCCACTAGATAAGTAACTGATCCAACTTTCTCTAGAATTTCATATGGTCCAATGAACCTTGGACTCATCTTTCCTTTCTTACCAAATCTCATCACACTTTTCCATGGAGAAACCATGAGAAAAACATGATCACCTACCTCGAAAGATAGATCCTTCCTCCGGTTATCCGCATAACTCTTCTGCCTGATCTGAGCTGTTCTCATGTGCTTCTAAATCAACTGATCTTTTTATGCCATCTCTTCTACCAATTCTGGTCCCATCAGCTTCCTTTCACCCACCTCATCCCAAATTGTAGGAGTTCGACACCACTTCCCATATAATGCCTGAAATGGTGCCATATGTATACTGGTATGAAAACTATTATTATCAAAAAAATCAACCAATGAAAGATGTTGGTCCCAACATCCCTGATAATCCATCGAACAAGCTCGTAGCATATCCTCCATGGTCTGAATTTTTCGTTCTGACTGCCCATCTGATTGAGGATGAAAAGTTGTACTAAAATTTAATTCAGTACCCAACGACTTCTGAAGGCCTTTCCAAAAGTTAGAAGTAAACCAGGGATCACGGTCAGATACAATAAAGATAGTAACTCCATGTTACCTGACTATCTCTTTAAGATACAAACAGGAAAGTTGATCTAGGGAAAATTATCTTGTATAGCAAAGAAATGAGCAGGTTTAGTCAAGCAATAAACAATAACCCAGATTGCATTAGTACCTCGAGATGTCCTCGGTAATCCAACAACAAAGTCCATGGATATGTTTTCCCATTTCCACTCTGGCACTGGTAAAGGCCGAAGCATCCCTTTAGGTAACTACCGCTCTGCTTTAACCTGCTGAAAAGTCAAACACTTGACAGTAAAATCATCAATATCTCTTTTCATTCCTTCCCAGCAGTAATACTCCTGCAGATCTCTGTACATCTTAGTACTGTCAGGATGAACTGAAAACGGGGAACTATGAGCCTCACATAACAACTCATTCTTCAACTGTGAATCACAAGGCACACATAATGTCTTCCCAAACCTCAAAACACAATCATTATCAATGTTGTATTCAGGAAACTTACCTTTCTAAACCAGCTCTACTTTTTTCTGCAACTCGTTGTCTTGCTTCTGTGCTTGCTTGATTCTGTCTGATAGAGAAGATTTCACTGATACATGAAACAAAATAGAAGGACTTCCTGCACCAACAAATTCTATGCTAGATTTCATCAAATCAAATAACAAAGGATCTCGTTCCAAACGTATCATTGTTAATGAAGCATTACTTTTTCGACTCAAAGCATCGGCCACTTTATTTGCTTTTCCCGAATGGTAGTGCATTGTACAATCATAATCCTTGATTAATTCCAGCCATCTCCTATGTCTCATGTTCAATTCTTTCTGAGTGAATATATAATTTAAACTTTTATGATCAGTATATATTTCAATCTTTACTCCATACAAATGATGCCTCCAAATTTTTAGAGCAAAAACAGCAGCAGCTAATTTCAAATCACGTGTAGGGTAATTTACCTCATGAGTACTAAACTGACATGAAGCATATGCAATTACCTGATCATTATGCATAAGGACACAAACAAATCCCTTCAACGATGCATCACTGTATATAACAAACTCACCATTCTTGGATGGAAGTTCCAAAACTGGAGCATTCACCAATCTTCTTTTCAACTCCTGAAAACAATCATCACATTCTTTTGTCCAGATACACATAACACCCTTTCGAGTTAGCTTATTCATTGGACTAGATAACCGTGAAAAATTATCAACAATCCTTCAGTAGTAACCTGCCAAACCAAGGAAACTAATGTTCTCTGTTACATTTGTGGGTCTTGGCCACTCTTCAACAACTTTTGTTTTAGCAGGATCAACTGTTACACCATCTTTTGTAACAATGTGACCAAGGAAATAAATTTGTTGCAACCAAAACTCACACTTGCTGAATTTTCCATACAATTTCTTTTCTTTCAAGGTTTGAAAAATAACCCTTAAATGACTTTCATGCTCCACTTTACTTTTAGAAAACACCAAAATATCATCAATGAACACAATCACGATTTATCACCTGAGTCAACTGAGCCATCACTAGAAAGAAATTTTCAATTCTGAATTTGACCATCTCAGGATACTGATTTGAAAGGTCATTTCCCTCTGTATGCCTTCCCAGAAAATCTGTTTTGTTTCCTCTACAAAAAACCATTCTTAACACAAAAATATCTTAGGAGAAGCAACATGGTAATATTCAAATTCTATATCATTTCAGTCATACCATAAATTAATTTATAATTTAACAATTTTCTAACTCCTAAAGTTGTCTAAACCGACCTTTGATACCAACTATAAGGCCCCATCCTTAAACCATACTTAATATTGAATTAAATAAATAATTCACATTTAGGATCTTTTTAGGTTTAGAGTTTTAGAGAATTAGAACATAACTACTACATCTCAAAAGATTACAAAGTAGACACTTCTACTAAGTTTCCATTGAATAAAAAAAACTCTTAAAAAGAAACATGTATAGTTCCATGATTTATATAGCATGACTTTCCTTTGATCCCATCCTTGACCTATTCCACATTAGGTCATGTGAAAAACATTTCAAAAAAAAACTTGGGGTGAGAATAAAGAGCTCAGTAAGAGATACACAAAGAATGAAAACTGTTAGTTTATCAAAACAACAAGTAAACCGTGTATACATTATCAAAGTAATACATTTCACCTTTATGAAGTAGAAAAAACTCTTCACTGAATAAAGTATCATTACATACCTTTTTGTAACCAAAGGATTACCATAAAACCCATATAAAGAACACATAACATATATAAAGGAAACTTGGGACATAAACATACTTAAGTGGAATAACCATACGGTCGACTTCCACATATATCACTTAATGGAATAGCCATATGGCCAATTTCCATACATACATAATGGAATAGCCATACGGCCGACTTCCATACCCAATGATTTGGAGGTTATAACGTAACCACCCGTCCTGGTATTCACGGCACCACCCGTCATATGGTTTATCAAGTAACCACTCGTCAAATGTCCAAGTACCAATATAAAATCATAAAACATAAAACCAATATAAAGGAATGATATCATTTCCACATTTCAATCACAATATATCATAATAGAATCCTTTATCAAAACCATTTTCTATACCAAAATACATAAAAGAGTATATGTTTTTTATTTTATTTTAAAAACATTACCGCTTGTTGAGGAAGCCAATGACCAAATAATACTCGCGGCGGCAGAAAAGGTCGTTGTCATCGCGTACGTTAAAAAAAACATTCATTTTTGTCGTTTAGTAAAACGCTTCATAGAAAAAGATTCCTTTTGTATAAAAGTAAAAGTCAAGGGGGTTTATACATCGTATAAAAGAAAGCTGTGTATAAAATGAAATATGCCTCAATGAAAGGAGATTTAGACGAAGTCCCTTACCTCGGGTCCGACTTGACTCGATTGTTCTTTAACATCCTGAATAATAAACTTGAGTTTATTTATACTAGATTAATAACCTTTTTAAAGTTCATTATTCCTTTTATATCACTTATTGCCATGTTATAAACATTATGTATCCATATAAGTTAATAATGTTTGTTTTGTCTATATTTGGTTCTTAAGTCGAAAGTGGACTTCTTACAATTACATGTTGTTCGTGTGGTCAAAGGTTCTTTATGTCCAGAATGACATTTCTGATTTGGATATCATATATATCATATATATCCAGCATATACATGTATTTATAATATTACATAATCATTTATAGGTAAGAAATTAAATGCACCGTTCATGGAGACGGTAAGCCGTACGTACGCATGAACGCTACTTTCATTTCGTTGTAAAATAAACGGAATTAAAACTAAATGAGTGGTATGTATATTTTAATTCCAGAATTATATTCATCATTTAGATATATCATTCATTATATATATCCATTATATACATGTACTTTTAATAGTACATTACATTTGGGGATAATAAATGAAATGCACCGTTCATGGAGACGGTAAGCCGTACGTACGCATGAACGCTACTTTTATTTCTATCTCATACTTTAATGGAAAGAAATAATAATGATATAGAGGTATATTATAATTCTAGTATAACATCATATATAATAACTTTAAAACCATCCTTTACACGTCTGACATATGGAATAAATGAATCACATCACTTTGAGGAGGCGGTAGTCCGCACTTCCTTAAATGAAGATATCGTGTTTACCCATAATGGAAACCATAAAGGTATGCCCAAAAAGAAAAATACAGAAGCTTAAGGAAAACAGAAACATATTATATATCATATATAAATATAGTGTCATCTTAATGGCCACCTTTTAAGGTGTTAAGAGAATGTTGAACAATCATCGTTTTGGGAGGCATAAATTCACCATCCACGGAAACAGTATGTTCTTTAACCATTAGATGTAGGTGTGTGTAACTGCAGATCAAATAATTCTTATAAAAACATTCTAGTATATTTAGGATACTGGAGATGTTACAAAATAAAATAATAAAAAGAGTTTAGGGGTTGGAGAAGAAAAATAAAACAAAAGGACTCAAAAGAAGACATTACCATAAAATCGGGTAACTCCCCTTCGTTTGATCTCAATGGCTTCCTTGGGAAGTCTTCTGCCCAATGTGAGGCTTCAAGGAGTAATATAGGGATATGGAGATCCAAAATGTGCAGGGGTTGGCCGATCCAAAGTCTTTGGGAGTGTGGGTAAGGAGTTAGAGGTGGGGGCTTTTTATAAGAGGAGAGGAGGGGCACTCTTGGAATGTAAAGAAAAGACACTTTATTTTAAAATGGAATTCGGATTTAAGAGGTCCCACATTGATTTATTTAGAGTATAAGGTGATACGAGTTCGAAATCCACTCATCCAATAGGTTTTAGACATGTGTAGGTCATAGATATTACATTATCTTTCCATTTTATTTAAATCGTTAAATAATGAGGTCATCACTGCATCACCATGATGTCATAACTAATTTAGTTTATTTAATGTCTAAAAATTCAAAAACAAATTACTATTATGTAGGAAATCTTTTTAACTTTCCAATTACTATTTAAAGTCAAAAATATGACTTTTATAACCCCGTGTAAAAATTGTTTTAGTAAAACATCTCATGTGTTTGTCATTTTTACATTAGCATTAAATAAAAAGTTATTTATGTCATTTCCCAACTAAAGTGGCTCCATGGGGTCCCCAAGTTGACCCATGGCTTGTCTAGGTCGGCCATGACACATAAAATAAGGGTAGGACATGTGTCAAGCTCATTTCATATTATTAAAACATTATTTTTTCCTTAAACTACACTAATTACCTCTAATCGCGATTAAAACTTAATAAGTTACTATTCACCAAATAATTATTTTAATCTCATTGAACAACATTTTACTTATTAATGACAACCATGTATGTAGGATTTTTTAAATTCAAAACACAAAAGTGGTAAAATTTCATTTAAACGAAAAATCAGTTTTTATAAGTACCACTTAGTGGTTTCACTATTCATCAAAAATTAAAGTTTTTCAAGAAAATACCAAAAATTCACCCTAAGCTATACTTGATATTCCGAATTTAAAAATTAAGACCATTTTACAAAATTCACAACATATAAGTTGCATTAATTAATTTAAAAATTAATTCCTGATGTCAGAGCAAATAGCGTGTTTTTATAAAACAATAAGTATCAAAAGATTGACACTAGTTTATGTCCGATTTCAAAGTAAAATTAATTCCAACGACCACTATTGGATTTAATGGTAACAAATTTTTCTAATTTAACTTTAAAAACAATTCAAATGATAATCTAATCATATAAATAAATTATATTAAAAAGAGGTTTTGAATTAAAAGACAACAGTTTACACTATTCATGAAAAAAATGAACTTTATCGGAAAGATACCAAAAATTTACACAAATTAAATTTTGATGTCCCGATTCTAAAGAAGAGTTATATTTGGTCCAATAGAATTTATAAGTGTGATCAAAACTATATTTAATGATGGTTCGCCGTCAAAAGGTGATAAGTGAACACTTAGTGAAAATTAGGGTATAAATGCCTAAAATTGAATTTTTTCCGAATTTTAAGCCTTTATCTTTTATTGGATAAATGTAAAAACATTTAAAAACATATATAATCATATTTTAGTAATTTCTATCCCTTACCACTAGTACAACGGCTACGTGTTAACTAACATTTAAAATAATATTATTTTATTACTAGTGTGCAACGTAAGTTTTCAAAGAAACTCATCGTTGCGTATCGAGTACGCTATCGAACGTAGAAACCCCTTTTAATTAAAATTATTATTTAATTCGTAAATATGAATAAATATGAAAATTCTTTATTCTTTATTTACCTGGGATGTTACAATAAAGGTCCCAAAAAATATAATTATTAAGTCATGGAGATTATATTTAATGTTTAAAATGGTAAAAAATTAATTTTAATATATTGATATATATTTATATATCATTTTAAATTTAAATTACTGAAAAATACTTACTAAAAATGAATTCATATTAATTATATATTATTTTCCAAAAAAATATTTCCTTTAAAAATGAATTTTATTTATTTATTTGATAAAATATTAATATTCATTTTCTATCCATAATTAATAATATATTATAAAATTAATTAAAATTTTAAAATAATAATATATAAAAAACATTAGGTTTTAATTTCTTTATTTCTTGGAATATATTAAATTTATAGTCAACAGAGGGAAGTATCGATTTTTTTTGTAAAATTAAATTCGCTCTTTAATAAATTATATAATGTAAATATAATATTATGTTTTTATTATGATTAAAATTAGTATTTGTATTCTTTAGTCATATTAAATCAACATATATTATTTTTAATCAGTGTGGTATTGTAATTTATTTTTAGATTATTTTATTGATTAAAAAATTATTTTTAATACAACTTTATTTAAGTGAAATATTTCATTCATTTTTAACTATTTATAATGACCCCTGGATTAAAATGATTCAAATGAAATTTATATATTACATCTCGCAATATAATAATTAGGATTTATAAAATTATTATTGTTTTTCAATGAGTTAATATAAAATAAACATTTTTTGACATATATAATTCATGAAAACCAACATCTTAAGCATAACTATAGGATACATTTTAAATTAATATTGCTCAGGTATATGAATTGTATTTCGTAAAATGTATCAAAAATATGGAATCTTAATATCATATATTATCTATTAATTTAAATAAATATTTTACCATAATGAATAATGAAAAAAATAAGAATTCAATTATTGTTGTCAATGTGAGAACATGTTTACTAATGGTTAACCAAAAATTAATGTTTCAAAATGAACTAAAAATTGTATATAATCAATCAGATTTCTTCACCATGATTATTATAATGACTCCTAAAAGAAATATGTATGATATTTTTTAACATATTAGTACTATTGGAGATATTATATCACAGTAAAATACATAATTTTTTTTCTATGCGGGGTATAATAACATTGATCATGTGTTTGAAGAGCTACGATCTCTAGAAGTGATGTGATTAGTTCTCCAAAACATAGAACATAGAACATAATAAATATAATTTAATATAATATATGTTATATATATTAAAAAAGTATAATATTAATGTAATATATATATTTATTTAAAGATAATATTTCATTTTATTTCATACATTAAAATATGATTATGTTGTTCTTGAATATGTATGGACTACAACATCTACAAAGTGATGGGATAATTATTCCTTCACCAAAACACATGGATGATATAAATAATTATATTTATTAAAATAATTTTAACTTATGATATTTTTTACATTATTTATATATATAATATTTGATATCATCATCCCATATTGATTGTTGTAAAATGGACCGATTTCCCATGCATATATACAACCTACCACATACATGATCATAATATTATTTATTTTATATAACAATCATTCATGAATAGTTTCAAAATTATAATTTATTAATAAATATGATATGATTCTCAAGTATTTTATTATTGATACGTTAAAATAATCTCCCATTTTACCATCATAAACACATTGAATCCATTTTAAAACAATAAACTTAACATCCTAAAAAACAAGATGTGGATATAAGAGATTAAGTATTCAAATATATAATCACAAAGAAATAAAATTATATGTTTTAATGATAAGGTATTATTCAGGTATAAGGTTACTATGAAATACAATAATTTATATATTTTAATTGGATAATTAGTTCTAACACGTGTGAAGAATGATAAATAAAACTTATGGGTTTCTTGTCCATCTTTTACTTTAGTGTTATAGTTTCCATATTCACTACTTATTTTTATTATTTTGGATATATAATTACCAGGAATTTATTTTTTTTGTTTCATGAAATTTTGTTTGGATTTATGAATTGATTTGATGTTATACCTTTGGTGTGGGTTTGATCCAAATATTAAAAATTCTATAAGGTTATTCATCTAAATTTTCTTTAATTGAGTCATATTTTAATGTCCGGACACTAATTTATTTTATATAGTGTATTTACATCCCCTATTAAATTTAAATTAATTAGTCATCCATAGATAATGTTTTGTGAATTTTCAATTTGAATTAATTTATCCAAGGGGATTTTAGATGAATGTTACATAGTGGTAAATAATTTTAAAATTCAATTTTTTTGGGTGATATAGGTTATTCATTAACACTGATGTTATAATAATATATAATTCGTAAATTTTTTATATCAAATTTTTTATTTAATCTTATTTTCTGCGGTTTCATATATTATACATATATATAATTTATTTAATAATTATCACTTACATTTTATGATCATTGTATGGGTTACACATCTCATATTGTATTTATTGGGACATATGTAATGTTATAAAACTACACTATTTTATGATGTGTATATACTACCTCATTGATATGTTATATCATGATAATAATTATTACCATGATATTTATAATATAATTTAATGTTATTATTTTTATTGGATTGTGATTGAATAGTACAAACGTGGAAAAATATATTTGTTACAATCTCTTATATATTTTGGGATTTGTTATTTTCAATGTTCCTTTTGAGTAAATAATATAATTTTATTTTATTTAAGAATGTATATTTTCTTCATTTGCGGTAATGAATTTTTTTATCATGTATAATTTCCATTTCCTACATTATTTGTTGGATTAATATCATGAAAATAAATTATCAGATATACAATGATAATATATTTATATACCAGGTATCATTCTCTTTAATATCAATGTTTTATAAAATGTTTTCAAAATTATCCACTATAAAATTAAATTATTTTCTATATATATTTTACAATGAATTTGGAATTATTTTATATTATTTAAAAATTAAATAGAATAATATTTTACAAATGATTCACTTGTGATTCTTTATTATCAAATGTTTTGAAATGTATAGTGAGTTTACCATTTACAACAAGAAATAGTTCTTCCATAGTGATGACCAATATTGTAATTTACCATTAATTTATTTGATTCCATGGTTATTTAACTGAAAATAATTTCCACAATAATTTTTTAATTTGGTTTTTTAATAATTTATTATCATTGTAAAAGTTTTTTGTCCTCAATAATGTTTTAATTATATTATAATAGTATTTACAAACATGAAAATAAGTAAACCATGTTGTTATCTATGATTTAATGTGGATATTTTTTAATTATACCATCCTCGTTCAACGGCTATATTGATTAATATTGTTTCAAATTTTTTTTGGAGAATGATTCTTTATTATTGGTTAATCATGGTTCATATATATTTTTATAGAATGCATTAGTTTTCCATAGGAGAATCAGGTGTCAAATAGATTTTTATTAAACTCACTTCTATAGAATTATTTACTATAATTAAAAGGCATTTTCATGAAACCCATTTCTCTATACTTATATAACTATGATATAAAATGAATAATGGATTTTTCTAAAAGGCTATGATGAAATTAATATTCTATGATCATTATTAAATATTTTTTAAAGGAAGTTGTTTACGATGACCAGTGGTTCTGTTAAAAACAATGAAGAGTGATTAATTTTCTAATCCATGATAGGTGGTTCCATGTCAATCCATGGATGTTTTTTTCCTCGATAAATCAAGGATGGGTGGTTCTATAATTACCTATCAATGTATTGGGTACATTAGAGTCTAAATTTGAAAATATTGTTCATTAAATTTAATATAGTGATATAAATATAATTTCCACGATACCAAAAAAATAATATATTATATCAATTTTTTTACTGATTTCTATGACTGTGACAGAAAACATATGGATCATAATTTTTTTTCCTTTTTTCAATTCCATTTATTTAGAATAGTGACATATTTTCTTATTGATAATCCATGTATTGAAGGGTATGAATATTGCTATGTTATACCCATGAAATTATTTCATTAAATCATAAAATTATTGTTTTATTTTTTTTAGTTTCATTAAATTGGTAATTCTTATTTTTACTATTACACTATATTTCAGATCACTTTTTATTGTTTTTTATTTCAACATGTTTAAATGTATGATATTTTAAGGATTTGAACCGAGATAAATTATAACATTATGAATTCTTTCTGATATGTGTAATAATTAAGATTGAATATGAAAAGACAGCTACTGTGTTCAATGAAATCATTTATATTCCTTCATGTTTTTTATGTACATGTTTTTACTAATAATCTAAGAACATAATACAATATTTTACTTGGTTATGTATGAAATTCAATGTTTTCATTTTTATTTTATTACTTATTTATTGAAATATTTTCCCCTCCATTAGTAAAAAATATAAATATTTAATGTTTATGGTTTTAACGATAGATATTGGAGTGTGATTTCAAGGTTGTTATTGTTTGTATTAGATGAGAGTTTATATAACATTAGATATTAAGTTTTTTTTTCAATTGAGGGTATCATAATATTTCTGGATACCTTAATAATTATGTATTATAATGAATGACTATTATATCATAGTCTTAGATACACATATTGAGGATTTATGTGGTGAGATCATAATGTGATTTATGAAACATTAAGAGAAGTTTTATTAAGATGATGTAATTATAAATCATCTTTTAATGTAAATAATTATTATAAAAATTGTTGACATCTAGTTTTTTTGTTGATAATAACTTTTTTTTATTTTATCATTGATAGTTTTGTAATTTTAGGAACATAGTTTTTTTTCATAATGATTCTCATGGGATTGAAATGTGATATGATGAGTATGAGATTAATGTTATTTAATAAGAAGATAGAAAATTTTTTCTTATAAGATTAAATTTATGATTAAACTCTTGAGAACAAAAAACTATTTAATGTTTATTTCATTATCGTTACTTTGGATATATGGTAATTTACATATAGAATTCTTAATTTTTAGCTTTTGGTATTGTTTTTGAATTTTAAAGATAAGTGTATTATTTCATCTTTTTTAGGTTTCTTAATTTTGGAATTTATCATGCAATGTGATTACTGTTTTTGGTTTTCCAAATATATAATGATATGTGGAATATATTTATTATCCATTTTTTGTTATTTTCAACTTAAAGGTAGCTTTTTGTGTTTTTTAAATGAAATAATCTACTTGAATACCCATCCTTTTGCGAAAATAATGGGAATCTATTAAAAATTGATTAAGGGAATTAATTTATACTTATCAGGAATGCATATTTCTTTATTTCCATAGATAAATGATAAGTAATTCCTTGACCTTAGGGAAATAATCTTGAAACTAAATATTTTTCCATTACAATCATTTCTGATGATATCAATGACCTTTTCCAAACCACTATGGTTTATGGTTTTTTTTGTTGTTGATTTTTTGATGATCATTAATTTCATGTGATTAATGATATTTATCTCTCTCCTCCATTATATTGAATATATACAATTATAAAATTTCCAAATAATCACTTCACACTGATGTTCTCTAATTTTAATCTTAGTGTGTGTTATTATATAGAAATTTTGTAATGTTTTTCACTATTATTGTGTTGATGTTTTATTAAAAAATTATAAAAAGATTGTTTTCAAAAATTTCATCTAAAAATTGATATCTTTTTATTACTGATTTCATTAAAACATTGTGGGGATGGAATGGGGATGAACAACATGATATTTTAGATGAAAATAATTATGTTTTACAATATATACAAAACCCAACACAAATTTAAATTTATCGGTGAAAAAAATATCTATAATAAAATAGCTATTAAATAAGTGGGTATTAAAATTTATAACATCGTTATGATATATATATATATTATATAATATAAATTATTGATAAATTTATAGTAACTATTAAATCATTTTTTGTAAAATTTAATTTAATCTTTATGAATAGGTTTTCTTAAAAAATTGGATAAGTTATTATATTTATTTTTTGGAACATTTAAAATTTTTTTCAGTGTGGCATTTTAATATTTGGTGATCTGTATAACAACACAGCTTTTTTGTTACACACTTATACATGATTTATTACATAAAAACATCAGTTGATACAACATATAAGATCAAAAGGTCAGGCCTATTTGGGTCTTAATAAAATTACATAATGACATAAAAAATTAACTACAACATCTTTTTGAAAGCATCCATTAAATAACCAAGGCATTCCCCCGTACATAGCATTGCATGGGAAAACCTGAGAACATACATAAGAAAGGGGTGTGCAATAATCACCAAAAATGGAATAAACATGATATAACATGAGCAATAAAATACATGTTAGTCAATAGGAATATCAATGGTGAATAATTGAATTATGAACATAAAGTCGCGATAAAGCATGATAATCATATCATGGAGATGTAGCAACAATACTTAACATGGCAGTAGCATGATCCAAGGATCATTTCACATGAATCATGGGTAAACCCACATTGAAAATGAAGCATGATTAAACAATCATTGTACTTTAATTATCATGATTAAACAACCATTTCACATGATGTATCGGGAAATGATACTTTAACCAATGCATTGAAGAGCTATCAGGGAACACCCTTCTTAATCATTACATTTCCTGTATAAGTGTTCCGTAAGATCATACATCATTAATTCATAAGACATCATAATTAATTCCATGAATAAGTGATGTGTAATACATAAATTTAAGCCCTCAATCAATAAGTACCTATTCATAATTGTGTATACACTTGATAGAGGAGTTGGTATGGTATTTACAACACAATGATTTTGGCATGGAAATTTTGTTGTAAATTTAGCTGCATAATGTCGTCGAATAGAATTTAGTAAAATTGGATTATGAGACTGAAATTGGTATCACATAATTTATACATTAAATAAATAGTAAGATGAACATAGGACATTATATACCAAAATATGAAATGGAATTTAGATGCATAATATAAAATAATTTCATGAATGTAAATGGGAAGAGATAAATTCTATAAAAACTTTCGGCATAGTAATAGATGTACAAGGAGGAAATTAATTAGAGATAAAAGGGGTATCTTATCATTAAAATATTAATATGCATGTTTGGGTGAGGTGAGAAATAATTCATACCTTTTTTATTTGAAAATAAAGGGCATAACAACATAATGAAATTTGGACAAAAATGAGATAGGAAGAAATCCCTTGCCTGGATGTGGGATCCCAAAGTCATGGGAGGGGATTGAGAGAGGAATCATGAAATATTGGGGTGCATTGGGAGGATTCTAGATAGATGAGGTTAGATGATTGTTGACCTCTAATTCCATTGAGTGAATATGAAGTGGGAGCATGGTGGGTTTATATAGGAAAGTTGATGTAATTTTTTATTATTTAAGTTTGGTACACCACGAATTAAACAAATCAAAACCACAAACCTTCTGATGGTATTTGAAAAATGTTTTATCCAAAGGGGAGTGTAAAAAAATAATTTATAAGTCCAATGGATGGATTTGTTAAAATAATAGGGTTTCGTATTTGGAGGTGAGTAACACTCTCAAGGAAATCAATTTAATGGGCTAAAATGTTTTTTATGTCTTGGAGGGTCCACTAAGGCTTCATAAAATAAATCTAACAAACATAAAATCACATTATATTAATGGTAAAAAATATATTAGCTGAACATAATGTTTATTTTAATTTATTACCTCAATATTGGTTTCTTATGATGTCAAAACACACATTATACATTTAAACGGTATTTAATTTTCGCCCAAAAACTCAATCTCAAAAATTTATGAAAAATTCCTTATTCAAAAATTTCAACATCTTCATTCCAAATTTTTTATTAATTTTATATAAATAGTTTTATAAATATGTGAATTTTGTCTTTTAAAATATAACCTAATTGTATTCAAATTTCATTGGTTTTGATAAAAACTGATTTTAAACCATAATAACAAATAAAATTGTATTCCTAAAAACTATATTATCCTCTGAAAAATTTATAAAAAGATATTTAATAATATTTTATTATAATATTACATAACTCCAAAATCAAACAATTTTTCAAAATAGATTACATAGTTAAATATTAACTAAAAATACTATTTGTTCTTCAAAAACTATTTACAACGTAACAATAATAATATGATTTTATATTCATAATTATATAAAAAAATAATGAACATAATCATAGTGCTATAGACATGTTACAAAACACCTTATAAAACCCAGATATGAGCATAGGGTAAGGTGCACGATGGTGATAGACTCTTGTGGTGGCTCGGATAACATCACTCAAGTGGTAAAATCAATCACTATCCACATATTTTATAGGAGGTTCTTTTCAAGATTCACATGTTGAATCTAGGATTGGGCTTGGTTATGAGTGAAGCCCAATGATGCACCATCCTTTCATAGCATTGAAAAATGGGCTACATATGGGGCACATCTATTTGATGAGGCCATCACATCCTTTGTCAAAGTAAATCAAATTTGTTAAAGCCCAATATTTATACTAATAATGTGATCAACTTTCAATGGATATATTATCAATGGACACAATTCATAATGGTATTATAAAAATACAAAAATATAAAACTAAAGATGTGAATATTTTATATTAATATTTTATATAATATGACATTTAATCAGATCAAGAAGAATTTTCATTAATGAATGTTTGGTTCGTTACAATCCTCCCCCCTTAAAAATTTTCTCCATCGAAATTTTCTTTTCCCACAACAAAACAGATGTGCATAACTTTGCTTCATCACATCCTCTCATTCCCAAATCACTTCTTCAAACTTATATTTTCTCCACAAAACATTGATGAGGGGCATTTTCTTATCTCATAGATCATTTTACATACAATCTATGATCATCACCAGTAGTTGATCATAAGAAAGATCATCCTATTACTGTACTACATATAAAGGAAGTACATGTGAAGGGTCTGTTATGTACTTTCTTTTATGAGGGATACATGAAAAATATAATGTACTTTGTCCATAGTAGGTGGTAGTGCAAGATGATAGGCCACAACCCCGACATGATCAAGAATCATGAAGGGGCTGATGTACCTTGGACTTAACATACCATTCCATACAAGCCTCATGACTTTATTCCATTTTCATATGCATAGTAATACCATGTACCCAACTTAGAATTAAATGTCTCATCGAGGGTTTTGTTCAATACTCTTATGCCGATTTTGTGCTTCCTTGATATGATGTAGAATGATTTCCACCTTCTCCACCATTTCGTTGAACATTTCTGGTAGCACAAGCTTATGCCCATTGACTACATAACAACACAACAG
This sequence comes from Viscum album, assembly GCA_963277665.1. Classification (NCBI taxonomy): domain Eukaryota; kingdom Viridiplantae; phylum Streptophyta; class Magnoliopsida; order Santalales; family Viscaceae; genus Viscum; species Viscum album. Next base: position 1,894,754,185 of record OY728133.1, on the reverse strand, counting down.
TGATTTTCACCTTTTCCCATAAAGGGTTTCATATGGTGCCAGTCTGATGCTTGAGTGGAAACTGTTATTTTAGGATAATTAAACTAGTGGACGATGTGGGTTCTATCCTCCATTTAACTATTTAGATCATGATTTCATCATATCATCTAGTTTCAGAATATTTCTCTATGATTGGACATAAGTTTTTGGATGATTGGATGTACTAATGTTTACTTTAGTGCTTAGAGCATGTTGGGGACTTTTATAGATCATTGAGGTGAATTTCGGATCATGATCAGATACAGTAGTGAGTGGTACCCCATGAAGCCTTAACACTTATGTGATGTAAATCTATGCAAGTTGATCTAATGAGAAGTCATGTTGAAATGAGATAAAGTGGGCTGCTATTATAAGATGATCTGAAATGACCCATATCGCATTGTTTACTCTGGACTTCATTTGATATCCAGTGTCAAATTCCATTATAAATTTGTCCCACTTGTATGTGGGTATGGGTAGTGGTTGAATCATTCTGTAAGAGTTTTTCCTCTCATTCTTCATCTTCTAACACAACGAAAACGTTGATGTATACTATAAAATATTCCTTTCCATATTGTCCCACCAAATCCTTTTTCAGAGATCTAGATACATCGTTGTGATTCTTAGGTGAATAGAAAAGGATGAGATATGCGAGTCATTCAAAAGCTTCATATTTATCTCTGGATTAGATGGTATGCATAATTGTGACCCAAATCTCACAATTCAATCATTGTCTACCACGTACTCTGAGGATTTCCCATTATCGAAATCTTACACCCTTTTCATAATTTCCTCATAATTTATTAGAGAATCCATTATTTTATTCATGAGGGATGGTTGAGAAATCATTTTTGTATGGATTGATGATGTTCCATTTGTTTATGATTCACACGTCTATCTTCATAAAATATAAAATGAGTGGATCTTTCTTAGTTCAAATCAATGAAAGAATCGATGGATCCTTTCTACATAGATCATTTATCACATTGTTCTCCTTTCCATGGTTGGTAATAAATTGAGCTTTCATAATAGTTGATCTTCTCTAACAATCTTCGTTGGAGAATATTCAACTCTTCCTGTGTGAATAAATAATTGAGACATTTGGGATCCGTGTGTATTTTTTACTTCTCCCCAAATAGGTAATTTCACCATATTTTTAATATGATTTTCACCACAGGAAACTCTAGATCATTTTTTGGATAAATCTTCTCATGAACATTGCATCAACACACAACCTAAGGCCGTCTTCGATAAATCATTGACTACTTCAAAATGCTAACTACATGAGGGTAATATGAGTACAAGTGCAGTAATAAGTCTCCTTTTTGTCTCCATGAAGCTTTCTTCACATTCATTACATCAAGATATCTTTACTACCTTTCAAATTCTATTGGTAAGTGGGTTCAATAATCATGATATATTTATTACAAATTGTCGATAATATCAAGATAACCCCAAAAAGATACAGATATTTATTACCAATGCTGGCCTCAGACATCCCTCTATTGTAGCTATCTTCAAGGTAACCGTAGATATTCCATTTCTTGTGATGTAATGGCCCATGAATGTGACCTCTTTCAACCAGTACAGACACTTGTTGTACATTGCATAGAGCTTCTCCTTTTACAAGGTCCCTAGTATAATTCTTAGATGCTCTTCATGACCCTCCTTGGTTTGGGTGTATTTTATAATATCATCTATAAAGGCTGCAATAAATTTGTCGAGGAAATATCTAAAGTCCCAATTCATCAAGTACAGAATGATTTTTGAAGCATTAGTTAGTCCTAAGGGGATATACTATGAATTCATAGTGACCATATTTTGTACAAAAAGAAGTCTTGAGGATATATTCCTTCTTCACCCTTAATTGAAAATATCTCGACTGGAATTCCACCTTGGACAAGTATTGTTCTCCAAGAAGAAGGTTGAATAAGTCATCAATTAATGGAAGGGGATACTTGTTCTTCATCGTGATTTTGTTTAGCTCACTATAGTCAATGCAATGGCGCATAGACCCATCCATATTCTTGATGAAGTGGATTGGTACACCCCATTGGTGAAGTACATGGGATTATAAACCCATTATCCAGATTCTCCTGTGGTTGTTTAATCATCTCCTCAAGAACCCCAACATCCACTCTATATAGAGTATTGGATACTTGCAACACCACAGGTATAATGTCAAATGATAATTCAACATCGCTTCAAGGAGGATAACCAGGAAATTCCTTGGGAAACACGTCAGCGAATTCCATCACAATAAGAATGTCTCCAAGGATGGTTTGTTCCTTAGACTCATTAATCTAAGTTATATATATGTTCTCATAGTAAAGTAATATCCATGTTTGAGATGATTTTTTTAAATAAAATTCTGCTTCATCACTATACTTGTATAGAACTAGTGATCAATTCTCTATATAGAGAGTGATTTCCCTCTCACAGCAACTTATGGTGGCTCTATATAGCGAAATACAATCCACAAAAATAATTGAGAAAAATTCTAAAAGAGCGTGTATGAAGAGGATCATTGGAAATTTAAATCCACAAATAATAAGAGAGGAGGAGTTATATTCCTGAGATGTAATAATTTCCCCATTTTCCATACTCACTGACATCTTCACTTTAATGATTTGTGGTGGTGTTGGGGTTGTTCTGGTAAACATTCACGATATAAAATAATGTGTTGAACCAGAATAAAAATGTATAATTTCTATTATTTAATGAATAACTAACTTACATATCACAACTTCGTTATCGGGTTTCACATTGGTGGTACTGATGGAAAATGAACTGCCTTGATACCTTGGATGTTGTTGGTTGCCTCCGAAAACACATGGCATAGGACATTGATTTTCAAGGTTCCCTAGTTCATTGTAGTTGAAGCAATGAACATCGTGTTGAGAGTCGAACATACTGTTCCTAGCCTTTTTTGCAATCAAAGGTTATTTTATCTTAGTAGTTAATGGCATGGTGCCCTTATCTTCCACAACTATAACAATTATTCATCCCTTTCTGTCAATTTTCGGGATGCTTCTTTCCACATATTTGGAAAGTGGGGTTCTAGATTTTCATAGCACCGTTATATTCTACCATCATAATTACAGAATTAAATTCCAACTTACTCTTCTTATCTTTATGATAACCATGGGACTCTCCCATCAACATTTCCACCTTTATAGATCATTAGACAATTTTTTTATAGCGGTTGAAGTCACGGATCACTATGAATTTCTGTAGGCTAGGTTCCTTCCCACCAAAGAAGCAGTCAACCTTGCATTTGAGGGTAACAATAAATCCAAAAGTGTATTGTGACAGACTTTTGAAGCTTTCTTCATTCTCTCTGATGAATTCATTTTCTTTTTTGCTTGAGGTCATGGATGTTCTTTACCATATTAAGCCGGAGGGTGTGAGAAAAATATTTATAAGAAAACATTTTCTAAAAATCCTTCCATTCCAACACCTCGATATCATCATTAGGCATACAATTTTTTATCAATGTCCACCATTGATATGCTTCACCCTCCATATGATATGCATCTAGAAGAACAATCCCTTGTTTGGAACATTGTAGATGTAGAAGATAATTTCAATTTAGTTGAATCATTGTTTGAAGATTGAAGGATAAGATGATAAATTAAATGTAGGAGTTCATTGTTGAATGAATCTCTTGATTGCAACATGATCTTTCTAGGGGGTGGACCGTCCACATGACCCAAGTTTAAATCCAATGCTGGATTTAACTAAGAGTGTATCATCACATTGTTCATGATTCTTGCTCTCATCTGATTGGGCATCTCATTAGAAAATTCATCACATTGATCATTGCATCAGTTTTTTTCCCGAGTCCTCCTACTAATATCCATTGGATGGAATAAAAGTAATACTAGGGGTAACAAATAATGGTTAATCCAAGGATAAAACAAATGATTTACAAATAGCTTTTATTTCATTATGTTATGAATCTATAGGATTTAGTCTATGTTTTCCATGATCTACTTTCTAACATATATTCTAAGGGTAAATTTTTGTATTCCATTAATAATTGTTCATAATAAGCTTGTAAATTTACAAAAGATTATCCCCCATAAGTTTCATAACCATGAGTAACGAATTTCATATTGTCATGTAATATGATACCCTCGGTCAAGCCCGTAACTCCTTCTCAGAGTTTTCACTCCTATGTACATCTGTGATAGAGCCGCCAACACCTACTCGTATCTAGATATGGGTGTATTTTATTTTAAAAACACTTACTCAACACTCAGTAACTTATAAATATTTCATTATTTCACATAGACATATTACTAAGACTTTCACTAGGTATTTATAATCCTAATAAAAAAAACTAAACCTATCCTCTAATACAAAATATACCATCCCAACATTTTATTACACACTTAGACATGATTTATTACATAAAACCTTCACTTGAAACAACATAGAATATCAAGTGTTATAGTTTATTTGGGGCATATAAACATTAAATAATAACTTAAAATATGAAACAAAACATCTCATTGATAACATTCTTTATATGAACAGTACATTCCCTTGTACATAACATTGCATTGGATATGTTGAGGACATACATAAGAAAGTGGTGAGCTATAAATAGCAGAAAGGGAATTAACTTGGAATAACATGAGAATACAATACCTGTTATTCAATAGGAATATCAATTGAGAAAAAGAGAAACATGAACATAGAGGCATGATAAAGCATGATAATCATAACATGGAGATGTGGCAACAAAACATAACCTAGAATTAGCATCAGCCATGGATCATTGCACCTGGAGCATGTGTAAACCCAAATATGACATGAATCCAGAGTAAAAAATCATTGTACTTGAATTAGAATTAGTAAACACCCATTTCACCTTAAATATGATTATAATATACATTACCAAATTAATTGAAGCTCTGTCAGGGTGAACCCTTCTTAAACATTGTATATAATGCATATGTGTGCCACATGATCATACAGCATGGATTCATAAAACAACATAATTTAATCCATGAATAAGTTCTGAAAAATACATATATTCAGGTCCTTAATCAATAAGTACATATGAACAAAGGTGAATACCCATGTTAGAGGAGGGTGTATGGTATTCATTAGAAATTAAAGGGCAATTTCAGTAACATTAAGACGTCAACTAAAAAGTCATAAACATTGATGATGAGAGTGAGATGGTCTATCCTAATTTATACATTAAATGAAAATTTTGGAGATCAAAGTACATAATATACCTACATATTTAATGGATTCCAGATGCCTTATAAAAATTAATTGCTTGAATGTAAATGAAGAGAGAGAAATTCCGTACATAATTTCATCATTGTAACAGGTGCAATGGAAGGAATTATTGGGATATAATAGGGTTATATCGTAATTAAAACATAATTAAGTATGTATGGGGTGGTTCAAAATCATACCCGAACATTTTTAAATAAAAATAAATAAAAAAATAGAATTAAATATGGAATAAATTGGTAAAAGAAGAAATCCATTATTGGGATGTGTGATACCAAAATCAATGGAGGAGAATAAGAGAGGATTCTTGGGTGCTTTGGGTGCCTATAGAGGAATTTATAGAGAGTAGGGAAGATGTTGGATGAATTTATAAGGCTTTGAGTGTCGAGGAAGTGGGACTATGCATGGTATTATATTTGAAATTAGAGGGAATTCATTATTATTTTGGTTTCAGACACAACACATTAAACTAATAAAAAAACATACCAACTCTTGGTTTTATCCCATGGTTTTCTCCAAAGGGTAGTGGAGAATTTTATTTTATATGTCCAATGTCTGGACATCCCAAAATAATATGGATTATTATGTTGAGGTGAGTCACACTCTCAAGTTAATGAATATAAAAATGTAAAAAGTTTTATAAGTCTTAGAGGGTCTACTAAGGATTTTTAAAATAAATCAAACAAAACTAAAATTATATTATTTTTATGTTAAAAAATATATTTGAAAAACATAATGTTTATAGTATTATATTACATCTCTATTAGGTCCTTATGATGTCATAAAACACATTATATATTTAAATGATATTTAATTTTACCCAAATATTCACATGTCTCATAAAATTATGAAAAATTAAACATTGGATAATTTTGAGATCCTGATTCCAAATAAAATCATATATTTATCTATATAATTTACTAAATCTGTGAATTTTTACTATTCATAAAAATCCTAAATTTATTGAAAATTTATCAGTTTAAAAAATAAATAGTTTTTAATCCTTAATAAATATTACAATTATATTTCTCAAAAATATACGATCATTTAAATGTAATAAAGAGTAATATTATAATATTTCATTAAAATATTATTTTACCCAAAAATCTATTAATTTATCAAAATAGATTATTTAGATATATATTAACTAAAAGTACTATTTGTTTATTAAAAACTATTTACAACGTAATAATAATAAAGTGATCATATATTATTTATTAAATAGAAAAATAATGAACATAATCATACTGCTATGGTCTTGTTATATAACCACTTATAACACACACACATATGACTTTAGGGTAAGGTGTGCGATGGTAACAGACTCTTGGGATGGCTCAGATAACATCGCTCAAGTGGTAATCTCAATCAACATCCTCTACTCCCGTTGGTGGTTCCGTTCAAGCGTAACATGATAGAGCCCAGCTTGGTCTCAGAAATGAGATAATTCTCGATGATGCCACCTCATTTTTGAGCTATAATAAATAGGCTTCATTCGGTGTACGATTAATTGATGAGGTCATCACTTCCTTTTTCTATGTTAATTATAATGGTTAAGCCATATATTTATACTAATCATTTGATATCTATTCAAGAAATATATTAGGAATGGTGAAAAATATTAATGGTATTTTAAATATCCAAAGTCATAAACCCAAGATGTTCATATTTTATATATCCATTTTACAAAATAATACATTTAATGAGATCAAGATTAATTTTTATTAATGAAATTTTAGGTCGTTAAAAATTGTGTTTCCCAAAAAAAATCTTAAAAACACAAAAATTCCCCCATTTTAATAAAATGACCCATTAATTAATAACTGTAAAAATATATAATTTAATTTTTCAAATAGTTTCTAAAATTTATATCAATTAATATAACTATAAAATTATGTCACCTTTTTAAGGTAATTTTTATAACAAAACAATGAATACAAAATTATGTTAAACAATAATAATTTAGTTGTATTCAATAGTTGTAAAAAACTGAAATAAAAAATATTGATTAAAAAAAATTAATTGAAAAATATAAAAATGATATGACACAGTTGAAATCAACATGGGGTTCCATATCAAGATGAAAAATAATCCATTTCACTTCATAATCAGTAAATTAGTTGTATTTATTATAATAAAAGTAAATTCAAAACCTATATTGGTGTTTGAAACAATAATACCGAGGAATACCATGTCAAAAATTATCTTCCATAGAAATGAATGTGATAAAATAAGTACATTTCACACATGACTACTTCTATTGTTATTCATCAGAATATATCTTATAAAAATTTATTGTGTTTCATGCATTATAATGTATTTTATAGGTGGAAGTGTGTAAAAATACAAATTGAAAAACAACACAATGATAAAATATGAATCTTAATGGAAAAAATATAAGAGATGAATAATTATTTTGATTCATAGTATGAATATATTTTATTATTCTGGATTGAATTATGTTTTATTTTGATGAACATTGACCATGTTTGTCAGAAGACTAATTAAAATAGTAGATTTTTCCAATATGAAAAACCTTTCAGTGCGAAATTTGTAAATTCAATGAATCTTAAAAAAAATAATGTGCATCATATGTCAATTATACCTATAAAGTGATAGTCTATTAATGACATTACAAATGTGATATAATTTTACTACCACACTTGAATGAGGGATATTTACTGTCATTTAGAATCATCAAAACAAACAATCCATCGACGAAAAAGAAAAGAAAAAAATGGAATTCATATATATATGGATATTTTGAAATGAATGAAATTTACCTTAATTAATTAACGGAGTAGTATGATAATAATCACATTTAAATCCGAATATATTTGAATATATTAATAAAATAAAAATTTCATTGGTTAATAAATTTCTAATGAAATTATTGCAAGAAATTTTTTCTCCAATTATCATAGATTCCCTGATTAAAGCATATTGAACTTGTTGTTTTATCCTATTATGGTATTTAACTAGTGGTTGCATCTCCGAGTTATTTGATCTGATGGTAAAAATGTGGTGGAGCTAATGATAAAACATATTAGTGGTAGATCATCATGATTTTATACTTATTCAACTATATCATTGGTGGTATCTTTACTATGATAGTAGTAGAGACATGAGGTACGTGCTCTTGATGTATATGTTTTATAATAGTAGTGGTAACTATGCTTAGTTTTAATACCACTCGAGAGTCCCATACTCTAGTGATAGAACAATATAACTATTTATAGTAATTTTCTACTAAATTTAGATCAAAAATTAGTTAAATTTCTCACATTATGGTAGCATATATAAAAATAACAATTTATAATTTTTTTCATTAGTCATCAAATAGTAAATTTAAAAAATAGATAAATAAATTCATTCCCAATAAAATCATAGTAATAATTAATTAGTGTTCCTTCCCATGAATATCGGTAGGATCCATTAGGTCCTTCTTATTTTCATAAAAAGGATGAATAGAGGATGTTGTATGAGTAGTAAGATGGTCAAATTACAAAGGGTTCATGAGGACCATAGTCCTGAATGACTAACTAAATCAATATATGTAACGAAAAAAGAATGACCTCTTGTGGTAGATTAACGAAGTGGTGTATAAAGAGAAAATGTAAAAGAAATATCTTGAGTACATATACTTGAATCCACAAAAATGTACAAATGTTCATTAAGATATCAAAAAAAAATTATATTATAACACCATCTTCCATTTCTATAAAAAAATACAGTTTATCACGCTTTAAAATCATGTTTAATCAGGGAATTTTTTTAACGGTTCATATTTTCATTGATGGCCCTCATCATAAATGGAATTCATAGATTATTAACATATATATTAAATTGATATTTTAGATCATGAATTGTATAAATCCTTAAAATATAATAATTAACCTAAATAGTGATATTTTCTCTATATCCCTAGAGTCATTCAATAATTCTATAATAATTTAATAAATATTCATATTATAGTATTTGGAATGATAAATTTCTATTTGATGACATGATGTAGAAGCACCCATAATGTCTTCTATCTCTTCTAACATAATGTTTTTTATACAATAATATTCAACCAAACAAAGTGAAAGATGTAGAGAAATATAAGATGAATCACCAGGTGTTGGTAGTAACTCCAATCTCATGGGTATAGTTGGTCGTCTCGTAAAAAAAATCCTAAATTTTACTGCATAAAGCATCAAACTACATCCATCAATTCAACTAACCTTATGTTCATAATTCCCTGTTCAAATATTTTTTTGATGAATCATAGTTTTTATGTGAAAATTACCAATGATAAAATCTATTAGGTATATGCTTCATTGTCTTTTCATTCCAACATTGGTGTTTTTTTAGCATTACACTGACATCTGACAGAAATCATTCCATATATAAATATAAATCATATTTAGTCATATAACATTGAGGAGGAGTATGGGAATAATGATGAAGTGAAATCCACAATTGGTTATGCCCGGAAACCTCCTCATGTCTAATTTACTCACAAAAATGTCCAAGAAGAATATCATCCAATATTTCTTCCTGAACAATCATTATTATAAAAATATCCCTTTGGAAAGTCTCCGCAATAGAGATGGAATATCTATTATCCTCATGTGCACTACCCTTACCTTCCCCATCAAAACTATAATCATCACTAAAACCATCTTATACATTATTATATATGTACGGAATACCTATTAACTTAGAGCCTAGATCTTGCATCCACATCGATGGTTCATGAAAATAGAAAAAAAATTATTATGTTGTATTTTTCATGTTTGTTATATTTAATTGATGTGATAAAGCCTTGTATATTTGTTTTTCTTATCTATTATATATCAACCAATATGAAAAATTATATCTATTTATCACCACTGTTATATTAAAATTAATGTGATGATATTATATTTTCATGTCGGTTATATAATAAAAAAGATGCCATATAAATCATAATTGATTTATCACATTTATTATTTTGTGACCATACTGATAAATCATATTTTTCAATATTAGTTACTATATATCCAATGGGATATTCTATTTAAAATTTCATGTATTATTCCTTTGAATAATTTTAGGGTTAAATGATCTTGTGAAAACAAACACATTTCTATCATGCAGAATCATTATTCTCATTTCATCGATCCAATGTCCCCAAATATCAGTTTTATTAATGGTTGGTATCGAAGCCTCATTTATTATTAAATCAAAGCATAAACCTCTTTAACTAGGTAGAGGGAGACCCATTACATATACCTAAGACAAATTGGGAATTTATCTTATTACAAGGTCCATAGGCCAAATTTTTTGTCCCAAGGACCATTCTGTGAATAGTACTGCTATAGTACCCACTGCTACCATACCACACAATACCCGCTACCACTAGAGTGCTCTACCACCACTATAGTAAACCGCTACTACTACAGAGCCTACTGTTTTGATAGTTCCAAGACTACTACAGTACAGTAGATTACTGCAATAGTACTCTATGACCAATGGGTTTTGAACACCCATTTTCCATATTTATCCATCCTTATGTTTCATCAGACTCATTGTTGTAAATTCTATATTCTTGTCTCTCATCTCTGAAGTAGTCCTCAAACAAAGGTCATCACTTTAAATAATTAAATTTCTCAAACACCCTAACTCAAATATCTATATTATATTAAATCAAATCACACATTACCATGTTTTTAAAACATTGGGTTTTATGGAATCATCATTTCACATTCTTATATAGATATATTCATCACAAATATCTGATTGGAAAATACATATACCTTATTTATCTTTTTATATATGTGACATGATTTTCATTTCATTATATCATAATATTTTATTTTTGATCAAAAAATTTCTCATTATATCTTAATTTAATAGGGATTCAACTATATGGAAGGATTTTTAATTAAATATTTTCACAAGTGTTTATAATAATTCTTCTATTATATTTCTACCTTGAATCTTTAAATGTTTTTTATTTGGTTGGAGTTTTCGAATCATTTTGTATTTATTTTTACACTATCATGTATATTGGTAAATTTAAATTAGTATTACACATTTTTTATTTAAATATAAATATTAAAATGTAATGAATATATTCATTTTAATATTTATACAATTCAATATGAAAAATCCAAAATATAGTATTTCTAATTATCAAAAAATTTTCTATGATGTGGGAATATTTGTATCTTGAAAATTCATATAATAATTATTCATTATATATATTACTAGTTACTACAAATATAATTTTTTCATTATTTGTTAATACACAATATTCCTGAAAAATAGATTTTTTAAATCAATTTTGAAAATTACGATAAATATATGATGTATATCTACTCTATTTTTAATAATTAACCCATTTTTTATAAATGATAAATGATATTAATGTGCTATCTATCACCAGTAATATATTATGATACATTAATTTTTTAATTTATAATATTATCTCATTATATTGGTTGATTTTTTCAATGTCATATTTTATAGGAATTGCACATGCATCATATGTTGTTGACAGTAAAATGATTTGTCTCACCATAAAGTTTTATTTTTATTGTTTAAAATTAAGCATATTGAAATACATAATATTTGGGTTAATGGGGTGGTATATTAATATAAAACATGTATTCATAGAATATAAATCTCTTCATAATCATTTCATAATTATAATAATACTATAATAATAATAATAATAAAATAATACTTCTGTATATTTATATATATTTATTGCATTGGAAATTTATTGTTGTGTTGTTTAATCACTAACATGTGATTATTATTTATTTTAAAAATTTATGATTATTCTATGTAATAATATATGTTAAATATTATATTGATAATGAATAAAGTAAAAATCGAAATTTTGTACTTGATTTGGATTTCGGTCAACACTATTCAATTTCATGTATTATCTAATTACCTTAAAAAGAAGATGAAAATGAGAGAATAGTCATTATTTTTTTAGTATATTAATTCCCATATTTTTTTGTTTTATCAATTATATTTAATATTATAATCCATTATTTTCTAGAATTTATAATTATACTTTTCATTTATGAAAAATGTTTTTTAATTTTAATTATTTTTAACATTTAAATTATGAGATCTTTGATATAAATTTAATCCTAGCTTTACATGAATAATTTAATATCACATTTATCCCCACAATATTATTTTAAAAAGCTATTTATTTTTGATATCTATATATCTAATAATGAGTAGATGATTGATTATGGAACATTGGATAAGTGGTTAATATAAGGAATGTATTTATGATTTTATATAATTCTCTAAAAGGAATATTTAAAAAAGTGACCTATTTTTTCATCTATTCCTAATATGATTAAATTTAAATAAATTTAAGATAATTGATGTTGAAGTTCCTTTAATTTATCATGGTTAATCTTATTTACAAATATTGGATTTATCATGGTGAAACTGGGATGAACATCATATGTATTTGTGATGATGATCTGGAAGATGATAACTAGGATAAAATTGCTTAAATTATTTCTGATATTCAATTATAGACAACTGGCATGGATCCTGCGATAAAGAATCTGTATAGTGATGATAAAAAACCATTATATTTCGGTTTTAGGGAATTTATTTTTTAGTCTTGTATGTTAAGATAGATTAACAATTAGATGAAATAAGGTTGGAGTGATAAGTGTTTTGAATATTTTCTACAATTGATAAAATATATTATTTCTATATATAATGATCTTATACATTCACATTATATATTAAATAAAATAATATAACCAAGGTTAATTGCGTAGAAAAATTAATTCCTTCCCAAATGGATGAGTTCTATATAAGAAGGAATTTGACTTTCAATCAATGTGTACTTAATTTGGGACATCAAAATATAAGATGATTGGAATATTAATTCGTGACATAGCAGTTACTGACACCCATACCATAATATTTTTGAATCTTCCTATAAATCATCATTTTTAACATTAATTTAAAAATTATTATTATTCAAAAATGATATGATATAATTTAGATCCCTGGGTTTGTGATGGAAACTTACGCCATCTGATTGATTTTTCAAAGTGGATAAAAATTGGTCTCTAGTTTCTTATATTCTGATTTGAAATTGATATGTATGAAATCTAATGTTTTCCATTACATAATGAAATAACTCCTCCAAATTTTGTGGGATATGATATTTCCCATCCATATTATAATGACTATCATCAGGGTATAATTTTTAGCATAATTTGAAATAAGTTTTTTTATCTAAAATAATTGAAAATTTTGGGCATTGAAGAAATTTTTATACCTTTTCAATTGGAAATGTATTTTACTCCATATTTTTTTGTTATCATTGGACATTTTATGGTTCATTATGTGCAAGGAATAATTCATTACATACCTATGTATCTACGTTTAATATATCCTTTTAAATTTTATATGAGATAATGAAGTGTTTTTTAAGAATCGATTTCAAATTGAAGCCTAAATATTTGAGATGTTTATTTATTAGGAGGTTATGTATTTTTGTACAAGCTACATGTCTGTAATTGAGAACATATGTTGGCCTACATATCTCTATGAACTAGTTTTTAATGGGAGAATAGTGGACACATGGAATGAAATTCAAATCATTGGTAGGTGAAAGGAAAAGTAAACTATATATTTATATCTTGAATAGAATAGCTGATGCTCTTCCATATATCACATTACATGGTAAGTTGTTGAAACTATGTTATCTGATGAATAAAGATGTGGGGATTTTTTAATGAGCATAACAAAAAAATTCATATGGTATCAAGTGAACATTAATGGTAAGTCAGTTTTAAAAGAAACATTGATATAGATTGTGGGATTGCATGATTAATTTTGATAACATACTTTGGTTATAAAATTAATGTCTATACATTTCCTAAGAAATAACAGGACAATAGAATATAATTTTATAATAGTAGTGTATTTATTATAATAGAAACAACGCATTTTTTATTTATAAATATAAATCCAAATATTGGAAATATGTTCATATTATAGAGTCATTGATGAAATATTGGACTTTTACTATATAAAATTTCACGATATATTGTTAAAATTCAAATTTAGTATCATTAACAATTGTGTCAGACACGATGTATTTGGAATGGGTGTAGTTAATCTAAATATATTGAAATGAAAAACTAATCCTTTTATAACGGAAATAAATTTAAAAATATTCCATTATTCATGGGGATTAATATATGTAGTGTAAAATTTTTTTAAATGTAAAAAATTAGAATTCTATTGATAATAAACCTGATAAAGATACTAATTTTTTGATAGACTTACATCGTGGGAAAAATTAAAAGATAATATTGATGAAGACATCATATACATGGTTTATTAAATATGATACAATCATGTAAAGGGTATTATGGAAAATTATAATTTAGAACATTCCTAATAAAATACGTAACATATATTTATTTCACATTGAATTATTCATTTTTCATAAAATGTAATATATATTAATTTTATTTCCTTTATTAAAACATGTATTATAAAAAATAATATATTTTTTTATATATTTTACCATGTTATCCATTAGATAACATATCATTCAATTAATTATGTAGAAAATTGTGAATTCTAAATCTAATATGATAAATAAATACACATGTCCCAACATGATTTTTGATTCATTTCTTTTTTTCAAATATTCTTTCGATTCATATCATTATCTTGGTTTTAGGGTGTTCCGAGTTTGATATTATTTTGTCCCATGTGTTCTGGATCTATGAGCATTGTCTTGGGGGTTTTGGATGGTATTTGGTCCAATCATTTTTTAGAGGGATGGTGTGAGGTTGTTGAGAATTGATGTGGGATTATTTACACTTTTAGTGGAACAACTTGATGGGTAAGTTGTTGAGGTGGTTTGTACCATTTACTTGGTAGAGTCTATGGATGAAATGGTGTCTTATGTTTGTATATTATTTTATCCCTATTATTATACTATCTTTTCCACGTTGTTTACTCCTTGGTCCCTCTTTATATAGGGGTCTAATGAATGGTTTTT
Organism: Viscum album; assembly: GCA_963277665.1. Classification (NCBI taxonomy): domain Eukaryota; kingdom Viridiplantae; phylum Streptophyta; class Magnoliopsida; order Santalales; family Viscaceae; genus Viscum; species Viscum album. The sequence goes on along the minus strand of OY728133.1, from coordinate 1,894,738,866 downwards.
AGGTGGAAAGAACATTCCACATGGTTAGGACATAAAATTTACAAAACTATGTAGGAAAACCATCCAAGGATGTCTAGGTCATTAAAACCATTTTGTAATCCCCGATTTTCTCCTGTAAATAAATCTAATCTACTCCATTCTACCATTAATTGACCCTAGTATCCTTGGTAGGCCTCCAAGCCCCACAAGGTCCTAATAAAATTAATTTTTATAGAGTATTTTGTGGAGAAACCTCAAGATCTTTCAAGTTAGTGCATTCCTTCATGGTTTCTTCCAACTTCCTTTAGCATAATTTCCACATTATTGAAGTTTTTCATGCGCAGATGTTAGACATCGATCCTAGTATTCGATTTTCTATCTTTTTAGTCAAATATTATTGACTAGGGATGGATTTATCTTCCTCGGGTGCAGTAGTGGGGTAGTTTATTTTTCACACCATGAATTGAGTGTTTCAACACATTCGGTAGGTGAATCCATGTCAATCCATTCTATGATGAGTTATATTTATTGGTTTATTAATTTATCAATTTCATAATATTTTATGTGTGGTTTGAAAACTATTTATGATGAATTTGGTTAAGAGTTTAATTATATATATTCATTTTATCTTGAAATTGGGTGTTTTTCATGTGTCACTCTTCGGGTATAATTTGGGTGTATTTTATAACATAAGAAATTGGTTTACCAAATATTTTTTGTGTTTCCAAGTATTCTTTTTTAAGGTCTTGGTGTGCCTTCGAGTTTAATAGATGGTTTTTGAATGGGTTTTAGTTGAAAAACCATGTCTTTCTCTTTGAAAGCGTTTTGTCAACATCTGTGTTTTCAGGGGTATCTTTTGTGGTACTTTTTGAGGATATTTTATAATATTTGGTATTTTTTTATTAAAAATTTATAAGAATGCCAATTCTATTTCGGGTTTGTATTGGTTTGGTTTTGTCCTTGAATGAGGGATTTAAAATGTTTTTTTGTTTGCGAAGCATAGTTACACCCCTTTGGTTTATTTAATGAAAATTGTAAATGCATTGATTGGTTAAATAATGCAGGAAACTATAGTATATGTACTATTTTTGTGTGTGTGTTCACCTAATATGGGTATTGAAATGTAAAGTGATGATTTAATATGTCTAACATTTTTATAATGATTTGTAACTTGTGGAAATGTTTTATGAAGTAGAGAGTGATGTGTGAAACACATTTTTGGGATGTTTTGTGTTAGTGTGTTGGGATAAATGATTTTTTATGAAAGAAGTATTATGTATTATGTGAGTGGGATTTTATGTGAGTTAAAATATAATGGAAATGATTTATAAATTTTTTTAATGGATATGTAGTGGTGTTAAATAAATGCAAAAAGTGTTTGTAGCTATTTTGGTGTGAGTATGATTTCCAAATGCATCTAAATTAAAAAGTATATTATGTAAATTCATTGTTATACATGTGGGATGTTTGTTGAATGTGTTATTTTTATGTGGTATTTCTGTCTGAAGATTATTTTTCATGGCCTTTTGAACTTGTTTATGAACAATAGAAAAACCCATGTATCTAGGTGGGTGGACGTGTACTAGTATGCTACTGATCTCGTGGGGTCTGGCTTTAGTTTTACATTGAATCTTTTAAGAATACAATAGTAACTAAACAATGAAGATGATTATGATAGGGGACCACAATGTTATTGTTTTTCTCCATGCTAGTGTCTCATGCATGAGATTATATATTTGTGAAGGTCACTTTCATTAAGATATGGGGTTCCTGGGACCAACAAAGAGCTAGTTCCTAAGAGTTTTTTACTATTGATTTTTTCCATTAGATATTGTGTGCCTATTATCAGCATATAGTATGGTTTGATGGAAAATTAAGTATAGTTTAAATTATATTTAAATGTATTGAATAATTAAAATTTCCCATATGAAAAACAGTTTTTATTTAATGTTGTATCTATTCTAAATTTTCACTAGCATTTGATTTTGTCAAAACATACATGCTTTTAGTTATTGATGTTCTATCCCATGGAATATCATAGTGGTGTTATTCTACTAGGGTTTAAATCACACCCTAGTTACACATTTGGGTATAATTATAACTGCTTATTCTTGTCGTATGATTGGGTATAACTTTTGTGACCAATTTTCAGGTTTTTAACGGTCCATCGTGATTCTGTGTTGTTGATATGGAATGAGGGCTATGCCTCTAGCCATGTAGTGTTTCATGAGATATCCTATTTTTTAATTCATTTTTTATATACATTTAGATTTATTTAAACCATGTATTTCAGATCTGAAATTTTGGAAAATAGGGTTTTTATAAAAAAAATCCAAATTGGTTTTATTGGACTTGTTTGTCATTGTATAATTATAAACTCAGGTAAAACGTTCCGGATTTTTTTTTCATGATACTGGTGAAGTTGTTTCATTCCATGGGGATTTAGAACACCATTTGTGCGTTTTATTCGACCATGTCAAGTTCCATTTTTTGATTGATACCAGATTTAGTGTGTGACAAAATGGAATCCGAGGGAGGTTCATGTTTAAACTTTGAGACATGTTATTTGGAGAAAAATCAGGATAGTCTAATGTTAGGATTGTTGGGACTATGTATTATGGTTATGGGTAGTTTTCCTAATCAACACACCTCATTATGAGATAAGAGTCTCTAGGGGATGCAGGGATTTATCTGAGTCCTTTGGTTTTATTGGTTTGATTATGATTAGAGGAAATGAAAAAAGAGTTGGCTTAATAGTCTATGTGAGATATCAAGGTCTGGTAAGCCATGTGTAGCAAGGTATATATCCCTAAAAACCACTCTATGATGGTGAAGTTATTAGAGTATGGCTGCCAATAATATGACCATGTCACGCACCAAAACTAGTTTTCTCTAGAATTCTTATGTGTTTATTAGTTTTGAAATCATGGATGTTTGGTTTTAAAGAAAAAAATGACATGTTTTTAAAAAGAATAATGTTTTTGTGAACTGGTTTTCTAATATAGTGGGAATGGTGAGATATGTGAAATTTTGGAATTAAATTTTTAGAATTTTTTTGAAATGGAAAATTATGTGCTTACATATTTTTTGAAAATAAGATCTATGTTAAATTTGGTTTTGAAAAAATTGTTTCCAATATACTTTTATAAATTATTGATAGGTGTTTTAATGGGATGAAATGCTTTGAAATTCATTTTAATGACGTGAGAGTGAGTTTTTGTCTTAATAGATATGTCGTTCTATAAAATTATTGTTTGGTTTAAAATGGTATTTTTATCTCATTGTGAGCAATCCTAAGAAATATGATGTATTGAATGAATGGTTTAATTTTGAAAAGTGGAATGAATTTTTTTAACCTTTGGTATTTCTATGAGAGACCAAATTAATGAATGATGAGTGATGGTAAGGATATGAGGAGGGTTCTCAGTGTGGCATAGAAACATGCATGTGTGTAACCCAAGGAGTACCATTGGTGGAGAAGCTAACTGATGAACCGTTTGTTTTCAAAAAATGTTTTTGAATGGAAAACATGTTGTCTTGATGATTGTCTATAGAAGGTGTTGAATATGTGTTTTTGAAAATGTTTATGTTTTAGGATATTTTATATCCAAGAACCCCACTTGATTGAATGGTGTTTTGGGTTTGTGTGTGGTCAGTAAGCTGGGTTGAAGGAAATTTTAGTGGTCTCTTTTTAGAAAATATTGGGATGCCTTTATAGAGGATCCCCTCATCGGATTAGTATTGGTTTCTAGAACATTTTGACCAATGGACCATTAGGATTTGGTACTTGGGGTTTCTTATTGGATAAGGTACACCCCCATTTAGGTTTAGTGCACGACTAAAGTGAAACACAGATTGTTTCTCCATTGTCAAATCCTCTAGTTGATCAACATAAGTTATCTTTTTCTCAATATTTGGATATTGAGATTTAAAATTTTCTTACATTGAATTTTGGATCCTCTTGTATTAAGAGGTTGATCGTGGAAGGTTGAAATAATCCTTATTATCTTATGTTGCCTTATTCATCAAAGGTGGATGTGGTATGAGGTTATTAGTGTGGATGAGTATCTAGATTGTGTACAAGAGGTCCTCTGGGTCATTTGTAGTATCTTTGAAGTATGATTTCATGATCAACCAACAATGTATGAAATATGGTCGTGATAGGATATTATAGACAATTTCATGAATTATGTGTTGTTTGGGAACTCAGTATAAGTTCCCTTCAATGTATTGTTTTATTCAGTTACAAAAGGTCATGTTCGGTGATTCCTTGTGATGTCGTGTTCTCATTGGACATTAATGGTGAAAGTCACGCTATCCTTTGAGATTCTCTGTTATGTTGGGAGTATGTATCCCTTAAAAAAAATATAAAAATCTTCTATTTTAGAGAAGGTAGAGTATATGAACCCTTTCCTTCAATTGTTTTTCACCCAAAGAAACAAGGTTTGATGTGTGTGCATCATCTTATCCATTGTTTCAGTGAAATTTCTGGATAGGGGTATGGTGAGTTTGGAATGTGTTGTTCCTGTGTAAACTTATTTGTGATTTTTCTCTAGTTTTTTATATCACTGGAATAAGAAGTAGAATATTCAAGGAAATCATGGGAACATTCAAACCCTTAAACAATGTCCAATCCTCTATATGAAATATTGGAATAGTTTAAACCATTGATCACATCATATTTGAGCACACAATTTGTGCCCAATTATTAGTGATTTTTTTCCATGAACCCATGCATGAAGAATAATCCCCACAGTTAGCACACATTTTCCCAAATTTTGCTGACTAAACATGAATTCATCCAACCTTTTTAAATTTAGGTTCCTATTATGTCGGCCCATGCTTGTTGGTTATGATGATTGGTTCTTATTGTGGGTAGACTCACTACGATTCTCATTTATGTTTCTTTGGAAATTTCAAATGGAAATCTACACCTTATACTGGGGAGTCGGTTAGAGCAACCCATTATTAGTGTCTCGATCAAGTATTTGGAAAATTTGAGTTGGATCATATGGTTGGGAACCCATTTGTGTCTCGCCATGCTAGTAACTCGTATTGGACCTTGGTCTAGGATTTTTGGTATGTATTATTGTTCGGTATATGTATCTACCAACATATTATTTGTGTATGCATTGGGATTGGAGAACACCCAATGGTTTGGTGAAAGTAAGGTATGGGTAACCATGTTTGTTGTTGCTGCTCGTTTCGGTAAATTGATGGAATCATGTTCTGAGAGGTTTTGAGTACTTTTATTTTGGGATAAATACTTATTTTTCTTGATCATTTTTGGAAAGTGGTGTTTGTTTTGGTTTGGGAGAGTATTCTATCCTTAATTGATCACATGAGGTTTTTTGGCTTTTCGGGGTTGAAAATTTGAAAGGGAGTCAATTTTGATTTGTTCATTTTATTTGGTTTTTTCTTTTATCTTTTTTGTGGCATTTCAGGGGTTGAAACAATTATTGTGGTGAGAATTTTCAGATAGGTATTTTCAATTCCATGTTTTTTTTCAATTTTTCTTTCGGTTCTTAGATGTCTCTTGGATTTTAGGTGTTCCATGTTTGAAGTTTTGGCTTCTCATGTGTTCTTGATCTATGAACTTTGTCTTAGTGGTATTAGATGGTAGTTGTACCACTCTTTTTTCAAAGGGATCGGGTGATGTAGTCGTGTTTTAATGTTGGATTAGTGACACTCTTAGGGGATCCACTAAAGGGGTAAGTTGTTGAGGTGTTTTGTACCCTTGACTTGGATGAGTATTTGGGAGAAAATGTGGATTTGTTTTGTGTATTATTTCCACTCTATTATTAGAATACGTCTCCCCATGGTTTCCCCATTATACCACCATGAATTTAGAGGACAATGAATGGTTTTTGTGTAGCCAGAACAGGCCTCACGGTTAGGCCGCACGATTTAATAAACCGTGAAGGAAAACTGTGCAAGGGTGTCCAGGTCATTAAAATCTTTTTTTTAATTCCCATTTACCACTAAAAAATGATTCTAATTCTCTCCATTATTCCCCCATTCTTCCTAAGTATCCATGGGTGTCCTCCAAGCTCCCTCAAGTTCCTAATTTACTTTTTTTATGGAGAACTTCGTTGAGAAACCTCAAGTTCCTTCAAGTAAGTGAATTCATTCTTGGTTTCTTCCATCACCACTTAGATTTATTTCCCCTTTATTATAGTTACTCATGTCATGTGATAGGTTTATAACCTAGGGATTGATTTTGCGTCTTCTTGGTCATATCCTGTGGTGTAGGGTTGAATATATCTTCCTTATGGCGTGATGGTGTTGTGGTTGATGTTTCGCACCCATAGTTGAGGGTTTTGGCACTTTCGGTAAGTGATTAAATTTTTAACCATATATTCAAAATATATATTTGTTTTTTTACTAATTTCTCATGTTCGATATATATATTTTTGTGGTTCAAAAGCTATTTATAATGTATTTGGTTATGCATTTAATTTTATAGTTTCAGTTTAACTTGGAATTGGGGGTTTTCCAGGGGTATCTCTTGGGGTATTATTTTGGATTATTTTATAACATATGAAATTGGTTTAAAAAATATTTTCTAGGGTGAAAATTATTCTTTTTAGGGTCTTGTTTCTTCTTTTGATTTAACATTGTTGTTTGCAATGGGGTTTAGGTGAAAAAACATGTCATTCTCTTTGAATGTGTTTTATGAAATTTGTTGTTTTCATGTGAATCTTGTGTGGTACTATTAGATGTAATTTTATTATAGTTGGGTGTGTTTAAATAAATATATATAGGGAAGCCAATTCTGTTTTGGGTTGGGATTGGTATGGTTTTGGCCTTGAATGAGGGTTTTGAAATGGGTTTTGTTTTCGAATCATTGTTACACCGATTGGGTTTGTTTTATGAAAATGGTTAATGTTTTATTATGTTAAAAAGTGGGGAAAAGGATGTATATGTACCATTTGTGTGATTTTGTTCACCTAATATGGTTTTTTAAAATGTAAGGTAGCGATTTAAGATGTCCAACATTTTTAGAATACTTCATAAAGTGTAGAAATGTTTTATCAAATTGAGAGAGAGGTGTGAATCAGTGTTGTGGGTTGTTTTGTTAGTGTGTGTTGCGAGAAATGAATTTTGGTGATGAAATGAGTATCATTTGATATGTGAACTGGATGTTATGTGAGTTGGAAGATCTTGTAATGGTTTTATAAAAAATATTAAAGGATCTGTGGAAGTGTTAATGAAATTTAAAAAATTTTGTGGGCTTTTAGGGTGTCAGTATGATTTCAAAATGAATTTGAGTAACAAAATTGGAATATGTTTCATGTGTGATATATTTGTGGGATGTTTGGTGATTTTGGGATGAAGAAGTTTTACTTTCATGTGAAAATTATATTCCTTTTCTTGTTTATATTGATTAATCACAATATGGAATCCTGGGTATCAAGGTGGGTGGACATGTACAAGTATGCTAGTGATCCTGTGGGGCTTCAGCTCAATTTCACATAGCATGATTGATGTGTACAACACTAACTAAAGTATGATGATGAAGATGATGGGGACCACTAGGTTATGGTTATGTTCTCAACTATTTTCTCGTGCAAGAGAAACTATATTTGTGATGGATACTTTCATCAAGATACGAGGTACCTGGGACCCATAATGGGCTAGTGCCTAGGGATTATTTATTTTTTCATGGGCTCATTAGATACTTCATGCCAACAGTAGGCAAAAATTATGGTTTTCCGGAAAACTCGATATGTCTGGAATTATTTTTCACTATTTATAATCTTTAAAATATCTCAATTGAAAATAGTTTTTATTTAATGTTGCATCTTTTAGAAATTATCAGTAGCATTTCATGTTTTGAAAACCAGCATGTTTTTCATTTTTGAATTGTAATTACATGGAATATCTTAGTGGTGGTAACCTACTAGTAATTGGATAAAATCATAACCACTCATTTGGGTGTTGGTAGAAATGGTTTCTTCATAGGTTTGTGTATAGCTTGTGTGCCAACAGTTCAGGTTTTTAGCAGTCCACCATGATGTGGTGTTATGGAGATAGCTTGAGGCGATTCATCTTGCCATATAGTGGGTCAAAGGAAGTCCTTTATGGTTTTATTGATTTTTTAGTCATTTAGAGTTGTTTTAAACCATATAATTATATTCTATAGGTTTGTAAATGATGTTTTTGTTTGAAAATTCCATATTGGTTTTATTGGACTTTTTTTGTCGTTGTATGTTTATAAAATCAGGTAAATCATTCCCAATTTTCATTTTATGATATCCAGAAACATGTGCTTTCCTGAATGGATTGGGAATTCCCTTCATAACTTATCTTAGACCATTACGGGATCCGGTTTTGTTGGTGACCATAGTCATTTCATGCCATCACAAATATTGTGTAAGAGTATATTCAAAAAAATTATTCTTTTGGTGTAAATTTGATTCATTAAGATGGAACAATTTCAAAATTCACAAACCATTTATGGATTTTTTTCTTTAGTTTATATTCATTACATAACACAATAATCATTTTATCATTTTAGTTAACTATAAAATATATTAATAAAAAAGTGTTAATGTTATTTTAGCTTACTTTTTGATAAAAACAATTTCATTTGGTATATACAATTTTATGTAATAGTTGAATTTGTATATTTCAATACTAATTATTTGATGTTTTTTTAGGATAATAACAGATTCTTCAATTGATCGACCATATTATTCTAGAGCTGGTCATTGTCATTCCCTTGAAGAGGAATATACACATGCTCTGGTTTATTATCCTCATCCTTCTTTACAAGAGACATCTACTCCCATTGGACCAAAGTAATGTTCAATGGTTTGTAAATTTAGTAGAAAATTTTTACCCAATGTTTTTATCGCCCATTATATAGACTAGAGGATACTGATAGAAATTTATGATAAATATATTCTATTAGTTCAAAACTCAAAACAATTCAACACTATTATGTCAGTGTATGATAACATAAATGTCATTTTGTAATTACTCATTAGAGAATATTGGAAAAATTGAAACTATCTCACTTTTCAGATAACATTTTATTACGATAATATGTTATTATATTACTTATCTTGAATTTTCTATAGTATTATTATAAGATCACAGATCTTCTTTTCATGCATGTCTTTATTTTTTTCTGTGTTTCACTAAAATGGGAAATTCATTAAATTTCATGAGTACACACAGCATACCAAGTTGTCACCGGTAGGCATGTTCTGGACGTGTAATGGCTAAGCACATGGCCGTGTGTGGTGACCTAGTGGCCGATTAAAGCGGGGGCCAGTTATGGAAAGTAAATTAAGTTTATAACTATGGAACACACCATGTACGTTTAATATTATTTCATTAAATAGACCGAGGATGCATATTGTTGACAAATTTATCTTTTTATCTACTAAAATCGTCCAAGAGCATCCATATCGAATGATTCCTCTCTGAGACCCTGTCTCACTATCCGTTCGCTAAATTAGGCACTTTCGATTTCATTGTATTTTCCAAGGTAAGCTCTTATTTCTTCTATATCGTCATTTCTAGATTCCTCTTATTTCATGATATATCCTCAGGTAAATGTTTTTAGTGTTTTGTATATCTACGACATTCTATGGTGATACATGGACTAAGGATAACATATATAATCTGTACAAAACTGAGGTAGGTGGTTTGTGCCTTTTCAAAGTTAATCATTCAGTTATATGTGGAAAAGATCCCAATACCCTTGTTCGGGGTAATCTATGTTTAGGAATTTTAACCATGTTAAATCCTATTACGCTTTGTTTTTTAATAGATGTTTTTTTATTGTTAATAGGGTTAATTTCCATGCTATTGATTTTTCCCCAAGCTTGTTGATTTTTATCATTTGTTATTACTTTTCCAATTATGCTATTTTTTTCCATTACTAGTGTTGTTAAGATGGAGGGAATTTTTTTCTGATATATTGTGCCATGCCATGTAGCTAATTTCCCATGTAGTACATTTAGGTTTACTTCGGCCGTTTATTATCATTTTTCTATGATTTCTTTACACGGGATATTGGTAACCTGGTTTAGTGAGACCATTTGTTAAATTGACGTTGAGGGACCTCCCATAGTGTGTATTATAATTATCACGATGTGAGTCCCTAGTGGGATTGACGTTGTGTGATCCCTTATAGTGTCTATAGATATGTAATGAGACCATAAACGAAATGGAAATTGAGTTTTTTCTCATTGTGTCTTTAGTATAACATTAAATGTCTATAAGAGGAATTGATGGTGAGTTCATCCCTAGAGAGTTCTTGTTTACATGAGACCACAGGAGGAATTGATGGTGAGTACATCCACAGAGAGGCTTCACTATATTACTGTTGTAAATTGAACTACACGGTTTATGATGTGATAACTACCTAGAGGGATACTTGATATTTTTGGCTGATCTAGAGGGAATGGGCTATGGGAAATTTCTAGATGGTGGATTGTATTTTTAATTGGTTGGATAAATTATTAAATAAGAATTATTGTAATTGAAACTATAGGATTGTTTCCTTTTGAGTACTTCCTTGGTTATAACATCTTTTTCATATTTCATTCCATATATATTCACTTAGTGTAAGCCATAGATATTTGGGAGGTATCTTAATAGTATTCTTCTCACAGCCTATTTGGGTCATGCTTTTGGGCCCAAATATATTATATTGATGATGGTTTAAATAAGGTAAAGCATCTTTCAAATTCATGTACGTGATTTTTTTGAGTTGGAGATCATGTGACCTAGCTGAGGCCAGCAATGCTACTTGTTTTTATTTGTTTTCTTTTGTTCTTAGGATTACTATTGTATTCCATTATTGTGTCTTTATTGGCTACTTTTCTATACATATTTGACATGCATCATTTATATATGTGCTCTGGTTTTTTATAACTTTAAGTCTTCCATTGTTTTCCCATTGTATGAAATTAATTTTTCTACAACTGAATATTATTATTGTTCCACAATGACACTCTACCAATGAGGGAATATATTCCCCACTATCACACAACGACCCTCCCTACTTGTCAGCAGCCACTGGCATTTGGGGAAATGTTCTTGAGGCAATGTGACCAACTGGGTACGGGGCATCTCTAGGTGGCACCTAGAACAAGGATGTTACAAAATGGAATTAGAGTATCTATTTTCATCTTAAAATAATAATTTGATCCAATAACAAGGGATAAGATGGAATAAGTAGTTGGTAATAAACATTTCTGGGGAGTATCTTAGCCATGTAGTGGTAAAAGCCAATTTACCTCGTTATTACATTTTCTTGTTTTGAAATTATTACCATTGATTCGATTTCACTGTGGGGTGATTACAATTTTTTTTTCTTATCATTGATAATATTGTGGTTCTATTTATTTTTAAACCTAATGATATGAGGGTATTCCATCTCATGCATCATATAGACATTTGCAAGAAATCACCCATAATTCATTATTTCAATGCCATTTAGTTTTCATTAATGATAGAAAGTTTTTGTGATATGTTTTGTTCAAGATATAAATGTTTTTTTGATAGATCATTTATTGAATACTATCTACATTATAGGGTATTCGATTTTTAAGGGTTTCATTTGAATAAACTCCAAACATTGGTTTATGAGGTGTTATGAGACCTTGTATATCACAATATGGATGATCATTGATTTATAATTACTTGAATATGACATGTACATGATTTAAAGATTTAATTTGATGGTATTATGGCCCCCCACGGATCAGAATTCAGAACATTAAAGTTCATTTCAGTAAATTCTGGTATTTCAGAGTAGTTTTTGAGGCATACATTCTAGAAAACCTAGAATACATTGTGTGTATTATATAATACACAGTACATGTCCTTCGGTTTGTGAAGGTACTGTTTTTCATATTTACAGACCGTGTACTTATGTACATGATGTGTAGTCTATAACCATGTCACTGGCTATGCGGGTAGAGACCTGGGTTTTGGAAATCATTAGGGTGACACACCATGTACCGATTATACATGTCGTGTTGTAAAAACCATGAGACCAGTTGTGTGACTAATGAAAAGGGTGGATGATGGGTAGCTAGTACACATCGTGTAGAGATAGCCATGCAATTGTCCATGTGACTAAGAACACAGTTCATTGAAGTTCATATAGTAAACACCATGTCTTGCACAAACATGTTGTATAGTCATGTTCTAGGAGAACCGTGTGGCTTACTCATGTAAGGTAACTCAGGAAGGGGAACAAGATTCAAGTACATGTCGTGTCTTGGGTGAAGCTACTATTTGTGTGGGGTGTTACATGACCAAGGTAGGTTGGGGTACATGCCCATGTGAAATATTAAGGGAACGCACAGTGTAGGATTTGTACATATCTTGTATCCACCATTACGAAATGGTCAATGCATTCTTTTTCTACCTCCTTTTTTAGTTTTCAATGATTTAGTCATTGTTAATTGTGATTTAATGTGTGTGTTTTACCTTACAGTCATGCCACTACGATGTCCTCTAGTTGTACCAAAGATTTATGTTAGTGACTAGTCACGGAAAATGGATGATCAGGGACTACACACAGATCCTCTTGTAGTGCCATTCTTGGAACCATCCAACATTCCAGATATAGGTGCAGACAGAAATTTCTGATATGGCTGTGTGAAAATGATGTAGATTTTATAGGGAGCTTCCCCTCCTACCCTGCCAATGATAGAATTGATGCAGATATTTCAGCAACAACATCCTCCCACATTCATAAGGGATGGAGGACCCCAGGCTACTGAGTCATGGCTACATTCCATGCTAACAATACTTGAGAATCTAAAGATTCCTTCGAAGATGTGGGTCAAGCTCGTTACATATATTCTTTGGTATTCTTCCACGTGTAGGTGGGATGTTATCTCAATAGTGTGACCCCTACAGGGTGTGGCTTTGGATGTGTTTCATCATACCTTATAGGACAACTTTTACCTGGCGTCATTGAAGTCCGATCAAGACCAAGAGTTCATGATTTTGGAACAAGGTACTCTTGATGTCATAGATTATTCTTATCACTTCACAGAGCTATATTTCTTTCCAACCTTTCTAGGGGGATATGAGTTATTCTTAGCGAGGAATATTGAGGATGATATCAGGAAAGACATTTGGGCTCAAATGAACATATTCATATTGAAATCTATATAATCTATACTTAATCATGTGCTTATCATGGAGCGCAACCAGAGGGTTTCTTGAGCTGTGGGCCAGGGCGGTTTAGCATCCAAAGTTGGTACATCTCTGGATGATAATAGGAAGCATTTTATGGAGTCTATACGTGGAGATCTGATTTGGAGGGATTCATCTTCAGGTAGCTAGGTAGTATGATACTAGTGTAAGTAGGTAGGTCATAAGTGGCGACATTGGTCGAAAGACCTAGTGAAGTGCTGATCTTGTGGTCACATGATCCATCTTCTATAGTTCTATCAGTTTTTTCCCCAACTGCTTATGGTAGGGGTTAATCAATGCCTCTATGTTTAAGAGTTGGACCACTAGTTTCTCATAAGTCTAGGAATTTATGTTTATCCAGTCACTCAGGCCGAGTTGCAGGTTGTGGTTGTGGTAACCAATTACCCGGCATATAACAAACAATAAGGTTGATGAGCATAGGGTGGTCAGGTTCGGTCACATGACCATAGAACATGTCAAAATTTTTGCAGTGGAGTAGAACCATCAGAAGCAGGATTTTAGGATCTCTATTTTTAGTTGTTCTACTGTTGTTTCCTCTATTTAGATTCTATTCTTTTCTATATAGGTGCTTCCCATAGCTTTATATCTGTTGTTTTTATGGAGAGCCTGGGATCTGTAAATTTTTGTATACTTATGTATTGACATTGAAAACATTGTTGGGGACATGAACGACTAGTGTATGATAGTGAAAGAAGTACCCTCTATAGGTTGGTGGGTGTCACAACATATGGGTCCTATATATATTATAGAGGATGATCTATGATGTCATTCTAGGAATGGACTAGTTTAGTCCCATCTTGGATATTGTCAGTTTCTATTTTCATAGGGTGAGTTTCACATCACCAAATGGTGGAACGATTATTCATAAGGCCGAATGGGATGTCTAGGAAAGAAGGTAGGGACCCAAGTATCGTGGGTCGGGAGGAGTTACAACACATATTTCTAGTATATATCTTGATGACTAGAGGACTTCACAAATGGAATTTATTCCAATGTTGGACTATTTCTGTGACGTCATTCTATAGGAATTTTTAGGTTTTCATCTAGAGCGAGAGGAATACTTTACTGTTGATCTTGTGAAAGGAGGTACATTCGAGTCCATTCATGCGAATATGATGACAACACCAGTGTTTTTGGTTCTCAAGAAGCTTTTAGTGGAGTTATAGGAAAAGGGTTTCATTTGACCCTATACATCTCATTATGGTTCACTTGTCCATTTTGCGAAGAAGGCATATAATATCCTCATAATTTTTGTGTATTATCGAATGACGAACCAGTTGATTCTCAAGAACCGATATCCCATGATGAGTATTGATAATCACATTATTATGATTCAAGGAGACTGTGTGTTGTAGAAGATTAACATATGATCCTGTTACCATCATTTGTGGGTTAGATCATTAGTTATACATGTTAAATCCTTTCGATGCATGTATATCCTATACGAGTATGTTGCTATGCCATTAAGTCTCACGAATGTCCATGCAGTTTTCAAGAAACTAATTAATTGATTGTTCCATCCATTCCGGGATTCTCCTGTGGTAGGCTTTGTGGATGATATCATGGTATGCACTCACACAGTACATGTCCATGATAACAATATTGAGATCACAATGAGTAAACTGAGAGAGCATTGGTTATGTGCTACGCTCTCAAAATTCCACTTTTGGTAGGACTAGATTCCATTCATGGGTCAGGTTATCTTTGAGACAATTGTATCATTAGACCTATAGAATGTGAGGCAATTATTTTCTTGGGAGTATCCAAAGAAATCCTTTGTGGTATAATGTTTTCTCAGGCAGGTTGGATACTATATAAGTTTCATATAAGACATTTCACTATTAACAACACCACTGAAGGGGATCACTAAGATAGGTGTGAAGTACTTATGGTCAGATTCATGTGAGTCAGACTTTCAAGAGTAGAAATTGATGTTAGCTTCTCAACAGATACTTGTTTATCCAGAGCTGGGAAAGAGTTATACTGTTTACTATGATGCATCAAGTATTAGGCCGGAAGGTGTGATTATGCAAGGATAAATAGTCGTTGGGTTTGGGTCTCGGATGTTGAGGCCACATGAGAGGAACAATCTGATACATGATCATGATTTGGGGGTAGTTATTCATGTTTAATGTTGTTGGAGAGATTATATTCTGGGACATCATTTTGTGGTTTTCCCTGACCACAGAGCAATCAATTTTATCTTCACCGAGCATGACCTGAACTTGAGTCAATGATGGTCGGTTGAGTGCCTTCATTCTGTCGACTTAGAGATTTTCTAAAAACCTTCTAATGGAAATTTTGTGGCTGGTGCATTGAGCAGGAGGACACAGGTACATGCAGTTTAAGAGTCCAGTAGTGAGTGGCATCCTACAGCTTTATTCTCTAAGAATCATTGGAGGTGCACGATAGGCATGAGAAGACATTTATTTCTTCTAAAGTTCTCTCCTATACACTTCATGATCGAGTGAGAATGAGGAATATATTATATTCACAAGGCCTAGTCTTTCGGGAGGGTGTGTCAGGAGAGGACTCTAATCTGGGATGGACCATAGGCGAGGATGAGATCTTGGGTTTTAATGGGACTGTATGGGTTTCTGCAGGCACACACGAGGAGCTGATGTGAAACTATCATTCCTTATTTTGGACATTTCATCATTGTGTCATAATGATGTATCATGATCTACACTGTTAGTATTGTTGGCCATGTATGAAGAGAGATGTTTCTAGGTTTTTCATGAGGTTCTCCACCTACCAGCAGGTGAAGGAAAATAATCAGCAACCAGCTGAGCTATTGCAGCAGTTACCAAATCCCTAGTGGATGTGGAATGATGTAGTGATGGATTTTTGGACAGGGTTGTCGTGGTCACCTCAAGGGAATGACGATATTTGTGTTATCACTGATAGACTCATGAAGGTTTCTCAATTATTTTTGATCAAGTAGAACATTAATGTTGTTGTCCTAGGGAGGTGGTAACTCTGAGATATTATACATTAACATGGATTTTCAGACTCCTTTGTTTCAGGAAGAGATTCATTATTTACTTCTTAGGTCTGGAAGGGGCAACATATATCTTTAGTTATATAGGTACATTTGAGTAAAACATACCATCCCCATAGAGATGGAAAGTACATGCATATAATATACGTGCTGGAGGACATTCTTAGAGCATGTAACCTAGATTTTGGAGGTTCTTGGGGAATGAATAAGACTCTTATAGAGTTTTCATAGAAGAATAGTTCCAAGAAACTATTCAGATGGAACCTTATGTTGTTTTGTACGGTATTCCATGCTGATCACCGCTATGTTGGATCGAAGCTGGAGAGGCATCTATGACGGGACTCCATATTGTCCTAGAGATGACATAGTAGATAGAGATGATTCATAAATGAATGGATAAAACAAAGTCTCATTAAAAGACTTATGTTGATCGATGTTGATGTCCTCTGGAGTTTGAGGTTAGAGAAAACATTTTCCTGCATGTCACACAAAGGTAGGAACACAAGAGGGTTAGGAGATAGGGCAAACATTCAGCGATATGCGTTGGGTCATTTGATGTTTTTGAGAGAGTTAGACTAGTTTCATACTGGCTGCAGTTAACTCAGAAGTATTGGGCTATTAACAATGTGTTCCACATTTCTCATCTTCGATGTTACTTTTTAGACTCTTCTCAGGTTTTCAACCTAAATAGGATGAGCTGGAGGATGACACTTCATTCTATGAGAATCCTTTATATATTTTTTATCGTAACGCAATGGTCCTCCATTGATGATCTGTTCCTCTGGTATGGGTGTTATGGTTGTATGGGAGATTACATGATGAAACATTGTAGAGGGATATTGTTATACGATTTCAGTGTCCATAGTTGTTCTAGGATTCATCTTCTACACAACCTTATAGAGAAATTTTAGGGAGAATTTCAATATGGGGTAATGTTGGTAAGAAAATGGATTTTTTTTAGGTATGAATTCATTTATGGTTGTTTTTTAGAAAAAAATATACTGAAAATTTCAAGAGTACGCACTTTGTACATATAAGCACAAGTCGTGTACCCAGTTTCCATGAGTAGTCATGTGCTGGCCATGGAACAACCAAGCACATGGCCATTTTTGGAAACCTAGAGACCACATATATCAGGGGCCTATTAAGGCATGTACATGCTGTGTGTCCCTAGAGAACATGCTGTGTAATTTTAATTTTATTTCGTAAAATGGATTGGGGTCATGTCTCATTGAAAAATTTATCTTCTCCTTCGCACATCTCATCCATGAGCATCCATAACCGATGATTTTTCCTTGAGCCCCTGACTCGCCATTGGTTCTCTAAATCGACTATTATTGATTTAGTTGGATTCACCCATTCAATATATTCCTTCATTAAATCATGATTTCCTATTTTCTACTCATTCATGAGATATCCTTGATTGATCATTTTTTATTGTTTTGTAGATCCAATGCATTATAGGGTCATTCAAGGCCTCATGTTCTTGTATATCATTTATACAGTGTTGTGGTAGGTGGTTTGTTCCATTTCAAATTAATTCATTGAGTTATATGTGTAAAATTGAGCAATACACTCATTCAAGGTATTGTGTGTATAAGGTTTTTAACCCTTTTAATTATTTCTATGATTGATATGTTTTAATAGAGGTTTTTTTGTTGTGAATTGTGTGGATTTCAATGTTATGGTTGAGTTTTCCCATGCATGTTGATTTTGAGAGTATGGTCTAGATTTTTCTTTTAGGATATTTGTTTTCCATTGGATATGTTGTTAGCATAGTGTGGATTCTTATATGATATATTATGTCTTGCCTTGTAGCTAATTATCCATGTTGTAATTGTAGGTTTACATTGGCTATGGATTATCGTTTGCATATGATTACTTTACACAGGGCTGCGGGAACCTCAAGAAGTGAGACCATTGAGGGAAATTGATGTTGAGGGCTTTCCAAGAGTGCCGGCTATAATTATCATGAATCAAGACAATAGGGAGGATTGACATTGAGTTCTCCCTCATAGTGTCTATAGATATGTTATGAGACCATGTGAGGAATTTACATTGAGTGCTTCCTCAGAGTGTGTTTAGATTGTTGTTAAAAGGCTATAGGGGGAATTTTCGGTGAGTGCTTCCGCAGGGAGTCTTCGATTACAAGGGACCACAGTGTTTAACTGATGGTGAGTGCCTCATCCAAGACTCTTTGATATATCTTTTTTGTATATTTAAACAGAGGGGTTAGGCTGCGAGAACTACCCATAGGGTTTCATGAGTTTGTTGGCTGAACCACAATGGATAGGATGTGAGAACATTCAAAAAGGGTTCCTTGTATTTTTAATTAGGTGGTTAGATTGTTAAATGTAAATTATTGTAATTTAAACTATAAGACTACTTACTTTTCAGTACTTACTTCTGGGTACTTACTTTTTTATTACTTCTTTTGCATATTTCTAACCATGAATATTCCTTGACTGTTATGCACATATTTTTGGGTAGATTCCTATTGGGTTTTGTCTCATACCATGTTTGGGTCATGCTTTTCATCCAAAACAGATTATATTGTTGTAGTTATTGATAAGGTCTGGTGACTTTCTACTTCAAGTACTTGATTGTTGTGTATCTAGAGAGCATGGGATCAAGGTGAGGCTTGCGATGCACCTATAGTTTATTTTTTTCATCAGTACTTTTTTTAGTACTGTATTATAGAAATGTGACTTATTTGGCCGCTTTCTAAGAAATATGCGACATGAATAATTTATATATGTGCTCTAGTTGTTTATCACTTTCAGTCATCCATTTTTTTGTTGATTTTATGGAATTATATTTTCCTTTATTGCATATTATAGTTATTTTATTGTGTTACTTTGCTAATGAGGGCATAGATACCCCACTATCACACCATGGCCCTTGTTTCTAGTCGACAGCCCATGGAAATTGGGGAAATGAAATTGAAACCATGAAATCAACTAGGTACGGGGATCCTCTGGGTGGCACCTAGAACTAGGATGTTGCAAATATATGCTTTCCCCTTCTCATCAGATGACATTTGATATAACTAATACTAGAGGAGTTGGGAAAAAATGTCATCATTGGATGTTATGATATGAAGGGATTCTAAATCAACCCTCACATGAGATTTCATTTTTAGGAATACGAAACATCATAATACATGTGATATATATCCCTTTGTTGATGAATATACATGGAATCAATTTTTTGAATGTTTAGGTGAATAATATTTTTTTGTGTGTGCCAGGTTACTTCTTAGATGTTTTATTATAGTAATGGTCTTATTAATTGTTTGTTAATTATCTCTATATTCTTAATTTATATATATTATGGAGATCTATTCAGGATATCTATTATAGAAACAAATTCCCTAATTCTTTATCTATTGAAGGTTATAAGTTATTTGAAGAACAAATTATTGCTAAAAAATTTCAAAAACATAGAGTAGAGACTATATGTTCTGCAGTGGTTTCCCCTCCACCGCCCCCATCTAGAAAAGATATATAAAATGGTTCATAGATGGGAAAAATATACATTCCCATATGTTATTTTCATGGGTTTTCTATAAATTAATGGTATTATGTTTTCATTTAAATTTATGTATTTTGATTCAATTATTTCTATATAATGATTTAAGAAATATTTTCTCAAATATAAAATATAGGTTTCTCTTGTGGAGTGGATAACACATGTGGTATTTTTAGAAAATTATAGGTATTATATTTTATATAAAACATTTGGAATGCCTAAAATCTGAGGTCGTGTGTGTGGATATCAGGTTATGTGTATTGGTTAAAAAAGTGATTCCACATTTCATAGATTACTCAATGGATGATGCTTAAAATAAATAGAATCATTGGAAGTTGATGGTCCAAATATTCTTGTGACATTTATTTGATGGATTAGACCATCATTGTAGTAAATGTTTTCAGGAATGAAATTAATGTTTCATATTTCAACTCCCACTCCTCCACCTCGTCCAATTACCCCCACTATTCAACCTATACATGTTTACCCCACTCCTTATCCTACACATGTTCCATGCATCTATAACTTATCGTTATATTATGTTATATATTTGTGATCCGGAATATCTTATTGATTTATATGGAATAATATATTATATAATATATATCATTCATTAAAAATTGACAGATATAGGTCATCATTGGTTTAATGATCGAGATATTATAGATAAATGTTTTGGAGTATACATACATACAAACGAGGTGAGTATATCAATATAATTTATCATGCACTTTTTAGTTTTCCATTCTAGATTTGTTCGATATATTACCATAGATTTATGTGTATATCTTATCTTTTATTTAATTTTGATTTTATTTTTTTAAATTAAAAAATTTAACTATTTATCTATTTTTACATGAATCCATTAAATGTAAAGAAATATGTTATAAAAGAAAACAAATACATAGTGATACAAATTTAGATAAAAACATGATTGGTACTAATAGATGGATAGAATATTCATATATTTATTATATATATATATATGTTATTAAAATAGAAGATAGATTTTTTGGGAATGAAATGATTATATCCATTTTGAAAAATGACATAATTGATCTTGTAATTGGATATTATTTGTGAAACAACAAAATTTCTTTTCTACCAATTTTTTTCATAACATAAATCTTTTTGTATGATTAATTTTTAAAATG
Source organism: Viscum album (assembly GCA_963277665.1). Lineage (NCBI taxonomy): Eukaryota > Viridiplantae > Streptophyta > Magnoliopsida > Santalales > Viscaceae > Viscum > Viscum album. Next base: position 1,894,718,004 of record OY728133.1, on the reverse strand, counting down.
TTTTTAAATATATTTTTTATTAGGAATATTTTCACAATGTTAAAGGATTATGAATTTACATATGTTTATGGATTTATGGTCTCATAGTTTGTTTCACATATAACATTGACAATGAGATAAGGAGAGACAACAATTTATATTCATCAATGATTTCTATAGAATAAAACTATTTAGTGTTGGATTTTTCTGTATCTCCAGGAATTTGATACATATTTCCCACAAATTGTTATGTATCTTTTAACATAAAAATCACTAGAATTATATTTTATTTTATATCATTAGCCATTGGATAATAGCAGTTTTCCAATAGGATAAGGAACAATGCAGGTTTTTCTATGTCCATAAAAAACTAAGAAAAATTTAAATAATGTATTGGACACATAGTTTTGAAATTTTTAATTGTGGATTATGTTATAATGATATCGATATTTATTTATTTCACAATACATTACAAGTGGGTAATGAATTTATTTCCATAAACAATAATGATTTGGTTCTATAATATTAATTACATATAATGAAATAAGAATTTTAATTTATAATTTTTTTCATTTTGATATACTACTTAATAATGTTAATTTTAATAGAATGAAAATAAATAGTGTTTTCATAAACAAGAAGTCATAAATGAATGTTGATATAATTCCTTAATATATATGTATTAAATAATTTCAAATATTGCAATTAATAAGATCCATAAGGATAAATTATTTTATAATCATTTCATTGATATTTCATGTTTTATTTATAAAACATTTGAAATGATTTTCTTTTAATTTTTTTCCTTTTTGATGACCCTTGGCCTTATAGTACAGAAGAGCTGAGACAATGTCAAATTGAATGTGAACATAATTTTATAGGTGTGGTTGGATTTTATTTTTTCATAATATATATCATAAATTTGAATTTTTTAATTGTAAACCAGTTTGGATGGGAAACCCATTTTACAATTTTGGTACAATTTCTATATTTTTTGTTCTATATATTTTAATTTAGAATGTTTTAATTGTAAATTTTTAATGAATATTTTTATGTTATTTCTTTTTTTTTTGCATGTGGGGGATTTTCTAGTTTTTTGCCTATTATTCTTCTTATCGACAAATGATGGGATGGTTGATAAAATATTTTAAAAAACTAGTTTTCACAATGGTTATTTGATATATTTCATTGAAAAAAACATTATCCCTTAATTATTTTCTATAGGTTATCACCTAATTGACATGAAATACCACTATTAAGAGGTTTTTATTATGCATTATCATATAGGCTAGTTGAAAACCCTTTAATCACATTGGGTTTTCACATAATTTTCAAATGAATGACCTGAAAAATTACTTAATATAATTTGTTTCAAAATAAATGATATAAAAATCCAATATAATAATTAATTCACAATGTCAGTTTGTTTAACCAACATTAAAAATATAAATACAATAATATATGCAAAAATTTTGTGTACATATTGGCATTTAAAAATCATGTAAAGATGATGTGAAAAAATATAATTTCCACACTAGTGACATCATAAGATTTATCCAAATGTAACATGATCAATATGTGATTATGTGGCATATACCTCTCAAGAAATGAATTTATCGCTATGATAATATTCATGATTAGGTGACACATGATGAGTAGAACTGGGCCATATTTATCTAGTAGGATCCATATATTTAAAAATATTTTAAGTAGGGTTATACTATTAGTTTTTATCTAAATCATCATAATCATCTACATAAAATCCATATGATACATCAACTAAATTCATTGAATTACTAACTTAAGACCACTTTAATTCAGCATCCAAAGAAACATCATTTTCTTCAGATTCATCACATTAATTAATGAGTCATTCTATGTTATGAAGATAAAGAGGACGGATGGATGAACTAATATATATATGGTTAAATTTGACTATATCTATGCCACATTCTATTATATAAATAATATAGGAGAGATCTATCCGAGAGAATCATTTTCCATGCTGGAAAAATATTCATCAACCTCAGCATATTAATACACAACAATTTCAAATTGATCCAATATATGATCAACTACATATTTTGTTCTACAAGGATGATCAACAGAGAGAAATATTTCCTACCACAATTTATTATCAACAATCAATTTATTTAACCAACAACACTAGTCTACCATTATCCATTGACATCCCTCATGTGTAATTATACTCCCAACAAACATGGTCATATTCCCTTTATCATTTTCTACAAAACCATTGTATTCTAACAATGATGATATAATTTAAGGAAATTTTATGGAATTTGATGTACAAAATGTTTTCCAAATCATCATCAGGCGAATCATTAGATATACAACCAATTAAATCATTTTCCATGTATTTATTTTAAATATAAAAATTAAATCGTGATTCCTCTTAATAAAAAGTCACATTTCCAAGTAAAAATGTTATTATGGACCATCATAAAAAAATTAGCATTACCTATCCAAGTCATCTAGAGCTATTCTTAATAAATCTTTATTCCTTGTAATCTTATAAGGAAATTTTAAATTGAAATATATTCATAAGAGGTAAATTATCTATTATAGTTTTCATAAATACACTTTCTGTGAACTTTTAAGTATTTTTCACTACATCGAAGAAAAATAGCCCTCTTCATTCATTTTTAGTATTAATGACATATGTCTTTCCTACAGACACATACAATGAAAATATATAGATCTAGAATACCGATCGATGGTATAATGGATGATCATTACTCATGAACTATTCATCCCCTGAATGATTCACAATCATATTCCTCACAGGATACATTCGTGAAATAAACCACTGAGCATCTATTTATTTCTGGTGATCAAAACTAATGACACAATATTTTGATTAATTCTTACCAATAAACATCACGATTTTTATATTTAATTCCTTAATTTATGAGAATCATTAGGTGAAACCGATTTATTATTTGTGTGGACCATTTTTAGAATGATTTATTATTGGGAGGCCAAATTCATATAAGGTTGAAAGATAATGGAAAAAATTCAATGGTGAAACACGTGAGAATGTGATCCTGAATCATAATTTTTGGTAAATCTATAAATTAGAGGATATAAAATTATAAATTTTTATCATTTAAATATAAAAAATTAAAAAAATATTATTTTAATCTAATGTTAGTCATGGGAATCAAAAGGGAATGAAATCATAGGGGATTGTAGGTCTGAATGGTAGTTCTCACAATATCATTGAATGGTTGTTACCAATTTTCACCTATCAGTGTTATTATTTTTACAATTTTATAACTACAGTGTAATAGAAAAGGTATAATAACTATGGTGGCATACTAAATAATGTATAATAATAGTGGATACATACGGTATAGAGTGTCATTGTAGCATAGATAATGTAACAAATCAGGTTGTAGTATATCTAGTGGTTGATCAAATGACCATAGAATCTTACAATAGACTAGTCATCAGGGTAATAGTATTTAGAATATATAAAAAATTTGTCATAGTTTTATCAATACACGACTAACCAAATATTTGAATTCCATTTTTATGTCTCATATATCTTATTCCTTCTCTGCTAAAGGGCTTGGGAAAAATTTCAACATTCTGATGCTCAATTTCAATGAATTCCAGATTTTTATACCATTTTTAAAATGTATCTCAAAATATTTATATATTATATCAATATTTTCTACATAGAATGATATATAATAATTTTTAGATATATTTATCCTAATTTTTATATCACATTTTATAGGTATATATTTATATTTATATACATAGCATATTAAGTTATTCATTATCTACAAAATCTATGAAGAAACACTACATGAAACTATGTACTCAGATTAAATTTTTGTTAATTAACAAGTGGTCTATTTCTTGATACACCATGAATCTTATAACTTTCCCAAAATGTTACCAGATCTAAAGGTGGTATTTATATCTAACATTTAACAACCAAAATTGGTATTTGAATAACATGCTAAATCAAATGATTGTGGTCTAGAATATAATAGTCCAAAATTCATTGTATTCTATAGGTATCTGATAATTATTTAGATATTAAATAAATCAGATTATTTGGATTTTATTTTCAAAACCCACATAATAACAGAAAATTGTATATCTAACTAGCTAGTAGTTAGGTTTAGTATGTTTCCATTCATACCTCTACAAGTTAATTGATCAGCTTGTTTCCCAGTTTTACCGATATTAATAATGTATCAAGTAGCCATGGTAGTATCTATTCCTTTAGTACTATCAATTACAAAACCTTTTAAAATATTTTTACTATAGAATTTTTCATTTTAAATAATTTTATCTTTATTTTGAAAATCAGAAAAACCAAGAAAGAATTTATATTCTCCTTAAACTAATTTCAAATTTATATTGAATAATTTTGGAAAACATAGTCATCAAATAATTTTTGGGAAATTAAAGGATTATATAATCAATATAAATTAATTCTACTAAAACATAATTTGATATTGTTTTAACAAATAAGGTAGGGTGAGTAAATACTTTTGTTAAACCATTTGAAATTATAAATTATACCAACCAATCACAATAACCTATCAGATCTAGTATAAAAAATATATAATATTTGATAATTTAAACACATTATTAGAAAAGTAAGGATCGTGAAAAAATAATGGGTTTATACTAAAAGTTCCACAATAATATATCCATTTTAGAATACACTCTTTACACAACGTAAATATATTTTTAAATACAAATTTATTTTCTATGAATATAAAATTATAATGTTTTCATATATAGCTATTTGTGAAACAATTTCTTTATAATCAATTCCTTCTTCATGACTAAATCATATTGAAACCAAACTATATTTTTTATAATTATTTTACCTATCATATAATCTTTGTCACCAAAAACATATTCAGTTCCAAATTGTTAGGTAATATTTGGATTATTCAATAAGTTATCTAACTCTATTTTTAAAAAATTATTTAATGCACAAATCATTTCCATTATATATAGTTAATTAACAATTAATTATATTATTTTCATAGGATCCTATTAAGACATGAACTGTTTATTTTCAACCTAGTTTTTAAGAGAATATATTTTTTTGGATCGATTATATAGATCCCATGTGACAGAATCCAATGGATGATATCAATGGGTTCTAACTTCTCTATATAGTGAACTAATATGTACATCATAATCATATAATGGAATTGGTTAATGTTTTTCCTCCTAAATGGATGATTTATATTTAGGTTAAAAAAATAATGACATTATTTTTACCATTAATATCTAAAATAGAATGGTATCTTATATTTTTTATGAAGATTTTTTTATCTCACGTAGATCACTATCATCATATTTGAAATATATATTATTCCATAATTCTATTCCTTTTTTAATCATTATATATGGTTTTAGTTGTTAAATAATATCAATTAAAACAATTTTAACACCTATTTATGGACATTTTTTTAGATTTATTTTTTTTAGTATGAATACATTGCATCCATGAACAATATATTAATTAACCTTAATTTTTTCAAAATTCCATAAATCATAAGGGGTTTTCTTTAAATAATGTCCTCTTACGAAAATATTACTTATATATAATTTTGTATTCATATACTTTTATAAAAATAAATACGTTAATCATAATCATTGAGTATCATCTTGGAAATTTCAAAAAGAGTTATATTTCAATCATCTATAACTCCATTTTGTTTTGTTGTTTTATTAGAAAAAAATATGATTACAGTCATGTTGTGATCATAATTTTTAAAATTAATGATCACTAAAATCCTAGAAATAATCAATTCATATGGTTTTAAATTCATGCCCAATTAAATTTTCAGTAGATTTATTATATTTAGAAAATTGGATCATGAACCACCTTAATTAAAAATTAAAAAACAAATGTGTGTCTTGAAGTATCATCCAATATTTAATGTGAATAATTATTTCATTTTAAAGTATGAACTTCTGAGGTTCCAATAAAATCCATGTGAACAAGATATAATGGTGGAGAATTTTATATATATCAGTTTAATATAAAATATAATTATTTTTCAGTCACTTTTTATAGTGATTACATATATTTTCTATTAATAATTATATTTCTATCAGTTCCTTAACTAAACCACATAGTTTTATCTTTCTATGTGAGTGTATGTTAAAATAGACTACTCATATAATATAATTCCATGATTATTTGTGAATGGATCTTAATCAAAAGGAGTTCTATTAAAATTAATAATTTAATTCTACAGTATAAAAATTAAGATCTCACAAAGAAGTAATACATAAAATAATATCACTAATATAAATAATTACATATCTTATGCTCCATGTTAACATGGTGACCATCATCACATAAATGAAAGATAATAACAATATTATTTTTCATTCCATCCACAAATAATAATTTAGAAATTAAATTTTTATTGGAGTTACCAAATTGAAGTGGTCAATTAGATACCATTTTCTTTACAAAAGATGACCTGTCATGGATCAATATTGTTAATATTTTTCAATCTCTAGTAGTCCCAAGTTATATGTCTAAAACAAAAAATATCAAGATTCCACATGTTTTTTTTATGAAAGAAGGATTATATTAATGGCGAATATCAGCAGTCACACATAAGCAGAGACAAGAAGAGAAATTGTCCAGCCATAGTGGGTTGAAATCGAAGGGTCTTGTGGACGCTAGATTATGGGTCGCATTGTTTCCTTCCCTTTTGGTAAAGGAGAAGTTGCAACAAGAGATGACTTGGCACTACGAGCGGATTCTTCTTATGATAAAGCCAAAGGCTAGGAGTCTGACGTCGCTGTGGTTAATAGCATTGACGGCCGAAAGGCATTCAGACTCGATGATGATATCATCCCATCCACATTCCATAGATAGCATCATCCAATTTATTATGGCATAGGCCTCATCAACTGTAGGTTCCTAGAAGGCATGATGTGGTCCATATTTTTTTGCAATGATCTGCCCCAGATGATTTTGAGCCCGGAGGCCAAGAGCAACAAGCCCATCCTTGGAGAGAGAAGCATCCATGTTAAGCTTGAGACTCGCTTCCTTTGGGGGGGTCATGTGAGGGGAACATGAGGGGGAAATGCCTGGAAAAAAGTGTCCTTTGTGGTCCTTCTAGCCATCAAACCATGGAGAGTCTCGTTCAATCCATAAATCGGGAGGCTGATGAATATGGTGGAAAAATGAATCATTACGCCGGACCCAAATTATCCAGGCCAGGGTGCAATGGGAGCTTGCATCAGACAATGAAATAGAGGAACACCAGTGCATCAGAAGATCGGGTTGGTCAGAGGCAATGTCCAATGAATCATCCGAAGCAGAGCCCCAGTTAATCCAAATTTCTTTGGCACTCGGGCAGTGAATGATGGCGCGCCAAGGGGTTTCATGAATATTCAGCAAAAAGTGTAGGATTCAGCACTGGCCATATGTCGTAAAACAACGAGGCTCATGGTATGGAGGTTGCCCATGCACACCTACCACCAAAATTGGCGAATTGTTGTGGGATGTTAAGCTTACAAAGCCATTTCCATGGTCCCTCATCACGGTCGCGAGAGTGAATGCCAAGAGCCAGTTTGTATCCTGATCTCACCGTGAATTCACCTGACGAATCATTGGTCCAAAAAATATGGTCGGGGCCGGCATCAGGGACCCAGGGGATGCTCAAAATAATTATTTAGTCTCTTTCATTAAATCATTCCTGGATTTTTTCCACACACCATCCCGGGCCCTGGTCTGAAAAGAGGCAGTTGACACTGGCGTCTTAAAGACCTGGTTGAGCAGGGGATGTGGCCCACACACTATCCTAATAAAAAATATAGGGATCAGTCTAGATATTTACATATGATCCATTTCCAATCCTCCATACCAATCTCTTTTCCAAGAGATATAGGGCCCCCCAAATACTTCTCCAAAGGAAGCTAGGGTGGGGGCCAAGTAGGAGCCACAGAAGTCCGTTTGGGGAAAGTATTTGTCACGAAGTACCCGCACTAATAAAGATGAAGGAAGGTTAAAAAGATGCCATCCTTTCTTGGCCAACAGTGTGTCATTGAATAGAAGAAGATTCACGAATCACATCCATCCCTCTGACTTGGGTTTGCAGAGTTTCTCCTAGGCCATCCAGTGGGGTCGATTTATGCCATCATTTTTCCCCCACCATATGTTGGCATTATGTGAAAGGATCAGGTTGACGATGGCCTTTGGGAGCATAAACATCAACATGATGTACCTGGGGATAGAATGAATGATAGCTTTAATGAGGGTTCCTTTTCCATCATTGGAGATGCTTTTTGGGGTCCAGCCTTGAATTTTGTTCTCAATCATGTCCACCAGAGCTGCAAAGATTTCTTTTTTTGGATAGGCCAATCAGCATTGGGTGTCTGAGATACTTCTGGTCTTTATTGACTAAATGGATGCATGCAGATGCAGAAATATTATTTATCTTTTCAGAAGTCACCCCTGTGCTGAATGAGATTTCCAATTTTCCATGTTTTACAGGCTATCCAGACGCCCGCTCATATTGCTAGATTACTTGGATGATCACCCGACATTCATTAATAGTGGATCTGGAGTAAAGGATGCAGTCGTTAGTGAAGAATATATGTGACACTTGTGGTATCTCATGAAGGACCTTTGCACCATGAATAGACTTAGAGGATGCAGCCCTGGAAATAAGGTTAGGGAAAACATCAGTCACCAAAATAAAGAGAAAAGGGGAGAGAGGGTCTCCTTGGCGCAGGCCTCAGGTTGGGGTGAATCCTTTGGTGAGTTCCCCATTGACCTTGATTCTAAAAGAGATGGTCGAGATGCAGTGCATGACAATTTATGTCCATTTAGTGCAGAAGCCCATTCTCATCTTCACAACACTAAGGAACTGTCATTCCACTTTATCACAGGCTTTGGTCATATCCTGTTTCCAATTCATGGTTCCTCTTTTCATAGTGGAGCGTGGTTTCATAGAGTGGAGCACTTCAGGGGCCACAATTGCATTATCAGTAATCAGCCACTTGTCCACGAAGGTGCTCTGGTTTTCGTTGATAATATTAAGAATACAATGACACAACCAATTGACAAGGGTTTTTTAAAATATCTTATAAGAAAAATTGCAGAGGCTAATAGGACTAAAATCAGGAATCCCTTTAGGTTCCTCGATTTTGGGGGTGTGGAAAAAGACCATTTAGTTAATGTCAGATATTCTTGTGTTCCCCGCCCAGATGTTTTTTATCATTTTGAAGATGTCGGGACCAATGATGTGCCATTATTGTTTAAAAAGGGGCATGAAAATCACCCGGTCCTGGGGCTTTTGATGGGTGGATATGCTTCAAACCCAGGTGTATCTCATCATTCGTCACATATTTTGTAAGCTGCCGGTTAATCTCCTTGGTGATCACAGGTTAGATGCATTCTTCCACTTCAGCAGATATGAAAGGAGTCCCCATGGAGGAGAGGATCTGGATATAGCCTACCAAACCTTCGTGAATGCCACAGGTGTCAGAAAAGATTCTTCCATCAGGTTGTGAAAGTCTCCAGATAGGGTTTTTTCAGCACCTAGCTGATGGTTTCAGGTGAAAATACCTTGTATTAGCGTCACCCTCATTAATCTGGGTGTCACGGGCCCACATAGCCCAAAACAATTCCTTAACATGAAGGGACCCGTCCAGCTCTCTTTGAATGGCACAAATCCTGGAAATGTTGCCATTGGATGGGGGTTGCCTGAGTAAGATGTGAAACTACTTTTCAAGGACTTCAGAGTACCTATCAGGTTGGTGGATGTTCTTGTGGCTCCATGATCTCAGGCCAGAAGAAACCTGTTGGAGATTGAGGCCAACATCTTCTTTGGAACTCTTCTAGCATCATCTGACAACCTCATCGCATTCCTGGTCAATTTCCTTGAAGTTCTCAAATCTGAAGGGTCTACTATGTTTTCGATTTCGTTCACCTTGCGAACAGTCAATGAGAATTTGGCAGTGATCCGAACAGTTAAGGGCCATGTGGCCAACATGAAACATATTGAACCGATTAATCCAATCAGTAGAACCCAGAAATCTATCTAGACGTTCAGCGATGCGAGTACCTTAAGTATTGTCATGGAACCAAGTAAAAGGATTACCAGTGAACCTCAGATAAACTAGGTTCACCTTAGTGACTACATCTATGATGTTAGACATCACGGTTGGGTGCCGAAAACTATCACCTCTCTTTTCTTTATGGAACATGATCTCATTGAAATCACCTCCAAAAATAATAGGGCTAGGTAAATCATGTTGAAAATTTCAACGAATGTCCCATGAATTCCCCTTAACATAATGGGATGGACAACCATTGAATCTCACAATGGTCTAGGTTGGGTGCAAGTCAGTTTAAATAGTCGCAGCAATGTGGTTCATGGAGAAAGAAAAACTGTTAACGTCAATATTGTCCTTACAGAGGAGACAGAGGGTCCCAGAATGGCCTTGTCTAGGCACCAGAAAACATCCTTGGAAGCCACACTTATCAGCAATACCATTGATGTCCTTCTTTTCCAGTATAGTTTCTGACAGGAAACCCATATTGGGGAGACTTTGAGTGCAATTATGCTGAAGCATTCGAACTGTTTGTTAGTTCCCAATCCCACGACAGTTCCAGCATAACACAATTATTGCTCTAGGAGGGGATGGGTCTCTCCCACCGCCGCCTTTGGTTCCCATGGACTTGTTTCTCCAAGTGTTGTTTTCCATCTTTTGGTTGCATTTCTCTATGATTGGCCTGCTTCATTTTGTCTTTTCCTGACTCCAGGTTTAGGCTCTTCCGCGTGACGATCACTATCTCCTCGTTGCACTCTTCTCCACATTCGATGAGTAATTGGGCCCCATATTGGAATTACCATAATTCCATGGGCCTCCATTGTTATAATGCCTATTGCGGCCAATTGTGGTTCAGGGTTAGGATCTGGGGGTTCGGTGTGCAACATAATTTCCATTGCATATTTTCATGGTGGTTCTTTATGCATCATTGCCGACCTGATGGATTTTTGAGTATTGTCCATTGGGGGGTAAGGATGGACTTCAAATTCTCTCTTAGTGGGATGGTCAGCATTAGAGAAATCCAATGGTCCATGTATAAGGTCCCTTTCATGCTTGGGTTCCGCTTGGCTGGCATGTGACAACCTAAGACGGTCATGGTCCTTTTGTTTTTCCGTCTCAGAGATGAAGGTATATTTATTAATTTTGGCATGGAGCCAAGGGACATATTGAAGAATGATGTTACCAGATTCACTCCTATGTTCTGTGGTGCATGTTTTTTCCAGATGTCCTAGGTGACCATAGATGAAACATAAGATAGGGAGTTTTTCAAACACGAATGATATCCATGTATTGGCTTCATCAATTTTCAGAAACATTCCCCTCATTAGGGGATCTGACACTACAATTTCCCCCCATTCAAGAAAGTGACCTAAATTTTTCCCTATTTCCCTCATGATTTGTTCTGTTCTTGCGTGAAAGGGAATTCCATTAATACGTATCCAGAAGGGGGAGCAGTTAAAATTCACTCGCTGGATATCGTCCCCCCCCCCCCCTTTGTATTCTTCCATGAGGAGGAGTTGATTATCGAAGGACAATGGTCTGGCCCACAGGATTTTGTCTCTATCTTTTTTGCTGAAGAACTCATGGATGAGGTGGTTGATTCCTGCATCCCATAAATCCACTCCTGCATCAATTTTCTAGATGTTTTGAAGGGTGTTTTTTAGAGCCCCTTGAATTACTGATATGTTTTCAACGAACATTCCCACAACGAGTAGAGACATGTGTTTTTTAAAAAGTGTGTCATCATTTCTCTGAGACTCGATCACCGCCTTTTCTTTGTCCATCAGGGACAACCTCTTCCATTGATTAACCAAGACACCATCCATAGGGAAAAGTAGATGTTGAATTAGAAAGCCTCTTAAAGGACCAACGCCTTGGCCATCCCTCACGCCCCTGGGACACCGAACTTCAAAATGGGGTAAAATCTCCAGAAATGCCCTGGGCACAAAGTCAACCCAGTCCAGTCTCACTTGATTCAAGGCCTTGTCATACAATGAAGTCCCCGGACCGGAAACCTCGTCACGACCCCGTTATGCGATCCACACAGTTGAGACAAGCACCTCAACCATTGTGATCAACACTGCCTCTTAAGTGGTCATGTCAAACAAACCTGCATTGCGCACCCTCCAGTCTTCGCAGATCAACACCCCACAGAAGATCCTCCATAGCTTCAAAATGTGGATGATGATTTTGAACGGCAAAAAACAGGAAACAAAGGCCAAGAGACTTCCACTTCGCAGACCCACAACCCATTAAGACATCGCGGGAGGAACTTCACGAATCACATGCTTCGTAGAGGAACAACGCCAAATGTGAGAATAGCTGATCGGCCACTGGTCACCACCGACCTTCACTGTTCCTTCATATTCAACGCGAAGCAAAACCCCTCGACAGGGAAACGCATCAACACAACATGGCGGAGGCTTCCTGCTGACACAACTAGTAACACAATCCTCAGACCTCATACCACTCACGAACACCCAAACGTCGGACCATAACGGATGGGTCTTCGCGAACCACCCCCTTCGTGGCGAATCACCCCTGTCGCGTTGAATCACCCCTTTACGGGGAATCACCCCCTTCATGGAGGAACTATACAAGCTATGAAAACAGAAAACCAGCCACAGGTCACCGCCGACCATCACAGTTCCCGCCGATTAATCGCGGAGCAACACCCCACGACAGGAAAACGAGGAAACTCAATGCAGTGGGGCCTTCATGACGGAACAATGGGGATAAAACATGTCATGAAAGGCACAATGAGACCTCACGACATGGTGACTCCATGCGGCAGGTGCTTCACGAACCAGACTTCCCTGCGGCAGAAGCTTCGTAGAGCCGTGAAACTGGAAACTACCCACAAGCAACAGCTACCCTTCGCGAAGCAGGTGTGGTAGGATATTAGGGTTAGGATTTCATCAATCACATGGGAAAGACTCCAGACTATGAACGCATGGGTCATGAAGTTGAAGAAGATTGGAGATTAGGGTTATGATCTCGACAGAATCTAGTGAGAGTCTCGAACTGAGAAACCACGAATCTATAAATCAAATAGGGTTTGAAAAATTGAGATCTAGAACCGCCATCCCTGTCACAGATCTGGCACCAACGAAGAGAGATGGTGACAGAAAGGCTTTCAAGACCACGTGGAAAACCGGAACTACTCCGTGAAGGGTTCGTAGATCAGCGCCGAGAAGGGGGGAACAATCCACTAACAAAAAAAAGGAGCGAGAGTGGTAAATCGCAGAACTGGCGTGGGGGCACGGAGGGAGAGGTGCTTCCGTGAACCGAGCTGCCAAGAAATCTCAAAACCCAGGAATACCATAAGAACTATTCATGATTTTTTCTTAAAAAAAATTTTTAACCCAAAATGACTTTGGTACCCATATTTCACTATATCCATAATTGTTGGAAACAACTTAATTATAAACCCATGTCTATTGAACTTGTTTCCTATATGAATAAATAATATTTTTTTAAATAAAAATATTATCACATGTCGGTGAATAAGAAATAATAAATTAATTAAATGTACTAAATGTTGGAAATGTATTTTTTTATAAATTACTCTCAGTCAATGTTGATATCCCGATCTAGTGGTATACTTTCTTAAATATTGTATTATATGAATATGGGTTAATGATTTCCTTCAATTATAGAACAACTCTTGATATTTCATGAATTTCTCATTTTACAATTTTAACCCATTAATTTTGTAAATGAGTTAAACATTTTTATACTAATATTTTGTAACATCAATTACTAAATGAATAGTCAAACCATGTTTCTCAGTTTACCATATAAATATATCAATTAATTCATTAAATTTGTATCTAGATATGTGATATGGAATTAAATCATCACCATAAAAGTTTTCATCAATTTATTTATCTTCCAAGATGTATTAAATATGACTTGGTGAATGAAAAAAAAATCTGGTTCCTCGTATGTCTCAATAGTAAAAAAACATTTTGGTTCTGTCATGTTATATTTCGTACATGATTTTGAATAAATTTACTAGTACTATGAGGCAATCAATGTTTATTTCATAACCTTTTGAAATGTTGTTTTTCCTCCTATATTGTCATTTATTTTATCCTAGTATAACAATTCTTATTGTAATCATTTATTTTTCATTCATATAATATTACTATATTTTTAGAATAATCCATTCCATAGTATTTTCTCAAATATAATTTCTTATTATAAATGTATCTATAATTAGGATTCACTATTAACACATTCTTCTTATAATAATTCTGAAAAAACAACCGAATATGTTAATGTTATCATTAATATATGTTGTTTAATCATCACATGAACAATCATCATATTTTTTCTATTTTATTTATACCATATTTCTTAAATGGAGCTAACATTTTTATTGGTTCATCATATTATTAATGGTTGACATTGTTTCCCCCTTTAAAATCATGAGATTTACAATAAGCTCTATCCCATGTAATTTTCTTGTATCCCATGATTCACTTATAGAAACAGAAGTCCCTCTCCATCTCTGTGGTATACATCAATCCATGTGTGACACTTGATCCTTGACATCAATTGGTTTTCTAATAGAATAAATTTTAATGAAAATATTATTGAACCATATATACATAACACAAATAGTCTCATCAAGTTTCATAATACATTAAAATTATTCAATTTTGAAATATATAAGTAAATTTCATTACCATTTTTGTTTCATCCATAATAAATAGCTAATCAATCTCATATTTTGAATGTTGTAGTACATGTCGCTAACCTGTTAATTTATTCATCTCTTATGTAATAGTATAAAACATATATCACTTTATCGTTTTATTCCCAAGATGTCTTGTTGGAATCACTTCAATATCATCTAAGATATTTAGGTATTTCGTATTTATCCTTAATAAAAGTCTAAATTCATAATATCATTATATACAAATGAATCATTATTTTAATATTCCATTATTAATAGTTTTTCTAATAATATAAGGACGCTTGTAGTTGATGTAAGTCCTGGTCTATTGTTTTTCGAGATGAATTAAATTTAGAAATATCAGAAATATAGGACCTTCAAATAGAACACGATAAAAGTAAAAATTTTATGGAATGATTCTTTCATACCAATTTTTTCAGAGTACAAAACAAAAGAGTGTGTTAATTGAGTTTACATTTATATTATTTTTTTAAAGAAATTTTATTATTAAATCCAAAATTTATAAAATTTTTATATTTAATAAAAAATATATAAATATATAATAGTATTTTTCAAATAACATATAAAGAGAAGGATTGTGTCTCAGTTTAAATAAAATTGAATTTACGTAAACATATAAAACTAGTTTTCCTATTCAAAAAAAGTATTTAAAACAAAACATAAGAGTAATTAAGAAATTAGTGTGTTACTTGGATATTTTAGAAAACTGAAACATGATTGTTTTACTAAAAAGAATAGGTAAATATCTATATAAAATATAGCACAATGAAAATTAATAAGTATTTTGGAAGAAAAAAATATCTCCCATAAAGCGGAAAACAATCTTTTAAAATAATTATGTAATGAAATAAAATTATAGACAACTTAGATTGGGTTTACAAAAAATAGTACACATGACTATCTAGGAAAAAATCCTCTAACACAATTAAACGTGTTATAAATAATTTGAAAACCTCATATTACCTATTCTTGGTTTTTATATGAATTAATACAGTGAAAGTATATAGACCTCCAATCACTAAGTACAATTTTATTGGATAATCTTTTTAGAAATTAATATAACACAAAAATAATAATTTCTAATATAATGAATCAACAAAAGGGGGAACCTTTTATGGATGAATAAATTTTTTTTCTTCCCTATATGAATATATTTTTATGATTTTTTCCTTGATATTACCTATATAATATGTTTGAATCATAATCCAAAAAGGTAAATTAAAATAATGGATTTTGTAATCCTTGAAAAACATTATATTTAAATCTATAAGGTCTATAAATATTTCTATAAGAATTTCTCTATTATTTATCTTATTTTAAAAATATCAGAGTTAATATATGTATGTGATACTATGCAATAGTTATTATACCAATTGAAAATGTGGTATCTTTATAATTTTTAATAGGAGTTTAATATAATTAAACAATAAGTGTTTATTTTATACCATGGAGACCCTATATAGATCAATAAAATTTAAAATGGTTGTCTATTTAATTAATTTATTTATGGAGTTGTTTAAAAATAATAATTCATAAATACATGTGGTTGTTACTAAATTTTAATAGTTAAGTTTTCAGTTAGAAAATTTAATTTTAATTAAATTTTGGATATCCATGGATTCATTACAAAAAATAGATGATCAATCTGCAGCATCTTGAACTTGAAGTGGCGACATTTGATAGTAGATAACTACCCACGTTATATAGAGTATTATGATCATTATATGTATAAACTAGATGGATTTATTATTATTATATTGTTTCATTATATCATCCAGAAAATACCACCATTGAACTATGTTAGTGTTTTTAGATTTTCCCTAAAAGTAGTAGAGACAGACCGTATGAGCACGTGACGGTAGAAATGTCGTGTTGTCTTTGATGATATTCCAAGTAGTAGGACAATTAAATGGTTTAATAATCTGATTATTGAACATTATATCTGCGTATAGTTTGTTCTTTTAACAATAGATCAACACTGGTATAAATTCCACAGAATTGTCCTCAACATGATTTACTATCATAAAACATTAATTCATTAGAAACATAAAAAATATATTCTCTCACAATTTAAATAATGAATGTATAAATAGATTTTGATAAAATAAAATAAATTTTATAATTCATATTATCAAAACTAAATCCATGTTAGCTTTTTTCTACTTAAAAAAATTATTTTACAGTGAATAGTGAAAATTATAGATTTTTTTAAACTGTCATTAATCATTTTAATTCATTAAATGAAAAATATCATTATGTATGGAATATGATTATAAGTGAAATATTTATTAATTATTCATATTTTACCAACATAATTTATTTTTATTCAAAATTATAATGGATTTTAGAATTAGTTTATTTTTGGGTTCATATAAATTATTTTTTATGAAAACATTTTTTTAATTGTATAATATTTCCACTTTTTATTATATTAAACCCCAAATGAGGAAAATTTTAAATGAAATATATAAATTATATAGTAATTCAAATTAATTTTTTTTCATTCATTATTTGTTATTTTTTATAGTCTCTATATAAGTTAATATTTTGATTGAGAAATAAACTTCTTGGAAACCCACTATGTCGACGTATTTTTGGGCTTAATTTTAAATTAAATATATATATATATATATGAATTAAATTAGTTAATAATTTTTTCTATATTTGGAATCATTTTAACTTATATTATTAAATTATTTCATATTAATTTTCACCAAAATTCATAGTTTATAAATTAAATATTAATTTCAATAGTTAATGTTAAAAAAGATATAAAAAGGAATAAAACTAAATTGATAACAAAAAAAGGACCTAAGAATATGTATACAACATAGGTAATGGGAATAGTTTTACCTTTTAATGTATATTTGTCATTAAGTTTCAATTGCGAATGATTTTTCTGGTGAATAATATGGGAAACCATTCTATTTTAAAAAATGAGAAGTGTATCACTTACCTCACTTATAAAAGACCCCCACCAATCCTCATCACACAATAGAAGTCTCTATTCATTGAAATAAAATTCCGAAATGAATTTATAACATACTTTACCACTACCTTTATCCATTTTATTTATTAAAAGTACATCTGAATAGTTCTTTTAGAGAACAACTAAGGAGGTTGCCTGAAAAATAATAATCATGATTAAATGAGAAATTTTATGGTATTTATTCGTTAATAACATTGAATTACTGATAACATGTTATGATATAATAATAATAAATCAAAAAAAAAAGTATAATTTATTTTTTTAATCTAATAATAATTTTAAATCTCTTATTCTATCAAATGTGATATGAAATCATTATTCATGTGTATGATAGACTACCCTCTCAAGAATTGACGTCATTTTTTTTCCATCATCGCCTCTAACGAATGTTAGTAATGACATATTTATATTATATGTTATATATTTTTAACCTATTAATACTTATATATTTGTGATATAACATAAATATTCATAAATTCTATTCTCTGCGGGTACAATATTATTGCCCATGTGTACGACAGAGTACCGCATCGTGAAACGATGTGAAAGATTTTTCAACAATGATATCCATTGAAGGTAATAAAGAAAAATATAACTTATATATGTAATATAATAAAAATTATTTTTTATATTAAGGGAAAATTTAACATTATTTAATGAAAATATATAATTTTAATTCTTACACATAAACATGATAACATCGTTCATGTGTACCTATGGAGTACCGCCCACATAATGTGATGTGATTGTTTTTTTTCCCCAAGACACATTATTTATTTCTATATGTATATTGATTTAGATAAAATGTTATTTATGATTTTATATAAATTCTGTAGTTAAAAAACATTACTTACATTTTTTATATAATTGTTGTTGTAAAATTAAAGCATTACTCATGTGTTTGTATGACCAACTATATAAATGATAATAAAATAGTTAATTTTTCATATCCATAATTAAGGATTGATTGTAAAAGTTTAAATTATGAATACATTTGATAATAACTTAATGTTTATAATTCTTGATAATTTTAAACTGAGACCTATTTGACAAAAATAAACACAGAAAATCCATTTTAATGCAATGAATCAATAATATTAAAACACCCGATGTGGATTTAACTAATAAATTATTTAAATATATAATTATAAATAAATAAATAAAATTAATTAATTATAACATATAAAACCACTAATTTATTATTATATAATAAAATAAATTATATATTTAGATTATACAGGTGTTCCGAACCGGTATGAAGTAATTTTGATTGTACATAAGGTTTTCTCAACTCGCATTAAATTTTATGTGTCATTTTACAAATTCACCACTTGTTATAACTATGGAGTGAATATACTACCCATTAATTTATTTATAATTATTTTACACACAATTATTGATATTTATGAATCAATAAATGGTTCCCTATTTTATGAGTTTCTTATCCAGTGATTAACAAATTTGTAAGGTACTTTTCATTGATTTTCATTAATTTAGGTATAATATACTTTTATGGACCTAATTACTTTTATATGGTGTTTATAAAGACCTAATTAAATTTAATAGAATTATTTCATCATTCATAATTTTATTTTATGTTTCATTTTTTATTAAATTATTCATTGGGATTTTACATAAATTTTAATAAGATATTATGAATTTCATAACTCAATTTCATTTAATTGGTTAAAGTTATATATTCACTACCTTTAATATTTTAATATCATGTTTTTAATTACATTTAATTTTATTATGATTTATGTCCACACCATTTTGGGGGATTTAAATTTTATACAAATAATATATTCAGTTATTAACTCTTAATTCAATACTATGACAAATGTAAGGTTTTTTCATCACAAATTTTATTCATTGAGAAATAATTTATGTTATAAACCTATCTTGTTTTATTATATTTATATATCTTACCTTTTAAATATTATATCAAAAAACTCATTATTTTTATTGTATTTAAATTATAATATTCTATTTTTGATTTTATGGGGATTATGATTGAACAATACCAACGTGGAAAATACTTTATATTAAAATTTCATTGATTTTAGGTTTATATATTTTTAATATTACTTTATAGTTAATAATATGAAATTATTTTCTTGAAAAAATAATTTTTCTTCTCATGTTGTTTTGATATTGTTTCTTATGTTTAGTTTTCAATTCCTTAAATATTCTTGGAAAAAATATCATGAAATTGGTTTGTTGGTCTTACAATTTTGTATTTTATTTTATATCATGGATATTTCTATTCTGTATCCCAGTTTATAAATTGTTCTAATAAATTTTATTTCTATAAATATAACACATCATAATTATATTTTAGATGTACATTGAACATATTTTATATGGATTTAAATGTGTATTTATTATCTTTTTCTAAACCAGTCACTTTTGAGACCCTTCTATATAATATTTTCAAAATAATGATTTTTTTTGGAATTCACAACTTGAAGAGATAGTTCCACCATCATTAAAATTATTTTTGTTGAAAATATTTAATATGTTTACATGGTTATTATCATGGAAATTTATTTTCAAAAAAATTGTTACCTTTTGTTTTCAAATTGGATTTTCAAAGTATAAATTTTATTTTACTCAAGAATGATTTGGATTTTCATTTAATGAAATTTCCATTCATCAATATCCACTACTATTTTCTTAAATATGTTCATATATGGATATTATTTAATTATTTATCCCACATTATTTATATGGTTCGATTAATATTTTTTTCAAGAGATTTTCAGGGAACCCTTTTATTTTCTATGGCATAATAATGTTTTAAATAGAATATTATAGAATATTTTTCTATTATATGTGATATTCATATTTGAAAGATCAATTTTACATCCCATTTATTCTTAAAATATTAATAATGTTACAAAGGTATTTTCATTGAAATAATTTATTTTCAATGGGTCATTGATGTTTTTAATACAATAATGGTTTTTTGGATTATCTTATCATGAAATGTATGATTTATGTACTTTATTAATGATATTGTTCAGGGAAATTGTGTTTATGGATGGATGGTTCTATAATGAACCGAGGTTATATAGATACTTTATTAACCAGTTATAGATGGTTCCATTATAAACCATGTATGTTTAATTTCATGATAAACCAATGACGGTTGGTTCAATGATAACCCTAAAATACATTGGGTATTGTATATAAGGATGTTTACTATACTAGTAATATTATTTGTTTCAGTGATATAATGGTAATGTTCCATGATTACCAATAAAGTTATTTTTTTCATGATATGTGTTTTTTGTAAGTCATGGGATCCATACTAAAATAATATTTCCCATGATTATTGGTTCTTATGACTATATCCTTTGATTATGATTAATGTAAAATTTTCAAATAGATGATCCTGTTATTAACGGTTACAAATATTCTTATGTGATGCTTATGTGCATTGATTATGACACTATAGTAATATGATCATATTAATATAATATGTGAAATTTAATAATTGAATATTAATTTTACAATTTCTATGAATTTTATTTCAACCTTATTATGTTTCATATTTTTCATGTATATTAAAATTTACTATTAAATGATTTCTATATATAATTGTTTTAAAATGGTGAGGTTTGTGGGAGCCGTTGAAGGATTATTTAGAATATTAAAATCATGTAATAATGTAAAAATTTATACATTTAATTAATGGGAATAAATTTTGTAATATTTTATCATTATTCATTATAAATTTAAACAGAAATTGTCATTCAGACTATATGTTATCATATGTCTCCTTTTGATGTTGTATTTTATAATGGAAACATTTTGTTTTATTTAACATAACAAAAACCACAAATGTAATTTTTTCATATCACCACCATCTATAAGTGTGAGGGTTAGGGAAAATTAGATGTCCTTAATCAATTATGTATTAAGGCATGTTTTTTTCTTGTTCCTCAAAACCTCATCAAAAAGTTTATCATGATCTGGAGATTAAAACTTGTTGAACATCCTCTCTTGGAAATGTAGGATGAAAAAAACACATGTACCACTCTGATAAGATCACATGTTTTAAAAAATAATCATTCTCTAAAATAACTAGTCTAGATAATTCCATGGTAAATTTAATTTTTTTTATAAAAAATAAATTTAAAAGTTATTACAATATCTATGTAACATAAAAAGTTCACAAAGTAATTATATATATATGATTCTCAATTTTTTATCGAATAAAAAAAATTACTATTAATGGATTCATAGTTTCAGGTCATTTCAATATTTTAGTCCAAATGTACATATTTTGATTCTTATACCCCGAAAAATAGAAATGAAAATAACATGATGGTACTTCGGAAGGATTCCTTTAAAACATAATTGTAACACCCCACCCCTACCTCATTGGATAGTGGAGGAGGTCAGGGCTACATGGCCTTAACTGACGTTCCCATGACGCCAAAGGATGGAAATAAATTTTGAGGGCTAGAAGATCAAATTGGGAAACGATTTCCCCTTAAGATAAAACCAACCAAACCATCCATTAACCACCACTATATGATGTGTGTCAAAATTACATTCCAACATGAATTCCAAAAAGACAACAAAATGTTGCACAAAACATCCCAAAACCAAAACAAACAACGCATTATCATAGTACTACACGGACAACCCAGAAAAAAGTACCATGAGCCATGATACCACCACATATCTATACAAGATCCAAGCTCCAAGCTCCACCCAGACATCATGATGGACCACTAAAAGATGGTGATTCATTACCTTTTCCCACGTCATGGTACACAACATCTGCAAAGACACCAATGTACCAAAGAAGGGAGTGAGTCCTAAATCTCAACAGGTTTTCCCCAAATGAATTCCCTACACGCGCTACTAGGATAAAACCTGTTAGAACATTTATATAAATTAGTTTATATAATGTATTCATAAGTACAATTGTTTCTATAATCCAATCATGTGGTTACCATGCCATAACACTAAAAACATGCAACCAAGGGAAAGCCAAACAAACATGCCACAATCCATTTCATCATTTACACACTAGCACAACAATTTTCAACTTTCAAAGCAATACAAAACAAACAACACAAACAACCAAATGGTGGAGATTCTGTCCACCCCGTTCACCCATTCACACCAACTGGTACTTCCTGACCACAACCAAATGGTGGAGCTTCCATCCAACCCGTTCACCAATTCAGACATAGTGCAACTTCTCGTCCACTTATCCTTTCATGGTGGACCTTCTGTCCACTATCCATCCACTTTTTATAGCGTTACCTATTTCCAATTCTACACAACTTTTCAATCAAGCCATTACAAATAATATAACCCACAATGTTCAAAAAAAACATGCAATCAACGAATTCCATTGCATATCAATCCACTTCAATAAATCACCAATTATTTGGAAACCACTTTTGATGACCAACAACATTTGAATAAAAAAACTATTTATTGAAAACCTTTACCATCATTCATTTTCACAAATCAACCATAACATACCATTTTAAAATATCCATTTTAAAATCAACAACAATATCATCTTACCATAAAACACCATTTTCCCAAAAAATCCACCAAACATCACCCAAGGGATATCCAATCAATTTCGCACATCAAACCACAATTAATTCAAAGAAAAAAAAATGTTTTATCCACAACCCTTAGATCTATCCAATCGAAGTCGATAGAGAAGCCACCTAACTTTACGGTTCTTTAGAAATCAACCCAGAAGAAATCACACATCAAATCCGGCGAATGCACCCCTGAAAGCTCTCAAGATATCCTTCCCTAACATTCTAAAGCCTTAAAATTAACATCCAAGGAAACCAAAACACAAGATCTACACACGATTTGTGTAGATCTAGAAAACCAAGAGAGAGGGAGATAAAGATCAAGAGGAAAACACAAGCAACCCATGAGGAGAGACTTACCCGGGAGAAAACACCTTCAAACCGCCTAGAAACCTCTTCGAAACTATTCCAAAACAAGTGGGAGAGCACCCTCAACCACTAAGATCCCGAAAACCCAAGTGAGACTCGAGTGAGAGGATGTTTAGAGTGTTTTAGGTCAATCCCGAGGGATACCATATATAAAAACCCTACTTTTAAGTGGTTGCACAGTTAGCCTGCACGTTTTGACAGACTGTGTGCTAACCGTGCGCACAGTTCTTCCTTGAGAGAAAGGGTCTTCACAATTTTCTCGCACAGTTTTGAAAACCGTGTGAAGGCCATGGGAAGCCAACTGTCTCTCCCTACACGGTTTCCCATAGAATATGCATGGTTTCCCCTAACCGTCCTCAAACCATGCTCCCAATGCAAATCCTCTAAACTCATTCAAAACCATTCCAAACTCTCCCAACCTATTCCCAAATCATCCCATGCCCTTTAAACACATAAAAATGCATATCCAAAGGCCACATACCTCAAATAGAAGGTAATACATTCTCCCCACTATTGGAATTTCCATCCTCGGAAATTTGTAAACCCACCATTTGCCGAAAGATTTTGGGCCATTACTCGACCATCTCTTTCTCCCACTCCCAAGTCTCCTCTTGAATTTGGCCATCATGCCACAAAACACGAACTAAACTGATGAAATTACCATGCAAGAAATTATCTTTCCTATTCACATCCCACACCTGCACGTGCACCGACTAAGCATACAGTTCTAGTTCAACATGATCCTATCAAATTACATGGCCACAATCCGGTTGATACTTTTTCAACTGTAACACATGAAAGAAATTGTGCACCGGATGGAACTAGGTAGAAAATCCAAATGATAAGCCACCTCACCAACCCATTCAAGAATCTCAAAAGTCCCAATATACCATAGAGATAACTTTCCCTGCTTCCCAGACCGACAATGTCCCAGCCTAGGAGAGATCCTCAAGAAAACATGATCACTCACCTCAAAAAAAAGGCCATCGACGATGATCTGCATACGATTTTTGATGACTTTGAGCTGTCTACATTCTTTTTCAAATAAACTTGATCTTCTCCATAGTCTCATGGACAAGTCTCGGTCCAACCATCGAGGACTCACCTGTTTCCAACCAACATAGTATAGAACGATAATCCGTCCATACAATGATTCAAAAAGAGCCTTTTGTATGGATTCCTGATAATAGTTTTTGTACGAAAACACTACCAACCACAAGTATTGCTACCCCGAGCCACCAAAATACATGACACAAGCCTGCAACATATCCTAAAATATTTTTTCATCCACTTGGGTTGACCATCCGTCTGAGTGTGATGTGCCATTCTCATTGTCAACTTTTTCCCAAGGGCTTGCTGCAAGGATTCCTGTAAATGAGAAGTATACCTTAGATCTCTATCGGATACAATCTAAAATGGAACACCATGACTCTTTACCACCTCCAGGATATAGATTTTGGATAGATCCTCCACCATATGAGATTCAAAAATTGCGATGAAATGGTTCGACATCATTAGCTGATCGACTATCACCCAAATGGCATCGTGCTTTCTGACCGTTCTTGGGAGACCTGTGAAAAAATCCATCTCTATTTTCTCCTACTTCCAAGCAAAGATTAGTAAAGACAACAACATTATTGTTGGCCTCTGATGTTTTACCTTGAACTACTGACTAGTCAAGCATCTTGAATGAAACTCAGCGACACTCCTTTTCATACCATCCCACCAGAACTTCACTTTCCACGGTTTATACATTTTCTGAATTCCAGGATGAACATACCACCTGGAATGATGATATGCCCCAAGAATATTCTCTTGAAAAGATATAGGTACAAACATACAATTCCAAAAACCCAAAATTGAATCCCCATTCAGTTTCTAACCGTCAATGGTCACCCCACCATTGAGTCTTCAACCCGTGGTCAGACACTCAGAATCAGATATTTGGGCCTCTTTTACCAAGACAACCAAGTCATGAATCAAGAAAACTGGAAAGAAGACATCTCTATCACCCTGGTCCTCACATTCCAACCAAATATCGTCTATAAATGACATCAAATGCAACTTGTCTGATGCCTGTTTCACCATTCTAAGCAGATGATTTTCTACCTAATGCATCTGCCACCAAATTTCCCTTTCCTGGAGTATACATTAAGTCAAAATCATCCATATGAAGATATTACATACATTTCATTTGCCTCGCGTTTTAATAACATTGTCATAAAATGTGGTTCAATCTCATTTGATCTATATATACCATAAATTTCTCACCGAAGAGATAATGACACCACACTTCCATAGAATGCACTGATGCTGCAAATTCCAAATCATGAGTTGGGTAGTTATTATCATGCACCTTCAACTACCGTGAGCCATACACAACCAAATGATTCTCTTGCATGATAACGCACCCCAAATATGATCCTTATGCATCATAATACACCATGTACCATTTTCCTGGTTCTGGAAAACCCAAGATTGGTGCTGATGTAAGGAGAAACTTTATCTCTTCAATACACTCTGGACACAGTTCATTCTACTAGAATGGATCATCATTTCTTGTCAATGTTGTCATCGGTGAACCCAAACCTAAAAACTCACGAACAAATCTCTGATAATACCAGGCTGGACTGAGGATACTCAGTATCTCAAACTCATTCATTGGAGTTTTCCAAGAGATAACATCCTCTATCTTATTCGGATGCACTAAAACACCCATTTTGAGAAATCACATGGCCAAGAAAACGGACTTATTGTATCCAAAAGTCACACTTTGACAAGTTTTCATACAACCTATGATCCCTCAAGAACCCCAGCATTGTCGCCAAGTACTGATCATGCCCCACCCATGTCTTTGAATACACCATAATATCATATTTAAACACCACCATAAATGAATCCAGATATCTCGGAAATATATGATTCATCAATGCCATAAACACCATTGGTGCATTCGTTAGTCCAAAGGGAATAACCACATATTCATAATTATCATATCTACTTCTGAAAGCTGTTTTAGGAATATAGTTTTTCCTCACCCGTAATTGATGACATCCCGACCATAGGTCAATCTTGGAGAAGCACAGGGATCACCACACATGGTCGAAAAAATCACCAATTCATGGATGTGGATATCTGTTCATTATTATAACTTGGTTATCTCTATAATAATCAACACAGAGACTCAATGTTCCATTATCCTTTTTCACAAACATCACCTGCGATGCCCACAGAGATGTGCAAGGCCAAATAGACCCTTTTTTTACTCTTGCTACTTGACTTTCAATTCCAGCAATTCAGATGGTGCCATCCGATAAGACAAAAGTAAGATAGGATTAGTCCCTAGAAAGAGATCAATCGTAAACTTTACTTATCATACAATAGGTAAACTAGAGAATTATTTAGGAAAAACATCCATGAACTGATCCACCCCTACCAGAAGGACACTCTGCTCAACACCCATTACTGATTCCAACGACATCACCACCAACTGATTCGATAACTTGCCTACTACTGGTGCCAACATACTCGTTGCACCTTGCCTTCCATGCCTTTCTCCTCTAAAGATATTTATAATGCCATTATGTGTAGTAAAAGACATGGTTCACGCATCATAGTCGATGTTGGACTTAAACGCCACCAGCCAATCCATTCCAAGGATTACAACATACCCATCCATCTCAAGCATTGAGAAATTCCACATTAGCTTATCCTTGCCCACAATGATACAACATGCTCTACACAAGAAGGCTCGACCCTCTATTAAACCTAGTGGATTTTTATTTTTCGAAACCAAAGAAATCATTTCTACCCTTAAACCCAGCAACTCAACCACACATGAACCAATAATATAGTGTGAAGAACCTATATCAAACAACCCTTTCAACAAGGTAGAATTTAAAAGAATAGTACATGGCACCGTGGATGGTCCCGACAGATCATCCACCACAACTTGATCATCTCCAATCACATGTTTTCTTTCCATGATCTGCTATTTATTTCCCTACCAAGGTGTCGTGGTATTTCGAGAATCACCATGAAACACTTTACTCTACTGACGAGGGGTGTGTTGTTGTCCCCATCCCGTCGAAGCATACAACATCTAAGATCCCTGTGAAGTATCACGTGCACCCGACCTCGGAGAATTCCAAAAATAATGATGTAGCTTCCCCATATTCTTCCAATTATGACATGTTCAATGTTGTGTCATACAATCTCACTTTATGTTGCTTGTCAAACCACATTGAAAAAAATCATGTTTTTCTCTTTGGATTCAAAGGAAGATTCACCGATCCTTTGGTTGGATAATGTGTCATACTTCCACCATGGGAATAAGTGTCCCTCCTCCGCTTGAACCCAGTGTTACAGTTCCCACTATTCCTCATGGGTACCACCATGCTTCCTCTGCCTGGAGAGCCCAACAGATCCCGCTCACCCACTGAGGATCTATTCACTATCTCAGTGTAATCATCTATAAAGTGTAATGATATCATTGAATAGATTTCTTTCTGTAACCCAACTTCTAGGATCATTTCCTTAAACGACGTGCTAGCCACCACCTAAGGTGTAAACCTTACTATTTCCATAAACATAGCTACTTACACTTTCACTGACATAAGCTATTTCTGCAAACATAAGAAATCAGTCATATGCTGAATTAATAACGTATGTGGGTGGAATTTGTTATTAAAAAATTCTAAAAAGCCTTCCCACGTCACACCCTGGTACGTCCCTTCTTGTAATACCAACTCCCACCACTGAGGGGAATCATCATCCAACATATATGTGGCCAAAGTAACTTTTAACTCTACCGGTGTTCCCATGAACTTGAAATTCTTGTTCATTCTATTAAACCAAGCTTCTTACCTCTCTAGCTCTAAATCACCATTGAAGATGAGTGTATACTAATTATGAAACTAAACCACATGATCCACATGCCATGGATCATCCATTTTATTTCCACTTTTCAGACATTGGAATGCTTGCACTATGCTTTGCACTAGCTGCTGGTTCAGCTATGGCTCAGGTGCTACCACATTCTCAACAACCTCCTCTAGTTGGTCTATACGATGCATTCCCAGTTCTATTTATATCAACAGAAAAATAAAAACCAAGAGTCTCACTTCATTAGACATTAATAATTCCCATTTCTGATCACATTACTAAACACTACTGCACAAGGATTTCCACAAGTTAACATTTTCCATGTTTCATAATTTTGAAAACCAAACCATTTTAAAAATTATAATTTATTCACATTAAAATTTCACACATGTATATCACACCATAAATCATTATACCCCAATGAAATATTCATCCTAGAGGGAAGTCATTTCTACCTTTTATTACATTCACATCTCATTGGATACACCCATGACAATGAGATTTCCAATGCCTATAAGTGTCTCCAAAATACTTATGTACCTAACTCCTAGGTAACCTCAATTTCAGCATAAGAGGTTCAGCTATGTCCTTTTATGCGACACATTCCATGTTCTGACATTCATATGCCTTTCTACCATCCCAACTAAACAAATATACCACAACAAATGTCAAATCCAAAACCAAAGCACCAAAGTGACCGAACATCTACTATCAATTAAAAGCTACAAACTGAAGGAATTGATACCAATTGTAACACTCCACCCCTACCTCATTGTATTGAGGAGGCGGTGAGGGCTACTTGACCTTAAGGGACATTACCATGACCCCAAAGGAAAGAAATAAACAACGAGGGCTTCATGATCAAATTGGGGAATGATTTTCCCTTAAGACAAAACCAACCAAACCATCCATTAACCACAACTATATGATGTCTGTCAATAAAAAATTCCAACATGAATTCCCAAAATATAACCAAATGTTCCATAATACATCCCAAAACCAATACAAAAAACACATTATCAGAGAACTATTCAGAACACCAAACAACAAATCACCACGTGCCATGATACCAACACAGCTCTACAACAAGCTCCAAGCTCCAAGCTCCACCCAGACACCATGATGCACCTCTAAAAGATGGTGATGCCTTATCTATGCCCACGTCATGGAACAAAACATCTGAAAAGACACCAATGTGCTAAAGAAGGGGGTGTGTACTAAAACTCAGATGGTTTTCCCCAAATGACTTCCATACACATGCCACTAGGATAAAACCATTACCACTTTTATTTAAAATAGTTTATATAAAGTAGTCACAAGTACAACCATTTACATTACCCAAACCAAGAAACCAAGGGAATGTCAACCAAACATTCCACAAGCTGTTTCATCATTTACACACTGGCACAAAAATATTCAACATACAAATAAATGCACAATAAACAACCCAAACTACCAAACGGTATAGCTTCCATCCATCCTGTTCACCCATTAACATCTAGTGGTACTTCCCGACAACAACCAAAAAGTAGAGCTTCTGTCCAAATCTTTCACCCATTCACCCCCTAGTGGCACTTCTCTTCTACATATCCTTTGATGTTGGCCCTTTAGTCCACTATTCATACCCTTTTTATAGTGGTACTTATTTCCACTTCCACACATCATTCCAATCAATCCATAACAAAGAATATAACCCACCAAGGTCACAACAACATGCAATCAATCAATTTTATTGCATATCAATCCACTTTAATAAATCACCCATTAATTGAAACAATTTTCCATGCCCAAAAATATTTCAATAAAACATCATCTTCATTGAAAACCATTCCCATCTATCATTTTCACAAATGAAGCATGAAATTCCATTCGAAAATCTTCATTTTAAAATCCAAAACAATAGTATTTTACTATAAATCCCCATTTTCCCAAAAACAAATCCCCCAATACATCACCCTTGGGATATCGATCAATTGCGCAAATCAAACCACAATTAATTCAAGCACAAAAAATTAATTGTAACCAAAACCATTTTCTCCAACCAAGTGGAGTCAAGAGAGAATCCACATACCATTAGAGTTCCTATGAAATCAACCCACAAGAAATCACACCTCAAATCTAGAAAATGCACCCCCGAAAAATTTCTAGATCTCCAATCCATAACATTCAAAAGACATAAAATTAAAATCCAAGGCAATCCCAACCATGGATCTACACACAACGAGTGTAGATCTAGAAAACTGAGAGAGAGGGAGATATAGATCAAGAGGAAAACACAAGGAACCAAAGAGGAGAGACTTACTCTGGAGAAACAACCATCAAATCTCAAAGAAACCTCTTAAAAATGCTTCTATAACGAGTGGGAGAGCACCCTCAATCCATGAGAACCTGAAATCCGGAATGAGGCATAAGTGAGAGGATGTTTGGAGTGGTTTAGGTCAAGCCTGAGGGAACCCTGATTCAAAAATCCTACTTTTATGTGGCCGCACGGTTATCCTGAACATTTTGATAAAACACGTGCTAACCGTGTGCATGCTACTGCCTCAAGGGAAAGGGTATTCACGGTATCCTCACACGGTTTGGAAAACCGTACGGAGGCTATGCTATGATTATTGTCTCCCCATACACGGTTTCCTAGAGAATCAGCACGGTATCCTCTAATCGTGCTCAAACTGTGATACCTATACAAAGCTTCCAAACTCATTCAAAACCATCCAAAACTCTGTCAACCTCTTCCCAACTCATCCCTTTCACTTTAAAAAAATAAAAATGCATAATTAAAGGCCAAATACTTCAAACCGGGGGTACTAAAATCTTCAACTAGATGTTCCTTGATCCATTGAATGGACTCCAAAATAAAAATGTCCCAAACAATGATTTCCTCATAACTTTTATCTAAATGTTATTGAAGTTAATATGTACATTGAAATAAATATGAATGGTTAGGATAAAACTAAAAGTACTATTGTTTATTAATGTAAAACTTGAAACTGATTTCGTAGTTAAATTTTACATTTTAGATTTTATGTATCTTAATCATAAATATTATTTATATTGTCATTTATATTATTTTTAATATTATTTGGATTTTATATAACTCCTTAATCTATTTCAAATAAGATAATATATGCATTAGAATATTTTATCAGAACGAACATGATATTAAATAAACATTATTTGATTAATATATATCGTTGAATATGAATTTAATCTCCTTACAAATAAATGACTTTGTAATGAACAATATAATATAAAAAATCATTATAATAGTCTTATTCTTATACCATTTTATTTATTTATTTAAAAAAAATAACATGTGACCACAAGGAAATAACTCATTGACTATTATATGATTATTTTTAGTATTCCACATCTATCATATGTAACTCCTTGGTTGATTTTACTTATTTTCCAACACGCATCATCTCCTCTTCCCAGAAATATCTTTCCTCTATATAATATTACTCACCTAATCGTGAAATATACCAATAGTGTGATGTTACATAAATTTTTGATGGAGATGTATGACTGTACATAATAGAGAAGATGTTATGATACAAATATCATCAAATTTTATATATTAAACTAATTTATTAAAAAGTAAAATATAATTAACAATTGAATTAAATAAAATCGCAATATATTAATTGGAATGTAAATCTCATAATCTTATACAAAATGATCAAATACATAGTTAAGTATAAAAAATGTATTTCATTTAATTCATTAGTGTTAAACATGTATGTAATTAACAATTTTATAATTCTATAAACAATCTTTATTTATAAAGAAAAATTATACACAATCTTTTATAATAAAATGTGATGTAATTTATATGAAATGAAATAAATAAATTTTTATTTTAATACATATAAATACATGTTGTTCAAGATAGGTTGCATGAACATTATCGTTTAATATATGCATAATGATATTGTTAAGTGATATATCTGCAATATTGTATATACCATCACATGAAATTTTGTTTGATAAATTCTCTATATTTTCCATTCATTAAACTATATAAATATATTGAATGAATTTCAATAATTTCTTTCCTGATGCACATGATATATTGTTCAATGGGTCATTTTGTGTTTATTTTCATGTTGTTTCTAACCAAATATGATTTATGTATAAATATGAAATGTTCCATTAGAAATAAAATATTAGGAAAATAAATGGAAATTACATTAATGTGAATGCCATGTACTTCATCCATATATTTCGAATATTAATAAAATAACATCGAAATTAATAAATACATCAATATATATTGAACAAAACTGATTGATATCACCCAATATAAAATATTAGTTAATCCACATGTCAAGAATTATATAAAATTATCTAAATATGATGTTGTTAAATTTTTCAATATGAAATTAATTTTACCATGTGTTGGATCACAAGATTCAACATTCTCAATGTGCACAACTATGTAATATAGAAAATATTACGTGACATGTGTAGAAAAGTATAAATTATGTGATTCACTATTATACATTTTCACTTCAAACGTAATGATTTTAAAAATATCTTACGCTCATTGGTACATGTTACATGGAATGTTACAACTACTATGTGTATTTTATTTCTTGTTAGACAATTTATCTTGGGATTCAGTCAAGACATGGAATGTATTAAATATTTTACATGCATTTTGGCCACTTGTATTCTATGATTTATATGGGGAAATAGTTATGTGTTACACGATGTGTACACCTGTTACACAGAGTTCAAACCTATCATTTCATGTTATTTCTTATATGTATTTTTTGGATGATAATTAACATAATTTGTATAGATTCCAACATTAAATTTCATTATTATATGCACTTTTAATTTGGTGATTGAATATAGTTATAGTGTATATTTTTTCAGCTATAAGAAATGTAGTTATGTATGCCAACTAGTATCTTTGTGAACATTGCATGGTATATGAATGAAATATATATATGTTATCTTCCAGTTCTTGGTTATATGAAAATGAAAAATCATATCATATAGACATTGATATTAAAAAATAAGAAACATGAATGTATATACTAAAAATTAGGAATGTAATATATCAATAATTAGTAAATAATATAAAATTAATATCTGATCTTTTTAATACCACATAATGTATATTTTGAACTGTTAAATGTATTCGTATCATGTATAACTATAATTTTCGTTGATTTATTTAAAAATTATAATGAAATAGGTGAACAAAAATGCATGATATTTATTTTTATTATATTTTAATTAAATAATAATAATACTTTTTTTGGTAATGAGGGTAATGGTGATGATCTAGCCAATAAGAATTCATTTAATTTCACCATTACAATGAAGAATCAAATGTAAAACTATTTTACTAATATCCACATGTACTCAAAAAATCCCATAACATTTTAGATTGATCTCTAAATGTTTATATAATTGTATCGATCATCATGTGTTATTCTTCATTAACCAAAACAAGAATAATTTTAATCTTGAATGATTCATTATGGTTCAAATAATCTAGATAGATATTATTTATATTCTCATCTCATCATATTGATTATATTCGTGAATGGTTATATCTTGTAATTGAGTGAATTTCTCTGAGAATATCATTCTGCACAACCATTATAGCAATAAAAACGAAATAATACAAGTTTGGCCCAATACATGGGGTCAGAAAAGTAATCACAGTGAAAAATAACATTATCTAATTTTTAAAATATGAAAACAATATTACCAATATTTAAAATAATTAATTATTATGTTCCATGAAATGATCTTACATGAAAAATATTTTCTTCATAAATAAATAATCCAATATTAATACAATTGATATGAAATAGAAAATATAATTTACATCAATCTCTTAAATAAAACAATAAATATTCATCATCGTCTATGAAACAGAATCAAAATAATATTTTTCCTAAATAATTATCATTATATTTTATCCAATAAAATAAATAAATAATATATTTACTTACTATAGATTAAATATTTAATACTATTAAATATATATATATATTAAAAATTTTAATTATTGGTGATTGAATTTATGGGTTGAAATAAACCAAAATAATTATTATTCATTATTAATATGAATTATTTTTCATATAAATATATATTTAAATAGAATGTTGTTTAATATTCATGATAATATTTGTGAGTGAAAAAACTAGTACTCTTTATCAATTCCATCAGGTATTTGTTTCTAATGTTTAACAGTAGAGTCTAACATCATGAAAATGACCCCATAAATAAACACATTAATGATAAAATGAATAAAATAATAAGAATTTTTTTATGTAATAAAATTAAAAATTTTAAACATATAATATATCTTGTTTCATTCATATATTATCGACATATAATATTTCATTGTATTTATTTGAAAATAAAAATTGAAATCATTGATAATATTACACTTCCAGGGACATAATAGAACAATTTCATTTTAATTAATGATATAATGATACCTAATTATAATACACCTCATGATAATACTATTAATAAATTATTCAATATCTGTCATATCAATTATGACATAAAAAATATATCCAAAATTTCCATATGAATATGTTGTCAATTTTTTTATAATACAACAATGCATGTGATTTATGATATTAATTTGTAATAATTTCAAATCTATTGATAACATAGATGTCCAAATCTTTGAATATTTAATATTATATGTAGCATATGGAATCATTATGAGTTGGTTTTTCCTTACAATCACCTATCATATATATTACTAACGGAAAAAAATATGTCTGAAGCATCATATTTTTAAGGGAATCCCATGCTAGAATGTAAAAAATTCATCTAAGACCTTTCAAATAGATATCATCTAGAAAATTAAAAATATTTTTAATTATATGTTTACATCACATTATGGTTTTGATTATAGTAAAGAACAACTATAACATTTTGAATAGATAAATAATATATAAACATTATCACATTAATGTTATGAAAAATAACACTAATAATGTGCTAATTTATTTATTAGTATTTTTCTCATGTAATAAATAGATAATATGATTATATAGTTTGTTTTTTATCATTATATAACTCACTCAATATCCCTATAAATATTTCATCCATAGATTAGAGGATCCTCCTCAAAATTTATACTCCCCCATCCTTGAAGTGTGTGGTAGGTATTTACAGGAATCTTTATGATACATAACTACCTAAATAGACACCAAAAAGTATATACACCATTATTTAAAGTAATACATTTCAGGAAAAAACTCAACCCATATAAAAGAATATTTTATGACTACTATGTATTCATGTCATGGATCATTGAAAATTTTCCCAAATCAGATAATATTTGATGGCCATAACATATTTTCTCAGTATAACAAAATATTATTTCCAAATTTTTAGAAAGTAAAATTACCACAACGCACACACATAATAGATACACTAATGATTTATCATCCAAAAGAATAATAATGATACAAAATTGATTGAATTAATATCTTCATAATTTATATTTCTCTTCTGTAAATGTTCTTTGGTAAAAATGTTCTTCTAAATAGCTATAAGATGTAAGATTACAACATGAATGAAATAATTTTATTACAGTATGTTTTTTTTAAAACAAATAAAGAAATTGGTGAATACTTTGTATCTAGATTCCCATTTATGATTTAGGACACCAAAAATTGAAGTTAGTGACATGAATTATTGACCATTCAATAATGATCTTCATCAAATG
This sequence comes from Viscum album, assembly GCA_963277665.1. NCBI lineage: Eukaryota > Viridiplantae > Streptophyta > Magnoliopsida > Santalales > Viscaceae > Viscum > Viscum album. The sequence goes on along the minus strand of OY728133.1, from coordinate 1,894,681,684 downwards.
TTATTTTTATAGAAAAAACATTATTATAGTGAATAAAATAATAAATTTGACCATTGGAGGAATCTATTATTTAACAGAAGAAATATTTCTAACCAGAAATAAGTGGGGATTTAAAACAACGACATACACAATTTTTGAGTAGTCATTTAATGCATGGATATCAAAATTTTATAGAATTTATTTGAAAATATATTTTTCCTACACTTGGATAGTGTTATATATGTGAGAGAAATATGATGATTCTATTATAATGTGAATAGAAAGTAGTCATTAGTACCATTAGTACATAAAAATTATTATTAAGAATTAATTTATTCCAGTAAATGAATGAAATATATTTTTTATAATAAAAATGTAAAATGAAATTTCATTATAAAATTAAAAAAACATATTTTAAATGAATACTCTAAGGCGAGGTATTAAACAACTCATTTATTTTAAATAAATAAAATCCAAAAGAAATAGTAAAATATCATATGAAAAAGCAACTCATACACTCAAAGTAACTTTTTATGATAATTCAATACATTAGGATATCCAATAGAATATATATTCTCATAATTTCTAGAAAATTCACCTGATAACATGAGACATTCATACTATAAATATGTGTAATATCTAATATGTAAAAACATTTGAATAATATTAAAAGTATCACATTACTACATCAATATATAATTTAATGTCATTATATGAAACTAATAACACAATAACAATTTATTAATTATAAATAAGAGTTTGAAAACCCTAAAATAACCTTATCATATTGAAAAAGATTATATGTATACCATAGTCACCCAAAAATAATTTAAAAATGAAAAACCAATGTATTTACATTATGAAATATGAAAACCACACAATAAACATATATACCTAAAAATAGATAAATAATGTTTGTTGAAAACAACATTAGTAATAAATTAGACATGAGGAGTGAAAATCATCTGATGATATTTAATTTAAATATATCATTTTGAAGTATCAATACCAGACTCCCAAATTAATGAATAATAAATCAATAAAAAAATTTCGTAAAGTAGAAAAATGAGTAATGTGGGAAACATACTTTGATTTAGAAAATCCACCATTTTTAAGCCTTTTCAATTTGAGAGGATAAGGTGAGTGAATAGAATAGATTGTCTTGTGGTGGGGACTATGATCTAATTATTAAAGAAAAAACCAATTAATGGATCTTTTAAATTAGAAATCCACCTTCCCTTAAAATATACTAGGTTAAAGGAAACTTGAAATTTTGGTGATTATACTATGTACCAAATTATTTACCAGGCTCAATATATTCTCATTGAACACCCATGAGTTACCCAAAGCCATCTCTATCCATATATTTTCACCCTGATACTTTTTGATACAATTTTTTTCAACAAAATTAAAAAATTTAAATATTTTTTATTATACTCAATATAGAGTTTTTCTTTCATTGCACAAATATGTATGTTTTTCTCTCATTATATGAAAATTTTGTTGTACCTTGCACAATACCCAACATAGAATCTAAATGAAACATGGCATACTATTATGACATTATAATTTTATATTGTAAATATCAGCAAGATATTGGAATGGAGAGTATGAAAATGAATAAATAATTTAGGAAATTAGATTTTTTACATATATATATAATGAATAATTTTGTGGAAAATTTATTAAAACTTAAAATATAAACTATTTTATAATGAAGGAAATGTTTTTTAAGTATATTTTTATAAAAATTAACATAGTTCAACTAAATATAATAAAAAAAAATATTTGGTAAATGATTAAATTGAAATTTATATATTATATATTCAATCATATAGTTATTAATTTTGTCAAATTTTATTGAAAAATACATAATTAGAAATCTAATATTTGGTTTAAATATCATATTTTTCTAAAAAAATAAATTCACATTCATTACAAGTATAAATAGATAAATGTTTTCAATTTTATTAATAATATTTTGAAAAAATACATATTTTTTTGAAATCAAAACGCCAAAATTAACTTTGGATATTTTCTTTAATATTTTTCTAAAATAATAATTTTTTATTGAATAGTAAAACGTACTATATTTTATTTAAAACCCCCCTTTTCATTTACATTTCTTAGTGATATATTATATTTTATATTTTTTTTATTAATATTTTCTCAAAATGTTATCTTTTAATACATTTTAGGTCATTAGATTCCTATTTATACTGAATTTTTATATAATGACTTTGTAAGCTTTTGAAAATTTTCTCATTGAAAACCTTTCTTTTTCATCATTTCTATGTGACTAATTTAAGAAAATATTTGGAAAATTATTAGAATATATTTAGGATAAATTTATTCCATAGTTTGAACTACTGAAACTTATAATATCTTGTAAGGGAAATTAATTTTGTTAACATATGTAATATTGAATGAAGAAAAAAATTATTTTTCATGTTTGAGGTAATAGATTGTTTACAAAAGAATTATAATAAAATGGTTGTAGTTAAAATGAACTAAAAATTCAATAAAATAAATTTTATATAAATATTTACACATTATTTAATCTTTGTTATATGTAATATATTATTTTATACACTTTTTTCTCAATAAAAACATGGATACACTATTATCATTTTAAATTTTTTCATGTATAGCGCTCACCTCACAAATAAAATTACACTCCATTCCTCCCATGGGTTCTCCTTAAACCCCATTTATATACACTATTACCTAATAAAATCACATTTAAAATCCTCTAATAACATTAAATATGTATTATTTTGGACATAAATACAACATAGTGTGTGTTTTTTCCAGAATTATAGAGGATACCTGAAGAAGTGGTAACATTCATCAATGAATTATTTATTTAAATCCTATACCTCCTTCTGTTATTATTTAATCATGGTGATATTATAACCTCAGAATACTATATTTAATTAAATTTTATAATGTTTAGGTAATGACCATGAAATATATCCACTTTCGTCAAATGGGTTACGAATTCTTCACACATTTTTACGGTGGACTACCACCTCACAAACTAATGTCATTTTTTGTCCATTTCCATATCTCACTATTGGTTATGAAGAACGATACAATTTTTTTGACATAATATATAGAAAATAATTATACCTCTATATTCAATACCATATATTTATATTTAAATTCAATTTTGTAGGGTTTACAATAATGTTGCTCATCTCTACAGAGTTCAACCTCCTCATGATGCGATATGATTCATTTTTGACTAAGACATTACATAGAACACAATAATGATACTGTTAATCAATATATGTTATATAAATGCCATAATTATGATATTTATAAAAATATTTATCATTTATAATTTTTAATATATCATTTAATTCTCACCATCTCTATCAATACATGATTATAACGTTGTTTGGGCAACTGTTGAAGCGATGTAACTCTTTTTTTCATGAGAACAACACATGGAAGATTTATTTATGTGTATATTTAAGCAAATATATATTTTAATTATCAAATAATTATAAATATAGAAATATAAAATATGAGTTACTTCAATCACATGATGATTTTTGAAAATTTGCAAGATTACTCATGCGTATATATGCCATGTAGTCTCTATTGTCGCAACATAATACAATTATAAAAAAAATCATAAATGATTGGTTTTAAAATTATAATTTACATATAAATATTATAACTACTCAATCTTTATTATTCTATAAATTATTGAACAATTATCAATGAATAATGATATAAAGTAACATATCAAGTCCTATACATCAACAATTGGGTTATTACCGAAATCACGATTTTAAGATAGTATTTGTAATAAATGGGTAATAAATAATCTTAATTGAATAATATAATATATAATATATTTAAAAATTCTTAAATAATATATTTATAATAAGTATAAAATTATTATATAGATATTTTGAATTTGTACTACCGAAGTTAGAATTAAGGAAACAGATTTCTTGTCTCCCTTCCCTCTACGAGAGAAAAATTAAAATTAACCATTGGGTTATATTTTTGAGGTTTAAATTCTTACCCTTTCAAATTTTGAATAACTAATATCCAATGATTAGTGATATTTAAAGTTTAATTTTATTTTATTTTTTATTGGATCTTGTGATTCAAAATATCACTAAATAAAAAAAGGATTTATGATTAAATTTTTAGTTCTGCGAGACACATGCCATCTTCACCAACTTTTTTATTTATTTTGTCTAAATACTACCATTGAATGAATTATATGATTATAATACTAAAAAATGTGGTGACGAAAAATTCATTTTATTAATTCTTTTAAATTAAATACTTTGTAAACATTTGAAAATTGTTTCTTTGAAAAAACCATATTTCCCATCACCTATACGGGATTAATTTTCAATGAAAATGTTCTAAATATATGAATTTTATTTAAATTTTTTTTTAAATATTTGGAATATGAATATTTTATATTATCTAATATATCCTAATTTTTTTCTCTAAAATATATAACAAAAAACTAAACTATATTAGTGTGGTATAGGAAAATTTGGTATTATGGGGAGGTGAATGTCAAAAAGATAAGGGTTAAAATATTCTAGAATCTCATAAATAATCTATTTTATGACCACATATTGACATTATAATTTCATATTTATGATAATAGTACATTTTAGAGAAATTTTACATTAAAATTTGTAGGGGATCAGAGCCCAACACCGCAGCAGATGTAGTCGTTGCAGAAAACACATTAGAGGAGAAGATTTCACCTGAACGTATTTTATCACCTGAATGCATTTTATCACCTGAAGGATTTTTACATAGCACCCAAACAATTTTTATCGTCACCCCCAAAGGCATTTTATAATGCAACACTAACACCCATGAACGTGCCATTTTTGTCATTCCACCGATCACCACAACCGGGACATGCCACTTGATCTTCACAACCAAGAGAACTATCTATATAAGGAACCTTCATGAATCTCTTTGCATGTCATCATCGACAATGCTTTCTCCATCGTCACATTCCATCATCTTTATGAACATACATTCATTCTTCGTCATTGATAAGCTATTATTGTTGGTGTCATCACCTCTACTTCATTCTCACCAACTATTCTTCGCACTAGTTACCGAAAACATGGACACCCATTCCTTGTTTCTCTCATTACGGCTACATCTTTATCATCCCACATACCAAAACATGCTTCAACATCCTCTTATATAGACACCCATCCCATATCTATAATTAATGCATTTAACATTCATTATTCCATCAATATTCCATCAATTAATATTGGGAATAACTCTTTATGAATTTTTGGAGAAAACCTCCATTAATGTTGATAAAATCCCTTAATTAATAATTTTCTCTATCCTTAGTATTTAAATTTTAAATCATTAAACCCTACAATCTCCTCCTAGATTTAAAATTAAAATACTACAATGTTATCTCCAATATCTGGGAAAATTTGATCACCAACTCTGCCAAGATCTGAATGTCAACCACTGAATGAGACACGCTGCATGACACCTTCAGCCAAGAAGATTTTCGCTATTCCAGCAACACCACTAAAACCGCCGTCATTTTCTAATGACATCTAAGTCCTTGAAAAGTTTCTCTACTAGATTCTTTCCAGTGCCTTCTGCAACAGAGAACATCAACCAATCCATGTGATGCCACTGTTGGGGCATGGATCCTAGCACTGTAGAGGAAGCCATTGTTATATATGACACACAAGAGGACAAGATTTCACACAAAGTCTGTTTATCACCCGAAGGAATTTTATCACCTGATGGAATTTAACACAGCACTCGAAAGATTTTAAAATTTCCCCCGATGGCCTTTTGCAACGCAACACTCACACCCATGATCATACAATTTTTTTCTTCATATCACTAATCATCACAACATGGACATGCCACATAATCTCTACAACCAAGGGGAATTTTGATACATGGAACCTTCATGAATCACTTTGCATTCTTTCATTGAAAATTATCTCTCCATCTTCTCACAACATCATCTTCGTTCACATTATTTCATTCACCGATGTTGACAGGGCATCATCATCATTATCATCACCTATAATTCATTCTCACCATCTTCGCTTCGCACCGGTTACCGAAAATGTGGAAACCCCTTCCCAGTTTCTCTCTTGGAAGATACATCTTTTTCATCACACATATCAAAACATGCTACCACATCCTCTCATATAGACACCAACACATATCTCCAATTAATGTGTTCAGCATTCATTATTCCATCAATATTACATCAATTTATATTTGGAATAACTCTTAGTTATTGTTGTGAAAAAATCCTCAATTATTGTTTAGAAAATACCTCCATTATTAATTTCACTCTCCTCATTATTTAAATTTTACATAAAAAATCAAACAAAAAACATTGTTACTGGTTTTTCATTTCAATATATTAAAACTATTATAGTCACCTTAATTCTAATAAGACAACCCCTCTTCTCTATTATTAAAACCCTAAAATTGGTTAGATTAGAAAATACCTAACAAAAAAATATTTTCCAGACTCCCTAATGAATTCTACACATCATCTATTGGTCACAATCCCACCCAGTAATGATTATGGTACAAACCGAAGGAGGATGCCAAAAGAAGGAATATTGATCTTTAATGTGTATCTCTATATTATTTACTGCTGCAAATCATTATGTTCATATTAATATAGGCTAATATAAAACCATAGGTATCTTCCATACATATATATGTATTTCTGTTATGTTCATGTAATAAAACCATCTTCTCATTCTTAAAATGGGTTACAAAATAATTATTCATCTGTTTGGTGGACTGCTACCCCACAAAATAATGTCATTCATTTTTTCCTCTTACCACCTCTCATTTTTGGTTATAACGAATAATATATGGTATTTATATGATATATATAACATAATTATTCCTCTTCATTGATTATATCACATATAAAATTAAATTTTCAATTCCATTGGGGATATGATAATGTGGCTTGTATGTAAGGGAGACTACTTCCTAGCTAATCAATGGGTTTCATTTTTACTAATTCCTTTCATGGAAGATAAGAAGTATATATTTAATTAATATATTTGAATAATTTTAAAATTGTTATATTAATGAAATATGTTACACTATAAATTATAAAACATCATTTTAAAATTTACCATTTCACTCACTAAAATATGTTAACATTGTTCGTCCATGTGTTGACTACAACATTCACAATGTGATGTGACTATACATTTTCATCCAAAATCCTCATGTATGATATGAATAATAAAATTAAAATAAAAAATAGTTTACATTGAATTTTATTATCATTATTTCATGATAAGACATTACTTACCTACTTTCCATAATGATTATTGAAGCATTTAAACATTACCCTTGGAGATGTATTCTCAAAAATTTCCATGACCACATCAGATATCATTTAACAAAATGGCATTTAATTATAGGAATATAATGAATAATTTATGTATAAATATTATAATTATTTAATTATTATTATTATTTACATGATGGTTCCACTATCAATTTAATAGCACTGAAAATAATAAATTTAAAACTTATATGAATAACTAGGTAGCTATTACCCAAAACCTGATATAAACAATGATTTATTAATAAATTATTATTAAATAATCATAATTATATAATATAAGGATTAATATATGTACTTATATTTATATAAATTATTTATAACTAACATATATTTATTATATTTGAGTTTCAAATTTTTACTATGAATATCAAGACTAAAGGTAAGGGATTTGTTGTATCTCTTATATTTTGGGAGGCATATACTATTTAACTGTTCATTTAGATTATGTTGTGTATATACAACCCATTTTAAATTTTATATCATTAATGAAACAATTTTTATGAAATTATTTATTTAATTAGGTATTATTATACATATTGGATTTTTATTCAAAATATTACTAATGTGATTATGGATTTTAAAATCAATTTTATCTTCTATGAAATATATTCTATATTCACTTTATATTTATCTTATGTTTTTTATATAGGAACTAGGAATTTATTTTAGGATCATTTTCCTAGAGCAATTAGGAATTAAATTTCATTTTTTTTCTTATAAAATTATTTTGTTTCAAATGATAACATTGTGTTAATAGATTTATTATAAAATAAATTTTTTTATCATTATTGTTTATGATTGAGTCTCTAATATTGAAATATTATGATCAAAATCTCAATAATTATAATTATGTTACCAATTCTATTGTTATTGTTCATTGGAGTGGGACACTCATGAAGGGGTGAATTGAGTTCTTATAAAAATATTTAAATAAATTTTATTTTAACTTCCCCTTAATATAAAATTAAATTGATCAATTAACCAATAATGAATTTGTAATAGATTAAATATTCAATTAATTTGTCAAAAACTTTATTAGTTCTCAGTTATATAAATTCAATAAGTAATATTACTTTTAAAACTAACCGAATTGATTAGTACTATTATAAACACTATATAATACTAACTATCAGAGTACCGTTTAGTTTTATAAAATATGTTATTAAACACAAATAAAACTAAAAGTATAAAAACATAGTCGAAATAAAAAAAGAGGTTCAATCTCAAGTAGAGGCCTATTCATATCCACTTGGTGATCACCAGAAACTATATAGTTTAAAATAATAATCCTTTTTATCTACTCAACGGATTATCATTCACAACAACACACAGGTTGTTGAGGTAACAATACCTCATCCATAGTTTTCATGGGTACAAACTACAAGGTAACACAAGGAACTCTTACACAATTATCAGTGGGAGTAAAAATGTGTAATAAGTCATGAATGGAAGGATATACTGTATCCTTCACTTGGATATATGATATTGTGTGTCCATTATAGACATATAAACATATTTCTCAAAATGATGTAAAAAATGAAGACAACAGAAAAAACTAAATATGAGAAAGGATATAGAAGGAAATATGTGTCTTGATATTCAGATGTGGATTCTTAAGATGTAGTTGAGGTGATGTACAAGTCTTCTTCTATAAGATGACAATGAAATAGAGTGTCTTATTCTTCCTTCTAGGTAAGGGTATGGTTATAAAATAATATCCTTCTCCTACATTGATATACAGAGGAATTTTGTTTCTTCATTATACAGTTTGATTGATATTACCTCAAGTGTTCTTCTTTTGATCATTAGTTCATACTGGGATCATGAGTTTTTCAGATGTTCTTATTTATCCATTACATACGGGCACACCACACTTCTCTTATTTTTTACTCTGTATATTACTTCTCTCTATACAAATTATTTTTATACATGATGACTAACCAAGAGAATATTCCTTCCACATGCATATTTTCTTCATATATCGTACTACCAGTAAAAAGACCTAGAAAAGAATATTAAATATGTCAGTATCATTAAATGAATCAAATATGATAGTTATAAATAACATTAATAAATGATATTTTAAACAGTATATCGGTGGCTCATCTGTCGGTGAGTTAGTATATTAGTGATTCACCTGTCTGTATCTCCTTCTATAGGTCATTCCATATTTCAATGACTCATTACATTGGAGGTTCATTTTAAATGTCAGTGAGTCCTTGCATCAGTATAACTAGGAAACAGTAGGTCACATGGACTGAAGGAAGGTTGATTTCATTAGTAGTTCATCATTTTTAGTGAGTCATATGCATCAATGAGCCATCTGTGTCGATGAATCTCATGCATTAGTGATTCGTCTGCATCGATGAGTCATATGAATCAGTAGGCTTGTTGTGTATCAAGGTCTCATTCATTGGTAAGTGTTAGTGATTGATTCATAGATAATTTTAGATGCCTTGTCTATCATATAGTACAAAAAAATCTAAATGTATAAATACCAATAACTACACATATATATTTTGTAATAATAATGTTTATATGTAAACAACAACAATTAGTTATATGATTGAAATTATCGGATATACATGATGATCATTGACATAATTTAGAAGTAGTTATGAGGTTAGTTATATTTCAATATCTGACATGATTTGTGATAATTAAAACAATTATAGTCAGAGATAGTGGCAAACAATATCTTATAGGACAACAGTTATTGTTGAGAATTTAGTATTATAGTACAATATTTCTTCTCTTTTTACATAAACTAATTGAGAAGTTTTTTTTAAGATAAACATATTTATTTCCATGATCTGATGAAAACCCATTTTCATCCGAAACCATGTTATCTAAAAAATTTAAAAAATGTTTTTAAATTTCATCAAAATTATTTATTAATTAAATTTCTACCCATAATTATATATTTTAATATATATATTTTTAAAATTATTCAACATGTAGTTATTAAAATACAGATTCATTTAGTTTTTCTGAAAATTTAGATGATAAAATTATTTTAATGTGTACAAATTGAACATAATTTTCATTAATCGTGACCATTAATTTCAATAAATTTTTAATTAATGTTTTTCATTGTTATATGAAATTATGTTTATTATGAAAAAAATTATGGACATTGATTTTATGATTTTTATTTTCAATGAATATATTTAATTGACAAGAAATGTTAAACTTTTTATTTCAAAATCAGTCTCCATTTATTATGACAACATTTTATGTATCTTATTTATTAGTTGGATTATAATCTAAGGATATTATTATCATTATTTCTAATAATGTATTATCATGAAAATATATTTTTAACAAATTTATCTTACCCATGACATACAATGATAACATTATTACGAAACCCACTTATATTTCCATTTGTTATTCTATATGAATTGATGAAATTATTATAAAATATATCTATTTTCTACATTTTATGATATGATTAAATTATTACAAAACCCATTTCATTTCATCATATGTGATATTATGTATTTTTATGATATTGTGTTAATGATACAATTTAATTTCATTATATAATTGATGGGACCAATATATCTCTCAAATGAAGTAGGTAATGATTGATAAATCATGAGTAAATATGTTATGAGTGAACCCGATAGCTTGTTCAAAATATTATCCAAGAATCTAATTATATTTTTAAAATTTAATCCATGAACATTATTAAATGTGAATAGTGTATAGAGTGGACTTATCTTTCATGTCCATTATATTATGCATGGACAATAATGCATGTCCATAATTTTTTCTGAGTGCCTAATTTCATGCTTGTGACTTAATCAATGATCCATTATCTATATACAAACAACCTAAATGTTTTATGATAACATGTTTACAATAAACCCATGTATTAATATCAGTAAATATATCATTTACCAAATTATGTAAAATTGTTTTGTGTAGAATATGGTGCTGAAAATTTCTAAAGTTTAAGATCATTATGAGAAATTTTTGAGATCATTAACAAAATAATAAGGTTTTGTTCCTCATATACAAAGACAAAAAACAATTAGAGATTCCTACTATGTTTCTATGAAAGGTATTTAATAATCATATAAAATTACGTAATAACATTGTATGAGAACCCTGGGTCACTATAGTTTGAATCATTTGATTAGTTTAGTGAATATTTAGAAACATGGAAATAAAAAATTTGAGAACACTATGAATATTTCTATTTCTATTTCAATATATAAATATGATATGTCAATGGAGGAGTCAATGTATAGGAATATATACTATAATTTTGGTAAAGGATATATTTACTAGTATTTAATAAATTACATCCCTATATAGATATAACATGTGGATGTTGATCTATAACAGAGCTAAATATGGGTAATTAATCTAAGAATGGAATATTGAGATAGAATCGATCTTCAATGGGTGTACGACAGTGAACCTTTCATCAGATCAGGATTGACACTATTGTATGATATTATTTGTAAATTCAAAAAATCATTTTAATAAAAAATGATGTTTTTATTTAGATGATGATGATGACTAATTTATGGTAAACCTAATGATTCATATATTATCAAGTAGATGAAATTATCTAGACATTATATAATTTATTTTTCTATAATTATATTATCTTGAATGATGACTACTATTCCAATAAATATTCATTTATTATTCCATCTTAGGATCCTGAAGGAATAGTGTTAACATTTAATGTGATGGAAAATATTCATATGAGAAACCAAATAAGATGATGATGGGTGTGACTAATATTTCTACTATTCAAAATCTGTTATCATAGAGAAGGATTATCATTATGCACATTAAACCAAATATCAATGTTAACAAAGACTAGATGTATATATTTCACTAAGATTTTGGGTAGTTGTTAAAATGGCGGAATGATGATTAAATTTTCTATATATAGATAATATAGAATGAAGTAGTCTAGAGAATATATCAAGGGGCGAAAAAAATTAGATTTAAAAATAAGGACACATAGAAATTAACTACAAAGGAAAAATTAAATGTTACGTTAACACCATGGATTAAAAAAATGGTTTCCCTAAGATATCATCGAATGAAGAATATTTAAAATTCGATGAGTATATATATTATGAAAATCCTTTTAATATGGGGAAAAATAATTATTGTAAACATTAATGTTATATGGGTAGTTTTTTCCCTATTGAAAATAATGAGACAATAAATGAAATATAAATGTAAATATGATTTAATGAATAAGATTATGGTTCCTAGTTAAATCTTTTCAACGTATAATTATTGATTAATAAGTGTATTTGAATTAAAATATTATACTATATGTGTCATGATATATATTTGGTTTTTTTCAGTATATATTTTTTATTATTCATTTCAAAATATAAGTTAAATGGTAATGGTGGAATATAAAATTGATTTAATGGCATGGTGATAATATAATTAATGGTAGATAACCCTTATATAATCTAGATACTGAGATAGTTATGTGAGGAGAAGTATATTTTTTATATGAATAAGTAAATAAAATAGTATAGATTACCTTGGAAGTCATTAATGATATGTGGAAAATGTTTTTTGTTCTATATTTGATAGAGATTGCCTCATTTTTCTATTTAATGAATATATCCATTAATCTATGTTTTATGAAAGGAACGAGGATATATGTATGTTTTCAATAATTTATTTTTTAATTCTACTAATTACCTTGATTCAAAAGAATACATGAAAATAGTATTCACATATTCTATATTTGAAAATAAAAATGAACATTATCAGATAATTTTGATTATTGTTATCTCAATATTTTGAAATTTGTTATCCTTATATACTTATTTTTTATTTTGGATGGTTTATATGGTTAAGAATTTATGGAATGGTATACGATTAACATTGGAAAATGATTTAGATATTAATGTATTACTCCAACATATAAATATATATCCGTATGTGACTAAAAAAAACATTTTTACTAAAGATAAAAGGAATGAATGTCCATTCTATTATTTATATTTTTAGTTAATAATGCATAAAAAATCAAATACTTGTGTATGAGAGGAACAATAAATTGATCATGTCGCAAAAATAAGATGAAATTTTGTTGATGAAATTTTTTTTATCAACTATGAACAATTTCTTATATTGAATAAGTAATTCCCCAACATTAGATATCATATAATGAAATTAAATGTTGTCCCATTATCATCAATTTTCCTAATATCAATATTGTTTTTGAAACCATATTTATGGTTTTTTGGTTTTCAAAGTTCTATTGAATGTTTTTAAACACTATACATCTATAATTGGGTTTTAATTTTCACTTATATGACCATGTATTCACATATCATATAGGTTATCCTTATTGAAAACCTAGTATTTGTAATTCAAGATGAATTTTGAACATCCCTTTCACTTTTTGAAGATAATGATTTATTATTAATTTTTATGATCTAGGTTTATATTGATAAATTTTCATAAGTTAAATTGTAGATGATTGAGAAGAATTTAGAGGGATAAATTCATTTTATGTTGTTTATAATGTAACAGACTTATATTCTCGTAATTATTATTTTCTAAATAAATTTAATCATTTGGATATATTTCATTACAAAAAATAATGATTTAAAAATGCAATATAGATTTTAAGAAGTCCATAAAATTCTCTTTAGATACACACAATACTGATCATAAAAAATGTTTAAACAAAATACATAACATAAAATGTAATACACACAACATTGTTTATATCATGAGGTAAATGCATCCTTGAGTTTAATCAAAATAATATATATGTTTTAGATAATATAATTTAATATGTTTGTTATAAAAATTTATATGTGATGGTTGATATGAATATGAATCAATAAACTATTAAAATATAATGTTTAAACATGTACATAAAATCTAATAATTAAGCCCAATAAATAATAAAGTAAAATACAAACTACTAGAAAATAAAGGATATGATTTTCTTGATATCCATTTTTATGAAAAAAAACAAATTTTCCACAATAAAATTTGAAAGTCACGTATTTTTATTTATTATAATTGAATTGAAATATTAAATATTTTTTCAACCATTTAACATTCATATTATGTGTATTTAAACATGTCATTCTAATAAATCATAGTTTACTCTAAAAAACTTTATTTCACTAAAATGTTGTTTTGGAGCATTTTGAAAAATAATATTCAACATAATTTTAGAAAAATGCTAAAAAATTATTTTCAAAAATATATTTCATTTTTGAAACATGCACATGAAAATTATCTTTGGGTAAATTTTATATAATTTTTTGAAAAGATTAATTTTTTTAGGAATGCATAAAAACAAAATTTTAATTGAAAAGGGCTTTTTATTTCAATTTTTTATAAATAAAAATAAAAAATTAAATTTCTTATAAATTAAATTTTTTCAATTATATATATTTTAATCCATCTGAGTTATTTTTATGTTATTTTACATTGAGTTTGATATAAAATTGTAATATTTTGAACATTTTCCCAATGAAAATGAAGCATTCTCTTTGAGTCGGTGAGATTATTTTAAAATTAAAATATTACACTTATTTTAAAGGAAATTTGGAAAAGTGGATTTCTTTTTTTGGATTCGGAATCTTTTTTTTATCAAGTAATTTCAGAATAATTTTAGACCTAAAATTATATTGAAATTAATTAATATTAATTAGATTGGTTTACAAAAAAATTCGGTTTATCATGTATTAAACTAAACTGATTATAGTTAAAATGAAGAAAATAAATGTATACAATTTATTTTATATAAATATTTAGAACCTATACTTCCTAAAACACTATAATAATATTTTTTTGAAAATTTTGGCGTGGTAAAAACATTGGTATCCTTTTTTAATTTCAATAATTACAATTGTTTCACTCTCCTAGCATTTAAAAGGCTATCTACTATACTATCTTATTAACATATTCATAGAATTTTTTATAAGACAATACCTACCAAAATATTTTTATTAGTTCTATAATATCATTCTAGAAACCATATTATGGGAATAAATCAATCCTAGTTATGATTTGGATGATAATATATGGTGGTGATTCGAAGAATTGATAGCATTCTTCAATGGCAATTTTCATTTTAGTTCTTCCACCCGAAATATCAATTATTATTAATATATAATGATAAAATATATTAACCTTATTAAGTATAACTTGATTTATTAATCATATTGTAACTAATTAAAACCATCTCCTCTTTCAACAAATGGTTTATGAAATCGTTATTACTATTTACGATAGACTACCACCTCGCAAACTGATGCCAATAATTTTTTCATTATCACCTCCAAAAACTGGTTATTATGATGGTCATAAAACATATATTGGATTTATGTAACAAAATTATGACTCTAGATTTATTCAATAATATATACCATTTTTTACATTCAATTCTATAGGGGACATGATTAAATCACTCATTTCTATGGTGGAGGACCACTTAACGAAGCAATTTGATTTCTTTTTTGGTCATTCTTTACAAAAAATATAATAATGGAAATTTTAATTAATAATGGTTATATAGATGAAAAAATTTTATATTAATGAATTAACAATAATTATTCAAATAGAATATATATAAGTTACATTGATAACTATCCATTAACTAAATGATGATAATGTTATTTGTGTACATGTTGACTACCTCCATCATATAGATGTGTCACTCATTATTTTAAACCCACAGAAGATGGATGGTATTTATAAGTATATTATAAGAATTACCATTTTAAGTATTATATTAATATCAATTTTAATGATAAAATAATACTTATCTTATTTCAACAATTATCATTGAAAAATGGAAATGTTACTCTTTAATATATACATCCTTCCGTGTCTATGAACAAATGTACTTCATTTCACCAAAAAATATTTCCTAATATGTATTAAAATTATAATTTCAATATCAATATGATAATTAAATAATTTTTATTATGATATAGAATATTTATCCCAGATCAAAGTGTGCATATAAAAATAACAAATTAAAACATATAAAAAACAATGTGGTTAATACCAAAACATTATTTTAACTAGTAATTGTTAATAAAATGGTAATAAATAATCTTATGTAAATCATATTGGTGTAACATATAAAATTATTTTTTTAATATCATTACAATACAAACATGTTTATTATATAGATGGATTTAATGTGTATGAAGGAAATTAAGACTTAATGTAATGCAATTTCAAGTCTATTTTCTATTTCATAGAGACCTATACAAATTCACCACTGCATTATTATTTTATAATGTATATACTATCCTTTTGACATTTTATATCGTGAATCTACTAAATGTAGTGATATTTTAATTTTTATTCACTATTATTCATTTATTGAGTTATGTGATTTGAATAATTACATAAGAGATAAGGTATTTTTCTATCATCTTGTTTACTTATGTGATACACATGCAATATTAACTACCTATTTATTATATGTGATATATAAAATATAAATAAAATTTTTCTTTTGAGTTTTACCTCCAAAATTATTGTGATTATATATTCATTTAATGATATCTTTTTTAGAGATATTGTTTTTCAAATGATTCAAATTTTGAACTAGATTTATGATAAAATCTCATCATTTATCCTGATTTTTTATTATAATGCCTCAAATTTTGGAATATAATGATCTACCTCTCAATAATTCTCATGAGTTTTTTTATCCTATAGTTATTCAGTATATTTTAATGTAATAGTAACATTTTTTTACAAATTTTTTCTTAAAATAATTAATAAGTTTTCTTATATGATAAATGCATTGATTTCTCTCTTAGGTTGAAACCCTTTTTTAAACAAAAAAAATTATAAAAAAAACTAAAAATGTTTACAACATTAATCAATTTTTTAAAAAATTAATTATTTACCTATCTTTTAATTTATAGAAAATATTTTTGATTTAATATTTGTTTCATTTTCCAAACAATTAATGTTGGTTTATTGTCATAAATTTGAATAGAATATATATTTGAAGAAAAAATATCAATGGAAATCTAATCTGATAGAGATATTTACATCATGGGTTTCTATCTCACCTTCTCCTTCTATTACTCCCACAACCCTCTTTATTTTCATCCCAATTCTGATCTATCCTAGTGTTAAATTTTCACCCCTATATTCTTCATCAACATTTGCAACGCTTATGGTTTCCCCTCTGTTATAGTATTCCATAGTCATTTAGGTTTTATACTGAATCTCTCCCCTACAAATCATGAAAATCATTATAATCATATTCATTATGTTCCATTGATACTACTTATGTCCCTTTAATTCTTCTTCATTCATTTCCTGGTTTCTCAATCTTCAGTTCTCTTCTGGGATTAAACTTCATCCTTCAATAACCAGCATTTTCAATTTTTAAACTCCTTCCTTATTTCATCAATGATCTTGGTCCTCATCTCCCATAAAAAATATTATGTCATTCTTAATTTTTCTTATGATCAGTTATCATCATGTTGATCTCTGTTTCATTAGAGATGTATTGAAGGTTATAACTTTTTATGGGATTTTGGTGCTATCTCAATCTTAGCCATCTATGTATTCCCCATTCTCCCATTCACTACATTTTCTTATATGTCCTTTTCTCCCTTCTAGTTCTGTTGGGTAATTTGGATCCCAAATGGGTTTTTGGGTTTCTTTTTAGGAATAAATTATGTCTTATAGGAGGCACATTCTATGGAATAATTTTCCAATTCATGGTGTTTGTATGGTGTTGGTTGTCTATTTTTTATTATAAGTTTACATTTATTTGTTGTTTAATATTTTTATAAGTTCGAATCAGTAATTATTGATCTCTTTTAAGAAACAGTAGGGAATTTTTTGTTGGCTGATGTGGTTAAGGTGATGGTGTTCATCAGTGATGTGATGGTTATCTTCCTCCAACATCAATGTTTTTTTGTTCTATATGGTTCATAAAATAGAATGTTTCATTTTGTTGTTTTGTTTTAGTGGTGTGGGGTTTTTTCTACTGAATTACATCATGTGTTACGGATCATGGCTCAAGGTGTCACATGTTTCAGGATCTCACTTAATGAAGAGTTTTTTGGTTCCTGTAATGATTTCTTTTTTCATATTTGAATGTTTTATTTGAATATAAATTTTTTTTCTAAGGTATAATTTTTTTTAGTCATGGATTCATATTTTGGATTATATCTTCAGTTATTTTTTATTAATTTTCAGAAATTTTAGTTAACACTAATCATTATTGTTGAAAATATAAAATATTAAAAAAATGGATTTCGAGAAATCTCTATTTTTATGTATGTGAAATGAATGAATTTTATGATAATCATGAAAATAATATTGTTTCAAAACTACATTATCATTTCTCATAGTTATTTCTAATAAAAATAGTATTTATAATGATTTATTAGATTTTTTTTTAGTATGTTAATTTCAATGAAATTTTATTTACCACAAAAAATGTTCCTGGTGATCATTAAAAATAATAATCACTCTAATATGACATATTTTGTTGTAAGTAATTCTTTACTAGAGACATGTACCAATAATAACATTTTTTTTCTTTCACTAAAAGGTTTATCTAGAATATTTGTTTATGAAACTTATTTCTCTTCATGGGTTATTCTATTATAAAATTATTGTGAAACCTAATTTTTTTCACGGGTTATTACATGATGAATTGATTATGAAACCTGTCTCATTTATATAAGTTATGATAAGATGAAATATTTATGAAAAAAATTTAAGTTATTGAGATATTATATTATTAATGTGTTATGTAATTATCGAACATCTACATACTATTTTCATTATATGATGGATGTGGCCAATATCTCTTTATTAATTATTTGGTAAAAATTGATAACTAATGAGAGAATATGTTATGTGTAATCATAATTACTTATTTATAATGTTATTATTGAAGCTTATTAAATGTTTATAATGTTATGTGTGAACCTAATGATATGTCAATAGTTTATCATAGACCTATATTTAATTTTTATAATGATAATTATTCACTTCTTTGCATGTCTATATGTTTATGTGAGGTTCTATGTTTATTTATTTAACATAATGGATGTGTAATTATTTATTAATACATGTCCACAATTTGGTAAGATGATATTTAGTCCACATAAATATGTATTACTCCAATTTTATTCTATCACAGAAAAATTTCTGTGATTCCATTTTGATAAATTTCTTATGAACATGTAATACTTATTCAATCACTCAATAATATAATCTTTTAAATGGAGGGTATGGGTTTCAATTTTTTTTATGTTTTCATACCATTATGTTCATTTTTTCTTTCTTATCTCCCTTTTTTCCCAATTTTATACAAAATAATATATCCCTTTCAAATTATTTGTTTCCCTTGGTTATGAAGAATGGTTTTATGTAGAGTTTTTCTGGGACACATACTAAAGGGGATGATATTTATGGGTGATGATGATGATATGTCAGTAAAATAAAATTTTATGTATCATGCCTCCAAAGAAACTACATTGTTATAGTCCACCAACTTCTGTTTATGTAATGTATTGAATACCTGTGTAAAAGTTGTATTGTCAATCAGTGATATACTTGTGTGTATATAGTTTTTAGAAGAGTAATATTTTAGGTAACCAATAGAATTTAGGATTGGAAAACAGTAGTTATCTCCCTAGGGATATTTACAATGATATTTTAGGATATTTATATAATATAAAATCTAATGATTAGTCAATTTATATATAAATATCTTGTAATTATGTTAATGGATAGAAAGAATGATTTCTTAGACATTGAATTTCTATTTGAATACAACTACTGGATATTGGTATAGAATAAAGAAAGAATTGTGTAATAATATTGAAAAATATGCATTGAGTTGACTAAACCATTAACTGGGGATTAAAAATGGGCTTTTCAACAAACATGTTTTGACACTCCCAAAGGATATTCATAAAAAATTCCAAAAAATATTATAATCCATCATGAATCATTTTAATAGAATACTTCTATATATAACATAGTATAAACATACTTCTTCATCGATTAAAAATAAAGATTCATTGTCTTACTATAAGTTATTTTCTCATAATTATGATTCTATAAAAATGATTAGTGTTTCTCAAACTATTAATTTTTGTTTTTTCAATGTTTGGAACTTGATAAAACGTGGTTAACATTGAATGTGATAGATAAATTATTGATGATTCTCCAAATGGGATAATGATTAGTGTGAAATACAAAATTTTTATGCCTAATAAGTTATCAAAGAACCTAAATAACAACATACACCTTAACCAAATCTTATACTCACTACGTATTAGAATGATGGAGGTATCTATGAGTTCAGGTAGGGAATTCCATGGTGAAATAAAGACTCAGATTACAATTTTTTTAGAAAATTGAATGATTAACTCAAGGGAATATCTTAGAGTGATACTAAGTTTATTGGGTTGTGGAAATCAAGGACACTTATAAATTAAATATAAATGAAAAATTGACCATTTTATTAATTCAATGAATTTGAATAATTGTATCCATAAGGTTTCAGGGATTTTTAATATTGTAATAGTGGAATGTATGGAACATTTTGAAATTTACATCCCAAGGTAAAAACAGTTCAACAGAATCATCGAGGCCCAATAGGTATTATTATTTTATTGATAATGATGAAACTGCAATTGGTATACGAATAGAGAGTGGTATTAAAGGTTAAATATTGAATCCAAGATATTAGGTTGAAAAGGAAGAAGGATAATTAATGTATTGATGTACTAGAATTCATGATACATGTTATATAATTCTGGAAATATATATGTATTGTTCATTATTTGTTTCTATTAAAATATTTGATTAAAATTAAATGATACAAATCGACTAGAAAAGTGATTTTGTAGAAAGGTGGTATTTTTATTATGTTTAAATTAAAATTAGTGTGTTTGTGAAGTTGATATAATGTTGCAATGAAATGGAGATGTTGAACAAGAATAATTATATTTTAAGTGCTTATTAACTTTTAGCTACATAATAATTTTTTGAAAAAGACATTTATTCTATAATTTATAGAGTTTAAAATATATTTGGATTTAATTAATATATCTAAGAAAATGTGTTTTAAGTAAAAATTTGAGAAACAAATAATTTTTAATAAGTGTTTTTAATAAATTAGGTTTTTACCATGTTTCAATATAATATATAATATATAAATTCATGTGATTTGTACATGAAAATCAAGATGAGCCTTATGATATATGTGGAATTAATTTTAGGTGATTTGTGAGAAATTTAGGACAATAATTATATATTTTTAATTTTATATGTCTTATATTCATAACCATTTATGGAATGGTATAAGTTAGACATTGGATGAGGTTTTATATATTAATAGATGAATCCACCATAAGAATATTTATACATAATATATTACCGATGATAAAATATTTACTGCATATAGATGGAATGAATTATCATTTTATTATGCATTATATATAGTGTTTCATGTATGAAAAAAATTAAATTACAAAGTAATAAATGATGAGTAAATTTATTGAGGAGCTACCAAATGATGAAATTGTTTATATGAAATAGAAAATATATTAATCACATTATCGTGATATTTAAAAGAAACTCCCCAACCATAGAATAAGATCTTTAAAAAATATTTTAACATATTATCATCATTTTTACTAATATTAATGATATTTTCCATCACTAAATTGTTTATAACATTATATTCATAAACATTCACCTTAACATGTTCTGTATCACTCCCAGTTTATATTTAGTGGCTATTTTTCTCATTTATTTCAATGTTATCACCCCCCTAATACGTTTTCATATTTAGAAACCTAGAAAATGTTATTCCATATGAACATAAATTTACATTTATATTTTTAATTAATTATTTTTTATAATTATTTTTTTTCTATGTAGAATTATATGATGAAATTTCAAATGATAATCCCTTGATGACTGAGAAGGATCTCTAGGTAAAAATTTATTTTAACAGGGGTAGATTATTACACCTTAACAATTTTTTGAAATACATTATTAAAAAAAATTTAATATTTTATATAATTTTCGTTAGAAATATCATTTCTATATTTTTTTACCTTAAAAAATAATTTTATATTTCAATATGTGCCACACTTTGTGTATATGGTATTACACACTACACTGAGATTCAATGAAACTCGACATACTATTAAGAAACAATTAGATAAATTGAGAGTTATCACAATCCCTTTGAGATAGACGATATTAACAAGATATGATAAATAATGAAAATATATGGTTTACACATATATATAAAATAAATTTTCAGGTGATAATCTAATTTAAAATGAAAATAAAAACTATTTCAATATATTGTTAAACTAATTTTAGATATTTTTTTTATATAAATAAAAATATGTATTACTTCAATCTATTGATCAAAATAAATTGGAATATTTTTAGAAGTATATTAATATTTAAAATATTCTATCAAAAATTAAATATTAAAATAGTTTTTTTATATTTATGATTAGAAATAATTCAGTTATATTCATAAATATTGTATTTTCATAAAAATAGTATTGTAGCCATTTTTCTATTATATTAATGAAATAGAATCATTTTTAGAATTTATTATAAAATTTAATGTTCAATTTTTAAATAATCATTGAAAAATAAAATAACGGTAAATTTATTAGACTATTGGAAAAAGATTAATTTTTTGATTAATAGTGACTATACTGAATTATAATTGAAAAATAATTATTTTTAATTATTTATTAATTAGATTTATAATTCAAATTGGTATATTATTATATATATATGTATTATATATATAAATCCAATTTAAAAAAATTTAATTACATTAATAATTAATTTGGTAATTAAAACATAGAATATTTTTAATAAATTTCACTTAGAAAAACTCAGTTTCTCATCATGTTTGTAGGGGTAATTTCAAATTAATGTTATAAAATTAGTTGAAGTGTATTCAGAAAAAATTATTTGATAAATTTAAAATTATTAATTTATATTATATATTGATATGAACTCTTTTTTTGAGAAAAATAATTTTTTCAAAATAGTAA
Source organism: Viscum album (assembly GCA_963277665.1). Lineage (NCBI taxonomy): Eukaryota > Viridiplantae > Streptophyta > Magnoliopsida > Santalales > Viscaceae > Viscum > Viscum album. The sequence continues at coordinate 1,894,658,251 of OY728133.1, read as the reverse complement.
ATATTAATTATCATGGTCTAGAAAAATCTGTATTTATTGGGGGTTAATCTAAAATTGCATTGGTTACAATGACCTAAAAATATCAAAAATAATTTTTATGGACATATTTGAAAAATATAATTTTTATGGAGATTTAATAATCCATTATCTATCTTGTGGATTGTTCAAAATTGGGCTACCCGTTTTTTCTAACAATTACTAGTTTTCCACTCACCTCATGTAAAAAATGACACCACATCTCCCCTATTATTCACAAAATCACACCATTTTTTAGAACAATACCTATGAAATTCACTTAAAATATTCTCTTCTATCATCCTAGAATGAATATTGTGTGTATAAATCGATCATAGTTTGGTTTTTTGTGAAATCATAAGCAGGATACACGAGGAAGCGATCACACTATTCAATGATCATTTAAATATTATTCCTTACTCCATGCCCATAAATTAATATTTGTACATGATTATATAATATCATAAATGTATTTATTTAATAATATTTATTTATGTTAATGGGATGAACTAAAATCATATCTACTTTTATCAAATGGGTTACGAAATCCCCATTTCTGTGTTTGGGGGATTTCTATCACAAGAACATATGTCATTCATTTTTCCATAACCACATCTCATGGTTGGGTATGATGTTGTATATAATGTATATATATTATTTATGTAACATAATTATAACTTTAGACTAATTATATAATAAATTCACTATTTTATTTTTCATTCCTTAGTGGAAATGATAACTTCACTTGTGTGTATGGCATGTTATTTCCAAGCGAAGCAATGCCATTTATTTCTTACTAATTTAGTAAATGGAATAGTATAAATATATATTTAAGGAATATATTTAATATAAATGATATAATTAATATACTTATAAAATATTCTTCATTATTAAAATATAATATATGATTTTATTTCATACTATACCACTCCCAAAAAGATGACAACATTCTTCATTTAAATGTGAACTACTACCATCATGAAGCAATGTGACTTTATATTTTCTTCACCAGATCACATTGTTGATTTGTATAATTATTTTAAAATAAAAAATATCTTAATTAGGACATTATTATCATTATTTTAAGATAAAATATCACTTACCTTTTTTCTATAAGTATCATAGGGAAATGGAAACTTTACTCAGTTGTACGTACGACCTACTAACATCGTGATCATAGTGTACATTATTTCAGAGAAATATCATTAATTATTTGTCTAAAAAGTATAATTTATTTATAATTATTATAATTATGTCATGATTATTATTATGGACCTTATAGATCCATGTTAAAAAGAATTGGACCAAAAATTAAAAATAAAAACATATTGGAAACAAAAGAGTTTATTACCTAGAACGTGACTTGAACGAAAAATTGGCAACAATTTTATAATGGATAAGAATAAATAAATAATATATGTGATAATATATATAATTATTTTTCTTTAATATATTTATAAAAAATTATATTTTTAATATTGGGTTTTTTATCATTTATACGTAATGTCAAGACATAAGGTATGTGATTTATAGTCTCTCTATTATTTCGAGGTGACACAAAAAAATTATATAATAGATCATTTTTTGGGTATATATATCAACCCGTTGAAATGGTATATATTTAATCTAATCCTTTTAAAGGTATTTAATTTTAAATTTTATGTAATTATTTAATTTTGATTACGCTTTGACATATCACTATGGTTGAAACAGATTTTTTTATCCCTTTTATACTTCTATGAGACACATTAATATTCCACGCCAATATATATTTTTTGTAATATATACTTTTTATGAATATATTTTATGATTATTCTCCTGAAAATTATATTTATAGTATATTTATTTGTGGATAACTTTTTCATGGGGATTGTGTTTAAAATTTCGCAATAGTGGTAATGGATTTATGTTCCAATCTTATTATTTATTAGAAATAATTAGCTTTAACACTCTAGTGATTAAATAATATGATCTATAAATGAAAAATTAATTCTATTATCTTATGGATATTATATATATTTTAATGTAATATTTTAATATTTCAATGAATTTTTTTAAACTATGAAAATGTTTAAAATAATAAACGATTTTTGTTCTATCACCCGTCGAAAATCATTTTTCTTCAAAAATAATGATTTATAAAAATGATTTAATTTTTTTTATTATCAAATTTATTTATTAATTACATTTTAACTATTTTTAAAATGTTTTCAAAATGTTTTGAATTGAATCTTCAAGTTATTTAAAAAAATAATCTCATTTGGCATTTACAGATTATGTGAAATAGATCTTTTTTATCTTATATGGCATAAATAGAATTTATTTCATTAAAGATAATTATTTTATTACAATATTAACTAATATTTTATGATTTCAATTTTAAAATAAATTAAATTCCAAAAGTGTTATGAATATTTAGTTTTAATAATTGATTTTAATTGAAAAGTTACTTTTTAATGTAAATGTTCCAGGTGATATTTCAAAATCATTCTATATCTAAGTTGAAATATTATGATATAGTTATTCTTCAGATATGATCAAATGATTAAAACATAATCACTATATAATTGGTTAATCATCAAAATATTTATTCAAAACCTCATTATCTTCCACTAGTTATACCATGATTAATTCTTATGAAACCACCTTATTTTTTCCCCTGTTTTGATATGATGACACTATAAAATAATTTTTAAACCTACTTATTTACTAGTTCTTTTCACATGAAGAAACATTTATGAAACCCATTTCATTTCATGTGTTTTATATATTGAACATTTACTGATCATGTGGAATAGGTATATATGAATAACAATATGTTATTGGAGGAACCTAGATCTCCCTATAATTTGTGGGGAAATGATGGATAACGCATGGCTAAATATGTTATGGATAGTCCTAATTACATGATCAATATGTTATTTTTGATCCTGATTACATGTTCAAAATTTTATGTGTGAACCTAATTACATGTTCACAATATTATTCATGAACTATTATTTCATCTCTATATTGTTATTTCGGCACCTTGAATCAGGTCAATAAATTTATGCAAGGGCCTAATTTCATGGCCATAACATAATTAGAGAACCTGTATCAATTTAAAAAAAATCATAAATTTTTGACGCTGATGTATATTATAGAAATATATTTCAAATACCATTTTTTCTCTCATGTATCATGTTCATTTATTCCATTTTAAATCATGTCTTTTGACCATCCAATATTCACTCGATGTCTCAATATTTAGATATTTGATATTATCGGTATGGTTTTAAAATGTTTTTCTCAGGTTAGCATACATGTATGATAACGATATGATTTTGTATATCCCTTCATTACCCTTACTGGGAATTTATAATCCACCTTTTTTATGTTTCCTTTATCATTTTTAGGAATAAAAAATTTATGTAGGGTATGTATTTAATGTGAACTAAAGGGATTGGTCTTTCTCAGGGATGATGAATATCATTCAGAAAATTATTTGATTTCATACCTAGTCCCAAATTCCAAAAAATGATTAACATCAATAGGTCAGTGTTTGTGTAATGTATTGAAAATTCCAAAAAAAAATCTCTATGTGTGATAAGCATGTGTTGCTATAGAAATATTTTGGTTGAAACCCCTATAAATTTAACTAAATCCAATATCTCATATAAACATTATTAAACCATATCAAAAACATCTCATCATTCCACCCTCAAATATCGAAATCAATTAATAAACATGGTATTGTATGATTTTCCATCATCAGGATAAAAAATATCCAAAACAATTTTCAGTTCAATCAATAAAATTTATAAACAATAGAATCAAAATTATACAGTAGAATAAAATAATAACCCATATTCCATATAAAATCAATATCATGAATTTCGGTGGTGAAATAAAATTTTAATCTACCTTCTATAAAGTCTTAAAAAATTATAAAATATTAATATTTGATGTCATTACAAAATTCTTTTAAATATATCTTAGGGAACGTTTTTATATGAAAAATATACAATTTATTATGACACCAGTGGATTCCAATATTGTATGAATGTTTTATGGATTTATTTATGGGTAGACTAAATCATCATGGTCCTAGAATGATCATTTTCATAAAGTTGTACTATTTATTCAATCAATTCGTAATAAAAGTGAGTCTTATGTATTCAAGGGTATTATTGATAATGTTATTATTATCTATGTTATTTATATTAATTATATGTTACTAATGATAATGATATTACAGTGTTATTTTTTTCTGTCATGGTTAAAAAATGTTTCCCAATGAAGACAACAGGGGATATATCCAACATCAAATAGAACATGATTAATAAATATAACTCTGAAGCTTCAAATACTATGTTATGGTATGCTTAAATTGATGAATGAAATTATATTTTGTAAATATTCATCAAGAATAATTTATTATTTCAAATGGTATATTTATCTCAAATAAAATTTGAACTCAAACATAAGAACAATCAATGATATATTGAAAAATATTAAACACAATTCAACATGGGATCTATTGGTTATTCAATAAGGGGAAATGGGAATGACGGTTAATAAGACCTGATCGTTTTTAGGGGGATATATAATAGAATAGTGAGGGACACCTAACTAAGCTATAAAAAAAGTCCTAAAGTTCTATAGGATTATAATTTATATGATCACTATTATTATAGGAAATAACGAAGATATTATAAATGGGTATATTTATATTAGATAAAAAAATTAAAATGTTCTAAAATAAAAAACGTGGATAATTTTTTTTTGCTAATGGTAGAGATATGTGAAGGAATATATCCATGTAGCTAGTTGTCAAGGAATCTAATTCCTTGAATTTTTTACTAAACAAATGTCCCATATAATAATGGGGGAAAACAACAAAAACTATAAACCCATATTTTGACAAAATATATTCATTGAAAACACAATAAAATATCAATAAAAAATACGGTAAATCTATATTGAATGAAATATATAAACTATGATGGCTCATTAAATAAAAATTATAACTATATGATAATAAACAATTCGTAAATTACAATAGACTCCAACATGGTACAGAAAATATAAATAATGTGCTAAATATAGTATCTAGTAACAGTACTCAAGATAGGTGGATAAATTCACACTAAATAGTTATTATAAAACTACATATTCATTCTTATATAAATTTTAAAAAATATAAATATAGAAGGCTAGTATTTTTATAAAAATTGTTATGTAACTAGCATAAAGAAACATGTATTGTTGATGAGTTTTAAAGGAGACAAAAAGAATTTAAATATATCAATGGAGTGTTTTCAAATGAAACAACATTTTATTATCGATAATAAAAATCATAAAATAATAAAATAGATTATATTTTAATTTTTATTTGAGACCATATGTAATTATTGTTTTTTATTGTTTGTCTAATGGAGATTCAAGGAACAAGATAACACTTCCAATATGAAAAAAATAATTTCATTGGAATATTTTTTATTAGACGTGTGAGAACACAATTGTCCATAGAAATGAAAAAAAGTATTAAAAAAATTATCCAAACTATACTGATGTAATTTTAATTTTTTTAAGGCGTCCATCAATGATGCAGTTGTTTCATTATGGATATTTTTTATAAGGGTTACAAAAAAAGATTCCACATGATCCCCTATTTTGGTATACTCAGAAATATTTATCCTTTATTTATCAAAGCCTTATTGTAAGATATTGTATATATTTTCAATTCATTTTATATTTTCTTTTATTATTATTATTTGATAAAATACAATTCATTTCTTTTTAAAAACCCAAGGTGGCTTAGGTCAATGGACGTCTCATAACATAAATTATATCCTCATAGTACATTCTCAAGAAATTTATAAATAATATCTTTATTATAACCCAATTAATTATAAAAAGTGTTTTTATAACACATTTTGTGTAAGTGGTTATGTTGTATAATATAATATGAGTATATATTCTATATTACATGGGAAAATTCTTAATGATCTGGACTTTCAGTTAATCATAAAAATAAATCCATTGTAACATATTTTATTGTTAATAATTATGGGGGGATATATAAATATAGTATAATATGACCCCATTTCAATAATCACATTTGTTATGAAAAAATAGAAAATAAATAATGACACTAAATTTTCAAAAAAACATGATAAAATGTATAATAATTTTCATCATCAAATCCAGTTCATTAATTTCATAAAGATTTATTAAATAATTTCATGTACATATAATAAAATCTAGAAAATCCATATGTAATAATTAATTATTATCATGTTCATAGAAAAAACATTTTACCATTAAATTAAAATTTTGGAATAAGTAATCCATTAATAAAATATCTTTAATATATTTAATATTAAAAATGTAAAAAATAATATCATTAAATCTTAATAAATTCTAAATGAACCAAAATTCCTACATAACAAAGAAATAAATCTATAAGTATTACCCAAAATTCAAGATATGCATCACACGAACCATACCATAATCCATGCTAACAATTGTGATAAACATAATGTAAAATATGAAGGTAACCCTTTTTTTATAAAGAGACGAATAACTCTGAGGTTTATGATGAATTACTCAATGATCTAAAGTAATATAACTAATAATACATTTTTTATGAAAAAATATGTAATTGTTCATGGAAGAAGATTGTATGTATTATACATTGATTTACATTTGGATTAAATAACACCCATGAATCATCCTATAATCAAGGGGAAGAAGGAGGGGATGTGTGATATTAATGAGTATTGATAGATAGACATAAAATAGCTAGACAAAAAATAAATGATATTTATAGGATCAATGGATAAATAAGTGTTGGGGAGTTTTGTAAAAAATTCTCTAATAAAACCCACCATTGATGCTTTGTATCAACTGATATAGAACCCAAAACTAAATAGTGGAATACACCAGTCATATTAGTCTATGTCAAATGTATTTTTTACCTATTTTCCTTCAACTAATTACTTAGTTTCACTTCCTATTATAAACTATTGGTTAAGCCTCATAGAACAACAGATGAACTTTTATCTATCTATCTACCATAAATCACATCGCAAAATATTGAAGGATTCATCATCATCCAAAGATATTAAACCAAAATAAAAGAATACATTTGTTTAACATTAATACAAATTTTCTGCATTTCCATGTTTTAAGAAACCATTCTTTCAACATTATACAATTATTTTGAAATACCATATTTAAGAAAAATAATTTTCCTTACACTTTTCATGGACAATATTTTATGAATCATGTGAACAATGATTAATTTTCCAACATACTTCGGCTAAATAGTGTTATTGTTCCTTCTCACAATAAATTTTGAATAATGTGGTTTCTATGGATTTTTTGGTCTTTACTAGTATTAAAAATTCTATATTACCAAATACCATAATATTTCATAATTTCTCTTAGGATTTAACATATTAATACATCTAATATATGAGTTTTAGTTTTTGGTCCCATTTTATGGGGATATAAATTTGGGTTATATATAATACCGTAATATTTTAGGGAAGTTTATTTTAAAATAAACTTAACTTGTTTGATATCTTTTGTTGCATTGAACAACGAGTTAAAATGTTCTGTATTATTTTATTATGTTAATATTATAAAATATATATTAAAAATGGTAGCTATAAATAGTAGAAAATAAATTATGAAAATAATATGTTTCACACATTAATAATATAAATTCATTGGTTATCAATAAAATCAAATGTCATTTCAATATAAAATAGTTATTTTCTGTGAAAAATATTTCTTATATATGAACTATATATTAATAAAATAATAAATTGATTTACTCACAATTGGTGAATTAAAATTATGTAATGTTCATATTATATATCCAATGAAATGGTTAAACAATAATCCATAGATTATAACAAGAATATTATAATAATAAATCTAGTTTATGCATCAAAACACTACTTTCCAAATTGACTATTTGGGTATTATTTTATGGACTACTTCAAAAATACATTATATAAATATATTTACATTTAATCCAAAAAAATTCTATAATTATTATCTGGAGGATAATTTTTTTAATATTTCCCTATTACTTATATTCATCATGAATAGTAATTAGGGAAAAATTAATCACCTCGATATGTGTAAATCAAGATAATCTTGGGTAAAAGTAAATGATAAAATCATAATATTTTACCTGATTTTAATTAAATGATCCTAATTTTACCTTTTTATTATTTATCTAAATTTATATGTCTAATGGTCATTTATCCCATAAAATGGTGAATATAATATTTAAATGATGAAAAGTTACAAAATGACACTCTCTTAGTTTTGAATATATTTTACGTCTCCAAATTGGGATTAAATAAATTTATAAATGAATATATATGTCTATTATGTGAAAAATGAAATTATATTGATGAGGATAACTTATTTATAATTTATTTAGTTATATAATTATCTTAAATTCTTCTATAATGTCAATATATTGGTTATTCCACTATTGGAGAGCTAAAATAAATGATGATAAGAATTAATAATGTCACACAATTTCAATGATTCATATTGTCAAAATTAATTTAAATGAATCTAAAATATTAGTTATGTTTATGTTAGTTATACTAAAATATATCTTTTTTTCATTTATTTGAAGTTAAATAAAATAAATAGTTTCACAATTGAAATCAATGATCATATATCAAAATAATATTTTATTTCATTATATAAATATAAAAAATTATTAAAATAAGACTAGGAGGTTATATATTGTCAAAAAATTGATCTCATCTCCATTTATGAGTCAATAGAAACTTTATATGTCAAATTATTATCCTTTAATAGTGGTTAATATGTTAGCATTATTAATTTTTAATTATGTCAACTATGTAGTTAAGGAAAAAGAAAAGGATTAAACCACCACACAAACAAATAAAATTTCAATGGATTTTTATTTTACAACAATATACTCTCGTACGATCTAATACCCACCATTATAAAGAATTAGAGATGGATAATTATATTTTTAAAATTAATTTTATTTATAAAATTCTAGAAGATGTATTCGCTTAAAATATAAAAGGTCACACATTCATTCCATTACTACCCCCTTATTTATATAACTAGATATAAAAAACCATTCACATTACTATTATTAACATTAATATATATTTTATGGAGGTTCTGGTCTCCCAAAAATATGAACCATATGTTCCATAGAAATCGTTCTATAGATGGTTTGCATATAAATATGTAATTTTCATACAAGAACCCTATCGGTTTATTTATTATTATACCTTCTATAAATCATTTCTATTTGACATAAAATATTAAATTCGGTTTCTTATACATATTTAAATGTTTTATGATTATTAAACACCCATTACCCACCATCTTTCCAAACAAATAGGTCGTGATAGTATCATTGGTGCTTATGTATGGTTATTATTCCCACATAGTTACATAATTCAATTTTCATCATCAGATTATGTTGACATGTCTCTTGGAGGAATGTGAATATGATGAGTATGTGTACCAAAGAAAATTATGGTGATTTGGGTGTCAGTTTTGGATATCACAGTGGCTTCATTTGTATCCCATTTTATTTGGAATCAAAGACCTCATAGTTCAGTTGTCCTATATAGTTTAACATTTTATGGTAAGGGTGAATGGTAAATGATGTGATTCTGATGGAATATGATATGATCCAATGGGAGTTTTCATATATATCTTAGTGGCATGTAATACAAGCCCATGTAGTTCAGAAAATGGGAATTAGGTATTATACGATAAGAAACATCACAAATGGGGAATTTTATTGGGGATTACACATATTATGTGGAACGTTTGGATTGATATCTTGGATTACATCTATAAAGATGGTCCATAAATTGGGTCCATGTAGATTTAATGATCACCTCAATCCTAAAATACCATTTGAGTAATTTATTGTCTGAGAAACAATAGGAGGATGTGAATCTGATGGCCAAACATCCCATATCATTTTCTAATAGATTGAACTAGAACCTAAAGGGAAGAAGAAAGAGGGCATTGAATGTGAAGATTTCACCTCTTTTTTTATATCATAGATTTTAATATATTGTGATCTATATGAATTTTTCAGAATTCATGTTAATGATGAGAGAAGGTGCGACCTCCTGCAAATATATCACAAGGCTTACCTCAATGGGAGTCCCCTGAAATTTATTCTGGTGAAAAGGAATGAATATTAAAAAAATTACCTCAAATAAGGGAATGTATTGTGATTTCATTTAATTCCATTAATATGGAGTTAAATATGAGAAATCTTAGGTTTCAACCCTCATTACCTTGAGAACATAAACTCATGGTCAGTACAGGGGTCCGCCAAATGACTAGTGTAAAAATAATGAATCTTCATACTATGAGAATGTAAACGCAAAAGTCCACATTGGTGCGCCCTGTGTTTTTATAATATAATTATTGTGCCATAGGAAGATGCCAGTGCCTAATGCTAGAAGACTATATCATGGGGGCCGGCATGGGGGTGATGATGTGACAAAAAGAAATGATGATATCCAATAAGTGGATATCTGTAGTTTCTCTCAATGCACATAGTATGTTCTTACGTGGGACGGGGCTTCACCCATGTATTGGATTTCAATATAAGAGAAGGTGTTGTCTACAAACCCTAGTGCTATAAAAAAGTGATTTCATCACACATAACATTTTACATAAGGAGGCCTTATTCCATATGCATAGTGTGGTGCTACGCGGACTCATGTTCCATCTACGTAATAATTTTCTATGTGGAGTAGTATTCCACCCATGTAAAAATTCAATTTGTTTGGTGCCTAGCAGGATTGCGTCCATTCGTTCTATTCCTGGAGGGGAATATACCCACTATGTTTTTTTATTTTTTAGACATCCTTTTGCTTTTTATTTTTTTCCTCCTTAAAATATTTGGTGGTTATTTACCTACAGGGATTTATCAAAAGAGTATTTATTTTACAGAGCTATCTATCTCTAGGTCGAACCTTTATGTCAATATCCTATCGATATTCAAATTTTAGGTCCCCCAAGGCCTCCATATGAGTCTACTTATAGTGAAGCGTGGAACCATATACCACTTTAGATGGTTGGCTATGATGAGGCTATAATCCTCCTTTTACGGATGCCCACAGATGAAATTCATCCCACAGATGACTTGGTTAGTAGGGGTATGACGTAATCCTATGCAGAAGAGATATTCACCACCTTGGTCCCACAAAAAATATTATTTCATTCATGGGGAGTTGTGAGAATTTCCTTTCCCATGAACTATTCATATTGTTGGGGGATTTCATCCCGTGGAAGAATATCTCCACATCACATTCACATATGATTTGATTAATGGGTAACTAGCACGATCATAATTCTTTTGTGGATTGTTTAGTTTTCAAACAACCTTCAATGTGAATTTCCTTGCAGAGTGGAATTATGTGAAGTTTTTGTAATTAATGAATATCCTTTTTTAAATCACCATTTTATATCCATTAATCATTTTAAACATCTATTTTTCTTTTGATAATTTTTATTACATCCCCAAATTCAAGAGAAAATTTCAATTCTGGTTGTTAAGTTTTCAGGACCAAAAAAATTCCCCTCAGGTGAATGGGTTTTGATCAGGGGAGAGGTAATACTATTCTAATATAAAAAGCAGTAATGACATGAACTAGTTTTAGGTGTGAGGGTGTACCCATAAGAGGGGACCATGCCTATATAAATGGGTCCTATTTTATTTTTCATCAATCATATTTCTCAATAAAAAATATTCTCCTACAAATCTCTCATAATTATAATATTTTCAAATACATATTTTTTAGAGGTGTTCATATACAAACTAGTACCTTGAATCCAAGAACACATACATTAAATCCATGAATGGTGAGTTTCAAGTTCTATTTAGAGGGGTTATATGCTTGGATCTCTTTTCCGATGAATTTCTACATCAATGACCAGTGATTTATGGGCCAAAATTTCATGGATTTATGGGTTGTTGATGATTTCTTCTAATTTCTTTTTTTCACATGACATCCAGCATGGTAAAAAACTTTAATCCATTGAAATGTTTTTATGATAACTCTTTTTATAATGTTATTTTTTTCCTAAATGAGAATTTCTCTTCCAATCATGTCATTGTATTCTACCAAAATAAGGATGGATATGGTTGAAAACGTTAATGAAAATGTATAGTATTCTTTTTTCCCTCAAGAGAGTACCATAATAGATCTCCCTCTACTAGAACATATGGCCTATCCATTTTCCAATAAATTTTCCTTTTTAAAGAACCAGACTCAAATATAACTCTCATTTTCATTCATTTTACCATTGAAGCATTATCATTTTTCTAGATATGTCTTAGGAGTAGGACCAGGAAAATGATGCATCCTTGGGGAGATAATAAATAATTTCTTCATAGAGGACATGTTCATTCTATATGGCTCTATATGGACACAAGGAAATCCATTTAGCCAGGATTCATCTTTGAACCCATTCATCCATGATTATCCATATATTATACAAATTTACATAGGAAATTATATTGGGGTTGGATCTCTATATGGGACATGTGATCCGGAAGGTGCTTCTATAATGAATAGTCTTGGGAATTCATAATGCTCCAAAACAACTTTGTGTATTCAAATTTTTTGAGGTCATTAAACTATACTAGGATATTTTAATTATAATTTTAATATATAACCACGACGAGAGATGCTTCGTTATCTACATTGTCACTATCACTCAATCTCCAACACCATAAACTTATCACATGGTGGATTGCAGATATCTACCAGCTATGAGTCTTCCCATCGTTTGAAAAATGTAAGATTAATCCATACTGGTGGCCAATACATAGAAAAATTTCAAACAACTATCCTCATTGGCATGAGATTTACTGGTCACAACAAAGGGATTTCATGTTCATCCCCTCCATGATCGATCCCTTATTTTATTTGTTGATTGAATACGGTTGTTCTTTCAGGTTAATTGGCTGATGTTGAAAGTCCTCTGTAGCATACCACAACCAACTCAACACTAAATGTATATTCTATTATTATATATTGATATCCTCACAATTCATTAATATAAAACCAAGTGTTATTATACTCGTTCTAAAATATCATTTAGGATTAAATTAATTGGATTATTTTCAATGTTCTGGATCAGATGGATTATCCCTTCTTTTTATGTCTATAGAAATGTATGATATTTCACCATAACGTTGAAGGGAAATTTGAATATAAATATCATATTAAATTAGACATCCCTACCCTTATCTATATTTAAAATTTATTAAATCAGATACAGGAAGGAAGGTGTCTTAATCATCTATATGGGACATTTCAATTTTCATACGGTTGGACGGTAGAGCATTTCCCAAGTAATGAGTGTCGTCGTACTAAAATGTTTCATCATTTTTATTTTCTATCCAACCCTTCCCAACATCACCATCGTTCATTCCCAATATTTGAACATTAAAAGCATGAATTAATTTTTGATTGATGTTTCTCAATTCATATTCAAGCCTTTCACTGTGCCCCATGGAACAGTGATGGGAAATGGTCGGGTCAATTCTGATGAATGTTCATATATCATTGCACTATGGTATGGTGTATTAACCTCTCGAATCGATATATTAACCATTTTTTAACAATATATCCCTTATAGGTATTAAATTTAGTTTGGATTCCAACATTATATACATTTTCCCTATTTCCCAGGTTATGAGGGTGCCTCATCTAGTATTCCATCATCAATTATAGATGGCGATAATATATGTATACTCAGGTATAAAAGTCCTCATCCCCTCAAACACAGTGGAATAAAAAAAATTCATGGTTGTATTCCCAAATTTGGATGGATTCTTACCCTGAAGGGATAGTCTGAAGATCAATTTGATGAGTTTAAAGGATGTTGAATGCTTTCAGTTCTTTCCCAAATGTTTCACCTATGTCATCTTCCTCTATTTTTGGCATAAGAAGGAATTATTTTCACCATCGTTTGTGTCAATAAGTGACTTCATATAAACACCTTATCCCCATAGAGAGTTACCCAACCCTATATAATTGGATGATATGGTCTTAAATCCTTCTGAGGTCAGCTCAATTTGAACATCACATATCATTCATCAAATCTTATCCAACCCAATGCACATAGCATTATAAATTCAACCACCTACATAGAGGTATGATTCTCTAACATGGTTAACTCATATTAGGGTGGCTATGTATTCTCAGAGGGAACAACCTAATTATATACCCATAGTTGTGGAGGCAATGGACCGTTGTTCCAATTCCATTAATAGACACATAAATGTGAAGAGATGACCATGAATTCATATATAAACTATCATCACCATAACTCCCCTTGCGAAATTTTATAATAATGAGGAAAGCCTTAAATGACTGTTCCTTGAATTATGATCTAGTGACATTCATGGTCATCCCTTTCACATACATTCATATCAAATTATGATAGACAGAGATGATATAACTACTTGTGAAGTACACCTTGTTCAATTCAATTCCTCATGTCATTAATAAGTGACTTTTCTATATATTACCATGGTTTTTATCACCTGGTGGATGAGGAAAAAATTCATATGACTAATTGACTTCCCAAAAAGAAGAGTTGTGGTAGTGAGATGCTCATGTGGACAATTTAAAAGTGAAACTATTAACCAAAATACTAATTTTGATGCCATTAAACTGATGGAATCAGATCTTAGGATAATTGCTAAACAAGGGATTCCAATCATTAATGTTGAAGCCTAATGAGAGGTCCACTCTAGTACATTCCCTAAACAGAACATGTGTGACATTCATTAATTGTTTGGACCCAACCCATCCAACCTTCATTATAATCATCTCAGTATGTTCTTCCCCACTTTTTATTTGTTATTATTGGGGAGGATCACTATTGTATGGATACTCCACTACTACCATTTTGTAGAATATAAACATTTTTAGTCTCTTTGTTTCTCTATTATCATTTCATACAGTGTCAATCAATTATAAATGACTATATTTTTAATGATAATTACAACCGAATAATCATTTGAATCCTGATATTTTCCAAATAAATAAAAATTATTATTCACTAATTTTATCCTGAGTTGAAGCAATGAGAGATCCTAGTTTGACTCTTTCTAGGGTTATCTAGAAAAACGAACAACTTTTTCCCTTTTCCGTTATCACCCTAATTTTACATAAACATTATTTGGTGTAGGTTATGTGGGTATGACATATCTTTTTTGTTGGATTCCATATAAGGGTCCTCGACCTAAAAAGTGTGGGGTCTCTGTAAATTATTGATTTCATTATATTTTTTCTAAATAGTATAACTCGTAGGTTTAGCGAGCTGGTACTCGACATTTATCCAGGGCTCCCATGGTAGACTTTCTTCTTAGTTTTTTTCCTATCTTTTCTTGTGTATTAAAATGTCATAAAAATGTATTATCATTACTGATTATTTTGATTGAAAAAATTTTATCATGAATTGTGAGGTGACGGTCCAAATTAAGACTCATTTACTAATGATGTCTTAATATAATTCATACATGGATGAAAGATTATTTTTGGCCCTAGATCTGTGGTTCTGTAATGTGAGACATGATACAGGGCATGGGAGACAATGAGGCATATAAAATTAGGAAATTATTCACCTAGGGAAGAGCTTTCATTCCGTTAACCTACTGTTTTCAGGAAAACATATGCAGTTCCACTAGGTAATATTTTTCCTTGTTAGAAAAGGTCTCCTTTAGAAACGAACCATGCATTTCATATTTCCATGGAAAATTATGGAATTTTTTATTATTGAAGAACACTAGGGAATTCTTTCAACGAAATATTTTCTAAACAATAAGAGGGAAATTGTATCAATTTACATCATGAATGAGAGCCCACATCTACATGTACATGGCTCGAATGAGCTACAGTTAAACCATGGAACAATTTAACAAAATGTAACTATGATATTTGAGAATTTTTTATTAATGATTTTTTCTTAGAACTAGTGGGTAAACAATTTACCTGTTCCATAGTAGTCTATCCATGACTGCTCTATCATATTCAGGCATGAAAAGGCTGAAAATATTAATCATGTTATATGGTGGTTTTCTGAAACTAGAGAGTTAGGTGGGATTTAGATATCATTGGTCCATATCGAGGAAGTATAATGCCTCTCTTACAGATGAATATGCATTTGGTTGATAAGAATATTTTGTGGGAAAATTATGTTGAGACGTTGTGGCATATAGTTCATATCAAAAATATGTTCTCTCATGACCTTGCCCATCCATTTCCAATGGAAATGGTTTGTTATAAGGATTCATAAAAAATTTTACGTTGAGTATGGTTTGTGAATAGGGGTTTTTGGAACATGAAAGTGACATTTTAATCCAAATCATTCAATGAAAAAGTAGATACGTTTTCTTTATTTAGTTTTGAGGAGGTTCCATATATTAGTATGGCCTCTACGTAAAAAATAGGGGAAAATTTTGTTTCATGTACATACCAAAGGAATGTGATTCTTGTGTAAATTTGTATCCTATGATAAATTAAATAAATCTGGATTTAGTTCAATTTAGGTTTCTAAAAATGTGAATATGGTAAAAACATAGGAGTGAGGAATTTTTCTCTTTTATATGATCTCACCAATGAGTCTGGACTCATATTAGACATTCCAATACTAATTTATATCATTCTCAAAATCATTAGGGATTATTCATTGCATTTTTTTTAAAAAAAAATTCCTATATAGGTATGATCTATTCATCAAGATGTTGTATTTTCACACTCTATTGTAGCTACGCCTAAGGGGGAAAATTATATATCAACTATCATGTAGCATTTATTTAATATTATTTGAACGTTTATATATAATCCCTGATTAACTAGAGGATAATCCTGCCAGAACATCCCAACATACCCAATATGTGAAGGGGGGGATATGATATACCATGTTTCTAAGGATTCATGGATCAGTATTGATTTTATGGGGTAACAAAACCATTAATCATGTGGGGGTAACAAAATCCTATCATGAAAGAAAAATATGACATTGGTGGACATTAATTTTTTTATGCATCGTATATCCGTCCCTTAAGGTATGATGTGGATAGAAAAAAAAATCTTTTCTCAAAACATTATCCTTTTAGTTATGATGGAAATGGACAATTATTAATATGTGATATTTTCAAAATAATGGTGTTTTATAAATTGAATGGGTGTGTCTGCATATATTTATAGCATTTATTCGATGATGACCCACGGATATGGGAATTACGTATATAGATATGATACATATGTTTGGGAATTTTGACTATATTGTTGCAATTCGGTTTGAGTTTTATCTTTGGATTGTTACTATGTATCATTTGACAATATTAAAAAAACTACAAATAGTTATTGACATTATAATTATTTATTGGGATTGAACCATGTTCCTAGGGAGGGGAATTTTTTCATTTCCATGGTTCCATGGGGAATCCCCAGCCAAAATCTGTAAGTCCTCATGAGTAGTCCATGGAGCGAGAAAAAAGATACGACAATAGTTTCCTCCACCACCAAGGGATGAAATAACCATGGATAAGAGACATTTATATTTTATATGGATAGCCTTGGATTCATATTTGGGGGGTCACTACAAATTCTAACTTAGTAGAAAACAAGTCAGATGTATTTCTATAACACGACATGGTGGGTCACTGATGATACAGTAAATGACTTCTTGGGTCAAAAAAATTTAATTTCTTTTAGATGAACATTAAAATAGTTGGGTAATTTTATCTTTTAGTTTACCTCGATATGATTGGGATAATTCATAAGGTGTTTAGTTTTATGTGGAAAATTTAGATTAGCATATTTGAAAGGGGTGAAATGCATGAATTCATGGAATGGTCCTGCAAATATGTCATGTTTTGGAGTCCCCCACATTGACTGGGGTTTCACTAAGAGGGGGTTATATGTATATTTTCTTCCATTTATTTGTTCAGTTTTTATGATCCTGGATTAACTAAATTCCCCAAGGGATGTGAATCATGTTTTACAAAGTTCTATATAGATAGCATCATGTGTGGGCATATCCCATACAAAGTGGGTAACATTTCACTCATGGGGTGGCTGGGACTGGATTAGAATACAGAAATCACTACATGTCCTTCTAGGTTAGGAATAAATTCATACATAGTTCTAGAAGTTCCATGTGTAGTTCATCCCATATATTGTGATGGTGGATTGTGTTTTGGTTGTGGGAGGAGGATGGGACTGTAAATGAAATCCAGGCATATCTACGTATCATGTGTAGGTATGAATCTACCTTTACATAGTTCTATGACATTGAATGGTAGGTAGACAATGATAGAGGCAATGTCCTCTTGTGTGAGATCTTTGTGGTGTTAGTAAGTTATAAATCATGAAACTGGGTCATTTTGGAAATGTATTTCTTAATCATGTGGTATGGATGCTAGCAGCATAGTGTAATGTCATTTCAGGAGGACAATGTTTTGTTGAAAACATGAGATATTAGAGGCTAATAGGGCTGAGATATTATGGAGTAATCAATATTTTAAGAGGAAATAATGTCTAAACCATGTTTCTGGTGGTTCTCTTCTCATGGGAGACGGTATGGGGATTGGATGACAATATGTTTATATATGTAGGAATAACCTATCATAATGATGAATTTGACTTTGGTTGTCCAGAATTTTTTGTGGGATTATTATGCAGAGCCACTAAGGAATATCGTTCATAGTCAAATAGAGGTTCACTCATGAAATTAACCATATATTTCTCAAGGGATGTGGGGTTTTATGAAGACCTAATATTGCATGAATAATTATGTTTGATATATTTAAAGGATATAACCAAACCCGTAAAAAATATACACACCATAATTAGTAGTGAGGTATAGAATACCCTATATATATGACTTGTATATATGGTAGGACGTACTAATTTATATATCATCCCCATTGGATCTTTGATTTGGAATCTCCTATATTGATATTCACACATATGTAAGATAAGAGGGAATTTAACATTAAATCTTTTGGAATAGTAAGGATTGGGTTTAGAGATAAAGGTGTTGATGAATCTCTCATTGTAATGAGAATTAATCTTGTTATAGTTATATGAATTAACCTATAAAAGTTTGATTCATTCACGGGGATTGAAAATTTTAATTCTTCATGCAACTGGACTAGGATGTAGAATTCAGGCATCACTAGGTATCTCCAAAGTTTTGGAATCATGCCAAACATAGTTTTAAAGGAAACTAACTGCATAGCTTTGTTCTGTACATAACGAAAGAGGCATTTTTATCATGTGGTGGATTGACCAATATAGAGAATCATGGATTCTCTATGTATATCATCGTATATAATATTTATCCATATGTTTTTCTTTGAAAAATCTCTATACATTACATTGGTCCATGTAAAAGTTGGGGTGTATTTTTTATAATCGTAGTTGGGACAAGGACACAAGGTATATGAATTATTATATATTCCTTAAGTGAAGGAATGAAGACAAACATTATTTTGAAATTTAGAATACTATGTGAGCAATGCATGAGTAAATTTCTTCTTGGGTTAAAACATGATGGTGTTATATAGTCTTCCATCATTCAACATGGCCACGTTTACCATGTATTTTATCATCATGCAACAAGGAAGTCGGAAGCATAGTTTAATTTGATGTTTTAGGGATTGATTCCATACATTTAATCATGTTGTGGTAATTACATACACACTATGTAGTATAATTCCATACCACAAAGAATTCTTTCCTTCTATTTAAAATCATAGGATCAGGACGTTCACTTTAGAAAACTGCAATATTCAACCATGAACCTTACAATGTAAGCATATATAATTATCAGTCAATTAATAGAAGTTAAATAATACGCTCCATTATAGTAGAACTTGTGCATTACATACAATCATGGCCCATTTAGTTCAAATTTTGGTGGTTTCATTCTAAGTATCATCGTAATTCTAAATACCATGACCAATTCTTCATTGAGGTAAGAAAAAGGAGAATGTTTTTTTGTGAGGCTCATTAAAGATTATTTTTCTAAATATCTGAATGATGTATGGTCTGAATATGGGGTTTGTTGAGTGATGGTGTAGGTCATGGTAATTCTAAAATTTATTTCTGTAATTCTGTTTATGGAGATATGAACATGACTCCCAATCCTGCTTTTTGAGATTGGGATCTTTCAATCATTTTCATGTCTAACTTCTAGATGTGCTATAAAAATTATATCCCATATTTGTGGATCATTCATTATTGAGAATACCATTATATCAGGTAGTTCAATGTCCTATAGAATCATTTATTCTAAATATTTCTCTACTTATAAAACCTCTATGGGATGGACATTGATGGATTTTTATGCATAAACTGTATGTAAAATTGTTTCAAGATGATTTCCACCGGGAAATACATCTGGTTAACATTGGATAACTATGATTTTACTTCAGTGTGATAATGTATGTATGAAAATGGACCTCGTGATGATGTCGATATTTATTTTTCTTATGGGAAAGAAATTTTATTTCCAAACATCTATTTTTTTTATTTTAATATCGATTCACATCTTCGATCATGCTTTTGATGATAGATTAAATATTTTTTTGCAACTTATTTCATTCTTCCATACAACGAAGGCGCCTAGAGATTGCTTCGATGTACTAACGTGTAAAATTAGTCTTCTTCCATGCAATAGTCTCCGTATAACAAGTTAATATAAAAATATATCATGATAATTAAAAATTATTCTTGAAAATAGTCTATCCATTCATATTCGACAACCTTTTTCATGAACCTAGTGATGGGAAAACATTTTCCTCCAATGTTGGCTATGAAACACTAACTGTTTTCTAGATTTCCAAGATGTCATATAAACTATGTGAGGATGAAAGGATGTGAAATATAAAGGATAAAATTTCACTTCTTAATGTCTATATTAATGTCATGTTGTCATTCTACATTGATATGGAATTTTTCTAAGCTAACAACAAAAGAAAATTTCATTGTGTTTATTTTCAGATTATGTTATTTGAGTGTGTGGAAGATGTCCTCACGGTATTATTTGTGGTCCAACAATTTAATTTATTTAACAATAGGTTCATCAAAAGAGTATTAAACAACCTTTCCTATGAAGGACTTGATGATGTGTTGATTGATACATTGATATGTGGCGCCCTCATTTTTTAGGCTGAAAGGGAATTACCTAGTAAAAAAATAATCAATAGAAATTTTAAGGAAGTGTATTCATCATATTATTCAGATATTAGGGTTTTATTATATCCTTAATAGTCATTCATGAAAACGAGATCCTGATATCAAACATTTTCATAAGTCAATAATTATTTGATTGGGATAAGGAAGTCATCTTTAGGGCAGTTCTGATTGAGATCTCTAAAATAAATTCAAATGTTGATAAGGCCATTCTTATGTTTTTATGGTGACTTTATTATACTACTATATGGGACATTAGAACACCTAAATACATTTTTCTCAGATGATATTGTCGACTTCTACCTCTATATTGTTATCATGTGTTGGGGTGTCCTCCCAGATACTTTCTTTTATGCAAGATGATCTTCTTGCACGTTTAAGTGGGGAGTGGCTACAATAGGTTGAATGCATAGGATTTATGCACTGTACTAGTATAAAATATATTGATTCTTACATTGGAATGTGGAGTATAAGTCTTTCTCTACATCTTAAAAGAACTAACAAATTATAGTGTTCAATGAGACATTTTCATTATGCAGGTTAATTTCCTTGAGGTCATCAA
This sequence comes from Viscum album, assembly GCA_963277665.1. NCBI lineage: Eukaryota > Viridiplantae > Streptophyta > Magnoliopsida > Santalales > Viscaceae > Viscum > Viscum album. The sequence goes on along the minus strand of OY728133.1, from coordinate 1,894,636,414 downwards.
TGGTGGTAGAGACACCAAACTAAAATAATTTAGGTGAATAAATAAGGTATTATTCAACATTCGATTCAACATATTAAACATCATCATCATCATATTATGGTAAAAAATCCATTGAGATGATCACATCGTAGTTAAGAGTAGATTCACAGTTTTATAATTTAGAAGATAAAGTTACTTTTCTGAACCTGATGACAACATGGATTTTTTTGGACAAGATAAAGTAAGGGAGAGAGGAATATTGTCAATAATTACTTCCATAGAAGCTATGGAGTTTATTATATAGAGAACTAAGGATGGATTTAGATCATTTACATTCATTAATAAGTCGTCATTTGTGGGATGATACTATTTTCTATAGTGTAAGGCTCGTTGGCCAGGACTGAAATTTTAAGAACATTTAAATAAACATATAAATTTGGACTCGTGCACTAAAATTTATTGATGGGAATTATGTATTCATGTTGGGATTCTGGAAGGGGTTGGTGGGGACCATATCCAAATAGTTTATTTCATTGACCAAATCAATTCCATCAACCGAGATTCACATCTCTATATACTCATTTAATATTACATTGATAATGTGTGACTCTCATGATTTGAATGGGGGATTATCAGAATATAACATCCATCTTTTATATTAGGGAAATATTTGATTCATGAGTGGAAGGATGATGAATTCTACGTGTGTGGTGGGATCTATGGCCTTCTTAGAAGAACATTGAATGTTGTGTTTTGACAAACAAGCAGAAATTATGAGTCAGCTTCAAGGCCGCTGAATCTATTTTGGGTCGTGATTTCCCCCACTAGTTTCTATTATATATTATCATATCCCAAAACGTTTATGTCTGGGTGTTCGAAGTTATTTTAATTACAAACCTATCAACGAAGTGTTCTCACATGGATGAGATTAACTCCATATCCATTAATAATGATTTTATTTAAAAACAATAACATTTTCACGTTAGACATGTATTCGGGACTAATGTGTACCATCATAAGGGGCTATTAATCATGATATTTAAAGGAAATAACCTTATCAAATTATTTAGGATCAGTCTCTAACCAATATATTTTAATGCGTTCCACTTATGTTACGAACTATATGGTTCTTACTAATGATTCAATAAGCACTTACCTAAGATATTTTTGAAAATCCATAGAATCCATGATTGATAGTTTTGATGGAACAAAAGAAAATTTCTTTATAATATCATATCTATGATCTAAATACCCACACTTCCAGACTTGGGGATTCAAATTCATGATTTATTTAGAGACATGTGCATTGGATGAGGATGGACATGTACCCTAGATAAAAGATGACAGTTCCTCTGTGCCTTGTGGGATATTTCAAGAAGCTCTACCTATATGTTATGGGTGAATAGATATGTGTTATTATAATGATATATATTTTAAGATGATGTGGCCATAGTGTATTTTGGTTTGAGCATGGGGTTTTTCTTATTCATATTGTGTCCGCTAATGTACTCTTCTACAAGTTTCTGCAACATTGACTGTTGGAGTTGAGGGGTGGATTGAAATTTGGTTTCATCCAAAGCTGTGTATTCTTGTATATCCTTGGATTCTTCATTTTATTAAACCAGCTCCCAAATAAGTTGTGGGTAACCTTGTTTCCCTACTATGCACATTAAAATTTAAGGGATCCACTATGTTAATGAAATTAATAGTAATGAATATTAGTTCCTCATATGATGATGAGTTTTCAGACAGACATCACGTGGTGGTTCCATTTAGTGGGTGGTGCTGATGCATTCATTTAATTTTGAATAAAATATTAGAGTGTCAATGATAACATTTTACATAACATAAGTTAATCTTGATTCACTTTTTCCCCAACATTCTAGACAAACTGCTTCGCATAGAACCGACTTTTATGGAATTTTGGTGTTGAGGATGTCATTTTTGTTTCATTAGGAGCTATGAGAGACACAATTGGGTTACATATTGAAACAAATAATACTTGTGCTAGAAGTGGTCCTAGTTTGATTATCTAGAATCTATCATCAATTACAAGAGGTATTGGATAAAAAAACACTTCTAGATAGTGTGTCCCCATATCTGGTGGAATGAAAAATAGTTTAGGTGATCATCTTGGATGAATTCGCCATCCCTCATTGGCTCTAGTATGGGGAGAATGTTTTAGTTCATTTAGGTATAAATGTATCCACATACATGGTCTTGTTATAATGAGTAACATTTATTCTTACATTCATTGAATTGGTTTCTCCTAGGTCCCCTACACTCGAATTTTTTTAGGTGGAGATTTTTTTGATGTTTAGGGGGTCCAACACGATTAGGTGAAGGCCTCAGATCTAGTTATTGTGTAGGGGGTGGAATAATCATAACAAAGCCATCATTTGATCGTCTTATTTTTCCCTGTTCTGATGAGGGTAACGAGGAATTACGGTTAGTCTGCTTTTTGGAATATTCAATTATTTTCTAAATTGATGAGAAATACCAAAACCCACTACTGTATTTCACCAGGATGAGCGAAATTATTATCTCATTGAAAAGGTTATTGATGCAGATAATAATAATTTAATAATTGGTAAATGTACAATTCAAACAGAAGGTCAGACATTTCCATATTGAAATGAAATTTAAGACACTATCATTATCCTCTTGTTTGCAGTTTGTGAGGACACTGACTATTGGCTTGAAGAATATTGATACGAACTAAAAAATGAATGGTTGGAAGAGATCCTAATAACCTGTTATTGATTGATCTTGAAAACTGGTATACCATACAAGTGAAGAACCTTTCATAGTTCACACAAAGCATGTAATTTTCACTACTACTTATTGGTATTTTTTCCGTCATGGGATCAAAATAATATTAACAATGAATTAGATGTTTTCCATGAGTCACTTAATTTATTGAATATGTGGAATACAACATTTTATAAATTTTGTGGTAGTATAATGTCAATCACCCAGTAAAGGTACAACATTTGTTCCAATTATATTAGATCACATTGTCATTCCATGACTTCCAGTTGAGCATCAAGTGAATCAATGGTATTAATGAGCCCATGATGCGTGTTCTGTTGATCCTCATCATAGGCAGGTGAAGTAGGGTAGAATATTTGTTTTACTGATGCTACTAGTACTTGACCTGGATACCCATGTGGTGGAACCCATTTGGCATTTTAATGAATCTACTCAGGGTTTCTCCATAATGGTTGGAGAGTATTATATCCTTTATAGGAAAAATTCATGTAAAGTAAGGGTCATGACACTATCTTACATGATCATTCTATCCTTGTGTCATTCATAATTTTAATCCATTGCGGCTGAGGTACACATGATAGAAGTGTATGTTGAGGATATTTTGGATGAACCCAAGGAATATATTCTTTAGAACATATACCTTGGAATAGTTCGACATTGATTCACCTCAACTCATGCATTTTATCCTCCTGCCAGTGAATAAATCCGTGAGTGTCAAAGGATTGTTCTCAATTGGAGGTGTTGTTGGGTCATCTGTGACATTGCTTTTTGCTACACTTGTTTTTAAATTTTGAAGGGTTAGTATATGGGATTGGAATCAGGATCTCTCAAATGTAAGGTGGCCCATTAGTCCATTTTATGAAAACCTATAGGTTTTCTGTGGATCAGATTCATTGTATAATTATATCTTCCATGTTAATCTACATTTTAATATGTTATGGTGTGCTATATAATGTTGATTTAAGTGAAGTTCACTAATTCATAATTAATTGTGGGTTTTAGATCTATTTTTGAGTGTTATGAGATTATAATATATTGTTTGTTGGATCTTCATTTCTTTTGTATATTCCCCTATTCATTTCTTAGTAAATATTAACTATGAAGAAACCAATATATTTTGTTGTCATGTGCCTCTTTTTTAAGAGACTTAAAAAATGTGATACGATGTAATGGGGACTTCCGTACTCATTTTCCTCCCCAATCAGAAAAATATTGATGTCTGATGGGTTGTTGGTTGAGGTAAAAATTACACTAGATATTTGGGATTGGGTTCCTCATGTTCCCTTATTATAATACATCATCTCACATTTTTTGTACAATGGAATTTTGTGTAAAAAATCCCCCAACTGTGTGCTCTAGGCTCATCCCATACTTCATATATAGCTATTGTGATTGGTACTTTCTTGATATAGGGAATTGCCATTCATGTGTTATATGGATATGGTACTGGGAATGTAAGTAAATTTTATTTCATTAGATAAATGAAAAATTATTTTTGAATTTCTCTCCTTAAGAGAGAATCATACTAAATGTATGTGGTCCCCTAGTTCTATAGTATTTTGATGGCATGAACTGGTAAAGTGTAATACATTTGAGACATGAAAAAATATTATTCTTATTGAGCATGCTTTATTTCCTAAGAATAGAGTTCATTTGATCACTATCATGGGATAATAAAATTAAAAAAATTCATTTTGTGGTGGTTACTGATGAATAAGATGTGGGTTGAAGTGAGAAGGTCCATGCTCTCTCTAGCCATTGATGTGGACACCATATTAGGCATCACTCATAAGAAAACAGAACATGTGGATTCCAGGGTGGATTTCTAGTTCGAGATATTTCTTCAACCTCTTTTATTATTTATGTTGCATAGATTGAATGGTTTAAATGTACATTTTTAGGTGAAGACCGCACAATATTTTGGCATGGTATATGTACCCAAAATAAGGAATGAATATTTCATTCATATAGAAGATGGTTTTCCAATGATTGAAATGAATATTTTATATTAATTCCAATGAAAAGTCTCCTATTATGGGAAATTGAGAGATGGATGTGGTCCAAAACCTAATGGGCGTTTCATCCTTTTCTAATTGTATTATTGTGAGAAACATATCAATTTTTTATTTTTCTAGATATACATTTACATGATCTTCCAAACATTGATATATCCTGAAATCATTGTCCCATGCTGGGTGCTAGTTGAGTCTCATAAACATGTGAATGGTCTAGAGGTGGCTCAATTATTGAGCATGGAGCCATTCCTTCTCCTAATTGAGAACAAATATCTCTTTTAATTTTTTGGGGTTCTAACATTATTTACCCCATCCTTCCAAGTGCATCAATAGAAGCTGGATTCTTGTATTTGATTCGGTAGTGGGAGGACCTTCCTGATGATAAGGAACCTCACTACAAATGGGACCTTTTTAGTTTGTGGAACAATAGAGAAGAATAATATCATAGTTTAATGTCTGACTATCAGGAAAACATTTTTTTTGAATTCCCTATGGATGACCTACGGGGCAAATGTTATCAAATGTGGGTCCTTCCTATTGAATCGAGATGACATCTTAGGGGGGACCGTCGTTGTTGATGTTGTTATAGTGATGGAAACCATTGTAGATAGGTCATTGTCTGTGAGGAGAATTTCTATAGTGTGCATCCTAATAAGCACCATAAAAATGTATTGCAACAATTGGTGGAACTTATTCTGCTAGATTTTATTATGTAGAGATCATTCTCAATGACTACCATCCGGATAAAGACTACCATCATGGCTTGAGGACTGAATACAAGGATAATTTCTACTATGTATTCTATGTGGAGGACCATCATAGTGGATGAATGTAAGGGGGGGGGGGACTTTTGATTGTCTGGTCTTTGGGAAATTATGATGGTTATCATGTCACTAATTAAGGGATAGGATCTCATGATTGATCATTTCATTCTCATCATGAATGAATTTATTAGTTCTCTAAGGAGGACCTTCAGATTTATATGTAATAATATTTTAGGGAGGACCTTCAAAACAATTATTTCCTCTTCCATAATTTGGTAACTAAGTGATATGATCCTAGGAATCTTTTGATCACTGTTTGAAGTCATCAATAAATCATGGTACATATAGAGTAGGTTCATGCATATGATCATCATTTCGTGTAGCCTTTGGTGAAATTTAGTTTTGGGCACTCTCTTGTGGTCAACTAGGGAATAATACTATTGGTAAACACTTTCATATATGGGTTCTAGTGGGAGTGAATTTCATAATGTTTTTGGGATACGCCAATAAGCTATGTGGGTTTTCATATGGATGCATGCCTACACTAGATTATCCATAATTATGAACCAGTCTCCCAAGTCAAATAAGAATTTTTTCCAATATGGTTGACGATTTATCATGTAATATTTCCAATGACACTCCTGGATTGGAGTAGAGATTCCAGATTTCTCATGAGTGACCATCATATATTAGGGATTAGTCACCACACATGGGGCCACTAGGTTGTGGGATCAAATATTTTCCCTTTCCATTGATGTCATCACATCTTGAGAGGTCCATGGGATATAATCAGGAATTGATGTTTGATCCTCCATCATTTCTATGATTCATTGAGATATTTCTTTGGATGGAATGAGGATATACACCCCTTCTGATTTTGGAGTAAGATTTTGTTCCTAATCTGATCCTCAATGATCGACCAGTGAGTAATGGTTGTTCTCTTATGTTGGGGTAGAGGAAAGAGTCTACCCCCAGTTTTTAGAGAGGTTATGACAACTGTTTCCACTGGTTCCCACCTTTTTTAATAGATTGGATTCATATTTTTGAACAAGGTTTTACACTTTCTCATTTTCAATAATATTTTTCTAATAGGTATGATATGGATCCATATGAATTTGAATTTATTTATTAATGAAATCCATTGTATTTGACTAGTGGTATCTATATGAGAGAGCATTGATTTTACTCAACATATAATTTATTTCCACCAAATTTGTCTAATGGGTTTTATACAATATAGTAGGTCTATGTTTCACCCTATAGTTTTTCAATATTTACGTGAGTGTATTTTTACTCATTATCATGGATTTTCATCTTCTCATAGCTAGTTGCCACCATATTTGAATGATGGTAATTTTGATATTGATTATCATCTTCATATAATTTTTCACGTTGTATTCATGGAGACCACATCGAGCATTGTCTAGAGTTTCCACTTAATCATAATTTCCACCATATTTCATTATGGTCTTCAAATGATGGAAAAAAATGTATTCCTTCTCATAGAATTCTATCATATTTTCATGGAAGATCTCTTACTCAAAATAATACTGATGACTTGTTCCAAGTTATACGTTCATCTCCCATGTCCAGAATCCAGAAGGGAACTATATTTCATGAACATCAGTAGCAACCCTAGATGTGAGATCCTCATCAGAATAAGGATATTGGGATATATAGTATTAGGGATGATGTCATCCAATAGATGATTGGATTTCACTTTTGGGTAATGCACTTGATTTCTGTAATTACTATTGATTGAAGTTTGGGTTCTATTTCAGTTGCAACACGATGAGATTTGATTTTTCCATCACATAAATCATTTACACACTTATTAGAATCAAATACCTTGCATTATTCCATATCATATAGGATGAATTAGATACCACGTGCTATTGTGATAGGGTTGTGATAGTTGTTCTTGATTTTATGTTAGTTGGGTGCCATAGATAAATATGTGAAGTCATATTTCAATCAATAAATAGTATGGGACCTTATGAATTGGGAAAAAAATACAATAATGAAATGTAAATGATAAAAGAACTTGTTACATTTATGGTTTGAATGTTAACCATGTTTTGGGTTCATGAGGTGTTATGGTCCCTCATGGTTTCAGAAATTGGTAGACACATGGGTGGATTTTCAAATTAACAGAATGTGAAATTGAAATGGAAACATTAATTAAAAATAAATATCTCACCAAGAACCGACATTTGACTAGGCAAGAGGCATAGTTTCGAGTGGTTCGTTGGATATTCATTATACAGTCCTATATTTATGAGAAGGTTGTGGGTTGAATTGGTTTCTACGAGTTTTCTTACCTTTCCTATGTTTTTAAGATTTGTCCATGGATGTTTTTCTTTCTTGAGGTGTGTGTTTTGAATTTTAGTGACATTCCATCATGATAACCACTAGTGGTATGTCGCAATAGAATAAATTTCCATACAAAAAATGACAGTCGGCTATGAGCTTCCATTTGATAATATTATAGTGTCATCTACAACAAATATGGTTGTTCTCGAAATAGGTGATAATGCATAGTTCTGTGAGGGTTTCTTTCACTATATGTTGAAGATGCAAGGAGGACCACAACCAGAATTAATTATGGTTGAGATGATACTGGTTTTTAAACAGCAGTATCCTCCTTAGTTTTCTAGGGGTGCCGGACCACGGGCTATAGAGTTGTGGCTAGAGACCACGTTATCAATTTTTTAGAATCTAGATAATCCTCCGGAGCGGAGGGTGAATCTCAAATCTTAAATGATGCATGGAGAGATAATGCGTTGGTGCGACATTTTGATCCAATATGATGGGCTACGTGATATGGGTTGGAATGAATTTCCAACCAACTTCTATGAATACTTTTACACTGAATCTATACAAGTAGAGTGCGATAGTGAGTTTTTTCATCTGGAGAAGGATTTCATGAAAATTATGGAATACATAGAATGCTTTATAGAGATGCATCATTTGGTAACGATGTATATTACTAATGAACAATCAACGGTGAGGTGCTTTGAGGATGGTTGTAGACATGGTATCAGATCATAGTTCAGCGTGTTCAGGATTCCATCTATCAATAAGATTATGAATGCAGTTATAATTATAGAGAGAAACCTATGGGATGCTAGCTGTAAATAATAGGGGAGTGATGTTTCTATCCCATGTGGATCTACTTTTTCATGAAGGAATAACCATTTCAAGCCATCCCATGATTTGATTTCTAGTTAGGCTATGGGTACTGACAGTTTCATGTTTTACCATCAATGTTGTAGGGGAGGAGACCTGAAAATTCAGTATAACCACGAACCATTCTTGTGTCGTGTTAGAGACAAGATGGGGCTCATGTAGCGGTTTTGTAGGAGCTTCCCTCTAGTTTCATGTTTCATGGGGTAGGTCTAGAATTGGGTTCTGGAGCAGGTTAGTTTTCATCACGTCAGGCTATGAGGTGGATCAATGCAGGTCAGTCATGCTAGGTAAATGGTCTTCATGGTTGTTTTTGTGGAATCTAGAGACATGGTTCTCAATGATAGAATGATCGATCATCTTAGGGTATCAAAGAAGAGTCATAGGGCTGCAGAACATTTCAGACATATGCAACGCAACATACATAACATGAGAAGTATCCTAGACCATATATAGTGATAGATACAATATTAGTACCTTCTACTATTTCATCTTCTCTTTTTGATATAGGTACCTCACATAGTTTTATCTCTATATGAGTGGTGATAAGTCTAGGGATTTTGGTTTTTCTTTATGAGGGAATTTGGATTTTACACACTCTATTGGGAGATAGAACTCGTGATGTATTATAGTTTATAATGTGTCACCTTATGGTCATATGATATCACCTTATCTGGTATCTTTATGTCATAGGGATGATCTGGTTTGACATCATTCAAATAACTTACTAGCTCATTTATTATCGAGCATACATTGACTGCAATGGATAGAGGGTAACATTCACATCACCAGAGGATGAATTGTTCATTCATAAGGGTGAATGGGATTTCCAGGTGAGCATAGTAGAAGCCATGCATCATGGTCTTGGTGGGATGACAGCTCAAATTTCTAGTTCATTCTTAGATGATTAGAGAGTAAGCTAGGCGTACTTTTCTCTAGTGATTGAGCACTAAAAGGACAACTTTTCGGATGGATATTCTTTTTTATCTCTAGAGATAGGTATATTTATCCTTATTTGTATTTCTAGGATCTAGGTCGGTATTCCTTCCTCCATAAATGATGTATATGATGGTGTTGTATAACCTCAATAGTAAGCTAGATGATTTTAAGGCAAATAGGTTTGTCAGACACACTACTTCTCTATGGTGTTCGTCGGTCATTATTGAAAAAAAGGAGGATGGAACTATTAGGATATGCATTTATTATCAAAAACTAAACTATTTAATGGTCAAAAATGATACAATTTTCCATAGATAGATGACATGTTTGATCAGCTTTGCCGAGATCGGGTGTTATCAAAGAATGAGTTGTTGTGAGGATATAGCAATGTTCATGTTCAACCTAAAAACATACCTCATACTGCCTTTTGTTTCATGTATGGGCTATATGAGTATTGATTTATGTCATTTGTTCTCATTAATGAACCATCAATTATAATTTCATTGATGAACCGAGTGTTTCATCCTTACATGTATTATTTTGTGGTGGTTTTCTTAAATGATATCTGTGTGTATTATCATAAATGACACAACCATTCCAACCATACTGATATCATTAGGAATACACTGAGAGTGTATCAATTATATGCTAATATCACAATGTTCATCTTTTAGATTGATCGGATTCACTTCCTGGGTCACATTATCATGGAGAAAGGAGTGTTAGTTGTCCCAGAGATGGTTAGATATATATTTTTTAGGGAACATGTAACACCCAACAATTTTTTGAGATTGATTTTTTTAATTTCATTGATCTCTTATTTCATATGCTACACCATGATTAGCTTGTACTATAGGAAACATTGTATTATCATGCATTATACACAACAATATTCTTGGCATGTGGTGTGTACAATTCTGATGTGATTTTGATAGAATTCATTTCATACTACAGTGAGTATAGATTTTTTAAAATTATAAATGAAATAATTTTAGAATATTTTATACAAAAACCCAAAAAAACATGAAGTACACGCCACATTGGCTTGGCTTGAATTAAACGCAAGAGTGACCTTCCACAATAGAATTTGTTGTATGCGATACTGAGTTTCCATAAACAATGATACATTATTAGGATATTATTATTTTATTGAAAATAAACTAGTTGTTTTGAATAGTAATGACCACATTTTGAATTTAATATAACATTATCATTCAGCTTACACATTTTATTGAATATGGTATGAGAACAAAATCAATTATTAGGGAAAAAAAGTATTTTAAAAAAAATGAAGTTTTACCACATTTTGATGAAACCACCATTTTAAATTAAAATTTTGACACTATTATGTGTTAAATTTTACAAAATAATATTATCCATGGGAAGTGGGAAATAAAAATTTATTTTCGTTGAATTTTTTTATATTTTTCTAATAAATTTTAATTATAATGAACAATGAAAAATACTACATTTTTATTCAAAACATACTTTCTATCTACTTTATTAATGTCATTATATTATATTTTTAATTATATTAAAAGTTTAATTTCACTATATTTTTATCATTAAATCTAATATTAAGGAGTATAAATAATTTCACTTTTAAAATTTACATAAACAAATGTCAATATTTTGATAGATATTACTTATTAAAAAACAATATTTTCTGTTTTGATGACGAGAATTAATATTAAATTAATTATTATAAATTATGTGTTTTGAATTTGGAAAAATTGTTTTTGTATTTAGAAACAGATGTTTCGAATTCTATAAATTGGTACCATTTATTTTGGGACATTATGAATAGTAACATCTGAAAATATATTTTTTTCGATGGTAAAAAGGTAAATCTAGTAAATAAGGATAAAAAAAATATTATTATAATATAAACTTACTATTCACTTTTCATATTCCTAGATAATGAGATATATTCTTCTATGGGAATCCATGGGTTGATTTTGGGACCCCATTGATTCACATGGATATGGAAATTGCATATTATAAGAATTAATTTAATGTGAATATAATTTTATCCTAAACATATATCTTTTACTAAATAGATTTTAATATATGTTTATAAAATAGTTCTATATGTCTATAAATATTAATTATAAATGTCATATAAAATTCTACATCATGGATTTTTATTTATAATTTTTAGAACCGAAGTAAATATATTTATTTATGACACAATGATGATGAAGTGATTACCTTATTAATGATTGATTTAAATTAAGGTGATTATAAATATTAAAATAAATTTATTTTGAATATTTTTATTACATCTATGATTTTAATGGTTGATTATGACATTTTATATTTGAATTAACTTATTTTTTCTATTGAATCATTTTTTTCATTGATTTTTTAATAATTCCTACTATGAAAAGTAAAAAAATTTGACATAAATGAGTTTTTAAAATAAAGATTATTTTATTAAATGATATATTAGTTCTAAAAATATATGATTTGGCCAATTGACTTAGATAACGATTAAAATTTCAATAATTATGCATTTGAGGTTTGATTGGTATTTCATAGTAACTATATTTACCGTATAGTATGTATATACAATAAGACATGCTAAGAGTTATATTTGTTAACAAAGGAATAATGCTACAAGATACAGTTATATTCGAGACCTAAAATTGTATAAAAACTATTGGTTGAAGGGATTCTGAACAATCATAATCATACATTAAAAATAAAAGAATCTTGGACCATTTGAAAACTAAAATGATTTTGTAATAATTTAATAGTTTAAAAGTTTCCAAAAGAGACATGCTACTCACTTATAAAAGGAAACATCCTCCCTCTCCTATTCATTCATTTTTGAGCCTTCAATCTTTGCCAAACTATACCCATTTTTCTTCTCAATTCCCTAGTTACATTCTAGTGGTACTAGTATTCTCATAATACCAACTTTAGTGCCTTAACATGAAATTTAAAGAATCTGCATCAAAGACAGGATGTTTCTAAAACATATGAAAGAAATCTAACCTAAGGTAATGGATAATTTTGCAATCTCATTTTATCTGATATGGTTTATAGTTATGAATTTACAAGGGATATATTCATCAACCATGCCTATGTTTTCCCAATATTTTTTGATAAAATATTTACCATTAATTTATGTATGTTTAATGTCATTTTTATAAATTATTGACTTTTAATACATGGTGTGGAAGGAGTCATTATTTTTTTACCATAGGTTGTACTTTTTTACCTTTCATAAAAAAGTATGAGGAAAATGTTTTTTATGTTATAAGACATGAATATATTTTTTCAGTATCATGATGCCTTATTTTCATGAATCTTACTTCATAATATCTCATGTTTATTTTCATCTAAATTATCTTCTTTTAAATTTTAGCAGTATTTAGAGAATATTACACTTTTTTGAAGAAGAAAGGATATTTTCTCAAGAACTTATTTCAAGCGATTTATCAAAATTATTTTCCATCTAATTTGACACTATTAATATAGTATTATGTTTTAATACCTATTATTAAAATGATTTGATTATGTTAATAATTGAATGATATTTTATATAGAATATGTTTTGATGGAATGATGTTTCAGAAACCCCATTTTATTTATTGGGTTACACTATGATGAATGATTAATGTTATTGTGGCACATGTAAGAATGATTTTATATGATATACACAGGACCTATATCTCCATATGAGAAATAAGGAAATGATTTAAATTTCATGAGATTGACTTGTCTGGGATGACAAGTAAATCTAGTTCTGTAATACATGGCTAGAATAAAAAGTAAATATGGTTAAGTAATACATGGATTAAATGTCATGTAAACTTAGTTCAGTAATGAATTATGTCCACAATGAAGGAGTTGGTAGAATTTCCATTTCTATTATGGATATAATATTATATGAATATTAGTTTTCAAGAATTATTTGTTTTATGCCAGTGAAATTTTTCCGTGGTTAATGTTCCTTTATGATCCATGGCGTATAAACTACCATGATTTAGTTCATGTCTGAGGATTTTGATGTTTTACGTTAAAATGTTTATGGTTTGATTTATGTTCTCTATTTTTACCTCTATTGAGAATTTGATATCACACATTTATATTTTTTCATTTCCCCATGATATAAATAATTGTTTTATGTAGGAAAAAAGGATAATATTTTTTTGGAGAAGTTAATGAACTTTCACCATTATTAGAAGATTATGTTATGAGATTCAAAATGAACTAAACTAGTATGGTCTTTGGGTGTCCTTTTGTGTCATGTACTAATTATTCATCAATTGAAATGTAATTTCCATGTAAATCAAGTGTTGATCTATACAGTTGGTATAAAAGATAATTTTTTGTTAACCTTTGGAAACTAGTATTCCAAAATATTTATGAGATCCCATGATTTTTATCGATGTTATGTTTTGTGATTTCCCTATGGGTAATGCTAATTATATATTACAGTCCTATGATTATGGAAATGGTCATTAATAACCACTGAATAAATTTTTATGTTAGAGAATTAAATTACTCCCCTGAGATTATATTGTTTTCCATGTATGAGTGTTGCCTCTCAAGCTATTCTATTTGGGTTTAGACAATGGAAAAAACCCAAAGGAACCATTTTAATGATCAATGTACTGGAAAATGTAATGATTTTACTATTGGAAACCCATATTTTATTGGAGGTGGAATGAAAAATATTATTACTATTCATATAAAATCTATGAATCATTCTATACTTCAGAATGAGTAAAGAAGGGAACAAAATTCTATTGAGTCCTTCATGAGGCAACATCCACTATATTTCAGTGGGTCTTCATATCAACCTATTTGATGAACAATGGATCAGTACCATTGAAAATAATTTTATCAATCATTCATTTTTCAGAACATGAAAATTTTATTTTGGACATATATCATTTATATGGTGTAGCAGACCGCTGGTGGACTCTAATTATCAATATATGGAAGCAATATGAAATTGAAAAAATGGTATGGGATGAGTTAATGAACATGTTTTTTAATAAGTACTTCCCTCGTATTCTTCACGCAATGATATAAAAGGAGTTCATTGAGATTATGAAAAATGAAGTTGAATATTTGTGTACATATAAGGTCAATTTTACACGGATTTCATGGTATGATTCCTTCTTGATCATTCGTCTTGAATGTAAAGTAGATATATGTTTTAGTGGCTTATACCCAATTTGTATAATGGAATTATCTATTAGAGTCTTTAGTATCAATTAAGGAATTATGTGTTGTTATATCAAGGTAGAAAAGTATGTTGATGTAACATATCCATCTCATGGTTTTGACATGAAATGAATGATGGAGTTCTGGGATAAATCTCAAAATAATGGTGAAAAGAATATGGTTGTTTTCTTATGCTCAAAATATGGAAGGAATCATGTTGGATATTTTTTAAAGGGACTAGAAAATTCATCATGTGTTGAAAAATAAGGTCATCGGGTAGTTGAGTGACAAAGTAATAGGAAAAAGGTTAGTAATGATGTGAATAGAGAAAAGACGACAGAGAATGCACCGCCGGCATTGTAATGCTACATGTCCCAGAAAATAGGGATTAATGCTAACCAATTACCTAATCAAAAGGATAATGATTATCGATATCAGTAACCCCATAAGTTAAAAGACAATGGGATGTCAAATAAGATCACTATTGGTGATTTTTATTATGCAAATACAGTGTTCAAATGATTTAGATTGTATGTTATTGGATTCCAAAATAATGTTGATGAATCTCATTTATTGTATTATAGAATATTTGAATATCTATGTTTTAGTATATTTTGGTACTAAAAAATTATATGGTACCAATTACCATGATAAGTGATTGAAGTATTTTAAGAAATAACATGATATGCACAAAATGAAGGGATTATGAGATAATGAGATGTTTGATAGTATTAATGATCTCAAGAATGAAAAAAGGAAAATAACATATTCGGGTTTGAGTATATTTAATTTTTGGTATATTTGGTGTGTGGAAATATTTAATAGTAATAGAATTCATTTTTTCCCTATGGTAATATGGCAATTCATGTTATTTTCATGTTTTTTGGGAATACATGATTAAGGTATTCACATGTTTTTATTGTGACAACAATGAACAACCCTATAAGATATGAGAAAAAATGTTATGTTGATTTAGTTTACCTCCTTCTAGTGTCTAATTTCTTTAGTTTTTTGAAGGATTGTAATATTATACATTAATGTATATTATATGTTATTATCTATTTTATGATTTTTAGATTAATGTATTATCTCACTATTGGTGGACTTATGCTTATTTGATAACCCATTATATCATTTTTGTAGACACAGATGGAATGACCTGTCATTTTATCGCATGATCTAACAATACTTGCTGAATTAAATATTCAACTTCATTTCAATAAAAGATGAATTGGAAATTGTTCATGGAATAACTAATAGTGAGATTACCCCAAAATCATGTAAGTATTTATTCTCATGAAATAATAATAGACTTTTATAAAATGTTCATGAAAACCAAAAATGGTATCCTAGTACTTTATTATCTGATTAATCAGATGATCCCTTAAATCATCCTTGATTTTTGGATTTCTTTTAGTTAAGATTCACCAATCTTTATTCACTATCACTATCCATCAGAACATGATGGTTATATTTCTCTTCTATATACATGTTTTCTCATGATCTCTATGTTATCCTATGTGTAAACCCAATGATGAGTAAAATTGGGTAACTATTATGCTTCTAACATTACCTTTTAAAATGCTGTTTTATTATCCATTTTTACAATGTTGGTTTCCCTAAATAAAACATTCAATTATGAAACCATTTATAAAACCAATGAGTTTCGAGGGAGAAATTCATATTAAGTGTGGTAGAATGTAACACCAATAGATTTTACGATATATATTCATATAATATATTTAATTTCTTCTATTGTACGCTACACCAAGATTATCTTTCTCTATACGCAACACTATGTTAGATTTCAATATAAACTACAATATTCTTGTCTTATATTTCACACAATTTCATGTTATTTTTATAGGATTTATTTCATGTAACATTGAGTATAGAGTTTGTTCAATGTATAATGAAATGCAGATGTATTCTGTTTTGTGAAACACCAATAGAATATTTCACTACATGAAAAACTAACTTGACTTGTGTTACTTACAAGAGAGACCTTCTTTGGTAGCTGGCATTGTATGTGACACCGATTTTCAAATACAATTACATTTAATTAAAATATTATTATTTACTGGGATATAATCTATAAATTATGAATATAATTGAAAAATTTTGAATTTTATATAACATTAGCATTTATATGACTCATTTTCCAGAACATCGTATTTGAACAATGTCAATTTTTTGGATAAACGTAATATTTAAAAAAATTACAAGATTACCACCTTCTGATCACAGAAACATTTTAAATATAATTTTTAACACTTTTATAAGTTAAATAAAACAAAATAAACTTATTCAATCGAAGCATGACATAAAAAACTACTTTTAATATGTTTTTTATTTTCTAATAAAATAAAAATTTTATGTAATAGTGAAAAATACTGCATTTTAATTCAAATCTTCATTTTTGTCTAATTTAATTTATAGTTAGATAATCTTTTTAATTGCATTTAAAGTGTAATTAGATTACATTATTATTATTTAATACTATATTGTTTATTTTAAGAAAATTAAATTTTAATTTGTACATAAACTTATATCAATATTTTGATAGTTACTACATCTTTGAAACCCTATTTTTTTGGTTTTGTCAACGAGAATTAATTTTAAATTTATTACTAAAAAACAATACATTGAATTTTAAAAAATAGATTCCATATTTGGATCCATAAGATTCGATTTTTTTAAATATGTAACTTTTATTATTGGACATTATGAATAGAAAATTAAATAATTATTTTATTTACCATTCTCATATTGTAAATCAGAAAAATAAGGTTAAAAATAATATTATAAAAATATTAAACTACCCTATGACTTGTAATATTCCTATTGAATGAGATATGTCTGACTATGGTCATCTTTGTGTATATTTTGGGACCCTATTGATTGACTATGAGGTGAATCTGATAATTTAAAATAATTATTTTAATGTAAAGATAATTATAACAAAAACATATATATTTTACTAAATATAGATTAATATAGGGTTATATAACTGACTAACATATATATAAATACTAGTTAGAAATCAAAAAAAAATTCTGAATAATGAAATTTTATTTATAATTTTTAGACACCAAATAATTAAATTTATTTATGACATAATGATGATTCATTGATTACCTTATCAATGAATTATTCAAATAAATGAGATTATAAATATTAAATTTAAATTAATTTAATATTTTTATGCAATAAAAGAATATTATTGATGAGTGCATATTTTTATATTTGATTTAATTTAGTTTTTTTTAAATATACATATTTATCTGGATTTATAAAAGGCCATGTTATGAATAGTATAAGAAGAGTCATAAAATATTTTTGAAACCAAATGTTATTTTATTAAATTGTATAATAGTCCTAAAATATATGATTCCGCTAAATGACATAGACAATGTTTAATATGTCATTAATGAACTATTTGAGGTTAGGTTAAAATTTTATAGTAACTATATTAACTATATAAATATATGAATACATAAGAAGACACGGTAAGAGTTAAACAAGTTTACTAAGGGTTATAGATATAATATAAGGATGAATTTGATAATTGAACTTTCATAAAGCTATTGGTTTAGAATATTTTGAATAATACTAAACTTAACATCGAATGAAATTATTTTTGGACCATTTGAAATGAAAAATAACTTTTTTAATAAATTAATATTTTTATAGTTTACTAAAGTTCCCCTCTCTTTTCATATAAAAGGGGACCTCACCCCTCTCGTCTTCACTACATTTTGAGCCCTCATGCTTGGCCAACCACTAAATATTTCTCTACTCAACTTCCCTTGTTAAATTATAAAGGTGATAGTCTTCTCAAAAGTCAATCTCAATGGCCCTAAGAGAAAATTTAAATAATGAAATTTGAGGAAGAGGTGTTCTTGACACATAGAGATGGTATCAGACCTAATGTAAGGGATAATTTTTCAATCTCATTTTTTTCAAGATTGTATATATATATATTTATTTACTGGGGATATTTTTGTCATCTTTTTCCCTGTTTTCTAAATATGTTTTAATAAAATATTTAATATTATTCTATGTATGTTTAAATTCATTTTTACCTATTTTGTACTTTTTCTACATGGTATGGAAGGAATGTTTCTTTTGTTTACAATAAGAGGTAATTTTTTACTTTTGTAGAAAAATGTAAGATGAGAATGTTTTTTATCTTATATGGAATGAATAGAATTTTACATTTTCTTGAGGATATTTTTCCTTGAACATTATTTTATACTATCTCATGTTTATTTTTCCACTAAATTATTTCCTATTAAATGTGCATGGAATTTTTTGAAAAACAATTATATTTTAAGAAGAATGGATACTTTCCTCAAGAAGTAAGTTCGAGTGGTTTATCAAAATTATTTTCTATTTAAGATATCCATCATTAAATAGTGTTACGTTTTTGTCCTTATTATTATAATGAATTTATTATTTTATTAATGGAATGGTATTTTATAAAGATTATTTTATGATGTAAAAATGTTTATGAAACCCCATTTTCTTTCTTGGGTTATGCTATTATGAATAATTTATGTTTTTGTGAAACATGTGAGAATGATTTTCTTAAGAGATGGGTGGGACCTATATTTCACTCTAATGGATTGGGTAAATATTTATATCTCCTCAGATAGTCATAACAAAAATAGAATGTAAATCACATTCACTAATGCAAGGATTGAATTACATGTAAATGTTTCTCATCAATACATAGATGAATTGAAAGTAAACACAGTTCAGTAATGAACTATTTCTACTATGATGGTTTGGGTAGCAATACCATAGATAATATAGAAATCCTATTATGTTCTTATTATTTTTCTAAAATTACATGTTTTATTTCAATGTTATTCTATCATGGTTAATGTTCTTTTATGATACATGCCTTATGTGCTACTAATATTTATTTCATGTCTCATGATTTTGATTTTTTTATCTTCAAATGTTTATATTTTATTTTATATTCTCTATGTTTACCGTTACTGAGAATTCGATCTCTCCTTTTTATATGTATCTTTTCCATAGGATATAAATAATGTTTTTAGGTAGGTAAACAAAATGGTAAGATCATTATGGGAGGTGTTGAAGATCATTCACGATGAATAGAATATAATGTTATGAGTATCCAAAGGAATTAAACTAAAATGGTCATTGGGAGTCTATTTTTGTATTGAATTATGTATTCTGAAAATTTAATGTAATTTCCATGTATATCAACATTGGGTCACTACTGAACAGTAAACAAATGTTTTTACATATATAGTTTCAAGGGGCTTATTAGTTACTACAAGCATTTTATATAGGACTGGTCACATATAGTTGCACGGTTGAAGGTCATGAATAAGAAGGGTGTGATGATTTTGTTGTCGGCATCTTATGTGATAGCCTTTAAAGAGCTCAAAGGGAGGCTGACCTCATCACCAGTACGGATACATCTATAGTAATTCTAGAGTTACTCAGTGTACTATGATTCTTTAGGTATTACGAATGGGGAAGTGAGGATACAGGGGGATTGAGTTGTGGCATACATGCCTTGACATGTAAGGAATTATGAGAGGAATTACCCTATGCACAATCTCGAGCAGGCTATAGTGTTTCATGTTTTTTACAATTTGATACACTATTTAGTGGGAAATTGTTTTTTGGTGTTCAGAGGCCACAAAAGCCTCATCTATGTATTTACGAAACATGGTCTGAATTTTAGGAAGTAAAGATGAGAGTGTTCCTATAGATATTTTACATTGGGATTTCTTACATGATTAGTAAGGGAAATTTAGAGGGTGATGCACTGAGAAGGAGGAATTAGATAAAGTCAGTTCCATAGGCCATCACCGAGTGGTAGCTTATGGAGTTATTCTCTTAGAAGCATTAAGAGGTGCACAAATGACATGGGAAGACCATTCATTCATCATTAGTGGTTATATCTACCCTACTAGAAAGAGTTAGTACGAGGAATCTATCATATTTAGAAGGCATAGTTCTATGTGAGGTTATGGTTGGTGAGGACCCTCTTCCTAGTTGGATGGTAGGTGATGAGGATATCTGGTGTATCCATTGATGTTTCTGGGTTCCATTGGATATACATGAGGATCTCATGTTGGATTTTATTTGTTATTCATGGGTAGTTATTCCTAGGGTTACCAACATGTTCCATGACTTGTGACTAAAATACTGGTGTTTAATAATGTAGAGAGAGGTTTATGGTTTTGTTACTAGGTGTTCCACTAATCAGCAGGTGAAATAAGATCATTAGTGACCAGTTGTGCTTTTATAATTGTTTCCTATCCTAGAGTGGAAATTTGTAGATTTTACGATGTATTTTTTGAATGGATTAACGATATATCCTCGAGCATATGTTCTTATGTGGATTATTATTGACAGGATAACAGATGTCTCTTATTCTCAACAATCAATGAGACCTTCAGTGTTGATTATCATGCAATGCTGTATATATGAGAGAAAGTACAACTTCATTGGTTCATACGCACTATCGTTTCATATAGGGATACCCTCTTTATTTCTTGTTTATGGAAGTGTTTTTAGAGGTGGATCAGTATACAGGTGCATCTGGGCACAACAGACCACCATCTGTCTGATGGAAAATCAGATCGTACAATGCATGTGATAGAGGGTGTGCTGTGAGAAGGAGTCCTAGATTTTGGGGGCTCTTTGCAGAGGCACATTCCCCTGGTTGAGTTCACCTTCAATAAAAGTTATTAGTGGATGATAAAAATGGAAACATATAAGGATTTATATGATAGTTCATGTCTTTCTCCCCTATGCTAGTTAGAGGCAGGAGATGTTGCTTTACAAAGACCACGTCTCATGCAGGAGACATCTGAGTAGGTTTAGTTGATTTTGAAGCAAATGAATATGATAATGTCCTATCAGAAGTCATACACTGATCACCGCAGACTACCTCTAATGTTCTAGGGTGTGGATTGGGATTTAATATATGTTTCACCAAGTTTGGGATAGAGGAGGATCAGTAGACAGGGTAAACATTCACCGATATATTTTAGGTTATTTGACATTATAGAGACTCGATATGGTTACATATTGGTTATAGTTGCCTTAAATCTACCAAGATATGCACTCATACATCCATGTATCTTCATTTTACCACTATCACTCAGACCTATCTAATTTATTTTCAGCCTAAGCTGGCTGAAATTCAGGTTTATGCATCCTTTTAAGAGAATTCGATTCGTATAGATTCGAGGATAAAAATGGTTCTTCATGTCCAATAGGTTCCTCTACTATGAGTGATATGGTAGCATATCCATTTAAAAGATGAGATATTGGAGAGGGAGGCCATTTTAGGAGCTCAGTGGATAGAGTTTTTCTTAGAAGAATCATGACCACCCATTAGAGAGAAATTCGGGAAAAAATTGCAATAAGGGAAGAAGATTGTCTTAACCCTGGTTTTGAATGATAAATTTTAAATACTATAATGGTTTTATAGATACCATAGACTACTCTCCATGGATATGGAATGTGGTAGTGGATGTATTGGGTTGATTCTTCATCATGGGTCCTAATTCTTATGGATGTTGTGGGCCTTGCTACCTTGCGGATCGAGCATTCATTGGCTTATGGAGGACATTCTCTTCCCATTCTCCTAGGATTTGAACCCGTTCTAAACCGTGGTTCCAGTAGGGATTCCCATGGTACTCACTGGGATGCCATGGACATACACTTTTTATCCACCCCTCTATGGTCTATAATTAATTAAATGGATTCCTTGGTCAACTGACACCTTGGATCTGCCTCTTGTGCTATGCAATTCACTATACGACGTGGTTGTGAAATTATTGAATTCTCTATATAGCGTGGATAAGGTTGCTTGATACAGATGGATGTATGGTTTGGTTGTGTTATTTTCATGAAACTTGGTATATCATTCATGTTAGGAGTTGGCTCGCTTTTACATGTACCATTGTGTGATGTCTAGTTTCACTAGTTACAACAGACTTATTCCATAGGCATACACAATTATGGGTTTTTTACACTTGCTAGAACATTTGTAGAATTTTGTTTAGAACTATATAGAAATGGGTGGATTCCTGTTAGGTTGTTTATCCCACACCCTGTTATAGCCTCATTGTGGACCCATATAGATTATATTGTTGCTTGTTATGATAGAGGAAAGCACACTAGTACATGGGGTTAATTTTAACCTTGGATAAGGTGAGCATAAGAACACGCTCTAACATTAAATATTGGGATACCTTTTTGGTCTTTGGTTCTATTTGGGATACATGTATTTTATTCTATTTCCATTTAATGTACTAGGTATTTTCTAGACACTTTTATCATCAAAATTATTTTTTTATATCAGATAATTTTGGTTATTGATATGTATTAATGTCTGTCTTTCCTTATATTTAGTTTAAAACTTACTTATTCTCATCCGCTATTGCATGACTTTGACTTACATTGCGATACAATGGTAATGAGGTAATTTTGTCCCCAATTACTCACATATTCCATTACTTCTATTCGACAGACTCTGGCGTTTGGGGAGATGTGTTGGAGGCCTTGTGACCAACCAGTTTCGGGGCACCATTTCTAGTGGAATCTGGGTTCGGGATGTTACATAATGTAAAACTATTCTATAATTTATTTAGTCTAATTAATACCATTCAATAAAATTACATGGTGATATCTATCATAATAAAAAGATAATTTTTTTTTAATATATACAGATTGGATTGAAAATTGGTGTCATGTGTAAAAAAAGATACCAAAGTCATCATGTTTTTTATAAGAATATATCATTAAATAATGGGGTGGTACCTACCTAGTCCAGAAATATTGTCCCATAAAATAGGGATGTCATATCAATCTTGGTTCTATAAGACATCTGTGACTTTGAATTTTCCCAATTTGTTGTCTACATGAAGATCATATAATGAGTTCGAATCACTATATTAGAGTCCATGATCATGTTAATGATTGGTTATTATCTTGGACTCGAATAATGAGATCATATTGTTTTAAATTTATGTCAGATGATGTGGTAAATGATTGGGGTACCATGAGATCATGTAGAAACACTAGATGTCATGTTGATACATGTGATATATTCTATAATTCCTCCAGTATTTTATGGAGTAAGGATATATTTACCTTAAGTCATTCTAGAACCTATGGTTAATTATTTTTTTATCCCTAATCAACCTATAGATTATTATTTTATTTTCATTCATTACTATTTATTCAATTTATATAGGCATATCAAAATTTAATTCACATAAATATGTTTTCAAATTATAGGTTCTCCATTGGAGGAGGAATATTAATATATATTTCTCACCATCATTTATGGAGACAATATTATGCATATAGACTGATATTTCTTCTTCAAATATTAGAAAAAGTTTAACAATTGATAGTTATTTTCTTTTTAATGCATGATTTACTATGATATCTCTTGTTCAATTTTATGTTTCAGATGGTGTTGTTAGAACATAATGGGTATGAGGTATGAGATATATCTTAAGGGTTAGTATTAGATCATTTATATTTTTTTAGTTATATATTTGTATGTGATCATAATTGTTGAATATCTATTGATGTGAATTTTATATCTAAGAATTTTTATTTTTCCCCATTACATTTGATATATTTTTAATCTATTATATCTATTTAATATATGTATTCTAATTTTCATTAATTTTTGAATTTTTTGTTTTTACTATTTTTATGTCATTGCAATGTAAGGGAATAACTTTATTATTATATTTATTTATGAACAAATAACTAGTCTTCCTTCAATGGTTTATGGTAAGGTGAACATAAGACCATATTTAAGTGTTGGGTCATGTCCACTAGGGCCAATTCATTACAAAATTCTAATCAGGGATCACCATTTTCATTATCTTATAATTTTTGTGATTGTAGTTTGTTTTTTTTATATTTTTTATCACTGAATAAATATCAAAATTTTGTTTCATAAACTCATTTTCAAGTAGGAAATCTTGAATACTAGGTATAATATGGTAATATTAATTCTTTATAATGTATATATTTTATGATTTCACCTTCCGTGACGCACATGGATTGAAGGATTTATGATTTATTCTTATTTCATTCCACTTACTTTGATGGATAGATGCATATGATGATAAATAATTATAATAATGTATGATTCAAATTGAATGTTCAAGGTATGATCCTTTTTATTTTTTGGTTCACTATTGATATAGGTTTTTTTATTTATTTTTTCTACAAGAAAAATGTAGTTTTTTCACATATAAATCTTTGGTGGAATTCAAAAGAACTAAATAATATGTATTTTCTATGGATAAATGTCCATGTTGATCATAGAGAAAAATGTTCAGTAGAGATGGAAAATTATTCCCTTCAATCAGGGATTCATATATATATGGGTAGCTTATAGTAGGAATCATGTTCCATGATTCTCAAGATGGATTGATGAGTGAAATGAATAATATGGGTAGTTTTTTAATAACATTAATTATCCCTAAGGATGTGGTGTCCCTTATGTTCATTTATTATTTTAATGTGGTGGGTTTTAGAATAATTTCATGATAATTTTTTGTTTCTTTCTTCATCGTTTCAATTAGGTCTTATGGTGGGGGATATAGGGCTTGATATCTTCAACAAAGTGTTAGTGGTTGATGCTAATATTTCTAATGATCAGTTATTATGGGGACTACAAATAAAAAGGTTATTGTTTCATAGTAGGATAATTTTGTAGGTATCATGAATATCTGTCCCTAAGAAGTAGATTATCTCGAGTGTATATGGATTCATTACTAGTCTCATAGGGATGATTTTTTCTCCTTGGAACAAAATGTTTTGAAAATAACTCTCATTGTTTAGGATAAGAAAATGAGAAAATGGTATACATGTAGTTCATATTGTTATAAATGAAATTCATATTTTTTTAATTGGAGGATGATGATTCACTATTTTTCCCGATAATAGTACAAAATGAACATGATCAATTCCCTTATAAGTGTTAAAGTGGGGTTTTTTATATCATTTGAGATAAAATTCTGAAACCAGGATCATACGAAATCATTTTTCTTCAATGTTGATTTTATTGTTTATCATTGATTTTTGAGATTAATCATTATTATTCTTGGAATTATATGTGATGGGGTGAACACCAATGTTTATTGGAGGTCATCATACTCATTTTATGTGGGTTTTTTAGGAATGGGTGATAGTGTCGCTATAAATATTGGATTGGTTGATGGCTATAAATTCATGATGGTCATCCAAATATAGTTTTTGTATTTAAACAAGCATGGAGTGTGGGACATCAGTTTTTGTGTGTTGGTCGGGGGAATTGATAATGAGAAAAATATGACGAGGGGAATTATATTTCTCATATAAATTCTTCTACATGAGTATCAAAAAATATATTTCAGAAAAATCCATTGGTTTCTAAATATGGTTTTTACCTAATGGTTTGTGATTATTGGAATTCAAAGCCATTTATATTTTCATGTAATTTTTTACATAAATAGTTAAAGATTAATTATTACTGTGATTTTGAATTGTGATATCTTTTATATGGGATTCATGATTGATATTGTGAACATGTATATGAATATGGAAAATATGGTATTTCTTTTGAATCTTAAAATCAAATCCTGTGGATTGGGATTGGGACAATACCCTTTCCCTTTTATATTTGATTTCCTTGAATATTTCATTATTTATTTTTTTTAGACTCTGTAATGTGGTAAAATATGAGGATCCATTTTATTTTATTCTTTCATATAAGAGGATGATGATCGAGATAGGGGGATATTAGGATTGGGAGATTATAAAATCATGCATCACCATTTTTTTGTATCAAATTATGGATCAATGTAATATGATATGAAATTTTATACACTAATGTATGTCATTAATTAAGGAATTTTCATATATCCACATAAATTCATTTCGTATTAATTTTATATCCATAAAAATGTTTCATTACTTAAATTTATAGACCATATATAGTTATTTTAGGTAATTTGAGGGTTTCTTTTGATCTCAAGTTCTTTTTTTATTTGGGAAAAGACAATTTGATAACCATTTATTAAATAACAAATGTATTATATGATTATTTAGGTGATGTGTTGATGATGATGGATACATTGCTTGAGTGTTTAGATAATTCCATGTACAGTGACTCTGGTTATGGCTAGCGACCCAGTTGGGAACCCCATTTTCAGGGAACATTTACATATGAGGAACAAGAATAAAACATATGTGTGGTTCATAGAAAATGGTCTTATAGATCACCTATCCATTAACCATATAATTAATATTTAGTGATACCCCTTTTGACACCCAATTCATTTATGGATATAAATAAACTTAAAATTAAGAATTATATGATGGGATGGGTTTAAAAAAACATCCAAGGTTGACTTTTTGGAGTATATTCTATTTAAAATTTCTTAATGTCATGTACTGTCCTCGTATTGGTGTTTCGATTGACATGTCATCAAATAGTCAAAATTAGAATTCATGGAAAAAAAATTGTATTTTTTATCACATATGATATTATTTTTATATATTTTTTATTTTCTATCAAATTAATTTTACATCATGGAATTTGGTGTGGTTTGGTAGTAGAATTACATTTTTGTTTTCTGTTTGGAATCCTTTTGATGAATTTTATTTATATTGTGATATTATCATAAATTTTCCATTATTAATACAAGTGGGTTTATATTGTTGTAATTTTATGGTTTATAGGAATAATTATGGGGTATTTTCATTACATTGATTCTCTATTAATATTCTTCAGGGTTTTTTAGAACTATTAGGCTGGTTTGGTACATATGGGTGTTGGATATAGATAGTTGTCATTCAAGAGTCATTGGTATGGAAATAAGGTACTAGTTAGGTAAAAACGTCTCCATGATGTAATGTATGAGGTTTCCCATGAGGTAATTATTATCCTTATTGATTCCAATGTGGTAGTGGATATACATGGTTATGGAATTTGAGCTAATTTGTTAAGGTAATGATTTTTATTGATAAAATTATCCTACCGATTTTCATATTATTTTTAGCCCCTCATAGGGTATTAATTTAATTGATATAGATCTAGTTATCTAGTGTAGTTTCCCATTCATTTATTATATTGTTGGGTTAGTACTAATGATTCGGTGATGTTGATGATTGGTTCATTTCTTTGTCAGCATTGGCCCCAATGGCTTATTCTGAAAATGCTTTCAGGATATTATTTCTTTGGATTTGGATTTGAGAGGAGAAATTTATGAATATATTATATTCTAAATTAGAACAGACATTTTTTAAAAGAAATACTCCTTAGTATATTACTAAGTGTTATAAATGACTTGAGATGTAATAGAAAATACGGGTGAGTATAGTTTGCTTCTTATTGTATATTCCCACTTTAGGTATGACTATGTGACTTATAGAGGAATTGTTATACTTCATGAATGGGAATATGGGTATTTTATTATGTGGTAGCATTTTTACTTCTGTAATTTTGATAAAAATATAGGATCAATAATTTTTTAAAAATAATGTACTTGATTCTAGATCAAAAATATCTTTTGGAGTTGTATAGTTGATTATATGTGTCTTGTTTTCTTGGATTCCTAGAATTATGTCCCTATATTTGTAATTCATTCCATTTCACATGTTAAATTATGACATATAAATGTTTACATGTATCCATTATATATATATATAGGGTTACCATTGTTCTATAAGACATATATTTTTTGTTAGAGTAAGGGGATTTTGGCAACTATTGTCACGTAATTATCCAATGCTTTTGACATCATTTGTCTCATGTAGTGTTAAATTGTTTTTATTTATCTAATTATAAATTAAAATATTTTATTTAGGAATAAAACAATTTCATAATGATTCATATGAGAATACAATATTATTTTTATTTTTTAGTGACCTACAGAAATATATATTTCACCAATTGTATATGTACATTAACGTGCGCGAAGATCCCAATGTCATTTTTAAGGATACCCGTAGAAGTAAATATTAATATGGTTGATGAATTATGATACTTGATATATAAATACCACTGATATGATTTTTATTGTCCATGATATATTTTTTCAATAATTTTTTAGACTATTTATGATGTACAGTTTGAGTTTAGAGGTATCACCATTGAATATTTATTTACAACTTAATTTATTCTACATGTTAATGTTATTTTAATAGTGGTTGATCAATTAATTCATACAAAAAATAACATGAGTCAATATAAATATAAATTATATTTTATATGACTTATTTCTCTTCAATTTCTTTATTATATGAACATATATTTTCATATATATTTAGATATTTTTTTAAACCATTGTTGTTGGACTCCGATATGAGGGTATAATCCACATAATTTTATCTCTATATAACCTTTTAAATAGTGTATAGGTTTATGGGTATAGGTAGTCACACATTAGGCTTTCAATGATCTATTCTTTGTGATGTGTTTGGATGATAGGATTTACTTCATGATAATATGGTCCTAGAGAATAGAAAATAAGATACCATCAAGTATAGCTAGTTCCTATATAATTTAGAAAATGAATAGATCTTTTTGAAGTATAAAACATGTAGAATTGGGGGATTATGATTTCATAATATAAAATTAAAATGTGCTAAAACTGACAAGAAGTAGGTGAAATTTGATACATGGAACCGAGATGGATCATAAATAGTGTTAGGCTGGACCAATAAATGGATAGGATTCGGTTTCAATGTTGATAACCCATTTGATGTGTATGTATTTAAATTTAAGATTATATCTATCCAAACATGATTAAAATTAGTGGTTGAATATATAGTTAAATGGCGTAATTTATTAAATGAAATACCTTATGAATCACATATGATTAGGGTAAAGATCCACTTTAGGGAATCATAAGTCCCATAAGGCTTCCTCATTTTCTCATTATTGGAAAATATTAATTTTTTCCCACCAACATATTCTACGTGTAATCTTCATTAACCAGATATATCATAAAGATTTATGTTTTAAAAAAATTATATTTTTTACCAATCATTATTTTTCATCCTTTAAACTGTGGATTAAATTTAAAAGTCACATAAGATCATGGTTGGATTTATTAATCAAGTAAGACTACATTCTAGGGTCTTATATTTTCAGTGATTCCTTCATGTGTGTTTTTTGAATATAGGTTACAAAAATAAAAATTTATATGAAATGATTTCTAGGGTCGTTGATCTCCCCATTAATCATCAATTATCACTCAGGGAACCCTGGTATAACCGTAATCACACATGTATGATAAAGAAGGAAAGATTTCAGGACTTTACATGAGAATGTGAAGCTTTTGGATAGTGTGGGAGAATAAGTGGGAGGTAGGGTGCATGGGAAAGCATGAGGTAGTGATTGATATTGTATGATTTAACAAGTACATTAAATATAAATTATATTAATCATATATTTATAATTCAATGAGTTTTCATTGATATATTATGTTGTCCTATAGTTTATATCAACCAAATAAATATAACAAACTATATAAATTTATATAATTACTGTTTACTACTCATATATTGTCTCTATTATTATTTTATGAAAAGATAATTTTTATGAGACACACATATATGTAATGGCATAGAATTATATATCAATAACAATAATATTTTCAGTTTTCTTGTGTGTCATTTATTAACTATTGTACTTTTAGGTTTATCTAGATTATACCAATTTCTATTATGTAATTTAATATTTCATTTTATCTATCATGATTTTGTTTTACAGATATTAATTCTCAATACATAGTTTACATTCCATATATAGTTTTATTTTATATATGATCTCCTTAAATATATTCATCAGATCACCATAATTCTAAATAATATTTTCTTCAAATTATTTTACTTCTTAATATCCTTTACAAATTCATATAAATCACATTATCCCCATTATTTCACTCTATCTAAATAATATATATGTTCTTTAATCTATTTCACCCAGTGAGACAATCTATTAAATCAGTCAATAGTACATCGATATTCAAAATCATTCTATAAGATAATTATGTCATTCTCATTGATTAAAATATTCTCTAATTTATGTGATTCAATATATAACATTAATTCAATAATTTCTAAATCATTTCTATGTATTCATTATTCTGACATTCATACCAAAATTATGAAATATTTTATTTTTGATATTTACACATTAATATAAATGACTATATCCTCAACATTATCATTTATTATACCACACTTTTTAATTTTTCACATTTATTACCAAATTCGTTCTTTCATTTTTGGTTATTGAATTAAATACAAAATGAATACCACATTGAGGTTATTTACATCTTGAACATATAATACATCTCATTATTTTGAGTTATATAAATCTGATAAAATGTTTCACTTTTTCATGTGGAATTTTTTTGTTACGACTTGAATCTAATAATCCAGTGATGATAGTAATTTTACAATATTTCACCATAATACACGGGATCACATCTTAATGTATTATATAAATTAGTATACTTTATAGAGTATATATTTCTATTATTCATAATTTTTACATCAAAATGCAATAGAACATAAAATTTTTATTGAGAACATTATTATTTTGATTAAAAAATAATTGAAAATATTCATAGAAAAATTCTCTTTATGTTAGAGAATATATAAAAATATGAACCTAAGAATATAATTAATGGAAAAAGTACGAAAAAGTATATGATTCGTAAAATAAATAAAAAATAATATGGAAGAGATGATCAATAATTAAATATTACATATAAATAAAATTATAAGAAGGAATAAACACATTTGAAAAAAAGAAATATTAAAATTCAAATGTATATAAAATACATGATTCATAATTACATTATTCATACTTATAGAGATCATAATCTAAACATTGGATAATAATTACAATACATCGTATATAATTTCAATGTTATATTAAAAATAAAAAAACATGTTTAACAAATGTGAACTAGACGTGAATATTAGGAAACAATGGACCCCTCCCATCACATATTATAACTATGCATTCCTAAAATGAAATATGTTAATAACAATTCAATATATAATGTACATTAATATTACTATAGAAGGACTGTAATAAAAAAATTTAAAATTAAACCAAATAAATAAGTAAAAAAATAATATAAAAATAAACATTGGGTAATAAGTTGGATAATATAGTTATATTATACCCATAGAAAATTATAAGATTAATTAAATTATGTCTACATGTATGAAAAAACCACTAAACTATAAACCAATTATTTCATTAAAAAACAATATTTATTTTTGAAATGACATACTTAAAATATAAACACTACTTCCATATTTGAAAAAACATTATATTTTAAAATAAAAATGAAGAAAAATAATGTACATTTTTCTTAAAATTAATATTCATTATGTTGTGAGCGATCATTTATTTGGAAAGTGTTAAAAAAAATTAGTTCTTACAATCAAAAAAAGTTGCATTTTAATAAAATGTAGAGAAAATTAATTTTCAATATTTTTATTAAAATTAAATCATTGGTAAAAATGAACTCAATAGTTCACATGATAATAATAAAAATATTTTTCAAAATACTATAATTATACATGGATACATAATAAAATAATTACAATCATAATAGAAAAAATTATATTATTCATAAAAATGACTTTTTTATTTAAGTAGATAAAAAATAAAAATGAAATAAAAATATATAATTTCAAAATGTAATAATATTGGATAAAAGAATATGTTATTTATATTATAATGATCTCATAAATCTCAAAATTTAAATTTATATATAATCAACCTTGAATAATGAGAAATCATGAAATAATCAATTATAACAAGTCTTACATAGTTTGTAAGAAATTAAATCCTCCTATATAGTTAATTTAAATTTATTATACTTATTTATAAGAATAATAGTTATTATTACATTAAAATACATGGTTTTATAAAACAAATTTTCTATTTTTCACTAAAAGTCCTTGTATATTATAATCACTTTAAGTATTAACTGGTTCGTTTTTTTTGTAGGATTCTATTCACTAGTTTTTTTTCATACATCATGATCATAGTTTCATAATTTCCAAAAATGATAACAATGATGAATAAATACCATATATATTAATTAAATTTATATTTAATATCATACATGACTAGTTAAATGAATAATTAATGATAACACTTCATGGATATGGTAGTCCAAATAAACATATAATCGACATTTTCTCTATTTAATTGATGGAAGAGTATGAAGGAAAATTATATATCCTATTTAAAGAAGTATTAGTTATCCATAAATGAAGAATATATTCATTACTTATATCTCTAAACCTATCCATTTAATGTTTTTAGGGATAATTACTTATACTGTTATATGTAGATGATAGGCTATATATACCCAAGAGGGATTTTTTTCATTTTTAATTTTGTGTAATAGGATTGTAAAATGTTCATAGTATAATAAAAATAGTAATAACAGAACAGTATATTTATTTAAATATATTCACTATTTCAATATGTATATAATATATTTCTAGTATGTATAAAAAGAAATACACATCGAATGAGTCAGTAAAAAGGATTGTCACTTCATTGAGAGATCACTTTTGTCTTATAACATTTAGCTTCATAGGATGTATATTAGATAATACTCAATAAATATTAATGAAGATAATGAATATATGATTCATTTTTGACATTTTTTGTAGATATATATCTATCAATATTTTTGAATATGGGTGCAGAAGAACAACACATTTATAATGGTTGTAGTGACACACGTATAATTACATAAATGTTTAAACAATTATAATGTAATTTACTTGATATTAAAGAACAAAATATCAATAAAAATCAATTTCAGTTTACATAATGTTTAATTTCATTTAATAAATAATATTTATATATGTTTATGATGTATTATATCAAACAAATCACAGTTTAACACCATGTTAAATACGTTTTAACTCTATCATTTTAAGAAATTTTAACTAGATTTATTGTTATATATGAAAAAATAATAACATAACAAATACCTAATATTTATTATAGTGACTAATAATATGTAAATAATTTTAATGTATTGAATTTATTGGATTTTAAAAATCTGATTTTTATGTATGTTCCAAAATATAAATAAAAACTATTTTCAAAAAATATGTCATTTTTGTTAAGAATATATTTTTTCATTATAATTAAACTTAATAATGATTAAAATTGAAATTATTGGATTGTCTAATATAAATTGATAATTATTTGACATAACATCCACACAAAAAATAAAATAACCATTTATATACAGTGTCAGAGTGGAATAATTTAGCGATGTTAATTTTTGAATAAAAACAATACTTTTACGTCAAAAAATGTTAAACATATATTTCTATGTCCACTACTATATATTTATATAAATTATAACACATTTTATAAAATTAATTTTGTATATTAATGGTTTAAAAAAAATATAGTGTTTTTATATAAATATGATGTCAAAAATTAAAAATAGTTTTTTAATCATTATTTTTCACTATTCACGTATAGAATAGGTATTTTTAAAAATTATACTAAATTAACCCCATGATAATATTTACAAGAAGACTTTATCAAATTAATTCATTTAAAAAATATTAATGTTACAAAATTATTATTTTTTTAGAAATGATGAAAAATTCTATTTAACACTTAATGTTTTTATGAAACAATTTTATCATGTAAATATAATTACATCGATATCGTGCATTAAAAAAATTTGAGTATATATTTAGTGATAAGAAATATTATTTTTATCATTTGATACATAAAACATTGAGTTGTAATTAAAAATGAAATACTATTAAAATATTATTATATAATATGATGTTATCATATGGACATTGAATTATTGGGAATAAAATAGAGAAACTAAATTAAGAAAAAATATATTTCAAATATCTGTATAAAGTTAATTCAATTTAATTTTATAAATTTTAATTTAAAATAATAACATTTTACAAATAAAATAATTATTTTTTTAGAAAAATGTATTTATGTGCATAAACATTTTTATGTTAGTATATTAAATAAATAACTTTATGTGAATTATTATAAATAAATAAATATATTTTATATGATATAAAATTTGATACATTATTAGTATGTGATATCTCATAATTAGTAAATATTAATCCCAATTTTTCAAAAAAAAACTATTATTTTTTTAAAATTGACTCTTAAATTTTGAACACATATTTAAAGATTTATTTTTAAAAAAATAGAAAATTATTTTTCACGAATTAAAATAAAATTTTAATCATATTTTCAATGTTATCTTTTGATGAATTAAGAAAAAAACTAGAATATACTTTAGTGAATGAAAATTGAATCTTTTCTATTTATAATAAGAATTCTCACCTCTATTAATTCATTAAAAAACTAAAAAATTGTTATAATATTGTATAAAAATTAATTATAGATATATTCTATTTATATTAATCAAATTTATTTCATACTGATAAATTGGTCAATTATTTAAAACATAAAAATCATTTAAATTTTTGAAACGTATTTCTTTAGAAAATAGCTTTTTATTCACATATATATTGTTTAATTTAAATATAAAATTTAATGATTATATTAATGGAATTTGGAGAAAAAAATTCCATATTTATAAGATTCATAATATATATTTTATAATCTGTTCAAATTAATTTTTTAATTCAGAATAGTAATATTAGATTAAATTTTATATTACAGTTAAGGGTAAACCAAGTTTACTAAGGGTGGAACTAAATATATAAATAGAAAAAATTATTATAAAAATATTAAAATTAAAATTTATGGCAATATTTAGATTATATCATCCCAATGTTGTGAAAATTTTCCTTTTTTTATTATTGTGTCACGTGAGAAACAGGATTAAACAATAAATTGTTTTTTGAAAATACCAAGTATGTCATCTACCCATCCAATAAAATACCACCCCTACTCCTCTGAAATTCATTCAGAAAAATTATTTTACCTTCCACTACAAATCGAAATATCTTTCGCATATCCTTAACCACATCCAAAATACCTTGTTGAGATTTGATATTAAATTTATGAAGGAATTTAGTCAAACAAAAAGAGGATGTTTAAATAATATGTATTGTTTTTAACTATATGCTTTTATATAACTATTCTTCTAACTCCTTCAAATATTACTTATCTAAAAACAAAAAATTAATCATTTCATAATCTGGCAATAAGTCACATGTTTTTGTTTATTTTTCCTTGAAGATTTTTTTCCATTATATAGTATTAGGGAATTAGGAAACAACTTGTACATAACAAAACCACAAAATACAATGTTGACACCTCAAAACTACATCTATTTCTATTTAAAAATAAAAAATTTAAGATATAATATGAGTTCACATTCATTAAGTATCTTCATAACGTTTATTTTGAATTTCTCTTTTCTATTACCCATCTTTATAAACTAAAAAATTTCAAAACGTGTGATGAGAATAAAAATTACACTAATGTATAAAAAAATGAAACTTTTAGAACATTAATAAGCATAAAAACACCTAAAAACATTTTGAAAGAGTAATAATTTTCACCCTTAATATTTATAAAATACATGATTTAAAAAAATATTTTATTAATTATTAAAATCCCAAGACTTCCATAAAACCCATATCAAGCATAGAAAACAAATTAATGTATCTTGGGACAAAATTATACTAAAATAAAATAACCTTGAGGTAAAATTTCATATATGTAACTATTAAAAATTGATAATTCATACAACAAACTTATATTCCAATTTCATAAGAGTTTATAATGTAACCACTCATCTTAGGTTTATCATTTAACCCCCTGTCCTTGGTTTATCACATTACAACATGTAAAATGTCCATACACCCTTATATAAAAATAACAGAGAATGATTGAAATCTTCCAAATTTCAAACATTATATTATTTTGGAAATCACAATAAATATTTTTATGATATTTAAATAATCAATAAATTTTCAAAAAATACAATTGAAATAGATTTTTTATTTGAAGTGCCCTATAAGACATTAAATATTTTTAATGAAACTACATATATTAAATAAATATTGAATATATTAGTAAATCTGTAAATTAATTTTAAAATTAATGTATATGTGTGAGAAATATTTATATGAATATGTATTTAAAATATTTTAAATGATGTTTTAGTTAAATATTCCAATACCACATTAGAAACAATGGAATAAAATTAATTAAATAATAAATTAATCGACACATTAAATGTCATTATATTTTAGAAATTTATGGTATAACTCCTGATATGGTTTTTATATTCACATTATTTGATAATATATTTTCATAACATCAAAAATTACATAATTACAATTGATTTATAAGAAATTCATTAAAAATCATTTTCATAATTAAATATATTAAATATGTTAATGCACTTTAGATCTACATAAAACAAGTATAAAAACAAGAAAATATAATCAAAAGTAATTTATCACAAAATATTATCATGAAATAATCAGGAAGTATATGTATAATCTAAATAATGGAAATTGGTTTAACAAAATTCCCAAATCATATGTCTTGACTCTATTCGTACTCGTATAAAACCCATATTGAATGTCACCTAAATGAGAACCCCTTGAAGACCATGGATTTGGTAGTTTTGTTATAATAAAATAATTAGGGCATATAGAGAGTGTGGATGAGATGTTTGGGTATTAATTTGAGGAGATAAATGTATTTTTTGGTTAACAATGAGTGGTTAGGTTGGTATTTATATTTGAGGATTGGTGGGCTTAAGTTATTCAATTATTGATTATTTAATATTTAATGATATCCACAATGAGTAGGATTTAATTAAATGACTTATAATTTTAATTAATATTTTATAATATCCTTAGGGTCAATAATAACCTCAATAATCATTTAATTTTTTAAAATTTATGAATTTTATGCTTTTTCCTATGAACATTTAAAATATTCATTTTCTCCATGTACCACTGTAAAATGTTTTTTCCCTGGTAACATTTTTTTACATAACGAAATATATTTACCATAAATCATAATTTTGACCTTATTATTCAAAAAATTAAATAATTTATTCCTGATTTTATTCACATAATTCTAAAAAATATATTTAAAATTACTTTAGCTGACAAAATTTGAAATCTGGTTTTTAAATTGAAAATTTAAAAACATCACAATGTTTTTATATCAAATTTAAATGTTCAATTTTTTCAAAGGTATAAAAAATTTAAATAATTTATATTTTAAATAATTATATTTATAAAAAATTTAAATTATAATTTAAATATATAAATAATTTTTATTAAAGAGAAGTTTTGAACAAATATTTTGTAAAAATATTTGTTCATCAAAATATAAATGTTCTCAACAAAATTGAAGAAATTTTCCCCAAAATAATTTTTATTTTTCCTTTTAAAATATTATGTTTAATTTTATAAATATAAATAATAAATATTTCATAAATTAGATAAGAAAGTGTTTCTCTTAAAAAGACTATAATACTACTATTTACAAATATTAGAGCTTTTAATGCTTAAAATGGATTTTTTTATTTTAATCCAATAATATTAATTGGATAAATGTAAATAAATTTTTTAAAGATGTGTAAATGTAATATAGTTCATTGTATTTATTCATTCCAATATAATGGATATGTGATAACATTCCTATAATATAATAATCTTAACAGTTTATTATTTTTTTGGTATAACCTAGTCATAAACACAACATCAGATTTCAAAGTAATTTATTGATGTATATAGGGTAAAATATATAAAATATAACTCTCATGAATATAAATTTATAATCATAATTTTAAAAATTAGTATCTATTTAAAATTATTACTCTATAATTTCCTTGGATGTTACATCATCAAAAGGAGAAAAATATGCCTTTTTAGAATGATACAAGATTTTATCTGTAAAATTGATTTTTTTAATATAATATCTTGAAAACAAATCACATGATTTTAAACATGATATAAAATATATTAAGTATATATTACTTTTAAATAATCTAACTTGAGTGATTCTTTTATTTATTACTATAACACACATTTATGCACATTTAAATTCTTTTTTCAGAATAATATTCATTTATAACTAATTGGTCAAAAAAACTATTTATATAAAATTTTGTAAACTATATTTTCAGGAATAAATTGATACTATTCATTATTGAAATTATAATTTATAGGTTTTAATGGAATCATTGACGTTTTATTTAGTTGTTATTTTATGCTTTATGTGGTTGTTGACGCTCCTTTCGTCACAGAATCTAATGTTCAGAAAAGGGAATATCTGAGCTCAAAGTGATTAAATCCTTTGAAGAAACATCAAAAGTCGACAAAGGGATACAAAAGGAGAACATTGCCCATGTATCGCGCAAGTTCCCTCTTGGCCGCGCAAGTACACTTGCGCGCCGCCTCAATACTTGCGCGACTCCTCATGTTCGTGCAAGGGACTTGCGCGACATATGTGGTAACCGCCCAGTAACCGCCCGGGGTCTTCTTTTGCCTATAAATAGACCCTGTGGGCCCCCCATTCAGGGGATCTTTTTCCAGAAACTTGGATAAAAGCTCCCAACGCCCATGTCTCTTCTCAAAGCTTCCAGAACACTTCTAAGGTAATTTCTTACCTAGAATGGAAGATCTAAAGAGAAGAAGGAAGGCCTAAGTGTTGAAACTTATCAAACACTTGCGCGCCGACTTAATTCCTTCAATATAACTTGCGCGTCCCTTCTCTGGAAGAATCTCAAGAGGATGGGAAAGGGTTTAATAAAGAGTCGCTCAAGCATTTCAATATTGGTTGAAAATCGCGCAAGTACCCTCGCGCAAGTATACTTGCGCGACCAATACTTGCGCGCCGCCGCAGGACATGCGCGCCTTTCAATACTTGCGCGCCCCTATCTTTTTGGGTGCCCATCTTGCCCATTTTTACCCCTCTTAAGCCATTTCACCCTTCCTATTCAAGATTCAGTCTTCAAGATACTCTTCAAAGCCATTTATGGCATGATTTCTTGATTTGACATTCTTATCTGAAAGGAATTCTGTGAAATATCTCTCAAAACCTAGTGATTTAAACATATTTATGTCACTAAAGATTGAGAGTTCATTCATTCAACCTCATCCTTTAAAATGAGAGAATCTTAACCTGGGTCTCCTTTTCAGGAATAAGACTCAGTCATAACCTTGGGCTTCCTTTTTATGAGTAATCCCCAAGTCCCCTAACCTAGGCTTCCTTCTCAGGAATAAATCCTAGTCATAAATCTTGGGCATCTTTCTTAAGAATAAGCCCCAATCAAGTCCTTTAATCTTGGGCATCCTCCTCAGGAGTAAGCCCCAAACTTTAATCCCTAACCTGGGTCTCCTTTTCAGGAATAAGACTCAGTCATAACCTTGGGCTTCCTTTTTAGGAGTAAGCCCCAAGTCCCCTAACCTAGGCTTCCTTCTTAGGAATAAATCCTAGTCATAAATCTTGGGCATCTTTCTTAAGAATAAGCCCCATTCAAGTCCTTTAATCTTGGGCATCCTCCTCAGGAGTAAGCCCCAAACTTTAATCCCTAACCTGGGTCTCCTTTTCAGGAATAAGACTCAGTCATAACCTTGGGCTTCCTTTTTAGGAGTAAGCCCCAAGTCCCCTAACCTAGGCTTCCTTTTCAGGAATATGTCCTAGTCATAAATCTTGGGCATCCTTCTTAGGAGTAAGCCCCAAGTCTCTTAAAATTTCTCTTAACCAGTCATAAATTACCTTTGATTTGGGTTTCCTTTCCAGGAATAAAACCCAATCATAAGTCCCCTCCTAACTTGGGCATCCTCCTTAGGAGTAAGCCCCAAGATTAGAGTATTCAATTCTCCATGAAGCACATATAACTTTATGGACCCTGTTCTTGGATTTTTTCCCTAAAAGTAAATCCTAAACCTTCGTCTATCTGGGCAGTCATCCATACATAA
Organism: Viscum album; assembly: GCA_963277665.1. NCBI lineage: Eukaryota > Viridiplantae > Streptophyta > Magnoliopsida > Santalales > Viscaceae > Viscum > Viscum album. The sequence goes on along the minus strand of OY728133.1, from coordinate 1,894,595,577 downwards.
GCCCCAAAAAAATTCTTATGATTGCATCTTTCATGGCACAATTGTCTAAATTTTACCAATACCTCTTGTTTCTCACACCGAGCATGACTCACGTGAGCTTAGAGTGTAAAAGTAATTATGACATTCATCTTTGAGCCATCAATCATAAACATCCTACCCCATTCCTCGAACTACGTGGGTTCTGATTCCTTTTCCAAAACAAAGGATACGTAGGTAGCCCATTTATGGGTTCGATCCCAACATTGAAATAATCTCTGTCCTTCTGAATGATGATAAACTTCAAGTGCCCCACTGAGTGGCTTTAAAACCAGCCTGGTCATCAAAATGACCAAGATACTTTTATATAAATGTTTTGAAGGATACCATTGACCAAGAATCTCTAAACAAATATAGATGATTCTATATTAATGAAGAACCTCGAATACATATAAAAGATTCTCTAAATTTCTTGCATATTTAATCATTGATTGTTAAAACTAAAGGAAAGCTCATTTTATACTTGGTAATGTAATAAGGATTCACGAACTTAACTTAAATCTATAAAGAGAGTCCCGGAGTAGACAATAATTCCCCTCAAAAAGGTGTGATGAGTCCGACCTCCCATCCTCTCGACCAATGCAAATTCCTAATCCTCATTTAGCCCACATGCTAATGAGCGCCTGCCTTTGGAAATTAGGTCCAAACGGATGTGGAATCATTGGATGTTTCCGGTTCTACGAACAAACCCGTTAGAAACCGATCGGAACGTTTGAATCTCCCGTCCAGGAGGTCATCCCCGGATTCCGCGCGAAACAAAAAATGGTGAACCCGACGTGAATCCTTAACCAAGTTAAAATGATGCTCTTCTTATCTGTTAGGCCCTTTGGGCCAACAAGGCAATCATTGACATATGATCATCCAAAAGATGCAGTAGCCGGATTCATCTTGATTATGTCTGTTACATGGAACAGGCACTCTTTTTTCAAGATCTTCTACAAAAAAGGCTTTCCTTAAGTTCACCCCTGTGAATACTGCTGCTGGGAACACCTCTACTGTGAGGTCTGCTGCTGTGAAAACCAATGCTGCTACTCCTGCTGGAACGTCATCCGCTCTGAGGATGACTTCACTAACTCAGCGTCTTCAACGCTGTGTTTCTAATGCACTGGTTAAGAAGTACCGTCGTAACGGTACTATCCCAACTCTGGAGGCCGCTCGTCAAGCCCTCCAAGTTAACAATTCTACCTGGTCATCCGGACAACGGCGACCAGCAATCAAGAAGCAGGCGGTGCTGACTACCGTCTCTAACCGTTTCGGGTCGTTATCCCCGGAACACAATTTCCATTCACTCCCTTACTCCGAGGAAGTGAATGAGCAGGTCCCGCAGGACCTTAATTCAAAAAGACAGGAGTCCTTCTCAAAGGCTCCCATCAACAATCGCCGCCAGACTCGTGCGGTAGTGCGCCCTCAACATGATGAGGGTACCGACTCCAGGCATTCAGCTCAGGTTCCTCGAACCCGAGCAGGCAAGATGAATCGCCAGAGACGGAATCCGGTTAACAATAGGCAGGTTGTCATCCCTGCCATCTCCGGAGAAGTCCACCAACCTAACTTGGTGGCAAACAACGAGCAGGCATACACACCTGTTCGTTTTAATCCCGTTGTCCAGCAGACTCGTCTGGCAGCATCAAGCCGATCCCGCCAGGCAATTCCGGCGGAGTACCATAGGCAGGAACATACACCTGCTTATACATCAGCAGTTAGTCAGCAGGCTCGTCTGACTACATATGATGGATCTCGTCAACCGCGTTTGGCGAAGTGTAATCAGCAGGCACATACACCTGCTAATACTAATAAATCCTACCAACAGTCTCGCTTGGTAGCGCACCGAGAAGTCAGTCGGAAAGCCCCGACGACAAACAGGAGGCAGACTAAACTCTCTGCCTCCACACTTGAGTACTGTCAGGATTCACTAACAGGAAAAGGAGGACAGGAGCAGGCACATACACCTACTCCAAGCCCGGAATGGACGTATATCCCTGTTCCGGTGGCTGAAGTCACCAAGAACATTTTGTCAATGGTGAAAGAGCAGAAGAAAATTCCTGCTCATATTCTGGATGCTTGCCAGGATATCATAACAGCTTCAGCATCATCTCAGGGACAGACACATAAATCTATCCCTAGCAGTGGAGTGACACATCAACAATTCACTCCGGAACAGACACATAAATCTATTCCAGTCCAAGAGGGTTATGGGGCATACTCCCCCATATCATACGGACAACCAAGTCAGGCACATACACCTGATTTGAGCGATGATTGTCAACCTAACCTGTCCATCTTTCCTGATCAGGCACATACACCTGCTCAGAGCAATCACTTTCGTCATCAAGTGGTTTCTAAAGCGAGTAAGAAGGCATCTAAGAAAAAGATCCACCCACCACAGTCAGGAGATCAAAGGCAAATCTGCAACAAGGCCTTGCTCGATGCTGGAGTTCTTGAAGCCCTCAGACATTTATCTGTCGAAATTCATGATTCTACTCCCTCAGTTCCCAATAACAGGAACATTAATCCCGAAGGTCTTCAACAGACACTTCCTCATGAAGACTTGCTTCATGAAAATTCGGTCAATCTTGAAGTTTCTTCTTCAGATGAGAGCCACATGAACCCTCTGTGTGGTCAGAAGACCAAGGAGCAAGAGATCTCATCTTTTGCTGTAACCCATCATGATGGTCCTCCTCATGGTGATGAACTTCGCTGCGAAAGTCCTCTCCGCAGTAGTGATTCACATTGTCTCGAAAATTCTTCAGAAGGCAATGTAGTGACGAGAAAGCCCTCCTATCTTGAGGCACTTGCAAACGTAAAACCAGTCATGTCTGATGCTTTACTATCGGCAGGTGAAACTCTTTCTCTATCAGAAGATAGCCTGGGGTTCAGGTTATTCTCCGAACCTTCCCTGGGTCATTCATCTTCCAGCATGAATAGTGATTCCTCTACCAATCTTGTTGAATCCGATGAAGCAACAAGGAAACACCAACTCTGGTCCAAACAGGTAGAAGAATCTTCATTTAATGATAAAGAGGAAATGCTGAACATGAGGAAAAAACTGGCAAAAGGTGAAGTACCAGTCATGTTTTGGCCTTTGGCTGACTCCCAGTACGACATTCCAAAGATGTTGACGGATGATGGAATCCATGATATTTGTCTCAACATATGGAAAACTCTTTGTCAATTAAAGAAGAAGGTATTATCTTACGATGAATATGAAAATCATCTTAAGATAATAGAAGGGTTACAATGCCAGATTGATTTGGCATCTCTATCAGTCTCTCGGTATCCGAAGGCTGAAAAGCAACAGAGAACCCTTCAACGTTCATGCCTTGGCGCACTAAGAAGATTGCGTCAGTTAATTTCCAATGCTCCATCTAATGTTCATATCAGAGGATGGGGTGTTCACGGAGCACTACATTTCACAGTGCTTTCCGTTCAGCAAAGCCCGCCGAAAATGGTCTCATGCAATGTTATTGCCCATGGCCGGCCACAGTCAATGGGCTTTGTTCATAATCAAAATCTTGCTCGAGATCAAGCTTCAACTAGTTCCTCTCAAAATCAAGTATATAGAGAACAGGTTGTTGAATTGATCCTACACAAAGCAGGCGAGAATATTGCACAAGCCTCTCGTCTGGAGCAAACACGTCATCAAATGACAGAAGTTTCGGAAATCATCCAACGGTCTATTGAACCAGGTGATAAAAGTGGATACAGGTTAATGCATCCAGCTAATTTCCGAACTAAGATTCGCAAGATCAAGAGAGATTTCAAGAAGATCTCAGACATAGCATGTCAAGAGACACCCCATTTTGCTAGACTGGGGACTTCTCTAACCCAACCCTCGGAGTCAACGAATGGGATTCGAGGAGTTGAGCGGAAGCAACAGGAACACCCCCAGTCCACCGGACTGGGGACTTTTTCAAATCTTCAATCCCTCCCTCAGAGAATGTCAGTATTCTCTCGATTAGGGAATAAGCCTCAAGAGGAACGAAGAGCCAAGATGTCAGGAGATTCTCTCCAAGTGACGGTTCTCCAAGAAATTCCTGAGGGATCAAGTCAACGGAATGCCATGTCTTATCATGGACATAGAAGGAGACAATATCACAGAAATTCTGATAGAAAGGATCACATGCAATATGCATCTATTAATGTCATCACTGTCGTTGCTGCTGATTCACCAGATGAGGCTCAATCAGAGGGATCAGACGAAGAGGTTCCTGCTCAAGAATTTGCGCACACAGACCTAAATGAAGAAGGTGTGCGCACACGTAATCAAATGCTTACCCAAAATCTGGGTATTCCTTCAAGTAACCCACTTCCCCCTCTCCGAAAAGGATCCAATAAGGGGGAAGGAAAGAATCAGGTTACTTCTCACCCTTCCTCTGAAGGAGGTCAATCGCTCTCATTAGAGGAAAGATTTTCACAACAGGAGGAAGAAATGAAAGAATTAAGAAGGTTGAATGCAGAACTACTTCAGAGTAGTCTTCTTCTTAAGAATGCTGAAGTCCGACAGCCGAAGGAATTTGTTGTAACTACTGAGATGGATCAAGAATATCCTCCTTTTTCAGTACACCCACAGAGGTCTAATCCTACGGGTCAAACGCAACAACGGTTGGCAGCACTACCATCAGTTGCAGCACCAACCTCCACGACTGTCCAAGCTCCATTCATTGCACCTACCCAAAACCAAGTTCAACCTGACGTTTCTCAAAAGTTAATAACTACTATTGAGTCATTAACATCTCGGTTAGAAACTATGGAAGGGAAACGGGCGCAAGTTCAACCTGAAAAGAAAGTTTACCCTGAATGGTTAGATTCAATTTCTCCTCCATCCAGTTTTGGAAACCCTATTTTCCCTACTTTCAATGGATCAGGCGACCCTGAACAACATTTGACGCATTACGTGTCTTGTTGTGATCCTATGATGGGAACTCCAGAACAACAAGATGTAGTGAAACTCAGATGCTTCGTGCGAACCTTGCAAGGACCAGCTTTTGTCTGGTATACAAGCTTGCAATCCCGGTCAGTCATCGGATGGGAGGATCTTCGTCAAAAATTCCTTTTTCAGTTCAGCTCAACTTTTCCAAAAACGACAGTTTTCGATCTTACAAACTGCAAGCAAGGGAGAATGAAAGAGTCTCTGATTTCATTGCTCGTTGGAAGGGATTAACGTATTCCTTGAGTTTATCACTCCCTCAGGTGGAATTGTTGCCAATCTGTGTGGCAAATTTGCGTGACGAATTATGCACGCCATTGATCCCTGTGAAATACACAGGAGGGTTTCGAGACCTTACTTCAATCGCTCAACAAATTGAAGATTCGCTTATGCAGGCTAAGGTTAAATCTTGTGTAATTCCATCAGCTCCAGGAAGAAGAATGGGTAATGCAAAAACTGCTACAGTTATGCTTAAACAGGCACCTGTACCTATTTCTACTTCAAAACCTTCATCTTCTCGAAGGGCTCCACCTCCTGAACGCCAACAACAAAGGCTGTTTCGTCCAAATGATCAAAAAGATCAACGACGAAAACAATTTGAGGATATGAAGAGTAAAACATACTCTTTCTGAAGTGAGCAAGTTCCTGGTTACTTCATTTCAGCTCTGGAAAATAATTTGGTTCAATTACCAGTGCCGAAGAGACCAAACAAGGAAGGAGATGAAGACCGTCCCAATTATTGTCCCTTTCATCAAATGTTGGGACATCCCATCCAGGAATGTTTTGTCTTTAAAGACCTCATGCAAAAGATGGTCGACTTGGGACAAGTCAAATTGAAGGGTTCTTCAGCTCATGTAGCGTGTATTACCGCTACAGATCCAGAAGAAGGAGGCGAGTGGCAGGAAGTCAAAAGCAAAACTGCGAAAAAATATGATGATTGGATGGTCAGAAAGACAATCAATCGGACCCATTCCATTTTGCGAAGACAATTGAAGAAGCCAATTGTGTCTCCTACAAAAGCTGCAGTAAAGCCTCCATCAAAGGATAAATCCTCAAAAGGGCAGTGCAATTCAAAGAAGAAAGAGGAATCAGGAGAAGATGAGTATGTATCAAAGCCTAAATTGTCTTTGACTCTGGCAGATTTCATGCCATCTACTTCAAAGCCACGGGCACCGTCCCACCAAACGGCACAGCCTAAACAGGCCAACCAGGCAGAGTCTTTATCAGACGAAGAATTGATCTTTGGTTCTGTTAATATGATTCAATTAACACATTCATATTCCAGTCTTGATGAGCCTGAATTCCCTGTATCAAATAAAGGAACCCGAGGAAGTTCTAGAGGTTCAGGATATAGGGGAAGACGTGGATCTTTCCAAAGCCACTACTCTAATTCTACCCCTGCTAGCACTGTATATGCAGCAGAAACTCGTGGTAGAGCCCTTCAGCGAGCTCAAAATGAACAAGCAAGTTCTTCTGCCAATGGCCAACTCAGCTTCGGCACAGTTATTTTGGAAGACCGATTAAATGTTCCATCTTCTTTATCTCAGCAAGCAAATGGATCTAATCAGTCTAATTTTCCAAAACCAAGGATGTTGCCAACTTCAATACAAGATGCATCAGCTTCCAAAGCATCTGCTTCCAAGGTACCTTCTAAACCGCATATTCCTATTGGGAAACGCAGGCCTTTAGATCAAAAGTATGATATATTGAAACACTTGGCCCAAGTACCAGCCAAATTATCAATTTTGGATGCTTTGAATCTATCAAAAGATCTTCGGGAAGCACTCATCAAAGCTTTGTCAAGTCCTCAAGAGTTTGAAGCTGAAATTGCTGCGGCTGAAATTTATCACATAGAGAATAATCCTGTAGAATGTCATGCAGTGATATCTTTTACTGATAAAGATGAAGATGATGTTGTGCATGGGCACATAAAACTTTTGTACCTATCTGGCAAAGTCAATGGTATAGATGTTCGAAGAGTTTTTATTGACAATGGTTCAGGAGTAAACCTCATGCCCATTCGCACACTTCGTCGATTGGGCCTCACAGAATCTGATTTATCTCCTTCTACCATGATGTTGCAAGGATATGATAAAAATGAATAAGAACCACTGGGAGAAGTTACACTCAGAACTCAGTTTGGAGATCATGTTTCCAATTCGGATTTCATGATTGTTGATCAAGACTCAGCTTTCAATATCTTGCTTGGAAGACCCTAGCTACATCAGCATGCAGCTATTCCTTCATCATACCATCAATGTCTCAAATACTGTTTCGATGGTCAAGTTGGAACATTGTATGGTGATAAGGCCCCGTTCAAGACATGTGAGTCTCAATACATTGAGGCGGAATTTTATCACATGAAGGGAAGAGAAAAATCTACAATGAAGGAAATTACCAAAGTTAATGCTCCATATGGTTTGGAAAAAATTCCAATAAATCCATTTTCACATGTGAGTACAGATTATGTGTTACCTATCTGTCAAATTGACAAAATAGGCCCAAATCAAAATACTCTTATGGAAAGATCCATAATTTCAATTACGGCAATCGAGCCAGACAACATGGGAGAAATTTGTAACTTACCAAGCAGTGATGAAAGCATAAGTGGTGACGTTTTCATTTCGTCTACTGAAATCCAACAAGTCTATACTTCGCTAATCAGGCCAGAAGAAGTTATAGCAACACCAGAGAAACAGAAGAAATAACACATGATGAAGAGGAAGAGGAAGATCTTAGAGATGCTCCTCCAGCATTTGAAGAAGGTATCTCTACCACTGTGGAAGAACTCAGAGAAGTAAATCTGGGTACAGAGAAAGATCCACGCCCCACTTTAATTAGTGCGGCCATGAACCTTGAAGAACAAGAGATGTATATTTCTTTTCTAAAGAAAAATAAAGATATTTTTGCTTGGAATTATACAGAGATGCCTGGCCTTGATCCTGATGTTTCCACCCATCATTTGGGTTTTCCAAAAGAACATCGAGGATTCAAGCAAGCCGCGAGAAGAACACACCCAACCTATGCTTCCAAAATCGAGGCTGAAGTGGATAAGCTTATCAAAGCTAACTTCGTCAGAGAAGTTCAATATCCCAAGTGGTTGGCTAATATTGTCCCAGTAAAGAAAAAGAACGGACAAATTAGGGTTTGCATCGATTTCCGAGATCTTAATCGGTATTGTCCCAAAGATGATTTTCCAGTTCCGATTACAGAACTCTTAATTGATGCGACGGCTGGTTATGAAGTACTTTCTTTCATGGATGGATATTCTGGATATAATCAGATCCGAATGGCCCCAGAAGATGAGGAATATACAGCCTTCAGAGCTCCTCAAGGTGTGTTTTGTTACTGGGTGATGCCCTGTGGTTTAAAGAATGCAGGTGCAACATATCAACGCGCCATGCATCGTATCTTCAAACCTATTCTAGGGAAATTTGTTGAAAGCTATGTAGATGATCTGGTGGTTAAATCCAAACAACGTTTTGATCACTTGGCTGATTTGGAAGTCATATTCCACAAGCTTCGACAACATAATTTGAAGATGAACCCCTTAAAATGTGCTTTTGGGGTAACCTCAGGAAAATTCCTCGGCTTTGTTGTACGCCATCGTGGTATTGAAGTCGATCCTGAGAAGACCAAATCAATCCTTGGTATGTCACCTCCTCAGAATTTGAAAGAATTAAGAGGACTTCAAGGACACTTAGCCTATATTCGGCGTTTTATCGCCAATTTGGCAGGCAAAAGTTTACCTTTTACCAAATTATTGAAGAAATGAGTCATTTACCAGTGGACTGAAGAATGTCAAGAAGCATTTGATGTTCTCAAGAAATACCTCTTGAGTCCACCAGTACTCATGCCACCTGTTGAGGGTAGGCCTCTTATCCTCTATGTGACAGCTTTAGAGCGACCATTGGGTGCCTTTCTCGCTCAAAAGAATGATGCTGGGAATGAAAATAGTCTCTACTATCTCAGTAGAACTATGCTTGAAGCAGAAACCCGGTATTCGAGTATTGAAAAATGCTGCCTAGCATTATTCTTTGCAGTTCAGAAACTGAGACACTACCTGCAACATCACGAGGTCCAATTGGTATCTCGTAATAATCCACTCAAATTCATCCTCAGTCGTCCAATGCTTACAGGACGTCTGGCAAGGTGGGCGGTTATTTTACAGCAGTTCGACATCCAGTATGTGTCTCAAAAGGCAATTAAGGGCCAAGCTCTGGCTGATTTCCTGGCTGAACACCCTTCAGTGGAAGACACGTATTCAGATATCGAACTCCCTGATGAGGAAGTTTTTTCTATTCAAGAGAGTCCTCAAACATGGGAAATGTATTTTGATGGTGCTTCTAGAAGTCCAACAGGGAAGAAAATGGAAAATCCTAAATTCAACAAAGTTGGTTTAGGAATTGTGCTCATTTCTCCAGATAAGGCAGTGTTACCTTATTCCTTTTTGTTGTGGGAAGGTGGTACCAATAATGAAGCTGAATACCAAGATCTCATTTCAGGCTTGGAGTTAGCACTTCAAGCACAAGTGAATCACTTAAAAGTGAAAGGTGATTCAGACCTGGTAATCAAACAAATCAATGGGGATTATGCCATCAGAAAAGAAGAATTAATCCCTTTGTATGATTACGTCAGAGAGTTAATGTCGGAATTCCCTACAGAACCGACATTTTCTTATGTCCCAAGATCACAAAATGCTCAAGCTGATGCACTGGCTAATATAGCCACAGCTTTAGCAGATCCAAATTGGGACGAGACAACCATCTGTATTGCCCACCGTCGTGCAATTTCACCTTATGTTCAAGTCAGAACAGAAGAAATTAATGAAATTAGTCCCATTCCTGAACCATATGGTCATACTACAGGATGGATGTCACCTATCAGGGAATACCTTCAAAATGGAACACTTCCACCTGATAGAGCCGAGAGAGAACAAATTCGGCGACGTGTGGTCAATTTTACTCTTTATGATGGTCCAAACCACCACGAGAAAATTCTCTACAAACGTGGTTTTGATGGAGTTCTCTTCAGATGTATTGATGGTGAAGAGACAATGGCTGTCATAAAAGAAGTGCATGCAGGAGTCTGTGGTGCCCACCAGTCTGGACATAGATTGTCTGATCAAATTCGAAGGCTTGGATACTTCTGGCCTTCAATGATACAAGATTGTGTTAATTTCACAAAGAAGTGTCATTCATGCCATGTATATGCCAATTTAATTCATCAACCTCCAGAGTTGCTTCATACAGCTAAATACTCATGGCCATTTTCCACATGGGGAATGGATGTGGTGGGACCTTACCCTTCAGCTACGGCCAAGCAGTTTAAGTACATTCTTACTGCTACTGATTTCTTTTCCAAATGGGCAGAGGCAGTACCTCTCAAAGAAGTCAGTTCTAAATGCATTGTTAGCTTCATCAAGTCTAACATCATTACTAGATTTGGTGTCCCTCATACCATATTGACAGACAACGGCACCAACTTCTGTTCTTCTGAGGTAAATAGATTGTATCAAGAATACAACATTAAGTCCAACCATTCATCTCGATATCATGCAGCGGCTAATGGTCAGATAGAGGCCTTCAACAAGACTCTTTAAAATATACTGCAAAAGATGGTGGATAATGATAAGAGGTCATGGCCTGATAAACTCTATCATGATTTATGGGCTTATCGGACTACCACTCGCAATGCAACGCGGTCTACTCCATATTCATTGGTATATGTAACAGAAGCAGTCTTGCCAATTGAATTTCAATTGCCCTCACTCAGAATAGCCATTTGTGATCAGTTATCCACATATGAGCAATCCCAAAAGCGTTTGAATGAATTGGAACAGTTAGATGAGAAAAGATTGTGCACTTTGCACCACTTGGAAATCTATCAGAATCGAATAGCACGAGATTTTAACAAAAAAGTTCGTCTTCGTTCATTCATTCAGGGAGAATTGGTATTGGTTCTCAGAACACCAATGATACCAGGAAAGAAGCCTCCCAAGCTTGAACCAAAATAGGAAGGACCGTATTCAATACATAAGGTCTACTCCAATGGAGCGTATTCTCTGATTTCAATGGATGGAGAACACATCACGACTCCAACTAATGCCAGATTTCTGAAGAAGTATTTTGTATAAACACAAAATATTGTTCCCAGAACCAAGACTCTTACATTTGGTTCATACAGCAATGGTCCAGTATGACCTTAAACTACAACTTCGTCCAACATGACATTAAACTGTGTCAGTTCCCTTATCGTCCAACATGACGTTAAACTGTCACATTGGTTACTAATATGTCCTACATGACACTAAACTGTATATGTCCGAGATGACATTAAACAATATTGTGTCCTAGCAACATGACATTAAACTGTGTGGCACTTCCAACGTCCAGCATGACGATAAACTGTAAAAAGTCCCTCACGTCCGGAAAGACGTTAAACTATATAATCATCAAAAGTCCAGCATGACATTAAAACTGCACAATCCCCCTTTCGTCCAATATGACGTTAAACTGTATTGTCCCCATCGTCCTAACTACATGACGCTAAACTGTACAGAAAGTCCTTGATATGTCCTACATGACATTAAACTGTGCATCGTTAAGGTTGTTATTACCTCTTGTTTATCACACCGAGTATGACTCACGTGAACTTAGAGCAAACATCAACCATAACACTCCCTTTGGGCCACTAACCATGTGTAAGTCCCAACAACATTTTTTTAGATCATTGTCCACAAGAACAACTTGATCATTAATTCATTCCTTAATTGAACTACACAGACTTTGATCCTTGCCCTCCAGGCTGGGTATGTAGGCAACCTCCCAAAGGTTCAAGCCCAAAAACAATCTCTTCACATTGGTTCACCACCATCTCATATGATGATGATTTGTGAAACCACCCCTGGAATCAATATCTTTACATTGATTCACTTTCGTCCTTGTTATATGACGTTAAACTATACAACACTTTTGTCCGGTACGACAATAAACTACAATATTCTTTGATTTCCTCATTTGAGAAGGAACCATTATTAACATTGATTCTTTTTCAATCATGGTTTTCATTTTCAAAAGACTACGTACATACATGGTAATGCCTAAACTTTTTATCTTAGGTTAAAACCATCATTGCACTAAAGTCCCCTTTCACCCTTCACATGTACGAACCAAATTTGTACAAACGGTAGCTCTAGAACTACGTGGACTTGATTCCCATCCTTATGGGATACGTAGGAACATTCGAGTGTCCCTCGAATCCAGTCCCAAGTCTTTTGGGCCTAACCCCAAATTTCACTTTCAGTCCCTTGGCTGAAAAGTCCTCATGAAAACACACATTGTGTATTCATTATTATGGTCCGAATTCTATGACCCTAAACTAAGATTACTCATACTTTCGTCTTGCACAACGTTAAACTGCATTTCAAGAACTACGTATGGCTTGATTCTCATTCTTATGAGATACGTAGTGAAGACCAAGTTTCAATTCAGGACCCAGCCACAACATGATTATGGTTTTTATTGACCTATGTATCTCTATATACATTGGAAAATACCCATCTTTATGTATTATAATCCTAACCTTAAATATTTTCAGATATTCATAACCCTTTTCATGACTTATAGTCACAAAAATGTCAAACTTCTGAGAATTCTTTTGCCTGACTATGCAGCACGTGCCCATAGGTGGCCTTGCATAAACAGTCCACATAAAAGACTTGTCAGCCAAGAGATGCTATTTATTTGACCATGCAGCCAATGCCCATAGGTGGCCCTGTATGTTTTCAACCCCCTAACGGGTTTTTTAAATAATAGTAACTTCATTCTTGGGAAGAATGCCTCTTTTGTCCTTATTTGTCTTAAACGACAGTATGTAGGGATCCGCAAAAATAGCCATCCTTAACGTATTTGTCCCATATCCTTTTTCATGATCTAAAAAGTATTCAAGTCTATGGTTTATTCTTCTTCCCTACGTTTGGGTCAGACCTTCGTAGGAGTGATTTTCATCCAGTTCTTCGATATTCTTGTTTGGAAATATCTTCTCTATATTCAAGTACTTCTTTCCATACAACAAACTCTATGCTTTAGAAAATTTGAATCTCCATAAACATTCACTAGCTTTTAGCACTAGGAAAGTAAATTTCTGGGAGTTCTTTTGCCTGACTATGCAGCACGTGCCCATAGGTGGCCTTGCATAAACAGTCCACATAACAGACTTGTCAGCCAAAAGATGCTATTTTATTTGACTATGTAGCCAATGCCCATAGGTGGCCCTGCATATTTCAACCCCCTAACGGGTTTTGTTAAATAATAGTAACTTCATTCTTGGAAACTACTTCTTCTAATGCCTTTTAGCTCTTTTTCATATCATTCCTCAGATTCAAATATTCTTAAGACATAGTTTACATTTTTTCCCTCATACTTGAGTATGGTAATATGTTTTCAGATAAATTGTCAAGGAATTGAATCCATTTTTTTTCTTTTTAATCCATTTCCGGTCAAAGCTATTTCGACCTTAAACATTAGCCCCTTTATGTCCGGCTTGCATGACTTTAAACTGCCCACACAAAAGACAAAGGAACTCTGAATAAAAGTCAAGTTCCAGCTCACTAAATATACATTTTTTGTATGATTTAGGTAATATTGAGCAGTTAAAAGGTTCAAAGTTTGTAGGGTTATATGTAATAATCCTAGTAAAAATCAAACTATGCTTACTAAGCCCATTGGCTTAAGTAAATTTGAAGCAGGTAATGGAAGAATGCAAGTACAAATGATTGAAGACAAAAGTGTTTTTCATTGATACACAAGAGTTAGAAGGACATCCACAGACTGGAAGCTCTTCTCTTTTTCAAGAATTACAGAAGATTGTCAACATAAGTCTTCATTTGATGTATAGAATCCTGAGCCTTATCAACAGTTACTTGAAGCTCGTGCACTTGACCAGCTTCACTCTTTTCAGCTTGCTGAAATGCCTTCTTAGCATCTTCAATGGCTTTCATGCCATTCATATGAGTTTCATCCAATGATTTATTAAGCTGATCAAGTTCCCCAGTAACAGCATCTAACTGTTGCTGGAGTTGCACCTGCTGGACGACATTTTCTTTGATTTTTTGCTTCAGATCCTTCATCTTGACAGCATAATCAGCTTCAGCCTGGGATATCGCAGCCTCAAATTCGCCTATGTTGACTGACAATTTCACTCTGGTCAAATCTTCGCGACTTGTCTGCATTTGCTCCCTCCTGAAAATAATCTGTTTCACCACAGCATGGATCTTTTCATACCCAAAACCACCGAGTCCCATTATAACAAATTGGGATGACAATCGGGAAATTTTTGATGGTAGCTATTCTAAAGGCACCCCCGATATGATGTTCCATATGTTGTTCCATGCCTTACGTCGTGAAAAGCTGAACGCTTTGAGCATCTCTGGATCTGATTCAACATCTTCGTCAGAAGGGGGTATGTAATCTGGAATTAACATGCTTAAGGAAGTGCCTTGTCCTGCTCTTTCCCCTCTGACTTGGGCTTCTTCACTTTCAATTCCCGTTGGGGCAGAGGCTGAAGCCTCATCTCCAGATCTAGCCATTACAGTTGATGGCCCTACATGATCAATTGAAAGATTTTAGTTGAATCTTAAATGACAACAAAAGAATGGATTGTCTTGCAAATAAAGTACAATCACAAATATTGTTATCCCTTACCCAATGGTGGTTCAGCAACATGAGAAGACTTCTCCCCATCTTTCCCGGTTTCAACAGGATTTTCAAGATGGGTCTCAGGAGAGTTTATTGGATTTAGCTCTACTTGAGCTAATGTTTCTGCAATGATAGGGTTGACATCAGTGTCCACACCCTCTTCGGGCATTGGCAGTTCAGCAGCTTCTACGGAAGAAACTGCATATTATTTTACATCATGATTAGAAATATGTTTTGTTTTTAAAAAGAAAAATTTGGGCGAAGGGTAACAATCACGCCCAAGGTCTTCTAAATCACATGACAATCTAGCATGATCATAAAATTCTTCAAAAGTCATTCCTTGATTCATCATTTCATCTAATGATACTTCAGAATCTTGGTTAGTCTCACCAGTGGGAGCATTTGCTACGTCTTCTTTCTGACTTATGTCCTGCAACCCCTGACCCTGGACAGCATCTTCAGTAGTGGGAGGGATACTAGGAATGGATGGTAGCTTTTCTCTAGGAGCAACCAAGTTGGCTTGAGTCTGTGGTTGTTCTACAACACCCTCCACGACCTTTGAAGAAGGATCAGTCCCTTCCCTCAAGGGGGAAATTGAAGAAGCCCCTGCAATCATCAGAAATATGAGTAACCATATGATTATGGGTATAAACTCATGATTGTTCGAAGGACTTACCACTGCTAATGAAACGTTTAGCTAAGGATTTCCTCCTTCGTTGCCTTGGCTTATTTTGTTTTTTTGGAGTTTCAGTTGTCTCCTTTATTGGCACTTGGATTGGCGAATGAAAGGCTATGTCCAGTGCCTCATTCATGGCCTGCTGCCCTGGAGATATCTCGCCTGGTTCGCGAGGAGAATCAGCAGCAGCCCCAACAGCGGTACCACCAGGGCTATATTGTGGCGAAGGAACCCCGGTCCCTTTCTTTGCAAGCTGCAAGATGAAGAAAATAACTTCCTTAAGTAACAAAGCTTCAACTGAAATCAAGTTGCAAAGAAAATAAGGAAAGAAAACTTACATCTTCAGGAGCCACGTAATCTTGCCACTCCTCATCTCCAGAACCACCAGCCCCCTCAGTGGTGCCACGATCAATCATTTCCTTCACCCGCCTGGTGATAGGAACCGAATTATCAGTGGCATATATGAGCATTTCCATCTCTCTGATGTAAGCTCGCACTTCATTGTGGTTATCTCCGTATTGAAGGTCTTTAGAAGCTAGAAGATATCCTATCCCAGGAAGTTGTAGGCCCTCACACAAATCCAGCCAGGCGGTCTCAGTATCACAGTATAAGCTCTGCCATAGCTGAACAACCTCTAGTCTTAGATATAAAGGCTGTGAGGAAGGTCCTACAATTTTTGATTTTAATTTTTTCCCGACTCCTGCAACTACAGATAGAGAATAAGAATGTGAGACTTATTACTTTATAAAGTAGCAGTGATTGAAGTTATTACAATCAAATAACTCACCAGGAGCTGATGGAGTGGGTCTTTTAACTCTGGCCGGAGGATTATACCGGGCACGAAACCGCTTTGCTGCCGGTTGTGCCTCATCATCCCCATCATGATAATCCGAAGAATCAGTTCTAGAGGAGGAGTCTGTTGAACCTATTTCAGGAGGAGAAGCATCACCTTCATGAGGAAGAGTTTCTTTCTCTACAGTCCTCTTCCTCTTTCCCACTTGATATACAGGATGATTCAATATCCCTTTAGGGTATGATGCTATCCAGTGTTCGGCATAAAATGTAGTCAGATAATGTGCCGCTTTTTCAACTGGTAGATCAAATACTGCCCCAGTCTTCTCTCTTGATGTCAGAAACCATAGTTGTCGAGCAACCATCGGATGTTGCTCTAACCTGACATGTACTGGAGGGGATACAACAATCTGTTGAAAACATTTGAATTGGCGTGCAAATCTATATGGAGCATAGGCCTCGCATATGATTTCTCCATCAATCCTGGCTACTAACACGCCATCCCTGCAAGCTAGCATGTATGCCCTCAAATCCAAAGGGGCTTTCCCATCATCAACAAACCGCCCAGATGGCGGACTTCCATAAGGAAAGAAGTTGAATTCCTTATACATGCTTAGTCTTACTTTTATGTCATAACCATTGACATCTAATGGAGCAATTCCAGAGAATGCTTGCACTGACGGTCTGAAAGAGCTTCCAGGAATTTGTAATCCATTCTGTACATTGTAAGTCCTGAAGTGAGTGGCGATCCATCCCCAAAAAACCTGGAATGGTCCCACTATTCTTAAAGGAGATTTACCCTGGAAGACGTGAAGTAAACTCCTGTGAATCTTTGCTAAAATGGGGGTAGCTAACCCAACCATTTTTCCCTCAGCCAACTTGGCCGCAATGACGAAGGTCCCTGGCCTAACGCCTCCCTTCGAATACCTGACCGACAAGAGATAAATACTGAGCCACATTGCCAAGAAACCCGCCAGACGAGTTTTCTTTGGAATTCTTTGATTCACTTCATAGCCCCATTTTTCAAACTCTCCTGCTTCTAGAGTTGGCCAGAATGTGCCAGGAGCTCCTCTCTTCTCAGGTTTTGGACAAGTGGTAGGACTTCTGGGCCGGGTATCCTTGGATTTCTTTTTCTTGGATCCTTTTTCCTTTGGCTCCATCCCTTTCTTCTCAGTAAGAAACACATTCATCCATTCTTCCTGATGGATATCTTTTCTGAAATGAGTTAATGAGGTCTCTGAACTCTTGAGCTTGTGAAAGATTTTGAATAATTCTCGAGCCAAAGCAGGAGTCTTCTCTGGATCATTCCAAGTCACCTTGGGAGGAATGAATTCATCATACATATCGCCCAATATTGGAGCTCCTGAAATCTTGTGGACATCCCACAAACTGATACCTACTTCTCCATGAGTCAAGTGGAAAGAATTAGTCGCTGGACTCTAATGGTTGAGTATCTCTGGCACGAAGATATCATGTCTGTAAATATATGTTTGCCCAACCCAAACAGCCTCATATATTGCAGCTCTCTTCAGATCCTCAATAAACTCTGCGCAAGTCTGTCGCACCTAGTATACCCACATCCAAGTTGGCTTTACACCTCCCCCAGGACGGAAATCCCAACTTTTCTTCCAGCCTTTGGATTGATCCATCTGAGCATTTCGGAAGATTGAAGGATGACAATGTGGTTGGAGCTCAGGTGTATGTTTTTTCAGATCTGGTGTGCAAGGGCTATGATGCATCACATAAGCCTTCTCCACTGTTCCAGCAGTTTGAAATGATCCTCCGCCTGAGATATTTGCTGAAGCAAAATTGGTATAATTCTGAAACCAAGAAAATGGAAGATAATTCTTTACTTCCGGAATAATGACTTCTTGCAGATGACCATGACCATACAAAGGTAGATAAGTGCAGAGAGGAAAGTCGCAATGATATTTCTTCAGATACTTAGCCAAATCTGGAAGAGTGCTGTTTTTGACAGTATAGTAATCAGGGCCAATGATATTCATCATATCATCTATCCGCTTGCTAGCCAGTTAATCAATTAATCCAGGTCTAAGAGCCATTGGATCTGCACAGGAGTTGAATGAATTAAACTCTTAAATTGGTTTTATTTTTCATAAAATTTGTGAAAAAGAATTTAAAAAAAAGGCCAAGGCATTAAGGCGCGCAAGTATGGAGACGTCGCGCAAGTGGTACATGTGCCGCGCAAGTATTTGTCGTGCAAGTATGTGCCGCGCAAGCCTTATTACCTTGAGAGTAGCGCGTCTGCGAAGAAACAGTGAAAACAAGAGACTTGCGCGGCGAGAGCTCGAGAAATCCGGAACTTCAGATGCCATCTACGGCCGGAAGCGGTATATTTATAGGCCAGGGGGCCTATCTGCGCGCCGCACCCAGAGCGCTCAACGCCTGCGCGACGCAGACTTGCGCGCCACCCACTGACGCTGAAAGACTTGCGCGCCCTCCCTTTTCCTTTTGAGGAATTCAATTTCCTCAGAGTCAAATCCTCATTTTCTCTCCGGATCCAACTCTGAGGGGGGACTTTTGTTGACGCTCCTTTCGTCACAGAATCTAAAGTTCGGAAAATGGAATATCTGAGCTCAAAGTGATTAAATCCTTTGAAGAAACATCAAAAGTCGACAAAGGGATACAAAAGGAGAACATTGCCCATGTATCGCGCAAGTTCCCTCTTGGCCGCGCAAGTACACTTGCGCGCCGCCTCAATACTTGCGCGACTCCTCATGTTCGTGCAAGGGACTTGCGCGACATATGTGGTAACCGCCCAGTAACCGCCCGGGGTCTTCTTTTGCCTATAAATAGACCCTGTGGGCCCCCCATTCAGGGGATCTTTTTCCAGAAACTCGGATAAAAGCTCCCAACGCCCAAGTCTCTTCTCAAAGCTTCCAGAACACTTCTAAGGTAATTTCTTACCTAGAATGGAAGATCTAAAGAGAAGAAGGAAGGCCTAAGTGTTGAAACTTATCAAACACTTGCGCGCCGACTTAATTCCTTCAATATAACTTGCGCATCCCTTCTCTGGAAGAATCTCAAGAGGATGGGAAAGGGTTTAATAAAGAGTCGCTCAAGCATTTCAATATTGGTTGAAAATCGCGCAAGTACCCTCGCGCAAGTATACTTGCGCGACCAATACTTGCGCGCCGCCGCAGGACTTGTGCGCCTTTCAATACTTGCGCGCCCCTATCTTTTTGGGTGCCCATCTTGCCCATTTTTACCCCTCTTAAGCCATTTCACCCTTCCTATTCAAGATTCAGTCTTCAAGATACTCTTCAAATCCATTTATGGCATGATTTCTTGATTTGACATTCTTATCTGAAAGGAATTCTGTGAAATATCTCTCAAAACCTAGTGATTTAAACATCTTTATGTCACTAAAGATTGAGAGTTCATTCATTCAACCTCATCCTTTAAAATTAGAGAATCTTAACCTGGGTCTCCTTTTCAGGAATAAGACTCAGTCATAACCTTGGGCTTCCTTTTCAGGAGTAAGCCCCAAGTCCCCTAACCTAGGCTTCCTTCTCAGGAATAAATCCTAGTCATAAATCTTGGGCATCTTTCTTAAGAATAATCCCCAATCAAGTCCTTTAATCTTGGGCATCCTCCTCAGGAGTAAGCCCCAAACTTTAATCCCTAACCTGGGTCTCCTTTTCAGGAATAAGACTCAGTCATAACCTTGGGCTTCCTTTTTAGGAGTAAGCCCCAAGTCCCCTAACCTAGGCTTCCTTCTCAGGAATAAATCCTAGTCATAAATCTTGGGCATCTTTCTTAAGAATAATCCCCAATCAAGTCCTTTAATCTTGGGCATCCTCCTCAGGAGTAAGCCCCAAACTTTAATCCCTAACCTGGGTCTCCTTTTCAGGAATAAGACTCAGTCATAACCTTGGGCTTCCTTTTTAGGAGTAAGCCCCAAGTCCCCTAACCTAGGCTTCCTTTTCAGGAATAAGTCCTAGTCATAAATCTTGGGCATCCTTCTTAGGAGTAAGCCCCAAGTCTCTTAAAATTTCTCTTAACCAGTCATAAATTACCTTTGATTTGGGTTTCCTTTTCAGGAATAAAACCCAATCATAAGTCCCCTCCTAACTTGGGCATCCTCCTTAGGAGTAAGCCCCAAGATTAGAGTATTCAATTCTACATGAAGCACATATAACTTTATGGACCCTGTTCTTGGATTTTTTCACTAAAAGTAAATCCTAAACCTTCGTCTATCTGGGCAGTCATCCATACATAAGCCCCAAACAAATTCTTATGATTGCATCTTTCATGGCACAATTGTCTAAATTTTACCAATACCGCTTGTTTCTCACACCGAGCATGACTCACGTGAGCTTAGAGTGTAAAAGTAATTATGACATTCATCTTTGAGCCATCAATCATAAACATCATACCCCATTCCTCGAACTACGTGGGTTCTGATTCATTTTCCAAAACAAAGGATACGTAGGTAGCCCATTTATGGGTTCGATCCCAACATTGAAATAATCTCTGTCCTTCTGAATGACGATAAACTTCAAGTGCCCCACTGAGTGGCTTTAAAACCAGCCTGGTCATCAAAATGACCAAGAGACTTTTATATAAATGTTTTGAAGGATACCATTGACCAAGAATCTCTAAACAAATATAGATGATTCTATATTAATGAAGAACCTCGAATACATATAAAAGATTCTCTAAATTTCTTGCATATTTAATCATTGATTGTTAAAACTAAAGGAAAGCTCATTTTATACTTGGTAATGTAATAAGGATTAACGAACTTAACTTAAATCTATAAAGAGAGTCCTGGAGTAGACAATAATTCCCCTCAAAAAGGTGTGATGAGTCCGACCTCCCATCCTCTCGACCAATGCAAATTCCTATGCCTCATTTAGCCCACATGCTAATGAGCGCCTCCCTTTGGAAAGTAGGTCCAAACGGATGTGGAATCATTGGATGTTTCCGGTTCTACGAACAAACCCGTTAGAAACCGATCGGAACGTTTGAATCTCCCGTCCAGTAGGTCATCCCCGGATTCCGCGCGAAACAGTGGCATATTGTGAATGATATGAAAAATAGTATTTTCTTTTAATAACCGAGGATGTTATATTCTTCCCACCACTACATAAATTAGATCCTCAAAATTTTTAATTCAAGATATATTAAAATGGTATTTTACTTGTAATAATACTCTTTTTAATATCCCAAATTAATAAAATGATTAATAAAACATTCACTTTAAAATAATGAGAATAAATATTTATGGTCAAATGAGATTACATAAACTAGGGTTTCATGAAATAAATCATCATCATGGAAGAAAATTATAACTATCAGGTTTTTATAGTGAGTAATAGAAAACATGGTAGTTAAAATGTTAACAATCCGAATACTATAAATCCGTGTTTGGTTAAAAGTTCATTGATTTAATGTTATGAGAAAAAATTAGATAACGTTTTTTTCAAAATAATTATTTTCAATGGGTCAAGAATTCATTTACTAACTCAAATAGTAAAATAAAAAAATAAACTTAATTTTTAGGTATAATATCATCCGTTAATAGATTTCCATCAATCTCTCAACCTTTCTCCAATTAATGAGTATTTAAGATGAGTTCTCACTTCTAATGCATCTGAATAAACTCTTATTGATCCAAAAATCCACATAAGTATAATTATATATTTCTCTTATAGTCATTGATTAACCAAATCTACATATTTTATTAAAATATAATATAAATTTTAAAAGATATGAAAACATTATATTATAATAATTTAACGTATTCCCCTAAATGAATTATTAATACCCAATGTTCAAAATAGATTATTCAAAAAATAAATATAATTTAAATTCATCAAAACATTTTGGACTTAAAATTGAATCCCAAAATTTAAAAATATTTTCTCACATAGTAATTACTAATAATTTTAATATTTTTCGACCAAAATAATAATAAATCACTCTTAATATCTCATTCATGAGAGTAACTTACCAATTAATCTTCATGATATGCTTACCATTCCCATAGATCACCACATGTCCATAAACCGAAACAATCATAAATTATTAAACCATAATAATTGATAAAAATTCCTCAAAAAATCCAAATTATTCTATTTAACTTGATCACAAGATATTATTAAATGGTTATCTTTTCTCAAAATAAAATAATACTTTTAATTGGTAAATAAATTTCTCATTCCATGGAAATATATTAATTGGAATATCTATTACCAAAATAAACATATTCTGAATCCATCTAATTGTTTATTTTAAAAAATACAAACTTATCGGGACGTCATTAGACTAGTGGTTGGTGATTTACCCTTGTTTCCTTTCGTTTGTGGTTTCTATTCACATAACCTTGCAGGACAAGAAGGGATGTACCTTTATTGAAAAAAATATATTTCTCATAAAATTACCAAATTAACATAAAAAATTCAAAAATAACTATATCATGTTTAAACTAAATGGTTATCTTAAATCATTCATTTTCCATCAAAAATTTCGATAACCCCCAATTACATAAAACATAATGATCATATAAACCCAAAAGGTTATTTATAGAATTATAATTATGTTTAAAAACGAAATGATAACTCTTCCACACATAATATTTACACATAAAAATAGAAGGGATGCATTTAATAAGATTTTTTAAAAAAGTATTTCAAATTAATCTCATTATCAAAATATTATTAACAGTTTTAAAATTTTCCCCCTCTTGCAATCAACAATAACAATTGAATCCTATAGAAGTATACTTCTCAATCATTAATTGTTCATCATGGTCACTTAACCATTATCATTCAACATAATCATTAATACTTAATTCCTATAACATATTTGAGTCATGTCCTCAAATTAAATAATGTCAAAAAATGATCTGATAATAAATTCATAGCATTTATATTGCATTTTTTTTACTTTCCTAAACATCTATTGTAATTGAACTTGAAATTTCTAGACATATAAATGTATTCTTCATGCGATACCATTCTTAAATATTCATCATAGGACATCTATTTTCATAATAACCATACACTAAATATTAGAAAAATTAAATTGATACCTTGGGAATAACTTCATTCCCTTTTATGGATTCAATAGAATTCTTTCCTTTTCATCAATGGATTATTGATTTATAAACTCCTTTAAAATAATTAAAACAACTTCTTATGAAATTAAGTCATTTTTCATATAATTTATTTCGACATAATTGATACATATGTTATTGAATATATTTACCATTATGATGATTTTTACCTTAACTTCAATATGGATTCATTCAAATATAATAGGATGTATATTGAAACTAAACAAAGGTTACTGTGGTTAATCATTTAACCAGGTTGTTGGTTAAGAATGGCCAAAAATGTTCTCAAACAAGATACCAGTTCATTTGATTTGTTATTTAGAGAACCACTACAGTTTCTCTCACATCCATTATTACATTAGTGCCTGATAGATCATGATTTTTAGTGAATAAAAAAAAATGTTAGTGAGAGTTTATCAATTAAAAAAATTCATTAACCATATTATATGGATCATAAACCCTATAATATACTTATTTATTTATTTTAAAACATATTCAACTTATTTAAAATAACTATTAATCTTCCTACTATGTTATTTATTATGGTTAAAAAAACACGAATCATAATCATAAATAACACCCTAACATCTCAAGGTCTCTAAACTGACCTTTGATTCCAATTATAAGGACATGGCCATGAGAGTTATGAAATATTGAGTTATGATAAGAATTTTAAATTATTTAACATTGAGTGTATTTTCAAGTATATATTTTTAAAGAATTAGTCTAAAAATCCAACATAAAAACATTTAAAACAATATGGAAATTTATAGACATTATTCAATTATTTCAATATATAAATTTTTTATTAGAAGACATGATTTTTTATTATTGAAAAATTATCATAACATTTATATTGAAATATTCCATCATCATACCCATCCTTATATATTGTGAAAAACATTTCAAAAAATGTGATGATCACCCAAATCTTAGTAAGGGATATAAAAGGAAAGACACTATTATGACATTAATAATTATAAAAACCCAAGAAAAAATTCTATTAATGTAATAACTTTACCCATAATTATGGGTTATATTTTTTAATTTTAATCTAAAATTTTTCATAACATTCTATTATTAAAATAATACCCTAAAACCCATATCAAACACAAAAATTTATAATGGTATCTGGGTACACAATTCTTCATAAATGGATTAACCATGTGATCGGATTCCATACATGTTAGTCTTACAAATTTAATAGCCAAAATGTTTACTTCCTTACACGTTGCATTGGAAGTTATAACAAAACTATCCATCCTTTGTTTATAATGTAACAACCTTTCCTTGGTTTAACATGTCACCACCCGTCAAATTTCCAATAACAATTATATCTTCATAAAAAATAAATATTTTGATTTTCAACATTTCACTGATTATTCTAATTTCAATCATAAAAAATAATTTAACTATAATGAAATAATCAATCCACATTAAAAAAACAATATAATGGAATTTTTAATTTATGAGTCTCATAACACATTGAAAAAATTTAAATTAATATTTTAAAAAAATTCAGTTAATGGTTAATACATCCCCATAAACAGTTTGAAAACTTGAACATGAATGTGAAATATTTATAAGAATAATTATTTAATGCATTTAAAACTATTTTTTAGTTAATTAGTATTGTACAGTTTGAGAAACAATTGAATAAATAAAATTAAACAATAAAAAATAATCATTATAATAAATATTATTAGATAATAGTAATTCATGATATAATATCTCAAAAATGTTTTATATTAATCTTATAAGATAATAATGATCCATAATATCATGATAGGCCTCAATGAAAGGATATTGAGATGAAATCCCTCATAAAGATAATTTTGTTAATAAAAAAGTTCAGATATGTGTATTCACTATAAACCCAAATAAAATACTTATAAATAAATTCTAATATATTAAAAATTATTATCGCAAAAAATCATATCATAGAATAATCAGGATATATAATTTTTACTAGATAATGGAAATTGCGTTATGAAATTTACATACCTCATTTCTTGACTATATTCGTACAATTAAAACCCTCCTTTTGAATAACACCTCCTTGAGAGACTCTTGAGGATATAGGATGTGTTTCTATGGTGAATCCATAAACCCCTAGATGTGGGTACAGTGCGAAGGGTATGTTTATAATGTAATTTAAAGTGATATAAGGATTTTTGGGTTGAAATGGGGTGGTGAGGATAGGTATTTACAAATTAAGAGAGGTGTGTTTACGTGATTAAATTATTGATTATTTTATATTTAATGTGATCCACATTGTAGTGGAATTAATTAAATTAATTAATATTAAATTAATATTTTTAAGGATGGTTATATTTGGGACACCCCTCAACAAAAACATAAATGTTGTGTGTTTTGGTTAGCTTAATCCATTCACCTTTTAACTTTAGAATGTTTCATTTTTTACCTATATTGTGGTAAATAATAATTTAACAACGTAATTTTTTATATCTAAAAGGTGAAATCAGAAATAAAAATAAATATAGATCCTATGATTAAAAAAGAATCCATTTTACATTATTTATTTCATGTAATTTCGAAAATTATATTTTAAATTAATCCGGCATACACAAATAAAAACTGGTTTATAAAAGTGAAAATTCTAAAAGTTTACAATGTTTTTATATACAATTTTGATGTGAAATTGATCCCAAATACATAAAATGAATTTATTTGTCTATAAATTATTTAATTATACATTAAAATAAAGCTAAAATATAATTTAACTACATAAAAACTTGGAGGAAAAACCAGTTTTGAACTTATATTATATATTTATCATTATTCATCAAAATATGAATATTCTCAGAAAAATAAAGATAAATACCTTAACATTTTCTTTATTTTTTTTAAAATAAGAATATAAATTTGAAATAAATGAATTATAAATATGAAAAAAATTATAATACAATGGTTTCTCTAATAAATAGTTATAAAAGTACACTTTTTAAATATTACAGCTCAATATGCTTAAATTTTGATTTATACTTTTTTTAATCATATAATATTTATTTAATGAATTTAAAAAAATATTATAAACATGTTTAAACATAATATATAAAATAATATCCATTATATTTGATATGATAGTTTGGAGACAATTTCCACTTAAATTAATAAAAGTAACGTTATATTATTTTTTGTATAATAGAGTCTTACACGCTACCTATAATATTTGATAAATTGTTGGTTTCAAATTGGTTAAGCTAAAAAAATATATAACTCTTCAAATTAAAGTAATT
The DNA here is from genome assembly GCA_963277665.1 of Viscum album. Taxonomy (NCBI): domain Eukaryota; kingdom Viridiplantae; phylum Streptophyta; class Magnoliopsida; order Santalales; family Viscaceae; genus Viscum; species Viscum album. The sequence continues at coordinate 1,894,569,104 of OY728133.1, read as the reverse complement.
ATTTAATTTTTAAAAACTAATAAGAATTAAAATTTCAAATTATAAAATTCTTGTATATTTTATGTCATCCTATGGTGGATAAAATGCCTTCTTAGAGAAATACCAATTTTTTACATTACATACAATTTAGTTTTTATCAGTCTAAAAAAAATATAAAATTATTTTTTTAAAATTATATTGAAAATTATATATATATAACATTTATAGAGTCCAAATATATTTATTTTGTTATTTATTTTTATAAAATTCATTTCTCACAATTGAATAGTTTTTTAGGAAAACATTAATTTATAATTAAATGGTTCACAGAGAATTAATTATTTAAAAATATGTATAACTTAATTTAAATATTAATCTGATAATATAAGTTTTTTAAATTATGATATATATGTTTTAATGATAACATTTTTATAATATTTAGTTTTTTGTTTTATATCAATGTGATGAATTATTTACAATATCAAACATAGTATTTCCTTTTAGAAAATCATGTTGATACACATAAAATATTTTTTTATAAAGACAGAATTATATAATATATACACATACTGAATTATTTTTATGTAAAAACTTGTATCTATATCTTTTTTCGTCAAATAATATATGGAATCATCATTTATTTGTATGGGAGAATACCACCCCACATACTGATGCTATTCATTTTCAATAACCACATCTAATGGATGGACATAATGATGGATTTATTTTTATATATTAATTTAATGATATTATTATTGATATGAAATTATAATAAAACATATAAATTCTCCCCTATAGTCATGATGTAAAATAACAACATCCATCGTGGATACGACGTACTACTGACACACCAACTAATGTAACATGTTTTTTCTATTTAGATTTTAATTGGTTGGTATTATGGATATATTTAATGTATATAAATTATATTTAGAAACTAGTAATACCACTAGAAGAATTATATCACACATCCCTTCTAAATTTACATTCCATGAGGGATAAGATTACATTGTTCATATATAAGGCGGATTACCATGTCGCGAAGAGATTTGATTACACAGTTCAGGTCTACGTTTACACATACGTATGACATACTATTTCTATGAATGGTGTATTTTATATTATATATTTACCGTAAATGGTTTACTATAAATAAATAAATAAATAATATATGTTATATTTATATAATGGTAAAAATAATTTTTATGATCGTACCATTATAAATGTAACAGGACAAAAAATAAAAAATCTAATCATACACAAAAAACAAAGCAGTTATCAACCAAAATGTGTTTTTAACATGAAATTAATATTGAACTATTAATACAATGAAATATTTAAATCATATATTCTACGATATATATATTTATGGTTGTGTAATATATGTATAATAAACATATATTATTTATAGATGTGGTTTGAAAGGGTTTTAAATATTTTATACTTATTAAAAGGGATTGATACTCACTCCTTTATTTATGGGATAAATATTTCATATCCTCCATATATTTTTATTATTATTTAGTATATAATAACCATTTTATTGGTTATTTTATAAATATCATAATTTTCATGCAATTTTATATATGGACCGGAACCTAAACTACCGAACTCAGTACTTATAAATGACATGTAAATTTTTTTTATAATATATGAAACCTGAATAAATACAAAATATTTGTTATGACCGATTATATTTTATTGGAATATATTGATTAAAATTATATAAATGAAATATATTTCAAATAATTATAAAAATAAAAATTAAAAAAACACTGAATCTTTATCACATGATATCAAAAGACGAAATTCATCGTGACATGTTTTCTAAACCAGTTAAAGTGATTATATTACAAAGTGTGATCATAAGTTGACTAGTAAAGGGATTCAAAAAACAAAAATTTTCCATTAAAAATTTAATAAAAATAGATATAAAACAATAAAATAGATTTCCACAAAAACAAGAATATATTGAAAAATATTAATTCACCAAATAATTATACATAAAAATTCATTGGGAATTGTCCTTTAAAAATATTTACTTTCTATGGTCCATTAATAATACATGTAAGGCCATATTAAAATCAATTAAAATGGACACTATTCAACACTAATACTTATGGGTTACCTACCCATAATTTAACATATATCACTAGTTATAATTTTTTATACAATTTTCCAATGGACCTTTATTTTGTATTTCATTCCCAAAACTATTTCTAATGTACTTACATAATAATATTTTATTCAAAACAAATTTACCCTTATCACGTCATCATCATTTCCTCAAATGTAATTATAAAAAATTTTTGTATAACACTTTTCTTTTAAAATCACATTATTATTTGAATATCGTAAATTTATAAAACATGGATTTAAATGTGTGAAAGATCACATGATGCTTGGAATGTCACATTTGAGATTGATGGTGGACTTTATTCTTTTAGAATGATATTTTAGGAGATGATAATTTTTGTTTTGAGATAAAATAATATCATTCTTCACATAAAATAATTAGATTTCTCAAATGAAAATGAGTAAACTTGGTGAATAATTAAGTTTAAACCTACATCGATACTTAATCACAGGTTTGATGGGTATTAAATACTAATAATTTATTATAAATAAATTGGAATGAATAACAATAAATAAGGTGTGAATATATATACATATTCATATATATGGGTGTATATATATGTATATATATATACACAAACTTTTATATGTTTATCTTTATGTGATCTGGAATCACGAATCCCATGAAACTGAAACAATTATGAACAAAGACTTTTAAAAATATAAACACATTATATGTAGTTAAACTGAAAACAATTGATATATATGGGTATTTATTTTCAATGTAATTAATAAAAAAAATAGAACACTTACAAAATATATTGGAAAATAAATTCCTTAAAAAAATTTGATCAAAATAGGCATGTGGGTTTTTTGAAATTAAGAGAGGTCTTGGTATAGTGATTTTTAGACACACCATATCCAAACAAGAGTTATGAGGATGACATGAAGGTTATGAATTTTGTGAGTAATGAGTTTTACACACACACACAAACACACACACACACACACATATATATATTAGCTTACCTGAGATGTCAAGGGTCGCAACTATTATTATTATTATTAAATTAAAACAACATTAAATAACTACCCACATCACGGGTCATACTTATTTTTATCAGTCTCATATATATATATATATATATATATATTGATTTATTATTTATATCCCCTTTTTCGGAATTTGCAGGTCACTATTTCAATGATTATTTTCATATCTATAGAATAATATAATATATTTATCACTTTTTTCTCTATAATTATGTCATTCAAACTTTAATATTCTTTCATGTTTCTCTCTTCTTATGACCCATTAATTTTTTATATATTATCATCATTTTATTCTTAAAATGGTTCAATTTTTTTATCTTCTATGTGAGTCACGCCTCAAACATGAATCCAATCCATATTTTTATTTGTATTTATGTTATTAAAATTTATCTATTTTATTATAATGTTTATCCACTCTTTTAAAAACACATACAATTATTTCATTATATATATATATATATTAGTTATTTTTAAACTATATATAACTTTTCTTCCTATTATAATAAAATAACACATATAAATAATAAACAATAATTACCTAATTAGTAAATACAATAAAACACACATATATATATATATAATAATTATATATTTTCATAAAGATATATTTATATATATTTAATTTTTTTTCTTAATAAATAAATCAAATAAAATTTTCAATTAAATAAAAAATAATAATTTGTGTTTTTTCATAATATAATAATTATATATATCAATAATTTAAAATATTAATAAAAAAACCAAATATAAATTATATTATAATAATAAATGTTTTCATATATAATAAATGTTCTTCCATTAATTATTAGAAAATATTTAATATAAAATGTAATTTTCATATATTATATATTTTAATGAAATTTTAAAATTTAAATTTTATATATTAAAAAAATACTCAAATAAAAATATTTTTATTTTAATTTCATGGGGGTTGCATTCATCCCCCTTAGCTGAACTATGTCCCCAAAATTCATTAATAAAAATAGGGGAAAGAATATTACACAAGAGTCATAAATGTATTTTCCATTATTTCTAATTTTTAAAAGTATCTAGATCGGTTCCTCAAATACCAATTATAAGGACCCGAGCCTGAACTACTAAACTCATCCAATATAAATTCATTTATATTTTTATTTTAATATTTGAAACTAGAATAAATACTAAACATTTGTTACATAAAAGGATCTTTTTTCAGTCTAGGATCATGAAAATTATACACCTAACATACATTTCAATAAAATGAATAAATTGAAAATTAATTAAATAATGATTCAGAAGATCACTATAACCACAACATAAATTCCACTTGGCATGTTTAGTGGACATGATAAAGTAATTATAATATATAGGTTGAGTGTAAAATTCCTAGTAACGTTTCTCAAAAAAACCTACAATTCATTAAATTATTTCGTTCAAATTAATATACATTCTTAAAATATATTTTAACCAGTAATTGAATATATTGAAAATCAGTTATTTAAAAAAGAATCGTACATGAAAATAAATTTGAAATTTTCCTTTGAAAAAATATCTTTTATTTGGACCATTAATAATACTTGCCATACAATATTAAAATCCATGCATATGGATATTAATCATAAATAGTACTTATGGGTTCAAACCCACTACAGTCACATATTTCACCAATGGAATTTATTGAAAACCATTCCCATGGACCAACCTTTATTATTTTATACCAAAAAAAATTTCTAGTGCACTTGAATAATAATATTTTCATCAAAATGAAATGATCCTTTTCATGTCATCAACATTTACTCAAAAAGTTTTAAAACAAATATAGTGAAAATCCCATTCTGGAAAACCCACATTATTATTTGAAAATCGTAATTGCATGAAACCTAGAAAGTGCATGCAAGATCACAAGTTTCATGGAATGTCACATATGATCCAGATGATGGCCATACCTATTCATTCATGACATGTCAGGAGATAAATATGTGTTTTCAAACATAAAATAATAAATTGTTTAAGATAAAATGATAAGATCTACCACATGAAAATGTGTAAACAATGTGAATAACAGAGTTTAAACATTGAAGTATATTTAAACACATCGTTTATGTGTATTAAATACAATTTATAACTTCTAAATAAATTATAATGAATAACTACACTTAATGTGTGTATAGATATATATATATATATATGAATATAGAAATAAATAAATAAATATTTTTATATTCTTATATATTTTTACATGTATATCCTCTAGAATAATGGGTAACTTGAAAATGGATGTTTTAAAAACTAATATTTTCAAAACCAGAACCACCTTATATGTACTTATTCTGAAAACAGTTGATATATATTTGTATATATGTAAGAATACACACACACACATATATGTATATATATACTTATATAAATATTCATCTCCCTTGTATCATTAATTTGAAGACAAGGACTTTCTATCATACACATAGGTTATTAAAATAAGGTTTAAGACATAAGAAACCCTTAACATGTATATATATATTCATATAAATATAAATATATATAATTAAAACATTACACTATATATGTGTATATACAGACGAATATACACATACGTATGTAAAAATTTGTAAAAGGGTCCTAAAACTACACCATTGCAATATTAAGATATTAGAAAAAAGATTCTTTAAATCAATAAATTTTAACATATATGTGATTTGAATTAGAAATACATGATCTTATTTAATTATATATATATATATATTTTAAAATTAAATAAACAACAATAAATAAAACCCTTTACATATTTATTTTGAAATAAATCCCTTACCTGAATTTGATCAAAATAGGGTTGTCGGTTTCTATAAATCAATTGATTTCTTGAAAGAGTGATGTTTAGACACACCAGATCCATATAGGAAGGATGCAGATGACATGCATGATATGATTGGAGTGAGGAATTAAGTTTACCTATATATATATATTTTCTTATATAGGAAGTCAATTGTTGTGTTTTTTATTATTATTTTATTAAAAAAACACTAAAAAATGACCCACATCATAGGTCATAAATATTATTATGAGTCCCAAATAAATAAATATATATATATAATGATATATTATTTTTTGCCCTTTCCACTATATTAAAAGGTCATTATTTCATTGATTAGTTTCATATCTATCTATAATATATTATATATAACTTTTTTTAACATTCCATCATTATTACATCATTCCTGAGTCGAGTTTCACACTTCTTATGGGTTATACCAATTTTTTTATTATCATGATTTTATTTTTAAAATGGATTTATTCTCCATTATCTTTGGTATGAGTCACAATTCAATCAAAAATCCAATACATTATATATGTTTTTTTATTATATTAATATTTGTCTATTTTATATATTTTTTTAAACACTTTTTTGCACACAAACAATTCTAGTGTTATATATATAAATATATTTAAATATATACATTTTAGTTTTTTTATATATATATAATGTACATTGTTTTTATAATAAAATAACACATATTAATAATAAATAATAAATAAAAATTTTGAAAATTAAATAAAACACACACAGATATATATATATATATATCTATATATAATATAATTATATGGATTTATAAATATTTAAACATGCATATATAATTCATTTTTTTAATAAATAATTAAAATCTCATTTTTAACTAAAGTATAAAAATAATTTCAATCATTTCATAATATAAAAAATATATATATTAATGATTTACAAATTTCTTTAAATAAACACAAATTTTAAAATATATTTAATTATTGTTAGTTTTGTATATTCGAAATTGGTTTTCATAAATTATTAGAAATTATTTTAAACATAAAAAATTGTTATATTTTATTTATTTCAATCTAATTGTAAAATATTAATTGTAAAAAATAAATAAATCCTCACTTAAAAATAAATTCCTTTTTTAATTTCATGGGGCATTACATATAATCTTTCATTTGATGTTGTTTGTCATTGAGGCTTATAAATCATTTTATTATGTAATAAGTAAGGTATTTTTGTCTCAAATTACCTTCTTTAGGAAATAATATATATGTTGGTCCATAGATATTGGTGGCCACTCTCCCAAACTATTATGGTTTAAACTATCACAAATCTTGTCATATATTAACACATATCTTACCTCTTTTAATCTCAAAAATTATGTCAATTAATTATCTTGTATACCATACCATTTCAATCATATAACTATTTATGTGTTTTTATGTATAAACAAGCCTATATCTGATTATCTATATGTACTTATGTGTATAAACATTCTCTATCTTTGACGAATAGTAAGACAGGACAAACATCTGAAATTATATATGTATGATTCATTGATATTGAATGAAAGATGAACCACCAAAAAACATCTCACTCACTAACATATTGTTAAAATAGGCATATGATCTATGTATAAGAATTTGAAATGATAAGAGGGACTCGCTGTTGCAAATGACTCACCAATATAGATGACTAACTGTTGCATATGACTCACTGATGCAGATGACCTTCCGTCTGCCCAAAGGACATACCATTACATGCTTATACTGACAAAAGGACTCACCATCAGTTGAAACAATTCATTGATACATCAACTATCTCACTGCAATAATGAAGGACTCGCCATTTATATGAGACACCATTAGATCCACTATCTCACCAACCAAAATAGGGACTCACCGTTGAGACAAATCACTAATGTAATGAGTCACTAATGTATGGAATGAATGATAAAATGATATATTGATGGTTTGAGGAACCTATAGAAAAAGACACAAATAGAAGGAGACACCAAAAAATAAGTCATTGATATAATTTTTAAATCTGCATTAATTAATATTATTTTTAATCATCATATTTGATTCATTTAATGATACTGTTATATTTTATAATCCACTTTAGGAATTTTGGAAGATAGTATGATGGACGATAAACCTATGAAAGTGGATAGAACAAGCTCTTTATCAGCCTTCAAGTGTTATGAAATGTTATTAAAAGAGATAAGATATATGGATGTGGTGTGGAGTGTGGTGATACATGAATTTGTGCGTGAGAAATATATACTAATGAACATCTATAACTCTCATTAAAATGCTATGAACTCAAGAAAAGATGCATGAACAAATGAGGGAATCATTAACCAAATGAACATCAAATTGAAAAATACTTCAGTCTATCAACGAAGGATAATAATATACCTACATAACAATACATGTACCTTGATGTTAGAATACGACAATCTGTTTTTATTTAAAATTCCAGAAGAGGACTCAAAATTCATCTCAACTACATATGAAGAGTACATATCTTCATCTCAAGACACACATATCCTTCTAAAGACATTCTCATAATTATTTTTTTCTATCGTGTGCATTTTTAAAAACTTCTTAGTACTGTCTATATATATTAGTTATTAAAAAACCATATCCCCAATATCAAATGGATAGATAAATGATATTCTTCCACACATGTATTCCTATATCTTTGTACTTTAATGTATAAGTGTGGAGGAGGTCCTCGTGCATCCAGTTAGTTTGTTCCCATGAAGAATTGTGGTAGAGGTCATGTAACCTATACAGCATGTGTGATGTTTCTAACCCCGATCCAAGGTTTGGATCATACCATTAATTAATTTAATCTATTTTATGGAAGGTGATCACCAGGTGGAGAGGATTAAGTCTCTAATTGAGACATAACCTCTTGTTTTCTTTCAGCTATGTTATTATCTTATATTTTTACTTAGTTTTATCACATATTTCACTAAAATAAATTGATCTCTCATAGTAAGTATTAGTATGTTATTATAACAGTATTGAATTACTATTTTTCATTCCAAAGTTGTATTAATTATAAAAATTTTATAACAGGGAACTAATCATTCTTTTAAGAAATTAATCGAACAATCACACTCTTATAAATTCACTACTGGCTAACATGGAAATTGAATTATAAATATTTGAGAAACATAAAATAAAATTTTTCAATATAAATTCTTATAGATACACAATTCATCATCTCCTGAGTACTCCACTCTGACAAACATTTGTTATCCGAGCTTTTAGTAATGTTCATTTTTCAATGATTGGGCAAACATGTTCAACTATGATTTTAGTTGTATTTCAAAAATCTCAAAATTTATGTTTATACTAAATTTTTATCTCTTTATAATCATGTTCTCAAATTTTCTTAAGGATAATATACCGGATGGTGTGTCTTCAAAGAGTCTTACATTCTATAATGAAACAAATTATGAACAATAGATAATTAAAATGAAAATTCACTTAGATAGTATGTGTTTTGAAATTTGGTCTTCAATTGTAGTTGAATATAAGATTCTTGATTCTACTAAAACTACATGGGATGACTCAACTAAGAATTTTTATAAAAATAATGGAAAACTCATGAATGCCTTATTCAATACACTAAGAGATAAATAATTTAATAAAATTTCTGTATGTAAAAAACCCATTAATATTTGGGATACTTTCCCTATTTCACATAAAGGAACACGTAGTGTTGAGGAAATGAAACATAACACATTTAATATTAAATATGAAAATTTTATAATGAAACAAGATGAGCATATTTCTAACATGTATCTCATATATAATGAAATTGTTAACATTGTGATCTCTATGGGAAGATATGTTACTACCAAAGAATAAATTATGCAGATTCATAGATTCTTACCTTATTGATAGATACAAATTTATATCTAAATTTTAGATTCATGTGAAAAAAAGAAACTAAATGTCATTCAAATAATTAGAAAACTGATGATATTTGAGTAATAACTTAAAGTAAACAAATAAGAAGAGGAATACCATAATCTAAAATCTCTATTATTTAATTCTACAACATCTATGAACAAATAAAAAGTGAGGGTACTGAACTATTTTGAGAGATCCATTAAGGATTTATCAATATAAGATAGTGATGAAGATAAGGCTTAGCTGGACTGAAGGTTCAAGAAATTTTATAGAAAAAAAGATGTTCTGGATGAAGCCTAATTATAAAGAAAGATATGGTAACAAGGGGAACTAGAAAAAAGATTGGAAAATAAATTTTAAATTAGAGGTCATTGTCTGATATTAATTTAAGAGGAGAGGACACTTCAAATAAACCTTTTGAATATTATTATAGAAATGAAAGTATGAAAACAAAGAAATGAAGTACATGAATTCCTCAATGGCCACATGGAGTTCCTATGAGGATAGATCCACTAAATCTGCAACATCTAATGAGGAGAAAGATGGAATGGAAATTTTTGTATTATGGAAAACACATCTGAGTTAACTATATCTTCTCCTGCACTTAATTCTTATTATTCTTAATATGAGAGTGATTTTAAAAATATGACAAGTGATGAACTATTTGAATACTTTAACATACTCTATGAGACCATAAATAAACTAAAAAAATATAAATCATTAATGAAATAACATGATCTTATTCTACCTTTTAAATATGAAATTACTACAAAAAATGAAAAAATGGCCATCTCATCAAAGAAAATTGTTAACTGAACATGTCTAATGAGAAATTGATAAAATATATAGGTAATTATACTAATGGATTAAATACTCATACTAAAAAGAGTGGTAAAAATAACTCTTATGTATACTATGTGTATTAGATATATTCCTTTATAGAATAAAATATCTAAAACACATTTATTAATATAGTATGTAAAATTAGTTTTTCTATCTAAAAATCAAAATTCATATGCTAGTTCTAGTTCTGAAAAATTCATTAGTAACTATAGTTATTCTAGGCCAAGTATAGTATGTTTTCAAATATGTTAAATAATTCTTATAAGAATCATAATAATGAAAATGTGGCTACATAATGCATTGATTACTAATGTCAATAGACCTAAACAAGTATGTCTACCAAAATATATTTTTGTTTGATTATTTTGTAGGGAAACTGTTTGAATAACTCTTGTAAGAGTCATTGGTACTTGGACAATGAATATTCAAGAAACAAGACAAGAAATTATTCAATAATCATGTGTCACGACCCATCCCCCCGGGTTTTGTCGTGACTACCCCAATACCACCATCCATAGGCCAATGGTTGATGAATAGAACTAGAATGGTGTATCCATAAAATGGGAGTGCATTTCCTTTAAACATGCACACATAGTGACAATATACACACACAAAAACCACATACTAAAACTACTAATGTAAATGTTTGAAATGAATGTAAGGAGCTAGTATACAAGCCCAACATTAAGAGATAATTCAAAAAAAATATATTTTTATATCGACTTCTAGGGAATCCTACTAGATGGGAAGGTACATATCATCACTATGGATCAACACATCAATAAGTAACCACTATGAACCATCTAGTCATGGCTCTCTATAATCAGTCAAAGCTATGTGTTATCTTTACAAGACATAACATTGAGCGGGCCAATCCGGTGCTTGAGTGAGTATAAATATACATTGTAGGGACCCAAAGTCCACCAAGGTCTCTCAGAATACCACAAAGAAAAAATCACAAAAAATGATATCAATAACCAAGAACAAGGAATGACTTAGCTCAATCCAGTTATATAACTTAAGTACATAAGTACTGATGATTAGTTGTAAATCTAGATCAACATGTTTTATTGGATGTCTTTACTGCAGACCCACATAAGGATCAATAGATGATGACCCACACAGGATCACTAGATGATGTCCCACACATGATCTCTAGGTACTAACTCAAATTGGATCTCAAGTTGCCAATCCACTTAGGTTCGAAAGTAGCTAATCCATGATGGTCTGCAATAATACTAGTCATTGATAGGTCTATTTATTGATGATCCACACATGTACATAGGCCTCCAATCCCTATAGGGTCCTAAGTCATCGATCTACATAGGTGTGTAAGTTGCATGATAGGCAACCACATGCTTATCTCACCTAGAAAGATTAAGCATCTGGAAAACTGTTCCTCAATATACCTATCATACCTTAACTACAACAATGTCTCATGATGAAGTAACATGATAATATGCCTTTTCGTAAGGGTTCCAATTCAATAGATGGTGTATCAATCAGAGGCCTGATCTATATGTTATAAGAATTTTACTTTCGGGGCCCAGTTAGATTCGTGTCTGATCCAACCCAGATGTACACCAACCTTTACACACCCAAGTGGAGTATCTCAAAATTACCACCTCGTCCTAAGGGATATGGAACCATAGATGGATCATCAAACAGACGTCTGGTTTAGGATATATTCCAATTTATGTGAAACTAGGCCTAAAAGGTTCTGGGTCGTACGGACCCGGTCTGACACGAGGGTTCGGCCCGGCCCACCCTATTGGGCACAGCTCGCTGAGCCATAGAACCGCCCATCCTACTGGCTGGCACAGGGGTTCACTCCCCAACCAAACATCTCGGACGTTCTGGGACATGAATGAAGCGGCACCAGTTAGCACCTCTCATGTTGGTTGGTCTGTGTGGATCGTTCAATAGTAGACCCGCCTATTCCTATTCGCCCCCTGTAGTTTCTTGGATCCTCAAATGTCACAACCCCTCCCCAAAAGTGTACTACTCCTAGAATGGAAATGTGTGAAGTGAGATAATGACCCCCCGAGTCCCGCCTCCAGTAGGCCTTGGGTTGGAGACTAGCACCATGTGTATAATAAACACACAAATTTGAGGAATTAACCTCTAAGAGAACACATGTAGAAGAGATAGATAAGACAAAACCCAACTAACTCCACCTCATAACTGAATTATAAGAGAAAACCCATGTTCACACATGTAATGTTCGGTAAACATACTACAACTGAAAGGGGAAAACTGCAAGTAACCAAAAAAATGTAAAAACTATAGCAACCACAAGACCGAATAGCTACTGCAACCCCAAGCTTGTATAACCCAGCTTGATATCTAACCTCCTCCAAGTGACTGGAAAAAAATAGTTTATATATACATAGGGTGAGTATAACACTATACTCAGTAGGATCCTCCCCTGGCCTCTCATGAAAAATTAATTAAGGCATGCTAAAGCATAATAAAAAACAAGTGAAACTAACTCGTTATCTAAATAGGTATACTATGTTCCCAACCTCACCATGGCTACTCTCACCAAGAAACACATAGAAGAGTATATAATATAATAAAAAATATCAAGGGTACCCCGCCACTACTTCCCAACTAGTTTTCCACTTTTCCACAACGTCACACATCCTAAGAATCTCTATCCAAAAAGGCTTTCACACATACACCAATTTGAAGAACCACAATATTCATCTCATGCAATAGAACCACCATGTCCACAGGAGAATGTAACGAGGTAGTTTTCAGGAGCCACCACATCTCGCATAACATATACCATTCATTGGGTATTATTCCCCAAGCCATTACTGCCCATACACCTAGTAATGATCTTCAAGCCATCATAGCCTATACACGTTACACTTATAGTAATCCATAGTATACTATATCCATAATATATATGTGTGAATAACCACATGCCATTACAGCCCTCTACACACATATATGGGGAAAAATATCCACTATGCTTACAAGCACATATAACTACAAAGAGAAGAGAGCAAGGCCAAAGGGGGTAGTCAGCCTTCCATCCTCCCACCAGAATATTGGGTAATACAATCCCAGGGCTCAGAATCCTCGGGGTGTCAGTTTCACAAACGAATAGGGTGGATTAGTGTATTGAAACTCAAAAAGTATAGAATATACTATATCTCACAACAACTCTATGGGAATCACCTAATCTTAGAATCAACTGCACCTAATGTCTCTCAGACTCCCAGCTTTATCTTCTACGACTAGGTATCCTATAAGCACACAACCATTTAAAACGATTTATTTCCTTACATCATTCTATTTTATTCAGTTCCACTTTACGTTAATTAATTCTTTAAACATTAATTTACTTTTTACAATTCCACATTAAATTTCATTAGCATCACACAAAACATCCACTGCCCCTTTAAACTTACATCCTTATCAATATGTTCCACCAAACTCCAACCACAATCGATTACACCATTTATTTGATTATTCATTACATAATTACTTCCACACATTCCTAGGAATTATAGAAAATAATTATATTCTAATAAACACAAGGGGGCTTGACAAGGTGAGTAGATGTACCACCCATCGTGTCGTTTACACCTATTGCAAGAGCGTTGACCTGTCCTCCCTTAAGAAGCTAAACATGGAAATCATGTGGCATACCCCACACGTCATTTCCTATTTCAGAAGAAGGGTAAGCTAAAAAATCTCTCATAGGCAATGGGTAAAATTAAAATAGATAATCAACCAAAATGAAATAGGATGCATTCAACAATCACATCCACCTCCTTCCATCATACCTAGTGTCCTCCCTGTCATCCTCATGCATAAATCAATGCATTTCACCACACTAGGTGTCATTTGATGCCACAATAAAAAGGCATCCATTCTCCCACATATCCCAACAGCCATCTAGGCTGACATCTCAACATAAGTAGAAGGAAAATAATCATCGTAACAATTTGTCTCTTGGCCCTCTAACAATAAAGATGGTAACTCGGAACCCCAAAAGGATTTATCATTTATCATACAATGATTTCATTAATCCATCTTGGACTAACTAATTATTATTCGCAGGTTCCAAATTCGAGAAACCTAATTAGTAATTTATCACATATAATTAAACATGCTTACTCCACCAATTTTATTAACATCAAATTACAATAAGAACCAGATTCGTTTACATGCCACTTTATCTTTAGCCAAACAATTATTAATTAATCCTGGTATACGTTCTTTATCGATTTTCATAAAGAACGAACAACTAAGTGAAGAAGCCATAAGTATCACTCTATATAGAAAAACAATAGTAAACAACATATGATCCATATAAATTTATTTATCTGGTTAAAATATTTATTATATCATTTCAATTTTCATTAAGTGGGATAAAAAAATCTAAAGATAATGTTTCATGTAAAATAAGGGAGATGCAACTAATACCCTAACTAAATTGGGTCTTGATGTTATTTATATGAGAACAATCCACACAACGATTCAAGATCTCCTCCTCTCACAACATCTTATATTAAATATTGATGGATAATTTATGGTTTTACCGAAATAGGGGTTGCACTTGCAATAAGAAAGACGTCAAGGGAAAACAATCCTTGAGGAAAAGTTTGATCTCAAGATTCCTATGGGAAGGAAGGAACGGTTCTAGCGTCTCGCACCAGGGAACAATGAGGAATAACAAGGCATGAAGAAATCTTGTCCCTTTTGAACATTTAATGTATAGATTGTTTAAGATACACTTTATTTACTATTAAAAGTGGATCACATTAAACCATGCGGATTGACGAAGTATAAACATTCCGAGCCTTAAGAATAATTATTATAGGATTTATGGTCGTTGAATCGGCCTTAGAGTCCTTAAATTGAGTCTTTAAATTCATTCTACATCAAAAAAAAGTTAAAGGGGAGAAACAGTTGGAAGCTGGAAACATTGTATACACTATCGTTCTAGAAATATTGTACACCTACAGTTCTAGAAACAATATACACCTAATGTTCTGGAAACACTGTACACCTACCGTTTTAGAAACATTGTACACATACCCTTCTGGAAACACTATACACCTACATTATAGAAACATTGTACACCCATAATTCTGGAAACACTCTACACCTACTGTTTGGGAATCAATGTTCATAGAACTCAAAATTTGGAAGAGGAAAGAAAAGGTCACCGTTGGAACCTCACATTTGGATTGTTTACTTACGGTCACTGATGATACTATTCACATAAGGTCACTGATGTCACTATTCAAATAATGTCTCCATTACATAGATCATTGAAGGTTACTAATGATATTGTTCACATAAGGTCACAGATGACACTGTTCACATAAGGTCACTGATGCACTGTTCACATAGGGTTACTGATGACACTGTTCACAGAAGGTCACCGATGACAATATTCACATAAGGTAACTAATGTCACTATTCATGGATGGTCATTGTTTCAGGGTTCACATAAGGTTTCCAATGACACTATTCACATAAGGTCACCGATGACACTTCTCACAAATTGTCACCATTTCACTATTCACATAAGGTTACATGTGACACTGTTCACGTAAGGTCATCGATGACTCTGTTCACAAAAGGTCACCAATGCACTTTTAACATAAGCTCAACGATAACACTATTCACAAGAAGGTCACTGATGACACTTTTCACAGAAGGTTACCGACACACTGTTTACAATAGTCTACCATTGGAACTATTCACTAAAATGGAAAAAATTTCAAAGTGTTGAGGATATGTCACCTTGACCTCCTGAAATGCCTCATGCAACTAATTTTCTTAATTGAATTAACCATTGAGGTCTGGAACAATACATCAGATACCTCTCAAAATATGCTCATCCTCATGAAATCAAAACCCAACTAAAGGGAAAATGAAACGATATCCAAAAAACCTCCCATTGAGATAACTCTCAAAATATACCAAGGCACTAGAAGAAACAAAATAAATCCATATTATAAATGTAGAAGGTCTAACCACAAGTGGAAATAGTTACACGGAATGAGTTAACATCAAAAAAACTCTAGGTACTAAGCATGTATATGAGACTTAAGTTCCCAGGTACTCTATTCCATGCCACCGTGTCAGTACAAGACATGAACAGAGGGGATAGAATGCCTACACAACACCTTCTCCATGCAGTGGTGGATCTCCACAGGTCGCTCCTCAATGGTTGCATCATAATCAACATTGATCTCTCCCCAATCGGTGATGTGTGAATCATCATGAAGATAACGATGAAGCTATGGTACCTGGAAAATATCTTGTATCCAACTCATCTATGGGGGAAGTGAAAATCGATACGCCACATCTCTAACATGAGCTAACACATCGAAAGGCCCAACAAACCGGGGAGAAAGATTAACCCCACGACCAAACCATCAATGCCCATGATAGGATGTCGCCTTCAGAAACACATGATCCCCAACATTAATCTCTATGTGTCTCCTTCTCTAATAATCATATTATTTCTGATGATCTTGTGTTGTCTCCATCCTCTCAAAAATCACCTGAACCATCTTTTTTGTATTCTTCACTAGTTATAGTCCATGAATTGCTAACTCTCCGACCCTAGTCGAGCACAATAAAGAATGGAAAGGTTGGACATATAATGCTTCAAATTGTGCCATATCAATGGTGTAGTAAAAACTATTATTTTAAGAGAACTCCACCATGGTTAAGTGCCTCATCCATGAACGTCCAAAATCAAGAACACAAGTGAGTAACATGTCTTCAAAAGTCTCGATGATTCCCTCTATCAGACCATCCATTGGAGGTTGAAAAGCAGTACTAATGCATAATTGAGATCTGAATGCATGTTGGAGAACTCTCCATGCCCTAGAATTAATGAGAGGATCTTGATCAGAAATTATCATCCTTGGGACTCCATGAATTCTCACCACCTCCTCTAGAAATTGCCTTGACAAAAATTCTTCTGAGCTTGACTCCTTGATTGCTATAAAGTGGGAAAATTTTGTTTAGTGATCCACTACCACCAAAGTGCCATAATTTACTCCAAGAGCATGAGGTAAACTAGTAACAAAGTCCATTAATATCTCCTCCCACTTCCACTAAGTAATCTCTAATTTCTTGAGAGGACAAAAAAGAACACAGAGTTCAGACTTCACCTTCTGGTATACGAAATATCAACACACAATCTCTAAATCCACATGGTTCATCCCATGCCAAAAAATTTGGCACCACAAGGCTTGGTACATCTTTTTCCAACCAGGATTCACCGCTAAAGGGAAACTATGAAACACTATAGGAACAATCTCTTGCATTATCAATGGAACAAAAATCCTTCTGTGATACAAAAATCGGTGTTGACCATCCTCCAAAGAAACATCAGGGGCCTCGCCACAAAAAAATCAATATCTCTACACCTCCACCTCAAGATCACCCAACTGGGAATCATCCACTTCTATTATGAGAGATGACTGCACCATCATATGAAAACGACAACCTATTCCCCAACATATCCCATATCAAGATGTAATGTTGAAAGTTTATTCATCACTCTCTAGGAGTCACCAGAGTCACACACTACATCACTACGTGACTTCTAACTCATGAAATCAACTATAGAATTACACTTTCCAGGGTTATATGATGTTTCAATGTTGTATTCCTATAATGACAACATCCACTAATGTTGCCTTATGTTCAAGTCATGCTGGTTGAAAACACATTTCAAAATAATATGATCGGTGAAAACCACGAAGAGCTCACCAAAGAGATAATGTATCCACAACTTCAAAGAAAAAACCAAAGATTCCAACTCAAGATCATCAATGGAATAGTTTCATTCATGGAGACATAACTACCAAGACCCATAAGAATCATATGATCTTTTCTCCATCATAACACATCCTAACCCCATATGCGTAGCATCACAGAAAACATCAAACTCAACTCCATCAGCTTGATGATAAAGAACTGGAGCACATAATAACTTTTCCTTTAGATACTAAAAATATTCCTGACACTGATTGATCCATATGAATGCTGGATCCATAATGGTCCAAGCCATTATATGAGTCACAGATCATGATAAATCGGCTAAAAACCTCCTGTAGTATCCTGTGTGACCAAGGAAATATCGCACCTCCGACACTATCATGGGGGATTCCGAAGACACAACTTCTTCTATCATTGATGGATCCATAGCAACTCCTGGTTGGGACACAACATGCCCCAAGAAATGGACAGCTCGACCCCCAAATTCACACTTCGACAACATCCAAAAGTATTGATTTGATGAATAACTATAAAAACACTATGTATATGCTCTGCATTCTCCTCCATAGACATGGAGAACACAAGGATGTAATCGATGAAAACTACCATTAACTTGTCCAACTCACAGAACACATCATTTGTCAATCCCATGAACATAGATGGATCATTTTTCATGCCGAACAACATTAAAACGCACTGAAAATGACCATGACGACAATGGAAATAAGTCTCTAGGATATCTTCATCCCTTACACGCATATGATGATATGTTGACCACAAGTCAATCTTTGAGAACCATATTTCAACTGTAAGTTGATCGAATAAATAATCAATCCATTGAATATGATAGAAATTATTTATTGTATCTTTTTCATGCAACGATAATACACACACAACGACAAACTATTGTCATCCTTCTTCACAAACAAAACTGGTGCACCCCACGGTGACAGACATGGCCGAAAAAAACCACACTGTAATAGACCATCAAGATGTATATGTATATCTCATAACTCATAACGGTCCATCTAATACGGAGAAATAGATATAGGATATGCTCATGGATGTAGCTCGATCCCAAACATGATCTCTCGTCGATGGGGTAATGCTACAACCTCTTCTGTAAATACATCGGGGTACTCTTATATGACCATAGGAAACGCCAACTACTAAACATTTGAAGACCTCAACATCATCTCATCCATCATGGATGATAAAAACAGAACACCCCTATGACCCATCCGAGGATCTCGTCCGCCAAAAAACACCACAGGATCTCCATCCAAACAAATGAAAAATACATTCTTCCTAATGAAATCCATGAAAGGGTACATCGAACGACATCTATCTCACCTTGAGCAGGCAACAATAAAGCATGAAGATAACCAAAACCTCTTACACACCTCTCTAACAATAATGATGACCACCATCACAACCACACTCTACTCTTGGAGGATGGGGAGCATCATAGTGTTGTCCTCTGCCTACCCTATCTACCCTCTGGTAGTCTAGAGCTAGTGCAACCTACTTCAACTACCTCACTTGGAACTGCCTCAATGGAAGAACCTGGAGTGGAGAACCTTGTGCATGCTGACTGCTCTAAAAGGTCGTGAACTCTTGCTGCTGATGACCGTGAAAACCAAAAGAAAAAAGTGCATGATCCATTGGAATATGATTGAGAGTTACTGCCTCTAGAGAAATGGGATGTGAGGTGCTAGCACCTACCCCTAGTTAAACAGAATCTCTTCTACCTTGAAACCTAGGATCCACGGACCAAAACGCAGCTTCATGTGGAATCACGATGAATCCCCTATCATGATGATCTAGTTCTAGGAAAGGTCCTATCGACAACCTTTTCCCTTTCCATAACCTCATGATATTTCTTCAGCATAAATGGGGTGACCTGGCGCTGGTTCTCAAGATGAAAAACATACTCAAAATACCTCGCCCTAGCCTCCTCATCTAGAAATAGGTCTGAAGCATATCTTAAAAGGTTCCTAAAATGGATTCCAAACTCTCAAACAGTGGTGCTAACCTATCGAAGTGTATAAAGATCCTGGTGACTGGATTCCTTATTGATTGAAGAATGAAACTTGACTCTAAAAATGTCTCAAACTCCTCCCATGAGATGACTGACTCCACGAGATCCCCAAGGAACTAGAACCAACACTTCCTCACTACTCCACGTAACATCATCATAACAAAGGAAACCTCGTGCTCTTTCAAAGCACAGATCTAACTGAATATGATCTCGACCTCCTCTAACCAGTCATCTATGACTGCATCTGAAATGGATTACTCGTAATTCGACATAATCGAGTGCTAAAACACTGAGAGTGTCTTCCACCAAGTGTCATCGTCATCAACCTCTAGCATACGGTGATCTTCTGGGACATCCTACTGTACATATTCTAAGTGATCTTAATGAGGAAGTCAACCTAGAGACATACGTATAAAATAAAAAATAGTTAGGGATCCTAAACCTAGAATATGTAAGTCTCAACATTAATTAATTTATTTATTTTATTCACTATAGACCATCTTACCCCATGGTCTATCCATTCAAACACAGGCACAAAGATGAATGATGCGTGATCATTTCCTAGATATCTTCCTTGAAACTAGTACCACCTTTTTTAGTATCCATTGTAAACATAATTGTTTGTACATCAGATCATAGTGGACTCTCAACACTGATATCTCGGCTGGTCTTCAGTGTTTACATGACACGCTAAACATGAATGACACTGTTTCCCTTCCACCCCATGAATCCTCACATGTGCCTAACTCCAAACTCCATCCTATCCCTCAACCTTCAACCGATACCACTCTGTCACGACCCCCTCTTGAAAATGTGTGCCCCACCTATGATGGAAATGTGAGATGGGAGATAATGACCCTCGATTCCCACCTCTAGTAGTCTCCGGGTTGGTGAATAGCACTGATGGTATAGAAAACAATGTAATGGGAGGCATTACCCTCTATGAGAACACATGTGGAAGAGAGAGATAAGATAGAAACCAACCAACTATAACTTAGAATTGAAATATTAAAGAAAACCCATGTTCCCATATGTAATTTCATGCAAAAGTAATACAACTGGTAGGGGAAAACAACTTGTACTCCAAAAAATGTAAAAAATGCAGCCACCACAAGCTCTAATAGTTCCTGGCAGCCCAAGCTAGTAGAGACCAACTTGATCTCCAACCTGTTCTATGTGGCCTAAAAATAGTTTATATATAAATTAGTTGAGTTTAATAGTATACTCAGTAGGATCATCTGCGAAGCCTCTCGTGTCAATGTAAATAAAGCACGTTAATGCACTACGAACAACAAGTGAAACTAACTCATCATCTACGCAAGTATACTATTTTATTAGCCTCACAAGGGTTACTCTCACCAAGTAACACTTAATAGAGTATATAATATAATAATTAATATCCAGTTTATGACACTACTACTTCCACACTAGTTTTCCTCTTTTCACCAACGTCGCATGTCCTAAGGATATCCCTCCAAAAAGGCTTTCCTGAAATCCACTGGGTGAAGCACCAAAATATGAAACTCTTCCAAAGAAACCACCATGTTCACACCAGAAAGTAACCGGGTACTTTCTGGGAGCCACCACAAGTTTCATAATGTGTACCATATGTCAGGTATTATACATCAAGCCATTATAGCCCATAAAACGAGTAAGGATCCTCCAGCCGTCACATCATATACACATTACTCCTATAGTAGTCTATAGGATACTATATCCATAATATATGTGTGTGAATAACCACAAGCCATTACATCCCTTTACACACCAATATGGGGAAAACTGACCACTATTCCAATGAGCAAAATTAACTACCAAGAGAAGAGAGTGGTGCCGAAGGGGTAGTCAGCCATCCATCCTCCCACCAGAATGTTGGGGAAAACACCCCCCTCCCTAGGGCTCAGAATCCCTAGGGTGTCAGTTGCCCATACTAACAGGGTGGTGTAGCATTTAAAAACAAAAAAATTATAGAATATACTATAGCTCAAAACCACATAGTGGGAAAACCTATTCTTGACTAAACTATAGCTAAAGTCACTCGGACTCCTAGTTTCCACTTCTAAGACTTGGTATCATATAAGCTCACAACCATTAAAAAAGCATTATTTCCTTATTAATTCCCTTTTTATTAGTTCCACATTACATTAAATAATTCATTAAACATTAATTAACTATTTACAATTAAACATTAAATTTCATTAGCATCACACCCAAAGTCCACCAGTCCTTTAACATTACAACCTCATCATTATGTACCATCAAACTCCAACCCCATGGGTTAACACCATTTATTCAATTATTCATTACAGAATTACATCCCCACATTCCCATGAATTCTAAAAAAACATTATATGCTACTAAACACAAAGGGGCTTAACCCGGTGAGTAAATGTACTACCAGTTGAGTATTTTCCGTCTATACCAAGAGCATAGAACAATCCTCCCATGGGAAGCTAAACAAGGAAACCACGTGTAATACCCCACACGTCTTCACCCCTTTTAGAAGATGGGTATGCATGACCAGCTACCATAGGAAGTGGAGAAAATTAATATAGATAATTAAATAAAATGAAACAACAAGCATCCATCATCAACATCCATCTCGTTCTATCATCCCATGTGTCCTCCCTGACACCCTCATGCATAAACCGATGCATCTTTCCACCCTAGGCATGATTTTCTACCACAAACGAAAGACCTCCATGCCCCGATATATCACAACAGCCATATAGGATCACATCCCAACATAGTCAGCAGGAAAACAAACATCTTATAAATTTGGATCATGCCCATTTAATAATAAAGAGGGTAACATAGAACCCTAAAAGAAATTATCTTTTATCAAATAACTGGTTCTTTAATAAATAATGTATTAAAAAATTATTTTTTACATTTTCAAGAATCGGAAAACGTAATCATTAAGTTCTGACAAATAATTAAACATGCTTACTACTCCAATTTGATTGACATCCAATTACAATAAGAACTAGATTGTTTGCATGCCTCTTTATCTTTAGCTAAACAATTATCACTTAATATTGTTTTATGTTACTTAGCAATTTACATTAAGAAAAAAAACTATGAAAATAAAGCATAGATATCACACTATATAGAAAAACAAGAGGCAAAACATATGATACAAATCAATTTATTTATCCAGTTCAAATATTTATTATGTCAATTCCATTTTCATCTATTGAGATAAAACATGATAACGATATAGTTGCACGTAAAAGAAGAAAGATGTAACGAATCCCCTACCTCAAAGCTTTCTTGACGTTATTTATACGAGAACAGTCCACACAACAGATCACGATCATTGCCTCTCGCGAAAGCTTATATCGAAGATTGATGGGTACTTCTAGGTTGCACCGAAATTGGTGGTGCACTTGAATCTAGAAGGACGTTAAGGGAAACCAAACCATAAGAAAAATTTTGATCTCCTGATTCCTATGGAAAAGAAGGAAAGGTTTGAGCATCCTACACCAGAGAATAAGGATGTAGAACAAGGGTGGAAGATATCCTATCCCTTTAGAATATTTAACAGAAAAATGGTTTAATATACACTAGATTTCCCATTCAAATAAGATCACATTATACCACGCAGTTTGAACCAGTAAAAACATCCCAAGACATAGTTATAAATATTATTGGAGTTACGGCCTTTGAACCGGACTAAGAGTTTTTAAAACGATGCTTTAAATTCATTTTACGTCAAAGAAAACATTAAAGGGGTTAAACTATAGGATGATTGAAACACTATACAACCTACCATTCTAGAAACACTCTACACCTACCGTTCTGGACACACATTACACTTACCATTCATGAAATAGTATACAACTACCATTCTATAAACATTGTACACCTATCGTTGTGAAAACACTATAGACCTACCATTCCGGAAACACTACACACCTACAATTTTGGGATCACTCTAAACATACCATTCTAGAATCATTATACACCTACCGTTCTGGAATCACTATACACCTACCATTCTAGAATCATTGTTCACATAACTCAAAATTTGGAAAAGGAATGAAAATTTCATGGTTGGATGCTCACCATTGGATTGTTTAAATAAGGTTACTGATGAAAATGTTCATATAAGGTTACCATTGCATTGTTCAAAGAAGGTCACCGATGAAACTATTCACATAAGGTCATTAATGTCACTGTTCACACAAGGTCACCATTTTACTATTCACATAAGGCTACCAGTGATACTATTCACTTAAGGTTATCAATCACATTGTTCATAGAAGGTCATTGATGTCCTGTTCACATAAGGTTACCGATGACAATGTTCATAAAAGGTCACAGAAGAAAGTGTTCACATAAGGTCACCGATGTCACTGTTCACACAAGGTCACGGTTTCAATGAACACATAAGGATACTGATGAAACTATTCACCTAAGGTCACCTATGTCACTATTCACTGATGGTCACTAACTCATTGTTCACACAAGGTCACTATTTCACTGTTCACATAAGGTAACTGATGACATAGTTCACATAATGTCACTGATGACCCTGTTCACATATGGTCACCGATGACACTGTTCATAGAAGGATACCCATGCAGTGTTTATATACGCACACCGATGACACTTTTCACATAAAGTCACTGATGACACTATTCATAGAAGGTTACTAATTCACTATTCACAACGGTCTACCATTCGAACAATTCAGCCAAATGGAAAATTTGGAAACGTTTTGGGGATATGTCACCTTGAACTCCCGAAACACATCATACACCATATTTTAGCAAATGATTGGACCATAGTGTTCCGTACCACTATGGAAACTCTCTACTACATCTCAGTGTTATGGCACTCTTCCACAATGAATTTCCATGGTGCACCACTGCCATCAACGTAGCAGAAATTGGTATACCACCCATGTCTAGCGTGATACCTTCTTGTCCCACCTCCTCTTCGCTGCTGATGGGATTCGGGCATAGCCTCCTCTTTGTGGGAAACGGGAGTCGACCTCCATCTTTTCATCGATCGTCAACACTATCATGTCGAAAAACCTTCTGTGACCCTTTGGTGAAACTCTAGAGGACCTTTTTCTTTTTTTATTGTGCCTACAGGACACCTAAGGCGCTATCATCACTACATGGCTCCTGGTTTGGCCTTACATCCTTGTTGCTGAGTCGCCCATGAAGAACCCAAACAAAACAGGAATGACAGAGGGTTTGGGGCTTGTTCGGTTCAACCTATTCCCTCCGTGTTAGTATTATAACAAGGGAGGAGTTAAAAAATTATCATGATAAATGAATTCATAAACTCATAGAAATGATACATTAAAAACCCCCATCCATGAATGCGTTGGAAGAAGCTGTGATTGATGTAGATGTACCCCTACTCAAAGGTGTTCATAGTCATTTAATGTTTTCAAGTTATAATCTTCTAATGAATCTAAAAGCATTATTCTATGATGGTGAAATAAATCATCGACACTTCATTCGAGGTACCTCTCAATATTCCCTAAAACTCATGCACAAATATTGTTTAAATTGATGGAATAAATTTTTAAATTACATCAAAATTAATTTGGATCATTTATGAATTTAATTAATGAACCTATTAATCTTTCGACAATTTTGTTACACTTCCATGTGTAACTAGCCATTAAATGATCTTTAAACTCAGTGGTCCTGCTCCCATCGCTCATCGGTTACAATGAATGAAATAAAATAACTCATAATGTTATTATATTATTTTTTTTAATTTTAAAAAATTATATTTTTCAAATGATTATTTCGGGATGAAGTTATTCTTCCCATTTGTGAATCATGGCTCTATGAATTTAATGGTTCTCTCAGATTATTAATCCATACATCGGTTAAAATGATATATATTCTTTCCTGCATATTTACTGAACGTACCTTAAAAACATTATGAATTAATTCCAAGCACTCTGGGCCACATAATCATACTTCGTCAATTTTCACAGACTCGTAATAATTCAATTTAATATGAATAAAAATTTCATTCAATTTACAGGTATTTAAATTCTCCCCACTTTAGGTTTTTACATCCATGAATTACACTACAAAACTAGGGAAACAAATAGGGTTACTGAGCATGTATCTGGGCCTCCCAATCCCACGTGCTCTCCTAGAGGTTCGTGTGAATCCACCAATATCACACCAGATAATTTGATCTCCCATAAAGGACCCACCCCTATCTATCATCAATCTCTATTGGTTTCCCTGCAAACAACTCCCCATCATCAATGTCCACCTCTCCCCAGTCGATAACGTGCAATAGATCTTGAATGTAACTTCTCAGCTACGACACATGGAAACCAGTATGCACTAGGTGCATCTGTGGGAGATGAGACAGACGGTACACAACCTTGAATACTCTGATGAGGATTGGAAAAGGTATGACTATCCTTGGAGATAACTTTATACCCCAGCCAAATCTCCAAAAACATTGTAGATGTGAGACCCATAGGAAGATGTGGCCTCACCGCTCGAAGACCAATGGTCTCCGTTTTGTGTTATAATAATACTTTTGAAGGATCTTTGTAGTCGTAATCAACTTCTAGATGATCTGCAACTTCAGAATAGTTGCTTGTACCAACTCTGCACCCATAAGTTCTAAATCCCCTAGGTCTATCTAGTATAGTGGTGATCTTGATGGTCGTCCATACAATGCCTCAAACGGTGCCATTCCAATGATGAAATGATAACTATTTTTGTATGTGAACTCCACCAGTGGAAGGTTGTCCTGCCAACTATATCCAATATTAGGACAAAACAATGAATTGTGTCCTCAAGTGTCTATATGGTCCACTCATTCAGACCATATGTCTAAGGATGAAAGGCATTACTCAAACATAGTTGATTCCCAAATTCCTCCTATAATTCCTTCAATAAATGATATGTAAAATCAACTTCATGATTTGAGATTATCACCGATGGCACCCGATGAATCATTACAATATATTGTATATAGAGGTTCCCCATGCCCTCTAATGATCATTGTTCTTGGATAGTTAGTAAGTGGGATGACATGGTCAGTCGGACAACGATAACCAAGATGGAATCGTGGCCCCATGATGGAAATGGCTTCCCTATCACAAAGTCCATGGAGATGCCATCCCACCTCAACTCTAGGACATCACGTGACTGAGTTACACCTGTTGGAACCTATTACCCAACTTTAACATGCTAACAAGTGAGGCATCGTGAAATTAACTCTACCACCACATTTTTTTCCCTGCCCACCAGTAATGACACCAATGGACCCAGTACAACTTTTCCAAACCAAGATGTACTACCAGAGGAGATGTCTGGAACTCTCTCAACACCACCTATTGTAACGTCAATGGTACCATGGTGCGCCAAATGAAAATTATGATGTGCTCCCCACCATTATAAAATATTTCATGTGCATGTTCTAAGGATATCTTATTATGTCACCTCTCGCTGTCAAAGTACCGAAGTTGTGACTCCCTGAATTGCTGATGGAGAGGGGGAGTAATTGTCAAGTATTGGAGGTATTATTCTCCCTAAATATCCACGATGGATAACTAAAACATAGCAAGCTGCACTGCCACCTCACTCACCAATTATAATCCATACCTCCTGTTGAGTGCATCTACCACCACATTACCCTTCCCAATAGTGTATACTATCTCAAACACATATTCCAAAAGAAACTCTACCCATCGTAGCTATCTGAAAATCAGGTACTTCTTAAAGAAGATATACCTAAGACTATTCTAATATGTGAAGATAGTAAATCATTCTCTCATAATATAGTTCCACTTCATATTCAAGGAAAATACCACTACCCCAATCTGAAGTACATGGTTAGCGTAGTTCTGCTCTTGTTTCCTTATCTTCCAAGAGTCTTTGGAGATCAATGGTCACTCATACATCAAGTAACACCCTATTCCACACCCAGATGTGTCCCAATAGACTACATACCCAACACCCTCTTACAGAAGCATCAATATGGGGGAACTATTCACTCACATTCCTACCTCCTCGACACTATGTTGGCATCTCTCTATCCATGAAAAATGTTGTGCCTTCATTGGAAATGATTTAAATGGTTCTACTACTCTCGAAAATTCTTGTATGAATATCCGGTAGTACCTAACCAAGCCAAGGAATATCCACACCACGGTCTTGCTCCTGGGTGGATCTCAAGAATTCACTACCTCTATCATCACTAGAACCACCAAAACATCAGCCTCCCTGATAACATGTCATAGAAAGTGGACCTCTCGTATCCAGAACTAGAACTTGAAGAGATACAATAGATTTTTTTTTCTTTGTGTGTATCTAGAACTATCTATAGATTTGATGTCTGTTACTCCCTCAGTGTCGAGTATATCAAGATTTTTTCAATGAATACAACCACTATGAGATTGATACAAGGATGAAAGAGGATGTTCATGAATCCCATGAACTCTACTGATGTGTTGGCTATGCCAAAATGCATCACCAAGAACACATTGTGGCCATATCGACATCTAAATTCATTCTTTGGGATGTCCTCATCTCGTAACCTGAGCCAATGATAGCCTGATCTAATATCTATCTTTGAAAACCACTGATCTCCCTTCATTTGATCGATTAGATCATCACACCTCTGGAGTGGATACCTATTCATCATATTCAACCAGTTCAGAAGTTGATAGACTATTCAAAGCCTCAAACTCCCGTCATCCTTTTTGGTGGAAAAAAATTAAGGCTTCATATGGAGAATCATTGGGCCTTAAGAATTCCTTACCCTATATGTTCTATAGTTGTAACCTCAACCCATGAAATTCCATGGGAGTTATCTAATATGCTGGAATAAATATCAGTGTCATCCCAGGGTACATGTCGATGTATATGTCTACCTTTTATGAAAAATAAATCCAAAAACATTATCTAGAAAGACATCAGCATACTATTCCACAACTATAGGATAACTCATACTCCTCTCATCAATTTCTACGAGTGTAAGGCTCTCCAACTGATGAGTGATATGCTACACCCTCCTCTGAGATATTACATCCTAAGATACAGAGGTTCTCTTCTAGTCGTTGACAGAAAAACTAGTCCCATCCTCGTGGTAACTCAACACTTTTCACCTAATATAGTCTATCTGATCAAGGAACATGGATAATGAGCCCATACACAGGAAGACATTTTATGGCATAGATGCTGCTGATATGATATCCCATCTGATTCTCTTTCCAACTAGAGTAAGCTCACACTACGTACACCAGTGTGTAATCATTGAATCATATCCCGTAAAAGTCTTTAATCATATGTATGGATCCAATGGCTCTACTTGAATCTATGAGATCCAATTGTGTGTCATGGAAATAAAATAGTGAATGGAACCCACTATTATAAGAACTATATCCATGTTGGAGTAGACATAGATCATACCTCGAATCATATCTCAAGCACTATGGTCATAATCCTCAGCTTCTTGAAGCTGAGCTGGTCTCCATCCACCTTCTCCCTGAGGTTGGGGTAGACCACCTAGGGGTGGTGGAAGTAGAAACTCAACCCATATCCCACCCCCTACTGCATGGAGTGATCCTTTATGAATTCCTCCAACCTATGACCCTCCTCCCTCGAATATATTCATTTTCCATAGCGGTCTCTCGACCATCTGCTGAATGTCGATATGGAGGGCTGGGCAGTCGCAAGCCATGTGAACCTACCGGTCACATGTGTTGCACAATCTAATCATCTACTGACCTACTCTATCCCTTGAGCTCCACAAATCCGACCCTACATTGTAGAGTTATCCACTAGAATATCTGGAATTCTTGGTCCACTATGTCATCTACCTACTACCTGCTGGATATGAATCAGCTACATGTTGTTCGGTTTTGTCTCTAATTGTCATTTCCTCCTTTGCTAGAAATCTCTCCACCGATAGTGCTCTCTCAAGCACTCCAGCCAACATTTGAATATTTATCGATATCATCGATTCTCTAATATACCATCGAAGTCCCTTCTTAATGGTCTTGGCCATGATGAAATGGTCTCATACTATATCAAGAGAGTAGCAGTAGAGGTCAGTGAATTTCGTTGAGTATTGGGCTACTGTCTGGATACCATTCTAAAATTGTAGGAGCTCCAAAATATGCACATAACATAGAGTCGCTGGAATGGACTCCACCTTGAAGATGCTCTTGAAGTCCAAGTGGCTTTGTGTCACCAAATCATACATCTAGCGCGTCAGGATCCACCACCACCCTATCATTCCCAAGAAGTGACTAGAAGCTAGGATAACCATCTAGTCTGCTGGTGTACCAACTATGTGAAATCACAAGCCAATGACTCCAACTAGTGTTTAGCTGCTTGCGGATTAGTCTTGACACCAAACCTCAAATATCTCTATTGTTAGAACTAGTGAAGCATGTTAATTCGGCGTGTACCATCTGCTGGTGGGTCTAGTGTAAACTATTTCCCTATGGGTCGTGGTGCTTCTAATACACCACCTGAAGGTACCATCACCATATCAAGGCCCTTCACCAAAGACTCATCGCTCAATGGTCCATCATCGTGGATTCTCTTTGAAATCATGGATGGCTTTCTACACATCATAATCATAAAAAAAAAAGATGCGCCATGGTCAATTATTTTATACCTGATGAGCTGACTCAAAATACATCATAAAGAAAAACATTTCGAAAGGAAAACATATTTAGTGTTTTCTTGTATCGATTCAGAAATCAGAAATCAGTGTCCTGCTATATAGATACGTCAGCCACCTCACCAAAACTGGACTCCCCAAACTGAAAAACATACTCAGAACACATAAAAATAAAACACCACTTAAAAGGAGCAGAGTCTTAGTTATTTGTTTGAACCACCCCTCTCTGATACCACATTATCATGACCTGTCCCTTGGAACTATGTAGTGACTACTCCATGCACACGTTCCATAGGCCTGGTGTTGCCGACATGCACCAGAGAAGCATATTCCTAAAAAAGGAAGGCATTAGTTTTAAGCATATACACAAACTGA
Source organism: Viscum album (assembly GCA_963277665.1). NCBI lineage: Eukaryota > Viridiplantae > Streptophyta > Magnoliopsida > Santalales > Viscaceae > Viscum > Viscum album. The sequence goes on along the minus strand of OY728133.1, from coordinate 1,894,537,630 downwards.
CTAGTACACAAAAAAAGTAAACAAAATTTTAAAACATCTGATGTAATATTGTGAACTAAAAATAAGGATATAGTATACATTCCCAACTGAAAGAGAAAATACAAAATAAAAAGAAAACACCTCTAGAGATCATCCACCAAGGAATCCTACCTAATGGGTAGGTACATCTTGTCACTACAGTTCTCCACATCAATAGGTAATCTATGTGTACCCTCTAGTCCTAGATCCATAACCACGATCAATGTTTTCGATCATCTACAAAAGACACAACAAGGTGTGGGGAAATCCCAGGCATGGGTGAGTATAACAATACACAATAGGGACCCCATGACCACTAGAGGTCATAGAAAATACCAAAAAGAAAAACCATAAATCCTGATCTCTATCACAAAGCTCATGGAATGACTCAGATCAAACATGGTATATATGTAATATACAGAAGTATAGATGATTAGTCATAAATACAGATCATCATGTTCTATTGAAAGGATCTACTACTAACACACACCAAATCGATTGATGCTTACCCACACATGATATCAAGATTTGGATCCATATACTATTACTAGATTATGAACCACACATGATCACTATATATTGATCCACACGGTATCTCTAAGTGGTGACCCACATAGGATCTTAAGTCATCGATCCACACATCGTTGAAATTCACAGATCTAGGACATGCCTCTCTAAGGCTTGTACGCCTCAGATTGTGCTACTATTGATCCACATAGGGTCGTATGTTTTTGATCCACATAGTGTCTTAAGTCTTCGATCCGCATAGGGTCATATATTTTTGAACCAAAAAGGATCGTAAGTAGCATTACTGCCTACCACATGATTCCCACACAATGCACACTTGAGTTTTAGAGAATCATCTCATCAATATATCGGTCATACCTCAACTACATAAAACTACAACTTATATGTACCTCAATGATCCAATATGTCATAAGGGTTCCAATTCTACATATAGCACGACAATAGGATGTACGGTCTGTATGTACATGCATTTTAGTGATGGAGGCCCAATTGGATTCGGGTCTGATCCAAATCACCCATACTCAAAATTTCTCAAAAACACTTGTGGATTATTTCAAAAGGACCAAATTAGCCTAAGGGTTCTGATTCCAAAGACATTACATAAAAAATCCATCTGGTTTAGAAGATTCGACCATTAATGCAAAACTGGGCCTAAAAGGGTACGGGTCCGGTGCGACTATGTCGGTCTAACCCAGTCCTGTATAATGGGAGTGGTCTAGGCCCTCTTGTCCATAGGTTCTTCCTAGCCCACCCAGCTATGTGAGACCATCTAGGTTGCGGAAAAACCTTTCCCACAGGCAGGTGCGTGGGTCCACTCCCCTCCCAAACGGTCATAAATTTGATGTATTCAATGCCATGGGACAAATTGGTGCCACTCTAGTTAGTCGGACTGCATGAACTGGTCAATAGTGGACCCACAAGTGCAGTTCCATCCTCCACAGCATCTCAGATTCACATATCTCCTCTGCAGTGCGTCGTCGTCGTCAATGCGGCTAGCATTAATCGACCGCCACTATCTGTCGCGGTGTCGTCAGGCGCTGCCTCCTCTTCCCTGCCAGTGGGAGCCAGCCACCACCGTCTCTTCGGTTGCTGGCACCACACATACTGTTGTAGCTTCTACGGGCCTCTGAGGAAGCTCTGGAGGTCCTTTTTCTCATCCGACTATGCCTAAGGGCCACCTGAGATGCTAACATCACTACATGGCTCCATGTTTGGAATTTCCGCCATGTTTCGTGGTCACACATAATGGATTCAACTAAACCACGAACGACGGAGGGTTTAAGCCATGTTCATTTCGGCTCGCGCCCTCTGTGTTAGCACTAGAATAGTTTAATATTTGAAACATTGTCAAGATAGATGAACTCACATAATCATAGAAATACCACAATCAAACCACTACTTCAAAACACATTGGAAGAGATTTAGAATGGGGGAGATGAACACCTACTCGAGCGTGTTCATCTTTGCTCGATGTTTTCAGGTTCAAATCATCCAACGATTATCAAAGATCTTGTCTAGGTTAGTGAATGTCATAATTGGAACATCAGTGAAGTTTCAGCTCATGAGTGGATAAAACTCATGCCCAAACATTGTTCAAATAGATGGAATATGATTTTAACTCACCACACAATTACGTGGTACATTAATGAATTTAATTAATTAACCTATGAATCTCTTGATGGTGATGTTACACAAGCAAGTGTAACCGGCAATTAAAATATTTTACAACACAGTGTTCATGTCAAAATCGCTCATTGATTACAAAGAAATATATAAAATAACTAATAGAGATATTTTATTTTGTTTTTTTAAAGTCCAACAGTTAACATTTTTTTCTGACTTTTGTCGGCTAGTGTCATGCTTACCTTATGTGAATCACGTGGATATGAATGCAATGGTCCTCTTAGATTCTTAATATGAGAACTGGTTCAAATGATAGATATTTTTTTCCACATGTTTCCTAAACATACCTTAAAAATGCTAACAAATTAGTTATGGGATCTTCGGGTCTCAAAATCACGTGCTATCAATTTTCACAGATATGTAATAATTCCATTTAATTAATAATAATTCATGTAAATTTTGGGTTTTTACATAAATAAACTAATCAATATTGAGGGTGGATATGACACCTTGGTTGTCAATGCCTATGGACAATTAGTTTTATTAGGACAGTTTGGTAACTCAAACATAGTTTTAATTTCTAATGTACTATTTCTTGATAGACTGAAATATAATTTCTGAGTATTTCACAATTATATGATGATGGATTTCATGTCAAATTTGAAAACGATTCATGAAATTTTTTTAACTCTAAAAAAGAATTTATATTTTCTACATTTAGAAATTAAAATGAATCTTTTGTTAACATAGATTCTTTAGTTTTTCAAAATGTTTCTTGTTTAAATTCCTTTACAAGGATTCCTGGATTTGGAATACGTGATTAGAACACCGTAATATACACTATCTTAGAAATCATACTCAAAAAATACTATTTAAGGATCTACCCAAAATTTTGTGTTCAATTGAAAATGTCAGTAATCCTTTTCAAAATGGTCAGTAGAACAAGATATCATTCAAATTAATAATAAAGATTCAGCTAATTAACCCTTATAGTTGGTTCACATGGAATTGATTGGACCCTCTCATGTTTCTAGTTTAAATGGGAAGAACTATGTCTATGTTTGGGTATATGACTCTTTTATGTATAATTGGACTTATTTCATAGCTCACATAATTGATGCATGTACTTACCTGAATAATTATTCTTCTAAAGTAGAAAATCTATTTGGAAAAGGAATAAAATCCATAAGAATTGGTCATAGTAGTGAGTTTGAAAATCAAGGCTTTAAATAAATTTTATCCCATAATTCATGAAGTCATATCTTATCTACACCAAGGGCACCTAAAAAATAGTATTATGGAAAGATGAAATAGAACCATATAAGAGATAGCTTGTACAAAGCTTAATGCATAAGATTTACAGGTTTACTTTTGGGTTGTTGCTCTGATAAAAACTTTCTACTTAATTGATAGGGTCATAATTAAAAAATTAATCAAGAAAACTCCTTAAGAGTTGTGGAATAATAGAAAACCCAAATATATCTACATCAATGTTTTTGGTTGAAAAGTCTATATTCATAATACCATGGATAACCTTGTTAGATTCGCATTGAAGAGTGATGAAGGAATCCTTCTTGGTTTCTCGATCTCTTGTAATCCCTATAGAATCTATAATAACCAAACAATGTATTTGAATGAATCTGTCAATATCAAATTTGATGAAATAGATCCACAGAAACATATTACCTCCCTATAAACACAAGAATAAAATATTTGAAACCCAGACATAAATGTAAAATCATCTAATCCTATTGAATATAAATCTATTAAATGAAATAGTTATGGAATTTCTTCAAGGTCCTAACATTATGAACCCAAACCTGTAGATGAACCTAATGTTACTAGCCCCTATATTCCTATACCAACTAGAATCTAAAGATTAATCCTTTAGATAATGTTGTTGGAGACTTAGATATAGAGACACAAGATAGAGCTTCTTGAAGAAACTGGGTTTAAAATCAAGCCTTCATGACGGAGATTGTACCTAAAAATGATGCAATTAAAGATAAATTTTGGGTGATGTATATACAATAGTAACGTAATAAATTTGAAACTAATAATGTTTGGAATATTGTGGATAGACCCAATTACACCTTGACATAGGCACTAAGTGTGTTTTTAGGAACAAAGTAGATGAATAGTGTAATATTGATAGAAATAAATCTATATTGGTTGCACAATATTAATGTCATGACAAAGGAATTGACTATAAAGTTACATTCACATTAGTAACTAGACATGAGGCCATCAAAAACATTCTTTGATTTACTACCCATATTAATTTAAAACATTATCAAATGGATGTTAATTGTGAATTTCTAAATTGTTATATATTTTATGATGATTTTTTAGATTAACCCCTGGTTTTAGAATCCCTCATTTTAGAAATCATTTTTTCAAATTAAAAAAATCATTAAATGATTTATCATAAGTTCCATGACCATGACATTATAGGTTATGTAGTTTTCCAATTTCCAGCAGTTTTACAAAATGAATAGTTGATCATACTCATTTTATAAAACCGATTTCTAATGATATTTTTGTTTTTCAAATATATATTAATGATATAATATATGGATTTTCCAGAAATTATTTATGTATTATGTTTTAAAATATGATTCAATATAAATTTGAAATGAGTTTAGTGGGAGAACTCAAATTCCTTCTTGGATTTTTTTTTTAATAATGAAGGTATCATTTTATATAAATGCAAATACACAAAATATCTTTTAAAAATATTTTTCTATGTCACCATCAAATGTAGTGACTCTTAAATGAGTATTAATTTTATGTTGGATCTTGAGGAATATGGTAAATAAATTGACCAAATCTATTATAGATGAATGATTGATGGTTTTATTTACTCGATATCTATTAGAAAATATATAATATTTAATGTGTGTATGTGTGCCCATTTTAAAACTAATCCCAATGAATATGAAGAAAATTCTGTTAAAAGAATTCCCAAAAAACACAACAATTCTATAAATGTAGGTTTGTTTTACACTAATGGACATTCATTTGATTTAGTAAGTAATTTTTATTTTGATTTTTCTGGATGTATGTTCGATAAAAAAAGATCCTATGCGACATGTCACTTTTTTTGGGAAAGTCTTTGGTTTCATGCTATATTAAGAAACACAATTATATCTCATTATCTTTTACTGATGATGAATAAATTGATGTAGGTAGCTGTTCTACAAACATTTTGTGGATAAAACACAGTCTTCTAGGCTAAGGATATCAATATAGACATGTAACTATAATTTCTGAAAATATAAGTGTTATCATAATTTCTAATAACCCAATTAATTATTATAGAAATAAACATATTGACGTAATATATCAATTTTTGAGATATCATTATAAAAAGGGCGATATCACTTTAGAATTTATTGGAAATTAAAATCAACTTGCTGGCATATACCCTAATCCATTAAACACTAAAAGAATGAATTAAATAAAAAACGAGTAATTAATAATCAGTCCGTAAGACCATGTGTCTCATTTCCATAGTTGTTTCCCTAAGATGTAGTTATGCAGATACATTTTTCACACCAACACCATTTTCATTAAGACACAATTAGTGTTATAGAAAATTTGTCTTGTTGACACTGACGATTCACTATTTCTATATGTTTTATGTTTTTATCAAAACAACACTATTTTAGTAATAGTTTTGATCCCAGTTCACGATTTCACATTTTTTTAATTTCAAAATCCCTAACTGATATAAATTTTAATTGATCCACTCTACTCCCTTACCACTACACTCACTCGCTCGTTTCTCACTCTATTTACACCTTAACCTTCTCCTTCTGACCTCCAGATTGAACTGATTAGAATGGTACATGTGAATCAAGCTCTTGATGATGGAGAGTTCCGTGATTCAATAAAACAAAAAGGTGAATCGAGAAAATCATCAGATCCTTTAAATCATGGTCTTGAAAATGTTCTTGTATCCCAAGAAAAATAAGTACTCTTTTAATTTATCTTAAAGAGAAATTCGTTGCTATTAAATGTGAGGCAAGATAAAGGATGGATTAACTAGTTCACAAACAATGATAGAGTCTTCTATCCAAAAGATTATTCTCTTTCTATTACATAGATCTGAATGAGCTAATTAGAAATGAGGAACATAGGAGACCCGTTGAATCATAATTAAATGACGAGTGTATAATTTTATTTATGTTTATTTAGAACTAGATTTTTCCCAGGAAAAGAAATTTGCATATCTCAGGTATCAGGATGTTTAATTGGTATATTTATTACAGAAAGGACTTAATAGAAATCTATGTAGATATCTGATGGTGAACATAAATGAGATGATAAAACCCATTTGTAATTAAAATTCTTCATTTTAATCCATTGTGATTTCACTAATTCTAAAGGCTAAAGGATATGTAAGTGATATTGTTGATGTTGTAGTAACTAAATGTAGTGGTTTCTGCTTAGGATTTGATATATGTTCGAGAATTAAAATTAAATATAACCCATGGAGGATGGAATGGGTTAGTGTTGAAAATAGACGTTTGAAAATGCTCAACACTATATATCGTCGAATAAGACCATGAAATCTAAAGGATCCTAGCCTTGGTCAAAATGAACAAGTACTTTGTTCTTTAGTTGAGGAGGAGAAGATTGATACTCATTTCAGAGAAGTGGGATCTCCAATTGATGGTAGAATTGTCCAAGATACAATTGTAAAAACAAAAATACTTCTTATTGGACCTCAAATTCCACCTTGGAACATACTTTCTCATGAACATATTCTCTTATCTATTGAAAGAGAGGAGAAAAAAATCTAAGTGTTGAATATGTTAGTGAAACTCATGTTGAATAATATGAAAAGGATGATGTTGGTAGTTGTTAAAGTGGTTCTGAATCATGTAGATAAGAATGATATGAAAATTGTGAGGATGAAATTGGAAATAAAAAAGGATAAATATGTTGATAATAAAGAATGTAGTTAAAGTTGTAGTGATAGTGAATCTGATCATCCACATGAGAATCTAGATGTTGTTAGTATGGATATTGTTTATGATAATGATGTTGTATATATTGAGGGTGTTGTTCAAGATGAAAATGTTTCTATAGCTCAACCCATTTCTCAAGATATATATATAATAACGATACCTATTTCTAAGGAGAAAAAACATAGAAAGTAAGCATTAAGTGAGGTGGAGAATTTTACCATGAAGGCTGACAGTGAGGTGGATCCTCGTGGAACCAGTTCCTCCTCTTCTCTTGTTTCAACCACTGATCCACCTGTTTAGACTTTTTAATCAATGGATCATGTTACAGTTAGTTCAGTTGTGAAAGAATAGTTGAAATCATAAATATACAATATGGGTAATGTTGAGGGCACGTTGGACATTGTTAATGAAAATTTTATGTATTATACAATGATTAATTCACACACTCATGAAGAGATTACAAAAAATATTAATGGGTTTTTCTCCAACCTCACCATAAAACATCAAATAAAGATCTTATTTAATTATTTCATAATGAATCATAATCTTCCTCTATTGAAAAAGACATTTAAGGATCAGATTCAAAATCTAAGATAATTCACACCATTTTGGATACATTCATAGAAAAGAAAGATGATTTTGAAAAGGAAATAGAAGATAGTGGGGATATTATTTAAGAGTTCATCAAGACGTTAAAACAATATATCCATGTCTAAAGTCAATCCACTATGTAACCTCTTGTTAAACCACATGGCCTTACTGTTTTAGTGTCTTCCCAAGCTCAAATATCAGTTTCTCAGGAATTATCTCATATTAGACCAACCATTATAGATATTTTTCTACCTTACCATCATATTAAACAATGACCTTCCCTTGATTAAAAGGTTGCCAAAGGAGTGCCACTACCTCATCTTAAAATCCATTTAGAACCTCCTCAATCCCATCCTACAACTTCTGATGAACCATCAATTGATCCTTAATATAAGGGGATAGATCCCCTTTATCCAACCACGTCATGTAGTGTGATGATTTTTGGGATAGGGTTGAATGCATGTACTTTGGGTAATTCCGAATCATTTCCAATTAATGGCATTTCACTGTTTCTATTTAATTCATTTTGTAGTGTTATTTTTACCTTCAACATTTTGATAAGCTCAAAAGGTGGAAACTTTATTATCTTTATTATGAATTATTAAAATGGAGATAACATTATTATGAATTCTGATTATTGAATGAATTATTATGTAATTATAAATTATTATCTTTGATATATTAGTAATCTTTATTAGAACTCATAATAAGATTGTTTAATTTAATATTTCGTTAATGGTACATAATAAATCCATGTTTTTTGATCATCAAAAAGGGGGATATTGTTGGCCCATAGATTTGTTGGCCACTATTCTAACTACAATGATTTTAGTTATCACAAATAATTTCATATATTAATAGATATATTACCTCTTTTCCAATGTGAAATTATGTCAAACCATTATCTTCTATATCAGATAATTTCAGTAATATAACTATTTTTGCCTGTTTCAATCTAAATAATAATATAATTTATAATATGTGTTTACTTTTTGATAGTAAGACTAACTGCCATTAGTGATCTATAAGTCAGATAGAACATCTAAAATTATCTATGTATGAGTCTCTAACACAAATAAACCAATGACTCACCAACAGATATATGACTCACTAACAGACAGTTCAAACAGGCATACGATCAAGGTATGTGAAGATGACACTATTATAAGGACTCAGCATTGAATATGGATCACTGACAAAAACGACTCACCATTTCATAAGACATACCAATTGAGATGAACTAATGTCAATTTATGTGACATACCATTGCATGGTGCTACCGATGAAATGAATTACTATCGGTTGAAATAATTAACCGATACATTATCATTCTCACTAACAGAAGGACTAACTATTGATGTCAGACACGGTTAGATCTATTATCTCTCTGACAAAAGGAAACACTCACTATTGAAACAATTCCCAACTGTATGATTCAACGATGTTTAGAATGATCGATAGAATGAAATACTGATGGGTTGAGACACCATTTGAATGAGACATAGGAAGATGAGTAACTCATAGAATGGTTAAATTTGAATTTATTAATATTATTTTTAACGGTTATATTTGGGACATTTAATGATACTGAAATATGTTATAATCCATTCTATGTCTTTTAGTAGACAGTACGAGGAAAAATGAAACTATGAACATGGAAAGAACATGTTCTTTGTCTTCCTTCAAGAATCAATAAAAATTTTTTAATGTGAGAAGATATACAGAAGTGGTGTATTCTGTGGCGGTACATCCATGTGTGTGAGATTGAGATATACTGAAGAACATATATAACTCAAATGAAACTATTGTGAACTCAAGACAAAAAGGATGAACACATGAGGAATACAAAATTGATCTGAAAATTGAATTGAAACACTACTTCATTATATCAACTAATGATATGAATATACCTATAGAAACATACTTGTATATAGAATCCATAATATGACACTCATTTTTTGTGTCACATTCTAGGTGGGGACTAGGACATCATCTCAGATACATCTTAAGTGTACAGAGATGAATCTCAAGACACTAAAAGACTTTAAAGTATTTTCTAGTACTTATCTTCTCTATTGTGTGAATATTTACTTACTTTTGAGCAGTGCATGAATATTGTGTTTAATAAAACACAGTCTTTTGTAACATACAAAATGATACAATATATTCTTCCAATCTTATCTTCTTAGATCCATTTATTGTCATGGATAATTGTCGAAGAGGCCCTTGTGTGACTTGTTATTTTTAACCACGTAGAACCGTTGTAGAGGTCTTGTGACCTAGAACTCCTTTGTTCTATTGTGAACCCCGATATAGGATTCATATCGATTTTTTAAAATTTAAAATTAATTGTGGCAGGTGATCACCATGTGAAGAGTATTAAGTAATTTCTTGAGTCTAAACCTCTTGTTTTATTTCTTCTGTGTTTTTACATTTTAGTTTTACTCTGTTTTATCATATATTTCATCAAACTAAATTAAACTCTCCTAGTTAGACTTATAATGTTTTTATAATATAATTGACTTAATAAGTTGGTTTCAAATGATGTTCTAATTATCTAAATGATATAACTGAAAACTAGTCAATATTTTGATAAATTAATCGAATATGAAATCCCATATAAATTCCCTCTTGGATCACTATGAAATTCAATTTCTCTATTAGGGAAACTTCAAAAAAAACTTTTCAATTAAAATTTTAATAGATACACAATTCACCACCTATTGAGTACTATACTCCGACCAATGATATAATTTATAGAAAAGAAAATTTAAGATGTTTATATGCTATCCTTTGAAATTTTATGTCCTGAATATTCTTATTTTCAAGTTAGTTAATGTTATAGTAGATTTTAATCATTAATTTTTTTATGATTAAATAGCTACCAATGTGGAAAATATTGTACGTAGAAATCAAATTATTAATTGGGATAATTTATAATTATTTTTCCGATTATTAAAAAATATGAGTCAATTTTAAATATTCTTATAATTTTGTTCTATATTAAGTATTCCATTGGAATAAATTTTCTAATTGATTTTCTACTAATTAATTATTAATGATTAAAAAAATATGAAAAATATTCATTATTTCTCTCTTTGATTAAAAACAATTTTACTTCCAAACCCATGTTTTCTATATATGTTTTCAAATTAAATTTTATCATTATCCAATTTATTTATTTAATATAGTTTCACAAGTGATTAATTTCTAATACTTTATTTTGAAATTAATATTTATGTCACTTAATAAAAAGTGTCTTATTGATTTTACCAAACATGTGAAAGGAATATTTTTTTAATAATAATGACTTGTATATAATTTCCATCCATCATGATGAAATGATTAATTAAATAATTATTTATATTAAATCATATTTAATTTTATTAAATATGATTTCCAAAAAAATTATGGTATTATATTTTCAAAAGGGATTTCAAATGAAATATTATTTTCCACAAGAAATTTGAATATTTTGTCATAAAAAATTATTTCCCATCTTAAATGGCATAATTTTATGTTACTTGGGATTTTCTACTGATTTTACCCAAAGAAAACATTCATACTATTTCTATATATAGTTTACATTTTTTAATAAATGATATTTATGAAACTAGATTCATTTACTTGGTGTTTTCTATAATGAAATATTTGAAAGAAATATTTATTTTTATTTGTTCTGATTTGATGTGTGTTTTATGAATCCAATTTTGTTTTCCTGTGTTCTAATATGATTATTTTTCTATTCCTTTTAATTTTTACAGATTATGATTTAATGAATGTTTTATAAATCCCATTTATTTTAATGGGTTTGAATATATTGAAATTTATATGATCTTATGGAAAACATATCATCAATATTCACTATGTAAATGGTGGAACCTATATCACCGTCCACTAAATTGCGTAATTATTGATATCTTAAGAAATAAATAGGTCTTTAATGGTGAGTAATATTAGTTTATAACTGGTGTCTTTACACTATAATAGACTATGTATTTATCCATGACTACAATACGTACATGGAGAGTGATCCCATTATACTGTAATAGTATTTCAAATTATCCTTGAACTAATAAGGAAATGACGTTCTACGCCTTCACATGGGCCAAAAATCTATTCCATATACTATAATAAAATTCTCAAGGTTTATGTTATTTAATTCCATTACTATTCATGTTTAATGAACTATCGTAATTTATTATATGACTCTTCACATAAATCTATGATATGTTGGGTGTGTCTACAAATGTTATTCTAATTTTCTCATACAATTATGCTCCTGATATGTTGAAATATCTCTTATTTACCCATACTGGGAATAGTACATTACCCATTCTTATGTATCATTTAATAAGATTATGATTAAAGTCTTTATATATGATATTTCTATGAGAGTTCTAGATATGATTAACTTCATTGGAGATGATGTTTCGACCTTAGGTGAAATGTTTTTATGTGACCATGTTTTCATTGGAAGAAGACCTAAAGGATTCTGTTGTGTTTCACTATGTTAGGTTAAGAATATTCATCTATTATGGTGTAATATTTAATATATAATAATCTTGGATCTATACAATCGGTATATGTGAATTTTTTTGGATAATACTTTGAATAAAAGATCGGAAAACATATGTTATATCCCAATGTATATATATGAGGATATACGTAGGGAAATATCTATGAATAATTATAATGATTAGTTGAAGTATGTAAAAATATTTTAGAATTTTTGTAAATAATAAAGCGAGTGGATATAATGAAATTCAATCATTATCAGGATATTCGTAGTGGTATAGCTCTAGAATAGAGGTATCCATGGAAAATAACTATAAAAATCATGCATTGATCAATAATTAATTATAACTTGGTGAATGATAATGGGCCTCGATGAACACCTTATTTGACTCTACCAGAAGAAACAATTTATGAATTCACAAAACCATTGTTATACATCATTAATTATTTGAATAATACCCATGGATGACCTTGGATAATCCAATGGTGTTATAGATAGGAAATAATGATTCATGAATTATATATCCTATATGGTATTATTTATTATTATGTTATTTTATAATGATTATTTTTTTCACTGACAAATATTATCGGTTTAACTAACTACCTGTAGAAAATAAGATCCTAAATAATGGTTATTATGATACAAAATGTGTTTTGTGATGTTAAAATTGTATGGTAATGGGAGTGAGGGATATTATGATTATTTAAAATATTTTATGATTATATATGATAAACAGATTAATCGATAAAAATATCTCAGACTCACCAAATAAGATAATGATAGTGTTTTTTGAGAGTATGGGTGGTGGAGACCATGGTGGAATGAATATTTATTTTAATTTATGTAAATAATATGAAAAAAATCACTACATCAATTTACCCAGATGACCAAGAATGTGTTTTATGGGTCCATAATAAGGGCCAAATGTATGTGATTGTGGAGGAAAAAAAGTCCAGTAAATGCAATGGTTAAGAATAATGGTTTCCTTCAAAAATCATCAATATTTTATTTTTATAAATGTTGAATGAATGGGAATTATAAAAATATATTTCCAATGAAAACTAAATATGTTACTACAAAATGTGTTACAAGTAATAGTTTTATTTTTTATTGTAGAGATGTAATAAAATATTAAAATAGGAATTTTTATGTAATAAAATGGTGAAGCTGGATAAATGGTTTAAGAATGAAGTGGAATTATTAATGTATTGGTGTATTGGAATTCAATAATTATAAATTATTAAATATAATTTTCATATAATTTTTCATTTTGGATTCTCACAAATATGTTAAACTATAAATATGATGTAGAAGAGTTTTTCAGAGGAAATGTAATTGTATGATGTAGAAACATGACAAAGGATATCATAACCATTAATTTGTTCTGGATGTCATGATAATGATATTGGGATAATAATTGTGGGATAATTAGATGGTTGATATAGATAATTTAAATTTGATAGTATTAATCACCTCGACCCTTATTAATGATTTTATGAAAATGTGCTATATTTTTTTATTGATAGAGAATAAAAAAATTCATCACATATAGAATACATTCCATAATCAAGGGATTTATTTAAAGAACTAGAATGAATGTATGTTTTTTTTTATTTTTTATTATAAATCATGTTTTTCCCATGACTCAAGGGAATATAAGATTGATATTTTCGAATATATGACATGTGACCATTAAAATATATATAATTATATTTCAATGTTATCATTATTCTAATTTAGAGAAATTTATTCATTTAATTTATAAATTATGAAGTATTTAAGTGAAATAAATTTAACAATATATGGAATTGTTTTTGTTCAAAATTATATTATGTTTTATATACATCCATCCAACTGCCCAAAGGCCTTCAAAATTTTTATTTTAAAACAAAACCTCCTTTTAAGAGGTAATGTTGGGGAACCCGAACATACTTCAAGGACATATGACAAATCACGAACCTCAGGTCAAGAGATACAAATCCTTCTCTTTATTTTTTTTATTATGATAGCTAGAGATATAATAAATTGAGTATTATTCTAATATTGATCTTGTGATATCTATTTTGTTCATCAATAAAAACAAGTCCTCTTCATTTCATTGTGTAATAAATGAATAAAAAATTTATCAAATAACAACCAATTGATGAAATTTTTCTTATGATATAAAAGAATGATAATACAAACGTATATTAGTCCCATTGAAATTCATGATAAAATGGGGATGTATTACAATCAATTAGAGATTCATTTAAATCGTTATCATGTTCATGATATTATACATGTACCACTCATGAGTAATGTTTTTCTAATTCATCATAGGGTTTGAACTAAGAGTTCAAACAACTACATGATGATCGATCTTAAGGGGAACAATCAGTTTAAATTAATGATCATACAGATAATGTTGTAAATAATTATACCACACACCTAGTAAAAGTGTTGTAGTGAGTCCACTAGTTTGAGAAACTATGTGGGATCTTATGGATGTAATTACATATAATTTTCCTCATTATTTATCAGAGTAGTGAATTTAGAGGGGGAATTCATTTTAAATGGGCAAAATTTAATGCCCAATGATTTAATGAAATATTTATTCAAAATAAATTTAATTTAAGAGATATCTTGAAATACAAACCACACTGAGATTGTCTTTTATTAAATGAAATTATATGTCTAGATTTCTTTACAATGAACGCCCAGTTTTAATTGAACAGGAATACCTATATAATATTGTAATTAAATATGATAGTTATTTCTTATCAATTAGAGTAGTATGTCTTAATATGATTAAATAATTTTTAAATTTATCTATTTAACATACTTATATAATTTTAAACCATTGGTGTTGAATAATTTCGAAAAAGAAATAAAAAAATTTGAAAATAATATTAATCTTTTTCTAAATAACAATTTATGGGCACAAGAACACATTTAACCTTAACAATTAAATAAATATCATTTTCTGAATTTTTTTAATAAAAAATATATATAATATATTCAATAAATGTTTTACCATTAATATTATGTGATTTATTGTCATGAGATAAAAATAAATCATATTTTACACATAATATTTTATTTTTCTATAGATAAGTTTGGTCTCATTTTCCCAATTATATTAAAATTTATTTTTTAATATTTATAATTTTTTAAAAAATAGAATTAATATTGAAAAAAGATTTTTAAAATTATATTTTTTTAATATACTTTTTATTTTATGAGAAGATAATATTTTCAACGGATATGATAAAATATCAGTTTTTTTTAGGAATTATCATTACAATTAAAGAATAAAAAATATTCATTAAACATGGTTTTATACATAAAACTAATTAAATAATATTTTTAGTATTAAAATTTAGGTAATTCAAATCAGTTTATTTTCTAGTTTATAAATATATTATTTTAAAACCATTTATTATTTTCTATTGGGCCGAATGTTTTATAAATGGTTCTACAATTTTAATTTGAAATTAAAATTTTCTACTTTGGTGAAATGAATTTGAAAAAATAGATTCTATTTTTAGAATATGAATAATTTAATATTTTTAATTAGGGAAACAAAATTTATAACCACCATGAATAGTAATATATTTAAAATTTATTTACCGCGGTTACATTAAAACTATGTTTATCAGGGATAAAATAGAAAAAATAATGAATAAAATAACCCATAATCAGGAAAAAATACCATTTTATAGAAATATTTCTAAATAATATCCTCTAATTTTATGTAATAATGTGTTTTTAATCATTTTGGATTATGAAAATATGTGGCTAAAATTTATTCTTCTCACAAATATGAAGCCTTTCTTATACCCTTCTCATTCACTCTTCGTACATCCCAATGCATTTAGTTCACAATGACCTAGGTAAATCAATAACATACATTAAAAATGCTATATTAAATTCATTGGTAATATTGAAAAGTAAATCTAGTATGGAATTTGGATAAAACCATAGTGGTTTTTTGAATATGTCGTAATGTTTTTATCAATGCAGTTTTGATTAACATTAAATTATAAATCAATAAATTATACTAAATTTTGATAATATAAAAATTTGATTTTGAAATATACTTAAATGTTGTTATATAAATTTAATAACCAATTTATATATTTTATTCACCCAATTGGAATATGATATCATCATTCTTGTGTACGAAGGACTACCACATCGCGAACCAATGTTAATTTTTTTCCATATCCACCTCTTGTAGATGGATTTAATGATTGATTTTTCGTTTATATATCATATTTATGATATGATTATACCTTTTTATAAATAATACATCATAAAATTTATTATGTAAAACCCCATAGAAAAATAATAAATTGATCATGTGTATGACAGACTACCACGTTAAGAATTGGTATATTGTGTTTTTTCATATCCACATTACATAGATTGTAATAAGGGAAAAATAAATTAATTTATATGATATTTTTAAGATAATGATACTTCTTAAAAAAGTAATTACATATACCATATTAATTTCCATTCTTTGGATGATATGATATTGGGCTTTTTTTGTTATAAAAAACTACTTTATTATAATGCAATTTTATTCTTTTTTCACAAATACTTTTTATATAATGTAATAAAATTAAATATATTGAATAAAATTAATTTTATTGAAATAAAAATTATTCTATATTTTTTACAATATTTACCATTCATTTCATTTCATCCATCGATAAAATGCCAATAGATTTTATTTGTATGTACAACATACTCTCTCCCTACATCGTGTTTTTTATTTTATAGGTCTAAATTTTATGGATTACTATAAATAAATATATAATGAATATTTATGATATTTATATCATGTTTTGAAATATATATATGATGTATCCATGTACAATTTATTAGAACTAAAAATAAAAAAAAAGCATACTTTAAAAAAAGATGTTATTTAAAAAAATGACATATTAAGAAATAATTGATAAAAATTTGGTAATAAAAAGTCATATAAAAATAATATATGATATTATATATATTTGAATAGTTCTATAAAAAATTTATTATAAACATATTTTTAAAAAATTTGGTATGAACATGTAAGAATAAAATCAAGACTTATATTAAGGTATTTGTATTCTCTTATTAATTTATACGGAACGTATATCATATGCACCAATTCTATCATTTGTGAAGGGTATAAACTACCCTTTTCTACAGGTAATATTATTAATATCATTAATTTTATGATATTTAAGGTTTTATTTTATGTTACTAGTTATTGAGACTTATGATTCCATTTATTATCAAATATGGGTGGGATTTTTGTGTAAAATTTCCATGTTTGTGACAGAGGATAATTTTTTTTAAAAAGTGGTGACATGAATTAGTCACCTAGTTCATGTCCCAAAATAAATTTATTAAAAAAAATTTAAAATACAAGTGCGTGGTGTATATAGAATACACCAAATGGGATGGGGGTTAAAGATGAATATTCTAAGATAAGTATACCACAATACAATTTTACATAAAACAATACCCTAACGAAAGAGAAAATGATCATTGGAATGTGAAGTAGTTGATAAAACATACCTAGCTTCAGAGGAAGTTGAATATCAAGGAAGTAATCAATAAGTTGAAGACTCCCAAATGATTTTCTGTGCACTCTCAGATGGAGTTCATGAGTCTAATAAACAAAAAACTAATGGAGTGTGTTCTAGTAACATCTATAACCCAGGATATCTATACTGGAGTTAGTCAATGACACAAAAACATCAATTATTCAATACTAATACATGAGAAAATAATCATACATTTTAGTTGAAGGGGAATATATCTATTTTTAATTTTATCAATGTCTTAATCAATAAATTTTCAGTGGCATGGAAGCTGAGAAGATGCAGTCATCTCGTCGCAAGTCACACTAACAGAAACAGAAATAAGGCAAGTATGAAACAATGAGAAGAACATTCTAAAATAATTGTACTGATTATTCAAATCATCGTTCTGAAAATTAGATTTTCTTTATGTAGCACAGAAAAGTCCTCAAACAAACATTCATTCCTTATATTGAGAACTTTTCTACACCCCAAGCATCACTGTATGCTAAACCTAGAAAACATCACGGTAATAGTCAAAAAAAATGTCACACACAATAGACAATGCAAATACAAGACTGAAGTAGCAACATTGAATACAAAGAAAGAGTGAAGATGAAATGAATAATGTTAACAGATACAAAAAGAACTAAAGAGCTTAAAATACAGTCCTAAAACCATCCATGGAGGTCATGAAATCAAAAAAAACCACATGCAACAAAGTGGGATGAGTCCCAGAAAAAGAGAAAGTGAAAGTAGAGAAGGAAATGTAAAGGAGTCAAACATAGTAATCGAATCAAATGAGAAGTAGAAAGAATCACTCCCATTGTATATCTTTGAAATCAAAATTATTATCTCTTTTATATTCATCCACCATCTTAATGAACATATACTTTCTAATTTTAAGATCTTTATCAGCGGTATTGGGATCGTCTCTATATTTTTGGATACTGATTCCATCCTATTCATCCTTCCAGTCTTCAAATGAATCTCCCACATCCTACTCATTTCAATTGGTATCTCTGTAAACATGATTTTTATTACCTGCATCAATATCCTTAACTGAGACACAGGAATTGATCAGTTGATCCGCTACAATTGAGAGTGTTGGAATCTCTTTCCTAGTGGCTTCAGGAGATCATGTGAAATTTTTTTGTTCATGATTAGAATAAAATTTGTTCTTTTTTATTTTTCTAGTATTTGGGGTGATGAAACAATCTGCATCCACTATCAGTATTGACCTTCCCTGAAACTTGATTTTAGGATGTCTTACTCAATTTTATTTGGTTGATCATCAACATCAAGAAAAGATTTTCTAGAATCTGATAGGTCACCTTGCTCTTAATTCTCACATCATGTGGTTCAGGGTGATTCTCATGTACCTTTACCAGAGGAAAATGGTTATTGGAGTTACCCATAACATTAGGTAAAGATTCAATAAAGGCTGACATGTCAGTATAGTGGAAACCAAATTGAGAATGCTGAGCATTTGATACAGTTACCTACATGTTTGCTTCAATTATCTCCTCTCCATTAGAAAATGGTCCAACATTGGATTCATGAAAAATATTTACCTCATCAATTGGAGGGCTCTTCCTTCATTTTTCAACCCATGAAATAGCCTTAGGTCTTGTGATTTAACAGTCACATTTTTCCTGATCATTCCCAAGAGTAAGGAAAGAATATAAGTAGTTGGGTATTCTCTCATGGAAAACAACCTGGAAGAAACCAAATTCACCATTTTGAATACAAATTTGGGAGATATTTTCATTATATACATCAATTTCAATGAATATTGGAGCTAAAAATTTTTTAGAGGGATTTCTTATTGTCAAATCATGTTTTATAAGATTTCCAATAACTATAGAGATCAGAAAGAGGGATTTTTGTTTAACATGTGTAGCGATATCCCAGGGAAGCTGATTATTTTTAGGACAATTGGAGGTGTAGAATTAGGGTTAAAATATGAGGTCTATTTTAGAACTCTCATAGAGAAGCCTTAAAAACCATAATCCCTTTTCCTGGATTCTAAAATAATCATCCTTGGATGAATGGAAAAAAACAACATTCGACGAATTCAAAAGACCACAATTAAAACCTCTAAATCCAATGGTTTCAAGAGCATGTCGAAAGAATTTCAATGACGGGCTATGGTAAGAAAACATCCCAACAAGATAAAATCATAAATATGAAGCAAGAATATTTACCTCATTTTTGGAAATATAAATTTCCAACTGACCACAATGACAAAGTGTTTAAGACAAATGGGAAGATTAGGTACGATAACAACATTTGCGATTAGATTGACATTAGCAGAAGGTCTTCCAGAAACTACATCAGTGAAGGTTCTTTGAGATTGTGTAGGTATTTTTTCTTGGTGATCCATTCAATGTTACATTGGGAAAAAAGATATGTTATGCACATATAATCTTTTATGAGGATTATATGATATCCCATTACATGTTATATCAGGAATATTATTATTTTATTGGTATTTAATATTTTATTTTGTGATAATCATTATTTTTTATTACAATTTAAATTAAACCAAAGTGCTAATGATTTTTATATTAAATCTCATCATAGTTCATGATAGTTTAGGATAATGATTAAATTGATGAATTTTTCTTCATTATCTTTTGAAACTAATGAAATTTTTTATCCAGTTGTTATGTCAATAGAAAAAATGTATTTTATTACCCACATTTATTTACTCATTATTTCAAATGAATATTAATGAAAAATGATATTTATTTTTGGTTTTGGTTGAAAATTCATTTTATACAAAAAAATTTCAGTTAAAATGTTTCAATATTTTTTTTCCAATATATAAATTTTTTATTAAAAAATATCAATCATGTTTTATTTTTTATTTTTTTAATGTAAACTTCATGTAAATTTACATACAATGGACTTATGGATCTTTTCAAAACTGTGGAAGGAATCAATATTTTTGACATGTAATTAATGTAAAAATTTCATGTTTACATGACCACACAATGATTTCAATATTACATTATTATTTATGAAATTCATTTTCAAAGAAAATGATTTCAAAAATATTATATTAATTTTTAGTTTTTAAAAGTGAATTCCATTGAAATTTTTTTAAAGGAATTTTTCAACTGTTAATAAAAATTAATTTCTTGTCGATGATGAAATTAATTTATGTTACATATTATATTCTAGGATATGAAAAAAATAAACTGTTCTTATGATTACAGTCAATTATTAATATTTATGATAAATGATGTTTATGAAACATATTTCATACCCCTGGGTTCTGTTATGATGAAATGGTGTTGAAAACTATTTATCTTAAATGGTTTTATAATGATGAAATTTTTATGAATATATTTTCTATTGTGATTTAAAATGATGATTTTTGTAAAATACTAATTATATTCGTGTTTTCTAATATGGTGATTATTTTTTAATGCACATTTATTTTAAAGGGTTTTTAAATGATGACAGTTTTTTATTTTATTTTTGGAAGACAATTTTTAGAGTTCAATTGTGTAATGTATTGGATATATATATATATATCCACATAATGAATTGTGTATATATTGTTATCCCATCATATAAATACTACTTTAATATGGGGTTAACCCAAATCTGGGTGGGGATTGGTCCACTGTGGTAGTGTTGGGAGTCACCCATGACTTCTATAATTGTTTGGGGAGTTGACCCATTACAGTAGGATAGTATTAGAAATGATATTTTAACTACTAAGTGAAATATTTTATATAATTATTTATATTATAGAAATATATTCCTTATGAAAACGTTATGATATTATGGTTCATGTTTATTGATTCGATTTTTATTAGTTTGTTATGAACTAACAATATTTATTCCAGGACACGTGTTTATGATATATGTTGTACAATGTATAATTTTTTTGAATTATTACAGCTTTCTGAAACTCTTATGATTATGATTTAATGATATATCTCTTTATTACCATTATATTAAAACTGATCTCACCCTTTGAAATGTTTTTAGAAGGTTATTTTGAATGATTTTATGTATGAAATGTCTCAAATGGGTTATAGTTATGATTACTTAAGTGGGAGATGACATAGATAACTTATGGAACACTTAGATATGTGAACATGTTTCCAATAGAACTCAGCCTAAATGAATATTCCATTGAATGTTATGTTTCTTAATGAATATTCACCTATTGTTGATTGTAATTTATATTTAATAATAAAGGTCTAGTACATGTTATGTTCATTATGATATTATTTTTTTAGAATTTTATCTTTTTATTAAGAATACCTCAGGTGTTAAATTCTTCTATAAATAATAATTTTCTACATAAAAAATATATATAATATCAATTTATGCATATATATGGCTGGTTTCTCATAATAAATTAATCAATATAACTTGTATATACTTTTTTGTTATTATGTTTTCCATGTAACTTTAACATCCGAGATAACAAATTCTGAATCAATTGTTATTTAGTGTTAAGAATGTTCATAGGATATTCTTGTAGAATAATTTAAGATCCAATTATATTCCTTTAGAAGACTGAAAAAACGTTGGTTATTCTATATACATCCTTAATGATGATATAAAAAATTATTTTCTACAGAGTCTTGATGGAATTTCCAAATTTTCTTCCACAAATCATAATAATTATGTTCTTTCAAAATTCTTGATGTACACATGTCATATATTACATTTCATAACAAGAAATGTTACACCCATCAATTGAGAAATATTGATGAAAAAAAGATCTCTAATGTGAAATTATAAATCATTCATTCAGATATATGGATGGTATGTTTTTTACATTAAAATTATTCTAAATTATATTCACTATATTTAGTCCCTCTTCCATGATAAATCAGCCTTTATTCAGCCTTTTCGAAAATTCATCCATACTATTTGGGGAACATATCATCTGTTCGAAAAATTATTCACATGGGAATGAAGAGGGGTATTGTTTGTCATGATTTTTCACATTTATTCTTTTTTATAAGCTAACTATTGTAGTAATGTTCCACCTAGCGTTCTCTCTAAATAAGAATACCACCGTTAATATCTTTTGTTGTGATATATTATTATTATTATGAAGATGATTATTTTTATAATTATTATAAATATAATTATTTTTTTCCAATGGTGGGATTCTTTAATTGAATATTAAATAATCCTATTTTTTTTATTATTTCAGAAATAATGATTATAAAAAACAAATAAGTAGTGTGTGGGTTGTTTAAATATAATATCAAAAATTAAATAGTGTATTTACCTAGTGATTATAATGATTCAACCATTATTTATTTCATTAAATTATTTTCATTCCATAACCTTTCTCAAAAAAATTTCAATATCGCAAACCATTCATGACATTATGTATGAAAATACATGATCAGTAATTGATATCTCAATTATAATCCTTATTTCATTATGATTCGATTGATGAACTCAATGATAAAGAAAAATATAATAAACAATTAAGCTATCAATGGTCATATTTATCTACTAATAATTGAGAAATTTTAAAAACTATTTCTATTCACAAAATCAATACAATACTTAATTAACAACATGTACTATATAATCAACACATACTAATTAGTAATAGTATACTAAAGAATATATATGAGAAAGAAAAAAATAAAAAAATTAGGCAACCATAGAACATCAATCAAAGATCTAAAAATTCTAAATCCAGAAACAATTTATATATTTAATGATCATTGATTTCTAAATAATAGAATCAACTGTAAAAATTTTAAGGTAGGACCCCTAAAAACATTAATGATATTGTTTGATGAAAAACCAAAATCTTCAATCATTACCTCATTCATCATCATCATGAGAAGTTGTCGATATTATAGGTGCCCTCCAAAAGATCTCATATATTCTCTATTCACCACTTCACTATTTAATATATCAGAATCAATGTCCTCTCCAAATTAACACATTTTTTTTCTATGTTTCATGGATCATTATTTCCCCATAATTCCACTTAATTAATTTTCCAATTTTTACTAATCGATTATCTATAGAACCAACTGATTCTCATGGAGAAATTTTTTTTCTCTTTACATTTATCAAAATCAATTAAATTTAGATTAATTCATTAATAAAATGACACAACAAATAAATGGTTTCCATCATCACCGACACCAACACAATGTTCTTCATCATCTTGAACATGAAAAAATAATTTCCACATGAACTAAATCACCATAAAATAATTTCAGTTACTATCAAAATTAAATATTTTATTTCTATAAATAAATCATTATAGATGTATCCTTATCCATTGATGACCCTAAAGATCCCCAAAATCCTCAATAGTGGGGAATTCATGAATGGATCTAATATCATCATCGACTCAGTTCCTATAGTTTTTCTCAAGTCTTTTTTTATCCTCTATCTCCATCGCGATATTGAACTGTGGTTTCGTCTAGTCATACATCAATGATCATTTGATCAAAACCACCAAATTTGGTTGGTTTTAATGATATATGTGAATCATATATCTAGTAATGTTAATCTAATAAAATTATGTTTCATTGGGGCAGTCTATGTGTGTTTCCATCCATTGCGTTTTTAGGTCAAATGAAGTTGTGTGGATCAGATATGATTCAAATTTGTGGAGATATTTGGATGATTGAACCCATCTATATATCATATTATACATCAAAAAATGTGTATTATTCTTTAATAATATTATTAATTCCAACATATATCTATCTTTGGTTCATTAAATTTCAAATTTCTAAAATTTTATAGTGGAATCATCTAGGTCAATATTCATATAACAAAAAACATGTGTGTGTGGAATGGAAGGATTGTGAATAAAATATATGAATAAAACAAAACATGGTATATGAAAATCATCTTTTAAAAAACATGAAGGTTTATACACCAATATGTGGATCTAAACCATGATTCCGTTATGTGATTGATATTAGAGTTTCGAACCATTATTGATCTAATGAAATTATACTTGGTTGGATTTTATGCACACCAAATATGTAAATAACAATAATTAAACCATTTGAAAAAAAATTAAATAATTAATTTATTAATAAATTAAATAGTAAAATAATAAATCTTAAATAATTATTTAATTATTATTTAATTATGAAAATTAATATGTTTTTCCATTATATTAAAATATTAATTATCTTGTAATAAATTAATTAATGAAAAATTAGTAAAATGGAGAATTAAATTAACTCTTGAATAATATATAAATACACAAGGTGGAATGAAATTTATAATTTCAAAAATAATAAACAATTTGTTAAATATAAAATCATTTATTCTAAAATTTTAAAAAAATTCACGGCATTATTTTATCAAATAATATTCCAATACATTATAAATTAATCTTAAAAATAGAATTGAAATATTGAAAACTAATTTAATAAAATAATTAAGAGATTAGTAATTTTAACGATAGGATGACCACAATATTAAATTAATTAAATAATATTATTTTATAAATTAAATATTAATAGAAATAAAGAAAAATATGTGGAAAATATTAGAACAAAATACCACATAAATTGAATCCATATTAATGTTTTCCTTGTCCTCAATCTATGATAGAGGAAAATTTATTGGGATATAATAAATCTTATGTTTTTAAAAGAATATCACTACGAAAACAAAGTTTTCAACAAAATTCTACCATCTAGATTTTTATTTCTAAATTCATTTTAATGGTTATTTTTTGATTTTCAATAAAAAAAATAAATATAGATAAATGATAATTGAATAATATTACGTTAATATATTACCAATGAAAATTTATTTTCATGACTATAATCAAAATTACCCAACTACATCCAATTGATATTAGAGAATTATACCTCTTAAAGTTATTAAATAGAATTAATACATCCTAAAATATTTAATCCATTGAAAAATTTTAATTGAAAATTTAAAACCATAAATATTATAAGAATTCATTCGTTTAGTAAGTACACAATATAATGAAAATGTTTATCTTTATTAAAAAACCTACCCCGATAAAAAAACTCAATATTATCCCCAATGATAACTTCAAGTTAGGGAAAATATATGTTCCTCTATAATGTTAAAATTTAATTTCAATATTCTTCAAAAAATATTCATGTATTAAGGGATCAATGAAACCATGATGTACTTGTTGACACAAAAAAATAACACTTAATACAAAAATATAATACAAATACATACCACTAAAAACTTCTCCGATCATATGATTATTTATATTCTAGTTCATTTCCAATTTACTATTAAAAATTATTTCCTCCAATGAATATTATATTTTTCACTAACACATAATTGAAAAAAAAATTTAAAAGTCACAACAAACACATTTTTGCCTAAACTTCATCCTAAATAAACACTGAAATTGCATTTTTTATTTATATTAGTATCTATAAGTATAGCAGTGACAATATAATATCAATGTCATGAAAATGTTTTGAATTAATCTAACTACCATCTTGAATAAGAATCTATACCCATCCAAAAATTTACTTGAATATATATTTTATCATGTATGATAATGTCTTTATATTTTATCACATGAAATATCCAATAAATAAAATAAATTAATATTATATTATATAAATATCACCCATGTAAAAATGATATTTATATATTATGTGGATGGGTCCATTTTACATTTGTTTGTAGCCTATTTTGATCGTTGTAGATCACCAATGTATCTAGTTAAAAATGTGGAGTGAATCATAGAGTGAATTCATAATGGTGATCAAAATATATATCTTTATCATAATTATGAAATTTAATTTGTCTCCTGCATAATAAATATTATCATATTACAAGTTCGATAATACAGAAAACTTATAGATGTTTTTATATTAAAATGGAATAAATATAATGTAAATATTTTGATAATCCCCTGATGAAGTGATGTATTGAATATTTCCTACTGCAATTTTCTTTTTATTTATCCCAAATCCATATTTGAATTATGAATCTATGGTATGGAATACGAGATCATTTCATTACTATAGTCGGTAAACTATAATTCATTTTACTGGTCCCATCATAAATAGTTTTATAAACCACGCCCTCCTCTATTTGGATAAGATTGTTTAGTTAGGGATTGAAAACTAATATAATTATACCACTCTTTTACATGAATAGGGTGTGTAGTTTTCACAAGTCCATCAATTCCTTAAAATGGCACAATTAATAGATAAATAATAATAAGCTTTGAAAATATGTGGTTACCTCATCTTCCATTTCAAAATGTAAATGGTTTTATGTAGAGACTATCTCTTCATCCAGATGCATCTCTTCCTAGTCGTCACAATAATTAATACCTTGTCCCTCAAGAAAATCAAAATAATCATCTTACTATGAAGAGGATTCCATTTTGATAGTGTGAAACTATGAGATTTATTTATAATATCCTCTATATAATGATGAAATTTGGATACATAATAAATATTGAAATTACCCATAATAGAATCAGTTTGAATCAATGCTTCTTGATTGATATAATTGGGAATATAATTCATTACAAAAAGTGAAATTTCATCAAATTCAACATCAACCACATGAATTTATTCACCAAATTTTTTAAATATGATATCTTGTAGATGAAATTCAAGAACATGATATGAAAATTCATATAGTTATTTATTTAATGCCACCAAAGATTTCCGACATGAATTACCCTAATGTAATTCCATAATTTTTATATTACTTTTAATCTAATTTAAGGAAAAAATCCCTAGTGGTGTATGTAAAAAACATACTATATTTTTCAACATCGGATCATATTCTAATTTTTCATATTGAAATAATTTTGTTTTTTTAATTTATAAATTCTTAATATTTATAAATTTTTGATTATATTTTTGAAAGTACTTTTAATCCTACCAAGTTATAGATATAATTTAGGAGTGTGGGTTTTAGTGTCCCATTTTAACTGTTTATTAATTTTTATAACATAATTACTAAAGTATATAAGATTAAAAAGATGCCTCTGAAATATTCATCTACTATAGAGATTTGTTATAATGAATTATTTATAATATTGATATTTTTAAATTTCAAAAGGGGTGTTTCTAAAATATAATATGAAACTATTAAATATTTTCTTGACTAGTAGACATTAAAATAATGAGAAAATTGTGTGAAGAGTAAATAGGTTATAGGAATTGATATTGTAGAACTCCCTAGAGATTCTACTAGTTCAAATGTTATTCATTTCATTATAGAATTTTCAATCCATAACCTTTTTAAATGCAAAAATATAGTTTCCAAACCCTAAAACAGACAATGAAAAAAATTTCAAGGTATAAATATAATATCTCAGTCCTCAGTGACCATTCGATGGGAGTTAGTCGAAAAATATATCTATCAACAAACACATCGAAAAATATGAGCTCCTTCAAGAATCATAAATCTAAAACATGAATTGATTAATTTAAATAATGATCGTTAATCCTATAAATCATAAATATATTCACTTAACAATACTCACTATATGAACATCCCTTGCAGATTGAATATGTACCTATCACATAATAGAATATATATATATATATATATATATTGTATATAATAATCATCAAATAGAAATTGAATTAATTAAAATCTAAAATCTGGATAAAATTTAGTGTTTTAATGTATAATAATAACCATAGAAAAGAATAAAAGGGTAAAAATCAATGTGGTGTTAACTAATAAGTCATAATTAATAACAATCAATGAACTTTAAATTCTTTTTATCTACATATCTATCTTAATCAACTTCATAAATAGATAATCAACCTCAAGATCTCTAGATGATCTATAGTTTTCACTCTCTGTCAAGATTCTATGAAACATTAGTCATTAGTGTTCCTATATTCTCTTAATTCCTTCTTTTATCCATACTGAATATCCAATATCATCAATTTACATATAATTCACTAAAATAGTTTTGATTAGTTGACATGTTGGTTATCACTGACTCTAACTGATTCTCATGAGTATGAGTATTTTTTACCTATTATTTTTTCAATTTACTATGATATTAGTTTATGTCCCTAAAAATGTTTTACACGTGAAAAAAATTTATCTTACCCAGCTAACATAATTTAATTTCTGATCATAAAATTTATATCAACCTTCCTACTAGATGACTATCTTATTCCTTTAAAAACAAAATCATCCAAAACCATAATTTAATGTAAACAACCCATCACTAGTGACCATACTCTCATTCCCTACCAAATTCTTTGAAAAATTCAATAATTCCATAACATTAATCCCAACTAAGGATTGAAACTGTAGTAGAATAAATTAATAGTCAGATAGGATGAGTGTGTCCTCCCTAAACAAAGATTCTAAAACATTTGAACAAATTAAGATCTATCTATCAACGGAACATTAACTATAAAATTACACAGAAAGACCATTGGAAACATCCTTCTTCAAAAATCAACCCAGATCGATGTATTTTTTCCCTCATATAACAAGAATTCATGAAAACACATTTTTTCGAATACTATGAAATATCAGGCTGATGATGAAATCAATAATCACTTCCAAAATCTAGTTTACATGATGCATCCCCTTTATCTACATAAGCAACCATAATTTTTTTAACAATATCATCCTATATAATTAAATCATAAGCGAACCTAATTCCTATTAATTCAACATAATTACAATAAAATTTAAGGATCTACTTCACATAAATTGTGGTTGGTCATTGTCTTCTTCTATAGTGATAATGGTGGGGACCCTCAGTTTCATTAATGTTTGTGAGTTCGGGAATAGATCTAGTATCTTTGGTGGCTCAATTTCTATTATTTTATCTCATACTTCTTCTTTATTGGTCACCATCTTAGGTTTCATCAAGGGTTTTGGCTAATTTATATTGTAATATAATTCTATCACAACTAAATGAATCAGGTTTTTCTCCTGATCCATGACTGGATTTGATTTAACAGATGTAATAATAGAATATCAAGTTCCAATGGTAGAGCCCCTAATTATTTTCATCCACAATGGTCTAGGGTCAAACTCGGTGGGGTGTCACAAATAATATTAATTTTCCACAAAACCAATGGTGGATTGGATAGAAAAAGGCATCATACTCTAAATTGATGATAATTAAACTTCTTCATCAATAATATGAAACAAATCACATCTCTCGAAGTGTTATACAAAAACAACAGATCTGAATGGTTGTGGTCAAATTCAGTATTTTAATATTTACACACACATAAAAATGACTAGAAATAACATTATATCAGGAATCATATATGTAGCAACCCCAATCCCAAGGTGCCTATGAGACATGATATACTTAACATTTTATTACATCATTTACAAATTAGATATCATGTCCCATTACTACAGAAGATCGCGAGGCTCAGGATTCTGGGATACCAGCTGCTTCTGATAAACTTCATTAATACAAACCATGCCTGAAAATTTTAAAACATAAAGGTGGGGTGAGAAAATATGCTCAGTAAGGGGTTTTAAAAAAATGCTTTAAGAAAACACTTTCTAAAAGAATTCCTTTTGAAGCGAATAAAACACTTTGCTAAAAACGAAGCATTGTCTTTTCTTAAAACATGAAATCCAACATTTTTGAAAATCACTTGCACAGGGAAGAAGTACATTCTTAATGTAAACCTTAAAGTAAACATTATTTGAGAGCGCAACACATATATAATGCATAATTTACAACCAAGATTACTTCAGTTCTGAAAAATATGTGTGTAAGCAAAGAAAACATTCATAACATGATTCATGGGCACATACAGATCCTGTAACATTTTACCACATGAAGTACAGTTATTATCACATAATTACATTTTCATAGTCATCAGAATTTTCAACAAGGGGATGTCCTATTAGTTGAACTAACCCATGGTTGAAAATTTATCATCACATACAGAGGGAATGTATAATGTCGGACTTTGTCATGACCTTGCATCAACACCGTATAACATACTTAACGGGTCATGGCTAACCGCCAATCCCGTTTCCATGGTAGCACAAGGCAAGGGTAACTGCCAAGAACGTTACACATAACATCTCATGAGACTCATACATTACCCAATGCATTGGAGCGCTGTATAATTCTGGGCACACCCGTCACATCATTCATATTGCGCTATATAATTCTGGGTGCACCTGTCACATTTATATCCAATACATCCCTGACATATCTTGACATGGTGTTTCATTTATAGGGTTTCATTCATACAATCTAAATCAAACCCCACTTTTCACATACATATTCATAACTTGAAGACAAATCAATCATTAATATAACTAATACATGCATGTAAAAATCCGTACACATAAGAACTTATCTTAACAATTGAAAACATGGATGAACATAAACACTTTAACATTCCAAATAATCATAATACCAAGTTAAAACTAGGTCGTTCATAACTAATACACATGCTGATAAATGGGAAATGTGAGTGTTTAATCAATACTATGTGAATATACATACAGTTAGGGACACAATGTGCGTAATTAGGTCCATCTTGGGAAATCATTTATATATGAATGAAAACTGCATGGACATATATAATTGTGGAAAAACTCCTTTTTGCACTTTAAATAATATGAAATTTCCTTTTGAAAATTTGCAAACATCATAGGAAGAACTTGTAATTGAAAAAAATATAGGTGCATATACACATGTGCATGGGTTTACCAAATTAAACCATACTCAAAAATATTTATCATGTTATAACTTATACAGAATTAATGTTCAGTAAAAACATCTGGAGTTTTTTACATAAAAGAATATAAAATGAACAAAATTTCCATATAACCATTATTGACATAAAATCAGTTTTGTATACAACAATGTCGATCCATAAACATGATTGCATATATATATATACACTTGTAAATGTTTATGGAATTCATACTAACCATTTTCTCAAAACAAAATCATGATTTATCAAGAATGGTGATAAATGAAAATTCTCAACTAAAAGAATTATTTTGACATCAAACCAACCCTTAATCTTCATCATACATATAAACATGTATACAAATATATTTGGGTAATTTTCATAAAATAATGATCTTATAGGGTACATATAATTTTCATTAAATCTTTATGTGATAATGTGGTAAATTTTAAAAGAAATAAATAAGCTTGTACTTATATTCGAACATAGATGTACATTTACATCTTATATAATAACATGTACATATATATCTATATTCTCTATATATTTGCATCATCTTATATGTTGATAAAATTACCCACAAACTCCATTTTTCATAAGGAAGATTAAAACTAGGATTATAAACTTGTGAAATAATGGTGTACACATGCATGTATCATTGTATACATATTTATGAAAACAAATATATATGTACATATGTGTGAAGTGTATATACATATATATAACCGTGTATATTCACTGAAGCAAATGAAAAATTAAAACAAGGAGACTTCCCATACTCAGGTTCGGTCCTAGGAAGAGGTAAAATAGCTTCATAGGGTCTTGTATATATCTATACATATTTATATAAAAAGTGTATATAAATATGTATAGACTATTGAAACTAGAGGAAACGAAGTAGAGGAGTTTCCTCTACCACTTTTTGGATCTCCATGCCAAAAGGGGGATCCTCACGGTCTGGGTTTTCTCCGGGTTTATACACACAGAGAATATATATATATAACATGTATATATATATATACAAAAACTTAACCAAAATAAATTGTAACATGTCCCTTACCTTTTCTTAGAGAGGAGGAGGGGAAAATGAATCAGCGACACCGGACCGGTGGTCGGAGATCTTAGGGGCTTCGGTGAAAAAACACTCTGGCCATCGGTGCAACCAAGGTTTTTTTTAAAAGAAAACAACAGACTTATCATGGAGTCATCGACCTGGGTATCCAAGGTGAAGACAGTTCAAACCTGTGGAAAAGAGGGGAAAAGTGGGTTCTACTGGCCGACCTATGAGAGGTAGACGAAGCCCTAGCTACTGTTTCAGCTGCGCGGCGAAGAAGATAATGCAGGACGCGGGGAAGAAGGAAAATTGAAAAACAGTGGATGACCGGGATTAAAATGGAGATGATCGTGCGGCTCAGAAGCGATGCGGATTTAAAAGAAACAGACGGCCATGATTTGAGGGGAGGGATCGGACGGCTGCAGGTAGGCGCGGTGCTTAAAAAATGCGGGTCTTCTGTATTAAAAAAAAATTACTTTATTAATATTATTTCCTATTATCTTATTATAACATTGTTGTTATTAATAATATTCAATTATTGGTCTAATTTTTTTTATTTTATGATAAGTCATTGGTCAATGGATTAAAAAATTAATTAATTAATCAAAAAAACATCAATAATTTTATTAACTTTATTATATTAACTTTATTATTATTAAACCATAATTATTGATAACTTATTATTATATCATGAAAGGTAAATGGTTCATTTAATAAATATATAACAAAACATTGATTAATTCAATTTATCAAAACATATTATCAATTATTTTGTTTTCCTTTATTAACTAATTATCTTAATTCCCTTAATTAAAGATTAATATTATTAATGAAATTAAACACTAAACATAACTACATTTATAATTATTTTCAGAAACACACATGAGATTGAATTAATATAAATATTACCACTACGAAACACATATGTATATGAAATCTTGATTTGACATAGTTTTCAAAACTGTTAATTCAAATTATAAACATTCGCATTAATATTTTTAATTATTTTTAATTTAGAGATAAAAATAATACATTTAATTTAAGGTTTGACGCAACATATATATATAACTCATGAGTTTGAATACATATTTTCTTAGACTAAAAAAAGGTAAAATCCCATTACATTCAATATAATTACAAGATAAATGTTTAATTTCTCAAATTAAAAACATGTATATTAAATAGTGGAAGAAAAATTATATTAATTTTCACCATTTTGAAAAATAAAATATAATTCTCATTTTTGGGAAACAACAAATAAATTAATTATATTATTATTGTTGTAATTATTTAAATATTAAATAAAATTACATAATTAAATTTGCGAACCTTTTTGGGGGTAAACAAAACATTTCTCCAATGGTCCAAAAACAAAACATTAGAGGATATGAGAATCATGGGGAAGCCAATGGTCATATTTATAGCCGTTAGGGTTCAAAAGTAGAATTAGTTTTCTTATAGAGAGTTTGGTCTCAGGGTATCCCACACTCAAGGTGACTGAAGGAGAAATGTGGAGATGGTTTGTGTGATTCCCTTGGTGCTCAGCATGGTTATAGTGGCTTCATCCATCCTTGTAACGACCCAACGATTCATTAATGGAAAATCCCTCTTGATCCAGTTAAATGTTTCTTTATGAAATTTTTTTTATATGATGTCAACTTATTTGGTTTTATGTTAATATTTGTGACTGTTACTTTTATAGCCGTTGAATAGTGACCACATGAGTAGTATAAATATATGGCTTTAACGAACCCAATTTTACTCAGACAAATGAAGCGATGGCCTCATCCAGTAGAATTGCCCCATACGAAGCCCATTTGTTGGAGCATAGAAAAGAGGTGGCGTCTTTGGGCTTGGCCCTTGACCAAGCCCAAGATGAGCTTCATTATGTCAAGCTCGAACGTGATAGTCTACGGGAAAAGTGGACGTTGATAGAGATTACCACTCGAGCAATGTTATCCGAGCCGCCCCAAGAGTCTGTCACCATCGCACACCTTAACCTTAGGTCTTATCCGGCTATATTAAGGGGTTATGTATCAAATAGGTAGTACTATGTTCATGTGCATTATTTTTGTATATAATAATCAATATAATTTCTAGTCATTTTTGATACATTGTAATAGTTTTTAAAGTACAAATGGTGTTTTTTGGTTATTATTTAATTAATAATTATATTTTATTAAATTAAGTTATTTTTGAATTAAATAATATTTTAATAAAATATTATTATTATTATTATGTTAATTTTTATTAAATATAAATTATCTTATAATTTTATGAATGCAATTAAAATTTTTATTAAGGTTTGAAAGCCATTTATGTCAAAACCCGTGAATTTTTGATAAATGTTGGTTTTTAATTTAAAATTGAAAATTCACATATTTATAAAATTATTTAGATAAAATAAATATTATTTTTTTAATCAGAACGTTGAAATTATCCAAAGGTGAATTTTTCATAATTTTCTAAGACAGTCAAATTTTTGGGTAAAAATTAAATACCGTTTAAATATATAATGTTTTTTATGACATCATAATGACCCAATGGTGATGTAATAAAATACCATAATCTTTATGTTCGGCCAATATATGTTTTATCATTAAAATAATTAGGTTTTGGGTTTGTTTGACTTACTCTCCAAAGCATTAATGAACCCCTCAAGACTTATTCAACACTTTTCCTTTTTAAATTAATTTCCATGGGAGTGTGACTCACCTCCACATAAGAAACCCTTTTTTCTAATATGTTCGGACCTTGGCCTTGTAAAATAACGTTTTCCTCTTTCCTTTTTCAGAATCCATTGTCAAATACCATGGGAGGGTTTGTGGTTTGGATTATTTTAATAAAAGGGGTCCCAAACCTAAATAATAAAGAATTCTCTCACCTTTCCTATATAAACCCACCCAAGCTCTCACTTCCTCCTCACTAAATTCAATTGTAGTTCGTCCAACCTCTGCCCTACTCTCTCTATAATCCTCTCAAGGTGCCCCAAACTCCCAAGAAGCCTCTCACAAGCCTCTCTCTAGCCTTTGGAAGCACACTTCCATGTAAGGGTTTTTTATTCCTTTCTCATTTTTTTTCAATTTTCTTTAAGTTGTATTTCCCATTTAATTTCAATTATGAATGTTTGGGTATGGTTTCACACCTCTCCCATACTTCCATCTTATTGTTTTAATGATGGGATACCCATTTCTCTCTCATTAAATGCCTCCCATGTACACCTGTTACTATGCCGAAATTCGGAAAGGAACTTTTTTTCTCCTCTTTTATATTCAAGCAATACTTTTGTATTATGAATCTAAATTCATTTTAAATTGTTGAGACATGTATCTATATGACATCCTTACTGTCCATTACATTTAAATATGATGAGGATCCCCTTTCTCTCTCATCAACCATTTTTTATGAATTCTTATGTCACACCGTTATGCTGGCGAAATCACACCGATTTTCTAAGTCAAAATCATTGTGTAGTGAATACCATGCCCATTTCTCCATCAAGGGTATTCACCTTTATACACATTTACTTATTGATTATAAATATTCATGTATGAATTCCACATTACTTTATTTTGGAATAAATGATTATGTTTTATGAATCCATGTTTTATGATCCATGTGGCACACTTATGCATGAAATGAAATGTTTAAGAAGGGTGAGCCCTTTATAGTGCTCCAATGCATTGGGTAAAGTATAATATCATGATACGTCATGTGCAATGAGTGTTGACTCATTCTAATTCAAGTGCAACGAGGGTTTACTCGTGCTACATGTGCAATGAGGGTTTACTCATGCTCCATGTGCAATGAGCCTCGGCTCATGCTAATTCAATGTTAAGTGTTGTTGCCACATTTCAATGTTATGATTATCATGCTTTATCATGCCTTTATGTTCATGTTTCTCTTATGATATATTGATATGCCTATTTCCTAACATGTATTGTACTCCTCATGTTATTCCATGTTTACTCCCTTACTGGGCTTTATAGCTCACCCTTTTCTTATGCATTTCCTCAGGTTATCCCATGCAATGCTAAGTACGAAGGAATGTAGTGGTCATGTAAAAGAAGTTTTCAATAAAGATGTGGTATTTCAAGTTTAAAGTTTTTATATAATGATCCTAAGCCCCAAAGACACTAAACCACTCGATCTTCATTGTTGTATCAAGTGATGTTTTATGTAATAAATCATGTTTAAGTTGTAATAAAAAGCAGGGTTGTCATAGTTGGTATCAGAGGATTGGATTAGTTATTTTTGGGATTTGGAAACCCTAGTAAATCCATAGATACAATACTAAGTATAATAAAAACATCCCTATGTTTTGGTAAATACTATATAAGTGGTTTATCAAAAAAATACATCTCTCTCTGGATATGAGCAGGTAGAGGCGGCTCTGGCACAGATGTATCCTAGGGGTAAAACCCGAAAACACCGCTTTGAGCTAGAGCCGAACGGGAACTAGTGCACGACAACGGGCCTTGCTGCACACTTCGTTATGACACTCCGGGGGGATATGTTTTGATAAATTCACAATCTTAGTATGAACCCTTATTAAGGGAAAAATGCCCCTAAGAATATATGTAAGAAGGTAGATCATGAAAAACCTGGATTGAATCATATAGACTCATGAGTTAAAGAGATTAATGCTTATTTATAAGTCATCAACTTTTGTCTTCAGATTGCCCTTTATGTGTTACCCCTAACTTTCCATTTATTCCAGGCAATGGACGGTAATAGGAGGACTCGGGCTAATAACTGTTGTGAAGATTAGTGTGATGATTGTACTAATGAGATGCCCAATCCAATGGGAGCGGGAATCGCGATCTTTGTCACGCTTCTCTCTCAGATAACTCAAGTTTTGAATAGAATCACGGGTAAAGAGGAATATTCAACCCCCCCTAGGAAAGAACAAGTCGCTATCGAGAGATTTATGAGACAAAGGCCTCCTAATTTTAGTAGATCATTTGATCCCATGATCGCTGAGTAATGGATCAACTCCATTGAAAATATATTCTCCATCCTCCAATGTTCTGAATAAGAGAAGGTTCTCATGGAGGCTTATCGTATGGAGGGTCAAGCTGATCAATGGTGGACTTTGATCAAAAATACGAAGCCTGAGGAGGAGATCGAGGCTTTGGAATGGAAGGAATTCTGGAAGATGTTTTTCGATAAATATTTTCCACACACCCTCTGTCTTAAGATGGAAAGGGACTTCCTTTACCTCAAACAAAAAGATGAAGAATCTGTGGGAGCATACGAGGCAAACATCACAAGGCTTGCACGATACGCTTCCGGCTTTGTCGATACCCCCGATTGCAAGGTTGACCGCTTCTTTGGTGGGATGAAGTCTAGTTTGCGGAAAGCATTAGCGATCCGTGACTTCGACAGTTATGAGGAAATTGTCTGATGTGCCCTCAAGATTGAAATGGAGATTGGAGAATCACAGGGGTATCATGGGGACAGGAAGCGTAAGGTGGACTTCAATGCTGGTGGTCTGATGGATAAATCCAATGGCGCTAAGAAGTTCCAGCACCCCGCTTTCCAAAATAGTGGAAAGAAGCACCCTAGAAATTGCCTTAGGGGGACGAGAAAAATCTTTAGGTGTAGAAGAGAAGGGCACCTAGCTATTAACTGTTGGCAAGAATGACCCACGGCTGCGACAGAGGAGATGAACGCTCTGTTCGAACCTCAACACATTGTTCAATGCTACAAATGAAAGGAACTGGGTCATTTTGCAAATCAGTTCCCTAATCCAAGGGTTATCGGAGGCAACCAACAACCTCCAAGACAACATGGAAGAGCTTTTGCCATCACTTTTGCCGAAGTGAACCCCGACAACGAAGTGGTGACAGGTACGCTAGTTATTCATTCAAGAATAGAGAACGTACTTTTTGATTCAGGTTCTACGCATTCTTTTATATCTCGAATGTTTAGTAGAACAATCCTAGCACCACCACAAATCCTGGAAGTAAAGATGTTGCTGAGTACGGAAAATGGGGCAATCATTGCATCCCATGAATATAAGTCCTCCCCTGTTATAATCTGTGGATTTAATTTCGCGGTGAACCTCATCATACTCCCTTTGGTGGAATTTGATGCAATTCTTGGCATGGATGGGATTTCCTTATATAGAGCCAACATAAATTTTTGGGAGAGGGAAATCACACTTCATATAGAGAATAGACCACCGATTCTTTACAAGTGTCAGGAGGAAGAGGAATCTCCATTATCTCCATCATCTCAAGCATGGATATTACTTCCCTATGAGCATGCATATCTGGCTCAGAAGATTGAGTCCAAGGAAGAAACCACCCTTGAAGAAATGCCTATTGTGAAGGAATTCGCTGAAGTGTTCCCCGAGGAACTTCATGGTCTTCCTCCAATAAAAGATGTTGTGTTCTCAATTGAACTTATACATGGGGCGCTACCAATATCCAGGACTCCATATAGAATGGCTATTTTTGAGCTTGAAGAGATGAAGAAACAACTACATGAGATTCTGGATAAAGGGTTTACACGCACATGTGCTTCACCATGGGGTGCACCAGTCCTCTTCTTCAAGAAGAAGGATGGATCAATGCAGCTTTGCATCGATTATCGTGAACCTAACAAAATCACGATAAAGAACAAATATCCTCTCCCAAGAATCGATGAATTGTTTGATCAGATGCGTGGCGCACAATACTTCTCCAAGGTGGACTTACAGTTGGGATATTATCAAATAAGGGTGAAGAAGGAAGATATCCCCAAGACTGCTTTTCGTACAAGGTACGGGAACTATGAATTCATAGTAATGCCTTTCAGACTCACTAATGCTCGAGAAATATTCATGGACTTGATGAATAGAGCCTTTAGAGATTACTGTGACAAATATTTGGTAGTCTTTATAGATGATATTCTAATATACTCCAAAACCAAGGAGGACCATGAGGAGCATTTAAAAACTGTACTAGAGACTTTGCGCAGGGAGAAGCTCTATGAAAAGTACAGCAAGTGTGAGTTTTGGTTGAAGTAAGTCTCATTCTTGGGCCATATCATCACATGAAATGGGATATCTATGGACCCCTCCAAAACAGATGCAATTGAGGGATGGCCGAGTCCAACATCGGTAATGGATATCTGTAGCTTCTTGGGGTTAGCTGGATATTATCGCTGATTTGTGAGAAATTTCTCACGATTTCCCAACCCTATTACCAAGCTAACTCAAAAGGGAGTAAAGTTTTCTTGTAGTGATGAATGTGAAGAAAGCTTCAAGGAGTTGAAAAGGAGGCTTATCGCTGCACTCATGCTCACTTTACCCACAAGTGGGGAACTTTTTGTGGTATTAAGTGATGCCTCAAATAAGGGCATAGGATGTGTGCTAATGGAGAATGATAAATTGATATCCTATGCTTCAAGGAAGTTGAAAATCCATGAGAAAAACTATCCAACGCATGATCTGGAGTTGGCGGCGGTGATCTTTGCCTTGAAAATCTAGCGGCATTATCTCTATGGAAAGAAATGTGAGATATATACTGACCACAAGAGTCTCAAAAATATATATTCACACAGAAAGAGCTTAATATGCACCAGAGAAGATGGATAGAGCTCATCATGGATTATGACTTTTCAATACATTACCTCCTTGGGAAGGAGAACAAGGTGGCGGATGCCCTAAATAGAAAGGATCCATCGATTCTATCAATGATGAGAATTGAGAAGGATCCAATCTTCTTAGACTTGATGAAGATGGACATGGGAATCATAAGGAAGGGAAAATCATCAATCCTTTCACAAATGATTGCTCAACCATCTCTTTTGGAAAAGGTTATAGGATGATCACAAGGATGATGCGGGAATCCAAGTAAAAGTGGATGCTAACAAAAAGGGGAAATCCTCGGAGTTTAATTTTAATGAAGAAGGAACTATGCGGTTTGGGAAAATACTATGTGTTCCATCAAGTATGGAGCTGAAGAAGGAACTCTTAGATGATGCACATAGTTCAAATTTCTCTATTCACCCAGGGAGCACAATGATGTATTGAGATCTCTGAGAAAACTTTTGGTGGGATAATATGATGAAGGAGATCGCTGAATATACATCAAATTGCCTGGTGTGTCAGCATGTGAAGGCAGAGAGGCAAAAGTATAAGGGGGTGATGCAACCATTGCCCATACCAGAACGGAAATGGGAGAACATCACCATGGTCTTTGACACCGGACTTCCAAGGACATCCAAAGGCAACAATGCAATCTGGGTTGTTGTGGATCGCCTTACAAAGACTGCACACTTCATTTCTATTCGAGAGGATTTCTCTTTGGATCAACTGTCACAGATATATATCAGGGATGTGGTATGGTTGCATGGAGTACCACTATCTATTGTGTCTGACCGAGATCCATGATTTACCTCTAAGTTTTGGAGGAGTCTTCAACTTGCTCTGAATACTGAACTGAACTTCAGTACGGCCTATCATCCTCAAACTGATGGCCAATCTGAGCGGACTATCCAAACACTTGAGGATTTGTTGAGAGCATGCTCAATGGACGTTAAAGGAGGATGGGATCAACATATTCCTTTGGTTGAGTTCTATTATAATAATAGTTTCCACTCGAGCATCCAAATGGCACTATATGAAGCCCTTTGTGGGAAATGGTGTGGAACACCGACATGTTGGGATGAGGTCGGTGAACGTAAGCTGATTGGACCAGAAATGGTCGAAGAAATGGTGGAGAAGGTGAAAACCAATCAGCAGCATATCAAGGCAGCCCAAAGTCGACAGAAGAGTTATGAAGATAATCATCAATGAGACCTTGAGTTCAAAGTCGGAGACATGGTGTTTTTACGCATATCTATGTGGAAGAAGGTCATGAGGTTTGGAAAGAAAGGGAAGTTAAGTCCAAGGTACATCGGCCCCTTCGAGATTCTTGATCGTGTTGGGGCTGTGGCCTATTGACTAGCACTTCCACCTACTATGGCCAGGGTGCATGATGTCTTCCATGTTTCCATCTTGAGGTTGTACATACCAGACCCTTCACATGTACTCTCTTCCGAGGTGGTACAATTGGAAGATGATCTTTCTTATGAGGAGCAACCAGTGAAGGTCTTAGATCGTAGAGAAAAAGTTCTACGAAATAAGACAATGCCCCTCGTCAAGGTCATGTGGAGAAACCACATGTTTGAAGAAGCGACTTGGGAGTCGGAGGATATGATGAAGCTGAGTTACCCACATTTGTTTTAGTGTAGGAAAAGGAAAATTTTGAGGGCGAAATTTCTTTAGGGGGGAATATTGTAACGACCCAAAGTTTCATTAATGGAAAATCCCTCTTGATCCAGTTAAATGTTTCTTTATGAAAAACGGTTTTATAGGATGTCAACTTCATTGGTTTTATGTTTAGATTTGTGACAGTTACTTTTATAGCCGTTGAACAGTGATCACATGAGTAGTATAAATATATGGCTTTAACGAACCCAATTTTACTCAAACAAAGGAAGCGATGGCCTCATCTAGTAGAATTTCCCCATATGAAGCCCATTTTTCGGAGCTCGTAAAAGAGGTGGCGCCTTTGGGCTTCGCCCTTGACCAAGCCCAAGCTGAGCTTCATTATGTCATGGTCGAACTTGATCGTCTACGGGAAAAGTGGAAGTTGATAGAGATTACCACTCGAGTGATGTTATCTAAGCCTCCCCAAGAGTTTGTCACCATCACACACCTTACCCTTAGGTCTTATGATGCTATTTTAAGGGGTTATGTAACAAATAAGTAGTACTATGTTCATGTGAAATATTTTTTGTATATAATAATGAATATAATTTCTAGTCATTTTTGATACATTGTAATAGTTTTTAATGTATAAATGGTGTTTTTTGGTTATTATTTAATTAAGAATTATATTTTATTAAATTTAGGGATTTTTGAATGTAATAATATTTTAATAAAATATTATTATTAATATTAAATTTATTTTTATTAAATACAAATGATCTTATAATTTTATGAATGCAATTAAAATTTTTATTAAGGTTTGAAAGCCATTTCTGTCAAAACCCGTGAATTTTTTATAAATATCGGTTTTTATTTTAATAGTGAAAATTCACATATTTATAAAATTATTTAGATAAAATAAATATTATTTTTGGAATCAGAACGTCGAAATTATCCCACGGTGAATTTTTCATAATTTTCTGAGATAGTCATATTTTTCGGTAAAAATTAAATACCGTTTAAACATATAATGTGTTTTATGACATCATAATGACCCAATGGTGATGTAATAAAATACCATAATCCTAATGTTCGGAAAATATTGTTTTATCATTAAAATAATGTGGTTTTGGGTTTTTTTGACTTATTTTCAAAGCATTAATGAACCCCTCAAGACTTATTCAACTCTTTGCCTTTTTAAATTAATTTCCATGGGAGTGTGACTCACCTCCACATAAGAAACCCTTTTTTTTAATAAGTTCGGACCATGGCCTAGTAAAATATTTTTTTCCTCTTTCCTTTTCCAGAAACCATGGGCAAATACCATAGGATGGTTTGTGGTTTTGATTATTTTAATATAAGGGGCCCCAAACCTAAATAATAAAGAATTCTCACACCTTTCCTATATAATCCCACCCAAGCTTCCACTTCCTCCTCACTAAAATCCATTTTAGTTCATCCAAACTCTTCCCTACTCTCTCTATAATCATCCCAAGGTGCCCCAATCTCCCAAGAAGCCTCTCACAAGCCTCTCTCTAGCCTTTGGAAGCACACTTCCAAGTAAGGGTTTTTTCTTCCTTTCTCATTTTTTTCAATTTTATTTAAGTTGTACTGCCTTTTTAATTTCAATTATGAATGTTGGGGTATGGTTTCCCACCTCTCCCATTATTCCCTCTTATTGTTTTAATGATGGGAGACCCCTTTCTCCCTCATTAAATGCCTCCCATGTACACCTGTTACTATGCCGAAATTTCAAAAGGAACTTTTTTTCTC
This sequence comes from Viscum album, assembly GCA_963277665.1. NCBI lineage: Eukaryota > Viridiplantae > Streptophyta > Magnoliopsida > Santalales > Viscaceae > Viscum > Viscum album. The sequence goes on along the minus strand of OY728133.1, from coordinate 1,894,494,133 downwards.
CACTTTTATATTCAAGAAATACTTTTGTATCATGAATATAAATTCATTTTCAATTGTTCAGACATGTATCTATCTGACCTCCTTACGTTCCATTACATGTAAATATGATGAGGAATCCATTTCTCTCTCATCAACCATTTTTTAAGAATTCTTATGTCACGTCATTACGCTGCCGAAATCACACCGATTTTCTAAGCCAATATCATCATGTAGGGAATACCATGCCCATTTCTCCATCAAGGGTATTCACCTTTATGCACGTTTACTTATTGATTATAAAGATTCATGTATGAATTTCACATTCCTTTATCGTGGAATAAATGATTATGTTTTATGAATCCATGTGTTATGATCCATGTGGCACACTTATGCATGAAATGAAATGTTTAAGAAGGGTGCGCCCTTTATAGCGCTCCAATGCATTTGGTAATGTATAGTATCATGATACGTCATGTGCAATGAGTGTTGAATCATGATAATTCATGTGAAAAGAGGGTTTACTCGTGCTTCATGTGCAATGAGGGTTTACTCATGCTTCATGTGCAATGAGCCTCGACTCATGCTAATTCAATGTTAAGTGTTATTGCCACATTTCCATGTTATGATTATCATGCTTTATCATGCCTTTATATTCATGTTTCTCTTATTCTCTATTGACATGCCTATTTCCTAACATGTATTGTAATCCACATGTTATTCCATGTTTACTCCCTTACTTGGCTTTATAGGTCACCTTTTTCTTATGCATGTCCTCAGGTTATCCCATGCAATGCTAAGTACGAAGGAATGTAGTGGTCATGTAAAGGAAGTTTTCAGTAAAGATATTGTATTTCCAGTTTAATGTTTTTATGTAATGATTCTAGGCCTTAAAGACACTAAACCTCCCGATCGTCTTTGTTGTATCAAGTGAAGTTTTATGTAATAAAGCATGTTTAAGTTGTAATAAAATGCAGGGTTGTCATAATCCTCATGTTTATTCTGATGGATGCCAGAAACCCTTACCACCATCTTGGGGTCCTGGTGGTTTTAATCCGTTTCTCTATTATTGTAATCGGGTTTTAGATTGGGATTTTTGGTTAGCTTATCTTCTTGTTCGATCAGTGTGAGTTGTGGCCACAGTGATGTTACTCATTTTAATAAAAGGAGATTTCATTCATTTGATGAATTTTTTCTATTTTTTTATTATTATTATCTTATAAGTTGATTGTGTGTTCACTTAATGGGTGGCATTGTAAAAAAAAAAATTCATTAATCAAAACATGGTTTCTCGGGTCATTACATTACTTCACCCTTCAATGAATTGCACCCTCGTAATTCTATTCATAAAAGAAAAAAACAGAAACCCCATACGTACAACATTACCAAAACAGTGGATCTGGCTCGGTTAACAGAATACTAAAGTTGGAACATAGTTCTTCCATTTCCCTAGCCCAGATGCACTTCGAACAGTACGTCTTGAACTCCTTCTCGTGCGTACTATACACGGGCTTCCAAAGGGAGGCTCGTGCAGTGAAAAGCTCGGAAGCGTCCGAGTAGATGAACTCCATGATAACTCTTCGGCCCACATCACGCTCGAGGTAGTCAAGAGGAATAATGCGATTGAGGAGACTGAAATTCAAGACCTGGAACATATAGGTTGAACTAAGGTGGCCATCCTGAGCAGCTACGAGGAAGCACGCTCTGGAAGAGAAGTTCTGTGCCAGTGTAAAACATTGTAATAGGCCTTCATAGTACCTTCCCATTCGCCTATAGCAGGGGAGTTAAGCAGTGGCGATGAAGTGAAAACACGACCATCCTCTTGACACAATCGAAGAATCTCAGGACCATTTGATAGATTGAGCAGATGTTGGAAGGACCCTCACAGGTGGAGAAAGGATGGATAAACCACTGTGCATGCCCTGATCGTGACAACCTCTACTAACTCACTGGGTAGTGATGAGAAGTTCGTTTGACCAGCCATCAGAAAAAAACAGTCAAAAGGAAACTCTGAACATCATTGATAAGGTAGAGACATGAAAGGAAACATGAAACATCCATTTATTCAAAAGATTAAATGGAAAAGCCTGAGTTTACTAGATGTACGCCACAAAGAGTGGCAAAACTCCCTAACTCTTCAAACCACATGCAGGCTGAATAGACAGAACTAAACTCATGGGAACATCTATGATGCCTCCTGAGTTTAGCGTGAGGGGTATGGAGTTGGGAAACATCAGTATACACCTCTTTCCTAAGAGACAATCGGGTGGACTCATCTTCCAACACTCCAAAGTCCATTAACTTGACCCAGAAGACGTAGTGCAAAATCTGGCATAGGTAAGCCGCTCGGCGGTCTCTGGCAGCAGTAGCCTCTTGAAAGGGGTTAACAAGCATCGTGCCAAATTCTTCGCCTATTAGGAACACTCGGAAGAGTCCCTCGTGATACTTTCCCCGAAGTGCATAAGAGGGAAATTGGGTTTTCATCATTAGTAGATAATCCATCCCCAATCCCCGGTGAAGACTAATCACCCTAGGTGAGATTGACACTTCATACAGGTTCTTACATGTCATACGAATTCAGGCATAATTTAGAATGTTCTCATGGCTAGCTAGAGTTAAAATGTTCTCTAGAGGCTCAATGGGAAGTGACAGTAGGTCGGTAGGTACATCAGCCATCTGAAAGTTATAACATTTTTACTTAGTCAATCAGAGAAATAAATTCATTCAACCTGGTTTTCCATAGTTTCCTGAACCTATCCTCTGATACCAACTGTTGAAACCCCAATCCCAGGGTGCCTATGAGACATGATATACTTAACATTTCATTACATCATTTACAAATTAGATATCAGGTCCAATTACTACAGAAGATCGCGAGGCTCAGGATTCTGGGAAATCACCTGCTTCTGATAAACATCATTACTACAAACCATGCCTGAAAATTTTAAATAAAAAATGTAGGGCAAGAAAATATGCACAGTAAGCAGTTAAAAAAACGTTTTTAGAAAAATCATTCTCAAAGCAATCCTTTTGAAGAGAATGAAACACTTCACAAAACACAAATCATTATATTTTCTTAAAACATGAAATCCAGAATTTTTGAAAACCTATTGCACAGGGAAGAAGTACATACATAAATTAAACATTAAAGTAAACATCATCAGAGAGTGCAACACATAGATAATGCATAATTTACAACCAAGATTACTTCAGTTCTGAAAAATCTATGTGTAAGAAACTAAAACATTCATAACATGATTCATGGGAACATAAGGTTCCTATAAAATTTTACCACATGATGTACATTTATTATCACATAATTACATTTTCATAGTCATGGGAATTTTCCACTAGGGGGTGTCGTGTTAGTTCAACTAACCCCTGGTGGACCATTTATCATCACATGCAGAGGGAATGTATAATGCCGGACTTTGTCAAGTCCTTGTTTCAAGACCGTATAACATACTTAACGGGTCAAGGCTAACCGCCAATCTGGTTTCCATGGTAGCACAAGCCAAGGCTAACTGCCAAGAACTTCGCACATAACGTCTCATGAGACTCATACTTTACCCAATGCATTAGAGCACTGTATAATTCCGGGTGCACCCGTCACATCATTCATATTGTGCTATATAATTCCGGGTGCACCCGTCACATTTAAGTCCAATACATGCCTCAAATATCTTGACATGATCATTCATTTATAGGGTTTCATTCATACAATATTAATCAAACCCCATTTTTCACATACATATTCATAACATGAAGACAAATCAATATTTAATAAAACTAAGACATGCATGATAAAAATACGTACACACAAGAAATTATCTTAACAATTGAAAACATGGATGAACATAAAAACATTAACATTCCAAAGCATCATAATACCAAGTTAAAAACAAGGTCGTTCATAACTAATACACATGCTGGTAAATGGGAAATGTGAGTGTTTATTCAAAACTGTGTGAATATACATGCAGTTAGGGATACAATGTGCATAATTAGGTCCATCTTGGGAAATCATGTATATATGTAAGAAAACTGCATGGACATATATAATTGTGTAAAAAATCGTTTTTGCACTTTAAATAATATGACCTTTCCTTTGGAAAATTTTCAACCATCATAGGATGAACTTGTATTTGAAAACAAATATAGGTGCGTATACACATGTGCATGGGTCTACCAAATTAAACCATACACAAAAATATTTCTCATGTTATACCTTAAACAAAATTAATGTTCGTTAAAAACATCTAGAGTTCTTTTACATAAAAGAAAAAATATGATCATAATTTCCATATAACCATTATTGACATAAAATCAGTTTTGTATACAACATGGTCGATCCATAAAAATGATTACATATATATATATATACATGTATACACTTGTAAAAGTTTATGGAATTCATACTACCCATTTTCTCAAAATAAAATCATGATTTATCAAGAATGGTGATAAATGAAATTTCTAAACTGAATGAATTATTTTGACATCAAACTAACCCTTAATCTTCATCATATATATAAACTTGTATACCAATATTTTTGGGTACTTTTCTTGAAATAATGATCTTAAAGGGTACATATAAGTTGAAATAAATCTTCATGTGATAATGTGGTAAATTTTAAAAGAAATCAATAAGCTTTCCCTCATATTCTCACATAGATGTACATGTACATATTATATAATCACATGTACATATATATCTATATTCTCTATATATTTGCATCATCTTATATGTTGACAAAATTACCCACAATCTCCATTCTTCATAAGGCAGAATAAAACCGGGGTTATAAACATGTGAAAGAATGATGTACACATGCGTGTATCATTGTATACAAATGTATGAATACAAATATATATGTACATATGCGTGAAGTGTATATACATATATATAACTGTGTATATTCACTAAAGCAAATGAAAAATTAAAACAAGGAGACATCCCCTACTCAGGTTTGGTCCTAGGAAGAGGTAAAATAGCTTCATAGGGTCTTGTATATATCTATACATATTTATATAAAAAGTGTATATAAATATGTATAGCTTATTGAAACTATAGGAAATGAAGAAGATAGGTTTCCTCTACCCCTTTTTGGACCTCCAAGCTGAAACGGGGATCCTCACGGTCAGGGTTTTCTCCGGGTTTATAAACACAGAGAATATATATATAACACGTATATATATATATATATAAAAACTTAACCAAACCCAAATTAAACTTGTCCCTTACCTTTGATCAGAGAGGTGGAAGGGAAAACAAAGCAGTGACGCCAGACCAGTGGTCGGAGATCTAAGGGGCTTCGGTGCAAAAACACTCCAGCCTTTGGTGCAACCAAGGTTAAAAAAAAATAAAACATCGGACTCTTTGTGGAGTCATCGACCCGGTTATCCGAGGTGAAGTCGGTGCCAACCTCTGGAAAAGAGGGGCAAAGCGGGGTCTATTGGCTGACCTATGAGAAGAAGATGATGCCCTAGCTGCTGGTTCAGCTGCGCGGTGAGGAAGATAACGCAGGACGTAGGGAAGAAGGAAAATCGAAAAATAGTGGACGATGGGGATTAAAAGGGAGATGATCGTACGACTCAGAAGCGGTGTAGCATTAAATGAAACACATGACCACAATTTTAGTGGAGGGATGAGATGGCTGCAGGTAGGTGTGGTGCTTAAAAAACACGGGTCTTCTATTTTTAAAAAAAGTTGTTTTATTAATATTATTTCCTATTATATTATTATAACATTATTGTTATTAATAATATTCAATTATTGGTCTAATTTTTATTATTTTATGATAAGTCATTGGTCAATTATTTAAAAAATAAATTAATTAATCAAAAAAACATCAATAATTCTATTAACCTTATTATATAAACTTTATTATTATTAAAACATAATTATTGATCACTTATTATTATATCATGAAAGGTAAATGGTTCATTTAATAAATATATAAAAAAATATTGATTAATTAAAACTTATCAAAACATATTATCATTTTTTTCCTTTATTAACTAATTATTTAATTCCCTTAATTAACGATTAATATTATTAATGCAATTAAAAACTAAACATAACTACAGTTATAATTATTTTCAAAATAACACATAAGAGTGCATTTATAAAAATATTACCCCTATGAAACACATAAGTAAATGAAATCATGATTTGACATAGTTTTCAAAACTGTTAATTCAAATTATAAACACTCGTATTAATAATATTAATTATATTTAATTTAGAGATAAAAATTATACATTTAATTTAAGGTTTGATGCAACATATATATATAACTGGAGAGTTTGAGTACATATTTTGTTAGACTAAAAAATGTAATATCCCATTAAATTCAATATAATTACAAGATAAATGTTTAATTGCTCAAATTAAAAACATGTGTATTAAATAGTGAAAGAAAAATAATTTTAATTTTCACCGTTTTGAAACATAAAATATAATTCGCATTTTGGGGAAACAAGAAAGAAATTAATTATATTATTATTGATTTCATTCTTTAAATATTTAATCAAATTACATATTTAACTTTTCAAACCTTTCGGGGGTAAAAAACTATTTTCTCCAATGGTCCAAAACTAAAACATTAGAGGAAATGGGAATCATGGGGAAGCCAACGGTCATATTTATAGCTGTTAGGGTTCAATGGTCGAATTAGTGTTCTTATAGAGAGTCTGGTCTCAAGGTATCCCTCACTCAAGGTGACTGAAGGAGAAAGGAGGTGATGGTTCGTGTGATTCCCTTGGGGCTCATCATGGTTGCAGTGGATTCAGCCATCCTCATGTTTATTCTTATGGATGTGAGAAACCCTTACCGCCTTCTCGGGGTCCAGGTAGTTTTAAGCGGTCTCCCTATTATTGAAATCGGGATTTTAATTGGGATTTTTGGTTATCTTATCTTCTTGTTCGATCAGTGTGAGTTGTGGCCACGGTGATGTCACTCATTTGAATAAAATGAGATTTCATTCATTTGATTCGTTTTTCTATTTTATTATTATTATTATGTTATAAGTTTATTTTTTATTCACTTAATGGGTGGCATTGTAAAACAAAATTGTCGTTACTCAAAACATGGTTTCTCATGTCATTACAATATAATTTAATGAAATTACTTTAAGTATGTGAATGGATTCTCAAAAATGGATATGTGGATTGTACGTAATTACGTAAGTGTATATCTCCCCACATTTGATTATATGATTACCCATAGAGTCTATACATGTTGAAAATGGAATAAAATTATAATATATTGAATTCTCTTCACACAAAAATTTATTTTTAAAAAAGAATCAATTAAATGAAAAGGTATAAAATGATTTTCCAGTAATCAATTAATAAATTGATTGATTTTTTAAACAAAGATATAATGAAATTAAAAATAAAATATATTCTTTAATTAGAGTTATAAATTCTTATGTATTTTTTGCATCTCTATTAAAAATTAAATTATCTTTCATTAACAAATTAATTATAAATTTTATACAGAAAAATGGAAATTAAATTAATATTTAGAATTTAAATAATAAATAATATTTTTCCAAAATTTATAATTATAACATAATAACATTAATTTATCATAAAATCATCAATTTTTAATTTTTATAAAAAAATAAAAATACTTTTAACAAATAATTAATTAATCAATTATAAATTAAAAGAAATTTTAAATTAAAAAATCGAAACATATTTAAACAAAGAAATCAGAGTTATATTATTTTAACAAAAAATTAAGGAGAAATGAAATTTTATCAATGAAACAACCATTTTAATAATTATAATAAAATTAAATTATTATAAAATTTTAAGAAAAACATTTCAGTAATGTACCACAAAAAGGTCTATTAGAATGATTGATTGAAATTTACTATTATATACAAATTTCATTAATTGTAAATATTAATTAAACATACATTGAAATACAGTTGATCCTTATATAAACATATCCTATATTTAATAAATATTTATTTCTGAAATCCCATCATCTTGATGATAAAATATTGTTTTCAAAGTAATCATTATCTCTAGAACCTTCCAAAGGATCTAAATAATTTTTATGTAAAAAATGGATAATGATCACATACAATCGATATAGTTAGACAATGAAACCTCGCTAAATCACTATTATAGTACTGTTCTAGGTTCTCATGATGTATATCATCCCTTATTGAACATAAAATTGAGAAAATAGTAATAGTGTAACCAATAGCCCATAGAGAATAAATCATTCTGTGATTATTTAGAAATCTATATACAATGTACATTATAATATCATACCATTTCCACACTGAATCATGTAGTGGTTTTATGATTCCATTATATTTTTCATCTTTTATCATGTCTCTGTTTAAAAACTAACCATATATTTATGTGTGTGTTTACTAAACTTTTCAATTTCATATTTTCTAATAAAAAATGTTTGTTTAAATAAGGATATATTTGGATACTACTTCGGTGTATAATGAAATGTGTTATATGATGACCATATAATAATTATCTATTCATTCCAGTCATGGATTTGACAAATATAATATTTTCAATTTTCAAATACTATCCTTATATATGAAATATAAAATATTCCCATCATTATAAATTTGAAAAATTTAAAATATTTTTATTATTAAACAGGGATAATTTTATTTTCTCATATATAGACAGTTTACAAATAATTTGAAATAGATTTAATGTTTTCACATTCATGATGACTATCACAATTTATTTTAATAAATTCAAGAATTTAGAATAATTAAAAATCATCATTTTAGCCAAATCCCCATGATCTTCACAACTCAATGCATCAAACAACATACTTTATTTTCCATGATGGTAGTGTATTGAGGAATAATATTCCTAAATTTGTATTATACATCACATTTTACTAATATTAAGAATATTTACAATGAAAATGTATCTCAAATGTTATTATATTTAAATATATTTTCTTGTTATCCATCAATATAATTCCTCGATATCATCAGAGAAATTTTTATCGCTACCAACTTCTAATCATGGCCTAGATAATGTTTATCATAAATACATAACTGATATGATTCAAATATAACTACTATATCATTATATGTAACGATACACCAGTGTCTTTTTTATAATACATCACAATTTATCACAAATACATTGCTTCATGACATAAAATTCAATATCAATACCTTGATAACCCACATAACTAATTATTAAAAATTATCTTATCATTGTTTTAATAGTAAGATAGTGAAACCATTATTAGTCAACGTGGTTAAGGGGTGAGGTAGTAGAGAAGCATTTGGAAAAAATAATCCCTAAAAGAATATTAATCAAATAAAGTAAATGTACGATGCAGATATTCTATGGAATTGGTTATTCTATTACATAAATCTTAATTGATAGATCAACATATATTTCATCAACAGAATATTATTTTTTTTGTAGAAACATCCATAATTTTGAATTTTATTTTGATAAAAAAAATTTAGAACACATTTTCTCTAATAGAATTAAGAATTATTTTCACATGGAACTATTTATCATCATTTCTTTTTGATTTTACGAAATTATAATTAATTCATACAAAAACAGGAATATTATAATAATCCTTCAATACATTTTTCATCATTTAATAAATTGTTTTTTAATTAGTTAGTCCAAAGGGAAGTTCCCTATATTATTAATGTAAATACCTCATTTGAAATTTATTTTATGTTTTCTTTCTTTTTTTACATAATAATATATGAATCCCAGAATTAAGTTAAATCTTAAATGAAAACAATCCAATTAAATTTGATCAAATAATACATCACTCTTGGGAATAGTAAAAATTTTCAATGTATTTATGGTATACTTTTCCTTGTAATTGATTTAGAGTGGAAAAAATCCATCATTATTTAAAAAAATAATGCACATGTATCCCTATAATGAAATAATATGTGGTATAAATCTCTTATAAAAAATATTATTATTTTCTCATAAGATCCACAAATTATATTATAAGTTTTCTATAGTGAGTCTTAAATATAGTTTTCTTGTAATTGATGTGATCAATGGAAAACAAAAATTCACACACTGGTGGGTACCTAGTATTTCTCCAAGAAACATATAATTTTACTCTTTTTTCAGAGGTTCGTCTTAAATTCAATCGATATAGATTATACTTAATAGATTTTTCTTAACATATTATCTAATAATTCCATAATGGATAGCTACTAGAGGTTTTTTTCACATTATTCATATATAGTAGTCTCCCTTATAATGACATGGTATTTAATAAATGAAAATAAATTATTTATTTAAATATAATGAAACAATGTCATTATAATTATGAATCTAATCTATAATAAGTAATATTTGAAGGTCAAACAAAGGTATAATAATCATGTTTTAAAATAAGGTATATCTATGTGTCGTATTATGAACTAACTAATATATTTATATTGATCATATATTTCTACTCTGTGACATGATTGAAAAAACCCTTAATAATATTATTGATAAATTTTTAATATTCATGGATATGCTCAAATATGTAAAAGAGTGCGATGAACCAGAATAAAATAAAGAAATAGTTAAATTTTAGGAAATTATAAAGGTACCAATACAATATATTTTAGAAGATTAACCTCAACTATATTGATTGAAAATTTTATTACATTATCTCATGGAATATTTTTTATGAATGTTATAGTGACTGATATAGAATTAATTTGAATAGTAGAAACATCATATTAATGTTGAATAATTGAACATTAATGACTTATTTAATTACCCTATAGTCATGAGCCTAAAAAAATAACCTCAATATGTAATAAAAATTACCAATCACATCATGCACACTTGATGAAGTTTTATTCAATAATTATTTTTGATTGGAATTCAACCATTCCTTTCATTCGCATTGATGTATTTCCTTTACCAGAGTTCTCATATTCATTTTTATTTTACTATTTCTATAAAAACCATAATATATTAAGAATTATATCTCTATCTTTATATAACAGGATACCATAACCTCAAATATAAAAAAATTCAATGATTTTATTTCCCTTTCAAAGATATGATTTATCCCACCTAATAGAAGACCAATAATACTATTTGGATTATATACATAATAATAAATATGAGTTGTTCTCTTTGTAATTTTATAATAATATTTAGGAAAATAATCCTCTAAATGTTTCCATATATTGACGAATTTATTCTACATAATATCATAATGAACTTGGGGTAGTATTCTTCATTAATATATATTTGAATATTTTATACATCATAATTTTTATTTTCATCTAATCCTTAGTGTCTAAAGATTAATGAACACCATTACCCAATATATATATTCTAATGATAAAATTGAATGAAAACATCTTTTATTTGACCACATATCATGTGGAGAAATATTTTCATTAGTTAATTTGTCCACATATATAATAATAATATATTAGTACACCCATTGAATATTGGAAGTTGCTGATGTGTAAAGTTTTACCAAATGATCACACCATATTGGGGTTAAATATGATTCCCCTTAAAAGAAAAGTTATTAATCATAAAACGATCAATCTTTCCAAAAAATATTATAATTTTCACTTCTATATTCCCATATCCATCACTAACATAACTCTCTTCCCCATGAGAGAAAACAAAACATAAATTACATTAAATTATATTATTTACATTGCTTACAATAGGATTCATTTCTAAATAATATAATACTTTAATTATATTATAAGACTATGAATTCTAAATAATATTATATGGTTCTAAATCTAGTTTAAAATATATATGTAATAGAAATTTTACTCACATTTAATCTCAGAATCAGATACACAGTATATTTAGGAGTATCTTCATATACATAAATTTCACAAATCTATATTAAATATCATATATAGATCATTTAAATCATCCATATAATATAAATAATGAATTATCATTTTAGGAAATTTTTATTAGTCCCAATCACCATGAATAGATGTTAATCATGTTTTTACAAAATTCTCCCCTTCCAGAGTTATTACCCCTTGATGAATTAGCACCACAAACTCATCCAGTTGTCAGTATCAAGAAAAGGATATATTTTATGGGGAAACAATACAATCACAATATTACTAAAAAGTTCTGTTAAATTCATATACATATATTACACCATATATTCATTCATATAATTATGTTCTCAAATATATATTTTTGCAAAATTTATTTCACATGGATTATAATAAACATCAACTGATACAAACTATAACACCATCAATCCCATAACATATAGTTGATAGTAATTTTATTATTTTTCTACCAAAAATAATGCATTACATCCAATTGATTAAAAAATTTAGTATCATGGTAGAACATATACAAATATTATTCTCACATTAAATATAAAAACATGAAATAATTGTTAAATAATATTATGAGAACACTAATTATTTTTATATTAAATTCCTGAAATCAAAATTAAATCTGGTATTAGTATCCTATGGAAATGAATATTAATAATGGTTAATCATAGAGGCTCTAAAGGGGAAATCATGTCATAAAAGCTACAATATGATAATGAAATCGTGAATATTTTTGAAGATATAAATCTTAATACAATATAACTTATAACTAATAAAATTCAATTTATAATAATGACTTGTTTAACATAATTACATATAAAATCAAAATTATAAAATTCATATTTAATTTATTATAGAATTCATAATTCTAAACATTAGTGTCTTATCATTAAGGAAACATGGAAATAAATTTTATAATAATTAGTAAGGATTACATGAAATTACGAAAAAATAATATATTATCTAATATATTGATGTATCTAGAAGATATAAGGTAACCATCCCACCATATACTAAGAATAATATATTCATCATATGTATGAACTAAATTACAAATAAATAAACAATAAAGAAAAACATTTATATTAAAAAATATATATATGAAATATTAATATGTTTTCAACAATGTAAATTGTAAGAAAAGAATTTATCAGATCTTGATTAAATCATTAAATGATATAATTTGATTATTTATATATTAATGAATAATTTTACCACTATATATTTACATTGATGAAAAAACAATGATCTAATGAACATTTCATTAAGACAACACCCAGTTCATTTTGAAAATACAATTTTAATATATAAAAAACTCTATAATATTGTGACAATAGATTTCACTAAAATGAATAGTTTAATCTTATTGAGTAATATTAAATGAAATATGTAGTTAGGATATAAGAAATATTCTTTAATTTGGTATTAAATAGATCAATGTTTTAGTTTACACCTTTAGTAAAAAGATAACCATTCATAAAAAAAATATTCCTTTTAACAGAAATTAATAAAATTTAATATCACTTATAGAAAAAATAATTAAAATATTATAAAATTATAAAATTTTAATTGAAATAATTTTAATAAAAAAGTATTTATAGAAAAATTGATTCTCGAATTAATAAAAACTATATTTTTTCCATTAAAATTTCCTTCGGACGTGTGAGTATATTGAAAATTTGATATGAACGTATAACATGTAATTATATGAAAATAATATTATGGGGGAAAATATGTTTTTTATGATAGAAAATTTATATATTTTTCTCAAAATATTCCTATATATTAACAATACCAAATAAGGATGATATTATTAAATAAAATCTTACCAAAAGTCTAATGTTTTTCAAAGGATCATTTAAAATCTTGAATAATAAATTTAGATTTATTATAACTCTATAATAATAAAAAAATTCATACTTCTAATAACTAAAATGGTTTAATTATGTAATATTATCACCCATTTATTTAATAAACTTCATTATTATCATCACTTTCGTTATTAATGATATTGTTTTTTGTTTTTGTTTTAATTCAATGATTATGGTCCATGAATCATTATCATGGATTCATCAACTGTTAAATAATAATCATGAGATAAATATAATATAAATTAATTATATACATATCTATTATCATTCAAAAAATGTAGACCAAATTATTTAATAATATCTCGTCATTGAGGTTGTGGTCCCTACGTATTCGAGTGAGTTGTTATCATTTCTAATGGGTGGATATATAGGATGGTAAATGATATAATATTAATCAAAAATCATAATTATACCATAGATTGAATAATGATTCATTATATAATTTCTTTGTAATAATCTATTTCATTTGTTTATGAAAAAATAATTTAATTGCTAATAACACCTCAATATATTCATGAAACAATTGAAATTATTTTAAAATGGATTTAATAGAGTAATGGGATGTTGCGAAAGAAATAAACATTATAAAATCTAGTTAATATCAATACATCTTATTTATGATTTATTATTTATCTTAAACCCTAATCCTCTATATTATGGTCTTATAAGAATAATAAAAAGCAACACAATAGTTATAATGAATGTAGGATAATGTTTTTGAAGGAGTTAGATGTGCTAGAGGGATAAATGTTTCCTAATGTTGGTGCTTTCTAGTTTCCCACATAAATTTGATGGGACAAAGACATGTGTAATTGGTAATAATATATAAAATATATAATGTCATTTTATATTCCTTTTTTTAATAAATATCATGAAGCAACATGGGTTTCCAAATGATATATATCCTAATTTAGTCCTGAAATGGCCTTATTAGAATTCTCAGAAATATGATTTGTCAAAAGCATCATAGGAATCTATAAATAAATTTTCGATATTTTTTTTCCAAAATATAAATTAAATTAGGATCACATGAGAATATGAAATATTTATATCCCATTACATTACACACTATAAAAGTTAAAAAAGTAGTTTCTAACCAAAACAACAATAATATATATTGTAGGATAGAATAAGTGCATATACACATGGAATTTAGTCACCATAAAAGTCCCCCAATATAATAATGAATAAACCCACCTACACCCTAATTAGAATTTCCATTATCTATGATTGAAATATAAATATTTAATAAAGATCAATTTTTTATAAAGTGTGTGAGAAAAACAATCCATGTATGATACCCCCAACGTTACATAAGTAGATATTAAAATATAATATAACCGTGACAATATAAATACATATAAGGTAAGAGTTACAAAAGGTCACTTTAATATTAATTATGTTAAAATATTCTTTTTTTAGTCTATAAAAACATATCAAAGCCTTGTTTTATTATAAATTTAATAACAACAAAATAATCCATTACAATGATAAACAACATAGAAAAGTAACCCATAATTCACATTAGTTATAGGTTTTTTATGATAAAAATTCCATTTTTTTGATCCATAAGGAAATATGTTTTCACATTTCTATAGTTAAACATGCCATGGGGGTAATAGTTTACTCTATTTTGTGAAACATTTACACAAATGTTGTTACCTGGTGAAAAATTTACCCAATATGAAATGTAAAATAAGGAAATGATATATTGACAGGGATTTTTACATCCTTCATTATTTATTATGAATGTTATTAATATAATATAATCTGCCAAAGGTAATTTCATCTTTAAATCCATAAAAAAATTAATTGATACCATTTCAATTACTACCATCAATAATGAAATTAATATTCATTAACTTTTACAAAAAAATTATTTCAATAATCATGAAAAAAATAACATTTAAAATTAAATTTTATAGATAATAATATAAATCTATTATTCAGATTATTATAGAAACAATATTTAATGAGAGAGAAACTAGGTTTTACAGGAAAATCACAATCCAGAAAAAACAAAACACGTGACACTTGAAAAAACACCCTCTTTTTTTACTATAATAAATGCTGAAATGAGGATCAATGGAATCCTGAAAGGACCCTATAACATAATTTTCCAATAAATAATATAAAAATAACCAATTTCAATAATCAATGAAACTGAAGGAATGAATTACCACCATTATTCCATAACAATTTTAAAATTTGATTGTAGACCAAGAAAAAGAATGAATAATTTTATGATGGATCTAAAAGGAATATAATTAGAATCCATGATGAAATAAATTTATGTTTCTGTCAAATAACATGGGAATTGGAAATATGTAGATCATGTGGGTAAAATATAAAAATGGGGATAAAAAAATTTAAAAGAGGATAACAACATAAATTTTTATACCAATCCATCATGGATTTATTTTCAGAGAGCTAAATATGGCTGCAGATAGTCCACATGTCTATATGAATCATATTATATTCATGGGGATTGTTTTTGAAATAAAATGGTGGTTTGGGGGCATTAAAAAAGTACAACAATTTTTATTCCATTTAAGATAGGTTCCACCAGTAGGCCTATGGATCCCCATGCACATGAATGTGTCCACTAATGAAATGTTTTAGATTTTAGAAATCACATCATTTAGTCAGATACAAAAAAATGTTCCAGCCACTTATAGTCCCACTAAATGATCAGTGGACTACCCTGACTAGAGTCGGTGGATGCCACCTGTGCGGAAGCGACCTCTATGGCATGTTAAGGTGGAAGAGTTGTCGAGGAGTCCATGGAGTTGGGTGGTGGATGCCACCTATGTGGCCTCTTAAAGTGTCAAATTCGGTGAGGAGCAGATAAAGTTAGGGGAGGATGCCCCATGCGCGACCTCTTAAGGAAGTGGGCTCGGTGAAGAGCCAATATAATCAGCTGGAGAATGCCACCTACGCAGCCACTTAAGGTGACATAGTTAGAGAGGAGCCAATGGAGTCAAGGGTTGTTTCCCCATGTGCAGCCTCTTATGGTGGTAGGGTTGTCAAAGGATCTGATGAAGGCAGGTGGGAGATGCCACCTGTACGGCCTCTTAAGGTGGTGGGATTGGAGAGGAACCGATGGAGTTGGGTGGCGGATGCCTCCTGCGCTTCCTCTTAAGGCGGCATGGTCAACGAGGAGCCAATGGTGTCAGGTGGCGGATGTCACCTGTGTGGCCTCTTAAGGTGGTAGGTCTGGAAAGATGCCGATGGAGTTGATGGTGGATTCCCTCAACGCGACCTCTTAAGGTGGTGGGCTCGGCAAGGAGCCGATGGAGTCAGGGGCAAATTCCCCCTGTGTGGCCTCTAAAGGCAGTGGAGTCGATGAGGAGCTAATTAACCATAATCTTCACACACTCTATGGTAATCATCCTCTAACATATGGATGTGATGGGATTCACATGGGTTATGAATCAATTTTTTTTGATATATTAGGTTTACTCTCTATTTAATGATAATAGATTCATGTCATGTTCATTATTTCTTTTTCGGAAGCTTTTTCTGCGGAATGTGGTACCGTCTGTTGGGTACACGCAGTTGTTTCCCTACATTCTTGCTTTCCAAAGGTGGGAGACATCCATTCCATATTTAGATATGTTTTCTCCTTTATCAAAAAATGATAATGGGATGTCAGTTCTTCCATCCATGGATTCCTCCTTGGTACTTATCACCTAGTCCGGGTCTACCTTATAGATTAAAGATGTTGTTCATGAAACTCTTCCTAGTCCCATATCATCATGGACCCCACATAATTACAATACATCTATCGGGAAATCCCAAATGGTCTAGTCCAGGCCGCATCCTTCAATCATGGGATTAGTTATGTTGGACATCAATAGCGTGTATAGACGCTGGGACACTAATGTGTCTAGGGTTCTTCTATTTATTATAGTGCTTCTCGAGTGTGCGGAAGCCTGATACATCCCACATCAGATACGGGGGATTATATGCCACAGTAATTTATCTAGGGGTTTCCTCATCTTCCCATGTTTAACATAGGGTATGAAATGGGTTTAATATCTAATAGATATAGATCCGACTGATCATAAAACTAATTAAAGTGGATCAGATGGGTGAAACCTCTAGAGGGAACAATGATGTTTGGGTGAGTTGTCATGACCTCACTGGGATGTGGAAGGCTGGGTAAGAATACTGATGTCAGTGCTAACACATGGTTAGTTACCCAGGTACTATTTGGAGTAGGGAAGAGGTGAATTGGCATGATCTCACCAAAATGTGGTGGCCTGAGTAAGAATCGAGATGGTTAATGGGTGGTTAAGTGAAGAGGGTGAATAATGTGATGGAGTCGACTTAGGGTGACTATGATGGTGGTCTTGAGCCTTGAAGAGACATCATATGTATCCTCGTGGCAGGGAATCAAAGTCTTCTTAGTTCAGTGAATGTAGTTCATATTGTCAATGGCTTACAGTGGGTTGGGGTTCCTATTCTTACCTCTAAAAGGGGTGACAACATCTATACATTGAATAGAAATGAACCTCAAGTAGGCTTTCTCTATACACTGTCTAAGAGACAGTGATAAAATTCCATGTAGATCGGGATGGTGTGGATGAACTGACATGAAGGATGTCGGAACGACAGGGTGTTTGGCATGAACCTCAGGGGGGATTCCTATGTACCTTTCCATGGAAATGATCAATGTCCACGTAGTTCAGGGGTAGGCGTCGTTGAAACGACGTGAATGAGGGCATAGGGTCAAGGTGAATTGTCATGAACCTCATGGAGTCTTCCTATGTTCCTTGCCATGGAAAAGATCAATGTCCTCATAGATAATAATAGAGGATGCAGTTTATTGTCATACACGAAGAAAAAGGGGCATGCAGTTTAACATCATGTTGGACGAAGGTGGTCCAACGTGAAGGGGGTCAGAACTAATGGATGTTGGGAATGATCCCCAGAGATATTTCCTATGTACCTTACCAGGGAGAGGATCAATGTCCACATTATTTTGAATGGTGTGGGGACCGACATGAAGGGGGTCAGAACTAATGGGTCGTGGGCTTGAACCTCATGGAGGTTTTCTACGTACCCTGTCTAGGAGAAAGGGATCAAAGACCGCATAGTTCAGGTTGTTAGTGGCTTACTCTCTAGACATTCTGAAGTGTTCCTGAATTGACGTGAAGATGGTCAGGATGACCGGTGGATGGTGGGCTTGGACCTTGAGGAGGCTTCCTACAAACCATTCCTTTCTAGGGATCAAAGACCATGTAGTTTAGGTTGTGTGGGTCTTACACTCTAAGCTTCTCGAGGTGTTGGTGAATTGACGTGAAGATGGATGGAACGAACGATGGATGGTGGTCTTGGATTATAGGGAGGCTTCCTATGTACAATTCCTTGGCCATGATCAAAGACCATGTAGTTCAGTTCATGTGGGGATTACACTCTAGGCTACCCAAGGTGTTAGAGAACTAACGTGAAGATGCTCGAAACGACAGAGTGTTGGGATTGAACCTCACAGAGGCTTCCTACGTAACTTTCCTCGGAAAGGATCAAAGACCACATAGTTCAGGTTGGGTTTGGTGAACTGGATTGAAGGGGGTTGGGACCAATGGTTGTTGGGCTTGGAGCTCAGGGATTTTTAATACGTACCATGCCTAGAAGATAGAGATCAAATTCCACGAAGTTCGGGATGGTGTGGGTAATACACTCTTGGGGTCCCAAAGAGGATGTCAGGGACGATTCTTACTCTATGCCCATGTGAGTCATGCTCGGTGTGAGAAACAACCGGCACCAAGTACCGAACGATCACAACACAAATGTGATTCCTTGAAGGGTGGTGAAAAGGGATTACGCAAGGAAGCTTCTAGAGTGACGCTACAGTGAGACAATGGTGCATGGGGCATACACATGGAAGCTGCCCTGGTGCCACTATGGAGATGCAATGGTGGATGGGGATAAAGATAGGTTATTTCACGGGGTTTTGCTATGTAGTGACAATGGTGAATGGGCTTAAATAAGGAAGCAGCCCTGGTGCTGCTATGGGGTGGAAATGGTGGATGGGCTTACGCGAGGATGCTTCCTATGTGCAGCTATGGAGTTGCAATGGTGGATGGGGCTTATGCAAGGATGCTTCCTGGATGTCGCTATGGAGATACAATCGTTCCTGATGCTTACGCAAGGATGCTACCCGGGAGAAACTATAGGGTTAAAATGGTGACAGGGGGTTACACAAGGAAGCTACATGGGTGCCGCTGTGGAGTGGAAATGGTGAATGGGGCTTACAAAAGGATACTACCCTGGTAGCATAATGAAGTGGTAATGATGGATACGGCTTATGCAAGGAAGCTGCCCAGGTGCCGTTATGGAGCTGAAATGGTGCGTGGGGAATACACAAGGATACTTCCTGGGTGCCGCTATAGAGGAGAAATGGTGGATGGACATTATGAAAGGAGGTTGCTCGAGTTCCTCTATGAAGAGACAATGGTGCATGGGGCTTACGCAAGGAAGCTTCTCAGGTGCCGCTATTGGGAGGCAATCGTGACTGGGGATTATGAAAGGAAGCTGCATGTAGTTCCCTACTCATATATGGCCATGAGGGAATCCCAACTGACTAGTGGTTTTGAGGTAAATAATTGGGGTCCATATCTATGCGCTCGTGCACAAGAAGGATAATGCCAGGTGAATTGGAAAATTTCCAAATAATGGGGGAATGGAAAGTGTGAATTACATGATCGACATTTGGAATGCGGTGAGGGTGGCGTGGATATAAAGAAAAACTATTGACCATATGCGAAACACATCATCGATATAACATTATCATGAAATGGGGAACAACAAATGAGGGTCGACAGTTGACTATGTTCAAAAATCATGAGGTGGAGTGATTGAATGTTTGAATGGATTCCAACACTCTTGAAATTGTGGCACTATAATCATGCCATTAGGCATCCTATGCTTAAATCATAAATAATCTCTTGATTACAGTAAAAGGCATCCTTTGTTTGGAACATAGGGTACATTACAGTTTAGAGTCATGTAGAGAGGACTGTTGGCATCTCATGATAGGTGCATAATCCATCTCTTATTTGGATTAATAGGTATCCTATATTTTTAGAATAGGTTGTACAACCATTTATAGTTATGTAGAGAAAACTATTGGCATCTCATGCTTAGAGCATAAGGAATCTCTTTTTTTGAGAAAGAGGAATCCTATGTCTGAAACATGGGATGTACTACAGTTTATTGTCATGTAGAGAAGACGGTTAGTCATTTTGTGCCGAGAAATGGTTGGTGTTGGGTCTTATGCAATGGAGTCCCTTTCTGGTTCAACATGGAAAATGAGCCCAGTGATGGGGTTTGGATGATTTATTTGAAGAATGGATCGACTCAAGGTTCTCAGGGAATGGATGATGAGAATTTCAACTGATGACATGGGAAACTAACCAAGTGTAATATGTCAACTCCAGGTGTTTCATGTTGTGTGGAGGAGTATCTCAAATCATGGTAATACATAGGTGGAAGGTGGGTGCGCATAAGGGTGTAATAGAAAATCCCAGCGCCGCGGCCCTAAAAGTTTGTGGTGAAACTCTCCATTTATCATGCGGTTTATGGATAGTTGTGAAGGGACCAGGACGAATGGTCGGGACCACACTCCAGCACTGACCCTGAGCAGGGCAATGGGGGCGCAGCCTCGGATGCTTGGACCAATGGTTGAAAAGGTAGGAGTTTCACAATGGATAGATCTTAACAATGTTTCTTAACAGAGAAAAGGGGCTCGTAGAGCATGTTGTCTCACAGAACATGGACTCGTGGAGTATGGACTCATGGAGAAAGGACTCGTGAAGAAGCATCATGAAGGAAGCTGCTCGTGAAGCCTGGACTCATGGTGTAGCAACACGGAGGAAGCTACTCGGAAAGCATGAACTTTTGGATATGCTTCTCAAAGAAAAGAATAGCTCCCCGAACTGGGAGATCTACCACCCAAGGAGTGGTGTGAGACCCTCTGGTGATGGTGTGTGAGCTAGATATTTATAGGGGAGAGGCACCGCGAAGCAGAGCACACTCAGCATGAAGAAAGAGCTCTCTTCTTGGTAGATCGTGAACGTCAAAGCAGTTTGCGGAGCATCCTGCCTTCTTGCTCCATGGTATATCACGAATGTCAAAGGGGTTCACGGAGCATCCTGCCTCCTTGCTCCTCGGTGGAAAGCGAACATCAAAGGCATTCGCGGATCATCCCACCTCCTAACTATGCGGTGGGTTCGCGAATGCAAATGGGTTAGTGGAGCATACCTCCTCCTTGCTCCACGAAGGCGCTCCACAATCGCGGAGGGAGCTTCGCAAATGGGATTTGTGAACTAGTTTTCCAACCCAACTTCAAATGTTCATAACTCCTAATCCGTAACTATATCCGGGCCCTACGACCTCCCAAATTAAAGTCGTCGAAATGAGTTACAATCATAGATCATGTATGGAAGCATCTAAAAAATATTGGGGATGCATTTTCCGGTGTCAACACACATGTAACATGTAAGTATACTCTTGATGCCATAATATAAGAAATATATATGTATATAGATTATACATATAAATTTTGCATGATTATACTAAAACCCAATAGGATTATTTTCTATAAATATATTATATATTATTTTTAGGTCTTTTCAATCCAAAATATGTGATTCTTAAGAATGAAACTTATTATGCTGGTTCACATGGAAGCATTTTTTGTTTATTGATAAATGAAATTGTTATTATAGTAAATATTTAACATATCATGGTTTTTCAATTAAATAAAATTATACCAATTACACTAGATTGAAATTGGATTAACTTACAATCCTTATGTGACCTTATAATACAATGGTTTTTATGATTTACTATTCAAAAACATAATTGATGAAGCTAATGATCCACATAATACATATTCCAGCTACATGTCTTCATCATGAGATGATAATTAAGCTTATCTATAACTATTTATTCCTAAAATATGTTTTCCCAATCATGTATGATTCACTAAACTCACACTAATATAGATGTGATTTTTAGGGTTCACCACATAATCCTTAAAAGGTGATATATTTTTGGATTAGTGCAAAAAAAATTGAATTCTTAACTACACCGATGATGATACCCAAAAAACATCTAAAATCAGAGACTCATTGATATAGAATATCTTCCAAAATTTTATTAGATCTATCTATTTTCATGAACATATGGGATTATATATCCTAATCAACTTTATCTATGTTTTCATAACCTCTGTTTAGACCTTCCAAATCTAAATGGTAACATGTTGTTCTATGATTCAGAAAATTTCCATTTTAGTAACTCAAATAATTAAAATCTCTTGCATTTAATTTTTCTACATCACCCCCTTTAGTGGATTCATGCTTCAATATGAAATATGTCATCATTTTCAATCAATTGATCATCCATCAAATAGTGTAGTAACCTCTGTTTGTATATGGTAAACCAATAATGAAATATATTTATATCGTAGACCATTTTAATGATAAAAATGAAAGAGGATGAAAAATACTAGAAGTTTTTAGTGATCCATAATAATATGTTTTCTTGTGTAGACTTGGAAAAAATGTCAACTATTTCATGACTCGCACTATGACACAAGAAAAAATATTTCGCATTTAAATCAACCATGTAGATACAAGGTTGATGGAACACATTGGATGATGATGATCTCCCCAAACAACCATCCAATTTTTCATTGGAGAAACGTAAATGTTTTCCAGGCACACAATACCATCTATAGTGATACAACATGCACTAACAATCTGCCAACCATATAAAATATATTTAAAATTTTTGCACTCATAATCTCCAAACAGCTATCAATGAATCATTTTGGGAAATATGAGGTCAAATTAGAATTATTGAGAACATTATAATACACTTTTTCCATGACTTTCATGTGGTTATATGCGAACAGACACATCATTATCAAATCATCATTTATATTCTTCCAAATAAACTATAGGAAAATTCTAACTAATAGAATCCACAATCATATTACCCTTTACTAGAATATAAAAAATTTAAATATTGAATGACTGTATGTATTCAACCATAATCTATATTTGTGGTCTAGTTTTATAGATAAAATATGTTACCCAAAAGATTAGAGTGAGATTAAATGTAGAAAACATCCCAAAAATGATATTTTCAATAACTTTTAGGTGAACTATCTAAATCAACATGTTCTGTATCCTAATTAGGTAATTTTATCATTAGAGGTACAATCTTGATTGATCCATAATATAATACATCATTTCATTTAAAAAGGTTGAATCCCCAAACTTCTCTCATAGCATCATAATAATTCGTTTATATATGACTTGACTCTAATAAAATTTAAATTTTATTTGTTTAAAATCATATAAATTGTTAAGTAATATATTATTTTCACTTCAAATCCCATATTAACATCACCCCTTCTGAGTGAGAGATGTCAAAGGTGATGCATGATTCAATAAATCTTTTATAAACCACTAATAAAATCCTGAAATCCCAAGTAATATTCAAATATCACTGGAATTATACTATTCATCCCATGTCATGATAGTCATAAACTTCATAGGATTACTTAAGGTACTATGTTATAACATAAAGAGTTTGAGGAACATAAATTTTCATAAGAACATTTAAAATTTAGAATAAAAATTATATCGGTGGGGATCCTTTGGGATCCACAAAACATGTAACATGTCATACACATTATCATGACACTATAATAAAAAAATACATATTATTGAGTATATATAATGAAATTCAATTTATTACCATGTTGATGATATTTTATGATTATATTTTTATCTAAATAAATTATCATAATGCTATAATAACACAACATATTAGAATGTTGATACATTCAAATTATTTCGATTTTTTTGATAATTTACTATTTTTTATTGAGACACATTGTATTTCCATTAAAGAATATTTCATGTCTATCATATTGATTTATTTATTTATTTCTATTAATTTTTAAACCCCATGAAAAAACATTTCAAAACATGGTATAAGATAAAATATTAATAAGGTACATAAATAAATTAATATGTTAGTCTAGTGAAAATTGGAAAACCCATAAAATGTTAATCTATTACACAATGCACATTATTAAAATATAATAATCCATATCAATTAAGGTAAAACAAATTTTTCCAAAAAAACATTAAATATCCATATCTCTTAAATTGAATCATCTATAGGAATTTTAAATATTTATATATGTAACTAATGTTCGCTGTAACTACCCTAGTTTTTGGAATGAGTCATAATCCCAACCAAATTTCATATTATCTATTTGTGGCTTTGATAAATTATGATTCATTGTTCAGAAATCAATTTCAATATTTCTATTTGCCTCAAAAGGTGATTTTTGTTTTCATATAGGCTAGGAGAGTTCCTCAGCTGTTTGGAAGTGTTTCCGAATCATTGGAGGCATGAAGGCATTGTTTTTGTGAAGTAGGTGCAGCTATATGGTTTAAGGGAAACCAAGAAAGTTGTGGTTCATGACCGTGCAGTCTTGTCTATAAAATTGTGGATATATTAAAAAAAATCACATGGTATCAAATTATGTGTAGGGTGTTCATGAAGGACTATTGTTCTTTGAAGTTTCTTCTTCACCATTGTCGCACGGTTTGGTAAACCTTACATGTAATCTATGCATCATGGTAAGCGTATATTTTTTTTCCTTAGTGCATTTTTCATTATTTCTCCCTCTTTTACGTTCGTTCTATGTTTCAAAAACAATAAGGAGAGACCCTCGCTTACTTTGGTATGTTTTGATCTACATCCTCATTCTAACCTCCATTCTTCAATCCTTTAGTGGCTATATGACCTCCTCGGTATGGATAACCCCAACCACTCTTCTTCATTTATTATATTTCATCTCACTCACAATTATTTTTGTTCGATTTGATTTTAGTGTAATGATGGATTCTCAGATCTACAACAATCTTCCTCAAATTTGACTTCAAAATTTGGTGGTCCTACATCTATGTGTCTAATAATGGTGTTATATACATTATTTTGAGACTTCAAGGACTTTGGGGGTTTTATTCAATTTATCCAAAATGTGGGTATTGTGAGAGACCGTATTATGTCATTTAAAAATGATTTTTAGTCCATGTGGGATGTTTTGAGCATGCCCAATTTATATTACTATTGATATAGGCAAGGTTAGAGGTCTTGCTCATTGGGTTATTTTGGATGGGGGTACAAAAATAGACTTAATTGATTGTATTTTATTTTAATGGGTTTGATTAAATTGTAAAGGCTTGATTAAGGTAATTGGACTGTTTCAAGACCTTCATTTCTAATATTTTAGAGTTCATTGATTGTACAATACAATCTATTTATATTTAATTGTTTATTAATGCCTTCCAGTGTGATTTATGTATATGTACTCTTTGAGATTACATGTTCCATGACCCATAAGGATGTGATGGGTTTGGCCCATGGTTAGTGGGAATGGCCGTTAGGATAAAATATTTTTCACAATTGTTTAGGATTGGACCAGATTCTTTTGAGTTTTTTCGACCATAGAATTGGGCATTCTGGATGTCAGATTGAGTCTTTGAGGCTACCAATTTGGGCATGGTCGAAGATATATGGATGGAAGGGCCATCAGATATTCATGACATGCTCTTAGGGGAACGAGGTACTAATTGTGGTTTAGATAATGTGTTTTATTTTGGTATTTCATTAAACCCATGATATCCAATGTTTCGATTGAGTTTTGTGAAACCAGGTTGACTCCATGATGAAGTTGTTTTTCCACTCATGTTGGTAGAGGCCAATGATAGTAGACAGTTATGTATTTTTTGTTTCCTCGTTCTTATTATATAATAATATTTGGATGGTGAGGAGCCTTTGGTTGATAGAGATGAGGATATCAGGTTAGGGGATGAGGATCTCTGTGCTTCAGTCTGTGGTCCTATATATTTATTTGAGTATATAATTCGTTGTTCCTCTGGATGTTGCGCCATTAGCAGATGCTATCTTTCAAGAAGGGGTTTGTGAGACAGGGATACTATTGTGTGGTATACCTTCAAGATGGTGGATCATTGAGACATGAGGTTTCAGGACACACATGGTTCTAAGCAATATGATTGTGGAGGAACATGAGGGTTCACCTACCAAAGTCCATTGTCCAAGGACTCTTTTTGCTTCTGAGATTTTAGCATTGCCCAAAGCATGTGATACACCCTAGTGGTTGTTGTGTACTAGTATAGGTTATGGTTATTTATTGCATCAATCTGTTTACTTTACATAGAGATGAATATCCTCTTAAAAAGTTATACTACGTACTCACCATTAGGGTTATCCTATTGAGATTCTTCTCAAATACAC